>JBANSL010000013.1:80482187-83277187 GCA_037127255.1 Persicaria tinctoria
GTTGTCACCACCCCTAGCGCTGTCACCACCCTTATCGTTGTCACCGCTGTCACCACCCCTATCGCTGTCACCACCCTCATCGCTGTCACCGCCCCTATCGCTGTTACCACCCTATCACTGTCACCGCCCTTATCGCTGTCACCAACCTATCACTGTCGCCACCCCTATCATTGTCACCACCCTATCACTGTCACCACCCTTATCGCTATCACCACACTTATCGCTGTCACCACCCTTATCACTAACAACTTCTTTTGGTGACAACTTTGTTTGTAAAGTATGTAGTTATGTTAGGCTATATTTTTTTTATAAACGAGGATTTTTTTTAAATAATCGGGTTGATTAACAAATGATTAAGCGGGTTAGGTAATGGGTGAAAAACATATCACCCATTACTCTCCCCATCACCCGTTTCACCCACCCATCACCCATCCATCACCACGTTTTTTTTCTTCGGATTTTCACCTGTATAATCGGGTCGGATGGATCAGGTGAGTCGATCACCCACGGGTGATTTCCAGCTCTAAGGAGCACGACTGTTAAAAAACTTTAATTTATATGGAAAGCACTTTCAACACTTTTGCACACAATTAAATTAATATAGAGAGATTGATTCTGGTAGACACATACTATACTACAAGTACCCATATTGTAACTTATAATTTTATTATTAAAAAAGGTGTTAGACCTCAATTTGTTACAAGGCTTTCGTAAATCATTTCTATAATAATAATAATAATAATAATAATTATTATATATATAATTATTAAATAATATATATATTAATATTAATATACTTTTAAAATAGGGTGGTAAGTTGTGCAACCCGAAATCGCTAGGGTGCTTAGAGCATCAACACTCATGGGGTAACCTCATTCGTCTCTCTCCTCTTAATATTTTGACACCTCATTTTCCACTAACTCTACCCTATCCTTTAAAAATTTTCAACTTTTAACTCACATCCATAAGTTTACCCTATTACTAATTTTTTTTAACTTTATTTATACCCCACCACATATTTTTCACCAATCAAAATTTAATCAACTTAATAAAAAAAATTGTAGAACCCCACTTTTATTATTTTTATAAAATAAAAAGTGGACGGGGAAGAGTATAGGGTTGATTCCACATCCATAAATAAGTAAGGATGGGGAAGCCTATAAGGAAAGGGGAAACTCATAAGTGCGGATGCTCTTACAACAAAATGTACCTTGGGTGCATTTAAAGGTGGTCAAAACTAGGGTTTGAAAGTGATAGATTACATAGGTTTCATATTGTATAGTGGGCTAAAAGCCCGTTAAGGCCCAATACCTGTGTAACCTATATATATGTTATATCAATGAATGGAAACCCTCGAGGAGGACTTTACATCAATTCCGCTATTCTACATGGTATCAGAGCGGTTAGCCTAACGGCCCGTCTTTCGATCCTAGTCTGGGTTACCCAGTTGTCCAAGTCTCAACTAGATGGTCATTCCTAGTTGGACTTGCGGGGGCGTGTTAAGATGTGAAAGGATAAAGTGTCCCACATCGAAAGTTGAGCATAACAAGCCCTAGTATATGAGTCGGTGGGCTACTCCTTCTATTGCCAATTGGTTTTAGAATGGAACCCCACTCGGCTTGTGTGCTAGGCTACTAGCGCATGTGCGCCCGTGCACACGACCCCCAGTCATCACAGCCTTTTCTTCCTAACGGAACCCTAAATTGATCCTCCCTCTTCCTCCGACCTTCCTCCTCACCGCCGCCTCTCCGGCCCCTGCTCTCGACAACACCGCGCACAGCGACACCGCCGCCTTCTCCCTCTCCAAGGCCACCGTCGCCGGATCCGCCATCCTTGGATCCCCTCCACCGCCACCCTTCCCCCTCCCTCTCTCGGCCCGCGTCGTCCCCAGGCGCGCCCGCGCCAGCTTCAGCGCGCCCGCGCCGACCCCAACGCGCCCGCGCCTTCCCCAGCGCCTGCGCCGTCCCCAACGCGCCCGCGCAAGGCCACCCTCCCGCGTCGTCCCGATGCATCCATACTCTACCTCTCGACATGCCGGCCCTCACGCCTGTCTGACATCGCCTGATCCAGGCTATGTTCCGCCAGCTCTGCATCACGCCGTCTCCTCTACGCAGCAGACATCTTCAGATTCTTCTTGGTACATGGACACTGGTGCCACCTCTCACATGACGAACTCCTCAGGTAACCTCTCCTCTATTTCTTTTAAGGGCCCTGCCCCCTCTATTATCGTCGGAAATGGTGGTCGTCTTGCTACTTCGGGTATTGGCCACGCCAATTTACAGACCCCAACCCACCCACTACACCTCAACAATGTCCTTATTGCCCCAAAGATTGTCAAAAACCTTATCTCTGTCCGTCGGTTCACTAATGACAACAACGTTTCCCTTACGTTTGATCCCTATGGTTTCTCTGTGAACGATCTTACTACGGGGGTTACTCGCATGAGATGTAACAGCACCGGGGAGCTCTACCCTGTCACACCACCTCCTACGTCCCGTCAATCATGTCCGGTCGCCCTCTCGGCATCGTCGTCCAGCCTCTGGCATGCACGCCTGGGCCATCCCAGCGCTGCCGTTCTAGATGTCCTCCGTTCCCAGAACCTTGTCACATGTACTAAAGACCCACGCTCTGGCTTATACTCTTCCTGCCAACTAGGCAAACATGCCAGACTGCCGTTTCAACGGTCTTTGACCTCTACCCTTGCTCCATTTGATATCATTCACAGCGACATTTGGACCTCTCCCGTGCCTAGCAAGGAGGGTCACAAGTACTACCTCTTGTTTCTGGATGATTACACTCATTACTTATGGGTCTTCCCGTTGCATTTCAAGTCCCAAGTGTTTCCTATTTTTGCCAGATTCCATACCTACATCAAAACACAATTCCACATGTCCATCAAATGTTTCCAATGTGACAATGGTCGTGAATTTGACAACAGAGACTTTCACTCCTTCTTTGCCGCAAATGGGATCTCATATCGCTTGTCTTGCCCCTATACTTCTCAGCAGAATGGAAAGGCAGAAAGAATCATCAGAACCATTACCAACATGATGCGCTCTCTCCTCTTCCACGCATCTATTCCCCTTCCCTATTGGCCTCACGCCTTATCCACCACATGTTATCTCCTAAACATTCTCCCTTCCACTACCCTACAAAATCGCTCGCCAACTCAGACTCTTTATTACGCCGAGCCTAGGTATGATCACCTGCGTACCTTTGGTTGCTTGTGCTTCCCTAATCAGTCATCCACTGCCCCCCACAAGCTTCACCCTCGTTCCACCCCTTGTGTCTTTCTTGGCTACCCGTCTGATCATCGCGGTTACATTTGCCTCGATATCAAGACTCACAAGATCATTCTTTCTCGTCATGTCACCTTTGACGAGTCGCGATTTCCCTTCGCGTCTCCCACACCCCCTGTGTCGTCCACAGAGTCTGAGTCGCCTTTCCCTCACTTCATTCTTCCCCAGAGCTCTCCCGGTGCTCCTGCGTCTCCCCCTCCCCCACCTCCCCCGCCACCATCCATCACCAGACCTCACACCCGCAGCGTCTCCGGTGTCTTTAGACCCCGACATATCGTCTCCATGACCGCCGACCATCACCCCGCTATACACCCCACCTCCCCTCCACCAACGTCAGCGCCTCCCTTACGCCCGACGCCCGCCGCAACCCACTTTGCAGCACCCGCCGCAAGAAACTTGATGTGGTCTAAACCAACACAAGAATAGTGTAGCCTGAACCAACCTCGCAAGAATACGAGATCAATTGCAGTATACGGATATCGATCACGGGGATTATATATGTATCAATCGTTATCTAGAACTAATAAGCTAAGCCAATAAAGAGAGATTTGATTTTCAACTAAACCTAGAAAAACAAGCAAAGATTATGAATAAAATATGTATGAGAAATGATTCCAGGGTTAAGGATTCCCGCGACAATGCCACAACGAATTCAACTCGATATTCACTCGAACTTCATCTTCTTAATATGTCAAATTGAAGGTAAATTATCTAAAGTCATCACTACTCAGCTGTCGCATGTTGTAGTGATTGTGTCTAAATTAACAAAATCTAGACCCTTTAAGTTCTTTATAGATCTTAGGAGAAAATCAATTAAACTTTCGCTGTCGCGTTCCGCCTAACCGATTCAAACCTAAGAATCTACGATAATTTATTAATCCTCAAGAGTCCTCAACAATCGTTTAAATGTCACAATAACAATTGTTGATTCCTCAAGTTCAATCCTAGAGTTCCGATGAAACCAATCCTCCTTTCGGGTTCATGAATTTCATCTATTTATCCAATTTCAATTCGCAGCGGTAGCATCTTGAATCTAAAAAGAATTCTAATCGATTCACATCAATTAGGCTAAGCAACTAGGATCAAATCAATTCATAAAATTCAGACTAAGTTCAAGCAAACATCGAAATCAAACAATTCGCGACATTGTCGGATTCACCATAACCCTAGAACGGAAAATTTAGCCAAACATAATATAGAAAGCAATTGAATAAATTAAAGACATGCTTAAAATAAAATGCAAACCAGAAATCACCGTCTTCGATCCAAAGTGTAATACCAAAAACAAAGGAAACAAAACTAAACTAAACCTAATCTACCGGCCGAATGAAGTTGGCGGCCAATCTCCAAAGTCCGAACTCTGGCCCCCCGTTTCTCATGTCCATCCGAGCATATATATATAAGACTTTATAAAAATTACAATTTCAGCCCAGAAAATTGAATAATTAAAATCTAACCCAACACCCAATTATAAAGTTAATTCCATCAAACAACCCCCAAGTTTAGAAACTTAAGTCATTGGCAATTTAGCTCCTCAAGTCCAATCCAATATTCTTGTTTGCTCCTTCACATCAACTCTTGAATTTCGACAATATCACTTTCAAAGTGCCTGGAATCAATAATAACTCGGTGTAGACTCCGAAAATGCAAAATAAACTAAATAAAGCATAAAATATGATAAATATGCATGAAAATATTCTAAACTAATATGCAAATGCAACCCTAAAATACAAGTGGTATTACACTTTGGATCGAAGACGGTGATTGGCCGCCAACTTCATTCGGCCGCCAAAACTTGATGTGGTCTAAACCAACACAAGAATAGTGTAGCCTGAACCAACCTCGCAAGAATACGAGATCAATTGCAGTATACGGATATCGATCACGGGGATTATATATGTATCAATTGTTATCTAGAACTAATTAGCTAAGCCAAGAAAGAGGGGTTTGATTTTCAACTAAACTAAGAAAAACAAGCAAAGATTATGAAGAAAATATATATGAGAAGTAATTCCAGGGTTAAAGGATTCCCACGACAATGCCACAAGGAATTCAACCCGATATTCACTCGAACTTCATCTTCTTAATATGTCAAATTGAAGGTAAATTATCTAAAGTCATCACTACTCAGCTGTCGCATGTTGTAGTAATTGTGTCTAAATTAACAAAATCTAGACCCTTTAAGTTCTTTATAGACCTTAGGAGAAAATCAATTAAGCTTTCGCTGTCGCGTTCCGCCTAACCGATTCACACCTAAGAATCTACGATAATTTATTAATCCTCAAGAGTCCTCAACAATTGTTTAAATGTCACAATAACAATTGTCAACTTCTCAAGTTTAATCCTAGGGTTCCGATGAAACCAATCCTCCTTTCGACATCGTGAATTTCATCTATTTATCCAATTTCAATTCGCAGCGGTAGCATCTTGAATCTAAAAAGGATTCTAATCGATTCACATCAATCAGGTTAAGTAACTAGGATTAAATCAATTCATAGAATTCAGATAAAGTTCAAGCAACCATCGAAATCAAACAATTTGCAACATTGTCGGGTTCACCCTAACCCTAGAACGGAAAATTTAGCTAAGCATAATATAGAAAGCAATCGAATAAATTAAAGACATGCTTAAAATAAAATGCAAACCAGAAATCTCCGTCTTCAATCCAAAGTGTAATACCGAAAACAAAATAAACAAAACAAAACAAAACTAAACCCTAATCTAGCCGCCGAAGGGCTGTGCGGCAAGGCTCAGAAGCTCACATGAAAATGCAAAATAAACTAAATAAAGCATAAAATATGATAAATATGCATGAAAATATTCTAAACTAATATGCAAATGCAACCCTAAAATATGACTAAATTAGATGTCATCCAAAGTGTAATACAAGTGAGTTACCCCCACTTATATAAATGCAAACCAGAAATCACCGTCTTCGATCCAAAGTGTAATACCAAAAACAAAGGAAACAAAACTAAACTAAACCTAATCTACCGGCCGAATGAAGTTGGCGGCCAATCTCCAAAGTCCGAACTCTGGCCCCCCGTTTCTCATGTCCATCCGAGCATATATATATAAGACTTTATAAAAATTACAATTTCAGCCCAGAAAATTGAATAATTAAATTCTAACCCAACACCCAATTATAAAGTTAATTCCATCAAACAACCCCCAAGTTTAGAAACTTTAGCTATTGGCAATTTAGCTCCTCGAGTCCAACCCATTCATGTTCGCTCCTTCACATCAACTCTTCAATTTCGACAATATCGCTTCCAAAGTGCCTGAAATCAATAAAAACCCGGTGTAGACTCCGAAAATGCAAAATAAATAAAATAAAATATAAAATATGATAGATATGCATGAAAATGATCTAAACTAATATGCAAATTCAACCCTAAAATATGACTAAATTAGATGTCATCAAAACTCGCCCATGGCGGCTCCCCTACACGCGCCCGCGCCACAGGTTGGCGCGCCCGCGCCCCAGGTTGGCGCGCCCGCGTCCCGTGCTGGCGCACCCGCGCCCTTAGCTTCTCCTACCCCCGTCTTTCCCGACTCCCTTTCACCCTCTGCCTCCACCCAGACCTCCCTCTCCCCCGTTCCCACCTCCCACAAAACAGCCCTCCTAGACCCGAATTGGCAGGCGGCTATGCTCGACGAATACAGGGCCCTTACGAAGAATGGTACTTGGGTTCTTGTGCCTCGCCCTCCTGAGGCAAACGTCATTCGTTGTATGTGGCTCTTCCGTCACAAGTTCCGCTCTGATGGGACATTGGAGCGCTACAAGGCCCGTATGGTGGTTAACGGTAGATCTCAACAGGCCGGTATTGATTGTGATGAGACCTTCAGCCCTGTGGTCAAGCCTGCCACTATCCGAGTGGTCCTGAGTCTGGCGCTGTCGCGCAACTGGGGCATCCATCAGCTGGATGTCAAGAACGCCTTCCTGCATGGTCATCTGAATGAGACGGTTTACATGTTTCAGCCTCCGGGGTTTGCTGATGCTGAGCGTCCAAAGCATGTCTGTCTCCTCAAGCGCTCTCTGTATGGTCTGAAACAGGCTCCACGGGCCTGGTTCCAGCGGTTTGCCTCTCATCTGCTCCGCTTGGGTTTCACTGGCAGCCGATCGGATACGTCTCAGTTTATCTATCGCAGAGGCTCGGACTTGGCTTTCCTGCTGCTCTATGTCGACGACATCATTCTCACCGCCTCTTCTGATGCTCTTCGAACGTCCATCATCTCGAGGTTGAGTGCGGAATTCGCCATGTCTGATCTAGGTCCGCTGTCTTACTTCTTGGGAGTTGCTGTTCAGCGGCATGCGTCTGGTCTCTTTCTCTCACAGAGTAAGTATGCTGCTGAGATTGTTGCTCGGGCTAAGATGGTCAACTGTAATCCCGTCGCCACCCCAGTCGATACATCCAACAAGCTCAGTGCTCATTCTGGTCCTCTGGTTGACGATCCGACATTGTATAGGAGCCTCGCTGGTGCTCTTCAGTATCTCACTTTCACCAGGCCTGATATCAGTTATGCCGTTCAGCAGATCTGCTTGTTCATGCATGCCCCTAGGGAACCTCACTTTCAGGCTTTGAAGCGGATCATTCGGTACATCAGCGACACACTTGAGCTCGGCACCACCATCACTCCTTCCTCTAAGCTTGACCTTGTGGCTTACACGGATGCGGATTGGGGTGGTTGTCCGGACACCCGTCGCTCCACGTCTGGTTACTGTGTCTTCCTCAATGACACTCTTGTGTCCTGGTCAGCTAAGCGTCAGTCCGTCGTGTCTCGCTCCAGCGCTGAAGCCGAGTACAGGGGCGTTGCCAACGTCGTCTCCGAGTGCTCTTGGCTCCGCAATCTCCTGCTTGAGCTACGATGCCCCTTGCAGAAGGCCACTCTGGTCTACACTGATAACGTCTCCGCCGTCTACCTGGCTAGCAACCCAGTCCAGCATCAACGCACGAAGGACATTGAGCTTGATCTCCACTTCGTCAGGGACAAGGTTGCCATTGGACATGTCCGCGTTCTACATGTCCCGTCCTCCTATCAGTACACTGATATATTCACCAAGGGTTTACCTAGACAATTGTTCATTGATTTTCGTTCCAGTCTCACTGTACGGACACCTCCCGTTTCGACTGCGGGGGTTTGATAGATTACATAGGTTTCATATTGTATAGTGGGCTAAAAGCCCGTTAAGGCCCAATACCTGTGTAACCTATATATATGTTATATCAATGAATGGAAACCCTCGAGGGGGACTTTACATCAATTCCGCTATTCTACAGAAAGCAATTAATTTTCTAGTAATATAAATTTACTTAACAATAATTTTTATTGCTCTAAATAAAATAGGTTGGTAACTAGGAAGAAGAAAGACGTGATCAAGATGTGTATTTAACCTATTCTACAATTTTTTTTAATTAGGAAAAAATTTGAGCTCAGACAAACCTGAAACTCGAGTGGCCGACGAATCGGTAGACGGACTAGCCGTCAACAAACAACATACTACAGAGTACAGACACAAATAAACACAGATGAAAGAAAAAGCCCAAACAACCTGAAATAGTCGTCCGCCAGCAGAAAAGACGAGGGAGATCCAAGGCGGGCCGGGCCACGAATGTCGAGAATACGGGGGAGTGCAATGACTCTCACGGCGACTCGACGACGAGATGGCGGAGAATAGTAACCCGCTATCGGAAAGGGCAAAACCAAGGGAAGTGTGGATCATCGGCGTTGCCCCCACCTAGATGAAGGATCTTCGAAGACCACGAGCACAACCACGATCCTCTCGATCATACTGGAAGCCCGATACTGCAACCCACCTCGAAACTAAACGCCACCACACCAACGCAACGACCCAATGCCAAACGAGCGAACAAAAACGGATCAATAAGGGAAAATCAATCATCCAACGAAAATTTGTGTGCAACTTATTCATAAGATTATGTATAAATAAAAATAGATTGAATTATGATGATTTATTTATTTTTTATTTATTAGATTTAGATGATAGGGCTCGCTTTGGGCCCACGGATTAACCTTGGGCCCCAAGAACGGGATATCGGGCCTCGGGCCAAGACATAGCCTTTGGGCCTAAGGAAAGGGTTCCCGGGAACCCTCCTCACCGCACAATCCGAGCCAAAAAAGAAACGATGGCCGCAAGGGAGGAAAGAGGATAGCGCAGTTGCAGAACGATAAGGAACACCGCCCGACATCGGCCCTCGAGCCGGCGACAACCGGGGAGCCACCAGGCCGGGAAGGAGGTGCCGCCAGTAAGACGACCGAGAGACATCGACAAGCAACGCGAATCGAGGAGAAGAGAGGCCACGATGGGAAAGGAACGCAGAACCGCCATGGAGGCACCGGAGCCCCTCAAATCGACGGACGAAACACGAGATTCAGAGGACGGGGAACCCAAAAACACCAGGACCAGGCCGAATTGGAGAAAACAACATTGGTCTTGGGATGAGGGCAGCCATGGCTGGGAAGCACGAGTGGGGAAGAAGGGGACATCAAGCACCCTGATGAACAGCAGCTCCGAATCAGCGACGCCCAAAAGGGGCCGATCGAGCCCGAGCCAACGCACCCAGACGGAATTAACCATGGGAGCAAGCCAGCGGAACCAGACCGGGGGTAGTAGATGATTTTCGACAAACCAAGGAGGACCGAATCCCCAAATAGGGACCGAATTCGAAAGACCGAAGAACAGAAACCCAAAAACGCAAGCAGAGCGTGAATAGTTATACCAACGGGGAGATCCGTTGGGGTGGTGGCTCCCGGAGGAGGGTTGGGCCCCCGGAGGGGAGGCAGACGCTCTCACGAAGAGCTGTTTTTTCTGTAAAATTTTGAGGTGTCTTCGTTTCAATTCTTAAAATTATTTATTTATTGAAAACAATGTTTAAGAAACCAGCATATAATAATATTAAATTATATACTTTTTAGCTTGGGCAACTACGGGGCCCATAGTACACAAGGTGGATAACTAGCCCGGGCCACCCTCGGGCCCACGATAGGCCCAGATCCAGAAGAGGTAGGAAGGAGGCGAAGCAGTGCAACAAGCATCGTTCGCATAAACTCAAGCTATCTGACGAGCACCGCCCGACATCGGAGATGAAGGTAGGTCAAAGGCGACGGGGTCGAACGTTAATGGGCACCGACGGCGAAATTGAGGCCGGTGAACAGACCACCAAGCCAAGGCGGCCAGCCGATAGGGTAACAATCAAAATTTTTTGGCAAATCTAGAGGGGATAGTGGATTGCAGTGACGATCTAACCCGAGCAGAAGCTGCAGCTCAAATCAACGGAAACCAAGGCTGGAACAGGCAAGAAGAAGAGACAAGGAACATCGATTGGGAGGGAAAAGGCACCAGACTCCCGATCGGGGGGAAGAGGAGCGCCGGAGACCGACGAATGAAATCGGCGCCGAAGGAGGCCGGAGATGTGCGAGGGAGGAGAGATGAGGCTAGTGTCAACGACGACAGCCAGAGGAAGAAGGAGATGTCGAACCTTGACGGAGGAGAAACGAACCCAAACGTTCGCCGGACCAAGCTAGGGCAAGACGAGATGGAGGTGGGTAGTGCGAGCCGCGAGGGGATGAGGGCCACTGGACACGCCAACGACGCCGAGGAGCAACCCGAGAAGGGAGCACCGCCCTCGGGCCGGATTTACACCAACGTGGCTTGGTGGAGGAGATGATAGCCCACCGCCAAGGACCGGCGATAGGCCAAGCGGGGGAGGAGGGGTTTGCGGGGGTGTAGAAGTTTGTGGACGGGAAGCCCCACAGAGGAGCAAACCATTGTTATGAGGACTCTCCAAGGAGAGGAGTTAGGGCTCTCCGAAGAGAGATTTTACCACATAATAATACATATGTCGGGTGGCCGAAGAGCACAGTCACCAGAAACCACGCACCAGCACCACCACAGATGTCGGGTGGCCGAAAGGAACCCACCTAAGGCTGATTCCTCCTCTTTCAATTTCTGAAATTTCTTCTTCTTCTTTCTTCTTTCTTTCCTCTTTTCTTCTTTCTCCTTTGTTTCCATTTTCATGTTCGGCTTTACTCACATTTTTTATTTTTCTGTTGTTGCTCCCTCTCTCTAGATTTCTAGAGAGAGGACTCCTTCTGTTCTACTTCTCGCTGGAGGTAAATGTGGTTTCTGCTTCTAGTTTTTTCTCCTTTCTTTAACCTAGTCTACATGCACCCTAGGGTGCATAAATGTCTTTTTATTTAAATTTTAAATGGTAACAAGATCAAATATTCAATTTAAATCGTTGGTCTTTTTGTATAAACTCACACTGGGTGTGTGAGATGAGGCATATTGGGTGTGTTTAAGAGTGTGTTTCGGTGCCCGTTAAAATGTTGTGTTAATATGTTCCTGTGCGTAGGATGAAGCTTTTCATAGTAATAAATAATGTTACTGATAAAAAAAAAAGTAATAAATACTGTAAACTCCTAAGAGCACCAACAACATCCATTCTTATTTGGATGTCTTAACCCTTTTTTTTTTATTAAAAATATAAAAATATCAGTAAAGGGCAGGACACTGCACTTGATTCGAAAAAAAAAAGTTTCTTCTTCCAACCCCTTTCTAGCTTCCCAATTAATGCTATGACAATTTCAGTTTTCTTCGGAGTAATATTTTATTTTTAAGACAACCAAATGATGACCTTAGTGGACGCTCTAAGAGCATGTTTATCGGGAGAAAGTAAGTATCGATACTTGTTTAAAAAACAATATAAAATGTGAATAGTGCCAAGATCCGGGTTGAACGATACTATAGGTAGTATCGACACTTCGGTTGTGAAGGAGGGAATGTGTTAGACTTTCTTGATGCAAAAAGGGGGTTGTAGGGGTATGTGTCATCTTCTAGTTGGTGGTAGGGGTTAGTGGTTGTGATAAATCCACATGGACGGACGAGATTAACCTGGGTTGAACTAAAAACACAATTATAATATTCTATTTTTTACATTCAAAATGTAAAAAATAAAAATAAAAAAACTACCACAATTCTAGATTCATTTTTCTCTACACATAGACATTAATTTTGAATATGTTTAACCATATTTTGAAAAAAATTGTTTTCATTGCATATAATTATAAATTATCTATAATAGTACCCAAAAATTATTTTTAATTATTTTTCAACAGTAATAATTGTCTATGTTTTTCATTTGAATAATTTATAATTTTGTTTAAAAAATATAAAATGTGTGATAGATGGTAATAATTGTCATTATTCATCAATGAATATGGTAGAAATGGGTGTTTTTATGAGTCAAGAGGGGTATAATCGTAAATTGATTTGGTAGAGAATGAAAGAAATAATTAGGGGAGAGGGGTATAATTATAAATTGAATTGATAGAAAAAGAAGAGTTTTGAGATGCTAGAGATATTATTGATAAAGTGGAAAAAGTGAGGGTGGAATGCTAGGATGATGTGGCGGAAAGAGAAGAATAAAATATTAGTATTTTTAGTATATCTAGTATTCCTTGATAAACATGGTCTAAGATCTAAACAATAGAGGTACTCCATTGGGAAAAAACCGTTTTGGTTTCTCATATAGAAAAGAGACACTTTTTTTTAGAAAGAAAAGAGACACTTTGATAGTACCAATGTCGATCCATTTGTCCCTCTCATTGCCACTTTGCCAATAAGTATTGTGTATGTCAGTATGTGTACTTTGTTTTCTTCTGATTGTGTGTGGTTGAGGAATTAGATTTGATCTGATAGTCGGCTGGTGTACATGCTAGCTTTCGGTAATGCGATGTCACATACCAATTAGGGTCATTAGAGGTGGCCAACAATTGAGTCGAGTTGGATTCGGGTTCTTCATATGGTAGGTTATTCAAAATTTGGGTCATTTTTGATACTTAATTTGGTTATTCAATTTGGGTTGGTTGAATTGGGTATATGCTCAGTTTGAATTTTGATTGTCTCGGATTTCGATTATTTTCACCTCGATTATTTCGAATAGTTCAACATTTATATTTAAATTTTTATTAGGATCTATCTTAAATTTGGGTAATTATTTCATCTTTCAGTTATAGCAACATCGAGTGTTATTGAGTTTCAGTTGAATCGGATTTGGTTAATTTGGATTTGAGATAATTTGATTATCAGGTTATTCGAATGTTGGGTCAAAAACGGTTGATCAGGTTGGTTTTCGAGTCAATTTGGGTTATTGGGTCATTCTTTAAAAATTCAAAATTTTGTGCTATGGGGTCGCCCCAAAGATAAACACGGTTTAACTCAGCCCAAAACAACTCATGACATACGTGAAACCCGATGTATCCGAACCCGTTCCGAGTGGCAAGTCTAACTAAGCCTCTCTCTGACTCTCTCTATGGACTATAGTTTTGGTTAATAGACTCAAGTTTTTGCCCTTTTTAGGCATGTTTAGATGATAATGCAGTTAACTCATCATGACGTGGTTAAATGTAATTTAACCTGATTGTTCTAGTTGAAGGTGACCGATAGTACATATTGCACAAGTGATGGGGCCATAGCCATTTGCTCAAATGCATTAGACTTCAACCACCTATTTCATCTCACTCCTACTTTTCAAAATTGTCACCATCTTAAAAAGTACTATTCTCAGTGCATCCATCATTTGACATCTTCAAGCACATCAAGTGGATTTGTATTCACAAGTGGCTGAGATCGAATCATCTCAGCCACTTGTGAACATATATACAAACAAAAGAAGTATGTCTATCTTGCAATACAATTGATCAATTGTTGTTGTAAAACACACTGCATTCACTACTAACAACATTGCAAACTTATAAACTTAGATCCAAACTATATATATGGGGCTACTAAGATACAAGCATGATCTCGCCATTTTCTTTCACTTGACCCTTCTCCTCTTCCGCGGCTTTCAACTTGTCGTCCTCCTTCGCCTTCTCCAACTCTCGTATCAAACACCTTAAACACGCCTCAACATCAATTTCGGAGGACTTAGGCATCAAGTTCTCAGCAACATCAGCCGGTGTCATGTTCGTTTCTCCCAACAACCTCTCAATTGTTCCGAATACAGGATGTGAGTCAAGATCCAAGTAGTTGTAGGCAAGCACCTTGAACGCGTCGAAGCAGCAGTAGGATAGCTCAATGTGCACATCCATTCGCCCTCTCCGAATCAGAGCTGGGTCCAGCTTCTCAATATAGTTGGTAGTGAACACAATGATCCTCTCTTGCCCACACGACGACCAAATTCCATCAATGAAGTTTAGCAATCCGGAGAGAGTAACCTCTGTGCCCTTCTTCTTGCCCTCTTCTACAATCGCTTTCTTCACCGGATCCTTTACATCGCCGTCTTTGGACTCATCTCTATCCTTCTCCTTCTTCCTTTCCCCGGTGAGATCAATCGAGCAGTCTATGTCTTCTATAAGAATGATAGACTTGTTAGACGTCTCGATCAACAGCTTCCTCAAATGAATGTTATCCTTAACCGCGGTTAGCTCAAGATCATAGATGTCATACTCCAAGAGATTGGCCATGGCTGCAACCATTGTCGATTTCCCCGTTCCAGGAGGACCATAGAGGAGATACCCTCGCTTCCATGTCTTACCGATCTTTTCGTAGTAGTCTTTGGCTTTGCTAAACCGTGTGAGATCATCGATGATTTTTCGCTTCTTTTGTGGCTCCATGGCTAGAGTCTCGAATCTCCCCGGGTGCTTGAACTCGACGTGGCTCCACATACTTCCACCTCCAGGTCGGTATCCTCCATCGGATCCTTGCGTGTTGGTGTAGAGCTTCCGCTGACGACGCCTTATTGTGATCGATTTGCCCTCTTCCAAGACATGGTTTAGGTAAGAGGTGGTCACCAAATCTCTATCTCGCCTATGGAACACCAACCGGTAAAACCTGGAGTGATCGACTAAGTATCAATAGATGCACAAACTAATGCGACGAATTTAATAAAATTCCGTTACCTTTTCTCATCGGATGAAGGGTAAACCGAGAAGCTAGACGATTTGGTGAGCTTCTTGCTAGAGATCCACCACACGGTGACGCCTTTGAACTCATCGGTGACCTCTTCTTGGTCGGCTATGCTGAACATGAGGGACTTTCCATGGAGGAAATTGGCCTTCATCCGGTTGGCTTTCATGGAGGATCTTTCGCTGAGGTATGTTTCAATGATTTTGTAAGCTTCGTTCCTATCGAATCTTTGCCCGGTTAGCTCATCGAAGGTGATCTCTTGGTAAGGCGACAAGTATCCGCGCATCCTCTTGCTGTAACGGAATATGATTTCGGTGAACAAAGTGCGCAATTGGTCAGGGAGATACTGCTGGTACATTGCCCATCCGAACATGATCGTCGCAAAAACCGATCCCATCTGCATAAACGAGTCGAGCATCATCGTCGAGGATCTCGATCCCTCTCTAGCTCTCTAGCTCCTTTGCAGTGTGTTAAGTGGAGGAAGCTGTGGACATTGGATGCTTGAGTTGAGATGCCTTATGGCTTTAGTACTTAAAGAAAAGAACAAGGCAAAAACAGTTTTGGTTTCCCTTAGGAGAAGATACATGGACAGTACCATTTTCCCTGCCATTGTCATTTTGCATTTGGACAAAAGTTATATTAAATTTAACCTTGAAAGTTGAAACACATCTGTATATATATTTAAAAAAAATTGGGGGACGAATAGGTATATTAAAATCATTCGAGGTCAAACAAGCTTGAAACTCGAAAGGCTGACGAATCGATAGACGTACTAACCGTGTCAACAAACAATATACTAAAAATACACAAATCAACACAGATGAAAGAAAAACCCAAACAATCCAAAAAAGTCGTCCATTAGCAGAGGAGTCGAGGGAGATCCAGGGCAAGCCACAAATGCCGAGAACAGGGAAGAGTGTGACGACTCACACAACGTCTCGCGCCGAGAAGGCGGAGAACAGTAACCCACCATCGGAAAGGGCGAAACTTGGAGAAGTGCGGATCATCGACGTTGCCCCACCTAAATGAGGAATCTTTGAAGACCACTAACACAACCATGATCCTCATGATCATACAAAAAGTCCGATACTGCAACCCAACTCGGAAGTAATAGCAGAGATTTTATGATTACCAATTCTAATTGGTTAATACATGATAAAGGTAAAATATAATTATATCAATTTCACTCCTATTTGGTTATATATGTGCACGCCTATGAGAAGATACTTGGATAGTACAATTGTCTCTGTCATTGCCATTTGCCAATATGTATATTTGTTTTCATCTACTTGTGAATCCAACAGTCGGCTGGACCGCCTAGGCGTGCACGTACATATTAACTTTCCGATATGTCACTATCAGATTTGGGTTATTATTGGGTTAAGTCGTTGTTTCAGACATTGTTATCGATCTTATGTCTAGCTCAAGACCATAAAGGTCAAAACGGGCCGATCGGTTGCAAGTTGCAACTTTGTGGATCTTATGGATTAGGGTTATATTCAAGTTTTTGTTCGGATATACAGAGCTCAGAGCTCCAGTTGTTCAATTTCCTTGGGCCTATTTTTGTATCAATTGTGTGGACAAATATTGGGCCGTGTGATTGGGCTTTAGTATAAAAGCCCCACACTTCTGTAACATGAAAGCTAATGAGAAATACAGATTTTGGCTTCCCTCCATTTTCTCTCGTCTTCCACCTCAAGCTCTCTCCCATTCAAATCAAATCTCAGATCTCTTGTCCAAATTCGATTCCAACATGGTATCAGAGCAGATCTAGCGATCTGAATCGAATTCATACACTGTTCTTACCTTCTCGTTACCTTAAGTTCATTTGCCATGGCCGACGAGCAAGTTAGGGTGGATCCAGTTAGCGAGCCAACCAAATTGGATGCCAATGATCCATATTTCCTGCATCCTAGTGATCATCCAGGTCTTATCCTCGTTACACCTCCTTTTAGCGGCAAAGGATATGGAGAATGGCGCAGATCGATTCGGATGGCCTTGTCGGCGAAGAACAAGGTTGGCTTCATCAATGGAGCGATCGTGCGACCAGCTGCAGATTCTTCAAAGTTTGCGCTATGGGAGAGGTGTAATGATATGGTCTTCTCATGGATCACCAACTGTCTGAGTCCGGAGATAAAGCGCAGCGTTATCTACAATGATACAGCTCAGGCAGTGTGGCGCCAGCTTGATTCAAGGTTCAATAAGGTTGGAGGCACTCAGATGTACTCGATCTTGCAGGAGCTGGTCACGACTATGCAAGGTACTAGTGCTTTCTCTGATTATTTTACGAAAGTGAAGATCCTATGGGATGAATTAGACGGGATAAAGAATCTCGGATCATGTTCATGTGAAGGTTGCACCTGCAATTATGCATCGAAATTTAGAAAATATGAGGAGAATTTGAAAATTATGCAGCTGTTAATGGGACTGAACGAAGCTTATACTGTGGCAAGAGGCTCTATTTTGATGATGGAGCCTTTGCCAGATGTGGATCGGATATATTTCTTGCTTTCTCAGGAAGAAAATCAAAGAGAGAGCAAGTCCATTGGTGGATCTGCACATAGTGAAGGAATGTCGATGCACGCTAAAACATCGAGTTCCGGATCTAGAAATCCGTCATCAGGTTCAGGTGGATCTGGATCTAATTCTGGAAATTCTATGGCGTCTGGTTCTGGAAAGGGAAATCTCGAGAAGGAGAAAGGGAAGTTTGAGCGCAAACCTCTCTTCTGCACCAATTGCAAGAAGACAAACCATACCATAGACAGGTGCTTCTTCATTATCGGATTTCCTCCTGGCTACACAGAGAATAGGGACAACAGAGATAGGAAGGACTCCAATGATCGCAAATTTGCTGGAACTGTCAGTCAGAGTTCGAAGAATGAGTTCACCAGTGACCAGATTGCTCATCTTGTGGCCTTACTGCAGTCCTCTGGAGCTTCCCCACGTACTAAGGAGCCAACTGCAGATGATTTTGCAGGTTTTTCAGGTATAACCTTAACTCAGCAAGTTCTAGATGGCCGTATTTGGATTGTGGACAGTGGTGCAAGTGGACATATGTGTGGTGACATTGGCTTGTTCAAGTCATCCTACAAGTTGTCTAAGCCTTTCACTGTCACTTTACCTACAGGGGAGGCTACACATATAACCACTGCAGGCACAGTAGAGATTATGCAAGGTCTAACATTGCATAATACTCTATTGGTACCTGAGTTCAAGTGCAACTTGATCTCAGTGGGAAAGTTGATTAAGGAGCTTGGTTGCTTCGTTCTTTTCACTGCTAAAGGTTGTTTTCTGCAGGCTCCTTCCATGAGTAAACCACTGCAGATTGGAGATATGGTGAAGGACCTTTTTCTGCTAGGATACAGGGATACTGCACAGCTTGCTGCACACTCTCATGGTGTTACAAATAAAGTGTCAAAAGTGGTGGATTCCTCTCTTTGGCACAAGAGGTTGGGTCATTTGCCTCTTAAGCATCTTAAGACTTTAAATTCCATTAAGATGACAGATAGTTGTAACCTGGATTTGAAATCCTGTTTGATTTGTGCTCGGTCAAGACAGGCCAGACTTCCTTTTCCTTTGAGCTCCATTAAGACCAAATTTGCTTTTGAGTTGCTTCACATAGATGTTTGGGGACCTTATCGTGTTTCTACTTACGATAATCATCGTTATTTTCTAACTGTGGTGGATGATTACACCCGTACCACCTGGATTCAGTTGCTTCCTAACAAGGCTGTTGCCTTTTCTGCTATGAAGAATTTCTTTTCCATGGCTGAGAGACAGTTTGGACAGCGAGTGATTGCAATCCGAACTGATAATGCCATGGAATTGGGAGGGAGTGCTGAGCATTCTCAGTACCTTCTAGAGCATGGTATTGCTCACCAGACTTCTTGTGCTGCCACTCCTCAGCAAAATGGAGTGGTTGAGCGCAAACATCGTCACATTCTGGAAGTTGCAAGGAGCCTCATGTTCCAGTCAGGTCTTCCCAGGAGATTTTGGGGTGATAGTGTGATATTGGCTGTTCACATCATCAATCGCCTTCCAAGCAAACTTCTCCAGATGGCCTCTCCTTATGAGAAACTTCATCACAAAGCCCCTTCTCTTGAGCACATCAGGTGCTTTGGATGTCTCAGTTATGCCTCTACCATGGCTCATGGAAGAGACAAATTTGCATCCCGTGCTTCACCTTGTGTCCTGTTGGGATATCCTGAAGGGAAGAAAGGATACAAACTCTTTAACTTGGAAACTAAACACATCATCCATTCTAGAGATGTTGTGTTCCATGAGCATGTTTTCCCATACATATCCATCCCTCCTTCCAGCCTTGGTGATTCTTCATCCTTTTTTTTTCCCATTCAGGACAGTGTTGAGGATGAGTATACATGTGAATCCCCTGAGATACAGCCACTCACTTCCCAATCTGTTGCACCCATCCCTCCATCTGTCCCCATTCGAAGATCTTCTCGGATGCACCATCCTCCAGCTTATCTTTCTGAATATGTCTGCAGCAATTGCATTTCTTCTGAGTTCTGCTTCCACACTATCACTTCTAACTGCTATTTCCCTTCTGCCAATGCTCCTGTTCTCAGTCGGCCTGAACATGAGCCCCTTACATTTGGGGAAGCTTGCAATTTTGAGGTATGGCAGTCTGCTATGCAAGATGAGTTTCAGGCTCTCGTTGTTAACAGGACCTGGGATGTTGTTGATCTCCCACCAGGTAAGCGTGCCATTGGATGTCGATGGGTTTACAAGGTCAAACGCAAGGCTGATGGAACGATTGAGCGTTATAAGGCCAGACTAGTAGTGAAGGGATTCACTCAAAAGGAGGGGATCGACTACACTGAAACCTTTTCACCCGTTGTTAAAATGACCACAGTTAGAGCCTTAGTTACAGTTGCTTTGCAGCGTGATTGGTTGGTTATGCAGATGGATGTGAACAACGCTTTTCTCCATGGCCATTTAGACGAGGAAGTCTACATGAAATTGCCTCCAGGTTTGGTTGTTCCTGGTCACAACAAAGCCTGTCGCTTGAGGAAATCCCTATACGGGTTGAAGCAGGCCTCTCGGCAGTGGTATGCCAGATTGTCAGCTGCCTTGCGCAGACGAGGTTATACCCAATCTTCTAGTGATTATTCACTGTTTTTTCGAAAGAATCATGGTCAGGTTTGCTTTGTAGCTGTCTATGTTGATGACATTTTAGTCACGGGAAGTGATTCTCATGAGATGCTCAATCTCAAAGCTTTTCTGGATGCTCAGTTTCGCATCAAAGATTTGGGTGAACTGAGTTTCTTTTTGGGTATAGAGTTCATCAGGATCCCTACTGGGCTGCTCATGAGCCAACAACGTTTCATTCATGAGCTTCTTGATGAATTCCCTTGCTCAGGGCCTGTTGTCGTCAGTCCTTTGGAGCCTCACTTGCAGCTCACTCCAGCTGATGGGGAGTTGTTGGACAATCCATCCATCTACAGACGACTTGTGGGCAAGCTTAATTTCCTTGTCCATACACGCCCTGATTTGGCATTCACAGTTCAATTTCTTAGTCAATTTCTTCAAGCACCTAGAACAGCTCATATGGAAGCTGCCTCCCATGTTCTTCGGTATTTGAAGGGATCTTCCACCAAAGGACTTCTCCTCTCCAAAAGTTCAAACTTGACACTCCGGGCTTACTGTGACGCCGATTGGGCTAGCTGTCCCCTCTCTAGGCGATCGATTAGTGGCTTTGTCATTTTCCTTGGGCCTTGTCTTCTGTCCTGGAAATCTAAGAAGCAGCAAAGCGTCTCCCTTTCTTCAGCAGAGGCTGAGTATAGGTCTCTTCGCCGAGTTTGCACCGAAATTGCCTGGCTCACAAGGTTGTTGGGTGAACTTGACGTCCCTGGGGTCACTCCTGTGCCAGTCAAATGTGATAATCAGGCAGCCATATACATAGCTAAAAACCCAGTTTACCACGAACGTACTAAACACATCGAAATCGATTGCCACTTTGCAAGGGAGAAGCTCATGGAAGGCCTGATCTCCCTGCATCACGTTGCTTCTCGTGATCAGCTTGCAGATTTTCTGACCAAGAACGTCCCTGGATGCCATCTTGTTCCTTTGTTGGGCAAGATTGGAGTCGTCTCATCCCCGTCTCCATCTTGAGGGGGGGTGTTCGGATATACAGAGCTCAGAGCTCCAGTTGTTCAATTTCCTTGGGCCTATTTTTGTATCAATTGTGTGGACAAATATTGGGCCGTGTGATTGGGCTTTAGTATAAAAGCCCCACACTTCTGTAACATGAAAGCTAATGAGAAATACAGATTTTGGCTTCCCTCCATTTTCTCTCGTCTTCCACCTCAAGCTCTCTCCCATTCAAATCAAATCTCAGATCTCTTGTCCAAATTCGATTCCAACAGTTTTAGCTTCTATTGTTTGAATGGATTTTGATTTTGGCTTCTTTATTTAACAAAAGTTTGAATTGAGGTAACTTAACCGTGTCACTTTGACGTGTTGAAACTTGTTGGCAAGTGGTTGAAGTTGTGAGGCCCCTACCATATATTCCTATTGTTGAGAGTGATGGAGGGTGTACATAGAGGATGTACCTCAGTTAAGCATGATCGGAAATTTCGCTTTTATTGCGCATCCGTACATGAAGGAATCAGGCACGAACTTAAGGCGAGTAGATATGTAATGTTTGGTAAAAGGGTAGCTAAAACTGTATGGGTAGCTGAAGCCGATAAGTTATTTATGTTATATAGGTTAATAAGCTAGTATATAGTATTTGAAAAACCTAGCTGTTTTGTAGCTTATGGAAACTTGTGACTAAAAATCATAAGCTCTAAAAAGCTTAGGGGAGTAGCCGATGGAAAACTATTATTTCAAAAACTAATTAAACTAAAATTTTATACACAAGCTCCGAAAAGCTACTTATATTGTGCCAAACAGACATACAAAGTATAGAATGTGTAAGATCATCGTTAATGGAAATTTATTCATTTCTTTATTGCATAATAAAGCAAATTAAATGAAGGCTACCTAACTTAATTGGGTTTTCATTCCAATTTGGTCCCTGAAAAGATCAAACGTCATGCAACAAGATGGAGCATACCTCATTTTGGTCTCTTTCCTTCTCTCCCATCTCTCCATTTTTTTCCATTTTTTTATTAGGTAAAAATTCGAGACTAGACATATTTGAACCTCGATGGCTGATAAGTCGACAGACGAAAAACCGTAAAAAACAAACTAAAAATACAAAGATGGTGCAAGATACAGGCAAACGCGCTTTACAAAACAAAACAAAACACAACTAATCCGAACAAAATGAAGACGTAGACAAAGGACAAAATCAAACACTACCCTGAAGCAACTCCGTAGACTAGCGGCACTTCAAAAATCACATGTGAACAATGAAAACAAACCTCCATGAAACCTCCTATCTCTCCATTTATTTCTTAGTGATTCATCAATCTGACCCAATTTGCTTACAAAAAGTTTATTCAAAAAAGAATCACGTGATGTCAGTTCACACGATGAGAGGAGATTGCAAGCACTCCCCACTAATACGCCTTCTAGAAAGGAGCCTCTATAGAAAACTCTTAAAGGGGAAAAAACTACCTTCAATAACCGGCTTAACATCGAAACACCCTCGCAAACCACCAATCTTTTCACCACCATCACCAACACTACTGATTACAAAAACCAGTAATAACAATACCAACAATAAATTCAACTCGATTAGGGAAAAAATCGAGATTAAATATGTTAACCTGCCTTGAATTGAGCTCATTATTTGTTTTGGGTTTAGCCCCATTGTCTGATTAGGGTTTCATGAGACACTATATATACTCATGAACCCTAACAATTTATAACCCTAGTTTCTTGTTTGCCTCCATAATAAAGAACCATATTTCTCTGCCCGTGGACGTAGGTAACACACCGTTGCCGAACCACGTTAAATATCTTTGTCTTTCTTCGTCTGTTATCGTTCTCGTTTAAACAAACTAGTATCAGAGCTTGGTTGTGATTTCTGTCGAGAATGATGGCTGGTTCTGTAGTGAAGATTAACAAGTTTACCGTAAGAAACTCTTTCAGTCTGCAGCAGATAAAGATGCGTGTAGAATGATAGAATTGATGTAAAGTCCGTCCCTTGAGGGTTTCCATTCATTGATATAACATATATATAGGTTACACAGGTATTGGGCCTTAACGGGCTTTTAGCCCACTATACAATATGAAACCTATGTAATCTATCAAACCCCCGCAGTCGAAACGGGAGGTGTCCGTACAGTGAGACTGGAACGGAAATCAATGAACAACTGTCTAGGTAAACCCTTGGTGAATATATCAGCGTACTGATAGGAGGACGGGACATGTAGAACGCGGACATGTCCAATGACAACCTTGTCCCTGACGAAGTGGAGATCAAGCTCAATGTGCTTCGTGCGTTGATGCTGGACTGGGTTGCTAGCCAGGTAGACGGCGGAGACGTTATCAGTGTAGACCAAAGTGGCCTTCTGCAAGGGGCATCGTAGCTCAAGCAGGAGATTGCGGAGCCAAGAGCACTCGGAGACAACGTTGGCAACGCCCCTGTACTCGGCTTCAGCGCTGGAGCGAGACACGACGGACTGACGCTTAGCTGACCAGGACACAAGAGTGTCATTGAGGAAGACACAGTAACCAGACGTGGAGCGACGTGTGTCTGGACAACCACCCCAATCCGCATCAGTGTAAGCCACAAGGTCAAGCTTAGAGGAAGGAGTGATGGTGGTGCCGAGCTCAAGGGTGCCGCTGATGTACCGAATGATCCGCTTCAAAGCCTGAAAGTGAGGTTCCCTAGGGGCATGCATGAACAAGCAGATCTGCTGAACGGCATAACTGATATCAGGCCTGGTGAAAGTGAGATACTGAAGAGCACCAGCGAGGCTCCTATACAATGTCGGATCGTCAACCAAAGGACCAGAATGAGCACTGAGCTTGTTGGATGTATCGACTGGGGTGGCGACGGGATTACAGTTGACCATCTTAGCCCGAGCAACAATCTCAGCAGCATACTTACTCTGTGAGAGAAAGAGACCAGACGCATGCCGCTGAACAGCAACTCCCAAGAAGTAAGACAGCGGACCCAGATCAGACATGGCGAATTCCGCACTCAACCTCGAGATGATGGACGCTCGAAGAGCATCAGAAGAGGCGGTGAGAATGATGTCGTCGACATAGAGCAGCAGGAAAGCCAAGTCCGAGCCTCTGCGATAGATAAACAGAGACGTATCCGAACGGCTGCCAGTGAAACCCAAGCAAAGCAGATGAGAGGCAAACCGCTGGAACCATGCCCGTGGAGCCTGTTTCAGACCATACAGAGAGCGCTTGAGGAGACAGACATGCTTTGGACGCTCAGCATCAGCAAACCCCGGAGGCTGAAACATGTAAACCGTCTCATTCAGATGACCATGCAGAAAGGCGTTCTTGACATCCAGCTGATGGATGCCCCAGTTGCGCGACAGAGCCAGACTCAGGACCACTCGGATAGTGGCAGGCTTGGCCACATGGCTGAAGGTCTCATCACAATCAATACCTGCCTGCTGAGATCTACCGTTCACCACAAGACGGACCTTGTAGCGCTCCAAAGTCCCATCAGAGCGGAACTTGTGACGGAAGAGCCACATACAGCGAATGACATTCGCCTCAGGAGGGCGAGGAACAAGAACCCAAGTACCATTCTTCGTAAGGGCCCTGTATTCGTCGAGCATAGCCGCCTGCCAATTCGGGTCGATGAGGGCTGTTTTGTGGGAGGTGGGAACGGGGGAGAGGGAGGTCTGGGTGGAGGCAGAGGGTGAATGGGAGTCGGGAAGGATGGGGGCAGAAGGGGGTAAGCAAGGGGAGGAGGGGGCTGCGGGTGCAGATGCGGCGGGCGCCGCATGGGGTGCGGCGGGCGCAGCAGTGCTTGCGGCGGGCGACGCCAGGGGCGGGTTTCTTGCGGCGGGCGCTGCAAAGTGGGTTGCGGCGGGCGTAGCATGCCATGCTGCGGCCGCCGCGCGTAGGGGAGGCGCAGTTGTTTGGCAGGGTGATGGGAGGTGGATAGCGGGGTGATGGGCGGTGGTCATGGATACGATCTGACGGGGTCGGAAGACACCGGAGACGCTGCGGGTGTGTGGTCTGGTGGTGGGGGGTGGTGGTGGTGGTGGAGGGGGTGTAGGGGGAGAAGTAGGAGCACCGGAAGAGCTCTGGGGAAAAAGGAAGTGAGGGAATGAGGACTCAGACTCTGACGGAGACACAAGGGGTGTGGGAGACGCAAAGGGAAACCGCGACTCATCAAAGGTGACATGACGGGAGAGAATGATCTTATGGGTCTTGATATCGAGGCAAATGTAACCGCGATGGTCAGACGGATAGCCTAGGAAGACACATGGAGTGGAGCGCGGGTGAAGCTTGTGCGGGGCTGTGGATGACTGGTTTGGGAAACACAAGCACCCGAAGGTGCGAAGGTGATCATACCTAGGCTCGGCGTAATAAAGTGTCTGAGCTGGCGAGCGATTGTGTAGGGTAGTGGAAGGGAGAATGTTTAGGAGATAACATGTGGTGGATAAGGCGTGAGGCCAATAGGGAAGGGGAATAGATGCGTGGAAGAGGAGAGAGCGCATCATGTTGGTAATGGTTCTGATGATTCGTTCTGCCTTGCCATTCTGCTGAGAAGTATAGGGGCAAGACAAGCGATATGAGATCCCATTTGCGGCAAAGAAGGAGTGAAAGTCTTTGTTGTCAAATTCACGACCATTGTCACATTGGAAACATTTGATGGACATGTGGAATTGTGTTTTGATGTAGGTATGGAATCTGGCAAAAATAGGAAACACTTGGGACTTGAAATGCAACGGGAAGACCCATAAGTAATGAGTGTAATCATCCAGAAACAAGAGGTAGTACTTGTGACCCTCCTTGCTAGGCACGGGAGAGGTCCAAATGTCGATGTGAATGATATCAAAAGGAGCAAGGGTAGAGGTCAAAGACCGTTGGAACGGCAGTCTGGCATGTTTGCCTAGTTGGCAGGAAGAGCATAAACCAGAGTGTGGGTCTTTAGTACAGGCGACAAGGTTCTGGGAACGGAGGACATCTAGAACGGCAGCGCTGGGATGGCCCAGGCGTGCATGCCACAGGCTGGACGATGATGCCGAGAGGGCGACCGGATACGACTGACTGGACGCAGGAGGTGGTGTGACAGGGTAGAGCTCCCCAGTGCTGTTACATCTCATGCGAGTAACCCCCGTAGTAAGATCGTTCACAAAGAAACCATAGGGATCAAACGTAAGGGAAACATTGTTGTCAGTAGTGAACCGACGGACAGAGATAAGGTTTTTAACAATCTTTGGGGCAATAAGGACATTGTTCAGGTGTAGTGGGTGGGTTGGGGTCTGTAAATTGGCGTGGCCAATTCCCGAAGTAGCAAGACGACCACCATTTCCGACGATAATAGAGTGGGCAGGGCCCTTAAAAGAAATAGATGAGAGGTTACCTGAGGAGTTCGTCATGTGGGAGGTGGCACCAGTGTCCATGTACCAAGAAGAGTCTGAAGATGTCGGCTGCGTAGAGGAGAAGGCGTGATGCAGAGCTGGCGGAACATAGCCTAAAGAGTCTGAAGATGTCGGCTGCGTAGAGGAGAAGGCGTGATGCAGAGCTGGCGGAACATAGCCTAAAGAGTCTGAAGATGTCGGCTGCGTAGAGGAGAAGGCGTGATGCAGAGCTGGCGGAACATAGCCTAGGTGAGGCGATGTCAGAGAGGCCTGAGGACCGGCATGTCGAGGGGTCAGGCGATGTTGGTGATCGTAAAAGGCCATGGTAAGAATTGTTTTTTTTTTTTTGTTTTTTTTTGGATTTGATTGGCCACCTAACTTAATAAATAATTAAGTAAGGGCCAGAAATGAAATAAAGGTAAATACAAGGGATGTTTTTGTAATTTCTTCAAAAAAGATTAAAATCTCTTCTTTCTTCTTCGGCGGAAGCGCGTTCAGAAGGGGCAGTGGAGGCGGTGGAACTGGGCTCGGCAAGGGTGCAGTGGTTCTCGGAGCTTGTGGATCTGGTGCGCAGGAGGCCGGAATTAGGAGGGGGGTGCCGGATCTGTGGAGTAAGCGCCGGCGACAGTGGTTTGGACAGGAGGTGAGCCGGCGACGGGGGATCTGGGAACGGGGAGGGATAGTGAGCGAGGGAGCAGAAGCGAAGGCTTTGCGAGGCAGAGGTCGTCACTGGGGCTGGGATCCCGTCTTGGTGGCCGGCAAGAGTTCAGCGAGAGCGAGAGTAAGGGGAGGCGTGAGGGAGAAGACGGCAATGGCGGCTGAATGGGATTTTAGGTCGAAATCGGGTGAGGGAGAGAGAGGGGACAGTGGAAGAGGATGATCGGCGACGGTGAGCCGGACAGAGGAGGAGGAAGATTTGATGGGGCCGGTGAGACGGGAGGATCAATTTAGGGTTCCGTTAGGAAGAAAATGATGTGATACCATGTAGAATGATAGAATTGATGTAAAGTCCTCCCTTGAGGGTTTCCATTCATTGATATAACATATATATAGGTTACACAGGTATTGGGCCTTAACGGGCTTTTAGCCCACTATACAATATGAAACCTATGTAATCTATCAATGCGGGCTTTGCTGAAGCAACAAGGTTTATGGGCACCGTTAACCGCCGGCAAGAAGGGGGCAGATACAACCACCGCCGAGTACGTTCTTCTGGAGGAGAAGGCTCATTAGACGATCATGTCGTGTCTCGCAGACGATGTCATAATAGAGGTTGCTGATCAGGAAACTGCTGGCGGCTTGTGGCTGAAGTTGGAGAGTTTGTAAATGACAATGTCTCTGACGAACAAGTTGCTTCTGAAACAACGGTTGTTCGGGTTGTGTATGCAGGAAGGTACACAACTCAGATATCATCTTGATCAACTTAACACGCTATTGCTTGAATTGCGTAATATTGATGTTAAGGTGGAGGACGAAGATGTTGTTTTAATTATGTTAGTATCCCTACCCCTCACATACGAAAACTTCGTTCAGTTGTTCGTCGTTGGGAAGGTTACCGTCATGCTGGAAGAACCTAAATCGTCGCTTCACAACAGAGAGTGCATCTGAAGGCAACCGCGTGGGTTACAGACAATGAGGCTTTCGGGCTTATGGCCAGCAGAGGCAATTCTGATGGTAGAAGGGGCAAGAAGCAAGGTCGCAAATTAGGCTCTAAACCAGACGACGTCTGTAACTACTGTAACAAGCAAGGTCATTGGAAGAATGAGTGTCCTATGAAGTGGCAACAAGAGCAGAAATCTGGATCTGCAGCAGTAGTTCATGGTGGAAATACTTCTGAGGAAGATATTGTTCTAATAGCAGATAATCGCACATGTCATGATGTGTGGTTTCTTGACTCAGGTGCGTCATGTCACGTATGTCCTAGAAGAGAGTTGTTTACAACATTTAGATGTGTAGACAAGGGCAATGTTTCTATGGGAAACGATGTCATCTACAACGTTGTTGGGATCGACTCAGTCAGGCTTAGCTTCAGACAAACGATGGGAAGTTTCACACATTGGAGGAAGTCAAACATGTGTTATGTATGACGAATAATCTGATATCCTTAACCGTGTTAGACGACAAGGGTTTGAGATACACATGTTATGGTGGAAAGTTACGTGTGTTTAATGGCTCTAATGTGGTTTTGCAATGAGTCAAGTAGGGAAAGGGAACCTTGTATGCCCTAAAAGGTTCAGCAGTCACAAGTGCTACAGATGCTATTTCAGTTAAGGCTAGAGAGACTGTTGATGAGGAGGTGGAGTTGAACTTCACTTCAACAGAGACTCAGACACCTGAGTTGGTCACTGACCAATCATCACGTACAGGTACTACTGAGTCAGATACTAGGGAGACAAAGAATATACCATTAGACACAGGAACGGGTGGAGCTGTACATCGGAGTATTGCTCTAGATCGACCAAGAAGGGTTGACATCAGGGGGCCTGCAAGATACAAGTCTAATGATCTAGTGGGATATGCTTTGCATGTGGCCGATGAGGGGGAGGATGGTGTTCCATCCAACCACAAGGCTGTTGTTTCTGAAGGTGAGTCAGCACATTGGCAAGCTGAGAAAAGAATCAGGATGAAGAAGGTGGGAACATCTGATAATCTTGCTGATATGTTCACCAAGTCAGTTCCGGAGAGCAAGTTCCAACACTATTTGGACTTGTTTAACATCACCAGCTGTTGAGTTGCACTGTGGGGCAATCTGGGTCCTTCTACGAGGACAAATCTGAGGTAGAAGAACGTCTGACACTTGTCATGGTGCATCTGTTTCTAAGATCAGGAGATTCTGGTACATCCGGCATTGAAGTGCATCTGGTACATCTGCCATGGCATTTCATCTGGTACGTCTGGCGCTGCAATGCGGTTGGTACATATGAGAGGATTCAAGTCAAGGTGGAGATTTGTTAATATGCCTTGAATTGGACTTATTATTTGTTTTGGGTTTAGGCCCATTGTCTGACTAGGGTTTCATGAGGCACTATATATACTCATGAAACCTAACAATTTGTAACCCTAGTTTCTTGTTTGCTTCCATAATAAAGAACCCTATTTCTCTGCCCGTGGACGTAGGTAACACACTGTTGCCGAACCACGTTAAATCTCTGTGTCTTACTTCGTTTGTTATCGTTCTCGTTATAACAGAATCTCAACCCTTTACTTAGAAAATTGAATCTCAACCCTCTTTTTGGAGATTAAATATAAACAAATACAATAACATATTCAACCAACTATCAATTTTGAGTTAGAAAAACTGTTTAAAGTCATATTATACCCATATAAACATCACCACCACTAACCACACCCACTTATGATTTAGAAATGAGGAAATTGCACTAAATAGCCCAAAAAACGGGCCTATTTGCACAAATAGTCAAGGGGGTGAAAAAATGGGCCAAAATGGCCAGGCTATTTCTTGCAAATAAAAAGGCCGGTCATTTGGAACTGTTTGTAACCGGTTGTAGGGGGTTATCAAATTAAAACGAGGGAGGGAGAGAGACGGTTTCATTTCGTTTCAAAAGGGATACAGAGAGAGAGAGGGAAGGCCATCAGAGAAAGGAGAACCGATACACAGAGAGAGACGGAGGACGAACTCGTCAAAGAAGAAGGCCATCAGTCACCGCCTGAGAGGAAGGAGAAGGTTGAAGACGAAGAGAAAGGTAAGCAACTGTTAAGATTTTGTTTGGGTTGCGAAATTGGTGTCATGGGTGTGCGGTTACATGTGGTTATTGTGAAGGTTTTGAGACGATTTTGGGGGAGATGCCTAGCAGTAGAGGAGGAATGAAGTAGGAGGGGGTTAGGGGTGACATTGTGAGTCGATTTTGCGGATGTGGGTGCGATTAGGGTTTGTGGGTGTCGGGAAAAGGATGGGTAAGGGTTAGGTGATGTTGGGTAAGAAATTGGGGACAAAAGGTCAAGGAGGGGGTTGGATGGGTAGGGAATCCACATGATTTGTGGTAATCGGTAGGGTTTATGTGCACATGTGGTAGGACAGATTATCGAAGGTTGTGTATGAATTTGTGGTAGCAGATTTCGTAGGACCGGGTAACGAAATTGGGAGGTTAAAATTGAACATCTGGTTTGCCGAGTGGGGTGAAGGAATATGGGGTGGATTGGTTTTTTAGTGTTTGTTGATTGGTTTTTTTATTGTTGAAACCGTAAGTGCCCACCAAGTGTTTGATGAAATGCCTAAACATATGATGAATAAATGGTGATTTTGTTTTGGTTAATCTCCTTGCCTATATGATGTGTTGTGAAAGAGGTAAAATGAACCAAACGTGTGAAATGCGTAATTGGTAGGACAGAAGAGGATATCAGAAATGGTAGGATAGGAAAATGAAGTTGGTAGAATAATTTTTAATTGTTGGCATGTATGACAGAATATGTGAATTGCATTTCTGATTTGTTGTTTGTTGATTGTGTAACAGGTACCCCGCATTAAACATCATATAAAATGCCGAAGTCAGGGAACAAGAAAGGCCGTGCAGGACCAAGCAGCTAGGGGGTAAGGAAACTGAGATAGGTTTTTTTTTTGTTGTAAAGGTTGAGAAAAAATGTCAAAACCTAAGAGTCTTACATATGTGTGCAGGTTGTCCTTGCTGTTGCTGAGAAACACCACTTCTTAGGGAGGGCGCTTTCCCATGCAAATTTCGAGTTGTTGGAAGGAATCGACCTCACCATTGACCGGGAGGATTACAAAGCCCTGAGCAAGAGCCAGCTTGGTGGCGTTGTGAAGATGGGGTCGAGAAACAAATTCTCTGCGTCGTTGGTGCACTACTGCCTTCTCCACCAACTGAAGACTCGGAAGACACATGAGACGTGGTACTCCCTCTAGGGGCATCACGTTCGATTCTCTCTTCATGAGTTCGCGATCATCACGGGCCTTAACTGCTCACCACCCCCCAGTGATGTCATGGAGGGGGACAACAAGGAGTGCATTTACCAGTTTTTTAAGAAGGAGAGGGTGACGTTGAAGGATGTGGAAAGTGCTTGGGCCCACGAGAAAGAGTCGGACGCCGGGTCCCTCATGAAAAAGTACAAGCTTGCCCTCCTCGTCATAGTGGAGGGCGTTCTGTTTGGGTTGGAGAAGAAGACACAAATAAGGGGGTGGGTTGTGAAGCTGCTGCTTGAGGACACAAACCGTTTTCTGGAGTTCCCTTGGGGAAGGCTCATGTACGATAGGCTACATGAAAGCCTCGACGGCACGTTGAAGGACATGGTGGCTGCAAAGAGTCACCTTAAAGACAGGCCGAACTACGCGTTGTACGGGTTCCCCATGGCCTTCCAGGTTAGTGAAGTTTTACAAGTTATAATCCTTTTCCAATTGTGAAAAATTGTATCCTACCAATGGGGTATAAATATCCTACCAAATGGATATTTATATCTTACCAATGGTTAATGAATATTCTACCAAAGGATAAATTGAACTTACCAAATAGCTTCATTTGTCATGCCAACTGCGTTCTAATATCTTACCATATTGTATCTGCAGTTGTGGGTGTACGAGACCTTCTCTGAGATTGGGAATCATTTTGGCCGCAACATCGACGACACCATCATCCCCAGGTGTCTGCGATGGGAAACGCCAAACTCGCACATACGATACGAGAATGTGAAGTCCTTCCTCAGCCTGGACGCCCCCGCCAACGACCCAATTGATGAACACGTTCTGCTGGCGAAGCCAGAGCCCATCTTGCACCCCACCCATAAGGAAAAAGATGCGTACCCCCACTCATCGTACAAGAAAGACGCTCCAGACGTCTTCTTTGATCAGATTGTGGGCGACCACATGAGGGCCCGCAGAGATAAGCGGAGACATGAGGATGCCACTGCTGGACCCAGTCAGGGGACTAGCCAGTCTGGGTCAGACGCGTCGTCTGCCGGTTTGGAGGCCCGGCTTGTGGCTAAGGTCGAGGCTCTCTTTAAGGGCATGATGGTGGAGATGGGGTCCAAGTTCAGGGAGCTCGACGAGAAGGTGACCGAAGTTTCTAGACAATGCAAGAAGGCGTTATCAGAGCGGACCGGCAAGGGAAAGGTATGTGCTCCATTGTCCATCATAAGTGCAATTCATAAGATGATGTTTGTGTGATGGTAAACCATTGTAACTCTTATGGTATGACAAACATGTGCAATTGGTAGGATCCTGTGATGGTAAACCATTGTAACTCTTCGGGGCACACAACCAGGTACCTGTCTGATGTGGATCGCTTCACTTGAATCTCGAAGCACCCACGCAAAGCTTCCCACTTCACCCGAGATTGAATGTCAGCCTTGGTATCGAACATCTCCCTCTCACGTAACTCCCTCACCATTGACCGAGGGTCTCCGACTAGAGGAATGGACCGATCCACGTCCGCTTTCACTTGCTCCAATGTCGGCAAAGGCTGTTTGTGTCCTTGGTACGATCGCTCTATCTCTCTCAGCCCTGCCTCAGCCTCCTCATCCCATGATTCAAATGTCTCGTTCGGACTCCCACCCTCCACTTTCACGGGGAAACCACCCACGATTATGTCATCGTCGGAGCTTCCTACGTCTATGATGTCCTCCATTCCGTGGGGGGGAGGGGGGGGGGTAAGACGTCCACATCGTCATCGCTATCGACGATCACCACTTGCTTTCCTCGTCGGATGGCATCAGACCTGCTCACATCACCACCCTCCTCCTTGTTAAGTTGTTCCACTTCCTCTTCCTGTCCTACCATTATGTTGTCGTCCATCCTACCAACTTCGTCAGACTGGCTGACCATTACATTGTCCTCCATCCTACCATTACCAGATTGTTTACCACTCCCAGCAAGACCCCCATGCTTCCCACTGACGCTGTCCTTTGCAGGCCTACAACACTCTCCCTCCCCCGCTAGACACTCATCACAACGGCAGGCCCCTCCAGTGTCACTGCTAAGGTCGTCCAACATCCCTTTGTCATCGACGAAGCCTCGAACCTTATCCTCCGGCCCTCCGCCTCCATCCAGACCAACTTCCAAGTCTTCCTGCGTGCTGGGAGGCCCGATTAGGAGCAACTCCCCTGGGGTGGGAGTGGAGACCTCGTCTGCCCCGTCCGAGTCTTCCGACTGATGTTCACTGGAGGCTGTTGAATGGCTTGTCGTTTTCACCCGTAAGGTTACGTGCAGTGCTATTGGCCATGCTCGTGTGCCGTATTCAGTGTTGTAGAACTTGTAGGCTTCAATGCCATCGGTGTCCCGGACCCGAATCGGAGTTGCCCGACCCATGGAAGGAGGGAGGTAGGTGAGCTCAATGTCGTACAACACCATGTCAACGTCGAATTTCGAGACTGTCTTCCCCTTCAGTTGGTCGTAGGAAATATTCTGTGGCACCACCATTGCTGCAGTATGTGCCTCTCCCTTGAAGACCAAGCTCCCACCTACGGGAGCCCACCAACCGCCGAACACCACATTGATGCATACCCTATCACATGGGGTACATCAGGGGAAAAGAGTATCATCTTGGGGGATAGTTCTGATATAATAAAGTGGAACACCTACAAAGGAAAGGTACAAGATGACTTACCCATCGCTGCCACTGCCACCAACAAACTTGTTGCACTTTTCCTGGAATGGTAAGAGAGTACAACACTGTTGGCAGGTCAGAACTGTACTATTGGTAGGATGACAACTGTATCGTATCCTCGGATGCACGGTTGGGTTTCCTCCGTCCTTACCAACTCTCTCCTGCTCTGCCTCAGTTTTTGCAGGTCATGTTGGGGTGTTTGAGATCCTCCTCTCAAGTTTATATATGTGCTTGGGGAACACACATCAATGCAATGATTGCATTTTCCCCTCATAAATGCTCTCCCCTTCCCCCCAAAGAAGAACCCCGTTTTGGCGCCAAAATTACACTGGCAACCGCCAAATAAGCTACTGACAATCCACTCCAAATTTCTCGAAAATTTCAGGTATGGTATGACATATTAAGCCTATTGGTAAGATAGATATATGATATTGGTAAGATAAATATACAATATTGGTCAGACAGATGTCATTCCGTCTTCCCCCAATGAAGAACCTTGTTTTTGGCGCCAAAATTACACGGACATCTCGCCCAAACCACTACGGACATTCCCCTCCATATTATCTCCAAAATTCCAACTATGGTAGGACATAGTTGGCCTATTGGTAAGACGAATGTCGTCGTTTGGTAAAACTAATGTCTTCTGTTGGTAGGACATAGTTCCCAGATATGAAGGTGATGCTTTGCCCTCACCATGCCACTCGTTTCCTATGTTGGCTCTGTTTTTTCAGAGCATTTACTAAGGAATGACACCCATCAATCAAGATTTTATAAGGGTTGATTGACACCTTAATTACAATCATTTACATTTTCCCTCATAAATGCTCCCCCCCTTTTTACCCTACTTTATTGGAGCTACACCCCAATTCCCTGACATTCCAACCAGAGTTAGAACGGATGAAATTCCAACAAGGATTTCATGAGTCACTATATATATACTCATGAAACCTAATTGTAACCCGAGTTTCTGGTTTGCTTCCATAATAAAGAACCCTATTCTTCTGCTCGTGGACGTAGGTAACACATCGTTGTCGAACCACGTAAATCTCTGTGTTTTTTTCTTTATTATCATTCTCGTTAGAACAAACTGATATCAGAGCTTGGTTGTGATTTCTGTTAAGAATGATGTCTGGATTTGTGGTGAAGATTGAAAAGTACGTTTACTGGAAGAAACTCTTTTGGTTTGTGACAGATGAAGATGCAGACTTTAATTGTTGAAGTAACAAGGTTTATGGGCACCGTTAACTAAGGACAAGAAGGGGGCAGCTACAACTACCGCTGAGTACGACCTTCTGGAGGAGAAGGCTCATTCGGCAATCATGTTGTGTCTCGCAGACGATCTCATAACAGAGGTTGCTGATCAGGAAACTGCTGGTAGCTTGTGGCCGAAGTTGGAGAGTTTGTACATGACAAAGTCTCTAATGAACAAGTTGCTTCTAAAACAAAGGTTGTTCGGGTTGCGCAGGAATGAATGCCACTTAGAGACCATCTTCATCAACTTAACAGGTTATTACTTGAGTTACTTAATATCGATGTTAAGGTGGAGGACGAAGATGCTTCCCTAATTCTACTGGTATCTCTACCCCTCACATATGAGAACTTCGTTCAGTCGTTTGTCGTTTGGAAGAATAGCATCACATTGGAAGAGTTCAGATCGTTGTTTCACAACAGAGAGTTGCGTCTGAAGGCAAGCACATCAGTTACAAACAATCAGGCTTCTGGGCTTATGGCCAGCGGAGGCAATTCTGATGGTAGAAGGGGTAAGAAGTAAGGTCGTAAATCAGGCCCTAAACCAGACAACGTCTATAACTACTGTAAGGAGAAAAGTCATTGGGAGAATGATTGTCCTAAAAAGAAGAGGCAACAAGAGAAGAAATCTAGGTTTGCAACAGTAGTTCATGGTGGAAATACTTCTGAGGAAGATATTGTTCTACTAGCAGATAATCATATATCATGATGTATGGTTTCTTGACTTAATTAGGTGTGTCATGTCACATATGTCCTCGAAGGGAGTTGTTCACAACATATAAATATGCAGATAAGGGCTATGTCTCTATGGGAAACGATGTCATCTGCAAGGTTGTTGGGATCGACTTAGTCAGGCTTCAGACAAACGAGGAAAAGTTTCGCATATTGGAGAAAGTCAAACATGTGCCATTTATGACGAAGAATCTGATATCCTTAAAAGTGTTAGACGACAAGGGTTTCAGATACATAGGTTATGCTGGAAAGTTGTGCATGTTTAAAGGCTCTAATGTGGTTTTGCAGGGAGTCGGGCAGGAAAAGAGGACTTTGTATGCCTTACAAGCTAGGTGTTGTTTCAATTAAGGCTAGGGAGACTATTGCTAAGGTGGTGGAGTTGAACTTCACTCTATTAGAGACTCAGACACCTGAGTTGGTCACCGACCAATTGTCACAGACAGGTACTACTAAGTCAGATACTGTTTAGATAGAGAATATACCACTAGACATAGGAACAAGTGGAGCTGTACATCAGAGTATTGCTCTAGATCAACCAAGAAGGGTTGACATCAAGGAGCATGCGAGGTCCAGGTCTGGCGATATGGTGGGATATGCTTTGCATGTGCCCGAGGAGGTGGAGGATGATGTTCCATCCAACTACAAGGCTGCTATTTCTGAAGGTGAGTCAGCACACTAGCAAGTTGAGAAGAGAATCAGGGTGAAGAAGATGGGAACAACTGATAATACCGCTGATATGTTCACCAAGCCAGTTCCGAAGAGCAAGTTCCAACACTATTTGGACTTTCTTAACCTCACAAGCTGTTGAGTTTCCCTACGGGGCAATCTGGGTTCTCCTACGAGGACAAATCTGAGGTAGAGGAATGGCTAACAATTGTCATGGGTTCATCTGTTTCTGAGATGATTCAAGTAACTGTGGAGATTTGTTAATATGTCTTGAATTGAGCTTATTATCTGTTTTGGGTTTAAGTTCATTGTTTGACTAGGGTTTCATGAGTTCCTATATATATATATAGAGAATGGGTAACTTGTGCACACCCCTTAGGGTGTACTTTGTGCACAAATTTCGACCGTTGATCTGTATGGAATGGGCGTCCAGGATCATGCCACGTCAATGGGCTTTTTAAAAAAAAAATTGTGTTAAATGAGGCCCAATTGCACTAGTAACCTATGACAAGCGCGTGCATCTTAAACTAATAAAACCCTAGCCCTGTTTAGCGTTGTGAAGCGTACTTCCTCTACCTCCTTATCCTCTCCAGAGCGGCAATCTGCCTCCCCTATCCATCAATCCTCTTCCTCCTTAATGCCGGTGGTCGGTAGCCTCTCACTGCCGGCGACCGGAAGAGAATCGGAGCACTGCCGGCGACCGGATCGAGGGGCACTGGAGGGGTTGAAGCCAGCGACGATTGCAGGAGGGGTTGAAGCCAGCGATTGTAGGAGGGGTTGAAGCCAGCGACAAATCGAGGGGCACTGGAGGCCGGCGGCGAGAAGTGGTAGATGGCGGCGGCTCGGCGTCGCTGTTGCTAACCATCGACCCCTCACATGCTTTCATGGAGGGTAAGTAGCAGACCCTCTATTTTCCTCCTATGCAAATTATATTCAGTTCAAACTTCAAACCTATGCCCATATCACACCCGAATCGCCATGTCTTTGATCTTGTGTTCCTTTATGTTGCGTCACGGTATAGCTTTTCAATTAAATTATGTATGTCCATGTTGGGTGTTATATGGCACAGGAATGATGATCAGTCCCCTTCTTTATGGCTTACTGGAGGTGTGACTTGAAGATATGAAACAACAGCCCCTATGTGTTGAAAGCCTTCCTCCGTTTAAGAGAAATGAAAATGAAAGAGACGGTGGGTGGGTGGGTGGGTGGGAGAGAGGGAGGGTGGGGGGTGGGCTGGGTGGTTGGGTGGGCAGGTGCCGTGGGGTGGGCGGGTGGGTGGCGGAAGGTTGAGCTCAATGATTGCAGATTTCGGTTTGGCAAAGATCCTTCAGACCAACAATGCCATGGAATCATCTCATGTAATCGCTGGAACAACATGTGTCAAATTTTGGGTAGGGTTTTCGATATGTATAATTTTGATTTATTATTCGTCAATTGTTCAGACGAATGTGTCAAATTTTGGTTACTAATGATAATGGGTTGGTAAATTATTCAGTAAAATCTGATGTATTATTCGTCAGAATATGGACTTTGGTTTGGTCACAACCTAAAACAAAACATTATTCAGTTAAACGTGAGAAATTATTCGGTGAAATATGAAACATTATTCGTATAAATTGTAATTATTGTTTGGAGATTTGATGTGATTATTTGAAATTAATTGACAAAAAAATGATCATTATTCGGTAACATGTGACAAATTATTCACTGGAATTGTTAAATTTTGATCTGAATTGGATGGAAAATGATAACATAACATTATTCGGTAGAATGTGAAACATTATTCGGTGGAATTGTCAATATTTTAAACAAACGAAATTACGTGAGTCCTGCCAATAAATCACTCATAATAATTTATTTTTCACAAAATCATTAAAATTCCCTACATTTTGAAGAAAATCAGGGAAAAAAAAAAGAAAAAGAAAAAAAAAGAATTGAGTTACACGTACAGCAGTAGAGGGCAAGAGGAGAGAGTGAGTGCTTATTTTGTAGTGGGTCCCACAAGATTTTTCAGAAAAAGAAAAAAAACCACTTAAATCATGACCATCCATTCCATTAGATCAAAGGTCCATAATTGTGCACAAGATATACCCTAAGGGGTGTGCACAAGGGAACCACTCCCTATATATATATATATATATATATATATATATATATATATATATATATATATATATATCATGAAACCTAATTATAACCCTAGTTTCTTGTTTGCCTCCATAATAAAGAACCTTATTCTTCTCTCCGTGAATGTAGGTAACACATCGTTGCTGACATGAACCACGTAAATCTCTGCTTTTTTTTTCTCTGTTATCATTCTTGTTACACCAACTTATTTGTATATCCATCATTACTCTAGTGTTGATCCTTGTAGACAAATTTGAGCCCAAAATAGTTTTTCGATTGTCATGTTATCTTATTAGAAAAAAAAAGAAAAAAAAAGTTTGAAACCAGCTCATGTTATCTTATTCGATTGTCATGTTATCTTATCAAAAAAGAAAAAAAAAGTTTGAAACCATTTTTATTACTCATGGAGTCATGGTTAACTTGAGCATAATTTTTTAAGTTGAGTTGATAGTTTATATTTTGAAGTTAAATCTTTTTTTTTTTTTTGATGGGAGAGTTGTAGTCCAACTCGATCAAGTTTAACCGCTCTATATTTTAATTGAGTAATATATAACCTATTTAAAAAAATTAATCCTGTGTTTTTAATTGAATTCGAGTTTAAATTTTTGACATGCGAAATAACTACACTACACCCACTTTTGATTTAATGTCTTTATTATTATTGCTTTATGTAGTTAAGGGTGGATGCGAAATCAGATTGCATCCATTTAGTAGTTTGTGTATCTTGTTTCATATATTAAGTGTCATGACTCATGAGTCATGATCCACCTTAATTAGGCAGTATTTGTTTCAAAGTTAGGCACTCGTTTCCCCGAAATCAGCTCATTTGACAAGGGCAAAAAGATTCAAAAACTTTATTTATTTTAATTCTTTTAATTCTTTTTTTTTTTAAGTTTTATTTAGGATTTGTGATATCATCTCCAACAACTTCTCTAAAATTTCTCCAATATAGAGAAATAACATATATATTCTTCAATTTTTTTTTTAACTTCAATGGCTTCTCCATTTCAAAGATTTCAATGGCTTCTCCATTTCAAAGATTTTGAGAATCATTTAGTTTGGATAATGTTGCAGATTTAGACAATTCTCTCTATTTGTTCTGTTGCTTCTCCATTTTGAAAAATGTGACGAAGACTCTGTTGGAGTAAAAAATTCTCCAAAACCCTAAAAGGAGGAAACAGTTGGAGATGCTCTTAGGGGAATATGAGGGGGAAATTTTGAGGGACTAAAGGTTTGGAGTAAAAAATATTTGCCTTTCGGATATATTATATCCAGTCATTTTTTTGTGGTAAATATTAACTACGAGCAAACGATTTGTCTAACATATGCCTCTGAAATATAAGTTGAACATGCTTTATTATAATAGAAATTAAAACTCAAAATGAAAATGAAAAACTCTAAAAAATATATTTAAAATTAGCTAAATTAATTAACCTAGTACAATCTCTTTCAAATGGGCAGCCTTAACATATACCTTGAATTTGTAAATAAAGAGTGGTCGTATCCGGGCTTAACATATACCCTTAGGCCTCACAGAGCATAAGCATAAAGACTTAATTTTGAAATATTTTTGCTAATTTAAATTATTTTAATGATTTTTAAAATTGTTTTTCTATGATCGATTTACTCATTACCTATCTTTTCAGTGGCGGAGCCAGGATTCCGGTCAGGGGTGCTAAAAAAATTTCGGGAAATATATTTTTTGGTGTATACCTATTAAGATGATTTTTTAAAAAAATATTTAAAGAACACTAAAATTGTGATTTAAATATGATATTTTTTATTGAGATAGTTGAGAGAAACAAAAAATATAGAAAGAAATTATAAAGAACTATTTTTAAACCAATATTGAACGAAAACATTAAATATATATAATTTAAAGGGGTGATTTCTAGAATGACCATATTTAAGAGCTTTATTAGAAAAATGTCCACAAAGGTTTCCAAATTAGCAAATTAAATGTCCACCGCCTCCCTATGCCCTTGTGCCCCTCTATGTGTGCCCCTTGTGCCCCCTCCGTTTCAACATTTTTTTTTCCGCATTGATGAAATCAAAGTTGCTGAAATCGGGGTTGCAGAAACCGGAGTTGTTTTTTTTTTTCTTTTTTTCCGCATCACCACTTCGACACCGGATTTGCTGAAATCAGAGTTTTTGAAACCGTGTTGTTGAAACCGCGTCACCACTGCAATCAATTGATTTAATTTGAAAGGTATGTTGATCAATTTAAAACTAATTGTAATTAACACCAATCGATGAGAAATTGATCAATTGCTTGGTAGGTTGGGGGATGCGGGCGGGGAGAGGGATTTACTGGTCAAAGTAAGAGGCGAAGACGAGAGGCGATCGTAATAGACGATGACATGGTCTATGGGGTTGTTGGAGCAGACGTCGACTTGGAAGGTGGAGGTGAGGAAGTTCGGGGCGGTGACGTTGAAGGCGAAGAAGGTTGCTGAAATCAATTGGACTTGCTAATAGGACGACCTAATTTCTAGATCTGGAAGGAGTTGGAGAGCCAGAGGGAGGAGGCGTAGAGGGCGCCGATGAGGAAGCAATCCAATCGGACATCGTAGGTGAGGCGAGCGCAAGATTGATAGTGGATCGATAGGCGAGATCGATGGCTGCGAGAGGCCGATTCTGAGGCGAGGCGAGATCCGAGATTGATAGTGGATCTAGGGGTCGAGATCGAGATCGGAAACGAGGCCGGAATCTCAAATCATGGATGACTGTTTCAGAGATACTAGGGAGAGAAAGAGCGATTGAGGGAGCTGGAGAAGCGGGTGAAGGAGGAATGACAGTGGGGGGGGGGGGACTAGGTTTATTAGATGGAATTTTTACCAATAAAATAAATTCGTAGACAATTTTTCAATTTAGTCCAAAAAAGTGGCATGCGAGGTAAATTTTCTCTAATTTAAATATAACATTTTTAATTAAATAATTGTAAGATATAATGATATAATAAAATAAATAAAAAGTGAAGGAGTTGGTAATTGAACCCAAAACGTCTAAAAAATCTATCATTCTTATAGAAGACATAGACTGCTCGATTGATCTCACCGGCGAAAGGAAGAAAGAAAAGTATGAAGATGAGTGAAAATGCGACAATCAAAAGGATCCGGTGAAGAAAGTGATGCTAGAAGAGGGCAAAAAGAAAGGCACAGAGGTTACTTTGTCCGGATTGCTGAACTTCATTGACGGAATTTGGTCGTCATGTGGACAAGTGATGCAGATCGACTGGCCGTGCAGATAGAGGAAGACCTTGATGGGAAGAAGGTGCGGTATCGGCAAAGGTGATTTAGGGCGTCTGGTGTCGGATTCCTTATTGTGATACCTTTCCGGATAGGGAATCGCGCCACGAGTCAAACTCACGACTTTGCTGTGATGTATGGCCTTTTTCGGGCATCCGAGATCGTTTCAGGGCTCAAATTCAGACTTTTATGTTTTCCGTCCATTTCAGCAATTTCCGTTATTTTATTTTAATTAATTCGCAATTAGGGTTTATTTCCGTCTTTCATATTTAATAAGTTGTAGCCCTGGAAAGGACATTATTCAATTATCTAATTTTCAATTACCCAGAGAAATCATTTCTCTTCCTGGTGGATTCCAGTTTATCGGTTCTAGGGTTTCGTCGCTTGCGAAACCTCCATTGTAAATCTCGTGCTTGCGAGGTTTAGGCTTCCGTTCTGCGTCAATTGGCATCAGAGCAGGTTTCTCCTGTCTGTTTTCGAGTGAGGCTTGATGGGAGACCAGGCAGTTACGAAGGCAGATCTCCGCGAGATGACCGAGGCTTTTACCACGGCTCTCAATGATCTGACTGGTCAGTTGAGGACGATGTTCGGCACTGGCAACGGCGGCGGTACTGGCAACGGCGGCGGTGGCGGCACTGGCAACGGTGGCGGCGGCGGCGGCGCTAGTAACCTAGGCGGTGCCGGCGATGGCAATAGGGACCCGCCTCGAGGAGGCGGCGAAAATAACCGTCGAGCAGATGGGGATTCTTCTTCCGAGGAAGAGGAGGTCCTTGAGGAGGATCTGACAGAGGATCAGGGCAACCAGCAGGGTCGGCATGACTACAGGGTCAAGGCTGATATCCCGCTATTATACGGAAATATGAGCGTCGAGGAACTTCTCGATTGGCAAATCGAGGTTGATCGATTCTTCGATATCATGTCAGTCCCAGAAAATAAGCAGGTGAAGATGGTCGCCGTCCGTCTTAAGAGCACTGCAGCCGTTTGGTGGGACAAGCTGGTAGCGCAGAGACAAAAGCAACGAAAGAATTCGATCCGGACATGGAGGTGGATGAAACAGTTGCTAATGGGACGGTTCCTACCGGACGATTATGAGCAGATCCTGTATAAGATGTACCTGGAATGTACCCAAGGCAAGAGGAGCGTTGCTGAATACACCACCGATTTCCTAAGGCTGAGTGAGCGGAATGAGGTGAGGGAAACCGAAAATCAGAAGGTGACGCGCTACATCAATGGTCTAAAGCCCTCCATCTAGGAGAAGATGGGGATGCAGACGTGCTGGACCGTTACCGAGGCGACCAGTTTAGCCCTCAAGGCGGAACTGATGGAGAAGTCGCCCAGGAATTTTCAGCCTTTCCGTCGATACCCGCAACAGGGCCCTGAGTTGGGAGAAGACAAGACTGTCCCAGCCAAAGACAAGGTTGCAGCGGGTGATAAGGGAGGAGCTTCTGCATCCACCAAAGCACCAGCCAAACCGACTGATCAGAAAGCCCCCAACCCATATGCGAGACCGACTGGGGATAAGTGTTTCCGATGCGGAGGAACTGGGCACAGATCGAATGTTTGCCCTTCCCGGCGGACCACTACGTTTGTCTACGCAGATGAGAATGACGATGAGCAAGAAAAAGAGACCGACGGGTACTCCGACGCTGAATTTGCGGAAGAAGATTCTAGTGAAAAGATCAACATTGTAGTGCAACATCTTCTCCTGTCATCAAATGATGAAGGCCAGCGGAAGAATCTGTTTAAAACACATTGCTCCGTGGCAGGCAAGCTGTGTAACGTGATTGTGGACAATGGGAGCACGGAGAACTTGGTTTCGCAGAAGCTGATTGACCATTTGGGGTTGCCAACACAGCCCAGGGAGAGGCCCTACGACTTAGGGTGGGTGAACAAGGGCTCCCACGTTCGAGTATCACTAACCTGCAAGGTGCCTTTGTCGATTGGGAAGCACTACAAGGCAGAAGTGTTGTGCGACGTAATCAACATGGATGTATGCCATGTCCTCCTAGGCCGTCCGTGGCAATTCGATACCGACATCACCTACAGGAGGCGTGACAACGTGATGCTATTCAAATGGGGCGGTCATAAGATTGCGATGGCCCCTGTCTTTCACTTAGATAAGCCGCTAGAAGCGGGAAAATCCAATTTCCTAGTGCTAAACGGAAGAGCTTGGGAGGAAGAGGCTCGAGATGTCGAGTGTTTCTACCCTTTGGTGGTCAAGGGACTGATCAGCAGCGGTCCAGAGGAAGAAACGATTCCCGCAGACGTCCAGAGGATTCTGCGTGGGTTTGAGAAGTTGACTTCGGATGAGTTACCGGACGAATTGCCCCCTATGCGGGACATCCAGCACCAAATCGATTTGATTCCGGGCTCGAGCTTGTCAAATTTGCCACATTACCGTATGAGTCCGAAGGAGAATGAGATCTTGAGGGATCAAATTGAAGACTTGCTGAAGAAGGGTTTCATCCGTGAAAGCATGAGCCCTTGCGCCGTTCCCGTCCTTCTAGTTCCAAAGAAGGGTAACCAATGGAGGATGTGCGTGGATAGCCGAGCCATTAACAAGATCACCATCAAATATCGCTTTCCTATTCCCCGACTGGAAGACATGCTAGATGAGTTGTCCGGATCTAAGGTGTTCTCGAAGATAGACCTCCGCAGCGGGTACCATCAGATTCGAATCAGGCCCGGGGACGAATGGAAGATGGCATTCAAGAGCAAGGATGGCTTGTATGAGTGGCTAGTGATGCCATTCGGATTGTCCAACGCACCGAGCACCTTTATGAGGGTAATGAATCAGGTCCTTCGCCCTTTCATCGGCTCTTTTGTTGTAGTTTACTTCGATGACATCCTAATCTATAGCCGGAGCAAGGAGGAGCACCTAGATCAGTTGAAACTAGTACTGCAGGTTCTGTTGGAGAATCAGCTATATATTAACCTCAAGAAGTGTACTTTCAGCACCAACAAGCTAATCTTTCTAGGCTTTGTTGTGGGTGAGGAGGGTATACAGGTCGATGAGGACAAGGTGAAGGCCATTAAGGACTGGCCGATACCCCAGCCAGTGACGGAAGTTCGTAGCTTCCATGGGTTGGCCACCTTCTACAGAAGGTTCGTTAGGGACTTCAGCACGATCACCGCCCCTATTACGGAGTGTCTAAAGAAAGGAAAATTCCAGTGGGGCCTTGAGCAGGACAAGAGTTTTGCTTTGATCAAGGAAAAGTTGTGCACCGCACCCGTCCTCGCTTTGCCAGATTTTGATAAGGTCTTCCAGGTCGAGTGTGACGCTAGTGGCGTGGGTATTGGGGCTGTGCTATCTCAAGAAAAGAGGCCAGTGGCTTTCTTCAGCGAGAAACTGAGTGACGCCCGTCAAAAGTGGAGCACTTATGATCAGGAATTCTATGCAGTGTTTAGGGCGCTGAAACAATGGGAACATTACCTGATTCAGAGGGAATTCATTCTGTTTACAGATCACCAAGCTCTGAAGTTCCTGCATAGCCAGAAAGTCATCACCAACAGGATGCACGCTCGCTGGATTAACTTTCTGCAAAAATTCCCTTTTATTATTCAGCATAAGTCAGGCGCGCAGAATAAGGTCGCCGATGCCTTGAGTCGGAGGGCGTCCTTGCTGATTACGTTAGCTCAAGAGATCGTTGGTTTCGAAGTGCTCAAGGAACTGTATGAGGAGGACCCCGATTTCAAGGAGCTATGGGTCAAGTGCAGCCGTAAGCATCCGTGTGCTGATTTTCATATTGAGGAGGGGTATTTTTTCAAAGGAGCGCAGTTATGCATCCCCTCAACGTCCTTGCGAGAGAAGCTCATCAGAGACTTCCATGGTGGTGGTCTCGGGGGTCATCTGGGCAGAGACAAGACCCTCGCGAGCTTGGAGGAAAGATATTTTTGGCCACACTTACGGAGAGACGTTGGAGCAATTGTCAGGAAATGTTACACTTGCCAGGTTTCTAAAGGTCAGTCGCAGAATACCGGTCTGTACTTGCCTTTACCGATTCCTGAAGATATTTGGCTCGACCTTTCGATGGATTTTGTGCTTGGGCTACCACGTACGCAGCGGGGGGTCGACTCCGTATTCGTGGTGGTTGACAGGTTCTCGAAAATGTCTCACTTCATACCGTGCAAGAAGACTGCGGATGCCTCCAACATTGCCAAACTGTTTTTCAGGGAGGTTGTGCGCCTACACGGGGTTCCTAAGTCCATCACGTCAGACAGAGACACTAAGTTCCTCAGTCACTTCTGGGTTACTTTGTGGAGGTTGTTTGGGACGACTTTGAAGAGGAGCTCAACTGCACATCCGCAGACAGACGGTCAGACAGAAGTCACAAACAGAACCTTGGGCAATATGATTCGGAGTATTTGTGGTGACAAACCAAAACAGTGGGATCTAGCCTTGGCACAGATCGAGTTTGCTTACAACGGTGCTGTGCATTCTGCCCTGGGAAGGTCCCCTTTCTCTGTTGTTTATACTTCGACCCCTCGGCACGTCGTCGACTTGGTTACCTTGCCTAAGGCACCTGGCACTAGTGCTGCTGCTGAGTCGATGGCACAGGAATTTCAGGACATGAAAGACGCTGTCCGAGTCAAGCTGGAGGCTACGGGCCAGAAAAACAAAGCAGCAGCCGACAAGCATCGGCGAGTCAAGACGTTCAACGTAGGGGATGAAGTCATGGTGTTCCTGCGCAAAGAACGTTTCCCGGTAGGCACTTACAAGAAGTTGCAGCCCCGCAAGTATGGTCCTTTCAAGGTGACCCGCAAGATCAACGACAATGCCTATGTTGTTGCTCTGCCCGAGTCCATGGCTATCTCCCACACCTTCAACGTTGCTGACATTTATGAGTATCACGCCGATGAGGTCCTTTATCCAGATCAGAACTCGGGGTCGAGTTCTTCGGAGGTGGAGGAGACTAATGCAGATCGTCTGGCCGTGCAGATAGAGGAAGACCTTGATCGGAAGAAGGTGCGGTATCGGCAGAGGTGATTTAGGGCGTCTGGTGTCGGATTCCTTATTGTGATACCTTTCCGGATAGGGAATCGCGCCACGAGTCAAACACACGGCTTTGCCATGACGTATGGCCTTTTTCGGGTATCCGAGATCGTTTCAGGGCTCAAATTCAGACTTTTATGTTTTCCGTCCATTTCAGCAATTTCCGTTATTTTATTTTAATTAATTCGCAATTAGGGTTTATTTCCGTCTTTCATATTTAATAAGTTGTAGTCCTGGAAAGGACATTATTCAATTATCTAATTTTCAATTACCCAGAGAAATCCTTTCTCTTCCTGGTGGATTCCAGTTTATCGGTTCTAGGGTTTCGTCGCTTGCGAAACCTCCATTGTAAATCTCGTGCTTGCGAGGTTTAGGCTTCCGTTCTGCGTCAACAAGAGAGGATCGATCATTGTGTTCACCACCAACTACATTGAGAAGCTCAACCAAGCTCTCATTCGGAGAGGGCGAATGGATGTGCACATTGAACTATCTTATTGCTCCTTCGACGCGTTTGCTTTCCTACAACTACTTGGATTTGATGATTTTATTCTTCGCGAAAACTTGGAGATCGATGACTATTTCGCAGAGATGCAGCTCGGCAATCAGAGATCAGATCATGAACCTCGAATTGTGTTTCGCTTCTCTGATACCATGACGACAAAATGATCTAGAATGCGGAAAGATGAAAAGATTGTACTGAAGTCCGTTGAGACTCGGGATCGGGGGTCGTGTGCACACGTGCGCCCTTACGCTAATAGCCTAGCACATAAGCCGAGCGAGGTTCCATCCTAAAACCAATTGACAATAGGTGGGGTAGCCCACTAGCTTATATACTAAGGATTCTTTGTTCATGTAATCAATGTGAGACTCTTTTTGGTCTCTTCACATTCCTTTCATTCTCAACAGATTGAAGATGCAGAGAGAAAGAACAAGAGAGAGAGAGAGAGAATCAACTTCTATTGTTACTTTATATGATCAATGAATGAGATGGTTGTTAGAGGAGGTGTGATTCAGTTTATTTACAGATGGAGGAGAATGAATCTGAAACACACAAGTCTAATAACCAACCTTATATTTCATTTCTAACAGTACATTTTCTCTCTAGAAAGCTTAAAATCCTTTCAAAGAGGAAAAAATTAACTCGAATCCAAGAGTTGGCCATGAACAACCCATGAAGTGGCTGAGTAGGTCGGAGATATTCGACCACTTTCATCAAACCAAACCAGGGGAATCAAGGAGAAAGACGATGAGTACTTCATCGACTTCCGAAACATTACTTTGGTTTGTATTAAAATATAATAAATAATGACGGTAAAATTGTACATTCACATTTTTTAACAACAAATTTAACCGAAAACTCTCGAGGGGTCGCAAAATCCTAACAAAATGCTTTGAATGGGTGATTTTGTACAATTTATATTTTAAGGGGTGGCTTTTGTGTGAAAAACCCCATATTTAAGGGGTGGTTTACTACATTTACTATATATGATGATACATATGATATATGGATAGATAGATATTTAGAAAAGATATTCCATCTTATATCTATATTCAAAAAGATAATAGATAATATGTTCTACTTAATATTTTCCATGTTTTTTTTTCCTTTAATGTATTAAATTAAAGCCACAAGGCCTCGCAACTCTAAAGTTTTCAATCTCCACAGCTCCCTCTACTTAACAAACCGCAGATTCTCGAGCGAGAGTCGAGAGAGGGCGATCGACGATGACGCTCGACTCGTTTATGCAGATGGGATCGGTGTTTGCGACGGTAATGTTCGCGTGGGCAATGTACCGACAGTATCTCCCGGAACAATTGCGCAATTTGTTCACCGAAATCATACTCCGTTACAGCAACAGGTTGGGCGGATACCTGTCGCCTTACCAAGAGATCACCTTTGACGAGTTAACCGGGAACCGATTCGACAGGAACCAAGCTTACACAACCATTGAAACTTACCTCAGCGACAGATCCTCCATGAAAGCCAACCGGATGAAGGCCTATTTCCTCCATGGAAAGTCTCTCATGTTCAGCTTAGCCGACCAAGAAGAGGTCACCGACGAGTACGAAGGAGTTGTCGTATGGTGGATCTCTAGCAAGAACCTCGCGAAAACTTCTAGCTTCTCAATTTATCCTGCATCTGACGAGAAAAGGTCACGGAATTTCGTTAGCTTAATTCGTTGCATTAGCTTAATTCGTTGCATTATTTGTGCATCTATTGCCTGTAGCGGAATTTTGTTAGCTTAATTCGTTGCATTGTTTTTGTGCATCTATTACCTATTGACACTTAGTCGATCAATACAGGTTTTACCGATTGGTGTTCCATAGGCGAGATAGAGATTTCGTGACCACCTCTTACCTAAACCATGTCGTGGAAGAGGGCAAATCGATCACAATAAGAAGGCGACAGCGCAAGCTCTACACCAACACGCAAGGATCGGATGGAGGATACCGACCTGGAGGTGGAAGGATGTGGAGCCACGTCGAGTTCAAGCACCCGGGGAGATTTGAGACCCTAGCCATGGAGCCGCAAAAGAAGCGAAAAATCATCGATGATCTTACATGGTTTAGCAAAGCCAAAGACTACTACGAAAAGATCGGTAAGACATGGAAGCGAGGGTATCTCCTCTATGGTCCTCCTGGAACGGGGAAATCGACAATGGTTGCAGCCATGGCCAATCTCTTGGAGTATGACATCTATGATCTTGAGCTAACCGCGGTTAAGGATAACATTCATTTGAGGAAGCTGTTGATCGAGACGTCTAACAAGTCTATCATTCTTATAGAAGATATAGACTGCTCCATTGATCTCACCGGCGAAAGGAAGAAGGAAACGGATGGAGATGAGTGCAAAGACGGCGATGAAAAGGATCCGGTGAAGAAAGCGATTGTAGAAGAGGGCAAAAAGAAGGGCACAGAGGTTACTCTCTCCGGATTGCTAAACTTCATTGACGGAATTTGGTCGTCGTGTGGACAAGAGAGGATCATTGTGTTCACCACAAACTACATTGAGAAGCTGGACCCAGCTCTGATTCGGAGAGGGCGAATGGATGTGCACATTGAACTATCCTACTGCTGCTTCGACGCGTTCAAGGTGCTTGCCTACAACTACTTGGATCTTGACTCACATCCTTTATTCAATACAATTGAGAGGTTGTTGGGAGAAACAAACATGACACCAGCTGATGTTGCTGAGAACTTGATGCCTAAGTCATCCGACATTGATGTTGAGGCGTGTTTGCGGAGTTTGATACAAGCGTTGGTGAAGGCGAAGGAGGACGACAAGCTGAAAGCTGCCACGGAGGAGAAGGCGCCTCATGTGAACGAGAATGGCGACATTTTATGTTTGTTCAGGAATAGGTTTGATTTAGGGTTAGCACCAAAAAAGCCTATGTAGTGTTGTGATTCATTAGTTGAGTTTATGTTTGCAGTGTTCTTAGTAGGGGATGCAGTGTGTTTTTACACATAACAGTTGATCAATTGTATTGATACTTAATCTCAACGTACATCATGGGCCAGGGCCATCACGCTTGGAGATGTTAAGAATAACATCGGGTTTGTGTTCCACACGGTCGGAATATCGTCAAATACACAGTGGCTGCTATGGGTTTGAAAACCGTGAGAATATTCGCTGCCACGCTTTTGAAAACCGTGGGATATTAACCAAGTTACGGTTTCACTAACTCTGGAAAGTGTTAAATTGTTTCCTTTTTCGATCATCGGTTAGATAAGGTGTAAAGGAATGACCCATAATTTTGGAAGCTGAAGTAGTATTTTTTTTTTTAAAAAAAATACCATTTTATTGGGGTTTAATTAGGATAATATTTGTACAAGTTTTGAAACCGTGACGATAAGACCTCCTTACAGTTTCTAAACAATAGCAACTTAAATCTCTCACGGTTTTACAAAACGTTGTCGACACCGTTTGTTATGCGAAGGCCTAAATCCCATTGGCATCATTCGTCCCGAAAAAACCTAACCGGACTTTTAGTGAAACTTATCCAACAACATCATGGATTCCGCTTAAAGGAAGGTCTGGAGGTGGAGGTGTACGTCGAAAGAGCATTTCCGAGTTTTTATCAGAATTAGTGACCAGACAAACTCGACTTAACCTTAATTTGACCAGAATTAATCCGAAATCGAAATAAACGCAAACCGAAATGACCTAGGCTCAATATTTCCCCGAAAGACCCCAAATAAGACGAAACCTGACAATGACCCAACCTGATATGGACCCGATTGACTCGAGTGCCACCTCTAGTTACAATAATGGAAAAGCAGAACACAAAGTTGGCCATGGCCGTCCACATGGCTGTCAGTTTGTATCATCATCAAGGAGCTCCCACCACAAATAAATCCAATAGCACAAGAGATCCCCATTGTTTGCCCCAACTTGAAGCCAAGAAAGAAACAGACAATGTGCAGATTAAAAAAATCAAGCAATCATATAACTCATTCTAAGTCAATTCCAACACAAATCAGCCAATAAAAACTGATACAAAAAAACAACACAGAGACTGAAACCAAATTCTCTATCAAAATCAGCAACGGTGATATGAATTGAAGTGCCTCGTGATAATTGAAGTACCTCATGAAGTGCCTCTTTATCTGTGTTGATAAATGATGCACAATTTGTGCTTTGAATGGCAAATGGTAGGAATAGTTTCTAACATGAGAGGAAAACCTCATCTTATGTAGTGCAAATAAAGAGCTCTTATGCCTCCTATACTGCCTAAGAGAAGATCAAAAACCAACTGGGGTGTGACGGAACCTATACATTCGAACCACCTAAGTGGTTCGAGCTCTGGCTCCTATTGAGTCCAAGAACTATTCGGTTAGTGATCGAACCGTCTTAATGAGATCCGCGTGGACGGATCCGATCTGATGAGATGATAACCATGTGTTCTGTTGCAGTGTTGTCTATGCATCAGTTACTATCTTGCATCTATTTGGCTGGTGATTGCTAGGAGATAAAAGAACGCTCATCAGAGCCTCCAGCCGCTTAGCGCCTGGAGTTGGCCTGAGGACGGTGGTGTTTCCGGCAACCAAACAGGGGTCGGTCCCATTCTCCTTGCTTCCCACACACCACCCACCGGGAACGATCATACCATTACCCCTGGCGAGGAGATCGGAGTCTATCTTGTTGAGCACTGGGTTGTCTCGGGGGAACTTGCGTGCAAAAGGTGCGTTGCTGTTTGTCATTTTCTTGAAGTCTTTGAGCTTCAGGTAGTGTGGATGCTGCTTCGGTGGCTCATCCCATGAAATGAAATGGAGGTCACTGTTCACGGTTGTGTTCTTGAAGTCCTGAGCGTTGCAGATGACGGTGTGGAAGTAGCCTTCTGGGGAGGATAAGAAGTTCGAGTAGTACATGAGAACCATTCTTGGTAAACTGTCCCATCCCCAAATGCAGTAGTCGATGAACGACCGGGAGAGCACCATCCAAGCAGAGCCTGTGACACAAGCTATGGTTGATTAAAGATCAATGCATACAAAATCACATCTCCAGTGAACAGCAGGGTTTCATTTTTCGATTTCCAAAAAGATTGCAGGATCACAAACCAAGTGTTGATTACTGCTGAACGGTACTCAAGGTTGTAAAACAGCAATTATTGCAGCAAAATTCACCATGATGGTAACCAATAATATCTAGTACAGAGGTAAAAATTGAAATCCTGATCTGAGATACTGCCAATTGAAGAAACCAGCCTATATGCCTAGACTGAGAAGGAACCTAATGGGAACCAGAACAAAGACGAAAAAATAACAAGCTCCAAGGTAGTGAATAAATGCTCCTAGTGCTTGCATAAACAATAAATGGCCAAATAGGTTTGACGCACCCAAGTCTACATTACCCAGGAACTTCTATCACCCTCCCACGTCCAACCAATAAAGCAAATGACAACTGGACACTGACGATGATCCCTTGATCAGTGAAAAAAGATTACTGAAGTATTCATTCAGTATATGATTTGTTAAGTTTTCACTATATCAAGGCAGCACGTCATATCTCCTACTCCTTGTGAAAGGAGCCGTTTTTTAAGCAGGGTTCAGTTAAGTTTTTCATTTAGCAGCTGGCTGAACAAAAATACTAGTATTTTCTCTTGGTTTCATCCCATGAAATCGACACACATTGTCCACTTCCCTAATATTATAGCAGTTGTTTATTGGCAAACCCTATATGCTCCCAACCCGCTGAATATGGTTTCTTACCTAAGTCTATAGTAAGCAACTAGCAACTGATTCATACCCAATCATTAAGATTTTTTTAGCATATAAACTTGTCAATGCTGTGTACATTACAAATTCTTCCATGGCAGCACCCCTAAAAGCCATCCATCCACTAATCCAGAAACTAGAGCTGCAAGAACTCTTCAGAATATGAATATGGGATGTTAGCCAAAGGAAATATCAAGATTGGGCCCAGTGAATGGATTACATGCTGGTAAGGGCTTCTGAGAGAGTATCCTAGAGTCTTAGAATTACTCGTGGGGAAAATACCAAGCATAAATAAATCAGGGTAGTACAAGCTTCCATTTTGTTAATTTGTGTGATATAATTGTTCATGCTTTCATAAACATCCTCTCGAGATGTTAGGGAATGTGTTTACAACTTCCCAAGACCCTGCTCAGCGGGATTATACCGATTACTGAGTTTTTATTTGTTGTTGTCTGAGACTCTGAGATACATGTTTTAGGTTGTTGTGTTGCCCTTAACTGCACCAAAATAGCAGCTATGATGTCAATTAAGCAATCCCCGGACCACTGATTATAATATCAGCTAACTAGCTCTAGCACTGAAGGTCTCGTAAGTTTAAGAATTACCATTCCTCATGAAGTTGCTATGACTTTTCTTACTACCGTAATATCTCAATGAGCCATGGTTCAGGAAATCAACTGAGAAGTAGGAAAAAATAACAGACAAAAAACATAGACCCTGCACATGCTTATGATAGCGCAGGTCCTCCCCAGGAGATCAAGTATCCACATAAAGTTATCTTTGATACAATCATGATTTTATCTTCTCACATCCCTTTTCCAAAGAATGAAAACTTGAAATATTCATTTTCATAGTTCAATTTATGAATATTACAAACTCCCTCTACTGTTGGCCTTCAGTAGCCCTAGAATTTCCTCTAAAAGAACTCTTTGCACTCTTAGTTAAAAAAGCCTTGTTAATGTGTTCTCTCGGTGCACCACCAATCCACCATATACAGAAACTAAGCGAATGCATGTCCACAGAACAAAATACAGCGAACAAGATTTCTTGCGAGCATATGTAAGATTTGTAGTTCCGAGGGGAAAGTATGAACGACTGAAAAAGAAATATTTGACTATCTTGACCAAAAAATTAAAGAAATATTTTACTATTGTCACATTTATCACTAAGTAATAGACACATTGTTCCTGTTAACAAATAGATCCTCCAACTATGACATAAGAAATAAATTGGACACTAGATATTTTTGTGGTCAAATTCGACACTAGATCTCTAGGTATACAATGACTCAGGACACTATCAAAGCACCTTGTATACATAATTCATGCTATACAATAATAGAAGGACAAAACACTGTAACAATGAAGTACAGATTCAGCAAGAAAGAGATGACATTTTTGGTTCTAACTTCATTCAATTATATTTGGCCATAGTGTTAGAAAGATCTGAAAGAATTTAGATAAGGGACAGTGAGTAAACTACCTGAAACATTTTTCTAGGTAATGTTTAATGAATTAAATTGTGGAAACCATTGCCTAAATCTACCGCTTTAGAAATCTCTCTATTGGAGTTAAAATAGGTAAAACCCAACACATAGCTGAAATGGATTAAATGCAGATACCCAGATAGCGATAAGTTTAACACATGTAGGATATGACAGTTAAGCTCTGTGAAATCAATAATAGCTTAATGGACATAATGAGGAACTAAAGATAGAAGGAAATCAATAAAATGAAATATGAAGAAAAATTTCTTCTTTAAATTCCAAAAAATGAGCAAGAAGCTTCAGCAACATTGCATCAGCACACACAAAGTAGAATACAAGGACAATCATATTCCTACGTATTAACCTCAATAAAATAATACCCCCTCTGGATCATTTCCCCCTAATTTATGCCAAAATAAGTTCAATATACTCTAATTTATGCCTCATCCTCTCGATCTTTCCCCCATCCATTGGCCATTGCTCACGCAGGCCTCACCAGGTTAAAATCCTCCTTTTATCTCCCCCTCACCATTCACCATGACCCTTGGACCCATAGGCCATAACCATGCCATATTTCATAGAGGCTACTCAGTCCATTCTTTACATTTTTATGTTTTCCTTAAAACCACAAAATGTATATATCCGAATATCCGATACTTAAAATAACCACATAGAGCGACAAAAGGAAACAGAATGTGTACCTGTGAATAGCCTAAAGGCTGTTGGCACACTCCTCCTTTGAGTTATCCAAAAAACATCAGTCTTCTTTGTCTTATACAACCCTGGATCAATAATAACTGGTTTCGCCCTCTGAGACCTACAATCACAGTCATGAAGCAACTATGAATTCAAGGCACTCACATTACAAGCACGGCTGAATCAATATCAATCAGAGAGTCTTAACAGTAGTAAGAGGAAATTACTCTTTCCATCCCATGTTGCTAGTGTGATCAATGAAGTTAAGATCCCGCGGCAAATACGAAAACGTGTGCAGCAGATCTAATCAAACAAGGAACATGAAATTGACACAATCCAAGTGACAAAACTAGACCAACATTGCAAGAAAACAACGAATTTTAGCTCCAAATTTACCATCTTGGGTGACAAGAGGGTAATCAGAAGCACTGAGATTGATGAACCAATCCCAATCCCCACCCTCTTTCAACAAAATAGAGGCGGCATGAAGGGTGTTCGCCACCATAGTCGGTCCCCTGTAAGTCACCAAATTTGCCTTGGTGATCATCCTCACATTCCCAAACTGACGGAAAATCGGGTGATCCTTGATGGAAATCCGCAATTCGGCCCTCTCCTGATCGGAAGACTCCAAATCCAAGTGCACGACGTACTGATTCCGCGGGTGGTAGAGCGCGAGGAGCGTCCTCAAGAGCGGCCTCCCGTCGCCAGCGGAGCCGGAGATGAGATACGCGAAGCGGGGAGGCGGGGGCAGGGCGGAGATCGGGAGTGGCCGGAGCTTCGATTCGACGAAGACGGAGGGAGGGGCGGAGGAGCGACGGAAGGAGAAAAAGAGGATTGGGGCGCCATTGGAGGGAGTTAGGGTTGTGAGGAAAAGGACAAAGAGAGAGATAACGGAGGCGATTGCGAGTGGAAAGATCCATTTTTTCTCCATTGTTGTGGATTGCGGGTGCCGCAGATTAACGTAGTAATTCTTCAGCCTCTTCATCTCCTTGGAATCAATTCAAATCAACCAGACACCCAGTTTCAGAGGTTGATCGAGAAAATGTGAAATTGGAGGAAACTCGTGATTCAGATTTGTGGGTTATTGTTAACGGAGATGATCTGTGAGTTGCAGAGACGTAGAAGTGGCAGGTGAATGAATGGAGGTTGAAACCCAAATTTGCGTGGAGTTTGAATTCACACACTTTCATTTTTACCTTATCTTTCTCTGTTTCTTCCAGATAGAAATGGAAATGATGACGTCAGATTATTAAGATGCCAAAGGATAGATTGTCCCGCGTCGAAAATTGAGCATAACATAACAAGTCCTAATATATGAGTCGGTGGACTACTCTTTTTATTGTTAATTGGTTTTAGAATGGAACCTAGGCTACTAGTGCATGTGCGCTCGTGCACATGATCCCCAGTAATCGGTCCTGATATGGTATGAGAGCGGTTAGCCTAACGACTCGTGTCGATCCTGGTCTGGGTTATCCAATTGTCTAAGTCTCAACTAGATGGTCATTCATAGTTGGACTTGCGGGGGCGTGTTAAGATGTAAAAGTATAAAGTGTCCCATATCAAAAGGTTAGACTTGCGGGGCGTGTTAAGATGTGAAAGTATTAAGTGTCTCACATCAAAAGTTGAGCATAACAAGCCCTAATATATGATAAGTGTCCCACATCAAAAGTTGAGCATAACAAGCCCTAATATATGAGTCGGTGGACTACTCCTTCAATTGGCAATTGGTTTTAGAATGGAACCTCACTCGGCTTGTGTGCTAGGCTACTAGCGCATGTGCGCCCGTGCACACGACCCCCAGTCATCGGTCCGAGTCGGACTTTGATACAGATGAGATAAGTATATGGAATTTTTGTTGGTTGGGCAGTCGTGCTCGTGCATATGGCTCGTGATTTACGTTATCTTACCGAGGCTAAACTACGTCGTATCATGAGATCAAATGGTATAAGGTGCTTTCTTATGCCTCCTTGCTATGAGATCAAGGTTCAAATCCAATCGGAACAATTTGTGCTTTAGTGAGTACTTTACAGTTTGCCGCTTAGTTTACTCTGCTCGTTTTGAGTTTGTCTTGTGGCTTGTCGCTTGGCTTACTCGGCTGAGCTCGACTCGTGGAGGATTAGTCGATAACCTCGGAACCTCCACGTTATAAAAAAAAATTTGTCGTATCGTTCCCTTTTCCTTTTTTTTTTAAGTAAAGATTCAAGATCAGACAAGTCTAATTCTCGAGAGGCTAACAAGTCCGCAACGGAAACCGCGTAAACATACCATACAAAGAAAAAACAAGCACAACAAAACAAGCAAAAAAAGCCTGCAACAAGACGACTAAGAAAAAAACTCATTAGTTATGTGTAAATACGTAAAGGTCAGACATGGTGTATGTAAATAGCGCTTTTATATGAGCTGAGTATAGCTCGAACTCGGCTCAGACTCGACTCAATAAAAGCTCGGCTCGAGCTTGTTTATTTTCTAAACAAGTCAAGTATGAGCACATTTTTAAGCTCGGTTCAAAACTCAACTAGCTCGATTTAAGCTCGAATAGGGGGTCTTAATGCTACACATATGTGTGTGTGTCAACATTTCTATTAATTTTTTTGGGGGAATGCACACTCACTGCTTGCTTTCTCATCAACGGCATGATCCACATCCCCTCTTCTATCCTCAAAGGCAAAACACCCTATGAATGTCTCTTTAATAAACCTCCTGTTACACGTCTGTCATTCCTCTGTTATTCCTTGTTCCACCGACAAAACACATCTTCGGGTCTTCGGATGCCTCTGTTACGCGTTTGTCATTCCTCGTTCCACCAACAAATTCTCTCCTCGCAATCGTAAGTGTTTGTTTATCGGATATCCCTTTGGTTAGAAGGGATGACTCCTCTATGATCTCATTACTCATCAGGTCTTTGTCTCTCGAGACGTCTCGTTTCATGAGGATATAATTCCATATGCTAAAACTGAGACCCCTGCTCCTGATCCCCCTATCTACCCTTCCCCTCCTACCCACGATGAGTCCCTGCAGCCTGTCGGCAACCAGCTGGCACCCACTCAACCATCTCCTCCACCACCTCCTCGTCGGTCTACTCGTCCCCACACCCCATCAGTGCTGCTAAGAGACTAGGTGTGCCACACTCTTTCCAAGGTAGATCCTATCTCGGGCGGCGCCTCATCTTCTTCCATCACGTCGTCATGTACACCTCACCCCTTAGCAAATTATGTCAATACACATTCTGTTACTCCTGTGCACAACAATTTCTTGGCTGCCATTACCGCCACTCCAGAGCCATCGTCTTTCCAGGAGGCATTTCCTCACCAGCATTGGCGGGATGCTATGCGCTCCGAAATTGATGCACTTCATCGCAATGTCACTTGGAAAGTCACTGACTTGCCTCGTCACAAGAAGGCTATCGGGTGTAAGTGGGTTTTCCGAATGAAATACAACTCAGACGATAGTATTGAGCGGTATAAAGCTCGTCTTGTGGTTCTTGGCAATAGACAGGTTGAGGGCACTAATTATTCTGAGACATTTGCTCCGGTTGCTAAATTGGTGTCTGTCAAAGTCTTTCTTGCAGTTTCTTCTATTCAGAATTGGGAACTTTATCAGATGTACGTTCACAACGCATTTCTTCATGGTGATCTTGATGAAGAAGTTTACATGTCCATGCCTTTTGGGTTCTCTATTGTTGGCCCAAAGTGTGTCGACTTCACAAATCACTTTATGGGCTCCGCCAGGTTCCCAGAAATTGGTTTTCAAAGTTGGCCTCTGCCCTTCGTCAGGTCGGCTTCTCTCGGTCTTATGCTGACTACTCTCTTTTCTCTTGTGCTCGGTCTGGTGTCATTCTGCATGTGCTTATTTATGTCGATGGTTTGATTATTACGGGCAACAAATCTAACTCTATCACTCGGTTCAAGACTTATCTTCACTCTCACTTTCATATGAAAGATCTTGGACATCTCAAGCACTTTCTAAGCATTCTGGTCTCTAGAACCACCTCTGCCATTTTTTTTATCTCATCATAAATATACTCTGGATATTCTAGGAGAGGTAGGTCTCCTTGGCTCCAAAATTGCGGCTTTCTCTATGGAACAAAACCACACACTTGCTCTCGACACTAGTCCGGTTCTCCAACAGCCGGAAAAGTATCGACGAGTTATTGGCCGTCTCATCTACTTGACGATCACTAGACCCGATCTTTCTTACTTAGTTCACATTTTGGCTCAGTTCATGCAGCAACCTCGCTAGGCTCATTGGACGACTGCTTTGATCGCCTGTTGTGACTCCGACTATGACACTTGTCCACTGACATGCCCATCACTCACCGGTTACATCGTCAAGCTAGACGAGTCCCCAGTGTCCTGGAAAACCAAGAAGCAGACTACATTAATTCTCTCGCTCTTCTGCTGAGGCTAAGTACCAAGCAATGGCGACAACCACATGTGAGCTGATTTGGCACAAGGCTCTCCTCATGTGAGCTGATTTGGCACAAGGCTCTCCTCCGCTCTCTTGGTTTTGTTCATCGCAACCCTATGTGCTTATGGTGTGACAATCAGTCGGCACTCCACATCGCTACTAATCTAGTGTTTCATGAGCACATGGAACATATTGAAGTTGACTGCCGCCTTGTGCAAGATCATGTTCAATCCGACAACATTGCACTGTCTCACATTCGCTCTTCGAATAAGCTGGCGCCTGGCGAACATTTTTACCAAGCACTAGGACAACAGCAATTTCATTTCCTCTTGGGCATTCATCATCAACATGCTCCAACTTGAGGGGGAGTTTTTGTGGAATATTGAGATCTTGGTTTATCTTTATCACATCTTCTCTTTTGGGATAGAATTTCTCATATACATATAACATATAAACAACGTTAATCAATGGAAAAGATCAGACTTTCTCTCTCAAAATTCTTCAAAAACTTCAAATCCAAAGTACACGAAGAATTACAAATACATAAGCTCACTACAAAAAGCTAGCTAGTGTGTGAAAAAGAATTATTATGTAGAAACAGCCACTTGAGAGGAAATTAAAGGATATGTTTCCCCGTAGGGGAAAAAAAAACAACAGCGGATCAGTTAAAATAATGAATGGCAACTCAATGATCTTGATCTTGATGTAACTCAATGATCTTGATCTTGATGTAAGTAACTCAATGAACAAAAAAAATCAAGAATGAAATGAGAGAAAAAGATATATAACTCAATGATCTTGATCATCACTTAGTGAGAGAGGAGTAAACCATGGAGACGAAGTTTTAAGTTGATTTTGAGACGACGCCTTAACCGTTGTAGAGGTTGATGATCCATCGCTGCATCTGCTCATCACCATATAACAATAACACATTCAATTCAATTTAATTTACACCAATTTGAAATCTATGCCAACACACAAATTATCGTTACTATTTTATTAATTTTGACTATTAGGTTGTAATTTGACCGGAATTCAAAATGATAAAAATAGAAAAATCTTCTTGTTCAACAAAAAAACAACCAAACAAACAAGAACAAGAAAAATAATTTGTTAATAAAAACAAATCTTCATAACAAAATCAAATTCCTTTGAATAATTTTGTTAACAAGAATATATTGACCGTATTCGGCTTCTAGGAACTCATTGGCGACGAAATATAAACAATAAGATTCGGATAGCGAAATCACACACATTCTCTTACCTATCGATGAATCGGTGGCATATAAACAATCCGAGGAGCTATTGCTTTATGCACCTTTTCAAAGACTACTACAACTGCTTACAAACACCATTCTCCATGCGAAATGTAAGAGTTAGTGTCCTTATAAGTTGTAACTACACCACATAGAATGACATAAATGTACATATATATGACTAACTTAGTGATATTATTAATGTACCTTGTTGATAAATCACATGCCTCTTTACCCTCAGTGTAAGACTGTTTATCATCAGCAACCAATGCCTCGGAAACGAAGCTATCGTATGGCGACGGATCAATCTCTTGTTGCGACGGAAACTCAGCCTGCGAAACCCTAAAAAACGGATTGCTATGGTGCAGTTGTTGCTGGGCCCACGAGGGCTTCATTTCGGCCGCGTCGTAACTCGTGCCCTCGCCGTAGTTGGAAGAATTTAGGCCGCTAGGGTTTATGCTGAGTTGGCTGAACTGCTGCAACCAAGGAGAATTAGCGACGGTGTTGTTGTTGTTGGCGACGGAGCGGTGATTCTCCTTGCGACGGACCATCTCTATAAGGCCGCGAACGTAGGCGAGCTCGGCGACGTGGGCCTGGATCTGCTCATGGAGTTGCAACAGCACGTCGTAGCAGCCGCGGGAAGGGGACCTCTCCCACATATTCGACTCGTACTTGATCGATTTCATGGCGTCGTCTTTCTGGTCATCGCGGATGTGCTTTAGGATCCTCATCATGTTTGCGACGCCGTAGAGGCGGTGGGCGTTCTGGAAGATCTTTGGCTGGTCCGCCGGGAAGAATGGGGCCAAGGGGCAGTCGGGCGTGCACCGCCGCCTCTGGTACTTGCAGGCGGCGCAAGCCTGGCTCGCGCCGCCCTTCGACGTAATGGAGAGTAGGAGTATGAAGGGGATGACTAGACACTTCAAGAGTGCCAAAAGGGAGCTTGTGATCAACATTATTCAACTTTTAGAGGGGTTCCGAGTCTTTGTGGTGAAGGTCACGAAATGGTTTTTATATTGCAGATTTTGACTTTTTTGTTTTTAAATTTAAATATTATTTTATCTGGTGGTTTATAGAATCTCAACAATATCTTTAAATTTTGGTTGTCTTGGGTATGGATATGACTTAATCCCAAACAAATCCATCCACAATTTCAGGTTTTAATTGAAAGAAAAAGAACATTTTGTTATTATTATTTTCATAAGAAGGTACTTAGGTAAGTTCCTAATTAACTATTTACCATCTATTGGGTAAAAAGTAGTATAAAAATATACAATATCAATCGTAATTCTTAATTAGTACTCGATCAATAAAAGGTAAGAAAAAACTTATGTTTCTAAATAAAATTTAGATAATTAATAGACTTATGTTTTTTTAATAGACTTAAGTTTCTTAACGGAGGGAGTAATTAATAATTGAGTTTGAACTTTGAAGAAGTAGTACTACATCTAAATTTCGGTGGACTATATAACGTGAGGGTCACGCCTTTCAAGCGCAAAACCAAGGCTAGTATACAAGCCGAGTGGTCGGAGTTTTATCCTAAAACTAATTGATCATGAGAGTACATACCGTTATGTACAAACCTTGAATTTACTATATTATCAATGTGGGATACTATCCCTATATCACATATTCTCAATACAACTCGAAGTAAAGTAGTACTACATTGCCAGTCCGATGCACAATCGATCCACATAAATGAAAAATTCAAGTTTTCGGTCCAAAAGATCGGCACTGGATGTACCGAAAAATTACCACCATGAGCTAAAAGTTGCGGGACGGTCCATGTCCAATCCATTGGACAAGTTCCTGATAATATTTGTCCTTATATCGGTCTTGGACTGGCCAAAAGTTTGTTTCGGCCCGATTCGGTTTAGACCGACTGAATAGTATAGATCTGTGCATAACCGGGTATCTGATCCGACACGACACGACATGTCGGATACACGAAATCGATAACACTGAAAAGGTCGATCCAAACATGACAGGATAAATACCGGGTATCCGATATGAAAACACGAAACAGTTCCGTGTCGAATACTCGTGTAACATGACACGACACGAACTTTTTTTTTTCTGATTTTTTTAGAGCAACTATTGATGTCAAAGACAGAGTAGAAAGAGCCCTTACCCGGATTCGAACTCACAACCTCTTGTTCACCCCTCCTTGAATTGGTAAATAAAGAGCTGTCATTCGGGGGTTCGAACCGGGAACCTATGACTATTATCCACAAGTCCTTTCCGGTGAGCCATTCCGGAATGGTTATGCTCCACCCCTCCTGCGAGTGCCTATGCTCCACCAATTGAGTTTTATAATGATTAAAGACATTTATTTTATTTGTATATGAAAGAAACTAATATTAAAAAAAATTACCGTGTCTGATAAATCCCGGTGGTCCATATAACCGTAGTGGGTCCACATGGCAGAGCGCATCATGCGCACCCGAGCCGAGCACACAAGACCAGCGGGATTCCATCCTAAAACCAATTGGCAATAGGAGGAGTGGCTCACTGACTTATATGCAAGGCTCGGGTTATTGTGTTTTTCGATGTGGGACAATCCCAAGACATCACAACACGCCCCCTCAAATGCAACTGTCTGGCCTCGCAATTAAGCCAGTTGCACTTGACGTCTTGAGCCTTAAGGTCGGCTAGCCCAATAGATTGACCAGGGTCCCAGACCGCACCTTCTCTAATACCATGGTAAATCCCGGTGGGCCATATAACCGTGGGGGGTCCACACGGCAGAGCGCATCATGCACACCCGAGCCGAGCGCACAAGACCAGCTGGGTTCCATCCTAAAACCAATTGGCAATAGGAGGAGTGGCTCACTGACTTATATGCAAGGCTTGGGTTATCGTGTTTTTCGATGTGGGACAATCCCAAGACATCACAACAGTGCCGTGTCGGATACTCGATAAGGGAAATATACCAATCCGAACACGACACCATTATTGTCGTGTTTTACTGTTTCGTATCATAATCATGTCGTATCTATATTGTTTCGTGTTTTTTCATGTCATTTTGTTGCCGTTTTATTTCTTGTCAACCATGTCGTATTTTTCTGCACAACCCTACTAAAATTCTTAATAGCCCTATGATAGAGTCTATTTTAGTCATGTTTTAAGTATAAGTTTGCATATTAGTTTAGAGCATTTTTACATATTCTTATGGTTAATTTGTATTATTTGGTTTTCGGAGTCTACACTAGTGTTTTTATATATTTCAGGTATTTTTGGGCTGGATCGTATGATTTTGGAAATTGATCACAATTTATGGGATTATTTTGTAAATGAGAGGGTGAATGACTGAGCTAAACTGGAAGATGGCCGGATGGTACTCGTAGAGCTGGACAGTTCAGTTGGGGCCTGTTCCTTCGCATGTGGGCCGGTTCATCCAATTGAGGCCACGTGATTGCTGCCTCCTACTATTGTTATTGGGTTTAATATAATTAGTTTAGTTAGATAGAATTAGATTAATATATCAATATTATATATTAGATTAGATAGATTAGGTTTATATATATATACTTCCATTCATACGGTTGAATGGGGAGGTGAAGGCCGAACAACAGTATACGGCCGAACAAGTTTTGTTTCTTAACCCTAATTACGTTTTGTTTTATTTTTATGGAGACCTAAACTCTCCCGTTCTATCTACAATTCGAAGCTTTGTTTGGTTTGATTGTGAGTTTCTGAATCTTGTTCCTTATTTCCTATATTGAATGTTTCGACTTCTTTGTGCTTGAATGATTGATTGTTTTATTTTATCTTGTCTGATCAACTTGGTAGAATCAATTCAATTGCTAGGGTTCTGTAGATTCCTGATTGTGAACCTTAACCCAAGTGGCAAACTTATCCCTTTAGGGCTGATTGAACTAATTGGATGAGTAGAAAGTTGGATGTGTTGTTAAATCCCTCTTTAGGGACTGCAAATACCTTGGTTAATCTCCGAACTTAAAGCTATCAATTGGGTTAAATCCTTCTTTAGGGACTGTTCGATTGATAAGGGTTTCTAGGACTGATTGGACTAGTAACTATATTAGGTCGGGACAAGGGCATTCATAGGAATCATAAAAGGACAAGAGGAAGTTACAATATCAATTCAACCAAATAAAGTGGATAGTGGTAGGTAGAACGATTTTCTCTAAATTCATTTGCATTAATTTGTTTATAGTTTAATTTATTTTCTTTCTTATTTTCACCACTCAAAACCCCCATTTCATACTAATTGGTAAATAAACTTAACTTAGGAATAACTTGATTCTCTGTGGGATCGACTCGTGCTTACCACACTACATTAGTTAGGTAGGTTCGAATATATTTTGATACGGTTTAGGCGACTAAAAACCGTCCATCACCCTACCCTAATGAAGCAGAAAAACACATAATTAATACAACTTTATTTATATATATATATATATATATATATATATATATATATATATATATATATATATATATATATATATATATATACATGGTTTGAACATTTATAACATGTGAAGTGCGGAATAGGCAGATAAAATGCAAACAATTACTCTAGAAAGGGGGAAGAATAGAGTATGACAACTTTTTGCAAATGCAGAAACTGGTAAGACCTTACCGTCAGAGGTAAGACCTTATCTGAAACGCCGAAACAAGTTAAGAACGAAATAACGAATAATAAGCACGAAATAGATAAACAATAAAGATAAGCGCAGTAAGTAAAGGACACGAGAATTGTTAACGAGGTTCGGCACAACCTTGCCTACGTCCCCGCCTAGGGTTATCCAACCCGTAGGATTCAACACAACTTTATTTCACTTTATCTTATGAGCCCTAGATACAACCTCTAGAAGACCTTCCCACTTCTAGACTAACTTCCTATCTAGTAACCCAAGCACACCAGTGAAACAAAGTCCTACCGATACCGAAGTATCTATACGTTTGGGTAGAGATGTACTCTTAGTATAACCCTAAATGAATTGTAAGATAAAGCTCGAATGAAACCTCACACTCTCAAAGAAATAAAACACTTAAGCCAAGGAGTGATGTGAGATCGGTGTTGTAGAAGACAAAAGATTGCAGGAGAACTTGTATGCGCTGGGGTGAAGCTTGTATCGACTGCTATCCTCTTCGTCTCTTTATAAAGGTCGGCTCGTCCAATTTGAACGTTTGAACTCTTCTCCATGATTTGTTGAGAACCGTTGCAGAGTATCCGGCCTGGGAGCGCCTTCATTCATTCCAGAAGCTTCACTTGGATTTTGATCAAAGGCACGTTGAAAGGATTGAAGAATTGTTCAATCAAAATCCATGGAAAATCTCAAGTCAAACTAACATATATTTGGTTAAATAAGATAGGATTTTAAAACATTCTCAACCAAATCTATATAATCCGAAGTCTAAAATTGGCCCAATTAGTTCTAGGTCCAATAATGTATTGGTGTTAAAAATCAGAATGTTCACTTAATAAAATAGGCCCATTAAAAACAAGCCAATTTACGTTGAGGCCGTGAAACACAATGCCAATATCATGTACTTGAACCAGTATCTGTAAGGCCTTAACAAAACCTGGAAACCATGGTTTTGACTTTCAGTAAGGCCTTACTATCAACTAATAAGGTTCTTTGGTTTGATTTGAAACGTAGAACGCAGCCGGAGATTGGTTCAACCAAATCTCTTGAAGATCTCAACAAACCAACAACCTTTTGAATTTGAAGATTGCTCCACAAGATCTTCAAAGAAGCTTCTAGAAAGTCAACCCTAAATCTTCCATAACCAAATTAAATCCTGCACAAAATCTTCAACAACTAATTTAAATATAAATCCCAATAAATAATCTAATTGATATTTGCATAAAATAAATACACCTTTCTTTGTCTTTCATCATACTAACAAACATATAATATAACATCAAGATAGAGTCAACAACATGTATATATAATATTCACCCTCATTACAATATATATAACACGTACTATTCATGATTCAACGACCATGTTTGTTATTAGTGATCAGAAGAAGAAAGTGATAGTCTCAAACTGATAATAAACAACGATAGGACTCTTGACTTGATGCACACCATCGTCCCACACCAATGAAGCAGAAAGAAACTCGTTAGTACCCAATGCACCTTTCACTTCAACCACGAACGACGCTTTTTCACCTAGCGACGTAAATGACAACGAACATGGCACAACCGTGACCTTTAACCCCTTGGGCGCTTTGATGGAAGGTTTGTATATTGATCGGGGAAGCCCCACGTTTGTGACGGTTCTCCTGAACGTTCCATTGAACGAAGACGATGAGAATGAGGTGTTCAGTGTCATGGAAGGATAGTTGAGGTCAAATGTTGGTGGTCCATTTACGCGTTCTTGGCAGCTAGTGTTGTTATCGCCTGATATGATTCGTACGAGTGTAGAGTTAAGGCCTTCGGAACACAAGAAGTTGATGTAATCTACCTCTTCCGCGTCATAGACCAAACCAGGATCTATGGCTTTTAGGGGATTGATGTGGCCCGAACCATAAGCAAATTCCTTATCCGGGTTGAGACTAGCATTCAATGGAAACGCTGCGAAAATAAGTGTGTCAAGAAGGCAGCTAAAACGACAAGTATTATTGAAAGAAAATTGATCGGTACCAGTAGTCATGAGAGCGGATTTGATGGCGGAAGAAGACCAAGTCGGATGATACGACTTGACATAAGCGGCGGCAGCTGTAGCATGGGGTGTAGACATGGAAGTCCCGGAGATGATGTTGAAATCGGTTGTCCGATTATCGCCTACAACTTCGGAAGGCGATGTTATGGGTGACCAGGCCGCTAGAATGTCGACTCCAGGTGCCGTCAGATCAGGCTACATATATAGATACAAATCAAAACATTCGATTTAACTAAGAAACTTCAAATTAAGAATATGTATTTGTCACGCGACCACGCAGTAAGCACAAAGCGAACTATTCTTTCACTTTTTATATTCACTATATATACGAAACTAGATCTAACACGAACCCAACTAAAGTCTAAAACTTGAAACGTAACCGGTGCAAATCATACACGGACTCAAAAAGCATCCGACCCAAAACAACTGAAACCCAAAACACACCCAAACCCAAAATAATCATAACTCGAAACTCGTCACATTTGAATCAAAACGACTCAATTTACCGAGGTTCAAAATACCCAAAATAATTAACATAAACCTAAAATATCTAAAGCCCAATATATATATTCGAAGACCGACAAATCTAAAACCCGAAATAACCGACCCCATAATATCCAAAACCGAAAATACCTGAAGCTTGAAATAACTAATCTGCCCGATCCAAACCCGACCCAAATTCTTAATGTTATTCGAAATAATCAAAACCCGAAACAACCCAATCAATCCTGATAAACCCAAATTCTTAATGTTCATACCTTCAAAATGCCGGGGGAAATAAGGTTAGGTCCCCTTGAAGAGAAGGAGCCTACAGTCGGAGCAATTGTGTTCTTTTCTTCCCCACTTAAAGATATGGTTCCCATTGGAGTACTACACATTTCGACATAGTATCAAATTAGCTAGATCACTCACCGAGTACTATAGTTTTTAAGGAATTGATAACAATAAGGAACTGTACTCGCGCGAACCTTGTAGAGGTAACTATGTAGGAGAAAATGTTGATACCGTCTTCGATGCCTACCAAAGATGTTGGTATCGGAGAATTTGCTACAAAGTCCAATGTCGCATTCTGATTCATGACGGCCCCAACGGCACCAGCCTTGAAGGGACCTGCTCCATTGTCCCACTCATCACACAGAACAATCTTTCCTTCCACCATAGTAGTATTTAGCGTGTCCTCGAAACAATATCTGCGCAAATATATATCAACTGATCAAATGCTACTGGTTTCGACCCATTGGCCATTGTCAATTGTATTTACGTACATTGGAACCTCATTTGCTTGTGTTAGATTGAAAGTGTTGTGCATACAGTATATATCGACGTACCTAGACGAGAATGGCTGTGTAAAGTTTTGTGCAGTTCCTGCATAGATCATTGGGAATGTCTTATTATGGATGTCAATTGTGTTTAAAGATAATCCCTGCAAACATCATAAAACCTTGTTCAGTCAAGTGTCTGTCTAACGGCAATTCTTCTGATGGAGAAATTTTCATAACTTTTTACAAGTTACTGAGTCATTGTATCGAGATTCAAATTTCTAGTGGCGAAATTAGATGTCGAAAATTGTTCAAAAAAGCGGCGAATTGTACACCTCTTCTGATCTAGTAGCGTATATGTGCAATGTATCCATACTCAGTGACGGATTGTTAAGAGAATATGAGGAGACAAAGAAATTTCACATTGAAAATATGAAAGATCAAGTGGGCTACTCTTCCTATATATTGTCAATTGATTTTAGGATGAACCCACTCGATTTATGGCCTAAAAGAGAATGTGAAAAGACCAAATAATTGTCCCACATTAAAAATATGAAAAAGATCAAGCCTTAGTCTATAAATTTGTGATTTAAGTATTCATTTTAGTATAATTGTTTTTTAAAAAATGAGATTTTTGTGTATGTATATATAGAAAAGAAGGTTTTTGTTTAAATATATTATTAAGAAAGACATGACCTCAAAGTAATAAATATCCCTCTTTGCCAACTAAGCTAAACTATTTTTGTTATTTATTACTCCCTTTACCTTCTTTTATTTATAAAATTAGTAAAAATTATTTTAGAATTCCATAAAAAAATATTTTCTTAGGTTTTTCTTCCAGGGCTCTTTTTTTTTTTTTGACGCTGAATAAAGATTAAGTCAGGCCGGCCGCAACAGAAGTCCTTCCTAGCGCATCCTTCCGGACGAGAATAAGCAGTTCTGGATCATCCTCACAGCAATCGTCGGCAGGGAATGCATGGGCACTACGAGCAAGATAGTCAGCCACGGCATTTGATTCCCTGAAAATATGACGAATAGCAACATAAGAAAAGGACGAAATATCTAACAAAATATCCGATTGTAGCAGCTCGATAGTCCAGGGGCATTTCCAATCCCCCAGTAAAGCCTTTATAACCAGTAAGTTGTCCCCTTCGATCTGAAGGTTTAAGATCTGCATTTCTTTAGCACGTAAAATACCCATTTTAAGGCCAAGATTTTCAGCAAATACAACGGAGACATTAGTGCAAATGGCACGATGTAAAGCGACCACCACACCCCTAGAGTCCCGGATGACAAATCCATAAGACGTCGAACCGCCCGGCATAACAGATCCGTCGAAATTTAGTTTGTAACAATTTGTAGGAGGTTTGTCCCACTTCCCGGATGATTGCCGAGTATGGCTGGCATGATCAACCAAGCGAGCGCCCGGACGAACATAACGACAATTACCACCTCGGCCAGAAGTAGCAGTAATAGGGAGATCGTCCTCCAGTTTCTTTGTTTGTTTCCAGCAATGAGTACTTGTAGTATAGAGCAAAATTATTTCGTTTATAGTTACTTTGTTGGTGTGGTTAAACACTAATTGGTTTCTGAAGAACCACAAGGCCCACCACGCTGAGGCTAGATCAATAAAAGATTTTGTACCAATTGCCTGTTTGATATCGGTAAGTGGAAGCACTGCACACACTCCGAAACTCGCCGCAAGAGCCCTCGGAATTTGGATATGTAAAGCTTGTAAAAGGTTGTTCACCATAGGGCACTCAAAGAAAAGGTGAGCCACTGATTCACTAGAGTTAGCACAGAAAGCACAACCGGACGGTACGGCCACATGCGACTTTTGTAATCTGAGAGTGGTTGGAAGACCATCACGAGAGATTTTCCAAAGGAAATGACGTACTTTAGGGGGCACATCCAGATCCCAAATCCAACCACAGTCAAAAGTGGTCGACCCAGCATGTTCTGATAATAAGGAGTTTGCAGAGTTGGTTGAAAACCAGCCATTATTGCTTGGACCCCAATAGAGACGATCTGCCATTGGATTATTAGGCAGAGTGATGCTCATTATTAAGTCGATATCATCTTTAGACAGAAAGTTGGTTAAAGAGGCAGTTATTAATGGTTTGTTCCACTGACCTTCTGTGTTGATAAAGTGAGATACCTTTATACTCGTTAGGGCTTCCGATATAGGTTGCAATATTCTGGATTCCAATGGTTTTAAGAAGGCCCAGTTATGAGACCAGAAGTCAATGGTCTGACCGTTTCCAACACTCCACTGAAGGGCCTGCTGGAACCTAGGTTTGATAGACATAAGACGATTCCACTGCCAAGATGAAAGACCCTTTTTCTGGTAGCTGAGCAGATCGTGCCCTTTAAGATATTTATGTGAGACTACACGGACCCAGATGTTGTCTGGTTCAGAAATAATCTTCCATAGAAGCTTCATTTGCAGTGCTATATTCATAGACTCAGCTTTATGGATACCAAGACCCCCTTTCATTGTATCTGAGCAGATTTTATCCCAACTAATAAGCGGTGCAGCTTTAGTACTTTTGTTCCAAAAGAACTGTCTATAAACTTTGTCAATCTCATGAAGAATATGTGATGGAAGTAAGAAAGCTTGCATTAGAAAAATCGGTTTTGCATTGAGATTTGCTTTGATAAGGACCCTTCGTCCTTCTGCAGAAAGGTTCGAAGCTTTCCATTTTGTTAGTTGTTGTTTCGTCTTGAGGACAACATCAACGAAGGTATCCCTATTAGTTTTACCATTCACTATGGGACAACCCAGATATTTATCGAAATTATTCGCTTGCGTAATACCAAGCACAACGATTGTAGTCGTAATAGCAGTTGCAGACGTATTGGGTGATGCTTGGAAGCTGGATTTATGCAGATTGACCTTTTGGCCTGAAATGAGGCAGTATCGGTCTAAGATGGACAACACAGAGGTGCAAGCTGAATTTGAAGCTTTACAGAAGATAAGGATATCATCTGCAAAAGCAAGAAACGAAACCTTAACACCTGGTCGGCCGAAAGAGATGCCAAGGTCCGAATTCACTTGCCCATGATGGTGCAGAGTACGTGCAAGTACTTCAGAAGCTAAGATAAAGAGGAATGGAGACAGAGGATCTCCCTGTCTGAGCCCCCTAGATGGTTCAGTAACTGTGGTCGGTTCATCGTTGACTAATACCGAGTAGGAAACCGTTGAAACACATTCCTTAATACGGCTGATAAAAAGGTCGTTAAACCCAAACTTGGCCAAAACTTGGAATAGAAAAGACCACTCAATACGGTCGTAGATGAGCTTAGCTCCTAACTACTCCTAGATCCAGTATCCATTGCAGTTTTGTGTTATTAGTTTTCAGATTAAAAAGCCCAGATGAGCTTAGCTCAACCCGACATAGGAGTGGAATTTGAAGCAAGGATCAAGGATCGAGTCTCACTAGCGGCAGTGTGGGAGTAACCTCTCAAATGGGGGTTCTTTATATGCAGTGAGCACTAGTCGATCAGCAACCTCTCAAATGAGGGGGCTCCTTGTGCACAGTGAGCACTGGTCAAAATGAGGGGCTCCTTGTCGAACACAGGGGTGGCATTTGGAGCAAGGCACCAAGGATCAAGTCTCATCAGTGACAGTATGAGAGCAACCTCTCAAATGGGGGCTCCTTGTGCACAATGAGCACTGGCTGGTCAGCAACCTCTCTAATGAGGGTCTCCTTGTGTGCACTGAGCACTAGTCACATACCCTTATTACCGATTAAGTCACCATGATTTACCTCATCTCCTCTGTTAGAAAAATATTTTAAAATTATTTATTTATTATTTAACTAATTTTTCTCAACTAATTGGTACTCATCCCCAAGGTTCTTTATGGTGGTTTTTTGGGCCTTATTTATGGGTGGTTATTGGTTTCTGTTTCTCCTTTTTGGTTTCAAAGACATGAAAAGACCTAGAGTTCCACCTAGATTGATGAGAGTGCACCTATCGATTGAGGGCAAAGCAAACCCTGGAGTAAACCGTCTTGTATGATATGCATCAATGTCTATGCGATTTTTTGCTCAAGTGCAATAGATTCATCTACGGCTCTCACAGTCCCAAGCGATTTCCTTTTTTTTTTTTGTTGGGACTAAGCTAGTTTTCAGATTAAAAAAAAACTCAGAAAAGAGTTGTACCTTAAACGTCGCCCCGTTACCAAGTGTAACGCTACCAGTGAACTTGCGATCTATAGTACTTGCAGCGACAGAGAGTTGCCAAGGCGCAACGTTTTCAATAGTAAAACTATCAGGACCGCTGTTACCAGCCGCAACAGACGTCAATATCCCTTTCTTCATGGCATGAAAAGATCCGATGGCAATGGAATCCTCGACGTATGGCAAACCGAAAAAGTTTCCTATAGAAACTGATAGTATATCGACACCATCGGCTATTGCAGTGTCAAAGGCGGCAAGAATATCGGCATCGGAGCAGAAACCGACCCCCCAACATGCTTTATAGACGGCAATCCTAGCCGATGGAGCGCCACCTCGAGCAGTTCCTGAGCCGAGCCCGAAGAAGCTGGCTGAGTTCATGGTGGCTCCTGCTGCGGTGGAGGCAGTGTGAGTTCCGTGGCCATTGGTGTCCCTTGGAGATTGTATATCGCCGTCGGAAAAATCGCCATTCATTAGAAAGTATCGGGCTCCTATAATCTTCCTGCGCTCAATGTGTATCATGTTAACAAATCTGGGTCATTGAAATAAGAAGATCAACGAAAGAGATTGAAAGTAACTTAATTTTGATTATTCGTTACTATTGTGAGATTATTCGTTGGAATGAATTAAATTATTTGATGGTATTGGGTGATTATTCGTTAGAATAAAATTTATATTTTCTTACACTGTTTATACAGACAAATAATTACATAATTATAGACAAATAATCATGAGCAACTAGACGAATAATTTCTGCGTACACGATAAGGCTTTATAATTAAGAGTTGTGTACATCGGAACCAATTAACCTATATATATATTCTCCAAATACTTTTTGTATTTCTACTAACTTAACCTCGTTTTCTATTGTGATTTTAATATTATACAATTTTAAATGTGTTAAAATTAAAAATTATGTTTAATTAGCTTTTGAAGGAACATTGTCAACTATTATTCATCTTGACTTTTTTTAGAACTTTTCTTTTCATATTACAAATAATTTTTTTCCCCAATTTGTTCAGCTAGTTTGTATCAATCAGCAACCATATACTAGATAGGATCAGGGAAGCCAGAAAAAATAATTGATAACCAGTTAAGAGTCATAAAAGAAAACTTTTTTTTTTTTTTTTGCTTCACCAAGCTCTTCTCTCTCTCCCCCTCCTCTTACCAAGAATCGAACCTCAACCTGAGGCTATGTAGAGGAACAACTAAGCCAACCAGGCAAGAGGTGACCCTGGTTAAAAGAAAACTTGATACAAGGTCTTAATACATAACAAGTTGTTAATTACCTGTTGCAGGTGAAGTTGGTAGTAGAATTTTGACAAATGCCCTTGAACTTGGAAGGAGGAGGACCCATCCCATGATCGTTAAAGCTCGGAGACTCCGGCCAGACTCTGGTGTGTCGATCACCCCTATTATAACGTCGCTTTCATTGAGGGCATTATTTCTAGAGAGTTGAAGTGAGAAGCCCATGAAGTTCCAAGACCTCGTCGTCGCTATCTTCCACTTTTTGTTCTCAAAAACCGAAACCACCCCTTCCATTCTCGCTAATTTCTTCACCTCATCGTCGGTGAGGTTTGCGACGAAGCCATTGAAATCCTTCTCGTAGCTGTAGAGTAGATGCTTTGATGCTTCACTGCCATCAGGGCCGGCCTAGAGGCAACGGCAGGCTGGGCGATTGCCCAGGACCTAAATTTATTGGGGGCCCGATAAATTTAAAATCAGTATATATATAAAACTTTGTTCTAATATTCTAAATGAGCCTGAGGTGGAGTGGTATTTGTTTCGCCTGTCATTTTAGTGATCTCGTCCCCGAATTTTTTTTCAAAATATTCACAAAAAATTAAATATTTAACAAAATATTCAGACTTTTAAAGTATTTACAAAAATATTCATTTTTTGCAGGTCTGGCAGAAAAACGCGGTCTGAGACCGCGTTTTATTCATAAGGTAAAAAATTTGAATCCAAAGAAAAAAGTGACAAAAAATTAACAAAAGAAACGCGGGTTGAGACCGCGTTTCTATTGTTAATTTTTATTTCGGGATAATTCTGGTAATTGTTAGAAAAATTTACCATATAGTTAGACCGCATCTCTATTTTTTTTTTTAAGTTAATGGGGAACAGGAAAGGCCATCGGAGGAGAGGAAGCAAGAGACCGCCGGAGATCGAGGTCGGAGAAGGACGGAGGAGAGAGGCAACGACCGGAGGAGGAAGGAGGAGAGAGGAGGCGGCCACCGGAGGAAGCAGGAGACCGCCGGAGATCGAGGTCGGAGGAGGAAGGAGGAGTGAGGCAGCCACCGGAGGAGGAAGGAGGAGAGAGGAGGCAGCCACCGTTGCCCAGAGGAAGGAGGAGAAAGGAGGCCGGAGGAACAATGGCGGGTTAGTGGACTTAGGTCAAAAATCGAGACCGAGAGGGAAGGCCACCGGAGGAGAGGAAGCAGGAGACAACCGGAGAGGTCTGAGGAGGACGAAGGAGAGAGGCAACGACCGGAGGAGGAAGGAGGAGAGAGGAGGCGGCCACCGGAGCCCAGAGGAAGGAGGAGAAAGGAGGCTGGAGCAACAGCGGCGGGGCAGTGGACTTAGGCCAGAAATCGAGACCGAGAGGATGCAATTGACAAGCCGAGAGAGAGAAACGGAGTTAGGATGGGGTGGGGCGAGACGGACGATGGTGGCAGGGAGGAGATTGGATCTGCAATTGAAAGGAGAGAGGCGAGATTTGGCGAGAACGAGCGTCGGATGGCAGCAGGCACGATGGCGAGAACGAGGGAAGATGGTGGCAGGTCCTCCGACCTCCTTTCTCCTCCTTCCTCTTGGCTCCGGTGGCCGCCGCCTCTCTCCTCCTCCGACCTCGATCTCCGGCGGTCTCCTGCTTCCTCTCCGGTGGTCTCCTATATAGAGACGCGGCCTCAAACCGCGTTTCTTTTGTTAATTTTTTGTCCATTTTTTCTTTGGATTCAAAATTTTTACCTTATGAATAAACGCGGTCTTAGACCGCGTTTTTCTGTCAGACCTGCAAAAAATGAATATTTTTGTAAATACTTTACTTTTAAATATTTTGTTAAATATTTAATTTTTTGTGAATATTTTAAAAAAAATTCCCACTCCCCAGTATCTTCCAATCTTCATCCTCCAATAGAAATGTTGCTCTTTTTTTTTTCTTTAATTAATAAATTTAATTATTGTGTAATTTCTAGATATAATAATTTATACAATTAAAAATTTTGATATAAATAATATTTATATAAGTAATTTTAAATTTTTAAAAATAGTAATAAATTAAATTAAATTTTAATATATTAAGAGTATGTTATTTCTTCATGTTATTTTTTAAAAAAAAGTCGTCTAGTGACACTAAAAATTACGAAATATATATAACATTGTTTTCATGTAAAAAAGATAAATATTTTTTTCATAACATCATTTATGTCATATACAATAAATAAATAAATGTAATTCACCATCCAAAAATAATAATTATGATAGTAACAAGTATGAAAAGTGCCCACAAAAAAAGTATGAGAAAATTAAAAATAAAAGGGCCTAATTTCAATTATCGTACCGGGCCTCCGAAAACACCGGAACGGCCCTGACTGCCATGATGATCAGTTCACAAATTAAGGGTTATGTTTGTTAAATTGCAGACACAGGATATTTTTGAAACTAATTAAGTTGTTAAATAGTTTGTGATGAGGGAAATAGAAAGACCTTCCAACAATATCTTTCATCAAAGTTAGTTAGGTGGAGAGCTTTATGAGGGAAATCAGATTCAAGCCTCTCCCCCATATACACCGGACAAAACTACACCTACACTCGGTGTAGAATTTGTAACATACACTACCAATAAATTGCTGCCACATGTCACTTAATTTTGATTAACCGCTCTCTCTTTTTCCTTTTTTTTTTTAATAAAAAAAACCTCTCTTCCTCTTTAATATTTAAGGGTGACAATTAATTTTTCTTAATCTAACTGTTATTATTCCTACAACAATACAGTACTTCACTATATTTTTTATTTAATTTTTTTTTCTTAAGAAACATAGCATAGGCCATAGTATACTACGGAGTAATTCTTAATTTAACTAATTATATTTCTATGGAAAAAAAATATTTATATCTTTTACCTTAATTGTGCTTTTAGCAAACCTTTTAACGAAATAAGACATATATTTTAACAATTAATCCATCCGTTAATTAAAACTTGAGGTTTTACTACCCATGCACGTTTTTTAGGTGTTAGAAACTATATAAATTATTAACTTTTTAATAATTGTTTTAAAATAATTTCATACTTATTACTAATTTTGTGAGATATTTACGTGCAAGTCATATAATTTTGTCAATCAGACAGATTTTTATAAAATGAACGAAAACAAAGCTCAAGCTTTACGTATCTTAATTTGTTTGTTTTTTCTAAGATTCCCGTTTTAGAAAAAAAAAATCATTAATTAAAATGCATTAGCCAAATTTTAAATTAAATTTCTAGGGTCGCTTATTTTTGGTAGGGTATCTTTCTTAATTAAGATCTTATCCTATGCCCTTAAGTCATAGGATAGAAATACCGTTATTCGTTTCCGTCACTTTAATTTTACAATTGGCACAAAATATATTATTATATATAGTACGTAAGTATAAAAGAATGTAAGTTATATTTGTTTTTGTCACTCTAATAGATCAAGAGTTGTCGATCTGTATGAATTGGGAAAAAAAATGTTTATCTATCTTGCTTCTTTTATTATTCTAACAAAATTTATATGTATGTATACATGCACAAATATGTATAAGTTATAGCTTGTAATTAGAGAACGAGGGTAAGATATTTTATACAATACCATACTGTATAAATTTTATACAATAACGTACTGTATGAATTAATGACGGTGTAGTTGAACTTATTTTTTTTATTCAATTATGCAATGTTTTATTAATTTTATGAAGTTGGATTTGATAATTAATTGAAGTTGCAAAATAGAGCAGAACAAAAAAAAATTAAAAGAGAAGAAAATAGCAGTGAATAAAATTGTAATAACGATAATAATAATTCACAGTAGTAGTAGTTAATAAATAAATATATATAAATTAAAATTATTTATTACAAATATTCACAGTATATAGTAGTTAATAAATAAATAAATATAAATTAAAATTATTTATTATTTATTACAAATACGTAATTGAGTTACTTTTTTCTCCCTAAAAATATCTTTTAATTCTACCACTAACCATTTTAAATTTTAAATAATAGTTTAAAAAAAACACATGTCAATTTTCTATTGGTGGTGTAAAATAGACAACATACACTAGGTGTATGTGTATCACTCTCCATATACACCACATGTTCCTGCAAAATTCAAAATAAAAAAAAAATTGATCAGCTAATTAATTGTCTAATCTATTTAGACACAAATAATTACATAAATGTGACTTTTATACCTAATACATATGTGTGAACAAATTGATTATTCATTGATAACACCATAATTATTCATTTAACGTAATATAATTATTTATGTGTTAATAGAAAGTCATTTCATTTTTTTTTTTGATAAGGAAATAATTCGAGACCGGACAGGCTCGGATCTCGAGAGGCCAACAAAGTCGGCAGACGGCAAGCCGTCTAAACATATAGCAAGCGCATGGGACAGCACAGCTGACACGATGTCTCGCCGTCGGAAAGACGGAAAGCAGCAATCCACGTAGGGCAAAGACGACTCCTGGGGAAGTGTGGATCACACGACGTTCCCTTCACCTAGATGAAGGATCTTCGGAGACCACGAACACCACCAACACGATCAGTTCGATCAACCAGGACCGCAGAACTGCTCCTCAACCGAAACTAACCACGAACCAACAAACAGAACTCCAACCAACTCGAGAAAATGAAGCACGACCGCGAGAGGACAAGGACCGCGAGAGAACGTCATTTCATATGAATATTATTAGTCTACTACAACATGATTATTCGTACCTATTCGTATGAGTTATGTACGAATAATATGTACGAATAATAATGTTGTTAAAAACGAATAACCTTTCTCTTCATAATTTCTGCTATATAAATCTCAAGCGTTGATCTTTTTAATCCAACGCTTCAGATTTTTCCACAAAATACACATTAAGAGGTGTTCACAAACGATCATACATACATACATACATACATACATACATACATACATACATACATACATACATACATACATATGCATGCATGCATGTGTGTGTGTATATATATGCCGCTCTCTCACCTGACGATTGACAATCCAAACGATCGAGAAATGACGTCGACGGTATCGCCTATCGACTCAGGCTCGTTGCCCTCACCCTCGATCCGCCGCCATTAAGCAGTTATGGTTAATAATCTAGTTGTTATAATTTAGGTTAAAACTATATTGTTAGTCTAATCTCCCCCCGATTATTACATCCATCTTGTCAATATTAATATTTGGTTTTGTGGACATTTATCCCGTCAAAGTGATAATGTTATGGTGTGTATATACATGTATTGACATTCCTTTTCTAATTAGGGTGAGTAATTTAGTAGTTATAATTTATGTTAAAACTATATCGTTAGTCTCTCCCCCCCCCACGATTATTGCTTCCATCCTTGTCACCATAGACATCCATCACATCAAGGTAAAAATGTTATGGTGTGTAGACACACGTACTGACATTCCTTTCTAATTAGGGTTAATAATCTAGTAGTTATGATTTAGGATAAAACCTTATCTTTAGTCTATCTCCCTGATTATTGTTTCCATATATCCTTTCAATGTTTATGTTTAGCTTTGTCGCCATCAACATTCATCCTATATCAAAGTGAAAATATTACGGTGTGTAGAGACACGTATTGACATTCCGTTTTTAGTTCCTTACTAAGGCAATATTTTTTTATTCTGGGCAGTGTTATTATTTATTAGTTTTTGAAAAAAAAATAAAGGCATTATTTTAATAGATATTTAATTTTTTTTTAACTTTTTCTTTTAATTCAAAATTCTTCTTTTCACCATCATTTTTATATTTAAATTAAAAGGTAAAATCATCCCTTGTTTTTTAGCACAAATGACTCACCTAACCTTTTTTGCTAGGGATGATTTGTCAAATATACAAATACGAAGGCCATATTAGCCAAATATACACGATTTTGGGAAATTTACAAAAATATACACAATACTAAAACAAAGCCGCGCGTGTACAACAAAAAAAAAAAAAAAAAAAGAGCTGCGCGTGTTCACGTATGAACAGGCTCAAATGCCTCTCCCATGGTCGGGCCCCACCATCCCCCTCTCTCCGAGCTAACGTGTAATCCCTCCCTCATTTCTTTCTTAATTTACTTTTTCTTTTTTTTTCCCCTTTATTTCTCATTTTCTTTGTGTTTCATTTCTTTTTAATTATTGCATGAATAAGATTTGCCATTAATTTGTTTTTTAACTAATATATTTTTTAACCAATATATCTTCTTAAAAAAAAGAGAGATGTTGTCACCGTTTGAGAGATGCTAACGCCGATGTCGGAAATGCTGACGCCGTCTACGAGGATGCTGACGCCGCCGAGGATGATGTCGGGAATGCTGACGTCAGCAATGCTGACGTCCTCTATGAGGATGCTGACGCCGACGGTGATGACATCGAAGATTAATATATTTGACGTATTAAGTCATTACCAATTATTTGGATTTCACAAATCAAATAATATTAAAATTTTTATATAAAATATAAAAGGGGGAGAACAAAAGAGACAAATGAATGTTCTACCAAAAAAACGAATATTTTATTTTATTTTGTAGTGAGAAACAATTTTTTTTTTCGCGCGCCAATGCTGACGCCGACGTCGGGAATGTTGTCGTCAGCAATGCTGACACCGTTTACAAGGAAGGTTTTTTTTTTTTTTTTTTCGCGCGTCAATGCTGACACCGTTTACAAGGAAGTTTTTTTGTTCCACGCGTCAATGCTGACGCCGACGACGGGAATGTTGACATCAGCATTGCTGACGCCATCTACGAGAATGCTGACGTCGGCATTGCTCACACACTATACGAGGATGCTGACGCCGACAATGATGACATCGAAGATCAATATATTTGACGTATTAAGTCATTAAAAATATAAAAGGGGAGAACAAAGAGACAAAGGAGTGTTCTACAAAAAAAAAAAACGAATATTTTATTTTATTTTTGGTAGTGAGAAACAAAGAATAACGGTAAACAATTAAAACAAAGAATTTTTCGACGCCGACAATGCTGACCTCTTTCCTCATCCATCTCTTATATTGCAAAAACGATGTCAGCAAATATATACCTACACAAAAATATGCATGAAAACGATGTCAGCACTAAAAAATACGTATAAAAACGATGTCAGCACTAAGAAATAAACCAATTTTTAAGAACTCAAGCATACATATATATCAAATTAAAAACGATGTCAGCACTAAAAAATACGCATAAAAACTATGTCAGCATAAAAAAATAAACCAATTTTTAAGGACTCAAGCATACATATATACCTACATATATAATATCAAACTAAAAACGATGTCAGCGCTAAAAATATACATAAAAACGATGTCAGCAATAAAAAATATACATAAAAACGATGGGAACAACGTCAAATTAAATACGATTACACAATAAAATCTGGCTACTGGCTAGCAAATACTCCTAAAAACGACGTCAACACTAAAAAACAACCCAATTTCTAAGGACTCAAGCATACATATATATATACCTACATATATAATATCCAACTAAAAACGATGTCAGCACTAAAAAATAAACCAAATTTTCAGAACTCAAGCAAACATATATACTTACATATATAATATCTAATTAAAAACGATGTCAGCACTAAAAAATACGCATAAAAACGATGTCAGCACTAAAAAATACTCATAAAAACGACGTCAGCACTAAAAAATAACCTAATTTCTAAGGACTCAAGCATACATATATACCTACATATATAATATTTAACTAAAAACGATGTCAACACATATAAAAATACGTAACCAAACATGCAAAAATACGTAACCTAAAAAATCAGTAACATAAAAAAGATGCAATGATGTCATCATTCAAAGTAGCATATAACTTCAATCCGGATATTATTCTTTGAAATTCAGATCTGGAGGATGCAATTTCACTAGCTAATTCATAGAAATTCAATAGCTAATTCATTAAAATTCAATAGCTAATTCATAGAAATTCATAGAAATAAAAATACGCATAAAAACGATGTCGACACTAAAAAACAAATCAATTTTTAAGGACTCAAGCATACATATATACCTACATATATAATATCCAACTAAAAACGATGTCAGCACATAAAAATATGCATAAAAACGTTGTCAGCACCAAAAAATACACAGAAAAACGATGTCAGCGCTAAAAAAAACCATTTTTTAATGACTCAAGCATACATATATATACCTACATATATAATATCCAACTAAAAACGATATCAGCACTAAAAAATATACATAAAAACGATGTAAATGCTAAAAAAATACGCATAAAAACGATGTCAGCATTAAGAAACAAACTAGTTTCTAAGAACTCAAGTATATAAATAAACCTACATATATAATATCTAACTAAAAATGATGTCAGCACTAAAAAATACGTATAAAAACGATGTCAGTATTAAAAACAAACCATTTTTTAATGACTCAAGCATAATCCACAGGATATTCAAAGAATTTAGAAGAATAGATATGTCCTTCGATGTATGTATACACAACCATCAGGCCTCCAACACGGAGCCTGAAGAATGGATAATAAAAGGCCACCTATTTCCCTTTCTCCAACATTCTTAAAGAAAACGAATCATTGCCAATCTAGCACAACAATTACTCTTACACAGTGAGAATGCAGAGTTTCTTCTTTCATGCCAAAAATCATGTCTATTACACGGGAAAGAATAGCATGTTTAGTTTTAGATGTACATTAAATTTTGTATAGCCTCAGCAAGGTTGGAACTGTCCTTTACTAACCATTTCAGAAGCTTTTAAAGTAAAAACTAAAAGAGCTCTTTAACTCTTCTTTCACAAAATAATTCCATCAGCATTTGCTGCATACCACATGAAGTTGCAAGGACAATCCATTAATTATTAAAATCAAAGTACACAACACAAATGACGAAGACTACACAAACAAGGCAGAGGCGGACATACCACCAGATCGAAGTTCTCCTCCACCATGGCCACCAAGAGCAAGCGTCGGCCGCCAGCAGCAACATCTCCGGCGACTGCGACTGGTGTCGTAGCAGAAGAGGAATACGCCGATTCCAGCGGATTCAGTCGCCATCTTAATTCTCTGTCTTGTGCCTCCAGCCGCCGGTCACTGGATTCATTCGTCAGAGGAAGAGGAGAAGGATCGGCATCACCGGAGTCAGCACCGATCCACCGCCTCGCCTCCAATCTCGATCGCTTCACCTCCAATTCGGCGCCGGCATGACAAAGGAGGGGAAGATTCGGCTTCAAATCTGGAGCGGCTTCGAATCGATTTGCGTTCGATTCACCTCCATCGATTCAACCATGGCCGGCCGCAAGAGTTCCTTGAAGCACGCCATCGATCGATTCGTCGTCGCCGCTTCCATTTCGGCGCCATCGATTCAACCATGGCCTGTCGCTGTAGCTGGACTCGGCGTCGCGCGGTAGATCTGAGATCCGAGATCTACTGCGGACGAGGAAGGAGGGCGGCGGGGAGCCCTGGCCGGAGTGGGTGACGGAGAAGGAGATCGACGAGCGACCACGGGAGAGAGATCGAGATCTCACATCCGGAAAGGGAGCAATGGGAGAGAGATCGAGAGATTAGGGTTAAAAATATAAAATGTATACTTTTGCAAATTTTATAAAAACGTGTATATTTGGCTAATTTGGCCGAAAATTTGCTTTTCTCTTTTTGCTATTCTCTAAAAATGGGTATATTTTTGCAAATAGAATACCGATTTGGTGTACTTACGCAAATGGGCTATATGTGTGTGTATAAGATCATTTGTGAAAACATCTTACGGTATAGTTTGTGAACAAATTTGGAGCGCTGGATTAGGAAAATCAACGACTGAGATTTAAAAGAAAATTTAAAGAGCAAAATTATTCGTTTAAACCAACATGATTATTCGTGTCTAACTCATACAAATAATCATGTTGTAACAGACGAATAATCAATATGTATACAGTTTACACCGTAAGAGCTGCTTCATTGGAGGAATTACCTTTCTCTTAGGAACAGCTTCGGTGGAAATTACAAGACATGCCAGCAGCAAGAATATTGGGAGTAGCAGCTTCATTGGTATTAATTAGTTCCTAATTAGTAAATCCAATTCCTACCTTAATGGATTGGATCGATCTATCGATTAATAGCTCTAAACGTAACCTTTTTATAACGAGTGATCACTGCGCCAGATGGACTTTCGGACGACGGACTGAAATCGTCGTCTGAAAGGTGTTTTTCGCCCTCTGACGACTCAGGCGACGAACTTTCGTCGCCTGAGTTGTGGTCGGGTGGCTTTCATCCTTCCACCATTCAGTCGACGACCATCTGTATGTCCGTCGGCGGAGTTAACTCAGGCGACGGAACAAGTGTTCGTCGACTGATGATGTTGTCAGAGGCCAAGGGCCATCCAGGCCCGCCCATTAAGACTCAGGCGACGAGTTTAGTGTCATAAGTTCGTCGCCTGAGTCGGTCCATAGGGCTATGAAAGCATTCAGGCGACAGAGTTTTTTCTTAATGTGTCGTCGCCTAGATAGTTTCAGGAGACGGAAATAGAATTATTTTGTCTCCTGAGCGGTCCATAGGGCTATGAAAGCATTCAGGCGACGGACTTTTTTCTTTATGTCTCGTCGCCTAGATAGTTTCAAGAGACGGAAATAGAATTATTTTGTCTCCTGAGTGTAGTCTAAGGATGCATTCTCAGTTGTATGTCCGTAGCTGGAGTGTTCAGGAGACGAAATTTTATATAATTCCGTCGCCTGAATAGGTTTTTTTTTTTTTTTGTATAAGTTCGTCGCCTGAATTGTTTTGATTTTAAAAAAATAAAATTTAATAGGGCTGGTGCCCCCTGTTCGAATGTACCTTATAGCACATGTTGTGCTCCTGTCCTAAACTATATAAACAACAACACATACAACATACTCAACACCATACAAGCACAAAAAACTTCACAATTCACAACATACAATTCATTCCATCACATTAAAAACTTCACAAAAGTTGTCTAAATGTTTATCCACCCTAAACCTTGTCCAACATACCAAAAGTATGTGACAAATATCCATCTTGAGCAACTTCACAAAAAGCTTCACAAAAAGTATACACAAATACTACAAATTCCATCCAACACAAGTTGTCTAAATGTTTATCCAGAAAACCAGAGCAAAGTTTTAGTTAGAGGGATATGAGGAGGGCGTCCTTACCTAGCTATTTCGGCTGGGGGGAGGGCTGACTGTCTGTTGGATGACCAACTGAGTTGGTGGAGGGCTGAGGAGAAGCTGTGGCTGAAGGGACAGCCTGAGGACAGACTACGGAGGTGACGGATGGTTGTGAGTTGGCCTGACCACTTAGCATGCCCATCATGAGCCTCTCGATGCTGGCCATACGCTCCTCCAGCTGCTCATTCTTGGTCTCGGTTAGGGTGGTTTTCTCACGCAACCTTTCAATCTCAGCCTTCGCCTCCTCCAGCTCCTTGTCCCTCTCTGCAGCCCTTGCTGCCCATGGACCCCCTCTTTTCTTTGCAGGCCGCTCTCCAGCTGCACCCATTCCTTTTAAAAAAAGATTGAAAACATAATAAGTAAAATCAGTGGGATTGAACACATAATAAGAGCAGTAAGTAGAAAAAGATTGAAAACATAAGTAAAATATTGTTATGAACTATAAGTAAAATCAGTAATTACACATGCTAAGTAAGAATGAGCAGCTGGAGAATAAGAAAGTCATAAATAAAATCTTGTTATGAAAACAAGATTGAAATCTTGATATGAATTATAACAAGATTGAAATTGTAAGTAAAATCAGTAATGGAAATTGTAAGTAAGGATTGAACACATAAATAAAATCTTGTTATGAAAACAAGATTGAAAACGTAAGTAAAATCTTGTAATGGAAATTGTAAAATCAGAAATTCAAACATAATGAAAATCTTGATATGAATTATAACAAGTAAAATATTTGTATGAACTTCTGAAAATTGTAAAACAATAATAAAATAAGTGGGATTGAACTATACCTCGAACTTCTGTTCCTTTTCTTTCCCCAAAGCAATCCAAGATGATATGTGTTTGTTCTTCGACAGAGAGGGGTGGTATTTGGCTTGGGTCTTCTGCTCCTTCTCCAACAGTGTAGACTTCATCAAGACGACGTTTCAATTTGGCCTACAAACACAGAAATTTATAAGTAAAATGAATATATATATATATATATATATATATATATATATATATATATATATATATATATATATATATATATATATATATATATATATATATATATATATATATATATATATATATATAAGTAAAAGGAATATATAAGTAAAAGGAATATATATAAGTAAAACAAGTTATAGGATGTACACAAACTCAGAGAATAAGAAAGTCATACAGAAACTTAGTCAAAAATTACAGAAAATAAGAAAGTTATACAAGTTAAACAGAGAATAAGAAAGTCATACAGAGAATAAGAAAGTCATACAAGTTATAGGATGTACACAAACTTAGGAAAAATTACAGAAAGGCATTTTTGAACTTCTGATTTTACCTAAGTAAAACCTAAGAAAGTCATACAGAAACTCATACAGAAAACCTAAGTAAAACCTAAGTACCTAAGGAAAAATTACATTCAGTAAAACTCATACAGAAAATAAGAAAGTCATACAGAAAACCTAAGTAAAACCTAAGTAAAACCTAAGTACCTAAGTAAAACCTAAGTAAAACCTAAGTACTTAGGATAATTTTCCCCGTCAGTGTTAAATATATATACTCATTTTAACAAAAAATAGAGATAATTCCAAGTTGCAGTCCTCACTTTGCATGAAAATAATATACATAAAGAAGGGGGATTACATATTAGCTTCTACTGTTCTACACCACATGCTACCCATAGAACTCAAGCTATACTTTAGTTATATGTTTGAAGATATCTTCACACCTATCTTTTCCAAATATTTCCAACCCCTTGAAAAGAAAAGGTATTGGGAATAGCAAGTCCTAAACACAGTGACTAGTGCAAACTGAATTGCCCGAACAAATGTAGAACTGAGAAAATGAACCTATAATTAGTGGATAATTATACTACATATAGTAGATTAGGTTTCAATCAAATATACATTTATAGAAGCAAAACCAATTCTCCCTATTTTCTAGGAAGTGCTATAAATCATCTCAGAAAGAAGACACATGAAAGAAAAAGCAGTTCAGACATCACACTTTTTCTACGTGCATCCTCAGCTATGTAGAACCACTTTAATTAAAAAAGATGTACATGATAATAATTCCACAAATTACCTACCAACCACAGTTGTACATTAGTTTCATACAAGTGATAAAAAATAAACAGTCAGTAAAACTTAAGAATAAGAAAGTCATACAGTGAATAAGACAGTCATACAAGTTATAGGATGTACACAAACTTAGGAAAAATTACAGAAATGCATTTTTGAACTTCTGATTTTACAATTTATAAGAAATAAGAAAGTCATACAAAAAATATAAGTAAAACCTAAGTACTTATGAAAAATGACAGAAAAAAAAAGGTCATACCAGTCCATCTTGCGCACCCGGACACCCCTCGTAGGCTTCTATGGTTGTCTTAAGCCATGCCGCCGGATGTTTTTCCTTAACGATGAGCTCTTCTGCTCGGAAGCTCAGGGGCTTGGACCCATTGTGATGATTAAGGGGGTTCGGGTTCTTGGTCCTGTTTTGCTTGTTTCGCTCACACAAGGCCTGTAAAAAAGATAGTCAATCAGAAATCACAAGTGATAAAATATAAGATAAACGGCGAATAAAAAAACAAGTTAGGGAAATGATGAGAAATTACCATTCTCGCTTCGTCTGTGAAGTCACTCACCAAGAACCGCCACTGCTCAGGGCGAGCGACAAACTCAAGTGGTATGTCCTCGCCCCCCCACTCCAGGAAGTGTTGATGACAGTCATACTTCCAGGCCCCATATGCTTTTCCGCTCTTCTTCTCCACGTATGAGTCAACTGCAGGGTCAATCTCATAGTACATCTACACATCCATATCAGAAAAAACAAGTTATAGGAATAGGAGATAAGCAAAAGTAGATAAGCACAACGAAGCAAGGGAAAAAAAAAGCAACAGTCAAGCAACAGTTAAGCAAGAAAAAAAAATTCAGAGCAAATAGATGAAAAGCAACAGTAGATAAGCATTTTCTGAAGAAAAAATAAGATAGGCAACAGCCAAGCAAGCAAACTAAAAAAATCTAATAGTAGATAAGCAAGCAAAAATAAGCATCAGTCAAGCAAGCAAACAAATCTCATAGTAGATAAGCAAGAAAAAAAAATCCATAGCAAATAGATGAAAAGAAACAATAGATAAGTATTTTTTAAGCAACATAATAGATGTGAAGATAGGCAACAGCCAAGCAAGCAAACAAAAAAAAAGAAGATAGGCAACAACCACACATGACAGAAGATAGGCAACAGCCAAGTAAGCAAACGTATGAAAAGGGAAATGGACAGAAGATAGGCAACAGCCACACATGACAGATAAAACGTAACGCTCTGAAATACTTCCCTCCGGGTAACAGTAGTTCTTCACTTGAGCCTTATATTTGCCAAGTTGCCTATAAAACAAAGGAAGAAGTTTTGGAGGGGTATAATGGACAGAAATTGTGAGATGAATTTAATCTATAAGTAGCATACCTTTCTATTGGGTACATCCAGGTGTAATGCACTGGTCCAGTTTCTAACACTTGTTGCGGTAGGTGAACTAGAAGGTGTACCATGATTGTGAAAAAGTGCGGGGGATAAATCATCTCCAGTCTGCAAAGAATCTGAACTATCTCATCCTCCATCTGGCGGACATCCTCCTTCCTCACCTCCCTGGCACACAATTTCTGAAACCATTTCGCTAGCGCAACCAAAGTCTTGGCAACACCCAACGGCAGGTATGCACGGACAACAATGGGAAGAAGACGCTGAAACATAACATGAATGTCATGGGTCTTTAGGCCGTGGAATTTTCTCTCTGCAATTTTGACCTTGTTGTGCAAAGATCCAGCGTACCCATGGGGGTACTTCACTGTACCGAACCATTCGAATATATCTGGTATGTCCTCCCGTTTCACCAGAAATGGCGCATGAGGGAGTGTTCCATCTCTCTTCTGTGCCTGGCTTCTCCGCACCCCTCTTTGCTGCAATGCGGCTCGAGCTTTGGGACCATCCTTTGTCTTCCCTTCTATGTTAAGAGTAGTGCCGATGATGTTGTCGAAGACGTTCTTCTCGATGTGCATAACATCGAGTGCATGTCTGACTCTAATGTGACGCCAGTAAGGCAATCTCCATAACTCGGACTTGTTGGTCCAACACATTCTGTTAGTCACACTGTATGGGGCCTTGAAAGCAGGGTGCGAGCTGAGGACGGGGAAGTTGATCCTGTTGAGAAAGATGGAAACATAATGAGAAAGACATCGGACAAACGTATGAAAAGGGAAAAGAGAGTGAAAAGAGAGGTAGTTCTCGTACCTATCGATCTGTGAAAGAATTTGCTCCCCGTTCCAAGCATAAGGGCGTGTTCTGTGTTCTTCGCTTCCATTGAATGCCATACCATCGGTTCGCCACGGGTGGTTTAGTGGAAGCCATCTACGGTGCCCATCGTAAACCATTCTCCCTTGTTCATGCGTTGCAGAAGTACCGTCCAAGCAAATAGGGCAGGCTTTATACCCCTTCGTCGCAGCTCCAGCCAACATCCCCAAGCCAGGAAAGTCGCTTATAGTCCACAACACTGCTGCTTTCATCGTGAAAGTGGACCTTGAGTATCGATCAACAGTATATACTCCAGTCCCCCATAAGTGGCGAAGCTCATCGATCAACGGCTGCATGAACACACTAAGACACTTTCCTGGAGACTTTGGTCCCGGAATCAACAACGCTAACATGTTGAATTCCTTCTTCATGCACAATGACGGAGGCAAGTTGTATGGCATCACTATGACAGGCCATGTGCTATGGAGGGTTGACTGATTCCCAAATGGATTGAATCCATCGGTTGCAAGTGCAAGTCTCACATTCCTCACGTCTTCAGAGAAATGCGGGTAGGTTTTGTTGAATTCTTTCCATGCCTCACCATCTGATGGGTGTTTCAACCATTCTGCATCTCTCACCCGCTCACCATGCCATCACATAGCCTTTGCAATGTTCGGCTCCATGAACAATCTCTTCAGTCTAGGGGTTAAGGGAAAGTACCGGAGAACCTTCCTGGGAACCTTGCCTCTCGTACCCTCCCTAGTACACCACCTAGGTGTGTTGCACTTGGGGCACGCTTCGAGATCTGCATATTGTTTGCGAAATAGCACACAGTTGTACTCAGAAGCGTCGATCAGCTCGTACCCAAATGCAAGGTCCCTAATCACACTCTTCATCTTCGCTCCATCCGTAGGATGTTTATGTCCTTTCGGCAACATGCGAGCAATGTGTGCGCACATGGCGTCCATGCTCCTATCTGTCCAACCAAACTCTGACTTCATCTGCATTGCATCCAGACAGGCATCCAGAACAGTCATATCGCTGTTCTCACACAATGGCATGTTTGCTGCCTCTATAAGCCTATTATATTTCTCGTAATCATCGTCAACAACATATTAGAACGGAGGATCGTCGGGGACAGAGTGCGCCTCATATCCGGCATGAAACGGAAAAGCATCGTGCAGAATGTTCATAGCCGGACCATCAACGGAGGAAGATGCCCCTTCCTCCAGGATCTGCGTTCGTCGTTGCTCATTTGTCCTATCAACTGGGGCTTCGCCATGCTTGTCCCAAACAGTATAACTAGGCCACATTCCCATGTGGGCCAAATGACTGTGTATTTCATCTATTGTCTCCCATTCATTGTTGCGGCATCTCCGACACGGACATAGGAAATGAGTCATTCCATTCGCATTATCTCTAAGATTCTGCATAAAGAGAAATATTCCTTTTTGATACTCCCCGTGAGCGTGAGGGAGTAGCATCCAACTTTTGTCGATCATTATCGTCCTATCATTATCAATCCATTCATATGAATTCATCACATTCTAAAATGAAATTGCACATAAACAATCCATTCTCATCATCTATGTCATTCTACACCACATTCTAAAATAAAATTTAACATAAACAATCCATTCACATACACAATCCATTCATACCTCAAACTCAATTTAAAATCAATTTCCAATCATACACAATATATACATACACAATTTCAACTCAATTCCATTCTCATCATCTATGTAATTCTACACCATATATACATACACAATTTCAACTCAATTCCATTCTCATCATCAATTCATAACACAAACTCAATTTAACCTCCATTTAACCTCAATTCCATTCTCATCATCAATTTATAACGCAAACTCAATTTAACCTCCATTTAACCTCAATTCCATTCTCATCATCAATTCATAACACAAACTCAATTTAACCTCCATTTAACCTGAATTTCAACTCCATATATACATACACAACTCTTTCTCCTCAAAACTCTATTGAAACAACTTTTTTACCATCCAAACTCGATTAAAAAAGACAAGCTCATCATCAAATATCCAAACAAACAATGTATATGCATATATTCAACAAAAAAAACATAAAAATTTAAAATTTATACATACCTTCAATGTAGGTGTGAAATGGGGGAAAATTTTCGAGCCCTCTAGGGTTATTGTGGGAGAAAGAATGAAGGTGAGAGGGTAATTATTGTACAGTACAACCGATTTATTTGGTTGTTACGGAAAACACATTCAGGCGACGGACATATATACACCTCCGTCTCCTGAATGAATAGTAATAAATATGGGGTCAACTACCCCACTTTTCAGGCGACGAATATATTTAAAAGTTCGTCTCCTGAATGAACAATATTTAATTACCCCCACCAACCGGACTTTATTACTCTACTTTTGAAAAAGTCCAACGTTCGGGCGACGGACCACTGGAACTTCCGTCGCTGCAAAGGCCCGAACAACTCTCAGGCGACGAACCTCTAGAATTTCCGTCGCGACAAAGGCCCATTCTGACAACCGTCATTCAGATACCTGTTTGGGCGACCGATCTTGAGAAATGTTCGTCGCCTAGATTTGTTCCGTCGTCTGAGTACAGTTCAGCCGACGAACATTGAGGTTTTCTGGTCGGCTGAACATGGGTTGGAGGCGGTTTGAGCCTCCCAACGTTCAGGCGACGGGCCTTAGTAATTTGGTCGCCCGAACATGATTCAGGCGACGAACCTTTTTAGGTCCGTCGAGCGAGAGTGAATCTGGCGTAGTGGATCGATTTAATTAGCAAGTTGCAGTCAGTTGAAATCTTCGATCAAATAAATTAATCAAAGTCCAAACGTACAGGTTATATTCGTTTCATATACTTTATACTACATAGTTTATTTATCAGTCATATTCAGGTAATATCATCACCTGTAGAACAGGTCCTTGCTTGTATATATAGACATGAATGATAATCCAGTTGAATCAGATACACATATATGTATATTTATATGCATTTGATCAGTTCACGACCACGTCCATGACGAAACCCAACAGGTTTGCGAGGTTCATCTGTGACATGGAACACGCTTTTAAGTGTCCGAATTAGACTTTGTAGAATGCAAATACAAAAACTAATGATAATTGAAGAAGTTTTTCTGCCATTAAATTAAATTTAAGTTAATGTTACCAAAAAACAAATAAGTTAATTAAATGTGCAAGAATTCTCCTTATGTACCAAGTCACTGTTTTTTTTTAAAAAAAAAATATTATTGTAATTAAGCAAAATCGGAGGAGGTTTCCCAAACCCACTGACAGACAATAATATATGGGTGTAGGACTACATTTCATTTTAAGAGGTTCGAAGGTTGAATAGTCATGGAAATATATACAACCGTGAACTCAAATGAGCGAGACCTATATATATAGTATCCGATTCAGATGTAAAGAGGTTGGATCTGATCGAACTGAACAAGGGTAAAAAATAAAAATAAAAATTGAGCAAGTGTTCAAACCAAAAAATCGTTGCTAATCAACTCCGATCCAGACGCAAGAAGATCGTACGGAGAGCAAGATCGGGTTACATCTCTTCCTTCCATGAATACATTGTTAGAATATAATTTGAATTTCAGTTTAGTAGTTAATTAGCTAGCTTGTGTTTAAAGTTATGCACATTTCATATATTTGCAGTTGGTTTTCTGTATTCGGTTATGTTGCAGTTTAGAGTCGATCATGACGAAATCCAATGGGTTTTCTCTGTATTCGGTTATGTTGCAGTTTAGACAATTAAATTTAAGTTACCGAAAAAAAAATTAAGTTGATGTATATGAATTCTCCTGATGTACACATTCACTGTTTTTTTTAAGAAAAACAAAATATTGCATAAGCGAAATGGGAGGTTTCTCACTTTTCTCTAACCCACTTACGGACAATAATTTGTGGTGGCCGGAGTTAAGATTCTAACGGGTTGTGGAGCTATATTCCATGTCAAGAACTTCAAAGTTTTTTTTTTTTTTTATGACGAGAGCTTCAAAGTTTGAATACTCATAGAAATATAGATCGTTACTTATGAGTGGGAGGGTCAACCCTTCAAATGAGCCACACGTATATAGTATCTGATCCACATGTAGAGAGATTGAGCCCGATCGAACTAGACAACGATAAAAATAAAAATTGAGCAAATGGTCAAATTAACCAAAAACTCGATGTTAATCAATCCCAGTACATGGCCCCAAAAGGCAAGCTAGAAGATCGTATGGAGAGCAAGATCGGGTTACATCTCTTCCCAGGGGCGGATCCTTTAAAGAACCAGGGGTGGCAGTAGCCCCCCCAATCAAAAATAAAATTTAATATACATATTCCTCTCGTCAATAGCATCGATTTGATATATTATAAGCTCAATTCCGAAAACTGAGTAAAAAATTATAAACGTTTCAAAATTAAAGCGATATAAATTATTTTTCACATTGTTTATCAAATTAATACACTTCTATTGTACTCATCATTTGTTAAACTTCATAACTTAATACTATAACTAAACCCAAAAACTTCAAATATTGATGGTTTTTTCGAAAAAAAAATAGAGATCAATATATTATTCGCCCCCTCAACTAAACGCTTCAGGATCCGCCATTGTCTCTTCCTATCATTCATACTAAGGTAGCTAGCTATAGAATATCATTTATATGTACATTAAGTTTAACATAAATCGATCCTCAATCTATAGCTCCTTCATCCCATTTATTTTATTTTTTTGGAAAATGTTAAAAATTCGTAATAAGAGACAGATTATTATTTGGTAAATTGATCAAAGACAGGAAAATGTCTGACATATATATAGACAAAACTACTAGGATAAGAGCGGCCAGCCAACACAAAAAAGCAGCAAGAGAGATGTGAAAACAGATTTTGATTTCAAAGCCTAGATCGAGAATAAAAAAGCAGAACTCAAAACAGAAAAAGGAAAGCAAGAGAACAAGATACGGTGACACAGTTCAGTTTCTCTACTCTCCTGACCCTTAAGAGGGTCGAAAGAGACTCAAGCCCAATAATCCACTATGTATAATCGAATACGGAACATGAATACAGAAGAAGAGATAAAAGAAGAGAAACCAATTCTAGATCTAGTCGCTCGAGTGTGATGTGGTCAAGGAGAAACACAAAGATAGGAACAAATTAATACTGATCCATTTCACTTCATTTGAGGACGAAGCTAAGTGCAAGTTGATGAAGATCTGGCTCCTGGGTTTACCAACCTAAGCGAGACACTGTCTTCTTCCTTCTTCTGGCAGGATCTCCTTGAATCTCACAGGGAGCTTGAGGATTCAAGCTCATAGTGAAGATGACATCGAGACGTCGCCGAATCACCTTTTGGTTTCTCTCTCTCTTTCTTTAATTTCTTGTGGGCGGAAAAGAATAGTGAATCAAGCTATTCTCTATGGTTTCAGATGAGAGCTTATATAGTCGCATCCATCTTAAGTAAAACTCAGTGTTTCACATAAGAAGGAACATGGAGTCGTTGGAGCATGAAGCTTCTGGAGCTCGGGCCACAAGTGAGAGAGTGGGATAAAGCCTTCGAGTACCCTCTCTCGTATGAAGTGATAATCCACACGAATGTGCTTAGTGTGCTCATGGCCGGAAGACTGGATTGGCTGCAATATGAATGGCAGCTTTGTTGTCACAATGAAGAGGAATGGGAGTACAAGGAAACACACACAAATCATTCAGGATCCCAACAATCCAGACAAGTTCACTTGCTGATTTTGACATACTCCTATATTTAGCCTCTGTAGATGATTTTGACACGGTTGGTTGCTTCTTTGTCTTCCAAGAAACTATGGAATGACCCAAAAACATGCAGTATCCCGTTAGAGACCTTGGACTATAGGCACAAGCATCCCAATCAACATTACAGTACCTTGTGAGCTCACACGAGTCTTCCCTTTTGAATGTCAATCCAAGCCCTACAGTTCCTGTTAAATATCTCACCACATGTAAGGTTGCATTCATGTGTGGTTCCCTTGGAGTGCTCATGAATTGACTTAGATGCTTTATGGCATAAGATAAGTCTGTCCTTGTCAAGTTGAGTGTTGAACAAAAATGCGCAAATAATCGTACAACACATTTTATTTAGTTTTTAATATTTGAGTTCGACCCCTTTTGGCTATCCTCTTGATTCGAAGTCGTATCGATACCAAGATTTGATTGGTTTTAGTGATTTGGGCTGCACCCGAATTTTAGCGGGTTGCCTACGTATCTCTTGGAAGAGAATCAAGCCTCACGTAGTTCAGAGTGTTTGGGTGTTGTGTATTTTATCACCTTTAAAGTTTTCATGCATCATTGGATCGTATTAGGACCCACCTTCTCGGAAGGGTAGTCCTAACATAAATCACACTATCATATGCATGAGATTTTCTCGTGTATCACCCGAATAAATTGAGCACACCTTCTCGGAAGGGTTTCCCAACTCAACGGCTATCACTTACATGGAAAATCATGTGTATTTAATTTAGATTTAATTTTAAACCCCATTTTCATTTTAAAAGTGAATTTAGGGATTAGCGATTGTACCCGACATATTTTGAGATTTAACGTCAGGTTACCTACGTAGCCGTTTTTACGGCGTCAAGTCTTTACGTAGTTCTTAATAGAACCGTTTGATTAGGTTTTAAAAAAAATTGATCGTTTGAGGATCGTGATTGAACTTGACGAGCTCGTAGCTTTATGTCAAGCTTCCTACATACCCGTTTGAACGGGATCAAATCTTATGTAGTTCTTTAGAGAAACAAATTTGGTTTAATTTGCAACCGGTGACTGAATTCGGCGTATTTAAAATTTTATACCGAATTTCCTACGTAACTCGTAAAAGAGTATCAAGTCTTACGTAGTTCTAAACGGGAGAAATTTAATTTGTTTGGTTTTGACCTCATATTCATTTAAAGAGAATTTAGAGACGGACGACTGTACCCGATATATTTTTAGAAATTAATATCGGGTTACCTACGTAGCCGTTTTTACGGCATCAAGTCTTTGCGTAGTTCTACCAGGGACCGAGTTTATATTTGGTGAAACTCGATTTGAGGTTTTGACTCCGTTTTTATTGAAGCCGATTTGAAATTGATCCACTATAATTAATTGACAAAGAATATTTAACGAGTTTAATTTTATACTTTGATCAAACTCGAATTCTTAATTTGTGCCAATTATAATTCTTATATTTTAGTGGGTCGGTTTTGTGATTAAAGACATTTTTAATTTACGCCGGAAGCACATATGTGCCACTCTCCTTTTCTTTCCTTTTGATGTTTTCATTTGACTTTAAATAAATATGGATTTTCCTATATGATTTTGCAATCCATATTACTGCATTTTTCTTTTAACAGTGAAGCAGGCCTAAGATAGTAAGATGGGCTAAACCCAAAATTCAGTAAGCCTGACCCAAATTCCCCCTTTTTTTTTTTAATCAACCCAGGTGCTCCGCATGATGCATATTTGTGTGCATTTAGGCTTCCGCCAGACACGAGAGGTGACCCTCAACGGCGAAGCCGAGATTAGCACAACGGCAAAGAAAATCTCCAAAATACCGAAAACTGGAAGAATTCCTGGAACAAGAAGCAACATCAAGAGCAAGATTGAGCAAGACAGGGAGCTTTAATTTGAAGGTGGAAGATAAAAGGAGACTTAGACCAAGGAGTCCCTCGGCGGGGCGGCAAAAGCCGGCTTTCATGAAGAAGAAGCTCCCCCAAGTTTTAGCTTCTTTTGTTTTTACTCAGGTTTGTTCTCCTACCTCTTTTCCCTGTAATATGCCCTTAATTTGATCCTATTTTGGTGGATTTGGGTTTTGAGAAAAATAGGGTTGAATTTGATTTGTTAATTGGGGTTTTTTGGTTTGGACTGTTGACGGAGGAAGAAAAAAAAAATCAGGAAGGAAGCAACTATGGATTCGAAGGACAAGCCAGACCAGAATCTCAAAATTCCAGCCTCCCATCTCCTGGCGAGCTTACTGCCGCTTGTAGGAGCCCCGTTGCAACTACAGTTTCCTAACGGGTAAGTATAATTTATCATTTCCCCCTACTTAATTTAGTCCTTTTAATTTCTTAGGCCATTGATTTAGTCCAAGCGTGTGAATTAGAGAGAGAACTTGAACTCCAGTTGCCTTTGTTGCTTTCAGTTCTAATTACTGTCAAATATTGGACAGTTTAGGGCGATCCGGCTAATTGCTAATTGCAATTTAGGGAGCAATTAGGCAACATTTGTAGGCCATCTGGGAAAAATTGGGCAGCACTTCCCCTTAGTTTTTGTGATTTAGTGACTCCGGAACCCAGGCCACGAGAAAAGCTCGTAAGGTTTTCAAGGGCGGGATTCCGAGAACCGAACATGAATTTGATAAACGACATAATTTCGGCAGCACTTCGACTCGATTTAGGGGAATTGATGATTCCGGAACCCAGGCCATGAGAAAAGCTCTCGAGGTTTTCAAGGGCGGGGTTCCGAAATCAAGCAAGGATCACACAAAACTACTACCTGCTGGGAATTTTTTTTCTGCTTTGTGTGTTTTGTTTGCAGGTAACTGCAGAGCCGGGGAAGGAGGAAGTAGATTATGTTTTCTGCCTCTCTGATGTTGGGGAAGCCCTGGACCCCTGAAAACTGACCACCCTTTATAGGAGAAGATGAGAGCAGTTACTAAATAACCTCCTGCATCACGAACTGCTCCATCTCCTTTTACAATTTTTTTTTTCTTTTCATCTTGTTAACTGTATGAATAAGGGAAACAATTTCAACTGTCTATATGTTGGGCTCATCAGGCTTTCTTTTTGAAGCATTTATTGGGCTTATATTTTAATTTAGAAAGCCCAATTGTATATCGTCCAACTTTGTATTTGAATGGACAAATTTGGCAAAATTTGAGTATACGTGAATGGGATTACATCATTTATGAAATCACCAAATTTTACCCTCCAACATTGAGAAACAATAGCCTTCCTATCAACCTCCTGTATCTTTCTGGATCTTCCAATGGATCTCCTTCATCCATAGACAATTTCAATCCTCTTGGTATGGGAAGCCCACTAGGCTTACACCCCTTCATTCCACAATCTTCAATGATGTCAAGCACACATTTTCTTTGATGTAGAGGTTCCTTCATAATTTCTGATCACTTCCAATCCCAGAAAGTACCTTGCCAATCCAAGTTCTTTGATGGTGTAGCATTGTGCAATGACCTCTTCACAGAGTTGATCGCCTCCACATCATCTCCTACTAACAACAAGTCATCAACATAAACAAGAACAACAACCTGCCCTTTGGGAACTTGCTTGATGAACAAGGAATAGTCATTCTTGGATTGACTAAAGCCTTGAGCAATCATGAATTGAGTGAGCTATGTGTTCAACTTCCTGGAGGCATGTTTAAGCCCATACAAGGACTTGTTTAACTTGCATACATGGCCTGGGTGCACATCATATCCTTTAGGAGGTTCCATATAGACCTCTTCTCCTAGCTTTCTATGTAGGAATGCATTGTTGAAGTCTAACTGCTATATTGGCAAGTTCTTCTTGGTAGCCATAGAAAACAAAATTCTCACAGTTGCAAGCTTGACCACAGGGGAAAACGTGTGCTTGTAATCCTTCCCTTCAACTTGAGTATATCCCTTGGCTACCAACCTAGTCTTGTACCTTTCTACATATCCATCAGGCCTGTACTTCACCTTGTATATCCATCTATGCCCCACTGTCTTCTTTCCATCAGGCAAATTTGTCATTTGCCAAATTTGATTGTGCTCCAGTGCAGCAAGCTCCTTGTTCATAGCTTCCTGCCATAATGTGTCCTTCACTGCCTACTTATAGCTCCTTGGCTCTAGCACATTTATCATGTTAGCAAAAGATGTGGCATACTCTGAGCTGTACTGAGACAAGTCTCCCAACACATTTGCAAGGAATGACACATAGTCTGATGTGGAGCCAGTTGGTAAAGTAGGACACACATAATCATCTAGTCTTCCAGGCCTTGATATTTATCTTGTGGGTCTCCTCAGGGGTGGAAAATCCACTAGGTCAAGCACAAACCCATGTGCATTATCTTGGGCAACAATCTGTCTCCAAAGGGAGCTATGAACACTGTCACGTGGAACAAAGTGTGAGCTTGAAGAGGATGCAGTGTCAGGCACAATACTCAGCATAGCTGGAGATTCTAATTGTTGTTCTCTCTGAGGGTGCACAAAAAACTCACAATCTGCAGTAGGATTAACAAGTGGTAGACTTGATTGCTCCTCCCTCTTCTCTTTCTTACCCTCTTTCTCCTTATCAAGGAAGATCTTCTCATTGAAAACAACATCCCTGCTTACAAATAGTTCTCTTGTCTTCATGTCAAGCAATCTATATGCCTTCTGCCCATGTGGATAACTCATGAAGATGCACCTTCTGACCTTTTCACTAAACTTGTCCCTTTCTGTGTGGCTCACAGGTGCATAGCATAAGCACTCTACCACTTTCAACTCATCATAAAATGGTTTCCTCTAAAACAGAATCTCATATGGGGTCTTCTAATTCAACACTTGGTAGCTTGTTGATCACATGTGTAGATGCTAGCACACACTCACTCCAGTATTTCACATGCAAATTTGCATGGATTCCCATAGCCCTTGCTGTCTCAACTAGGTGCCTATGTTTTCTTTCCACCCTTCCATTTTGTTGTGGTGTGTAAGGCACACTTCTTTGGTGAATAATTCCTTGTTCTTCCAGGAATTCAGTGCACTCTTTGCTGACAATTTATGTTCTATTGTCAATTCTTATACATTTGACTTGCCTCTGAAACTGAGTCTTAGGATAGCTCACAAAATTCTTCACTAACTTGACTACCTCAGTCTTGTCCCTGATCATGAATGTCCATGTAGCTCTACTTCAATCATCCACCACAGTGAGAAAATACTTTGCACCTATGACACTAACGGTTTTGTAAGGACTCCACAAATATATGTGAATCAAGTCAAACACATTGGCTGCTAAAGATTCACTTAATTGAAAATGCAAACGATGATGTTTAGCCGAATGACAAGCCTCATAAAACATGTCTTGCATATCATAACTGTTCAAAAATTCCAAGTGCTTCAACTTGGATATAGAAGTGTGACTAAGTCTTGCCTGATAAAGGTTCAAGTCTAGCTTAAAACTAGCAAAAACAATTGAAAAAGACTTCATGTTCATCTTCTGAACTTCATTCTTCTGATCAGGCTTCAAAACTTGTGTCACCTTGTACAACTCTTCTCTTCTTGTCCCACTGAGCAACACTAGTTCACATCCAGGGCCTGAAATGCACAACCATGCATATCAAAAATTTCCCGGAGGCCTGACCTTTCAACCAATCTTCCAACTAACAATAGGTTGAATTGAAATCCATGCACATAAAGCATATGATATAGAACAATCTGACCAGACAAATAAACCTTTCCTGACTCTGTCACTATAATGATATGCCCATCAGACAATCCTATATAGATAGGATGCTTCAATTTGGTCTTGTGATGCAAGAAGGCATCATTATTGACCATATGGTCACTAGCACATGTGTCAACGATCCATTCTATTCCACACTGTGCTTTGTTGCCTAATCTTAAGGTGGAAAAACAAAAAAATACCTGCAAAGTTAGCTAAGGACGAGCTATCTGCAGTTTCTTTTCCTTTCAACATCTTGAACACTTCTTGGCATACAACATTGACGAGGGCCTTGTCAATACTTCCTTCTACACTAGACTTATGAGACTTGTCTTCATCAAATGGTGAGTCCTGCTCATAGTTAGCAGTAGCATTTGCAGAACCCTTTGTTGGCTTCCTTGGACCTTGATATCCCTCAGGATATCCATGAAGTTCCCAACATTGGTCCATGAAGTGGTCTTGGTGACACTTCTTGTTGGTTTTCTCAACCTTGTTACCTCTAGCCTAATACTCCCTCTTACTATCCCTTCCCTGGCATTGATTTCCTTGATAAGAAGTGCCCCTCAGGTAAGATTTGCTCCCTTGCTTACTAGCAACTAGAGCACTTGAATCTTGTAAGTTCTGAGAGACACCACTTGACCCTCTCTGGCTTTCAACTTGAGTGACTAGATAAAATGCACGGTTAAGATAAGGAATGGGATCTGTGTGTAGGATCTGACTCCTCACTCCCTCATAACAGTCATTCAAACCCATAAGAAACGACATTAGCCTATTCTTTGCCTCTATCTCACTGATTCTCTTCTGCAAGTGACACGTACATGGACAGATTCCTCCATAAACACACACAAGTATGCTCTCTAAGACCTGCAACTGATCCCATATATGTTTCAACTTTTCGACGTATTATGCAATAGACAAGTTGTCTTGCAAAATGGTGCTCAATTTCTTACGCAACTGGTATATCAATGGACCATTTGATTGTCCATACCTCTCCGTTATCTCATCCCATAGTTGCTTTGTTGAATCAACATAAATAAAACTCTCTATGATGGCATTTGCAATAGAGTTAAAAAGCCAATATCTCACCATGAAATCGGCTCTTAGTCATTTTTGGGATTCATTCCCATTGGTTGTCGGTGGTTTCACACACGTCCCATCTATTAACCCGAGCTTGTTCTTAGCCCCTAAGGCCATCATAACCCCTCTCATCCATGGAAAAAAAATTGACACCATCAAACACATTCGTTATGAGCTGTGAACTTGGGTGATCCGAGTTTGCAAGAAAAAGGGGGTCACTGAAGTTACCTTGGGTCTCTAGAGTGCCATGGTTTATCTGTTGCTGATTTTGATCATTCATCATTGTGCTCCCTTCACAAGATCGACGATAACGAGCTTCACAAGCTTATAACCTGGGTAGCTCTGATACCATGTAAAGTTCTAGCTTCCTGCTAGAACAGAGCTTAGCAGCTACGAAGCAACCGATGATCAAACAACAAAATTGATCATACAGATGATCAATACACAAATGTAGGTGAAGGAAAAAGTGGTTGAGCTAGGGTTCTTCCCCAGTCACTCAACACATTCTCTCTTATTCCAAGATAACCGAAAATCGAGGCTTATATAGTCCAGCTGGAGGAAGCAACAAAACCCTTGTAAAGGGTAATAAAGGGAAACTTAAAATGCTAATATAAGGTCTTTGATAAAAGGAAAATACTAAGATATAAGAAAATGTAAGGAGGCATGTCTCAATAACACGCATCTATTTATAGGCACACTTGGTTTGATCGAGCATTTTTTTATATATAAAAAGATACATGTATAATATATATTGTACTATTTAATATCATGCAACAATCTTATATAGTGTCAGCAGATTAAAAGAAGAAAGAGCTAAAATCATAATAAACAACAATAGGACTCTTAACTTGATGAACCCCATCATCCCACACCAGTGAAGCTGAAAGCATATCTTCATTAGCACCAAATGTTCCATTAACTGCAACCATAAACGACGCTTTTTCACCAACCGATGCAAAAGATAGTGTCGTTGGCACAACTGTGACATTCAATCCCTCAGGGACTTTGATTGAAGCCGTGTATACGGATTGAGGAACTCCCCCTACATTTGTGACCGTTCTTCTAAATGTACTGTTGAAGGAAGACGAGAATATCGACACGTTCAAAGTCATAGAAGGATAATTGAGGTCCAAGGTTGAGATTCCGTTTACGGATTCTGGGCAAGCAGTGGTGTTATCGCCTGATATGATTCGGATGAGCGTAGAGTTAAGGCCTTCGGAACACAAGAAGTTGATATAATCCATCTCTTGTGCGTCGTATACCAAACCAGGATCTACGGCCTTCAAGGGGTTGATGTGGCCAGAGCCATATGCAAATTCCGTGTCTGTGCTAAGAGTAGCATTCAATGGAAAGGCTACAACAAAAATGCCACAAATTTTGTATAATGTAGGCTGATCAATAAGTAATAAACCGCTATGTCACGAGTTTTAAAACGTGTTCAATTTCCATGACTCGAACTTAAGACCCCCGATTGTTGTAGTATTTACCCTACCTGTGGTCATGAGAGCCGACTTAATGGCCGAAGGAGACCAGTTAGGATGAAAAGATTTCACATAAGCTGCAGCAGCAGTAGCATGGGGGCAAGCCATGGAAGTCCCCGAGATGATATTGAAGATGGCGGTCCTATTATCGCCTTTAATATTAGAAGGTGGTGATACCGGTGACCAGGCTGCTAGAATCTCAACTCCAGGCGCTGTTAGATCAGGCTGCAAACACGTTTTGAATTAATATCGTCGTAAATTTGTCTTAACACTGTTAAACCGTGACTAGGATTAGTCACGAACAAAAATCCCACGGGCTGATCCACCATGACTAATGCCATGGCTAAACCTTAAGTATGGCTAAATCCATGGCTCATGAGTGGCTGTGGCTATTTATATGGCAAATCTGTGGCTTGTATCATGGCTAAAACCAAATTAATTTGTAGTGCAAGATCAATCGAACATATATACAACAATTAGACAATAATTAAAGATATAATTTGGAGATGACTCAAAAGTTGAAACACATTGTGACATACCTTGAGGATGCCAGGGGAAATAGAGTTGGGTCCCCTTGAAGAGAAAGAGGCTACATATGGAGCCATTGGGTCACTTTCTTGTGTGCTCAAAGATATGGTTCCAACTGGGGTACTATTTAGATTATCAAATTAAGGTTAATAATAATTAAATTGTGAGTTTGAGTTCTTCAACTAACAATGAGAAGGGTCGACACACCGTACCTTGTAGAAGTAACTATGTAGGAGAAAATGTTGATACCATCTTCGATGCCTACAAAAGATGTGGGTATAGGAGAATTTACGACATAGTCCAATGTCGCATTCTCATTCATGATGGCCCCAATTGCACCGGCTTTGAAGGGGCCTCGCCCGCTACTCCATAAGTCGCATAGAACGAGTTTGCCTTTCACCAAAGTACTATTCAATGTGTCCTCAAAACAGTACCTGCGTTGCATTTGTACGTAGTTCATTATAAGCCAAGTTGTGTTTTCAGTGTATGTTATAAAGTATATAGGTAAAGTTGTTATCATATATGATAAACAAATCTTGTATATTTTAGCCTACCTAGTCCGCTAGAATTTTAACCTATTTCTGGAATTTCAAAATTGTGACACTTTGAAAAAGTGTCACGATTTTCTCATGCGCCATATGAATAAAGTTGTGTATCATATATAGGTTAAAAAAATTAAGGAAAATTAATATAAATTATTCATGTATTTATTAAATTAAGGATTTTGTTAATAAAAATTATGCGTATGAGAAAATTTTAACCTACCTAGTTCACTCGAATTTTAATTTCTAGTTCTGTGAACCCATGACGACAGAAATTGTGACACTTTGGAAAAGTGTCGGGAATGAAAATCTTGACAATTTTTGTTACAAGTAGTGAGGCCTATCTCACATTGATTATATAAAGTGTTCAAATCTAGTATATATTCAAGGTTGATGAGCTACTCCTGTTGTTCATATTTTATAATGTCTGAGATTGAATTGGTGCTACTTCGAAAGTTATTAATACCTTGACGATGATTCCGAATAGTTTTGTGCAGTTCCTCCATAGATCAATGGGAATGTCATGTTATGGAGGTCAACTGTATTTAGAGATAATCCCTGCAAAACATCATCGATGCCACAAACAATTGAGTGCTTCATAGCAAATAGCTAGAGACATATTTGGGATGGGTTTCTTTCCGTCGCAAAATGACGACTATATATGGCAATAATGGTTTAGTTGCTAAATCGATCACCTGTAGTTTTCTTAATCTATCGCCACATAAAATTTAGGACAAATTGTAGTTAAATGTGATCATAGTTATTGTCACGTTTTTTTAATAGTGAGTTCGAATTTACTTACACGAACATATAGGAACGTACGAAATCCCAGATGAAATTGGCAAACAGCTCCATGATAGAGTTTAGTTAAAGCCACGACAAAAAATGATTGCAATTATCCAAGCCTGTTTGCAACGAAACGACGATTGACTAACCTTAAACGTCGCTCCATTACCAAGCGTCACAATACTGGTGAACTTGCGGTCTATAGTGCTTGCAGCCACCGACATTTGCCAAGGCGCGACATTTAAAATCGTACCACGAGAAGGACCCTCATTACCACCCGAAACTGATGTCAAGATCCCTTTCCTCATAGCATGAAACGAGCCAATTGCGATGGGGTCCCTAGTGTACTGACGAGCACCAAAGAGGGATCCTAAAGAAACCGACAATATGTCCACACCATCCGCTATTGCAGCATCAAATCCTGCAAGAACGTCTGACGTGTAGCAACCATCTAGCCAGCATACTTTGTAGACAGCAATCCTTGCTGACGGAACACCACCTCGAGCTACTCCGGATCCAAGCCCAAAGAAGCTTGCTTGGCTCACAGTTGAGCCAGCTATAATGGATGCTACATGGGTTCCGTGGCCTTTTGTGTCCCTTGGAGATGCCACGTCGCCTTCGGAAAATATTCCGTTGGTTCGAAAGTATTGCGCTCCTATAATCTTCCTGTACTTATACATGGTTTATGCAACTTTAGTTGAAAGGAGCTCAAATGGTTTTTGATCGATCAATTCTACCGTGAAATTCAAGGCAGATAATTATCTAGTGCATGACTAAATAATTATCTGCCTTGAATTTCATTTCTAGTAGAAATGACCAAAACCCGACCCGATGAGACATTATCAATTCAGGTTAATATTAATCAGGTTGGTTTTGAAAAAGCCAAATAAGTGCAAATAATCAGATTTTATTTCAATTTTCAAAGCATGTCATTTTTGGTCAGTGAGTTACATCCGGTCTTTATCAATTGATTTTAAGATGAAATCTCAATGAGCTTATATACTAGGCTTTTAGTACATGTGCATTACCTGTTACATGTGAAATTGGTAGTAGAGTTCTGACAAATACCCTTCCATCTTGAAGGTGGAGGGCTCATCCCTACATCGTTAAAGCTCGGTGACTCCGGCCATACTCCGGAATCTATCACACCGACTATAATGTCACTTTCGATAGCGTTTCTAGAAACATCGAGTGAGAAGCCCATGAAGTCCCATGACTTCGTCGTTGCAAGCTCGAGCTTTTCATTGGGAAACACCGAAATCACTCGTTCCATCCCTGTATTCAATTGCATGAACTTGTTCATATCAACACGTTTTTATATAGATCAATAAAGACAAGATATATAGATCGAGGTATCTATGTAGGTCACCCACTGGCAAGTTTCTCGGCCTCTTCATCGGTCAGGTTGGCGACGAAGCCATTGAAGCTCTTGTGGTAACTGTAGAGTAGATGCCTTGATGCTTCATTATGACTGCATCCATAAGTTCACAAACAAATTAAGGGTAGATTTTGTATTAATGTTAAACTGAAATTAAACAATCCATCTTATTTTCATATGATATTGTATGACCCATATATGTACTTAAGGAGTTGATTTCTCCCACACACAAGCAAATCCATATTTTCAATAGGATTTAATTAATTCTAAATCTCTAGGCATGAAGGATAGTACAATAACCCCTACACATTTATTGATTGTTAATTAACAGATATGTAATATATGTATGCATTCACGGAACTAGGGGTGGGCTTATGTCCAATCGGACCCAATTCAATAGACTTGGATCTTTAGCTATACATTTCATTATGATTAATATAGGTAGAATGACCCGATCTGAACCAGAAAATCTAAACTGACTTGGGCAAACTCAAATGACTTGAAATCCAAACTTTTATCAAAATTTATATATTATCTTGAAATCCAAACTTTTATCAAAATTTATAAAAGGCTGAAACTTGAACCCTATCAAATTTATCTATTACCTGATCGAAGTAATCGAAATTTAATTAACACATAGACTACTTAGATTTCATCTTAAAAACTTAATTGTTAATAGAAGAGGTAATCCATTGACCTTAATTATACATTAGGTTTGACCTTAATTATACATCAGGCGACGGACCCAAACCGTCGCCTGACTTAGCGTTCTGGTCGCGCTACGGACCAAAACCGTCGCCTAGAGGAAAATACATGTAAAGATCGATATAGACAATTTAAAAGATTGATCGATGGACCTGCCAAGTAGATCCTTCATCAAAGTGAAGTGTAGTGCCTTATGAGGGAAATCAGACTCGAGTAGCTCCCCCATATACACCACATGTTCCTGCATCCCCTCCATCCAAAACAAACAAACATAAATAAGCTACCAAATTACTGTAATAATCAAAGAAATTAAGAAAAGGGATAATTAATTTAATTAATAATTAAGTGGGCTAATTAATTAATTAAATACATGCCTTTCTGTTATTAGCAGCAGCTTCGGTGGATGATGGAAGCTGCAGAGCAACTACAACACAAGCCAGGAACAACAATGGCCCCTTCACCTTCCTTAACATACCACCTCCAACCATTTTCCTTATTTACTGTTCAATTATCTATGGCTCCATTATCATATCATATCATGTGTGTATATATAGTGGTGACCAAGATGTGGAAGATAAGTAATTGAAAGATTCAACCAATTAATCAATTATTAAGTCCAAATCCTCCTTTGTGGAGAGGTTTTGCCACCAAAAAAAAAAATTATTAAGTCCAAATCACTTAATTCGGTGTTGATAAATAAATTGATAATAATTTAATTAATACTGTATTTAAAAAAAAAACTTAGAAAGGGTACGCGGGTTATTCTTTGAAAAAAATAAAGTTATGGGTGGTTTTTCGTAATTTTATTATGAATGATTTTGTGAAGTCCCTAATATTTTTAGGGTTTTTTTTTTTTTTTTGTAATTTACCTTTAACGAATGTTAAAGTATCACATTATTTATCAAACTTATCATTATAATAAAATAAATTTACCCAAATATTAAAGAATAAATTAACAATTTATATTTTGAAATCAAATTAAATTAATGAGTTGTTTGATTTGTTAAAATCCACTTTTTTTTCAAGCATACTCAATCCCTCTCTATTTAGCTCTGAATGACTAATTTAAATTAAGGATTATCCTCAAGCTAAGAAACCATTTTTATATTAAAAGCAACTTAGCTAGGCTATTTTGTGTAATCTACCTTAATTATATTTTAGCTACTACTTGCTACTATATAATTATGAAAACTTAATTAGTCAATTTGATCATAAGCCGCTAGCTACCTCTTAGGGTGTGTTTGGATTCCAAAATATTTATACTTATAAATATAAACACTTTGAGAGTGTTTGTTTAACTATATTTTTATGTATTTTAAATAATATGGATTTAAAATAAAATATTGCATAGATGGTATAAATCAAATACTCAATATTGTGTTAAGTTTGTATTATAAACTTAATATAATTAATTTACATAATTTATAAGGTATTTTATTTACATAATTTTTTTGGTGGAAATTAAAATTACATTTCATTGAGTGACTCAAAAAAAAAATTCAAAAAAATTGCAGCCGTATTTCTCTCTTGATATCTATTCATACTTTCTATATATGATACCCAAGTTTTTCTTGTACGTAATAATTTTCTTTCTTAATCTTGTATATAGGCTTCTATTTGAATGAGCATGTTGAATGTAATAAAAAAATATATTATTTATGAATTTGTATTAACTTAGACCACTTCTAAGTGTGAGACCGGCCTCTTCGGGTTTGTACTTGCGTACGTTTAATTTAGTTTTGCTTGATCTCAATAGAATAATAAATATATGAATAGGAACCGAATTAGACATTTGATATGAGATATGATTGGACTTTATCTCAACGGAATAATTAGACATTGTAAACATGTATCTATATCTAATTATTACTCCATCCGTTAATTAAAACTTGACGTTTTACTATTTACGCACGTTTTTTCAGGTGTTAAAAACTATATAAAATATTAACTTTTTTAATAATTTCATACTTATTACAATTAAGTACGAATTTATAAAAACAACTATAAAAATTGTTAGTAATATTTTATATAGTTTTTAGCATTCTAATTAAAAAAGCGTGCATAAATAGTAAACGATAAGTTTTGATTAACAGATGGAGTATTAGAGAAGCTTAATATATGAGGTGACACACTCTCCTTATTTTTAGGCTCCTAAACAATTACAATTAAACTTCTATAATTACAATTTTAGTATTACAATTAAGCTTCTATAATTATAATTTTAGTAATTTAAAAAAAACAATGGGATTGATTCAAAACATAAAATTAATAATAAAGAAACATAAAATTAATATTAGTAATGTTAGTACTACTTTAGTTGTTTTTTCAATCAATGCTTCTAATTCAAAACATTTAAATATTTAAACTTTTGCTATTATTTTGTAATACTATTATTTTATAATATTAATTTAACATATTATTAAGATTTTATTTATAAAAAAAACCGTGTGTCATGGCGCATGGATCATACTAGTATAACCTAATTGCATTTACATATTAAATCAGGAAACGACGTGAAAAAATTGACATTTTATAGGGTAAAATTACACATATATTATCACCCATAAATTATGCTAGTTTCCTTCAATTATGCTAGTTTCCACATTGTTGAGAAATGCAAATAGATCAAAAGAGTCCACATTGAAAGTTTAGCATAACAAACCTTAGTATATAAGTCGGTGATGAGAGATGTGAAGAGACCAAAAAGTCCTACATTGAAAATATGAAAGAATAACTCTTAGTACCTCCGTTCAAAAATAGATGTCGTTTGACTTTTTGACACGTTTTTTAAGAAGCTCAAAACTATATAAAATATTAACTTTTTAAACATTTTTTTTAAAATAATATGATACTTGTTATTAATAGGGTGATTTTGGTAGAGGGCCTTTTTTAAATATCCAATTAGTCACCTAGCCCATAAATCAATTTAATTAGTTTTATCCTAGCCCCTTTCCCATAGGGTGGGTTGGTCAATAGTCAACCGTTTGACCATTGACCGATCAACGGTTGACCGTTGACCAACCCATTTTGATGCCAACTTTTTTTTTTTTGATGCCATTTTTTACCGTTTTGATGCCAAAATTTTACTATATTTTATTTTCACTTTGATGCCACTTTTTTATGTCAATTTTTTGATAATATTTTTTTTACCGTGATGCCATATTTTTGATGATATTTTTTCAAAGTAGTATTTTTGATGACATTTTTTTCTTTAATGTGATACAAATTTTTCAAAATGGCATCAATGGTCAACGTGACATTAGAGTAAACAAAAAATGTCATGACAATATTTTGATTCCACGTTTTAAGCTCTTATGCCATCATTTATATAAAATTGTCACCACAAAATGTTGGCATCAAAACGGTAAAATATGGCATCACTAAAAAAAAAAAAAAGTTGGCATCAAAATGGGTTGACCGGTCAACGTTGACCGTTGACCGGTCAAGAGGGCTAAGCAAGCTAAAAAAACAATTAATGGGCTAAGCATGCTACAAAAACAATTAATGGGCCTATCTAGCTAACCAAATATGTTTAAAGGGCTTTTTCAACAAATTCCCTCTTATTAATAAGTATTTATATTATATTAAAAAATTACAAAAAAATTGATATTTAATATAGTTTTTAGCTCCTTAAAAAACGTGTGAAAAAGTCAAACGACATCTATTTCTGAACGGATGTAGTAAGTCTTAGTACATTGAAAATATGAAAGATTATATGATAGAATATTGTCAATTGGTTTGAAAATATGAAAGAACAAAGGATGAAATCCCACTCGTCTTATGTAATAATCTGATTGCCATCCCATCCCACATTAATTGGGACCTCGGTCATGGGTCCAAGTTGGACTTTGCAACATGAACCTTAAATAAACCGAATTTCGGTTTTCAGTTCGTAATTTCTAAACATTCGATTTTAGGTTTGGTTCAATTCAGCCCGATTTTGAGTCAATCAGCAACCCTAGATTGAACATTTTACAGTTGTGCCAAGTATCTTGGTTGGAGAAAAGGTGACGATCGAGGTTGTATTGCACTCAAAACGGATTTTGGTTGGAGAAAAGGCGAAGATAGAGGTTGTATTGTACTCAACAGATTTTTGGGAAGTGAAGATGATGAGGTGCATGTGCATCAACCCAATAGTTCTTTTGTTGTTTACTCTCTCAATCTCTCTTGACAGATAATATGTACAGTAATTTGGATACCAATGTGTCATTTTATCGCTTTTTGGATGTCAGATGAATAATATTTCACTTCTTGACATGGTAAATTTTAGGGTTCCTTTCTACAATATATGAGTCCCTTGTAAACACAACTAACCATCCTATTAGCATCTTATAACTTTAAGTAATCACATCACGCCGCGGAGCCTCACACGTACCAAAGGATAAGGGGTAAGGTTGCAAGAATTTGGGGAATTAACCTAACACAGTAAAGAAGGTATTGTACAATGTACATGCCTCGTACCTGAACAACCCTCATCAGCTACTTGAGTACTGGTTGATTGATGATAATATTTTCCACCCAGGTTGAGACAATAGCTGTTGGACACAGTGAAACAAGTGAAAATGATAGTGTGTTCGACATCAACTGAGCTTAAACTACGAGATTTACAGTGCATATGAGCAACAGGGTTCATTGTGTCATACACACTTAAGGTGGTAGTAAATGTAGTATCACACATTATTTGGAACCATGAGGAATCAGGAATAATACAAGCAAAGTGGAGCACTAAGATTTATGCTTCTGAATCTTCTTCTCAAGTTCATCCTTTCTTGCTCCAACAACCCTGTCCACCTCCTTGCCTTTCTTTATCAACACAAATGTCGGCATTGCCTGCACTCCAAACTCTTGTGCCACATCCTATCATGTTGAAGCACAGAAGAAAAATAGGTGAAACATTACCCAAATGTACAAGTGAAGATCATGTTAGTAATCTCTAAACTACATTCTGAAATAAATTTAATACTTATTCTACAGGGCCAGTCATCTGTGTTTATCTATAAATTACTTTAGCAGTGCAGCAAGCTTAACAGGTCTACATACATTGTGAGAAATACCAACTGATTCCTCTTATGATCGAAGGTCCCAATAGAGACTTTGGAGAGACATCCCCCAAAAGAAACAACGATAATAAGGGTAGCAAAATGGTAGTAGCACCCACACTGCTAAAATATTCCCACTAAGGTTCCAATTCTCAGCATCATTTAAAACCCGACGAGATATCGAGACAGCGGTGCACTAGAATTCAACAGGAGTGTATCACCGAAAGCTTTCGTCTCCAAAGGGATGGGCACCCGTTTGGAGACGAAGTTTTGAATACCACGGTTCAAGCCTCACTATGTCTACAGTTTAGCCCTCTCTGAACATTTTCCAGGACCCTTGATTTATGGCTTGAAAGGAAGACAGAACTCCAAAACAATGCAAATGGCTCAAAGTGAAGCTCAAACCCAACCCAACACTAGGAACCCAGAAAAGGATGTCAAACTATAATAATTGCAAAGGTGTTTGATTTCTAATACGAAAACAAAGACCGACTTTTGGCATTAAAACATATACACGAGAGCTGAGACCGTAATGATAGCTAGATAAGCTGTTTATACAAAAATTCAACCAACAGATAAATTATGACCAACCTGTTTGAGTTTCACATATAACTCAAACTAGTTCTTCACCTGCTGAATCAACCAAGTCGCTAGTATAATGAAATTTGGGTAGTTTTAATAATCAAATGTTCTTTTTCTAAGATTAAAAAAGAAAAAAAAAAGAGAGGTAACCATTCAATGCAGCACGTAACAGTAATCAAATACTCCGTATCAACTATCATGCTAATTAAAACAGCCAAGAGCCCCAGTCGGGGTGGGCTAGTGGTAAGGAGCAAGGGGAGGGGTAAGGAGGTCCCGGGTTCGATCCCTGTCTCCGCCTCTTTCCTTGGGTGAAAAATCCAAGCTTTACATTGCTCCTTGCCACTAGGTCGAGCCAGTCGGCGCAAGCCGGTTTACCTGGTACGTGGCTCTTGCCGGCTGGGACACTAGGTTCCTCGTCATTAAAAAAAAAAAAAAAAAACAGCCACAAACTAGGCCAAAAAATCTCACATATCCCATCAAACTACGCACAAAACAGAAATAAATTTTCAGCATCACCAACATCAAGATGATGATTTATATCAAAATTCAAAACCCAAAATACACTGAGAAGAACCAGGGTTACGGGTCCATGACTAAAAAACACACCTCGCCCCCAAGACCCCGCTTGTCCGGGATATTGACGCAAACACCTCCATCCCCTCAATTAGCTTATCCAAACCAATAACAGAAATTACTTAATTGTACCTTGTGATCATCCTTCACACAACACAATAAGACAATTATGCATTGACCTTACAGATAATGTACTTCAATCTCCTCGAGAATGTTTCCTCCAAACCCTAAAATCACCCCTACCCCCTCCCAAAAGACAAATGAAAGATTAAGCCCTGTTGCGATTCATCTATCAAACACTAGGCAAAATAATCCCCAAAAATAGTCAAGTAGAGTCAACGCTACCAAAATTCCAGATCCAACAAGCACAAATACGAATTAAAATACAGAGAGAGACTAACAGGCAACTCATCGACGTCGATCTTGGCAAATTCGACCTCAGGGTACTTGGAAGCCATGGCGCTAACCACCGGCTCCATCATCTTGCACGGCCCGCACCAAGACGCAGCGAAATCAACCACCATCTGTAAACCAACCAAAGAAGTAAAAATTAAACACAAATTTAGACGAATTCAATCTTCCAGTCAAAGAACAAGTCAATTGCATTAGCAGATCCAGAGGACGGAGAGGGAGAGGGAGAGTTACAAGCTGGTGGGACTCTTTGATGGAGTTGAAGTGGAGCTGCCAGCGATTGGCAGAATGGTAAGCCACCACGCGCGATGGCTCCGATGAGGCGTCGACCGCGGCGTCCGCGGCATCGCCGCTGAAGAAGTACGATAGCACCGATCCCATCCCTATCTCTCTTTCTCTCGTCTCTGTTTGTCAATTGAAGTCACGAAACCAGGCGCTTGTTTTCCGCGTTGCATAGGAGCGTTTGGCCGGCGACACAAGATACGACGCCGTTTTAGAGATTATTGTTTTTTTTTAGAAAAAATTACCAGACACGGATCAATATTAATAGGAATTTTAAAAACTACCATTTGAATTTTTTCACATTGAACCAATTTTAATAAAAAAAAAAATCCGCTCAGTTTTTCAATCAAACTTTCAACTTGGCAATCAAATGTTCAAAAATTTAGTGAGGTTGCATCTCACATGATCATATCATTAAGCGTTCAATGATTTTTTTGTAAAAAAAAAACCAAATTTGAATGTAAATTAGATGAGTAAATTTACCTTAGAATCTACTTTATACTGATAATTAGTTTTCATTTTCAATTATTATATTTATATTTAATAATATGATGTCATGTCATTACATTTTTGAATATTTAGTTGACACGTCAAAAATTTGGCCGAAAAATCGAAATGAATTTTTCTTCCTATCGAAATTGATTTAATGTGAAATAGTTCTTATTGTTTTCATAGTTTTTAAAGCTCGTCGGATTATTAATAGCAGTTTATAACTGATCATTCCTATTATTTTTTAGTAGTTTATTGGAACGAGAAGCAAATTCACTTGCATTTGTTCAATACTACGGTGTCTTTGGATTCTAATTGTATTGTGATTATAATGCAAAATTTACAGGTGGCATTTGATTAACACGGTTTACAATATTTAAGTTAAAATGAGTTTAAAATAAAATACATTATTATGCGTGCACACCAAACAACATAAAAATGTATTAACCTTATAATCGCATTATAAATTTATAATCGTAAATAGGTAATGCAATGGAAATTATGGAATCCAAACACACCCAAAAGGCCAAAATCGAATTAAGGGTGTAATTCCATTCACAGCTTCCTCCTCCCAATCTAGCAACATATGACATCGATAAGAGTCCCCAGACTCGGGATCCGCCTTCACGGGATTGACGAGAGTTCGAATCCACTTATCTTTCGAGACATTCACATAATTCCCATTGCCTGTAAGTCTGTAACTCGGACTATATCCTAACTTAACCTCGGGAAAAAAACTAGTGTTACTCGGCCATTGAAGTCGAACACCAACGTTACTATTTGGGTGCTGCCAAACAGACCCTAATCGAACTAGCACAATAATGGGAGTATGGACCTTGCATCACAATTTCTCAAGATGAGGGGGGAAAAACTATATATTGTGAACACAAAACACCTCAAAAACACAATACGAACTCGGATAAAGAGAACCAGAAACCAGCAAGAATGGATCGACCAGCGGCTGCTTCTCTTGGGAAGGTCATACAAATGGAGCAGGAGTTCCGTGCTTCTTGTTGACAATAGCCATTGCCAGATACCGCGTGCCCATTCCAATGGGCGCCTGGTCGTCTGGCCCCTCCCAGAACGGAGCCTCCCCATCGCCCACCAGGCGCCAATACCCCGTTCTCAGCGCCTCTGCCTGTTCGTCCGTGCAGTTCTGCAGCAGGGATTCGGCTCTGAAGTTGATCCCTAGAGACCCGAGAAACTGGGATTGAGTAATGGGTCCGTGGACCATCACTTCTCCTGCAACAAAGAGTCTGGTGTTAATTTTAAATCAAGTGATGTTTATAAGAACAGAAGCAACTTAAAGCTAGTAGCCGTTGCACAAATGTCATACTATCCGTTTCAGGCTCTTCAGGAACTAGGATTTAAGGGTCCGTCGTCATCAAATAACAGAAAAACAAAGGGGTGGCTTCGGTGGTAATATGATATTTATAGAGTAAAAGCCACTATTATTTGAGATGCAGGGATGAAACAAATCTTAGGTTTGAGAAGGGCAACGCTAGGAAGAACAATGGCGGAAGCTTTTCTATCATAAAGGCATACACTGTGTTACGAAAAAAGGGGCAGTCACCAATTGGCACAACCATGATGTGTAATTTTGTTATCTAGCCAGTAGCCACAATCTACTAACTGGCAACATAATATAGTCTAGCAGATTATTTGATGACTAAGGGATGATTTCTTCTTCACAGCAAAAAGCATATTTACCACAGAATTGTATTTGGATATGTAATGGTTGTTTGGAAATAGGAAAAAAAGGGGCAATTAATCATCGATTCTCAGGGTGCTTGTAAGTAAACTCCAGGAATATGTTGCAATTTATGTATGGAAAGCATTTGGGGAGGGACAAGAATGAAGAGAAGAAGGGGCATTATCAAAGGAAAAGAAGATGATAACATTTTAAGTTACAAGCCTAGGAGAGATTTGAGTGTAGGTGGTGTGACAAAGAGAGATAGAGACAAAAGAGAAAGAACCCAACTTCGTTGCTCATTGTTCAATTATGAAGTTGGTCTTTTGCCCTCTCTAAAAGGAAATTTTAGAAAAGCACAAACAAAAAGGCCATAGTCATGTGCAAATTTTTTCATAATGCTGCATATTTAATAAACAAGGCTATCACATCATCCATATACACTACAATTTTACTTGTGTTGTCTGACTATTGACTGCTATTTTATCTAACAGGGTCCATGTTTTCTTTAGCATGACTCCGTGTCTGACTAGTCCTTCGCATGCAGGGCTGATGCCAAGAAAAAATAAATAAGAAAGTGATATAAGGAATATTAGAAGGCACCTGAAGCCTCTTCAGCAGAGTGACGGATTGATGGAAAGTCAACATAAGCGCTTAGATCTGCAGAACCCGGATCGTCGAGGATGTCCACAAATTTGTGCTTCCTAATTGCCTGGGTCATCAAATATAATATGATAACAACATTGGTTAGAAGCGCAAACAGAAAGTGAACTAGATGGAATAGCTGTATTGATTTCAATCTGCAAACAAAAAGTTGTTCCCAATAAATGAGTAACTGAGTTACAAAACATATAGTAACACTACAAGAAGCATCCAAGTCAAAGGCTTTGCAAGTTTACTAGCCATTAATGGTAGGTAAGGTTGTCTCTGATGCTTCTAAGTTTGAACTACACAAATCTTCAGAAAAATAAAATAAAACTGAAGTGTGCAGGAAAAGCTTCACCTGAAGGCTCTCTGAAATTATTCCATTAAGCCCATAATCTATAATAAGAGCTCCACCACCATCAGAACTAACTCTTTGTGCAATTGATTCAGTCAGTTCCATAGCCTGTGGGCAAACTTCAATTTGATCAAGTTTAGATATTTCTTCTTTGTCAGCCCACTTCAAGCGCTGCCTCAGAAAAAGATTTGCTGGGGTAGGATTTGGCGAGAGAACAAATCGGAATCTGAAAAAGGGCAAAGAAGGACATCGTCAATCCAAATTTCAATCCAGAAAGCACTACCCGATATACAAATAGAATCCTTGGAAAGTTGAAACCATACGTTGATTTTTCTGCTACATCAACCATCTTCTCACACCATCCACGAGATGTCTTCTGTAGATGAATATTAAGAATCAGAATCAATACATAACATTCAGAAGTGGATTAATATGAAAAAATAATAAACAAGAAACAATGGAAACAAATTTAAAGATACAATATTTACCCACAAAACAACATATCTACAGTTTTTGAATTCAAGACCAGGACATATTTTCCTTTTCTTTGTTATTTTTGGCAAGGCCAATATAAGCTTCAAATGACCAAAAAAGGTATTCTGATAGTGATACTCTCACAATAATAGTGAACAGATTCTGTGTTAATATTTCTGTATGGGTAAAAGTGAAGCGAGTGGGCAGCTGAGTCATTCAACAATGATTATGGATCAAGTTCCAGCTTAACAATAAACAACTAAGATATATGGACTTTCTCAAGTACAATAAATGATAACACAAACCTGAAACTGATGAACTGGTAAAGCATCATAGAACTCGTGGCCAATAATAATTGTTGGTCCTAGAGAGAGTGGAAAACAAAAAGGCAGAAGAAGTGAACATAAGCCACTCATGATAAACACAGAAGGAAATATCAGAATCGGAAACAAATGTTTCATGAGTTCTCCAGAAAGAATCAAGGCATAAGGAAATAGAATTATTTTATGAAGAAAAGCAGCAACAGTTATTAAGAAATAAATCATGCCTCCAGCTTGGACCTAGAAATGCCCAAATGGTGAATTTTCTAGGCGACGAGGCTAATAGCCAATATATCTTCCCTAGAATTTCAGTTTTGATACTGTCTTAAAAAGATCACATAATTCTCTTCATTAAATTAACCAAACATGGTAAAGAGTTGTCTCCTGTGGTTTTTTTACTCCTCTCCCTTCCCTACATAAAAGCTGTATGAAACACTCCCTTATTATAAATGAATAACATTGCTCAGCTAAATGATGTAAAGTGTTCAAACGAGAATTATTATGACTACAAAAAATGTCCATTGAATATGTGCACCTATGAAGGAGAACATAAATACACAAAACAAAAGGAAATAAATAGACAAAACTCAAATAGGACTGATTGAACTTTTCATATAGATGAAATGGACAACATCGCATTAGATTAAATTTCCTAAAGTTCCACACGAGAGGAAAAGAAAAGAGCAAGCTCTGAATTTACTTCCTGATGGAACCAGATCGAGTGTAGCATGCCATGAAACAGGGTTTCCGGCTAATGCACTAATGGTTTTCTTCTGATCATGCTGAGAACCATCATCTTCATCCACACATTTCAATGTGGAATGCTGCAGCTTCTGCAAAGCAGGACTGCATTCGACAAGGTGTATGGATAGAGAGTTTGTGAAGTTTTTGAACTTCGATGTACCCTAAGAGTGAAAAAAAAAAAAAGCACGTACTTTGAATTAATTTAGAGGTGAAAATACTGACGAGAAACATGACATTGTTCAGAATTCCCATATCCAATGTGGCAGTGCATAAGCTGGAATCTAACAACAAGAAATAGCGTCTCCTTACACGTAAAAGATCAGCCATGAGAGTTCCTCGGCCAGGACCAAGCTCAACCAGATTAACTTCATTAGGCTGCCCCATCATCTCCCACAGACACACAGCCCAGACACCAACCATCTAGCAAAGAAAAGCAAGAAACTCAGAGATAAAAATATATAAAAAAATCGCCGAGAACAAACAAACGAAAAATTCCAGATGAGACCAATTGTCCCACAACCAAGGTCCATTTAGGTACCTCACCAAACATCTGGCTAACTTCTGGAGACGTTATGAAATCACCTCCCGCCCCGAAAACATCTCGATTCATGTAGAACCCAGCATTAGGATTCGTCAGAACTTCCTCCATATACTCCGCAACCGAGATAGGTCCGCCTCGAAACTGTCATAGACGCATACCATTAGTCAAACCCTCAGCTAGGCATTTCAACAAACACATTGTGCGCACCACAAAAAATCTCAAAGTACACAACTCCAACAGTTTTGCACCATCATTCAATCATTCAAGTACCTTAATAATGCTCTTGAGGTGCTTGACAAGCTCGGAATCCTGTGTGGGCCCATGGCAGTGATCTGCAATTGAAAAAAATCAATCTTCTGTAAGCACAAAAACGCGTCTCTTTTTTCCTTTTTCCAGTTCAAAATTGAAAGCAAAGCGAGAGTGGAGACAGCACCGGGGGGGTTGCAGAGTCCAGAACGATCAATGGAGATGGAAGCGGTGGGTGAGGGATCCGGAACGGCGTTATTGATTGCAGTCTCAGGTTCTTGCTGGAGGGGAGTACCAGTGGAGGAAGAAGAGGAAACCGTTGAAAATCGGAGGGCGGCGGTGGGAGATGGGCGGAGATGATCGGCGAAGAGGGAGCGAGAAGCAACCAATTTCAGAGCTCTTCTTAACATTTTTCGGTTGCGGTGTTGTGTTGTTGAGTGAAGAGTCGTTACAGACTTACAGTATCGCGCCTCGCGCTCCATTCGTTTCACATATCGTTCATGTTAAGGGTAAATTACACAAATTACCCACTAATTGTGGCTATTTTCAAATTGATAGCTTGAAATCCATTTTGATCCAAACTTATCCAACCTGAACTTTCTTGACACGGAAATCTGACTTGACACACAATATACCTGACATATAATTACCTGACCCGATATTGACCGAACTCGACCCAATTTACCCGATTTTCATCTCTACATATATAAAAGAGAAAATTTGCGTTTTTAGGCATTTAGGAGGTTTTAATTAGGTCATTAACTAATTTAAAAGTTTTTTTTAGGGTTTATAACCTATATTGAATACGGAGTATTTTTTTTAGGTCAGAGACCCTTCGCCCTCCTCTCCGCTTCACCTTCCTCTGGCGATCAGCGATTCCTCCTTCCTCTTGGCGATCGTCCGTCCTTCTCCGGCTGCGGAGTTGTCTTCCTCTTACCGCTGCTCGCCGATCGCAACCTAGACCCGGCGCTCTGTACCCCGCTCTTTTTCATTCTCTCCATGGCATCTAAGAGCCGTCGTCCGGCGATTTTCGACCTCCCTCTCTCTCTCAACCTTCGATCTCACCTGTGAGGACGAATCTAGACTCATTCTCCCCCGATTTCTGTGGCCAGACGAAGCCAGACTCGGCCTCCCCGATTTCGATGTCGCTCCCCGACATCGATAATCACCTCCCCTGATCGCCTTCAATCGCTCCTCCCTTGTAGCTTCAAGGTCATATTCTTCTTCTCCTCCTCTTCTTCGATTAATTGTTTGAATTGCTTAATTGATTCGATAGTTAGGGTTTTGAAATGAAAATTGGGGATTAATTGTTTGCCTTGAGCTTCCATTTCAGTTTTTGTTTGTTTATCTCCTCAATTTGATTTGGCATCAGTAATGATTGGTGTTTGAATCCATGTTGGTTTTTGTTTGACAATTTTGTGCGATTGATAATTTATGCTTTCTGCCTGAGAGTTTGATAGTTGGAACTCTTCGGAATTCAATTTCACCGTCGGATTTGAATGTGAATCGACATGTAAACCTGAAAGTTATGGAGCTTAGTTCTCAAGCAACACAATATTTATTCTTGAATGCTTCTGATTGAGTCCACCTTGACAATTTAGGACATTTGGCTTTTAGGATATACAATTTGGAATCTGGAAATTGATTGCTTGAAATTTCGTCTACATATAGATTCGAATCTTGTATCTAGAAATTCAATTGCACATTTGAAGTGCAGACATCCAACCCTATTCAATTGCACATTTGAAGTGTATCTAGGAAATTGATTGCTTGAAATTTCCTCGTAGCTGTCTTCAGTTGGATTTATTGTTTTGTGGATATGCATTTTTTTGTTTAGAGTTATTCAACCGTTATTGATGAATTGCAGGTCTGAGCATCTTTTAAACACAAACCTACCTTGGTTGCTGGTTTTTTTCCTTCTTATCAGCCGAGTTTCATGTCTGATCCTGAAGTTCAAGTCCCTGCTGCTTTTGATCCGTTTGTTGATGCAAATCCTGAGGACTTGGGTTATTTAGAGTCAGTTCATATATAGTTGAAGCAATAGACTCTAGATTTTAGGGATTTCAGTTCTGCCACATGTTTTTTTTTTCTTTTAATGATGAAACAAATATTCAGTTTGTTGCAATTGCTGATTTTACCTATATCCTTCCCCTTGGTGAAATAAAAATCAAATTGCAGGACTCAATATTGCATTCTTTTCACTCTTGAATTGCAATTTAAAATTTTGTGTTTATGACATTGTTCCTTAATATGCAAGATGCAGTTTGTATTGTTTTTGCTCAAACAGCTAGACTGAAATGCAGTACATGTGAGGATTGACCCATAACTAAACAATGCTACAGATGGGCCATGAGTAACTTAACTCTGAAAGGCAAAACATTGGAGGTAGCACAAGTTACTTCTGTGGGTTCTAGCACATCCCTGTCATCAGCAACTATCACTGCAAGTTCAGGTTTGTATTTGATCAATGCACCACTTTTGCTAAATGCATTTTTTTTCCATTCCTGTGTCATCCTCTATTTGCTCATCTAGTAGCAATGTAGCATTCTTTGTTTTATTCCGGGTTTTTTTTCTATTTTTTGATGACAAACTGGAATGTATTAAATGACTTAGAAGCATAATCTGATTATTTAGTTAATTTCTTGGAGATTCAGTAGCAAAACAGAAGAATTAGAAGGCCTAACTAATAAAGCTAATCCACCTACAAAAATGAACATATTTTAAGCTTGTCGGATCTTTCTGTTAGCCTTCGTTTGGGCTCTTTTCTTGTACTTTTCAAGTTTGTTTATGAAATACGTATATAATATAACAATGGTCTTGTGATAGAAATATTTTGATTCCGATTTCATCTACTTGTTTCTTGCTAACGTTGCAAGTATAATGGAGAGGTCGACCAATCAGCTACTTCCGAAGTGCTTATCCTGGAATAAGAAATAGGAATGATTGTAGTTGGGATTTGATTTTAACCTTTTTTGTTTCAACTTATTCATAGTTAGCAGGTCCTAGCAAACTTAGTCTCATAAAATTTATGGTGTGCTAGGGTTGTAAGGGAAAGATTATGCTTAATCTGTTTTTTCCTTTAGGAGGTAACAAATCTGCTTTTGTGAACAGATGTTAAATGCTTGCACTGGTTTATTCCATGAAGCTAGTATCATTTGTTTTAAAAATTCAGCTGGTTCCTAATCTCATGGCCAGGATACTGGATGATTTGAAGTTGTGTGTGAACACAATCATGGCTGGACTGGTGGAAAGCTAAGACAACTGGAGAGTATTCTGAAAGAGGTGAGTCTTATCTTGGTATAGTTGATACCGTCGAAGATCTTGGATATTGTCCTCGAATTTTGAGGTTGTATTAGACGAATGGGTCTGTGTTCCGACTTATTGAGATTTTAGTTCTGTACATATTTTAGTTGGTTTCTTGAGAATTCATGGATCAACCTATAATAGTCGATAGAAGTGGCAAATTTCTTGAGAATTCATGGATCAAGTATTTTAGAGGAGGAGGAAGCACTGATGTAGCACTTGATGACGATACATTTGAGCCTCAGCCTTTGGGCTCTTCATGTAGCACTTGATTCTGACATGATTCTTGTGGCCTTGTGGGTGATGTAGCAAGTACTCATATTACCAACCTCTTTAGCAAGTTGTACTTATTTTTATATTGTAGTTTTAGTTTAACAATAATGCAATAAAGATTTAGTTCTCATAACAATTTTAGTTTTTCCCGTTTCTTATTGGACATAAGGTTATTGTGTAATAGCTTGTATCACATACTAGTGATTTAATGTCCTCTCATTTAAATATTACATGTTCTTTTCATTTAGATATTAGGTTTTGCGCTTTTATAAGCATTGAGGACAAATCTTTTATAAGGGGTAAGAATTGCATTTTATCGCTTGTTAATTAGGTGATAATATGTTTTTAACTCTGCTTGTGTTTTGGTACACAACCGGTCCCAAGCCCGGGAAAAAAAAAAGAGGGGAGACATGTTACATGGTATTTCATGTTATTAGATTCTTAAATGTCATCACAAATGTGTCACCAATAAAAACGTCACCAATGATGTGTAATCAAATTTTAAGCTCATATGTTATCGATTGTATAAAAATGTTATCAATAAACATGTCATCAACAAACAATGTCATCACAAATGATTAAGATCAATGATTTGTCATCAATGAATAAAAGTCATCAATAAAAGATGTCATCAATCAAATTTAATCACATTTTATCCTATTGTGTCATCAATGAATAAAAATGTGATAAACATGTCACCACAAGTGATTGCATCAATGAAATGTAATCACAAACGTGTCATCAGTGAATAAAAGTAGAATCGATGAAAATTTATCGATATACAATTGATTAAATTTAAAAAAAAGTGGCATCAAACGATTTGATTAAAAAAGTGGCATCAAAGGATTTGATTAGAAAAATGGCATCAAAACACTAATTTGAAAAGGTTGCATCACATTAAAGAAAAAAAATGTCATCAAAACACTACTTTGAAAAAATATGGCATCACGGTAAAGAAAATATCATAAAAAAATTGACTTTAAAAAAGTGTCATCAATAGTCAACGGTAACTAAAAATTGGCATTAATGGTCGACGTGGCATCACAGTAGACAACAAATGTCATCAAGGTTTGAAAAAAATTCATTAAAAAAGTGGCATCAAAGCGAAAATAAAATGTAATAAAAAAATGAAATCAAAACGGTAAAAAAATGGCATCACAAAAATGTCATCACTTAAAATAAAAAAAATAAAAAAATAATAAAAAAAAAAAAATCATGAGTTGGTCAACGTTGACCGGTCAACGGTCAACTCATTGACCAGTCGATGGTCAAACAGTTGACCATTGACTTTAGTACCCCATTTGGGGAATGGACTAGGTAATCTAAATAAATAAGTTTCTTCTCTAATTAGCTAATTGAAAGTTTCAAATAGCCTAATTGCCTAAATCACCCTATATAAAACCACCCATTAAATATTGAATTTTTCACTTAACCACCCGCTAAATTTAAAATTATAAAAATCACCCATTAAATATAATTTATTACCAAATCACTGCCCAAGTAATTAGAGAAATATTTGTTAAAACCTCGTTAATATGATTGATTTATTCCCATTTTTAATCAAATTTTATTTCAATGGTCATTCAAACATATCATGCTTGTAATTAGACGGAAATAAAAAGTGTTTCTTTACTCCACCGTCATAATCCATACACTAGTAAGACGTGAAATTTGTGAATTTTTGGTAAATATGCTTCTATTGTGTACTACATATATAGGTAGATACGGAGTATTCAATCTCTCAAAATAAGGGCATATTGGTCACTTACATTATTTTTTGATAGACTCTTGTCAGAATATTATCATCACTTCATCAGTGCTGATTGGTAAAGAAATTGTATTTAATGGGCCATTTTGTGTAATTTTAAATTTAGTTGATGGTTAATTGAAAAGCTCAATAATTAGTGGGCAGTTTTCTTTAATTTAACCAAAAAAATCCTTCAAGGACTAGTTTTCTGTGTTTTTTCCTGCTCCTATCTAAACATTTTATGAATTTTGAGTCGTAATGACGAAGTTTTCATAAACGGTAAAACATAAAGTCTGTTATCAATAAGTCATTTATGTATTGGAAAGATGACTGTTAAAAAAAAAATTAAAATACTCTTGAATCCTTTTTTTTTTTTTACAAAATATTCACATTTTGGTCTTGAGCGTCAAAAAAAAAAAAACCTTAAACCGTGCATGTCTCACCTTTAGGCTTTAACCTCCATTGAAAATCATTCTTAACGCATTTACTCTCGATCATATACTTATTTATCCCTTCTTTCTTTAGATCAATGCCTTTTTCGAGCAATTTTTGAAATCAGGTATCTTTTTAATGTTGCAAATTGAATAAATATTAAAATCTCAATCGATTTTTTGTTGTTACAAATGCATTTGTTGTGTGTTGTATTTGCAAGAAATAGAATGCGCCTTTAAATGTTAGATGCAATCGAATTTCCAATGGGTTGAACACGAACGTGGGGCTTGGTGGTATGAACCGAGGTTTATGCAATCACCTTGATGAACTTAACCGAGATATATAATGCCCTTAGCTCAATGAACTTAACCGAGATATATAATGCCCTTAGCTCAATGAACTTACAACTGAAATGCTATAGGCTCATCCCAGATCATTATGGCCATAAAAATGAACCAAATAGTCCGGATCTCATAAAATCCAGACTATATAGTCTATTTTCAAATATCTGCGCTATATTATGTACCAAATAACATGGATATGCAATCAGATCCGGGATCTAAAGTCTGCAAATTTTGAAGGAAAAATCTAGAATAGTCTAATAACCCGGGTGTGTGTTTTTAAATTCGGGCTCTATATCTGTTATCACACCACTCTGATGTCCGAACTCTATTTAGCCGATCTCTGGGCTGTATTAGCTTATACGTCCGGACTAATAGGTGTTTTTTCTACTAGTGATTGAGTTCATGCCCAACTCTAATTTTATTTTTTAATACATGCATGTCAACCAGATTAGTAGTGTTTTTGGAGTTTTAGGATTTCAATACAAAATTCAGTTTCTCTCTTATCTTTGTACAAGCGTAAATATTTTGTAAAAATAAATAGAACTCGAGTGCAATTTTTTGTAAATAAACATCTTATCATCAATAGCTAAAATGACATGTTGTCAATAGACATTCCCGACAGAAAATGGTACACCAAAAAAAAAAAGGACGGCTTATAAAATTAGGTAGACTACCCTCATGAGAAATTGAAAATTAACAACAACAGATTTGCCATTCCGCATTATAATTTGAATAGGTTTAGGTAATGCAACAAGGGAAGAAAAAAATGCTTGTCATGTTTATAATCCTTGTAATTTTTATATAAAACATTGGACTTTGGTTTATTTGTATTGTATACACAAGCTCTAGGTTGATAGGTTCCTTGGTGTCACGTACTACGTACCTAGTCATGTCGTGACCTGGAAAAGCACATTGGTCCCTTGGCTTGACCAAGTTTGACACCGATGACTAGCCATGGTTCACCAGGTGAGGCTAAGGTTAGCATGTAGGCCTAAGTCTTTTATATATATGTGTGGGTTAATATCTCGGATCAATATGTTGGACAGGGGTTCGCAGCTTGGGCTTGAGCAAGTTAGGCGCTCGATTTGCTCAAGTGCTACCTGAGTTCCAGGTTGAAGCAACTGACACGAAGAAGACAAGGAGTATCAAAATTCGACTCGGACCGATGACTGGGGGTCGTGTGCACATGCGCAAGTAGCCTAGCACACAAGCCGAGTGAGGTTCCATTCTAAAACCAATTGGCAATAGAAGGAGTAGCCCACCGACTCATATACTAGGGCTTGTTGTGTTCAACTTTCCGATGTGGGACACTTTTGATCTCATTCACATCTCTAACAAGGAGAAGTTGGGAGTGAGAAATCTCAGAGGAGATTTCTCGGTGTCCTTAATCGGACGATTTATTCCCTTATCTCTGTTTATCCTTCGTAGTTGCTTTCTAGTTTAGAATCGTCGTTTAGTGCTTGTGCATTCATACCATTGTAACCATTTCTTTGGCCTTGGATGCTTAGTGAATTGGGTGGAACTCTCCTCCTGAGGTTCCGTGGATGTAGGGTAACCGAACCGCGTAAACAAAGCCTTGCACGTCCTTGTGTTTGCGCGGAAGTAGGGAAACCATGTTAAAGTCGGCTGGGCTCGGTGGGGTCAAAGACAAGCGGGAGGGAGGTCATGTGTGCGGGCCCACATACGGGAGACTCGAACAACACATAAACCCGAACGGGGTTCCATCTCAAAACCAATCGGCAATGAGAGGAGTAGCCCTCCAATCTTATATGTTGTTCAATGATTCTCTAGATAACCAATGTGGGACAACCACATTCCAACACGCTCCCTCAAGTGCAACGACATTTTTAGCCAACAAGTTGCACTTGACACATGCGCTTAAATGGGAACCAATGTCCGCGACATGTCAACAAGGCCAACAACCCCACTAATCCGAAGCCCATACCGCAACTAGCCGAACCCGGCTCTGATACCAATTTGAAGAGAATCGATCCAAAACACCATAAACAGAAACTTAAGCAATGATAGTGAAGGAAGATTACAACCATAGAAAACCAAAGCAAAAGAGAAAGTAGAGATTGTCGCGACGATTAGCCTCAACGAGGACACCAGCCACTGATAGCATGCATTTAGGTAGGCATAATAGGTTGCATTTAGCTTATTTAAGATGCATTTCATCCATGATTTAAGTATAATTTGCATATTTGTTCTCTGTGTGGTTGGAGTCGGAATCTACATGCTTTTATTGATTATTTCAGGTAATCGTGGATCCGAGGAGGAGACATGGGTTGATAACGCATTGGATGAGAATGTATAGTTGATCGAAGAAGCTTACATGAAGATCTCAAGAGGTCCTGAGAAGAAGAAGCGAACCTAAACGAAGAACAAGTCTGCAGAAGTTGTCGCCAGACATGCTGAACTTGTTTTGCACTTTCTGGAGGCCTCAGTTGTCCGATCGACTATTATGACCATGCGTTGGAAAGCTCTTTCAGAGGGCTACAACTTTCATGTTGACGTCGAGAGCTGATTCAAGACGGAATTTCCGTGAAAGACCAATGCAGCGCCCGCCGCATGGTTTGCCGCGCCCGCCGCCAGGGGCGGTATTCATGCTGCGCCCGCCGCATGGTTTGCTGCGCCCGCCGCAACTTTGCGGCGCCCGCCGCACGTACTGCCGCGCGCCGTTTTGATGGAAAAACCCTAGTTTCTAATTTATTCACTTTGAGGCCGACTTGGATGCTTTTAATTAGGACTTTTATGTTATTTTTCACGAACTTCTATTCTATTCTACTTTTCATCACACAATTAGAGAGAGAGCGATGTTCGCCATGGGCGACTAAACTCTCTTCGTTCTACTTGCAATTTGAAGCTTTATTTGGATTGATTGTGAGTTTCTGAATCTTGTTTCCTAGTTTCCTATTTGTGAATGCTTCAACTTCTTTGTGCTTAATTAATTATTGATTTGTTCTATCTCGTCTGGCCAACTCGTTAGATCAATTCAATCGCTAAGGTTTTGTAGATTCCTGATTGTGAACCTTAACCTAAGTGGCAAACTTGTTCCTTTAGGGCTGATTGAACTAATTGAATGAGTAGGAAGTTGAATGTGTTGTTAAATCCTTCTTTAGGGACTGCAAATACCTTGGCTAATCTCTGAACTTAAAGCTATCAATTGGGTTAAATCCTTCTTTAGGGACTGTTCGATTGATAAGGGTTTCTAGGACTGATTGGACTAGTAACTATATTAGGTCGGGACAAGGGCATTCATAGGAAGACTAAAAGGACAAGAGGAAGTTACAATATCAATTCAAACAAATAAAGTGGATAGTTGTAGGTAGAGCGATCTTCTCTAAATTGTTTTGCATCAATTTTGTTTATAGTTTATTTTGTTTTCTTTCTTATTTCAATCACCAAAAACCCCCCTTTCACTAATTGGTAAATACACATTGTTGAGAAATACTTGATTCTCTGTGGGATCGACCTCTTACTTGCTTGCTATACTAGTTTGTAGGTTTGAGTTTTATTTTGATACGGTTTAGGCGACTAAAAACCGATCATCAGCCACCAAGGTCAAAACCTAGAGGGCAAAGAGGCTACAAATCTCTCTCAACACAATGTTACTGAGTGTATTTGGATGGAAGGGAGCTCGGTTTACGCTCACAAAGGCCGAAAGGGATGGAAACCCCAGAAATCGCCTTCAGAGACAAGAACAGAGCTACAGTAAGCAAGCACCACTCTCAACTCTCACATTAGGGTTTTGGAACCCATATATGAGAGAGCCTAAGCTTGAACGACGTCGTTGCTAGCTCAGGTAAGTAAACCTTTCATCTGTGTGGGCTTTTAGCCCATAGGACAGCTGAGATCAGTTTTGGGCCGGTTTGGCCCAAAACCAATTCAACCAGCCTTACATTAAAAACATCCAAATGTACACTTAGAATTACACAAGGTAGAGAGGGATGAGCCTAACAGGTTTTGTGTGTTTTATGTTCATCCAACAACTTCGAACTCAAGGAACCCTAGATCCAACAATGCTAATGGTTGTGAGGTGGTCAGTAGCACCACTGTTAATGATCCAAACATGATTATCTACTAAAGAAAGGAAGTAGAAGTTCGTACCTGTCAAGAATGCAGCCATATATATTTTGAAGCTAAAACATGAGATTTGTTGAGCAAAGTAAGAAGTAATATCTGTCCAAATCAAAGCAGCGGAGCGATAGTAAATGAAGACTCCACCTTTATTGTAAGATCTTGAGTCCTAACGTGCAGATGGTCTAAAGGATGATGAAAGACAAAAGGCTGGGTTTCAAGGTCTTGAAACCTAGACTAAAATGTTTTGGAATATCACGTATATATTTCTATTTGAAATGTTCTCTCACGGGAAAGAATCCGAGGCCAACCTTGTTGGGCCTAACTTATCATGGGCTTTTTATTGGGCTATGAGATGTGGTTTGGACTTACTCGATTTATATATGTGTTTCTCATCTAACCCATTTTATGTGCTAGATACATTATGTATGTTCTTTTAGGATTTCATTTTTCATACAAGGAAAGAACCGATCCATAGTTGATCATACTTGATCATGAAGAAAGTCGAAGGAACAATCTTGGAAGACACACAAAGGATCATTTTTTGAAGGAATTCAAATGTCTTGGAAAGAATTTGAAATTCAAACGGTTCTCCCTCCAAGAAGCTCTACAAGTGTTCCGACTATAAAAAGACGAAGGCTAAGAAGGATAAAAAACTAACCAAGCAAGCACTCAAGCAATCATAGCATCCTAAACCATTCGTCAAGTTTCTCTTACATTCTCGAAAAGCCTGGTTGTTGATCATTATTTAAGAGCTGGGAGAAATACTAGCACTTATTGTACAAGTCATTCATTTTACACTTAGAGTTTTCATACTCGATCAAAACACACTTGGTGTGTGGTGTGAGCTTTTATTTCACTTGTAAGGTTGAGAGCTAGAATAGAAACGGTGAGGCTTTGTATAGAGAAAGGGAAGTTTCTCTAGGAAGTTCTAGGCTCAAGAGAAGTGAAATAAGAAGTGTTTGAATCCTACGGGTTGGATAGCCCTAGGCGGGGACGTAAGCCAGTTGGTGCCGAACCTCGTTAACAATTCGTGTGTTCATCTTTTATATTCTGCTTCTACATTATCATATTCGATTTTACTTTGTCAAGTCCTGATAGCCTATATCAAGGTCTTGAGAAGTTGCACTAAATTTCTATTGTTGCGAAAATCGTTCATACTCTATTCAGCCCCCCCTTCTAGAGTATTATTCATCGCCTTATAGACTCTTCAATTGGTATCAGAGCTTGGCTCACTGTTTTGATTTAACAATCTTGTGAGTTTTCAGCATGTCTACCATAGGTGATGGAGGTTTTACTCAAGGAAGGTCAACCAATAGACCTCAACTTTTCTGTGGCAATAACTTTGTCCACTGGAGATCACTGATGCAAATGTTCATCATTGATCAAGACCTTGAGCTATAGGGCCTGGTCAAGAATGGACCACACATTCCAAAAATGACTGTCGATGGAAAGCAAGTTGATAAAACTGAATCTGATTACGATCAGACTCATCTTGAAAACATTGCTAAGAACTACAAAGCTATGAGTCTACTGTACTGCGCTCTCGATGCTAATGAGTTTAACCGAGTCTCAGCTTGAAAAAGTGCCAAGGAAATTTGGGACAAGCTTATAGTTACTTATGAGGGCACCAGTCAAGTCAAAGAGAGTAAGATTAATATCTTTCTCAGGCAATACGAGCTATTCAAGATGAATCCTGATGAGACAGTAAAAGAGATGTTTACAAGATTCACTCAGATTGTAAACAACCTCGACTCACTTGGAAAAACCTTCTCCAACCCAGAAAAGGTTCGAAAGGTTCTAAGGAGCCTCCCAAAAATCAAGTGGGGTCCCAAGGTTACTGCAATTGAGGAAGCTCGAGATCTCTCTACACTACCATTAGATGATCTTCTCGGAAAAATTATTACTCATGAGATGATATTAAACGAGGAAGATGGAGAAGTACCCTCAACAGCAAAGAACTTTGCTCTCAAAGCTAAGAAAGATCACTCACAATCTGAGAGTGATGAATCAGACGACGAAGATGATCCCTTTGCTCTCATCACACGGGGATTAGCTCGAATTCTGAAGATGAAAAAACAATTTTCCAACCGTGAAAATACTGATTCATCTAGATTCAAAAGCAAGTCTCCCAACATGTCAAAGAAGCCAAAAGTGCTAACATGTTTTGAGTGTGGCGAGACAGATCATCTCGTAAAGGAGTGTCCTATGAAGAAAAGAAATAAGTTCAAGAAATATGAACAAAAGAAAAAGACTATGCTTGCAACCTGGAGTGACTCAGATTCATCATGTGACTCAGACACCAAAAAAGAACAGGCAAATCTCTGTCTTATGGCTGAACACGAAGGATCACAGACTCAAGACCTTGAACAAGTGGATATCATCAAGAGCAAAGAGCCAAAATGGATAATGGACAGTGGATGCTCACGACACATGAGTGGAAAGAAATCTCTATTTCAAGATCTTAAGGAACAAACCACTGGAACAATTACTCTTGGTGATAAAGGGAAGTGCAACATTATTGGTATTGGTAATATTGGTAATTCTGAAAGTTGCATTAAGAATGTTTATCTTGTTGATGGATTAAAGTATAACCTCTTAAGTGTCTCTCAGTTGTGTGACAAAGGAAACAAAGTTGGCTTTGACAGACACCAGTGTGAAGTCAGGAATGAAGAGACTGATGATCTAATCCTCACTGCTCACAGGCACAACAACACTTATGATGTAAATGCTAACCATATTACAGGTACAAAACTCAAGTGTCTCAAGGTCTTGACAGAAGACCCCAACCTATGGCATAGAAGACTAGGTCATGTAAGCATGCACACCCTCAATAAACTTAAAACAAGAGATCTTGTTAGAGGATTGCCTGATCTGAACTTCAAGAAAGAAGATCTATGCAATGCATGCACAAGAGGCAAACAGACACGCAGTTCCTTCAAACCTAAAAAGGTTGTATGTTCCTCTCGTCCTCTTGAGTTGTTACATATGGACTTGTGTGGACCTATGCGTGTCAAATCTCCAAAGGGTAAACAATAAATCCTGGTTATTATTGATGATTTCTCTCGTTTTACATGGATCTTCTTTTTAAGAGAAAAATCAGAGGTTTTGCTCGAGTTTTCTAAACTTTGCAAAGAGTTGCAGGCCTTGAAAAACATACCTATTGTCTCCATTAGGAGTGATCATGGTAGAGAATTTGATCAACTAAAATTTGATTTGTTCTGTGCTAAATATGGAATTTCACACAAATTTTCAGCACCTAGAACTCCTCAACAAAACGGAGTTGTGGAACAAAAGAACCGCACTTTGGAGGACATGTCTAGGACAATGCTTTTGGAAAATGGTTTGCCAAAAATCTACTGGGTTGAGGCTGTTAATACAACCAACTACATTTTGAATCGATGCTTAATTCACCCTATTTTGAAAAAGACTCCTTATGAAATTTTCAAAGGAAGAAAGCCTAGCATTTCCTACTTCAAACCTTTTGGATGCACTTGCTTTGTTCATAAAAATGGCAAAGATAACCTTGGGAAATTTGACGCACGTAGTGATGAATGCATCTTCCTTGGTTATTCTACTATTAGCAAAGCTTATAGAGTTTATAACAAGCGCACCAAAATTGTTGAGGAGAGTATCCATGTGGTATTCGACGAAAGCAAAAATGGTGTGTTAAGTGAAGGTTTTGCAGATCTCAATCTAAATCATCATGATTCGGATGGAGAAGAAGAGGACAAGGCTGGAAATAAGCAGGATCAAGAAAGAAACATGCAAGAACAAATCCAAGATACCAACGAGCTATCTCAAGACCTTGAGAAGGGATTACAGAATCAGGATTCAGTCATTGAAGAATCCAACACTCAAATTATCTCTCAAGACCTTGAAGAGAGACCTGCTACTATTTCAAACGATCAGGGTCCAAAGCTACGAAAATTCAAACATGCCTCTTCACACTCAGCTCAAGATATCATATCAGATCCATCATCTGGGGTACAAGCTCGATCTAGATTAAAGAATTTTTGTGCCTTCTATGCTTTTGTTTCTCTTGTGGAACCAAAAACCCCAGTTGAAGCAATAAAGGACTCGGACTGGATCACTGCCATGCAAAATGAGCTAAATGAGCTTGAAAGAAACAAAGTATGGACTCTTCAACCCAGACCACAACACCAATCAGTCATAGGAACTAGATGGGTGTTTCGGAATAAACTGGATGAAGCAGGCAAGATCATTCGAAACAAAGCAAGACTTGTTGCTCAAGGATACAATCAAGAAGAAGGTATAGTCTACGATGAGACATTTGCTCCCGTAGCAAGGTTAGAAGCTATACGAATATTACTTGCTTTTGCATCTTTCATGGGTATCAAGGTATTTCAAATGGATGTCAAATGTGCATTCCTAAATGGGTTCTTAGAAGAAGAGGTTTATGTTGCTCAACCACCAGGTTTTGAAAGTGAAGAATTTCCTAATCATGTGTATAAATTGGACAAAGCTCTCTATGGTCTTAAACAAGCCCTACGAGCTTGGTATGAAAGATTGTCCAAATACCTTCTTGAAAATGGTTTTCAAAGAGGATTGATTGATAAAACTCTCTTCATCAAGACTCGTGGAAATGATCTTTTGATTGTTCAAATATATGTAGATGATATATTATTTGGTGCTACTAACAATTCCCTCTGCAAGGAGTTTTCTGAAATTATGTGCATAGAATTTGAAATGAGTCTCATGGGAGAATTAAACTTCTTCCTCGGTTTACAAGTTCTTCAAACAAGTAAGGGTATCTTTCTGAATCAAGGGAAATACACCAGGGATCTACTAAAGAAATACAAAATGGAACAATCAAAGGTAGCAAAGACCCCTATGAGCTCCACTCTCTCCCTTGATCAAGATAAGAATGGTAAGAATGTGAACCAAAAAGAGTACAGAGGCTACTCAGATGCAGATTTTGAAGGCTACAAGGTTGATAGAAAAAGCACTTCTAGTTGTTGCCAACTCCTAGGATCCTCCTTGATAAGTTGGCACTCTAAGAAACAAAATTCAGTGGCCTTATCAACTGCAGAAGCCGAGTACATTGCTGCTGGTGCATGTTGCTCTCAGATTCTTTGGATAGCACAACGGCTCAGAGACCTTGGAATTGATCTTAAAGGTATTCCTATATTGTGTGATAATACTAGTGCTATTTTCATCACTAAAAATCCAGTGCAGCACTCGAGAATCAAGCACATTGATGTGAGACATCATTTTATAAGAGATCACGTGGAGAAAGGTGATGTATCAATATCCTTCATATCCACTGATTTTCAGTTAGCTGATATTTTTACTAAACCACTCCCTGAAGTTCGTTTCAATTTTATTAGACTGGAGTTGGGTATGCTTAATAGGGAAGCACTTTCTTAGGGGGAGTAATTACTCCCTATATGAAAGTTCAGAATTCAAATGACATCTCAAGGCCTTGACTTCATAAGGATCCGAGATGATCATCCGAATAAAATTATATTGGATCAAACTCTGTTAGTATCTTATGGATATTCAACAAGAGTGTCTTTTGATTTTATTTACCCCTTTCAAATATCGGTTTTCACATATTTTGAATTGGTTCCCTTTTTAAAATTATTCCAAATCTCTTTAATTTTTGCAAGTGGATGTGACACTTTGGGTTTAGAAAAAATCAGATCATCATTACTTACTATTCATGTGAGTTAATGAATCTGTACTTGCCCATTTGAAAATATTGAGAAACGATTCAATTTCTAGTGTTGTTGCTTTTTAATCCATCCCTCCTCTCGGTCTAATCCACTCCACCCCCACTCTCTCTGTGTTCATTCTCTCTCTCTCTCTCTCTCTCTCTCTCTGAGTTCCAAAAAACCCTCCCTATTTCTGAAACAAAAAATGGTGGGATCAAAGCGCTCTTCAACCTCTCCGTCTCCAGCTTCTTCTGCTAAGAGGTACAAGATGCCGGCCAACAAGGGGAAGCAAATCATGGAGGAAACTGAAGAACATTCCGAGGATTCCAGCGAGAACTCACCATCACCACCACCTCTGATCAGGAAATCCAAAGGCGAAGCTCCAACCACTTCTGCTCCTGCTCGGCCTCCCCAGCCATCTTCTGGCACTTCCCCCAATTGGTTTTGCTCTAAAGAGGCTGAGGAGTCCTGGAAACAGGACTTTTGCAACCGTCGATTATGCTTCTGTGATGCTGTCGATTTCAACCTCCTCCAATCCATGCCCTTGCCCTGCATTTCCCTTCTTAAATCTACCTGTTTCTGGACCTTGCTCAACCCTGGAAATTTTGCCTATCCCCAACTTACCCGACTCTTTTATGCTAACCTTACTGTTCATCGGGCAAATGGAACCCTAACCCTAGTATCCAAGGTCAAGAACACCCGAATCCGCCTCTCTCCTGAATGTCTTGCTCTCATCCTTGATCTTTCAACTGAGATTCCCACAAAAGAATTCCCGAGCCGATTTGAGTGTCTCTCACGAGCACGGGATAAATTCTTCCTGAAATCTCAAGGCCCTGGTTCTTCGTCATCCCTCAAACCCACTCACACTGCCCTAAACCTTCAAGCCAATCTCATCTTCACTATTCTGGCTCGCTGTATCTTCCCACGCATCCATTCCAGGGAATTGGTGACCGAGAATCTTCTCGAGATACTCTTCCTAATCATGAATGGATACAAGCCTGACTTGTCCAAACTCATTCTCGACTACATGACCCACGTCTCTACCTCCTCTCGGCCTATGCCTTTACCCTATGCAAACCTCTTGCCCAAAATCTTTGAAGCCTTTGACATCGACACATCAGGAGAAGAAAAGCAAACCTACAGTGGGATCATTGATGAAGGCTGTCTAGATAGATTGGGTATTGCCAAAAACCTAAGGGGGCAATGGTTTCTGAGGAAAGATTCGAAGGGAAAACATGTTGCTGAACCTAATATGAATGAGGATAGATTGGCTGCTGTGGAGACTGAGATTCAAGACCTTAGGTTTGATCTGAGCAGAATGTGGTCGGATGTGGTAATTCGCCAGGACCAGACTCATGAGCTACTCTCTATGGTCAACTGCAAGCTTGATCAGATGATGCTTCTCAATGCTCTCACCTACACTGCTACAGGCTCTATCATGCCAATGGATCAAGAAACCATCGATCATGTGCATGAGAAGACAGGGAATGTCATCCTCAATTGTGAAAATCAAGTGAAGAAACGTCCTATTCTGCGCCCCACTCATCATGAACCCACCATTCTCACAATCGAGCAATATGGTGTGGTCAAGAAATACAGGGATGTGGAGCGTCAGAGACAACTTGCAGAAATGGAGAGAGACAAGATCTCTAGAGACGCCCTTGATAGGTGGAGGAAGAAGTGCAGAGATGAGGTCAGAAGGAAGTACCTTCCACCCAACAAGCAGTACCCCACCTTCGGCGAATGGGTTGAGGAAGGCGATGGCATTGCCCCTCATGAAGATCCTAATGCTCCTGGCGCCCCTGGCACATCCTCTGCTGCTGGGCCATCCTCTGCCAAGAAAGGCAAGAAGGCTCAAAGGAGCAAGAAGAAGAAGGCTGCAGATGGGGATTCTGACTCAAGGCCTTGATCTCCCACCCTCTTTGCTCTACTTTCTAAAAACTCTTATTTTGTTGCTCATCTCTTAAAACTTCTGGCTTTTGGTTAATGTTTTCAGACATTTTCACCTCTCTGCCCTTTTGTTGGAAGACAAAAAGGGGGAGAATGTTTCGGTTGCTGCGTTTTGGCACTGTTTGTTTAAAGTGCTTTGATGTTTTAAAACTTAGATGATCCAAACATTTTATGCTCATATTATATAATATGCTTATATCCTTATAATGATTGCTGGAACTATATTATGAATATTGAAACAGGTTTTGTCTTCCATCAAGGGGGAGATTGAAGACTCCACCTTGATTGTAAGATCTTGAGTCCTAACGCGCAGATGATCTAAAGGACGATGAAAGACAAAAGGCTGGGTTTCAAGGTCTTGAAACCTAGACTAAAATGTTTTGGAATATCACGTATATATTTCTATTTGAAATGTTCTCTCACAGGAAAGAATCCGAGGCCAACCTTGTTGGGCCTAACTTATCATGGGCTTTTTATTGGGCTATGAGATGTGGTTTGGACTTACTCGATTTATATATGTGTGTCTCATCTAACCCATTTTATGTGCTAGATACATTATGTATGTTCTTTTAGGATTTCATTTTTCATACAAGGAAAGAACCGATCCATAGTTGACCATACTTGATCATGAAGAAAGTCGAAGGAACAATCTTGGAAGGCACACAAAGGATCATTTTTTGAAGGAATTCAAATGTTTTGGAAAGAATTTGAAATTCAAACGGTTCTCCCTCCAAGAAGCTCTACAAGTGTTCCGACAATAAAAAGATGAAGGCTAAGAAGGATAAAAAACTAACCAAGCAAGCACTCAAGCAATCATAGCATCCTAAAGCATTCGTCAAGTTTCTCTTACATTCTCGAAAAGCCTAGTTGTTGATCATTGTTTAAGAGTTGAGAGAAACACTAGCACTTATTGTACAAGTCATTCATTTTACACTTAGAGTTTTCATACTCGATCAAAGCACACTTGGTGTGTGGTGTGAGCTTTTATTTCACTTGTAAGGTTGAGAGCTAGAATAGAAGTGGTGAGGCTTTGTATAGAGAAAGGGAAGTTTCTCTAGGAAGTTCTAGGCTCAAGAGAAGTGAAATAAGAAGTGTTTGAATCCTACGGGTTGGATAACCCTAGGCGGGGACGTAGGCCAGTTGGTGCCGAACCTCGTTAACAATTCGTGTGTTCATCTTTTATATTCCGCTTTTACATTATCATATTCGATTTTACTTTGTCAAGTCCTGATAGCCTATATCAAGGTCTTGGCAAGTTGCACTAAATTTCTATTGTTGCGAAAATCGTCCATACTCTATTCACCCCCCCCCCCCCTTCTAGAGTATTATTCATCGCCTTATAGACTCTTCAGTAAAGGATCGATTCAACAATATCCTTCTCAATTGAATGAAGAATCCAGACAATGACCATATTGTTGCAGCCAACGGTCCCACTGTGCGGCGAGATTCGGAGCAGTCGAAGGCCGAACATAGGATCCGATCACAAAATCAAGCTAGCTTGTTCTTCACGATGAGAGAAACTTCAACCGAACGACGCCAAGACCTACGGTTTTGATCGTCAAACAAGGAAGTAGAAAGAACATAGTTCGAATGATCCGAATGATGAAAAAAGAGCTCATTATTCGGATCAATGATGGGAAAGGAACGCGAGGGATCTGGCGATCTGCCATGGGAGGAGGCCGGAAACCCAAACCTGATACCATATGATCAAAGGAGAGGAAAACAGATTGATGAAAAACTCAATTCAATTGCCTGCACAATGAGCAATATATTACCTTGTACTGTATACAAAAGGAGTCAACGCATTGGTCTGGAGACCTTCTCTCTCCTCTCTTGAGAGAAGAAGAAAACCCCATAGAAGCAACCCTCAGCCGATCACCGCCGGTGCGTCGATCTCCGCCTGGTTCGACAACTCCTCTTCGGAGGCAAATAAACACCTCTTCGGAGGTTAGAAATCCCCTCTCCGGAGGTTGAAAACTCCCCTCGCTAGTCTACGGCGGGCCTGACTACCATCGCCTCCCTCCTCTCGGTTCATTCTCCGGCCTCCCTTGCCGCCGGAGCTTGTCCTCCCTTCCTCGTGTACCCCTTAGCGGTGTGATTTTTCGCACCACTGGTACTATGTCGGCTCCTCTCTCCTTCCTCTGTCCAGTTCTGGTCCTTCGGTCCGGGGTGGGTGGGGGTGTCGGGTTTCCCACTTTCTACAAAATTGATTTGGGGGTTTTGTGGGTTGGTGGATTCCGGCTCTGTTCTCGTCGTCGAGCCCCTAATTTCCTCATTTTGGATCTCCCAATTTGATCCTGTAAGTGTGTGGCCTTGGATAACATCTGTTATTTCAACCTTCGCTTGCAATCGCATATTCTCTCCTTGGAGACACGACCCACCCTCTTGGGGTTTCGAATCAATTCAGGCCTTTGGCCTTGTGATCCAACCTTGTTTTCCGGCGGCGACTATGCGGTAGGCTGCTTGGTTTTGCCGGCGGAGAAGAAGAACAGTTCATAGCTTTCTTTGAACGCTACCCGAAAAAAAAAAACCTATTTACTTTGGGCCCAAGGTTTTGTTCCTTTGGCCCCAAGGATTTCGACCCATGCTTTTTATAAACTAGATTTTTATCAAGCATATATATATTTTATCGGCAATTATCCCCTTGATCGAGTCTCTTGTGGTGCTATCTGTTGGGCTTGCAGACTAGCGGCTTTTGTGTGGTGTTTCTCTCCTTTGCCGTCTGCGAGAGGTCGTGGACGTGATCGAAACCTGAAGGCTCGTCGTCGTCCGGGTCCAAATATGAGGTTTCCACAAGTTTCCCAGGAGTTCCTGCGTTGCCTCTACTTTCTGGCGTTGGAGTGGTTTCATTGTATGCTCTTTCATCGTTCGATAGTGCTAGTGTTTGCCTTTGTTGCACCTTTGTTTCTCGGTTTTGCGGGGTTTCTTTACTTTAATTGTATTTGATTTGTATGGCGGGTTTTCCGTCGCTGTTGTTACGGCCTCTCGACCGACCGGGTATGTCCGGCGCGTCAAAAAAAAAAAAAAAGGAGTCAACGCACGTTGACTCTCATCTCTCACCCAACAACCTTTTTTAACGTCTCTCACCACAAACTAACAATAATATTTAACCCCTGTGGGAGCAAATTGTTTTTTTTTTTAAATTATACTAACATATATCGGATTTATAACCATAATTGCCCTTACAAGATAAATAAATAAATGGACGTTTTTTCTGTTGTGTGTCCTAAGGGCATATGATCGATAATGATACTTTATTGAGAAAGAACACCCTAAAAAGAAATGGGTGAGGCTCATAATCTAATTTAAAAATGGCTAAACTGGGTGTATCTAGAAAAAATATTTCCCAATTAATTTTCCTATCCTATGCCCCGGTAAACGAATACAAAGAAAATGAGTGAAGCTAATGGACGGGTGTCACAAAATAACTAATAATTTGATAAGAGATGTGAGTAAATGAAGCTCGATCGATCGATCATGGTGTAGCTTCAACCACACGACCATTCAGGGGCTGAACAGGCCTTGCGTTATTCTTGTTGCCCGTAACCTTGAGTGAATTGATTAGATCTGCTTGTCCTTGTGACATCATTTGCATCTATATATATAATACAATATAATCATCGATCGATCAATTCAAGTGATTATTTAAATTAAAGTTATATATATAAATGATGGATCGACAACATACATACGTACGTACATACATACCTCAGAAACTACAAACCAGATGACATTCTCGGTGCAAGGCGGGGTGGTGAGAGACCCCACGTATTTGAAATATTTTTGATTTGGGATTGCTGTGAAACAATTATCCATTGGGATGCTTTGCATCGGGAGTTTTTCGGTGGCCAACTTCATTTTAGACATATTACGCATCTCCTCATGAAACTGTCACCAACACAATTCAACCAAATTATTAATTTAATTTGTTGGATTAAGTTTTTATATAGGTAGATAGAGAGATTACAGACGGAGTAAAGGATTGGGTCGGGCCCCCCAAGCTTGTAGATGGTTGCTATGATCACGATGCTTTCGTCGATGGTAGTAAACATTTGTTGCATTTCTGCCAATCCTCTAAAATAAACAAAATCCTATCTCAATAATATATTTAAATCAATTTACTTTATGGCATATTTTTTTTAATAAAATTAATTTATCAATCTTTTATTAGTTTTTGAAAAAATAACCTTATATTTATTTATTTATTATTAGCAATAAGTATGAAATTAATAAAATAATTAATAAATAAAAAATCATTTATAGAATTTTTAATTTCTATCTTCATAAGCTAGTTGCTAATCAGTCACAAGCAAGGGCGCCCATGGGGGGTATGGGACCATGTGTGGTTAGAACGAAATCTATATTATCTATATACTATATTATTATTATATTCTTAATTTAGAAGAATTTACGCTTATGGGTCAATCCTACCTTCATTTTATGGATTTTCACCAATTACATTTTTTCATTTCAATTTTTTAATCCTTTTGTCTTTTATTTATTTTTGAATTCTCACATTTATCTCTTTAAATCAATCACATTTATTTTCTTTTATTTTTAACACATTTACTGACTATTGGATTTAAACATTAAATCAAATATAATGTCTACTATTAATCTATAGGTAATTTTTATATCTATATCTATATCAATGTCTATCTATCTATCTATATTCTTCAAACAAAATAGCTTTAGCCTAGATGTTATCCCCGCCTTTTTTAATTAGCTCTTTAAACTAATCAAATTTTTTTCCTTTAATTATTTTTTTCTTCTTTCATTTATCTTTTTAAATCAATTACATTTTTTCTTTTATTTTTAACAGATTTACTGAATATATATGTTCTTCATACTAGAGTTTCAATGATATTATAATTTTTTTTGAAACAAAGTTAAAATGATATTATGATATGATTGTTTACTAACCAATAAGTGTGATTTAAAATATCCATATCTATATATGAAACTTTAAAGGAGATTTTAAAACAATTATGAAATTATTTCTAACATACTTTTATGGTACTGTTTTTTTTTTTATGATTTTTATCCTAGCTTTTATTAATATTTTATAATATTAATTTCATATATTTTTAAAATTAGATTTTTCAAAAATCGCACTAAAAAAAGGTAAAAAAATAGGAAAAAAAACACTAGTCTTGTTTAACTTATATAGTAGTAGTTGGTAAATGAAAGAAAGTAAGAGTAATTAATGTATTCACATCTCTTTTTTTTTTTACCTTTTTTCAACACTTTTCATTCCTTCCAAAAAATTTTAAATTAAAAATGACACATTTAAATCATATTTTATAGTTTTCTTTCAATATTTTTCACAAAAGTCTTTATTATGCTATACATATATTAAAAAAATTCTATTACTCAATCTTTATTCATATGATTTTTAGATATAAATGTTTTATTTAAACCACATTTTATGTTTATTTCAAGATCAACTTTTTCCATTTGAAAATGTCATATTTTTTTTAAAAAAAATTACTCCCTCCGTTCGGCAAAACTTGTCATTTTAACTCTCCACACAACTTTTAATAAAGTTAATAATTACACTTCATTTTTACTAATATACCCTCATCTATTACTCTACTTTTTACTTTATCAAAAACTACAACTCACAACACATCAATCAAATCAAGGACATTTTAGTAAAGTAGAAGCAAAAATACCTAAAATGACAAGTTTTTCCGAACAAAAACAAAACTCTACAACGACAAGTTTTGCCGAACGGAGGGAGTATAATTTTTTTCAATATTTATCAAAAAAAGTATTCAACACATATACAAAAATCAATTAATTTTATTGTATAATTTTTTGGACTAAAAATGACATATTTAACCCATAATTTATGGTTTTCTTTCGACATTTGTTTTTGAAGGAAAAAAAAATCCCTAAAAAAACAAGATTCCACCTCCCCTCTATGAAATTCTACCACCACCACTGATCACAAGTATATATACATAATTAGGGGCACAGTTTAGCCTTTTCTCTCGAATTTCTCTAATGTAATAATTTATATATCAGATATATAGGGAGATATTAATTAATTCGAAAAGATTAACATATATATTTGATGACGGGATGATCAAGAATGAACCTTACGTGACATTGTCAATGATGTGCTCTGCTGGTACATGCCAAAGCAGTTTGATTAGGGTGTAGACCTTGCCATCTACTGTCAATTCAGATGGCCCCCAAACATTCATCTACAACGTACGGGGTAATACATAGCACACGTTATTTTAAAAAAAATAAAAATAAAAATGAATGATCAAGTGATTAGTTAGTTAATTAATCTCTATTCAATATGGATATCAAAGGGTGCATTGTGCATGTATATACCTGAGGAACTAAGCCACTGGCTATGAGGGTAGCGTTTTCAAGTAGGTAATTGACTACCAATGGTGGAAGGTTTTCGTTCACAACTGTTTGCTTCCTTACGATGTTAATCGGAGATTGGTTGGTTCCAACTGAGCAAACTTTATAATTAGGATCCATTTTTCCCCAATTTGGTTCATCTAGATACGTGAATGTTGCTGGATTTACCCCTGTACATACCGTATATATTCACAACAACAACAACAATTAATAAAGTATTCTTTTTATTTAATAAATAAATAAATTCTTTGAATTAAAGATCAAAAAAGTGTGGGCATCGGAATTAAATTAAGAATTGAAGAAGATCAAAATGCAAAATATTAGAGCATCTCAAACAATTTCTTAATTTTGGGATTTTAGAGCTTTTGGAGAATTTTAATGTATTTTTTGATCCAACAGATTTCTCGTCATATTCTCCAAAATGGAGAAGCACCAGAAAAGATAGAGAGAATTTTCTAAATCTACGGGATTTTTCAAACTTAATGTTTCTTAAAATCTTCGAAATGGGAAAGCTGTTGGAGTTAAAACAAAAATAATTTAAAGAATGTGCATTTTATTTCCTTTATTGGAAATTTTTTATAGGGAAGTTGTTAGAGATGGTCTTACACCAGACTTTGGTTCTACAGCGGAGGTATATTGAGGAATGAAAGCAATCCCAACAAACAACAAAGTTATCAAACACCCCCTTTCCATAACCTTTTTTTTTTTGTGGTGTTTTCTTGCTAGTAGAAAAAACTAATCGAATTGACTGTGGATTACAGTTGATTAATTTACAAGGGTGCCTTTTATATCGAATGGCTTTAGCTATTCTTGGTGGATTGTAATCTTTTTATTTTTATTTTCTTCACCACTTCCTTTCCTAATTTTATTCCTTTTTCTTTGTTGGGTTGAGACAAATTTCTTGGATGTCCAGCAACTTAGGGGATGATGGGTTTGATGTAAATCTTTGATGATCACTCAAGAACAGTTAGAGACAAGGAAGGGAAAAAGGGTGTGTTTGGATTCCAAATGCAATGTTTTAAATTATGATAATGCATTGTTTGTTTAACACAATTTTTAAGGTTTTAAATTATGATATTTTTTATTAGCACATATCCGCAAATGACGATGATCCCTTGGGTCCACAAATGAGGTTGTGGAAAGATAGGAAATATAACCATCCCACATTGATTAGAAAGGGAATTCAAATCTTGCATATAAGTATGTGGGCTACCCCACCTAACACCAATTGGTTTTAAGATTGAACCCCACTTGGCTTGTGTGCTCGGCTTGGTTGGTGCGCGTATTGCACTTGGGCGTGCGTGACCCCCCCCATGTCGTATATTACCCACCGTAATTTAACATGGTATCAGAGTCAAGGTCCTTGGCTAAGTGCGGTGTGGTTTGGATTCCTGTCCTTAATTGTCTGGCCGACCTTAAGGCTTAAGTCGTCAAGTGCAACTGACATTAATGCGTGCCTGGGCCGAGGTTCGGCTAAGTGCGGTGTGGTTTGAATTCTTGGTCTTAATTGACTGGCCGACCTTAAGGCTTAAGTCGTCGAGTGCAACTGGCATTAATGCGTGGCCAGACAGTTGCACTTGAGGGAGAAACCAGGCGCGATCTGACCCTAATTTGAGAATTATTGCGTCGTGTCTTGACCAGGACCTTAAGGCTTAAGTCGTCAAGTGCAACTGGCATTAATGCGTGCCTGTGCCGAGGTTCAACTAAGTGCGGTGCGGTTTGAATTTTTGGTCTTAATTGACTGGCCGACCTTAAGGCTTAAGTCGTCGAGTGCAACTGGCATTAATGTATGGTCAAACAGTTGCACTTGAGGGGGGGGGGGGGGGTGTGGAAAGATGGGAAATATAACCAGAGGTTTCATCCTAGCTCCTCAGTTCAGGCACGATAAGAAACCAGGCGCGATCTGACCCTAATTTGAGAATTATTGCATCGTGTCTTGACCAGTTTTCAAGACGGTTTCTGTTCTTTGGGCCAATTGAAATGGGCCTAGTGGGGGAAGTTTGTCGGCCCATTTAGTTCCAATTAGTGGGGAGGTGAATCGTCGGCAATTTTCTATAAAAGAGAGGGGGTGAAAGTGTTCTTCACCTCATTCGTTCTCCATCTTCTGAATGCTCTCAAAAACTTTCCGCTCTCGGTTTACTACTATCTCCTTGAGTTCCTCCATCGCATTGTGCGGTCTCATTTGAAATTTCCAGTCAAGTTTCATCGCATTTTGTGAGTTTGTTTGATGTTCTTGCCCTGTTCTTCAACTTGTTTTTGATGTTCTTGAATTCATTTCCGCTTTTCACGATGCTTTGATCGATACTAAGTTGTCGAATTTAAGTTTTAGTGGTTATTAATAACTTGATCCGTGCATTTAGGTTTTACCACGGGTGCTTTTTAGCATAGTTTCAATCTCGAAGATGCCTAGCTTTCATGAGGAAACTGATCGACTTAGTGAGTTTGAGAATGCTAAAGGATGGCGACAATCCTCGTGTTCAGCCGCTCATCCGCGACAATGTTCAATCCCTTTGGGACTTTCTTCTGACACGGCAGCCCACGAGACGCACAAGGGGTCAGTGTTGACACTGTGGAGCTGATTAAGCCGCAGACCTTCATAGCTAAATGTGCCCCCCGACATAGGATTGGGATCATCACGAGACCCCTCCTCACGGAGAGGTGGGTCGATAAACTAGAAAAACATTGTTCGAAGAAAACTTTAGGTGATCTCCTGTTACCTCCCTTTGACTTAGAAGATTTAATGACCAACCTGTTGCTTCCGTAGCAAGTTTTCTCTACGCGACCCTCTACCCCCTCCTCCAATTATTCACGAGTGAGTATCACCGGTTCATCCTCCTAATGACCGAGGCCACGGTGGGATTTCTTGAATTCATCCATCTCTAAGAACCAGTCTCATTGGTTTTTAGAAAATCATACCGTGAATACTCGTATAAACATATAAAAGCACAATCAGTCACCTAAGGGTACATTCGATTATATCAACTAGTTTTCTATATATTATTGTTAAATTTTAAAAAATAAAATAATATTATCATAAATTTGTAAAGATAAAAATAATGAATGGATGCAAAAAAATAATTAAATGATTGTTAATATACATATTTAAAAAATGCAATATTCAAATATAAGAAACTTACTAAATTCAAATAATACAAAATCTCAAAAGTTCTTCAAATGCATAACACCACATCCAATGTCAATCTTCTTCTTCATTTCCTTAAAAGAATAGAGGGCGAAGATTTCGGTATAATATAGTAGAAAAATTCGATGTATCGAGTAAGTCTTTTTCCCCTTTAGCATTCAATTTCTTTTGCTCATATTGTTGTTTGTCAATTGCATGATCAAAATGCATCACGAATTCCACAAGAGTTGAGTGATAATCAAAATACCATTTGAAAAAATTATTTTGTGATTCTGATATTGAAGTTGCCTGCACAAACTGGCTTATATTGCGAGGTCAGACAATTGCACTTGAGGGGGCGTGTTGTGATGTGTGAATGATCCGTCCCACATCGAAAAACACGGAACCCCGGGCCTTACATATAAGTCAATGGGTCACTCCTCCTATTGCCAATTGGTTTTAGGAAAGAACTCCACTAGTCTTGTGTACTCGATCGGCTTGGGTGTACATGATGCGCTCGGATGTGTGGACTCCCTACGGTTATATGGCTTACCGGGATTTATCATGTAATGTGTATGTTTACTAAATGAAATTATAACTTTTATATATAATAAAAGAGAAATATATTTTGTACGTACCTGTTTATTTTATACTACGTATGTTAGTTGCATTAAAAGCAAAGTTAATTTTCACCAAATGATGCAAAATCCACTCTCATTTCCGGATCAACTCAAAATAGATAGCTTCACCAAGCACCCATTGTTGGCTACAATATGGTTAAAGTAAAAACCATATTGCAAACTTCCCTCTTTGGTGATTAATCTATTATTCACCATTTGAGCATCAACACCCATCATCTTTGCTAATAAATCACGCATATACAATTCAAGTTCAAGAATTGACTGACGTTTCAGCTAGAATTGATAGGCCTTGAATTGGTAAATAAAGAGCGGTCATCGGAGTTCGAACCGGGTACCTTTAGGTATTATTCACAAGTCCTTTCCAGTTGAACCATTCTGGAATGGTGGTTAGAATTGATAGGCCGCCTTTTATCTTTTCATAGAATTATATTCTGAAGATGGATCTAGCTATTTGAGAATATGAGCAATCTAAAACAATCTTTTTAATTATGAACAATTTTTTTGAAAATTGCAAAGCAATTACCCACACTGGAGGCCGGTGTGCGTTGCTCAACGAAATCCTTCACCAAATATTGCCATCTTTTTGTTCGTGTGAAAACTATTTTTGCTTTGCACCAGCATTTATCTAACATTGTGTTCAACAACCCTTTGATGTTGCTCCCATTCTTTCCACCTTCTCTTCAGCAAACCATTCACTTTATTGCCTTGAACCCATCTTTCTTTTTATGTGTAGAGAAACCCACAATATATAAGATGCATACTTTGTATATACATCAATGCATTATTCTCTTGCTTTGTAATAATGTCTAACTTTAGGTTTAAAATCCAAATCCCAAACTAGAATACAATACGTACTTAGTCTTTGTGGAAGAGACATCAAACACATATACATTATGTGCATTTGTTATTTATGATGGAGTTACGCCTATATAAAGATTGTAAAAGATTAAATATGACAGAAATAATTTGAAAAAAAATAAAATTTTATGGGTGTTTTTCTTAAATGTATATATAAAATTTATCAATAATAAACTATAAATTGAATCTCCAAAATTGATTGGATGACCTTGAGATAACTTGTGCATAAAAGACAAGTAGTAGCTAGTTTATTTCTAAAAATAATCCAAATTAGCTTTCATATTATTGAGAAGAAAAATTAAAGAAACTTGACGAAATTCATTCAACAATTCCGGAAGTGCATTAGTTGGTTAATTAGTTAGTGGTTCCGAAAATTTTGGGGCACAAAATTAACCATAGAAAACCCATTGATCAAAGTCTATACCACCACATTTTCCTCTTTTCCTCATCTAATTTTAGACCCAATTGATAGGGAAAATATATTTAACCGGAAATTCACCCACAAAATACCATAAAACTCACTTCAGATTGCTGTTAGAAAAGTTTTTAAAAAAATAAAAATAAATAAACAAAGCAACTGAAGTGCACAGGCAGGAAAGGCCATCTTTAGAATTGGTCAATTTCCTGCTCTGATTGAGGCCTTTGCCTTACATTTTTAAGCCTCATGCCCACAAAGAAGGAAGGTTTTTTTGTTTTTGTTAATAGATTAATGAAAAAGTAACAAAAAATAATAATAATTGTTATTATTATTTTACCTCTACATCAACATAAATAAATTCTTAGCCATCTAAATTCCAAATATGTATTCACTGCAATTGAAACTTCTCCTTCTTTGCCTTGTTCTTTTCTTCGCGGCGGGACCCGCCTTCGGCGAGGAAGATGATTGGTTCCGCAGAAAAATTGAGGAGTCATACAACAGATCCCTCCAAGCCTACCATAAGCATCCTGCAATGGTGGTTTCCAAGTTTAATGAGCATGTCCACCGGTAAGCAATTGCTTGTATGCTTTTGATTTGAATGAAAACCTTTGAAATAGAGAAACAAATAGAAAATCTCTAAACATAAAGAGGTTGTGGACCTATTAAATCTATCATTTCTCTAAATATTCTATTTTTATCTATTTTGGAGCTTCTGTTAATGATGCTCGATGATTTATCTATTAAAATATATAATATAACTAATGATAAATATTTCATAAATTAATTACTAGATGGGGTAATTGGCAACTTTGTAAGGTAAAAATTCAAATATTATATCATTTATATTTGATAGTTGTAAAATGAAATCTTTTTTTAATTAGCTAGGGTTACATATATGCGATAACTATTTTGATGAAATTTTAGCATTTATGGACAGATTAAAAGAGTAAATTATTATTTGGCCTCACAAATTATATAGAATTTTATAAAGCTATTTTTTCGAAAACCGCGAAAAGCTTTACCACAACTACTCTTTAAAAAACTCCAATGAACTTGTGTCAAACAGGCACTTAATTTGCTAAATCGTCAACAACTCCGCTAACTTTCTGAAAAATTGTGACTAAATTTGACAATGTAATCTCTAGATAAAAATTGATCACATTTGCAGTTTGGATCCAGATTGAATCTGTGGTATACGAGTTCTTTTCAACAATTATTACATTATATTATTCTAATAATTTAATCGGTGGAAAATCAAATAAATGTTTCCAAATAAAAATGAGATCTTAGGCTTTGTTTGTATGGCCACTCATTATGATATCATATAATGCAATAATGTGCATTATAAATCATAATGTGTGACCATCCAAACAGAACTTTGTTGCAACTTGAAGTCTAAATATATATATGGATGGATGATGTGACACCCAAAAGAGCGTTCGAGGAAAGCAACGGATCCGGAAACGGCACGAGGAGGGAACTAAGAAAAGTTCACAAAAAACCGGAGGACTGCAAGGCGGAGAACCCGATCGACCGGTGCTGGCGGTGCAGGGAAGACTGGGCGCAGAACCGCAAGCGCCTAGCCGACTGCGCCATAGGGTTCGGCCACAACACGACCGGCGGAAAAGCCGGACCGTACTACACCGTGACGAGCTCCGCCGACAGCGACCTCTTGGAGCCGAAGCCAGGCACCCTCCGATACGGGACGCTGAAGCCGGGCCCGCTGTGGATCATATTCGCCTGCGACATGAACATCAAGCTCAAGGGCGAGCTCCTCGTCACCAGCGACAAGACCATCGACGGCCGCGGAGCCAAGGTCGACATCTCCAAAGGCTATGGGATTGTGATCGAGTTCGCTAACAATGTCATCATCCATAACATCAAGGTCCACGACACCGTGAATCGCTCCACCCCGCTCATGATGCGGCACTCCGTCGACAGGATCGGGATCCGTGCTCAAGATGACGGCGACGGCGTGTCCATCTTCGGGTCCACCAATGTTTGGATCGATCATCTCTCCATGTGGAATTGTAAGGATGGGTTGGTAGATGCTGTCAAGGCTTCCACCGCGATCACCATCTCCAACTGCCATTTAGCACGCCACAATGATGTATGTTACCTTTATTGCCAATTGGTTTTAGGATGGAACTCAAACATATATCATTCTGCAAATGATTGATTGTCATTCTGCAAATGATTGATTGATGCAGGTGATGTTGTTTGGGGCGAACGATGCAGACTCGAAGGATAAGGTTATGCAGATAACGATAGCGTTCAACCACTTCGGGAAGGAGCTGGTGCAGAGGATGCCGAGGTGCAGGTGGGGGTTCTTCCATGTGGTGAACAACGACTACACCCACTGGCTGATGTACGCAATCGGGGGAACATCGAATCCGACGATCATCAGCCAGGGGAACAGGTTCACAGCACCGCCGGACCCGCGGTACAACGAGGTCACCTGCCGGAACAACAAGGCGGATGTGACCGAGTGGAAGAAGTGGACATGGAAGTCAGAGAAGGATGTCATGCGGAAAGGAGCGTTCTTCGTCGAGTCGGGGCCGCCTCTCACCGACAAGACTCTCAAGGCGCAGATGATAGAGCCCAGGGGAGGGGAGAGTGTCCTCAAGCTCTGCGACGACGCCGGCTACCTCAGATGTAGGAAAGGCAAGAAGTGCTAGTTTTATTTGCTACCTATACCTAGTTCTTAATTAACTCTTAATCATCATATCAATCCGTTAGTTATTGTCTTAATTAAACATACATACGTACATTACATACATCTATATACATCATTAGTGTAGTTGTTCGATCGATCTGTATAGTATAGTTCCCGTGCCATGGAGCGCTTTTTCTTTTCAAATTTTGGTAAAGCAGTGATAATGTACGTAATATGTTATAGAGATAAAATAAAACAAAAACATGAAGAAAAAAAAAGTTTGACAGAGTTGATTTGTGTGCAGTATTCAAATAAAGGGATTCTTTTTTGAAAACCAAACACAAGTCAGGTACAGGAGTAGCTAAATCACTTGAAAGAAACAAACACAAGTCAGGATGAAAATCCAGTTCAGAATATGAAAAGATAAACACCTCCGGTCTGAGCCCTGCCAGGAAATGGGCTACCCTGTTTCCTTCTCGACGCACATGAGTCCATAAGCAGCAATCGAACCCCGAGGCCAAGAACAGGGCTTTCTCCTCCAGTGTCCCAAGGACCGAGTTAGGGGTCCTCCTCGTAGTCAGGATCTGTACTACATGGAGGCTGTCAGACTCGACAACGATATGGCTCAGCTCCTCCTCCCTCGCTATCTGGAAAGCCCACACCACCGCTTCCTTCTCCGCTATCTCTACCGATGACCCATTCCGAATGGTCCTTGAGGCAACAAAACAACACTCCCCCAACCCATCCATCGCCACAACCCCAATGCCACAACCCATTCTCTCATTCGCTACTACATCTGTGTTGAGCTTAAAATACCCCGACACCGGACGTTCCCACTTCTCCCTCGGAGTACAACTTTTGTTGATCTCCCTCAGAACCTGCGCTTCCTCCAGCTTGTCGAATTCCTTAACCATGGCTCGAGCCCCTTCGTAGACCTCCACATACTCTTCTTCATGCCCCTAAAAAAGCCTACCATTTCGAGCCCTCCATACTTCTATGTTACTACCATAGCCCATGGCACCACCCGCTCTTAATTTACCTGCACACTTCAACATGGTAGCAAGACATTCTTGAAAGTCGTTGTGTCTGCGCCATACCTTCATGAGCCAAGGCTCATTACTCCATACCGCCTTGGCTAGAAGACACTCAAACAAAGCATGGAACGGAGTCTCCACCCTCCCACAGAACTCGCACGCATCCTATAGGATATATAACCCTCCTCTTGCAAAGCGCTTTTTTTATGCCCTTAGTTGCTCTTCATATCATGGATCGGACATGCGGAAGAGCCTTTATTTCCATAATCCTTTCCAAAATCTCATCGCTGCCCCCCTGTCCGAAGTCTCTTCTCTTCCCGTCTCTACCAACTTACTCTCCAGAATCAGATGATAAGTCGGGCGCACACTAAGCCTTCCGTCCTTAGTGTGAAACCAATCTAGTTTATCTTGTGTCCATGCGTCCACCAGTTGCAACTTGAGTATAAACTCGGCATCATTCGACTCAAAGAAGGTTTGTACCACCCCTTCATCCTATCTACCTACGCTATAGTCGATGAAGTCACTCACCCAAGTAGGGTTGTCTCCCCTTAACCTCCCATTCGGCTTGAAAGATCCAGGTTGGGGCAGCCATCTATCCGTCCATGCATTAACTTTGGTTCCATTACTGATCACCCAGTACAAGCCCATCACCAGGTAATGCCTAGGTCTACAAATACTCCACCAGGAGTAGCTAGGGTTGTGCCCCAAAGGTGTGTCCAAGAACTCCAAGTGCGGGTAGTTTCCATCCTTGCTTCGCAAGGATGGAAACCACCCGCGTGTTGTGCCCCAGTACATGTCTTTCACAAGGATGGAGTAGCTAGGGTTGTGCCCCAGTACATGTCTTTCAGAATCTGAGCCAACAGAGACTTTGGCTCCTATACAAGTTTCCATCCTTGCTTCGCAAGAAGAGCCAAGTTGAAAGATTCCAGATCTCGGAACCCTAATCCACCTATATTCTTGGGCAGACACATCTTCTGCCACCGCATCCAGTGCACCCTTTTCTTGCTCACCCCGTCCCCCCACCAGAAGTTATACATGAGTTGCTCTATTTCCTTGCAAAGACCAACCGGGAGCAGGAAAGAAGACATGGTGTAGGTCAGAATTGCTTGGGCCACTGCTTTTATCAGCACCTCCTTCCTTGCCTGAGATAGCGTTATCTCCTTCCACCCTTTTAGTTTTTGCCATACCCGATCCCTAACCTGGTTGAAGATGATCTTCTTCGATCGCCATATCATGGTTGGCAAGCCAAGATACTTCTCATGCTTCTCCACTTCAGCAACCCCCAGAACCCCTTGTATCTCCTCCCTCATCGCTTGTGCTACATTCTTACTGAAGGACAATTTTGATTTTGCAAAATTTACCTATTGACCCGACGTTGCTCCATAACACTGGAGAATTTGAACAATATCTGACACGTGGCTCTTGCGAACAGAATACTATCATCAGCGAAGAAGAGGTAAGAAACAACCGGTGCAGAAGGAGCTATCCAGATACCTTGCAATCTCCCTTCATTGACACTCTTCCGAATAAGGCATGAAAAAACCTCAACACATATCAAGAAATTAAAGATAACCGGACAAAGGATCACCTTGTTGCAGTCCGCGATATGGGTTGAAAGTCTCTGAAGGTGACCCACCAACCAAGACCGCAAAGGACACACTCCGGACACACTTCATGATAAGGCTGTTACTTGAGCCGAGTAGCTCGAGCTCGGCTCGGGCTCGGCTCGAAAAAAGCTCGACTCGGGCTCGCTCGAATTAAATATGAGCCAAGCTTGAGCAGAATTCTGAGCTCGAGCTCGGTTCGAGTAGCTCGTGTAAATAAGTTTTATTTAACCCCTTGTAAATAGGGCGTATATCTCGTTTTGTAGGTGAAATTACAGTTCTGTCCCTAGGTTTTATTTAACCTCTTCTTCTAAAGAGTCTGTCAGCCGTTTTACCTTTTGGACTTCATTCACTTAGTGTACTCCTTTTACAGATATAAATTTTGTGAGTAGCTCGAGCTCGACTCGACTCGGCTCTTGAAAATGAGGCTCGAGCTCGAGCTCAGATCGTTTGTAAACGAGTCGAGCTTGAACACCCACTACTCGAGCTCGTTAGCTCGTATACTAGCCCTACTTCATGACTAGCGCAATACAATCCCGGTGGAAACCTAACCTCCCCATGCAGTGCTCGAGAAAGCTCCACTCCACTCTATTGTAGGCTTTCGCCATGTCCAGCTTCAGCGTCATGTGCCCCAGCTTGCCTCCCCGCCCGTTCTTCATGTAATGGAATAGCTCAAATGCCAAAAGCACATTATCTGTAATCATTCGGCTTGGGACAAAAGCACTCGGGTTCTCTGTGATCACCTTACTCAAGCAAACTTTTAATCTGTTAGCAATCACCTTTGCAATGATCTTATACAAGACATTGCAAAGGCTAATAGGACGAAGATCTCTCATCTGGAATGAATTCGAGGTCTTTGGTATGAGAGCGAGAAAAGTATGATTCAGATCATCCGGAATGGGAGCTCCCTCTAAAATATTAAGGACAAAAGTAGTAACATCAGGCCCAATGATTTGCCAGTGTCGCTGGTAGAACAACGTTGACAACCCATCAAAACTTGGGGATTTTGTGGGGTGCATTGAAAAGAGGGTAGAACGTACCTCCTCATTAGTGAAAGGACGTAGCAACATAGTATTGTCATCAACCATCATCAGATGCGACATTCCTTGAGAAGCCGTTTAAAAAAGGGCATTCAGATCAGATTTGAAGATATCCCTAAAATACCCAATTGCAACCTCTGCCATCCCTTTATTGCTTCTCCATTCCATACCTTCATCATCGACAAGCCTGCTAATCTTGTTCCACTTTCTTCTCCCATTTGCTTTTTGGTGAAAGTATTTCGAGTTCTTATCCCCCCTCCGGAACTCATTAGCTTTTGCTCTCTGAAACCACAAGATTTCTTCTTTTCTCACGAGCTCATCCTCCTCTCTCTCCAGCTCCCTCCTATTGTTTCCTTATATCTCCAAAGGTGGCTTTGTCCCAGTCCATCAGGTCACCCATACATCGCTCCAGCTGGCGTTGAATGTCACTCACTCCCCATATCTGTTTGGAACAACCCCATGCTTTTTCAACCACCACTTGGTAACCCTCATCCTCTACCCACATGGCCTCAATGCCTATTGGCCTCACCCCTTGGCTATCATCTCCTTCATCCGCCTCCACTCGAAGTGGTAGAACAAGCATCAGAACATGGTCCGACCCCTGCCGATCGAGATGTTGCACCCTAGCCCCCGGAAACATGTCCAACCACTTCTCATTTTCCATAGCATAATCCAACCTCTCTTGGCTGAAGGCATATCCATCTCTACCATTGTCCCAAGTGGATCGGATCCCATCAAAAGTGAGCATCCTCATCTGACATCTCTCAATAGCCATCCTCGCTTCCAGCATTCCCCTAAAAGCTGGATCAGTACCACCCCGCTTGTCTTCCGTCCCCAACACTTTATTAAAGTCCCCCATTGTTGATAGGAGGAAAATCGAGTATGCAAAATTAAATATAAATAACCACGGCAAACCAGATTCCATCCCTTGCAAATAATTACAAGACTTCCTCCCGATGCAGCAGTGGGAAGTCAGGATCGATCCACGAGGAAGCGTGTCAGCGGATCCTAGGTAGCGGAAAAATCTCACGGACAGAAGTCGACAACAGTGGTCCTAGATCTTCGAGTACAGCAACTCGACAAAAGATCGGACAGTTGAACAGAGCGCAGCAAGCACAGGCACTGGTGGTCGATATCAACTTAGAGTGTACTCGATATCGAGTAGGGTCCTGGTCGACGTCGGCTTGTCTTGGTCGATCACCTGCGCACAAAAGCTACAACGACTTTGGGTCGAAGATCAGTAGTCGAGATCGAGTAGTGCTAGTCGATCTCGAGGAAGACAGAGAATAAAATGAAAGAAAATAAATGCAAAGGCTTTGGGATTTTGAACTAAACTGTATAAAAAAGGCTTCCAAGATTGGGGTTTGCAACAACGATAACCAAGCATGCATAAGGCAATAATAAAACAGATAATCATGTGAATTGCATCAAAGGACTAAGCTTTCGCCTTTTCCAACAATTAGACAACTCTTTCAAGAAACCCTAATTGTCTCTACTGATTTTATGTTTACAATTCAAGTTATTAGCATGGACCTCCATTAGATGGGTAATAAACACATAAACAAGTAGTAGATGCTCAAAACACGATAAAAGTCGGATCTTTACCTCAGACACGCATGGCTATCGTCGGGCTCGCCCCAACCCTAGAAGTGGGTTTATTTATAGGCTTCTAAACCTTGCTATTCAAGGATAGAAACATCTATCTATATCTAAAATTATATCTAAAACTTAAAAGATAAATAAAAGCAACAAAGGAATTAAATCCACAATAGGGAAATATATCTAAAGGTCTTCAATGGATAGATCTTCTCCTCTTCATGATGTATCTTGATAGATTGGATAGAATCGGCAAACTTCGAGCCCAAGTAATCCCAAACCGAGTAGGATTCGTCAAACCGAGTAACGCGGCTCTGGAAGTCTCCTCGATCTCGACAAAGGTCTTGTCGATCTCGAGTAGGATTGTTGGTCGACTGGCTCGGCTTCGTCGTCTCGGCTAGCTGGTCCTCGACAGACTCGGACTTGGCTCATGGGTCTAGTCGATCTCGAGTACCCTTACTCGATATCGAGTTGGGTGGCTCATTGACTAGATCTTCTCGGCAGCGTCGGGCTGATCTTCTCGACATGCTCGGACACGGCTTCCGGGCTCCTCTATCTCGAGTAGGTCTACTCGATCTCGAGTAGAGTGTAACCCGGTATGTCTTCGTCTTCGGCTTCTCGATCAGCTCCGTCCTCGACCAGGCACTTTTGGTCGATCTCGAGTAGAGTGTACTCGATCTCGAGTAAAGTTTTCTCAGCTTTCTGCTCTGTTCTTGAAACGCACTTTCCCGAGTCCTCGTTTGTCGGATGGACGCATATGACCATTCGTTGGAAAGCTCTTCCGAGGGCAACAACTCTCATGAAGACATCAAAGCTTGATTCAGAACGAAGAATGGTGAAAAATGGCCTTTTCTCCAGCTGCACCATTCTTAGCTTCTTCATGAGTTTCCTTTAAGCTCCAAAGTGCGTCCGATTTCTGCGAAATATAACCAAAACTTGTGTAGACCTCCATATATTGCAAATAAGTGTAAACTACACAAATTCTGTATTATTCTAACCCAAATGCATGCAATGTATGCAGAAATCGATATAAAAGTAAATGTAAAACATGGAAAATTAGGCTCACAACACCCATCAGCACCACGCTTCATGGGGATCCTCATATAACCGCTCTAGCAACCCCCACGTGTGATGTTTATCCACCCCTTTCGGCCAAACATATATACATGTGAGCGTCCATTGTCTTCTGTCTTCCTCCTTAACCCACGTATCGATATGATGCGAGGTATAAGACTGAATCGTTACATCCGTTGACGTATTCCATAGCAAGCCTAATCCCCTTGACTTGCCAAGGCATTCAATCGTAAAGCAGTAATCATATCCCAGACTTATTCGGCTTTTCTCCATACTTCCTTTCACATCGGGTCTCCATCAAAAACACGACTCGGGGACACTCCCTCCTCGCCAAAAGGGTGAGTTTAACAACTGCACGGGCCTTCCTCAACCCCCGACAGTTGTAACTTAGGAGACTCGTTGCTCCCGACAAGAGAGGACATCACCCTCTCCCGCCGTTGATCTCGATTTTGTGTCACCGTCCTCTACTCTCCTTTTCTTGTCCCCCGTATTACCCATCTCCACTTCCATCAAGCCTCCCTCTTCCTCCAACCCCTTTCTTTTCCCCATCTTCACCTCAGTTTCCCTTCACTCTCCTTGCACTCTTGTACTTTTCTTCCACGGTTTTTTCCTTATTTCTAGTTTACCCTCCTTTTCTCCTTCCGAATGACTGCCTAGCCCCCCATGGGTCCTCCCTATCTCCTCACTGCCTAGACCCCGGATTCCAATAGGATGATTGGAATCCGGGGTCCCTCCCCCCTCGTTTAACCCACCCCTCGCTCCCTCTCCCTCTGTACTACCCCCTTGCATCCCTAGCTTCCCATCCCCTTCCCTTTCTTCTCCTTCTACACCCCTACTATCCATTCACCCCCTCCCTCGTTCCCTCCTTATTTCCCATAATATTAAAGCGATTCTAATTTGATGTTATTATGTAGATATGAATTACAGTGAAACTAAACAAAGTTTGATAGATTTGATTTATAAAGATTACTATGAAAATGATAATACATAAAATATAAAATATATGGAGAGTTTATTTGTTTAAAATTAAGATTTAAGTAAGAACTATAATTTTTTAATAATATATTTTTAGTGTCATATGACTCCCATTGTTATGATTTAAAATAATGATATATCCTTTATTATTATTATTATTATTATTATTATTATTATTATTATTATAAACTCCAAATAGCATAGAAATCAAACAACCGTTTTACAAGAAGTTAGCGGACTAACCTAAAAACCTATTTGGGTTGCACTCCCTATCCCCTATTCATATTATTTGCAAAAAGTTAGCCCAACCCCTTTAAAATTTGCAGCTCAACCGGTTACAATAGGGGGAGAGACCGGTTGTATTGATGGAGGAGAGAGAGGGAGACGTGGGGGGGGGGGGGAGTTAATTGACAAAAGCCTGTCAACCCAACTTTCGACAGTTGCTCCATCTCTCTCTCTCACAGAAAATAAAAAACGGAAGGAAGAAGATGGAGTTCGAAGAAGAACAAGAGCAAGTGTGCAGAGGAGAAGAAGAGGCGGGCATCAAACAGGCCACACACCCCGAAAATGGATATATTGGTTGTAGTTAGATGAGGAAATGGGGGGATTGGCGAAATTGGAAGAATTGGGGATTTTGGGAGAATTGAGGAAATTGGGGAACGGCTATGTGGAATACGAAATACCAGGAGTATGGCGACTTGGATATGTTTAATCTTGCGACACCTTTGAACATTTAATGGATTTGCCAACACTTTGATTTCTTTCATGTTTGTAGTAGTCAGATGTCATGTTTATAACTCAACCTGTCATATTTGTAGTAGTCAGGCGAGGTATGGTTTGCGTAGTGTTGATCAACGGAATTTCGTATTGTCGATGCGCAACTGACATTTTCACCCCATTGTGCAGGCCATTTATGCTACAGAATTGGAGAGAGAAAGAAAAGCAACATGTCATTTATTGCCCATCACTATCACCCATCTAAAACCCTTTATCTCTGTGCCTCTCTCCACCTCTCTCCATTGAAGAGATTTTTTATTCTTTGATTTCTGTCTTCTATCTCTCTACCTTCAAGGGTGACAGGATCTCCATGGGAGCTCGAATTCGGCCTGCGCCGCTGGTGTGAATCGTCGCCGGAGCACCGATTTGGTGTCTTGGTCCTTCACCTTAATGTTTTCCTAGTTCTAGTGTGGCCCTCCCCCCTAAACCCAGGCGGTAAAAAGAGAGAGGATAGAGGGGATAAGACAGAGACAAAGATAGAGGGGGGAAGAGTGACAGTAAGGGGGAATTAATATAATTTGAATTAAATCTTAAGTTTCAGAGAAAAACCATCGAATCATTAATATAATTTGAATTAAATCTTAAGTTTCAGAGAAAATCCATCGAAGGAGAAGCAAGTGATCGAGCTGGGGTTTATTTGCAGTTTGACGTGTAAGCAGTTAGTTTTAACTGGACACCAAAAGAAAAACGACATGCCACCTATTGAAACCGACTGGACAAGAGTTATCGGAGAAACAGATTCATCATCGACTTCAGATAGAAAATGGGTAAGTTTGCTTTCGATAAAAAAAATCAGAGAGAGAGAGAGTATGAAAAGGAGATAGAGGACATGAGAGAGAGAGAGAGGAGTGAAAAAGAAAAGAAAAGTTGCAGATGAGAGAGAGAGAGATTAGTGAGGATAAGACAGAGAGAGAAAAGTAAAAGAAAGTCTGAAGTGGAGAGAGAGAGAGAGAGTATGTGAAAAAAGAAAAGTAAAGTTGCAGAAGAGAGAGAGAGAGATCAGTGGGGATAGGACAGAGAGAGATGTAAGGGTCCTCTCTCCTCTGCAACTTTACTATTGTTGTTTCACTTCGAAGAAGAAGCAATTGGGTGTGGGTTTATTTGCAGGTTCACATGTAAGCAGTTAGTTTTAACTGGACACCCAAAGCAAAACGACATGACACATATTGTAATCGACTGGACATAAGTTATTTGAGAAACAAATTCACCATCGACTTCAGATAGAAAATGGGTAAATTTGCTTCAGATTTGAGGGAGACACCTCTCGCATAACCTTTATCGAAAGCAAACTTGCCCATTTTCTATCCGAAGTCGATGGAGAATCTGTTTCTCCGATAAATCTTGTCTAGTCGATTCCAATATGTGATGTAATTTTTCTTTGGGTGTCCAGTTAAAACTAACTGCTGACACATCAACCTGCAAATAAACCCCCGTCCAATTGTTTCTTCGAAGTGAAAGAGTAACAATATCTTTTTATGCCCCCTCACTAACACTCTACTGATCTCTCTCTCCTCTCATGCTTCACTTTTCTTTTTCACCTCTCTCTCTCTCTCTCTCTCTCTCTCTCTCTCTCTCTCTCTCTCTCCCCCTCTCCTCTTCCTTTTCTCTCCCTCTTTGAGGTGTCACAACTGGCCCCCACACAATGCACAGCTGCCCCTCACCTTCCCTACTTGTTACCTCCTGCCCAGGTTTCCCGGATAACCGGTTACACCCAATTATAAACCGGGTTGAGTTAACCTTGCAATACTTTAGGTTTTTTGGGTTAGTTTGTACAATTCCCTCTTAATACAATTCTTATTATATTAAAAATTACTAAAATATAGATATAGATTGACATCCTTAATTAATAATAATGAATGAATATATTGTATGTATTTTAACAAAAAATCTAATTGGACGAACTCCCTAAAACGAAGATGATTTTGACACATTACCAAAAACTATTCTCTTTTAAGAATTTATATAGATATAGAATATAGATATAAATGAATAAATATAATTGTATTTAAAAGGCTTTGTTAAAATTTTGGGTCATAACTATAATTAAACATAATTGGATATTTGAATAGCATTTTTTGAAAAAAAAAAAATCTAATTGGACAATCCCTTAAATGAAGGCAGTTTTGACACATCACCATAAACTCTAATGTTTCAATAATTTATATACATATAGATATAGGTTTTTGGGTTATAGCTATAATTAAAAACAATTGGATATTTTAAAAAAATCAAGAAGGAATTCACAAAGTGTGAGAGTAGTGCGTTCTATTGCTATAACAATCAAAATAGACAGAGGTTAGAGAATAGAATAAGAAAGAACAAAACTTTTAGAGTAGAAGAGAGAGAAGAAGCAATCAAAAGTAAGAAGTAAAGGAGAATAGTGATAGATGGATAGTTTCACCCGCTTATCGCAACATGGTTGGTCTCTTGATCATCCTACTTCTTTTATTTGTGATTATTCTGGTTCCTGTTTGTATAGATGTCGAGACCACCTACACGATCACTCTAGCATCCCTTACACACTAGGATAGGGGGCGAGTAACATGAAGTCCCGGAATGCAACAACATCACGACTGGATACTCCCGTCTCTTCGACATTGTCACTTGGTTGCCAATCCAGCCATCGATTCAACTAAGAATAACTGCTCATTATGTCAGTTCATGCCATCAAGAATTCAAGATGTCAATTTTCCTACACATCTCAAGTATAAAAACGATCCTACAAGTGACAATGCCATATAAAATAGGCTATATAATAAACACAGAGTATGACGTCATAAATGGGCCGCCCAATGCAAAAGGATGTTCGGTCCCACCAGTGGTACATCGCGAGCAAAGTATCCGATCAAGCCCAAAGGACTAGGCTTAGCGCCCCCAAGAACTATTGACCCTTGTTTCCCTCGCGACCTGAACCCTGTGTAAGAATCATAGTGAATTCTCCAAGTATCTCGTAAACCTCCGAAATCCTAGCAAGAAGCTCGCTCGCTCAAGCACCTCGTCTCTAATGGCTCCACGTGTATTGCCTATGCCCCTAAGCGTGTGGGCATGCGCTACACGTGTCCTACGTAGAACCACAAGGTTGTCAGCCAATTGCTCGCTTGGTTTCCCTATAAATACCCCCATTCGACCTCAAAGGAAGGGATCCGATTTTGAAGAGAGAAAAGCATAAGAGCTCTGATTATCTCCCGGACTCAAAACCCCCGGAGTTGAGTTCTAAAGATCTTTGATCGGAGAAGGACGTTATTTGAGATAACGACCCCGCCTAGCTTCCTCTATAGACAACGATTGAACAGTAACTTAATTCATCGCGAGTCAAACTCATAACTCCCATCGCTTGGAGGTATTTTAAGACATTCCAACCGGATAAGGCTTGCAGGTATTTTAAGACATTATGTCGTCATAGTGAGATAATAAGTATAGACGAAATCCCTACAATGTGACTCCGTCAAGGTAAGTCACATTATGACGTCAAGGTAAGTATAGGTGAAATCCCATAAACTCGCCGTCAAGGTGGTTAATTTTGTTTGGGGTTTCCCTTACTCTAGTTGTATTTTGTTTGATTTGATTTGAAGCAATCTGTCGAAAATTTTAGTGCTAGTCGAGGGTTCTTCGAGTTTCACCAGATCAAAAACCGAAAGAACTGAGTTTTTTAGGATATTCAGATCATGAAAGGGAGTGGGGGGGGGGGGGGGGGGGGAGAGAGAGAGCCGTGTCCCGATCAATTTTGTTTTCCCTCTATTGATCTTACTCAATCGATGCACAACCGATTAGGAGAACAAGTTGCGAGTCTCAAAACATTGTACGTACCTTTGTTTGATTTTTGGCCAGAACCAGGCTGCAATGATCTCCTCTCTCATTTTACAAACTTCACTTTCTTATTTTGGTATCGGTGTTGAGTATAGGGGTCAAGGATTTTTCAACCCAAAACTCCACAAAGGAGTGGAAAATGAGATCTCATACACCCACAAAATGGAAGAAATTGGGTCGGAATTAGGGAGGTTGTTGTGTCTTGCTTTGAATACGGTTGATTTTGGGGAGTTTGTGAGGACGAAGGCGAGATTCGAGTACCGAATCTAGAGAGTTCGTATCGGGGAGGGTTTTGCTATAGTTTATTGGAATTTGGAACACGTATGTCAATTGATTCACAACCACCAAATTGGTGGCGCTAGTCTGTTGTGTATGATTGAAAAGTAAAGTGGCGGTGGGCTAGAGGCCAGAGGGGAAGCCTAGGACGGAGGGGTTGCCCAAAGATATGATTTGTTGTTGTTTTTAAATTTGGGGTTGAGATTTTTTAATCTCGGTTGTTCCCCTAATGATAGTGTTATTGAGCTGGGGCGTGGACTGGTGGTAGTGTAATGATGGGTGTAGTGGTGGTGTTATATTTTATGTTTTGATAAATGGGTGAGGAGGTTGGAATTCTCTGGTTCAACTCTCTCTCCAGGCTTTAGAGAGAAGTCAGAGAAAATCTCGGTTAAGCCTTCACCGTAAACTCTTATGTTTTCAAATTTTATATACATATAGATATAGGATTCGTATGGGACGGAGTTAATAAACTGACTAAAATTATAAATGTTATAAACAGAGTAAAATTTATAAATTATTGGTAAAAGTAGTTAAAAATTTAAACAACAAGATAATCTCTGTATGAAGCGAAAAAACAGTTTATTTGTATAAAGTTGAGTTTATTTGGTTGTTATTAGAAGTATTGTGGTACTTTCAAACCAAATAAGATAAAAGGAAATGGGTAAAACAATACTTTTGCAAAATAAATACCAAAATAACCTCCCCTTTTTAGCTTTTTTTAAACACATTTTTTAAATTGATTTCTGTTTATTTTGGTGCTCCATACACCCATAAACACTTTTTATTTTTTAAACAACCCTAACTGCTTTAATTTTAGCAGTTAAAAATACCACCTATACACACCCATATTTTTTGAGGTCATAATCAATCATATTCAAAGAGTAAACCAAGCAAGTGCAATTCAAACAAAGTCATTGATAATACCCGGCCTAAATTAATAGGGTTTTCCTCCGTATAAATTAAACCTTGGAAGGAATGTTTAAAATTGCATCACTATAATACGAACTATATTTAACAATACCCCAAAAGTAGGGTTGTTTAACTATTCTATTAATTTAATTGAAAGGAATGGAAATCATGGAACCATATTAAGTCAGAATACGACGTATATGGGGATCAAACTAGAAGTCATTTTGAGTCTTTATATTAATATATATTAATTATTTGCATTAAATTATATATACATAAATAAATGTTACAACTCAAAAAACTCAATTTGTTTCAGCAAATTAAATGATTTGTCTCCTGTTACACAAGTATTAGAAACGGAAACATGTCGTCTCGGGCAGGGACGGAATGCCCACCCCACTTGAAAATAATATAGGTAATATAGTGATAGTAGTAATTAATATGTTTGGTTAGCCGGCCCAGTTGGTAGAAAGGATTGAGGGGAATGCAACGGCGCCTGGGTTCGAATCTCCTTCCCAATGTTGCTTCCCTATCTTTCTACAACCAATTCTTTTTTTCCCTAATTTTATTATTCCTAGTACTAATTTTATTATTCCGTAGCACTAATTTAAATATAGATAATTAACTTTATTATTCCGAAGTACTAATTTAAATATAGATAAAAATATTATTTTTAATTTTTAATTCAATAGTTATATAGTGATAAATAGAAAAAAAATTAATTAATTATATGTAAATCCAGCCTATCCAATATTATAATTCTGGTTCCGTGCTTGGTGTCGGGTAGCAAGTTATTTACACTCCCACCATAGGTTGTATATGGCTTCAAGGTGGTATATGCATGGGTTCAACGCAAAACTAGTATATATACAAAGTTTATTGATCAAATATATACAATGGTACGTCAAAAGCCAACATTTGTCCCAAAATGACATGAAATACACCTTATTGAGAAAAAAAATGAAACCCTTTGTTGGGATTAATTCATATATTTATGGGCCGTCTCTTATTAATTGAGAAAAAAAAACGACACTATCAAAATTGAAACCCTTTGTTGGGATTAATTCATATATTTAGACTAATTAATAAAATATCAAAGAATCAAAATATGAGGTAGACTTATGATGAATGTGCCAACAGGGGCGGAGCTGAAGGGGGCCTAGGGGTTACGTTCCCCTGTTATGTCTAAGGGTTGCGCGGGAAAGTTCGTTGGTCGTCGTAAGAGAGAGAGGTAAGTGTTGGTCGGTAATGAGGTGTGTTTTGGTTTAGATTTCTGTATGAATGCCAAGTTCCGTACATCAATTGCCTATTTATACCTTTATACATCAAGGTATAACAGTGCTCCCCTCATACAAAAGCCTTGACTCAAGGCTTCATATCTAACAATGCACCCCCTGTAAAGCTCACCTTGTCTCAAGGTTGGATCTGAAAGTCGGGGAATTGGTGCAGGATGTGTGTGGCTGGCTCCCAAGTGGCTTGTTGCTCATCCAAGTTGCACCATTTGACGAGCCACTCAGTTACTGGATCGCCATTTGCTAAGTAAGAGACCCTGGTGTCCAGAATAGTTTGTGGTTGAACCTCAATTTCTCCTTCATCATCAGTGCTTGAGAGGTCAGTTGCTAATAGTTGCTCGCTTCCAATCTTCAATTTGAGTTGTGAAATGTGGAACACAGGGTGGATTCTGGACGCTGGTGGCAACTCTAATCTATAAGCAACTTTCCCCACTCTAGCCAATACCTTGTATGGCCCATGGTATTTAGAGCTCACTACAAAAAAAAAAAGTATTTAGAGCTGAGCTTGAGATTCCTGCGTAGTCCCACTGAAGTTTGCCTGTATGGTTGAAGTTTAAGGTATACCATATCATTGACTTGCACCTCTCGATCCACTCTATTCTTATCAGCATTTAATTTCATTCTAGCTTGTGCTTGCTGCAAATGAAATTTGATCTGTCCCAACATTTGCTGCCTGTGTTGTACCCAGTCATTGGCTACATAATTCTTGGACATCACTGGTGAGATTCCCAGTTGTGATGGTGATGTGCCATATAATGCCACAAATGGTGACATTTTAAGAGCTGTATGAAAGTTGGTATTCAACCAAACCTAACCACTTGGACCATTGCTTAGGATGATCTGAGGTCATGCACCTCAAGAAGGTTTCAACACATCTGTTTACCCTCTCAGTCTACCCATCAGTTTGAGGATGGTAGGCAGTGCTCATGTGCAGTTTGGTGCCCAAACTCTTGAACAAATGTTGCCAAAACTTGCTCAAGAATACCTTATCTCTGTCAGAGACTATACACTCAGGCAGACCATGAAGCTTGTAGATTTCATCCATGAAAACAGAAGCTACTTTCTCAGCAGTAAAGGGGTGTCTCAGTGCCATAAAGTGAGCATACTTAGTCAGTCTATCTACTACCACTAAAATAGTGTCACAACTCTGAGACTTGGGCAACCCTTCTATAAAATCCATGCTCACGTGTGTCCAGGCAGCTTCAGGGATGGGTAAGGGTTGTAGTAATCCAGGTAGGACATGCTCACTTTTGCTTCTCTGACATATGTCACACTCTTTAACAAACTTGGTGATCTGTTCTTTCATAGCTGGCTAGTAGAATTGCTGTTTGAGCCTCTAGTACGTGCCTTGGATGCCAGAGTGACCTCCTATAGGCTCCTCATGCAAGGCAGCTATCAATCTAAGTTTCAGAGCGTCCTTGTTGCCAATAAAAAGCTTGTGCTTGTACCTCAGTATGCCTTTGGTAATAGTCCAGTCCCCAGTTGCATCATTGACTGCTGCTAGTATGAGTTGTTGTGCTATTGAATCTCCCACATAGCTATCCACTACCTCAGTCATCCACTCTGGTTGCACAACTGAAATGGCAAAACACTCTTCTTCCTGAGCAGCTTCCCTTCTTGATAATGCATCTGCAACCTTATTCTCTGATCCCTTCTTGTAAGCAATAGTGTAAGTCCGTCCCAGGAGTTTTCTGGCTGCCTTTTTCTGGAGTTGAGTGGTGAGCTTTTGCTCCAACAAGTGCTTCAAGGGCTGGTGGTCAGTCTTGATCACAAATTCCCTGGGTTCGAGATAATGCCTCCATTTCTCAACTGCTAGGAGAATTGCCAGCAACTTCTTTTCATATGTAGACAGTAACAGATTTTTCCCTTGCAATGCTTGACTTAAGAATGCTAATGGTTTCCCTTTTTGCATTAATACTGCTCTAATTCCTGTCTCACAAGCATCAAACTCCACCACAAAAGGTACTGAGAAATCAGGCAAGGCTAGTACTGAAGGAGATGTGAGCAATATCTTCAATTTCCTGAAGGCCTCTTCTGGTGACACAGACCATACAAAAGCATCTTTTTTGAGCAAATCAGTTAGAGGTTTAGCTATAACACCATAGCCTCTAATGAATCTCCTGTAGTACCCTGACAAACCTAAGAATCCTCTCAAAGTTTTTAAGTTGGTTGGGACAGGCCATTGCAACATTGCCTCAATTTTCTTAGGGTCAGTAGCTACTCCTTCTTCAGAAATGAAGTGTCCCAAGTATTCCACCTTAGGATGAGCAAATTCACATTTGGATCTTTTCACAAACAGCCTTTGATCTCTCAGTCTGTCTATGACCACTTTAAGGTGCTGAGCATGTTGGACCACATCACTACTGTAAATCAAGATATCATCAAAGAAGACTAGCACAAACTTTCTCAACATATATGAAAAAACATCATTCATTAATGCCTGAAATGTTGCAGGAGCATTTGTGAGACCAAATGGCATTACTTTGAACTCATAATGCCCATGGTGAGTTCTAAAAGCAGTTTTCTCAATGTCAGTCTCAATCATTCTGACCTGATGATACCATGATCTCAAATCTAACTTTGAGAAAATTGAAGCACCCTTAAGCTCATCCAATAGATCCTCAATGTGTGGGATAGGAAATTTGTCCTTCAAGGTAAACTCATTTAATTTCCTATAATCCACACACATCCTCCAAGTGCCATCCTTCTTTTTTACCAACAATACAGGTGAGGCAAAAGGACTATGGCTAGGTTTCACTACCCCACTGTTAAGCATTTCAGTCACCTGTCTTTCAATTTCAGTTTTCTAAAAATGGGGATACTTGTAGGGCCGAGAGGCTAAGGGAGAGGTACCCTCCTTTAAGACAATTGCATGTTCATGGCCTCTCTCTGGAGGCAGGCCCTTTGGTTCCTCAAAAATTTCTTTGAACTCCTCCAAAACCTGTTGTATCTCTTCAGGCACTACTGGCAGTACTCTTTCCACTTTGCAAACTTGCACCAATTGAGCTGTAATTTCATGGTCCCCATTCAAAAGTAGTTTCTGAATTTGCTTTCCAGTAAGCATCCTGATGCTTGCTTGCCCACTGTCCTTGTGGTCCTTAACCCCTTTGATCACTACTTTTTTTCCATTTTTGAGAAAGGAAATATGTACTTCTAGGAAGTCAAATAAAACTGGATTGAAACCTGCAAGCCAATCAGATCCCAAAATCATATCACCGCCTCCCATTTTGAGAATTCTAATATCCAGTGCATACTTACTGCCCTGTATCTCCCATTCAAACTGGTTGCAAATCTTACTGCTAATCATTGTGCCATTCAGGGTGCTCACCTCCATTAGAGGTGCTCGAGAGATTTCAAAGCCAGCTTCTTGTGCAACTCTTGAATCTCAAAAGCTGTGAGTGGCACCACTATCTATCAAAATAGTGATCTTAGTGCCCTTTACCTTGCCCTTGACTTTGATTGTAGATCCTGAAGCCCCTCCTGTCAAGGCATGCACATAAATCTCCTGTTCTTCTTGCTCTTCTGACTCAGCTTCCCTCCAAGCTGGTGGTAAGAGTTCTTCTACTCCTTCATGATCATCCAACTCCTGAGCAACCAGACTGTGCAGTGTAGGTGTCTTGCACTTATGGCCATAGAAATACTTCTCACCACATCTGTAACATAGCCCTTTCTTTCATTCATTTCCTTTCTTGAGGCTTGTTTCAGCCAGCTGTTGAGTCACTGCCTTGATAGACACACCCTGATCCTTAGTATCCTCTCTCCCAGTGCTGGGTTTTGACCAAGGTTTGTCACCATGGGAAGGTCCCCTCCATTGCCCCTTTGTGAGTCTCATCAAATCCTGAACTGCACTGTAATGGAGCTTAGCATGTTCCATTACTGAAGCCATAGTAGTTGGTCTACCCAACTGGACCAAAGACCTGATTTCTTGACGCAATCCACTGATGTAACTGGATACAAAATAAGACTCGGACAACTGTGGGTTGAAGGATAACATGCCAGCTCTCAAATCCTCAAACCTCTCATTATAGTCTTCCAGATCTTCCCCTTGCTCGATCTTGTTGAACTCAGCCACAATTTCTATTTCCCTCCTATCACCAAATCTTATACACAGTTCATCACAGAATTCAGTCCATCCCACTCTTGGTTTCAAGATTGCATAACCTTGTAACCAAATATCTGCCTTATCATTCATATGCATTGCAGCTAACTCAACTCGTTGGAAATCCGGAATCATAAAGATTCGAAAAAATTTCTCACATTTTCTAATCCAATTTCTAGGGAGTTTACCATCAAAATAGGGAAAATCGATTTTTGGCAATCTATTACCTCTGAAGTTGTCACCCGTGTTGCCAAATTGGAACTGTTGTCCCTGGTTTCCCCTTCCAAATGTGCGATCGTCATTCAGGTGGTGATGCTCGTTGCTGCGCTGAGACCTCCATTCATCCTAACTCCCTGAATGCGAACCCGATCCTTGAACATGCTCCTTTCCTCGTCCTCCTGGATCTGGTTTTTTTGGCGACTTCTCTCGCCGAGGAGGATGCCTGATCAATTCCGTCATTTGCTCCAGTTTGCGGTCAATTTCTGCTCTGAATTCCCAAGATTCCGTTGCTCGTTCTTCCATGACCTTCCTGAATTCCAGCATTTCTTGCGTTTGCTCGGCTTTATGCATCTGTGCATCGTTGGCGAACTGGATTGTTGAGGCCACAATCGATTTCAGATCCTCCCTGAGTTCTTGAAGTTGTAGCTCCGTTGATTTGGATCGTGTTCCCTCCGCCACTGTCGTCGTCGTGCGTTCGCCGGAGAACAGCTCTGATACCAGTTTTGTTATGTCCAAGGGTTGCGCGGGAAAGTTCGTTGGTCGTCTTAAGAGAGAGGTAAGTGTTGGTCGGTAATGAGGTGTGTTTTGGTTTAGATTTCTGTATGAATGCCAAGTTCTGTACATCAATTGCCTATTTATACCTTTATACATCAAGGTATAACATCCCCCCCTCACTTGACGAACTATCTAGATATATTGTACTCGTCGATAGCTTCGTTTTGATATATAATACGCCTTAATTCGATATCTGAGTAAAAAGTTATGAATTAAAATTACAGGTACGTATATTATTCACTTTAATTTTGTTGAAATAGGCTATAATGCTTTTATATTTTACTTAAATTAACATTCACATACTATGATTCATATTGAGAACTTCGAAAAGTGAGAGGTTATACTAATCACTTCGACAATTAAATAAAAAGTTACGAAAGCCTAAAATTTTTTATATTTGATTATACATTATTATATTTGTTATGAGTGCAACAAGTTATATATATTAACTAGGGTTGTTATTTGAGCCAAACAAGTCTAGTATTGTTTGATTATATTTAGCTTATTTAGAAACAAGTCAAGCTCGAGTCGAACCTATATTTGAACTGGAGCTCATACTAGACTTATTTAATAAATGAACGAGCTTGACCTAAGTTTTTTCCCCCCAAATATTATGCAATGTACTTTACTTGCTCATGAGATGGAAACTTAAAAGAAAATTTGTAAATTTTACAAAATTCGTGCTATTTGAGTTTTAATCGAGCTGAGCCAAGCTTTAAATCAAGCATAAAAATGTGCTCATAATCAACTCATTTTGTTAATGATGTTCGAACTGAGCTTTTATTAAGAAAAACTCGAATCAAACTCTAGATACTTAGCTCATATAACAACTATAATTTTAACTTAGTGTTTATTATATTGCGTTTCCTATACTTATTTAGTTAATTTTTTCCGGATATTTCATTTATATATGTTTATATTTCTTTTTTTTAGGTGCAAAATAAATGAAAGCGTTTTATCATAAACCGATGACATTTTATATTAAAATAACATCATTTATTATCATATTATATATAATTATTTATGTCAATTTAATCCACAACTATATCGTACATTATGATTGTGCATCCCCTCTGAATTTTTTTTGGCTCCGCCACTGTGTGCCAACCCAATTTGATGAAGGTAAAAAGTGTAGAAATCTCCTGAATTTGGTAGAATCCTTGCCTTGTGATTAATTAGTTCATGTATAAGTTAGAAAAGTCTAGTGTTAATTTGTATAAAATATAAATAGCCTTGGGTAACAATCATTTCGGAAGAACAAACTACCTAATGCAAAACTTCCTGTTACCAAAAGGTGTTCTAAACCAGGTAGAACAATTCTTATACAAGCAAATCTGAGTTCTAAAACAAACTACCTAATGCAAAACTTCATGTTACCAAAAGGTGTTCTAAACCAGATTGATCAAATAAATAAAAACTTCTTCTGGAATAAGCTCAACTCTGAAAGGTATACACCCCTAATCTCCTGGGATAAAATCTGCAAAAGCAAACATCAAGGTGGGCTAGGCATTAGGAAAGCGGAAGAGCTCAATGAGAGCCTCCAAATGAAACTTCTCTGGAAAATCTACACAAATGAAAACAACATCTGGGTACGAGTTATCAAAGAGAAGTACCTAACAAATCAAGGAATCCAACAAAGAACAAACCAGGACACCTCCTGGCAATTTGGAAGACTTCTCTCCATCCGGGAAAATTTTGAAAAAGGACTCTTATGGCTAGTAGGCAATGGTCAATCTATCAATGTTTGGAATGATCCTTGGATCCCAAACATAAGGCTAACAAATTTTCTAAATAATTATGATCCAAATATGAAGGTTAGTGATCTTATCTTAAATGACAAAACATGGAATACCCATCTAATTAGCAACATGTTTCCATCTAACATTCAGAATGAAATTCTCAAAATCTACATCCCAGATTGGCAGGTCCAAGATAAGCTTATATGGAAACCCGACCCCTCTGGAAACTTCTCCACAAAATCGGCAAAGACTATATCAAGAAATGAAGAACAAGTAATAGGAAACCACAAATGGATTTGGAACCTATGTCTACCACCAAGACAAAAAAAATTTCTTTGGAAAGTCATGTCAGATGGCCTCCCAACGAAAGAACGCCTAAATAGATACTTTAATAGAGTTCCGAGTCAATGTTGCCTATGCAATCAAACAAGTGAAGACCTACATCATCTCCTCTTAGGATGTCAATATACGAGAGAAGTAATCGCCCGTTATGAACAAATGACAAAGGATTATTTTCAACTCCCTAACAGAGATGGTAACCTAATCAACATAGAACAAGTCAAAGAGCACAACCGTAATTTTAATGATATAGTCTTCATATGGCTTGCCATTTGGGAGGCTAGAAACAACCACATCTTCAAAACAAAACATATAACCCCTCCGAACATAGTAGCTCAAACTGCTATCTCTGCCATTAAAGAATGGAATTATGCAAAAAAAGAAAACATCAAACCAGGAAGAAAGAACAAGAGATCAAGAGCAAAGTGGACCAAACCCCAAACATCTATCTATAAAATTAATGTAGATGGCTCTGTGAAACCCACGGGCGCCTGTCAGGTGGGGGGAGTTATCCGAAACTCTCAGGGTCATATTAAGGATATTTTTTACCAGGTAACGGAAAGAGGAAGTATCCTTCAAACTGAAGCCTATGCTATTCAAATAGGAATGGAGCATGCCCGAAGATTAGGTATAAGGAGAATTGTCATTGAAGGAGATAACCAAGAGATTATAAAGGCAATCAAGGAAGGGAAGAACACAAAGTGGGAAGTCTTACGTCAAGTACAACACATCAATCGGCTAAGAGAGCACTTTGATCATGTCGAATTCAACCACTGCTACAGAGAAGCTAACAAGGTTGCGGACTATATAGCTAGAACTGGTATCATTACGAATAGAAATACCATCCCTTTTAATAGGGAACTTTGTACCATCATCCGTCAGGATGATCCAGGGAGTGAATTACATTTTATGTAATTCTCCCTAATATTTGCCTACTGTAAAAAAAAAAAAAAAAAAAAAAAAAAAAAGTGTGGTGTGTGTGTGTCAGAGTGAGCAAGTGAGAGTCAAGGTGTGAGTTGAGTGAGTTAAAGTGGAGAGCAAGTGACGTGAGTGGTTTAGTAGAGAGTATCTCCATAAGTTCGGGTCTGTGAGTTTGCATATAATCGTAAATTAGTTGTATTAATAAGAGTCTTCTATTTTGAGAGTTGTACAAAATATGTTTGTACGTTAATTAATACAAGTTGTTATTTGTAAGGAGAGTTTGTTCATTAGTGACACACATAATCGAGTGAATAGGTACCCATCCATTTTTTCCAACACCACTAACTTTTTTTTTGGTCGAATATTAGAATAATTGTTATGAATCTTTTTTTTTTCTTCCTATTTTTAGAAACGAATCGAGAGGGTTAAGGATGTTCATCCAAGTACTAACATGGAATCTCTTTTTTCTCCTATTTTTAGAAACGAATCGAGAGCTAGAGTTAAGGATGTCCATCCAAGTACTTGGTTATCAAAGAGTTAAATGTAGTATTTGAAAGAACCAAATTAGATAGCCATTCCCTATAAAAGCCCCCCCTTATTAGTTAAGTATAACAGGCAATTGTATTAATAAGGGGAAAAAAAGGAGACAAATAAAGAAAAAAAAAAAAGAGGAAACAATGGTTAAGATGGATGTCAAAGCTTGTTTTATAAGCTACTTCTTCATCGGCATTGCTTTCATCAATCAAAATACTTTTGCTATAGATACTTACCTACAACCAGCAACATGGAAGGGTCGTTGCGCAACTGGAAAACAACAATCTCCAATTAACATTGATACAAAAACCACAACCATCACCAAAGATCTACCACCTTTGAAGGTTACCTATCAGATCACCGATGCAGTGCTCTCTACATGTGGCCTTGGCGCGAGGGTTTATTTCATATCTCCCCTCTCTCAATCCATTATTTATTTAATTATCTATACAAATTAACTATTGAGCATTAAAAAATTTCCTTTAAATCTTATAAGACATTTCATGGTAATGTAGTTATATTTGGGGTCGAAGAATGAATTGCTCCTAGATGGCAGGACCTACAAACTAAACGGCTTGATTTGGCACACACCCTCCGAGCACACTATTAACGGAAAAACGTACGTATATTATAATCAAATCATTATTTTAATTAAAAGGTTTGTATTCTTCTGTGATTTGAGGTTGGAATTTTGCTCAAAACTTGTAAGATTGGATTTTTTCTGTATCAAGATTTGTTGCAGAGCTACAACAATATTTCAACACAGTGTTCAATAAAACTGAAACGTATGAAGAGATCGTGATATCCACTGTCTACCAGATTGGGGCCCCCGATCCAATTATTTCCTTGGTATGTGATTTATATATACATGCTAATTTATATAAGGACTCAACCTGAAAATAAAAAACTCAAGTGATGATTACGTACCAGTTTGTGCATTTATGTGTTGTTGGTGATGTTTTAATTTGTATAGATTGAACCTGAGATAACAAAACTAGCCAAGGAAATGGGTTCTGTTGAAGAGATCTCGAACAAAAAGTTGAGAGAAATTGTGCCTACTGATAAATTCCCTGTAAATTTTCTCAACAAAATCACATCTGGAAGCTATATGGCATACAGAGGCTCTCTCACATACCCACCTTGTCTAGAGGACGTCAAGTGGTTCCTAACAGATGTAAGTGACATTCAATATATTACATGCACCTTATTGATCTTTTCATTTATATATATTACTGAAAATAATAATTTTGGTGCCATACTTATCGATTTAAATTGTTGAACCGATGACTGATGGATGGACCAGCCGCAAACAATGACATTGGAACAAGCAAAGCTAATCAACAGCCTACAGAGCAAGTCTAATAAGGCAAACTCAAGGCCTACTCAGCCCCTTAATGGTCGACCCGTCTTAGTCAAGATGAAATAATCAATCTCGAGTGTAGTTTATATATCATTTAATTTATCTTATAAATAACCCAAGCTAATGGGTAAAAATCCTACTTTATGGTTGTTGGTTGTTTTTTAAGAGTTGTTTATTTGAAAATATCGACATTATATAAAAAATATTATTACTTTTCATCCATATTATTATAATAATAAATGTTTCTTTCATTTCTAGTGTACTCTACTTTTCTGCATGTTTTGTATCATGAAGGTTAGTTTGTCTGTCAATCTATCGACCTCTCGAGGGACCAGATATTATATTGCATGCCATGTTGTCCTCGAATATTTTCCTGTATAAAAAAAATAATTAAATAAATGTTTTAAATGTACGCTTGGTCTTAATATATTCTTGCTCAATTAATTTAATCCCAATCTTATTTTAGTTTTTCCTATTAGCCACAACATCTATAAAAGTAATTAGTATCTATCCTAGTCTCACAAGACATCTATATATGAGCCTATTAAGAGACGGTGATGATGGTTGAGATGTGAATGTATTAGTGTCTCACATCGAAAGTATATATAAGTATAACTAGTTTTGTGTATAAGCTGGTGGGTTACTCGATCTTCTCCTATTGTCAATTAGTTTTAATTAGGATAAAACCTTGGTCAACTTATGTACTAAGCTACTAATGTTTGCGCGCCTATACACATGACCATAAATCATTGGTCCGAGTCGGACTTTGATAGGGTATTAGAGAGGTTAGCTTAACACCTTTGTCTTTTGATCCTGGTTTGGGCTAGCTATATAGAGAATGAGATGCTAGGCCTGTTTGTCCAATATCAACTAGGTGTGTTCCCCTAGTTACACTTGCGGGAGTGTGTTGACATATGAAGTGATAAGTGTCACACGTCCAAAGTACGAGTATAACAAGCCTTGCATGTAAGTCAGGTGGCTACTTCTCTTATTGTCAATTGGTTTTAGGTCAAAATTTCAGTCAACTTATGTGATAGCCTAGCTAGCACGTATGCACATATACACACGACCCTCAATCATCGGTCCGATGAAATCTCAGTCAATATATGTACTAGGTTACTAATATGCATCATTGGTTGAGTTGGACTTTGATAATGATCTATTCATCGCATATGTAAATGCCATTCATTTGAATTTGTCATAATTAGAATTAAACTTTAAATGGAACAGGTAGGACAAGGAAGACATATAGTATGTCTTGTCTCCCCGAGTGGAGACGGTGGTGTGGTATTCTCTTCCGGAATCCCCTATACCTTAGCTCTCGATCCGTTTTCGAACAAGTTGCGATCGCAGGATAGTACAATAAATGAGCAGGCAACCCAATTGAACATGACAACATTGAGATTGAACAAGTATAACACATTTTTGCTAGTCTACGATGACCACAGACTAGAACATAAGCACGATCAGGCTTACTCTGTAAACAATATACATAAAATGAGTAAACCCCAAAGAGAAAATAGGAAAGAACATCCAAAAGTAAAATATTATAAAGATGAAGATTAGCGCTTGGAACTCATGTGGTATCGCCCGAAAAAACCTTTGGATAGAAATTGATGCCTTAACTTCTGTAAGATACAAAACATTCTGATTTTAGCATTAATGGAAACGAAACAGATGCCCTCCCTCCCTTCCCTGCGTAGATGAGAAAACGGGGAAAACGGGGTTTGACTCTATTGAATGGATCCCTGCGAAGGGTACGTAGGGCGGGGTGAATATATGTTCTATGGAAAAATTATCAACTAAAAAATGAAATAGATGAAATTGTTCCAAAAAACGTTTCGTCTCCCATAAAATGTCAATACCCCATCTTTCTTCCTCTGCTTTGTGTATGCCCTCCCAAATGAATCAGACAAAATAGAATTCTGGCAGTGATTAACGGAATACATTATAGGTCTAGACCTACCATTTGTGATTATGGGTGACCTAAATGAAGGGATGCCCGACCAAAAAAACCCCGGGCCTCCGGTAGTAATGGCATGCTCAAGGGATGCCCGAAGCTCATGTTCGAGGAGGGCGTGAGAGGGACGGATCAGGTCGGGCATTGCAGCGACCGCTGTGCCCTCCTACTCATCGGGGCCTGGCACTTGCCTCGATGGCCGCGTATAGGTCGCGTGATTAAGCGCAATCCATTTTCGGGGCTAGTTGATTCGGTAGGTGAGTTGTTACACACTCCTTAGCGGATTTCGACTTCCATGACCACCGTTCTGCTGTCTTAATCGACCAACACCCTTTGTGGGATCTAGGTGAGCGCGCAGTTGGGCACCATAACCCGGCTTCCGGTTCATCCCGCATCTCCAGTTATGCTTACCAAAAATGGCCCACTTAGAGCTCTCGATTCCGTGGCGCGGCTCAACAAAGCAGTCCCGCCGTCCTACCTATTTAAAGTTTTAGAATAGGTCGAGGGTGTTGCGCCACCGATGCCTCTAATCATTGGATTTACCCGATAGAACTCGCATGAGCTCCAGCTATCCTAAGGAAATCTTCGGAGGGAAGCAGCTACTAGACGGTTCGATTAGTCTTTCTCCCTTATACCCAAGTTAGACGAACGATTTGCACTTCAGTATTGCTTCTGGCCTCCACCAAAGTTTCCTCTGGCTTCGCCCCACTCAGGCATAGTTCACCATCTTTCGGGTCCCGACAGGTATGCTCTCACTCGAACCCTTCTTAGAAGATCAAGGTCGGTCGGCGGTGCGCCCCGCGAGGGGGATGGGTGCTCGGACATGGGTGCTTGGGCACCTCGGAAATGGGTGCTCGGACACGGGTGCTCGGACACCTCGGACATGGGTGCTCGTACACCTCGAACACGGGTGCTTGGACGCTCGGGCATGCGTTCGAGGTGCTCGGACATGGTGTTCGGGGATGCGTCCGAGGTTGTATGTGATGCCCTTAGATGTTCTGGGCCGCACGCGCGTGTTGTGAGGAGGAAATCAAGTATGAAATATAACTAAATTGTTCAAACCAGATTCAGGCCCACGCAAATAAATACAAGACTCCTCCAATGCAGTAATGGGAAAGTCATGATCGAATCCACGAGGAAGCACGTCAACAGTTCTTAGGTAGCTGTAAATTCTCACAGACCAAGCAGCAGAAAAGACAGAAACACTGAAATAAAAGTAGAAAATAACAAACAAAAGCGAAGAACAAAGCAAAATAGAAACTGAAAGCAAAGCAAAGGGCTCGTCGATCTCGACAAGAGTCAACTCGAGATCGACCACAGCAGTCGACAACAGTAACTCAGAAGACAGAAAGCAAACAACTCGACGAAGACAAGCTACTCGATCTCGACCACTACCTACTCGAGATCGACCAGAAACTGTAAAGACAGAAACTTGAGAAGCGACGACAGAAGAAAACACAACTCGACTAAGACAAATTGTACTCGAGATCGACTACAGCTTACTCGATCTCGACGAGTTCCTCCTCTATCTCGACAAGAATACAGAAAAAAACTTAAAATTGCAGAATTAAAGACAAACACAGATTTTTGATGAAATAAACTTCAATATAATGAAAGACTTCCAAAGCCAGGGTTTCAACACCACAACGATAACCATGCAAAGTAACACATAAAGGCATACAAGATCATGCTTTCCATCAAATAACTTTCGTTATTAACAAATAGGCAAATAGAGGCTTTCGTTATTAAGATCACTTTCGCTTCAATAATACATACAAGGATCACCTTCAACTCTCGCAAAAGAATCATGTTATAGGGATAGAAGACGAATTGCACAACAAAATCTGACCTTTATCGCGTTATCTCACATGGCCACCGTCGGGCTCACCCCAGCCCCAGAAGTGGGTGCACTACTCACGCCTCATCGCAATAACAGACATTGAATTGAAAGAAATAATTTGCATTAAACTATATTCAAAAGCCTTTACAATCTTGGCAATCAACTTTCGCAGAAAGCCAAAACCTTAAAAACCTTAGAACTCCTAAACTCTCTACTGGAATTGAATTGTGATTGAATCGGAATGTATGAAAAAACATCCCCCTAGGGCTTTATTTATAGCCTTCTATTCCTTGCGAATCAAGGATAGAATCTTCTGTCTCTATCTAAAATTATATCTAAACGCATAAAAGATAAATAAAATTTTTAAGGAAATAAATCAAAAAGGAAAAGATAATTCTAAAGTGGGTAAGTCTTCATGTCTTGATAGATTGCGTCTTCCATGGATAGACTTGATGGAATCGGATAGATCTTCGGCCAGCTCGACTTCCTTCACGCTCAAGGAATCCCAAGTCTAGTCGGATTGTTCCTCGTCGAGAAGTTTCTGGACACTGGGCTACTCGACCTCGACAAGGACTCGTCGACCTCGAGTAGGATTCATCGTCGACTGGACTTCCCGGCTTGCTCTGCTCGATGTGGCTCGGACTTGGGTTCCTGGTGCTCGTCGATCTCGACCAACTCTTGTCGAGATCGAGTAGGGTTGCTCGAGGATCACTCTCTGTGGTGGTGTCGAGGACTCCTCCTCGGACTGACTCGGGGTGGCTTGTCGATCTCGACCACGGCTTTGTCGAGATCGAGTAGGGTTGAGCTCAGCTTCTCGTCCTCGGCTTCTCTCCTTGTCGACTCCGGGTGTGGCTTTGGGCTTTGTCGATCTCGACCACGGTCTTGTCGAGATCGAGTTGAGTCCCGGAGCTGGGTGGCCTGGCTTTCGATCAAGCTCTGTCAACAAGGCTGTGCTCGGCCAAGTTTATCGATGTCGACTAGGGTCAACTCGAGATCGAGTTACCCTGACTCTCAGCTTGGTTCTGTATTCTCGGATCCTGAGCTTCTGTAGTTGCTTTCCGAGCTTTTCTGACTTTCTGTAGAATTGCTGTTAAAATGCCTTGAAATCTGCGAATTAAACAGAAACTGGTGTAGATTCCATAATTTGACAAATAAGCATAAACTACATAGGTTCTGTACTATCTTAGCCCAAATGTATGAAATGTATGCAGAAATTGATATAAAAGTTACTGTAAAACATGGCAGATTCAGCTCACAACAAACACCCCATACTTAAGCTTGCTTATCCTCAAGCAATACTTTTATTTGTCATTCAGGGGAAGAATTCAAAACTCTCAACATTTTAGATTCATTCTTATATCACCCTGCAATCAATTGCCATCCTCGAAAAGGTACTCATGTCACAGATCCATGCATGTGCAAATATGTAAAAGCAACATCTACGCACAAAAGGAGGGTTATGCAAAACATTCATAAGTGACAAAGCATTGATAATCAAGAAGACTTTAATTTAAGCTCAAATAAGGAGTAGAATGGTAAAAGGCTAAAAGGTGGGCAATTTTTGGCAATGTGGTGCTTTTGATCCGGGGAAATGGAGTATTTCCAAATTGAATTTCCACATTCCTTCTCCATTTAATTCATTACCTTTCATATTGCTTTTTTCAATAATAATGTTTTTACCTCTCTAACCTTAACACTGCCTTCTCGCGAGTCGCAAACATGGGTGTCATGAATGGCCCCGGATACTTAGTGCTTTGGACTCCTCACAATGTGTCCCATCTCTCCAAACTATTATCGTAGAGAGCAGGGTCAATCTACCTTTATCTCCTGAGGTGATTGGATTTTCTTTCACTCATTAAATTTTCCATATATTTCAAACAATTTCCAACCCAACTCCAATAATGATAATAATCACAAACACCATATAACAATCTCCATAATGTGACTTTCATTCTCAACATAATCCCCGGATAGGAAATAAGGTAAAGAATGGCAAATATTTAGATCATGTGGAGCAATAATTGAAATAAGGCATATTACGGCTTTTGTGATGCATAAGCATAGGTAAGGCTAGGAATATAACAATGTGAGCATTATATGGAAATATAAAGTCCTTTATCATCTTATCATGCAACATGTCAAAAGCAACTTCAAATTTTACCTCATTTCATGGTTTTCAAGAAAATATGCACTTCATTGTGACTTCCCTTTACTAGGCGTTTTCATGCTATATCTCTAATGAATCCAATTTTTGCATCGTTGAGTTCAATATAAGCTTCCATGACATTATTTCAAAATTTTCAATGGGGGTCATTTTTCTCAAATTTTGGAAAACATGCATATAAGTACATAAATCAATAATGCATTCCAAAATAGCCATGTAGCAGTTCCAAGAAATAATGCACATATATGTCAAATATAGCAATATGCATGAAGTAAGCTCTTCCGCCACCCCATACTTAAACATTACAGTGTCCTCACTGTATATAAAAACAAGGTAAGGGTAAAGAAAGAAACCCACAAGACAAATGTGCAGATCCTCTAAATTTCGACTAGAGCACCTCCTGGGCCGAGTTTGATATAGCTTGGTTCTATCCATGGACCTGAAAAGTAGAAGACATATACCCATAATAGAAACAACAAAAACCAAAGAAATGTTCAAATCCAAAAACAAAAACAAAGTCTCAACTGTCCTAAATAGTCTATGTACATGCTCTAGATTTTATAGTCGCTAGGCCGACTTTTCCATTTAGCTCAAGGTGGCATCTGCAGGGCCCATGTAGCTTGGGCCTCAAATAAGACTCCATTCTTGTCCATCAGCTGCAATCATCCAGAATGGATCTTGTTCACCACGAAAGGTCCCATCCGTTTCTTGTTGAATTTGTTAGGAAACCAATGATCCTTTGATTTAGAGACATAGAGCTTGTCTCCAACTTCATATTCCTTAGGATCATCATTGGAAATCCTGCACAATCGAACATACCAAGGCAAACCTCTCCCATGTATAGATAAATCTTTAATGGAAATAGGAGAAGAAAGATCCATACCTTGGCTTACCTTTGCAGAGAAGGGATCGGGGACCACTGTGTTTGGTCGATCTCGACTAGGGCTAGTCGATCTCGACAAGTCTGCTGGTTATGGTGGTGTCCTGCTCGCAGATTCAGAAGTCGATGAAGAACAGGGCTTGTCGATCTCGACAAGACTGGTCGACCTCGACAAGGTTTTTTCTCCTGGTGGCTTGCTCATCGAGGAAGGCGGATCTGGTGGCGCCGGGTGGTGGTTGATCTCGACAAGGCTGGTCGAGATCGACGAGATTGGTCCGGCTGGTGGAGTCTGTGTCGAGGAAGACCGTGCCCGAGGATCTTGGTCGATCTCGACTAGGGTAGTCGATCTCGACGAGGGCTCTCCTCCTGGTTGCTGTGGCGTCGAGGAAGAAAGGTCTGGTGGCACCGGGTGGTGGGCGATCTCGACAAGGCTGGTCGAGATCGACGGGGCTCCTGGCTCCGATGTTGTCAGCGTCGAGGAAGGCGAAGCTGGGCTCCCCGAGTGGTGGTCGACCTCGAGTAGCGTGGTCGATGTCGAGGAGGATCCTGGCTCGGTCTGGCTGCTCGACGAGGCTGGTGCTGGTGGAGTCTCCTTGGTCTGGTCGAGATCGACTAAGGTTCTACTCGTTGTCGAGGAGCCTTGGTCGATCTTGACCCCATACTTAGTTCCTGTCAAGGTATCCGAAAAATAATTAATCCATAACGACTTACCTTGGTCTGTGTCGATTGGATTTTCTGTGTTCTCATTCAGGATTGCCATGATCTCTTCCACCTGGGCCTCCATGTCCCTCTTTTCCAGCTCCTCAGGGGTCATATTTCTGACCTTGGGCTCCCCACAGGTGATGTAGCCAGCTGAGATAGATTTGACCTCTTCCATTGGACCTGTATGCCTTTCAGTTTTATTAAAGAAATACTCAATTACCTCATCGCTGATGTTGAAGGTGAGGACTCCTTTCCTTACACTTATGTTGGCATCCACCGTCGCCAAGAATGGTCTTCCTAAAATAATTGGACAAGCAGGGTCTTCTTGCATATCAACTATTAAGAAATCAGCAGGGACGAAGAATTTACCTACTTGTACTGGGACATTTTCCACCATGCCTGTTGGAATGACCACCGTGTTGTTGGCCATGTAAAGTCTAGCATCCACAGGCTCTAAGGCACCTATCTTAATCTTGGACCAAATTGTTAATGCCATTATACTCACACTAGCTCCAAGATCACATAAGGCATTAATTTTGTATGGACCAAATCCAATAGTTATAGCAAACTTACCTGGATCCGGCCTCTTCTCCAATATGTCCAAGTGGCTGCACTCCTCTGTGATTTCTGCCATCGATCGTTTTTTGCTTAGAATCTCCTTCAGGAACTTGACATAAGATGGCATTTCATTGAGAGCTTCTGTGAAGGGGATGGTAACATTGAGCTTCTGAAGCATCTTGATGAAGCGCTGAAACTTGTTCTCTGCTGGGTCCTTTAGAGATTTTGTGGGGAAAGGCAGTTTCTTTTTCAGATTTGGAGCCAGAACAGATGTCGGAGGTGCTGCAGGCTGCTCTATGTCGACTTGGGGCTCCTCGACATCGACTAAGGTCTTGTCGATATCGACTGGATTTGTCGACCTCGAGTTGCTGGGCTGTGCAGACGAAGGTTTCTGAGATTTCTCCTCGAGATCGATGAGGCCCTCCTCGAGATCGACCAGGCCTTTGTCGAGATCGACTACAGGTTTGTCGAAATCGACTTGCTGTTCCTCGTTGTTCTGTTGCTTCCCGACCTCTGACTCTTGTAATTGATGGCCGCTTCTGAGTTTTACAGCAGCGATGTGTCCAGTCTTTCCCTTAGGATTTGGTTCTGAAGATCTAGGGAGCGCACCTGACTGTCTGGGAATTCCTGCTGCCAGCTGACCAATCTGTGTATCAACTGATTTCCGCCAGATATCAATTTCCCCGAGCCTAGAGTTGACACCTTGCATCTGAGTATAGACGGAGTTGAAGGATTACCTAGTTTCTGAGTGGTTCCTCCGTATTTCCTCCAGGATTGTCTGTATATCATCCTTTTTCTGGTCCCTTTCCGGATGTCCTGGAGCTCTGTAGGGCGGGGGGTTCCTAGGGACACCTTGGTTCCATTGTGGTTGCTGAAACCTTTGGTCCCCCATGTAGCGATTGGGACCCCCTGCGTAAGCTGCCTCCTCATGGTGCTCTGCCAGCTTGACTTGCTCTTTGTGTGGGCACTCAGGAGTGGTGTGCCTTTGCGATCCGCATTCAATACAAGGCTGGTTGACAGAGAGATACTTTACTTGCTTGAGGAGCTTCTTATTCTGATCTCTGTAGTATTGCTCCCTAACGTCTGGATCAATCTCCTTAGGGGGATCATATAGAGGCATGGATGGTGTTGGCCTGGCGGATGGGTTCTCTTCATAGGTTGTAGTAGACCCATACTTGTTGTCGTAGGTAGTGAGCTTCCCTAGCACACCCCATGCGTCACTTGGTGGCATTGTCAGATACTCATAGCGAGTATAATTATTGATTCTGTCCTTAGTGACTTGATCAAGAGAGTTGAAAAAGATCTCCTGAATGATGTAGGGTGGCTATCCATGAGTAGGGCAAGATCGCAGAAGTTCCTTGTAGCGCTCACATGCCTTTGCTAGCGGTTCTCCTTGCTTCTGTTTGAAGGCGGTGATTTTCTGGCGGAGATGTGCTGTTTTGGCGGGTGGGAAGAATTTGTTTAGAAATTCTTGCTCTACTTGGGCCCAGGTTGTGAGTGATCTTGCTTTCAGCCCTTCCAGCCATTTCAGTGCAGGCCCAGTGATGGACGGTTTTTAGTCGCTTAAACCGTATCAAAATAAAACTCAAACCTACAAACTAGTATAGCAAGCAAGTAAGAGGTCGATCCCACAGAGAATCAAGTATTTCTCAGCAATGTGTATTTACCAATTAGTAGAAAGGGGGTTTTGGTTGATCGAGATTGAAAAGAAAAGAAAATAAACTATAAACAAAATTGATGCAAAACAATTTAGAGAAGATCGCTCTACCTACAACTATCCACTTTATTTGTTTGAATTGATATTGTAACTTCCTCTTGTCCTTTTAGTCTTCCTATGAATGCCCTTGTCCCGACCTAATATAGTTACTAGTCCAACCAGTCCTAGCAACCCTTATCAATCGAACAGTCCCTAAAGAAGGATTTAACCCAATTGATAGCTTTAAGTTCAGAGATTAGCCAAGGTATTTGCAGTCCCTAAAGAGGGATTTAACAACACATTCAACTTCCTACTCATTCAAATAGTTCAACCAGCCCTAAAGGAACAAGTTTGCTACTTGAGTTAAGGTTCGCAACCAGGAATCTACAAAACCCTAGCAATTGAATTGATCTAACAAGTTGGCCAGACAAGATAGAACAAATCAATAATTAATTAAGCACAAAGAAGTTGAAACATTCAATATAGGAAATAAGGAACAAGATTCAGAAACTCACAATCAATCCAAATAAAGCTTCAATTTGCAAGTAGAACGAAGAGAGTTTAGTCGCCCATGGCGAACATCGCTCTCTCTCCAATTGTCTGATGAAAAGTAGAATGGAATAGAAGTTAATGAAAAATAACATAAAAGTGGCCTAATAAAACATCCAAGTCGGCCTCAAACCAACATAATAGAAACTAGGGTTTTTTTCCTCAAAACGGCGCGCTGACTGTCCGTGCGGCGGGCGCAGCATGAATACCGCCCCTGGCGGCGGGCGCAGCAAACTATGCGGCGGGCGCAGCAAACCATGCGGCGGGCGCTGCATTGGGTTTTCCCGAAAATTCCGTCTCGAATTAGCTCTCGACGTCAACATGAAAGTTGTAGCTCTCTGAAAGAGCTTTCCAACGCATGGTCATAATAGTCGATCGGACAACCGAGGCCTCCAGAAAGTGCAAAACAAGTTCAGCATCTCTGGCGACAACTTCTGCAGACTTGTTCTTCGTTTAGGTTCGCTTCTTCTTCTCAGGACCTCTTGAGATCTTCATGTAAGCTTCTTCGATCAACTAGACATTCTCATCCAATGTGTTATCAACCTATGTCTCCTCCTCGGATCCACGATTACATGGAATAATCAATAAAAACATGTAGATTCCGACTCCGACAACATAGAGAACTAATATGCAAATCATGCTTAATCCATCCATGAAATGCATCTTAACTAAGCTAAATGCAACCTATTATGCCTACCTAAATGCATGCTATCACCCAGCGAGAGACCAGCGAAAAGCTTTCATCTTGACATATTCCAAAGTTGTACCTTCAGCAAGAGTACGGCACATGTCAGAAAAATTTATAATATGTTCAAGAGAACACTCATTAAATCTACCAAAGAAGGCATTATTTTTAAGCTCTATAAGAAATTGAGTGCGAATTTCAAAAGAGTTTTCAGGGATTAGAATCGCCGATTCAAGCACGATGAGAGTGGGATGCATATAATCCTCAGCAGTGGTTGGATATTGGGCAAGCTCAGCTTCTGCTTGCCTTGCGCGCTCATTCGCTTGCTCCCTCGCCGTCCTCGCATTGGCGATAGTAGTATCCTTTGCGGCTAGTTCCCTGGTAAGCCTCTTTATCAGCTGCTCCTGTGTTTCAGCGGCTGCCATGGCTCTTTGCAGTCTAGCTCTGATGTGTAGGAGGCGTTCCGGTTCGTCTAAGGCGTCAAACTCAGGTGGGATACCAGAACGGCGCATACACCTGCGAATTCACTCAAGAGAAAAGGGAGAACTGACTACCTAAGGCGCGATTGATAGCTTCCCCGGCAACGGCGCCAATTTGTTGTGAGGAGGAAATCAAGTATGAAATATAACTAAATAGTTCAAACCAGATTCAGGCCCACGCAAATAAATACAAGACTCCTCCAATGCAGTAATGGGAAAGTCAGGATCGAATCCACGAGGAAGCACGTCAACAGTTCTTAGGTAGCTGTAAATTCTCACAGACCAAGCAGCAGAAAAGACAGGAACACAGAAATAAAAGTAGAAAATAACAAACAAAAGCGAAGAACAAAGCAAAATAGAAACTGAAAGCAAAGCAAAAGGCTCGTCGATCTCGACAAGAGTCAACTCGAGATCGACCACAGCAGTCGACAACAGTAACTCAGAAGACAGAAAGCAAACAACTCGATGAAGACAAGCTACTCGATCTCGACCACTACCTACTCGAGATCGACCAGAAACTGTAAAGACAGAAACTTGAGAAGCGACGACAGAAGAAAATACAACTCGACTAAGACAAACTGTACTCGAGATCGACTACAGCTTACTCGATCTCGACGAGTTCCTCCTCTATCTCGACAAGAATACAGAAAAAAACTTAAAATTGCAGAATTAAAGACAAACACAGATTTTTGATGAAATAAACTTCAATATAATGAAAGACTTCCAAAGCCAGGGTTTCAACACCACAACGATAACCATGCAAAGTAACACATAAAGGCATAAAAGATCATGCTTTCCATCAAATAACTTTCGTTATTAACAAATAGGCAAATAGAGGCTTTCGCGTAAACCCTAATTGTTACTAACCCTTTTTCACATAATTAATCCAAGTTGCATTAAGATCACTTTCGCTTCAATAATACATACAAGGATCACCTTCAACTCTCGCAAAAGAATCATGCTATAGGGATAGAAGACGAATTGCACAACAAAATCTGACCTTTATCGCGTTATCTCACATGGACACCGTCGGGCTCACCCCAGCCCCAGAAGTGGGTGGACTACTCACGCCTCATCGCAATAACAGACATTGAATGGAAAGAAATAATTTGCATTAAACTATATTCAAAAGCCTTTACAATCCAGGCAATCAACTTTCGCAGAAAGCCAAAACCTTAAAAACCTTAGAACTCCTAAACTCTCTACTGGAATTGAATTGTGATTGAATCGGAATGTATGAAAAAACAGCCCACTAGGGCTTTATTTATAGCCTTCTATTCCTTGCGAATCAAGGATAGAATCTTCTATCTCTATCTAAAATTATATCTAAAAGCATAAAAGATAAATAAAATGTTTTAAGGAAATAAATCAAAAAGGAAAAGATAATTCTAAAGTGGGTAACTCTTCATGTCTTGATAGATTGCGTCTTCCATGGATAGACTTGATGGAATCGGATAGATCTTTGGCCAGCTCGACTTTCTTCACGCTCAAGGAATCCCAAGTCTAGTCGGATTGTTCCTCGTCGAGAAGTTTCTGGGCACTGGGCTACTCGACCTCGACAAGGACTCGTCGACCTCGAGTAGGATTCGTCGTCGACTGGACTTCCCGGCTTGCTCTGCTCGATGTGGCTTGGACTTGGGTTCCTGGTGCTCGTCGATCTCGACCAACTCTTGTCGAGATCGAGTAGGGTTGCTCGAGGATCACTCTCTGTGGTGGTGTCGAGGACTCCTCCTCGGATTGACTCGGGGTGGCTTGTCGATCTCGACCACGGCTTTGTCGAGATTGAGTAGGGTTGAGCTCAGCTTCTCGTCCTCGGCTTCTCTCCTTGTCGACTCTGGGTGTGGCTTTGGGCTTTGTCGATCTCGACCACGGTCTTGTCGAGATCGAGTTGAGTCCCGGAGCTGGGTGGCCTGACTTTCGATCAGGCTTTGTCAACAAGGTTGTGCTCGGCCAAGTTTGTCGATGTCGACTAGGGTCAACTCGAGATCGAGTTACCCTGACTCTCAGCTTGGTTCTGTATTCTCGGATCCTGAGCTTCTGTAGTTGCTTTCCGAGCTTTTCTGACTTTCTGTAGAATCGCTGTTAAAATGCCTTGAAATCTGCGAATTAAACAAAAACTGGTGTAGATTCCATAATTTGACAAATAAGCATAGACTACATAGGTTCTGTACTATCTTAGCCCAAATGTATGAAATGTACGCATAAATTGATATAAAAGTTACTGTAAAACATGGCATATTCAGCTCACAACAGCGCGCTACACTGATATATTCAGCGAGTCTATCACCTTGCCAACAGGTCCGGGTAATCTTTGAAATTTCATCGTGATGGGGATAGATCATTGCAATTGTTGGTCTTCAACGAGAAATTCCTAGTAAGCGCAAATCATCAGCTCGCGTTGACTACGCCCCGGCCCTTATTATTATTATTATTATTATTATTATTATTAATATTATTATTATTATTATTATTATTATTATTATTATTATTATTATTATTATTATTATTACTATTATTACTATTATTATTATTATTGTGAAAACAAATTACACAAAGTTGTTTGGAAGCCTCGTAACAAATTGGGCTCCAACACCTTTTTGAATAGTAAAACCAACTCTATGAAAGATAAAATCGCCCTTAACAGACCCACTATCATGACTATTCGTAACCAACTGAACCCGCTTTAGGAAACCGATAGCACCACCCCCCAACTTCCCAAAGGTGGAGAACGCAAATGCCATGAAGCAGTACCCCTTAGCCACACAAATATCTGCATACTTTCTCTCCTTTCTTTCCGTTGCTTGAGAGACTGTCTTGCCAGGTACAAATGAGTCATTGGCTCTGGTCGTGAACGGCGACGCCCCCACTACATCAACACAAGTGTCTCTACCATTGTCCCACCCATACACTAACAGATCACCCGACCTCAGCTCAACACAATCACCACTGCTCATACCTGTATTTGCTTCCTTCTGAACTGCGATGCCTGCTTTAAAACAAATATCCGCTAAAATATCTCGGACCATATTGTATCGATGCTTAGTCCCTAGGCCCCTACTACAATGTAGATCATGATCTCCAAAAGGATCCATCCTATCAAGCTCACAACTGGGACAAGTTGGATAACCACTAAACATAGGAATTGAAAGATGGTACTGGAGGACAGAACGATATTGTCCTGATGGCATGGTCTGGGCAAGCCCCTCAATAGGAGTGGCCAACAGAAAATATTGTGTCCTTTCTCCTCTCACAACCTGTCAAATGTGTAACTGCCTTGGAGTTGGATTAAGAGTAGACACTAAGTTGTCGTAAATGAACTTGAAGTATCGATCCGCCACCACTGGCATGAACTTTTTGGGGGCGGGGGATACAAATAAGTCATCAATATTCGAAATGGACTGGGTGAGAACAATGTCAGGGCCAATATCAGGGCGTCCGGGTGCTGATGTGGCTAAACCAGCCTGATCAAGGACTCTGGAAAAAGTATGAGCATGCCCATCCTAGCGAGCTTGATTACTCAAAATGAAGGTTTGGAGTTCAGCCGTTTGTAGACGGGGTGCAGTGAAGGCAAAATGACTAACATCATATGTCGTGAGCACGCCAAAACCACTAAGCTTTAACAGAAGAGTGGCATGACGCCACTGCCATGGACCAAACCCAGGACCTCCTACACTAACAGCATGCTCAAGGGAGACCCGCAACTCCTCATCAAAACAACCAATAACACCAGAAAGAGCATGAGGGGAGCAAGTACGAAGGGCAAACATCATCTTTGAGACACCAATACAATTCCTGAGAAGGAGCAATTCGCATTGGGGATCATCGAGCTTCCTTACAACCTTTAAAACCTCTAACGCCTTGTCAACCCTCTTCATAACCAACCTGTTGCAGAATGTATCATTGTTGCTGGCCGGTCCGCCTAACAATTTCACCCCCAATTTGGGTCTAGAAATGTTAGATGGAAACTGATGCGGGACCATCCAAGACACCTTCGGACACACCTATACTTGGGGATGGACCTATGATTCGAGCTCACGAGAATGAAGTCATCCTCAAGAGGAAGAAGAAGGCTCCACCATGGGAGAAGGTCCAAAGGTGCAAGCTTGATGGTCGTTCGTTTTTAGATTCGTTCAGCCGTTTGACAGCTTTTCGACGTCTCAGTAAAATGAGTCGTACGGATTCAATATTAATCGGATTGGATCGTGCCATACCCTATCGGAAGGAGGACGAAGAGATCTAAAACTTTGATGTTGAAGGTTTTTCCAGATTCGACATAGAGCTTAGCCGAAAATCAACATCTTTGAGGCTGTCAAGTGTTTAGACGAGAATTTATCCTATTTTTAGTATTTCTTTTAGGGTTATTTTAATTAATTCTTTAAGTTATTATTTTAATTAATTTAGGCCGAAATTCAGTCTTGTTAGGTTAAATAGTCGGCCTCCCTCATGTAGAACAATTAGACGTCTCTTTTATGAAAATTTCAGTTTGTGTGAAACACAATTGAGAGAAAGTCAATCGACTCGAAGCGTGGCTCGTCGATTGCAACTATTGGCATAGATCTTGCTTGGTTTGCTTTGAGTTCGTCAACCTCGTGAGAGCTTGGTGATCCTGGTAATCACAAGTCCCCTCCTTGTGCCTCCAAGTTGTCCGCTTGGTTGTGTAAGGTTGTAGAGGCGGGCTTTATAGTCGTTGGTATTTGGTTCCTACCCTCTTAGGAGGCCTGAGGTCTTTGCCTTGTTCTATTTTAGTTCGAATCACCCATCTATCGGTCTTTATTTCGTTGTTTTGTTGAGTCTTTCAGTGCTGCGTTTTGTGTGTTCTTATTCTATTCTTGAGTCTTTGCTTCCATTCTTGTCTTTGAGTCTTGATTGTCGAAGATCGGGCCATCCTACGGCTAACCCCGTATCAGAAACGAACCAACTTTTAAGCTCCTCGCATCTTCTGTTGGCCAGAACAACTCAGTTTTCTGAATGTTAATGAATAGCCCCAACTTCGGACCCTCCTCGACCACAATCTCTAAAGCTTTAGCAACCTCACCAGTTTCACCAGCTAAAGTACCATCATCTAAATACCAAGCATTGATATCAAGAACACATGAGGTATTGATTTTCGTGACAAGCGGATGCATAACTAGAGCAAACAAAAGCGGACCTAGGGGATCACCCTGCTGCACACCTTGACAAGAGCGCAAAGGAACGTCGTGCTAGTAAAGACGAGCAGGTTGGGCATAGCAAAATTCAACCCAAGGAGCAATAGAGGGGCAACGGGCACGCACTTCCCGAATCAAAGCACTCATATCGACAAGATTAAATGTGTTAGAAATGTCCACAAGAAGTAAGGACCTGCCACTTTTCAGCCCATTATCTGCCAAGAGTCTGTTAACTGAATGAAGGATAGCTTCACCTCCCCCAAACACTCCTACACCCTATTATTATTATTATTATTAATATTATTATTATTGTTATTATTATTATTATTATTATTCTTATAAACAAAACATTATTATGATGGAAAAAAAATTACATAACGTTAGTTGGAAGTCTCGTAACAAATTGAGCTCTAACCCCTTTTTGAATAGCAAAACTAACTCTATGAAATATGAAATCACCATTATCATACCCTGCCCCGTGACTTTTCGTAACCAATTGAACCCGCTTCATAAAACCAATAGCATCATCCCCCAGTTCTCCAAAAGTAGAAAACGCAAATGCCATGAAACAATACCCCTTAGCAGCACAAATATCCGTGTACTTTTTCTCCTTTCTTATAGTGGCTTGAGAGACTGCCTTGCCGGGTACAAAGGAATCATTAGCTCTAGTTGTGAACGGTGAAGCACCAACCACATCCACACATGTGTCTCTACCCTTGTCCCACCCATAAACCAACAAATCTCCTGGCCTCAACTCAACACCATCTTCATTACTCATACCAGTATACGCTTCCTTCTGAACGGCGATGCCCGCTTTGTAACAAATGTCAGCCAAAACATCTCGGACCATGTTGTGTCGGTCCTTCATTCCGATGCCTTGACTGCAATGCAGAGCGTGATCTCCAAATGGGTCCATCTTGTCAAGCTCACAACTAGGACAGGTCGGATAGCCACTAAACATAGGGATCGAAAGATGGTATTGGAGGACCAAACGAAACTGGCGAGACGACATGGTTTGAGCTAGACCCTCAATGGGAGTGGTCAACAAAAAATCATGCGCTTTGTCTCCTCTCACCACTTGCAAAACATGCAGTTGCCTGGGAGTCGGATTGAGGGTGGACACTAAGTTGTCATCAATGAACTTGAAGTATCGATCCGCCTGTACTGACATGATTTTTTTGGGGGCGGGGGATACAAACAAGTCATCAATATCCGATCCAACACAGGCGACATACCTCGAGATAGATTGGGTGAGGACGCTATCAAGGAAACTGTCCGGACGTCCAGAAGGTGAAGACAAAATGGATGTTTGGAGTTCAGACGTTTGGAGACGAGATGCGATGAAAGCAAAATGACTAACATCCTTCGCCGAAAGCACCTCAAACCCACCAAGTTTTAAAGGAAGAGTCGCCTGACGCCACTGCCATGGACCAAACCTTGGGCCTCCTGCAGTAATAGCCTGCTCAAGGGAAGCTCGAAGCTCATCATCAAAGCACTTTATAGCGTCAGGGAGGGCATGAGGGGTGCACGTTCGAAGAGCAAACATCAATCTGGAGACCCCGATACAATTTCGTAGAAGAAGCAATTCGCACTGGGGATCTTCTATCGATTTTTCAACCCTCTTCATAATCAAGCTATTGCAGAATGTAGCACTATTGCTGGCCGGACCACCTTACAATTTCACTCCCAATTTGGGTCTAGAAATGTTAGATGGGAACATACCAACTTCAAAGCTCCTCGGATCTGCAGTTGGCCAAAGTAATTCAGTTTTCTGAATATTAATGAATAGCCCCAACTTCGGACCCTCTCTAACCGCGATCTCCAACGCCTTAGTAACCTCCCTGGTGTCACCTGATAAGGTACCATCATCTAAGTACCACGCGTTAATGTCAAGAGCACATGCGGTGTTAATCTTGGTGACAAGCAGATGCAAGACTAACGGAAACAAAAGCGGACCTAGCGGATCACCCTATTGCACGCCTTGACAAGAACGCAAAGGAACATCATGCCAATACAGACGAGCCGGTTAGGCATAACAAAATTCAACCCATGGAGCAATGGAGGGGCAACGGATGCGAACTTCCCGAATCAAAGCGCCTCTATCAACAAGATTAAAGGCGTTAGAAAAGTCCACAAGAAGCAAGGACATGCCCGTATCCATACCCTTATCTAATAGTAAACTGTTAACCGAATGGAGGATAGCCTCGCCACCCCCCGACACACCCACACCAAACTGATGTGTGCCCAAATATCTATTGAGCTCCTTGGTGACAATAGAAGCCGCCGATTTGGAAACCAACCTCCTCCAAATAGAACCTACTGCAATAGGACGAACACCCCCACCTGGTTTCAGCAACGGGGTCAGGGGAGCACTCGCCACAAATTCCGCAAGCACTCGAGGGCAAGCACCCGACAGAAAAAGGTTAACAACACCCGTGATGGCTCCTACAAGCTCACTAGCAATGCCGTCACATACTCCACCCAGAATCTCGACGAGATGTTGCGCTCAAAGCCCGTCTTTCCCACAAGAAGTACCCTTGGGGAAGCTCCTGATCCGATTTAGGACTAACTCTTTACTAACTGTCAATGCAGGCACCAGGAGAGGATCACATGGAACAGCTAGTGTGGGGTGGGGGGGGGGGGGGGAATAGGATGCTTAGTAAGAAGCTTATTATTATTATTATTATTATTATTATTATTTTTTTTTTTATTTTTTTTTTTATTTTTATTTTTTTTTATTATAAAATATTATTATTATAAAGATGGCTTACATAAAGTTGGTTGGAAGCCTCGTAACAAATTGAGCTCCAACGCCTTTTTGAATAGTGAAACCAACTCTATGAAAAACAAAATCGCCGTTAACAAACCCCGTACCATGACTTTTCGTAACCAACTGAACCCGCTTCAAAAAACCAATAGCCTTATCTCCCAATTCCCCCAAAGTAGAAAACGCAAATGCCATGAAGCAATACCCTTTAGCAGCACAAATATCTGCATACTTCTTCTCCTTCCTTTCCGTGGCTTGAGAGACTGCCTTGCCTGGTAAAAAGGAGTTATTGGCTCTAGTTGTGAACGGCGAAGCCCCAACTACGTCAACACAAGTGTCTCTACCCCTATCCCACCCATAAACCAATAGATCACCCGGCCTCAGCTCAACACCATCGTCGCTGCTCATACCTGTATGCGCTTCCTTTTGAACTGCAATGCCTGCTTTATAGCATATGTCTGCCAAAACATCTCGGACCATGTTGTGTCGGTGCTTGGCCCCAATTCCCCGACTACAATGTAGAGCATGATCTCCAAATGGGTCCATCCTGTCAAGCTCACAACTAGGACAAGTCGGATAACCACTAAACATAGGGATCGAGAGATGGTATTGGAGCACAGAACGAAACTGTCTGGATGGCATGGTTTGAGAAAGGCCCTCAATGGGAGTAGCCAACAAAAAATCATGTGCTCTTTCCCCTCTCCCTGCTTGCAGAATGTGTAACTGTCTTGGCGTCGGATTGTTTGTGGACACTAAGGTGTCATCAATGAACTTGAAGTATCGATCCGCCAATACTGACATAAACTTTTTGGGGGCGGGGGATACAAACAAATCATCAATATCCGAACCAACACAAGTGACATACCTCGAGATGGATTGGGTGAGAACACTGTCCAGGCTATTGTCAACTAGTTATTACATAAGATTGGATGGGAGCCGGCTAACAAGCTGAGCTCCGCAACCCTTCTGAATGCTAAAGGCAAATCTAGTCAACTCTATTATTATTATTATTATTATTTTTATTATTATTATTATTATTATTATTATTATTATTATTATTATTATTATAAAAGTGTCTACATAAAATTGGATCGGAGCCGGCTAACAAGCTGAGCTCCGCATCCCTTTTGAATACTAAATGCAATTCTAGTCAGAGTGTGACACAAATCCCTACCATATCCAGGTACCCCCTTAGCGACCCCACACACCCGCTTGAGGAGTCCCATAGCATCATCCTCCAAGTCACCAATAGTGGAAAAAGAAAACGGTAGAAAGTGATAACCTTTGGCCTTGCAGATGTCCTCGTACTTCCTCCTTTTGTTATTAGCAGCCACTCTAGCCGCTTTACCCGGAACGAAACTAGAAAGACCAGCCGAACTGAAGATAAAAGTTCCGGTAATGTCAACACAAGTGTCTTTGCCCTGGAACCAGTTGTAGAACAGAATATCAGCCGGTCGAAGCTCCCCCCCCCCCTTTGTCATCAACCATACCAGTAGACGCCTCTTTACGTACAGAGATTCCGGCCTTCAAGCACTCATCATACAAAGCATCACGCACCACATTATGTCGATGTTTAACACCAATATCAGCAGCACAAGCAGGTGCGTGATCACCCCATGCATCTAAAATGCCTTTCTCACAAGCCGAGCATTTGGATCCCGCACTAAACAACTCAATTCCCAAACGGTATTTAATAACTAAGCGAAAGGTAACGGGGTTCATAACCTGACCAAGACCGAAAATAGGAGAAGCCTTTAGCCACTGTTGGGCCATAGGGAGCTTCAGATTCGCAATAAGAGCTTCTTCCCTTCCAGTGAGAGCAAAGTCTACCTTGATATGCTTGTCCACATTTTTGTAGTAGCAGCTAGCCATTTTCTTCATTAGGCAGGGGGCTGGCTATAATACACACATGTCCAAGACATCCTTATCGATAGCATTAACCCAACTGGAGACCGCTAATTCGAAAGAGGGCCCATCACCAGTCACTCCAGCACTCCTCAAAATACGATCCTGCAAACCACGGGACTGGATGCTCGAAGCGAGAAAGACATAATGCAACGTGTCTGCAGCGGTGTAGACCCCAAGTCCACCATAATCTAGGGGCAAAGTAGACAGACGCCACTGTAAAGGGCCGAAGCCTGATCCTCCCAGCGTAACTACCTGTTCCACTGAAGACCTCAAAGAATCGTCCTTAATTAATACAATTCTTATTATATTAAAAAAATTACTAAAATATAGATATAGATTGTCCTTAATTAATAATAATGAATGAATATATTGTACGTATTTTTAAATTATTATTATTATTATTATTATTATTATTATTATTATTATTATTATATTTGGATTAATACAATTCTTATTATATTAAAAAAATTACTAAAATATAGATATAGATTGTCCTTAATTAATAATAATGAATGAATATATTGTACGTATTTTTAAAAAAATCTAATTGGACGAACTCCCTAAAATGAAGATGATTTTGACACATTACCAAGAACTCTTCTCTTTTAAGAATTTATATAGGTATAGAATATAGATATAAATGAATAAGTATAATTGTGTTTAAAAGGCTTTGTTAAAATTTTGGGTCACAATGTTGTGAGCCTAATTAGCCATGTTTTACATTATCTTTTATATCGATTTCTGCATACATTGCATACATTTGGGTTTGAATGATACAAAATATGTGTAGTTTATGCTTAGTTGTTATATATGGAGGTCTACACAAGTTTTTGTCATATTTCGCAGAAATCGGACGCATTTTGGAGCTTAAAGGAAAGTCATGGAGAAGCCAAGAATGGTGCAGCTGGAGGGAAGGCCAATTTCCGGTTTACATCGTTCTGAATCAGGCTGTGATGTCTTCATGAGAGTTGTAGCCCTCGGAAAGAGCTTTCCAACGCATGGTCATATGTGTCAATCCGACAACCGAGGCACCAGGAAAGTGCGTTTTACGAACAGAGCTGGGAGCTGAGGAAAGTTATCGATGTCGACAAGATTTGTCGACATCGACAAGTTTCTACTCGACATGTGCACTGGACGTCGAGTACGAGTTGCTGAGCTGAAGACGAAGATTTTACTCGACGTCGACAACTTTTGTCGATGTCGAGGAGACATGTCGAGAAGATTTGTCGAGCAGCTCCAGAAGCCGAGATCGAGGAGAAGTCCGAAGAGAAAGGAGATTACTTGCAAGCCAAGATTCGACGTATTCTATCCGAATCTATCAAGATCTATCAAGACCGAAGAAGATGTCCACATATTAGATATAATCCTAGTCAATCTATTTTATTTAATTACACTATGTTATTTATTTATCATTAAGTTTTAGATATAGTTTTAGATAAAGATAGATATCTTCTATCCTTGATTAGCGAGGATTAGAAGCCTATAAATAAAGCCCTAGGGGCTCAGTTTCAATCATTCAATTTCAGTTAGATTCAATTTCAGAGAGAAGTAAGTAGGAGAAGTAGAGAGAGAGAGAGAGTGAGCAGCCGGTTGGAGTTGTGAAGCGAGAGCGGAGTTGGCTTCGAGCGGTTGTAAACTTTGGTTTATTTTTATGCAAGTTTCCTCTTTTACGAAGATGTCTTTTATTGCGATGAAGAGCGAGTAGTCCACCCACTTCTGGGGCTGGGGTGAGCCCGACGGTGGCCATGTGAGGCGATGCGGTAAAGGTCATATCTTTTGTGCGATTCGTCTTCTATCCCTATGAGCATGATTCTTTTGCGAGAGTTGAAGGTGATCCTTGTTTGTGTTATTGAAGCGAAAGTGATCTTAATGCAACTTGGATTAATTATGTGAAAAGGGTTAGTAACAATTAGGGTTTATGCGAAAGCCTCTATATTCCTATTTGTTAAATAACGAAAGTTATTTAGATGGAAAGCATGATCTTTTTTGCCTTTATGTGTTACTTTGCATGGTTACTGTTGCGGTATCGAAACCCTAGCCTTGGAAGTCTTTAGTTTATTGATTTATTTCACCGAAATCTAAGTTTCTGTTCGAAAAGCACTTGCAATTTACTTTCTGTTACTTGTCGAGATCGAAGAAGTCTTGTCGACATCGAGTCAACAACTCCACATCGAGGAGATATTCACTAAGATCGAGTTTCTGTTTTAGTCGAGTTCTTCTGTCTTGTCGATCTGTGTTCTGTGTCGAGGAGTTTTGTCGACATCGACAACCTTTGTCGACGTCGAGGAAACTCGGTCGAGTACTTTGGTCGAGTACTTTTCTGTTATCGGCTAGGCTGTTGTCGAGTACTTTTTGCTTTGCTTTACTTTCTGTCTTTATTTTATTCTTTGCTTTTATTTTGTTTGCCCTTGCCGGGTGTATTTGTCTTTGCTTGCTTTTGTCTTCGTTTCTGTGCTTTTCTGCTGTGTCTGTGAGAATCTGATAGCTACCTGAGAACTGCTGACGTGCTTCCTCGTGGATTCGATCCTGACTTTTCTCTTACTACAACGGGAGGAAGTCTTGTATTTATTTGCTGAGACAGGGGAGTCGTTCTAAACCATATTCTATTCTATACTTGACTTACTCCTGCAACAACAAATTGGCGCCGTTGCCGGGGAAGCAATCAATCGCGCCTTAGGTAGTCAGTTCTCACTGTTTCTTTGAGTTAGTTTGCAGGTGTATGTGTCGTTCTGGTCAAACACCTGAGTTTGACGCCTTAGACGAACCGGAACGCCTATTCCACATCCGAGCTAAACTACAAAGAGCCATGTCAGCTGCGGAGACACAGGAACAGCTGATCGCTAGGCTCACAAGGGATCTAGCCGCCAGAGATGCTGCCCTCGCTACTGAGAGGGCAGAAAAAGAACAAGCAAATGAGCGTGCTAGACAAGCAGAAGGCGTGCTCGCCCAGTATCCTCTTACTGCAGAGGATTACATGCATCCCACTCTCGTCGTGCCTGAATCGGCCATTCTTATCCCTGAAAACTCCTATGAAATTCGCACTCAATTTCTAATTGAACTTAAAAATAATGCTTTTCATGGGAATTTTAATGAGTGTCCTCTTGAGCATATTATAAACTTTTCTGACATGTGTCGTACACTTGCTGAAGGTACCACTCTGGAGTACATCAAGATGAAGGCTTTTCGATGGTCTCTCGCCGGCCCCGCATTGCAATGGTTAGTAGGGCTTAAACCGCGAAGCCTCACGACATGGGCCCAAGTAGAGCAGGAATTTCTCGACAAATTCTTTCCTCCTGCCAAGACAGCACTCCTACGCCAAAAGATCACAGCTTTCAGACAGAAACCTGGGGAACCGCTGGCAAAGGCATAGGAGCGCTACAAGGAACTTCTGCGATCCTGTCCCACCCATGGACAACCACCTTATGTGGTTCAGGAGATTTTCTTCAATTCTCTTGATCAAATCACTAAGGATAGAATCAACAATTATACTCGATATGAGTTCCTAACAATACCACCAATTGAAGCATGTGGTATCCTGGATAAGCTCACCAATTACGACAACAAGTATGGGGCTCCTGCAAACTATGAGGAGAATACCTACGCTAGGCCAACACCATCTATGCCACTTTATGAGCCCGCAAAGGAGATTGACCCAGATGTCAGGGAGCAATACTATAGAGACCAGAATAAAAAGCTCCTCAAGCAAGTCAAATATCTGTCTGTCAACCAGCCTTGCATCGAATGCAGATCACAGAGGCACACCACTACTGAGTGCCCACACACAGAGCAAGTCAGGATGGCAGAACATCATGAGGATGCAGCTTACGCAGGAGGGCCTAATCGCTATATGGGGGATCAAAGGCCTTATCAACATCAATGGAACCAAGGTCCCCCTAGGAATCCTCCACCCTACAGAGCTCCAGGACATCCAGAAAGGGATCAAAGGAAGGATGATCTGCATCTGATCCTTGACGAAATGCGCCGAAATCAGGGCACCATCAACCATCAATTCCAGAACATCAATACAAAGCTTGGAGAAATTGATGTCTGGAGAAAATCAGTGGATACTCAGATTGGCCAACTAGCAGCAAGTGTCCCTAGACAATCAGGTGTACTCCCTGGATCCTCTGAACCTAATCCTAAAGGTAAATCTACTGGACATATAGCTGCTGTAAAGCTCAGGAGCGGACATCAATTACGCGAGCCAGAGGTCGGAAAGCAGCAGGGCAGCGCCGAACAGCAACTCGATGTCGACGAACATCTTGTCGATGTCGAGAACCCTCTTGTCGATGTCGACAACTCCTCTGATCGACCAACCTCTGCACTGAACAACAACTCGACATCGAGGAAAGTTGTCGATGTCGAGGAGCTTGTCGATGTCGAGAAGTCCCATGACGATGTCGATAAGACTGCAACACCTCCGACGTCTGTTCTGGCTCCAAATCAGAAAAAGAAGCTACCTTTCCCCACGAAATCTCTAAAGGACCCAGCGGAGAAGAAGTTTCAGCGCTTCATCAAGATGCTTCAGAAACTCAATGTCACCATACCCTTCACAGAAGCTCTCAATGAAATGCCGTCCTATGTCAAGTTCCTAAAGGAGATTCTGAGTAAAAAGCGATCGATGGCGGAAATCACAGAGGAGTGCAGCCATCTGGACATATTGGAGAAGAGGCCGGATCCAGGTAAGTTTGCTATAACTATTGGATTTGATCCATACAAAATTAATGCCCTATGTGATCTTGGAGCCAGTGTTAGTATTATGCCTTTAACAATTTGGTCCAAGATTAAGATAGGTGCCCTGGAGCCCGTGGATGCTAGACTATACATGGCCAACAACACAGTGGTCATTCCAACAGGCATGGTAGAAAATGTCCCAGTACAAGTAGGTAAATTCTTCGTCCCTGCTGATTTCTTAATTGTTGATATGCAAGAAGATCCTGCTTGTCCAATTATTCTGGGGAGACCATTCTTGGCGACTGTGGATGCCAACATAAGCGTACGGAAAGGAGTGCTCACCTTCAACATCAGCGATGAGGTAATAGAGTATTCTTTTAATAAAACTGAAAGGCATACGGGTCCGATGGAAGAGGTCAAATCAATCTCAGCTGGCTACATCACCTGCGGGGAACCCAAGGTCAGGAATATGACCCCCGAGGAGCTAGAAAAGAGGGACATGGAGGCCCAGGTGGAGGAGATCATGGCAATCCTCAAGGAGAACACAGGAACTAAGTATGGGGTCGTAGTCGACAAAAACTCCTCGAGATCGAGTAGTTTAGTCGACATCGACAAAGATCAGAAACCTCCACCAGCATCGTCGAGTAAGCCACTGAAACCAGAGAACAACTCGACATCGACAACACTTGTCGATATCGACAAGATTGAGGCTTCCTCGACACCACCTCCCTCGACGAGAAACCCAACTGAAGACAGTAACTCCTCGACATCGATAACTCTTGTCGAAATCGACAAGATCCGGGTTTCCTCGACACCTCCTTCCTCGACTCCACCTTCATCGACGAGAAATCTACTGGAAGTCGAGAACAACTCGATGTCGACAAATCTTGCCGATGTCGACAAGATCTTGGTCTCCTCGACTTCTCCTTCCTCGACTTGCAGTCCACCAGATGAGCCAACTTCATCGATGTCGAGTAACACTGCTCGATGTCGACAAAATCCAGTGGTTCCCGAGTCCGATTCTGCGAAGGTAAGCCAAGGTATGAATCTTTCTTCTCCTATTTCAATTAATGATTTATCTATACATGGGAGAGGTTTGCCTTGGTATGTGCGCCTATGCAGGATTTCCGATGACAATCCAAAGGAATACGAAGTAGGAGACATGGTCTATGTCTCTAAATCAAAGGATCATTGGTTTCCTAACAAATTCAATAAGAAGAAGATGGGACCATTCACGGTTAATAAGATCCATTCAGGAGGAATTCAGCTGAAAGATAAAAATGGAGTCTTGTTCGAAGCCCAAGCTACATGGGCTCTGAAGATGCCACCTTGAGCTTAACGGAGAAAGTCGGCCTAGCTACTATAAAATCTAGAGCTTGTAAATAAACTTTTTATTTTGGGACTTTTTGGACATTGTTGTTTGTTTGCTTTAGGTTTTGGACATTGTTTTTAGGATTATACTATTGTGGGTATTTCTTTTCTAACGAATCTTGCAGGTATGAAGAAGCTACAGTCTTGTCGACATGAGGGAAGAAACTCGACATCGACAAACCACATCGAGCAAGCCTGTGGTCGAGAAGATCACCCTGGAGGGAACAGGAAGAACTCGATGTCGAGGAGATGTTGTCGACGTTGACAAGTTCTCGAGATCGACTAGAGTTGTCGATATCGACAAGCCTTGCAGCAGCGCTTCTTCACTCGATTTTTGACGATCTACACATCTGTCTTGTGAGTTTCTTTCTTTACCCTTGTTTTTTATACAGTGAGGACACTGTAATGTTTAAGTATGGGGTGGGGGAAGGGCTTATTGATCATATTTGACATACTTGTGCATTATTTCTTAAGAATTGCTACATGGCTATTTTGGAATGCATTATTTGATTTATGTACTTATATGCATGTTTTCCAAAAATCTTGAAAAATGACCCCCATTGAAATTTTTGAATAATGTCATGGAAGCTTAAATTGAACTCAACGATGCAAAATTGGATTCATTAGAGATATAGCATGAAATTGCCTAGTAAAGGGAAGTCACAATGAAGTGCATTATTTCTTGAAAACCATGAAATGAGGTAAATTTTGAAGTTGCTTTTGACATGTTGCATGATAAGATGATGGAGGACTTTATATTTCCATATAATGCTCATATGTTTAAATTCCTAGCCTTACCTATGCTTATGCATCACAAAAGCCATAATATGCCTTATTTCAAATATTGCTCCACATGATCTAAATTTTTCCATTCTTTTTCTTATCCGGGGATTATGTTGAGAATGATGTTACATTATGGAGATGTCATATGGTGTTTGTGTTGTTATTATCATATTTGGAGTTTGGAAGGAAATTTATTGAAATATATGGAAAATTTAATGAGTGAAAGAAAATCCAATCACCTCAGGAGATAAAGGTAGATTGACCCTGCTCTCTAAGATAATAGTTTGGAGAGATGGGACACATTGTGAGGAGTCCAAAGCACTAAGTATCCGGGGCCATTCATGACACCCATGTTTGCGACTCACGAGAAGGCAGTGCTGAGATTAGAGAGGTAAAAGCATTATTATTGATAAAAGCATTATGAAAGGTGATGAATTATATGGAGAAAGAATGTGGTATGAAATTCAGTTTGGAAAGTACTCCATTTCCCTGGATTAAAAGCACCACATTGCCAGAAATTGCCCACCTTTAGCCTTTTACCAATCTACTCCTTCATGAGCTTAAATTAAAGTCTTCTTGATTATCAATGCTTTGTCACATAAATTGTTTGTGCATAAACCTCCTTTTGTGAGTAGATGTTGCTTTGATGTATTTGCACATGCATGGATCTATGACACTAGTACCTTTTCGAGGATGGTAATTGATTGCAGGGTCATATGACAATGAATCTAAGATGTTGAGAGTTTGAATTCTTCCCTCGAATGACAATTAAAAGTATTGTTTGAGGACAAGCAAGCTTAAGTATGGGGTATTTGTTGTGAGCCTAATTAGCCATGTTTTACATTATCTTTTATATCGATTTCTGCATACATTGCATACATTTGGGTTTGAATGATACAAAATATGTGTAGTTTATGCTTAGTTGTTATATATGGAGGTCTACACAAGTTTTTGTCATATTTCGCAGAAATCGGACGCATTTTGGAGCTTAAAGGAAACTCATGGAGAAGCCAAGAATGGTGCAGCTGGAGAGAAGGCCAATTTCCGGTTTACATCGTTCTGAATCAGGCTGTGATGTCTTCATAAGAGTTGTAGCCCTCGGAAAGAGCTTTCCAACGCATGGTCATATGCGTCAATCCGACAACCGAGGCACCAGGAAAGTGCGTTTTACGAACAGAGCTGGGAGCTGAGGAAAGTTATCGATGTCGACAAGATTTGTCGACATCGACAAGTTTCTACTCGACATGTGCACTGGACGTCGAGTACGAGTTGCTGAGCTGAAGACGAAGATTTTACTCGACGTCGACAACTTTTGTCGATGTCGAGGAGACATGTCGAGAAGATTTGTCGAGCAGCTCCAGAAGCCGAGATCGAGGAGAAGTCCGAAGAGAAAGGAGATTACTTGCAAGCCAAGATTCGACGTATTCTATCCGAATCTATCAAGATCTATCAAGACCGAAGAAGATGTCCACATATTAGATATAATCCTAGTCTATCTATTTTATTTAATTACACTATGTTATTTATTTATCATTAAGTTTTAGATATAGTTTTAGATAAAGATAGATATCTTCTATCCTTGATTAGCGAGGATTAGAAGCCTATAAATAAAGCCCTAGGGGCTCAGTTTCAATCATTTAATTTCAGTTAGATTCAATTTCAGAGAGAAGTAAGTAGGAGAAGTAGAGAGAGAGAGAGAGTGAGCAGCCGGTTGGAGTTGTGAAGCGAGAGCGGAGTTGGCTTCGAGCGGTTGTAAACTTTGGTTTATTTTTATGCAAGTTTCCTCTTTTACGAAGATGTCTTTTATTGCGATGAAGAGCGAGTAGTCCACCCACTTCTGGGGCTGGGGTGAGCCCGACGGTGGCCATGTGAGGCGATGCGGTAAAGGTCAGATCTTTTGTGCGATTCGTCTTCTATCCCTATGAGCATGATTCTTTTGCGAGAGTTGAAGGTGATCCTTGTTTGTGTTATTGAAGCGAAAGTGATCTTAATGCAACTTGGATTAATTATGTGAAAAGGGTTAGTAACAATTAGGGTTTATGCGAAAGCCTCTATATTCCTATTTGTTAAATAACGAAAGTTATTTAGATGGAAAGCATGATCTTTTATGCCTTTATGTGTTACTTTGCATGGTTACTGTTGCGGTGTCGAAACCCTAGCCTTGGAAGTCTTTAGTTTATTGATTTATTTCACCGAAATCTAAGTTTCTGTTCGAAAAGCACTTGCAATTTACTTTCTGTTACTTGTCGAGATCGAAGAAGTCTTGTCGACATCGAGTCAACAACTCGATATCGAGGAGACATTCACTGAGATCGAGTTTCTGTTTTAGTCGAGTTCTTCTGTCTTGTCGATCTGTGTTCTGTGTCGAGGAGTTTTGTCGACATCGACAACCTTTGTCGACGTCGAGGAAACTCGGTCGAGTACTTTGGTCGAGTACTTTTCTGTTATCGGCTAGGCTGTTGTCGAGTACTTTTTGCTTTGCTTTACTTTCTGTCTTTAGTTTATTCTTTGCTTTTATTTTGTTTTCCCTTGCCGGGTGTATTTGTCTTTGCTTGCTTTTGTCTTCGTTTTTGTGCTTTTCTGCTGTGTCTGTGAGAATCTGATAGCTACCTCAGAACTGCTGACGTGCTTCCTCGTGGATTCGATCCTGACTTTTCTCTTACTACAACAGGAGGAAGTCTTGTATTTATTTGCTGAGACAGGGGAGTCGTTCTAAACCATATTCTATTCTATACTTGACTTACTCCTGCAACAACACACAACTACAATTAAACATAATTGGATATTTTAATAGAATTTTTTGGAAAAAAAATCTAATTGGACAATCCCTTAAATGAAGACAGTTTTGACATATCACCATAAACTCTAATGTTTTAAGAATTTATATAGGTATAGATATAGGTTTTTAGGTTATAGCTATAATTAAAAATAATTGGATATTTTAAAAATTCAAGAAGGATCTCACACTCTGAGAGTAGATTGTGAGAGTAGTGCGTTCTATTGCTATAACAATCAAAATAGACCGAGGTTAGAGAATAGAATAAGAAAGAACAGATCTTTTAGAGTAGAAGAGAGAGAAGAAGCAATCAAAACTAACAAGCAATCTATGGAGAATAGTGATAGATGGATAGTTTCACCCGTTCATCGCAACATAGTTGATTTCTTGATCATCCTTCTTCTTTTATTTGTGATTATTGTGGTTCCTGTTTGTATAGATGTCGAGGCCGCCTACACGATCACTCTAGCATCCCTTACATACTAGGATAGGGGGCGAGTAACATGAAGTCCCAGAATGCAACGACATCAAGATTGGATACTCCCGTCTCTTCCACTTTGTCACTTGCAATCCAGCCATCGATTCAACTAAGAATAACTGCTCATTATGTTAGTTCATGCAATCAAGAATTCAAGATGTCAATTTTCCTAAACGTACCTCTCAAGTATATATAAAAACGATCCTATAAGGATATGCCGACTCCTATGGATTTCAACCTGCGAAGCGGATATAGTCAAAACCATAGCGCGATGTGACTATGTCAAGGTGATCAATCAAGAATACCATGGGTCCATCACCACCCCATATAGGGTAAGTCACAGCCTCATAGGTACGAAGAGAGAGTCCGAATCTAATTAATGAATCATAAAACCCAAGACAAGCAAGGTTGTCATTGAAGCAACCAAATTGAAGGTGTAATTAATTTTGTTTGGGGTTTTCCTTACTCCAGTTGTATTTTGTTTGATTTGATTTGAAGCAATCTGTCGAAAATTTTAGTTCTAGTCTAGGGCTCTTCGAGTTTCACCAGATCAAAAAGCGAAAGAACTGAAGATGGCTAATTAAGTTTTTTAGGGTATTCAGATCGTGAGAGAGAGAGAGAGAGAGAGAGATCTTATGGATATTCAACAAGAGTATCTTTTAATGTTACTGAGTTTATCTTGATATCATTTACCCCTTTCAAAAATTTGATACTCTCATATCTTGGTTTCCGTCTTTATTTTTTTTCAAATCTCTCTATTTTGTGCAAGTGGATGTGACACTTTGGGTTTAGATTTTTCAGAACATCATTATTTACTATTCACATGAGTTAATGAATCTGTACCTGCCTTTTGAACAAAGAGAGAAACGATTCAGTTTCCAGTTTTTTAGCTTTCTCTCTGTCTAATCCACTCCATTTTACACTCTCTGAAGCCCTCTCTCTCTCTCTCTCTCTCTCTCTCTCTCTCTCTCTCTCTCTCTCTCTCTCTCTCGCATCCATTGTCAAAACCCCCCTTCACTGTTTCTAAAACCAAAAATGGTGGGATCAAAGCGTTCTTCAGCATCTCCGTCTCCAGCACCTTCTGCTAAGAGGTTCAAGATGCCGGCCAACAAGGGGAAGCAAATCATGGAGGAATTTGAAGAACACTCCGAGGATTCCAGCGAGAGATCACCATCTCCACCACCTCTGATCAGGAAATCCAAAGGCAAAGCTCCAGCCACTATAGCTACTGCTCGTCCTCCTTAGGTATCCTCTGGCATTTCCCCCAATTGGTTTTATAATAAAGAGGTTGAGGAGTCCTGGAAACAGGACTTCTGCAACCGTCGCTTATGCTTCTGTGATGCTGTCGATTTCAACCTCCTCCAAACCATTTCCCTCCTCCAAACCTATAGTGGGATTGTTGATGAGGGTTGCCTAGATAGATTGGGCATTGCCAAAAATCTGAGGGGGCAATGGTTTCTGAGGAAAGACTCGAAGGGAAAATAGGTTGCTGAACTTAATATGAGTGAGGATAGATTGGATGTTGTGGAGACTGAGATTCAAGACCTTAGGTTTGATCTGAGTAGGATGTAGTCGGATGTGGTGATTCGCCAGGACCAGACTCATGAGCTACTCTCCATGGTCAACTGTAAGCTTGACCAAATGATGCTCCTCAATGCTCTCGCCTACACTGCTACAGGTTCTATCATGCCTTTGGAGCAAGAAACCTATGATCATGTGCGTGAGAAGACTGGGAACGTCATCCTCAACTGTGAAAATCAAGTGAAGAAACGCCCAATTCTGCGCCCCACTCATTCTGAACCCACCATCCTCACGGTCGAACAATACGGTGTGGTCAAGAAGTACAGAGATGTGGAGCGTCAGAGGCAACTTGCACAGATGGAGAAGGACAAGATCACCGAAGACGCCCTGGATAGGTGGAGGAGGAAGTGCAAAAATGAGGTCAGGAGAAAGTATCTTCCACCCAGCAAGCAGTACCCCACCTTTGGCGAATGGGTTGAGGAAGGAGCTGGCATTGCACCTCCTGAAGACCCTACTGCTCCTGGCGCCCCTGGCACATCCTCTGCAGCTAAGCCATCCTCTGCTAAGAAAGGCAAGAAGGCTCTAAAGAGCAAGAAGAAGAAGGCTGCAGATGGGGATTCTGACTCAAGGCCTTGATCTCCCACTCTCTTTTCTCTACTCTCTAAAAACTCATCTTTTGCTGCTCGTCTTTTAAAACTTCTGGTCCGTTGGTTGCTTTTTGGTTGGTGTTTTAGACATTTTCACCTCTCTGCCCTTTTGTTGGAAGACAAAAAGGGGGAGAATGTTTTGGTTGCCCTGCGTTTTGGTACTGGTTGGTTAAGGGCTTGATGTTTTATAACTTCGATGATCCAAACATTTTATGCTTATATTATAATATGCTTATGATTGCTGGAAATATGGTATGAATATTGAAACAGCTTTTGTCTTCCATCAAGGGGGAGATTGAAGACTCCATCATGATTGTAAGATCTTGAGAACTAACGTGCAGGTGATCTAAAGGATGATGAAAGACAAAAAGGCTGGGTTTCAAGGTCTTGAAACCCAGACTAAAATGTTTTGATCACATATACATTTATCTAGTTCAACTTATTCTTTTAAAGGAAAGAATTCGAGGCCAATCTTTTTGGGCCTAAATTATAATGGGCTCTATATTGGGCTATGTGATGAGACTTGGGCTTTATCGATTTATATATGAGTTTCTCATCTAACCCATTTTATGTACTAGATACATTATGCATATTCTTTCATGATTTCACTTTTCATACAAGGAAAGAACCGATCTCCATTTGATCATACTTGATCATGAAGAAAGTTGGAAGAACTCTTGGAAGGCACACAAAGGATCTTCTTTTGGAAAGAATTCAAATACTTTGGAAAGGATTTGAATTTCAAACGGTCTGCCTCCAAGAAGCTCTACGAGTGTTCCAACTATAAAAGGACGAAAGCTAAGAAGGATGAAGTAACTAAGCAACCACGCAAGCATTCATAGCATCCTAAAGCATTCGTCAAGTTTCTCTTACATTCTCATAAATCTTAAGTTGGTGATCATTGTTTAAGAGTTGAGAGAAACACTAGAGCTTATTGTACAAGTCATTCATTTTACACTTAGAGTTTTCATAATCGATCAAGGCACACTTGGTGTGTGTGGTGTGAGCTTTTATTTCACTTGTAAAGTTGTGAGCTAGAATAGAAGCGGTGAGGCTTTTTATAGAGAAAGGGAAGTTTCTCTAGGAAGTTCTAGGCTCAAAGGAAGTGAAATAAGAAGTGTTTGAATCCTACGGATTGGATAATCCTAGGCGAGGACGTAGGCAAGTTGGTGCCGAACCTCGTTAACAATTCGTGTGCTCATCTTTTATATTCCGCATTTACTTTGTCATATTCGATTTTACTTTGTCAAGTCCTGATAGCCTATATCAAGGTCTTGACAAGTTGCACTAAATTTTTATTGTTGCGAAAATCGTCCATACTCTATTCATCCCCCCCTTATAGAGTATTATTCATCGCCTTATAGACTCTTCAATTGGTATCAGAGCTTGGGTCACTGTTTTGATTTAACAATCTTGTGAGTTTTCAGCATGTCTACCGTAGGTAATGGAGGTTTTGCTCAAGGAAGGTCAACCAATAGGCCTCCACTTTTCTGTGACAATAACTTTGTCCACTGGAGATCACTGATGCAAATGTTCATCATTGATCAAGACCTTGAGCTATGGGGCCTGGTCAAGAATGGACCACACGTTCCTAAAAAGACTGTCGATGGAAAGCAAGTTGATAAAACTGAGTCTGATTACGATCAGACTGATCTTGAGAACATTGCTAAGAACTACAAAGCTATGAATCTATTATATTGCGCTCTCGATGCTAATGAGTTTAATCGAGTCTTAGCTTGCAAAAGTGCCAAGGAAATTTGGGACAAACTTATAGTTACTTATGAGGGCACAAGTCAAGTCAAAGAGAGTAAGATTAATATCTTTCTCAGGCAATACGAACTTTTCAAAATGAATCCTGATGAGACAGTAAAGGAGATGTTCACGAGATTCACTCAAATTGTTAACAACCTCGACTCACTTGGGAAAACCTTCTCCATCCCAGAAAAGGTTCGAAAGGTTCTAAGGAGCCTTCCAAAAACCAAGTGGGGTCCCAAGGTTACTGCAATTGAGGAAGCTCAAGATCTCTCTACACTACCATTAGATGATCTTCTCGGAAAACTTATCACTCATGAGATGATATTAAACGAGGAAGATGGAGAAGTACCCTCAACAACAAAGAACCTTGCTCTCAAAGCAAAGAAAGATCACTCACAATCTGAGAGTGATGAATCAGACGACGAAGATGATCCCTTTGCTCTAATCACACGAGGATTAGCTCGAATTCTGAAGATGAAAACACAATTTTCCAACCGTGAAAATGCTGATTCATCTAGATTCAAAAGCAAGTCTCCCAACATGTCAAAGAAGCCAAAAGTGCTAACATGTTTTGAGTGTGGCGAGACAGATCATCTCGTAAAGGAGTGCCCTATGAAGAAAAGAAATAAGTTCAAGAAATATGAACAAAAGAAAAAGGCTATGCTTGCAACTTGGAGTGACTCAGATTCATCATGTGACTCAGACACCGAAAAAGAACAGGCTAATCTCTGTCTTATGGCTGAACACGAAGGATCACAGACTCAAGACCTTGAACAAGTGGTAAGAAATCTAATGTCTAGTCCTCCCGATGTTCTTTCTGAAGTCCTAAGAAATATGATTTCTAATGAAGATGCTTACAACAGTGAAATCAACACCTTGAAGAAAAAGCTGATAGATCAACAGAAATGCATCAGTGATATATCGCTGGAAATGAAAAATCTTGAAACATCTCGGACAGCCCTTGACATTAAAGTCAAGACCTTGAGCTTAGAAAATTCTGATCTCAGGCAAAGCCTCTCCTCTCTAAAGAATCATAATGAGGATTTAGAGAAAGAGAAGGCAAAGCTAACCGATAAGTGTCAAGACCAGCAGACTTCACTCATTCAATTCACCAGATCTAAAGCTAATCTTGATAAGATGTTGGGTGAACAACAACTCTCTATTAATAGAAGTGGTATTGGATACAACAAGAATTTTCCAAAGAAACCTAGTACCACTTTTGTTAAAGCTAAAGGCTATTGGCGTTCACTGATAGGCTAAAACCTACACCCACAAGTGTATGGGGTTCAGTTGTAGTATATCGAGTGTCGTATCACAAGGACCAATGGAGTATCGATTGTAATTTTGAGCTAGTTCGACCAAGTTCGGACTAAACAAGCAGATTTGAGAGTGTTTGTGTGTAAAGTAACCAAGAAAAGCAATTAAGTATTATGAAATATATATGGGGAAAACGTTCTAGGATTAAGGATATACCAACAATGCATCGTCAATAGGCATAAAATATTTTCTTGCTCGAGTGATTTCAAAATCAAATTGTGGAGGTAGGTTATCTAAGGTAATCGCGCATCACCTTTCGGGTTTAAGCAACCGATTTAGGCCCTTTAAGTTCGTAGATTTTTAGGCAATAATCATGTTAACTTCGCCTTTCGGCTCCGAATAATATCAAAATTGCCCAAAACATCCATGATAACCTAGGAATCCTCAAGAAGTTTAGTTTCACTTTCGATCAATAAACTTCGGTTTTAATCATGTAGTTCTGATGGATCCTAATCGCCTTTCGGTCTCAATTCACCATCTAAATTCCAATTTAGGTGTTTTAGTCTTTCAATTTCAAACTCTAAATCGGATCTAATCGACTCACATCAATTAGAATAAGCACAACATGATTAAACCACAACCTAATTCATGAATCATTCGAGAGATACTAAGAACAAGCCTATTTCCGCATTGTCGGGACAATCCCAACCCTAGAACAAGAAGTCTAGCCACTCATGGAAAAGTACATGCTTGATTCAATCAAATTCGGCAAGACAAACATAGAACAATAGAGATGAAAATAAACTTTACCGAAATTTGATAGATCGAACGAGTTTTCTTCTCCAAAAATCCTAGTCTCCAAAGTTCACCTAAAAGCTCCACCACAATCTCCAATGTCGGCCTGAGCTTTTTTCCCCCAAAACCAGAACGTAACCCCCCATTACAATGTACAATTTCATTTATTTTAACAAGGGAAATGTGAAAGGTTGGGCTGATCTGGCACTGTCACGACTCGTGAAGAGTCTGTCACGGGTCGTGACAGGCTGCAGACGCCCTTAATATATATGAGTTCACCTGTCACGACTCGTGGGAGGCTACACCTTTGTTCCGCGAGTCGTGACAGCTTGCTGAAGCTGAAAATTGCACAAACGCCTTTGTTCCGCGAGTTGTGCTACACCACCTTGAGCTCCTATGAGTGTTTCGCTTGATATACTTGCTCTATCACCCGTCACTTTTGCTTTTCTTTCAATCTCTTTCCATTAGATGCATGCAATTTAGCCCAAATCACCGACCTAAACCTACAAAATACAAACAAAGCTTGTGTAGATCTCCGAATCATAAATAATACAGAAACCACACAAAAAGACAATAAAAATACTCTAAAATGATGCATGAAACTAACCTAAATGCACATGAATAATATATAAAACTAAGTGTTATCAAAATACCCCATACTTAAACCTTGCTTGTCCCCAAGCAAAATTCGGTATTCAAAATCACAAGTGCAAGACATGTTCAACAATCTCAGCTCACTCGATGCTTGAAAATACAAACTTTTGCTCAATTCACATAAACACATGCCATCCTTGCTAAGTCATCATCATTGATTGAGAAAAATGCAATCATCAACCCCTAAACCTCACATGGAATATCTTTAGTGAATCACACTCACTCAAATGTATTTAGAGGGATCAATTTCGCTCGGTCTCACGATGATGCTAATCAACCAAAAACTTGCACAGCGTTCTAGATATCCACCACCCACACATGTATATGACTAAAATCAAGAGGTCTTTATACGGTTGTAATGGGGCCATGGTAAGACATAGAGGGAAAGACGGTATTTTTGGAATTGTGGTGCTAAAATCCGGGACTTAGACCATCTAAACTCATGCACCATTTTCATATGAAATCACTCCACCTCTTATCTTACATTGACACACCAAAACTTAGACAATGAAGCTCACTCTTGTCTCTTCTCTCTTTATTGTGCTACACTTGCATTCTTTTGTTGCACATTAGTGATGAACTAGCCTTTTCATTTCAAACTTCTTCTTTCATTTTTCTTTAGAACCATTTTCTTTTCTTTTTTTTTTTTTTTTTTTTCTTCTCTCCTTTTTTTTCTTTCTTTCACTTTGGCTAGTACACATCAATATCAAGACAACTCTTCCATTTCTTATCCATACTCAACATTCATTTCTTTCAACAACCATCACACTCCACAAACCATCACTACTCATGGTCCTAACTCCCGGATGGGTAATAGGCTTAATAATAAGGCTCGAGATGTTTTGAAGAGCTACAAAAATAGGCAATTAAAGGCTCAATGGGCTGTCAAGCAGAGGATTAGTATAGGACAAGGAAAAAGAAGGCAAAATAGGCTCAAAAACAAACATCGTGCCTCTATCACATCAAAGTCATGCATATGCACGGAATAGCTTCAACCCAGATTCTAATGCAAGTTCAAGAGATTAAGCAATCATGTGAGTGACTCTCAATATGGTATAAGAGGACTCAAGTTATGTCCTTTTAGGCTCCTTCCATCAGGGTGGTTGCTTAGGAAGCTGAATTATGCATGATTCTCATCAATGACTCATAAGCTAGGAAATTCATTCATCTAAACTGAGCTTAACACATAAATCAAGAGCAACTTTGAGCTTCCTAGATCATCAACATATCATTGTGAATTCTTTAAAAACATGGGGATTTATCACACACACTAGCCAAACATAGATGGAAAAGAAAAAAGAAAAAAAAACTGAGAATATAAAAATAAAAGTGCATAATGCAAGTGGAAATGCAATGAAAATGCAATGCAATGAAGACTATATATACAATGCAAATGTATGTACACCCCACCCCATACTTAACTCCTACATTGTCCCCAATGTAGAAATAAACAAGAGGAAGGGAGAGACTCACAAATTCCTATGTAGGTGGTGGTGGGAAAGGAGCATCATGGTCATAAAGATGACCCGTCACATGGTAGTAAATCTGTTTCTGAAGGTGATCTTGAAAATCCAATCGTCGAAAGACCTCAGAAAACTGGTCATCGACGTGAGTACGGAAATCCTTCATATCCTGATGGAGGGTAAAAAATCTGCTCATCCAAAGAAGCTCCACCGTGCTCTTGATGACTTGAATCCCCCATGAGACCATCTTCGGGCGCATCATCAGCCATCTCGTTGTCCTCTCTCTCATCATCTCTGTGTGGAGTGGGACTTCCGACCCAAGACTCATACCAATCAACTCGGTTTTCTGTGCTGACAGGGCCATCACGAAATGGCTTGAACCTCCCTATCTGATTGATCTTTAAAGCATAAGAGGACACATCCCCCTGAATAATCCCTGAACTCTTCAGATGAGCTAAATCCACATACTGAGGGGGGGTGGAAGAGTACTTGGAGAGGTCAATATTGCAAGAATCTGCAAGTCTGGCAATGAGTCCTCCTATGTGGACTGGTCCTTTGGGAGTGGCGGCAAGAGCGACTATCTTAGAGGCGACCTCGGCAGCCAGATCGATGGGGCGTTTGTGGACCATGCACCAAAGGCAAATCAGCTCTCCTTGTCGTAATTTGGTGCACTCACTCCGCGCATATATTGTGTTCCCAAGAAGACGTTGGATGATGCGGAAAGCCGGGTGGACAATGTCGACACTCGAAGATGAGCTCGTGCTGTAATCAGAGCGACCGGTGAGTTGAAGCCAAAAGTGGTTGAGGTCCTTGGTCGTGACCTTATGATCGTCACAATCCTCGGGGAACGAGAGGAATCCGTTCAAGTCCTTCATACCGATTTCAAACTCCTCGTTTCCAAGTCGGAATGTAATGGTGACCCTACTATCCCACACACTTTTCTTTACCATCTTAAATGTGCTAAGCAATTCATAAGTCAATGCCGGATAAGAGGGGTATTGCATGCTCAACAAAGTGTCCGCCCCAATAGTCGCCATGAGGCGCGGAATCTCATCATGAAGTCCCAAAGCTTGCATAGAAGCGCCATGGTACCAACGTGTTCCTATGTGCGTCCTCTTCATATGCTCCTCATATTTCTTCTTTTGATCGGCATTAGCGAATTGCACAACATCGATAGCCCTTGATGAAGGAGAAGCAACTGACTTTCGCTTTCTTGAACCTCCCGCCATATCCTACACACAAAATTAAGCAAAACACCAAAAACACAAGCCAAAAACAAACATGCCCAAAGTAAGTCCACAAGTAGGAGAAATGAGATGTGAATTTATAGCAATGTTGCAACCCAATGTTGCAAAACACACCCCGTACTTGTCATTTAGCCTAAACCTCAATTCACCATTCAAACATCTAACTTGCCAAATAACCAAAATCATCCCAAGAAAAAGCTAGGTCAATTCACATTCTCAACTTGAATGGTGCCAATCAAGCATGACATTAAACAATCAAAAATCCCCAATTTATCTCAAACAAATAGTTCCCCCAAAGTAACAATTCAATCACAAAACCCCCAAATACTTCCTCATAAACCCTAAGTATTCACAATTCACATGATTCTCACAAATTAGCATCACAAATTGAAGGAATAACAAGGTTAGAGTAGGAGGATACCTTGGATAGCCAGAGATTTCGGAGAAATTAAGAGCAAGGAGGAAGATTTGGGATTTGAGAAATAGGGTTTATGGTGGGTGACAGGCCTAAGGTCGTTATGCCAAATCAAAGTAAATTCCTAAGATGCAAACTATAACAAGTATAGTAGGTAAGTTAGGGTCGAACCCACAGGGAAACATAATCAATTGTAAGAGCAAGTATTATTACCCAAAAGTAACTGATTAAAGGGGGAGTTTTGTGTGTGAGAAATAGTAACAGAACAAGTTGCAAGTAAAGGTTGTGAATATATGATGGAAAGGTATCACACCAGGTAATTATCCACACAACAATTGAGATGGTTCATCATCGCATTCTATGAATCTCAAGTTCTAATGTCCAGTAATTGTTCTCAATTCAGATCGTGTAATAGCTTTTAGTCCTACCAGTCCTAAAAGCACTTATCACCAAATTACAAGGGAAAACCTTCACCAAATAATAAAGCAATAGCATTCAAATATGAATTATAATGAGATACAAGCGATTCTAACAACCCGTTAAAATAGCCTGTAATCGAATCTCCCTCACAATCTACCACAAGCAACCGCGTATGGAGATTGTGTTTGCTACAATGAATCTACAACCCCAAACCTGGAATTGGAAACCCTAGCAATATGACTAGTATCGATAAACCTAGGTGATCAATCCAGATAAATCAATAATAAGCAATCAAGCAATAAGCTCAGGAGATCGAAACAATTAACAAAGGACGAACAAGAGTAGAATACTCACAACCAAATCAATCGAAGGCTTCAAAGAACCAAGTGCAACAAAGGAGAGTTAGTTCTCCATAGGGTTTGTGAGATGATGAAAATGGAAAATACGTCTCTGAAAAATAACCTAATTCTCTCTCTCTTGCCTTCTCGGCCTATATAAACTAATTAAATCGGGTTTAACATCCCGTAAAAATATAATAATAAAATATTAAAACTAATAGGATAGGGAAACCGGATAAGAATCCGACTCCAGGGTCCGACGCGGGCGCGCCAAGTGCAGCGCGGGCGCGCCAGCTTCTACTTTTCTTCTTCTGTCTGGTGAATCGACGCGGCCACTTCCTCCTAGCAGCGTGGGCGCGCCAGTAGCAGTGCGGCCGCGTCAAGTTGCAGCGCGGGCGCGTCATTGGTTTTTCCCGAAAATTCCGTCTCGAATTAGCTCTTGACGTCAACATGGAAGTTTTAGCTCTCTGAAAGAGCTTTCCAACGCATGGTCATAATAGTCGATCGGACAACCGAGGCCTCCAGAAAGTGCAAAACAAGTTCAGCATGTCTGGCGACAATTTCTGCAGACTTGTTCTTCGTTTAGGTTCGCTTCTTCTTCTCAGGACCTCTTGAGATCTTCATGTAAGCTTCTTCGATCAACTAGACATTCTCATCAAATGCGTTATCAACTCATGTCTTCTCCTCGGATCTACCATTACTTGAAATAATCAATAAAAGCGTGTAGATTCCGACTCCGACAACATAGAGAACTAATATGCAAATCATGCTTAATCCATCCATGAAATGCATCTTAACTAAGCTAAATGCAACCTATTATGCCTACCTAAATGCATGCTATCAAACTCCCCCACACTTAACCTTTGCTTGTCCTCAAGCAATGATAGAATGAACATGAATCAACGCATCCCACAGGAAATCCCTTCAAGTTTCAACCTCATCAAAAAGCAACATCATAGCAGGTGAAAACATAAACCAAGCAAACAAACATCATAACATGTATTCCAGTGATCAAAGCTTAGAAGTAGACATTATCCAACCTCACTAGAATTGTGTTTTCCACTCATGTGTTTTGGCTTTAAGATACAACTCTTAACTCAAACCAATCATGCACTAAGCTCATAGACATTGACCACCATATCACCAATTCTCTACCGAAATGTCATTACTTGCGGGACACAATAAAGAAAATAAAATGCAACACTTTTTTTTTTCTTTGGTTTTCTTTTCTCTTTTTTTTTTCTTTTTCTTGTCTTGGTGCTTCCTTACGCGAAGCGCAAACATGGGTGTCATGAATGGCCCCGGTCTATCAACACCTCAACTACTAGTATGAAGTCCACTTGAACACCTTTTGACGCAAGTTGCAAACATGGGTGTCATGACTGAACCTGGTTACTCAATGATCAAGCTTCTTTCCTAGTGGATAGTTTTTAACGCCTTTTTGCGCGAATCATACCCATGGGTGTCATGCATAGATCCGGTTACTAAGTGCATTAACCATTGCCACCTTATTCACTAAATATGCATAAAATTAAATAAAAAGACTCAAAATATAAACATAAACTCCGCAAGCAAAAAACATGTGAGTCGGTCTTTAAAAATAGATATTGCAGTCAATGTCAAGAGGTAGCAACACTAGGCGAGTAATTCACACAATTGAGCAAAAAATTCAAATAAGGCCAAACATTCTCACATAGTCATGTTTTTAGGACTTCAATCATACTTTAGCTCAATCATACATGCTCAATTACGTTCGCTAGCTCATTTACATTCGCTAGCTCATGTTCCACAAAAATCAAATACAGATAATAATCAAAACATCCAGAACTCCATGGGATTTTTATGAATCATGCTTGAAATTTAAAATAGAGGACAAACTAAGCAAGATGGGTATTTGAATAACACATATGTATGAAATGCATGCTCTATTTTTGGATTTCTGAAATTTTAATTTTTTTTTTTTTTTTTTAATACGAAAATAAACAAAGATTAATAAAAATGATTACAGAAATTAAACATGATGCATAAATTTAAATATGATCTCCTATATGCATCTATATATAGAATTTCTCTCCCCCACACTTAAAGTTTTCATTGTCCTCAATGAAACAATAAAGACAACAAAAGTAAACCAAATACAATCAGGGTGAAGGAAAAGAAAAAGGGAAAAGAAAGAAAAACTAACCTCGGGTTGCCTCCCGAGAAGCGCCTTTGTTTCAAGTCTTTGGCTCGACATTTTAGTTGTCCATTTAAGACTCATTCAGACATCGTCAGTGCCCTCAGCAGCAAATCAAACTCTTGTGCACACCATCTAGGTAAGCGGGCACTACATACGAATAAGTTGAAGTCAAAGTACGTCATCAACTCCTCATAAGCCCGAGCATGACTCCCCGCCGCGGGTATGTAGAACCACCAATTCAGTTCCATTGGCGGTATGTCAAAATAATGAGCCCAAGGATCAACATAATCACCGAACTTCTCACCATTGCAAAAGATATCAATTCTTTGCTCAGGAGCCACAGAAATTAGCTTCGGACTTGGTTCCTTGATAGGCGAGCTCGAGACAATCTCATCGAATGAAGGAGACAATAAATCACATGGGATCTCATGCGTCGACTCATGACACTCCATGTCAGGAAGTAGTGTACTCTCCTCTTCATCGCTGAAGAAACTGTCATCGTCTGCGAACATATCCTCCTCCGCCAAAACATTATCATGCTCATAGCTCAAGGGTATGGGAGGTAGCGGAGTAGACTCAGATGAACTCAATGAGGGAGGAATAGGAAGCACGCAATAACCTTCATCTTCATGACTTTCTGAGCTTCCCTTAGGTGTGACAAACAGGTCCTTGCCACTCCCTAGGGTGTTCGTGGTGAGGCTCTCTATCAGGTTAACCACCGGTTGAGACGGTAGTTCACCTGCTTCACAAGTTGGTATCTCATTCCCCACTTGGACCATTTGGTGCACTCGTTCACCCAATTCCGCGATCTGCTGACACAATTGCTCATTCCCCTCATAAGAGGACATGGATAGATCATCCGAAGGTGCGTAAAAGTAATCCATCGGTTGAGGTTCTTGGGAAAATGACACTTCCTGCAAGGCCTGGTGACCCATGTAGCAGATAAGATCCCAAATTCCCATCAAACCTAACCTTGCTAGACTTCCTCCGCTCATATATATAGCACGTGCCTTTGTCTCAGCGGTCATTCCCTCTACAACACAGACAACCATATCTCGCAAACTATCATGGAAACCCCGCACATTGCGGATGTCCACACACCTCTGCAACCTATCGAGATATAGGTGAAAATCTTCACCTTCGAACTGCGATAATCTCAACATGTTAAACTGTTAGTAGCATATGTGTTGTGAACCGTAAGATAGGTTCACAACAAAAGTTAGTAGCTAAATTAACACACAAGACAAACACACAGGTAATAAGACAAACAAGAACAAAGATAAACCGTTTCCCCGGCAACGGCGCCAAATTTGACAGGCCTAAGGTCGTTATGCCAAATCAAAGTAAATTCCTAAGATGCAAACTATAACAAGTATAGTAGGTAAGTTAGGGTCGAACCCACAGGGAAACAGAATCAATTGTAAGAGCAAGTATTATTACCCAAAAGTAACTGATTAAAGGGGGAGTTTTGTGTGTGAGAAATAGTAACAGAACAAGTTGCAAGTAAAGGTTGTGAATATATGATGGAAAGGTATCACACCAGGTAATTATCCACACAACAATTGAGATGGTTCATCATCGCATTCTATGAATCTCAAGTTCTAATGTCCAGTAATTGTTCTCAATTCAGATCGTGTAATAGCTTTTAGTCCTACCAGTCCTAAAAGCACTTATCACCAAATTACAAGGGAAAACCTTCACCAAATAATAAAGCAATAGCATTCAAATATGAATTATAATGAGATACAAGCGATTCTAACAACCCGTTAAAATAGCCTGTAATCGAATCTCCCTCACAATCTACCACAAGCAACCGCGTATGGAGATTGTGTTTGCTACAATGAATCTACAACCCCAAACCTGGAATTGGAAACCCTAGCAATATGACTAGTATCGATAAACCTAGGTGATCAATCCAGATAAATCAATAATAAGCAATCAAGCAATAAGCTCAGGAGATCGAAACAATTAACAAAGGACGAACAAGAGTAGAATACTCACAACCAAATCAATCGAAGGCTTCAAAGAACCAAGTGCAACAAAGGAGAGTTAGTTCTTCATAGGGTTTGTGAGATGATGAAAATGGAAAATACGTCTCTGAAAAATAACCTAATTCTCTCTCTCTTGCCTTCTCGGCCTATATAAACTAATTAAATCGGGTTTAACATCCCGTAAAAATATAATAATAAAATATTAAAACTAATAGGATAGGGAAACCGGATAAGAATCCGACTCCAGGGTCCGACGCGGGCGCGCCAAGTGCAGCGCGGGCGCGCCAGCTTCTACTTTTCTTCTTCTGTCTGGTGAATCGACGCGGCCACTTCCTCCTAGCAGCGTGGGCGCGCCAGTAGCAGCGCGGCCGCGTCAAGTTGCAGTGCGGGCGCGTCATTGGTTTTTCCCGAAAATTCCGTCTCGAATTAGCTCTCGACGTCAACATGGAAGTTGTAGCTCTCTGAAAGAGCTTTCCAACGCATGGTCATAATAGTCGATCGGACAACCGAGGCCTCCAGAAAGTGCAAAACAAGTTCAGCATGTCTGGCGACAATTTCTGCAGACTTGTTCTTCGTTTAGGTTCGCTTCTTCTTCTCAGGACCTCTTGAGATCTTCATGTAAGCTTCTTCGATCAACTAGACATTCTCATCAAATGCGTTATCAACTCATGTCTTCTCCTCGGATCTACCATTACCTGAAATAATCAATAAAAGCGTGTAGATTCCGACTCCGACAACATAGAGAACTAATATGCAAATCATGCTTAATCCATCCATGAAATGCATCTTAACTAAGCTAAATGCAACCTATTATGCCTACCTAAATGCATGCTATCAGTGGGCACGAGAGGGGCGGTCCGGTGGCGCGGACGGCAGGAGGCGGTTCGGCTGGGCGCAGGCGGCAGGAGCGCTCTGGTGCAGCGGGGTGCTGGTGGTGGCGAGCCCAGGCGAGAGAGCCGGAGGATGGACAGAGACGAGAGAAGAGGGGTTGGAGAAGAACGCTGCTATGCGTTCTTGTTTCTCTGTTTTTTTAATTTTTAAATTTTTTTATTTTTTATTTTTTTATTTTTTTATTAATTTTTTTTTTCTGGAAACTTAAATCGAAAAAGGAAGAAAAAAGAAAATAAAAGAAATAAAATTAAATAAGATTAAAAAAAATAAAATAAAATAAAATAAAATAAGCATATAAACAAGTCCCCGCGACTCGTGGGAGTTCCCCGCGACTCGTGGGAGTCATCAGTAGGCTCAGCTGAGACCCAGGCCGGTCCCCGCGACTCGTGGGAGTTATCCCGCGACTCGTGGGACTTCTCAACAAAATTGAGCTAAGGCCTAAACTCAATACTAAGACTCATGGGACCTGTTTTAGGCAAAAGAAACAAAATAAAGAAAAATATACCTATTACTTACCTCGGGTTGCCTTCCGAGAAGCGCTGGTTTAAGGTTTGAAGCCGACCTTCCATCACCTTCAAGTGCTTGGATCAAGACGGTCGACGGAAATGACCCTCTCGATCGGATGTCCGGCGAAATACTTCTTCAACCTTTGACCATTTACTTTGAACTCACCGGTCCTTTCACTCCAAACATCAACAGCACCATGTGGATAAACCTTCTTTACCGTAAAAGGGCCACTCCACCTCGACTTTAACTTACCCGGAAACAATCTCAACCTCGAGTTGAAGAGTAAGACGAGGTCGCCTTCTTGAAGCTCCTTAGGTAAGATGTGCTTATCATGCCACTTTTTAGTTCTCTCCTTGTAAATCTTAGCATTCTCATAAGCCTCCAAACGCAGCTCCTCAAGCTCTTGCAACTGTAATTGCCGCTTTTCTCCCGCTAGCCTCATATCTAAATTTAATGTCTTAATCGCCCAATAGGCTTTGTGCTCTAACTCAACTGGGAGATGGCAAGATTTTCCGTACACCAGCTTGTATGGAGTAGTGCTAATCGGAGTCTTAAAAGCGGTTCTGTAAGCCCACAAGGTCGGATCTTTACCTCAATTATGCATGGCTATCGTCGGGCTCGCCCCAACCCTAGAAGTGGGTGGACTACTCGCTCTTCATCGCAAACTCAGACATCATTGATTGAAAGAAAATAACTTGCATTAAACTAAATCCAACGATTTTACAATTCCGGCAATCAACTTTCGCAAACTGCCAAAACCCTAAAACCTTCGAACTCCCTAAACCGTCTCTATGGAACTACTTGTCTCTCTCTGAAATTGAATGATTAAAACTGAGCCCTATGGGCTTTATTTATAGGCTTCTAATTCTTGCTAGTCTAGGAAAGAAAATATCTATCTATATCTAAAATTATATCTAAAAGCATAAAAGATAAATAAATGATATAACATAATTAAATCTAAAATAGGAAAAGTATCTTCAATGGATAGAATTTTTCTCTTCATGGTAGATCTTGATAGTTTCGGATAGATTTCAGCAACTTTGCGCCCAAGGAATCCCAAGTCGAGTAGAGTTGATCAATCCGCGTCGAGCAGCTTCTGGAGTCCTAGTCGACCTCGACAAGGCGCTTGTCGATCTCGAGTAGAGGTCTTCGTCGACTTCGGGTTGGTTCGTCGTCTCGGCTAGCTGGTGCTCGACGGACTCGGACATGGCTCCTGGCGCTCGTCGATGTCGAGTAGACTTCGTCGACCTCGACAAGGGTTGCCCTGTCGACTAGCCTTCCTCGAGTGTCTCTCCTCGGCAAGCTCGGACATGGCTCAAGGTCTTCGTCGATCTCGACAAGCTCTAGTCGACCTCGAGTAAGGTTTGCCGACTAGGTCTTGTCGTGTTGCTCTGTCCGCTGGCAGCGGGTGGCTTCTTCCGCGGCAGCGACTGGTCCCTTCCGCGGCAGCGAGTTGGGTCGCTGGCAGCGAGTGTTCTTGGTCGCCCTCGGCTTCTCGTCCTCGGCTTCTCGGGCAGCTCTTCTCGTCGACTCCGGGTGGTCTGTCTCGGCTTCGTCGATCTCGACCAGGCTTTGTCGAGATCGAGTTGAGTCCCGGAGCTGGGTGTCTGGCTCTCTCGACTATGGTCTGTCCACCTGGCCTGCTGGTCTATGTCGAGTAAGCCTACTCGAGATCGAGTAGACTCCATTCTCAGACTTGTTCCGCTGCTCTGACCTTGGACTTCTACAGTGGTTTTCCGAGCTTTTCCGACCTTCTTTAGAACTGCTGTAAACGCCTCGATTTCTGCGATTTAAACAGAAACTGGTGTAGATTCCATAATTTGGCAAATAAACATAAACTACATAGGTTCTGTACTTATCTAAACCCAAATGAATGCAATGTATACAGAAATCGATATAAAAGGTAATGTAAAACATGGCAAATTAGGCTCACAACAAACACCCCATACTTAAGCTTGCTTGTCCTCAAGCAATACTTTTAATTGTCATTCAGGGGAAGAAATCAAAACTCTCAACATCTTGGATTCATTCTTATATGTCCCTGCAATCAATTACCATCCTCGAAAAGGTACTAGTGTCACAGATTCATGCATGTGCAAATATGTAAAAGCAACATCTACTCACAAAAGGAGGGTTATGCATAAACATTCATAAGTGACAAAGCATTGATAATCAAGAAGACTTTAATTTAAGCTCATGAAGGAGTAGATTGGTAAAAGGCTAAAAGGTGGGCAATTTTTGGTAATGTGGTGCTTTTATGATCCGGGGAAATGGAGTATTTCCAAACTTGAGTTTAATTCCACATTCTTTCTCCATATAATTCATCACCTTTCATATTGCTTTTCTCAATAATAATGCTTTTACCTCTCTAACCTTAGCACTGCCTTCTCGCGAGTCGCAAACATGGGTGTCATGAATGGCCCCGGATACTTAGTGCTTTGGACTCCTCACAATGTGTCCCATCTCTCCAAACTATTATCTCATAGAGCAGGGTCAATCTACCTTTATCTCCTGAGGTGATTGGATTTTCTTTCACTCATTAAATTTTCCATATATTTCAAATAATTTCCTTCCAAACTCCAATAATAATAACAATCACAACAACCATATAACATCTCCATAATGTAACATCATTCTCAACATAATCCCCGGATAAGGTAAAGAATGGCAACTATTTAGATCGTGTGGAGCAATATATGAAATAAGGCATGTTATGGCTTTTGTGATGCATAAGCATAGGTAAGGCTAGGATTTCAAACAATGAGCATTATATGGAAATATAAAGTCCTCCATCATCTTATCATGCAACATGTCAAAAGCAACTTCAAATTTTACCTCCTTTCATGGTTTTCAATAAAATATGCACTTCATTGTGACTTCCCTTTACTAGGCAATTTCATGCTATATCTCTAATGAATCCAACTTTGCATCGTCGAGTTCAATATAAGCTTCCATGACATTATTTCAAAATTTCAATGGGGGTCATTTTTTAAAACTTTTGGAAAACATGCATATAAACACATAAATCAAATAATGCATTCCAAAATAGCCATGTAGCAATTCAAAGAAATAAATGCATATATGTAAAATATGATCAAATAAATCAAATATGCATGAAGTAAGCCCTTCCCCCACCCCATACTTAAAATTTACAGTGTCCCCACTGTAGAAAATCAAATAAAAACAGGATTAAAGGAAGGAACTCACAAGATCATGTCTAGGTCGAGTAGGTGGCTCGTCGATATCGAGTACTCCTTACTCGATGTCGAGTAGCTGTTCTCTGCGTCCAGTGAAATCAGAACTCGAGGAGCAATCTAGGCTTGTCGATGTCGAGTTGGCCTACTCGATATCGAGTAGTTCTGGGCTTCTCCTTGTCGTCATCGTCGACTTGGCCTTCGTCGATTCTGACTGGTTTTCAGGGACTTCCTTTTCCACTTTTCGCGATCCTTATATGCTTGCCGACCTACAAGTGTTAGATTTTATACCAAAAAAAAAGACTATCCATATGAAGTTCTTTTTTTTTAAAAAAAACATGAAACCAAAAAAACAAAACAAAAACCAAAAACCAAGCAAAAGTCCCAAAAAGTTCATAAAGTCTATATACATGCTCTAGATTTTAGAGTCGCTAGGCCGACTTCTCCGTTTGCGCTCAAGGACCATTATTGTGGGGCCCACTCATGCTCGGCTCTTCTCCTGGATCATCTAGGTCCTGATGGTAGTATGCAAGCTCAGCGGACAGGGGGTTGCTTGCATCATCTCCCTTCTCCTTCTTTTTCTTCCTTGTAGCCTTTAATTTCTGCAAATTTTCTCGCCACGATGTTTTAGCTCCCTTCAAATCATTAAAAATTTTATTTATGGACTGAGGGGGAGTAGAATTCATACCTGCACTTACCTGTTTGGACCCAAAACAGAAATTTTTGGGCTTGGGGCTACTCGATGTCGAGTACTGGTGGTCGAGGTCGAGTACAGGGACCCCATACTTAGGCTCCCGGTGTTGTGAGCCTAATTCGTCATGTTTTACATTATCTTTTATATCGATTTCTGCATACAATTCATGCATTTGGGTTAGAATGATACAAAATATGTGTAGTTTATGCTTAGTTGCAATATATGGAGGTCTACACAAGTTTTTGTCATATTTCGCAGAAATCGGACGCATTTTGGAGCTTAATGGAAAGTCATGGAGAAGACAAGAATGGTGCAGCTGGAGAGAAGGCCAATTTCCGGTTTACATCGTTCTGAATCAGGCTGTGATGTCTTCATGAGAGTTGTAGCCCTCGGAAAGAGCTTCCCAACGCATGGTCATATGCGTCAATCCGACAACCGAGGCAGCGGGAAAGTGCGTTTTACGAACAGAGCTGGAAGCTGAGAAGTCTACTCGATATCGACAAGATTTGTCGACATCGACAAGTTTCTACTCGACATGTGCACTGGACGTCGAGTACGAGTTGCTGAGCTGAAGACGAAGATTTTACTCGACGTCGACAAGATTTGTCGATGTCGAGGAGACATGTCGAGAAGATTTGTCGAGCAGCTCCAGAAAGCCGAGATCGAGAAGGAATTCGAATCTGGACGAGATCTATCCAATTCTATCAAGATCTATCAAGACCAAAGAAGATGTCCACACATTAGATATAATCCTAGTCTATCTATTTTAGATTTAATTACATTATGTTATTTATCTTTTATTTATCATTAAGCTTTAGATATAGTCTTAGATATAGATATAGATGTTCTATCCTAGATTAGCGGGATCTGAACATTATAAATAAAGCCTTAGGGGCTGATTTCTATTCATTCAATTTCGGTTAGATTCAATTTTGAGAGAGAAGTAAGGAGGAGAAGTAGAGAGAGAGAGAGAGTGAGCAGCCGGTTGGAGTTGTGAAGCGAGAGCGGAGTTGGCTTCGAGCGGTTGTAAACTTTGGTTTATTTTTATGCAAGTTTCCTCTTTTACGAAGATGTCTTTTATTGCAATGAAGAGCGAGTAGTCCACCCACTTCTGGGGCTGGGGTGAGCCCGACGGTGGCCATATGAGGCGATGCGATAAAGGTCAGATCTTTTGTGCGATTCATCTTCTATCCCTATGAGCATGATTCTTTTGCGAGAGTTGAAGGTGATCCTTGTTTGTGTTATTGAAGCGAAAGTGATCTTAATGCAACTTGGATTAATTATGTGAAAAGGGTTAGTAACAATTAGGATTTATGCGAAAGCCTCTATATTCCTAGTTGTTAATAACGAAAGTTATTTGATGGAAAGCATGATCTTTTATGCCTTTATGTGTTGTTTTGCATGGTTATCGTTGTGGTGTCGAAACCCTAGCTTTGGACGTCTTCAGTTAATTGAATTTGTTTCTGTCAAAAATCTGCGTTTTGAGTTCGAAAAGCTTTGCACTTTACGTTTTCTGTTCTTATCGACTTTGAAGGACTTATCGATATCGATAACCTTGTCGACGTCGAGTTCTGATTCTTTGCTGTCTGTTGTCGATTTCTTTGCTGTGTCGACAAGTTTGTGTCGAGTAGTTGTCGACGTCGACAACTTGTGTCGACAAGCTCGGTCGAGTTCTTTGCCCGAGTAACTTACTGTTGTCGACTTGCCTACTGCTGTCTCTGTCGAGTTATCTGCCTTGCTTTCGTTTGCTTTGTTTGCTTCTGTCTTTGCTTTTATTTTAGTTGCCCTTGCCGGGATTATTTGTTTCTGTTTTATTTCTACTTCTGCTGGTGTTTCTGTCTTTTCTGCTGCTGTTGTGAGAATCTGATAGCTACCTGAGAACTGCTGACGTGCTTCCTCGTGGATTCGATCCTGACTTTTCTCTTACTTCAACGGGAGGAAGTCTTGTATTTATTTGCTGAGACAGGGGAGTCGTTCTAAACCATATTCTATTCTATACTTGACTTACTCCTGCAACAACAAATTGGCGCCGTTGCCGGGGAAGCAATCATTCGCGCCTTAGGTAGTCAGTTCTCACTTTTCTCTTGAGTGAATTCGCAGATGTATGCGTCGTTCTGGTCAACCACCTGAGTTTGACACCTTAGATGATCCGGAACATGTCCTACACATCCATTCTAAACTGAAAAGGAGCCATGGCGGCCGCAGAAACACAGGAACAGCTGATCGCTAGGCTTACCAGGGAACTAGCCGCAAGGGATGCCGCTATCAACGCTAAAGATGCTGTTATCGCCGCTGAGAAAGCAGCAAGGGAACAAGCAGAAGCTGAGCTGGCGTTACGTAGATGGGAACATTACCTGGACTCGACATATACACATTCTTGAGGAATTGATCCAGAAACACTAGCTGAAATCATCTGTACCACATAAACCCAAGTATGTCCTGCCTCTATTTCTATTTCACCATCTATCTTTGAAGAATCTTTGGAAGGATCCCAAGAAGAAGAAGAGCCACCAACGCAAAATCCGGACGTCGTTGCCCATGATGCTTCAAAGTCACTTTTGCCTTATAAGGTGAAGGCTATTCCTGACAATTTTGAGCAACCGATGTTCGTATTCAAGTATGGGGTCCTCGCAAAGTGGCATGAAGTTCCGCATGATGAGGTGGAAATATCTATTCCCACTCCACCGTTTTGCTGTGGTGGAGACGCGCAAACAAATCAACCAATGGAGAGGAAGAGGTATGATGATGAGGTATGCAAATTTCCTTTATATATTCCTTTATGCATGCCAGCTGGAGCCCAGGAAGATGGATGGAAGGAGCCATGGAGCATCCACTCAGGGAGGCTCAAGCTTTTTCACATGATGCCTCCGGATGACATCCCACGCTTCCCACCACCGGAGGAACCACCAGATCCACCTATACCTCCGGACAAAGATGAGCCAGGCTAATGCTAAATGGAGAAAGTCGGCCTAGCGACTATAAAATCTAGAGCTTTTCTAACGAATCTTGCAGGTATGAAAAAAAAAAAAAAGCTACAGTCTTGTCGACATGGAGGTAAGTCCTCGACATCGACAAACCACATCGAGCAAGCCTGTGGACGAGAAGATCACCCTGGAGGCAACAGGAAGAACTCGATGTCGAGGAGATCGACAAGTTCTGCAGCACTTCTTCACTCGATTTCCGACGATCTGCACATCTGTCTTGTGAGTTTCTTTCTCTACCCTTATTTTTTTATACAGTGAGGACACTGTAATGTTTAAGTATGGGGTGGGGGAAGGGCTTACTTTATGCATATTGATCATATTTGACATACTTGTGCATTATTTCTTAAGAATTGCTACATGGCTATTTTGGAATGCATTATTGATTTATGTGCTTATATGCATGTTTTCCAAAAATCTTGAAAAAATGACCCCCATGTTTTCCAAAAATCTTGAAAAATGACCCCCATTGAAATTTTTGAATAATGTCATGGAAGCTTATATTAAACTCGACGATGCAAAATTGGATTCATTAGAGATATAGCATGAAATTGCCTAGTAAAGGGAAGTCACAATGAAGTGCATATTTTGATGAAAACCATGAAAGGAGGTAAAATTTGAAGTTGCTTTTTGACATGTTGCATGATAAGATGATGGAGGACTTTAGATTTCTATATAATGCTCATTGTTTATATCCTAGCTTTACCTATGCTTATGCATCACAAAAGCCATATTATGCCTTATTTCAAATATTGCTCCACATGTTCCCAAATAATTGCCATTCTTTACCTTATCCGGGGATTATGTTGAGAATGATGTTACATTATGGAGATGTCATATGGTGTTTGTGTTGTTATCATATTTGGAGTTTGGAAGGAATTTGTTTGAAATATATGGAAAATTTAATGAGTGAAAGAAAATCCAATCACCTCAGGAGATAAAGGTAGATTGACCCTGCTCTCTCAGATAATAGTTTGGAGAGATGGGACACATTGTGAGGAGTCCAAAGCACTAAGTATCCGGGGCCATTCATGACACCCATGTTTGCGACTCGCGAGAAGGCAGTGCTAAGGTCAGAGAGGTAAAAGCATTATTATTGAAAAAAGCAATATGAAATGTGATGAATCAAAGGAAGAAAGGAATGTGGAATGAAACTCAAAGTTTGAAAGTGATCCATTTCCCCGGATTAAAAGCACCACATTGCCAGAAATTGCCCACCTTTTAGCCTTTTACCAATCTACTCCTTCATGAGCTTAAATTAAAGTCTTTTTGATTATCAATGCTTTGTCACATAAAAATTGTTTGTGCATAAACCTCCTTTTGTGAGTAGGTGTTGCTTTTATATATTTTGCACATGCATGGATCTGTGACACTAGTACCTTTTCGAGGATGGTAATTGATTGCAGGGTTATATGGCAATGAATCTAATATGTTGAGAGTTTTGATTTCTTCCCCTGAATGACAAATAAAAGTATTGCTTGAGGACAAGCAAGCTTAAGTATGGGGTGTTTGTTGTGAGCCTAATTCGTCATGTTTTACATTATCTTTTATATCGATTTCTGCATACATTTCATGCATTTGGGTTAGAATGATACAAAATATGTGTAGTTTATGCTTAGTTGCAATATATGGAGGTCTACACAAGTTTTTGTCATATTTCGCAGAAATCGGACGCATTTTGGAGCTTAATGGAAAGTCATGGAGAAGCCAAGAATGGTGCAGCTGGAGAGAAGGCCAATTTCCGGTTTACATCGTTCTGAATCAGGCTGTGATGTCTTCATGAGAGTTGTAGCCCTCGGAAAGAGCTTCCCAACGCATGGTCATATGCGTCAATCCGACAACCGAGGCAGCGGGAAAGTGCGTTTTACGAACAGAGCTGGAAGCTGAGAAGTCTACTCGATATCGACAAGATTTGTCGACATCGACAAGTTTCTACTCGACATGTGCACTGGACGTCGAGTACGAGTTGCTGAGCTGAAGACGAAGATTTTACTCGACGTCGACAAGATTTGTCGATGTCGAGGAGACATGTCGAGAAGATTTGTCGAGCAGCTCCAGAAAGCCGAGATCGAGAAGGAATTCGAATCTGGATGAGATCTATCCAATTCTATCAAGATCTATCAAGACCAAAGAAGATGTCCACACATTAGTTATAATCCTAGTCTATCTATTTTAGATTTAATTACATTATGTTATTTATCTTTTATTTATCATTAAGCTTTAGATATAGTCTTAGATATAGATATAGATGTTCTATCCTAGATTAGCGGGATCTGAACACTATAAATAAAGCCTTAGGGGCTGATTTCTATTCATTCAATTTCAGTTAGATTCAATTTTGAGAGAGAAGTAAGGAGGAGAAGTAGAGAGAGAGAGAGAGAGAGTGAGCAGCCGGTTGGAGTTGTGAAGCGAGAGCGGAGTTGGCTTCGAGCCGTTGTAAACTTTGGTTTATTTTTATGCAAGTTTCCTCTTTTACGAAGATGTCTTTTATTGCAATGAAGAGCGAGTAGTCCACCCACTTCTGGGGCTGGGGTGAGCCCGACGGTGGCCATATGAGGCGATGCGATAAAGGTCAGATCTTTTGTGCGATTCATCTTCTATCCCTATGAGCATGATTCTTTTGCGAGAGTTGAAGGTGATCCTTGTTTGTGTTATTGAAGCGAAAGTGATCTTAATGCAACTTGGATTAATTATGTGAAAAGGGTTAGTAACAATTAGGATTTATGCGAAAGCCTCTATATTCCTAGTTGTTAATAACGAAAGTTATTTGATGGAAAGCATGATCTTTTATGCCTTTATGTGTTGTTTTGCATGGTTATCGTTGTGGTGTCGAAACCCTAGCTTTGGAAGTCTTCAGTTAATTGAATTTGTTTCTGTCAAAAATCTGCGTTTTGAGTTCGAAAAGCTTTGCACTTTACGTTTTCTGTTCTTATCGACTTTGAAGGACTTATCGATATCGATAACCTTGTCGACGTCGAGTTCTTTCTTGTCGAGTTCTGATTCTTTGCTGTCTGTTGTCGATTTCTTTACTGTGTCGACAAGTTTGTGTCGAGTAGTTGTCGACGTCGACAACTTGTGTCGACAAGCTCGGTCGAGTTCTTTGCCCGAGTAACTTACTGTTGTCGACTTGCCTGCTGCTGTCTCTGTCGAGTTATCTGCCTTGCTTTCGTTTGCTTTGTTTGCTTCTGTCTTTGCTTTTATTTTAGTTGCCCTTGCCGGGATTATTTGTTTCTGTTTTATTTCTGCTTCTGCTGGTGTTTCTGTCTTTTCTGCTGCTGTTGTGAGAATCTGATAGCTACCTGAGAACTGCTGACGTGCTTCCTCGTGGATTCGATCCTGACTTTTCTCTTACTACAACGGGAGGAAGTCTTGTATTTATTTGCTGAGACAGGGGAGTCGTTCTAAACCATATTCTATTCTATACTTGACTTACTCCTGCAACAACACCCGGCAAGTCTCAGGCTCAGCAGTGGTGATCGAGGTCGACGAAGTCTCGTCGAGGTCGAGTATAGCGCTGGTCGAGATCGACGAGAGCTTGTCGATCTCGAGTACGGTTTTCGCTCCCTCCGCTGTTTGCTTAGCCCCTTCGATGCTGATGCTTTTCACCTCCAGCCAAGAAATCTCTTCTTTTGCAGGGCCAAAAGAGAAATCCAAAACCTCATCGCCTATGGTGAAGGTGAGCGATCGATTCTTAACGCTAATCCTGGCATCTGCAGTAGCTAAGAAAAGTCTACCAAGAATAATAGGGCTAGTAGGATCTTCAGCACAATCAATATTAAGGAAATCAGCTGGCACAAAGAATTTTCCAACCTGGACTGGAACATTTTCAACTATTCCTGTAGGGATGACTACTGTATTATTAGCCATGTATAATTTAGCATCCACAGGTTCTATGCATCCTATTTTAACTTTCCGCCAGATTGATAAAGGCATAATGCTCACACTTGCTCCTAAATCGCATAGAGAATCATATTTATATTGTCCAAAACCCACGGTAACAGAAAACTTACCTGGGTCAGGCCTCTTTTCAGGGAAGTGGAGTACTTTGCATTCGCCTGCGATCTCTGAGATGGACCGCTTCTTGCTCAGGATTTCCTTCAAAAACTTGACATATCCAAGCATCTCTTGCAGGGCTTCTGTAAAAGGAATAGAAAAGTTTAGCTCTTGCAACATATTAACAAATCTATTAAATCTGCCCGCAGTGGGATCTTTAAGAGATTTAGAAGGGAAAGGAAGTGGCTTTTTCGAAGCCAGGTTAGCTGTCGGAGGTGATGCAGAATCGTCGACGTCGGCCAGAGGCTCCTCGAGATCCTTCTCGAGAACCTTCTCGAGATCCTCTTCCTAATCATGAACGGATACGAGCCTGATTTACCCAAACTCATCCTCGACTACATGACCCATGACTCCACCTCCTCTCGGCCTATGCCTTTACCCTATGCAAACCTTTGGCCCAAAATCTTTGAAGCCTTTGACATCGACACATCAGGAGAAGAAAAGCAAACCTATAGTGGGATTGTTGATGAGGGTTGCCTAGATAGTTTGGGCATTGCCAAAAATCTGAGGGGGCAATGGTTTCTGAGGAAAGACTCGAAGGGAAAACAGGTTGCTGAACCTAATATGAGTGAGGATAGATTGGCTGCTGTGGAGACTGAGATTCAAGACCTTAGGTTTGATTTGAGTAGGATGTGGTCGGATGTAGTGATTCGCCAGGACCAGACTCATGAGCTACTCTCCATGGTCAACTGTAAGCTTGACCAAATGATGCTCCTCAATGCTCTCACCTACACTACTACAGGTTCTATCACGCCTTTGGAGCAAGAAACCTACGATCATGTGCGTGAGAAGACTGGGAACGTCATCCTCAACTGTGAAAATCAAGTGAAGAAACGCCCAATCCTGCGCCCCACTCATTCTGAACCCACCATCCTCACGGTCGAACAATACGATGTGGTCAAGAAGTACAGAGATGTGGAGCGTCAGAGGCAACTTGCACAGATGGAGAAGGACAAGAGCACCAAAGACGCCCTGGATAGGTGGAGGAGGAAGTGCAGAAATGAGGTCAGGAGGAAGTATCTTCCACCCAGCAAGCAGTACCCCACCTTTGGCGAATGGGTTGAGGAAGGAGCTGGCATTGCCCCTCCTGAAGACCCTACTGCTCCTGGCGCCCCTGGCACATCCTCTGCAGCTAAGCCATCCTCTGCTAAGAAATGCAAGAAGGCTCTAAAGAGCAAGAAGAAGAAGGCTGCAGATGGGGATTCTGACTCAAGGCCTTGATCTCCCACTCTCTTTTCTCTACTCTCTAAAAACTCATCTTTTGCTGCTCGTCTTTTAAAACTTCTGATCCGTTGGTTGCTTTTTGGTTGGTGTTTTAGACATTTTCACCTCTCTACCCTTTTGTTGGAAGACAAAAAGGGGGAGAATGTTTTGGTTGCCCTGCGTTTTGGTACTGGTTGGTTAAGGGCTTGATGTTTTAAAACTTCGATGATCCAAACATTTTATGCTTATATTATAATATGCTTATGATTGCTGGAAATATGGTATGAATATTGAAACAGCTTTTGTCTTCCATCAAGGGGGAGATTGAAGACTCCATCATGATTGTAAGATCTTGAGAACTAACGTGCAGGTGATCTAAAGGATGATGAAAGACAAAAAGGCTGGGTTTCAAGGTCTTGAAACCTAGACTAAAATGTTTTGATCACTTATACATTTATCTAGTTCAACTTATTCTTTTACAGGAAAGAATTCGAGGCCAATCTTTTTGGGCCAAAATTATAATGGGCTCTATATTGGGATATGTGATGAGACTTGGGCTTTATCGATTTATATATGAGTTTCTCATCTAACCCATTTTATGTACTAGATACATTATGCATATTCTTTCATGATTTCACTTTTCATACAAGGAAAGAACCGATCTCCATTTGATCATACTTGATCATGAAGAAAGTTGGAAGAACTCTTGGAAGGAACACAAAGGATCTTCTTTTGGAAAGAATTCAAATACTTTGGAAAGGATTTGAATTTCAAACGGTCTCCCTCCAAGAAGCTCTACGAGTGTTCCAACTATAAAAGGACGAAAGCTAAGAAGGATGAAGTAACTAAGCAACCACGCAAGCATTCATACCATCCTAAAGCATTCGTCAAGTTTCTCTTACATTCTCATAAATCTTAAGTTGGTGATCATTGTTTAAGAGTTGAGAGAAACACTAGCGCTTATTGTACAAGTCATTCATTTTACACTTAGAGTTTTCATAATCGATCAAGGCACACTTGGTGTGTGTGGTGTGAGCTTTTATTTCACTTGTAAAGTTGTGAGCTAGAATAGAAGCGGTGAGGCTTTGTATAGAGAAAGGGAAGTTTCTCTAGGAAGTTCTAGGTTCAAAGGAAGTGAAATAAGAAGTGTTTGAATCCTACGGATTGGATAATCCTAGGCGGGGACGTAGGCAAGTTGGTGCCGAACCTCGTTAACAATTCGTGTGCTCATCTTTTATATTCCGCATTTACTTTGTCATATTCGATTTTACTTTGTCAAGTCCTGATAGCCTATATCAAGGTCTTGACAAGTTGCACTAAATTTCTATTGTTACAAAAATCGTCCATACTCTATTCATCCCCCCCTTCTAGAGTATTATTCATCGCCTTATAGAACCTTCAATAGGCTTTCTTTCAACTTAGCTTTAACCTGCAATGCTATATTGTTCTCAGGACTTCGGGGAGGAACATATATTTCACACAAACATATATTTCAACATTTCAGTATTTTTTTGTGATCTGAAATGCTGAACTTAATTCACTGTTGGGGTCAAAGTCGGATATCAAATGTTGTTTATGCAATTTCAGCATATTTTTTTGCCTTGCTGAAACTTTTAAATTGCTTATTAACTTCTTGATTTTTTGTGTGGTCTGATATGCTGAAATTAATTCTTTATTAGCAAAATTCGTATGCTGAAATCACTTCTTATAAAATTGTATGAGGTACTATTTCAAAATTTCAGCATTTTAACATTTTTGAAAAAAAAAAACTCCGGTTGCAGCAACTCCGGTGTCCAAGTGGTGACGCGAAATATAAGCAACTCCGGTTTCAACACCTTCGGTATCGAAGTGGTGATCCGGAAAAAAAAAAGGAAAAAAAAATTAACTCCGATTTCAGCAAAAATTTCAGCATTTAAAATCGGGGTTTCAGCATCAAAGACTTTGCTGAAACCGGGGTTTCAGCATCAACAACCCTTGTTTCAGCAACGCGGTAAAAAAAACTCATTGAAAACAGGGGTTGCTGAAACCGAATGTGCTGAAACAGGGGTTTCAGCAACTCCGTTTCAGCCAACAACGCGGTAAAAAAAACATTGAAACAGGGGTTGCTGAAATCGTATGTGCTGAAACCTCTGTTTCAGCAATGCGGTAAAAAAAAACTGGAACAGGGGTTGCTGAAACCGTATGTGCTGAAACAGAAGTTTCAGCAATTTCGTTTCAGCAACTCTGGAAACGCGGAAAAAAAAAACGGGAGGGGGGCACAGGGGCCAAGGGGGGCGGTGAACATTTAACTAATTTGAAAGAAGTGGGAAACCTTTTTCTAATAAAGGCCAAAATTTAGGACATCGAGATAATCACCACTTCAAACAAAGTCATTGATGATACCCGACATAAATTAATAGGATTTTCCGCCGTATAAATTAAACCTTCCCAAAGTTAAAAATTGCATCACTATATTAAGAACTATATTTAACGATACCCCAAAAAGTAGGGTTGTTTAACTATTCTATTAATTTAATTGAAAGGGCTGGAACCATATTAAGTCAGAATACGACGCATTAATTATTACAACTCAAAAAACTAGAAGTCTTATATTAGTATATATTAATTATTTGTATATATATATATATATATTACAACTCAAAAAACTCAATTTGTTTCGTCCATTTTGGACTCGAAATCCGAATGAACCAAACCCGATTCAACTGAAACTCATTAAGACCGGAACCCGTTATAACCGAAACGCGAAATACCCCGAACTTTAAGATATATTCTAGTAAATTTTTTAAAATGAATATTGAAATAATGAAAATTTAAGACATTCCAAACCCGATATAACTGAAACCCGAGACAAGCGAAACCCGAACCAGACCCAACCGAATGACCAAATTATTAGACATTAACCGAAATCCGAATGACCCGAAACCCGACTAACCGAACCCGACCCCGAACCCGAACCCGACCCGCCCGATAGACACCTCTAGTCAAAAGCCAACATTCGGCCAAAAATGACATGAAATACACCTTTTTGGGGGTTGGTTCATGGGCTGTCTCTTATTGAGAAAAAAAAAATTGGCACCATCAAAATTGAAACCCTTTGTTGGGATTAATTCATATTTCCAGACTGATTAATAAAATATCAAGGGCTCAAACCCAATTTGATGAAGGTAAGAAGAAGTGTAGAAATCTCCTGAATTTGGTAGTAGTCATTTTGGAAGAACAAGTGTGGTGTGTCAAGGTGTGAGTTGAGTGAGTTAAAGTGGAGAGCAAGTGACGTGAGTGGTGTAATGTAGAGAGTATCTCCATAATCGAGTGAATAGGTACCCATCCATTTTGAGAGTTGTACAAAATATGTTTGTACGTTAATTAATACAAGTTGTTATTTGTAAGGAGAGTTTGTTCATTAGTGACACACATAATCGAGTGAATAGGTACCCATCCATTTTTTCCAACACCACTAACTTTTTTTTTGGTCGAATATTAGAATAATTGTTATGAATCTTTTTTTTTTCTTCCTATTTTTAGAAACGAATCGAGAGGGTTAAGGATGTTCATCCAAGTACTAACATGGAATCTCTTTTTTCTCCTATTTTTAGAAACGAATCGAGAGCTAGAGTTAAGGATGTCCATCCAAGTACTTGGTTATCAAAGAGTTAAATGTAGTATTTGAAAGAACCAAATTAGATAGCCATTCCCTATAAAAGCCCCCCCTTATTAGTTAAGTATAACAGGCAATTGTATTAATAAGGGGAAAAAAAGGAGACAAATAAAGAAAAAAAAAAAGAGGAAACAATGGTTAAGATGGATGTCAAAGCTTGTTTTATAAGCTACTTCTTCATCGGCATTGCTTTCATCAATCAAAATACTTTTGCTATAGATACTTACCTACAACCAGCAACATGGAAGGGTCGTTGCGCAACTGGAAAACAACAATCTCCAATTAACATTGATACAAAAACCACAACCATCACCAAAGATCTACCACCTTTGAAGGTTACCTATCAGATCACCGATGCAGTGCTCTCTACATGTGGCCTTGGCGCGAGGGTTTATTTCATATCTCCCCTCTCTCAATCCATTATTTATTTAATTATCTATACAAATTAACTATTGAGCATTAAAAAATTTCCTTTAAATCTTATAAGACATTTCATGGTAATGTAGTTATATTTGGGGTCGAAGAATGAATTGCTCCTAGATGGCAGGACCTACAAACTAAACGGCTTGATTTGGCACACACCCTCCGAGCACACTATTAACGGAAAAACGTACGTATATTATAATCAAATCATTATTTTAATTAAAAGGTTTGTATTCTTCTGTGATTTGAGGTTGGAATTTTGCTCAAAACTTGTAAGATTGGATTTTTTCTGTATCAAGATTTGTTGCAGAGCTACAACAATATTTCAACACAGTGTTCAATAAAACTGAAACGTATGAAGAGATCGTGATATCCACTGTCTACCAGATTGGGGCCCCCGATCCAATTATTTCCTTGGTATGTGATTTATATATACATGCTAATTTATATAAGGACTCAACCTGAAAATAAAAAACTCAAGTGATGATTACGTACCAGTTTGTGCATTTATGTGTTGTTGGTGATGTTTTAATTTGTATAGATTGAACCTGAGATAACAAAACTAGCCAAGGAAATGGGTTCTGTTGAAGAGATCTCGAACAAAAAGTTGAGAGAAATTGTGCCTACTGATAAATTCCCTGTAAATTTTCTCAACAAAATCACATCTGGAAGCTATATGGCATACAGAGGCTCTCTCACATACCCACCTTGTCTAGAGGACGTCAAGTGGTTCCTAACAGATGTAAGTGACATTCAATATATTACATGCACCTTATTGATCTTTTCATTTATATATATTACTGAAAATAATAATTTTGGTGCCATACTTATCGATTTAAATTGTTGAACCGATGACTGATGGATGGACCAGCCGCAAACAATGACATTGGAACAAGCAAAGGTAATCAACAGCCTACAGAGCAAGTCTAATAAGGCAAACTCAAGGCCTACTCAGCCCCTTAATGGTCGACCCGTCTTAGTCAAGATGAAATAATCAATCTCGAGTGTAGTTTATATATCATTTAATTTATCTTATAAATAACCCAAGCTAATGGGTAAAAATCCTACTTTATGGTTGTTGGTTGTTTTTTAAGAGTTGTTTATTTGAAAATATCGACATTATATAAAAAATATTATTTCTTTTCATCCAGATTATTATAATAATAAATGTTTCTTTCATTTCTACTCGACTTTTCTGCCTGTTTTGTATCATGAAGGTTAGTTTATCTGTAAATCTATCGACCTCTCGAGGGATTAGATATTATGTTGCATGATGTCCTCGAATATTTTCCTGTATAAAAAAATAATTAAATAAATGTTTTAAATGTACGTTTGGTCTTAATATATTCTTGCTTAATTAATTTAATCCCAATCTTATTTTAGTTTTTCCTGTTAGCCACAACATCTATAAAAGTAATTAGTATCTCTATCCTAGTCTCACAAGACATCTATATATGAGCCTATTAGGAGACGGTGATGGTTGAGATGGGGAAGTATTAGTGTCTCACATCGAAAGTATGAATATAACTAACTTTGTATATAAGCTGGTAGGTTACTCATCTTCTATTGTCAATTAGTTTTAATTAGGATAAAACATTGGTCAGCTTATGTGTTAAGCTACTAATGTATGTGCACCTATACATACGACCCCTAATCATGTTCGAGTCGGACTTTGATAGGGTATTAGAGAGGTTAGCCTAACACGTTTGTCTTTCGATCCTGGTTTGTGCCAGTTATATGGAGAATGAGATGCTAGACCTGTTTGTCCAATATCAGCTAGGCGTGTTCCCCTAGTTACAGTTGTGGGAGTGTGTTGATATATGAAGGGATAAGTGTCACACGTCCAAAGTACGAGTATAACAAGCCTTGCATGTAAGTCGGGTGGCTACTTCTCCTATTGTCAATTGGTTGTAGGTCAAAATCTTAGTCAACTTATGTGCTAGCCAAGCACGTATGCAATGCACACGACCCTCAATCATCGGTCCGATGAAATCTCAGTCAATATATATACTTGGTTACTAAATGTAAATGCCATTCATTTGAATTTGTCATAATTACTAGAATTAAACTTTAAATGGAACATGGCTATTAAGGACAAGGAAGACATATAGTATGTCTCCCCAAGTGGAGATGGTGGTGTGGTCTTCTCTTTCCCTTTACCTTAGCTCTCCGTTTTCGAACAAGTTGCGATCGCATGATAGTACAATAAATGAGCAGGCAACCAAATTGAACATGACAACATTGAGATTAAACAAGTATAACACATTTTTGTTAGTCTACAATGACCCCAGACTAGAACATAAACACGATCAGGCTTACTCTGTAGACAATATAAACAAAATGAGTAAACCCCAAAGAGAAAATAGGAAAGAACATCCAAAAGTAAAATATTATAAAGATGAAGATTAGCGCTTGGAACTCATATGGTATCGTCCGAAAAAACCTTTGGACAGAAATCCATCCCTTAACTTCTGTAAGATACAAAACATCAGGTTTTGAGTCTATTGAATGGATCCCTGCGGAGGGTAGGGCGGGGTGAATACATGTTCTACGAAAAAATTATCAACTAAAAAACGAAATTGTTGAAATTGTGCCAAAAAAAATATTTCGTCTCCCTTCAAATCTCAATACCCCATCTTTCTTCCTCTGCTTTGTGTATGCCCTCCCAAATGAATCAGGCAAAACAAAATTCTGCCAGTCATTAATGGAATACATTATTGGCCTAGACCTACCGTTTGTTATTATGGGTTACCTAAATGAAATTAAATCGATAAATGAAAAGATTGGAGAACGTGACCCCATGTCATAGAGTTTATAAACCAATGTGAACTATTGGAAATTCCCACGAATGGGAATGAATTATGTTGGCGGAAAAATAAAATAGATATAAACATTTATGAAAATTTAGATAGAATTGTGGTCCACTCCCAAGTTTTAGAGTGGTTTCCAAATCTAGCAACCACAAACCATGCATTTACGTCATCGAACCATTGTCTGGTCTCCATGGAACTGAAATCACGACAGATGATAATGCTATATTGATAAAGCCAGTCTCAAACCAAGAGATTCAAAAGGCAGTTTTTGCGATTGGAAAAAATAAGTCATCGGGGCCAAATGGTATGATTGGTTAATTTTACTAGTAGTACATTGTTGGCCTGGAAGTAACAAAAGCAATTGAAAGTTTCTTCCATTTAAGGAATTTGCTTAAGCAAATCAACCATGCATTCATTTCTCTGATCCCAAAATGCGATAACTAGAACTCGAAAAACCACTACAGACCGATTAGCCTTTGCATAACAATCTACAAAGTTATTGCAAAGATTCTTGCAGATAGACTAAAAACAATCATAGGAAAAATCATTCACCCCCTTCAAGGGGAGTTTGTGACTAATAGAGAAATACTGGATAACATCCTTATAGCCCATTAAATATTTTTCCACTCCTTCAAAAATGGAAAAGGAAAAGAAGGTTGGATAGTCGTAAAACTAGACAAGGAAAAGGCGTATGATAGAGTGGATTGGTGCTTCCTTTTCAAAATTTTGACAAAATTTTGTGTTTTGACACACGATTCATCGCCATCGAAGAATGTGTCAAAACAACCCCCTTCTCAGTCTTAGTCAATGATGAGCCTACGGAGGTTTTCCACCCTAAATTTGCTAGGACTTTGCAAAAGAAATATAATGAATATCCAAGAAAAGTATTGGCTTTAAAGTGACCAGATCTGAATCTAGAATCTCATTCCTATCTTTTGCAGATGACATAATGATATTTTCAAAAGCAACTCATTATTCGTGCAGCTAAGTTAAAAAAAAATTATTGACAACTACTATCAGATATTAGGATAAAAGGTTAATTTCAATAAATATGTCTTTCAAGTCACGAAAGGTATCTTCAGCCAACAAAAACAAGTAATTCAAAGAATCTTAGACATCACGAACCAAGCAACACTAGACAAATATCTGGGTAATCCTATCATAAATGAGAGAGTGAACAAGAGCACCTTTGAACAAACGATTGGCAAAAAATAGAGCAAAACTAACAAAATGGAAGGCAAATGAACTCTTTCAACAAGGACGACCAACTCTGATAAAATCAAATCTTGGTTCCAACCCAAGTTATATTATCACAAAGAATTTGATCAGATTAGCAGAGGCTTTTTTTGGAACAAGGAAGTACAAACTACTTATTAGTTGGGATAAGATCTGTAAAGCCAAACAATGTGGAGGGATTGGACTCAATAAATCTAGAGACATTAATAAGACTTTTCAAATGAAATTATTATGGAAAATATTCATCGAGCCAATAAATTAGTGGGTTAAATCATAAAGGAAAAAATACCTAAAAGAGAAACAATTATGAGATTATAGAAAAAAACTCATCATGGCAATGAGGGAAACTAATGGACATAAAAAACGAGTTCTACGAGGAACTCATCTGGCAAGACGGAAATGGGAAAACTGTCCAATTCTGAATTGATTAATGGATCTTTGGAATTAGACTAATAGACCACAAGATCACTACTGGTTCTATAGACATTAATGAGAAGCTGGAAAAATACTTAGGAATAGACAAAAATTGGAAAGTAGGGGAACTTCCTCGTTTGCAAAATGCTAGCTGATGAGATAGATGAAGATGATAGGGTAGCTGAAGCTGATGAATTATGTTGGAGTAGGTGATGGAAACTTGTGAATAGAAAATCACAAGCTCTGAAAAGTTTTGGGGAGTAGACATTGAAATACTCTCCTTCCAAAAGCTAATTCAACTAAAATCTTATATTTATTTCATTTACAACTATATAATATCAAAATCAAAAAGCTCAATAAGTTAGCTAATGGATTTTTTTTTTGCGAAACGGAGCCAAAAACTCCTACCAGACAGTGTGGTATATCAAATAAAAAAGTATAAAAATCCCTTTGAACGACATTAATGACCAACGACTTTATTGGAAGGCTAGTAAGGATGAGTGGTTTACTACAACTTCTGCCCTTGAGAGCATTACCAGCCTTCAAAGAACACCATATCAATAGATTGAATTGATTTGGAGGATAGATTGCTTTTCAAATTTTAAAAACTTTCTATGGAAATTAGCCATGGATGGGATACCCATGAAAAAGAGACTAGCAGGAAAAGGTGTCGTGGTTCCCCTGACTTGCTGTCTTTGTAACCGCAATGATGAGGACGATGAACATCTTTTGACAAAATATCATTACACAATGATGCTCATATAATATGTAGATCCATTTATTTAGAGTATCATACAAACCACATATACGTTGGATAAAAGTATGAAGAAGATCGTGGATGAAATCTTTGGGAAACTAAATGAAACCCAAAAAAAAAAAATTGGCAATTCTATGGTGGAGCATATGGACAATTGGAAACAAGGTTACATTTGACAACCATGGATTTAGGAATAAACTAAAACATAAACAATACTTGAAGTGTCAATTACAATAATGAGAGGAATCCAAGAGGAAAATATAGGAAGACATTGATTACAAAGGAAAAAAGAAACCACAAATAACAAGGAAGAAGAAAAACCTTATATGGAAGAAACCATTGGTGGGATCTTTCAAACTAAATTTTGACGGCTCCCTCCTTCCCTCGGGTGAAGCGTCAACGGGTATGTTTATTCGAGATCATTGTGGCACAGTCGTCCACTGTCGCGCCTATCTTTGCGGTCGAGTATCAGCTTTGCAAGCTGAAGTGCTTGCCTTTCACATGGGGGTACGGGAAGCGTCAAAGGTTATACATGCGGTGGATCTGTTGACCGTATACAAACCCACCGCATAGGTATGCGGTGGGTTATGGCGACCGTATACATGCGGTCAGTTTTTGGGCAATTGAAAACGGTTTGTAAAAGTGGTCCAAAACCGTCGCCATAGGTATGCGGTGAGTTATAGCGACGGTTTTGGACCGTTATGGCGACAGTTTTGACTGTTATGGCGATGGTTCAAACCCACCGTATACCTATGCGGTGGGTAATAGCGACGGTTTTGGTCCGTTATGGCGACGGTTTTAGACTTGTATACTTCTCGACCCACCGCAATACTTTGCGGTGACCCACCGCATAGGTATGCGGTGTGATCGTTGACTGTCATTAAACCCACCGCATACCTATGCGGTGATTAGCGGTGGAAATAGTAAAAATTAGCGGTGGAGATATCGTTTCCGGTTATTTTGTATCTTTCTACCTTATAAATCACTAAGTTAGGATTTAGAAAGAAAGAATGTCTCATACAAGATTCGAAAGTGGTCATGTCAAGCACAAAAGAAAAGAGAAAGATAGAAAATTGGTTGAAAGTCAAATAGGAGCTATTTGCAAGTTAGTAGTCCTACAACCAAATGAGTCGATACATAAGGAGGATTAGCAAAATGTCTGGCAAGAGAATGATGTTATGATTAATAGTTTTGAAAATAATACAAACAATGGGACGGAACCTCAAGATGCAAGAAATGTTAATGTTGGTGTAGAAGAAAGTCAGGAGCCAATGGAAGATGTTGATGTAAAAAAAAGCCTCAATATATATGTTGCACAGGGCCTCAAAATATAACGGAACGGCCCTGGAGAACACACTTGCTCTTGCTTCTTGCATGGTGGGAAAGGCTTCCTGGTGAGTCTTCTCATGTGCTTCCAGAGTCACCCCAAACACCACCTCCTCCACAACACCCCCATTCCCTTGGGAATTCGGCGTTTCTTCCCTTTCCTCTACTTCGGCATATGCTTCGCTGTCTATAGGATCTGGTACGTGGTTTGTCCGACATGATGAGTTTCCGACGCTTTGGGCTACGAGAACGCGACTTCCTTACCTTCAAAATCATTTTTTAACCGTGTCGTGTCTGGTGGCAAGTTATTCACACTCCCGCCAAGTGGTTGTATGTGGCTTCAAGGAGGTGTATGGGTTCAACGCAAAACTGGTATATAAACTTTATTTTATTTTTATTTTAACCATTTCGGAATGACTCACTGGAAAGGATTTGTGGGTAGTATCTATAGGTCCCCAGTTCAAACCCCGGAATGACCGTTATTTATTTACCAATTCAAGGTATATAAACAAATTTATCGATCAAATAGTCAAAAGCCTACATTTCACCCGAGAATAACATGAAATACATCTATTTGGGGTGGGGGGGGGGGGGGGGGGGGGGGGGGGGGGGGGTTGGGGGGGGTCATGGGCTGGGAAAAAATTGGCACCGTCAACATTGAAACTTTTGTTGGGATTAATTCATATTTCCGGACTGATTAATAAAATATCAAAGGCCCAAATATGAGATGGACTTGTGATGAATGGGCCGATCATCAAACCCAATTTGACGAAGGTAAGAAGAAGTGTAAAAATCTCCTGAATCTTAACCTTGTGTGATTGGTGCATGTATAATATAAGCTAGAAATAGTAGTGGATCCTGAACTTGTTGATTGAGATGGCGAAAAATTACGATAAAAAATATTGTATATAAATTAAACCCCAATTTTTCTTTTCTGAAAAATCATCAATATTATGGATGTGTAACTAGAATAAAAACATAAATCTTGCATGATTTATTTCATGGTTTTCAAATATTTAAATATAACCTCTTAATTTGAAGTTCTCGGATACAATTATATTATTAAGATATGAAATTAATAAATGATAATTACAATAAAAATATATCGGTTTGGTAAATGATGTAGGAAATATTGTAATTCAGTGCTGAAATTTGAAACGCTTATAACTTTTTGCTCAGATATCGGATTTGAGCTTATAATATATCAAATCAAAGCTATCGACGAGAGGAACATGTATGTTAAATTTCATTTCCGATTGGGGAGGCGACTGCCACCACCGGCCCTAAAGAGGATCCGCCTCTGGCTAGAAAAGTGTAGTGTTAATTTGTACAGAGAGAACAATTGTGGGGTGTGTGTGTGTGTGTTAAGGAGTGAGCAAGTGTGAGTTAAAGTGGGAGAGAGTAAGTGACGTAAGTGGTGTAATGTACTAATGAGTATCTCCAAAAGTTCGGGTGTGTGAGTTTGCATATTATCGTAAATTAGCGCCTGTTTGGCATCAGGTTTCATCAGCTTTTAGAAGGTGTCATTAGGTTCTCCAAAAAAAAAAAGCTCTGGCGATGGTGTTTGCCAATCAGGTTAATGGAGTTGCAGTTGGAGGTTTCATCGGGTTAATTCCATGGAAAATGGAAGCCCTGAAAGGTAGCTTCCGGGAGGTTTTTTATCAGTTTCATTTTCTTTGTTCACTTTTGCCCCTGAACAATCGCCGAGCTCCAGGTATGCCTTCTCCTCCTTCTTTTCTCTCGCCCTCCATATTCGATCCTTCTTCTCTCCTTAAGGTTTTTGGTTGAGATTGAGCAAGGCAGATGTCGGTTTTGGATTTGCCTTCCAGATCTGGCCTTTGGCTTGGGCCCCCAATCTGTTTCAACGCTTTTTATGGTTAGGGCTTTTGGCTTTTGCCCTCAATTTGATTCATAGCAGTTCATTTCAACGATCGTTAGGTTAGGGATTCGATTGGGCATTCATGTTGTTGCAAAAATGGAGATGGGGGTATCGGGATGAGATGGGGCATTGGGTTATCCAGAAATCGTCCCTCTGTTTGTGTCCTCAAGCTGATACCGCCTGTGAAGATAATAGGAGAGAGACCATCGTTTGATGCCCAAAGAACAATCATCTGATGCCTTGCCGCCTACTGTAATAGGAGAGAGTCAAGTTTTATGTTTTGTGTTTATGGTTTCTCTAGATGTCTAGGGTTGAACTATTTCAGTGTAATGCAACGATTGATTTGTTACTGTGATTCAATCCGACTGATTTATGTTTTGTGTTTATGGTTTCTCTAGATGTCTAGGGTTGAACTATGTCTATGGTTTCTCTAGATTGTATTGCATTTGCTTATGCAATCTACTAGTGCTGCCTCCCTCTGTCGATATGTATATTGTATTGCATTTACTTCTGAAATTGGTAGGTGGATTTACAAGTTTGCTGACCAAGGACACTTGAATTGGACTTTGACAGAATTTCTTCTATTATCTTTAATGTGTATATTTTAGGTGATCTTACGGAGAAACATAAAATTGGTGCAGTTGATGACCAAAATCAACCAAGAGGTAATTGTCAAGGTCAGCCTACGTGCTAAACACCTACTCCTTAAATAATGAAGTCTTCCAATATTTCTTATCAGAATTTAGCAGGTGCAGCTGATGAAGAGAATGATGACAGCGTTGGGGCTGTTATGGTGCATCTGATGACCAGATTCGACGAGGGGGAGGTGACGATGGTGTTGAAGTTGGGGCTGCTGTGTTGTAGTGATGTGCCAGTAGCAAGACCGAGTATGATGCAGGTGATGAGCTGCTTGACTGGGGAGATGTAGGTGCCGGACTGCCGGAGGTGTTGGTGCTGCTGTCTAGTAACTCGTGGGAGTCATCGATGGTGTTCAATGTGAGAAGCTTGAGTTACAGCAATGTATTCTGCCCCTAGTTGAACATAAGTTATGGTTGATGGATTCAATCAACAATCATGTATTCTCAAATTTTCTACTAGCTGATGTTTCTATGACAGCAAATCTGTATCAATGTCAACAAAATGTTGTTACTCTTTTTTGTACCCGGGGGAATAAAATGCCTTGTTATACTGTCAATATCAAATTCGGAAGACAGCAATACCGGCCTATTTTTTGACGTTTAGCAAGACAGCAACTATGCAAAGGAGGGGTATATGAGTATCTTTGAATAAGGGCACTTCAGTAATTCTAACAATAAAAACATCTCCCAAATTATATAATCACCAAACACCATTCAGATTTTTTATAAGGTTATTTAAAAAAATAAACTCCACCTCTCACACCTCCGTAAACCCCATAAATAATATCCACCTCCTAAAAAAACTTCAACCCCTAAAAAACCTCCTTTTTGCCAAACACGCGCTTAGTCTAGATTGTTATCTTAGTAAGAGTCTTGTATTTTGAGATTTGTACAAAATATTTTTGTTCATTAATACAAGTTGTTTTTTTGTAAGAAGAGTTTATTCATTAGTGTCATAATCTGAGTGAGTAACTACCCACTCATTTTTCCCAACACCCTTAACCTTTTTTTTTCCTTGTTTGTCGAATATATAAAAAAGGGTAAATCGCAGAAAACCACCCTTTAAATAGGGCAATTTGCTCAAAACCACCCCTTAGTCACAAAGTTACAAGAAACCACCCGTTACATGATATTTCTTAGCAAAACACCACCCACATATAGCCTCCGTTAGGGTTCTGTTAAAATTTGCTTTAAAAAGACTAAGATACCCCTTTCTTTTTATCAAATTTAACTAGATGCCATTGTCAAAACTCTCCACCATCACCACCTCCTCTTCCATCGCCAGATCCTCATCCTCCTACCCTCTCTCCTCCAGCCCCTTCCGTTCGGAGGAATCTCGGAGCTCGTCGAATCCGTCTTCCGCCCCAACGGACTCCACTAGAACCTCGGCTTGGTCGACTCCAGCAATAGACTCCACCAGTACCCTGGCCAAGTCGACTCTGGCAACGGACTCCTTCATCTCATGCTATCTGGCTGCTCGGATTTGCCTTCCTCCGACAACGGTAGATCTAGGTTGCCTTCTCTTTCTTGCCAAACGGTAGATCTAGGGTTTTAATTGATGAGAATTGAAAAGCCCCAAATTTTCCGGTTGCCTTCTCTTTCTTGCCACTTCTCATCTCCTCCGACTCCAAATCTCACCTTGTTTGTTCAATCTTTTCTTCTTCCCAGAGATAAAGCGGCTCTTGAACTTCAATTTCAACTCCTCCCTCTCCAATTTCTTGGCAAATTCAACAAACGTAGCATTCATCAACCCATATGTCATTTCTTTGACCAAACCACTAGTACGTTGTAAGTTTGTAACCCTAATCCGTCAAATGAGCTTGAACATGTATTGAGCAGATAAAGGAAATTGGAAACAATAGTTGTGTTCAACTACTTATTCCCTCTGGATTTGCTTATAGAAAACGAATATTGATTGTAGAGATCCCAAAATCTGGAATCAAACTAATTAGGATGGAAAGGAAAGAAAGGGGAAACAGTGAACAAAATAGGTCCAACAAAATAGAGGACCTTTTGATTGATCTCAAATATCAAAGAGCTAAGTGAAATACTTTGGTGATTTTGTCTGTAAATGAAATTTCATCCCCTCTGTTGATTTCTTCCAATGGCGTCGAAGAGATGGAGGAGGGAGAGGGGTGAATTGGATGATTTTTCCCCCTTATTATATTCCATTAAAAAAATTTCTTCTCCATTAAAAAACAAATGATATGGTGATAATTACATATTTTTAACGGACCAATGACGGAAAATTGACCTGGGTGGCACTTTGTTAACGGAAGAGTTGTAAAGGGTGGTTTTTAGCAATTATGTATATAAGGGGTGGTTTTGAGCAAATTGGTCTATTTAAGGGGTGGTTTTCTGCAGTTTACCCTATAAAAAATTGCTGGGATCCTTTTTTCCCCATTTTTAGAAACGAATCGAGAGGATTAAGGATGTTCATCCAAGATTCCAAGTACTTAGTTAAATATAGTATTTGAAAATTTTTAAAAAAAAAAAACAAAGGAAATAAGTGGTGAAGAAAATCAGTTGCAAGAACCAAATTAGATAGACATTCCCTATAAAAGGCCCCCTTATTAGCTAAGTATCATAGGCAATTGTAAAAAAACCAAAAAAAATAAACAAGGAAAAAATGGTTAAGATCGATGTCAAATCTTGTTTTATAGGTTACTTCTTCATTGGCATTGCTTTCATGAATCAAAATGCCTTTGCTAGAAATAATTACCTACAGGTAGCAACCTGGGGAGGTGAGTGCGCAACTGGAAAACAACAATCTCCAATTAACATTGATACAAAAACAACAGTTATCACAAAAGATCTACCATCTTTGAAGGCTAACTATCAAATCACCAATGTTTCGGTCTATACCTCTGGCCTTGGTGCGAAGGTTTATTTCATATCTTTCCTCTCCAAATCCATTATTTATTTAATTATCTATAAAAACTAACTACTGAGCACAATAAAATTTTCTTTAAACTCATAAAAAATTTCATGGTAATGTAGTTGAATATTGGGTGGAGGAATACTATGCTCATAGATAACATGACCTACCGGCTAGTCAGCATGAGTTGGCACACACCCTCCGAGCACACTATTGACGGGAAAACGTACGTATATTATGACCAAATCATTATTTTAAAAAATTTCCATACTTGTATGATTTAAGGTTGGAATTTCACTCAAAACTTGTTAGATTGGATTTTTTGTATCTAGATTTGTTGCAGAGTTACAACAATATTATGTCACATCGTATAGTACAACTTTAAAGACTGAACATGCCATGATAGCAACTGTCTACCAGATTGGGGCCCCCGATCCAATTGTTTCAGCGGTATGTTTTCTATATTTATGCTAATTTATATAAAGATTCAACCTGAAAAAAAAATTGTGATGATTATGTATTGTTTGTGTATGTATGTGTTGTTGGTGATGTTTATATATATAGCTTGAACCTGAGATGACAAAACTAGCCAATGAAATGGGTCCTGTTGAGAATAATAAAAAGGTTGTCGAAAAAGTGCCTAGGGATAAAATCCCTTTAGATTTTCTGAGCACAGTCACATCTGGAAACTATATGGCATACAGAGGTTCTCTCACCTTTCCACCTTGTCAGGAGGACATCAAGTGGTTCATAACCGATGTAAGATACATTCAATTTTTTTTTTTTTTTTTTTTTTGGACGTGGGGGGTTCCGAGGTTATCGACTAATCCCCCCACGGGTCCGGGTCCTAGCCTGCAAAGGACGCGAACCGGTTTAGCCAGACGGCAAGCCACCAGGCAGGCTCACCCAAGCCAATGAAGGCTTGAGCACCCACTAATACACAAATTGTGTAAGAAGTGGGATTTGAACCCTTAACCTCTTACAAGGGCCACCTCTCCCTAACCACTAGGGCAAGGGGTCATTGGTTAAGATACATTCAATATATTACATACACCTTATTGATCTTTTCATTAATGTATGTACAATAAATATATATATATATATATATATATATATATATATATATATATATATATATATATATTACTAAAAATAATAATTTTGGTGCCATATATACTTATTGGTTTAAATTGTTGAATCGATAATTGATGGATGGATTAGCCGCAAACAATGACATTGGAACAAGCAAAGCTACTCAACAGTCTGCAGAGCAAGTCTAATAAGGCAAACTCAAGGCCTACTCAGCCCCTTAACGGTCGACCCGTCCTAGTCAAGATGAACTAATCGATCTCGAGTGTACGTAGTTCGTATATCATTTAATTTCTCTTATGAATAACCCAAGCTATTGGGTGAAAAAATCCTACTTCATGGTTGTTGGTTGTTTTTTTGAAGAGTTGTTTGTTTAAAAATATCAACATTATAAAAAAAATTATTTCATTTCATCCAGCTTATTATAATAATAAATATTTCTTTAATTTATACTCTGTTTTTTCTGCTTGTTTTGTATCATGAAGGTTAGTCTGTTAGTCGATCAGTCTGTCGACCTCTCGAGAGATCAAATATTATGTTGCATGAACTCCTCGAATATTTTCCCGTATAAAAAAATAGTTGAATAAATATTTTAACTATTTGGTTTTAATATATTGTTGCTCAATTAATTTAATCCTAGTCTTATTTTAGTTCTTCTGGTGAGCCACAACATCTATAAAAGTAATTAGTATCTCTATCCTAGTCTCTCAAGGCATATTTATATATAGGAAAAATGACCGATAATAATACAAACTATCAACGGTGAACAAAAAATAATACGAACTTTGAAAATTACAAATTCATATACAAACTATTACACATTAAACCAAAATCGATACAAGATCCAAAATTCACAAACTATCAATTATTTTAGACTCAAATTATAATTACTTATAAAGTTTGGGAAAATTTTATAAAATTAAAAGAAAAATTATATTCTTCTAAAAAAACATTTTTTTTGGTGCAGTAATTAAAAAATAAAAGCTCTAATCCCTCTCCCCCATCTTCCCCAGTAAACTCCTCAACAATCTATGGCCATTTCGGTCTGGTTCTTCTCCCTCCTTCACCCTCTTCGGTGTTCGGAGCCGTTTCTTCTGCTCCCGATGTCGTTGTCAGTAAGGAATTCTGCCTCATGTCCCGTCTTGTGAAGCCATGCCCCATGCCAAGTCCTAATTTCGATCCAATCTCTCACCGTCTCCCCCTAAATTGAACCCTTCCTTGACTAAATCGGTTTGTTTTCAAGCCGTACCGGCTCTTTCCTTGTCGATTTCGGCCCGTCTGGGTGTTGATGGGTGGTCTGCTTCTCTGCGCTCATACCCTTAATTTCCTGTCCTCCTGGGTGGGTCGTCGTCGTCTTTCATGGCGTCTCCGGTCTGGACGACCTAGCCCGTTCGTGGAGTTTCTTCCCTCGTCGCCTGACATTATTGTGGGGTGGGGCTGTGGCCTGTGCGATTATTGGATGTCCGGTCGTTTGTTTGGTCTCGCTGCCGGTCGTCGCCGACCTCATGGCTCGTGTTGTAGATCCGCCGACCTCATGGGTCGTCGCCGGTTGGAAACGAATTGGCTAAACAGCCCAACCAAACCCCAAAATCGACAACAGGAGTGAGCCAAAATCGAGACAAGGGTGGGGAGAGGAAGAGACTAGACAGTAGCAGCGCCGCCGGAATCGCTGAGACCGCCACCGGCGGAGGCCTGGGAGGACTCAAGCCGGAAACACCCGAGGAACCGACCAAGGAACAAAGGGAATGTGAGAAGGAAGGGATTCCACTGAAAACGGGATCAATTGCACAAAGATTAGAAATTTGTACTCAAAGAAGAAGATGAAGGATGTGTAGATGGAAGTAGACATGAGCAAGGGTCAAGGGTCGACCCGGACCCGACGGGTTTTGACCCGGTGGGAACTCGAAGGGTCGACGACCCGGCGGGTTAGGGTCAACAAGGGTCAGGGTCGAGGCGGGTCAAGGGTTAGTGTTAGGGTCATGCTGGTTTTGACCCGTGGACCCGGCGGGTCGAACCCGAAGGGTCGACCCGTAGGGTCAACCCGCCGGGTCATCTATTTTTTTTCCAAAAAATTGAGGTGAAGAGGAAGAGGAATTCAACATTATAGAATGACGGAGCCATCTAGAGATATCCCAATTTCCGACTACGTAGGCAATCGTTCGTCAAATATTCGCCGCTCCTTGCTCAACTCTAGCGATGGAGCAACATTTTAGCCAATGTGGTCAAATATTAAGCGAGAAGAGATCAAGACTCTTGCCCGAGACTGTGAAAGGTCAAGTTTGCCTAAACGATTGGAAGAGGGTGGAGATGCGAATTCAAAATAATGACCACTTAATCGAGTCAGACTCGGATGAAAAACTCGACGATGACACAATGGTCAAGAGCTGAGATGCAAAGCAAGGAGAAGAGTCTTATCATGACATAAGGTAAGTAGGGATCAAAACGAATCTAAAGAACTACGTGAGCTTTCATTCCTCCTCCTCGAGAGATACGTACACAACTAGAAAACCGGTTCATACCCTTCTTCCTTTTTCTTTTTTTTTTTAAACTTAAAAAACTTTTTTAAAAAATAACATGTCATGACCCGGCGGGTCAAAGGGTCGACCCTTGACCCGGCGGGTCACCACAACCCGTTGACCCGTAGTTTGGAAGGGTCAGGGTTAGGGTCAGAGATATCCTGACCCTTGACCCGGCGGGTCGGACCCTTGACCCGGCGGGTCCAACCCGTGCTCATATCTAGATGGAAGGGAGTTTGCTCAAAATTGGGTACACGGATGGGAGTTTCCCTCTTTTCACTTTTCACTTTTCACAGTACAACCATTACAAAACACCGATATGTATTTATCAATTTCACTTTTCCCTTTGAATTGATTCAATTTCACGTACTAAATTTCGATCATTTCGTTCGAGGTTCACTCAATTGAAATTGAAATCAATGTTGTGGATGGGCTGAAATTGTGAAGCTTTGAGATGCCTACAAAACCATTTGTTAGTGTTAAACCTGTAGATGATATTGTGAAGTTTTCGTTGATTTCGTTCCCAAATGATATTGTAATTTATTTTTATTTATTCGTTTGTATGTGTAACTTTATTCATACGTATGTAAGATAATTAAGAATAGGAAGGAAACAAATATAAGACAGATTCCGGGTAAGAGATGAATGATCGATTTTGTGTTTTCATTGAATTTAAGAGGTATTCAGGGTAAAAGTCAAATTATTCATATGTATGGATCGATTTTGTGCTTTATGAGATGTTTTGGTTTTTTTATGTTGGCAATCATATGAATTAAAAATGTATCGATAACATTGAATAATCATGTGATTCCATCGAATAAGCCAACAATATCATTGAATAATTTTTAGTATCTGTTAAAATGACATAAGTAACTGAATAATACTGTGACATTATCGAATAATCAAGTTATACCATCGAATAATCAAGTGATATCATCAAATAGTTTTTAGTTAAAAGTTCAGGATGTTTTCAGGGTGCTAGCCGATTATAATAATCCATCGATATCATCGAATAATCCAGCGATTTGAATAATCCAACGATATCATCGAATAATCAAACGATATCATCGAATAATCCAGCAATACCATCGAATAATTTGGACGTTTTCAGGGTGCTAGTCGATTAGAATATAGTAACAATGGAAATTTGGTTATATCAATGAAAAATCGATCGATATCATCGCACAATCCAACGGCACGATCGAATAATCAAGTGATCACATCGAATAATTTTTAGTTGATTGTTAATCTGCTATAAGTAATCGAATAATATTAATGTAATACGATCAAATACAATAAATCTACTTCCCATAATACAATTTTTAAAATTAAAAAAAAGGACTGCGTGTGTTTTTTTAAGGCATATGCCCGCTTACATCGTTGATTAACTGAATTCTAGAAAAAAGGGTCCTGCCCTCTCTCTAGAATTTTGCCAAAACCCCCAAATCCATTCTACAAATTGTGAAACCAAAATTGAGAAACCCCTATTGAGTTCTTAGCCTTTAATGGCATACTATCCTCTTCAATCCATCATCCTCATGGTCCAATCGATCTTGCGCTTGATTGTTTGTGAGTTCCCGTTCTCCTTTCTCTCCATTTTGGTTGCCGATTTGGGGATCGGAGTTTCTTTTGATTCCCGTCACTGCCTTTGTTTTTGGGTGATCGGTGTCGTCTCGGCTTGGCCGTTTCGGTCTGGTCTCGCCGGAGGTGTGGCCTACCCGATCCTCTGTCGATCCAGCCGTCTACTTGGATGCCTTGGTACCTCCCTCCCTCTTGCTCATGGGTTCCTGCGTTTGGCGCCATCTCGGTCTTGGGATTGTGTCCTCGCTTCGTCGCCGACGGCTCCTCCCGCTCGATCTGCTCTTGGCCGCTTCCGCCTCCATTCGCCAGTGTTATTGGCGTTTGATCCGGTGTTCGTTCGGGTTCGATCGTCTGTTTGGTTTCCTCTCCTGCAATTGCTCTTCGGTGTCTTCTAGGCCCGTGTGGCCCGAAGATTGGGCCCGGACATTTCCTTTGGGCCCAATGTTTATCCTTGGGCCCAAAGCAAGGAGGAAAAAAAAAGGAGTTCGATCTAGATTTGTAGCTTTTGGCATGTGTATCCGTAGTTTCAGGCTTGTTACCGAGGTGCTTGTTGGCGTGGTGGTTGGTTTCGTGGTCTAGCAGGTCTTTCTTGCAGTTTTTCTTCTTATTTGTCGACGCACGAGAGGTAATGGACGTGATCGAAACCTGAAGGCTCGTAGACAGAGTCCAAATCTGAGGTTTCCACAAGTTCCCTAGGGGTTCCCTGCGTTGCCTCTACCAAATGACGGATGAGTTGTCGCTCACTGCACCGGTTCTTTCATCATTTTTGCTAGTATGCGCCTTTTATTACACCCTTGTACTTTGGTGATTTTGCCTCGTTGTAGTTTTATGTCTTACCTTGTTTGACGGTTCTCCATCGCCGATTTATTCGCCTATCGACCAACCGGGCCTGTCCGATGCGTCGAATTCTTACTTGATCAAATAAAAAATAAAAAATAAAAAATAAGCTCGGTCCCCACAAAATTGAAAGGCTACACACCACACGCGCACATACATGGGCGAGTAAGATAACAAATATTTTGGACCCCATTGTTTTTTAATTCAAAAAAAGGAAAAAAAAATACCTAATGATCACAAACATCAATCTCAACCAATGAACGACCCAGATTTGTGTACATGATACACGTTAAGGGCTGAGTACACCGGAACTAACCTCTCTCTATATATGGGTGTTTTTATATACACCGCAAATCCAACATAAAAAATTCACGTCCGTTTCGACGTGCAAGCCTTTCTGACTAATTAGCGCTTTTAAAAAAATTAATTAACCCCCTTTACCCCTACACGGCAGAATTGACGTGCAGGATTTAGGGTGTATATAGTGGAAACGTGTGTGTGTGTGTGTGTATATATATATATATATATAGGGGAGGGTTCAAATGAGAAGAAGCCCTTCCGGTGAGAAAGAAAGAAGACATCTGATTGGAGAATTAAAAAGAAACACACGTGCTTTTATTTTCTTGGTTGAAAGCACGCGCCCCCTTTCTTCCTTCTTTTCCTCTTCCTTCTTTCTCCTTCTTCACGAAGTAATTTCTCAATGGAAACCTCCTCTTCATCCGATTCCATCACTGGAGGAGATCGATGGGGCTCGAAAAACAGTGACAGAGGTCGGCGGCACCTCCTCACCACCACCTTCCTCTTGACGCGACCGCTGAGCTTGACGTCGACGAGGGCGAGGCCGACATTCTTGTCCTGGACTCTGTAATTGATCCTCCTTTGTCGCAGTTTCTTTCAATTGACGAGGGCGTTGGTGGTGGCTTCATTCTCCTCCGGCTCCGATGCTAGCGGTGTCGCCACCGAGATGGCCTACGTCGACAACTATACCTTGAAGTGGTCCCTCAATTCCGGCCATCTTCCATGGCTTCTACGGCCGCCCCGTCAAGCTCGCCTTCGCGCTAGTTCCCTTTTGTTCACCATGATGAGGGCCGGTTTGAAATACCCCAAATTATTTTTGGGATATTTCTTTAAATGATATTATACTATACTATGTGAATTTGGGAAACCAATAAATTCACATAGATATATATAATATAAATTAGAGTAATTATATTATTTTAATATTCTTCTCTAAACATTCTTACTATTTAATTTATTTAATTTATAAAGTTAAATTAAATAATGTTTCTTTCCGCTAATATAATATAAATATATATATATATATATATATATATATATATATATATATATATATATATATATGCATTCCAAACATATGTATAATATATAGTCAAAACCATACTTCATTTCTACAAGAGAAAACCCAATAGAAAAGACCTATTATTTCTAGCCCAAATTAAGGCCCACTTATTTTTTTTACTAAGATAAAAATAAAAAGAGTGGATCCTTTTAGAGAAAATTTGGTGAAATATCACATTTTACTATTTTAATTAGGTTATTAGCATGCTAACTTATTAAATGGGCCGGACTAACAACTCTTTAATATTTTATAGGTTAATAACATCCTTTAGTTTCTCCTCTATCAAGGCGTTTGGAAACGGTGGATCGTCCCATCCATGGCGAGAGAGATTCCTCAAATCCACTTCTGCCTCGGATCGTCGATCGTCTCCATCCTTCTGCCTCGGATCGCTCGCTCCCATAGCTCACCTTCTCCGAGGACCTCGCCAGCAAGCTCGCCGATTGCCCTATCCGCCTCTCCGAATTCGTCGCCGGAAACGAAATCCGCGTCCTCCCTCAGTGCGGCCCCGCCTTCCACGTCGTCTGCGTCGACACCTGCTCGAATCTCACTCCTCCTGCCCCTCCTACCGCCAGATCTTGGCCGTCGGGCGATGCTAGAGGTGCGGCGGCCTCCCCGCGGATACCTCCCCGGCTTCCGAACCTCCGGTGAGTGAACACCTTCTTGCCCTAACTGGAAAGGGTTGAAGGCGAGGGTTTGTGAATTAGGTACTCTTCGTACTTCTTTCCAATTCCAATTGATCACTTCAGTTTCTAAAAATTGGGGCTTTGGCATCTAGGTTCTACTTGTATCTGATCTGTTGTGATTAGTTTGTTCTCCAATTCCACTACTAATCAACTCGCTATTTTGAAAATCCCATAGATATCAACTCACTATTTTGAAAAACTGCCTCCAAAGTGTTCGATGAAATGCCTAGATGAATTGACTATGTTTTTGTTGTTTCTTGGTAACTTTTAGTTGAAATAAATCATTCATTGTTAATGGCTTTGCAAATTTTTGAGTAAAATTTGGATTGAAACATTTCTAAATATTATCGCTAGAGAGGTTCTGCTGACTCTACTTTTAGTTTTAGTGAGTGATGGTTTTGGAATCACATTATAACCAGTGCTGACATAAGAAGCATTGCTTACTGATTGGAGTCTTGGTTTTTGGTTTTTGAATCAGTAATTGCCTTTAGATAGAATAGTGTACTGGTTCTTTGATAAGTTCAGTGGAAATGGACTCATTCCTTTGTGACCAAATATAGGATTATGTTACTTGAAGAAAACCAAATAGCATTTCATTGATGATGGACAAATCTTTGATGTTGTCAAGGATTATGCTCACCAAATTCCATATATGATAGGACAGGGCAGTGGGTCTGATGTTCTGAAATCTTAGTGTCTAAAGCTTCCCACCAAGTGTTTGTGGAAATGTCTAGGCAAGAATATTTGGTGTTTTTTTATGTCCTAGATGGTGAGTTGGGTGAAGGTCGGGCAATCAGCAGGGTCTTGCCTAATCAGGTTGCTTACAACTTATCTGATATTGATATTATAGATTGTGAGATTGGTGAGGACCGAGTAATCGACATGGGATCGATGGGTCATGTTGGTTATAACCCATCCACTCCAGCTCTGTTCAACCTTAGAGTCATAAACATCATCCGATTTTGATGCCATTAATCTGATAGAGGAAGAATCGTTGGTTATACCTCAACAAGTATGAGATCCAGGTTTCAAATATTAACTGTATATTCTTATGTGTAAACTGGCACTTCATATATATTCTGTTTTGCTTTATTGCTGTACTTGTCAAGAAAATCTGTTTGTCTTTTGGCTTTTGCTTCATAGCCATTTGTTTGTGTATATGGACTCTTAAGTGTTCAATTGCTCTTTTACATTTTTGGTATGTGATCGTGGATTGCTCCTGGTTGACATAACAACTGAGTGAGTTGTAATCTTAAAAGGACTACATCTACAATTATTAACTGAGAAAATAAATTCATAATGCATCATTATTTTGTGTTGGGTGATGCAGTAGTATATTAGTATGAGATCAATTATTGCAATTGTTGAATACCATGCTCCCCTAATTGAAAAATAATCAAAAGTGTATGCATTCACTCGTTTACGATTGCTTATTCACTCATTAACAATTATGTATGTCAAATCTGATGCACTTTGTGGCACCAAAGTACGCAACTTGTTAGTTTCTTGATTCATCAAATAGCTCAAAATTTTTTTTTTTTAAAAAAATTATGAGGCACATTCAGTTTCAGATTGATTTGATACATGTGAAGAGTTGCAGGGTCTGAACGATAACACAAGAGCACCTGGTAATGGTGATCCTCCTTCGACGTTTACACCTCCCGAGAAAAGTAATGATGCACAACACAATATCAAAATGGCTGCTCAGGATTCCAACATCTCTGATGCTTCAGTGTATGCTCTTGTTTGAGGCCTATGGCTTGCCTTTACAACAGCCAAGATTCCAAGCTTTCATGCCGCAAGGAATGCCAATGTTCTCTGGGATGAAGCCCGTGATGCACAATCCAAGACTTGTACATGGCTATGAGGAATCACTTGGTTGTTACACAAATTTTGGCTTTTCAGGGCTAAGTGTTATTTAATGGTTGTTCTTTCTTGATTAGTTGCTTGAGTGGATTGACAAGCTTGCACAAGCTGGGATCAAAATGGTTGTGAGAGGAATCAGTTTCAAAGGAATTTCATTTTGATTCCTAATTTTTAATTTTTTTTTTATCAATGAACACACAGTTGGAGCCCTACTCGTTATTTTGATTCCTAATTTTTTTATGAATGAAAATTTCCATCATGGAATCAATGAAAAATAGCATCAATAAAGTATATATCGATATACAATTGATTAAATTAAAAAAAAGTAGCATCAAACGATTTGATTAAAAAAATGGCATCAAATAATTACATTAGAAAATGGCATCAAAACACTTATTTGAAAAAGTTGTATCACATTAAAGAAAAAATTGTCATCAAAACATTACCTTAAAAAAATATGGCATCACGGTAAAAAAAAATATCATCAAAAAATTGATATAAAAAAAGTGTCATCAGTAGTCAACGGTAAAAAAAAATGGCATCAATGGTCAATGTGGCATCACAGTAAACAAAAAAATATCAGCAAGATTTGAAAAAAGTGGCATTAAAAAGTGTTATCAATCCATTTTATTAGAAAAGTGACATTAAAACGAAAATAAAATATAAAAAAAATGGCATCAAAACGACAAAAAATGGCATCATTGGTTTAAAAATAAATAAAAATTGTTGACTAGCGTTGACCGGCATCATTGGTTTAAAAAAATTGTCATCAAAACATTTCTCTTTCTTTTTTCTTCTTCTAAGTTTCGGGACGAAACTTATATTAAGGAGGGGGGTATGAAATACCCCAAATTATTTTTGGGATATTTGTTTAAATGATATTATACTATACTATGTGAATTTGGGAAACCAATAAATTCACATAAGATATATATAATATAAATTAGAGTAATTATATTATTTTAATATTCTTCTCTAAACATTCTTACTATTTAATTTATTTAATTTATAAAGTTAAATTAAATAATGTTTCTTTCCGTTAAAATATATATATATATATATATATATATATATATATATATATATATATATATATATATATATATATATATATATATATATATATATATATATATATATATATATATGCATTCCAAACATATGTATAATATATAGTCAAAACCATACTTCATTTCTACAAGAGAAAACCCAATAGAAAAGACCTATTATTTCTAGCCCAAATTAAGGCCAACTTATTTTTTTTACTAAGATAAAAATAAAAAGAGTGGATCCTTTTACCTTTCTCTTTTTCCTAAGCACGTATCTTCTATCGGATAAACCCAAAGAGATTATCTCCACTCTCAACTCAACCATCAACCGAGATCTCAGAGATTGGAACTGATTAACCTCATCCTCCCTATCCCGTTCGATTCCAAGCATATAAATAGGGGGAGGGTCTCGCTGATTCCACCACAACTCAAGCAAATCGTTCCTCTTCATCCTCCTCTTCTAATTACTCCCGACCTGTGAAGCAATCGTGAGCAGTAGCTCGCCGGTGACCCTGAACCACCACCGCCTGACCAGCGCCTCAACATCGAGCACCCCTGCAGTGCAGCCTCGCTTGGGAACAGGAGTCCGAGCCTCGCTGCAGCGCTCTTCGCCACCGCCCTGCAGAACGCAGCCCTCGCCGGAAGCGCGCCCGTGAACAACGAATCGATCGAGCCCAGTCGATTGCCTCCACCCGCGACCGCCACCGCGCCGTCTCAGCCGGACGCCGCCCGAGTCGCCGCCGTAGGTAGTGCCATCGGAGGAGGAAGAGCCACACCAATTGGTCCCGTCGTCCGCTCGTCCCTCTGTGTCTGTAAGTGAATTCACGAAGGAAAGCAAAAGGGACATTAATCTCTTTTGATTTAATTACAAAAGCCTCCCTTATTTTATTCAATTTCCGTTTTTGGCCCTAAATTAATTATTTATTAAGTAAATTGGCCAATATTTATAAGCTGTTCAATTCTTACCCGTTTCAGCGACACCAAGAAATCTCGAAGCACTCACGCCGGATCCCGCTCCTCGAGGAATTCATATTGGTATATAATATTTAACTTTATAAAATTAATTCAATTTCAAATTGAATTAAGTAAAGTTAATTTCGTAAAATATCAATATTAATATTCCTTTTTCCGTTGGATTCGATAGGTGCTAAAATCTCGTCTGGTTGTCATCAGCTGATCATCGAAATTCAAGTCAAGTCAAGTGATTTCGTTCAATGCACTTTGCATGTTTCGTGATTTTCTTTTGACGTGCCTTTTTATTCTTCCGTGTCGAATGCGGCCCTGTGGCCAATTTCCTTGCTAGTTTCGATAAATTGCATATTCGTCGATAAATTGCATATTCGTCTGCTTGATGTAATTTATCTCCTTATTCATTAACTGGCATGAGTTAAATTAATGGGCAATTATTAAATGAATTATAGTGATATGCGTATTAAATGTGATTATTTGTTTATAACTCGAGATAAGTGAAAATTGCTCATTTTCCTCTTTCTAATTGCATGAAATTCTGCTTGTTTCTTTCATGCAAATTAATAGCATGCGATATTAAGATCCTTTGAAATATCCGTGTTTGTACGCCATTGTCAGTGTGATGTCGTTATTATGATCACCTAGTATTTTTAACGTTAAAGTTGTTATAATTTAAAATGTGCATCTCACGTGGTGTGGATTGACTTAAAGTCAATGCGAGGGCTATCTCGCAGGTTGGGAATAGTGTAAAACTCAATCTAAAAGATTCCATGGAATATCTAGACTTCAACAGTCTCAGGTCGCAGTCCTAGTTGAGTCTGGACCCGTGTCCCTATTAGACTTCAAAGTCTCAGGTCGCAGTCCTAGTTGAGTCTGGACCCGTGTCCCTATTAGACTTCAAAGTCTCAGGTCGCAGTCGTAGTTAAGTCTGGACCCGTGTCACTACATTTTTATATTGTGTTATATTTACATATATACATTATTGTGATTATCGAGATTATTGATAGGTGATCAATTCTGTTATATTATACTTCACTCTTACTCGAGGTATAATTCCTTATCTTATCGTATCATCGATCCTCACGATCATCTAAGTCATGTTTGAAATTTTGCCTTTTTACCAGTTTTCACTTTAAATATTCGTGTCTTTCCCTTAACCTATGACATGCCGTTTTATGGTCACTGCATGGTTAAAGTCTGAACATTTTCCCTATCATTTTCTAGTCTTAATTGTACTAACCATCCTATTTATTGGATGGCTGGTGTCCTTCGTTCTCATGAAACACCAGACCATATTCCACAGGTCTAGTGAGAGCAGCGGAGCAGGAAAGAGCTGAAGAGAGGACTATCATCAATGGACTTTCAAAATACAGTTTTATACAATTAAAGTTTCTGTAATGCTACGCTGGTTTTAGCCACTTTGAAGTATATTTATACTTTATGGTTTTTGGTATTTTAGCTAGGTTATTGTGATTGAATATTTCAAAGTTTGATATTTAATTGACTTCCGCATTATTTTATTCAACTGATTGAAGTATCATCTTGTTTATGGGAGCATGGTTGCATGTCTCTATAAGCCTCCGGTGAATTCAAAGACATTAAAGTTTGCGGATTCACTGGCGTTGTAACGTTCCCTTCGGATTAAAAAGGGGTGTTACACGGTTCCCTTTTGTTCCCCGAGATGAAGAGGGCTGGTTCGATTCCGGCGAGGCACACATTCCATTTTGTTCTCAAAGGGGTTTCGAATCACCGGTCGCTTGATTGTTTTGTTCAGGTTCATAAGCAGGTTTTGGTGTCTGGATTTGATCGGAAGGTTCATGTTTTTAAAGTGCCATTGTGTTTAGGGTGTGTTGGATTGTGCACGGAAGGTGTTTGATGAAATTCCTGAGAGGAGTTTGAGCATTTGAACAACTATGGTATGTGGGTATGCTCAGAATGACTGCACGGGCGAGGCATTGGCGCTGTTTGATCAAATGATTAGCTCCGGATTCGAGCCTAATGGAGCCACTTTGGCTTAGACTTTATCGGTGTGTGCTCGTGAAGGGGTGATTGGAGTTGGGCGAGACGATTCACGAGTTCATGAAGGCGGAGAAGATGGAGCTTGGTGTGATTCTTGGTACTGCATTGGTGCATATGTACGCACAAAATGGCGCAATTGCAGAGGCTAAACATGTATTCGAAGATATGCCGAAGAAGAATGTTAAGCCATGTTTATCGGCAAGAAAACAAGCAGGGGTCCTAGAAGAAATAATATAAAAAAATGTGAATAGTGGTCCATGGGATGCTAGAGGGATGGCTCGGAAGCATCGATCCCACGGGTTGAAAAGTGGGCCATACTGCTGCAGACCTTCAGGCGCAACATCTTTCTTCAACAAATGGATGGACACGTGTCGTCGCGGGATTGGCGGGCAGGTTTGATGAGGCAGAAGGCGACACTTGGCAGCGTGGGAGTGGGGCGCATAGGAGGCGAGGCAGATCGCGACACTTGTCCTTGTGATGGAGGGTTGGATTTATTCATTGGGGGTGTAACGGCCCGGGATTATGATTCCCGAGTTACGTTTCGAGGGATGAAACCCCTCGTTAGGATCTTGCACTCCGAGTACAGGTTGAAGGTTTGAAACCGAAGGGTTGTAGTTTAAAGCGGGATTTCGCACCCAAATCTGGAAGGTCCGTTGGAGACCCCGGGGTAAACCCCTGTACCTGTCCTAAGTCTACAACGCGAGAAATCCTTTATCATGCAAGGGCATAAGTTCTGAAAATGATACAACCAGTTCCACGGCAGAGCCGGGTCAAAACAGAGTATAAGTAGGGAGAATCCCAAAAGCATGAATCTGGTGAAGTCAAATTTCAACACTCACTCTCCGCCATATGAATAGACCTCGTCATAACAGCACAAAATCAAGTAGTGTATCGGGTACCTGAAACTATACCACCAAGTCAGGCCAAGAGTCCGCCCGCGGGTCCTCTGACCGCGCTGAGGACATATAATAAGCCTATACCTAGAATAAAGGATGCCTTCATGCATTACTGGAATATTAACCACACTATCATGTTCCTAATTCATATGTGCATAATATTAAGTAAGGCCTTAACAAAGAATACCAAGTGGTATATCCCTCTTCTACCACCACCCCCCTTACAGATAGGGTGGAGACTGGCCAGTTCGATGTTACAATCATATCGAATCTCATCATCATATCATATCTCATCATCATATCATATCTCATCATCATATCATATCTCATGCCCATCTCGTATCTCGTGATATATATAAATGACTCGAGGAGGACAACACCCGATGAAGCTGGGCTGCCCTATGACCCTAGCAAGGACTCTAGGACTCACAGATAACGGCCGTTCTGTATTCAAACGCATACAGAATAAGGATGCTCATTCGTAAATGCAATTCCTAAGCATGATACTACATGAGATGCTCTTATGCATATGCAACACCTACATACTATATGACACATCAGGCAGGAGGTACTGGTTACTGAGTAAGCCCCGGAGGTACTTACCTGGCTAGGAGATCGACAAAAGAAGAATCCAGCACACAGTTGTCACGATCACAAAGTATCACCTAAGTACATAATGACAATACACATAAGTCTACATCCAACTATTAAGCACTCAAACACACCTCAATCAATAGAACAAGTAACCTATTATGAAAGTCATTTCATCGCATCATCCGCTCTCCAAGACCACATCGTTCTCCATAAATCATTCAACCAATTTCCGCAAGTTCATATACATCAATTCAGCATATACCTCAACGGTTCATCAAAATCATAAGACATAATTTGTGTGATATAAAATCCTACTAGATCGTCATAATTATCCAACATTTAATCTCATATAATAATTCATCACAAGTCATGCTATTAGTCATACATATCATACTGTTAGTCAAACGATCATAATATCATGCTAGTTAGTCTTTGAATAAGTCTTATTCCCAAGTTAGTTTCAAAACCGTTTCGAATCCCAGTTAGATAGTTAAGTATTCCGACCATTGAAAATACTCGCCAAATTCTCTTTTAAATCTATTTATTAGATTACTTTCCAATCTTAAAATTCGTTTCCAAATTCTTTACAAATCTTTAAGTCCCAATAATATATTTTAAATCTCAATAGTATTATATGATATTTTAAATACCATTTATTAAACACCTTTATAAATTATTTTCAAATCCCCTAATATCCCGACCATTTTCATTTAATAAACCAACCCCTTTTTTTTTTATAATTCTCCCAAAATAATATTTTATCTTTATTTTAATCACCACTAACTAATTAGATAAGTAAACGGTTAAACCCGAACCGAACCAAACCGAACCCGCAATATAAACTCTCAACCCGGTTTGCTTAAATTAATAACAAAAGAGGTGGGCTCCGTGCTGACTGGGCATGCCCCACGCTGACTGGGCATGGAGGGAGGGACCCGCCCGCTTCTTCTTCTTCATCAAATTGGAACGCAGAGGCAGCTCCCGGCCGTTGCTCCTCGCGACGCCGCTCGACACCGATCGGAGAAGAAGGCTCGCCGGCGGCTGCTCGTTCCAGCACCTCAACGCCGCTGTCTCCGGTCTCGCTCACTGCCCAGTTGCTCACTCGCCTGAACCTCGCTCCTCGCATACGCAGCTCACGCTCACGACCTCGCCGCTCCCGAGCTCGCCGGAGCTCTCGAGCACACAACATCGTCCCGCACTCAGCTCACCCTCTCTTCCCGACCAATAACAATATGAAACAAAGGATCGAACGAAACAAATGAAATGAACGAAGCTCACCGAGGTGTTCGCGACTTCGGAGCTCTCGAATGGAGTCCTGGGCTTTGTCGGTGGCCCGCGATGGCTCGTCGGACCTGCGTCGGACATGGGTGATTGTGATTGAAGAGCTCGGGGGTGATTCCGATCGAAAACAAGTGAGAACGGCTTACCGGAAGTTTGTTTCGAGAACGAATCGGGCGACAACCTTGGTTGTGGGAACAGGGGACAAGGGAGGTCATCGGAGCTGCGGTGGCTCGGGTGGCTGCTCCTGGTGGCTCCGAGGGGTACTGCTGCTACCGCTGGTGGCTTCGAGGTGGAAGGAGGGACGAGGAATCGGTGGCGGCAATGGAGATTATGATCGAAGATGGTGACGCCGATGGTGGTGATGAAGATGGAGATGGAGAGATTGAAGTTGGTGATGAAGCATCATGGTGATGGGGAGGGAACGGTGAAGCCGAGAGAGGGCGGGAGTGATGGTGAAGCGTGTGAAGGAGGGAGCAGGTGATGATGGTGAATGGTGAATGACGGGGTAACCTTCCAAGAGGTATGGTGAGGGAGTTGGTGAGGGTAGAGTGTGAAAATGGGTAAACATTTACCCGGAAATAAATTCCAAATACGCGAATTTTGAATCCCGAAATTAGTTTCTGAATGTTAGTTTTCCCGACTCTTGCTTCCTCGATCAATTAGATTTTTAAAATAGACAAGGATATCGTCATCTGATAATTATTTTCAATTTTCGAGGTGAAAGGATGGAAATCGTTCGTTAAATTTTATATTACGGTCGGAATCTGCTAAACGAGCTTTTAATTCGATTTAAATTCATTTTTAATTTCCTTTTTCCGAAAAAAATAGGATTTGAAAATCCGAGCCTTTACATCATCCACCTCTAAAAACAGGTCTCGTCCCCGAGACTAAAATTATTTTAAAATAGGGGATGAAGTTTGAAATTGTTGAGTTCAAGGATCATGTCATTGATCCCGTAAGTATCTCATAAGTGCCCCTATGAGATCCTCACAGTAGCGTTGTCATGATCATAATATCCCCATTAGACCGTAGTAAGAATGTGATATGGGCCCCTACCACATCCTTACTCCGACTCCTCGGTCATATCATAACTCAAAATATCACAACGTCCTCTTTAAAACACCGTTCAAAATTTCAAGTTCGGCATTAGTTAAAAGCATTCCTAACCTCTCTATTCATCCTACCATCCAATTCTAAAGGCTAATCCCATATTCTCTTCCTAGGTTCTAAGACATTATCAAGGTTCAATAGTTCAATTTCTATCATTTCCATCATCAAGCATCATGTATATATACCGAATAACAATAGCACCTCACGTCTAATAGCATAACATAATCACCCCAAGAATAGCCACATAGCATAACATATCATTTCTAGCATCGTATCATATATGGTAGAATTTATCACACCATCTCACGGAAGTTACACACCATATCAATCATATAAGCATGTTATATCCATCAGATAAGTACATCATACTCATTCTAACTACCAAGCGTCATTGCATTAGAGGCAAACAACTGTTTCCGTACAGTAGCATTCAATCGAGTTCAGGGATAACTATGTTAGTACTAATAGTTCCCTATTGTCAACGACAACACATCAGAGAATCAACATCGTCTATAACATAGAATTCGCACAACATTTGACCCCCAAGTAAAGTATACACTAGATCACTATCTCAGGAGAATCTGCCTTACACTACCAATCATGATGAGACACGACCACTACTCACCATCCCTTTCACTAAGACCAACTTCACCGAGGTCTACCAACTCAATCCACTACCAGTTCTAGGCATCATTGTATCCTGCTCACAAATAACCCTTCTAGCCTCATAACTATTTGCAATCTAGGCCGAATACCCAAACCAACTACTAGGTATCTCAACTCCTATGTCATCAAGCCATCTAAGAGTCAATCCACTTCGACATCCCGATCTCAAGTCCTACCTTCCACTCGACTATTTAAAACTATCTCTCGGAGTTCCCAAATCACAAAATTCCCTCATTCCGACAAGCTGAACAACTCGATCTACTACCAAGACTCCACTTGAACATCATCCCCAAAAGAGACATCTCGAATCAACTTGCTAACCCAATCATACTTCCCACGCCAGTAACCACTCTCACTAACCATCCACCTCTAAGGACCCAAGTCATGCTGACCATCTCACACCTGACACCCCTGACCAATTCTAACGCAGATCCCAACTAGTGGTACTCCCAACCACGAATCACCATGACCCTCAAGCCGACCCATTCTAGATCCTCTTCCCAGCATACTCTACCATGACTAGTTCCCTCAACTCCGCATGTTTCTCCAAATTGCCTCAGATCGCGCTTCCTTAAACTTTGAAATCTGTACCACTTAATCCCTTATGTACCGATCATCATTTTCACCGAATTCCTATGACATCCTCGTCCGAATTTCCTAAGCACTGCAACTTCACCAACCTTCAAAAATCTCTCTAGCGTCCTCAATACCTTCTGCTTTGCCTAGTTCCCAAATCCATGCGCATAATCTCTCTATCTCAACCTTAAACCCACAGTCTTATTAGGAATCTAAACTACATCATTGCATAGCTACCAGCATTTCCTTGAAGATTCATCTCACATCCTCAATTACCTCAATAGCCACAATGAACTCCGCTCATAAATCTCGATTCATTCATTATGCCAAAATCCTCCAACAACGCATCTAGAGATCCTTCACTCATAAATTCCCCAAGCATTACCAATCCTACCTAAATAACCCCAAATACTCATCACACGAACAACCCTGATATGAACAACCTAATATCCCGATCGATAGTTTCCCAAGCAACCTCATACTACTCTTCCTTGGAAATTCCTCAACCTCATCCCTTACCGAAATTGCTCCCACTCACAGCACACACCACCTAGTCCCAAATTCTACGATTCATCAGACGTTCCTTAACCGATCATCCTCGACTCCGCCCACGATCCGCTCCTAGACTATCTAGACACCTTCCTTGGCACACCAATCTGTCTCACAACACCTCCCTTCAAGAATCCCCTGATCAACTCCTAGCTCGCCCATCTGCTTCTAGAACTATCCTAACTACCTCTACCCAGACTCGATCTCAAGATCACCCTAAAGAAGCTAGTCTAGACCTCACCCAACCACTATCTTATACTACCCGCACACACTACCTGCCTAGACTACCACTTCTCACTAGGACATTTCCCTCAAAATCTCGACATACTAGCCTCACTCCCCACCTAAGACCTACCTGGAACCTCATCTATACTCACGAACCACTATCTTCGACACATCCCAACTCACTCGGCTCTACTCAAGCTAAAACATCATTCATGCACCCCATTTCACACGACCAAAGACCTAATCCGAATACCTTAATCCACCTGCCACTTTCCAACCCGTCTCACTGAAGAATCTCACAACTCATGCCCAAGAAGAAGCACTACCAGACATATAACCCATAACCTACTCAGCAACAAGTCAGTATACCAAGCACCAAGGCACATCGTCATAGAAACAAGTTAGTTAGGCAATCATTGCTACCAATTCAGCACATCCGTCATCACACATTCAACTATGTCAATTCTAGGCCTATCGCAAAACATCAATTCCGATTAGTATAGAAGAATCCACGATTTGAATTAAGAACGTCCTTCCTTGAGTCATCTAAGAGAATCACGTACACGTCTACCATCTTTCAAATGTGTTAGTCCTTTGTATACTTCTGGCGACGTCAGTCCTGTGGTCTATGGGTCATGGACCCATCACACTTCCGTTACGCTGCTATGGTGCCACTTGGTCGTCGGTCCTTTCTTGCATGTCGGCGCTCATCGAAGGATTGCAAGGGTTAGAAGTTACGGAGATAGGGGAGAGACAAAGGCGGACGACACAACTTCCTTAAGAGTTCAGACATGGACCAGGACTAGGGACGACGAGACCAAGGAGAAGATCCTAACCCGAGAGTTACAACGATGCCCTTATAATTGTGGCACGTAACTACCCAAGCACACAAAAATCAAGAGATATCATCACATTATTTCACACTAGTATGCACCTATCTCAAGGGATATCGATTTATGCATTCATAACATGTTCATATAATCATCTTTATGTGTGCGCAGAACAAGCTAGCAACCTATCATTTCATTCACCAATCATACTTGAGAGACTAGGAACATGTATGCACAGACTGACATGGGACATATATGGCATAAGTTATGCAAGACCTAGCAAACATCACAGGATATCATATGAATGACTTATCACTCAATTTAGATACACACATAAGCAAGTCATAATATTGTGAGATTGAGGCAAGCATGCTAACATGCACCCTAAAAATCATGCTGAGGGTATGGGCAGTTCATGCAGGGTTGGTATAGCAACTATCTCATCACATACATCCATATTCACATAGTAAGACTAAGACGTCACACAATCATATGAGGGCTTATAACTGGGAGGCATATATCCTACATGATACTAGCAATACTTATTAAACATGTACATAGTCATGAGGTCCAATGAGGTTCATCTGGCATGCTAAGTCATCCAATTCATGTTTTAACATACAATGAGAGTTGAGCACACTATCATGAACCTAGTTCATAGGGAGACGGTAATCATGGGGATTCAATATCTACGACACATACATCTACTCATAAGTGCAACCATGCAAGGTACCAGGCAATTCATGCTGAATTATACCAATATACAATTTCATGAAATCACAAGGAGACTATCATTATAACTTGACAGAATTATCTAAGGGCAATCACCGACTCACCACCCCGTTTTCCCGTGGGACGCTTGTATGACTTGCTGGGTAGGATACAAGGACATTCACGCTGTTTCTGATAGATGAGGGTAGAACTCGTGTTTGGACTCTTGTGACAAGAAGACATGATTGGCCATTACGATGATCGAAAGGGATGACTCCATAAGACAACTCACTTCTATCTCGAAACGATTTAAATCCTCACTCCCACTAACATACTCAGGTAACCCTCACACCTGACACGATTTCCGAAGGTATTTAGTTGACCGACCCAAATTCCCCGTGAAAGACCCCAATCACAGGTACGAGACTCGATAGAAGCATCGATGGTGGGATACGAAACAAGACTCTAAACAGGGGAGAGGATGCTTCTCGACCCTTGCTAACATGCCTAGATGTTTTGGTTGGGCGGATGACAGAGTCAGAACCATCAGGGGGTTTGAATTATGAAAGGGCTATTTCGACAAAACAGGAATTCCGATTACATAAGAACAAGTTTTTCTCCCACTATCCTGTTTGCACGGTTATTCAACACATGATTCAAGTCAAGGCATATCGATTAGTTTGCTATCCTACGCACAATAGCACTCAACACGAAAGCAATCAACAAGATTAATATGATCCTCTTCAAGGAGGATCGCCCTCGGGTCCAATTGCATATATGTACATATATAAACATAAGCATAGAGACGATCTATGCCGTCCTTCGAGGGACGACTCACCGGAGGGGCAAAACCTCACGGCCTCCTAACTCAACACTCCAACCTCCGTGGTGTTCCTTGGAGTCTTCTAGGCCCATCTGTAAATAAAAGCTAGTATTTTGCCTACCGTTCCCCGAATTCTACATCCATAAGGGAAGTCTACCGCTTGGGTCTCTACCCACGAGATTATTTCCCCTTTATTCATTTTAGGTTTTAAGTCCAATTAAATTCATTTTGCCCTTTATAAAATATTTTCCAAAACCATTTGAAAATGTTGGGCGATTTTCAAAACCTCTTCAACCTATTGTACTCGGATTGCGAAACCTCAGCTCTGATACCACCTTTGTAACGGCCCGGGATTATGATTCCCGAGTTACGTTTCGAGGGATGAAACCCCTCGTTAGGATCTTGCACTCCGAGTACAGGTTGAAGGTTTGAAACCGAAGGGTTGTAGTTTAAAGCGGGATTTCGCACCCAAATCTGGAAGGTCCGTTGGAGACCCCGGGGTAAACCCCTGTACCTGTCCTAAGTCTACAACGCGAGAAATCCTTTATCATGCAAGGGCATAAGTTCTGAAAATGATACAACCAGTTCCACGGCAGAGCCGGGTCAAAACAGAGTATAAGTAGGGAGAATCCCAAAAGCATGAATCTGGTGAAGTCAAATTTCAACACTCACTCTCCGCCATATGAATAGACCTCGTCATAACAGCACAAAATCAAGTAGTGTATCGGGTACCTGAAACTATACCACCAAGTCAGGCCAAGAGTCCGCCCGCGGGTCCTCTGACCGCGCTGAGGACATATAATAAGCCTATACCTAGAATAAAGGATGCCTTCATGCATTACTGGAATATTAACCACACTATCATGTTCCTAATTCATATGTGCATAATATTAAGTAAGGCCTTAACAAAGAATACCAAGTGGTATATCCCTCTTCTACCACCACCCCCCTTACAGATAGGGTGGAGACTGGCCAGTTCGATGTTACAATCATATCGAATCTCATCATCATATCATATCTCATCATCATATCATATCTCATCATCATATCATATCTCATGCCCATCTCGTATCTCGTGATATATATAAATGACTCGAGGAGGACAACACCCGATGAAGCTGGGCTGCCCTATGACCCTAGCAAGGACTCTAGGACTCACAGATAACGGCCGTTCTGTATTCAAACGCATACAGAATAAGGATGCTCATTCGTAAATGCAATTCCTAAGCATGATACTACATGAGATGCTCTTATGCATATGCAACACCTACATACTATATGACACATCAGGCAGGAGGTACTGGTTACTGAGTAAGCCCCGGAGGTACTTACCTGGCTAGGAGATCGACAAAAGAAGAATCCAGCACACAGTTGTCACGATCACAAAGTATCACCTAAGTACATAATGACAATACACATAAGTCTACATCCAACTATTAAGCACTCAAACACACCTCAATCAATAGAACAAGTAACCTATTATGAAAGTCATTTCATCGCATCATCCGCTCTCCAAGACCACATCGTTCTCCATAAATCATTCAACCAATTTCCGCAAGTTCATATACATCAATTCAGCATATACCTCAACGGTTCATCAAAATCATAAGACATAATTTGTGTGATATAAAATCCTACTAGATCGTCATAATTATCCAACATTTAATCTCATATAATAATTCATCACAAGTCATGCTATTAGTCATACATATCATACTGTTAGTCAAACGATCATAATATCATGCTAGTTAGTCTTTGAATAAGTCTTATTCCCAAGTTAGTTTCAAAACCGTTTCGAATCCCAGTTAGATAGTTAAGTATTCCGACCATTGAAAATACTCGCCAAATTCTCTTTTAAATCTATTTATTAGATTACTTTCCAATCTTAAAATTCGTTTCCAAATTCTTTACAAATCTTTAAGTCCCAATAATATATTTTAAATCTCAATAGTATTATATGATATTTTAAATACCATTTATTAAACACCTTTATAAATTATTTTCAAATCCCCTAATATCCCGACCATTTTCATTTAATAAACCAACCCCTTTTTTTTTTATAATTCTCCCAAAATAATATTTTATCTTTATTTTAATCACCACTAACTAATTAGATAAGTAAACGGTTAAACCCGAACCGAACCAAACCGAACCCGCAATATAAACTCTCAACCCGGTTTGCTTAAATTAATAACAAAAGAGGTGGGCTCCGTGCTGACTGGGCATGCCCCACGCTGACTGGGCATGGAGGGAGGGACCCGCCCGCTTCTTCTTCTTCATCAAATTGGAACGCAGAGGCAGCTCCCGGCCGTTGCTCCTCGCGACGCCGCTCGACACCGATCGGAGAAGAAGGCTCGCCGGCGGCTGCTCGTTCCAGCACCTCAACGCCGCTGTCTCCGGTCTCGCTCACTGCCCAGTTGCTCACTCGCCTGAACCTCGCTCCTCGCATACGCAGCTCACGCTCACGACCTCGCCGCTCCCGAGCTCGCCGGAGCTCTCGAGCACACAACATCGTCCCGCACTCAGCTCACCCTCTCTTCCCGACCAATAACAATATGAAACAAAGGATCGAACGAAACAAATGAAATGAACGAAGCTCACCGAGGTGTTCGCGACTTCGGAGCTCTCGAATGGAGTCCTGGGCTTTGTCGGTGGCCCGCGATGGCTCGTCGGACCTGCGTCGGACATGGGTGATTGTGATTGAAGAGCTCGGGGGTGATTCCGATCGAAAACAAGTGAGAACGGCTTACCGGAAGTTTGTTTCGAGAACGAATCGGGCGACAACCTTGGTTGTGGGAACAGGGGACAAGGGAGGTCATCGGAGCTGCGGTGGCTCGGGTGGCTGCTCCTGGTGGCTCCGAGGGGTACTGCTGCTACCGCTGGTGGCTTCGAGGTGGAAGGAGGGACGAGGAATCGGTGGCGGCAATGGAGATTATGATCGAAGATGGTGACGCCGATGGTGGTGATGAAGATGGAGATGGAGAGATTGAAGTTGGTGATGAAGCATCATGGTGATGGGGAGGGAACGGTGAAGCCGAGAGAGGGCGGGAGTGATGGTGAAGCGTGTGAAGGAGGGAGCAGGTGATGATGGTGAATGGTGAATGACGGGGTAACCTTCCAAGAGGTATGGTGAGGGAGTTGGTGAGGGTAGAGTGTGAAAATGGGTAAACATTTACCCGGAAATAAATTCCAAATACGCGAATTTTGAATCCCGAAATTAGTTTCTGAATGTTAGTTTTCCCGACTCTTGCTTCCTCGATCAATTAGATTTTTAAAATAGACAAGGATATCGTCATCTGATAATTATTTTCAATTTTCGAGGTGAAAGGATGGAAATCGTTCGTTAAATTTTATATTACGGTCGGAATCTGCTAAACGAGCTTTTAATTCGATTTAAATTCATTTTTAATTTCCTTTTTCCGAAAAAAATAGGATTTGAAAATCCGAGCCTTTACAGGGGGGGCTATATTTTACACAATTAAATCCTAATTTTGGGGGAGAAATGTTAAAAAAAAAATTACCACAATACTATATTCATTTTTATCTACATGTAGACACCAATTTTGAATATGTTTGACTATATTTTTTTAATAATTTCTCTTTGATTATAAATATGCATAATATAATCCGAAAAATTGAATTATAAATATGGAAAATTTTGAAATAATAAATAATGCAAGGAATGAAATACATAATTATTAAAAAAAAAATGTTAATAGAAGCAAGTTGATATGAGTAGTTTTGGCTATAAATACATACAATTGCCAACATCTAACACACACTACTTCTCCATCTTTACCATATGAAAACCTCAAAATCCTTCACCATCTCCCTACCACGGATCCATCCCAAAATCCTTCTGAAAATGTCTTCTTTTCTAGCTTAGAAAATATGTCACTTTCTTCTGAATATGATCTGGCATACTACTCTCAAGTTCTCGCTTCAAACACAGAAAATTTGACCCCAATCACCTTTGGAATTGAATATTCACAACACTCCCAGTCCATCCCAACATATAGCACCCAACCAAGTGTTGGTTACCCCCCAACAGGTGCTAGTGGCGGTTCTCGTGGCCGAGGTCGTTCTCGTGGTGGAAGTCGTGGTGGTGCTCGTAGTCGTGGTGAAGCTGTGGAAGGTGTTGATGAAGTTCGTGGTCCTCGCGCCTACTGGGGGGTGGAAGATGACAACCTTCTAGCTAGCGGTTTCATTAACATCTCCACTGACGCGATCACCAACACAGACCAAGACTCGCAAGCATTTTGAGCTAGAATTTGAGCTTTCTATGAGGAGTACAGGAAACCCCATCAAATGAAAAGAGAAATATCCAAATGTAAGTCAAGGTGGCAAAAACTCAACTCTAATGTCTCTAAGTTTGCTAGTTGTTATCAGGAGGCAACTCGTATGCGAGCATTTGGTGAGTCAGATAAGGAGGTCCTCATGAGAGCACATCAACTCTATGCCTCTAAGAGTGATGGGAAGAATTTCAAAGAAGAACATGCATGCCAAGTGTTGCGTGATGAGCCCAAGTGGAGTGTCGATTACTTGGAAAAAATCAATTGATGCAATGCAAGTAGTGGGAGCTCCAAAAGATCTCGCTCTTCTGGTGGAGGGGATACCCCAAGTTCATATACTCCCACAAGTGTGTTCACTGTCAATCCTATAGAGCGTCCAATGGGAATCAAGAAGTCTAAAAGAAAGGGAAAGGAAGCTATGTCTTTCGATCAAGCAAATGTTCAACAGATTTCTGATCAACTAGAGCAAGAGAAAGTGGAAAAGTTCAGGCAATTCTATGAGTTGCAGATAGCAAAGGAGACCCGCAAGAGGGAGAAGCAACAAGCGTATGAGAGAGTGAAGAAGATGGAGATTGAGGCAAAGAAGATGGACATGTCACATGCTTACTGATAACTCCACTCTCTTGATGAAAATCGGAATAAGTTTCAAAGGCTTTGACAGTTAGTTTATCTCAAAGGTCTTGAAGCTGCAGCAGTATTGATGAAACACAAAACCTGTTCTCCATGATATTATGTTCGAATATTATTATATGCTTCCAGATATTATTTTATATATATACTAATATTTCAGGAAGCTTTTCGAATATTATCTTCTTCCTTAAGCTATAAATCGAGAAGATTCAAATCGGAAGATTATGGCTTCAGAATTTCCAAAGATAGAAGATTGTGGAGTATCCAGCTCAAGCCATGATCCTCTCTAGCCATTGGTGAAGATCCTTAGGCGCCGATTTGTTCTCTATAAAGAAAAGGAAGAAAAGAAGGCAGGAGGACATTTCGCTGAACACAAGCATTCATACACTCAAGCCTTCAAGTGAAATCTGTCTTCTTCGTGTGCTCTCTGCTAGTCCTTAAGAGTCTGTTATTTCATTTCAAAGCATTTGAGAGTTATACAGTGAGCTTATAGGATATATTTTGTTATAATGTTATACTCGAGAGTTTGTAACTCAGGAAGTGAACACTAGGCGATTGATTCACTAAGTGTAAGAGGATTGTACTAGATAGCATAGAGAGGTGGGGCTCTTCTAGATTGGTCTAGGACTCCGAGGGAACGTGAGTTGACTAGATTGCAATTGTATAGGAGAGAGGCTTCTCGGTGAGATATTAGGATCCTAAGTCTTGTGAATCAATAAAAACCGGTTGAATCCTAGGGTTGTGGAAGAACCCTGGGCGGGGACGTAGGCCAAGTTCGTGCCGAACCTCGTAAACAATTCATCGAGTCCTTTACTTATTGCTTTACCTTATTTCCGCATTTGGTGCGTACTGTTTAACTTTGTGATTCAGGTTTTCGAAGAAAGACATAGTCTAATCTCAAAGGATTTTGCACGAACTTCAAAAGTCTTGAGATTAATTATCTGTGAAAAACCGGCATACTCTATTCATTCCCCCTTCTAGAGTATCTTTATATTACTTTGTTATACTTTATCGAACCTTCACTTACCACCCTCATGGCACAAGCAGATCTTTCACCAGAGCTCGAGAGTCTGAAAATGAAGTTGATCAAGGAGTTGTCAGGGCAGAAATAAAGTTGATCAAGCTGGAGTTCTTATGTTAATGCATGTTTCCTTTTGTTAATGCATGTTTCCCTTCTGTTAATGCATGTTTCATATTTGTTAATGCACGTTTCCCTTTTGTTAATGCACGTTTCATATGTTGTAAGCATGGTTTGCATTGTGTACTTTGATTAATGAAATTTCAGTTTCTTTAAATTAGCTTTGTTTGTTGTGGAAGGGTCTTGTCACTTCCGAGTACATTGTTCAAGATAAGTAATGTTTTGGTTTGTAGTGGTAGAGTGTTGTCACATCTTACTTCATTGTTCAAGATAAGTAAAGTTTTGTTTGTAGTGGTAGAGTGCTGCCACATCCTACTTCATTGTTCGAGACATGCAGCCTTTGTCACTTCCATGGCCTTTACAACTTGCATGTGATAATGGTTCGTCCCCTTATGCCAGGGAATCTTACATAGGAAGCTTGTATGTGGGTGTAGGAATGCTATATAAGATGACATTATAGCCTTTCAGATACATCACAACAATCATCTACCTCTCACAATCTCTCCCAATGTCTGATTCCGAATCAAATTCCTCAAACACTAACCCTTTTCTTTCAAGTAGTAGCTCTGATGATGGCGTAGTTGAGCTTCAAGCTATCCTTAATGAATGGGAAGCTGCAGCTCTTGCGAAGCATCAACCGTACCAATCGCATGAAAGTTCGCGAACAAGACGTCGCCGCACCCACATTGAGTGAGGAAGGAAGAGAAGCCATGCCCAGTTGTTCGACGATTACTTTGCGGAGGTCTCAACATACCCAGATGAGGTCTTCCGACGCCGATTTCGAATGAGTAAGGGGGTTTTCACTCGCATTCTTCAGCGATTGGAGTCGGAAGTGCAATACTTTCAACAACGCCTAGACTGCACAGGCAGGATGGGCATCTCCGCTCTCTAGAAAGTGACAAGTGCAATTCGCATTTTGTCCTATGGGATTGCCGTTGATGCTTGTGATAAGTATCTACGGTTATCGGGGGGCACTGCAAGATTGTGTTTATCACATTTCGTTGATGGAATTTGCAACTTGTTTGGAGAGGAGTATGTTTGACGTCCAAATGTCGCGAACATTCAACGCCTTCTAAGCGTAGGGGAGTCTCGTGGCTTTCCTGGGATGTTAGGAAGCATTGATTGTATGCATTGGGCTTGGAAGATCTATCCAACTGCCTGGAAAGGTCAGTTTGCCCGTGGAGATCATGATCACCCCACAATCATACTCGAGGCAGTTGCATCCTATGACCTATGGATCTGGCATGCTTTTTTCGGAGTCCCGTGTACTAATAATGATATTAACGTTCTTGATCGATCCCATGTTTTTGATGATGTTTTATAAGGTCAAGCTCCAAATGTGAATTTCACTGTTGAGGGACACGGGTACACCATGTGGTATTACCTTGCGGATGGGATATACCCGGAATGGGCTGCATTTGTGAAATCCACAAAGTCTCCCCAAGGCAGGAAGATGAAGTTATTTGCCCAATACCAGGCTTCCGTTCGCAAAGATGTGGAAAAGGCCTTTGGTGTGTTGCAAGCTCGTTTCGCAATAGTTCGGAACCCTGCAATGTCTTAGGATCCAATGTTGCTCGGGAAGATAATGAGAGCATGCATCATTTTGCACAATATGATCGTGGAAGACGAGCGAGAAAATTTTACTCATCATGGTTACGAGAAAATTTTACTCATCAGGTTGATCATTACTTGTGATTTTCGCATGATTGAGGCATGATTGTTACTGAGCCATGATATTCCCTGTCTTCCCTTGCATATTATCCATTGTTTGAAGCCAAACTGAGCCTATTAGCCTATCTTTGTAGCTCCACAAAAATTATCCTTAGCCAATTGTAGCCTAACCCATCCGGGAATTAGGATTAGAATTGGTAAAATGATGGTTTGAGTTGAGTGGGTGCTTTGAGAATGGGATTGATGTATTGTGTTGAATCATTTGGCGCTTATTATGATGATTGGTTCTATGAATTTATGTATATATATGTATACTCGGGGCCTAAGGAGAATAAAATTCACTTAGGAGTAAAAGTCGAGAAAGAAAGAAAAAAAAAAGAAAAAAAAAGAAAAAAAAAGAGTTTCAATAAAAAGAACCATTTTTCATCACCTTTTGAAATGATTTGGGAGTATTGTTTGGTCTAAAGAAAGTCTTGTATTGTGTTGTGCTTGAGGCTTGAGTTTGATGGTTTGTGATAAGTTTTGGTTGAGCTTGTAATTGATTACTAGGAGCTTAGTTCCCGGATTTTGAGCACCACAAGCCAAAAACATTCTCTACCTTAATTTTCTTACCGAGCCCCATTGCAACCCTTACAAGACCTCATGATGATTATTGCTTGTAATGTCACTCACGGTGGACATGTTGATGTGAATTCCAACTTTCATAGAGTTTAGTTGCATTGGATTGAGTTTGAGCGGAATTGACTTAGCCTAAACACAAGAGCGATGAGTGAAATACTTTATGTATCTGGTGAGGTTGGATTGAAATGTGCCTAAGCCTTTGAGTTGCTCAAATACATGTGAGGATGTTGATTATTGTCTTGTGCTTCCTATTTGGTTTGGATTGTGTTTTGACGAGGTGAATGCATGAAGGGCGTGTTTGTGGGATGTTTGATTGGATTGGTTTTGTTTTCTTGAGGACAAGAAAGATTCAAGTGTGGGGGAGTTTGATCATGCACATTTAGGTAGTGTTAATATAGGCATTTAGATGGGTTTAGGTAGGGTAAAATGCATGAGTTTAAAGTAGTTTTCGTGTTTTCATTATGTTTAAATTAGAGTCGGAATCTACAAGTTTTGTGCATGATTTTAGGTGATTGTGGAAAGGTGGAGCTGAGCTCGTATAAATGATAGAAGATGAGACGGAAATCGGAGCCTGGAGCAAGAGAGCTGAAGAGTCGAAGAGAGGAGCTGGACATATGTGCAAAGGAGTGGAACTGTCAAGAACTCGGGCCGAAATGCAAGGAAACTCGGCCGAGTTTTGTGAAGGAAACCGAGCTTGTGGATTCAGAGAAACTCGGGTGGAACAAGAGGAAACTCGGCCGAGTTTGTTGGCACACCCGAGTTTTATTCCGTCTTCAAGAAACAACTATTACTTTATTTTTCAATCTTAATTTAAATTAAGTAGACACATGAAACGTTAGAGGACTTCTGAGTTTTTATTTTTTTGAATCGAACAGAAGAACCACGAACAGTGGTAGCAACCATTGGAGACTTTGTGGATTGTGATTTTCTTCGATTATGAACAACTAATCCTCTTTGCTCGGGAAAATTAATCGAAGCTTCAGGTTTTCTATTTCATTGTGAGATTCATGTTCTTAATACTCATCTTTGAATATTATCAATTCTTTGCGCTGATTGTTTAGGGTTTTCGTGAATTTCCGTTAGTCTCATCAACTAATGCCTTTTCATGATAATCTATAGCTAGATATAGGTAATTTCTGGTTGAATTATCTATATTCTTGAGTAGCAAAATATAAATCTCTGAAACTGGTTGATTTAAGGATTTGCATAAAGAATTGATTGGCAATTGATGTAATAACTGGTTGTGCGCGTCGATTGTCTTTGTTGATTTCCTTTAAGCTTCATCAATTATTGAATTGAATCTTGATAGTTTCAAGATTGTTTGATAATTAGGGTTTTCAGGGTCTGGTTGTCCTGTTAACTAGATTCGATAAGGAATTGGATTCAAAAGACCTAGTCTTTCCACAACAAAGTATTCAAGAGGAAGTTATCTTTGCGATATCAATGATCAATGAACAAACCTGATTGCTGAGATTGATTGACCTGAGCTATTCTCTCATATTTATTCACTTAATCTGTTTTACGTTATTGTTTTGCTTACTATTGTTTCTTAGTTAGTTAGTTCAAACCATCGAAATTCCCTCCTTTATTTCTTGTTCTCGTTGACGCACTCTGACTTGCATACAAATCTTTGACTCTTTGTGGGATCGACCCGTACTTGCCAAACTACATTAGTTAGGCTAGTCGGACAAATGTGATAGAGGATTTTCAGTCGCCTTAAATCCTATCAAATAAATCCGACTAGCCTAACTAAGAAACAATTTTGACCAATTAAGGCGATTGAACGTGGGGTGGACAAGACGCGTGGGGTCTACGCACTCGAGAGGCCAAGGCGCGTGGGGTGGACAAGACGCGCTCGGGTGAGGCAGCGGATAGACCAATTTTGACCAATTATATTGTTTCTTTCGTTCTTACCGGTAGAGATGTGTGTACCCGAACCCAACCCTATATATATATCATGTGAACACATCTGGGCCATCAATTTAGTAGAATCGGATGGTTAAGATTATTCCCTCATAATAATTAATTGAAAAGGAGAAATAAAAAAACTCAACAACACTACTGTAACTCTGCGCGTGTAATCACCTACTCCCAACACCCACAATCGTTTCTTTCACCATAAAGGAAAGAGAAAGAGAAGGAGTGGCGCCGATCAAGTGAAAGCGAAAGGTTCCGACTAGGGTTGAGGTTGTTCGAGCACTTGGGAGTCCGGCAACTGCGGCGATGAGGGTTCGTCCGACAATGGAAGGCAGATTGCGACCACATCCAGCCATCGGCAACCCCCCCCCCCCCGAAAGAAATCTGTTGGAGGAGCGAGAAGCGATCCGATCCGACATACCCAAGTTACAACGGAGCAATCGTGTTCATAGGTAAGTTTGTTGAACAAATTTGGGTTTTTTTTTGTTGTATGTGGAATTTTTAGGGGTTGAAAATTGGGTATTCATTTGAGTGGCTAACAATTGTGCAAAAATTGGATATTTGTCAGAGATCAGACCTTGATATTTCACTTTTTATATGCTTTTTTGTTAAAAATTGTGCCTTTTGTCATGGTTATTGATGTTGTTCACTGGCAATTGCAAGGTTCATCACTGGACACCTTAATCATGGGTTTCATGTGAATTTGCAGTCGAGGCAAAGAGGATGCAGATGAGCTCTTTCTGTTGGAGGAGCGAGAAGCGATCCGACATACCCAGGTTACAACGGAGCAATCGTGTTCATAGGTAAGTTTGTTGAACAAATTTGGGTTTTTTTTTTGTTGTATGTGGAATTTTTAGGGGTTGAAAATTGGGTATTCATTTGAGTGGCTAACAATTGTGCGAAAATTGGATATTTGTCAGAGATCATACCTTGATATTTCACTTTTTATATGCTTTTATGTTAACAATTTTGCCTTTTGTCATGGTTATTGATGTTGTTCACTAGCAATTGCAAGGTTCGTCACTGGACACCTTAATCATCGGGTTTCATGCGAATTTATAGTCGTGGCAAAGAGGATGCAGATGAACTCTTTCTTTGGTTGGATCGGTGCCGGTGGATTCTTTTTTTGTGTACATCAAATATATGGGGGTTTCATGCGAAATTGCAGTCGGTTTTTGTGAATTTAGGGTAGATGAGGGGTACATGGTCTTTGTTGACATGTGATTGAAGGGTATTTGATCGAAAACGCATATTATTCAAATGTATGGGTGAATTTCCTAAGAATTAAGTGTAGAGTTTTGCGAATTTTTCTGAGATTAGAGGTAAATGAAAATTCGATTGATATCATCAAATAATGAAGTGATACATTTGAATAATCTATCGATACCCTCGAATAACCCACATTTTAAGAGGTATTCGCAGGAAAAGCCGAATTATTCATATGTATGGACAAATTTCGTTCTTCATGAGATGGGGTTTTTTATGTTAGAATCTATTAACAACGTAAAGTGTAGCACTGAATAATCCATTGATACAATTGAATAATCGATCTAGCGATACCATTAAATAATCCACCGATACCAACAAATAATCGACCAACCTCCAAATAATATAGTATATGCTCAAATACCACCAAATAAAATGCATAAAAATCATAGAATAATCAAGCGATACCATTGAATAATGAAGATATACCATCGAATAATTGTTTTGAGGGTACTAGTCGATTAGAATATATATATATATATATATATATATATAATAAAGTCGGTCGTAGCACTAAATAATCATTTGATATAATCGAATAATATTGAAAGAGTGTTATGTTTGAACTCCACTATTCTTCGTTAACTAACATATTCGTTCGACAGATGGGGCATATGCTGTTCAATTTATCATTTTAGGCGTTTTAAAAAAGGGGCAATTACCCTACAGGCCACGAAATTGGGCTATATTAGAAATCCGTCTCCCACCCTCTCCATATTTGGGATTTGTCCACCGAATTTTTCATCATGCTGAAACCGAAAAACACAGAAAACCTTGCCACACACGGATTCTTCTCTTCATCCTTGCTGTTGTAAATTCATCGATCGACAAAGTAACGTTGAATTGCTGCTGTAAATTGCTGAATTGCTTCTACTACGTAAGCATATCGACAAAGTAAGCGATCACAGCAGAAAGTCAGCGTTATCGCTCGTTTTTCCCTGTAATTTTGGACTATTCTTCACCAATGTTCTTCAAAATTTTGATTATGCTATTAATTGATTACAGATCTGGTCTGATGTGATCGAAACTAACAGATTTTCGGTTTGCTGAAACACGGATTTTCGATTTTTCTGATACAAGTAACGTTCCAACAGATCTGTTATGATCGTTTATATTGTTTCTGTTGTGATCTCTTATAGATCAATACTTTTTATCAATTTATTATAATTCAATACTTTCTGTTGTGATCTGTTGTGAGGGCGCAAAGTTTCTACGAGATCTGCTGAAACTAACAGAATTCCTGTTTTTTTTATTGCTACTAAAAGTGTTTTTGCAAGTATATGTTTCGATTTTCTATACTCCCTCCGTTCCATAATACATGGTCTTTTGGTTTTCAGCACGTTTTTTAAGGAGCGGAAAACTCTATAAAATATTATTTTTTTAATTAATATTTTTATATATTTTGATACTTATTAGTAACAAGTATCAAATTATATTAAAAAATTAATTAAGAAGATAATTTTTTATAGAGTTTTTCGCTCCTTAAAAAACGTGCTGAAAAGTAAAAGGACATATATTGTGGAACGGAGGTAGTATAACATTAGCATGTGGAATGAAACTATCGTTTTCGATTGCTGAAACTGTGGAATATTGATCTCATGTGGATTGCAGTTATCTGTTTTTTAGTTGTTTCCAACAGCTCTGTTTTTTAGTGTTTTTGTAGGTATATGTTCGTTTTTGCGGAAATGCATTCCAATTATATTTCAAGTACTTTAATACTGTCAAGCAATCAATTGTAGGGGTAGAAATGTCATCAAACATTGTAACAGTTGTGTATGGGGGAAAGTGGAGAGCTGCTGAAACAGGATTACTGTTCGATGGAAACACTACTTCAAAGGCTTTTGTGCTAGAGGATACAATCACTTTATTAACCTTGAGGGACAAGGTTTGCAGCAGATTCAATGTTGATGAATCAGTTGAATTGGAATTCAGCCATTTGCACCCCTTCAAGACATTGAAAGCACCGCTTAAGGTAGATTCTGATGCTGATTTAAAAGAATTCTTGTTGTTGAGTAAGCTGGATGGAGTGAATTTTTCTGTAGATTTGTGTGTCACAAACACCTTGCCATTGGATATTGTTGTCCATGAGTTTCAATTTACTGCTGAAACTGTTGAGCTTCCTGAAACTGATGAGAGATATAGCAGCAATTTGGATATAATAGAAAATGTCTCTATCTTTTTATGAGATTCAGGATGTGCCACGAGACGATATGGATGCTGACAGATTTTCATATTCCTCTAATGCTGAAAACATTGAATCATTTTCAGATAACTCCAATGATGGGTATTGGAATGAGCGCTATGAAATGATGAAAAGAAAAGGGAACACAGTTGATGAAAGGGGTGCTGGAAGCTCTATCACGGACAGTATTGTCAACCGTGTCACTCAATGCCCAAGGGTTATGTATGTTGGAAGAACATTTGAATCTAGACAGACAGTAAAGGATGCTCTATACATTATGTCTATGACAGACATATTTGGATTTGAGGTTAAAAAATCAACACCAAAATATTATAGAGCAGCATGCATAGACAGAAATTGTGGTTGGAAATTGCATACAAAGAGAATTTCAGCTGTTTGTCATGAGGTGATATTGTATAGAGATATACACATATGCACATGGGATACAAGAACAAGACACTCCAGGCATGCACCATCCAATGTTATTGCCGGCCTCATACAATCAAGGTGTATACTGTTTCAGCTGTTAGTTTCAGCATTTTTAGTTTCAGCTTTCATTTCAGCACTATATTTATTGTTACTAATTTCTGTGTTTTCAACAGTGGATACACCCCCAAACAAATTATTGATAAGATGAGAACAGACCACAAGATCTCAATTACTTATTGGAAGGCATGGAAGTCAACACGAATAGCTCAAGTGAGAGAAAAAGGGTCACCGGAATCAAATTTTGCTGCCTTGCCGTCATATTGTCACATTCTTATGGAGAAAAATCCAGGGACAGTGGCTCTCATTAAAACAGACAGTGCTGAAAGGTTCGAATAATTATTCCTGTCTTATGGACAATCCATTAGAGCATTCCCCATCTTAAAAAAGGTATGTATATGTACATAATCATTTATAATTTAGCAAAATTATGGTGATTTCAGTATTTAAATTGTTCCCATCTTATTTGTAGGTTGTTGTAGTAGATGGCACATTCTTAACAGGGGAATATAAGGGTACATTGCTTGGAGCAGTTACCCAAGATGCAAATATGAAATTATACCCGCTTGCTATTGGGATTGTTGACACAGAAAATAATGCATCTTGGGAGTGGGTTTTCCAGCAACTCAGTAAAGTTATACAACCTACAGATGATTTGGTGTTTGTTTCTGATAGGCATTCCAGCATTTCTAAGGCTATCAAAAAGACATACCCTAATGCTACCCATTGCGTATGCATGTGGCATTTGAAGCAGAACATCCAAGCAACTTTCAAGAAAAGGCATCTTGCAGACATGTTCCAACAGGCTGCTGAAACCTACACTGTTGGTGATTTTGCACACCAATTTGACCGTATAAAAGAAGAATGCCCGAGCCTAGCAACATATTTGATATCCGCGGGGCTGGAGAGGTGGGAAAGAGCACATGCAAAGGGTAATCGGTATAACATGATGACATCCAACAACGCTGAAAGCTTAAACTCCGTTTTGAGTGGTAAAAAAAGTTTGCCCATTGTTGCACTGTTGGAGTTTTTTAGAGATAAGTTCACAGAGTAGTCTCAAGATAGAAGGAAGTCTGCAGTATTGAATACACAGAGAGTCGCCCCTGCAATAATGAAAATGATCCAGGAATTGCAAAAAGATGTCGGTGCATACACTGTAAAGCACTTGAATGAGTCTGTATTTGAGGTTACTGGAGAAGGTACGCGGACTGTTGTTGATCTTTCAGCAAAACAATGCACCTGTAGGGTGTTTGACATTCAAAAAATCCCATGCATACAAGCTCTGTCAACGATAGTGTCTAAAAGGCTTGATGTTTCAGATTTTGTTGCTGGTTTCTTCACAAATGAAGCTTGGATTTTAGCACATGCCGAAACCATATATCCAGTCCTCCCTGATGATGAAATAAACCTTCCTGAATATATTAAACAGATTAAGTGTTACCCCCCTAATGTAAGGAAGAGATGTGGTCGACCTCCTCAGAAAAGGAAACTTTCCAAGGGAGAGTTTGTGAGAAGAGCAAAATACAGTAAGGAATGGCTTCAAAGGGAGCACGGGAAGAATTCAAAAGCTCAACACCAATGAAGCTGGCTACAGAAAAATGTGCTGATTTTAATTTTTAGTTCAGTTTTACACTGTTTCAGCAATTTGATATGAATTTTATGAGATGCTTTGTGTTTTTTTCAATCAGTTGTACTATGTGTCATTGCTTTGCTATATCATATTGTTTTTAGTTCATTATGTTTACCATTTATTGCTATGCTTAAGCTTTGTTCTAGGCAATCATCTCTGTTTCAGCATGAAAAATGTGCTGAAAACAAATTTCGTGGCGGAAAATGCTGAAAACATAACTTGAACAACTATGGCACCTTGACAGACGCAATAAGTACCCTCTTTGGAGATTATATTTCTGTGTTTCTCTAACATATGGCAATTTAACATTGTATGTTGGTGTCGACTTGAAAACATAACATGTTGAAACAGGAAAACTAAAAAAATTGCATTATACCATTAACTAAATGTCTATTTAATAAGCTCAACACCAGATAGATACAGAAAAATAATGATGATTTTGATTTTTGGTTGACTTATAAACTGTTTCAGTAAACAGATATGGTGAAGTATTTTGCTGAAATCCTTGCTGGAACATTTGCTGAAACAAACTAGCAGAAAACAATGCTGAACCAGAAATGCACACACAAATTTACATTAAAATATTAGATAAAATGTCAATTCCAATGGCTTCAAAGAGTGCCACTGAAAACGCATCCAAAATGATACAAAATACCAACAGTTGTCCAGAATATCCCACGGAAATACATCTAAACCACAACTACGTTAGAATGTCTTGAAATCCCTAAATCTGATAGACGGTGTTACACACAAGATGCTATTAACTAGAATTTAAAGCTCCATTTCTCTTGAATCAAGTCTGAGACCATAAGTTCTCGGTATCGAAAGATTCTTTCATTGGTAAACTTCCTGACATCTCCCCCAAACACCAGCGCCTCGATTGCTTTCAGTACAAAGACCCCACAAGATGCGCTGCAAAAAATGAAACAAAACATATTGATAACAAGCACAACAACATAATGCTTCTAAAAGACTTTAAAAACATTGTAAATGTAGGTTTCCATACCCCGTTGTATCGTGCACTAGATCGGGGACCTTGTTAATGTGGAATGTAGACGGTTGAAAATTTGGGATCACACCAGCCTTTTCCAAGTGAATTGGCAACCACTCAGCCATTCCGCGCAGATGATCAACAAGCTTTTCAGCAGACACAATGTAGTGGTTGAAGTCATATGCATTTATAACCTTTTCAGCAAGATTTATCTCCAATGCAATCCAGTGCTCATTGTTTATGTTGAAAGGGGTGTAGACCATTTTTGCAGACTCCCAACTCTTGGGATAATCACTAGGATATAAGCCCAGGACGTAGCTAGCAGTGAATTGTTCAACAGGTGTTGTTTCTTCGTAAGATGACGTGCATTCTGGAAGATATTTCTGATGAAAAATAGGATCCATCACGACAATGCCTTCAAATCTGCTAGGATCTTCACTGACTCTCTTCCTCATGTGAACCAGTCCAGCTTCAAGGTGCTGAAACAATAAACAGTGTAAGGTGCTGAAATTCATATAAACAAAAATACATACATAGTTACATTTACTCGAAAAGATGCTGAAAAGAAAAATAGTTTCAGCATACTTACATCTATATCAAGCCAACCATCCTTCCTAACAATTTTCTTAAAAAATGACTTCTCTTTTCTGGATCCCATTAAAAGTACTGAAAAATCCCTGCACATATTATTACAAGATTTAAAAATCGGGTCAGAGCACTCGAAATATATATATAGGGATACGCTCCGGTGAAAACCAAAATTGCGGTAGAAACCCGTGAGGATCGGCTTTTTAGCTCGGTTCACTTGCTTTATAGCCCGGTTATGAATAGAACCGACCTATAAAGTCACAAATTTTAGCCCGGTTCTGAATAAAATCGAGCTATAAAGTCACTATATAATTTTAAAACATTAACTTTTTAGCGCGATTTTTCGGTTTGACCGAACTATAAAGTCATGTGTTATTTTAAAATTGGAGTTTTTAGCACGGTTTTTAGGTTAAACCGAGTTGTAAAGTCACCGTGTGATTGAGGTTTTTAGCACGGGTTTAAAAAAAACGAGATATAAAGTAGTCCTCACGGGTTTTTACCACAATTTGAGGTTTTCACCGGAGTCAATCCCTATATATTGCTAGAGCACTCGAAAACACACATGAAAATTTAAGATGGACATACCTTGAGCTTTTAATACATTGATACATGAAGTCATGGTCAACCTTGCTGAGCAATGATTTTTTTTCAACATGCTTCGGGATCCTTAGCTTTTTCAGCAACAAACGGGCTCACCAGAAAACTACTTGCTTTTGGAAGACGCTTTGAACGCCTGAAGTTTTCAATTTCTTCAACACATTTAGGATCTTTGGAAATTGTATCCCACTGAGTGCATGGCTTCTTCACCAAGTCTTCATCGTCACTTTCACCGTCACTTAAATGTATTGTTTTTCCAGGGGGTGGGGTCATTAAGTCATCAACAGCATCTTTGCTTGCAGCATCTTTTGTTGCTTCAGCATCACCCATTTCAGCATCTTTGTCTAGTTGCCCATGAGGTGATGCAGCTTCAGCATCGACCATTTCAGCATCTTCTATTCCATCAGCTTTGGGTTCAGCATTTTCTGCTGCATTAACCTTGGTTTCAGCAACTTCATTTTCAGCAACCTTCGTTTCAGCAACCATACTTTCAGCAACCTTTGTTTCAACAACTTCAGTTCCAACAACCCTGACTTCAGGACCACCAACCACCTTCCTCAACCCAACAGAAACTCCATCATCTAAGCACTGTTCCCCACCCTTCAACTCAAAATCAGAGTCACGCCCTAAGTCAACAGCATATACATGCCCTGAAGATGAGTCTAATGACTTCTGCCCTTCAACAAGGGTAACAGGTATGATCTCATTCACAGATGCTGAAACATTTATACCAATTGGTTGACCTAGAATCTCAGTAGGTACCTCTTCCCGAATTTCATCCAACACCTCATTCACATCCTTTGAAATTGCTGGATCACAAGTTGCAACATTGGATGACTGCGTCTTAAACTGCATTGACTCTTGCATTGTAAACTTATTTTCTAAGGAATCTACCTTCTTCAGTAGATTATCAACAACATTCACCAACTTTAAACATCCTGACAAACGTTCCTCAAGCATCTCAACCCTTGCAGATAAATCAGAGACTCTTTAAGGCAACTCTTCAAGCTTATCTAACCTCATCTGTATTTCTTTCAACTAGCTAGGATGTCCCCTTGTTTGCTGAAATCATCAGTCTGAGCGCCACCCACATTCTTCCCCGCTCCTTCCAAGTGATCATCTCTGGCAACATTCTCAGTGCCTTCATTGTTTATGTATTCATCAGTTTCAACATTCATTGCATCGTCCCCTCCTTGAGCCACACCCCCCTGGGGACCCTCTACTACTCTATCATTAGCATCATCATTCCCATCCTTAAATAACAAAGGATCCTTTGCAGGTGCAGCTTCGATGGCCGGCCTCAATGCAGTTTCAGCAACTCGATGAAAGGATGGACATGCAACTTCAATTGGCATAAACAAATCACTGGAATCTTCAGAAACAGATTTACCTCTCTTACGAAATACAAACCTAGGTTTCGCAATTGCATCTTCAACAGTTGGTGGTTTCTTTGCAGCTGACATTTTCTTACCCCTTGTCTCCTTTTTTCTAGTAGAACCAATTTCATCAACTTGTTTTGCTGAAACTAAACCAGCAGACCGACCTCTCCACGTTGGGGTAGGTTTGCTTGTTTCAATCTTCTGTTTCTTCACCAATGGCAGCGCTTTACTCGCAGTCTTTCGCTTCTTCGAACCTGCAGCACCTCCACTTTCATTGCCACATGACTCTTCATTGACTTCTTGTTGTTCTTCACCTTGGGTTTCAACAGAAGGTATATCCAATGATAAATCACCATCTGCATAGCAATTGAACCGTCTCCAGTATCCTCTTGTCCTAAGTCTCCAACAATCATACAACTTATCTGCCTCAGGTTGGGAAAATACAGGTTCAGTCATGTGATCAAGAATGGGATGAGCAACTTCATCTTCGAATACCATCCCTAGGGACCTTGCAAACTCCCCAAAGGTCGGGAACATGGGTGCCTAAACAACCAACAATATTAACACACAATAAGACAACTGAAATTATAAAAATGAAATTAATAAAAAAGAAGATTGTATGAAGATAGATCCGAGACAAGAATAATACCACATCGCCATCAAACAACTCTTGCGCTTCAATGTAAGTATGTCGTAACTTACACTCCCACCAAAGAGAATATGGATCACCCACACAAACTTTGAAATCGCAAAGAAACTTATCAGAAATCACCGGGAAAGCCTCCAGTATCCAAGCCTACAAATATAACCAAACAAGCAGATGCTGAAACATACAAATGCTGAAACACAAATATTGTTGAAACAAACAGATGCTGAAACATATATGCATGAAGTTAAATTACCTGAAAAGCATAAATATATCCAAACAATTCATATGATCATGGTCTCGGATCAGATCGATCACAAACCAGAACCTTCTTTAAATACTTCACAACCAAAGAATAAGACAATCTCCCTCATGGATACAGTTCACATTTCGCTGGATTGCATACAAGAGCAGCATGATCTTTCTTAACACTTTTAGAACGCTTGAACAATAACATCTTCTCGATAATCAACAACTTTGCCATCTGAAGCTTCTTTGTAGACGATTTTCTACATGTTTTAAATGCCTCCAACAACTCATCATAGGTACACTTTGACTGCTTCTGCCCCAGAAAATGAGATCATGCAAATTTCGCAGGCGATTTAACTTTAGTATCAATGACAGGAAGCCCTGTAATTGCATGAAACTCTACCAGAGAGAACCGAGCAACTAGACCATCAACCTTGAACCACAATTCATGCAGCTTATCACTCTTAATCAAACGTAGCATCATTTGATGGATCAGCTGAAAATTAAGTTTCATCTTATCTCTTTGAACAAAAACCCATCCAAAGCAGCTTCTCCTCAGCAACTCAAAATCAGATTTGGACAGATGTTCCTCTATAACATTACAGACATCTAGGGCGCAGTAAACATTGGATTTTGCACAAAATCTATCCTTTACAGGAATGCAATACTGCAATCTCTGTTAAAAACACACATGCATAAACATGAATAAACATAAAAACACACACAAAGGGGGATAAGGTATGGGAAAAAAATATATACTCACATCGAATTGACATTTATATTCTTGAAGATCACTTGCAGAGGCATTAACATCTAAAAAACACAGACAAAGAATACACAACAACCATTTCAGCGTGAATAGGAACAACTGCTGAAATAGGTCTTTTACAGATTATGCTGAAATATGCATTTATGATAAAATCAAAGACAAAGTACCACATGCATGTATACATTTCATACCAAAACACAACAAAGGCCTAGAAAAGCATAAATACAAAACTTTAGAGCAAAAACGACACACCTCTGCTTGTAGGATCGGATGAACTGCTACCTTCAACTGAAGGAACCTTCTCAGAAGAGCATTTCTTCACTGCAAATCAGATACATTCGATATCAAACACAGTAATAAGGGGAAAAAAACGACAAACATGCATAAACGACATAAACACAGAATACAAACCGTCATATGCCGAATCACTTCCAGTTTTACTGTCAATCGCGGCACCATCAACTCCTTCCCTCTCATCGGAGTCCTTGTTCTCTAAAAATTGACAAAAATTGAAAAGAAATGTCGGTTTCAACTTCAAAACAAGTACAAAATTAAAAACACAGATAACACACCGCCATTTGAAGGATCGCTTGAATGTTTATGCTCGATTGCACCAACAGCAGGTCCCTCGAGGTCGCCGACGACTTTGTTCTCTGACATTGGAGCAGAATCGAAGAAGAATCGCCGGTTTCAACCGCAAAAATCGCTTGGGAGAGGATGGAGAAAAGAGAGCGAATCGTACGACAGAAGCGAAGAGACAAACAGAGTGAGGAGAGAGAGGGCGGTTTCCAGCAAAAACCCTTATATATGGGAGGGCAATTTTGTCCAAAAAAATTTACGTGGCCAAAAGCCCAATTTGACGGAGTTGGGGGACAATAGCTAAATTGAGGAGAAAATTTGCGCATTCGCTTTAAAAAATGATTTTCTTATGGTTTATAGACTGAAACCTAAGTAATCTTTCTATATTGATTTCTTAGCGCAAGCCTTAAAGGTACATGTTAGGGGGGACTTAATCCAACGCAAAATATAACAAGTGTTATATCAATTATGTAATGATATAAACAAGTGTTAAACAAATTCCATAACGAGATACTTTCACTGATTCTGTGGAATGCATCTAAATCAATCTAAAAAAGTTTGTTAAAAAAAAACATAATACACTACAGGAAAACTGTGTAAATTCCGACACTTTATTCTCGACGCTATTGGTATGCGTCGAAAATTACCGACGTTTAAAAGTGCATGTAGAAAAAAAATCCCAACCCTTCCCGACATGGTTATGTGTCGAGAATGGCAGTTCATTTAAAATAAAAAAAACCCTAGCACTACCTTCTCTCTCAAATGCCACATTCGTCCCTCTCTCACCCCGCTAGATCTAAAAATTCGCCGGCCGCCCTCTCTCTCTCCTCAATCTCTAGATTCATCTCTCTCTCCTCTGCCTCTCTTTCTCCTCACATCCTTGAAAAGGAGTTCAAATGGCGGTGAAGAAAAAGGATATTTGGTTGTAGAAGGTTTGGTTGTTGAAGAAGTCATGCGATTCTGCCGGCTTCGTTTTTGTCGTTGAGGAAGAGCGATACGAAGGCTAGGTGTACCGGTGAAGAAAAGTAGGTCGGCAAAAATTACAGGCGATAGGAAGGCTTCGACTTCAGGCTTCGATTGGAGGTTCATCTTCTGGCGGCTGTCTTCCGATGAGTAAGTTTTCTATTTCGCGGATTCGAGAGTCGTATTCTAGTTCGTAGATCTTCCAATTCGAATTCGATTCTAGATTAATTTTCTAGCAGCGAGGGTTTCCAGTTTGATGTTGATGCGAGAATCTTTGATTGACAAGTTCTCCAGTTCTCAGATTCTAGAGTCGTTTTCCTGTTCATAGGTATCGATTCAAGATTAATCTTCTAGCGGAAAGAGTTTCCAGTTTCACGCTACTTTGAGTTTTCTATTGATTAGGTTTTCTAGTTCTGGAATTCGATAGTCGTGTCCAGTTCATCAATTTGAGAGTCTTCAAAATGGCAATGTTTTCTATCGATTAGGTTTTCTCTTTTTTTCATTGCAGTGCATTAGCTCAAATCTGATTGAAATAGGTTTATAGGGTAGTTCAGCTCAAATTATGTATTTCTTTTGTGTATATATATGTTGAGACATGTTCAACTTTTCTTCAGATATGTGTTGCCAATGTGATTGGATTTGTTTCCGCTTATCTGTCCTGTTGCGCATTAGTTTTGTTTACATTTTCAAAATTTAACTCACCAATCAACTTCATTTGTTTAACAGCAATGCTTTCAGGGGCATCAATTCCAATTTTGTCTCAGGTGAGAACTTTGTGATGCATCACCCTTATATATGAGATCATTGTCTTTGACCGAAACTGTCTCATTTGGCAGCTTCTCTTCTCCATCGTTTTTCTCGGACGGAGGTATACTGCCAACCAAATGCTCGGTTGTTTTCTCGTGTTTGTTGGCGTGGTCATCACTGTGGCCAGGTAAGATACTTTATATTTTCTTGCTCTAAATCGTTTCGTTCATTGCTTGTTAATAGGAAACCTCAAAATTACTTAACCTTAATCTCTTGGATTGTGGTTGTGTACTTCTGTGGAGCTTTGCCACTGTGAGTGTTGATGACCCTTACAGGTTCTTCACATGGACAGTGACTTATGGTAGCTTCTCCTCTTGGTGTCCCCCAACAGGTGGCCCACATCACAAAAACTATAGAATCTGGATTTAGATCATGTGACCTTGCTAAGGAGGCTCTTCATCAGCATCCATTGACACCTTTTACACTTAGTAAAGCAGTTATTCTTGGGTACCTCGCAATATTTTCCATTTATTGGATCTTATGTTTTTTGAGGTTCCTTGCACAGCTGAAAAATACTCTAAGAATTCGTCACTTCTACAATAGTAGGTATGCCTTTTTGCTTCTTTTTAATATCTTGGGCATTGGATGTGTATTAATATGACAGACCTGGTTAGATTCCAAACTTTGGGAGCATAGACTGGATAGTTGACGAATATGTTTATTTCTTCCAGCCTCCATGTTACTGATAAGGAGCTGCAAACAATGCCATGGGCATCAGTCCTTGAGAAGGTTGTCAAAGTTCAAGGTAGGCAGAAGCTAAGTGTCGTCAAGGACTTGTCTGCCCTAAAAGTGGTGATGCGGTTGATGCGGAAGGAAAATTACTTGATTGGTATGATTAACAAAGGAATCCTTGCTTTCCCTATTCCCAAATGGGTTCCAGGTGCAGGCCCAACTGTGAAGTGTATTTCCAATGGAGAGGAATGTTGACTGATTTTGACAAAAAACACTTGAATGGACCTTAAACTGGTTCATATTGCATAGTATGTTTGATAGGTGAGTACTAAACAGCTGGTTCCAAATTATCACCATGTATTACTCTTTACCAACCATTTTAACTTACTCTTTACCAAGTACATATATCTACATTGCAAGTTTTAATTATTTTCTTTTGATGATTGCTATCTTGTAATGTTGAGGTTTTCTTGTTGCTGTCAAGATGCACAAAATGTGGATTTTTTTTAAATGTCCTAAAGGTTGGAGGACATAAATATATGATAGATTGAGGATATCTATTGGAAACATTAAGATCCCAAGCCATTTGAATACTTCTGAATTTGCTGATATATTTCAAGTGGAATTTTAGCGTAGTTGTAGATGGTTTCCTTAAATCTTTCTTGATATAATTATCTTTAATGAAGTAAGTTTCATGTGCAGAAACTTCTGCATCAGGCAGGACTTTCTTTCTAATCCTAATGTGTTGAAGAAAAGACTAATGAAGTAACTTTCATGTGCAGAAACTTCTGCATCAGGCAGGAATTTCTTTCTAATCCTAATGCGTTGAAGAAAAGACTTGTGGTCTTTGGGCTTGTGATGCTTCTTCTGTCTCCTTTCCTTTTCATATTCATGCTGGTTCACCTCTTTCTAAGGCATGTTGAACAATTTTACAATCATCCAACAACAGCATCATCACGGAGATGGTCCAATTTATCCAGGTGGATGTTTAGGGAGTTCAACGAGGTATAGCATTCTTTTCATCATATTGTGGTGCTCTGAGCATTAGTCATGTAATATATTGGTTGAGGATGCTCTGACACTTCCAGTCCCCTCATACTTAACATCAAATCCATTTTTTGTTGATCCAGGTTGACCACCTCTTTGAGCATCGTATTAACAGTAGCATCGTGCATGCTTCCAATTACTTGAAGCAATTTCCTTCCCCCCATCATTTCTATCATCGCCAAATTCATTTCTTTCATCTTTGGTGGCTTCGCTGCAGTGCTAATCATCATCGCTTTTCTGCACGAGTCCCTTTTGGAGGGCCATGTAATTACCTGATCCACCACGAGAAAACATCATCCTGATACTCTTTTGAGGATATTATCATAGCATTTAACTAAATGTAGTAATATTTCCAACTACTCTTCTGCAGATATTTGGTCGTAACCTTATCTGGTATGCGGCTGTTTTCGGAACTATAACAGCCATCAGCCGGGCAGCTGTGAGAGACGAGCTTCTTGTCCTTGATCCTGAGAGGGAGATGTCCTTGGTTGTTTAGCTATGATGTGGTTGGAAGAGCTGGCTTCTATTTTCCTAACCCCTTGCCTCCTCCTGTCTGTCATTCCCAAGGTTCGTAAGACCTGATTTTCTTCCCTTCCAATGGCCATCTCGGTTATTTCTCTGCACATGGCTACCACTTTGATTGATTTAGTGTTTGCTTTTGCCTTATCTTTGTGCAGCGAGTGGATGATATTGTGCAGTTTGTTGCCGATTTCACTGTCAATTTAGAAGGTGTTGGTGATGTCTGCAGGTTCTGCATCTTTATCTTTATTTGCTTACTGCTGCAGTGCTTGTCACCGTTTTTTAGTCACTCGTACTTGTTTTGTTCACTCAGCTTTAGCACCTTTGATTTTGAGACTCATGGCAATGCCAAATATGGCTCCCCTTGCAACTCGGACCCAGCCAAAAGGAGCTCCCAGGGAAAGTTGGAGAAGTCATGCTTCAGGTAAAATCCATCGTCTACCGATTTCACCTCTCTATTAACATTTCCTTAAACGAACCTTATTCAGGCATTGATCTGTTTGTTTCTGTTGCAGCTTTCAAAGCAGGTACCTGTACTGGCAACCCCACCCTCATGGAATGCAGTTCCTTTTAAACCTCAAAAATTTCAGGGATCAACGACTGCAAGGAGCCGTCACAGGTGGCCCTCATATGGTCGGGCAGTGGAACCCGAGCATAAGGGTCATATAATCCTAGTAGATTAACACACCACAAAAACTATGCTAAATGAACCTTCCTTGAAAGTCCAGTAGTTTAACTTTGAAATGTAGGTGTAAAGAAGAAATTGTACATTTTATTCATGTTGATCCACTCATTTTACCTGTGTTAATTCATCCATGAAAGTCCAGTACATTTTCTTTTTTTTTTTGAAAAATAACATGCCAATTTCGACGCTTTAGGGTGTCGAAATCGGCGTGTCATTTCCGACACCCTATAGCGTCGCAAATGACATTTTCGACGCCCTAGGACGTCGAGATTGGTTGCGACAGAATTCTACGTCGAAAATAACACTTGTCATTCGTGACACACGAATTTTGGACGCTTTTTAAAAGCGTCGAAATTGAAATTTGCGACGCTTTAAAGCGTCGAAATTGGTCACAAAAAGTGTCGACCTTAACATAGTTTTCCCGTAGTGAATGAGAAAAACACTATTCTTTGTTAAATTCGAAATATCAGTCGTATGAGAAAATACTTCACTACAACAATCGAAGATTTCGAAGAGACGATTAGAAGCATCAATTAACATTTTGTGTAATTCATCAAACTCGGCCAAAAAAAAATATATTGAAAAAAAAAAAAACCAAAGAGTGTTACATATTTTTGAAGCGAATCATTGCTTGCCACCTGTAACGGGATAGCCAATCCCATGGCGCTTGGTAGGGAAGACGACGAAGAGGAGGCCGCAAAGGACCCCAACCCCAATGGGCACAATATCAAGAACCTCCTGAGCCTCATGGCTCGGCCTTGGGTACAAGCAGCTCACCACGTTCCGATCCCTTAAAGCCACCACGCTGAACACCAGTACGGACAACACCGCGTGGACCCAGTCAATGAGCCCTATCTTGTATCGGGCCAGGTCGGGCAGGCCCGGGCCCGGCCCGGATTCCGGGGGCGGGTAGTCGAAGAGCCACAAGCCGTTGGTGGTGGCGAGGCCGTAGTAGACTTGGCCATCGGAGGCGCGGAAGCTGTCGGTGAAGGAGGCGGCGAAGCAGGAGGAGGCGAGGAGGACGAGGAGGATCACGGTGAGGGTGCCGGTGGCGGCGTCGCAGGCGCCGTTGTTGGTGAAGATCGGGGTGAGGAGCTGGAAGGCTAGGAGGGTGCCTGTGGGGAGGAGATTGGCTAGGTAGGCGGTGCTCGCTAGCGTTTGGGAGACCGCCGATCGGTTGCGCGGTGGTGGTGGCGGAGGCGGTGGCTTTGAGGTGTCGGAGTCCGAGGAGTCGTCGGATGCGGTGGTGGTAGGTTGTGGCGGTTGTTGCGGGGAGGAGGATATTCTTTGCTTGATTTCGGACATTGTTTTTTTTTTTTTTTTGGATGTGTGAATTCTACGAGTTGAAAGTTTGAAGTTATATATATATTAATATTAAAATATATTTTTTGATCCAATTAATATTAATATTAAAATATTAATTATCAGTTGCGTGTTAATTTAGAGTGGTGAAGAAACTTCTTTTGGGGTTAGGTTAGACTTATAGGAAAACAACATTAAGTTTCAAATCTCATTTTTTTTTTACACAATTTGTATAATTATATTAGTGGGTCTCAAATCTTTAATGGTCGGTTTGAGTGAGTTTGTTTGATTAATTGATTCGATCTCTTTGTAGATTAGGGTTCAGACCCATGAAAAGTAATCGACAATTTCGAAACCCACGTTACAAAATAAAATAATAAGAGAGATCAATATTATTTTTTAGAATTAAATAAGACTTGTTAGTTACGTACAAAAGATTTGAGGTTATTATTTAATGCAGTTCACGCTAAATGGGATTAGTTAACTTGACGTTTACACGGAGACTATTGACAATAATTTACAAGTGGTATTATCTATCTATCTATATACATATACTAAAACCGATGTATTGGTGTCTGCGTGGCGGCCTGTGAGTGAATCCGCCTACGTGGCGACGTGTGAGTGCGTCTCATAAAGCTTTCTCCCGTCAAAAAGAAAATCTAATAAAAATAATTATATAAAAATAATTAGATAGTTCCAATCTATATAATTAAAACTATATCAATGATAATAATAATAAAAAATATTATATAAGGAAAAAACTATATCAATATAACACAATCATCATCAATCAATAATAATAATAATAATAATAATAATAATAATACTTACCGTATATATACACATATATGTCGAAGTTATATGTATATATATCTCCCACAATTGCCGTATTTATATTATACATATATGTCAAAGGTATATATGTATATAGTAATGGGGTAAACTTATGGATGTGGGTTAAAAGTTAGAAATTCTTAAAGGATAGGGTAGAGTTAGTGGAAAATGAGGTGTCGAAATATTACGAAGAGAGAGAGAGGGATGGGTTTACCCCATGAATGCTGATGCTCTTAGGCTTCAAATGAAAATGGACCTATTTGTGGGGCATTGATCCTGTTTAGCCACATCTCTTTCACCGAATAATATATATATATATATATATATATATATATATATATATATATATATATATATATATATATATATATATATATATATATATATATATATATATATATATCTATAGATACATATACATATACACAATCTATACATACATATACTAAAACCGATGCACTGTCGCTTGCGTTGCGGCGTGTGCATCCATTGCATATGTAGTGGCGCGTGAGTGCATCTCGCAAAACTTTCTCCCGTCAAAAAGAAAATCCAATAAAAATAATTATTTTATTTTATCATTAACTCATATAATTAGATAGATGGAATATCTTATAAGGAAAAAATTATATCAATATACAACAACAACAATATATCTCCCCACCAAAAAAAATTGTCATATACAATTACCATATGCATATACAAATTATATTAGGTTTACCCAATTGTCACTTTCTCCCATTAAAAATGAAATCTAATAAAAATAATTAGATGATTCTAATCTATATAATTAAAATCGATTAAATAATTATTTTATGTTACCATTAACACATATATTTAGATTTAGATTTTTTATTTATTTAACGTATTCTCCGTACACGAGACGGGGCTTACACTAGTATATATTTATATACTTATATAGTTCTAGAATTATATACATGTGATGTGGCCATCAGCATCAGGCATGTTGTGCAATATGCGTGCAAGTTACTTTAAAAAAAAATACTTTTGACATAATGGCTTCCGTTGAAGAAGCGTTACGCTATTAATATAAGAGCATCCGCATTCGTGAAATCCACTTTTTATATTTCTCTCCCCTTAAAAAATTCAATACAATTTTTCACCCACGTCCCTAAAACTCTTTAAAATCCCCCTTTTTTTTTATCGGGACCCACCTCTTTTTTTACTCTCACTCTCTCTCCTCATGTTGGCCCACCCCCTCTCAATTTTCTTTCTCTCTCCCGGTTTTTAAAGGTTTCTTAGGAAGAAACCTTTCACATCATACCTAAACTCATCTCCTATCTTCTTCAATTTTTTAATAATTGATTTCTTATTTTGGGGTTAAGAAACCCTCATTGTGGGTGCTCTAATATACTCTTTCGCTAATTATTTAACACATTTTGTATATATAAATTTATATTTATTAGTAATAAGTATGAAATTTTTTTAGTTTTTAGAAAAAACTAAAAAAATTAAAATATTTTGTATATATAAATTTATATTTATTAGTAATAAGTATGAAATTATTTTTAAAAATTTTATTAAAAAATTGATATTTTATAGGATTTTTATCTTTTTAAAAAAAGAGTGTCGAAAATCAAAGTATCTATATTTTGAAACGCGAGAGTAACCATTAATTACTAGCTTACTACGTACTTGATGTAAGTCCTCTCTTTTTTTTTCAAAGAAAGACTAGGGTTGGTTTGGGCTTAATTAGTTACACCATTACGGTTAGGGCATAATGTGAGTACCATTGATCGATAGGTACTTACTATTTTATCAATCGTTCATCAACACTGCTCCATCGACCGTGAAAACAAACACATGGCCTTTTAATAGGAGTTGACCCTTCCTTTTCGGGTCGGTCCTGTGCAAGTGTGAGCAAATGTAAAATGGGCACTTGCACAGGGCCTCCAATTTAGTTGAGCCTTGTATGGAGCGGCCCATTAATTTCAGAGTTCGGCCTTTTATCTCCTCTCCACTTCCCAAGTTCTTGAAACTTAAATCTAAAAGATAAAATTGTCATTCATAGCTTCGATTTCATCTCCTCTCCACCGACTCCACACCGGCCTTCTGTTTGCCCTTCCCATATAGCTTCGTTTCCTCTTCTGTTCGGCTTCAGATTTTGTTCAAATCCACTTCTGCATGTCCAGCCTCTATTCATCTGTTAGCCTTATGTTCAACACTTCGGCCTCTGTTCGACACTCGGCAAACCTACAACCTCCATTCGGTCTCCTGTTGAGCTTATATGTTCGACCTTCCTCCCGGCCCGGTCCGTGTAATCTATGGAGATGCATGTGGCATGCTGAGATTGTGTTATCAGATACTAATTGGTTAATGAGTTTCTTACTTATGGTTTCTATTTGTCGCATTTTCAGGAAAGCTATTACTATAGCAAATAAGATTGCATGTCTGGTCTATAGTAGTCTTGTCAAAGTTTTTTTGAAGGATGATTCAGAACTAAAAATTCTCGTTCGCAAGAATACTTTAGGATTGGATACAAATTGCATGCGGTTATGGTCATTCTAATTTCTTTCCCATTTTCTCAAAAAAAATCAGCACAAAAGGGAAAAGGAAATTAAGAAATACATTGGAAATTGACTAAGCGCCAATAATTAATTTTAAGCTGCATAGTTCCTATTATGGGAAACATGAAGAATTTATGCAACCTATATAGGTTATAATCCCATTTTTAGCAATTTAAATATATAGTTAGTTTACACAGTCCTAAATTAACCACAAATACCTGCCTTCCATTTTTTTACCCCATGGGATGCACTCCCTTGCAGTATATAAATGGAAACACAACTTGCATATTTACCCTTCTTCTTCTTTTAAAAACTTCTTGAACATATGAAATCCATTTCACCTCATCAGTTACATATATTTTAAACCCAAATTATTATTTTTTTTATTTATTTAAGAAAAAAAAATGATAAAATTGTCTTGCTTGATGTGTCTCATCTTGCTGGATCTGGCCTTTGTAAATGGCTTGGGAAAACCCAAAAACAAAGAAAAGCCTATTCATGTTGTAAACAAGCATTCACACAAGAAGGGTGATGATGGCCATGGGATGCACATCCATGTGGTTGATAAGAATGCCCATGGCCATGTCATGAAGGGTCCAAAGGGTCAAAAAGATGATGATGATGATGGGCATGTTGGTATCTATGAACTCAAGACACATAACATGCATGCCAACTTCACTAATTGGGGTGCCACTCTCATGTCCTTGTATCTCCCTGACATGCATGGTAATTGATCTCCATTATTACTCCCTTTTTTTTTATTAGGTAAGAATTTGAGATATCAGATAACGAACTTTCTGATAACTTGATAGGTCAACGAATCGGCAAACAGATGATTGTCAACACATAATAACACAAATCAACACGGATGAAAGAAAAAACTACACCCCATAAAATATATATTACTTATGTTAAAAAATATATAAGTCATTTTAGACATTTGCACACAAATTAAGAAAAACATAAACTTATTACATTTATACCCCTCATTAATTATTCACAACTTTCATCAACCAATCAAATTTGAGAAAAAAAAGTCAAAAAGTAACAATTTTCATATCTTAATACCTAAAAAACTTAAAGGATTTAAATTTTCAAACAAATCTAAATCTAAAAAGACTTATATTTCTTAACGAAGGGAGTATAAGATATCAATTTTTTTATATATTTTTAATAATTTTGTAGTTACTAGTATAAATAAATATGAAATTGTTAAAAAGAATTATAAAATGTTATTTTATATGTTTTTTATCATTCTACAAAAACGTACGTGAATTAACATGTTTTTCTGAACGGATGGAGTATGACTTTTTACCATTCAACACGTACTTTGAGAAGTTTAAAACTATATAAAATATTAACATTTTATTATTATTTTAAAAAATAAAATTAATATTTATTACTAATAAGTATTAATTTCTTTAAAATATTAATATTTTATATAATTTTTTCAACAAAATTAAATCTTGATTGTTGGGAGAGTATTAATTTTTCCCTATTTTAGTGAAGTGGTTTGTATTAATTTATTGCTTTTTTTGGGGGGGGCTAATTAATTTCAGGGCAGATGGCTAATGTGGTTCTTGGGCATCGTTCAATTGATGATTACAAGGTACACAAAACTTATATATCCATTTTATAACTATTGGCTATCTTGAAATTTATCTAAATCGATTATTGTGAAATCTCTTTTTTTTTTAAGCAATTGCTCAATGAATTTATTGTTGTAGAAGGGAAATAATTATATGGGGGCGACCATAGGAAGAGTTGCCAACAGGATTGGAGGAGCCCAATTCTATATCAACGATAAGAACTACAAATTGCAACCTAATGAAGGCGAAAACATGCTTCATGGTAATATCTCCATTGATTGAGCTCCTCCTTGAATTCAATGGTGGATCTAGGAGAGAGAAAAAATTACGATTTTTTTTTATAATTTTTACTAATTTTAAAAACAGCTTAATTTAGTTGATGACGACAGGAGTTTATTTTCTCACCTTCTTTTCAATATATAAATATAAAAAAAATCTCATTTTTTTCTTAATTTGTTCAACTAAAAATGATTATTTAAATCACAGATTTAAGATTTTTCATAACATAAAAAGAATTAATTTTCATATATAAATGGAAAATAAATCTTCAAAAAAATATTTAACCCCTATAAAATTTTCTGGTCCGCCACTGTTTGAATTGCCTTCCTTGAATTCATCTCTCTCATTACATCTTCAAATTATACATACTATTTTTCTTCTTTTGATTTTTGTAAATGTAAAAGGCGGTCATCGTGGATTCTCAAATGTGACATGGAAGGTGGAGAAATATGAAGCCAAAGGCCAAACACCTTCCATTACATTTTCCTATGAAAGCCCGGATGGTGACCAAGGTATATATACAAATAAAAAAATTCTTTTTTTTTTGGTAATTTTAATTGCTTTTTTTTTTTACTAAAAATGACTATTTAAATAACAAGTTTAAGATTTTTTTAACATATTTACATTAAAATTTTATTTTTCATTCTTACATGAAAAAAAATATATTGAAAAAAAATTGGATCAGGTTTTCCGGGAGCTCTAAGTGTAAAAACAACCTACACTCTAGACGAGAAAGAAAACACACTGACCATTGACATGACCGGAAAACTCCACGGCGACAAGGATTGCCCGGTGAACATGGCCAACCACGCCTACTGGAACCTTGCCGGCCAGTCCTCTGGTAGCGTTCTGTCCCACCGCCTCCAGATTTACGGCTCTTACATCACCCCCGTCGGCGACGACCTCGTCCCCTCCGGTAGCATCATCCCCGTCGCCGGGACCGCTTATGACTTCCTCAAACCCCGCCCTCTCTCCTCGGAGATGGAGGGCTTCCCCGACGGCTACGACATCAACTACGTCCTCGACACCAACGACACCGAAACCGACCCAAACCACCGGTAATTCAATTTCTATGCACCTCGAGCTCGGCCCAGGCTTGACTCGTATAAACTCGGCTCGAACTTGTTTATATTTGAAAATGAACGAGTTAGCAAGATTTTGAGCTCGTCACAGGCTCGAGCCAAGTTCGAACTTTATACGAGCTTGCTCGTATAACTCGTTTTACATATGTGAGCCGAGCTCGTTTTATGTGAAAATGAATCCTCGAGCTCAGCTCATAAAAACGAGCTCAAACTCGAGCTTGGTTAAATACTCACGAGCCGAGTTTAAGCGGAATACTTAGCTCGAAAAAAAAAATCAGGCTCAATTCGAACTCGTCTTGATAAAAAAAAAACGAACAAACATGAGCACCTAAATACTCAACTCGTTCGACTCGAGTAACACCCCTATATGTATTGGTGCTATATGTATTGGTGGATGAGGTTCAATCTCAAAACAAATAACTCATCAGCTTCACCATGTGTGTATCATCGTTCAGGAAGGAGCTTCACATGGCGGCGACAGTGGAGGACGTTGGTTCAGGAAGGAAGATGGAGCTGAAGACGAACCAGCTGGGGATGTGTTGGGTTATATTTTCATTTGGGCCTAATTTCATATTTGGATCCGGTTAAGTCATATGGACTGACCCATTTTATGTTTGGTTGCTATATAAGGCTTTGCCTTCTTCATTTGTAATCGATTGAATATATACAGAAATACACAGAAACTCCATTTTCCTTCCATTCAAATTTCTCCTGATTCTCATTACAAAGGCTCAAATTACAGATCGAATTTGTATTCCAACATGGTATCAGAGCTTGATCTGGTAATCTGACCTTGAATTCGTCTCAGATCTAGTATCCCGAAGCTCTTATCGTCTGGTGTCTCTTTCCCGCTCGAAATATGCCTGATGAACAACAGAAACTTGATCCTAACGATCCATACTATTTACACCCTAGTGATCATCCTGGATTGATCCTAGTTACACCTCCTTTCGATGGGAAAGGATTTGGAGAATGGCAGCGGTCGATCCGAATGGCTTTGTCTGCTAAGAACAAAGCCGGTTTCATCACTGGTGCTATTGCGAAACCAGCTACAGATCCGACGAAGATCCAGTGCTGGGAGCGGTGCAACGACATGGTGTTTTCATGGATTTGCAACAGTTTGAGTCCAGAGATCCGGCGAAGTGTCATCTACAACAACACTGCAAGTGCAGCTTGGAAACAATTGAATTCTCGCTTCAGCAAAATTGGAGGAACTCAGTTGTATTCCATACAGCAAGAGTTAGGTGCGTTAGCTCAAGGTACCAGCTCTTTCTCATCCTATTTCACAAAAATTAAATCTCTATGGGATGAATTGGAAAGTATGAAAAGCTCGTCGTCGTGCTCTTGTAAGAAGTGTGATTGTGGATATGTTGCCAATACTTCTAAGTATGATGAGAATCAGAAAACGATCCAGCTGCTTATGGGACTCAACAGCTCTTATACTTCAGTTCGAGGATCTATTCTTCTAATGGATCCTTTGCCAGACGTGGATCGCGTATATTACTTGATTTCACAGGAGGAGAATCAGCGGGAAGGGAAGCCAGGTTCTGGATCTAGTGTTGTGGATGGTGTCTCAATGTATGTCAAGACGCCTGGCAACTCCACTAACACTAAGAATCCTAGTTTCAATTCTAATGCTCAAACTAACTCTGGATCTGGTGCTCCTCAGTCAGGAGGTTTGAAGTTTAACTTTGATAAGTCTGTATCTGATAAATCTCGTGGTGATAAGAAGCCTCTTTTCTGTACTAATTGTAAGAAAACCAATCACACCATAGATCGATGTTTCTTTATCATTGGATTCCCTCCAGACTATCCAGGGAGTAGAGAAATGAAGAAGGAAGGCAATGAGAAGCGGTTTGCAGGATCAGTTTCACAAAATCAGAAGCCAGATTTCTCAAAGGAACAAATAGCACAGCTGGTGGCTCTATTGCAGGCTTCTGGATCCAATTCTTCTCACAATAAGGAGCCTACATCTGATGATTTTGCCGGCTTCTCAGGTACCACTCTATCCACACAGATTCTTGATGGCCGAGTTTGGATCATTGATAGTGGCGCCAGTGGTCACATGTGCAGTGATCTGAGCTTGTTTCAAAGCACCTATGTGTTATCTCGTCCCTTCAATATTACACTGCCCACAGGAGAAACTACTCTGATCAATACAGCTGGAACAATCACTCTTATGCAAGGCCTTCATTTGCATAATGTCCTTTTTGTTCCAAAGTTTGTTTGCAACCTGGTTTCTGTAGGAAAGTTGATCAGAGAACTCCATTGTTTTGTGTTGTTCACTGAGAATGGGTGCTACTTGCAGGCTCCTTCAATGATGACACCTATGAAGATTGGTGAACTGGTTAAAGATCTGTTTGTCTTGGGGCTCTCTTCATCAGCTAGTCTTGCTGCTCACTCTGCTCACTCTTCTTCCAAGTTCAATAAGCCTTCAGTTGCAGTGGATGCTTCAACTTGGCATAAGAGGCTAGGCCACTTACCTGCTCACAGATTGTGTAAGCTTCCTTGTGTGACTATGACAGACAACAATATTTTTGATCTAAGAAATTGTTCAGTTTGTGCTCGTGCTAGGCAAGCACGTTTGCCTTTTCCTTTGAGTTCAATTCAGACAATTGATGCTTTTGAATTAATACATGCTGATGTTTGGGGGCCATACCGTGTTCCTACTTATGACAACTTCAAATATTTCTTGACCTTAGTAGATGACTTCACTAGAGTTACTTGGGTGCAATTGCTCCCAACAAAGTCTGAAGCATTTCTTGCAATTAAGCAGTTTTTTGTGTTTGCTGAGAGACAGTTTGGAAAGAGGGTTAGAATCCTCAGGTCTGACAATGCATTTGAGCTAGGTGCCAGCAATGAACATGCTCAGTTTTTGTTAGATAATGGTATAATTCACCAGAGATCTTGCACTGCTGCCCCACAGCAAAATGGGGTTGTTGAGAGGAAGCATAGGCATATACTTGAGGTTGCTAGGGGTCTTATGTTTGAGTCTGGATTGCCTAGACGATTCTGGGGTGACAGTGTGCTCACTGCAGTCCACTTGATCAATAAATTCCCTAGCCAGTTATTGAAACATAAATCCCCTTTTGAGTTGCTGCATCACAAGCCTCCCTCATTCAGTTATTTGCGTTGCTTTGGGTCCTTATGCTTTGCATCTACTCTCCAGCAAGGGAGAGATAAGTTTGATGCAAGAGCATCTCCTTGCATCCTTCTTGGTTATCCAGGAGGTAAGAAAGGATATAAACTATACAATCTGGAGACAAAGTGTGTATTTGTGTCCAGAGATGTGGTGTTTCATGAGAAGGTTTTCCCTTATAAAACCTCCTCTTCTGTCTCCCATACTGCAGCACTTGATCCTCCTCCCTTCTCTTTGGTCACTTCCTCTCCACCTTTGATTGTGGACGACTCACTTGATCACCCTCATCATACTGTAACTTTTGATCCCACTTTGGATGCTTTGAATAGCTCCCCCTTGATCCCTGCTCCTAGACGGTCAGATAGAGCACATCATCCTCCTTCCTACCTTTCAGACTATGTGTGCAGCCATTGCTCTGACATAGAGGTGTGTTTTCACACACTCACTTCCACCTTTGACTTTCCTTCTGCATTTGCCACAACTGTCCAGCCCCCAGAGCATGAGCCACTCACTTTCAATGAGGCATGTGAGTTTGCTGTGTGGCAGGATGCTATGACAAATGAGTTTAAAGCATTAGATGCTACTCATACTTGGGAGATTGTTGAGTTGCCTAGAGGTAAGCGTGCAATTTCTTGCAAATGGGTTTACAAAATTAAGAGGAAAGCTGATGGGAGTGTAGAAAGATACAAGGCTCGTTTGGTTGCTAAAGGGTTCACACAGCAGGAAGGTGTGGACTATAATGAAACATTCTCTCCGGTTGTGAAGATGACCACTGTCCGAATATTGGTTACCATTGCTTTGCATCATCAATGGCCAGTTTTGCAGTTGGACGTTAACAACGCATTTTTACATGGCACATTGGATGAGGAAGTCTTCATGAAGATTCCTCCTGGATTGGATGTCCATGGGAAGAATCTGGTTTGCCGCTTGAGGAAGTCATTATACGGTCTTAAACAGGCCTCGAGGCAATGGTATGCCCGTCTTTCTCAAGCCTTACTCAATCGGGGTTATGCATTTTCCCAGAATGACCACTCATTGTTCTTCCGCAAGAGCAAAGGCTTGTGTGTTTTCGTTGCTGTTTATGTAGACGACATACTGGTTACTGGCAGTGATTTTTCTGAAGTCCAGGATCTCAAGATGTTTTTGGATTTGGAGTTTCGCATCAAGGATTTGGGGAATTTGAGTTTTTTCTTAGGAATTGAATTTGTTCCAGTGCCTGAGGGACTGTTGCTTAGCCAACAACGGTTTATTAAAGACATTTTTCTGGATTTCCCATGTCCAGATTCTCCAGTTGCTTCACCTTTGGATCCCCATTTGCAATTGTCTCCGAATCTGGGTGTGTTGCTCGATAATCCTACTCAATACAGGCGCCTCGTTGGAAAGCTGAATTTCCTTGTTCATACTCGCCCTGATCTTGCCTTCACAGTGCAGTTCCTTAGCCAATTCCTCCATTGTCCCAGGCAGCCTCATATGGACGCAGCTCTTCATGTTTTACGATATCTCAAAGGCACTGTTGCAAAAGGGCTGTTGCTTTCCGCCACTCAATCTCTCAATCTTCGGGCCTATTGTGATGCCGACTGGGCAAGTTGCCCATTCTCCCGCAAATCTGTGAGCGGCTATGTCATCTTTCTAGGTGCCTGTTTAGTTTCATGGAAATCGAAGAAGCAACAGAGTGTGTCACTCTCTTCCGCGGAGGCTGAGTACAGGTCAATCCGTCGGGTATGCACTGAGCTTGCCTGGCTCACTCGTTTATTGTCTGATTTTGGGGTTTCTGGCATCACTCCGATTCCCGTTAAGTGTGATAATCAGGCTGCTGTCCATATCACCCGCAACCCCGTGTTCCACGAACGCACAAAGCATATAGAGCTCGACTGCCATTACGCGCGAGAAAAGCTTCTTGAAGGTCTCATTTCTCTTGGCCATGTCCCTTCTCATGCTCAGTTAGCGGACTTCTTAACCAAGAACATCCCCGGCGTTCATCTCCGGCAACTTCTTCGCAAGATCGGCGTCGTTGAGCCACCGCCTTGATCTTGAGGGGGGGTGTTGGGTTATATTTTCATTTGGGCCTAATTTCATATTTGGATCCGGTTAAGTCATATGGACTGACCCATTTTATGTTTGGTTGCTATATAAGGCTTTGCCTTCTTCATTTGTAATCGATTGAATATATACAGAAATACACAGAAACTCCATTTTCCTTCCATTCAAATTTCTCCTGATTCTCATTACAAAGGCTCAAATTACAGATCGAATTTGTATTCCAACAGGATGCAGCTTTACACGGGAGGGAAGCTGGAATATGCTGCAGGAAAGGGCGGCGTGACTTACGGTGAGTTCGCCGGAGTGTGCCTGGAAACGCAGGGGTTTCCCGACGCCGTGAATCAGAGGCACTTTCCGACGCAAATCGTGAGGCCCGGCGACGAGTATAACCATATCATGTTGTTTAAGTTCTCCACTGCCTTTAGCCAAACAGCCGTTGTGTGATTGTAGAGATGGGGTGTGTGGGATTTAAAGTTTCAACTATATGTACTTAATTCACTAATTCAAATCATGGATGCATATCTGTGTGTATACACAAATATTACTATTTATACACGTTTTTTTTAAATGATAAAAATTATATAAAATATTAACTTTTTTAAAATTTTGTTTTTATAAATTCAAACTTAATAGTAATAAGTATGAAATTGTTTAAAAATATTGTTAAAAAAGTTAATATTTTATATAGTTTTTGAGACCTCAAAAAACGTGCGTGAATAGTAAAACGTCAAGTTTTCACTAACGGATGAAGTAATTACTTAATTTAAAAAAACACTACTTCTATATGGGTGTCACCTGGCTTGGCTCACTTCGAATGGAAATAGAAGAAACATTCAATATACCTTGCCTATAAGAAGGCGAAATTTGCAGAATAACTGGTATTAGTCATTCAATCATACACCTTCGATTTACACGGATTTCACAATCGAGATGACTCCTCTATAACAAAACCCAGATATGACATGAACTGAAGGAGGGAGCTATACATACCTGTCATGGATGAAATATCATCTTCAATTCCCGTTTCTGTGGGTGGCGAGATCGCCTGCTGCTTTGGATGCGCGTTCGAGCATACCGGAAACCCAGAGAGCGCCTTTCGAGAAGTAGCTACTGTTTACCACAGTATTGGCTGCAGCCACAGCAGTCCTCCCGGTGTAAGAGGCAGCTGATTTGGTCATCTCAGACACATGATACTTCTGGTCCACCGACTTGGCCACTTCCATTCCAGCATAAAGCTTGTCAGTGAGGCCAATTCTGTTGCTGAGCTCCGCCACCTTGGCAGCTGCGGTGGCGGAAACTTGATGGGACTCGTCAAAGGCTTTTGCCCTGGACAGTGCGTCTTTTCCCATATCATAGCCCTTGGCCATCATCGTGATCACGACTTCCTGTGCCATAGTCACTGCTTCCCCGGGAGAGGAAACGAAGGGTCTAGCGTGAGCCTCCTACCAAGGTTCAATAAGAAAAATAAGAGAAATGAGCCAAAGTCAGGCAAGTTGAAACCACAGAACTGACTAGCATTATCTTAAATTCTTAATTCTCACCACTCCCACTACCCAACTATTTTCAAATTCAAAGTTGACATCTTCCTATCTCAGGATTTTCAGGTTATGTCATGAAAGACGTACAGATTCCCAACATTTAGTAAACCTACTACCCCAAGTCATAAAACAAGGGTGCATCTTAACATCACGTTTTAAATATTTCAGAAAAAATTGCGCCCATTGATCAATCATTCCTTTTAGAGTTTTAGACAAATCCTGAACCAAATGTATAATAACATGATCCTACTTCCCCAAGTCTCAGGTTTGGCATTTTACCTACTACTCTGAGATATTGGAGAGCTAATCAGGCCAAAAGGAAAAGATATCGAACTTCATTTTTGAGAAAGCATATATATTGTTTCATTCATGCCAAGTTTAACACAGTCTCAACTCTTTCAAATAAAAAAGGATATCTTGATTTGTTATAATCACCAGAGCACGATAAATATATGAGGACTGCATGCACAGAGTGACAGAGTATAATTCATACATAAGTGCTATCTTCAGTTTTCCATGCAGTACTGCTCCAAGGATCATAATCATCTGTGTAGGTTCCCCACCGAGTGATACACACACGTTGATCGACAATGGTAGCTCCCTGAAACATCAAGCGTTAGGATAGGAGGTTGTATCGCAAGAGATCAACCAATAGGAACGCGAATCAGATTTATGCATATTCAAACAAGCACAACTATACACTAAAATTTTGATAAGGATTTCAGTTAGCATAACTACAAACTCTTTCAGTTGGGAAAAGGGAAAGACTTCTTACCAGAAGTGAGAAATCACCTCAAAAAGTCAAACTCCATACAAAAGTGTTTCAAGAACCAGATGGTCAGTTATTGTCGAATAAAAAGAAAAAGATGGTCAGTTTGATATTGAAAATATGAACTTCTGAACTCCAACAAGAAGTAGTTAGATGAAAACTAAGTGCACTGATGTTGTGGAACATCCCAAGAAAAAAAACCACATGCATTTGAATTTTGAATGCATTATGTGAACTAAACTGAAATACTCCAGCATTCTCATGCTCCAAAAGCCAACCTCTAACAAGAGGAAGCTTCAATAGCCAAAGAGTCCTTAAAAAGATTATTCTTATATATATATCATCTTTCCATCATCATGAACCTACAGGAATATTTAGTATTTCTTGCTCAACTCAACCAATAAACTCAACCCAAAAGAGAATAAACGATGAACTCTTAAATTTTTTCAACCAGTTATCAACAAAGCCTCATGCCATAGCTGACTCAAGCATCAAAGATATTAATCTGAGCAAACACATGCTTTTGCAAGCGACACCATCCAAGCTTAATGTTCAAAGTACAGAAATGCATCAAACAATCGTATAAATATATATATGCAAAAAATTCATCAGCATTATCAAACTTACACTGAGCAGAACAGCAGTTTCTACAGCATATGCATCTTTGAATGTCACATAAGCTGTACGTGCATACTCACCGGATCTGCACCATCATGATCATTATCAAAACATGAATGCCAAGGCACAGCAGACAACTAACCAGAACTACCATAGAGACAATCAAAATAGTAGCTCTTTGATCTTAAATAATTAAGTATTTCATGATATGTACTCAAGTTACCATAAATAAATAGTTACTCTTCCTATTACCCAAAAGTCACCGAAAAGAAACAATGAAATCCCTTCTCAAATTGCACTACTAATATTAGGTAGGAGATTTCAAATTGGAATACTCGAGCAAAAAAGGTTGAAAACAATAGTGGTTTAATGCAAGTAAGCGGAGTTTTCCAATCAATAGTGGTACAAAAGGTGATAAGCAATGGAGATTAGAGCTAGAAAAAGCAAAAGGAGGATGAGGAAATGGAGGGAAGGATGTGATAAGTGGATTATTGTCTTATTTTGTTTGAAGGTGAGCCAACCCATCCATTAAAAGTCAAACACTCGTGATCAATAGAATATGTCAAAATCAAACATGAAGATTTTGGTCACCAAGTCGAAACAGCATGAATATCATGTAGAATTTCTAAAAGAATAAAACAAAAGTATTCAGAAAGTCAAGATGAACATCAAGCCATACACACCCTAATTGGAGGATAGTTTCACTGCTATTATATTCATCTTTCTCAGCTTGGCGATGCTCATTCCCTTCTTTACCACAACTAAATTTCTGTTTCCGCAAAAAATATATATATTCTGGATAAATCACAAAGAGCAATGCTTTTAAAACCAAGGTTGAGGAAAGGTAGCATGGCAGGAGCTACTTAATCACAGTCCCAATATCCCATAAATTAGTATTACAACAAATCAACAATGATGAGTCCCACAGAAGCAGAAAGTTTACACATTAAGATTAATTAAAATTTAATAAGATAAAAAACATAATTACATTAACCAACCAAAACTATGACCAGCAAAAGCAATTGATAATGTACTTGGTAGTTAATATTTGATTAAAGTGAACTGTAAAAAGAAAAAATCATTAACATCCTTAATGCAATTCACAAATCTGAGTATCTCAATGATATTACCTTATAATCTCATGATGCTCTACTGTGCCACAATGTGAGAAAAAATCATTAACATCCTTTTCTGTTGCTTTTGGAGACAAGCAAGTGACTTCAACAGTATAACCACCAGGATACATGGCTTACACAGTCCTAGCAGGAATGCTAAATCTGCATAAACCTGATTGAGATGAGACGTGACAGATTTCAGCAGCTCCTCTATACGAATTCCTCGCTTTGTTAAAAAAAATCCTTGAATTTATCCTTTGTCCGATAGACATATAGGATCAGAAACAAAATCCGTCAATTTCCATGCTGAAGTAGAAAATGAGACTCCTACAGAGATGAATTCATCATCTAAAATTCTAATGAATGAACACGATTAGGCCAGGAAAGGCATAAATTTCTTGTAAAAGAATAAACAAATGGAAAACACCCTTTCCCCCGACTTCAAAAAAAGGGTGTGAGCATTGATAAAGGATTAAAGGAGAAGACTACAAGCAATTAGCAGCAAGTTGCTCATACATAAATGAGGAAAGTACCATAAATATACTATTAACAATAGAGAGCTTTCAGGACAAGCATCAGATTCTCCCTCGGAAACCATAAATATTAGTTTAGCACTTTAAGTTAATGAACTAAGTCAAGGGGATGCCCCAAGGATTAATCTGTTGGCTAATACTTCAAGTTTAGATAAAGGTTTCCTGACTTGTAGCTCAAAACAGCATATCAATTGATTAACTAACTCGAAATCTCCATGTATGATGTATCTTTAAAAAAAATGTGCTAAGCACAAGAAATTCAATTGTTCAGGCAGTGAGAAAGCTAATTTCTACTTCTACCAATTCAAAAGCTATTTACATGAAAATTAACCGAAGATCCTTCGGTGTATTAAGAAAACACAAAAGCAATAGAAGCGGAATCCAGCAAAAGGGAAAAATTCGAACAAAAATCAGACAAGAAATTAATATTCATCATTGGTTTTTTAGCCCTAAAGCATATACAAAGTAAGGAAGAGAACAATGATTCTCCCTTTCTTCCTAATTGAATCTTGACACGATAAAGCACCAAAACGGATTCAAAGAGCGAATTGATTTGGACATCTTAGGGCAAATAAACTATAAGTCCATGGCAAAAACATGTCAGAAACTGAAGAACATATCTGATCTATCGGAAGAAGAAACATAGCATCAGAAAACAGGCGAATAAGATCTAGTAGAAATCGAGTGAAAAGGGGAAACCTGCTTGGATGGTTGAGTCAGCGAATCAGAAAGATGGAGAGAGAGAGAGAGGGGAACCTAAAAAGGCCGGCTCAGAAAACAGGGGATTTTCACGATTAACATCTATGATAGCGATAATTGCAGAAAATGCCCAAACTTTTGGGTAGTTGTAGAGAAATATCCCAACTCTTGCTGGGTTGTATTTTAGGCCTCATTAGGGCACTTTTATCGGTCTAAATTTGAGCAGGGATACTACCCTTTTTAATATAAAAAAATGTCAACAGTGGTGTATGAGATGCTTGAGGGATACCTTCAAAGTATCGGTGCTACGGGGTGTATTGTGGGCCACACGGCCCACACCGGGTCACGTGATGGGGAGGAGCATGTGTGTCTGAAATTTCTGCAGATAATAGAGCCACGTGTCGCAAGCTGATTGGGCGGCAGGAAGGGTGTGCAGATTTGGACAGCTGGGCACAAGATGGAGGGCTTGGATTTGAAGCTGGGGGGAATATTATACACAATAAAATCATTTTTTCGATGAATAAAAGGTAAAAAAAAAATAAAAAAAAATTACTACAATACTAGATTCATTTCTATCTACATGTAGACATCAAATTTGAATATGTTTGACTATATTTTTTTAAAAAAAATTGTCTTTGATTATAAATACGCAAAATATAATCCGAAAAATTGAATTAATGTCGTTTTTTTGTTATATATATAGTTCGCACTATGTCATTTATAAGTAATATTAATTTAATATTAATATTTTAATAATAATAAATTAATATAATAATATAATCGAGAATGGAAATAATTGTTGAAGAGGGGTATATTTGTAAATTGAGTGGGTATGAAAAGATGGGTTTAGGGATACTACAGATGCTATTGATAAAGTGAGAAAAATGAGAATAAGGTGCTAGGATGATGTGGCGGAGAGAGAATAATAAAATATTAATATTCCTAGTATCCCTAGTATCCATTGATAAACATGGCCTTAATGACAAAATTTTGGATCTTATTATTGAAGAGATATCATTCGACGACTTGTGAAGGTCATTCGGGTTGCATCCACATTAACAATGTTGTGGAATTAATGTTGATGATTTGATTGGAAAAATGGAGTCGCTTGTGAGTGGGACTGTGGGAGGATCAACCCTTTAAATGGGTCATACAGTACCCGATTCAGATGTAGAGCGACCGAGTCGATCGAATTGGACTTAAGATAAAAAAAAAAGACATTAAGGGAAATTAAAAAAAATTATCTATTTTGAGTTTTATTAATGAAAAATATTCATTTATTTATTATAAAAATAATAATTTAATCGGTTTATATAAGTGACTAAAATTTAAAAACAGTTGAAATTGAAAAATCGTGTAAAATAAAGGTTGAAAGATTGTGGAATAATATAAATACGGTATGAAACGAAAAAAAGGTTTATTTGTAAAAAGTGGTGTTTATTTGGTTATTATTAGAGGTATTATGGTAATTTCAAACCAAATAAACAAGAAAAAAAAAACAGATTTCATTAGCTTTTTTTTAACTGACATTTTTAACCACAATTAGATTATTTTGGCTAGTCAGTCATGTTCATTTTGTTGTACAATTTTATCTCTTCATAAGCTTGAAACCATTTTTTTTTAAATAGTTTTCTCCAACCATTAGATTTCTAACCTCGTGTCATTATATTGAATTTGTGAGACCCAGTGCCGGCCCAAGGGCAAGGTCAAGAGGTGCGACCGCCCAGGGCCCATTTTCGGTAAGGGCCCATTAAAAATATATGTTATATATATGTATGTATTTTTTAAAAATATATGTTATATATATGTATGTATTTTTTGAAAATATAAAAAAATACGAGTTTTGCTCAATGGTATAACAAAATTTGGATTTTGATTCTTAAACGTGTAGAGTTCAAATCTCTCTATTTGCATTTTTTATGTTTTTATAGCGAGACCCTATATCTATTAAATTTTGCATTTTTAGAGAGGCCCTATATCCATTAAATTTTGCATTTTTTATGTTTTTATAAAGAAGCCTATATCCATTTAATTTAGACACGATTCTTTGTACTTTTTCCTTTTCAACACAATATTAAACACTTTTTTATGTAACAAATAAAGCTATATTGTTTACATATATAACTCTTTCTATTTTATTTGAGAAAAATGTAATATCTTTATTTCTTCATATATGTTCGATGTATATAATTTACCCTTTTATTTTTGTTTATAAAAAAACCCTTTTAAATTTTTTTGTTTTAGTTCATATATAAGTGATGTCATAGGAGGACACATATGTGATATCTTAGAACAAAAAATATATTTAGTATTGTTAGACAATTTTTTAATATTCATCTACACAACAACTTACATACTTGTAGACATATTCTACTGGATACCAAGCAAAATTAACTAATTTTCACTACAATTATATTTTTGAATTTTTTTAATATATATTATTTTTTATTCATTGACCTACTTTTAACTTCTTAAATTGGAAAAATAATTCAAATATAAAAATAATATGATTTTTTTTTGAAGTTATACACAATTTTTATTTTTTACGAAGTAATCGGGCCCTTCAGATTTTAGTTCACCCTGGGCCTATAAAATGCTAGGACCGGCCCTGCTGAGACCACTCTCTTAGACCTAAAAGAATACATGTGCAATTTTAGCCCTTGCCAACACTTTTCTTGATCAGTGTCATCAGACTTTGAGAAGTATGAAATGCTAGAGCTAATTGGAAAAGGTTCTTTTGGTACTTCTTAGAGCATCTGCATCTATGGAACTCAATTCGGTTCCTTAACCCTCATTTTTATTTTTCTCTCTCCTTAATAAACCCAACTAAATTTTTTACCCACATCCCTACAACCCATTTTATTATAAACTAAATAATATAAAATTAAAAATAACCCCACCACTTACCCAAAATCCTTGTCTTTCTCTTTCCTACCCTCTCACAAATGCCTTCCACCTTCTTTCTTAAACTCATCCCATCATTCCTTAATAAAACATCCCCATCTTTTATTATTTTATTATTAAGCTCCTAAATTTTCTTCTTTAAACACCCCAATGTGGGTGCTCTTATGCGTCACAACTCACAAAGCATCGCCCATTGTAAATACAAGAAAGTTAAACACAAACATTCCATGTGAACAAGGTTGTAAGAATAACACATAACCATAACAAACCCAAACTTGTACAAGATGATGAGCGTTCGTGAGGTTCGAGAACGCATTGACCTCGCAAGCTCGGTCAATCTCACCCATTTGGATTGAGGTATTTAAAAGCCACGGTTTGCAAAACGCAACGAGTAACATACAAGCTTGATCAATCTCACGTTCATGTACAAGTATAATGACATTCATAACAGACAAGTAATTGACAATCAGATATAATTCAAACTCGATCATGAGTATTTGCGGAAAACAAGACAACTGATATTGACAGGAACCAATCCACAAAAGCAAAAGCAACACAAAATAACATGACAAAATTCATATAATCTCCCCTCAAAACACAATGCTCCATCAATCTCACCCATATGACGGTCCCCATCGAGTCCTCGATCAATGTCACGACACAAAAAGGTCCTCATTGATTAATTCTTCTTTGCGTGCCTTTGGCAAAATGCTTTGATCCTTTCAAATGCTTCCTCAAGCAAGGCTGGTTCGACTGCAAAGGATACTCGAAGCCAATTCTTCATCCCCACAGCAACACCTATATCGAATTCGAAAGATCATTTGAAAAGTGTTCAACATGAAACTCTATATATATGTGTGTCTATATTGGATACTCCCTCTGTTTCAAAATAAAAGTCGTTTGTCTTTTTCTGCACGTTTTTTTAGGAGATAAAAACACTATAAAATATTATTTTTTTAATCAATTTTTGTAAATAATTTCATACTTAGTAGTCATAAGCATAAATTTATTGAAAAAAATTCATTAAAAAAACAATATTTTATATAGTTTTTACCTCATAAAAATGCGTGTAAAAAAGTCAAACGACTTTTATTATGAAACGGAGGGAGTATATTTTATGAGCTGTTACCGGGTAGGATTGTCACTGACTCCTCATTAGCGAGCTTCTTGCAGAAATCAATATCGTCTTTGATCCCATCCAACATACAAGGATCTAGCTTCACCTAATGTACAACATATATATGAAACTTATGTTTAGAAACTTAACTTGATCTCCACAAATAGTGATTGTTAAGGTTTGATTCGCAGACTTACCATTGTAAACATCCCACCTTGTGGCTTGAATGGAGAAGTTAGGCAAGAAATCTCCTCTATTTTAGCGAAACTGATGTCAACGCCTCTACGCAGTAGATCGATAATTCTTGAGAAGAAATCGTCTTTCGTCTTCTCAAGGAGTTGGGGAATCGCTCCCTAAGAAACCATATATATATAGAGTCTTTATAAATAAGCTCTTGCTAGTTGTTGAGTCTTTATAAATAGTTAGGTTAGTAAGTTAGCAACTTGAAGTGTTGATGGAAGCTATATAACAATCTGAATACTGACCTGGATAAAGGTTGGAGGGTCAGAGGAAATGCTGATGTAGCTCTTTATGCAATCGGTAATCTGAAAACAGAAAAGATACAATAATTAATTTGCCAAATATAACACAAAACTACTAGAATCGGTCAATAAACAAGAACACCTAGTTGTAATATATAATGTGTTAAATACTTAGATAGTTAGGTGTATTCGAACTGTATGTTGTTTCAACTTCCGTTCCTTTGAGTCAATCTCAGCAGATCACACTGGTTGTATTGTTCAAACTTTCAATGTGGGACGATTCTGTCCTTTTATATCTCAACAAAAGTGTTGCAGAAGAATTAAAATAAAGATGAACAAAAGTGGCTAACCCCATATTTCTTGAATATACCATTTGGATCGGTTGTCACAAGCCAACCGAGTCTCCATCCAGGAACGATCCATCGCTTTGAAATGGAACCAACAGTAAGAACAGGAGCAATTGATCCAAAAGTACCCATTGGAACAAATGGGTCGCTCCCAAATACAAGATGGTCATACACCTCATCCGCGATCACAATCATCCCAAGCTTTCTCGCAGTTTCGGCAACCTAAAACGTACTCAAAAATTAAATTAAATTCAACTAAACATTCGAAAAACAAGTGATACTTTCGATTAAGCGAACCTTTCGAAGATGCTCACGAGTGTAGACACTTCCACAAGGATTGCCAGGGTTTATAACGACAATTGCCACGGTATTGTCATCGGCAAGGGCTTCAACAACATCAAGATCCACCTCCCATCCCTTTTCGGGAATAAGGTCATAATGGCGAATCTCGAGCTTGCAAAAACCAGCCCGAGATTCGTACAATGGAAAACCTGGCCTTGGCAACAAGATGTTGGCTCCGGGATTGGCAAGAACTCCAAGTGCAACCTCTATAGCCTGCTTGCACCCGAGGGCGAGGTGGACATCCTCCGGGGAAAGCTTGTATGGAAGATCACGAGAAAGGTACTCCGCAACTGCTCTGATACGAGTAAAAACATCGTATCAAATAGAGTTATTATATGAGCTGAGTAGTTCGAGTTCAACTCAAACAAAATTCATTTGGATGAGTGTGTCATGAGCAAGTAGATCGAGTGTGCAATTAAGTAGAAGTGAGATACCGGCGAGCGGGGAGGATGCCGGAGGCGGGGGCGAGGCCGTTGAAGGAGGCGGAGCGGAGGGAATCGACGACGGCGTCCTCAGCGGCGGGGGTGGTGCGGAAGCAGGCGAAGGAAGAAGGGTCGCCGAGGCCGATGGGAATGACGCGGCGGTCGTCGTCGGGGTTGAGGTTGGAGCGAATCTCGGCAAACACCCCTCTCACTGTAATGTCGGAGGCCGTGGAGAGATTCATGTTGCCCTTGATCCGCCATTTTTGGAGCCCGTTCTCCATCTCGAACCTCGATATATCGATCCGATCGATCTCCTATATGCTGAATCTGCCTGCTTAATAATTTATAAATAAAAGATGGGCGGTGGAATGGTAAGTTGTTGTGTAGCTAATTCTAGCAAGTAGCAAGGCCCCTTGTGTTGACTATACGACTGGTAAGTGATTGTTTTTAAATTCAAAGGAAATTGGGTTTTGGATTGGTCAGCTAATAGTTGCAGCCTCTAATTTAGGTGTCCATGGTGTATTCAACTCTTGAACCATTCCGGAATGGCTCACCGAAAATGACTTGTATGGTTCGAACCCCGGAATGGCCGCTCTTTCTTTATCTATTCAAGGTGTATTCAACTCTTGTATGCCTTTATCGATGCCTCGATTCTTCACCTAATTTCAGGTCTTCCTTTCTCTTTGTGGGTTGATGTTGCCGATTAGTTTGTTAGTTATCTCAAACCCAAATTTGGAATGGCTTATGTTGTTCTTCATTTGAAATGAATTTTAGGGGTTTCAGTTTCTGCAATGTTGCATTTCCGTCTTCCAGGGCCTTCTCGTCCTTCGCCTCTTTCCCTTTCTGTCTTCCAGGTTCTATCTCCCGGCTGTTGAAGAACCGAGGAAGGCTTCAAAGTATGACCTGAACCTCAATTTTCGTCTTCTCCATTTTCCGTTTTGATTTTTCGTGTACAATAAAGTTTGAGTCATTTTACTCAAACCTTAACAATAAGGTTTGAAATAGCATATCCTCTTTAGCAGTTGTTCACATTGCAAGATCTTCTTTTGTTATGCCAAGGGGTTCGACTAAATTGAGCAAATTCATGGCACAAGTCATCGATTTGTTACTAATCTGATAACCCAATATGAACTTTAATTAGGATCCATTAGTTAGGTTTCATTTGATAGTTAAATCGACAGCTCTGAATCTGTGTAACGAAAATGCTTCTATGACCAAATATAGGCTATTTTCGAGCAGCACGATCGGGATAAGAATGGGAGCCTGGACGAGATGGAGCTGAGACTCGCTACGAGAGGAGCATTGTCGATTACAGCCTTTCGCAGTTAGTGTTGAAGCTGGTCGTGTCCATGTTTGGCAAATCCGATGCCAATTTCGCCATTGAATACATTAAGCATGCTCCTCTTTCATTTGGTCTCAATATGTATCTTGATTGGATCATTGAACTAATCACTGATTCTCTTTGCCTTCTCTATCAAATTTGCAGGTGTTGCTTGATCATCAGGGTGTGTATTTCACTATTTCATCCTAAATTCATCAATCATGAAATATGGTTACTAAATATTTCATGATTTTGTCTGTTTTAATTGGTTGCTTCTGTTGTCTTCTTGAATTTGCATTGCATTGCATATCAATCACGCGGTTAAGGACTCATCTTTGTGGTTGCTTCTGACAGTTCTTCATCCAACAGAACTCTTTCCACAAGGCTAAACTTGTTAAAACCACCCTTGTTCAGTCCATTTTTCAGAAAACCACCCTTTAAATTGAAAAATTGCATTTAACCACCATTTATCCATCCTTTGTTTTACAATTCACCACCCGCATCCATTGTATCCTTATTATAACGTTAAGAAAGAAAAGCGTGAAATATCCAAGTTCCTCTTATTGATACATATTTAACGTTTCTTAGTAGCGGGTGGCAAGTTGTACAAAACATGGATAATATGGGAGGTTAAATACCATTTTCAAAATAACGGGTCATTTGTTGGAATTTTCTCTAATATCACCAAAAAAAAAAGGAGATAAAGCAAAAGAGGGGGAAAAAAAAAAAAAAGAGGGATGTTAAGATTTTATAACTCTAGTTTACTACAGTAATATATATAATATCATACTCCCTCCGTTTCCTTTTAAGTGACTTTTTCAAGTCATGCACGTAGTTTTAGAACGATAAAAACTATATTAAATATTAATATTTTAATAATATTTTTTTAATAATATGATACTTATTACCAATAAGTATGAGATTATCGAAAAAAATATTTAAAAAAATTATTATTTCATATAGTTTTTCACACCTTAAAAAACGTGCATGAATAGTAAAAAGTCAATTAAAAGGAAACGGAGGGAGTATATTATATGTGTTGTAGTTTCTTGTTGTACTGATCTGGCAGCCCATCATTTTGGTCTTGGCCCAACACTTCAACTCTCCTCCGGATTCAGCCTCCCAACGCAGTGTTTTGATTCTTATAAGATTGTCATATAAAAGACATCTTGGTGACTCCTGGACACTGAAGCACAGAACATTCAGAGGCGAAAAGAGAGAGAGAGCGAGCGAAGGTTAGGGTTTGCTGTGAGGAACCCGAAGTGCCGCCGAGAGAGCTTGGGAGCTTCTCCCATGGCTGCTCCGGTTATGAGAAGGCGCTGGGTACTCCAGTGAGTCGAAAGGACAAGGAAGAGGGAGCATCGGTGCCATGGCTGTGTGGATGAAGCTCGAGGCCGAAATCGATCTTGATCGAACAATCTCAGGGAGCCTTCTTGGAAGATCCAGCGATTGCGAGAGAGATCGACGCCGAGTGATCTTCCGGAGCCAACCTTGAGCCCGATTCTGGTAATCGTCTAAAGCAGCAGAAACAAAGTCCGATGAGGAGTGCCAACAACCGACAATAGCGAAGATTGCAAGATCGTGTCTTCGGTTTACAACTGAGAGACGACAAACGCCAACAGAAGCTTGAAGCTCGACCGAGGCTGCGAAGAGCAACGTTCGTCCTGAAATCAGGGAGTCCTCATAACCTCTTGAACTGATTTCCCTTCGCTTATTCATTGGCTTTTACTGTTTGTTTTGATCTTGAAGACGTTTATTCCGTTCTTGTTTAGACTGCCCTCGTAGGATTGTTTGTATGCTTTCGTTATTGCTTTAGAGCACATTGGAACGCTCCCTTGAGTTGGGGACTTAGGGAATTTTCCCGAACCTCGTAAACAAATCATTGTGTCCATTTTTCGTTTATGTTCGATAGAGATTCGGTTCAATCTAGATCCGAGTCTATACTATTGAATGATTGACCTGGATATACATAAACCTGGATTTACAAGGGAGTTCTATTCCATGTGTACGAAACATTAAGCTTTATGTGTAAGATAAGAGTTTCTGGATTCAGTGCCTCAGATCACATAACATGCCAATCCCTATGTTACTATTACCAATTGGACTTGGTTCATTTCAGACATAAGTGATTCAGTGACTCACAAAAAATTCTTTGGATTAGCCTTATTTGAATGAAACACAAGATCTTCGTGATTCAGTGCCACCAATCACATAAATCTACCAACAAATAACCTTTCCACAGAAAAATCACATCTTGGACAAATTAAGGCAAACAAATCCAAATTACAAAATTCATCTTCCGAAGAAACCACTTCCAGACATTCAAATGCAACTTAAATCGGAAATCAATCTAGGCAATAAACCTCAAATTGGAGCAATCAAAGCAAAGCATCAAACGTTATCAAGCCTCAAACCCTAAGTCCTCAAAACCAGATTCCAAATAAACACCAAATCGCATTAGAAAAAGCACTGAAATTCAAACCAAAACCAGTTACCTGAGGGTAGAAGTAGAACACCGGATTACAAATTAATTGGGGGATCGGTGTGCCGCTGAGCAAGTTGGAGCTCGAAAGTGAGCTCGCACTTTGCATGTGGGATGGTGAGAAAAAGAGGGAAAAGAAAAATGAAGAGAGAGAGAGAGTCTGAATTCAACCACTGGCGCGTTGAGAAGGGAGATCGGATCGGATGGGATCACCTGAACCGGCTGGACATAAAAGAAGGGTGTTACTGTTGCTAGTAGGGCTGATATACGAGCCTACGAGCTCGAGTACTGGCTGCTCAAGCTCGGCTCATTTATAAACGAGCCGAGCTCGAGCTCGAGCTCAAATCCTAATCGAGTATATTTATATGCTCAAGCTCGGCTCGCGAGCTTGATGTAGAGCTCGAGCTCGGCTCGTTGAGCTCGTTAGTTCTCGAGCCCGAACTCGAGCTCAAGCTCGTTAAGCTCGGTTGGGCTCGTTACGAGCTCGAACTCGGGCTCGACGAGCTCGTTACGACTCGAAACAACAACAACACATCCGTCAAAGTAGAGAGCACCTCTGGACTCAAACTGTTCTTTCAGAGCTCGAGTGGCCGTATCATTTGAAGTTGCATTGTCGAATGTAATTGAAGAAACTTTATCTTCAAGACCCCATTCAGATAGGCAGTCAGATATTTTATCAGCAATAGCAACTCCCGTGTGCGGTGGGGCCAACAAACAGAAATTTAAGATGCGATTTTGCAACTTCCACTCCTCATCAACATAGTGCCCAGTGATGCACATATACGATTTGGTTTGCTTAGAAGTCCACAAATCTGAAGTTAAGCTAACCCTTCCAACATTTGCAAAACTTGCCTTCATCTTTTCCTTTTCTTCTGTATACAGCTTCATTACACGACCTTTAATACAAAGACGTCCAACTGGCTCATACCTTGGGTTAAGCAACTTGTTGTGAATTCTAAACCACGTATGCTCAACCATATAAAATGGATACTCATGAACCATTATCATCTTCCCTGTAACATCATAGACTCCTTCCTTATCATACTTGTAAGATGTCAACGAACCACTTCCTGCAGAATCGAAGCTCAACATTGTCTGTTGAGATCCACCTTTACCTTTACCCGAAAGTAGAGTTTTTTTGACAATACAAGAATTCACATGCCTTATGTAGGAAGATGTTGGTCCTCCTTTGCTAACCGTCATCTTGAGGCCACAATAGTTGCATTTCACAAACTTTTTGCCATTCTCTTCAACTTCAGTCACCTCATCCCAAATCTACGCCGTCTTTTATCGAGCCGAGCCCGAGTCGATCCCGAGCTACTCGGCTCACGTATCAGCCCTACTTCTTACCAACCACATCCCGAGTCATTTCTGTTGCCCCGTCAACTTCCTCATTCGAAGGAGCTGTGGCAGAAGCCCCTATATCGACTGATTCATTAACACCTTCAGACTCATTGACATTTGGAGACTCGTTGACATTTGGAGATGACATAATCTACAAATAAATTATCATCACAAATCAGAATTCCCCGTCCACAAATTGACATTGAAAAACTTTACACATCCATAATATAAATGAAGTAAAACAAATTGCTTGTAATTGCTTCACTTACTTGGTCAATAAGGGACATTATCTCCACAGGTAAGAAGCTCAACTCTTTCTTAATTTATCCAATAAACTGGTTAAGCAACAACAAACTATCAAACTAATTCGTATCCAACAAAGTGAACAAACTCATTAATCAACAACAAACTCATCAGATTCGTAGCCAACAAAGCTATCAGATTCAAAGCTAACAAAGCTATCAGATTCAAAGCTAACAAATCTATCAGACTAATTTGTAGCCAACAAAGTCATTAATCAACAACAAACTCATCAGATTCGTAGCCAACATAGCTATCAGATTCAAAGCTAACAAAGCTATCAGATTCAAAGCTAACAAAGCTATCAAATTTCTTGCAATGTTTGATTGATGAGCAATGAGAAATTTATGCCCAGCGAGAGGTGCATTTTTTAGCACTGGTTTTATGGTCAGAATCCCATTTGGTGGTTCGGTTTGTGATAACACATGTAGCAAATTTGACACAGCTACTGAACAATGTTCACATAGAGAAATTAGGAAGAATGTACTCCATACTGAACAATGTTCACATAGAGAAATTAGGAAGAATGTTCACATAGAGAAATTAGCAAATCTGACACAGCAACCATGTACTCCGTACTGTATTTGGTATTCCGGAGTATGTATACATAGAGAAATTAGGAAGAATTTTATCAGGACTGAATGATAGATTTTCAAGAGATGGTCACAAATTATGCAAATCTCAGCCTAATTCAGATCTGAAATGGAAACACAAATGGAGAGCGCTGGACACATATCAGATCTTACCTCCGGAGTCCGGACAGTACTTTTGAAGGGAGAGGAACACCGGTGACAGCTACGCTGGAGGAGTGGAGGGTGACCGAAGACGGCGTCGCTGGACTCCAGACAGAAGACGCCTTGGCTACGGCGTGACAGAAGACGCCTTGGCTGGAGCCTGGAGGGTGACCGGTGACGTCGTCGCTGGACTGGACTCTGGAGGCCGGCAGTGGAGAACTCGAGGCTAGGGTGAGGCTGTGAGGGTGACGGATTTATCGAGCCGAGTTTTTATCGAGCCGAGCCCGAGTCGATCCCGAGCTACTCGGCTCACGTATCAGCCCTAGTTGCTAGATACACCACAAATCACAGTGTTAAAATTGCACGTCCTTAAGGCCGTGCAAGCCTTTTGTCTAATTAATATTTAAAAAAAAATTAACCCCTTAAGACGTGCATGATTTGGGGTGTAATAGACAAGGCGTAAAAGAAAGAAAAAATTGGGGTAAATTACAGAAAACCACCTGCTAAATATTGATTTTTTTTCACTTAACCACCCGCTAAATTTAAAATTAAACAAAATCACTCGTTAAATAGGATTTGTCAACAAATTACCACCCAAGCAAAAACATCCATCATAACATACAGGGTTTTTAGAGGATATTTATCAGTGAGCCCCGACCCGGACTCATAATTTACTTTTCAACTATCACGTCAATTTACGAGACTCAATTCAGTTTTTTACTTTTCAGCAAATTATCCGGGAGCCCCATCCCGGACTCATAACTTCATAAATGTATGAATTTTTTTTTTTCAAAAAAAAACATATACAAAATGGATGTCTATAAATAGATAAAAATAAATTACATTCGAAAATAATTTTTTTATATTTTTTGATTTGTTAAATAAGCTGGAAAATCAATTTTGGGGTAAATTTGTATATTGGCCCTTCATTTCTGAAAATAAAAATAAGAACGGGCCCACATTTTGCTTGTATGAGCCTTCCTTTTGAGCAGTGTATCTTTTGTCCCAACTTCCCGCCCCACAAAATTATTTTGCAATTAAATTAATATTAAAAAAAATTAAAAATATATTTAGCTTCTACAGACTTATTACGGAGTATAACATATTTGGAAAAAACAAATCTTTAAAAACCAACTTACAAAAATTATAATAATTCAAAAGAGATAGAAAGATTTTTTTTAAGTTATAAAAAGATGTTGTTTTACTATATTCTTTTTTATAAAAATTATAATTCCTTTTTTAAAATTTTTTTTTGCAAATATGTTATTTGCAAATAAAACCACCCTTTATTCAGGGTTATTTGCAAATAACCACCCTTTATTTAAACATTCTCAAATAACCACCCAATATATATTAATTGGTTGCAACTAACCACTCATACCCACTTTAAAATTTAAATAACCACCCATTCCACCCAATGTTGTTAAAAACTCGATCCAGTTCTATGATTTCAACGATCTATTATAAGAAATTTCTAACATTCACACTTTAAAGAAAAGAATTTTTCAATATATTTGGTTAGTCTATATTATATTTAGTTTACTTTTAAAATTTTAAAACCTGTATGACTATACAAAAATATATTCGGTCCCAGGATATTAAGTTTTTTAAAATTCATGGCCATAGGTTTTCAATGTAAGATCTCATTGCAAGGATGGATTTTTTTTAAAATGATCGAAGTTAATATGTTTTATGTTAGTTACATATAAAAAAATAAAAAAAATGATACAAGTTTTAAAATTTTAAAAGCAACCTAAATATAATACTACCTCTGTCCATAAATACATGCCGTCTGACTTTTTAACATATTTTTTAATAAGTTAAAAACTATAATATACTGTAAAATATGATTTTTATCAAAAAATTTTAATAATTTAAACCTTATTAATAATGAAAAATCTATATCTATATAAACTCTTAATTTAGAAGAGTTTAGGATGATATGTCAAGCTTAGAGGAATTTTAGGAGTCTTTACCAATCATTTTTTTTTTTTGACATTTTTCTTTGATTTTCTTTAATTATAATTTTTTTTCTTCTTTTTCCTTTAATTCTCTTTTTGATTTAATTTTACTAACTATTGAGCTTAATTCAAAACATTGATCTTAGCCTAAATTATAATTTTAGTAGTTTTTTTCTAAAAAAACAATCTATATCTATCTATATCTATATAAACTCTTAATTTAGAAGAGTTTAGGATGATGTGTCAAGCTTAGAGGAATTTTAGGAGTCTTGACCAATCATTTTATTTTTTTGCCATTTTTCTTTGATTTTGTTTAATTATAATTCTTTTCTTCTTTTTCCTTTAATTCTCTTTTTGATTTAATTTTACTAACTATTGAGCATAATTCAAAAAATTGATCTTAGCCTAAATTATAATTTAATAGTTTTTTTCTAAAAAAACAATGGGATTAATTCAAAATATAAAATTAATAATAAGAAAACATAAAATTAATATTAGTATTATATATATATATATATATATATATATATATATTACTTTAATCATTTTCTCAACCCATGATTTTAATTCAAAATATTTAATTATCTGAACTTTTACAATTATGTTATAATATTAATTTTATATATTAGTAAGATTTTACTTATAAAAAATCGCGCCATGGCGCGGAGATCATTCTAGTAACTCTTAAAAGCAACTGTCCTCGTTAATGAGTAGCAAGCGGTAGCGCCCAACACGAGATGTAACCATAACTAAAAGAGGGCATCACAGGATTAGCTAATTAATTATGAATGTACTTAGATGACATTAAAAGTATTCATAAAAGATCATTGCTAATTCGGATTCAAAGAGCGAACTTATTCGGACATCTTAGGGCAAATGAACTATAACTCCATAGCAAAAACATGTCAGAAACTGAAGAACAAAATTTTGGATCTTATTGAAGATTTGAAGAGATATCATTTGATGACTTGTGAAGGTCATTCGGGTTGCATCCACATTAACAATGTTGTGGAAGGAATTAATGTTGATGATTTGATTGTGTGCTTCGGTGTCATCATGGTTCAGAGACGAAACTCCACATTTAAAAAAAAATTGAAAACAAAATAAAAAACATAGGAAAATTAAAGAAAATTATCTATTTCGAGTTTTATTAATGAAAATTATCCATTAATTTTTTTATAAAAATAATAATTTAATCGTTTATATAAGGTTTAATTTTTAATTTTGTGCTAGATATGATATCTTCCTCTTTTCGCATTTCATGTGCTTGGATTGGCTAATCAATCATGTTGATTGAAACCATTTTTTTTTAAACAGTTTTTCCAACAATGAGATTTCTAACCTCGCATCAATATAATCAATATATTGAATTTGTGATGGTTTGCATCCTGATGAGTTGAATTTTAATGTGAATTTCTTATGTATCATGAGATATGTACTAAATTGCATGATGTAATCATGAAGTAATTAATGTTGCACAGTAGTCTTCAATTTAAAATTTATATCCGGTAATGTTGTGGAGTATCTCTAATTTTGGTTGTGTTAAAAGTTAGTTATATCACTTAGAGTCAATGTTTTAAAAGAAACTAGACATCTTTTAGATGGAATTAGATCAAACTTGATTATTTTTCTTTTATATTTGAAGATTTTTCATTGTACACTGTACATACCATCATGACATTGTACAAAGATGAAATAGACCAAAATTGTTATTGTTATTGTTTTATTTTTTCTGGATGATGAGACCCTTCAACCATTTGGTATTACGCTATTAGCGCAATTGTTGGCATGTAAAAAGAACAGAAGAAGAAATTGGGCCAAATAGCCCATGAAAGGTATATTTGCTTAGATATGGAACTCGTGGGCCTAAAAGCCCACTTAGCTTTCTTCCTGAAACAAGTTGTTTTGGCGATATAATTAAGGGTATTATGTTTGGATTCCAAAATACATTAAGGGCTCGTTTGGTACAAGTACACATCTTTTGGCTCATCCTTTTTAGAGTTGAGTGTCAAGTTCTTAGTGCTTGTTGGAAGTTCTCCATCGTCTTCATTGAGAATCATCTCATGTGTGATCAGCTTTCCAAGCAAGTCATCAAGGGGTAGCGTGGTGAGATTCTGGGCTTCTTCTATGGCTGTCACTTTCGGACCCCATTTGTCTTTTGGGAGGCACCTCAATATCTTCCTTACTTTCTCAACGTTCGTAAAGCTCTTTTCGAGAGAGTCAAGGTTGTTGGTGATTTCCGTGAATCGTGTGAACATGGCCTTGATAGACTCATCAGGCTTCATTTTGAAAAGCTCATACTTTCGAAGAAAGATACTGATCTTGGTGTCCTTCACTTGGCTGGTTCCTTCATAGGTGACGACCAACTTGTCCCAAATCTCTTTAGCTGACCTACAAGATGAAATACGGTTAAACTCATCAGTGCTAAGACCACAATAGAGTAAGTTAATAGCCCTGTAGCTTTTGGAGACGAGTTCAAGATCCCGTGGATGTATTCAGACTCCTTCGCAATTTTGGTTCCATTTGGTCCGTCTTTCTTTGGAACCTTCGAACCATTCTCTATAATGTTCCAAAGTTCCAGATCTTGATCTATAATGAACATCTTCATCAATGATCTCCAGTGGACAAAGTTGTTTCCTACAAAGAGTGGTGGTCTAATGGTAGACCTTCCCTGTGCAAATTGTTGTGAGCCTAATTTGCCATGTTTTACACTTACTTTTATATCGATTTCTGCATACATCTCATGCATTTGGGCTTGAATGATACAAAATATGTGTAGTTTATGCTTAGTTGTTATATACGGAGGTCTACACAAGTTTTTGTCATATTTCGCAGAAATCGGACGCATTTTGGAGCTTAATGGAAAGTCATGGAGAAGCCAAGAATGGTGCAGCTGGAGAGAAGGCCAATTTCCGGCTTTCATCGTTCTGAATCAGGCTGTGATGTCTTCATGAGAGTTGTAGCCCTCGGAAAGAGCTTTCCAACGCATGGTCATATGCGTCAATCCGACAACCGAGGCATCGGGAAAGTGCGTTTTACGAACAGAGCTGGAAGCTGAACAGATTACTCGATATCGACAAGATTTGTCGACATCGAGGAGTCACCAACTCGACATATGCTCCAGTCGACGAAATCTACTAGAGATGAAGAAACTTCTCGACATCGAGGACTTTTGTCGATGTCGAGGACACATGTCGAGGAGTCCAGAGGCCGAGTTCGAGGAGAAGTCCGAGCGGGAGATCGCTTGCAAGCCAAGATTCGACGAATTCTATCCTATTCTATCAAGATCTATCGAAGACCCAACACATTAGATATAATCCTAGTCTATCTAGTTTATTTAATTCCATGTTTTATCCTTATATTATTAGATATAATTTTAGATATAGATATAATTCTTCTATCCTTGATTAGCAAGGATTAGAAGCCTATAAATAAGGCCCTAGGGGGCTCAGTTTAATTGAATTTCACACACAATTAGTTAGTTCCATTCAGAGATACAATTTAGGAGTTCTAAGGTTTTTAGGGTTTTGACTTACAGCGAAAGTTGATTGCCAAGATTGTAAAGGCTTTGAATTTAGTTTTTAATGCAAGTTTCTTTCATCAATTCAATGTCTGCGATTGCGATGAGGCGTGAGTAGTCTACCCACTTCTGGGGCTGGGGTGAGCCCGACGGTGGCCATGTGAGGCGATGCGATAAAGGTCAGATCTTTTGTGCGATTTATCTTCTATCCTTATAAAGCATGATTCTTTTGCGAGAGTAGAAGGTGATCCTTGTTTGTATTATTGAAGCGAAAGTGATCTTAATGCAACTTGGATTAATTATGTGAAAAAGGGTTAGTAACAATTAGGATTTATGCGAGAGCCTCTATATGCCTAGTTGTTAATAACGAAAGTTATTTGATGGAAAGCATGATCTTTTATGCCTTTATGTATTGTTTTGCATGGTTACCGTTGTGGTGTTGAAACCCTAGCCTTGGAGGTCTTTTAATATATTGATTTATTTCATCGAAATTCTGAGTTCTGTGTTTATTTTTGCAAGTTTTAAATTTCTGTCTTTTACTGTTCTTGTCGACATAGACCAGTTTTTGTCGATCTCGAGTACACCTTTGTCGAGGTCGAGGAGAATTAGTCTAGGTCGAGTTAATTTCTTTCTGTTTTCGTCGATTTCAAGTTTCTGTCTTTACTTTCTTTGTCGAGATCGAGTACCTCTTGTCGAGGTCGAGGAGGACTTTGTCTGTCGAGTTGATTGCTTTTGTTCTTTACTTTCTGTTTTCATTACTGTCTTGTCGAGATAGAGGACAGCTACTCGAGATCGAGTAGCTTCTGTGTCCTCGAGTTACTTTCTGTCTTTGCTCTTGTCCTTTGCTTTGCTTTTATTTCTGTCTTTAGTTTGTTATTTGCTTTTATTTGCTTTAGTTGCCCTTGCCGGGTTTATTTGTTTCTTTTCTGCTTTTGTTTCTGTCTTTCTGCTGCCTTTGTGAGAATTTACAGCTACCTAAGAACTGCTGACGTGCTTCCTCGTGGATTCGATCCTGACTTTTCTCTTACTACAACGGGAGGAAGTCTTGTATTTATTTGCTGAGACAGGGGAGTCTATCTGAACTATATTTTACATCTATTTCAATACTTGACCAACTCCTGCAACAACAAATTGGCGCCGTTGCCGGGGAAGCAATCAATCGCGCCTTAGGTAGTCAGTTCTCACTGTCTCTTTGAGTTAGATTGCATGTGTATGCGTCGTTCTGGTCAAACACCTGAGTTTGATAGCTTAGACGAACCGGAGCGCTACCTACACATCCACTCCAAACTCAAAAGGATCATGTCGGCCGCTGAAACACAGGAACAGCTGATCGCGAGGCTTACCAGGGAACTAGCCGCAAGGGATGCCGCTATCAACGCTAAAGATGCTGCTATCGCCGCTGAGAGAGCAGCAAGGGAACAAGCACAAGCTGAGCTTGCCCAGTATCCAACCACGGCAGAGGACTACATGCACCCAACTCTCGTCGTGCCTGAATCGGCGATTCTAATCCCTGAAAACTCTTTTGAAATTCGCACTCAATTTCTTATAGAGCTTAAAAATAATGCCTTTTACGACAGATTTAATGAGTGTCCTCTTGAACATATTACTAACTTTCATGATATGTGCCGTACTCTTGCAGAAGGTACAACTCTAGAATATGTCAAGATGAAATCTTTCCGTTGGTCGCTCGCTGGATCTGCACTGAAATGGCTGGAAGGGCTGAAAGCAAGGTCACTTACAACCTGGGCCCAAGTAGAGCAAGAGTTTCTGAACAAATTCTTCCCACCTGCCAAAACAGCACATCTCCGCCAGAAAATCACCGCCTTTAAACAGCAGAAAGGGGAACCGCTGGCAAGGGCATGGGAGCGCTACAAGGAACTGCTTCGATCTTGCCCTACTCATGGACAGCCGCCCTACATCATTCAGGAGATTTTCTTCAACTCTCTGGATCAAGTCACTAAGGACAGAATCAACAATTATACTCGCTATGAGTATCTGACAATGCCGCCAAGTGACGCATGGGGAGTACTGGAGAAGCTTACTACCTACGACAACAAGTATGGGTCTATTGTAACTTATGAAGAGAACCCATACGCCAGGCCAGCACCATCCATGCCCCTATATGAGCCTCCTAAGGAGATTGATTCAGACGTTAGGGAGCAATTCTACAGAGACCAGAATAAGACGCTGCTCAAACAAGTCAAGTATCTCTCTGTCAACCGGCCTTGCATTGAATGCGGATCGCATAGGCACACCACTACTGAGTGCCCACACACCGAGCAAGTCAGGCTGGCAGAACATCATGAGGAAGCGGCTTACGCAGGGGGCCCAAATCGCTACATAGGGGACCAAAGGTTTCAGCAACCACAGTGGAACCAAGGTGTCCCTAGGAACCCCCCGCCCTACAGAGATCCAGGACATCCAGAAAGGGACCAGAAGAAGGATGATATACAGACAGTCCTGGAGGAGATGCGGAGGAATCACGCTAAAACTAGGCAATCTTTCAACTCCGTCTATACTCAGATGCAAGGTGTCAACTCTAGGCTCGGGGAGATTGATATCTGGAGGAAATCAGTTGATACACAGATTGGTCAGCTAGCCGCAGGAATCCCTAGACAGTCAGGCACGCTCCCTGGATCTTCAGAACCAAACCCTAAGGGAAAGACTGGACATGTCGCTGCGGTCAAACTCAGAAGCGGCCATCAACTTCAAGAGCCAGAGGTCGGGAAGCAGCAGAACAGCGAGGAACAGCAAGTCGAGGTCGACAAACCCGTCGTCGATCTCGACCAGAGCCCAGTCGACCTCGACAAAGGTCTACTCGAGGTCGAGGAGAAATTGCCAGAATCTTCGTCTGTGCCGAACAGCAACTCGACTGCACCCAATCCAGTCGATCTCGACAAGGCCGTGGTCGATCTCGAGGAGCCCCTAGTCGAGAAATCTGCAGCAACTCCGACGTCTGTTCTGGCTCCGACTCAGAAAAAGAAGCTGCCTTTCCCTACGAAATCTCTAAAGGACCCAGCGGAGAAAAAGTTTCAGCGCTTCATCAAGATGCTTCAGAAGCTCAACGTCACCATCCCCTTCACAGAAGCTCTAAATGAAATGCCTTCCTATGTCAAGTTCCTAAAGGAGATTCTGAGCAAAAAGCGATCTATGGCAGAAATCACAGAGGAGTGCAGCCATCTGGACATATTGGAAAAGCGGCCGGATCCAGGTAAGTTTGCTATAACTATTGGATTTGGTCCATACAAAATAAATGCTTTATGTGATCTTGGAGCCAGTGTTAGTATTATGCCTTTAACGATTTGGTCCAAGATTAAGATAGGTGCCCTAGAGCCTGTGGATGCTAGACTTTACATGGCCAACAACACGGTGGTCATTCCAACAGGCATGGTGGAAAATGTCCCAGTACAAGTAGGTAAATTCTTCGTCCCTGCTGATTTCTTAATTGTTGATATGCAAGAAGATCCTGCTTGTCCAATTATTCTAGGGAGACCATTCTTGGCAACGGTGGATGCCAATATAAGCGTACGGAAAGGAGTGCTCACATTCAACATCAGCGATGAAGTGATTGAGTATTCCTTCAACAAAACTGAAAGATACACGGGTCCGATGGAAGAGGTCAAATCCATCTCAGCTGGCTACATCACCTACGGGGAACCCAAGGTCAGGAATATGACCCCGGAGGAACTGGAAAAGAGGGACATGGAGGCCCAGGTGGAAGAGATCATGGCAATCCTCAAGGAGAACAAAGGAGCTAAGTATGGGGTCAAGATCGACAGGGGCTCCTCGACCTCGAGTAGAACCCTAGTCGATCTCGACCAGACCACGGAGTCACCACCAGCACCAGCATCGTCGAGCAGCGGATCAGAGAAACCAGGCTCGTCGATCTCGACAAGCCTTGTCGAGGTCGACCAGAACTCGGAGAGCCCATCCCTGTCTTCATCGACGAGCAAGCCACAAGGAGGAGAGGGCTACTCGACCTCGAGTAGCCTTGTCGAGATCGACAAGACCACGACTTCCTCGACAGCACCTTCATCGACGACGCTGACTCCAGGACCAGAACCCTCGTCGACCTCGAGTACCCTTGTCGAGGTCGACCACCGCCAGGCGCCACCAGATCCTGTTTTCTCGAGGAGCAACCCACCAGGAGCAGAACTCTACTCGACCTCGAGTAGTCTTGTCGAGGTCGACAAGAGCAAGCCTTCCTCGACGGCACCTTCCTCGACGCTGCAGCCACCAGAGCCAGAGTCCTCGTCGAGATCGACCAGCCAACTCGAGGTCGACAAGACCTGTTCTTCCTTGACTTCTGATTCTTCGACCAGGCCACCACCAGAACCAGCAGACTCGTCGATCTCGAGGAGCCCTAGTCGAGATCGACCAAACACCGTGGTGCCCGATTCCGTTTCTGCGAAGGTAAGCCAAGGTATGGATCTTTCTTCTCCTATTTCCATTAAAGATTTATCTATACATGGGAGAGGTCTGCCTTGGTATGTGCGATTGTGCAGGATTTCTAATGATGAGCCTAAGGAGTATGAAGTTGGGGACAAGCTCTATGTCTCTAAGTCAAAGGATCATTGGTTTCCTAACAAATTCAACAAAAAGCGGATGGGACCGTTCGTGGTGAACAAGATCCATTCTGGAGGATTACAGCTGATGGACAAGAATGGAGTCTTATTTGAGGCCCAAGCTACATGGGCTCTACATATGCCACCTTGAGCATAAATAAAAGTCGGCCTAGCGACTATAAAATCTAGAGCATGTACATAGACTTTTTAGGACATTTGAGACTTTGTTTTTTGTTTTTGGTTTTTGTTGTTTCTATTGTTGGTATATGTCTTCTACTTTTCAGGTCAATGGATAGAACCAAAGCTTACTCGGACTAGGAGGTGCTCCATTCGAAATTTAGCAGCTCTACACTCATGTCTTGTGAGTTTCTTTCTTTACCCTTTACATTGTTTTTTATACAGTGAGGACACTGTAATATTTAAGTATGGGGTGGGGGAAGGGCTTACTTTATGCATATTTGCTATATTTGACATTACTTGTGCATTATTTCTTAGAATTGCTACATGGCTATTTTGGAATGCATTATTGATTTATGTGCTTATATGCATGTTTTCCAAAATTTGAAAAAATGACCCCCATTGAAATTTTTGAATAATGTCATGGAAGCTTAAATTGAACTCAACGATGCAAAATTGGATTCATTAGAGATATAGCATGAAATTGCCTAGTAAAGGGAAGTCACAATGAAGTGCATTATTTCTTGAAAACCATGAAAGGAGGTAAAATTTGAAATTGCTTTTGACATGTTGCATGATAAAATGATTGAGGACTTTAAATTCCATATAAATGCTCATATTGTTTATATTCCTAAGCCTTACCTATGCTTATGCATCACAAAAGCCATAATATGCCTTATTTCAATTATTGCTCCAAATGATCTAAATATTTCCATTCTTTACCTTATCCGGGGATTATGTTGAGAATGATGTTACATTATGGAGATGATATATGGTTATTGTGATTATTATCTTATATGGAGTTTGGAAGGAAATTGTTTGATTATATGGAAAATTTAATGAGCGAAAGAAAATCCAATCACCTCAGGAGATAAAGGTAGATTGACCCTGCTCTCTGAGATAATAGTTTGGAGAGATGGGACACATTGTGAGGAGTCCAAAGCACTAAGTATCCGGGGCCATTCATGACACCCATGTTTGCGACTCGCGAGAAGCCAGTGCTGAGGTTAGAGAGGTAAAAGCATTATTATTGAGAAAAAGCATTATGAAAGGTGATGAATCAAATGGAGAAGGAATGTGGAAATTCAAGTTTGAAAGTGATCCATTTCCCCGGACCGGTAACACCACATTGCCAAAAATTGCCCACCTTTTAGCCTTTTACCAATCTACTCCTTCATGAGCTTAAATTAAAGTCTTCTTGATTATCAATGCTCTGTCACATAAAAATTATTTGTGCATAACCCTCCTTTTGTGAGTAGATGTTGCTTTGATATATTTGCACATGCATGGATTTGAGACACTAGTACCTTTTCGAGGATGGTAATTGATTGCAGGGTTATATGAAAATGAATCTAAGATGTTGAGAGTTTTAATTAATTCCCCTGAATGACAAGTAAAAGTATTGCTTGAGGACAAGCAAGCTTAAGTATGGGGTGTTTGTTGTGAGCCTAATTTGCCATGTTTTACACCTACTTTTATATCGATTTCTGCATACATCTCATGCATTTGGGCTTGAATGATACAAAATATGTGTAGTTTATGCTTAGTTGTTATATATGGAGGTCTACACAAGTTTTTGTCATATTTCGCAGAAATCGGACGCATTTTGGAGCTTAATGGAAAGTCATGGAGAAGCCAAGAATGGTGCAGCTGGAGAGAAGGCCAATTTCCGGCTTTCATCGTTCTGAATCAGGCTGTGATGTCTTCATGAGAGTTGTAGCCCTCGGAAAGAGCTTTCCAACGCATGGTCATATGCGTCAATCCGACAACCGAGGCATCGGGAAAGTGCGTTTTACGAACAGAGCTGGAAGCTGAACAGATTACTCGATATCGACAAGATTTGTCGACATCGAGGAGTCACCAACTCGACATATGCTCCAGTCGACGAAATCTACTAGAGATGAAGAAACTTCTCGACATCGAGGACTTTTGTCGATGTCGAGGACACATGTCGAGGAGTCCAGAGGCCGAGTTCGAGGAGAAGTCCGAGCGGGAAATCGCTTGCAAGCCAAGATTCGACGAATTCTATCCTATTCTATCAAGATCTATCGAAGACCCAACACATTAGATATAATCCTAGTCTATCTAGTTTATTTAATTCCATGTTTTATCTTTATATTATTAGATATAATTTTAGATATAGATATAATTCTTCTATCCTTGATTAGCAAGGATTAGAAGCCTATAAATAAGGCCCTAGGGGGCTCAGTTTAATTGAATTTCACACACAATTAGTTAGTTCCATTCAGAGATACAGTTTAGGAGTTCTAAGGTTTTTAGGGTTTTGGCTTACAGCGAAAGTTGATTGCCAAGATTGTAAAGGCTTTGAATTTAGTTTTTAATGCAAGTTTCTTTCATCAATTCAATGTCTGCGATTGCGATGAGGCGTGAGTAGTCTACCCACTTCTGGGGCTGGGGTGAGCCCGACGGTGGCCATGTGAGGCGATGCGATAAAGGTCAGATCTTTTGTGCGATTTATCTTCTATCCCTATAAAGCATGATTCTTTTGCGAGAGTAGAAGGTGATCCTTGTTTGTATTATTGAAGCGAAAGTGATCTTAATGCAACTTGGATTAATTATGTGAAAAAGGGTTAGTAACAATTAGGATTTATGCGAGAGCCTCTATATGCCTAGTTGTTAATAACGAAAGTTATTTGATGGAAAGCATGATCTTTTATGCCTTTATGTATTGTTTTGCATGGTTACCGTTGTGGTGTTGAAACCCTAGCCTTGGAGGTCTTTTAATATATTGATTTATTTCATCGAAATTCTGAGTTCTGTGTTTATTTTTGCAAGTTTTAAATTTCTGTCTTTTACTGTTCTTGTCGACATAGACCAGTTTTTATCGATCTCGAGTACACCTTTGTCGAGGTCGAGGAGAATTAGTCTAGGTCGAGTTAATTTCTTTCTGTTTTCGTCGATTTCAAGTTTCTGTCTTTACTTTCTTTGTCGAGATCGAGTACCTCTTGTCGAGGTCGAGGAGGACTTTGTCCGTCGAGTTGATTGCTTTTGTTCTTTACTTTCTGTTTTCATTACTGTCTTGTCGAGATAGAGGACAGCTACTCGAGATCGAGTAGCTTCTGTGTCCTCGAGTTACTTTCTGTCTTTGCTCTTGTCCTTTGCTTTGCTTTTATTTCTGTCTTTAGTTTGTTATTTGATTTTATTTGCTTTAGTTGCCCTTGCCGGGTTTATTTGTTTCTTTTCTGCTTTTGTTTCTGTCTTTCTGCTGCCTTTGTGAGAATTTACAGCTACCTAAGAACTGCTGACGTGCTTCCTCGTGGATTCGATCCTGACTTTTCTCTTACTACAACGGGAGGAAGTCTTGTATTTATTTGCTGAGACAGGGGAGTCTATCTGAACTATATTTTACATCTATTTCAATACTTGACCAACTCCTGCAACAACACAAATCCTCGGCTTGCTTCACCAGACATGATCGAAAACTCACAAGATTGTTAGATCAAAAGCAGTGAGTAAAGCTCTGATACCAATTGAAGGTTCGATAATGTAAAACAAAGTAATATAAAGATACTCTAGAAGGGGTGTTGAATAGAGTATGCCGGTTTTTCGCAGAAAGTCTCAAGACGTTTGAAGCTCTTGCCAAACCCTTTGAGATTAGACTTAGTCTTTTCTCTAAAAACCTGAATCACAAAGTTAAACAATACGAACCAAGTTCGGAAATATGGTAAAGCAATAAGTAAAGGACGTAACGAATTGTTAACGAGGTTCGGCACGAACTTGGCCTACGTCCCCGCCTAGGGTTCTTCCACAACCCTAGGATTCAACAGGCTTTATTGATTCACAAAGCTTAGGATCCTAATAGCTCACCGAGAAGCCTCTCTCCTATACAATTGCAATCTAGTCAACTCACGTTCCCTTGGAGTCCTAGACCAATCTAGAAGAGCCCCGCCTCTCTCGGCTATCTAGTACAATCCTCTTACTCTCGAGAATCAATAGCCTAGTGCTCACTTCCTGAGTTATAAACTCTCGAGTATAACACTCTCTTTGAATATATCCTATAAGCTCACTGTGTATCTCTCAAATGCTTTGAAACAAAATATAAGACTCTTAAGAACAAGCAGAGAGAACACGCTGAAGAGATATCGTAAACTTGAGGGCTAAGTGTGCAATGATATTCGTGAATGTACGTCAATACTCTCTCTCTTCTTCATCTCCTTTATATAGTGAAGATTATCGGCGCCACTTAAGGAAGGAATCTCCTCCAACGCTTGGCTGATCATGGCTATCTTCGAGATCTTCTATACTTGGAAACTTTTGAGCCATGATCTCCGATTGCGTCCTTCTTCACTTTTCGACTTTGGAAGGAGATAATATTTGAAAAACTTCCTGAAATGTTAGAATATAATATCTGGAAGCATATAATAATATATAATAATATTCGGACATAATATAATAAAGTACAGGTTTTGTGTTTCATCAACACTGCTATAGCTTCAAGACCTTTGACATAAACTGTTTGTCAAAGCCTTTGAAACTAATTCCGATTTTCATCAAAGGGAGTGGAGTTATCAGGTATAACCTAGTTCATTTTCTCTACTACCGCTCCTTTCATCGTCTCTCTCTTCTCCCAATTCCATCCCCCAAACCTGCAATTGAATCAGAGAAGCACTATGTACTAGCTCGTCGTTGTCATTGTCGCTCTCGCCAGCATAGTCCCAAACTTATGTCGCCTCCTCCTCCTATCCTCCTATCCTCCCTGGTAATCGCTCTCATTTTTCTCTCTCTCTGAACGTCGTCGCCGAATCTAGTGGGAAGAGAATACTAGTGAAGAAGGATGTTCGATTACAATCCTGAATTTTTGCAAGGTCTAAGGTAAATTACAATATTCGGTTTGCTAGTTATAACCTTGAAATGATGGATTAGATGGTTATAACCTTCAAATGATGGCTCTTCAAAAAAATTTCAAATTAGGGTTCTTGAAATTGGAAAGCTATTTAGGTTTCATTTACTAGGAAAATCAATTGAAAATCTTTAGTTCCAGAACCTGGAACTCTTCAATTCCTGAAATATTCAGTTTCATTTACTAGAAAAATTATAGCGTCGCCACCGATTTGTGCTTGTGTGGCCGTTGGCGCCGTCGGTATTATTGCTGCCATATCTGGTACCTTCCTTCTCTACTACTTCTCTCTTACTTTTCGCTCTCTATTCCCTTTCGACTACAAGTATCCGCTAGCTATTTATATAAAAAAGAAGAAAGCTCTTCATGTTTGTTTCTATGGCTTCTATTGTGGTTTCTAATATCGAAGTGGAAAACATGGAATCGAAGCTTCGCGAGTTTGATGAATCTTTTGCAATTTCTATTGAAACCTATGCTACTGAGAGACAAGTAGTACGCAATCCTATGATTTACTTTGTAATGGACGTCAAACGCAATTTAATTTATAGACTTGTTTGAAATCCTTCTCAAGGTAAAGAAAGGTATTGTTATATATATGTTAAATTCTGATGGGTCATATATGACGTGGTGGTCACATGTTTGAATACACAAGACCGAAGATACTCCATCCCTCAAGTGCAAAATTGGGGTGTGGCATGCCAATTTCGCTCTGATACCATTTAAATTTTGATTGGCCATATATTATGTGGGGGTGACACGTCTGAGCACATCATACTTTAGACAAGCCGAGCACACAAAACCGACGAGGTTCCATCCTAAAACCAATTGACATTAGAAGAAGTAGCAAGCGGTAGCACCCATAAAACATCGGGCAAACATTATATATATGTGTATATAATATGGAACCATAACTAAAAGAGGGAATCACAGGATTAGCTAATCAATTAATATGGGAATGTACTTAGATGACATTAAATTAAAAGTAGTGATAAAATTGATTGATAAACTTGTGGTAGGGTTATATATATAATAATTGAATTAATTAGTTAATTAAGTAAACTTCTAATGATGGAAGCTTCTTCACTATTAGCATCAAGGGTGGACAAGAGCTGTGACAGCCGATCGCTGAGGCCATCCACTTCCCTGTGAAGGTTTCTGATGTAGTTGCACGTTTCTTGTAGGACCTTCGTTGCTGATACCTGCAGTTCATTTCCCAATTTCGATCATTAATTAATTCCCAATAATTAATCATTAATGTTGACAATTATATATTGTTAAAGTCAACTTGATCCTGTAAGTGGTCAAGACCTTCGATGCGGATTCATACGCAGAATATCAAACATATAAACTTAGCGAGGTTGCATCTCAAAGTTAACTAATATATATAATCATAATTTCTATTGACTCTATTTTCGATATTGTAATTAATCAATAATATATTTTTTTGTCTTCGTTTTCTTTTCTATTTTGAATAATTACAAGAATAAATTTAAATTCCAAAAAAAACTCAAAAATTATTAAAATAAGAAAGGTTTTCTCTTCATTTGGTATTTCTTGATTTTTTTTTTCCTTTTCCTTCTTTCATTTTTTTTTGAGAAATGAGTTTTCTCTTCCTTGTTCTTTCATTTTTCGATCACTTTTTTTTACTCTTAAAACTGATCAAATTTCCTCCTTCAACCCCAAAAAAAAATCGATCACTTTCACCTTTTTCCCCTTTTCATTTTTTTTTTCTAGAGTAACATATTGATTTTTTTTAACAAAAAAATGAATTCGAGGTAGAATACATTGGAAAAACATTTTTAAAAACTTAAATAGTCAAAATAATCGATTAAAGATGAAGCAAGCAATCTAATGTAGACGACGAGGGGGCCTTGAAAACGAAATGAATTGGGAAGAACATGAGTTAGGAACACCGAAACGACGTTGCTCCAAAGGAGAGTAAGTTGGCAAGAAACTCTCTTAGGACACACACACGTACACAAAGTTCAAGCACAACCACAAGCTACAAATGACTCGTTCGAAACATTCGAACAACTCAAACCATACTGGGAACAAAACCGCATGGAAAGGTGTTTGGGCCACATGACATGGAGAATCACAGAGCACACAAGACAAGTGAAGTTTCATCCTAAAACCAATTGAAACGAGATGGAATAGTCCACCAACTTATATGCAAGACTAAAAAAATTTATATTATCAATGTGGATACCATGTCTTTCACATTGCCTCAACAAAGATTTAAACAAACAAAAAATTCAAAGTATATATTTTGACCATTGATTAGTAGTTTTTTTTTTTAATAATGTAACTTTTATGCTGTGATTTCTCATTCAGGGAAAAACCTCTGTTTGGGGCCGGTGAAAACCACCGCCAAACCACCTTCTCCACCTCTTCGGAGGCCTGAAAAACCTACTACTTCCTCCTCGGAGATTGCGGTTCCAGCCCGGCTTCAGAGCCTCGCCTTCTTCTTCGATCTCCTCGGAGTTCTGAAGTTATCAGACAACCCCTCTCATGAGAACCTTGACGTGGGAGCCTTGTTCTCCGGCCACGGCCAGCGAAACCTCGGCCTCGCCCATCTCCGATATCAACCTCTTCCTCCTCGCTCCTCCCGAGATCCTTCCGATTTCGGCGAGGGTGTATCGTCCCTCCGTTATTTCTCAATAATTTGTTGGCCGCTCTAGCCTCTCTCTCTAGAATCCAAGGTTTTCAACCTTTGCGAATCTCCTTTCTAGTGTAAAATTAATGAATTTGGAGGGCGATCTTCTCTTGTTCACCCTTCTCTGGTGAATGATTTCTGGATTTGGGGGTTTTAGCTGATAAGGTGTGGTTTGGTCTTCCCCCTTGAATCCCGCTCTGTCAACCTGATTTGTGTGCCGACCGTCCTCCATTGTTGATATGGTTTTGAGTTTCTACGGGTCGGTGGTTTGGGGGTGGACGTCGGGGTGTCACCGGCGGCCTAGCCGCTGCCTCATCCCTTTCCCTCCCCTCTCCTCTTTCCCCTGCGTACTCACCTCCGGTTTGGTGGATCTGATCTCCGCTAGCCTCGTCGTCGGTGTACTGTCCCCAGATCTGGTCTCCACTGTCGGTTGTTAGGGTTGAGGTTGTGTAGCATCCTTTTACCCTTCTTGGACCCGAAATTGGGCCCGAACCAGCCCATATTCTTGTGCTTTGGGTCCAAGGCTTTTAGCTTGGGCCCGGAGTACAACTCGAAAGAAAAAATAATAAATAATAAAGTAAAATAATAATTCTTATATAAATTTTATTTTGATAAATATAAATTTTATAATAAACTATCCCGAAAGGGTATTTTTGAAATTTCGCTTGTAAGAGACTGAACCAATTCCCGAAAGGGTTTGAATAAATCCTTTTTGGACTTGGCTAAACCTTTTGGCGTCTTTACGCAAGTGGTGTGGGGCTCTGCTTTCGGCGTTACTAGGAGTTCTTCTACTTGGTTAGGGGCGTGAAGTCTGGAGTCGGGACTGGTTGGGACCGATGTGGTGCTTTATGGGCGACTTCGTATCCGGAATGTTGTTTCCTTGGAGTTTCGTCTGCACTTCCCACAGGAGATAAAGTCCTGCTGTATCGTTGGCCCGCGGTGCTACTGTTTGGTGGTGCTTGACTTCGTTCTTCGCCCTCGTCCGCAACTGCTTGGAGTTGTTCTTCTTTGATCGTTTCTTGTCGTAGAGTCTTTTCTGCTTGTTTCCTAGCTTCACTTTTCTGTTCTTATTGTATGCTTTGGCGGTTTTCGCCTGCCGATTCTCGATTGTCGACCTCTAGAGAATCAGGTTCTTACTTAATAAAAAAAAATATGTAAGTTTCATGTTGTCCTCCCTTTTTTTTATTTAGATAAAAGTTTGGAGGTGTTAAGTAAGTAACCTTTGATTATCATCCAAAAGCATTTTATATAAGCCGCAATGATATCCTACATACATATATATCCCAACATTTTATGTCCATTTTTTTAGGGCGTGTTTTCCGCCTGGCCATCTCCACCCTTATTTAGATAGGCCACCCCCTCCACCCCTCCTACCCCCTCTCACAAAGGTGGGAAAATTCCTCCACCTCCACCCCATTTTCACCCACCTCCACCCCTCCACCCCTTAAAAATGGTGTAAAGAAAACAGCCCCCTAATGTTCTTTACAAAATCAGTAGATTGTAATAAATGTTGGGCTCACCTAACATAACAGTGTAATAACAAGGGTAATTACATGGTAGGTAATGATACCAACCATGACACTATCAAATTCATATCAATTGAAAGAAATTGGTAAAAAAACATAGGAAAGCACAAGTCTTGCCTGGTCAACTTCCTATCTACCAATCTAATTACTTACCAGCTTTCTACCACATTATTTCATTTCAAGCATGTGAATGCTTTTTTTTTTTTTGCTACTTAATTCTCTTCTTCTTCTTTTATATATTTTCCCTTTATATAATAAAATTAAACACTCATTTTATCAACGGATAAGGTAGGAGAGATCAGAGTACATGCACACATTTTCTCGAATAAATTGAAATATTTCTAAGAAACTTATAACCAGGATCGAGATTCAGATATAATAACTAAAAAGATATATAATCTTATATATATTTTGTCTAAATTATATTCCAAGTTTTACTACTGGAAACACATTGAATTTCAACCAGAGGATTCCAACGTACGTTGTTATTCAATGGATGAAATTTCAACACCGAAATACAATGGAAAAAAATCCAACTATATACGTTGTTGGGAAGAAGTATTGGAACTGAAAGCAAGAATTGGAACTGATTCCAACACCCTTTTTTCCAACCAGGTGATTTCAGATGGAAATTCCAATTACAGAGTAAAAATAGTTGGAGCAAGCATTTTGTTTTCTTCTCATAACCCTCTATTTAGCTATCAATTAGTACAAGGAAACATTGGACTATTAAGTGTTCAAATAAGTGAAACATGAACAATTAATTTGTTCAATTATACACTTTCAAAACCAAGAGTAGTAGTAATAAATTAAAACTTCTTTTTATAATTGATTTGTGAAATTATACAAATGAAGAAAATGGGACCATTTGCAGGGATGAGGAATATATATAGTCCACACACGTATATATAAATATAATAAATAGAAATTAGGACATATCATCAACCACAAAGTCCTACCACAGGACTCTCCCTTAATTTTGAGTCCTTTTTGGTCAATGGCTGCATGTGGATACCTATGCATAAGATAGTGTTGCTTCTTTGTCTACCTCTCCAATTACACTTTTGCCCACCCTTAAAAGATTGCATAAATTTAGCTCCAATCACTCTCATGAAATGGGACACAACAGGATTTGCCCATTTCCCTATATATTTTTATTATTAATTTGTATTTTTTTATTTTAAATCTATGGAGAATATATAGTAATGTATTGGGAAATTATTTGGGAATTAAGGATTGATTTCAACCATATCTTATAATTAATATGTAAAACTAAGCTCGCATATGCAGGGATATAACTATGGGTGGGTTGATATATAGCCGCTCGATCCAACCCATCCCATTTTTAAAAAATAAAATAAATAAAAGGTAAAAAAAATTAATAAAAATTATGTATTTTTATTAGAATAAAAGTTTTGTTAATGAAAATTATAAATATATGAAAAATACCCTCTACCCCGCCCACCCAAAATCTATTAACTTTTTTTTTTATGAAATATTAACTTTCTTGTTAGGGTTAGGAGAAAAACTAAATAAATGCTATGTTTTACCTTAAGATGTTTCATACAAGTACATTACAAATGAAAGAAGATTAGAATTAACTATAAATTAGAGAGAATGTAATGAGGAACAAGGAAAGAGTTGAAGCATACTCTGTTGGATCGGCGGTTTTGAAGCTCGGGAACTAGTTGTTGGAGCTTGGAAACAAGCTGAATGATCTGATCATCGGAGATCCGCGAACTCCCTGACTGCTGCCGGGACCTTCTACTCGACATACCTCGCTTGTCTTCTCGGTTTTCGTGAGTAGAAATCTAGCTTCTAGTAATCCTAGCTAGCTTGCTAAGGCCTATTGTGCCACAATGTAAAGAAGGGGGTACATTTGGAGACAAAAGGGTTATGTGTGTGCATTTATATATGAGAGGGAATTGAGGAGGAAGAAGATGATGATATGGTATGATATGATATTATTATTATAATAATAATAATATAATAATAATGATTTATATTAGTTAATAGAAATATATAGGAAGAGGTAAGGACCAAGCAGGCAAGAGGGGTCAAGTGGTAAAATTTGCTTCGACAGTGATGTTGGATGTGAAGAGGACAACTGTATGGGAGAAAACAATGGTGGCCAAATTGACTTTGATTAAAGGGTAAATTATAGAAAACCGCCCGTGAAATAAATGAAATAGATAATAATCACCCGTAAAATGAGAAATTATTAAAAATTAACTTATTTTTTTGGGTTGTGAAAAGATTTTGGATAGATTCGACTGAGTTTCTACCATTTAATTTATAACAAGACATATTAGCTATGGTTTCCAGATCCATGTCATGCTGTTTTGCTCATTGATGCTGTGTTTTATGATATATCTTAAGGCACTTGCGGTGGTGAACCACCCATTAGTATGTGTTCTCCAATGTAGCATATCCTCGACTGGGTTACCTGGGAGTCAGTTCATCAATTTTCCATCTATGGTTTTCATTTTGAATTAAGCTTGGTGTTTTCATCTATTTAGTTGTTTTGTAATTGTCTTCCTGCTAATGGTTCTCCGTCAAACCATCGATCCTTCCAAAAGTTAATGGGTTTTCCATTGCCAATTTGCAAGGTTAATCCTTTGCAGAATTCTTCTTTTATCTCCATCTGATTCGTCCATTGCCGTGAGGCATTTCCTTTTTTTATATATGTGAGGATATGGTTTTCTTTAAATATTTGTTGGTTATCGTCATGACCTAGGGGTTTTCTGGTTCTACAAGAATTTTCTATAATAATTTCATTTGTAAAGCCTTGTTCATATCTCTAGTTTTATGGATTCCAACTCCACCTTCTTCTTTCCTTCTGCATATCTTATCCCTTCTAATAAGTGGTTTATATGAAGTGTCTCTATTCCAAAAAAAAAAAGAAAAGAATATGTTGGTTTGATCTAACTCTTTGTGTATCTCACTTGGTAACATAAAATTTTACATTATGAAGTTTGGTTTCGTTGCTAAGTTTGATCTGATAAGTGTCGCTCTTCCTTTTTGTCATAGTGCATTTTCTCGCCTCAGTTAAATGGAATGAGATCAAACAAAGTTGATTTTTTTTTATTAAGTAAAAACTAGTACGATTCCCGCGCCATGACGCGTTTTTTTAAAACTAAAATATAATATATAAAAATATTAATAAATGTTAAGATAAAAATTATAAAAAAAAAACTTTACAATAAATGTATCTTATAATTATCTCAGGATTTTTTTTAAAATCTTTTGTAGAGTATAATACATAAATATAGATATTTTAAATTACTAATTAGTAATAATAATATCAATATCATTATAACATTGTTTAATTGTGATGTGTCATAATCCATAATTATTCAATGTTTTGAATTAAGTCCAATAGTTAGTAAATAAATTTGATTAAACCCAATAGTTATAATAGATTAAATTTAATGTTTTGAATTAAGCCCAATAGTTAGTAAAATTAAAGAAAAAAGAGAATTAAAGAAAAAATGAATAAAAAGGGAGAATTAAAGAAAATAAAAAAAATAATACTACGTAATGATTAGTTAATACTCCTAAAATGTCTCTAAGAACGACACATCATCCTAAACTCTTCTAAATTAAGAGTTTATATAGATTTTAAAAATTCAAGTTTAGATAAATCTGATAGAAGTTTTTTGAGGAAATTGCACTAAATAGCCTAAAAAATGGGCCTATTTGCACAAATAGCCAAGGGGGTGAAAAATTTGCACAAAATAACCTGGCCAATTCATGCAATTAAAACAACAGGTCATTTGGAACTATTCATGATCTGATGTAGAAGGTGAAAGGATGAGGGAGACTAGGAGAGAGACGATACATTGCAGTGAAGCGAGAGAGACGAAAAACCTGAGGAGAGAAAGGAGGAGCGATTCGACGCTGCTGTCCACTGCCCTCTCGACAGCGTCCACTGTCGTTCACAACAAGCCCGCAGCAGCAGCCCAGTGCCCCCTTTTCTCATCTTCACAGATTCGCACCAAACGCCCCCATCTTCTCTATTTTCGATTTCAATCCCTCGGTTTGCAACTCTCCTGGTATGGATCTTCTCCCTAAACTCTTTATTTTACGGATTTAGATTTGATTTTGATGATTTAGGGTTAAGATTTGATATTGAGTTGGAATTTGATAGTTTAGGGTTTGAAATTGCACGTGAAATTGGAATTGATGGAATAAGGCGGTTATTACCGTTATCTTTAGGGCTGATTTTGTAGATCTGCTGAGATTTATGATTCTCAGCAGCGGTGGCGGCGGGAGACTTCTTCCGGCGTCGGATTCCGGGGAGTAAAAATAGGGGTTTTTTATATCTTTGCCTATTTTCGTTTATCTGTACCTTTTGTAGGATAGTTATGGTCATTTGGCATGATATGTTTGTTATGTTGATAGGAAAGGGTTATTAAACACCGAGTTACTTCAAATGGACTTGCATAAAAGGTGTGGACATAGCTGAAGCCTTAAAGAGTGATCAAATGGACTTGCAATTTTCTCTCATCACATCCAACACTTACCAGCAATTGGCAAAACATATATATGACTTTCATTTTATTTGTTTTTGTTTTATTTGGACGTCACAGACAAACCAAAAGCTCATAATTTTGAGTTGTGAGATGAGATCCACAGTCCCATTTTAGCGCCTTAATTTATCCACTCCCATTTCATCCACAAAAAATACATAAATTCAAAGGAATAAAAATCACAAATGCCCATCATTTGTACACTCTTCCAGAATATATAAAACTCCTAGTTCCACCTTCTTGGTCAATTTATCACCCTCTTGATCAATCATTTCAGTTTAAAGGGTATCTATGATATGATCTTCTCATCTCATCCATCCACTACTTGATCAGTTTTTGTGTTAAATTATGACAGATTTTTGTCTTTGTTGATTGCTTAGTTATTTTTCCTGTTGATCATCTTTTTGGGCATGATTTTGATGAATCAGAAACCTATACATGTGTATATATCTATGATTGAATAAGCCGCGAACTGAAATACACAATTCATGTGCAGGATTTTGGCAGGAGATTGATAAACAAGGCATAGAAGGAATTGATCAATAAATACACATGGGCTGCTGGAGAAACCAACTCTTTGTGCTTCGAGAAGTGAATGGGTTGTTCTTGTCCAATGCAAGAGCTCCTCCACTAACAAAATCAAGGTGTTGCAGTGTCCTGATTCCGGGAGCCGGAGGCTTACTGCCTGCAGGAGGCTGATCAGCTCACAAGCTGTTGTGGATCACGTCGAGGCTTTCTGTTTTTCTTTTATTCTCTGTTTGATATTGTTTTAGGATGCAACATATAGTGTGCAGTTCATACTTGTAGTCAGTCTTTTGAAGGAGTAATTACTATTACTTGTTAAAATAGAATTGTAAATATCCTTACTCCTAACTCTAATGGTTTATCTCAACAGGTACCAAGAACTGGCTAATAGGGTGGATGAAGCATTAGGATTCATGGCTGCTGCTAGACTTACGGTTGATCATCCCATAATGACCACCACTGAATTCTGGACATCACATGAGTGCTTTCTTCTGCCGTATGAAGAGGCACTGACCATACTAGATTCAATTTCAAAACCAGAGAGTCAATTATTGTTCATAAGATACTCAGGTCAATTTCAAAACCTAATATTTCCTAAATCCCTTAATTAATATTTCCTAAATCCCTCAATTGAATGTGTTCACTGATCTTAATATGCATTCATAATGAAGATGGATGGAAAATAGCCTATTAGCTCAATTGGTAGAGCATTGTGTTTGCACACAAAGATGTGAGTTCAACTCTCACATAGGCTAATACTGAGTATGCGTTCATATCTCTATGGACTTATACGATTGAATATGGTAGGAAACATATACAGTAATGGCAGGACAAATTTATGAATCTGGTATGACAAATTTATGAATTATGAATATATCTGAACTTATAAAATTATGAACTTGGTAGGAAATATATAGACTAGTGGTAGGACAAATTTGTAAATCTGGTAGGATAAATATACGATATTGGTATGATAAAAATGTAATCACATAAATTCCTGTGTATAACTTGATACTAATGGTAGGATAGATGTACACGAATGGTAAGATATATTTGTACTATTGGCAATGAAGTAGAATTAATATTGATCAATCCACATATCCCAGACTAATAATCATTGAGGCGTGAATTGACCCTAATCTCAATTACCAATCCATCAATCCCAATCGCAATCCAATTTCTACCAATCAAAATTCATGAATCCAATCTAATTCAATGCTAGAGCGACTGAATTAGAGCATCTACCCTTGGATATAACGTTACTTAGGTTTCCTTCATCTTCTGTTGTAGGTTGGAAACCCTCTACCCTTGGTTGTTTTTCTGAAAAATGTGGAACATAATTTGTTACGGTTTCTAGCTTGATTTTCCTTGAAAGCTATTTAAATTGGTATGATAGATGCACAAATATGGTAGGATATATGAAAACTAATGGTAGGATAAAACAACGATATCGGTAGGATCAGAATGGTAGGATTGATGGAAACTAATGGTAGGAGAAAACAACGATATTGGTAGGATCACAATGGAAACCCAGTAATTCCTGTATAACTTGATACTAATGGTATGATAAATGCACATTGATGGTACGATATATTTATACTATTGGAAAAATGTAAATGCATAGTTGACTTTACGAAAAAAAATTACTTCCACATGAATCTCAGAAAAGCAAAAGGAGAAGGCAGGCTCCACAGGCAGAGACTGAAGTTATATGAACCACAGATGCAAAAGCTATACATGGATATATCATGTGCGATGATGAATATCAAGCTATGGTCCCTATCCTGGATAAAGTTAGTGCTACACTGAAAGACAAGATCCAAGTAGTGAATATTGACACTCAGAAGTACCCAGTCATCGCTGACAAGTTCATGATCATCACATATTTGTCCTATCACCAATGTATATATTTTCTGTCATGTTTATAATCGTATAAGTTCAGAGAGATTTATGAATTTGTCCTAACATGTTCGTAAATGTGTCATACCATTAGTGTATATATTTTCTGCCAGGTTCATAATTGTATAAGTTTAGAGAGATTCATGAACACACATACTCCGTATTAGCCTATGTTAGAGTCGAACTCACATCTTTGTGTGCAAACACAACACTCTACCAATTGAGCTAATAGACTATTTTCAATGGGTCCTTATGATCGTCTAGGCATCAAGAAGTGATAATTTCGCAGGAAGCAAAAATAGCGCTTGAATTTGTTATCTTAATTTGCAAGTCATGCAATTGATCAAAAAGAGAGTATAAATTACGAACTCTCTGCAACCAGTCTTGTGAAACCGTCACCTTGGGGTAGTTCTGTTATAAGAAAAATGAATAACTACAAAGGATAGGTACAAGATCACTTACACATCGCTGCCACTGTCATCGGACAAACTTCTTGCACTTTTTCAGGTATGAAAGGACAGTTGTACACTATTGGTAGGACGGAAATATTCTATTGGTAGGATGGGGACTGTATCGTTTCCTAGAATGAACGGGTAACTTTTTCCTCGTCCTTTCCGCTTTTTGTAGAGCATGTTATGGTGTTTCAGATCCTCCTTTCAAGCTTATATATGTTTTTGGGGGACACCCATCAATGCAATCATTGCATTTTCCCCTCATAAATGCTCCCCCCTTTTCTCAAAAGAGGAATTCTGTTTTGGCGCCAAAAGTACACTAACAGCCCACCAAATCAGCTACAGTGAATCCCCTCTTGATTCTTTCCAAAATATCTCCAGGTATGGAAAGACAGGTTTAGCCTATTGGTAGGACAAATTAATTCTATTGGTAAGATGGATAGTCTACAGTTTTCTGAAATGAACGGAGGATGCCTTTTGGTGCCACATGTCACTGACACCTACTGACAGCTACAGTGTAGCTACAGTGTCCCCCACCTTCACCTGCAACTTCCTCTCCCGGTTACCAATTTTATTTGCACAAAATAGCCACTTTCTACCCCATGCAAATAATCTAGCCACTTGGCTATTTGTGCAAAGTTTTTTTTTTATGTGGCTAGTTATGCAAATTGGCCAAGTTTTTTTAAAACTCTATTGGAACTCAATCCCATTTATAATGTGTATACGTGGACAATAATATATTAAAATATATTTGTGAGTGTAAGAAAACAACGGGCGAAAACATGTGTTGTTTGTTGTTGGAAATCAGATAATTTGTATTAATTAATTGATTAATTAAGTTAGGTGTGATGTGTGGACTGTGGAATTGGAAGGTTGTTTATAATTAGAAAGTTCAGTCAATTTGCATGACCCAGCTTTTAATCAAATTCAATTGAAAGGCCGGTCTACTTTAATTAGATTATCCTTTTTGATCAAGTGAAACAAACAAATACCTGAAAATTAATTAAACGTTAGCTAGTGCTAGATCTGCAAAAAGATGAAGATACTCTCTCCTTTTCTCGTTTCTAAGAGCAAATTAAGCAAATAAATATCAAGTCAAGGAGCATTTATGATTTATGAATGATGATAAAAAAATTGGTCGGGTCATATGACAACAACAAAAAAATCCCACTTTTTAATTATTAAAAAAAAGGCTGATCATTTAAATTTGGAAAAAAAAAACTCTTTTAAATATACTAATTTAGCTATTTTAAATTTATATTTTTATGTATAAAATTCATAAATAGTTATTTAGTGAAATAATTTCCAAATCATGGTGAAAAATACTTTTTAACCATCTTTATACTACTATAGTAAAGCATATTATATGTCTGGGACTGTTTTTTAGTCATCTTTTTTCGCTTCTGAGTTTGACAATTGATTTTTTATTATCTATTGTGCTATAAGATATGTCTGACATAGATTAATTGGTTTGGATGACCATATATTATGATTTATAATATATAATATTATAATATATATTATAATATAACATTATGTGTATTATAATAGCCAAACGAAATATATATATATATATATAGAGGTTGGGTTATGTGTTAACAACTCCTACGGTGTTAAATGTTAACAAATCAATATTCGGGAAAATTTATCAAATATTCATCACAGTCACTCAATTATTCATCAAAGTTTTTGTTAAAATTAATCAAATATTCATCACAGTCACTTAATTATTCACAACTTCCCAAATATTCATCAATATTCAGCAACATTTTAAGAAATATTCATCACATTAACGCAATTACGAGATTGGAGGTGGATACACGGGCAAGGGTTTGAGTTTTTTGGGTGATACTTTTTTTTAATTGGCAATAATTATTAATTGAATTGAATCTCTTAAATGTTGTCGAAAAGCTTTGATGAATAATTGAGTTACTGTGATGAATATTTGATAAATTTTGCCGAATATTGATTTGTTAACATTTAACACCGTAAGAGCTGTTAACATTTGATCCGTATTCTATATATATATATATATATATATATATATATATATACTCCCTCTGTTAATTAAAACTTGTCGTTTACTATTCATGCACGCTTTTTTAGAACGATAAAAACTATATAAAATATTAACTTTTTTTTAAATTTGTTTTTATAAATTCATACTTAATAGTAATAAGTATGATATTATTTAAAAAAATTATTAAAAAAGTTAATATTTTATATAGTTTTTAACACCTAAAAATGCGTGCGTGAATAGTAAAACGTCAAGTTTTAATTAACGGAGGGAGTATATATATATATTATCATCATATGATTGAAATTAATTAAACAAATTAGATGTAATCAAATCTTCTTCTGACAACGAGAGAGGGAGCTCTAATCTTTGTTGTTGGAGTCAATTAAGGGCTCGTTTATTTAGATAACTGGGGAATGGAAATGTAAATTATTAAATTTTATACATAAAATGTATATGATGACTTGTTACTACTTATATTCTTTCATGTGTCGTCCTCGACTTTTACACAAGTCATCCTATTTGGTGTCATGTTTGTAGTGCCTAGATTTTTCTTTCCACTATTTGTGCAAATGTCTATTCCATTTTTTTCCAGTGTGTCAGGCTCTTAATTTACCAGACATGAATATTATATGACATTTCAAAATTAACTTGCTTATTTAAAAAAATCACAAAGTAGGTGAATGGAAGGAGTGATGTAGATTTGCAATAAAAGCTAAGTAGTGATTGATACCTACAAGATCTCTGCTCATGGTAAAACTTCATATGGCTTCGATGTACTTTTATCTTCAACAAGCGGCCCGGCATTTAATGCGGGTCGAAGTATCTGGTTAGAAATTAAATGGTGATAAAGATGAAATAGGGCCTAAACTAATGGTGATGGCAATGGATACAAATGTCCCAATCCAATGTCCATTCCATATTCACCGTCGTCCTCCAAGGGTCGGAAATGATTGAGCCAGTCTTGAATTGGATCAATCTAGTTTAGGTTATTTTCAGATATATATCATCAACTTCTTATTAGATTGAGTTTTGAATCTAAATCCTTATCAGATCAGGTTATTTTAGCCGTTTAGCACATGATCAGTGTCGGCCCAAAGGGTGGGGCAGGGTGTGCGACAGCTCAGAACCCATTTTTCGATAGGAGTCCATTAAAAATATATGTTATATATATTTAAAAAAATATAATAAATTATGAGTTTGACTCAATGATAAGTTTAAATCTTAACAAAACTTGGATTCCTAGACGTGTAGAATCCAAATCTCTTTATTTACATTTTTTTATGTTTTTATAGAGAGACCTCATATCCATTAAATTTTGCATTTTTTTTATGTTTTTATAGAGGAGCATATATTCATTTAATTTAGACATAATTCTTTGTACTTTTACCTTTTCAATACAATATTAGACATTTTTTTATGTGACAAATAAAAATCTATAGTTTACACATATAACTCTTTCTATTTTATTTGAGAAAAATGCATTGTTTTTATTTCTTCATATATGCTCAAGTATCTAATTTTTTCTTTTATTTTTGTTTATAAAAAAATCCCCTTTTTAAAATTTTTGTTTTAGTTCATATATAGGTGATGTCATAGGAGATCATATATGTGATATCTTAGAACAAAAACTATATTCAGTATTATTAGACAATTTTTTTAATACTCCTCTACATAACAATTTAAATACTTGTGGACATATTATACTGGATACCAAGCAAAAATAAATAGTTTTCACTACAATGATATTTTTGAATTTTTTTAATGTATATTATTTTTTTATTCATTGACCTACTTTTATTTTCTCAAATATGAAAAATAATTCAAATATAAAAATAATATGAAAATTTTATAAAGTTATACACAATTTTTATTTTTTAATGTCTATCGGGCCCTTAAAATTTTAGTTCGCCCTGAGCCTAGAAAATGATAAGACTGACACTGCACATGATAAAGATATTTTATTTGAAAAGAAAAACCTATTGTTCAGTGGTGGTGTTTGGCTTCGTTCTTCGTCGTCATCTGCAACTGTTGGGAGTAGTTCTTCTTAGATCGTTTTTGTTGTAGAGTTTTTTCTGCTTGTTTCTTAGCGCTGTTTTTTGTTCTTATTGTATGTGTCAATTCGTCGATCTCTCGAGAATCAGACTTGCCTGATCTCGAATTCTTACCTAATCCAAAAAAAAAAAAGATAGAAAAACCGGAAGAAGAAAAAAACTCATTAAATGTTGTGGTTACTGGTTAGAGGAGAGTGAAGGATGTTCCCAAATTGGGATCTAATCTCAAGTGGGCTTAATTAAAAGTGTGAAATTAAGTTTACACACTATGGGGCCCCATCCTTTATGGGCCCATCCTTTATGTGTATGTTTCATCACACACCACCATGTGAACCTTCATTAAGGCCATGATTTGATTATCCTTGTTTAATCTCCCATCCCCACCCCTCGCTGCAAATTGGGATTTGGAGGATCCATGATATATTCTATTAGGGGTGTGTATGGCAAACAAATAAACAAGTTAAAAATTCTAACTTTTTAGCTATTAAAATAATAAAGTGGTTTAATTGGTGTATGGGTTGCAATTTAAGTCAAAAATCGGTTAAAATAAATGGTTAAAAAAAAAGCCCAATAAGGGAGCTTATTTTATAGCTTATTTTTTCATAATTACAAATTTACCCCTTTTCTTTTATCTTATTTGGTTTGAAAGTACCACAATACCCCTAATAAAAATCAAATAAACTCCACTTTTTACAAATAAACTGTTTTTCGCCTCATACGGAGTTTATATTTTTTCATAAATTTTTAACTATTTTTACCAACAGTTTATAAATTTTACCTTGTTTATAATATTAGTCAGTTTATTAACTCCGTCCCATACGAACCCTAGGTCTCGATTGGTAACTTATGATCCCTCCTTTCGCAAAAACTTGTCATTTTAGCTCTTAGCACAATTTTTAAAAAATTCAATAATTTACTCAATTTTTTACTAATTTACCCTCATTTATTATTCTAATTTTCACTTTATTGAAAACTACAACTCACAACCCATCAATCATGTCAAGGGCATTTTCGTAAAGTGAAAGCTAAAATACCTACAATGACATGTTTTTATGAACAAAATCGAACCTCTAAAATGACAAGTTTTCGCGAACGGATGGAGTATTAGTTATATATATATACAGATCCAGTAAATAATTTACCAATTAACTGGCCGCTAAATGTATTAACTGATAGATTACATGTGCTTTATATTATATAGTGGGTCAAAGGGTCCATATCCATTGTAACCTATATATATGTTTAATCAATGAATGAAACCTCAAGGAGTACTTTACAATCAATCTCATCTTACATGGTATCACATATTCACAGTCTAAGATCTCAAAAACCCTACTTTTCTTTTCTTTCCAACTCTAGTCCACCCCTTGCCGCCGCCACCTCCCTCTCGACCACCCAGTGCCGCCGCCAGCCCCACCCTCTCTCGGCAACCCACAAAAGAGTTGAGGGAGATGGATGCAAAAGATCGAATTTAAACTAAACATGAATCGATCTACCTGGAAAAGAAAACATGGTTTTGCAAATGCTGAGACGTGGTCTCACATCAAAAATTTGAACAAGCTATTATTGTCAATTGATTTTACAATAAAATTTTATATTGAACTATAATTGAATGTGTACACAATCTCTTAATAATGAGTTCCAACGAACTTTAATTTGGTATCAGAGTGGTTAATTAGTCTTATTTCACATCGAAAGTTTGAACTATATAAGTTGATAGCTTATGTGTTGAAATTGCAAATTACCATTTATAGAAATTGCAAGCTAAAGACGCCATCAAGGCATCAACCACTTGCTTCATAAAACTGCATTAAAATTTTTTAACTTGAGATATTCTGAATAAAGAAATGACGAAATATTATAAAATCACTCTTAGTGAAAATAGTATTTTCATCCATATTTCATATGAAATAATAGATGTGTTTCTTTGCGGTCAAGTGGTCAACCTCCTTGGGGCATATTATAGAAAAATCATTTTTTTTTCTTTCAAATAAGTGCTATTATCCTATGCTCTTGGGGCATATTACAGAAAAATCGTTTTTTTTTTTAAAAAAAAAACCATAAGTATTGTGTAGCTTAGTTTAAAGAGAAGGAAGAGTAATTAGTGTAAGATATTAAGGGTTCAAATCTTATTGTTTACCTTTTTGCAACACTTTTTTTTCTTAACAAATTTTGTCCATTAAAAATGACACATTTAAATCATATTTGTATAGTTTTTTTTAATATTTTTCATAAAAGTATTCATTATGATACATATATATTTTTTAATAAAATCTATTAATTTTAATTGATATAAATTTTTTTATTATAAATGTCATATTTAAATCAGAATTTATATATTTTTTGCAATACTTTTCAATCCTGTTAGTTTTTTCAATTTAAAAATGACACATTTTTTTTTAAAAAACTTGAAATTTTCTTTCAATATTTTTCTTTTTTTTTTTTTTTATCATGCCACACGTACACATATTCTATTAATTTTTATTGTATGAATTTTTGCACTAACATTTCATATTTAAACTACAATTTCTAATTTCTTTCAATTTTTTTTAAAAAAATTTGCAGTACTTAGATACACCACAAGGGAGCTAATATTATCGGTCAATATTGCAGTACTTAGATATATCAGATATCGATATCACTTAATATATATATATATATATATGATATCTAGTGTTTAGTATAACTTGATATCGATATCATTTGATATCTAAATATCAAATTTTGAAATATTTAATATATTGATTTTAAAGGATATATATCATTTTATATTAAGATATCGTCTGATATTGATGTCAATATCAAATGGGGCCTAATGTGCTTCTAATTACATAACATTAATTCTATCAAGTAAAGTAAGATAAGAGTAAGAACTAAGAAATGTAGGTTGGGAAAGATAAAAACGCATGTTCTTAGATCCCTCCGGATTACTACTACTCGTGGCGATGGGGATTTCATGTTTGTTGTTTGTACAAATTAACGACATCAACTATAAAGATGCAGGTGGGCGAGGGTCCACCCTTTTCGATCTAGAGATCACGTGATCCTCCATCACACATTCACAAATCACAATCACCTACATTTTCAATTTTAATTAAATTTCAAAATTAAAATTGGGGTATATATTATATTTGGTGAATGAATCCAATTTCAACAAATTGTAAGTTACCAACGTTTGAGGAGTTAAACCCTACGTGAGTAAAAGTCTGAACCACTTTTTGTTATATACACCCTCCTTCCAACAATACATGAGTTTTTAGAGGTAAAATTTTGTCCAACAATAGATGATCTTTTATGTTTTTTAGGTAGGAAGTTGTAATGATTTGGGTTGGTTTGTGTGTTGTTGACTTTTTAAAATAATTTGATTGGTTAAAATGTGTAGTGGGTGTTAAAAAATACGGAGTAATAAAATTTATGAAAAAGTTAGTGCAATGATGATATTTTTTTAAAAGTAAAGTGTTTTATTAAAACTTGTGCAAAATGCTAAAAGGTCATGTATTTTAGGACGGGGGGAGTATTACAGTATGAAACACTTATTCTCAAAATCTTAAATCATATGTTGTATAAGTCCGGAACCACATGTGAGTAAAAATTTGAACCAATTTTGTTAATAATCTAAATCACTTTTTTTTTTGTAAACATATCCTGAATCACATATGGGTAAAAACCTTTACTTCTTATTAATATTTTGAATCACTTCTTGTAAAATATCCTGATTTACATGTTGTTTAAGTTTTGAACCACATATGTGTAAAAACCTGAATCAATTCTTGTTAATATTTTTAACCATATGTTTACAAGTTCTGAAACATTTCTTAATTTATATTATGAACCACTTATTTTCAAAATCTTAAACCGTATGTTATATAAGTCCTTCCATATGTAATTAAAAAAAAAACGTGTCATGATGCGAGAATTTCTAAACACATCTAAAAAAACCGAATTTCTTCCTCTATGTAATTTTTATTTTTTTTAAAAGAAAAACAAGCTATGCAGGAAATAAATAATGAAAGTTGTGATGCCACGTGTCTTTATTAAATGTACAAAATATGTATGATCGTGATTGAATGTGGATTACAATTTACAAGGCCATGGTTACTCCAATGTACTTATATCTGTTAAACGGGTTATTTGGATCGGATTCAGGTTAGGTCACTTTGGATCTCGGGTAAAACAGATTTCGAGTATTTCCGAGTTGACTAGAACTCGGGTTTGACCAAGTTTCAGATCATTTCGGATCGATTTCGGATTTGTCAATTTTTTCTTTTTTAAATTTAAAAAATCACGATTTGATAATTTTGCGATAAATTTTAATTATACACAACAAAAATTAATTGTATTTAATAATAAATCAATCGGGTCACTGGGTCAATCGGGTCAAAATTACCGGGTCATTCGGGTCACCGGGTCGAAACCCAGATTACCCGAAAAATTTCAAGTTTTTCGGGTTCGGGTTAAAAAAAAAATTCCGAGCTAAAATTTCTGGGTTCGGGTCGATAATTTTCCAAGCGTTCGGATCGGGTCGACCGAGTCGAGTTTGTTTTGCCAGGTCTAATTGTACTCGATCGATCCCGTAGTTTTGCCGCACACAAACGCAAGGATGGAGTTAGCTAACGTCTTAAAGGCTTAAAGCCAAGTCCACATGGACAACATTCACTCAACGTATCCAACTTCCATTTTCTAACTACCACTCCAATAACTTTTCTATAAAACAAATTTCTACATTTATTATTTTACTATAATAAATTCATAATTTAATAAATGAAATTCCGCAACAACGACCAATAAACAAAAAGGTCAAGATTAGAAGGGGTGAATGTATTTAATTTTACAGATTCTAACCATTTCTCTAAATTAGAGATTTTTTCTCTCTCATCCGATTTCAGACTGTTTTACAAGAGCCGTTGAGATTAAAAACCCAATATTTTCTCTAAAATTATCTCTTTTCTCTATTTTAATTACAAGAGTGGTTGAAAATGCTCTAACCAAGACAAGAGTTTTGAGAATGTGAGAATTAGGGTTGTTATATAAATTGAACAGCTCGAGCTCGGCTCGAAAAAGCTCGACTCGAGCTTGTTCACTTACCTAAACAAGCCGAGCTTGAACAAAATTTTAAGCTCGGTTGAAAGCACGATTCGTTCGATTTAGGCTCGAATTTATGGAATTTCTAAAAGAGGGAATTAAAAGAATTTTAACCCTTGCCCCGGTTTGGTTTGCACGCCTAACCCACTACCCGGTTCAATTTGCAAGGGCTAACTCTCCCCTCTTAAAAAATTGTACCCCATCCGGTAATGTTTACCTGGAGAAAACGGTGGTCTCCCTTTCCTTTGCCTCTCTCTTGCCCCAAATCGATAGCGGAAAATCAGGGAGAGAGAGATTGAAAGTGGAGAGCCGATCGAGTCCACAAGAAGGACAGGAAGGAAGAAGGAAGGCGCAGGCGCTGGAGCTTGACGGTGCAGATGCGAGGGAGAGCTCAGCCCTGGAGCGGGGTTTGAGCGAGAGTAAGGGAGCAGAAGAACAGGGAAGCCATGGGAGATCGGAAAACCTAAGAAAGGTAATACTTCTCCTTTTAAATCTCAATTCGTTTCCTGAGTGTGAACAATTTTAAGTTCGTCGTGCTAATTGCTACCGGTTGATTATGAAATCAATTGACGGAAATGAAAATCGGAAAAATGGTTTGCAGTGGTTGGCGACTTGGCGTGATTAAGGGTTCTGATTAGCAGCAAGGGTTTTGATTCGGAATAGCAAGGGTTCTGAAGAGGCGGAATCCCTGAGAATCTGAAGCACCGATCTCTCCAGGTTCCCCTCCGGGGCTTCCCCTCTCTCTGCTTGCTACGATCTCTCCAGTTTCCCCCAATTTTTTTTTAAATCAACGCATCTCTTGAAGATTTTAACAGTACGGCGGTGGTTGCAGTTCGGTTGAAACGAAGGTGCCGGCGAGGGGAAAGCGCTAGTGCCGACTGATCTCAGCATAGCCATTCCAGAGGGACTTATGCTTGTGTTGGTATGACTCTCTTTCCTTTCTCTTACAACCTTGAATTTGGGGAGTTTGCTGATTTCCGTCGGGGTGTTTGCAGCGCCGAGATCGGGGCTGGTGTGGAAGCATTCGATCGATGTGGGTGCCGGTGTGATAGACGCGGATTACAGGGGCCCAGTTGGGGTGATTCTGTTCAACCACTCGAAAGTCGATTTTGAGGTGAAAGCAGGGGACAAGATTGCCCAGCTGATCATCGAGAAGATCTTCACACCTGATGTGATCGAGGTTGAGGATCTTGACTCCACTCTCAGAGGCGCAAGCGGGTTTGGCTCTACCGGAATTTGATTTACCTTTGGGGATTTGTTGAATTGTTTATATGATTTTCGGTGTGGTTGGGGAACTTTGTCGATCACTTGGTAGGGCGGTAGTTTATGTAATTAGCTACTTGGATGAACCTTACCTTCTTCCATATGAATCAGCTAGGTGGAAACTTGTCCTTTTGTTCAAGGCATTTGTTTTTTCTGAAGCATATGACCTTTGGGTGGTGTTTGATTTCACAAACGTTTTGACAGAAGACTCTTAAGGTGCTAAAAGACAGATGAAATGGCCGATGAATTTAACAAAAACCATTTGAAATAAGCTTTGAGAGCCCAAAACAAAGTTGTGAAGGTGTAGAGATTTCAACCACGATTCTATGACAGGAACTCTGAAATTGGCCGGTGATGTGATCTATCTCCTTGTTCAATTGCGTTCGATGTATCTTGAACACAAAAGTCAATAGTTTCGATGCACTGACTTGTTTACCTTTCTCGAGTATTTGCCTATGAATCTCTTCTTACAATTCAGTTGGTAAATAAAAAAATTTGTTCTCTCCATCCATGACATGTTAATAGCAGTTCATGTCATGTACATCGTCTTTGAATGACAAGCTCGAATTTCCCCTAATTACTAAATGTGTGAACCTTTATAAGACGTAACTGTCATGTGCATTTTGACTCCTGTCATGAATCATCATTGATGGCCGTATCATAACCAAAAGGAACAATCGTCAGAGCCAAGGGTTTATTCTTGATTGGTGGAGGATCATCCAAATCCTGTCATAAAGAGTAGATCCGAAGAGGTAAATAAACACCCTGGATTTTTTTTAGATAGCAATTGCAAAAAAATCAGCTAAGATTCTCTCTCAACGCCTGGACACGTGAATTGTTTTACTTGACACGTGAATTGTTTTACATGACATGTGAATTGTTTTACTTGTCACCCACTAGAATATACATGAAGCCTATTAGATTGTACATGACAACTATAATGTGATCGCAACCCCGGATGATTTTTTCGTCAAATTATATAAAAAAAAAAGGAAAAGGAAGCATGGATACACTCATGACGCCTATTCGATTGTACACTCATGATTTTTTTGTTAGCAATTACCTGATGCGAGTGAAAAGAATGTCATTCAGACGACAAACTGTTAGCAATTAATCTTTGCAAGAATCTGAGAGTAGCTTTGTCGATTATGTCATACAGAGGAAACAATAGTGAGAAGGGATGTGAGTACCTTTCTTGGATAGATAAGACGAAGGCCTATAGGATCGTTCCTATATAGGGTCCATAAAAGATTTTGGTTTTGTATTTAGCATGTCATGTTATTTTCTTTCATTAAGGAGAAGAGGATCGATTCGCATAACCTGCCATGTTATTCCCATTATCTGTCATGTTAAATAGTATAACCTGTCATGTTATTAGAATTACCTGTCATGTGAAAGAGTATAACCTGTCATGTTAATAACATTACTTGTCATGTTATTTTCTTTCATTAAGGCAAGCTTTTCACAAATGAGTGACAATAGTTTGAGGCTTTAGCTGATCTATGATCATACGATGAGTGCAGATCCATTTGCATTCAGGCACAGATGCTCCCTTAAATGTTAATTACCTTAATGAAAGAAAATAACATGACATGTTATACGCGTTAACATGACATGTAATGCGAATAACATGACAAGTAAAGAGAGGAATCAACCTTTTTCTTCATGAAAATTCGGCCAAACATGAGGTATGGATTATAGCTCTGTAACTCCCTATTACCTGTCATGTGAAGTGACGTAGGTGACATGTCAAACCTTGGATGATTTCTGGGGTAAGTCTGCTCACTATGACTGTCATGTGAAGTGACGTAGATGACATGTCAAACCTATTACATGTCATGTTAAAACCCCATGTGTGTGATCATGTTAAAACCTATTTTGTATGGAAATGAGGGAATTAGGATTCGTGCTTGATACATGTGTGTGATCATTGTTTGTGATGCCAAGAAACTCTTTTATTGATGGTTAAATAAGTGATAAGATTCACTTCCACAGCTAGAAGGTGGTGTAGGAGGAGATTGTGAGCCAGAACAAGCTTACAGCTACGAAACTGGAGGAGGTCGTGTCTTGGCAGGTCGTGGACACGCTGTTGGCGTTAGACGGGATAGATAAAACGAATGCATATAGGATCGTTCCTTGATAGGGTCCATAAAAGAATTTGGTTTTGTATTTAATCTGTTGTGGATCATCACTTTGCATTCAAGTGTGGCACTTTCCATTTCAGCTCTCTTACATAATGAAGACAACAATTTGACAGTTTATATAATTCTCTCTGGGATTAAACAAAATTTATGTTCTGGTGATCTGATTAGTACAATGTATTTTACATGACATATAGGCTGTGTTTGGGTGTAGTGTTTATGGGGTTTGGGGGATGGGTTTTTCGCCTCGGGAAGACCGCCGCGGTGTTTGGGTGGTGGTGTTTATTGTGTTTGCTGTGTTTCATTATGGGTGTTTGCTGGATGGAAGTGGATGGGGTTTCCCCCCTCCTCCACCAAGGTTTGGTGGATGGGAAATCCGAAACCCCCCATTTTGCCCTTTCGACTTCCAATCCCTCATAAATACTTCCATCCCCTTCACTCTTCTCACACCCCGATTTCTGGAGAGCAAAAAAACCTGACGACGCGAGCGAAACCCTAAGATCGCCGACGATCCACACCACCAGTCCGCCGCCGCCGTCATCATCAGGTATCGGAAAACGCCCTCCACCATTCTTGTCTTCGACTGTGTCTCGCAATGTTTTGTTTGTTCTCTTCCACTTGTCGATTTAGGGTTTGTTGTACTGATTTTGGGGATTTTGATTTTGTTCATACATTTTAGGGTTTGTTGATATGATATTGTGGGGATTTTGATTTTAGGGTTTCTGCATTTGGTTATTCTGGTTTGTTCATATTCCCAATTTTGGGGATTTTCGATGGCCCAATGATGTTTTTAGGGTTTGTTGATATGATGTTTGGGGATTTCATATTTGCTTCCGCCATATTCGAAAGCTGTTCGTTTGTTCATATGCAGGTTTTTTATTTAGGGTTTGTTCATATATACGAGATTTGGGGATTTTTAATTAAGCCATTTTTATTCAGTGTTCTCCTACCTGTGGATTGTTCGGTTTTTGGGGTCATTCATGGGGAACATGTACTAGTTTGTCGTACCCATTCTCGTGTCCTCCATTTCCTTTTTTGAATACTTTGCCTGAAGTTTTGTCTTTTACCCAAAAAGCACAACTGAATGCACACCATCTCCCACTGTCACTTGTTGTCGCTTACCCCTTTGGCTGTGTTCATGAATCTGCAAAGAATTTGTTGCATTTACTGAACTGCTTTGTAATAGAAATGCAGGTTGTGGTTTCATATATATGTATACAGTGAGGGCCCTATGATGTATGTGGCTTACCCCTTTGCCTGTTCACATGTGTACAAGAGTTGTATATGGAAGTGAGGGCCCAATGATGATTTCATGTTGCTTTGTGACATTGCTTATTGCACAGGCTGTGACTTGAGGGCCCTATGATGTGGTCCATGCTCTCCTCTTTCGTTTCCCTGACTCTCAGTTTGGAATTGACACATGAAGTTGGCAGTCATTGCCTCTTCCATCTGTGTTGATCAACTGATATTGGGAAGGTCACCAGTGCCATTACTTATGCTTTTTCTGCTTGCATGTTGCATTCTGGTTGCATGTTGTATTGTTTTCATCCATATCCCCGAGGGTCCAATGATGTTTTCATTTCCCTGTCTCATGAGTTGAGGACCCAATGATGCTTCATATTTCTTGCATGGAAAATGAGGGCCCAATGATGCTGTGATTTCATATTTCCTTTCCCTTTCCCTGTCTCAGTTTTGTATTGACATGTGAAGTTGGCCTGAAAGCCCCTTCCCCTAATGTTGATCAACTGATTTAAAGGTTTATGAATTGAGGGCCCAATGATGTTTTAATGAAGCCTATTATTATTGCATTTCAACTGTTGAGTGTTGGATGGAAGGTGATGAGGGCTCAATGATGTTTTCATGACTTGTATATGCAGCTAGGGTGAACTTTTGTTGCCCTGTCTCAGTTTTGCATTGACATGAGAAGCTGGCAGTCACTGCCAACCTCTCTTGTTGATCAACTGATGGCAAGGTAACTTACTTTGTAGCTTCACGGCCCAATGATGCTACCCACTTGTGGGGCTGCCTGAGGGCCCAATGATGCTAAGCACATTTCCCAGCTGCCTGAGGGCCCAATGATATGTTCGTCATCGTGTTTTATCTTCTATTGTTGGACGACCTGTCACATTATTTTTTTCATGTGAATTGCACTTGTTCATTTTGAGTAACTGTTTGGTCATAGCTGAGGGCCTCATGTGTGTGGGACGACAGCTGCCTGAAAGGTAACATGTGCATTTCAACTGTTTGGTCATTGATCTGAATGAAGTAGAACTTCCTTGCCTCTTCACCTTGTGTTGATCAACTGATTTTTAACAGATATACAGTGAGGGCCCTTTGTTGTTGTCTATTATGCCTGTTATGATTGTTGTGATTTTATTTGGTCAGGTAAACTGCTCTTATTAGTTGATTTGTATATGAGCTGAGGGCCTTATGATGCTGTGATTTCATACTACCATTTATACAACATTTATCTTCTATTATTTGGTCATGTAACCTGCTCTTATTAGTTGATTTGTATATGACCTGAGGGCCTTATGATGCTGTGATTTCATACTACCATTTATACAACATTTATCTTCTATTATTTGGTCATGTAACCTGCTCTTATTAGTTGATTTGTATATGAGCTGAGGGCCTTATGATGCTGTGATTTCATACTACCATTTATACAACATTTATCTTCTATTATGTAATTTCATACTACCATTCATACTACCATTTATACAACATTGATCAATGCAGACAAATCAGGTTGTAAATGTTGTTGTTTGTCTCATCCTTTTCTTATTAATATTGTCCCTAACACGTTTCTTTTCCCTCAAAGCATGTACCCTTACTCCGACACGGACCCGGACTCTGATGCCAGCTATCAGTCGGGCGACCCCGACAAATATTGGTGGATAAGGGGGGATTACCCTTATGGAGACCCGTGGGCAGACTACGAGGAGGAACTCACTGACGACGATGAGGTGCAGTCTGAAGGCCAATAACTCCCTGATCTGAACGAAGAGGTGGACGAGTACCGCGAGCTTGTCAACGATCTCGAAGCTGATGTCGTGGAGCTCCGCGCACAGGTTGCCACACTCCGGGAGCGTGACATTGCCCGGGAGGCTCTTTTCCATATCCAACAGCAGGAACTCCACAGGGCTGATGAGGAGTTAGCCATCACCGAGGCGTCCAAGCTCGAGCTTGCTGAGAAGCTGACCAGGGCTGAGGCCGTGTTGGCCATCTCTGAGACGTCGAAGAAGGACCTTGCTCAGAAGGTGTCAGAAATTGCAGCCTTCCTGTGCGGGACGTGGGCTGATCATGCTTCCGACACCCTTCGCATCAAGCAGCTGTTGCGCGAGAGAGGCATCAATCGCTGGATCATCGTCCTCCTCATGGGTGTCATTGCCAGGCTCGCTAGAGGTAAGTAGGCACGTGTGGTTGTAACCCTTGTTCTTGAAGACTTGTTGCTTGGTTGACGAAACTGTTATCGTGCGCCCCATTTTGTTTTTTGTGTGGTGTGGTGACACAACTATATATATGACTGCATTATGATCCCCATCGAGCACCTGGGCAGTATAGGTTGTTTGTTGGGTCGCCAGGTGCTCTTTTGAACCATGTTTATGTAATCGTTGTTCGACCCTGACAATGGTGCTATCAAGCACCCCTTGTATGTAGCATCCACTACTCGGGTGCAGGTAGAAGACTCTAACCTTGTATTGCATCTATCAATGTTTATGATGCATGTTTATAATTATCATTTTGTTTGTGTTATAACTTCAAATAGAGTCGATGAACACCAATGACAACCATGTTGTCTGAACATTGGAGGATGACACACACACACTTCATTACTGAATTGAACCACACTCACGAACTCGAAACACATGAATTGCACTTTTCCGGCGCTCAGCTGTGCACTTTTCCGGCGCCGATTGTTGGCTGGCCGCCGGACTTCGACCGTTGGGGCCGCCAATCACCAAGGAGGAGCTCGGACTCAGCCGCCGGACTTCACCGGGGTCCCAAACAAACTCCCATGTGGAGTATCGGCATGATTGAAAATAAAGGGATGAGGGGTATGGGTGGGGGCAATTTGGTCATTTGACATGGATAAGTGGGGGCAATTCGGTCTTTTTCCTTCACTCCATCCACCAAAATATAAAAATACAACCAAACACAAAACCCAAAAATTTGGGTGTTGAGTTTTCATCTTTTACATCCCAAAAATCCACCTCCATCTAACACATCCCCTAAAATCCCACAAATCCCCAAAAATCCATCCAGTTCCCAAACACAGCCATAATGTATTTTACTTGACATATGAATTTTTTTACTTACCTGAATTTGAGACATATTCTATTCCTTTTCGATGATTCAGAATTCATTCTGCTAGACTTCTTTTTTTTGAACTTGGTTTCAAATTCAACCTTGGATGATTTCTGGGGTAAGTCCGCTCACTCTGACTGTCATGTGAAGTGTCGTAGGTGACATGTCAAATCTGTTACCTGTCATGTTAAAAACCCATCTTATGATGAATTCAACAGGAAGATGAAGTATCTTGACTTTTGATTTATTTTGATATGAAACTGCCTATAATTTGGTGATGTAGCAAGATTGACTTGTTCTAAACATAATTTGATAGTCGGCATTGATTCATGAATAATAAGCCTATGTGGGAATTGAACCCACATCTTTGTGTATGACCACAATGCTCTCCCATTGAGCTAATAGGCTATATGAGCATTTTTTTAACAAGGAAAACTACACAAAGGTAGAAGGGAGAAAGAAGATTCTGATCAAGGTGTGAAATATTATATTGGCTGGTAGTATATAATTTGAAATTATATTGGCTGGTAGTATATAATTTGCTTTGAATATTTGGAGGTTATAAAATATTAAAATGATATTAGGGGAAACACAGAGTTCAAACACATAAATATGAAACCTAATACCTCTTGGCCTTCAATCGCATAAGAACAGGGCGCATTATCCTCAAATTTCCTCATCAGCAAGTTTGCAAAACACACGTACGCACATGGGTTTGGTTAACAAAGACCTTAACTTGCAAGATATTTTCCTAAACTAGCATGTTTTCCAATCTCAGTTCATAATATAACAAGTAAACTTTGATTTGATGATATAGCCCAATTGATAACTAATTTCAGCTAGAAATTAAAGAGCTGATTTTAGACACATAGAGAGGCTTTATAGAAGAATTTTGCAATTATAAACCATGAGTACCTTTTGTTATTGTGATAACTAGAAGATAGTTAGCTGTGAAGGTTTAGATTTCTCCAGAAGCATTAGTGCGCGAAGATCATTCTCCATATCCATAACCTGCAACACTTAACTTGATGAGTCAACATACAGTATATTAGATTCTTTAAGTTTATATATTTTGAAGCAAGAACAAGTGCACTTAATTGTCTCTTTAACTGACAACGATGGCATTTGAAAGTAAATATAAATTTTAAGTAAATCTACTTACAACTAAGCTTGTAACATATCCAGAGACCTTAACAACTCCAAAAAGCACCCCAGTAGCAACTTTCTTCGTCACTTTCGTCCTCTTCTCCCTGTTGGAATACACAAGGTGTCATTTACATTTTAAAAAAAACACAACAAAAATAGAAAATGACTCTCTCCAAAAACAAACAGAAGCCAAGATTTATCAAATGACAAAATCAGTGGTAGCCAGGCAAATCCAAACTCAATGATACCATGATGATAGAAGATCTGAAGTCACAAGTATAATCCTAGTTGACAACACCTAACTTAGTTCAGTCCCTTCACATCTCACTCAACTCTGTTACTCTAGTAACACTCCCATATTTTTGGAGGCTGCAATTCATCTCACTTTTAGTTTAAAATTCTATAAACCAGCTATTTCTAGGCAGGGTGTTAAAGTAATACTTGGCTTCCACATTCTTGTCCATAGTCCTCAATGAACACATTTACGTTTGAACACAAAAAGAAATCTCAGGCTTCCACATACTTGACCATAGTCCTTGGGTTCGTCTTGTAATATATAATGGGTTTTAACAACATATCCCTCACAGCCAACACACAAGTCATCTATTCAGCACATCATCATTATACATTACAAGCTCCTTATCAACACAGATTTATAAACACATCCTTGAAAAGGAGATAAACACATCCTTGCACTAAACCAAAGCTTCAGCTTAGAAACCATATAGCAACAGAAAGAATGAAAAACTGAGAATACCTACTTCAACTCGTTTAACATTTGTCAAATCAGTCACATGTGAAGAGTGTTTCATTATATAAATCTCCGCACCCATGTAACTAATCCAGATTTGAATTTTTTTAACTTCTAGTCCAAGTCACTAATCCAGATTTGAATCTTTTTAACTCATAGGAAAGTCCTATCCTTTTCCATAGCACCCCAAAGATTGCAACTTTGTTCACAAATTGCAGCCCAAAACTCTCATGATAAACTATTTGTATTCATTCATTAATGCAAGTATAAAAAGCTACCCCCATCATCTAAAAGGATTCAAATTTACCTCAAGTGCTTTCTATAGCAGAACTAGAGGAATCAAATTCAACAAAGCTGAAAATCAAGCCAATGGATCTGTGCTATTGATAAATTCTGTAGTTTAGGTTAAATGTAAAAAAGAAGTATCATTCTAGGTTGGATTATGGGTTGAACTTCAAGGGGTTAAATAGTTTAATTTGGCTCAGTTTATTTTACATCAGGACAAGTTGCCCATACACAAGATTCAACAACACCAAAATTTGCTTGGAACCTGATGAAACTTGAATGAGAACTCAGCCGCATTTAGATAATGGCCATACCTGGGCTTTCAAAACCAACCTTCTGTAACACCTCTTTTTAAATCCCAAGGGAATGTTACAGCGCCAGTGAATCCACAGACTTTAATGTCTTTGAATTCACCTGAGGCTTATAGGGACATGCAACCATGCTCCCATAAACAAGACAGTACTTTAAGAAGTTAAATAAAATATGCGGAAGTCCAATAAATATCATAGTTTGAAATATATGATCACAATAACATAATCATAAAATATAAATAATTTCAAAAATAGCTAAAACTGACGAAGCATTGCGAAAACTTCAAAGTTTAAAGAAAACCGTCGTTTAAAAATCCATGGGTGATAGTCCTTTCTTCAGCTCTCTCCTGCTCCACTGCTCGTACTAAACCTGTAGAATATGGTCTGGTGTTTCGTGAGAACGAAGGACACCAGCCATCCAATAAATAGGATGGTTAGTACAATTAAGACTAGCAAATGATAGGGAAAATGTTCAGACTTTAACCTTACAGTGACCATAAAACGGTATGTCTTAGGTTAAGGGAATGACACGAATATTTATAGTAGAAACTGAATGAAAATGATAAAAATTCACACATGACTCGGATGATCATATCGATCGATTATAAGATAAGAAAAAGGAATTATACTCGAGGCAGATAAGTATAATAACTGAAATGATCACCTATTTAACAGTCGATAATAAAGATAACGATAATAATAATAATACTACGTGGTACCAGTCGGGCCTTTAACAAGGACCACGACCTACATCAGATCGTTGTTTTATCATCCCGCAGAGAATGCATTCCGGGATGGTGTTTCATGAAACCTTGTAAGGCGGTGGCTTAACGAACCACAACCTGCAAGTCAGTCTACTGCATAACTTGCCAAAGGCATAAAGCCACTCGCATCACGTGGTGCGCATTTTAACATATCACAACTAAGCATCACATGGTGCCTATCTTATCATATATAAACAATTTATACTAGGTGATCATAATAACGACATTAAATCAAACAGGGACAAGCATGGATAATTCAAAGGGTCTTATTATCACATGCCACTAGTTTGCATGAAAGAACAAACAGAACATCATGCACTTTAGGAAGAAGAAAATGGGCAACCTTTACTTATCTCGAGTTATAAACAAACAAATCACATTTAATACTATATCACTATAATTACTTTAATCATAATTGCCCATTAATTTAACTCATGCCAATTTATGATTAAAAAGATAAATTACATCAAGCAGACGGATATGCAATTTATCGAAATTGGCAAGGAAATTGGTCACAGGGCCGCATTCGACACAGAAGAATTTAAAAGGCACGTCAAAAGAATCACGAAACACGCAAAGGCCGTTTGAACGAAATCACTTGCCTTAACTTTCGTTGATCGGTTGACGACAACAAGACGAGAGTTTAGCACCTATTGAATCCAACGAAAAAGAAAATATTTAATATTGGTATTTTATACACTTGACTTTACTTAACTCAATTAGAAATTGAATTAATTGTATAAAGTTAATAATTTATACCAATATAAATTCCTCGCGGAGCGGGATCCGGTGTGGGTGCTTCGAGATTGCTTGATGTCGCTGAAACGGGCAAGAATCGAATAGTTTAGAAATATTGGCCATTTAACTTAGTAAATAATTAAATTAGGGCCAGGAATAGAATAAAAATAAGGGAGAGTTTCTGTAATTTGACCAAAGAGATTGAAATCTCTGTTCTTCCATTACAGAGGAGGGCGACGGAACTTCGATTGAGTGGCGCTTCCTCCTCCGACGATTGCAGCGGCAATGGCGGTGATCGGAGGCGATGGGCAGCGGCAAGGCAAGGGCCTCGGCGGCGATGGGTCGTGGCCAGGAAGCGGTCGGAAGTGGCTGCTCGGGCAGTGATTGCGGCGGCAAGCGGAGGCGATGGCAACGAGGGCTCGGCTACTGTCGTGGGTGTGGAAATCGGAGACGCAGGCAGCACGGCTCGGCCTTGGGCGATCTCCGGGCAGCGACTGCAGTGGGTGCGGAGGTGGTGGCTCTTCGGCGGCAACAGGGGCGATTATCGGAGGCAAGAGCGGCGACAATCGGGGACGACTCGGGGCGGCCTCGACCTTCTGTTTTCCGGGCAAGGCTGGGACCATGGTGGCCAGGCAGTGAGGGCAGGCAGGCGGTGGTGGTTCAGGGCAGTGGGTGCAGTCGGCGGCGGTCCAGATCAATTCGAGAGAGAGGGATGACGAGGCGGCTCGGCGGGTTGAACGATGATGGATGACGGTGATACGAAAGACCTTGAGGGCGAGAGCTTTTAGACTTGTGAGAAACCCTAAAGACATGACGTGTATCTATACTATCAACTGGGTTAGATAAAAGATAGATTTTACGTAGATTTTACGGAAAATAAATAAAAGAATCGGATAAGGATGGAGATAACGGGATGAATATTATTTAATTTACAAAGTTAAATTAAATAATAAGGATATTTAGAGTATTTATTTAATTAAATCAACTCATATATTATTTCTCTTTATAATAATTTAATTATTCTAATTCATACCATATATCTTATGTGAATTTATTAAATGACCAAATTCACAAGATATATACTATAGTTTGATATAATATAGACTTATTCAATCAAATAAAAATAAGAAATAACCCAAAAATAATTTGGGGTATTTCACCTTCCAATGTCCAAAGGAAATCCTTCGGCTCCTTCCATTTGAGCTGAATCCATGCTATCATCTCCATAGAGAAACTGAATGATAGAAACAAAAACTCATGACCAGAATTAATCTTATGCAGTTGCTCAACTCAATACCAGGATCAGAAACAAAAACTCATGCCTATTCGTATGCCAGTTTTAGTACATGATTGATCACATAGAAGAACCCAGTTTCAGTACATGAATTTCACATGCCCATATATTAACATGACGCGCATATCTTTATACATGACGGATGGCAATACGGACATGACAGTAAACCAAACTACACATGAATTGAACATGATCTAAACGGATTTTCATTACTCAATCCCATTTTTTGTTATCATCCCTCTTAAAGAATCTAAACAGATTTTCATTGCAATTGACTTATAAGTTGCTTCAAAGGTGTGAATAGCAACAACAGATCTCATATATGACAATCAATTCACAAAAAAAAAAAATCAATTCGGAAAAGAAAGAAAAAGGTGAGGAAGATATCTCAAATTCTCAATTCAGAAATTAGGGGATTCAGGCCTTCAGGTAACATGAAATTCATAAAGAGACAAGGAAGATAACTCGATTACCAAATTAAGGGATTTAGAGCACCTCAATTAAGAAATTAGGGTATTCAAATAAGAAGGAGAAGAGGACAACAGATGAAGAAATTAGAGCGAACCTAAGCTTGAAGGTGGCGAATCCGAAAAGGCATTGAGGCTGGAGGCGGCGTGACGACCGATGGGATGTCGGTATCTGCAGACCGCGGGAGATTAAATGAAGAACGGTGTGATAAAGGCATAAAGGCAGCGTCTCCGACGAGGGCACTATGACTGGTGGTGGCGACGGCGACGAGAGCGGATCTGTGAGAAGACGAGGGAGGCGAGGGAACTCAGAAGACGAGAGCGGATCTGTGAGAAGACGAGGGAGGCGGACCTGTTGCGTGGGAACTCAGAAGACGAGGGAGGCGAGGTCACAGTGTCCGTCTCCCTTCATGACCGGCTACCGGTTGAGCCAACAATCCGGATATCCGGAATTGTGCAATTTTTTTTCGGATGGGGTTAGGTGTGCAAGGGTTTCACCCAAGAGGGTCATTTTAGCAAATTTGTCATTCTAAAATTTCCTTTAAATTAATATGTTAGGACCAATTAGAACTACTTAGAGATCGAAAAAAGTTCGGCTCGAGCGCGTTCATTTCCTAAACAAGCCAAGCTTGATAAAAAATAAGTTCGTTTAAAAATTAGGTTTGGCTCAACTCGAGCTCGTTTAACAAACGAATCAAGCTTGAACATGCCAAATTCAGCTCATTCAGCTCGAATAACACCCTTAATTATGAGAATACCCGCTTATTTACTCTGTTCACCAAAATATATCATTTTAATATTTGCACAATCATTAAAGAAACTACTAAATTTTTTTTATTATATTCTTATTTGTTATAACACGATTTTACTTTCTCATAATTATAAGTAATCATTCACTAATAATTATAAGGATATTTTTATAAAATAAAGGCTCAAATAGTACATATGTGTTAAATTACGGTGGGTCATATACGACGTGGAGGGGCCACGCACGTTCAAGCGCAATACCCACACCAACTAAGCCGAGCACAAGCCGAGTGGGGTTCCATCCTAAAACCAATTGGTATTAGGTGGGATAGCCCACCTACTTATATGCAAGACTTGAATTCAATTTTTAATCCATGTAAGATCTGTATCCCACAACTCAAGTTATATTCTCAACAATATGGTCGACGTCTTTTTACTAACTAATTAAATTAGCATTCCAAAATGATACGGAGTATATTGAACGGGAAGAATATTAAGTTATGATGGAGTTAACTAATAAACAAAATATATAAAAGTTAAATTTCAACCATTAATAAAAAAAATAGAAAAATAAAATCTCATGTGTCGGAAATGGAATGTATGTAATGAGAAGTCAACCTCAGTGTGCCTAAGCAATTTTCTTCTTCGTTGGGGGTTCTGACGTTTGGAATCGGGACTGGCTGGGATCGTGGTGGTGTATAGGTGGCGACTTCGTATTCAAAAAGAGCTTCCTTGAACGTCCGTCTTCACTGTCCACAGAAGGTTCTTAATGTATCACTCACTAACGGTGCTACTTCATAGTAGTACGTGCTTGATTTCGTCCTTCGTCTATGTCTCCAACTTGCTAGTTTTAGGTCTGCTTAGGTTCGTCGTTTGTAGAGTGTGTAATACTGTAATGCTGGTTTATTGCACCGTTTTTCTATATCCTATTGTATGTTTCGACGGTATTTCGTCTGCCGATTTGTCGGCTTATTGAGTTTCAGGCTTGTCTCTCACTTTATATATATATATATATATATATATATATATATATATATATATATATATATATATATATATATAGGGGTTGGTTCCGGTGTACTCAGCCCTTAACGTGTATCATGTACACAAATCTGAGCCGTTGATTCACATAGATGATTATGCAGTTGAGTATGAATGATTATGCACTAGTATATGAAGGATTATTCAGTCGTATGAGTCTGTTTTATAGGTTAGTCATTTTGATTATTCGATGGTATCACTATATTATTCGATCGTATTGACGGATTATGCGATGGTATTGCTTTATTATTCAATGGTATAGCTTACTTATTCGATGGTGTTACAATATTATTCGGTAATATTATTCGATGGTAATATATACTATTGAATAATAAAGCTATACCATTGAATAAAGCTATATCCATGGTAATATATACTATTAATTATTCGGTAGCATATATAATTCAATGAATAATATCAAAAACCCTTAAGCTCAATGAATAATACAAAAACCTTTAAGCTCAATGTGGCTCCAAATGATTTCGAACTACAAAAAAAAAACACTACATTCCACTGAATAAACATATATAATTCAATGAATAATATCAAAAAACCCACCAATTCCACCGAATAATAAAACTGAGCACAAACAAAACGAAAATTCTTAAGCTCAATTATTATCGTAAATTTTTTTTCCGCAAAACTTATGCAAAGTGGGTGTCTATAGGTAGATAAAAATAAATTACATCAAAAAAAATAAAAATATTTTTTAAAAATGGCCGAAAATAACAAAAAAACAGCCAAAAAATTACTTCCCCCGTCACTATTCACATCCCCCTTTTCTTTTCTTTTCTCTTTTCTTTATTTTGATTATTGTGAGCCTTTGATTTGGTTTGATCCAAAGGCCGAGATTTGTGTACATGATACACAATAAGGCTTGCGTACACATGATCCATATTCTATATATATATATAATATAGTTGGAATCAAAATGTGATACACGTACTCGAAGATGTAACAAGTCTTACCTCCCAAACCGTGGCTGATAATGTCTCGTTCTCTCATATTCCCCGTGAGAGCAATACCATGGCTGATAAGGTCGCACACCTTTGCCACGGTCGTCCAGGGGATTGAGAACTTGCAAGATTCTGCTTTGCAGGATCTCATCCATAAGGATGCGCTCGGATAGGACCTCGTTCCTTTCCGAATTCCTACCTAATAAAAAAAAAGTGTTACCTCCCAAACACACAACTTTTTTTTTTTTTTTTAAAGTTAAACTAATTGAAGCACATGTCAAGTTACATATGTGCGAGAATTGAGCAAAATCAAGCAAGATTGAGCTTGACAATGGAGTAACTGATGAAGAAGAAGGAGGGAGAATGTGTTCTTCTGTGTATTATGAATGAATTCGGTTACCGAGGGGAGTGACGCTTTTATACAAGTCATATGGGCCTAATGAATACAGAAAAGATTAGGCTTAAGCCCACCACAACTTGAACCATAACATAAGACGTCATCCTCTTCCTCTATAATGTCCAATAATATGTGCTAGCTAGCTAGCTAGTAACCAGTGGCGGAGCTCGAGGTGTTCGGGGTGCTCGAGCACCCTCTGGCTCGAAAAAAAAAAAGCACCCCCTAGCTTGGGAAAAAAGAAAGAAAAAAAAACCAATTTTATTTTGCATATATTTAGTATTTTTAAGGTAATATAATATCTTTAAATGATATTTGAAACAAAAGTGTTATCTAGTTCAAGTGACAAGGGAAGTAAGGTAGAAAGTAAGGAGAATCAAACGGTGTTTGGTTCAAATCTTACTTCCTTAACTTTTTATTTGTTTTCACTGTATCATTAATTCTTCTTAATTTCTCTTTATATTTTTTGTTTCTATCGACAATTTCATTAAAAATGTCATATTTATGTTTAAATTATATAATAAACCCTTGTTTTCACTCTATCATTAATTCTTCTTAATTTCTCTTTATATTTTTTTGTTTCTATCGACCATTTCATTAAAAAATGTCATATTTATGTTTAAATTATATAATAAACCATTGCTTTCAATATTGGTATAAAAATAATTCTTCATCATTTTTATCGATATTTTTTGTTTCTCTTCTATTTTTTTGGTTACTCTCAACTACTTAAATACAAAAAAAAAATCACAATTTAAGTGTTTTTTAAAAAATAAAATTAAATCTTCTTATCAAGTATATACCAAAAAAAAATATTTCCCAATTTTTTTTAGCACCCCCTAGTCCTACCCGAAATCCTGGCTCCGCCATTGCTAGTAACGGATGGAATAAAATCACGGAATAATCAAATGACGATGAACCCTAATATGTACAACAAATTTGGGAATTCACTATATGAAGCTTCAATTCATCTAATCAAAACACAAAATGGAAATGAGTGATGTGGAGCATCGGAGAAGAGTGTATCCAAGACGACGAATTGCGAAACCTTCATGGCGTGGAATCCTTTTGATCTGATATTCTGATGGTGCTTTGACTGTTTTTTTTTATTGCATAGGGGGGTCTGAAAGGCCATCAATGTGAAGAAGCTGACATCCGCTGGCTGCAAAGTTAAGCTATGGATTGCAGATTCGTTTGCGTTGTATGAGAAAATGGGTGTTTCTAATCGATAGGAATGTTCATAAAGAGAGGTCAGGAGTCTACTAACCCCTCTTTATGAACATTGCGATAAAGTCGGATTGAGAACTTCATTCGTGCAAAGTATGAACTTGATTCAGGATCAGTGAACAACCGCCACTCCTGAATGAGTATAAAAAATAATTTCAAGGAGAGCATAGCCTGTAATTCCGCAATAGCGCTATTGCGGAGATCTTGCCGGAGCCACTCGCTCCCACAAGAGCTTGGCTTGTTCCTTTTAAAGTAGGTTGGGCCCAGTAGAGCTAAGACAAGCTAGAGGAAGGTCGTGTGTGCGGGCCCACATACGGGAGACTCGAACAACACATAAACCCGAAACGGGGTTCCATCTCAAAACCAATTGGCAATGAGAGGAGTAGCCCTTGAACCTTATATGTTGTTCAAATATTCTCTAGATTACCGATGTGGGACAACCACATTCCAACACGCCCCCTCAAGTGCAACGACATTTTTAGCCAACAAGTTGCACTTGCCACATGCGCTTAAATGAGAACCAATGTCCGCGACATGTCAACAAGGCCAGCAACCCCACTAATCCGAAGCCCAGACCGCAACTAGCCAAGCCCGGCTCTGATACCATGTTAAAGTCGGCTGGGCCCGGTGGGGCTAAGACAAGCTGGAGGGAGGTCGTGTGTGCGGGCCCACATACGGGAGACTCGAACAACACATAAACCCGAAAGGAGTTCCATCTCAAAACCAATTGGCAATGAGAAGACTAGCCCTTCAACCTTATATGTTGTTCAAGTATTCTCTAGATTACCGATGTAGGACAACCACATTCCAACAGTTCCGGCCCGGATCCTCGGGTCGAAATCCTTCAAGACAATCACTTTTGGGCGACGAGGATACGCAAACTCGACACGTCGGAACTCAATCTCCCCCACGAACGGGCTCGTTTGTGTCAGCGTCTTGGTCATCTGATCAAGGATTGAAAAGACGGAGCCCACCGCTTCCCCGCCCCTCACGATCTCCGAGGCAAGGCTAACGGTTTCAACCACCGAATTCGCAGTAATGACCAAGACGACGAACACCTTTTTTAAAAACTAGTACGATTTTTTATGTTTTAGAAGTAATAATTACACTTTTTTTTTACTTTTGCACTAATAATAATATAACTAGTATGATTCCTGCACCATGACATGTTTTATTAAAACTAAAATATTATATATAAAAATATTATAAAATATTAATAAATGTTAAGATAAAAATCATAAAAAAAACTTTACAATAAATGTATCTTATAATTATGTCAGAAAATTATTATTTTTAAAATCTTATGTAAAGGAATTTTTTTTCAAAATATTCAAAGAAAAATAAATTTTTACAAAAAAAATCACAAGTTGAAAATAATTACAAAAATATTCAAAATTTGCAGGGGAATAAAAAAAACGCGATCTAAGATCGCGTTTCATTCACAAAATGTAAAATCTGAAGGGTGTAAAAAAATAAACGAAAGAAACGCGATTTAAAACCGCGTTTTATAATTAATTTAGGGTAAAACGCGGGTTCAAACCGCGTTTTTACCGACTTTTATTTTTAAATTAAAAAAAAAGGGACTGAAACGCGTCATCGGGCCGCGTTTCACTTGTAAACCCTTCTTCCTCCCAAAAAAAAAAACCGCAGTGTCTTCTTCAATCTTCATTCCGCCATCATCGTCTTCTTCTTGAATTATAGGCTAGCCATCGGCCCATCGCCATCGTCTTATTCGTCACCGTCGTCTTCTTCATTCGGATCGTTTATCTGTTGGAATGGTGGATTGTCCCACATCGGTAGTTTAGAGAATACTTGAACAACATATAAGGTTGGTAGGCTACTCCTCTCATTGCCAATTGGTTTTGAGATGGAACCCCGTTCGGGTTTATGTGTTGTTCGAGTCCTCCCGTATGTGGGCCCACACACACGACCTCCCTCCAGCTTGTCTTTGACCCCACCGGGCCCAGCCGACTTTCACATGGTATCAGAGCCGGGTTCGGCTAGTTGCGGTCTGGGCTTCGGATTAGTGGGGTTGCTGGCCTTGTGGCAAGTGCAACTTGTTGGCTAAAAAAATGCCGTTGCACTTGAGGGGGCGTGTTGGAATGGTGGATTGTCCCACATCGGTAGTTTAGAGAATACTTGAACAACATATAAGGTTGGTGGGCTACTCCTCTCATTGCCAATTGATTTTGAGATGGAACCCCGTTCGGGTTTATGTGTTGTTCGAGTCCTCCCGTATGTGGGCCCACACACACGACCTCCCTCCAGCTTGTCTTTGACCCCACCGAGCCCAGCCGACTTTCACATGGTATCAGAGCCGGGTTCGGCTAGTTGCGGTCTGGGGTTCGGATTAGTGGGGTTGCTGGCCTTGTGGCAAGTGCAACTTGTTGGCTAAAAAAAATGTCGTTGCACTTGAGGGGGCGTGTTGGAATGGTGGATTGTCCCACATCGGTAGTTTAGAGAATACTTGAACAACATATAAGGTTGGTGGGCTACTCCTCTCATTGCCAATTGGTTTTGAGATGGAACCCCGTTCGGGTTTATGTGTTGTTCGAGTCCTCCCGTATGTGGGCCCACACACACGACCTCCCTCCAGCTTGTCTTTGACCCCACCGAGCCCAGCCGACTTTCACATTATCCGACGATGTAAATGAAGGCCGAATCGTTGTCTTCTACATGGTCTTCCCCATTCCACCTCAAAACCCGTCGGAACACGCAATTGAACCTCCCAGAAGGCCGAATCGAAGGCCAAATCGAAGGCGGAGTGAATGCGTGGATGCCGGGCGGAGGAGACGAAGCTGCAAATCGGGGGAATTAGGGTTGGGGGTTGTGGGTGAGAGGAGACGGAGCTGCAAATCGGATAGACCTGCTGCCGACGATGTCGCAACCGGCCACCGCTCCGACGAGATCCCCACCACCGGCCGCATGGCCGCCGGTCGAAGGAGATGGAGCTTCCCTCTTCCCTTTCGTTTTGGTTTGGCGATGTAGCAAATGAAACGTTGCCGCGTTTAAGTCCTTTCTCCTTTTTTTTTAATTTAAAAATAAAATTTGGTAAAAACGTGGTTTGAACCCGCGTTTTACCTTCGTTTATTTTTTTTCATCCCCCAGATTATACATTTTGTGAATGAAACGCGGTCTAAGACCGCGTTTTTCTGATTACCCTGCAAATTTTGAATATTTTTGTAAATATTTTTAATTTGTGAATTTTTTTGTAAAAATTTATTTTTCTTTGAATACTTTGAAAAAAAATTCTATGTAAAGTATAATAAATAAATATAGATATTTTAAACTACTCATTAATAATAATATCAATATCATTATAACATTGTTTAAATGTGATGTGTCATAATCAATAATTATATTCAATATTTTGAATAGATATAGATAATTAGTAAATAAATTTGAGTTAAGCCCAATAGTTATATTATATTGAATTCAATGTTTTGAATTAAGCCCAATAGTTAATAAAATTAAAGGAAAAAAAAAAGAATTAAAGGAAAAGGAAGAAAAAAAGAGGATTAAAGAAAATCAAAAAAAAAATGGCAAAAAAAAAAGACTGGTCAAAACTTCTAAAATGCCTCTAAGATTGACGTATCTAGAGCTGGCAAAATCTGACCCGACCCGAAAACCCGACCCGACTCACCCGAACCCGAACCCGATCGGGACCAAAAAATCTGGAGTCATTCATAACCCGAACCCGAGATCGAACCCGACCCAAACCTGACTCGACCCGAAACAGACCCGAACACAGATAAACCCGACCCGACCCAACCCGACTCGAATTGAAATGGTTATTTAACATTAACATTTTAATACTTAAATGTTATTTTTTTTAACACAAGTTTATGATTATACTTTAACATATAAACACCAATTATTTTTGTTAATTGTTATCGGAGGAATAAGAACTCAAGTAAAATCAATAGATAAGCAGATAAGTCAATGAGTCAAGTAAGTCAACCGCATACATCAAATCAAAATATCGATACATATTACGAGTCAGAAATGCTAAAAGTTCACCTAATTTTTTTTCATAAAGCTAACTCTTAAGGGGTTTTTTCACCTAAAAAATTATATTAGACTATTAGTGTTAATAATTCTATTAATTCTAGTAGTTTTCGTTTTTTATAAATGGACTTCTTTTTTATAAATATAAGTATAATAATTCTATTAAATTTCATAATTATGGGTATGAATAATTCTTTTTATAAATATAAGTATAATAATTCTATTTTTTTGCGGAAAAAATTATTTATATCCAAATCAATAATTTTGTAGTTTTTATTTTATTTTTATCTATATTATTATATTTTGATAGAATTAATTATTTATAACTAGATTTGTTAAAAACTAATAATAATAATGAAAAAAAACTAATGGGCCAAAAGCTAAAAATGAAATGGGCATTGAAAATGATACGGGCCAATGATATAGTCAAACCACAAATAAGTCCATTTGTAACTTGCTAGTTAAAATAAGGTTAAAACTTAAATGTACAATTAATTTGATTTAATTATAGCACCGATCAATTGGTTTAAATGTTTAAAAAAGGACGATGTTGCCGAATATCGAATTTCCGATTATGACTTTTTTGAAAATCGACCGACAATCGATGAGTCAATAACAATGAGTGTATTCAACCGAGTCAAAATTACATATTCAAGTATTCAACCGAGTCAAAATCATTTATTTTAAGTAAATTACATATTTAAGTGTTCAATCGAGTTAAAATAATTTATTTTAAGTAAATTACATATTTAAGTATTCAACCGAGTCAAAATCAACCTAATTATCCAAATTCCAAATGGGTCGAATATGATTCGACCGAAAATGTCAAGTACAACTATACCGCTATACTATACCCACTTTGATTCGAAACTCAAATGACCGACCCGCCTCTTGACCCGAAACCCGAACGAGACCGACCCGCTTTGACCCGAACCCGAATGGGCATGACCCGACTTAACCTGAAACCCGACCAATCTAAAATTCATTATGACCGAACCCGACCCGAGCCCGACTAATGTCCGACCCGACTAATACCCGACCATAAATTTTACCCGAATTGACCCGACCCGAGCAAGCCTGACCCGAACGACCGACTTGCCAGCTCTAGACGTATCATCATAAACTCTTCTAAATTAATAGTTTCTATAGATATAGATATAGATATATGTTTTTTTTTATTAAATAAAAATTCGAGATGAGATATTTTGAATCTAGATGGTCGACAAGTCGGCAAGTGTGCGACCATCAAAACATATAATTAAAAATCGAAAAGGTGAAAAATTAGAAGTTTGAAATAGAGGGGAAATGCACAAAATAACCCAAAAAACTAGTTTATTTACAAGGTTAACCCAACTCGATTTTAAATTTTGGATGGGTGACGAGAATATGTCATCTCTCTCCTCTGCATACTCTCTCTCTCTCTCTCTCTCTCTCTCTCTCTCTCTCTCTTCAGTGGTTACAACGGGTGAGGTAACGGGGGATTTTGAGGGAGAGGGTTACATTTTTGCAATTTGTTTGGATAAGGGATAGGGGTGCAAAGGGATCATGTCCTCTCTCAAAACTATGACCTACAACCGAATAGAGAGGCTTAGTGTGAGTCAATTCACTCGGGAAAGAACAAAGAAAGGCCAATCAATTGTTTAAGGTGTCAATAATCAATTTGAATGAGTAATTTGATTGCGGCAAAGTAATGGCGGGCGAATTAGTTAAATTTGAAGAGGGTACAATAGACATTGCTATAAATTTTGAGTCAAATAATGCTGGTGTTGTCTTAATATTGGGTGATGGTTTGATGATACAAGTGGAAAGTTCTGTAAAAGCAACGGGAATAATTGCTCATATGCCGGTCAGTGAGTCTTATTTCGGTCGTGTTATAAAGAACGTGTGTCGTAATGTTAGAGAGTGTCGTAATGTCAAATCCTACTCCATAAGGATCAAAACAAACCTATGCTTACAAAACCCTTTTCCCCATTTTATTATCTAATTTCCATATAAGATTTGATTCACTCCCATTCGATTCATTACCCTACAATATCTCTAAAGGGTGCTTCGCCCGCCCCGAGCTCCCTAACTCCGTCACCGCCTCCAAGGCTCTCCTAACTCCGTCACCACCTCCAAGGCTCCATCAAAGGAAAAGTCAATATATAATTTTGAATCGAATTGTCCAATGCAATACTCAACTAATGTAGGCTACAAATTCACATTAACCAAATAACAAATCCACACGAAAAGTATGAAAATGAAACGTGTATGAATGGTGATGTAGGCAACAAAGTGCAGGGACCAAATCAAATAAAAATAGAAGAATTGGTTCTTTCCTGTTGTAGGAATTTTCAATTGTTTCTTACCCTATATATATTTTCCCTTCAAAACAGCAACAATAATATCCTTTGATAGGAAAGTAATATCCTCTTTGATTATTTCTTATTACATAAATAACATCTCTATCATCCACAAATAAACTCTTAATTGGTAACTTGATAAGAAATATGCATATATAATCGAATAACTATCATATAGAGCCTATTCAAAAAAATGATACACGTACACTTAGTGTATTCACCATTTATAGGTGGATCATCTGTGAGTGTATTTGTAAGGTATGCTCTCTTTGAAAGTCTAACTATCATATAGAGCCTATTCGGAAAAATGATACACATACACTTAGTGTATTCACCGTTTATTTTCCTCTAAGGTTCAATATTTAAAATTTAGGGTACGTGATTATTGATATTTTCTAGAGTTTATTATTTCTAATATGGGTATAATAGTGTTAAAGAAAAATTTTAGGATTATTTTCATAGTTTTGAAAGTGGTCGATAAATTCTTTTAAAAAATTATACATTGCAAAAAGATACACCAATACACACCTGTATCGTCCCTCATAGAGTTGAATTAACCAAATTATATATTATATATTATGATTATCGAGTTTTCTATCCTATGCCCCAAGAGCATAGGATAAAACCTAAATTGGGAAAGATTCTCTCAAAAAAAGGAAGCGACCCTAAGAATCTAATTAAAAAAATGCTAAACTAATTAAAATTTAAAAAAAATCCAAATTTAGGGTCTTATCCTGTGCCATTGGGCATAGCCGCATAGGATAGAAAAATCGTATTACTATTTTATTATTATTATTTATTACTATTATTATTATTTAATACTCCCTATTTGTTTTATATGAGTATAAGAAAAACTCTTTATTCAAAAAAAAAAAAAACTCCATGTGTTTTTTTAAGTAAGATAAGAATTCGGTTCCCTAGACAAGTCTAGAGAAACCGAGAGACCGGACAAGCCGATACATGGACTAACCATCGTGTACAACTGGAAGCAAATGACATAAAAGAAATTACAGAAGCAAATGACAGAAATAAAATTACAAAGAAAACGTACAAGTCATCCTACACTGAAAATCACAAGCCAAAGAGAAACAAAACGATCAGTCAAAGGAACGACACACAGAGAACTCTCGGGAACATTAACGGTCACCTCAGATTATGGGACACACAGAGAACTCTGAGGAACATTAACGGCCACCTCAGATTATGGGCTCAAAAGAGTCATCGGATGTCAACAACTCAACGCACATCCACAACATTATCGAATATGACAAATCAAACACCACTAAAAAAAGTTTGCAATACAACAAGAACTAGTACTTTTCCCGTACCTTGTACGGGTAAGTATTTTTTATTGAAAGTTATCGCTTTAGTTCTCCCCCGTACCATGAATATATTTCATTTCATTTGAATCTTGTAATGATATCCATTGCATTTAAATAAAAAATAAGTTACATCTCTCAAATTGGAAAATTCTTCTTGATTGATGACCTATGAGTCTAAGACACATTGCACACTTATAACTCAAGGATTGTGTGTCATCTTTATATTCGTCCTCATTTACAGGATTATAGAAATGAGACTTTTAGATAGGAGAAGAATGGATGACTTACATATGAAAGTAAGTTCTCCGGAGTATATCCAATAGCGAATACATTTACATAGACTTATCAAACATCAAATGCCTCCCTTTTAGGCCTTTCGGGTTACCTAGTAACCTCACCAATAATATATATGTTAAGTTACAAACACGATGTTATGGCAGCAAATCACAATAACATTTAAATTACCTAGATGTACCATTCTGCACTAAGTAGGATTGCAAAACTAACATCCCACACAAGTGAAGTCCGAAATATTGGCCATGAAATATTTCACACCATTGTCGTGAAACCAGCTGGAGTAAAACTATAAATTCATTTTTGGGATGGTTTTAAGGTGTTGCGTGTTACCATGGAGTCCATATATTCCAAAGGTAACCTCCATTTGAGTATTTCTTTTCATATGTTTATATAATTAACTTCTTTTTTATTCAATATCGAAAACTGTTTTTCATGGCCATGAAACATTTCACACCCTTGCTGTGAAACCAACTGGAGAAAAACTATAGATTCATTTTGGGGATGGTTTTAAGGTGTTGTGTGTTACCATGAAGCCCATATATTCCAAAGGTAACCTCCATTTGAGTATTTATTTTCATATGTTTATATAATTAACTTCTTGTTTATTCGCTATCGAAAACTGGTTTTCATGGTCATAATGTACTTCAAACCATGCCTATAACGTCATTGCACTCATATGAAATGCAATGTCAAATAGACAATTAAATATATCATTCAAATAAAATTATATAATCCCAAAAAGACAAATAACATTAACATCATAAGGAAATTGTAAATGTTCAAACAAACCACACTTGAAGCCACAACACAAAACGGAAACAAAACAACCAAATGTTCAACAAACCAAACTTCAAACCCCAAATCAAAGGAGGCAGCCAGTTTCTTGATTTGAATATATGTGCATAAACCTGGTAAAAAATGACCTAATTCGTGATTGAACCCAATCAAATTTCCCAAAAATGTTATGATTTAACGGGCAAATACATCACTTTTTACTAAAAGATTCCTAATTTCAGCTATAGATAAAAAAGCACACTTCCAACATCCTTGCCATGCTTTTCCTAGCAACATTAAGAACACCAATTCCTGCACTGAGCCCAAGCAACAACATTATTTTGCTTGGGGAAGTCAATCATTGATCTTCCCTGAGCCCTCAAAGCTCCCAAAAACCAGCGATTGCAACACCTGCTACTCTACATATTAAGATCAACAATACATCAATGATGTAACTTAGCAATGATCTTTATCGATTAGAAAATCAACTTCAATAAATAAAGAGAAAATGAACCCAGAAGAGATGCTACTAAATTATTGATAATAATACTACATCCAGAATCGGAAATCCTGTTAAAGATCAATCTAAAATATGTGGCGTAGTTGTCAATAAAAAAAAAACATAGTTTAGTTTCATCAATAATCAAAAGGAAATAAAAATAAATAAAAGCACAATTTAAGATACAAGTAATTAACAAAAATTACATGGGGCAAAAAGTTGTACATGTACATCATCATTAAACATTCTGTAGTTATGCCTATAGTGTTGCAACAACTTGAATGCCCATTTGCTTTGGAAATCTTCAAACTGCACACAATGCATACCAATTTAATTATCCAGTATAAATTCACAAGCCTTGAGGGGTTAGCAAACCACAAGGAAGTAATCAAGAAATAGATCCAAACTCCAAACAAATCAAAATGGAAAAAAAAGCTCCAAACAAAAAAATCCCAAATTGGATCCCAAGTTACAAACCATAAGCTCCAAACAAAATATCCATCTCCATGTCAATGTTCCAGTTTGTTACAGCCATAGGTCCTAATGCCCGTGCTTTTCTCTAATTCTCTAATTGAAACCCCGAACCCTTAATTGAACCCCTAACCCCTAATTGAGTATGAACTCAGCCAAAATATTCATCTTCAATTCTCTATAGTTACAAATTGATGAATAGATGATCATTTGAGCACGCTAAGGAATGCCAGATCTGAGATCTCTCTATCCCAAACTCCAACAAAAAAGAAAAAAATACAAAGCGATTACAATAGTTACAAAACCAATCTATAAATCTTAAAATTAAGATCTTGTTGATATTCACTCATGAAAGAGAAAATGGAAGAATAAAACCCAGAGAGATGGAGAATTACAAGGTATCCATTACATGTTGAAACCAACACTATCAGCAGTCATTGAAATGGGAAAAAAAAAAAGAAAAGAAAGAGAAGCCACCTGATATCGTATTTGGTCAAGAAAGGTTCCACCTATCAACCCTGGCACAATAATGTCCATGACAATTGTTGGGATGTAGTAGTATACTCAAAATGAAATGAAGAAAAAATACAATACTTGAATCAACAAATTTCTACTCGCAAACACTTATTGACATTTTTTTTCAAAAATATAAGATGGTCACCTCAGAGAGAAGAGGGTATAGACCATTAATGCAACCTTCAGCCACAACACCAATGCACAAAACTGCATCTTATCTTTCTTTCCAGGATTGATCATCCGTAGAGGAAAGTTTGGCCTGCAGAAGAGTGTAGAAATGATGTTACAACAATAACAACTAACACTCCCAAAAGCTAAATAAGATCGATATGCAGCTTCTCTTTTTAAAAAGAATTCTCTCCTCTAGCTCATCTACTGAATAATATGATAAAAGTTAAAAGACATGTGCATCTTGTCTAAAAGGTTGATCATTTATGATTTGGAAAAATGCCAACCAAACCCAAGTGTATCATTTAATTTTATACAAACCGATATAAGAATCACCATACATCATAATCCCTAAAAATTAATTGCTAAATAAAGATGAACAAAAATAAGATTTCTAAATAAAATAAAAGGGAACATCTTAAAAAAGATCATGAAGAAATAATATAAAAACTAACCATTTAAAACTCAGAAAGTAAGCGCAGACCTTCAGTTTTAACATGACAGTAGGCACAAAGTAAGATATATTACTCGTCGCACCAAATATTACTTTTTTGTTGCTTCATGACCAGCTGATCTTGGAGTTATCTTTTATAGCCTTTTCCCTTCCATCCCCCATCTGCAAGAATAACATAAAGTATTATTTAAGAATAAGTAATCAAGAAATAGATCCAAACTCCAAACAAATCAAAATGGAAAAAAAAAGCTCTAAACAAAAAATCCCAAATTGGATCTCAAGTTACAAGTCATAAGCTCCAAACAAAATATTCATCTCCGTGTCAATGTTCCAGTTTGTTACACATAACCCAAAATAATTATGGTGTGTAACAACAAATAATGACTTTATTTCAGTCCATTTCACAGCAATGGCATGAAAACAAATATGGCCATAATCAAATATACTCATTCTACAACTATAGGCGAATGTGTTATTAAGCTATAGGCAGAAAACATGTGCATGTATCAAAACCCTTAATATATATTTAAATCTTTTTATTAACATAATTAAAATATTTATGAAATTACATTCTCAAATAATATGAGATGTCTACAGCTTATAACATTGTTATGATACCTAGAAACATCGCACTTTAGTGAACTCTTCGAACCAAAAGATTATCTTTCATCTAAAGTAAGCAAATAAATTCACCAAGTTAAATAGTTCAAGAAAATTCAACTCGGCACAAACTAAGGCATAATAGCAATTGTAGGAGATCATCAATGGAGCAATACATATCACAATTACGGAGTGCTACAAGGAGAAAAAAAAAAAAACCAAAAAGACTTCAAAATCTATGACAAAAGAAGAGATTTTTCATTTGAGATAAATACTTTAAAAGAATATAATAGCATACATGGGATTCGAGAAGTCCCTTTATCACGATCAAGACCATCACCTTGCAGATTTTGTTGAGAGTAAGGTGATTTATCATTCAAGAGGCTGTCAAAAAAAAAAGATGATATATCTTAGAGATTAAATACCTCTAGTTCAAGGTCTTATATTAAACCTTATTGACTTGTAAATTGAGATTTAGAAGCATATCTTGTTCTTCATCTCTGGATAATAAAATCAACATAAAGATAGTTGTACAGTAATAGTAGGGTTGGGGAGCAAAATAACGTTCCTTCTCCCAATAGCAGCTTCTAAAAGAAAAAAGAAACAACGACATAAATAGAAATTTAAACACATCACATTAACAATAAAAAAAAGAGAAGAAAAATTAAGGAACTGGCGAGATAAGCCAAGCCGTAAAAAGAGAGTCAAATTGGATAACCCATTCACCTCATTGTATCTCAATTTCATCTTATCAAACTCTAGATCAATCTATGCCAAAAAATAGCAAATTAAATCATAGCATATATCAAAATAGATTGATTAACTGGCAAGAAAATCGCCTCAAAATCTCCAATACCCGCATCTAAAATCGATCCAAAAACCTGTCAGGGAGAGGGAAAAAAAAAAGAACAACAAATTAAAACTAATTCAGGAGCCACAGTCTTTAAACATAAAAAAGAAGCTAATTCACAAGTAGAGTTTGTCAATCATCAGTAGCAAAATTAGGAAACTAAACATATTTCTTATCCAGATGAACCTAGTAGCAAAATTAGGAAACTAAACATATTTCTTCCCCAAATGAAGCCTAATTATTTCAATCTATTTCACAAGTCAAGGCTTAGGAAAAGAAGAACGGACGTATCAATAACTTCACAAACACCTATGACACTACGGTTGATATTCCAAGTACACCTATGACTTAGAAAATATATATATGGCTTGCAAGCCTTAAATTATTCAAATGAAAAAGAAATTATAATTGGATTGTGAATGAATTACATTCCATGAGGTTGTGCAAGAACCAACTTAGTGACTATAAGCGATCGTTTCAGTCAGAGCATTAAGCCACAACCTATTCAATTTTTCGAAAGCTTATAACTCTCAATTTGATTATTGCAATTTTTTTTACTGAAACCCATCAATTTCAAAACCCTGTGAACTCTAATTCTGCATTGGTACAATTTCAATTTTGTGAAACCCTCAAAATCGAAATCCCAACATCAACCAACAAACCCCTCAAAACGGAAGCTTTCGGACATTGACAAATGTGTGAGAGAAACGAATTCAAGAAATACAAAGCGGAATTAATTGCTCAGAAAAAGAAATTGGCTACCGGAAGGATTAAAGCAACAAAATTAGGGTTCTAGAGGAAAAACAAATCAGAAATTCACACATGGTACCTTTGCTTTTCTTCAATAGCAGCGGCTGTGGATGGTGCTGGTTATGATCCAGACGATTAAGCTTGCCACCCAATCGTGCCACGACTCCACCAAATTGCCTTCTCCAGCCCTCGTCGACTACGACACTGTCCACCAATCTCCCTTCTTCAATCGTCAATCGATTGTGCCCCACCTCCACAATGCCAGCCACCAACTGCCCTCCTTCGGCCGCCAATCGATTGTGAGGAAGAAGACAACCGTGGTGAGAAAACCTATTTCTTGCTCCAAATAAAACCAATTTCATTTTTGTATTGATAGGCAATAGAACGTGGGTGGAGAAGAAGATAATTGTGTGGCTTGAGTGAACGGTTGGAGGAGAACGTGGTTGCAATGTAAATGCTTAGGGTTGCTCACAGAAGGACACGTGGCGCAATAAGGGTGGATAGCTATGCACATCAACCCACAAACCCGACTCGAAGCCAAACCATTGCCCCTTAAAACTCCATGTGATATTTAAAATGACGCCTGTAGATTCATGTCAGAAAGTTGGATTTTTTTTTTCAGGGAAAGTTGGAACAGAAACGTCTTTAACTTCTCATCGAAACAGTTTTCAGGTTTCGAGAGTCGTCGTCGTCGCCGATTGGTGCACAGATCATGGCGTCTCTGTCTTCACTCTGTGATTCCCCGGCATTGGTTCATTGTTTCCATTCAAACGTCGATCAGACTCGATTAAACAACGTCCATTTCAAATCATTGAAAGGTTCGCATAGATTCACTCGAAGAAGAAGCATCTCCACTATTAGGGCTGTCGCTGGTTCAAATTCAAGCTTGAATATCGACTTCGATGATCCCGATTGGACGATCAAATACCAAACGGAGTTCGAGTCGAGATTCAGATTGCCTCATCTTACCGATGTGTTGGATGTTAAGCCAAAGCCGACTACCTTTTCGTTGATGAATAGGTGGCTTTTTCTTGTTCTCCCTATTTCGCCCTCATGAATTGTGTTTATTGTTTTGTTTTGATCTGGATATGGAACATTATATGTGAGAAATCATATTGCTCGTGGATATGCGTAATGGATTTGGGAAAGGGATTGCATTGAAATGACTAATAGAGAGTAAAAACTGGTTGGATTCTTCATTTGAAAGGAGTGGGGATTGGATCAAAGACTAATTTCTGTAATCTATTTGACTAGATTTTATTTAGGCATGCTCTCTCAGGAAGTAGCTTGTTCCCAATTTTTTTTTTTTTTTGTTGTAAATCTAATTTGCCAAATTGGTCTATAGTGCAATCCAATGCTTTATGCTTCGTGTTGTCTGACCGTTTCCTTTGTTCCTTGGTGGGATACAGAGGTCCAGCCACACCTTATCCCATTTCCTTCAAGGATGAGAGTAATGATGACTGTGAGGATGCTCCAAAAGATCGGAAAAATGATTATGTGAATAATGATGACAGGGCTCTTCTGAAGGTATGAGATGAGGTTTCTGCCCTCTTATCCTTTATTTGCAAATTGGTTTCATATGTGTATTAGTAATACCTATTAGTCTTTTGGATTAAGGTAGCTAAGTATTTGTATGCCAAGGTTTACTTTATTCTCGCTTTTGCTTGATGGATGGAGTATGTTTATTTGTTTCCTACATGAATATCAAGATACGTGTTGTCTATTGCTCGACTGCTGGTGGAATTCTCTGGAGGCTGGTTAATTCAGTGGTGCATTCCCAGGGTTGGATAGTATCGCAACCCAATTTCCTAAAAGGCTTAAATGGATTATGTCCCCTTACGCTTAATAGTGACAGCAGTATCATGAGTCTCCACCATAACTTGCAAGGAGGAGCATTAGGAATCTATGGTTTTAAGAGAAAATCTCCATCAAATAGTATCATTTTAATAGTCATCTTCTTTCCTGGTGTCATGTTGTGCAAAAGTAAGTGTTGTTTGCTACCTTTAGAATTCAGTATGGCTCGAAGGCTATTGTCTGTATGTGTTTCTGCATCTGTAAATCCACTAATCTGCTTAATTTTTTGGTCTGCTTTGGTTTGGGAGTGGTGGATATGTTGCACGTGGTTTAAGCACGATGGGATTCAGCTTGCCTTTTTTTTAGTTTATATACTCCGTAGTAAATACAAGGAGTAAAAACATCTAAATCTTTTTGGGAACTTTTCTGCAGGTTATCAAATATTCTTCACCTACTTCTGCAGGAGCTGAGTGCATTGATCCTAATTGTACTTGGATGGAACTTTGGTACACATACTTTTTTGTGTTTAACTTTCTTTTCCTTTTATATTCCAATAAATGCATAACATACTAAGCTATTGAACACGTACAATGCCTAAAGCAAGGGGTTCTATTGACTTAAAGCATACATCAAGGGGAGTTTGTATTCAGAGTGAGAACTTGTGCTTGATGTGCTCATAGTCCTTCATTTAAGGTCACAGATAGGAGGAAAAGAATAAGGAATCTATAAATGGGCAAGTACCCTCGAGCTGTGTTTTTAGCATACACATCCAGGAAAATGACTGATCTACATTGACTTGATTCAGAAAATGGAAAGCATTTCTTAAGGCAGATACATCATTCATGTGTATTGTGCAGTACTGATAGGTGATTACTGCTGTGGTTTAAAGATTGTACTGGTTTGAGTGCTAACAATTTGATCACGGGTTTGTCACGGTCATATGTAAAGCAGTCTCTAGATTTGCAGTACTTAGGAGAATTCAAGGTAGTTGCTCTTGTAGAAGCAAATACAATTGAGCTACGTTCTTGAAGGAGCACGATAGAGAATGATGTGTTGAGTAAATATGCACAAGAGGCCTTTGGGATTTCTGCCTTATCCTATTAAATTTGTGACTCGTGATCCATAGGCAAGCATCTATTTAGTGTAGATTCAAGCAAAAACTAGCCCAGCATTATAAGGACCTTTTCATATTTCAAAGACCATATGCCTAGTGATGCATGAAATGAACCCACCAGAAACCATTAATTGCAGCTATTGTTCCACGTCTCTTAACGTGCTTCAACTTTGGGAACCAAGAAATATGTGGAAAAGGGCTAACTTGCCACTTAATGTTGACTTAGTGTGATGAAAGCCCAAGAAGGCCACTTGGATGAGTCATGCCAACTTGAAGGAGCAATTTCCAAATTCCAGCTTTGTGGACAAGCTCTGTATTGAGAAGGGTGGCAATGTTAGTGTTGCTGGAAAATGGAGCCAATGGATCATCCATATTAAAGGAAGAAAACTCAAAACCTTGAGGGAGCAATGAAGGTGGTGAGATGACTGCAAGGGAGCATAATGGATTATTCTATTAACTCTGATTTGGTGATTGTGTGGTGTGAGATTGCTTACTGAACGATCGGCTTATTGTTCCATGTTCATTTTATGTATTGGTTGATATTTCTGGTTCCATGCAGGATACATCGCGCAGGTCCACGTAAGCAGATCTACTTTGATCCTAAGGAAGTGAAAGCTGCCATCGTTACATGTGGAGGACTTTGTCCAGGTCTTAATGATGTTATAAGACAGGTTAGTGTTGTGATACTTTGATTGCCACTTTTGGTTTTAGCATTAACCACCAATGGTTAAAAAATCACAATGATCTTGGCCCACTTATATCACTGCTTTAACTTTGACTGAACAGACTTTCAAAAACATAGGCATGATATATGCTGAATCTCAGTACAGACTTTCAATTTCACAAAATCTTGGTTGACAAAATATAGCATGTAAACTGAAGGTTTTTTTTTTTTTTGGTCAAATCATTTATTCGCTTAATTAAATTTGATTCAATAGAGATTATTTATTTACTTGTGCAATGCATTGTTCTAAACTTCTACCAATGACAGTAGCTGCATTAGAACAGCTGCAAAACACTTTCCATACTTGAAATTCCAAGAGTCTTTCTATCCTTTCCTATCTGAAATAAAATACCACTATATACTACAAATAATTTCTGGCTTTTTCAGATATTTTTCACTCTTGAAAGATACGGGGTTGAAAAGATATTTGGAATTCAATATGGACTTCGTGGATTTTTCGATCCTGATTTACCAATGAGAAAGGTAAGAGGGGTCTTCATTGGGTTTCAACTTGTGGTTAGAATTCCTTTTGCCTTTACAGTTGTTATTTGACTTGTCAGCTTTCCCGTGATCAAGTTCGGGATATTAATCTTGAAGGTGGTAGTCTGTTGGGCGTTTCTCGTGGAGGTGCTAATATAGATGAAGTTGTGGACAATATAGAGGTAATGTAAGCTTACTATCCATTTGGCCTAATAAGATGAATATTATCTCTCCCCTAATAGCGTATCTTTTAGTTTAACAGGCAAAGGGTATCAACATGCTGTTTGTACTTGGTGGCAATGGCACTCATGCTGGAGCGAATGCAATACATAATGAGGTAGTTATCCATTTTCTTGACGGCCTTCAGTAAATGTTATTTATGCGAATTCAGGATTTATTCACGAATCCCGATATTACTGCCAATATCCCTTACCCCTTCCTGTTAAAAGGGATGCTACTTGCTAGTATACCTTAATGATTTTTCTTTTTTTCTTACAATGTAATAAAAGTGACAAGTCAGATTCTGTTTTATACTGACATGTTATGTAAAGGGAAACTGCGAAGTGACTATTATTTTGGTTTTACCTTTGGCTGTAAATCCTTCATAGCAAATTTTGGCGTGTACTTGTAGTAATTAAATGCAAGAAGTTTCTATTTGTGCTCTGGCTCACATATGCTTACTTTGAGCAGTGCCGCAAGAGGAGGATGAAGGTCTCTGTTGTATGTGTTCCAAAAACAATTGACAATGATATTCTTTTGATGGACAAAACATTTGGATTTGACACAGCCGTTGAAGAAGCACAAAGAGCTATCAATTCGGCATACATTGAGGTGTGGAAGATTACTAACTTCCATCTCTTGTGCTTATTCTCATAGGTTTGTTAGGATACTATAATCCTTTTTGGCTTTTGGCATATCTAGGCACATAGTGCATATCATGGCATTGGCCTGGTGAAATTGATGGGAAGAAGCAGTGGATTTATAGCAATGTATGCTTCGCTAGCCAGTGGTCAAGTCGATGTTTGCTTGATTCCTGAGGTATTCCTCACTTATTTGATGCTCTAACCAAATTTGCACGTTGCAATTTTCTTGGATTTGATACTTATAAAGAACTTTCCATTCAGGTGCCTTTTACTTTGGACGGACCAAATGGTGTCCTCCAGCATCTGGAGAATCTAATTCGGACTAAAGGTGCTGCTGTGGTCTGCGTTGCTGAAGGGGCAGGACAGGTGAGTAATGAAAGCCATAGCATGAACTTTTTGCTTTAGTTTCAAGATATTCTTGATTTAAATTATGTGGCTACATGTGAGAATGACTGAACTTCTGTTTTGTGATAGACTGATGATTTTCTAAAATACCAAAGGAGCCTTACTGTGTTTTTCGATAGAGACTTTCTAAATTATAGGATTTTAAAATGGAATATCCAAAAAAATGGCTCTATCATTTTGAATGCTCTCCTTTCCATCGGTCTTTCTTATTTTTATAAAGAATCACTATCCATTTTTCTGAAATTATATTAATTATAGTGAAGACTTCGTAACACTCTCTTTAAACTTGGAGCCCTAACCCAACAAGGCCCAAAAAGTAACTTATGAATAACAGTGGCAGAAAAAAAAAATTGTGATTCGTTGTCTATTGTCTCTGCTCATGGAGTAATTGCTAACAAAAATCTGAAAGACAGCATAATTATGATACAAATTCCGCCTACAATCCAATTCCAATCTTTAGGCATTTTCTCTTTTATGCTTCCATCTATCCTGACAAAACAGGTCCCTTCGGCCTTCAGCATTTCCATTCTAACCCATGGGAGCCACACTTGCATCTCTGTCATCTTTCCGTGCATCCGATCCTGTACCGGGTGGTTTAGCATTAACAGTTCTGTTCATTTGCTGATGTTAAGTTGTAGCAGGGTTCATATTGGCATGAGGCTTGGGGGGCCAAAATGTTTTAACCTTCTCCTGTTGAAAATCTTTTAATATTTGGATACCTCCTCTAAGATGTTCAAATTTTTTACAGCCCTCACCTACCCATGGAAGCCATTCAAAGACAACCTTCCGCTAGTGCTTAGAAATGGTGCCATTGGCATTGCTCCTTTACTCATTACTCACTGAAGTTGAGACCAACTTCAAACTCCCTGAAGCCACCTCACCTTGCTTCTTATGGTCTGTCCCCGTGTTGACCGAACCAGGCCTTTTGGTGAATGAAGCACCATTGGTACAAAGCGAGTCTGCATTCATGTTTGAGTTCATTAACTGAGTGGCCTTCCCATTATCACTCAATGCCTCAGCTACCTCCGTTTGCAATTTCCGACTCTTCAAATTTAATGCTCCACTTACCTTGACTTCATGGTTCTCGTTGCCAACTCCACTTGCCTTGCCCTTCCCATTATCATTCAATGCTCCACTTGCCTTGAATGACTTCATGGTTCTCGCTCCCACCTGCATTGGGCCATGAGCCACCAGAGCAGTTGCCCTGAGGTCTAAGCTGTTTGCAACTCCTAAATTGCCAAATAGCCCTGATTTGCTATTTAAGGAAGAGTTTTATTGACCAACATTACTTTCATTTTTTTACATGAATGCTCTCTATTGATATTGCTTTTGATGGTATTGAATGAAACTCAAAGAAAGCTGCTCAGATCATGAGAAATAATAGGATGTCAAATGAATAAACTATATAAAGGGTCATATAAGATCCTTGGAGACTAACGCCTAAGGGTTCAAAGACCTCTTAGTCCATGGCCTCTTATATGGCTCAAGAGTTCAAAGACCTAAGTTCTCAGAAGAGTATTTTGGAACAGTTGAGAAGCATTAAGCCAGCATCAGAAGGTAACATTGGATTTAACTTAAATGCTATCTAATATTCATTCTCCAAAGCAATCAGAAAGCTGACCCTAGGATCCTACAACAAAGGCAGCATTTAGGACTAATGCCTTTGAAGATTGTATTTAGGGGTTGAATGATACCAGATGGAGCTTAATCAGCTTATGCCCAACTTTTTCTGTCATTGGTTACTTTGTCTAGTTGTTTGGAGAACATTAAAATTGTTGCCAAAAGTCGAAATCATTAATCTTGTCCTCAATATGTATGTGCATTCAGCCTTAGGCGAAACGATTTTACTATCAACACATGGTCATCCTCAGTTCTATTAAACATGTATCCTTTCTCTTGCCCTCTTGCAAATGCTTTGTAAAAGGTTGGTAGTGACTTCTTTCAGGAAGGAAGGATTAGGGAACTCCTATTGATTGCTTTCTAGTAACATTCTCTTTCACTGCATCATTTATATAATATATTTAGAAGATACATCAAACTAAGTATGATGTCTAGTAGTTTTTGGATCATGCTATATTATATATTGTTTCTAAGGCCTACAGCTTCTCAAGAGTGTAGAGGCATGTGGCTGAATTACTATTATTTTCATTATTTAGGAACTATTAGCGAAATCAAATTTAACGGATGCTTCAGGCAATGCTATTCTTGGTGACATTGGAGTTCATATACAACAACAGGTAACTTCAAATTCGTCATTCTAGATACCCTATTCCCATCTTTAAATTTCTCTAGGAGATGTAACATTTCGCAAAATGGCTGCACTTTCAACAGATCAAAAGGTATTTCAAGGAGGAAGGTATCCATGCTGATGTTAAATATATCGATCCCACCTATATGCTCCGGTCTGGTCGTCCCAATGCATCCGACGCTATCCTCTGCACTGTTCTTGGTCAAAATGCAGTAAGCTTTCCTATCTCTTTTATCTTTACACTAAATTAAAAGCATCTTTTGAACTCAGATGAGTTATCTGGCATGAAACTTGTGTGTTTTGAATGGAGTTCCCTAAGTAGCCAAGCAAGAGTGCAAACTGATGTCTTAGGGCATGTTTGGCAAAGTTTTTCAAAGCGCTATGGAAGGGCTTTTTGTGACTTTCAATATTTTACTCATTTAATCTTTCTACAGATTTTCATCGAAAATTTCATCTGAATTTTAATCTTAAGCTAGATTAAATCTTGTCATGCCAGACATAAATCATCCATGTTTTCTGCTGTAATTTGATCTGCATACATAATACATTCTGCACATGATTGAATCTTGTCATCGACTGAACGGAGTGATTTCGTGTAGGTCCATGGAGCCTTTGCAGGCTTCAGCGGGATAACGGTGGGAATTTGCAATGCCCATTACGTTTTCCTTCCGATCACAGAAGTGATCTCTGCTCCGAGGACTGTCGACTCCAGCAGTCGGATGTGGCATAGGTGCCTCACCTCCACCGGCCAACCCGACTTCTCACCAAAGAATACTTCCTGTTATTGATTCTTATATGCAGTAGGTCTGTTCACCCACAAGCACTTCCTGCTTATTCTTTCAGAGCCGCAATTTGAATGTGCTCTTCCCATCCATTTTTATTATATGATTTAGAACATAGTTTAAAGCTGAAAAACAATAAAATGTGGTAACAGTAACACCACTGTAATTTCCTGTATTATTCAGGATCAACTATTTTGAATAATAAAATAGTTCAAGCAATTGCTTCATTTGTTTGGTGAGATGTGGTTTGTCATGACGATTTGTGCTGCCAAAAGTGCGGAGAAAACGACATCGTCCGAGGAAAATTGTAAATGGAGTGATGCGTTTTGGCATTAAAGGGCAACAAACAAATGCTCTCCCTCGTGGCCCAATTGGGGCTCGTCATGTGGCATTGCTATTTGCTAGATATTACTGGAGTAACTTGTTAAAACTAAACTAGTATGATCCACGTGCCATGACGCGATTTTTTATAAATAGAATCTTACTAATATATTAAATTAATATTATAACATAATTGTAAAAGTTCAGATAATTAAATATTTTGAATTAAACTAATGGGTTGAGAAAACGATTAAAGTAGTATATATATATATATATTTGATTAGGTAAGAATTCGGGTGAGAAAACTCTACCCGAAAGCATCCTGCCGGATGAGGTCAAGTAGACCTGAGTGATTGTATAAATTTGGTCCCTTGGTAGAGTAGCAAAGGTGTGCAACCTTATCCGCTACCCGGTTACCAATGCGGGGAATGTGGGAGATTCCTATAATCCTTACACCTCGGAGAATGGTCTGAATATCTGACATTACTAATTCTATTTCCCAAGGACAGTTCGTGTGTGTTTCTAAGAAATCCGTAATTATTTTTGAATCCCCTTCAATGATTAAAGTAGTATATATAGATGTAGATTACAGATATTAATTTTATATTTTCTTATTATTAATTTTATGTTTTGAATTAATCCCATTGTTTTTTTAGAGAAAAAACTATTAAAATTATAATTTAGGCTAAGATCAATATTTTGAATTAAGCCCAAGAGTTAGTAAAATTAAAGAAAAAAGAGAATTAAAGGAAAAAGAAGAAAACAAATTAGAATTAAAGAAAATCAAAGAAAAATGGCAAAAATAATGATTGGTCGAGAGTCGAGACTCATAAAATTCTTCTAAGCTTGACACATCATCCTAAACTCTTCTAAATTAAAAGTTTATATAGATAGTTAGTAAAATTAAAGAAAAAAGAGAATTAAAGGAAAAAGAAGAAAGAAAAAATTAGAATTAAAGGAAATCAAAGAAAAATGACAAAAATAATGATTGGTCGAGACTCCTAAAATTCTTATAAGCTTGACACATCATCCTAAACTCTTCTAAATTAAGAGTTTATATAGATATAGATTTATGCCATTTTCACATAATAAAAAAATTATTTTTAATGTAATTTATATTTATTTACACACATGCATTTTGCAAATGTTTGGTAGGGAAAAAATTAATTCAAATGATATAACATCTATTTTATTTGTTGAACAATAAAAAAAAATATTTTTTGCATACATTTTCTTAATAATAATTAATGACCCATGGATGTCCCGTCACATACATGAGAATACATTTAGCACAATATTATAAAATTATAGTATGATTATCTAAAAAATATTAAAAATAAAAAATTTAATAAAAATTGAATTATAGTTTGCTTTAAAAAATATTTTTTTTTCATAACTTTTCATTTTTTTAAGAAACTAAACAGTAGCGTTATGTAAAAATTATTATTTTTATTATTTAAAAAAAATCCAACATTTATTACTCCCTCCGTCTCAAAATACTCCATACATGTCTTTCTAGAACTACGTGCGAGAATTAAGAAGTAGGTTAAATGTAATGATTAGATGTAAAAAGTAGGTTAAGTGTAATGGTTAGGCTTTAGTATTAGAGTATTTGTTTTTTTTTTTAAATATTTTGTAAGGAAGATAGTAGGGGTGATGTAAAAATGAGAGTAATGATTAGATGTAAAAAGTAGGTTAAGTGTAATGATTAAATCTAAAAAGACATGTATTTTTGACAAAATTATATAGGCTAAAAAGACAAGTAGTTTGAGACGGATGGAGTATTATTTTTTTAAACGAACCGAGCTATATTTTTTTATTAACAAATACATTTAATCTTAAAAAATATTTTATAAAGTTTTTTTTGTTATGCAATTAATTTTTATTTTAATAATATAATAGTGACAAAAATTATTCTAATAGAACTGTAAATTAATATCAATTATGACATAATTAAATGAATTTATGGGTAGAAATTGTACTTCAAAAAATATAAAGCCTTTCAATTCCTCTCTTTAATATTTTCACATCCACCCCTTATACTTATTATTTTAGAAGCAAAGTCTTTGTAAAAATTTGCGCCACGTGTCTTTAGTTGAGCAACCCTAAGAATTCCCATCAGCCGCCCACGTTCTCTCTTCCAGTTAATATACCACCTCCCTTCAAGCGGTTTTTCAGAAAATTATCCTCCTTCCCATATTCTCTTGCAGCCGTCTTCTTTCTAACCTCCGTTTGCCCTCTTTTTTTTTCTTTTCATTTCATTGGTTTGAGACAGCGAGGGCGGCGGCCTGCGAGAGCCGAGAGAAACAGCGGGCTGGCTTCTCCTCCAGGGTCTGGTGGCCGGCGCAGCAAGGGCTCGCTCCTCCAGTTGGGTCGCCGGCTCCATCCAGCGAAACAGCAAGGGTCTGGTGACTTGTGGCGGGCGCGCAACTGCAGGGAATCAGCGACAATGTGAGACAGACAGCAAGGTTATCATCCCGATCGGTAAGTTTCGATCTTCAAATCCAGTTTACAATTACAGTGAAAGCCTATAAATTTCTTAATTTCAGCATGAAATTGCGAATAGGTTTTGTGAAATGTAGATGCAATTTTGGATTAGGGCGAGAAGTTAGAATTGTAGTTAGTTACGAATTTGTGATTTGTGAATTTGCAATTTGTGGATTTGTGAAGTTAGAATTGTAGTTAGAAGTGAGAATTTCAGCAGAAGTGTGAAAACCTATGATTTTGTAGTTTTATATTCTAGTGGTTGCATTTCAATTCCAACATAAAACAATTATGTGAAGTGGTGATCAGTGAGACTGCTGAGATGTTATTTCACTTGACTTGTAAAATTTTCAGCTTCAGCAAATTGCTTGTGTGAGATAATTGAATTTTTTAGGTACGTTGTGCGTGATGATTGATGAACTGAGGATAGTTCTTTTTTCAACTGTCAGGTCATGCTAGATACTGTTGGTGCTGAGATGCAAGTTGTTAATAAAAGCAATCAAGCAATCACACTCAAAGAAAATGAATTTGTCACACTCACACCAGACCAAGGAATTGAGGCTTCTTCGGAGCTACTTCCAATCAACTATGCTGGACTTTCAAAGGTTTGTGAACAACTTAACACTAAAATTGTACTCCATATCGTCTATCTCTCCACATTGGATGGATTGGTCATGGACGAAGCATCATAATGGAGCATTGTAATTCTTAATCCCAGTGCAGTGCAAGAGAGAAGAGAAGCAACTGGGAGAAGACTCTCGCTGAAGCTTGACACTGTATGGAGAACGGGACAAACAACCAGTGATGACAGGGGTTAGGGAAGAAAACATTACAACTGCCGGCGCCAAAGGTTATGGTGATACGAGCACTATCGAAACCCAGCGATTCTTTTCTGGTTTCCCGCGGTACTGGCGTCGATTTGAGCACGGGTGAGACGATAATCTCAACAATGATGAATTAGGTATGTTTCTTGAATTTGTATAGGGGTGGTTCGATTTGGGAATTACGGTTTCGATTTGGGATTAGGTTTTGATTTGAACTTGATGAATTTTGCCAATTGGATTTGAAATTGATCGAGGGATTAAAACTCTTACTTTCTCAATTTGAACCTCATAATTTGTTAGTGGATTTCTGGTTTCTCATAAAATTCTTACTTTCGCGTTTGTTGCTTTCACGAAATCTCTATTTTCCGTGCTTTTGCTAAGATTTTTGAGTGGTTGAGATGTACAATCTGTCAACCATGGTTCTATAAGCAGTGAATGTATTGTTGAAGAGGGCAATAAGTTTACGGATCCTCCTGAATTTGCAAGAGAAACTCTGCAATCTGCTGCTGATATTTCTGATAAATCTGACCCTTCAGAAACCTCATCTCTTAGAGATGAGCATTGTGCTGTTTCACCAAAGGTTTCTCTTTGGCATCTCAGCTTTACTATCATGTCATGCAATTTATAACTATTTAAATTAATTGTGTGAATGTTTTTCCCATCAAACTGAATCTTTGAATTCCAAATGAATCAAGTAGAACCACTGTCACCTGCTACTTCCCAGTCATCAAATTCATAGGAAAAAAACCAGCTTGATGAGATTGGATTGGTTTTGAAGCAAAAGAATTTGGTAAACTCGGTCTTTTGAAAATCCTTGAGGTTTGGTTTTTAGCATGAGGGTGTTGTTGGAGCTCGGATTTAACACGTTGGCTGTTTCGTTAGCGTGTTGCCATTTCCTTTGATTTCCGGTTTCCCTTCTTAGGCTTGCAATGCTCCTTTGGGTATTTGTGTCGTGATAACTTCCTTTTATGTTCAATTTTGACTATGAAAACGCCATTCTGAGAGCTTCAGGTGAATAGAGTTATCCGCCATACGTGTTGGCGGTTCCAGTTTTAGTATAGCTTGTGAATTGTAGCTTAATTTACTCGCCATCTTTTCCATACAATGCCCGTTGGCCTCTTTACTTGACGCAATCTACTAAAACGATTGGTATTTGTTCTTTCATTCGCAGCCAAAGCGTAGAGGACTGAAAGGCCTGGAGAACATGGAAAGTGAATCTAATTAATCTGCTAACAGACAGACAGATCTCTCAGTCGTTTCTCTACTGAGACGGAGGTCTTCAGCCCCGGAATCTTGATGCATGACCCATCAAGTTCTCTTTAAGTTCATGTTGCTCTCCGAAAGCACAGCACAGCGGAAGAGCGCAGAGGCCTTTTGTCGCCTGTTGTGTTGATATTGCAAGTATGCAGTAAATTCCAGTAGTTTTATAGCCAACCAAAGTTAGTCTATGTAGTTAGTTCTTCTATCTTTTAGAAGCCAAATATGGGAAAGGAAACAAGAGCAAAGTTAGTGGTGACTGTAATGGCCTTTGGAAACGTGATGCTGAAATTGATAGCAATCAAATAAGCATTGTTGTATCAAACAAATTGGACCAAAAGCAACAGTCAGAGAGGAGGATGGCAGAAGATATGCTGGAACATCCGTTGCAATATCGTGTGGTAGATAACAAAGAAGATTCAGATGAGCTGGTGGATGTAAGTGTTTCTCTATCATCATTTTATTTGACAGATTATTGGAGCTTTTAGTTGCGCCATCATTTAAAGGCACACATAAAACTATATTATTTGGGTCTTTTCAGTTCTATTATCATTTGTCTGTGGTATTAACATGCATGTTTCTAGGATTACTCATTGCATCTAATCATAGAGTAGGCAATCCGCAATCCTTAACCGTGTTTGTTGAAGAATTTGAGTGAGAAGTACCTTAAGGAACTAACTAACTTCAGTAAGATAATTTCAACTTCTAATTATGCCACATGGATAACTTTGTGTGTATATATCTGTGTGTGTGCAGTTGTTAGTTATCTCTGGTCCATTTCTGGTTTCCGGAGGTTTATAGTTTTGTGACAATGTTTTAGATGCTGTTATGGCACTCACTTTCCTCTTAGGGGAATGCTACATCAGGTTTTGATATATTGGAAGTGGATTCATGGGTACCTTGCCACATTTTTTATATGTATATGCTTGCTGGCATGCAGCTTCCCTGTATTGCATTATTGAGCTTAATTTCTTAAATCTTTCTTTATACATTAGGTTATTGTATTTGTGTATGACACAATTATCTAGAGTGGCTATGTTTGCAATGTCATGACTGAATTTTTGTAATGCAGGTACGAGTATGTGATATATGCGGTGATGTTGGTCGTGAAGCTCTTCTTGCTGTTTGCAGCAAGTGCGGTGATGGAGCTGAGCATATGTAAGTATTTGAAATCACACTCTTAGAACCTTTTTCTTTTATTTTCATGGATGGATATATTGACATTTCATTTCTATGTAAACCAGTTACTGCATGCGGATTAAGATGGATAAGGTACCTGATGGTGATTGGATGTGTGAAGATTGCATGGTAATGGCAGAAGCACAAAAGCAGAAGGCTGAAGAACAAAAAGTTGGAATAATTCGAATCAATTGTGCAGAGGAAATAAAAGGTTTTCAAGCAATAGGATGAGGCAAATTGAGATGGACGAAATGAAGGTGGGGGATGCAATGGATACGAGATTAATGTTGTCCAACGCTCATCAAGCTAAATGTATTGGGACACGGTAAAATGGAGGAGGTGAAAGAAGCTCTGGACAAGGGATAAATGCATTCTAATGTGGATCGGGCTAAATGGTAAATGCCCTTGTGGTAGCCACTAAAAGAAAAATTAGACCACCTTATGTATGCAGAGCTTCTTTCACCTCATCTTTTTTACCAGTGATTACTGCATACATGGTGTAGGGTTATAGTTCCCAAACGATCAACTGATATACCCAATTTCAGTACATGTTGATCTAATTTATGGTTGGTGTAGGGTTTATACTAAATGATATAGTTTGTACAAAATGCTTTCTAATGCTTTATATTGATCTTGTGTCAATTGACCTAAATATGTAGGCAAACCCAAAACTAAAATATTCAACAACTATGACAGTATTATCACTCAACTTTTGGGAGATGCCATAGTTGCAGCTATCGTGCTCTATGACATCACCGACATGGTAGTCTCCTCTGCATTTCCAGCCGGGATCACCTGTCTTTGGGACAGGCTGGGCCCCGTGCTGTGCCTCCCCCTCCCCCAAATTTTTTTAAAAAAAAAGTAAAATAATTAGAAAAGAAATGTAGAAAAGGGTAGTTTTTGTGGGAGAGACAGTGAGGGATCTGGCACAACAGATCTTTACCGCTGCATTTCTCGGTGTTCTCTATTTTTGTGCATAAAACATGCATTTTGATGGGTGGATATGATTTGAAATTTCTAACTATGGACTGATGGACAGAGTTGTGTTGGCTGAGGAGACAAATTCGACTTGGATTCTCTCCGTTTTGTTTCGTTGAAGTTGATAGGATTCCATTCATTGGGATTGTTAAGAGATAAAAAGTAGTAAAAATACTTTTTCGTCTTTGTTTATGGGTCGCAGTGCCAATTCTAAGGTGTTATCTAAGTTATATCCCACTAACTCAGTTTAATAGTTACGCAGAAACACCCTCAATTGTATGAACAGGTAGTTTGTGAGTTTGAAGCTTCTTTCTAGCTTTGAGATGAGCATGCCTATATATTATACTGTGATTTCCATAGAATCTGAGGTGAAATGAGGGATTTTTGTATCTGCTTTGTCTACCAGAAAACAAATTCATTTGAGCTAAATGCTAAGCGAGTTTTAATCAATGTTTAATGCAATTATCCTATGAGCCCTTAGTCATGTGGATTTGACATATAACATGGTGGGGGTCAGACTTACGGTTCTGCTTCAGAGTGGAGCTTGGCTTCCTTTATTGTCTTCGTCCACAACTAAATAGGTCTTCTTGGTTTCGATTTTTGTAGAGTGTGTTTGACTGAGTTTGCACCGTTGTGTGTTATTGTATGTCATGATTTTTAGACGGTTCTCCCGTCTGCCGGCTTGGCCGGCCCTCGAGTTTCAGATATGTCTGAACTCGAATTCTTATCTAATAAAAAAAACAAGTGAACATTCTCTTGATTTAAAGTGTTGTTTATGAACGTAAACATATAGTTACCTTTTTCTAATCAAGGGATTAAAACATCATAAAAACACACACTAAATAGTAAATATCATTCTTTAAAATATTTTAGCTTCATAGGGTTTATACATTTAAATCTATGATGTTTTTTTTTCCCTCAATTTGGTTTATAATTTAGACCAATTTGACTAAACTCATCGTGTTATGTAACATTGAAAGTGACACTGAGAATCCGAACTCAGTTTTCTTAGGTCAAGAACTATAATACTCATTTTTCTTTGCTTCCAAGTAGAGCGCATGTTAGAAGAGGTGTGGTAGCGTTCGACCTACTTTTATTTGTCAGATTGAGAGTATCAATTGTCTAGATAAAAGAATTTACTATGACAACCAAGGATTTCGAAGAACAGCAAGTTGAGACGTATATTAGTTGAAAATTGACGTTCAACCGAAAATATACTGAAAAAACCCGAACATGGTTCGGGAAAAGTACTAGTTTCTATGTAAATTGTAAATCATTTATTTCTACATTATTTTCACCCGCTTCAATTTATGCTTTGTCTATTTTTTTATATTTTTTTTTCAAAATCTATAATTATAATATTTTTAGATAATATTTGTTCATGATAGAAATATGATGGCCAATTTGCTAAAGTACCCAAATACCCGGATGACTTTGCACCCCCTATCCACTATCCAAATAAATTATAAAACCTAACCCTACAATAACAACAACAACAATATTCCCAACATATCCCGCTGAGCAGGGTCTGGGGGGCAAGTCGTACGCATTCTTTCTCCGACCAAATCGAGAGAGTGTTTTCTAATGGCCCAAAAATCTGCGTAAACTCATAGCACATCCAAAGAGAAAAGTGTAACAAACAAATAGAGGAGACTATGAAGGCATATGGTGAGAAGAAACGGGTGAAAGAATACGATTTTTTTGCCACTCTTCTGAGTCCCAGCTCAACCCTCTCTGATCTGGATGATGCTCCTTCATTGCGCCCTATCCCTAATCATGCTCTCGTTAAGATTCAAAAAGGCAAAATATTGTCTGATCACCTCTCTCCAACTTTTCTTTGGTGTCCCTCTGCTCTCCCAATATCCAAATTATCACACATACGCACTGACGCGCTCACATCTCTGCTCTGCACATGACCAAACCAAAGAAGTCTTGCCTCCCGTAACTTATCTCGGATACTACATACCCATACCTTTTCGCGGATAACCTCATTTCTGATCCTGTCAAGTCTAGTGTAATCATTCATTCATCTGAGCATCCTAATCTCTGCCACCATAAGTCTCTGTTCTTGCACTTTCATTGTCGCCCAACACTCAGCCCTATATAGGATTGCACGTTTGACCACCACTTTGTAGAATTTTCCTTTGAGTTTTGGGGGCACTTTCCTATCGCATAGTATTCTTGACACAACCCTCCACTTCTGCCACCCTACTTGAATCCGATGTCCGATATATTTGTCCACACCTCCATCACTCATGCTTCCGTTCTATCTCAACTTTCCTTGCGTGCATCATTTCCTACTTTCCATCTTTGTCCCTATCCTAATTTCCAGTTTATTGTGGGTGATTTTCCTCTTTTCTTTGATGTCCGATCATGGGTCACTCGGAAACACCCTCTCGACCTAGTCGGGGCAAAGGTGCGTACATCTCGACCCCTCAGACCCTGCTCTAAGCGGGAGATACTGAGTTTGTTGTTGTTGTTTATTGTATCCTCGCCAAACATCACATCCTGGTCCTCTTCTCCATCTCCTCCCAACCTGAACTCCAAATATTCCGTCTTTGTTCTGCTCAACTTGATGCCCCTGCCTTCCAACGTCTCTCTCCAACGTTCTAACTCACTACTTAACCCATATCTCGTCTCATCTGCTAACACAATGTCGTCCGCAAACAGCATACACCACGGGACCTCCTCTTAAATAGGTCCCGACACCACGTCCATAATCAAGGTGAAAAGAAAAGTGCCAAGGGCCGATCCTTGATGAAGCCCTACCCTTACCGGGAAGTACTCAGTGTCTCCTATAGAGGTGTAAACACTAGTCACGACACCTTCGTACACGTCTTTGATGATCTTGATGTATGTCTCCGAAACATCCTTAACAGCCAAACATTCCCAAATGAGCTCTCTCCGAAACATCCTTCGTACATGACTTTATCGTACACTTTCTCCAAATCAATAAAAACCATGTGCAAAACCTAACCCTAACCCCTTTAAAAATTGCATCCCAAGCGGTTATGAATTCCCCTCAAATATGATTTGTTATTTAAAAAAAAAAAAAAGTGAGGTAAGAGTGTACTGTGTAAGACACCTTGGCCTTTGTAGTGAGTGAGCCAAGTATGCCTCTCTTCCAGTCCTGACTCCTGACCGACTCTTCTCACTCGGAGGACATTCGGGGAGATGATAAAACCCTAACCCCTCTCTCTCCCTTTCTAGATTTTGAATTCCCCGCTCGCTTTCATCTCCTCCGACCTCAGATCATCTCCTTTCTCCGATTCCTTCCCACTCCCTCGCTCTTCGTTTCTCCGATTTCTGCGGACAATGATGTACGGCGGCGACCCTCAACAGCAGCAGCGGCCGATGCCTCAAGGCCAGCAACCGCCGCCGCACCTTCAGCCGCCGCTGCCGCCCGGACCTCCGCCGCCTTACGCCCAGATGCAACAGCCGCCGCCTGGGATGGAGTTCCAGAGGGGGCCGCCTCCTCAGATGCAGATGAATCGCCCGCCCTCCGGTCCTCCCAATCCGAACCTCCCTCACCATCCTCCTCCTTACGATGGTGAATGCTTGTTATTTCGTTTTATTGCTTCGTCGTTCGAACTTGGAAACTGTTTCTAAGAATGAAATTGAGAGATTCTAACTCATGGATTTGTACGAATTAGTCATTGGCAAAAAACTCCTGGCGCTTGTTTGGTATCCCTTGGAACAGGGTATAGGTATGAGGAATGGGGAATTGGAATAAGCTAACCTAAGGTCTTGGGGGTGACCGGGTGACTGTATGAGGGAATAGGGTTAGACTTAGTTTTATTCGTATTCCCGTTTATTCCAGTCGTCTCCAAACAAGGTATCGGGTTCGAAGGTTTATTCCTATTCCCTCATAAGTCATACTAAACGTTTGTGCGTGCTGGAAGATTGATGCCTTTGGGTCTTTGGGATGACCATTGTTATTTTGTGGCCAACAAAGTGTGCACTGCAAATAGATTATAGGTTTGGCCTAGGAAGTGGGGCGTGTACTTGCTAGTTATGAATTCTTGTTCTAATTCGGAATCTTAAGGATTCCCTTGGATAATGTTAGTGTTATGTCTTATTTTGGATGATATTTATCATGTTGTTAGGTCCTTTCCGTCTATTTCCTTTTATCAGGTTCATAGGTCGGGGAATATGGCTGCACACAATGCTGCTAGTTTCTTCCTAGAAATGACTATGTTCAGATTTTCTATGACTACTTTCCTCCGTCCATTATATATTTGGATGAGGTTCACCTAATCTAATTCCCATATCAGATTTTGGAAAAAGGGGAATGTGCTCCCTAGATGACTTCAAAATTTAGTGCTCTCACAAGGAAAGTGATATTTAGAAAAGATTGTAGAGCAAGGAACATGACAATGTGTACCCTAGTGTCTGTGCGCAAATCCTGATTTGGAAATATGAATTTTGTTTGAAGTTAGAGACATAGATTGAGGACATAGGCTAGATGAATGTTGCGTGAAGATGGTTATTCATTTGGTAGAATACTTGTTAAAAGACAAACTAACTCTGAGGATTTAATATTACTTGTACATGATGAAAGAAATACTTTGGTGGAAACTAAGCATATGCTTTGTTTATTAGATGAAACATGCTTATATGGGCCGATGTTGATACTCTTTAGTTTTTCTTTTACATAGTGATGTGTACTTCATGCTGCATAATCAAGATGAGGTGTTATTTGAATTAAGGTTAAATTAGTGCTTCTAATTTTATTGACTTCTATCATAGTTTCGTCCGTTAAGTTAGTATGCTTGCATTTTAAAAAAACGGATAAAGTGAAATTGACACTTGTTGACTCTACTGGCCTTCTAAATGTTTAGTGTGAAATGCATTTTTTAGTTGTAACTTGTAAGCAAATGTTCATTGGAAAAAATTGTTCAAGTTGCAAACTCGAGACTATTAATGATGGAGCAGAAATCCGAATGCCATGCTTTGTAATTCTGAGTTTCATTGTAATTTGCAAGTTGATTCTATTCATGATACGAACAGTGTTATATAATTGAAAATCGATTTTGATTGGTATAAGCATTTGTTGAGCTGAGCAGATGTTGCTGTCTTTGGAATCAAATCACCCCCTTTTGCCTTTTCGGTAGGTGAAAGACGAGTTTAATTCTGATTTTCTTTCTTGTCAGCTCATGCTGATAGCTATGCTGCCAAAAGAATGAGAAAGCTTACTCAGAGAAGAGCGGTTGATTATACAAGCACTATCGTTCGATACATTCAGGTATTAATCATATTTCATTTGTTGATTACAATTTCTTCCCGTTTCTAGGTAGTAAATTATAATCATGTTAATCCTGTCTAGAAGCTCTTCCTCAATATTTACATGATTTGGAAACTAAGACTTGGCTTAGTAGCACGAGGAAATAACAAATAGGTGTTTTTGAGTGACTGTTTGAGAATCTGAGATAGAGAAGTACTATTTGATTAAAAATACCGGTGGATGTGGGTTAAGACGATAGAGAGCCAATAATGATCTTTATGTGCCTTTTTGGGTAGTTGTAAGTGAATTACCCTCTTCTTGGTGGTGTTATCAACCATGTAATTTGGACTATGGCATGAATTTTGAACAAATCCGTTGAATATTTTCATTTAGACATTTTCAATGCCTAGTCAAAGCCATATATTTGGAGTTTTGGAAAAAAATTGCTTGTGGGAACTTCTATGAAGAGCAAAAAGTTATGAATAAAAAAGCGACTTTTTTTTCCCCTTAAAGTGAGAAGTGATACCCAGCTTGCTTCAGATATCCTAATGCAAGCAATGTCCGAGAAGCATGTGCTTCATCCATCAAAGTGGTGGAGCAAAGAAGTGCTTTTTTCTTGGGCATAAAGTGATTTGATTATTTTTTTCTATGTTCTGAAATATAATATTATTAGAAATTTGAAAAACCAATCAGTACAGGAAAAGATATATAGCTTATATATTTTCACATCATTCTCCTAAAAAAAGTTGGACCTTACTTGGTGTACTTTCTCTATCGGAACAATATTCTTTTGGCTCTTAATTTCAAATTTCCATAAAACTGAGAGAAAATTCTAATTGTTCAGTAGATAGAAGGGTCAAGAGGGAAAGGGAAAGATTCTAATTATTGAAAAGAAAAAGAGTTCGATTTCGATGATAAAACTGAAAGAGAGGGCGGAGAGGGAATTAATATGGAGTTACATAATGACAGTGTTGATCATAAATTTCAGAAAGTCTGGTGGAGCGTAGAGGGAAAAGGATAAGACTAGTTAAACTAGTTTCTCTTTCATTCACTCATCTTGAATGGTAAAGACTAGTTATAAAATTACCATTTTTTCTCATTTGTTTTGCGTGTTTTTTACAGGTACGCATGTGGCAACGGGATTCGAAGGAACGGACAACATTGCAACCTATCCCTGCTGCTGTTATTGATGTCAGTTTCTCATGGACATTCTTTTCTGTATTTTTTAAAATATCCAAATGTGCTGCTAAGGCACCACATGCGCTACTATCTGCTAACATACAAAATGCATTTCATGTGTAATAAGTGAGCTATATATGAATAATTTAGTACAACAGTGATTATAAGTGTAGAGAAGGAAATATCCAAAGAAAATAAGTTTTAGATTGTGATGCTGAGGGATGTAACGAGCAATGTACATAGAATACGGAAGTTCAGAGGAGAAAAAGATAAAATAAAGAATATTAAGGGGCATGGTAGGAATGTAATGAGATTATTCTTGCTTGTTGTTTCAGTTATTACCAACAGCCGCTTATACGGACAATCCATCAACAAGCTTTGCAGCTAAGTTTGTTCACACATCTATAAACAAAGTCCGGTGCCCAATCAATCGTGTTCTTGTGAGTTTGATCGCCTACTTCTCCGTTGGTTTATTATTTTGAAGTCCAGGATGTCTCTTTTCTTGTGGATTATACTCTTGCCTTTCAAATGATTTTTTCATGGAAATCATCTGATCCCCTAATTTTCATTGGTGAAACTTATTCCATATCATTTTCATTTTCTCAACTTTGTTGGTAGATTTTCTGTTTCCCTCGTTTATTTTTATTCATCTGGAAGAGTCTTCAGTTCTTTTCCTTTCTTTTAATATCACTTTCCTTGTTTTTCCCTTCTCTTGACCACTTTCTCTATATTAAAGTGGACCCCAAATGGAAGGCGTCTTATTACAGGTTCACAGAGTGGTGAATTTACGCTATGGAATGGGCAATCATTTAACTTTGAAATGATTATCCAGGTAAACAGCAATTTATGAATATCTCCACAGGAAATATCTTAGTCCTCTCCTTACTTTTTTCGCTACTGGTTTATGCTAATTGGCAGGCTCATGATAATGCAATCAGTTCTACGGTCTGGAGTCATAATGGAAACTGGATGGTCTCTGGCGATAATGGAGGTGCAATAAAGTATGTCCTGCATGATTTACTTCTTAGGAGAGGAAAGTAGTTTTGCTTCTAAAATGAACATGATTATGATATGGTTACAATTACAAATATTTTATTTTAGGTATTGGCAAACCAATATGAACAATGTCAAAGTCAACAAATCAGCCCATAAAGAATCAGTTCGTGATGTGAGGTACACATGGGATACAAAAACATTGTTATTGAATTTTGAAGCTTCCTTTCTACACCAAAAAGTCATTTGTCACTCACTTGTGGTATTTAACAGCTTCTGTAGGACAGATCTTAAGTTTTGTTCCTGCTCAGATGACACCACTGTTAAGGTTTGGGATTTTGCAAAGTGCCAAGAAGAAAGTTCGTTAACTGGTAATGTGCCCTGACTTGTTCTTTGTTGACCTGGTTGATTTCATAGCAATTTCCTGTGTGCTGCATGTCACATGCATCCTGTGCTTGTCCAGAGGTTCAACTACAAACTTACTAATGCAACACCCGGAGTGTTTGGTGGGTGATGTATACATAAGAAATGTGGATGAGTTGAAATAAGCTTGTAAGGGTGAGGGGTGGAACTTATATTAACACAAAATCTTCCTTTTCACGTAAAATGAGGTCAATGGCATGATGAAGTAAGGGCTTGGTTGGCATGGGGTAGTGACTTAGAGGCTAGGGACCTTATAATTGAAGATTAGCATTTTGCTTATCCAACCATTTTTTCCTTGATCTGTCAAGTTGATCACATATATTCTTGTTTGCCTTGGTTGGCTGAAGGATATTTTTATGACTTTTCCCCAAAGAACCATTCTTTCATGGAAGTTTTGGTTCCACTTGTGACTTTATATTAACACAAAGTCTCCCTTTTCACGTAAATTGAGGACAATGGCTTGATGAAGTAAGGGCTTGGTTGGCACAGGGTAGTGACTCAGAGGCTAGTGGCGGAAATCTTTTGTTGTTGGTTTTTCTCCTGACTGTATATTTTATAAATTTTAGAATGCTGTTGTCGATCACATGAAATATCACATGAAACTGGCAAACCTAAACCGGAAAAATATAGGATATCTCTTTATGTTTTCATAATTTATGTTCGTACTGTTATTCTAGTCTGTTAAGAGCACTTTACATGTGGTTTGAACTCAGGCAGGCCATGGCTGGGATGTGAAGTGTGTTGACTGGCACCCTTCAAAGTCATTACTGGTATCAGGTGCGTAATTCGTAATTGATTTGAAGCCTTGGTGGCTGTTGCAGCATTCTGATTTTGTAATTATAATGTGAGTTATTGGTCAGGTGGAAAGGATAACCTTGTTAAACTTTGGGATGCCAAGTCTGGGAAGGAGCTGTGTTCTTTGTAAGTGCCACTCAGTATACAAACAATGAGTACTCTTTAACATGAACATACCTCATTCTAGTTATCTGTTTCCTGAATGTACACTTTGGTTGCTCTATAGTCATGGACACAAAAACACGGTCCTTAGTGCAAAATGGAATGACAATGGAAACTGGGTACTTACTGCCTCAAAAGATCAGATAATTAAGGTGTGGTGCTTTTTGTCTCACTGAATCACTGTGTTAGGAGTTGTGAGATATTTTTATTATTTTTTCACTCAGTTCTTTATCGATCATCAAGTCACAGGTGTTCGTTTTTGGATGATGATGATTCCATTTTTGCAGCTTTATGATATAAGGGCTATGAAGGAGCTGGAGTCATTTCGTGGTCATCAAAAGGATGTTACAAGTATGCCAACATCACTTATTTTATATGTTTGATGTGTTTGATTATAGAAACTCGTCTGCTTCTTCATCACCTCTTTTTCTTCAACTGCATGATGGGTTACACGGGCCTATTTGCCTGTTTAGTAAGTTTTCATTCATTTATCATTATGTTTTGAATCTTAAGAATGTATTTTGCATGTTGGGTGTAGAGTTCTTTGGTCTGAATAAATAAAATAAGTAGGCATCCTTTTGATTTGCTTTAGTTTCTGTAGTGGGACTGCTGAACATGTTTGTTGAGATTAAGAATTCTTTCGTAGAGCTGTAACTAATCATCAACAATTATCGGGCTGTGAAAAATGAAAATAGGCTTGTATACCCTTTTCCTCATCTCTCAGTTTAATTAAGGGGAACATACTTATGCTTGTTGTTAAATTTTTGCAGCATTGGCATGGCACCCCTTCCATGAGGATTATTTTGTGAGCGGGAGTTATGATGGATCCATTTTCCATTGGATAGTCGGGTAACTTTAAGCTTTTTTCCCCTTATATTGTTGAAAGGCATTCTTCACGTCTGGTGTACCTGGTGTTTGCTTTATTAACTTAAATAACTCTTTTTCCCTTAGTGTGTGCTTTTGGTGGGTACTTATAAAACTAGTTTTTAAGTTGAAAAATAGGTTCAGAGATTTAATCCAGTTAAAATTGCTGAGTGCTTTTTTTTTCTCTTGGGAATACAAGTAAACAAGGAAAAGAGGACTGGATTGCTTGCCAAATATTGCCTTTATCTCTTCTACATTGCTTGTGTGAAGGACAAACTTTAAGATTCTTTGACAACTCTCCACATTAAGTTTTTACTATCCAAGCTTGGTGTAAAAGAAAAGAATTTTGTTGATATTTTTATCAGTTCACTATACTGCATCTCTTTTCTCAGTGGCAGTAATTTGAACACACACACACACATGTATGTATAGCACTATTCTATCTTATTTTAGGTCTCTTTTGGCACTGGGTATACTTTGCCCATGGATTGATCTTCTCCTTGATGTCCAAGAGTGCTAATATCTATCCTTGCTAAATAGGCCCCCTAGTATTATTATCTCATTGACTTTTGGAAGCATGTTTTTATCATTAGGCATGAAACTCCCCAGGTTGAAATGACAAGTGCACATGAGAGTGCTGTTTGCGACCTTTCATGGCATCCGATTGGGTATATTCTCTGCAGGTAAGCATATGATTGTTCTTGGTGCTGCATAGTGATGCAAGAACTAATACGTTTCTTCATATATGGCACACACCAGTACAACACACTATTCAGTAAAGAAGTTCTGCATTTTGTTTTAATCCATTTCTCTCTAGGAATTGTCTTTTCTGCAACAACTTCATTTACAATCTTTGTACATCTTGTATGTATAATGTATGTTAATGTTTTTGTTATTTCGCTGTAAGAAAAACAATGCTGTAGTAGAATTTTGTCATGCTGGTGTTTTTTCAGCTTATGCAAATGCATCATTGAGTTCATTATGGTATTTTTATATTGATTTAGTATAGTTGGTGCTATGATGAGTCTTGAAGTTGTAATGCATGCCTTTACTGGACAATGGGGTCATGTTTTGATTCACTTTTTATTTAACGAAAGCATCATGAATGTCTTGAAAATTAATAATATGTATGATGCTCATTACATTGTAGTCTAATATCTTTGGCATTTCTATGCAGTGGTAGCAATGATTATACCACAAAATTCTGGTGCAGAAATAGGCCTGGAGATGTTAACCGGGATAAATTTAATGCAGGATATAATCAAGGTAGAGTCGATTTCTTTTGTGCGTAGTGTACTGTGTGTTATTCGTTTGTTCCACTAAAGACTTCCATTTGAATTTTCGCTCCCTGATGTTTGAAGTGAATAGAACTTTGAATTGAAGGGGTTTCCAAAAAACAGTAAGGAAAAACCCACTCCTTGCTGAAAATGCCAACTTTTTTTCAGTGGCATTTACATAGCTGAAAACCTAGCTATTACAAGTTTCTAATGTGGATGAGTAGTTTTATGGATACCCATAAGTTCATGAGCTTTATCCTATGCAGCAAAACTGAGTTAATAATTGGATTGGAGGTCATTAAATATAACGGGCATGAGATAAGAAAATATTAACTGGGAAGAAGTTTAGGGTAATGAAGAATGAGGGATGCGTTGTATAAACTAAAATTTGGTTGATCAATCTTAGTAGTGGCAGACAAAAAAGTGTTAAATCGTCTGGGTAAATACAGGCTTGCTTGTAGAAACTATAGCACTGCAATAGGGAAGTAGGCAAAGGAGTTAACAATAGAAGGTTAAAGAAGTTGCCTTGAATAATATTAGGGCTAAATTGAATGGTCAATACCAAGAGATGTTCTAATGCCCGCTGATGTTAAATTTGGTTGATCATATAAATCACTATCTTAAAAATGCAATGTTAATCATATAAATTACGACTTAGCAAATGCCAGTCTTTCAGAAATGATCAATGATTTGTGACAATTTACTATTTCGGGGTAAGGGTGTCAGGGTGTGTACATCCCAACCCCTTAGGCCTTGCTTCTTTGCTGGATTTACTGGGACAATTTACTATTGATCTATCAAAAAGACATCAGCTTAATATCTTGTCTTGGCAAAAGTTGTAGTGAATAAAAGACCTGTTCTTGACCTGCCTCTTTTGCAGGTTATGGTGAACAAAATCCTGCTTTTGCTAATCGCATGCCTGTGAATTTCGGGATGCCTGATGGTCCAACAACTCCAGGTTCCTTTCCACCTGGATTGGCTCGAAATGAAGGAACTATTCCTGGAGTAGGAGCTGCAATGCCTTTGTCTTTTTCATCTCTTGATACTTCATCTCAGGGAGAGCAGAAGCTGGGCTCTATTCCTTTGGGGGCTCCACCGTTGCCACCAGGTCCGCATCCATCTCTACTTGCAAGCGGTCCAAATCCAGCTTACCAGCAAAATTCTCAGCAGATGCCTTCTTTCCCACTGGCACCCCCTAATATGCATCAGTTACAACCACCATCCCACATGAATGTTCTACAAAATCCTCATTTGCCTCGTCCCCCGCCGCAAATGCCCCCCCTTGGTATGCCATCCTCAATGCAAGGATCAATTGGTGGACAGCCGTCGATGCAATCTCTTCCACCAATGCCTGGGACAATGGTATGTTTCGTGCATCACTTCTCATTAATGTTGGCATTATTATGTAGCGAAGTTATCTTTCTTCTTTGTTAATTTTCAGCTACAGTAGTATGAAGTTAGAAATCCTATTTTGCAACCGAAATCATGAGGTCTTTAGACTGGGTTGTAATGGGGATATGGTAGGAACATAAGGTATGGGAAATATTTATGTCATGTGGAGCTAGAAATCCAGGAAAAACGTTAGCAGTGAAACACTTGATAAACCATTCCAATAACATGTACTCCGTCACAATACAATTTCATGCACAATTTTCAAATAACCACACCAACTCATTCATTTTTTCATGATGATTTTTTTCTTTGTTTTTTCCCTTTTATTTTATTTTTTTTGACTTTTACCTAAGTGAATTTTATCTTCCTTAGTCTCAAGTAATAAGATCATGTAAAAATCATCTCTTTGAAGCACAAATGAAACACCCAACATAATTTCTCAACTCAAAGCAACTCCATCAAGGGTTCTATTCCTAAGGCTCGAACTTGAGACCACTAGTTAAGAGGGGTGCATCCATCCCCTCTCACTTCACCATCTGTGGGCCTTCTGTCTTTATTTTGCAATGGAGGTATTGGTAGGGGGTAAAGTGCTCCCACTCTTGATTAAAACTGCTTCCTCACATCCCCTTCCATTTATCATATGCCTTTTTATTTATTTATTTATTCTAGCTACAGAGTTAGCATGCAACATAGCCTTCGTCTTCGATTATATAATGAGAAAGTACATTATTTCTGATGACAGGGTACACCTAATCAGATGGGTCCTGGACCACAGGGTCACTTCATGGGCACGAGCGGGATGCCGGCGCCTGGTGGAGGTTTTCCTAATGGGATGTCCAACATGCAATCCAATACAAGTGGAGGAGCGATGTATCCACCTCATGGTGGATTCAACCGTCCTCAGGCTGGACAAATGCCGATGATGCCTGGTCTTAATCCTTACCAGGTAAAGTTGAGATTGCTGCATTTATCCTCTGTATTCCAGATATTACATCTCAGTTTCCTAACATTGTTCAAGTACTGTTTAATAACAAAATATGAATTTTGTCGAATAAGAGTTGACGTTTCTTGCTTGATCAATGGCAAGCCTCGAAATCCTTCACCATTTTAGAACAAGGGTACCTTTTTTTTCTTAGTATCCATTGGTGGAGTAGATGGTTTAGACATTGGGATACATCATTGAATGCCTCTACATTTAGCTGTGAAATTGTTGTTGTTTGTATATATGAAGTATGGATGGGACACTTGCCTTAATTTTGCACTTTTTTTGTCCTCTGTTTGTGGCAGCCTGGAAACCCGAATGCAATGCCTCAACCGCCTCTACCACCAGGTCCACCGCCCCAGCAAGCACATCAGTAGAAGTCTCGTCTTATCCTCCTGGTTTCCTCAAAAGTGATTCTAGTTTCCAGTGATGAGATTTTGGTGATGAAATTTGTAGGACTCCAAGCTCCCTTATCAACAGGCTTTCTTTCCTAATGCGTAGTAGGTCACTTCTCGAGTGGATTATCTTTTTGGCGGTTGAACAAATTGCAAAAAATGTGGATAATTTTTGATGTTTAAAACGCTCATGTAAAGCATTACCGTGCCCCATTTGGTTCGAGAGTAGGTTTCCTTGAATGGTTTACGAACTACCAATATTCGCGAAATATATTGTCACCCAGTTCCTAAGAAACTAACCATTGCTGCGATAGCTAATGAACAGATTATGAATGAAGCACTGTTCTACTGATCTCCTTTCACTCTAAGCCTGTTGAATCTGCCAAGCCTACGTATAGAAGTCACTTTTCCTTTGGGTCAACAAATTGATCAAGGGCATGTTTGGTAAATAGTTTAAAAAAGAGCTATGAAGCGTGCCTTGCCAAATACTACCTCCGTTCGGTAAAATATGTCATTTACTATTTACGCACGCTTTTTTAAAATGATAAAAACTATATAAAATATTCATTTTTTTTTGATCTTTTCCAGTTTAAGTGGGCTTAGCCCACTCTACATCTGGATCGGGTTACTGTAGCCCCATTTAAGGGGTTGACCCTCCCACTCACAATAAAATATTCATTTTTTTATAAATTTTTTTAACAAGTTTGTACTTATTAATAATAACTACGAAATTGTTAAAAAATTTATTTAAAAAATTAGATATTTTATATAGTTTTGATCTCCTAAAAAAGTGACAAGTTTTTCTGAACGGAGGTAGTAAGATTTTACTCATTTAATCTATCTATAAAGGCTGAAAATTTAGTCTATCAATAAAATTTCATCAAAAATTTCATCTATATTATAATTTATCTAGATTTTAATCTTCAAGCTATGCCAAACATAGGTTTAGTAGCCAAAAGAAGCTGATTGGCAACATACTCTAATTTGTCAATATGATGGTTAGGAAAGCATACAATACATGTTGATCACAAATGCTGATTTGAATCATTTGATGCTCTCTGATGTTAAAGAAACAGCTAACACTTGTCCTCGACTGATTTCCACGTTGAATAAATAGCAACAGTCACGCTTTGGAGATGATGAACTATCATAGTTTCGGAGTGCCTTGTTTCCAGCCAACTGCTACTGGCTTAGGGGGACACACTCAAGCTCAAGATCGAGAACACCTGTCTCGACATTCTGAAGTTTAACAGACATTACCTGCTTGACTATGCCATCATTGAGTTTGATCGTGCTGTCTTCAAACTGGGTGTGCTGTACCGAATTGCCAACTTTCGATCTCTGAAAAACTTTGGCGGCATTCACCAAAGGTAGAATGTTGATCTCGGCCTGCCCCATGTAGTCATCATTTGTGAAGGTGTCCTTGTCATAGACACGCTGCAGTTGACATCCCGATTTTGATAGAAATAAATGAGCTCATATTGCAGAAGTATAAACAATGAAACAAATATATTAAAGTCAATAGAAGGGTAGCTACAATGCTACATTTTTGTGATATTTTATCAGTCACAGTTTATTTGGAACAACATTTGGGACATACCAATTTGAGAGGAGGAATGTGGTCTGGAATTGACAACATGAGCTTTTCATTCCAAATTGGGTTTAGGTTGTTCTTTACCACGCGTGTCTTCATCGTCTATATGAGATTACAAAGAAGTTACATGATTACAAAATGTGATACACTTCCTTCCTTCAGTTGTAAACAGAAAAAGAATGGCATCAGAACAAAATTGAACAATAGGGAGTGACTTACTTGTTGCCCTAGTGAGATAATGACATAAGGATCACTGCTAACCACATCCCGGATAGCTAGATTAGTCCCTCTCAAGATTTTGATATTAATCAACCCAACAAATTCAATCATGCCTGCCTGTAGAGAACCAGAATTCCCAAAGAAGAATAAGCAAGGACAGCCGAAACAATTAACAGATGTAACTGAGAAAGCTGGAGTACTACATAAAGAAAGTTGCGGATGTAGCTCGCATAATTGTATATACATTTACATATACCTCTATGTGGCCGTCCTTTGAGGATCTACCGTCATTATTTTTTTTCCAGCCGGAAAAAGCATGTCCCAGTCCAGAAATACCTAAACTGGTAACGTGCTTGTCAATCTGCTTGTTATCTTGATCCACATTCACATCCAGGTTTGACCGGTAGAAGGCATACCCTGATGGTGATGAAGTTGGAGGTCCTTTCCACGAACAGCATGTCTCATTCTCTTTCTCTTTCTCATCCTCCGGGTGCATAAATTGTTTGTGCTCATACTTTCTCCTTAAACCAATGAAAAACAGATCTATGAATTCAGATTGATGTGGCATGACAAATTTTTGTTCAAAAGAGGCCATCCAGAACAATGTGCATAACTGTTGTTACCTGATAAAATCAGACCGCTCATTACTATGCGATTCTGGTGTTGGTTTCCTGACATTTCCAGGGATACAGGCTTCATACTTCCTATTAACTGCAGGATTTCCACCCATCTCGGCTAGAGCATCTACTTGGTCCTCTGTCCATTCATCCAGGTTCACTGATATGACCTGTGGCCATAACAAATCAGATTTTCACAGAATCAATATTTTCTGGACCTGAAAACACACTAATCTCCTTTGACAAAGATATAGAATCAGGTAAACCTTTGTAATGTGTACTCCAAGACTTCTATGCACACCAGAGCACTTGATACAGATAAATGCCCCAGGACCCAAGGAGCTGATATCCACGAAAAAATGTAGCCAAGTTAATAAATTTATGTTGTAAATGTACTCTCTTACTCGTCTCTTAGTATATACAAATTGGAACATCAATAGTAGATGCTTACACCCATTTTGGTTCCAGTGATCCACAGTCTGCACAGTTCTTATTGACAGGTAGAGACAACAGCCTTCCTAATTTTATTTTGGGACCTGGCCCATTTCAACGAAAAATCAAGGTTAGTAGAGTGGACTAGCCACATTACGCATCGTGGTTGAAATAATTGAAAAGCAGATTACTAGACAACCAAAGTAAACATTGTTGCGTAAGCACATTAGCAAATACTCTGTATAAGTATCAGAACATTCAAGTAAATCTCCTAAGAGAGAAAATCAGCATACAAGCTGTCATTAATCGAGGTGTGAAAAGAACAAACATCGTAACTTCGTAAGATTTCATCTCATTCCAAAATGCTGAGCACATAAATGAGAATAAAGAACTATCTTTAGCAAAAACCTGAACAGTATACCAAGTTCCTGCTTCTTTTCAAGATTTTTTCAGATAAGATGTCACACAAAAAATCTCCAAGCAGGTAGGATTTACGGAGTATCATTTATGCAATGGAATAAGAATTGATTTCATTCTTCATGAATATTTGCTGATTTCTGTCTGCTCCAGACCATTCATTAGTTTGGGAGAAACAACTAATTTCTTGGCATTGAACCAAGTGCAAGCACTAAAACCAGCTAAATATTCATCTTGAGTGATAAAGCTGATGCTGATCAACAACTGCATTTCACTGAGTTTTCTAGAAAATTTCTCCTTGAAGCATAATGAAACAAACAATGAACAAAGGCCATAAATTTCATACAAAAGTGCCCTGAAAGGCTTGATGATCAACTACAAAAGTGCCCTGAAAGGCTTGATGATCAACTACAAGAGGCAAACCCAGTAAGCTCAACCAAAAGTTAGAAAATGAGATTATGACATCAAATCCACTTAATATATATGCAATATGTCTTGTAAAGTGACCTGATAGGTTCAATAAATAACATTATACAATGCAGTTAGTCCTTCCCCCACATATTCTCTTATGGGGTTTTTACCAAAGAATCAACACTTCAACACACGTTTTGATTGAAAATTTAACAAACACTTTATTCACATTTTACATGAATCTCCTCTTTCCCTGCCTAGTTGCAATTGTAAGGTTTGTGTGTTCCAGATCATGACAATTGACAACTATCAAGTTCCTCATAATCAATTAACCATATTCAACTATATAACAGGTTTGGATTCTATTCCAAACCCTATCAAATTGTCAAACGAAAAGCAGAAGATTCATTTCATGGATAAAAGAATTTACCACATGAATCATTGTCTTCCTCATTTCTTTGGCGGGAAGACATTCCCTGATTGCAAGATGACATCACAGAAAACTCAAGTGCCAAATTTCCATGATATGCGCAGCTGTAAACCAGAGAAATTGTGATAATCGACCAAAAAAAACAGAAACCAAACCTGAAATTCGAAAAGAGAAATGGAGGTTTTGCTAATGTTTCGTTCAAACCTCAACTCGCCGCGCGAAATCCTCGATGACTGGAGGATCTAAACAAGGTTAACCTCAGGCATAAAAACTGGATAGCCATGAAACGAGAAAGATCGGCGATAAAGTAAAATCGAGCTGCGATTATGCAAAATTCAGATAATCGGAAATCTAATGCTGCCTTAATTCCTCAAATTTACCGGGAAGGGATTCTGATTTCCACGATTAACGATGAGAACGCAACAAACAGCGCAGATGAAAGGAATAAAGAAAGGGATTTCGATATGAGGAAATTGGATAATCTGTAGGATTGAGTGAATTGATTGGCGATGGAGATTTGATTGAATCGGACATGGGAGAGAGTTTTATGACAAGAGGGAGCTTGTAATTGCATGGATGGATTTAATTTGCAAAAATTAACCCATTTTTAATTTTATTTCGCAAAACAGCCATTTTTCTTGATGTTTACACAAATAACTCTTCGCCTTCTTAGGAGGAAATGTCGTAACCAGAAACCAGGCACGTAGCTAGGGGTGGGTTGGACTACACAGTAATTAGGAGTAATAAGTACCACAAGTGTGTGTAGTTCAGTTGGTTGGTTATGAAAGTTCAATATGGGTCTACCTTGAACCACAAGCATAGGCGGAGCTAGGCGGGGGCAAGCGGGAGCATTCGCCCCCCCCTCCCCCCCTCATCCGACAAATTACCTATATTTGTTCTACTCGTCGATAGCTTCGTTTTGATATATTATAAGCCTGAATCCGATAACCGAGTAAAAAGTTATGAACGTTTGAAAGTTAAACACAGATTAATTATTTCAAATGTCTTTTAATAAATCATGATGCTTTTATATTTTACTTAATTTGATATTTAGGTAATGTAATTCAACCTAAGAGCTTCGAAGCAAGATGTTATATTACAAAATTCGTTAATTATATAAGAAATTATGCAAGTTTAAAGTTTGTATATCTTGTTACACGTTATTGCATGTTAAGAGAACAACAAGTTGCATATGACTTTGTGTGGTTTCAAACGATATATTTTTACACGAAAATAATGTTGTTATAGATTAAAACGACATCGTCTTCCTTTTAAAGAGAAAAATAACTACGGAGTATATAACAACTAATGACATAGTTTTAAACTAAAACACTACAAATTTTTTTTTTTTGAAAAGCAACACTACAATTTTGAATAAAAAAACATTGTGTTTTGAACTAAAAACTAAAAAAAACCTTGTCTTTAACTAAAATATATCACCATTTAATGTAAATTAAATATCATAGTTATGCTTCTCTAAACTATAGAAAAATCTATCAAAAAATGAATCAACAATTTGTATAAAATTTCGCCCCCCCCCCTCGATAAATTTCTGGCTCTGTCCCTGACCACAAGGGTTCGATTCCTACCTGCCCTTCTAATAGGGTTTTTTAGTAAACTCTGCCCTTCTCATATGTAAAGTGGTACCAGTGTAATTAGTTTCTGTTTTGGCGTGTGTGCGTTTAGTTCCGAGTTGGGTTGCAGTATCGGACGTCCTGTATGATCGAGAGGATCGGTGGTGTTTGTGGTCTTCGAAGATCCCTCGTCTAGGTGGGGGCAACGTCGGTGGTCCGCACTTCCCCAGGTTTCGCCTTTTCCGGTGGTGGGTTAATGTTCTCCGCCTTCTCGGCGTCGAGACGCCGTGTGAGTCGTCGCACTCTCCCGTGTTCTCGGCATTCGTGGCTCGCCTTGGATCTACCTCGACTCCTCCGCTGGCCGGTGACTTATATGGGTTTCTAGGGTTGTTTCTTTCATTTGTTTATTTTGCGTGTTTGTATGTTGTATGTTGACGGCTAGTTCGTCTACCGATTCATCGGCCTCTCGAGCTTCAGGTTTGTCTGAGCTTGAATTTTTACCTAATAAAAAAAAGTGTAATTAGTTGTTTTATATGTGTTTATATATGTGATATTAATAACTATTAAAATTCTATTCATTGTGCACTTTATTTTTCTCTTTATTAGTTTTTTTTTTTCTAGGTGTGTATATGACTATATGTAATGTAAGCTTTTATATTTGGCGGTGTTGGACAACAAGTGTAGTTCAAAGGAAAATGAGATTTTATTTTATTTTACCATGCTTGTACCCAATGGCCTTGTGAATACTTGTTGAGTATGTGCACTCAATGATGGCTTAAAATGTAGTTGTTGAGTGAGGAGTGGTTGCTTTATGTGGGCAAGTAGGTCAAGGAAAGCAAGAAGGTGCAAGTTCTCCTCTGTTGGCAATTCTCATACCCAAATAAAAGTTTGTCACATTTTTTACTCATACACTAATAGCTCATACTGTTAGTTGACATTTAGTAGTTTTAGTTTTGTGAATTTTCATTTAAGCTTTGAGGACAAAGCTTCTCAAATGGGAAGGTAATGTCATGTATATATGTATTAGCTAAGGTATTAGTATAAATACCCTTACTAGTTGTAATAGAGAGATCATCAATGAAATAATCAAAACTCAATTATCCATTTTCTCCTTATCTTACTCTCTATCTCTTCTTTTCCCTACGTTCTTCTTCTCCCTAAACTCTTCTCAACCCTATTTCATCTTCTTTTTATATCCATTAATCCTTCCCTAAATCTCTTTCTTTTCCCTTTCAATTTCCTAATCCCTACTTGGGACACTACAATATATATGTGATATTAATAACTTTTAAATTTTTTATCATTGTATAAGGCGATTATAGTCTACCCCATTTTCATACATAGTTTCGTGCCTGGTTCTAACTCGTAACATAGGAAACCTCTTCCCTTTTGTGTCTTTATAATAAATTTACATCTCATTTATTTTTTTCTTTCAATTTATTTTTACTTTTTATAAGGTTTTTTTTATAACCAAGAAGAAACCTTTATCCTTTTTACAATACCTCACCATATATTATTGTCCATTATTTTCATTTATACTTTTTCAAAAAAATCACAACTCTTGGTCTCCGTCACCATGCTCTCCGCCACCTGGTTGCATGGTTCTGGCCACCGTTGTGTCGCCCTCGACCCCTCCCTCTGCTCACCCCGTCGTTGTCACTCTCGGCTTCACCCTCAACGACTCGATTCCCCTCGTCCTACTGCAACTATGGCAGTTCACCGCCGCCATATTGGGGATTGGAAGAGCATTTTTATGGATTTTTTAAAGTTTGGGGTATTTTAAAAGAAAAAGTAATTTGTAAAATTGAGTTGAGTTGTTTTTGGTATGTATGAAAATAGCTAATCTATAAACTAGTTATTTTTAAAAGGTTGTATTATTTTTTTCAGTCAGAATATTATAATCCCTCTGATTAGGGGTGTGTTTGGGAACTGGATGGATTTTTGGGGATTTGTGGGATTTTAAGGGATTTGTTAGATGGAGATGGATTTTTGGGATGTAAAAGATGAAAACTCAACACCCAAATTTTTGGGTTTTGTGTTTGGTTGTATTTTTATTTTTTGGTGGATGGAGTGACGGGCAAAGACCGAATTACCCCCACTTATCCATATGAAATGACTAAATTGCCCCCAAAACATACCCCTCTTCATTTTGATTTCAATCAAGCCATTGTAGGAAGAACATTGCGACCCACCAGCCGTCAGAGTCCCACCTCCTCGCTGGCGATAGAAGAGCCTTCCACAACCGACGAAGTCTTGCACCCCACCACCGGCGCCGGTAAGACGACAGCTGCGACGGCAGCCGACGACGTCGCCCCCACTGGTCTCCTTCCATGTAAGTTGTCCCCTTTTTCTACTGTAGGAGCTCGAATCGAAATGGGGGAATATGGTTAGGGTTAGGTCGGAATTGAAATGGGGGAAATTTGTATATGATTTTGTGGGGGTTTGCATGTGTTTGTGAGAATTGATTGGGGGAAATCTGAGTCAATTGTTCATGAGGCGATGATAGCTGAGGGCGGGAATTGAAACCACAACGCACCTCATGAATTGAATTGAGACATCCTAAAATTGAGGGGCATGATTGTTGAGGGCTGTTCATATGGGTTTTGTTGAGTTATGATTCCTCAATTTGTTGGTTTTGTGTCAACTGTTTCGTTTCGATTGAAGTTCAATTGAATATTAATTTGGCCTCGATATTTCGACCGTTGTTGTGCATCGCCGTCCATCGTCCCCATACCATACCTCACCAGCTATCCAATCCAGATTGCCATGGATTCCACGCCCGTTCCCAATGACAAAGGTAAGCGAAAGGCGACGACTAACCGAAGGGGAAAAGCTAAGACACCCGCCAGTGGTGACGACAAGGTCCCCGTTACAACCGCCTTCTACTGGTCCTACGACCTCACGATCAAGCCGATGCATGTTCTCTTAGCTTACCAGAAAAAAAATGGAAGGGAGCAGGCCTTCCTTTGGGCTCCCCTAACTGCTCAGTTCGAGGATTTGATGGGGAAAAAGTGCAACACCAACACTCTTAAGAATCGCACTCGCGATATGAAAGCTTATTACAATTGTTGGAAAGAGCTTAAGAAGGATGAGACGGGGTTGGGTTGGGATCCCGTTAGAGGAACAATCATGGCGTCTGACGAATGGTGGGAGAAGAAAATTGCGGTACGTTCTCCTTTTGTGTTTGAAATGATGTCTTCATAGTGCACACCGCCATTGTCAAAACGTCCCACAACATTGCCTTCATTTCCCCTTGAGCAGGTCGACCATAACTTCAGGAAGTTCCGAAAGAAGGGCATCCCTCCCGAGTTGGAGGACTTGTTTGACCAAGTTTACGGTGGCACCGTCGCCACCGGAGAGTACTGTGTGGCCCCATCCATGGACCCATCGGCCCGGGCATCTCAGGAGCCCCCTCGCGATGAAGGACAGCCCGAGTGCATCTCCATCGATGACGAAGATGGTTGTCATGGGAATGGCCGAGACAATGCAAGTGACCCAAAGGGTTCCCAACATGATGGGGTAGAGGAGGAGTTTGATGAGTTGTTCCCTAGTCAGACCCGGACTCCATCTATGTCTCATGCAATGAACGACATCTGCGACGAAGAGCCGAAGGACGGGAGCTCACCTGACAAGTTCCCTGCCTCCGACGCTTCAAATGGGGCAAGGTATCGTCCTTCAACTGGCCACGGCTCGGGTCCATCTCATGTGGCAGCTGCATGTCCATCCGGGAGCAAAAAGCGGGGTTTATCAAGTTCCGTGTCTGGTGCATCAACTGTCGCTCCAAAACGCAACATTCGGAAGTCGGAGGGCTCCAAGCTTGCCTTGCGACATTTTGATTTGGCGGAAGACACCAACAGTTTACTGAAGGTCATGCTGGAGAGGGATGCGAGGGAGGCGATGGAGGAGAGGGAGGAGAGGGAGGAGGTGTCATCCAACAAACCTCATGGGACCACTCGGGAGGTAATGGACATTGTGAAAACCATGGTGGCGGATGGGCTCATGAAGACAGGGGATCCCATGTGGTGCTTCAGCTTGGCCCTTCCCACACCCGAAAGGCGGGAGGTGTTCATACAGATTGAGACGAATGAGTCCCGTCTTGCGTGGCTGAAGTGGCTGTACTCCACCAACGATGGCCAGCATTGGGGCGCTTGTCCCCCATGACTGCCAATAAGAGGGCGGCCTCTGCAACTTCAAAATTTTCGTTCCTTGAACTTGTTAGTTTGAAATTATAATACTTTGCGTTCGGCTTTCGTTTCCATCATTTGAGTTTGTGAAAATTGTCAAACTGTTTGCGTTATAAGTCACATACCGTGAATAATGTGTGTGATGTTGGGATTTGCAACGTGTATCTTTGCGAATTATGTGTTTCGTTGCATGAGTAGTTGCAATGCTATTATATATACGGGATCTTGATTGTTATGGTTACCTTGATATTGCAGGCTGCAACCCAAGGGGTACGAGCGCCGTCGTCGTAGGCGTCGACGACGGCGACGCCTTGTAATCGCTTGCCTTCTCATCCACCAACAGTCCATCCCCATTCTTCAGCACTACTTTCTGCATGTACATAAAGTCCCCCAATACATCGGTCTGTACACAGGTGCGCGTTGGGTCGATGACATTGTGAGGCATTCGTTGGAGCGTCAACTTACTCAACTCGTTCAGGATGAAAAAGGGCGCTTTCGTGCACCTATGTGGGATTCTGGAGCATCAATATGGTCTTCGACCATCCTCTCAGATGTCTGTTATGGAGAAGGTTGCAATCTTCGTCAACACCATGTCTTGGGGGGCCAGCCATCGGAATGCATGTGAAAGGTTCCAACAATCCTCGTACACTATATCTGACATCATTGGACAAGTTCTAGACGCAGTGTGTGGGGCGAGGTGCAATGGCTACCGAGGTTTCGCTTGCGACATCATCCGTCCTCAGGACCCCCACTTCCACAACATACCTGACGCCATTCAGAACGACAACCGGTACTGGCCATACTTCAAGGGCGCTATCGGTGCAATAGACGGGACACACATTCAAGCGGCGATTCCCAGGGGTGACCAGATACGGTTTCGGTGCAGGAAGGGCACATGCACGTTCAACGTTATGGCGGCGTGCAACTTCGAATTGCGATTCACGTTCGTATCGGCCGGGTGGGAGGGTAGCGCACACGATGCACGTGTGTTTGATCACGCCCTAAGGACAACCACGATGCGCTTCCCACACCCTCCTCCCGGTAAGATGAAGCCTTCATATAACCTTATCAAAACCATATGATGGTCTCACGTGGTCGCTAATGCGCACGAATGTACACTCATGTTGTGTAGGCCGGTACTACCTATGTGACAAAGGGTATCCGTTCAGGCCGGGTTACATGGTTCCCTATTCGACGACGAAGTACCATCACCCGACGTTCGCCGCTTCACAACCGTCTACCGAGAAAGAGGCCTTCAACAAGTCGCACTCGTCCCTCAGGGGCGCTATCGAGAGGTCATTCAGGATCTTGAAGTCCAAGTCAAAGATACTAACGCAAATTCCGAAGTACCCTATTCGGAAGCAGATTGCAATCATCATAGCTTGCTTTGCGCTCCACAATTACGTCAGGCAATCTTGTGCGGAGCCCGAGATCGTCGACGACGACGACCCGCGGTTCACGGAGTTCACCATGCATGTTTCGACGTCAGACGGGGAGGACGACGATGACCCCTACGACGACGAGGAGGAAATTGGTCACGAGGACGACGATCCCCTGTATGACTCTGACGCGGATGGAGGCCCTGTCACAGGTATGAAGGGGTTGAGGGACGAAATCGCTCGCCAGATTTGGAATGACAGGCGCATGCCATGATCCAGGAACTCCCCTTCAGCTCATATGCAACTTTTTGTGTAACTACAACTAATTACGACCATGGCAGACCCTCTCGTCGCACTCGTTCGATCTGTGACGAATGTCCTTCATGGCATTTTGCAGTTGTGTACGTATCCCATGTGTAGTAATGTCATTTTGTAACTACAAGTAATCACGACCATGGAAGACATGGTTGTGTAATTTCAAACGTTTTACAATATGGTTTTCAGGCCATCCCCATTTTGCAATATGGCTGGGTACCAATTATAAACTCGTGTTGTCCCTCCCAAACTGAGAGTCATACAAACGACAAAATGACAACGATTGCACGAAGACAATGAGATAACAAATTTACATAATCATTATAGCATTAACATGCCGGCCCTGCTTGCCTGCGAAGACGGAAACAACAACCTGCACAAAAGGTTGCAGGCAAGCAGGACGAGGGATATGTTTGTTCTAACACAATAACCTGCACGAATGCTCGCAAGCAAGCTACAGAGACGGAGAAATAAGTTGTTCTTACATCATCTAACCCCAACTACATGCACAAAATGAGGGGCAAATAACCATAAACATTGTATCTGAATGGAAGAGAAACGGGTAGGATGCCAAACAGATCTTCCAAAAAGGTCTTGAAGACGGGGAGGACTGGCTACGCCATAAACCAGAGGGCGACGATCACCGCAATCGCCATGACAAGGAGCCACCCTCGGATCCTCGCCACACGGGCAAGCTCAGCGCCCCGGAGTTGCTCCCCAGCGTGATCGACCCACCTTGCGCACAAGTAGGCGCATAGCTCTGCAATCCTCTGCACCATCTGGTTGTTGCTGGCCTCTGACGCGACTAGGCGGGCGGCAAGGCTGGAGCTGTGGGCCCTCTCCGTCTGGAGTTCCACCCTCGTGTTGTTGAGCTCACCCCTAGTCGCCTGGAGCTCGATGACCCGGGTAGCATCATTGGCTACGAGGGTCCTGTTGCGCTCCCTCACAACAGCAAGCTCGAACTGGGCGAAGTCCACGAGGGCGCTGTTCTCCTCGGCGTCCTCTCTGCGCTGAGACGAAGTCGCGGTGTCCTCTCTGCGACGCGACTCTCTGCGACGCGACTTCGTCGCGTCGTCCTGCAGGTCCCTCCCGTCGCGCGAACGCCCATAGTCATAGTCGCTATGAAGCCAGAAGTACTTCCTTGGGTCGCCACTCTGGTAGGAGGCGTCCGAGTCGGTGTCGGTGTCAGAGTATGGATACATCCTGAAAGAAAATGACAAATTACGTCAAAAGGGATAGGAAAATACAAAACTGATACATGGATAAGAAAAGGCAATGGAGGATCACAGCAGCATAAGGCCCTCACCACATATACAACTCAACTAGTTACAAAACCATAAACATTGAAAATCAGTTGATCAACACAAAACTGTTACAGCATCATTGGGCCCTCAGCTCATATACAACTGATACAGGGATAAGAGCAGTTGACATGACCAAATAAAATCACAGCAATCATAATAGGCATAGCTCTTGAAAATCAGTTGATCAACACAAAACTGATACAGGGATAGGAAAAGGCAAAATGAAATCACAGCATCATAAGGCCCTCAGCTCATATACAACTCAACTAATAAGAGCAGTTTACATGACCAAATAAAATCACAACAATCATAAGGGATAGGAAAATACAAAACTGATACAGGGATAAGAAAAGGCAATGGAGGATCACAGCATCATAAGGCCCTCACCACAATATACAACTCAACTAGTTACAAAACCATAAACATTGAAAATCAGTTGATCAACACAAAACTGTTACAGGGATAGGAAAAGACAAAATGAAATCACAGCATCATAAGGCCCTCAGCTCATACACAACTCAACTAATAAGAGCAGTTGACATGACCAAATAAAATCACAACAATCATAATAGGCATAACTCTTGACAATCACAACATCATAGGAAAAGGCAAAATGAAATCACAGCATCATAAGGCCCTCAGCTCATATACAACTGATACAGGGATAAGAGCAGTTGACATGACGAAATAAAATCACAGCAATCATAATAGGCATAGCTCTTGAAAGTCAGTTGATCAACACAAAACTGATACAGGGATAGGAAAAGGCAAAATGAAATCACAGCATCATAAGGCCCTCAGCTCATATACAACTCAACTAATAAGAGCAGTTGACATGACCAAATAAAATCGCAACAATCATAACAGGCATAATAGACAACAACATAGGGCCCTCACTTCAAATCTCTTGAAAATCAGTTGATCAACACAAGGTGAAGAGGCAAGGAAGTTCTACTTCACATGTCAATGACCAAACAGCTGAAATGCACATGTTACCTTTCAGGCAGCTGTCGTCCCACACACATGAGGTGAAGTGGCAATGACCAAACAGTTACTCAAAATGAACAAGTGCAATTCACATGAAATAAATAATGTGACAGGTGACTTGAATAGACCCTGAAGCGGAAATAAGTTGTCTTCCAACATTGATAGGGCCCCCAATGTCATGTACAGACTTGCAATGAACGAGGTCGTCCAACAATAGCAGCTAAAACAAGATGATGAACACATCATTGGGCCCTCAGGCAGCTGGGAAATGTGCTTAGCATCATTGGGCCCTCAGGCAGCCCCACAGGTGGGTAGCATCATTGGGCCCTCAAGCTACAAAGTAAGTTACCTTGCCATCAGTTGATCAACAAGAGAGGTTGACAGTGAATGCCAGCTTCTCATGTCAATGCAAAACTGAGACAGGGCAACAACAGTTCACCCTAGCTGCATATACAAGTCATGAAAACATCATTGAGCCCTCATCACATTCCATCTAGCACGCAACAGTTGAAATGCAATAATAATAGGATTCATGAAAACATCATTGGGCCCTCAATTCATAAACCTTTAAATCAGTTGATCAACATTAGGAGAAGGGGCTTTCAAGCCAACTTCACATGTCAATACAAAACTGAGACAGGGAAAGGGAATGGAAATATGAAATCACAACATCATTGGGCCCTCAATTTACATGCAAGAAATATGAAGCATCATTGGGTCCTCAACTCATGAGGATGGTAATGAAAACATCATTGGACCCTCAGGGATATGGATGAAAACAATACAACATGCAAGCAGAATGCATCAACACAAGGTGAATACGCATAAGTAATGGCACTGGTGACCTTCCCAATATTAGTTGATCAACACAGATGGAAGAGGCAATGACTGCCAACTTCATGTGTCAATTCAAAACTGAGAGTCTGGGAAACGAAAGAGGAGGGCATGGACCACATCATAGGGCCCTCAACTCATAGCCAGTGCAATAAGCAATGTCACAAAGCAACATGAAATCATCATTGGGCCCTCACTTCCATATACAACTCCTGTAAACATGTGAACATGCAAAGGGGTAAGCCACATACATCATAGGGCCCTCACTGTATACATATATATGAAACCACAACCTGCATTTCTGTTAGAAAGCAGTTCAGTAAATGCAACAAATTCTTTGCACATTCATGAACACATCCAAAGGGGTAAGCGACAACAAGTGACAGTGGGAGATGGTGTGCATTCAGTTGTGCTTTTTGGGTAAAAGACAAAACTTCAGGCAAAGTATTCAAAAAAGGAAATGGAGGACACGAGCATGGGTACGACAAACAAGTACATGTTCCCCATGAATGACCCCAAAAACCGAACAATCCACAGTTAGGAGAACACTGAAGTTAATTAAAAATCCCAAAATCTCGTATATATGAACAAACCCTAAATAAAAAACATGCATATGAACAAACGAACAGCTTTCGAAAATGGCGGAAGCAAATATGAAATCCACAAACATCATATCAACAAACCCTAAAAACATCATTGGGCCATCGAAAATCCCCAAAATTGCGAATATGAACAACCCCGAATAAGCAAATGCAGAAACCCTAAAATCAAAATCCCCACAATATCATATGAACAAACCCTAAAATGTATGAAGAAAATCAAAATCCCCAAAATCAGTAGAACAAACCCTAAATCGACAAGTGGAAGAGAACAAACAAAACATTGCGACACACAGTCGAAGACAACAATGGTGGAGGGCGTTTTCCGATACCTGATGATGACGGCGGAGGCGGACTCGTGGTGTTCCTCGTCGGCGATTAGGGTTTCGCTCGCTCAAATCGTCTCCTTTTTCGCTCTCCAGAAATCGTGTGGGAGAAGAGTTACGAGAAGTGGAAGTATTTATGACGGGATTGAAGTCGAAAGGGCAAAATGGGGGGTTTCGGATTTCCCATCCACCAAACCTTGGTGGAGGAGGGGGGAAACCCATCCACTTCCATCCAGCAAACCTCATGATTCAAACACTGCAAACACCATAAACACCAGCACCCAAACAACGCGGCGGGATTCCCGAGGCAGAAACCCCATCCACCAAACCTTATAAACCCGACAGCCAAACACAGCCTAGGTATATAAAAAGATGTCTTGAGGTTGGACACAATAATTAGAAAAGTAAATGATGGAAATAAAGTCCTGTTTAGAAAGTTGACGGTATGTAGTATGTGCGAAAAAATTCAAAGAGTTGGCAACTCATTATTTAGAGAATTGTTAAGCTAGTTAAGACGAGTGGCTAATCAAGAGAATTTCTACGGCTAATCAAGAGAACTAGTAGAAAGGAAAGAGTGTGTAGGTTGTTGGTAGAGATGACCTGTAGTGATTAAGAACTCATCCCATTTCGAGGAGGAGAATATGATCAAAGGGAGTATTATTTTTTGTTGAAGTTCCGTAGTTGGAATTATTTTAGGTTGTTTTTCCTAAAAATAATAATAAATGAAGGTATATGAAGCTAAAATAACGAGAGAGTTAACGGTAATAATGACTGAAACCTAATTAAGGACTTTGAGCTTTGGGATCCTTTACGACCCTCCATGCTCTATTAATTTATTTTAACATTTATTTACTTTTAGAAAAATAAAAAAAATTATATTTGTATTCCCAACATCTATTTTTATACATTAATAAAATTTTATTTTGAAAAATCATATAATTTTTAATATTATATTTTGTAAAATATTATCTTTTTAATTTTTAAAAATTTTAAAATATGATTTTTCAAAATAAATTTTATAAATACATAAAAACAAATGTTATGAATATAAATATAATTTTTTTAATTTTTAAAAATTAAATAAATATTAAAATAAATTGGTGGAGTAGTAGATGTGTTGTATTGTATCTTGTTATTTGCAAACCCTAGTTCCGATCTCTTCTGATCTTCTCTCTCAAGCGGAATCCAGACAGAGACTGAGGAGACCCTTTTCATTCTCCTGTTCCTCGCTTGTTCTCTGTAAGTCGTTTTTCTCCTCTCCTTACATCTCTGTTCTTCCCTTCGTCTTTGTTTTCTTCTCGCCCCGCCGATTGAGTTTCCGAATGATTTCGGTTCCATGTTCCCATAACGGAAAACGATAGGGCATACCACGAATCCAACTCCAGTGGTGGAAACTGTGCATATTTTGTGTCTTCATTGTGCTGTAGTGATTCTATCTTTGTTCTGATTTCGATCCTCCGGTTTCTGGAAAAGGGATTTGGTAGGGTTATGCATTTTTTTTTTTTTTGGCATTTGTGCTTTCAATGTGCTATTACCTCTCTTGTTATTTTGGATGGGCTGCGGTTGCTGCTTAATTTGGTTTCTGTATGTGACGCTCTTGCCTTAATTGTCTCAGATGGATGGATTGAATCCGCATTTTACATTATATTCACTTTAGCTGCTCTCTCTAGGTCTTTTCTCATTGTAGCTGCATAGTTGTTCTATCGGTCTTTATAGGGTTTGATCTTGCAAACTGAGCTTATTTGGTGTTTTGATTGTGCTCTAGTGATTCTATCCGTGTTCTGATTTCAGTCTCCCGGTTTTTTGGAAAAGAGATTTGCTAGGGTTATTCCTGCTGTCAATGGGAAGGGTGTAGCTTTATGCAATACATATTTCAGTGTGCTATTACCTCTCGTTATTTTGGATGGGCTGCAGTTACTGCTTAATTTGGTTTCTGTATGTGACACTTTTGCCTTAATTGTCTCAGATTGATGGATTGAATCCGCATTTTACATTATAGTCACCTTAGTTGCTCTCTCTAGGTCTTTTCTGAATGAATGAGTTGGAGATATGTGGGCTTCGTAGACTAATTGTAGCTGCATAGTTGCTCTATCTTTTTTTTAGGGTTTGATTTTGCAAAATGAGCTTATTTTGTGATTTGATTGTGCTTTGGTGATTCCATCCTTGTTCTGATTTCGGTCTTTTTGGTTTTTGGAAAAGAGATTTGCTAGGGATATACTGTTTTTTTTCCTTTTGCATTTGTGTCTTCAGTTATGCTGATTTTGGATGGACTGCGGTTGTGGTCATGAGTAGTGACTAACTTTGTTATGTAATGACTGAATTTGCAACTAAATGTGAACCACCATCAGACCCCTTTTCCCTTCAGCCTTTTCCTATATGAGTTTTGAAGGTTACCGTTTTAGCGGCGGATACTTATGTGGTGGTTTCATGGAAGGTCCAGTGCTTGATTAGCAGTAGTGGTATTTGTTTTGTGCTGTGTAATTCAAACCTATACTAGGAATTATAAAGAAAGAATGTGTATGGAATTAATGTGTTTATCACATTTTGAACTAAGCAAGATCCTTTATATTAAGCAAATTACGAAGATGTGTATACTTAGCAATGTAGTTATTTTTGCAATAAGAAGAAACGCTTCATAAAAGTTTTGATTCTGCCAAGTGCCGACAACCTACATTAGTATTCGGTTTTAATATCCAACTGCATTGAAAAGATTGTGTTGCATGTGGAGTCTGATTTGTTGCCATAAATTGACGTATATTATTTAGTTACATGCAGTAATCTACTTGACTTTAATGACTCACTATTTATGTAAAAAAAATTGACCCGTATATTTATAGTAAATTTTGTGCCATACATTAGTATTCTATCATACTTTTTTTCAGTATGATAGAATTTTAGGAAGCTTTTGATTATTATCTGGACTTTAATCTTTTGATCCGTATATTTGTAGTAAATTTTGTGCCATCCATATATATTACATTTCTCGTCTTTTTACCATCAAGTGGACCTTTGCTTCTTAAGAATCATTATTATTATTATTTGCAAATATGGAGAACTATCATAAATAGTAAGATATTTTTGGTCAACAGAGCACATTTTTTGAGGTGGATGCCTAGTGGTGAGTGTTAAACTCCTACTCAATGAGCCAACAAACAGTTGACCTTAAAGCATCTGAGCCAGAAAATGGTCAAACTGGCTTGCCCGGTGATCCTAAGCAACAACCCGTTGCTGTAAAGAAGACTCCACTGCGAGATTTGCCTAATGAAAACAATGTTGTGGTAAGCAAATCTACAGGAAACTCCATGCCCCTGAAGGAGGGAGATATTGATGGTGCTAAGGTTGTCGGCACCAAGCGGAGTAGGCCTGATTCTCCGGCAAACCCTTCTCACCACCAGTCTCCTGGTGGCGGTAACAGTGTGACTGGTCATCTCGTTTATGTTCGCAGAAAGGCTGAAACAGAAGCTGGTAAGAACAGCACAGAAGACATGATACCTGACATTAGTGCTAATCCTTCGCAACCAAAGCAGGTTGTGACTCAACCTCAACAAGTCATCACCGAGGAGAAGCCCCAGCTGAAGGAGTCTAGTGACCCTTCTTTGCCAACATCTGAACCGGTTCCTTCGGTTCCTCATTCTGTGGGGACTATGGGGAAGTCCGTTAACATGCCAGTGCCTTCAGAATCCCCATCTTATCCCGTCACGTCTGTTCTTCCTTCATCAGATCAGAAGAGAGTGAATAATCAGAACTGGGAGGAACGCTACATTCAACTGCAGATGTTTCTGAAGAAGTTGGAACACTCAAGCCTGGAAGAATATCTGGAGAGTATGTTGATTAATCTCCATATCTATCAGAATATTAGCAACTGTTCTTTTCACCTCTCTGCAGTAAATTGATGAGGTTTTTGTTGATGTATCAGAGCTTCGGGCCCTTCCTGCAGCGGAGCTTAGCAAACATGCTGTTGAATTGGAGCACCGAGCAATACAGCTTTCGCTAGAAGAAGGTAAAATGATAACCATTGCTTTGTTCTGTCAATCGATTTCCTAATACAATATAGTACTTATCTGGTCCACAGGGTACGAACTCAAGCGTGTTAAAACCCTGGATGTGCTCGGAAAATCAAAGACGTCCAAACCAGCCATGGCTGAGCCACTACAAAGTTAAAAGGCTGTATGTTATTACAAGTTATCATCGGTGTAGTTTATTTGGTTGATTTCGCTACTTAGTTCTAGTTTAGGACCTTGTGTACTTGTGCTTTGTTGTAACTAAGTAGTCTCCACGAGTTCTGCATTCTATGTGTATTGTCTGAACTCTGAATCAAAGCGGAGTTGTTACTTGTAAAACTGTTCTGAGTTCATCAAGGTCTTATTTCAGAATTCATACCCACGAATATGGACGAAGGCGGCCTTTTTCAGACCTTTATAAAGGGACAAATGTACACAGAGGTAATATTCTAAGTTGCCAATTGAAAAAATTGACTAGGCAACCCCAGAATGAGGGTAATGAGCCTTAGAATAAGAGTTACGGACACATGCTGTGTCCTTAGTATTTTTGACGAAACAAGAGTTGTGCCGATCCAAATTATCCAATTGATGCATTTGAGCACTCGTTGGTAAGCTAAAGAGCTACGAATTTATTGAGGATGCCTCTTGAAAAATTCTCCTCAAAGATGGCTAAAAAAGTCATTTTTCCATATGTTTGGAATCTGGACAAAATTTAGATTTTTTTCTAAAGGAGTTAGTTCACGAAAAAAATGTCAAAATATAAAAAAAATGTAAATCCAAAATCTTTTGCACTAGGCAGAATGTGATGCTATTCAGGCAATACGTCCATAAAACGCCCACTCGGGATGTCCAGATGGCCTCGGAAAGAGGGTAATGAGCCTTAGAATAAGAATTACGGATACATATGCTCCATATGTTTTGAGAAAAAAGAGTTGCGTTGGTCCGATCGTGGAATTTGAGCACTCGTTTGGAAGCTAATTTCAAGAGTTACGACTTACCGAGGATGTCTCCTGACAAATCCTCCTCGAAAATGGGGAAAAAAAATCAATTTTCACTCAGTTTGGAATCTAGACAAAATTTAGACTTTTTTCCAAAGGGGTTAATCCACGAAAAAAATCTAAAAAAATGAAAATCCAAAATCCTTTTCACTAGGCGAGATGTGATGCTATTTAGGCAATACATCCATAAAACACCCACCCGGGATGTCCAAATAGCCCCGAAACGAGGGTAATGAGCATTCAAATAGGAGTTCAGGATACATGCTCGGTATTTTTGGTGAAACAAGAGTTGCGTTGGTCCGATCAGGGTAGCTCAACCCACATTGGGAAGCTAACTTCAAGAGATACAACTTTACAGAGGACGCCTTATGAGAAATCATCCTTGAAGATGGCAAAAAAATCACTTTTCCATTAGTTTGGAATTTGGACTAATTTTATACTTTTTGCAAAGGGGATAGTCCACGAAAAATCTCAAAAAAATGAAAATCCAAAATCATTTGCACTAGGCAAGATGTGATGCTATTCAAGCAATACATCAATAAAACGCCCACCCGGGATGTCAAAATAGCTCCGGAATGAGGGTAATGGGCCTTAAAATAAGAGTTACAGATACATGCTCGGTATTTTTGGCGAAACAAGAGTTTCGTTGGTCCGATCGAGGCATTTGAGCACTTGTTAAGAATCTAACTTCAAGAGCTATGACTTTACTGAAGGCCTTTAGTGAGAAATCCTCCTCAAATAGTCAAAAAAATTATTTTTTTCCATTAGTTTGGAATCTGAACAAATTTTAGACTTTTTCCAAATGAAAATCCAAAATTCTTTTCAGTAAGCAAGGTGTGATGCGCCAATACGTTCAATAGACGCCCACCCGGGATATACAAATAGTCCCGAAATGATGGTAATGAGCCTTAAAATAGGAGTTACGGACACATGCTCGGTATTTTTGGCGAAACAAGAGTTGCGTTGGTTTGATCGGGACATTTGAGCACTCATTGGAAAGCTAACTTAAGTATTAATAAAACCTCATTAAACCCGTAAGAATTAGACTTCCTTAGATATTACTTCATAGGAAATGTGATATCCATAAATTCTACTTTATGTGAATGTAAAAATATGTTGGGTTGAAAATCATTTCCCAAGAATTGAATTCCTACAATTTTTTTTGTTAAACATGGAACAATTTATTTAAAATTAATCTTATAACCATTTTCCATTTGTTTTTAAAATTAATTATATTTAAAATTGGAGATTATTTTTGATAAAAAAAAAATACTCCCTCCTCTCAAAATAGTTGTTTTAGTTTTGACACATTTTTTAAGAACGATAAAAACTATATAAAATATCAATGATTTTATTATTTTATAAAAATAATTTCATACTTAATATAATTATCTATGAAATTATTCAAAAAATTGATATCTTATTGAGTTTTTAACTTCTTAAAAAACGTGCCAAAAAGTCACACAACAAGTTTTGTGAGACGGAAGGAGTAAAATGATATCGTTCTCATTATATACAAGTCAATATCATGCAAAATTCATCAAAATTTTAATTTCGTCAATTATATGCCATCATTTTTGCCTAGATTTATAGTCATACAAAAATCGGAATACTTTGTTACCACTTCCAAAAAATTGGGTTATTTTTCTTACTATTGGAAGATGTGAATATTTTTATCAACACTATTTTAGGTTCGAGTCATTGGTACAAGTATCTGATCAACTTAGTTGGGTGCGTCATGTCAATTTTAGGTACTGATCTTTTTTCGAGTGACTTGAGTTTAAATTAAAGTCCGAATCGAGTTGAAGTTTTGGGGTCGTGTCGGGTCTTGTCAGGTCTACATAGCCATCCAACATTTTTTTATTTTAATACATGGTAAGAATTTGGGTGGCGTCAGACCTTGCTGACCCACCACCCAATAGCGTCCTTTTGGACGAGAAGAATGACACAAAGCAGACAAGTGCATTGCTCAACTCAAAAGGCTAGAAGGCAGGCGCCTGCCAACAGTCTTGACAGTAACCCTATAACTTAAGAAACAGCACACTACCCTCCAAATCAAAGGATAATATACATAAACAAAGTGGACTGTGTTTCTTTGGGTACCTTTTTATCTTCATGTGATTGAAATTTGGCATGTTTGCATTTTGTATGTCCCTCCATGGCATCTTCAAGCTTGTGTTCACATCTTGCACAAGATGCGAATGGCGAGGGGCAACCCACGACGAGCAACTAGCAAAGGTCGTTCCTTCAACCGAGAAAAGCAAAAGAGACAAAGGGGGAAAACACAAGGGACCCCTTTGCTATTTGCCCACTAATTTACACATCCGAAAAATGGTTCAGCAGCCAAACCCTGAAAAAAAGCTTGATTAAGACAAGCACTTAACCACTCAGATTGAACACATTCTAGACAAGTTACTCCTCTCTTTGTGAAAGGTAATAGGCCTATGAATCCAATCCCTAACCTAGAAAAAACTAGGATGTAATACATCAAACCAGGTTCCTCTTTTCCTTCAATCATGAGGAATTAATGGCTCTAAAAGCCATCTAGCTGTCTTCGATAAGGACTAGTGACAGTGGCGAAAACTGAACACAGCTAGATGAAATGAACACAGTTACACAGGCATTGATTGTAGAGGAAATGAAATAATGTATCAGTAAGATCTCCAAGAACATCTAATCTCTAAAGCAAAGTACTTGTACTAAAAGAGCTTAATAAACAAATGCAACTAGTTTCAAATGCACAGTATCGTTAATGACAGTTGCTGATCAAATTTGATATGATAAACAAGACAGGATAAGCTCCATGATGATTTTCTGATCCTGGAAGAAAGCAATGCACAAAAATGATGCAAATTTCAGGTATAGATTGTCACTTTATAATGATCAATGAACATGATTAGACCCAATAATCGCCATTAATGATAGATGCACGAATTGGGAAACCCCGCGCACTCGTAACGATTTAGGAAATAATATCAGAAAAGCAAAGGAAAAGAACCAACCCAAGAAAAGAATGGAAATGTAGCCCATAAGGGAGACCCAAAAGGAAACTTTTTAGAGAATAATTGTAAAGGAAATAGTGCTACAACCTCAAGCAAACGACAATCCCGAATCCTTCGACTTGCTATTATAAAAAGGACAATAAAACTTGACATCTCATAAGTAAGTTATTCAAAAGGGTTTTACGACAATGACAGGGGTAAGTACCTCTTGTGGTGCATGTAAATTCCTAAGGAGAAAGTGCACGGGTGAATGCGTGTTTGCGCCTTACTTCAGGTATGATCAAGCATGAAACTCTTTCCTTACCAACTTGAGAAAACATAACCAACTATTGGGAGTGAAAAGGTAAGAAGAAATACTTACAATAACCGATGGGAACAGAAATTCTTCAGCAGGATGTGTACACAAGTGAATGTGTATTTTCTACTTGCTTCAGGTATGAACAGGCTCCTCAGCACTTTGCAGCCGTCCACAAAGTGTTTGGCGCGAGCAACGCCTCCAGATTACTCCTACACCTCCCAGAACAATGCAGGAGTGAAGCTGCTATTGCAATGTGCTTTGAAGCTCTTGCTCGAATGCAAGATCCTGTCTACGGCTGTGTTGCTTACGTTTACGCCCTGCAACAAAAGGTCAAAATCCTCACCGCCCTCTTTTTCTTCATGATTTTCATATCCTTCAACAAGTGTAACCGATATGCAAGGAAACTTGTGCTGATGTGCTGCAGGTAGTCGAACTACAAAGGGAGGTGGAGACTCTCAGTAACCACATGGCCAATCTCACGATCACGCATCCTAGCAGCGAGCTAGAGTTACCTCCACCATCAACAAGTGTAACCGATATGCAAGAGTATGGAACTCAACATAACATATGGACAGAGCATTCGGAGAACATTGACAACCTGGTCCTAGAAGAATGCAGAGAATCGTTTCAACCACCATATGGGCAGGGGAATCTTCCGAGCATCTCTGGTTTCAATCCGTTTGAAACCCCCCTAGGAGGCGTAATCAGCCAAGAGAGCTTTGACTGCCTTCCATGGCTTCCAAGCAACAGCTGAAAACAAAGGGCCTATCTCCTCATTATCCTCCGTTTTCTCGTATATCTGGGGTTTTGAAAGTCAGTCATGTATGCTTCTACAAAGTAAAGTAGCTCCGCAGCTATAGGCACGTACATGACACAAACTTTAAGCATTAGTGAATGTTCATGACTTGCAACTATATTCAGTAGACAGCTCAAGCAAGTGAAATTATATCATCATAGCAAGGCTCCGTTTGGCAAAATACTAACCGATGGGGTAGCTGAAGATGACGAATTATTTGTGGTAAATATATGTTAATAAGCTAGTATGATGTTTGGTAAACCTAACGGTTGGAGTAGCTGATGGAAACTTGTGAATAGAAAATCATAAGCTCCGAAAAGCTTCGGTGAGTAGCTATTGAAACACTCTCATTCCAAAAGCTAATTCAACTAAAATCTTATACTTATTTCATTTACAACTATATAGTATCAAAATCAAAAGGTCTAATAAGTTAGTTGATGGTTTGTTTGTATTTTTGCCAAACAGAGCCTAAAACATGTACAAGCTTCATATCACAACACAACAAAAGAACTGCAAAACACCTCACCTGAACCTTCCATTTATCATCTTCATGTGCTAATCCGCTGCAAGGAGAAGAGTTGCCAAGAGGTAAAATAACAGATAACGAAGGTGTTCAACCTCTTCTCAATATTTGACATGATTTGCAACAGATAAACTGCATCAAGAAACAACATAGAAAGTATCCATGGTTTAAGTTCACGGGTTCAAACTCTCCACCTAGTTATAACAGTACCATAGAATCTACATGGACATTAAGAAACGTAGATCATTTACTTTAATCTAACTGCAATGTGAATTTTTATTATATCCATCAAAGCAGATGATAATAACACTTATGCAGTGAAGTCAGCCGGTCCATTTTTGTCTGAGCATTTCGAGCAATTAATATTAAACTCTAGAGATACAAGCCGAGAATAGTTTCCGAATCTCTCAAGAGCACCACTCCCTTGCATTCTGGAACATCCTTAGCCATGGGCTAGGACCCTTCTTTTCGACATCCCATTGCTTCGGATACCAAGGGAACTGCCACATCAGGAAACAGCGCTCAGGATGAGGCATCAACGCAAGATGCCTTCCGTCAGGTGAGCAAATTGCAGCTACTCCCAAGGGAGATCCATTCAGATTAAATGGGTACACTTCAGTTGGCATCCCATCATCGTCACAGTACCTTATTGGAGCCAAATCCATGTTCAAGACATGATCTAAAACACCTTTATCTGGGAAATATGCTCTTCCCTCGCCATGGGCAGCCCACACACCCAATGTACTACCCTCCATTCCGCGGAGCATTATGGAAGGGGAGTCTTTTATTGTCACACTAGAAAAGCGGCATTCAAAACGGCCTGATTCGTTGTGAATGAATCTTGGCTGTGATGGATCACCACCTGCTCCATGAACACCGCCAATTGTGGGGCCTGGGATCCACCCCAATAAGGCCATGAGCTGACATCCATTGCAAACACCAAGACTGAAAGTGTCCGGACGGGCATAGAATTCCTGAAACTGCTCCAGAAGCGGGCGATTGAAACGAATGGAAGCAGACCAACCTTTTGCAGAATCAAGGACATCAGCATAGCTAAAACCACCCACGAAGACAACCCCACGAAAATCTTTCAGGGAGATTGCCCCACTAAGAAGATCAGACATTGCAATATCCCATGGCTCAAAACCAGCAGCATAAAATGCAGCAGACATCTCTCTGTCTCCGTTACTGCCTTCTTCACGGATCACAGCTACCTTCGGTTTTGATTTTGCAAGCAAGTACTTGTCGTCTGTGAATGCTGGTGTAAAAGACAGGGACCAAGAAGGTTCATGCCTCTTCTTCAGCCCTTCTTTCTCTGCTTGCACACAAGAAGCCAATCTTTGGAAGCTCTCCAAATGAAAACTGGTCTCCTCCCATACGTCCCTCAAGATTGCAGTTTCCTCATTCAAGTGACTGACCCCGTCAACATTCAAGCATATCATCTGCGAGGAAGATACGCGACCAATGACGTCAACAAAGATGCCGTTATCCTGCAGCTTTGCGAGTACGAGGTCCAGTGATTTCTTGCTAACTTCAAGAATCAGACCAAGCTCTTCTACGAATAATGCATTCAAGAGGCCATTCCCATTGGAGTTCAAATCCAGCTGAACTCCACAGTTCCCAGAAAATGCCATCTCAACGACGCTAACAAGCAGCCCACCATCACTAATATCATGGCCTGCAGAAATCCGCTCCTCTTCCAGAAGCTCTTGAACTCCATTGAACACTTTCTTCAAGTAAGAAACATCATCAATGTCGGGGCATTCATTCCCAATTTGATCAAAAGCCTGATGATTGATGAAGATGAATAAAAATGAGCAACACAACCACCATGACCCATGAAACAGTAGCATGAATATTGAACATCGTAATCAATAAGTACTCGTACCCTCAAATCACCATCCATTCAAACTGCTAATAGTTACAGTTTTAGGAAGGACACATAGTTAAATAACCTTGCATTGAACCATGATACAAACCAACCATAATTGAACTAGATTCTGCGAACGTTGCTCAAGTTCTATCTAGTTCAATGAGAAGGGGTAGCCTATGCTATTTCTCATTTTCTTGGAAGAAGAGTGCATAAACTATCTAGATCCAGAAAGATAGAACATCCCAATCCAGCACAATATAGAGAAACCAATATAATGGCTGGTTATTTAGCAAATTAAAGCAAAGACGTGATTGGGAAAAAAAATGATTTTTGGACATTTTTCCAGAAGCATCTATTAGGTTGTTAAGAGAGGGGTGTAAATTATACTTGAGGTTTATTATAATGATTAATGGAACCTGGTTTGGCCTGTTGCAGATAGAAGAAAATAAACTTATCTTTGAAGAAACCAATGATACAAGGATTTTCAGATTGCAGAGTAGGCAAGTGCTCTTAATAGTTAATACAAAGAGATTGAGTGAGAGAAAGACCTGAGCAAAAGCAGAACCACCCAGCCTACGCTTTCCGCTGCCCAAATCAATATGAAGCAGAACACCTTGGTCTCCTAGTTTCAAATCAGGGGTCACTGTCTTGGTAATATCTGGGCAGGTCACATAGGCACTGATGACCAAATTCCCAGGAGCTTTCACCACCTCGCCTCCAGAGTGGGCGGCCATTGAAAGACTGTCCTTGCCTCCATCAATAGCGATTCCAAGCTCAATCATAGTCTCTGCAAGAGCCGTAGCTGCATCATACATAGCTGCCCCTTCACCATCCAACTTGGCAGCATACATCCAGTTGCCACTAGCTTTAACATCCGAAAGAGACGTAACTTTTGCCCACACGAGATTCGTCAATGCTTCACCGACAGCCAATCTTGCCATAGCCTTTGGGTCCAGCAGACCCTTTATAGGCTGCTCTCCAATAGCACATGCGCCTCCACTGAAGTCGTTGTATGTCTGGGAAATTACTGCAACGTCGGAGAGTGGAAGCTGTAAGGGGCCCACTGTCTGCTGCTGAGCCACAAGCCCAGTCACACACCTATCAACTTTAGTAGTCAAAAACCGCTTTGAGCATACAGACGGGAGTCTCAACACCCGTTTTAGAGCATCCAGAGCTGTAATACTGGAACCGATATCAAGCGGCTTCAACTGAGGAACCAGCCGACTGAATTCAAATTGTTTCTGAGGCATATCACCAAGAACCTTCTCCAGTTCGAGGTCAACAGCTGGGAGTGGTTGAGGGAGTCCCATGGAACGAGATTTTTGTATGGCTAAGCTGTCAACTAACACGATTCTCCCTTCACCATTGATAGCTCCAATCACAGCCATTGAGAGTCTCTCTCTATCACAAATTGATTGAAGCAAGCCACGGCTTTCAGGCCTCACTAGTATAGCATCTTGCTCTTGATACTCGGCACCCCATATTTCCAAAACTGACATGGTATGATCACCAACGACGATTGCCCTGACATCAATCTGAGCCCCTTCGGGATAAATGATCTCCTTGACTACATTACAGTTGCCACCAGCACCTTGATCATGAATACTGATGATTGGGTTCTTGTCGCCCATTTCAATGCACGCACGAACAACACGATACAACTTCTGAGCCATCTCAGCATCTCCCCGCTGTACAGCATTAAAGTCCAGGTCTGCATCATTTTGACCACTAACCATGCTAGAAGCCGCACCTCCTCCCATCCCGATACGGTAAGCAGGGCCTCCAATCTTCACTACTAACATTCCGATTTCAGGCTCATGCTTTGTAATATGGCCGTGGTCAATCTGACCTATGCCAGCACTGAACATTATAGGTTTCAACCATTCGCGTCTCTCACCATCGGGAAGCCTCATGCCAAAAGTTCTGGTGTATCCTTGAATCAAAGGCTCCCCAAACTTGTTGCCATAATCAGATGCACCATTGCTTGCATCGATAAGAATTTGTAAAGGCAAGGCCAAGTTCGATGGGTAGCTAAATGACTGATCTTCCCATGGGGCATAAGCACCATCAATATTAAGGTTACCTACGCAATAACCAGCTGTGGACGCCACAACAAACGACCCTCTCCCAGTGGCATGGGTATCCCTTATCCGCCCACCAGCACCAGTTTCTGCTCCAGGGTAAGGCGCCACAGCACAGGGGAAATTGTGAGTTTCGGCTGTAAATAGGATGTCAAGATCACGCCTGTCAATATCCAACGGACAGGTTGCACCATGCCTGACTGGGCGCAATTGCTTCACCGTGAACCCCTTGATGGCACTCGAATTATCCTTGAAACCAATCACCGAGTTGTTCGGATTCGCCTTCAGAGTGCTCTTAACAATCTGCATCAGAGTCTGATCCATGGGCTCTCCATCTATAACCATTTTTCCAGTGAAAAACCAATGCCTGCTATGCTAACTGTTCGACTGCGCAATATCAAACAGCTCCACAGTTGTTGGGTTTCTCTTGATATCATCCTTGAAAAGCCCCGTGTAGTACTGAAGATCTTGCTCATCAAATGCCAACCCCATCTTCTCATTTATTTCCTCCAGTGCCTTCCTGCCCATTTCCATGACAGGCACAAATCGAACTTCTTCAGGAACTATACTCATCTCAAACGAATTAAGCTTCTGCCTATACACACATTCTGTCATACGATCATGAACTATAGCAGCGAACTCGCCAACCAGCTGATCCTGCAGCCCATCAGCTCCATTCTTGATAAACAGCATATACCTTCGCGACCTTTCCATACGAACAACCTCACTTAACCCGCACGAACGACATATAGATACAGCATTAGTAGACCACGCCGTGGTGAAAGACAGCCTCGGTCCAACCTCAACAATCACAGCATTGCAACCTTCCATTCTCTCCCCATCAAGAAAGCTCTCAGTCCCAAGATTCTCCGGCTCATACGTCTCCCCAAGGAGCCATCTAAGCGCCGCAAACTTCTCGCTCTTAAGCTCACCTCCCAAGCCTATGTTGAAGCACTGCTCAGTCTTCAGACCAACTATGTCCTTTGAAACCCTTGCCTGTGCAAGTTTCAGCAGCTCAGCAGTTGCGGAATCCTGAAGCAATGGAACTCTAAAGAAATGAATAACCTCTTCAGTAGATTCGACGAATTCGGGATCCACTGAAGTACACAAATCCCCTGAAACAACTGCATTCAGCTCTCTACCAGAACTTAAGCCCCTAGAAGCAGCAACGCCGTGAAATCGACTGGAAGATGATCTAACAGTCACACGAACTTGACGGCGATTACACCTCCCGTAAAGACTGTTTTGGGGCAAAAACAATTTGCTCCAACCGCCATAGCCCTGCGAGAAACCCTAATCGTATCAGTATCATCAAAGGGCAAAAACACCAAACGATACAAATTGGAGGAGGCGAAACGGGTGAGACCTTGGGAAGTTGAGATTTCAAGAGCTCCGAAACCGCCAAGTCTGAAAAAGCCGCCATTGATATTGATCTTCACCTGGTGAGAGAGCAGAAACAGAAAATGATCAAAAACAATCACAAACAACAAAAAATAGAACTGGAAAAATTAGGATCAAACAAGTAAAATCATTTCAGCAAGGGATGTAAATCACGACAGTGAGGCCGTAGAAAGAGGGGAAGCGTACGAGTGAAGCGGATCAATGGAAGCTCTTGTTGAAGGAGCGGCGATGGGCTCCCGACCAGCTAGAGTGCGAAAAACAGAGTTGGAGGGGAAAGGGGTTTGAGGAGGGTTTTACTTTTCTATTTCTTTTTCATTTTTTTTAAAGGGGGTTTAAAAATGGTTTTATTTTAGAAAAGTGCGTTTGGATTATTTTATGTAGATTTATGCGAGAGTTTGGTTTCACTATCTCGATTTTTACGAATTTTTTTAAACGTGCAACCAAACATTTACATGAGGTAAAATAAAATAAGTATATTTTTTAAACTAAAATAATTATATTGTAACACATCCATTTTGAAATCAAACATAGGATATGGAGTCATGGAGATGTTGAATATAATTATTTTAGTTTAAAATTTATAAACTGTTGGTAAAAGTAGTTAAAATATATGAAAGTTTCCATACACAGCCCTTGTATATATTGATAAAATATATGAAAGTTTCCATGTTAATAAAATTTCATTCTAGTTCTTATAGTATATGGATGTCATCGACACCTCTCAACGACTCAACAGTCTCTTCAATCATCGAAGACACACCTCCACATCCTTGATGATCTTCGAAGCAATTTCTTGAATGTCTCGCGAAAGTTGAGCTGGTGATCTTAGGATAAAGGAGGGAGATAAGGTTTGTGTGGAGGACTTGGACTCAATTTCAAATTAGAAGGGGAAAAGGCGTGGGTTCTGCAGAGTTGAATTGACATGGAAGTGTATGGTACTTTGCCATAGATGGGGATGCAGGAGGGTGAGGAATGAGGTAGTGAGGGCTTGTGGTTTAGCTAAGAACTAGTGTAATACCCGTGCCTTGAAGGCACGGGAGTTCAATCCATTTTAATTTGAACATCATTTTATATATCTATATCTATAATATATATTATATTAATATATACGTGTTTATAGCAAAAATATGTACGTATAAAGTTTTTTTTGTAGTTTATAAATTAGTTGAAAGAGATACAATACAAATTTTTAAAATGATTTAATAAGGTAAAGTAGTAATAATACTCAAACACACCACCTAATATAATCGAAATAAATATATAATTATTGTCCTAAGCACATGATTGTGCGAATACTTTTGAAGTTATGTAGATATACATAACTTATTCATTATTTTCATTAGAAAGATGGCTAGAAAGAGAGGGAAATTAATAGTGAAAATAAAGGTAAGATGGTAAAAATAAAAAGATCCTAAAAGGTAGAAAAATGATCTAAGAAGCCTCATCTAAGATGTAAAATAAGCATTAGTAATGCTTGTAAGTCTTAAAATATTATTTATTTTTCGATAGTCATTTAAGATGTATAAAATAAGTAAATTGTAAGAAAAAACTTTATTTTTTGGCTCTAACTAATTTTTATAATTAATTTTTGAAATCGAGTATTCACAAATAGATTATTTTTCCTAACTTCATAAAAAAAACTTTTGCAAGCCTTAAAATATTGAAATTATAATAAGGGCCTTCTAGGTTGTATAAAATAAATATAGATGTAAAATGTCATTTTGAATTTTTTTCCTTCAATATTTGAAGCCAAACACCCAGAAATTAATCTTAAAAGAGTGTTTATTTATTTATTCAAATTTCACATTTGCTTTTCTAAAAATTCTTCAATTTTTGTATGTAGATCTTAAAATATTCTTTTTTTTTTACTATTCCTAATAGTCATTTAAGATGTTTAGAATAAATATAATTTCTATCTGAAAAAATCTTAGGTTAAAAATTTAAATAGATGTCATGTAGAATGTGTAGAGTTAGTATAGATTTATTCATTTTCGATAATTATTTTTCTACAATTTTTGAAGGATAACATGTGCAAAAATAATCTATTCTTAAAATTAATGATGTTTCGCTTCCATCTCCAAAAATATTTAAAAAATTTCAAGAAAAAACATGTCTATACCATATAATATGTAAATTTTGAGAAGAAATATGATTTTGAGAATAAAATATTGGAAACAATATCGATTAATGATATCTATCCATTTTTAATATGACTGATAAATATAATATTGGAAACAAATATTTAAACTTCCCTTAATAATATCGATTAATAAGAAAATAATATTTTGATTAGTATGGAAATAGGAAACAAATATGTTTAAAATATGAAACATGTATTTTAAAATTTCAGCAATAATATTGACCAATAAGAAAATACCATTTGAATAAAAAAATTAAGTTTAATTGTGGGTGTGACACGTCCGCAAAATGCTAACATAATTAGTATTATTAATTATTATTAATAGATTTTTATTTTGACATTTGAATTAATTGTCTAGACATTTTTAATATGATTGTGATGAATATAATATAGGAAACAAATATTTAAACTTCCCTTAATAACATCGATTAATAAGAAAGGAAACTTTTGATTAAAAAATTCAACTTTAATTTACAGAGCGACACGTCAGGAAAATGCTAGCAGAATTAGTAATATAAATAGAAGATTTTGACATTTGAATTAACTGTCTAGACATTTTTAATACGATTGTTATGAATATAATATAGGAAACAAATATTTAAACTTCCCTTAATAACATCGATTAATAAGAAAGGAAACTTTTGATTAAAAAATTCAACTTTAATTTACAGAGCGACACGTCAGCAAAATGCTAGCAGAATTAGTAATATTAATAGATAGATGGGTGAGGATAGTTGGAGAAGAGATCTGTTTGTTTGAATGCAGCAGTGGTGTGAGATGGAGCGGAAGGAGAGGGAGAAAGAAAATTAGGAAAAGAGGGGTCCACAAGGGCAATATGAAATCCTGACAAATTCGAACTCAAAACTCGCTCGCTCACTCAAATCCCGACACTAAATTTTAAATCGAATTTTCAGTCGATTTTTAAACAATCGAAATTAAATTAAATTTCCTAAAATTCGGAGCTCGAAAGCGGAATTAGAATCCGTCAAAATCTAAAATTTAAAACGATGCCGGAATTATTTATAATGATTGTTAAATCAAAAATTGTGCTCGGCCAATTTATAATGACTTTTCTATTTAGTGGGAAATGTCTGATTATCCATTCGAGCCTTGTCGGAGGTTTAAGAAAGGTTGGCTTATTGATCTTCTCCACCAATTTTTTGATGGCGACTGACCAGAGTATATGCATGGTATTAAAAACCTTTGTTTTCAGCATGGAGCTCAGCATCCGAAGATATTCATCATCTCCCATTATTTTTTTCATTGGGATGCTCACCCCACCCAGGCTAAGTGAGATATGAGCCAAAGGTTTTATGATGGAACTCTTCGAGCCTTATATTGGAAGGAGTGCCAATATTTCAAAGAAGTTAAGCCGAATTATCTAAAATTAGGTCGGAGGTTTACGTATGTGTTGTATGAAATTACAAAAGATTAAATTGAGGATTCTGTTGTGTCGACATGACCTTAATAGGTCTTTATTGTCATGAATATCGTTACAACTCTCTGTGTTGTGCTAAATAGGAACAGTCTCCACACCAGGTTTATATATATATAGGTAATTTGTCGGATAAGGGAGGGGGCACGTACTCTCCTATGCCTCCTTGGCGCACAAGCTCCTCAACTATCCATTCGAACCCTCTCTCTTTCTTTCTTCAACTATCCTTAAACCCCGACAAAGCTTGAATTGATAATCAAGCATTTCCCCTTTAATAGAAAAGTCATCTAGATCATTCATCTCAAGCGTCATTACATTCAAGGATCCAATGGTTGGATTAGAAGCAATAAAAAAAAACATACTGATCCATTGGGAGAGAAGACGGACGACGACCGATGACCGAAGCGGGAGGAACGAAGGAAGAGAAGGAGAGTTGAAAACTCTCATTGCAAACTTAATTACTCCGTAATACTCCAAAGTATATATAGATAAACAGTGCAACTTTGCAAACGACATAAAACACAAAACATAAAATATTTGCACGAACTAATTCATGACAATAAAGACTTGTTAAGATCCGTGTCGACACACCAGAATCCTCAGTTTCATCTTTTGTAATCTCATAGAATGCCTACATAAACCTCTGACATAATTTTAGATAATTCTACTTTACTTATTTGAAATGTTGGCACTCATTCCAATATAAGGCTCGAACAGTTCCATGATAAAACATTTGCATCATATCCCCCTTATCATGTGTGGGATGAGCACTCCAATGAAAATAATAATAATGGGTGATGATGAAGATCTTTGGGATGCTGAACTCCATGCTGCAAACAAAGGTTGCTAATACCATGTGCCATGAAAGGCAATACATGGATATACTCTGGTCAGTCGTCATCCAAAAATTGGAGGAGAAGATCCAAAACCCAACCATCCTTAAATCTCCGACAGAGCTTGGATGGATAATCAGACGTTCCCTCTTTAATAGAAAAGTCATCTAAATCATATGTCTCAAGTGTCATTGCAATCAAGAATTCAATTGTTGGATTAACAAAAAAAAAACACTGCTCCATTGAGAGAGAAGACGGTTGACGACCGAAATTGAAAGAAAGAAGGAAAGCTACTCTCCTTGCAAACGTAATTACTTCGTAATACTCCGGAGTATATAGATAAACAATTTAACTTTGCAAACGACATAAAACACAAGTATAAAATATCTACATGAACTTATAAAGTTTGCAACATCTATGTTGGTACATTGAAAACGGGTTAATAATCCTGGTAGTGATAGTGATAAGTTAAAGAGTACTTTTCTGTCTTTGGAGCTTACAAACCTAAGTCTGCGGAGACTACAAAAGGAACAGAGATGTCATTCCTAAAAGTTTAGTTTACAAAAGGGGCATAACAGCCCATACTCCACCCACGCTTGGTTCTGTCCATTTTTTATCCTCGAACCTTTTGTCTAATGCAGTGGGTTTAGGTAAAAAAAAAAGCTTGATAAGCGACCAATTAGATCTCTGAAAATATATAAACAAAAACAAAAAAAATCAATCAACATAAAGCTTCTTTTTTTACCGAAACTCACTGCATTAGACAAAAGGTTCGAGGATAAAAAACGGACAGAACCAAGTGTGGGTTGAGTATGGGCTGTTATGCCCCTTTTGTAAACTAGACTTTTAGGCATGACATCTATGTTCCTTTTGTAGTCTCCATATAGACTTAGGTTTGTAAGCTTCAAAGACAGAAAAGTACTTTTTAACTTATCACTATCATTGCCAGGATTATTAACCCGTTTTTAATGTACCAACATAGATGTTGCAGACTTTATAAGTTCATGTAGATATTTTATGCTTGTGTTTTATGTCGTTTGCAAAGTTAAATTGTTTATCTATATACTCCGGAGTACTACGGAGTAATTAAGTTTGCAAGGAGAGTAGCTTTCCTTCTTTCTTCCAATTTCGGTTGTCGACCGTCTTCTCTCTCAATGGAGCAGTTTTTTTTTTTGTTAATCCAACCATTGAATCCTTGATTGCAATGACACTTGAGACATATGATTTAGATAACTTTTTTGTTAAAGAGGAAACGTCTGATTATCCATCCAAGCTCTGTCGGAGGTTTAAGGATGGTTGGGTTTTGGATCTTCTCCTCCAATTTTTGGATGACGACTGACCAGATTATATCCATGTATTGCCTTTCACGGCACATGGTATTAGCAACCTTTGTTTGCAGCATAGAGTTCAGCATCCCAAAGATCTCCATCATCACCCATTATTATTATTTTCATTGGAGTGCTCATCCCACACATGATGAGGGAGATATGAGGCAAAGGTTTTATCATGGAACTGTTCGAGCCTTATATTGGAAGGAGTGCCAACATATCAAATAAGTAAAGTAGAATTATCTAAAATTATGTCGGAGGTTTATGTATGCGTTCTATGAGATTACAAAAGATGAAACTAAGGATTCTGGTGTGTCAACACGGATCTTAACAGGTCTTTATTGTCATGAATTAGTTCGTGCAAATATTTTATGTTTGTGTTTTATGTCGTTTGCAAAGTTGTACTGTTTATCTATATATACTTCGGAGTATTACGGAGTAATTAAGTTTGCAATTAGAGTTTTTGTTGTGAGCCTAATTTTTCATGTTTTACATAACTTTTATATCGATTTCTGCATACATTACATACATTTGGGTTAGAACAATACAGAATCTGTGTATTTTACACTTATTTTCAATATATGGAGGTCTACACAAGTTTTGGTTATATTTCGCAGAAATCGGATGCACTTTGGAGCTTAAAGGAAACTCATGGAGAAGCTAAGAATGGTGCAGCTGGAGAAAAGACCATTTTTCACCATTCTTCGTTCTAAATCAAGCTTTGATGTCTTCATGAGAGTTGTAGCCCTCGGAAAGATCTTTCCAACGCATGGTCATATGCGTCAATCCGACGAACGAGGACTCGGGAAAGTGCGTTTCAAGAACAGAGCAGAAAGCTGAGAGAACTCTACTCGAGATCGACTAGCATCTACTCGATCTCGACGAGTGCTGGTCGAGCACACCTGGTCAAGCAGAGCTGATCGAGGACACTGAATCAGAGACAACCCGACTTCAGAACCTTACTCGATCTCGAGTACCATCTAGTCGAGATCGACGACACTTCGGAGCCATGTCCGGAGTCGACGAGCTGTGCCAAGCCGAGAAGCCGAGGACGAAGACGCAGACCACCTCTACTCGATCTCGAGGAGGCTTAGTCGAGATCGAGGAGCCCGAAGCCATGGTCCGAGCATGTCGAGTAGATCTACCCGGGAAGACCTAGTCGATGAGCAAATCTACTCGAGACAGAGTAGGGCTACTCGAGATCGACTAGACCTCCGAGCCATGTCCGAGCCTTGTCGAGCACCAGTCACCCGAGAAGCCGAGCCACACCCGTCGACGACAATCCTACTCGATCTCGAGGAGCCCTAGTCGAGATCGACGAGCCGTGTCCGGGAGCGCGTTACGCGGTTTCGCTGTCCTACTAGAGTTGGGAGTCCTTGGATCCAATTCTATCCAATTTGGTCGAGATCTATCAACATCTATCAAGTTCTATCTATGGAGAAGACATGGAAGACATCTTACCTAGTTTAGATTTATCTTTTCCTTTTAGATTTAATTCCTTTATTGCTTTTATTTATCATTAAGCCTTTTAGATATAATTTTAGATATAGATAGATATTTCTATCCTTGGGTAGCAAGGATTAGAAAGCTATAAATAAAGCACATGGGGCTCAGTTTTATTAATTCAATTTCAGTCAGAGACAGTTTAGGGGGGTTCGAAGGTTTTAGGGTTTTGGCGTTCAACGAGAGTTGGATCGCCGGGATTGTAAAGTCTTGGAATATAGTTTAATGCAAGTTGTTTTCTTTCAATCGATGATGTCTGAGTTTGCGATGAGGCGTGAGTAGTCCACCCACTTCTAGGGTTGGGGCGAACCCGACGATAGCCATGCATAATTGAGGTAAAAGATCCGACCTTTATCATGTTTTGAGCATTTTCCTACTTGTTTATGTGTTTATTGCCCATCTAATGGAGATCCATGTTAACAACTTGGATTATAAACATAAAATCGGTAGAGACAATTAGGGTTTCTTGAAAGAGTTGTCTAATTGTTGGAAAAGGCGAAAGTTTGTCCTTTGATGCAATTCACATGATTATCTGTTTGGTTCTGCCTTATGCATGTTTGGTTATCGTTGTTGCAAACCCCAATCTTGGAAGTCCTTTCATATTAAGTTTAAAGTTCGAAACCCAAAGCAATTATTCTTTATTTTATTTCGTTTTTACTTTCTGCCCTCGTCGACCTCGACCAAGCCTGGTCGATCTCGACTACTGATCCTCGACCCAGAGTCGCCGTAGCTTACTTGTGCAGGAACTCGACAAACCCAACTCGACATCGACGAGGACTGTACTCGATCTCGAGTAGCCCCTTGTCGAGATCGAGTAGCCACTGCCTGCAACTGCTACGCTATTCGACTAGCCTGATCTCCTGTCGACTTATCCTAGTCGAGATCTAGCACCTGTGGTCGACTTCCGTGAGATTTATCCGCTGCCTAGGATCCGCTGACACGCTTCCTCGTGGATCGATCCTGACTTCCACTGCTACATCAGGAGGAGGTCTTGTAATTATTTGCAAGGAACGGAATCTGGTTTGCTGTACTTTAGTTATATTTTATATTTGCAATCTCGATTTCCTCCTACAACAGTTTTCAACTCTCCTTCTCTTCCTTCGTTCCTCCCGCTTCGGTCATCGGTCGTCGTCCGTCTTCTCTCCCAATGGATCAGTATGGTTTTTTTTTTGTTGCTTCTAATCCAACCATTGGATCCTTGAATGCAATGACGCTTGAGATGAATGATCTAGATGACTTTTCTATTAAAGGGGAAATACTTGATTATCTATTCGAGCTTTGTCGGGGTTTAAGGATAGTTGAAGAAAGAAAGAGAGAGGGTTAGAGTAAACTAGTAATTGTTGTCGATTTACATTATTTTATATGTATAAACTGGTGTTTTTATATGTAAAAATTAGTTGATAACCTTAAAAACTTCTCCGCATAATTAAGTTAGTGTTTTTATCCATAAAAATTAGTCGATAATATCATAATCGTTCTTCTATCTATAAATATATATCTATTTGTATATCTATATATCTTCTATATATATATATACATCTATATCTATATATAATCTTAATTTAGAATACTTAAGAATTATGTGTCATCCTCTCCTTAATCTCTTCCTTTCCACCAATCATGTTTTTTCGCCATTTTTTAATTATCTATGTATATAATCTTAATTTAGAATACTTAAGGCTTATATGTCATCCTCTCCTTAATCTCCCCATTTCCATCAATCATGTTTTTTCGCCCTTTTTTAATTATTTATTTCCTTTAATTCTTATTTTTATTCTTTCTTTTATCTCTTTAAACCAATCACATTTTTTCTTTTATATATTGGTTGTGCCACATCACATTTAATCAAAGATAAAATGTTATTATTATAAGGGAAAATGGACAAAAATAATACTAAGTATCAACTTTTGGCCAAAAATAATACGAACTTTGAAATTGACCGTTTCATATACGAACTATCGCCCTTTTAACCGAAAATAATACATATGTGTATTCCGGTGAACTTTCCGACCAAATACGCCACGTGGACGCCGGAAAACACACATGACATAAATTTTTGTCACGTCACCAAACTTGTAAGTTATGCCATGTCATAAATTTATTTTTCATTTTTTTTTAAAAAAAAGAAAAATTAAACAAATAAGCAAATAGCTACAGTACCTTTCGAAACAATGGAATCGAGGGTGGGCGTCTTCACTCTCTTCTCAATATTATTTGCTCGTTCTCTCCTCCATTGTTTCGAAATGTACGGTAGCTATTTGCCTATTTGTTTAATTTTTCTTTTTTTTTAAAAAAATGAAAAATAAATTTATGACATGGCATAACTTACAAGTTTGGTGACGTGGCAAAAATTTATGTAAGGTGTGTTTTCTGGCGTCCATGTGGCGTATTTGGTCGGAAAGTTCACCGGAATACACATATGTATTATTTTCGGTTAATAGGGCGATAGTTCATATATGAAACGGTCAATTTCAAAGTTCGTATTATTTTTGGCCAAAAGTTGATACTTGGTACGGTATTATTTTTGTTCATTTTTCCTTATTATAATTATTTTTACTGAGTGATTTAAATATCTATATTTATGTATTATACATTTATACTTTTACATGAGATTTTTTTTAAAATAATTTTTGTGAGATATTTATAAGATACATTTATGGTAAAGATTTTTATGAATTTTATCTTAACTTTTATTAATATTTGATAATATTAATTTTTTAATTCATTAAGATTTTAGTTTAAAAAATTACGCATGACTCGAAAATTGTACTCGTATATATAAATAAATTAAAATAAAATAAAAAAGAGATTCCTATGCGCCTAGCTAGTAATTAACCATCGTTCTACGTGGGTTCTTATTCGTCCATTTTACTATCTTGGATTGCCAAGCTCGGTACAAGATTCCAATGGGATTATGTGTGTAGTTGATGTGAAATTCTGAAAACGGGAGTCGGGTAGGGTTTCAACACCTCCCCTTATATTTTGATTTTATTTTCACCTATTTTTTCAACGTGACTCATAAACCCCAATAGTTGACCACCCGTATCTAATAAAATGGACTAAAATAATAATAATATATACTCCGTTACACGGAGAAATTTACTAAAGTTGTATCCTATGGAATGTCATGGAGTAATAAGTTGTCTGTTATATATGAAAGAACTCGTCCTAGTCGGGGTGGCCTAGTGGTAAGGAGGAAGGGAAGGAGTAAGGAGGTCTCGGGTTAGATCCCTGCTTCCGCCTCTTTCCTTGGGTGAAAATCCAAACTTTACCTTGCTCCCTACCACTGGGTCGAGCCGGTCGGCGCAAGCTGGTTTACTTAGTACGTGGCTCTTACCGGCTAGGTCACGCGCTCGGGGTTTGCCACCGAAGATCGGTTCATCGCCAGTAATATATAGGGAAAACTAATTAAAATACCCCCACCTTTGAGGATATGGTAAAAATATATCCTCAACTTTCAAATGTAAGAAAAATATTCCGACCTTTGAGGGTAGTGGTAATATATTACCATGAGTTTTCTCACGAGTCAAAAATACTACCAAGGCAGCTTACGTGGAATTTAATTTTTTTTTGACAAAGGTTTTCTTGAACGGTTTCCTTAGGGAAAAAATAAAGTATTGGACCGGGCTCATACCCAACGCCATCTTCCCTTGTGATCGCTTATCTTGAGCCGTCTCTCTGATATCTTCTTCTACTTTGATTCGTTCACAGATTTGGCTGAGTAAGTTTTGTTGTCGGTTTGGTGTTAGGAATAGTCGTGTTGTGTTAATTTAAGACAATTTTGATTGGATTAGTTGTTTGGTTGAATCAATTTCATTTTTAAAGGTTCAGTTTTGTTGTCGGTTTATTTTTCTCCTAAGAAAACCGTTCAAGAAAACCCACTTCTAGTGCTAATTTGTAAAAAAAAAAAAGTTTCCACGCAGGCTGCCTTGTTTAAAAAGATCCACGCATGCCGTCTTGTCAGCATTTTTTACTCGTGGGAAAACTCGTAGTAATATATTACCACTACCCTCAAAGGTCGGGATATTTTTATTACATTTAAAAGTTGAGGATATGTTTTTACCATAACCTCAAAGGTGGGGTATTTTAATTAGTTTTCCCCCTAATATATATGAAAGAACTCGAAAGGTCGTGATCGGTGGCAGAGCCAATGGGGGTCTGGGTTCATGTACCCCTGTTCTCCCGAAGAACTACATATGTATTCTCCTTGTCGATAAATTCGTTTTGATATATATAATACGTCATAATCCGAAATCCGAGTAAAAAATTTTAGATGTTTGAAAATTGAAGGTATAATAATCACTTTAATATTATTTCGATAAACTATAATGTTTTTAGCTTACCAAAAAATAAAAAATAAAACTATAATGTTTTTATATTTTACTTAGTTTGGCATTCATATACTATAATTCATCAAGAAAGTATCGAAACAAGAGATTATATACCCACTTTGACGATTAGATAAGAAGTTACGCAAGTTTAAAATTTTAAATCTTTACCTATTGTTACAAGTTTGAAATACTACAAGTTACATATTAACTCAATGTTTATTATATTGCTTTTCATATCCCGTTAGTTTTTTTTCTTCGCCTTTTTTTTTCTTTTTTTTTTCCCTTTAGTTCATTTACTTTTCATATCCTTACTCCTTAGTTTGATGTTGGTTTGGAAAAACTAGCTCAAGTAGACTTTTCCATATGAGTTTGGTGTTCATAGGTACCTTTAAAAACATTGCAATATTGCTCCTTTGTTGCATATGGCTTCTTGGAGAGCAGTAGCGCAATCCCTGACTAGGAGTCGTCTTGGCTTGTTAAAAGGTTGTTCGTCAATCGTTGTAGACATCGGAGATCAAGCCCTTACATCATTGGGATCAGTTTAGAGCCCGATCGTTCCTCGTTCGTGCCTGGTTGAAGGTACGATCACAAAGAGTTTTGAAATGAACACTATCTCGGCTTGTGTTTGTGTACATGGTGCTGTCGCTCGCTCAATGACGCAGCGACAAATGCATCGAGCATAAGCAAGGATATATATCGCATTCAGTATTCAGAACCGTAAATAACATTTTTCGTTGATACTCGAGCCGATCAGCGGCTTCTGACCGCTGCTTTGCGCCAGTTTCGACATTTTTCGTTGATATATATACAAGTGTGTGCTACTACCAGGGAGAATTGTTACCGAGGAAGCTTCGAACGGGGGAAGGCCTGCTCCAGCCTTCTTCCATTAGAATGAGGTTGAGGCGTACGATGAGCTTCTCAACAGCGTCTTCTTCAAGCTTGTCCGAGGTCTCAACATCTTCGTGTGGCTTGTTTGTTGTCTCTACGGGATATTCTTCTGTCTCGTTTGACGACTTGGATGCCTGCTGCTGTGACGAACAAATGTTTCAATGGTTAAGCTTAGACAAAACAATGAACTAGACCATAACCTTTCGTTTCCCGTAAGATAAATTCCACATTCGAGACCTTAGTTTCAAGATACAACTTCAGGTACTGCAGCGACTCCTCGTAGTAGCCACAGTGGTATAGAAGAATGCCGTAATCTCGCAGCTCGTTGAAATCTGCTTCCAGGAGGATCAGGCGCTCACATGCTGTAAACAGAAAACAAGAAGCTGAAGAAAATAGAACAACTAGGCACCATAAAACAATAATCACTGGCAAAAAGGAACAAGGCACCATTAAACAATAATCAATAAAAATCATTACACACTGTTTTTATCTTTTGAAGATATCACGTGATAGAAAAGGATAGCGCAAATAATGGAATGCATACCTGCTAAGGCACACCTCATATCCCCAAAACGCACACTTGTCCAAACACCACGATCTAGCCTATGCTGAGCAGCTTTTGCAGATGCAAGCTCGAAGGCACTAAAAGTACAAGTAAAGATTGATAACCTGAATACAGAAAGAGGCAGGCAGAACATGATTCATATTGTAAGCTGACAGACCTGTCTTTGGCAACATTTGATCTATCGATCAAGCTAGCAGCATCAGCTGCTCCCAGAAACATGCTTTTGGCACGATCATGTTGGAATGGCCAATATGTATTCTTCAAATCTCTCAATATCTATAGGCTTGGGAAACAAATGGTTAAACAAATATTGGGAAATACATTTACCATTCATGCCAAAAATACATCTTCGTTTCAAACCCTGTCCATTTTCCTCTTTACTTGAAAGCATGAATGTACTTCTTTCATTTGTCATCAATACAACCATATAGATGCCGGTATTGTGAATGTGAATGATATAATTTTTATATTTTTTTCACTTTTCATTTTTCAAATGGAAGTCTTGAAAAGCATCTATACACTACATTTAAAGGACAATAGGAATGTATATAAAAAATTCCTGACAGAAAGTTGAAGCTAGAGATAACACTGGGGCATTATGAGGATATGTTAACTTCAAACACCTACAAAAAGCCTACACAAACAACTTTAAGCATAAAATAGATGTGCAGGGAAAGTGAAACTCACCTCCACTAGAAGGGATTCAGTAACCAATATATGAGCATGATCAGATGATTTAGTTTTCCTCTTATCATAAGCTCGTGGAAGGGCTTGAGGCTCATGGGGATGGAAAATCTCAACATCAAAATCATATACACCACATAACCGTAAATTTTTTAGGACTTCTGAGTAGACAAGTGACAAAATGACAGGTGATCCACATCGATGGGTTAGAACCTGTTTGGGAATTCAAAACCATATTATTGATATTTGCCAGTGACATAAAACAACAAGAAAAAAATTGAGAAGGGTAAAGGAGATTGCACTTTCTCACCGAGTGAAGATAAAGTGTTTTTGGTTCAGTCTGCAAACTTGAAGTATTTCTCCTGAAACCCTATTGAAATCAGCAGCACAGTGAAGATTTTTAATCAAGCAATTCACATCCTGAATAACCTCACCTATATGATCAATCTAGTAAATTTGCAATATGCAATGAGTAACTGAATTGCAGCCAATAATGGTCCACATGGACTTCTTCGCCAGACCACATGAGGAATACACACTTTCTAAAGCATCTCCAAATGAATAAAAGAACAAAGATATTACTTCTATTTTAGCTGCTTGACTTATTTCACAACTACCTATCTACTGTCCATAAATGCTTAAGCTTATATATTTGGTCTAGTTATGCATTTCCTACATCATTCTTATGAGATCAAAGAAGCTCATGTTAATTAGTAAAGACATTCATAATAAGAATTGAGAAGCATTGAAATGTACAGCAACAAGCAAAAACTGCAGAATGCCATCAACATTTATACGCAATGTATAAGTTACTATTCATCATCGTTGTGTGAAACAGAAGTTGATATTGGTTTGAAGAAAGATCGACTAGCTTTCTAAAAAATTACAGGTTGAGGTTCCACTTCAAAGCTCATAGATTCCAAAACAAAAACAAACTGGAATTTTGAAAATAAAAGCTCATACCTTTCTAACATACAGATACTTCTCCACACTAGCCAAAAAATCCTCTGTTGATGACTTCATGGTATACTTAAAGTGAGGGAAGTAGCTGGTTGAGAGACTATCCATTCTCTCAATGAACGATTCGACCGGAAGTGGAACCGAGGAATGCGACAAGAGGGAGTCATCTTCCGCTGCGATGTATAAGGCAGTTCTTGCCAAATCCACATGTCTATTCACACAAATGCTTGTTTCTCTCTCGATATTCGACAAGTTTTGGATCTGATCAAGAAACCCACCCCTTGCCGCCTGTCCATCATCATATCACGACCATTAAAAGAACAAAAATTGGAAACAAACAGATTCATCTTGATAATCAAAGGTATGATTCTTGACCAGCTCCAATTCCAGGTAACCTAAAACCAGAATTCAATTTCAAAGTGTTGCCAGTTGACGCCATTCACAAACAAGGTAACTTGAGGCTAAAAATCTATAAAATTTCAATTGCCAGGTGTTTGCAATTGACGCAAGAGGAACAAACGCTAGCAAAAGATCATCTAAATCAACAAAAATTGAAATCCCGTTGTTTCCGGTAAAACCTAAAAAACCAGAAATGAGAATTCAAATTGAAGAAAAAATCAAACCGAATCGGGGCAACAGAGATGGAAAGTTGAGGAGTTATGCAAAGAGAGCATACGCGAGCATGAATCGTGTCGTTTCCAGAGGAATCAAGGGCGTCGTGAAGGACGAACTTCAGGTCCTTGGAAGAGAACTGAGATTGACAGACAAGGCGAAATCGAGCAGGTGAAGAGGGAGAGGAAGAGGAAGTAAATGGAGAAGAGCGAGGCGGGGAGAGCGAGGAGGAGCTCGACATCCATGGGGTAGCAAACGAAGCCATCGCAGAGTACAAATCATCAACTTCCTTTATGCTTTCGTCTTTATACGGACCTGATATGGATTCATATAGTTTGGATATTTTAGCCGTTCGTACAGTTGCTCACTTGCTCGTCTATACAAACAAAAGTTGTAATAATATCTTTTAGGCCAGATAACGGAGATGGAAGGCGAACATTAATTGCTACGCATTTTAATGATTTAAAAACTCTTTAAATATTATTTTTTTAGTTAAATCTATATCTATATATCTATATACATATCCTAAAATTGATGCATAGCGTCCTATGTGGCGCGTTGTGGTTGATTCTGGAGACAAAAATCCGATGTGGCGTATTGTAGTTGATTCTAGGAAAAAAAATAAAAAAATAATATGTTATCATAGTTTATAGAAAGTTATATAAGCCACAATCTATCTATCTATATATTTATATTTTAGTTAATTGACATAAATATAAATAAAAAAAATTACTTCATAGTCATACTTACCAAAATATAAATATATAAATTTATAGTATTTGATAAGTGCTGTTTTATTTATATAGATTATTGTTTGTTGGAAAAAATTAATTCGTGGATAGATATTTTAGCAAACTAACGTAATAAATCTATACTATATATTTAATGAAAAAAAAATATAAAGTCTTTTTAAGAAACAATTATCTATTAAATTACATGAGATTCAATTAATGTTACGTTATAAACAAAATTACCTTATAAATGAGAATTTTATTTATATTTTGAAACAATCTAAATAAAAGATATTTAGATTTTTTATAATTCGTCGAACTAATTTTATTTATATCTATATTATTTTTTTGGTGAAAAATGATTTAAATTTAAATTATTATTTATTTATTTATTGAAAACTACCTAAATTATTTATAATATTATATAAATATAATCTCCGTACACGGGACGGGACTAACACTAGTTTTTTTAATAATTTCATACTCCGTACTTGTTAGTAACAAGTATGAAATTAAGGGAAAAAATGATTAAAAAAATACAGAAAATTTTGTAACGATAATTGCTAATGATAGAAAATTTTGTAAATTGTATAAGGAAGTTTTGCCAATGGATGGTATTGTAAAACTTTAAAACTCCTGTGTAGGTTCTTACAAAGTTACAATGTTAAAGTAGGGTGAATTACAGAAATTGCCCTTAAAATAGGGTGGTTTTCACAAAGGCACTCATAAAATTTACATTTACATAAAACCGCTCATTAGTCACAAATTTAGGCATCTTTCAAAGAACCACCTTATGTTTTACAAGCTCTTTTACGAGTACAAAATATATATGTTTCTAAAAATGTCAAATTACCACCTCATGTTAAACCTTGTTATAGTAGTTGGTTCTATGAAAAGAGCCCCAAATTTATGAATGGTTTCCTATAGTTTTCAAATTTATTGGTGGTTTTTATGAAACTAACCAATGTTAAGGGTGGTTCTTTGCAATATAACCTTTAAAACAAGCACCCAGTTTTTGTCAATTCAGTTTTTTTTTTTTTTAAATATGACGTGGAGGTTCCGAGGTGTAAAACCTAGATTCGTCTAGAAATCGGTTTTGGATAGCGGAAGCGTAATAGATCTAAAGCGATAAAGTAAGATCTAACGAAGAATCACAAGCAGAAGAACACTCAAGCAATTTTACGTGGTTCGGTCAATGACCTACGTCCACGGGGCCTCAAGAGTTGGCTGAATCCACTATAAGAGAGTTCGTACAAGGGATGATACAAGCAATGAAAGCAAGCAACCCTAATCTATCATGCATGTGAATCAGAGGTACAAGGAAGAAGAAGAAATCCCCCTGTATGGGATAAAACCAGAAGATCGATAGAGAAATCGATCTCTAGAACCCGAGATCTCAGAAGACGAGGAGAGCGGCCACCCAGGAGGACGCCGGAGCTCGATCCACCTTCCAGAGAAGCCAACAGCGACCTTCCTTCTCCGAGCGCTCAAGATCCGAAGGCAAGAGAAGGAGAGAAAGCTCCAAACCCTAGAAACCCTAATCGGCGCAAGAGAGCGTTTGTGAGGAGAGAGAAGAGAGCAGCTGAAGTGTGAAGCGTCCAGGGAAGGAAGCGAAGCTTTATAGCTAGGTCAAGAGCCAACACCAAAACGCAGCGCTTCAACTTAATGGAGGTAGGGTTAGTCCGGGCTCCGCGTCGCTGGGCTACCAAGCTCATCCGAGCTTCTGATCCATGGGCCGAGTAATGGGCTAAAGCCCAATACCAGGTAAGTCCTTTCTTCCTTTGTCATACCTTATACATAATATATCTATATAGTATAGTTTTATACATATATATGTTATACTCCGCTATAGTATAGTCTCGTTAGAGGATCAAGCCTATAAAGGCTCAATACAACTCAGTCGAGACGTATACCTATAGTGCAACATATATGTATAATATATACTATGATATACCTGTATAAACAGAATACACACATACATGTCCAAACAAACATATAAAACAATATTACATGCCAAATGGAAAACTTAGGAAAGTAAACACATATCATTACAAACACCCCTCTACTTTTCTAAGTCTTGCACTGGGCAGACTCATACTCAACATATAAGTGGATTCTTCACGGCCAGGTCCATCCTCAGCCCAAGCATACATCACACACAGAGATCACTCAAGTTCCTCCAAGTGGAGGAAGTTCCTGCAAAACACAAATTTATCATGAGGGACAATTTTAGTGCCAAAATCTGCAGGATTAAGTCTACCATCAATTTTCTTAACATGAATGATGTTATCTTCAACTTTTTCACGAATGAAATGGTATCTAACATCAATATGTTTAGTACGCTCATGGTACATGGGATCTCTACACAAATATAGAGCACTTTGGCTATCTATATGCAGCACAGATATATAATGCTTCAATTCCACTTCCTTCAAAATATACCCTGCAGCCAGATAGCCTCTTTACAGGCCTCTGTTGCTGCAATGTACTCTGCTTCAGTGGAAGATAATGCAACTATAGGCTGTTGTTGGGACTTCCAGGAAATACAATTACTTGCCCATGTATAAACATAGGAAGTAATAGATTTCCTAGTGTCCTTGTTACTAGCATAGTCAGCATCAACAAAGCCATGTAATTCAGATGCAGAAGTATGCTCAGAATATAACAATGACAGATTAACAGAGCCAAGCAAGTATTTCAACAAGTATTTCATGGATAACCAGTGCTTCTCAGAAGGATTAGACATGAATCTACTTAAAGTACTGATAGCAAATGCCAGATCAGGCCTAGTACAGATCATGGAGTACATAACAGACCCAACAGCAGCATCATATGGTATAGACTTCATAGTTTTCATCTCAATAGCAGACAAGACATCTTTAGACTTAGTCAAATCAAGATGGGGACCTAAAGGAATGTTATTCACTTTGTCACCAAAAATATGAAATCTATCAAGCACCTTATGAATGTAATCACATTGATGCAACCATAATTTCTTATGCTTTCTATCTCTAAGAATGGACATTCCTAAAATTTTCTTAGCAACACCCAAATCTTTCATGTCAAAATGCTTCTGCAAGTTCTTTTTAATATCTAAGATGCAATCTTTAGATTTAGAAATCAAAAGAATATCATCAACATATAAAGGCACATAAGCAGCAGGACCATTTCTTTTAACACCTTTAAAATACAAGCATGTATCAAACTTACTTCTCTTGAACCCTAAACTGAATCTCATACATCTATCAAACTTAATGTTCCATTGTCTAGGAGACTATTTAAGACCATAGATAGATTTATTCAGCAGGCAAGCATAGTTAGGATGCACAGAATCAACAAAGCCCTTAGGCTGTCTCATGTATATAGTTTCATCCAAATCACCATGCAAGAAAACAGTTTTAACATCCATTTGCTCAAGTTCAAAATCATGCACATCAGTCATAGCAAGTAAGAGTCTAAGAGTCTTATACTTAACCACAGGAGCAAAGATTTCATTATAGTCTTCACCCTCTCTTTGGGTGAAGCCTTTAGCAACAAGCCTAGCTTTATATCTAGGTGGATCAGATTTAGATACACCATCTTTAAGCTTAAAAATCCATTTGCAATCAATAAGTCTTGCATTTTCAGGTTTAGCAACTAAAGTCCAGGTTTGGTTAACCCTCACTGACTCAATCTCTTCATCCATAGCCCTTTTCCAATTTTTATAGTGAGCACACCTTAAAGCCTGTTCATAAGTGTCAGGTGTAAATGATTTAACCACTTCAGAAACCAGGCAAGCAAACTCAACAATGTTATTTATGAACCTTTTATTTGGAATGACAGTCCTAGGACTCCTATCCCTAGTCAACTGCCAATCAGTGAGATCAATTAGATCATGTCTTTCAGCTACTGAAGAACTAGAGGAACCAGAACCAATAGCAGGCACAGACTCATCAATCATATCCTCATCCACAGAAATAGGAGAAACAGAAGAGGAAGGCAAAACAGCAGGTTCAATAACAGGTTCATTAGCTTCCCCACCCAATTGGTGAGGTTGCACAGTCACAGAATCAGAAGGGGTAGAAACAGAAGAGAGAGTAAGAGGAGGGGAGGGAGAATAACCAGTATCAAACTCATCGTCATAGTCAGTTTCAATGTCCTTAGGAACATAGAACTGATCACCATTATGTTCCTGCAAGTTAGTATCATGTACAGTAGGAACAAAAGTCATTTTAAAGTGAAACTCATTCTCATTAAAAATAACATTCCTACTCACAATAGTCTTATAAGCTTCAGGTTGAACAAGTAACAATTTATAACCCTTAACACCTTGAGGATATCCCAATAGGACACACTTTTGTGACCTGGGATTCAACTTGCCTTGATTAATGTATGAATATACAGTGCAACCAAATGGCTTAAGATGATCAAGGTGGGGTTTTCTTTTATACCACAGTTCATAAGGAGTCTTAAAATCAATCACAGAAGAAGGGGTTCTATTTATCAAATATGCAGCAGTCATAACAGCTTCACCCCACAAAGAATGCTTTAAACCAGAGGAAATGAGCATGCATCTAGCCTTTTCAAGAAGAGTCCTGTTCATCCTCTCAGCAGTACCATTCTGCTGGGGAGTTCCAGGTATTGTCAAGTGTCTCTTAATGCCATGTTGTTTACAATAAGCATCAAATAAGGAATTACAAAATTCAAGACCATTGTCAGTTTTTAAGCACTTAACAAACAAGCCAGTTTCCTTTTCAACCATGGATTTCCAATGTTTAAAAGTTTCAAAAGCTTCATCTTTAGTTTTCAACAAGAACACCCAAACTTTTCTACTGTAATGATCAATCAAGGACATAAAATATCTTTTCAAACCAACAGTAGATATCTGGGCAGGGCCCCATAGATCAGAATGAACATAATCCAAAGGAGCAGTTGAAACAAAAGCAGATGATTTAAAACTTTTTCTAGTATGCTTACCTAAAACACAGTTTTCACATAATTCAATGGAACATGGTTTGGCAGGAATAACACCAGATTTATACAAGTTCTCTAAGCCTTTGTTACCAATATGACCTAACCTAACATGCCATAACATAGAATCATGCATAGACATAGGCTTATCAATGGCATTAAAAGCAGTAGCAGAGGAATTCACAATAGGAGTAGCAATCAGTTCATATAAACCAGCCTTTCTCAGGCATTTAATCACAGGAACCTTATCCTTAGAGACAATCCTCACACCATTAGAGCTGTACACATCATATTTTAATTCCTCAAGAGCACTTTCAGACAATAAGTTTCTTCTCAGATCAGGCACCCATTTAACATCCTTTATGACTCTAACAACATTGTCAAACATTCTCAAAGCAACTGAACCAACACCTTTAATTTTAAGCACAGAGTGATCACCAAGCATGACAGTACCAACATCATAGCATTTAAGGTCAGAAAACCAAGACTTATGGAAGGTAGCATGCATAGTACATCCAGAATCTAAAATCCAAGCATTGGAGTCACCAGAATTTAACAAAGCAAGAACTTCATGAGTATAATAAGGATGAGATTCAAGCACAGCAGAAACATTAGGCTTTTTATTAGCAAGCCTTTCATCTTTCTTCCTCTTAAAGCAGTGTTTCTCAATGTGACCAGATTTAGAACAGTAAGAACACATAAGGTGAGATTTATCAAGTTTACCATTTTGATGATTTTCAGTTTTACTGGAATCCTTTTGAGGTGGTTTATTGTTGTTATTGTTGTTGTTATTCTTATTGCCTTTAAACCTACCTCTAGCAACAAGTACTTCATTCTTGTTATCAGGTTTATGGTCAGACTTAAGCTCAAACTTGTTTTTAAAGACCATTAAAGCATCATTTTTCTGAATAATGGATTCAAGAATAACTTTCTTTTCCAATTTATCAGTACTATATTGCACAACATCTTTAAATGTATCAAATTGAGCAGGCAAAGAATTTAACAACAACACACATTGCTGAGTTTCCTCAACTTTATCACCACATCTTTCCAAATCTTGCAGAATAGTAAAAAACTTATCAAGATTATCAGATAAGGGGCAGGAAACATCCATCTTGAAATTAAACAGTTTATTGAACAAATTAACACGAGAAGGGAGAGATTTTACCAAGTATAAACTTTCCAGACCTTCCCAAAGCTTATCAGCAGTGTCAAAATTCAATACCTGTCTAGCAACTTCGTCACTTAAGCGAAGCATTACTTCACTGTGAGCCTGTTGGTCAGTTTCAAAGATTTTTTCCTTTGAAGTCCCTTCTGGAAATTTGTTGGTTACAGCAACCCAACACTTTTCCTTGATCAGAATAGCCTTCATCTTCAATTGCCACATAGCAAAATCAGTGTGGCCATTAAAAGGCTTCAGATAAGTGCCTTTATCACCCATAGTTGCTGTATTGTACCTGTAAGACAACTTAAACAGTTAGTAAGTGATTTAGAGAGCACAAAAACGATTCAAGAAAATATGAATCTAACAGTGCAACTAAAGATCCTATCAAGCCAAGTAAAAACAAGCAAACTCGAAGATCAGAAGCACCAAAAACACAAGATCCAAGCACAGAAGCCCTAGATCTAGCAAACAAGGGTGTGGTACGTCGTGTAGGGGGGGTGCTGCACCAGCAATGTCGCCTTTTAGGTCAGCCCGAGGCCCTACACCCGTTCCCTATCCCTAGAACTCAACAATGAGCCAGGAAATCAAGAACGCGACAACCAAGCTCTATACCATGTTGTAAAACCTAGATTCGTCTAGAAATCGGTTTTGGATAGCGGAAGCGTAATAGATCTAAAGCGATAAAGTAAGATCTAACGAAGAATCACAAGCAGAAGAACACTCAAGCAATTTTACGTGGTTCGGTCAATGACCTACGTCCACGGGGCCTCAAGAGTTGGCCGAATCCACTATAAGAGAGTTCGTACAAGGGATGATACAAGCAATGAAAGCAAGCAACCCTAATCTATCATGCATGTGAATCAGAGGTACAAGGAAGAAGAAGAAATCCCCCTGTATGGGATAAAACCAGAAGATCGATAGAGAAATCGATCTCTAGAACCCGAGATCTCAGAAGACGAGGAGAGCGGCCACCCAGGAGGACGCCGGAGCTCGATCCACCTTCCAGAGAAGCCAACAGCGACCTTCCTTCTCCGAGCGCTCAAGATCCGAAGGCAAGAGAAGGAGAGAAAGCTCCAAACCCTAGAAACCCTAATCGGCGCAAGAGAGCGTTTGTGAGGAGAGAGAAGAGAGCAGCTGAAGTGTGAAGCGTCCAGGGAAGGAAGCGAAGCTTTATAGCTAGGTCAAGAGCCAACACCAAAACGCAACGCTTCAACTTAATGGAGGTAGGGTTAGTCCGGGCTCCGCGTCGCTGGGCTACCAAGCTCATCCGAGCTTCTGATCCATGGGCCGAGTAATGGGCTAAAGCCCAATACCAGGTAAGTCCTTTCTTCCTTTGTCATACATTATACATAATATATCTATATAGTATAGTTTTATACATATATATGTTATAATCCGCTATAGTATAGTCTCGTTAGAGGATCAAGCCTATAAAGGCTCAATACAACTCAGTCGAGACGTATACCTATAGTGCAACATATATGTATAATATATACTATGATATACCTGTATAAACATCATACACACATACATGTCCAAACAAACATATAAAACAATATTACATGCCAAATGGAAAACTTAGGAAAGTAAACACATATCATTACACGAGGTTATCGACTAATCCTCCACGGAAAGCACTCGAGCCGGGTAAGCCAAGCTCCTAGTGGGATTTGAACCCCTAACCTCATGGTAGTGAGACACAATAGAGCAAGAGGTCATTGGTTTGTCAATGCTGTTAAAAGGCTCTAGCTCTAAGAACTGGTATCCTGAAAGCGAAAGAAATGAGAATTGACAAGCTTATTAATTGAGGGAGACTCCTTGATTATCATTGATTACCTACAAATGGGAGGCAAGTGTCCATGGAAAATTGAACTAATTATGTCTGACATTAGTTCGTTACTCATTGGGTTTAACGAATTTCTATGCTCTCACATTCTTCGTAACGGTAATCGAGTGGCTGACAAGGTTGCACACCTAGCCGCTGATACCGCTAACACATCTCTCCATAATGACCCAGGTCTAGCTGACCTCATCCGTAAGGATGCTCTCGAACAACAGTTTCTGCATCCGAATCCTTACCCAATCAAAAAAAAAAAAAAAAAGTATATAAGCACTCAAAACACTAAAAAGCAATGCATATGCACATAGAAACTGACCAAAACCAAGAATATGGCACTAATTTAACTGCCAATGCATAGCGACAATAAGGAAATCACGCTCCTAGCTAAATGTGCATCCACAGCAGTCTAGCGAGGATTTACATGAAGTTAATCTTACGCGCAACCCTACCAAAGTCTTCGATACTACACATACTAATTACAATCATCATCCATAGAAATGGGTTAGGGAGGATTTGTTCGACGAAAGTCTGTGTTCTAACCCGTGGGCGGATCCTGAAGCGTTTAGTTGAGGGGGCGAAAAATTAATCTCTAATTTTTTTTCTAAAAAATCATCAATATTTGAAGTTTTCGGGTTTAATTATAGTATTAAGTTATGACGTTTAACAAATAATGAGTATGATAGAAGTGTATTAGTTTGGTAAATGATGTGAAAAATAATTTATATCGCTTCAGTTTTGAAATGTTTATAACTTTTTACTCAGTTATCGGATTTGAGCTTATAATATATCAAATCGAAGCTATCGACGAGAGAAATATGCATATTAAATTTCATTTTTGATTGGGGGGCGACTGCCACCCCCGGTCCTTTAAAGGATCCGCCCCTGATTCTAACAGATTGACAACCAGACTGGAAGTTTCTTACGGACATGGCTTTGTGGAGTTGAAAACGCAGCATACGTTGAGATAGAGGGCACCAGAAAACAAGAGCAAAGTGAGCTCATCAAATCAACCCCGTAGCTTGCTACAGAGTGCATATGATTATGTGTTTTTGATACCTCAGGTTATCCATCAACATGTAAATCAACTACTGAAACTGAGGAAACATATGTGAAATCGAAAAGTTAAACTATGCTCAATTGAAGAAACAGAAACCATAAACAGAGCTAATATTTCATACTTTAGTATAATGTACACTAGTTAAAGCATCTTCGCACACTTATATCTTATCAATGTCTTCATCCTCGAACTCAACATAGTCATCAGCAGCTCCATCATCCTCTTCGTTGAGTGAAGCAATACCCTCGCTGAGCCGAATGTTTTCAGGAAGCTCACCATAGGCCTTCAGCAGTCTTGCTTCATCGGGCATGTACTTGAGGATTACGTCAGCCTTGTCATCCTGAGAGAGAGAAAAAAGACGATAAGAACTCAAATTGATCAAAGCACTACTACGGACCTCAACATCAATGCTATTCAAAACATTCCAGCATTAGATAGGGACGATCTTGATGTTAAGGTTGATCATCCTTCACAAGTTCACTAACTACCCAACAGATCAATTCAATTCCACAAAATTTCTTCACAAGTTCACTAACTACATAAAAGCAGAACTCTGGTGCTAAATCTATATACAGATAAGTAACAGAGTAAAAACACTACCCATCCATAAGTCCGACAGAAACAAACGAGGACAGCGTACCTGATAATCACGAAGGCCAATCAAGATGATATCGCCGGCGGCGATCCAAACCTTCTTGTGCATCTTCCCGCGTATGTGACCAAGGCGCTTGACGTTATCGATGCACGAGATCTCGCACCGGCCGTTGCCGAGCATACGTATGACCTGAGCGTACTCCTGCCCGTCTTCCTTAAAGATAAGCTCTCTCTTCCCATCATCTGCCTCATTCTTTCCCCTCTTACGATTTTTACCTCCTTTCCCTGTGTTCTTCGGCATTGTCTCCTCCTGGCGTCGGTTTTCTCCTTCGAGCGTGGACGGTCTCCTTGGAAGTGAACCCTAAGTTAGGCGGATAGGTAACAGATTATTGGATTGTATTGAACTTGGGACAACAACCATTATTTTATATTGGCCTTTTTTAGATCGAAATTTCCTTCTACTCCTTTTTTCGATAGAAATCTATGATCTATCTATATCTATTTATTATCTATCCATCTATCTATCTATTTCTATTAATTTCTATTTTCTATTAATAATACAAATCTGATCTATCTATTTCTATTAATTTCTATTAATAATACAAATCTATTAGGGACACATCCACGATTAAAGTTGAATTTATTAATCATATACCCCTCTTTTTATTGGTCGGTTTTATTGTTCAGATTTTTAAATATATGATTCCTATTTTAAGTCTTATTGGTCGATTATATATATATATTTTCAATCTTAAATTTATCACAATCGTCTCCAAAATGTCAATGTACTTTGAATATAATAGATACAAATTTACCCTGATTTTATATAATAGATGTGATTGAGTTTTTTTTATATAAAAAATGATTATATAAAAATAATGATTATGACCGATTATTAATATATTATAAAAAATAAATATTAATAATCCTATTGAAGTCGTCATTTGGGTTTAGTACATATATAGTTGAACAATGTTTCTAAAAAATTACATGCATGGCACGGATATAAAATTCCGCACCTTTAAAAAGTGAGTATCACACTAGTTTCCTTCTATCGGATAATGCTAGAATTTATTTTACATCCATATTTCTAGAAGTTCTCTATCTTTGTAAATCCAGAGTTAAATATATAAATTTCCTTCTACTCAGACTTGTCAAACGGGTCGGGTCACTTCGGGTCCCGGTAAAACGAGTTTCGGGTATATCCGGGTTGATTCGAACCCGGGTTTGACCGGGTTTCGGGTCATTTTGGGTTTGTCAATTTTTTCCTTTTTAAATTAAAAAATCATGATTTGATAATTTTGCGATAATTTTGAAATTCTAAAATTGAAGGCATTGTTCATAAGCTATTGTGCTTGTAATTATATACTATATTTGATCTAAAATATTTGATTTTTATTATTTCTCGTAATTTTTAATAAAATATAATAATATATAAATATCAAAATTTTAAATAATTTGTTTAAAAATTTAATATTTTATATATTATTACATTTTATTAAAAAAACATTTGATTTTTAGTATTTCTCGTAATTTTTAATAAAATATAATATTATATAAAATATAAAAAAATTTAAATAACTTTTTAAAAATAATTTCATGCAATTAGTAATAAGCATAGAATTGTTTTAAGATTTTAATATTTTGTTAGAATTTTATCTTCTTAAAAAAATGTATTGAAAAATAAAAAATCAAATACTATCGATCGGACGGAATATTACACAATACAAATAAATATAAAAGTTGATTTGAAAATGAAAGATCAAGTGATTGTAATTATAAAATGTAATAAATTGGAATCTCCGTAAAAAAATTTAATCATATAAAATTATAAATCAACCGGGTCACTCGGGTCAAAATTACCGGGTCAATGGGTCAAAACCCAGATTACCCGGAAAATTTCCGGGTTTTCGAGTTCGGTTTCGGAAAAAAAATCGGGTCAAAATTTACAGGTTCGGGTCGTAAAATTACCGAACGTTCGGGTCGAGTTATTTTCCTTTTATTTCCTTCTACTTTTTTCCTTTTATTTCCTTTTATTGATAGAAATTTGATTTATTTTCCTTTTATTTCCTTCTACTTTTTTTTATAGGAATTTCTTTCTACTCTTTTTTTGTTTGTTAGATTAGAAATTGGCAAAATTTACAGCCTGCTGAGGAAGCTGGTACCACCTTTTTTTTCTTCATTTTGTTTGCAAAAAGGGGATGCATATGAACCCCTCCAGCCTCCACCTCGTATGCGTGTTTAAGGTATTATTACTTCATTTTGTAACAGGCATCACTTCATTAGTTCATTGACACAGGAAAACGATAGTTGTTTTAAACGTATTTTCGCTCTATTTGTACAGATCGAGATTGTACAAAATGAAACTAATAAACACTCATGATGCTTCTTAAGTACCTTTTAGTTGTGTGGTTAACTTGCAAGATTTATCATGATTACAGTTTTGAATCAGTCTATTGCTTTTCTTCTCCAGACTTTTCTTATTCACTGATGAAGATTTCGATCAATCTATTTCTTCGTCTCTTAACTCCCATTAATTTTCCTAGGCTTTTGCAGTGTACATGGGCATGTTTGCCTCAAAATTTTGTTGACTCTCTTACGAAGTGAAGATTGTCAGGGGAATGAATGCAAGAGTAAGAACTTTTTGGGGTTAAAAGTAGGGTACGTTCCGTGTTACAACACAGGCTTTCGTCGTACAAATCCTCCCTAACCCATTTTTATGGATGATGATTGTAATTAGTACGTATGTGTAGTATCGAAGACTTTTGTAGGGTTGCGCGTAAGATTAACTTAATGTAAATCCTGATCGCTAGACTGCTGTGGATGCACATTTAGCTAGGAACGCTATTTCCTTCTTGTCGCAATGCATCGGCAAGTAAATTAATTAGTGCCATGCCATGTTCTTGGTTTGGGTCAGTTTTTATGTGCATATGCGCTGCTTTTTAGTGTTTTGAGCGCTTATATACCCTTTTAACTGCATTGACAAAAACTGGATGCTTGTTTTAAAGGGTATATTGCAGAGAACCTATAAAACCACTTTGAAAATTATAGAAAACCATCCATAAATTTGGGTTACACCTGCTAACAATTTAAAGAAATTTATACTATAATAAGCTTTAATTTTATACATAAGGTGGTGATTTGACATTTTTATAAACATTTTGTACTCATAAAAGGGCTTGTAAAACATAAGGTGGTTCTTTGAAAGATACCTAAATTTATGACCACATGCTATTCATAACTATTTAAAGAATAATAAGGTTTAATTTTATACATATAAGGTGGTAATTTGACATTTTTAAACACGTTTTGTACTCATAAAAGGGCTTGTAAAACATAAGGTGGTTCTTTGAAAGATACCTAAATTTATGACCACATGCTATTCATAACTATTTAAAGAATAATAAGGTTTAATTTTATACATATAAGGTGGTAATTTGACATTTTTAAACACGTTTTGTACTCATAAAAGGGCTTGTAAAACATAAGGTGGTTCTTTGAAAGATACCTAAATTTATGACCACATGCTATTCATAACTATTTAAAGAATAATAAGGTTTAATTTTATACATATAAGGTGGTAATTTGACATTTTTAAACACGTTTTGTACTCATAAAAGGGCTTGTAAAACATAAGGTGGTTCTTTGAAAGATACCAAAATTTATGACTTACGAGTGGTTTTATGTAAATTTAAAATTTATGGGTGCTTTTGAGAAAACCACCCTATTTAGGGGTGATTATGTAACTTAATTTGTAAGAACCTAACACATGAGTTTTAAATAGTTCTAAAATAATTTTATAAAAATAATCTTGTCAATAATTATTTTGACATCTTGTCAGTAGCCCTTATGTTTTTTTAGGCGAAAATGCATAAAACCACCATTTATTAAAGAATTTGCAAATAATCACCCGTTATATACAAATTGGTTGCAACTAACTACCCATACCCATTTTTCTTGTTAAATCTAATAACAACAACAACCCAGTATATTCCGCATAACCAAAGTCCGGGGGGTAGGATCTAATAACTTTTTTCCAATTCTAAACAATGATGAATGTCTAGAGCCTCCTATTGTTCATCGCCTCCAACAACGATGACCTCTAGTGGAACCTCTGGGTGTTCATCGGATCTTGTTCGGGGGATCGCTCATATCCTCCTCCTCCTCCCCCCCCCCCCCCCTATCTCTCTCTCTTTTTCTCTCTCTCTTTGGCCAATTAGAAATTTGATTTGGTTGTGTCTATTTCCTATTAACTTAAGTGAGGTTTAACAATAAAAGTGGGTATGATTGGTTAGTTGCAACCAATTTGTATATAATGGGTGGTCATATGCAAATTTTTCCATAAAGGGTGGTTATGTACAAACAACCCTGAATAAAGGGTGGTTTTATACATTTTCGCCCTTTTAAAAAAAATTACATACAATGAAGAGTCAATGAGCTATTGACCTATTTCAGTTTATTGTGTCATCTTCTGTAAGTACACTTGTTCTGATTGTGATGTGATATTCCTCCGAATATTTTAATTAGTTGGAAAATGATTGATTGAATTTGAAACATCAACCGAACCACCACGCAAAAGTGGGTGAGGATCTTAACCTGCAAGGATCTTCTCTTTATCTCTTAGGTCATGTTTATCAGTTACTATTCAAGATAGTAAAAATACTATTTTTTTATTCATCTCTATCCGCCATATCAGCATAGCATCTCTTCCTTACTTTTTCCACTTTAACAATAACATCCCTAGTATCTCATAACCCATCTTTTTTAAACAAATCCAATTTACGAATATACTCCTTTATTCCAAATATTTCCAACATGTTTATATTATTATTTTAATATTATATTAGTATTTACTTCCTAAAATTTAATTATAAAATTTCCGTCTTTTATAAAATGAATAAGATCCAATTTACCGAGAAAAATTACAATATAATTATATCAAAATATTTTTTTTTCAAAATATGTCGAAACATATTCAAAATTGATGTCTACGTGTAGAGAAAAATGAATCTAGTATTATGGTAATTTTTTTTTAACAAACATTACATTTTAAATAGCAAAAATGACATTAATTGAATGTAATTAAAATGTGCCAGATTAAATCTCAACAATTGAATTGCTTCAATCTTAGCATCGATGCAACTTTAGCATCCCTCAAGCATCCAAACATAAATATTGATAATTTTTTTTTTTTTACAAATTAGCATCTTGAATAGTCCTTGTTAAAAGTGCTCTTACTTGCTTCCTTTGCTTATACTAGGTTAGGCGCCGCGCGCATGCGCGCGCGGTCTATTCATATTTGGATTGTACATATTACCTTTTATAATATTCATATGTTGCAAATAGTTATAATTGAGTTGTTTTCCATATAAATTTCTATAGTAATAAAAACAATAATTTTCATTAAAGTAATAAAAATGATGTCTTTTAATTAAAAAATAAATATAGAAGAGTAGTCTTTTAAAAAATCTATTAATTAAAAGAAAAATAAATTCAAAACTCCAAAAATCCTGATCATTAATTACACATCAAAAAAAATGTTTATTGTAATTATAATTATTATTTGACTAAAAATAAAAAGTCGTTTGATTTGAGAAAACCTTAAAGTTACAACTTGGGTAGTTAAATTAAAAACACAAAGTATGGTTGAATTGAGAAAATCTTGTAATTATATATTGGATAGTTTAATTAAAAATATAAAGTAGAGTTGATTTAAGAAAACTTTCAATTTGTAAATATTGGGTATTTTAAGAAAAAATATAAAGTTATGTGAAATTCATGAAATATGACAATTTATAATTTTGAAAAGAGATAAAAGGACTTTGAAATAAAAAAAATTAATATTTTTAAATTCAAACTTTTAAGGCTAAAAAAGACATTATATAAAAAAGAGATAGAAATTAATTAAAAGGACATAGTTAATATTAAGATAAGAATATAATTTAGGTGGGCAAAATAGGTATTTCTACCATAAAAAAACAATTTAAAATTATAAGTGGAAGTTACTATTCATTTGAGAGTTCGTGCTATTATAAGGGCTTATAGCTCTTCTGACATCGCCTTCCAAGTCTAATTTTGGTATAGAGTTTGATTCATACTTGCTTTAATTAGTAGTGCTGAATTTTTCACTTCATGCCACCTTTGTTGTACCCCCCCCCCCCCCCCCCCCCCCCCCCCACCCCACCCCCCCCCAAAAAAGAGGTGGCTTTGTCTTATTTGTAATGCTTGAGTACAACTTGAATTTCCATGATATTATCACCCATTTTGCATAATCTTTTTTATTTACCTTCACTAGTTTAGCTGAATTAAATTCATTAAGAAAGTCGGAAGTGATTTAGTCCAATTTGGATAAATTGGGAATTAGATATTGAGTTTTGGTTGTTGGTTGAATTCATGCTTGAGCTTTTGAAAAAACAAATGTCCAAGGGAGACTTTGAGATGGAACTTGACTTTGGATTGTTGGTTTTCTTTTTTTTGAACCAGAAAGAATTTGGCAATGAGGCGACCTCATTTGCCAAGGGCATCCAGACGGATGTAATTATGAAGCGCAGGATCGTCAAGTGTATGGGGCCCGGAGATAACAAGACGGAGGTGCGATAAGTGGTCCGCAACTCGGTTTGCTTCTCGATAGACATGACAAATCTTCAAAGAATGGAAGAAACCAAGAGAGACTCGACTGTCGGAGACAATCATTTCAGAATCTCCCGATGGTTTGCCACAACCCTTGAGGTTGTTGATTATGGTGAGGTTATCGCCTTCGATAATAAGTTTTGTTATGTTGAGATGTCGGGCCGCATTGACACCGTGCCAGAGGCCCAATCCCTCGGCGCCTGAGACAGAAGCGATAGGAGACGGCCCGACCCCATAGTAGATAGGCTGTCTTATGTGATCACGGATAATGTACCCGAATGAGCCACCAAGACTAGGGGAGTAGGATCCATCAAAGTTAAGTTTACAAGTGCCCGGTGGAGGCGTTCTCCAATGTGCTTTTCGGCGGGCTCTTTTGGATAATTGTCGTGGGGCTTGATTGTTATGGAGCGGTGCGTTGGTAATCAGTCCATCATCACGTTGTTTTGAGGTGTGCCATAGGAACATTTGGTCTTTGATGAACGTTATTGTTTGTTGTATATTAGTTTGTTTGTTATCGAAAAGTGATTTATTGCGCGAGTACCAGATACCCCACCACGCAAAAGCTAGCTTTGTGAATTTTTGGATACCAATTGTTTCTTTTATGTCCCTAAGTGTGTTGTTTAGGTAAGTTCCTTGTGAAAAGCTGTTGTGCAATGCTACCATTATTCCGGGGTCCAGGTTTGCAATGGTTTGGCGAGAAATAGGGCAGTCCCATAGTAAGTGGGGTAGGTCCTCGTAATTTGAGTCACAATGTGGGCATGTTGTGGGGACCCCAGCACCCCTTGAGGCTAGTTTAGTCGAGATTGGTAATCCATTCTTTGTGATTTTCCATAGCATGGTCTTGACCTTGGCGGGTGCATCGATTTTCCATATCCATGTCATATCTGATTTCTGGTGTTTTTTTAGGTAGTCCATCATCTGTATTGAGAAGTTTGTACTAAACCAACCATTTTTACTCCATTTTCAATATAGCCTGTCCATATGGATATTTTTTGGTATTGGGGAGGATTTAATCATGTCGATGGTGTTATTGGGCAAAGTGTTGCGACAAGTGGATAGTAACTTACCGTGGTCCCAAGAAGACTCAGGGGTTAAAAGGTCTGAGACCATAGAGATTGTGTCGATGAGCGATGTATCATTTACGAGGTCGATAAGAGGCAATGTACCTATCCAGTGGTCATTCCAGAAATCAATATGTTTTCCATCACCAATGGACCACCATAATCCTTGTCTGAATAAAGGGATCAGTCCTGTTAATTGTCTCCATTGCCAAGATTTCTCCCCTTTTTATGGTAATATTGTAGTATGCTCTCGTTCTTTAAGTATTTTTCGTTTATAATGGTAACCCAAGGATTTGTTGGTTCTGCTAGAATTTTCCATATCAGTTTCATTTGAAGGGCTTTGTTCATATCTTCCGAGCTTCAAATGCCCAGACCACCATGTGATTTGTCCTTGCAGATCTCAAACCAGCTAATAAGGGGTTTGTGATTGGGTCCTTTGTTCCATAGGAAATTTCGGTTTATCTTGTCTAGTTCTGTGTGGATATGTCGGGGTAGTAGGAAATATTGCATTAGGTGCAACGGTTTTGATGCTAGCGTGGACTTTATTAACGTACACCGACCAGCTTGTGATAAGCAATTTGCCTTCCATTTGCTTAGTTGGGATTTAATCACATGTACTAGGTCAGAGAATGTGTCTTTGGTTACCCTTCCACAAATCACGGGGCATCCTAAATATGGTCCTAGGTTAGTTGTGTGGGTGATATTTAGTTCATTGTGTATGAGAGCTTTTTGTTGGGGTGACAAGTTCAAAGTTGTTTGGAATTGTGATTTGTGTCTGTTAACCTTCTGCCCCGATAGTGTGCAATATTCTGTTAATATTCTGTTGATTTGGTCACATGTCGTTTTTGTGGCGGATGCAAAAATGACTAAGTCATCTGCAAAAGCAAGGAAGGGGATTCTGGTGCCATTTCGAGTTAGTGTTACTCCTAGGTGACTTTGAGGGGCCTCTGATTCTTTGAGGAGTCCTCGAGAGAGAGAACCTCAGAAAGAATGAAGAATAGATATGGCGATAGCGGGTCACCATGTCGGAGTCCTCGTTGGGGGTTAAAAAGCTCCGTTGGTTCATTATTTACTAGTACTGATTAGCTAACTGTGGTGATACATTCTTTGATCCATCCTAAGAATATCGGTGAGAATCCGAATCTAGACATGACTGTTAGTAAAAAAATCCCAGTCCACGAGATCAAAGGCTTTTTCCATGTCGAGTTTAATTGCCATCTAGCCCGTTTTCCCTTTTTTCTTTGAGAAAGAGTGGAAAACTTCATTAGTAATTAATATGTTATCTTGTATTGCCCTTCCAGAAGTGAACGCACTCTGGAAAGGACTGATTATTTTGGGTAGTATTTTTTGAAGTCTTGCCGCCATAACTTTATAGATTATCTTATATGTTGTTGAACAAAGACTTATGGGTCTGTAATGTGAAGTTGTTTTTGGGTCATCACACTTGGGAATAAGTGCTATAAATGTGTGGTTTACTTGCTTTAGTATCCTACCGCTGAGGAAAAAACTTTTTACCGCTTTAGTGACAGAGGGTCCTACAATGTGCCAGTATTTTTTGAAAAACCCTGCTGGGAAGCCGTCAGGTCCGGGTGATTTGTCATTTGCTAGACTGAAAACCGTTTTTTTTTTATTTCCGCATTAGTGATTTGCTTGGTAAGGCACTCATTATCATGTTCGTTGATTTCTGCTGTGATGTTGTTTAGTAGTTGATTCGGGCCTTGTTGTCTCTGACTGTTTTGAAATCGCTTGATGAAATCTGATTTAATTAATTCTCTTATTTCATTGTCTGTTGTTACCTTGATTCCTGCAATAGTCACTAGGGATTTAATTATATTTCTATTTCTCCTCCCTGTCGCAATTCTATGGAAATATTTTGTGTTATCGTCAATTGATTTTATATTGTTTCTTTTTGCTCGTTGTCCCCAGTATGTTGCTTGGTATTTGATTAGGGAGGTGTGTTTGTTAGTAAGTCTTTTGATTTTGTCCTCTGTTCTTTTGTCATAATTGACACAGTTCCGTATCTGTAGGTCTTGGAGCTCTTTTTCCACGTTTGACACTTGTCTAAGTATGTTTCCAAATGTGAATTTGCTCCAGATTTTACTCTTTTTTTTAAACTTTAGAGAGCTTCTTGGTTAATTTGTATAGTTGCGATCCTGGGATGTCAGATCTCCAAGCACTTTTGACGAGGTTTTCAAAGTCTTACCTTGTGGTCCATGCCATTTCAAATTTGAAAAGTTGTAGTTTTGGCTTTTGTTTGTCCATTAAGTCAAAGGTGATTTGTGTATGGTCTGATTTTATGAATGTGTGGTTTTTTGTATATGAATTAGGGAATTGTTGCATTAACGAGTGGCTTATTAATGAACGATCTAATTTTTCATATGTGTTGTTCATTCCTTGAGAGCTCTTTCTCAAAGTGAATGTGTTTCCAATTGTCGCGACATCTACAAGGTTGTGGGCTGTGATAAATTCTGTAAGTCTGTAGAATCTCTGGGTGCCAGGCACGGCGCCCCCCTTTTATCCGAAGGTTCTAGTATGTCATTAAGGTCTCCTATGATGACACAGTGCCCCGACCGACTACTAATCGTAGAAGAGAGACCATTGCAGAAGTTAGGTTTGTCACAATCATGCGGAGGAGCCTAAACAAAAAAGATTGTGAATTTTAAAGAGAGTGTGTGATTGATATACTTTGCTTGTATGGATCTACTGTCAGAGGTTATTATGTCAAAGGATTCATTGTTAAGTTGTGATGCATTCCAGAGAAGACAAATTCCTCCCGAGAAACCTATGGATGGGCAAAAATGTATGTTGTCAAATCCTGCTTTTTTCCAAACATTATCTGGAGGAGGATATTGTAGTTTGGTTTCTGCTAAAGCCAGTATTTTGATGTGTTCAGTTCTACATGTCGACTCAATGTGGGTCCAAATGTGTTTTTTACTGAGTCCGCGGACATTCCAGTAGCTAAACTTCATTGATAACTAGATGTTTTATTTTGGGTAGCAGCGTGTCATCCATTTGCAAGGTATCAAGGTGAAGTCCTTTAGTTGGGTATAGTACTGTTTTACTTTTAAACGTTGTTGATGCATGTATGTAGTTGCTATTGAGGTTTTGTGTATATAACAGTGTCTGTCGTAGTATCCATGTTATAGTTGATGTATTATACCAGCATACAAAGTAAGCTTCATAGTACAAATAGTCTAATGTTAAGTCCTTAGTTAACAGAATAAAAGCGTTATTACAGTAATGGTAGAGTTATGAACTTATATTCTTGAACCAGACTTTCCAGGGTATGTGCCTCTTTGTGACACGTGTGGTGTTCTTGGATTCGAATCGTTTGGTGAGAGTATTCTGGTCTCATCGGGTGTTTGTATCTCTCAATTTGTTCCTGGAGCCCAAAGAGCAGTAATGGTTTAGGGGAAGCCATGTCTTTGCAGCTGATAGTAAATGCATGTGGAGCCAACGTGTTGGTTGTGAGTACCTAGATAGGATTGAGAAAAACTTTAAAGTTAAGGTTATATGTCCTTGATAATATATAGGTATTTCCATAATATGAGTTGTATAGTTAATGTTAAATAAGGAATGTGTTCTTAAGGTTAATTCTAGGTTTAGTTTAAGGGTCATGTATACGTAATTCCAAAGAAATGATTTTGGTTCTAGAGTGCAGAAATGTATTTGTTGATTGTCATTATAGTGTTGCGTGGCTGGACTTGGATTCCATGAGTTGTAGCAGAAGTGTGGAACCATTGTGTGTATCCTAGGACAAGTCAGGCAACAATAGGTCATGCTATGGTTGGAGATTTTAGTGTATACAGGGCACATGAAACTTAAGTCCGGGATCAAATTTAGGCTTAATTTTTTGTTAATATGTGAATATGTTTTGGTTTATGACGTCCTGTCATTCGTTGCTCTAGCAACCATTAAAAATCAATTGAAGTTGAAACACCAGAGAAAGAACACGATGACCCCTAGGGGCCACGTGCCCCCATTTCATCATCCCCAACCCCTGTCGGTGTAAATCCTCCGCCACAGCTCTCTTCCTGTACCTTCTCGCCCCTCATCGGTTTCGATTTTGGCCTTGTGGTGGTCGATTGACCTTCTCCCGGCGAGTTCAAGCTCGATTTGGAGTGGGTGTGTAACCCTTAATTTGATCCCTCCACCCTTTTCCGCCTCAGCCTGGTCTCCTCATGCCTTAGTGTTGGTGGCCAGTCTCCTCGGTTTCTCCGGGCGTGCGCGGTGCGTGTCCGGCGGCGCCGTCCCCGGTTCGTCCTCATCTTCCACCCGTCTCGGCTCCCCTGCGATCACGTTCCCTCTTCCATCCGGACTGGGTTCTCTGATCGTGGGTTGCTATGAGTCTATGACTACCCTCTCTTGAGAAATTGGATTGGGGCTCTTGTAGATCGGTTGTCTCGGCTCCGATCCTGCTTGCCCGATTCCGTCGTGTCACCGACAATTGGTTTGTGCCTGTGTCGCCGGCGATTGCCCCTGGTCTTCCTTATGCTTTGCCGATCATGCCTGGAGTGAAGTTCTCGCGTGCCTTGGGTCCCAAGTTCATCTCTTGGGCCCGAATTTGGCCCGGGCTGGTGGTCTTGGCCCATAATTTGGCTTCAGGCCCAAGGAAAAGCCTTGGGCCCGAGGCGGCCTGAGGTGCAGGAATAAAATAAAATAATAAATCTAAAATAAAATTGGAGAAATTGGAGATAAAAATCCAATGTGTATCCGTATTTTCTGGCTTGTTGTCGAGGTGCTTGTTGGTGTGGTGTTTGGTTTCGTGGTCTAGTAGGTTTTTGTTGCAGTGTTTCTTCTTATTTGTCGACGTGCGAGAGGTCGTGGACGTGATCGAAACTTCAAGGCTCGTTGACAGAGTCCAAATCTGAGGTTTCCACAAGTTCCTAAGGATTTCCTGCGTCGCCTCTACTAACTGACGGATGAGTTGCCGCTCACTGCACCGGTTCTTTCATCATCTTTGCTAATCTGCGCCTTTTATTACACCCTTGTACTTTGGTGATTTTGCCTCGTTTAGTTTTATGTCTTACCTTGTTTGAAGGTTTTCCGTCGCCGATTTATTCGGCTTATCGACCCACCGAGCCTGTCCGATGCATCGAATTCTTACCTGATCAAAAAAAATAATTTAAAAATCAATTGAATTTCTTAATTGAAATTTGAAGACTACATGAAAGAAAGTACCCCAGCGATGATTGACCTAAAAAAACAAAAAAAATGAATAACCTAATTCTACGCGCTAACACGCGCCCCTTTCTCTTCCCAGAGAAATCCGTCAGCCGCCATGGCTCTACCCAGCCCTCCGCCCTGGCCAAGCAGCACCAGTGCCGGAATCCCCCCCCCCCCCCACCGGACCCAATCGCCTCAGGTCTCCCCGACGGCCTGCATAGGAGTTCCCTCAGTAGCGGTGCACACCTGCACCGGCTTCCTCCTCTTGGAGTTCTTCCCAAACCAGATCTCAATTGGAAGGGTTATCCCTTCGATTGGACCTTGCATGGATCTGTTGTGGCTCCTTGCAGTGCTCTCTTGACCTCTTACCCGGCCTTATTGAGATGGGAGGGGTTTTCGTGCTGGCCGGCCAGCGCGGGTCTCTTCTTGCCTTGGCGTGCCTGGATTTTCTCGTGGGGGTCTTGCCCGCCGTCATGCTTTCCGCCTTCTGCTATGCCTCTCTCCCCTGGAATCGAATGCTGTGGCTGACTACCTCGCGCGTAGTGCCCATGTCTCCCCTGCCGACGTCTGCTGTGAGGATGATCCAGAACTGCGAGTTCTCGTCCGGAAGGATGCGCTAGGAAGGGCCTCTGTTGCGGCTGACCCGACCTAATCTTTATCTTGCTTTAAAAAAAAAAAAAAAGTACCTCCAATTTAAAACTATTTGATGATTAAATTCTGCTACATAGGCCACGTTACCTACAATTTAAGGCTTTTCTGCGATCCTTTTCATGCTCAGTACTTCTTTCATTATCACCGGTAAATGTTTTTCGCCATAGATTCTCGGTTCGAACTCCGGAATGACCGTTCTTTATTTACCAATACAAGGTAAACGCTTTTCGTACCTTGCTCCATGGACATCACATCCTCATAGAAAAATGAAGATATTGCGCGCATATATTATTGCTACCATTCAAAATGACTAGAAAAAAAAGTAGGCAACACTGAAAAAAAGATTTCTTAATCAATATCACCGGTTTTGAATACACTTTATCGTGCTTTTTGGTAAAATTTAAAATATTGATTGTCCTGTGAAAAGAAAAAACCAAGATTTCACTTATTGGCATGGGAAAATTAAAAAGGACGTACACTAGGGTGTGTTTGGTTGTAAATATAAACAGCTAAAAATTAATCATTCGTGGATGTTTATTTTTTAAACAGTTTTGTTAGTTGTTTGGAGGATCAAAATAAACAAAAATGTGTTAAAAATTGTGTTTAAAAAAAAACTAGAAAATGGTGCTTATTTGGGTGTTTATTTTACACAAATACTGTTTTACCCCTTCTCTTTTATCTTATTTGATTTGAAAGTATCACAATACTCCTAATAAAAACCAAATAAACTCCACTTTTTACAGATAAACTGTTTTTCACCTCATGATTATCTTGTTGTTTAAAATTTTAACTACTTTTATCAACAGTTTATAAATTTTACCTTGTTTATAATTTTAGTCAGTTTATTAACTCCGTCTCATACGAACCCTATGTATTTTATGGGGCATATCAAGATCAACCTAAAATATTTTTGAAAAAAAAAACTCGAACATGGTTCGGGAAAGCACTAGACAACAAGTGTTAAAAAAAATATTGTAGTTAGCAATAAACAACTATATACGCTGCATGGTTTATTGGCATTAACATCACTAGAGATAGAAAACAGAAACTGATGTGGCTCTCTCAAAGTGATTATGTGCAAAAGGTGCTTGATAAATTCAACATGAATTATTCTAGACCCACAAGTATTCCCTTAGGAGGGCACTTAGACTTAACTAAGAAACATTGTCCCACTGAAGAAGATGAAAAACAAAAGATGTCTAAAATTCCCTATGATGTTGTTGTTGGGTCTGTCATGTATGCCATGTTATGCACTAGACCTGACCTTGCATTTGCTATAAGTGTTCTTAGTCGATTTATGTCTAACCCTGGCAATGTTCATTGGGAAGGCATGAAGTATTTACTTAGATACCTCTGTGGCACCAAGAATTACTGCCTTGTGTTTGGTGAACATGCTTCAAAGCATGATTTGCATGGGTTTGTTGATTCTGATTATGCAGGAAATAAAGATGATAGAAAATCAACTTCATCCTATGTCTACACTTATGGGTGTGCAGAAAAACCCGAAACCGAAAACACGACACGAAAACACGACACGAAAAAACCCGAAACCGAAAAAACACGACACGAAAATGACACGAACCGAAAAAACACGGTTGTAAACGGTTCGTGTTCGGATCGGGCAAATCGCCTTGTCGGGTACCCGACACGAACCGTTTAATTTTTATTTATTTTTTAAATTTTAGGTTGGGAAGTATAATACAAGTATAAATAGAATTCCATATGCATCAGTAAGCTCCGCTAGCCTAACTGGTAAGCGCATCCTCTATTACTCTTACGTCTTGCGGATTGGCCCGGGTTCGAGACCTCACGCCTGCACTTTTTTTTTTCCTGTGAGATACTGAGATAGCCTTGTAGTTAGTAAGTGACCAAAACCCTATCTAGCTCTCTTTTTTTAAGCCCATAAGCCCAATTCCAAAAACAAATTAACCCTAAAAGGCTTTACAACTCTCTCATTCTCACGGCAGTCATTCTCTCAAAATCAAATTCAGATCTCTGGCTTCTTCTCCATCAGATTCATATCTCGTCTTCATCGCTGGGTATCATCTTCTTCACCGATATCTCGGTCTTTGTCTCCATCAGATCTCGTGTTTTCCATCTCTAGGTATCATGTTCTACTGCGAGATTTCAGTCTTGTTCTCCATCTCTGAATAAGGAGGTCACAATACTCACTTCAGATCTCAATCTTTATTTTAGATCCGGTAAGATCTAACCATCTCCGGGCGAAGGGTTGTGCGTTCCCCATCTCTTTGGTCGTTTCTCCCCCTTCTGTTCTCTCTATTTAGGGTTTATTAAACATGAATTGGTTAATTTGTAAACCCTATTTGATGCTTGTAATTAATGTTTGTAAGGGATATTTCTACTTGTAATTGATCTTAATTTGTGCTTTGGTCGAATTGAATGATCGGTTTTTGGTTGATTCAGCTTTGCTTGAAAGTAAATCAAAGTGGTAATTTTTGGGTTGAAATACTATACCAATTACTCACTGAATTGAAAAAAACCAAACACAATGCAAATGCCACACAGAAACAATGGTTCGTGTCGGGTACCCGAGTATCCGACACGGAACCGAATAGCTTAGCCGTGTCGGGTACCCGGGTTTAAATGGTTCGTATACGGTTCGGGCATTTTGGGTTAAATGGTTTCGGGTACCCGATACGATGAACCGGTTCGTGTCGGGTACCCGGATATGCACACCCCTATCTACACTTGGGCTGGTAATTGTATATCATGGAAGTCACAGCTACAATCAGTTGTAGCTCTGTCATCTACAGAGGCTGAGTATGTTGCTGCAACTGAGGCAGCTAAAGAAGCTTCCTGGCTGGCTGGAATACTTGGTGAAATCTTCCCTATTATTTTCTTACCTGTTTTACATATGGATAGCCAAAGTGCCTTGTACTTGTGTAATGATCCTGTATACCATGAAAGGACCAAACACATAGATGTGAGGCACCATTATATCCGTGTTCAGGTTGAAAAGAATCTTATAGATGTGAAAAAGATTAAGGGAGACCTTAATCCTGCTGACTTTGGTACTAAGATTGTCACAGCTGATAAATTCTCCTTTTGCAGGAACTTCCTGCATATATGGGAGAGTTCCTAAGTGCCTTAGTTGTTCATGAACCGACGACGGACTGGAGGGAATCCCAATTCACTACTGGTGACCAAAGAAGAACTGTATCACAAGGATTAGAAGGGCATTTGTTATGTTTGTAATCCTTGTAATAAGTTGTAAAACAAGACAATGGTTTATTTGGTTTTGTGAGATGCACTAGTAACTAGGACAGGTTCTCTAAAGGCTCTAACAGGACTTAGCCATTGCCATGGTCAAGGAAAAGCTCATTGGACCCATGGTTGCACCATGTGTGGTGCAATGGCTAGCCTTGATCTATAGGTGAAGCTAAGTATGTGTTATGCCTTATAAGAGTTTGTTGGGTCCGTTTGTGTTTGATGCTTGCAGGCTTGTGCTCACACAGATTTGGGCCTATTCCATCTGGCCCAAATCTGAGCCCATTTCTCTTGGCTCTCTTTCGACCGTTGTAACCCTAAGCCTATTTAAGCTCTCTTCCGGATACCTTTGAGAACTGTAGCATCGTCTCACTCTCTCTGGTAAGCCAAGGGGTGACTAGGGTTAGGGTTTGGGAGAAAACACAAGGGTTTGGCTTCCTGGCCACCTAACGTCGGCGATTCTCTTCAAGGGTGCTCTTCTGGGTTGATGCTACCTGAGTACCTGCTTGGTTGACGAAGAATGGAGGGTTCTGCAAGGAGAAATCTCCCCTGAGATTTCTCGGTGTCCTTCACGGACTTTCTCTAACCCTATTCCTCGTTTATCTTCTTTGTCCTTGTTTGTTAGAATCGCGTCTTAGATCTAGTGCATCTAGAACCTCTGTAACATGTCTTGAACCTTTGGTTGCTTAGTGAAATTGGGTGAACCTCCCCTCCTGAGGTTCCGCGGATGTAGGGAAACCGAACCGCGTAAACAAAGCTTTGTGTCTCTCGTTTATGCATGTTTATCGCTTTACTTGAGTTTGCCGAAAGCTATTCGAAGTGAGAAACCCTAGATCGAACAAATTGGTATCAGAGCCAGGTTTGACTCTCTTTTCGTTTACGAAAAGAAGTTGAACCGGCCTTGATCCTTTAAGCTTCCGCTGGATCTAGAGTTTACTGTCTTCGTTTAGTTTGCTTTTGTGTTTTCTGTTCTTCAGTAACAAGAAAAACCAAAAAAATAGCTTTGTTTACTTTAGGGTTTCCTAGATCTAGCCTTCCTTGTTTTATATTCCTTATTTTTAAGTTATCTCTAACTTAGATCTGTGCTTTTCTATGGCAGAGAATACAGTAAGGATGAAGCCCTTCGATGGGACCACTGACTTTGCCATGTGGCAAGTCAAAATGAAGGTTGTGTTGATCAAGGAAAAGTGTTGGAAGGCCGTGAAAGAAGCCTATCATGTTGGCACAACAGATGCATCCAAGTCTGAAATGGATGAGCAAGCTCATTCAGAAATAATGATAAGGTTAGTTGACGACGTAGCTCGTCAGGTGGTGAGCAAAACTACTGCTAAAACTCTCTGGGATGCACTTGAGTCTCTTTATCTGACTAAGTCTCTGCCTAGAAAGATATCTTTGCTGTGTCGTTTGTTCATTTTTAAAATGGATATTAACCTGTCATTAAATGAAAACTTGGATAAATTTCTTAGACTTACTCAAGAGCTTGAAAGATGTGATGATAAGGTTAAGGATACTCATCAAGCTGTTTTGTTATTAAACTCTCTGCCTGCACAATTTGACACTTTTAAGGATGTGATACAATTCAGTAATGAGGACTTGAGTAAAGAAAAAATTCTTGAGTCCATTATTGAGAAAAATGAGATTATGAAAGTGTTCAAAACCAAAAATGAAAAGAAAGCTGAAAACAATGTCAAATCTGAGGCTCTCTTTACTAAGGCTAAGAGTAAAAACAATAACAAGAAGTCTAAAAAGAAAGATAAGGAAAAAGATGAGTCTAGTTCTTCTGGGGAAGGTAACAGTAACAAAAATTGCCATTATTGTGACAAACCTGGGCATTTTATTAAAGACTGTTATAAAAAGAAAAAGGCTGATGAAAACAAGAAGAAAAAGGAAAATGATGCTGTTCTTGAACAACAAACTGATTATTCCCATCAACTGCTTGTGTGCTCTTCTGATGTGCCTTCTAATACTTGGATTTTAGACTCTGGCTGCACTATTCATGCTACTCCTAATAGATCTATGTTTAGCTCCTTTTCTGAGTATGATGGTGGTGATGTTTTGCTTGGTGATGACACTGCTTTGTCTATTAAGGGTATTGGAAATGTGCCTATTAGAATGTTTGATGGGAAAGTCAGGGTTCTCCAAAAGGTCAGGTGGGTGCCTGACCTTAAGAGAATTTTGATGTCTGAATCTATTTTGGATGATTCCAAGTATCACATTAACACTTACAGTGGAATTAAGGAAGTCTCTAAAAATGGGACTATACTTATACGCAGTATCAAGAAAAGAGGACTATACTGTGTTATAGGCACTCCTGAATTGAACTGTACCACTGTTAAGGATGGTGTGGCACTTGATCATACCAAACTTTGGCACTCTAGACTTGGTCATATTGGCTCTAATGGTTTGAATCACCTGTTTAAATCTGGCATTATTATCCTTCTACTTAGAAAACCTAAAACAACATGTATTTTGATACAACTCAACTAGTATAAAATGACCTATTTTTCGAGACGGAGGGAGTAATAGATATCCTGGGGATATCCATATACTTCATATACAAGTGGTTATCTTAAATCTATATACACATACCAACTTTAAAACCACATAAAGGAAAAGAGCAAGGCAAAGTAATCAATATTCGAGACTACCAAGTCCCAACCAATACGTCTAATTGCCTAACTCTGATTCTCAACTGAGACAGGGAAAAAAGAATCAACAAATCATAAACAAGATTAAACCATTGAATATATGATAATCGCAAAGACCGACCAAATAGTGGCGGATCTACGGGGGTGACATCCAAAAAAAAAAAGTTATATATTTTATATTTATATCGGATTTTTAAGTATAAAATTAATTAAGTTGAATAAATGAATAAGAAAACATTTTGTCTCAATGGTAAGGCAACAGATAGGGTATTCACGTGTGAGTTTGCAAACCTAGGTTCGATTCTCCATTCTCTAATACATTTTTTTTACACGGCAAAAGTCCATACATAACAGTGTGACAGTCAGAAAGAACCGAGAAACGGAGGCCTCGAACGACCTGCCGCCACAAGCTCCTCCTCCGGCGCACTGCATCCGTAAGCTCCTCCCCAGTCCGGCAGTCCCCTCGATGAACCTTCGCATCCACAGCAGATAGTTGTTCTTGACTTCTTCTTCTAATCTCGTCCAGAGGACCAGATCTACCGGCTTAAGAGCATCAGCATCCATAGGGTTTCTCTTCCCCTTTAGCTCTCTTATCCCTTCCTCATTGATGTGGGATCAACCCCATGATGAGAAGGGGGAGGGGTAATCCTAGTGGGAAGGGGTAATCTCATCCCCTTCCCCATTCACTTTTGCTTTTAAAAAATAATAAAAATGTGGGTTTTATAGTTTTTTATTATGTAGATTAAATTTTGATTGGTTAAAATATGTGGTGGGGTATAAATAAAATTAAAAAAATATTAATGGGGTAAACTTATGGGTGTGGGTTAAAAGTTAGAAATTCTTAAGTAATGGGGTAGAGTTAATGGAAAATGAGGTGTCAAAATATTACGAGGAGAGAGAGGGACGGGGTTACCCCATGAGTGCTGATGCTCTAAAGGTTGGTAATTTTTCTCCAACTTTTAATTTGATTGATTTTATGTTCAATTCGTTAAGATGAGAATCAATTTAGATTAGAATTTGTGGATTTGATAATCAATTTCACCATTTGGGTTAAATTTCAATATAGGGTTAGATTAGAATTTGTGGTTTTGTTGAGAAATAAATTAGTGAATTTTTGGTTTGTGATTTGGAATTTGAAATTGTGGTTTGTGTATTTGTTTTTATAGGAGTATATAATATGGACAAATTTGTTATTCAATCTAAATCATCTATTCAAAGTGTTGAATCTTCAACTCCTTCAACCAACCGGATTTCTAATCCATCTCGGAATGTGATGTGATTGCGGTTGAATAAGATGTTCCTAGAGGAGATAGAAGGAGCGATAAAAGAGCTTGATTGGAGAAACAAGAGGTTATTATTATTGATCCGACAATGCGAAAACTCATTAATGAATATGATTCTTTGATTAGAGTCGATGTCAAGAGAGATTATGTTCTTAATGGTCCTTATTAACCTATGCCACATGATTTCTCACAATATTCATTTGTAACTTATCTTGTCTACCATCAATTCAAAGTGAACTTATGTTCAGCCCCCCTTAGCAAAAATCCTGAATCTGCCACTACGACCAAGACAATATCGCCAGCGGCGATCTAGACCTTCTTGTGCATCTTACCACGGATATGACCAAAACGCTTGACATTGTCGATGCACATGGTCTCGCAACGGCCGTTGTCGAGCATACGAAGGACTTGAGCATACTCTTGGCCATCCTCCTTGAAGACGAGCTCCCTCTTCTCACTGTCGGCCTCATTCTTTCCCCTCTTCCTGTTCTTACCTCCCTTTCCCTTGTTCTTCGGCATCTTCTCCTTCCGGCATCGGTGGTGGGATTGGCATTGTCGATGCACATGGCCTTGCAACGGCTGTTGTCGAGCATACGAAGGACCTAAGCATACTCTTGGCCATCCTCCTTGAAGATGAGTTCCCTCTTCTCACCGTCGACCTCGTTCTTTCCCCTCTTCCTGTTCTTACCTCCCTTTCCCTTGTTCTTCGGCATCTTCTCCTTCCGACATCGGTGGTGGGATTGGCGGCGAGCGGCTGAACCCTAATTTGTGCGGATATGTAACAGTAATCTTGTATTAAAGTATTGAACCATATGGGCTAGCAACCATTTTATATTTGGGTTTGTTTATGTTATTTTCTTTAACGACGGTGGTTGGGGAGCTGAAATGAAACCCTAATTTCTCTCTTTCTCTGAGAGTTGCGGTGAGAGATGATGGATATGTTTCTCTCTCCAATTGGAAGCTTTTGATATTTAATTTACTTGGCGACCGAGGTATGCGAATTAAAAGACGTTTATGCCCTCAAGGTTTGGGGATAAGCTTGGGTCGGGCCTCATAGGTAATAGCAAGATACGTGGCGGTCTACTGACTGAAAACGAAAATCGTGGTGGTCAAACACTACACACATTATTCAGGCATGGCCAGTTGGCTACGGATCATATCCGTCGGGTCAAGAATCAGGGTTGGTCGACCCAAACCCTAACTTAGGGAGGCCCGTAGTTAGCGATTTCGGGTCGATCCGTTGACCCTTCGAGCAACAGGTTACATTATTAAAAAAAAAATAAATTGACAATTAAATAAAAAAAATGATATGAGAAAAATGTTGGAAGATTAATGAAGTGGAAGAAAAATGTTGGAAGATTTTATATCTCCATATTTTTCTCAAACTTCATTTCCAACTTAATTTCCAATGTAGAAAATGTTGGAAATAAGTGAAGGGGGGGTCATAGGACAATGGGATACATATATATATAGCTTTATGCCTTCTCATTCTAACTCTATTTTCGATGTGGGAGAAAGCTCTTATCCCATATTGCATATTGCATATTAGTTTATGTATTATTATGAATTATTCTATGAATAATATACATAATAATAATTATAAGTTTATATTTTAAAATAATTTTTTTCAAAAAAAAATTGAAAGGGTCGATTGACCCAGCGGGTCGAGTCGGCGGGTCCGACCCCGAGGGTAAGCGGGTCATGGGGGGCTACACCCTAACCCGATCCCACCTACTAGCTCGCCCCTCGACCCGAACACAGCGGGTCAGCCACCCAATGGGTTGATGACCCATGGTGACCCGGCGGGTTCGGGTCGACCCGTGATCCATGGCCACCCCTACACCGAGAGGATCGAGAAAGGTTGTAGAGGATCTAGACTGCACCACCGAAGTTTGAAAGAGGTACAACTTGTCCAACCTCCTCCTCTCTCCCTCCGTATTTCAAAACCACCCTTTAGTTCTCCCAATTTGCACTCATCTATCCCTTTTTTTTCGAAATTACACAAATCGTTCATTATTTAATACTTAGAGCATGTGCATTTGTGAGCGTTGAACCAACTCACGGGCCCTTAATTTACTTTTCCCATGCCAGCTTAAGGGGTCTCATTCTTATTTTATAACTTTTTACCCTCATTCGTGAGCCCGCGCAACTCTTATGCCCTTAAATTACATTTTATTATTTTCCCTTTTTATTAGTTTTTTATATAAAGTGAGAATTCGAGATCAGACATGCCTAATTCTCGATAGGTCAACATTTCGACAGACGGAAAATTCTCGAAGCATACAACATACAATTAGAAAAGGGTGCAATATAACAAGCAGCACACACAAAACAAGCTAGCGGACAACACTAAGCAAACCTAAATGTAGAAAGTTGATAATGTCGACTAAGAACGAAGCCAAGGACCAACATGAACTAGCACCGCTGGCCAGCGATGCATCAGGATTATCCTGTAGGCCGTGAAGACGAACCTTCAATGAAACTCCTTCCTGAACACAAACGAAGGAGAACACAGGGGGTGAGCACACAAGAAGTATCTCTCAATTTTTTTAAAGACAATAACCAAAGAAAGAATCTAAATCCTTAATATGGAGTATATCTTACACTTAGCAAAAAAAAATCTCAAATATATATATATGCAAAATGGGTGTCATTGGATAGATAAAAATAAATCTTCTTCAAAAATAATTTTTAAAAATTTTATTTTTGAGTGAAATGGAGGATTGTATTAAATTAAAACCGCTAACACATGGCGCATTTCCATTGACCGAAATCCGGCCAATGGGAGCGCACCAGCGCTTCCTACACTATGCCATGCTCCGCCCTAAAACAACGTCGTTTTGAGCCTTTTACGACCACACCGACGTCGTTTCACCCAAGTCCGAAAAAAAAGAGGAAATCTACCATCCGGGTTTCGATTCACTTCAACCATTGGAGTTTCCCTCTCGAAGCTTTCTTCCTTCTCGTCTCCATGTCCCCATTTTCACTGACCTGACACTGTTTTTGGAGTCGGGCGAATCTCGATTGCCCGTAGTATTATGTTAAACTCAGTTGAGCCCGGTGGGGCTAAGACAAGCTGGAGGAAGATCATGTGCGAGCCCACTTACAGAGACACGAACAACACATTGTGATCTCAATATTTTCAACGTGGGACAACCCCATATTCCAATATAATCTTAGTCTTCTTTTAGTGTTGTGGTTGGTTCAATTCAACAACTTAAAGTTTGTTGTTGGATGCCTATATATCAATATATTGTCCAATTTTAATTTTAATTTTAATTTTTAGAAGATTTAGTGAGAAGGCTTTTTTAAAACAGTCACTTGCAGGGAACATGTATCTATTGAATAGGTACATGTGTGTGTAAATGGCTAAATGTACACAACTACACATTGAATCTGAATACATCTGGAGGCATCCAAAACCAATCCAGTTGTATTAACATCATCATAATCATCAATTGATGATGATACCCGAGCCCGACCCGAAGCATGTCAATCACGGTGGCGGTTTTCCTCTTAAGTGAAAAATGACTTGATGTAATTTACTTGGAGTGTAAAAGACATTTTTTCATGTTGCTAGTAGACCCTCTCGTTTTGATGGAACGATCTTAAGATTGAATTGGGTTTAAGTAAGGCAATTTTTTATTTAGGCTCTGTTTGACAAAATAAAAACTCATCAGCTAGTTTATTTGACCTTTTGATTTCGATAATATAAAGTTGAAAATGAAATAAATATAAAATTTTAGTTTAATTAGCTTTTGGAATGAGAGTTTTTCAACAGCTACTCATCGAAGCTTTTCGAAGCTTGTGATTTTCTATTCACAGGTTTCCATCATTTACTCCAACTGCTAGGTTTACCAAACATCATACTAGCTTATTAACATATATTTAACACAAATAACCCATCAGCTTCAGCTACCCTATCAATTAGTATTTTGCCAAACAGAGCCTTAGTCAGGTTTAATTTGAACTAGATTTTAGTTGTGTGTACTCGATTGAATGGGTTCATTTGGGTCGGGTTTTGGTTGAATCAGATTTGCTTGAAAGGAATTTATGTTTTAACTGTGATTTATTTAAGGTTTTATTTTAACCATATTTCACTTGATTATGGATTAGGTTAAACTTGACATGAGCAAGGATCAAGGGTCGATCTGAACCCGACGGGTCGTCTATTTTTTTTTTAAATCGAGGTGAAGAGGAAGAGGAATTCAACATTATAGAATGGTGGAGCCATCCGCAGAGATCTCAAATTCCTACTATGTAGATAATCGCTCGTCAATACTCGTCGTTCCTTTCTCAATTATAACGGTGGAGCAACGTTTTAGCCAATGTGGTCAATTATTAAGTGAGAAGAGATCAATACTCTTGCCCGAGACGCTGGAAGGTCAAGTTTGCCTAAAGCATTCAAAAAGGATGGAGATGAGGATTCAAAATATATAATAGGACCACTTAATTGAATCAGACTCGCATGAGGAACTCGACGATGACACAATGGTTGATCAGGAGCTTAGGTGCAGAGCAAGGTGAAGAGTCCTAACAGGATAAGGTAAGTGGGGATCAGAAAGAATGTAAAGAACTATGTGATATTTGATTCCTCTTCCCCGAGATGATACGTAGACAACTAGAAAACCGGTCCAACCCTTTTTTCCCTTTTCTTTTTATTTTTTTAAACTAAAAACACTTTTTTAAAAATTAAATGACATGCCATGACCCGAGGGGCAAAGGGTCGATCCTTGACCCGGTGGGTCACCACAACCCGTCGACCTGTGACTTGGAAGGGTCAGGGTTAGGGTCAGGATAAGAAATATCTCGACCCTTGACCCAACGGGTCGGACCCGTCGACCCGACGGATCTGATATGTGCTCATGTCCGGGTTAAACCATAATTCACCTCACCTAGTTTTTTTTTTATCAGGTAATAATTCGATGGCCAAACAGACCTAGCTCATCGAGAGGCCGACAAGTCGGCAGACGGCGAGCCGTCAAACATACAACCCTAATAATAAAATGGTGGAGATCCAAGCATCGGCGAGAGCGAGCACAACGTCAGAGGCCGTGATGGAAAAAAAACTCTTGAGAACAAGGTGTTGGCATGGTGGTTTGTGGTGACACTAGACAACATGGCCGGGGAGGAAGAGGGGCTCCGGGGGACGAATCCGACAATGAGAAGGCGGGGCGCGGGAAGATAGGACAAGGGAGGTGGTCGAAAATGGCGTAGGGAGGACGGGAAGGGAAAAGCAACCCAAAGACCTCATGCGACGGAGAGGGAAGAAGGACCACCAGCAGTTAACGGCGGCGGTAGGGTAGGCTTTGGCACTCGGCAGACGCTGTGTTTGAGATTGGACGGTCGCCCAGAACACATTGGTTGTCGGAGAAAATTTAGGCTGAATAACGTGTGGCTCCCTCTCTCTAAAATTTCTAGAGAGAGAGAGGAGTTTCTCCCTTTTGATCACCTCACCTAGGTTTTGATTGACTTGGATTTTGTACGTTTCGGGTTTTAGTTTTTTTTTTTTGATAAGATAAGAATTCGAGGGCCAAACATGCCTGGAACCTCGAGAGCCCGATAAAGTCGACAGACGGTGAATCGTCAAAATATACAACGAAAATAACAAAAGGTGCAAACCGGGCAGTGAAAAGAAAACAATTCCGGGAGACCTGGCAAACATAATCCTAACACGTTGAGGACAACATAGACTACGAAGCCAAGCGACACCAAGCAGCGACACCGCTAGCCAGCGGTACATCAGGAGTCCCTGTGGGCAGTGAAGACGAACCTCTAAGGAAATTTCTGAATCACGGAGACGCCTCGATACACACCTTCACGATCCCAGCCAGACCCGACTCCGAGACACCAGAGCCTCAACTAAGAAAAGGACCACCGAGACCAACCAAAAGTGCAGCCAAGAACCACCCAAGTACAACGCACTTGACAACCCTTTCGGGATTTTATTGGGGCCCTTTCAGAATTTTGGTTCAACCCTTTCGGGATTTTGGTCAATCCCCTTCGAAAATTTTATCAAAACCCTTTCGAGAATTTTATCGAACCCTTTCGGGATTTTGTTCGAACCCTTTTTCAAAAGGCGAGGGTATTGAACCTTTTTGCAAGCAATGGGTTGAATTTAATTATTTAATTATTTAGTATTGTTATAGATAGGATAATGAAACATTGTTTATTTACTTCTTCTTTTTTGTATTCTTTCTTCATTAAAAATTAATATAATAAATCATTTTTTCACCAACTAATTGTGCAAGACACCCACGGTTGACATTTTCTTGTGTGGATGTGGGGAATGTAAAAAAATCTTCATATGAAGATCTTTGTCTTATGGCTTAAGATTAAAAAAAAAAACTATATCATTCTAATATTTGCATCCAATGTCATTACAATAAGTTATTTCAGATAAAGTTTGTGATATTGTACAAAAATAGATTTTTTTAAAATAAAGCCATGTCTTGGGCACGGGTACTAACATAACATAGTGATATTACTCAAGGGCATAGGATAATAGCGCTAATTTAGAAATGTTTTTTTTAATTTTAATTAGTTTAGTTTTTTTTAATTAGATCTCTAGGGTCGCTTGCTTTTTTTATAGGTAATCTTTCTCAATTTAGGGTATAGGATAGAAAAACCGTTGCTAAAATGATTTTCATGAAAGTGAATAATTCATTTTGTACTTCATAAAATAATTATGAATTGATTTGAAGACCAAAAAAAAAAAATTATCAAGAACAAACAATGAAAGTCAAAAAATAAATCAGAATCTAAAAAAAAAATAGTTTAGGTTCATGAAGAACTATATATAATCCTTGAATCTCATAAAATTAAATCATACGCCATTGAAGGTAATAATAGTCGGTCAAAACAGCTAGGGTGTGTATGGTTAACAACTCTTTTTTTTTTTTTTTTTTACAGTTAAAAATTGAAGGTTTTTATTTTTAACTCCGTATGGGGAGGGGTTATTTAGTAGATTTTAGTTTATTTGGGGTTTATTTAAGAAGCTACTTTTGATAGCTTATTGAGTGAGGCTTTAGACAAGATTTCAAAACGACTATTGTCAAGATAATTTTAACTAAATTACGTACAAGTCCTTCTCATTTTTTCCAAACACATTGCAAAATAGGCTCAAAACTCTGATTTAGCATGCGAATCAATTTACCCTAAAGCATTGAAGGCGGTGATGAATTGGTTGATGTTGGGCAGCCGAAGTATTATTGAAGGCGCGCGGTGTTGAAGAAATGACGTTTAACCTAGAGGATGAAGTGGAATTCGACTGCTATCCTTGTTCTGGTGCCGCTGTAGTCTTTGTGGGAAAACTTAACCGGTCGAGGGCTGATTTGCGTGAGGGAGAGATCAAACTTTTCTATCCCGTACTTCACTTTCCTTCCAAATCTGAAAATTAATTTGCCGATAAAATAAATTAACCCAGTATCCTCAAACTTCAAGAGCTCGGATTTTGGGCTTTCGATCCCTTTTAGCTTGAAAATTGTTTTACCAAAAATTACTATTCGACGGTTTGCAATCCCCCCTCCTATTGCTATTATTCTGGGTTGGATGATTTGAACGAACCTTGACTTGTGAATGATTGATTCCTCCTCATCGATCAAATCCCGGAGTTGAATTCCGTCAAAACCCTAATTCGTTTTCCGTCCCTCACTTTGAGAATTTCGTCTCACCTGCAATTTGTTTGATAAAAATGAAAAGGACTTATGTTTAATTGTTGGACAAAAATGCGCGATTTAAGTGTACAACACATTTTATTTAATTTTTAATATTTGAGTTCGACCCCTTTTGGTTATCCTCTTGATTTGAAGTCGTATTGATACCAAGATTTTGGTGTTTTTGGTGATTTAGGCTGCACCCGAATTTTACCGGGTTGCCTACGTATCTCTTGGAAAAGAATCAAGCCTCACGTAGTTCAGAGTGTTTTAATTTGTGTGTTTTATCACCTTTGAGGTTTTCATGCATCACTGGATCGTATTAGGACCCACCTTCTCGGAAGGGTAGCCCTAACATAAATCACACTATCATATGCATGAGATTTTCTCGTGTATCACCCGAATAAATTGAGCACACCTTCTCGGAAGGGTTTCCCAACTCAACGGCTATCACTTACACGGAAAATCATGTGTATTTAATTTAGATTTAATTTTAACCCCATTTTCATTTTAAAAGTGAATTTAGGGATTAGCGACTCTACCCGACATATTTTAAGATTTAATATCGGGTTACCTACGTAGCCGTTTTTACGGCGTCAAGTCTTTACGTAGTTGTTTTAGAAACCAAGTTTAATTTGGTTTTAAAATTTTGATCGTTTGAGGATCATGTGATTGAACCCGACGAGCTATAGCTTTGTATCGGATTTCCTACATATCCGGCAAAGTGGAATCAAATCTTATGTAGTTCTTTTCGAACCAATTTGTTTGTTTTGTTTTGACCTCATATTCATTTAAAGAGAATTTAGAGGCGGACGACTGTACCCGATATATTTTTAGGATTTAATATCGGGTTACCTACGTAGCCGTTTTTACGGCGTCAAATCTTTACGTAGTTCTACCTGGAACCGATTTTAATTTAGGAAAATTCGGTTTAAGCTTTTGACTCCGTTTTTGTTTAGGAGCCGACTTGAGATTTACCCACTCGAATTGATCGGCAAAGAATTTTTGACGAGTTTAATTTTATATTTTTTTATCAAACTCGAATTCTTAACTTGTGCCAATTATAATTCGTATATTTTAGTGGGTGAGTGGTAATTAAAAAAAATTATTTTAAATATGCCGAAGCATGTATCCCATTTGATTTGTTTTGTTGACTCTCATCAAATGTGGATTCAGTATATGAATTACAAATCCATATTTGCAATATCTCCAAACCCATAAGAAGGAGCTTGATTAATGGGTTGACTCCAAATCCATTAAGCCCAATTCATGCCTCCATCCACCCGGCTACCTCTACTGCACTAGCTCCCCATTTTTTATCTGTGCGTTCAGACAGCGCACACCACCGTGAACATGAACCCTAGATCCAATAAAGGGCCACAGAAATCAACCTGCAGATCGGTGTAATATGAGAGAGAGCAACAATCCACTTCCACTCTCCGGTCGACTGGCTTCGGCTTTGGGCGTTTGAAGCGGCTACAGGTGGAACGCTGGTGGATTGAAGCGGAGCAGGTAGAGCCTTGACGGTCCGGAACAAACCGAAGACATTCCGCACTCGGTATGCTCTAGATTGTTTTTTTTTTCTTATTTCAGTCCTTGATTTTGTTATCCAATCTCGCATGTAGACGATTCTCGACCTAAATTTCAGATTCCCAAATGAATCCTTTTTCAATCGAGAGTTCAATTTCACGCTCAACTGATTTTTTCCCTTAAGTTTGTGATTTTAGGGTTTTCTAATTAAGGTCGATCGATGAAGGGAGTAGGAGGACTGGATCTCGAGAAGTCTCTTTTTGAGAAAGGCGGAGCAGCAAGGACGACTTTGGAAGCCACATCGAGATCGACCCTTGCTTTGGGTTCCTGGCTTGGTATGTCAAGCTTATCTTTGCCTTCTTGTTTTTCCCAAATTGGGATTTCAGTTTGTGATAGACATGGCTGCAATTTGGTAGCAACCAGTGAGGATTTTGGGATTTGTTTCCATTTAGTTTGCCCCTTTCATTTCAATTTTGTTAATTGGCTAAATTCATAGCATTTAGGGGTCCATTGTGTTGCAATTTGGTAGCAACTAGGGAGGATTTGTGCCTCGAGTGAGTCCTGGCTTTTAAGGTCTTTTGTATTTTGTGTTTTGTATGCCTGGATTTTACAGTTTAGGCTTTGGTTCAAGTAGTCACTAGTTGCAATTTGGTAGCAACCAAAATTAAAAACCACCTAGGGAAAATTGGGCAGCGTTTCGCCTTGTTATAGGGCGATTTGATGATCCCGGAACCCAAACCCTTACTTAAAGCTCAATGCTTTATAAGAGGGGATTCCGAGGATCGACTTCCTGCAGCGGTTGAGGTTCTTTTGAGCAAAAATCAGTAGCATTTTCCCTTGATTTAGGGTTGTTTGATGATTCTGAAACCCAAACCCCTTTTTTAAAGCTCAATGCTTTATAAGAGGGGGCTTCAAGAACCATGAAATCTACCTTGTTTGATGCTTCTTCTGTTGCTGCTACTGAAATTTTGATTTGTGTGGATGTGTGCAGGTACCCGGATGTGTTTGTGTTTGCAGGTTCACCCGGGAGGAGGAATGGAAAAATCAGGAAGGAGCAGGAAACTGCTTTCTTTCTATGCAGTTGAATAGGCCAAAGGGAAAAGAAGCCAAGAGCCAGCAACAACTGGTTTGCTTTTACAGTTGAACAGCACCCCAAAATGGAAAAAAAAGCTAGCCGGGAGAGCCCCTTGTGAGTTGATCAGCAACTTTTATAGGATGAATGTAAAGCAGTTACTTGTGGAAACCCCCAAGTACAAATCTACACATACACCAAGTGTATGTATACACTAATTTTTTTTTAAAAAAAAATTAGTTTTCTAGGGTTCACCATTTAAAACTTAGGGTATCATTAGTGGTTATTGAAAATTTTAAGGTTTATTCTTTATAATATGGGTATAATAGAGTTTTAAAGAAAAATTTTAGGGCTAATTTTTACAATTTTAAAAGTAGTGGATAAATTTTATAAAATTTTACACATGAAAAAAATATACACCAACATACACATGGTGTATGTGTATCATCCTCCCTCTTTTATGCATCTTTTTTAACTGCTTTGGATGTATATTTTTGCAACTGCAGTCAAAAGCCAGATTGAGCTTTTTGTTTGGTATGTTTGGGCCAAACCAGGATGGACTTGTAATGATTTCAGGCCCAATTTTTGGATTTGCAATCCTTTTGTTTAATTTGAAGAAACTTTATCTCACACATTTTTTTTTTTAAGAATGAATCTGGTAACATTATGATTATTGATAAATCATGAAAAAAAAAAAATTCATGAAATTTTACCCTCCAACAGTAATTTAATTGAAATTGTCTTGACTATTGTCTAAAGCCGCTATGTAGCTTATTTAGAGTTTTTTTTTATTTGGTTTAAAAGTACCACAATACCCCTAAACTTCGTCCATACGAACCCCTAATGTCTAAATTCATCAAGACTAGCAATAAGTAACCACCCCTGATTTTTTTGAATTCATCACGAAAATTGTTCAAATCGATCAAACCTTATGCACGAAACAAAAGGGAGAAATCTCTCAAATTTTCAAGCAATAGATCCTCAATCACAAGCATACATTTCTTGAATTAACAAAAAAATCAAAGTCTGCAAGAACATGGAAGTAAAGAGCAATTCAATCATAGTGAAAAGAGAGAGGATTCAAAGACGAAGGAGAACGCAGGGGCGAGCACACAAGAAGTATCTCTCCATTTTTTAAAAGACAATAACACATTTCAAAGGAAAGAATACACAACTTAAGATTAAAAAAAAGGTGAAAATAAAGGAAACATAAATGCTTAAGACAACGCCCCAGTCAGGGTGGTCCTACTGGTGTGGAGCAAGGGGATGGGAAGGAGGTCCCGGGTTCGATCCCTGCCTCCACCCCTTTCCTTGGAATTTCTATCAAGGTTTACCTTGTTTTTTACCAGTGGTGGCACGTGGCTCTTGCCGGCTGAGTCACCGATAACAAAGTGAAAACACGTTATATGCAAATCGTAATCTAAGGTAAGTTGTAACATAAATACTAGTTTTCATGTAATTTTTCGTAATTGAAATGTTATTTTATAGGGGTTTTGAAAATAGGTTGAAATATTACTTGAATTTGGTTGATGTTAGTGTTGCTTATATAAACAAACGACCCCTTGATTAATTAATTATCTGCAGGTTCGGCTTTTTAAAATTTTGTCACAAAAAAAATTAAGGTACATTGAAAAGATGTTGTTTGAATCACATATTGATTTGGTAGACGTAGTTTTTCGTCATACTGCTACAATTCATGAGGCATATGATTATATGAAGTGGCAGCTTACTCCATGGTTAAAGTTGTAATGGACGGAGTCAATGGTATATTCGTTATTGATACTCGCTACGATCCTTTGTTTCGTTTAACTTTTTAACACGGATTTTAAGAAGGTAAAAACTATATAATATATTAAATTTTTTATTTTTTTTTATAATCTAATACTTATTATCAACAAATATTAAGTTATAAAAAAATAATTTAAAAAAAGTTGATATTTTATATAGTTTTTAACTCCTTAAAATACGTGTTAAAAAGTTAAACGACGTCCTTTGTGGATCGGAGGTAGTATGAGGAACTATAATGGATTATCTATTTCATTGGCACCTCACTGCATTAACTACTGGCCGGTTGTTTGAGTAGAAGGAAATTTCTGTCAAAAAAGAGTAGAACTGTAGAAGTAAATCAAAGGAAAATAAATCAATTTTCTTTCAAAAAGAGTAGAATGAAATTTCTATATTTAACTCTGGATTTACAAAGATAGGGAACTTCTACAAATATGCATGTAAAATAAATTCAAGCATTATTCGATAGAAAGAAACTAGTCTAACACTCGTGTCTTAAAGATGTTGAATTTTATATCCGTGTCATGCGTGTAATTTGTAAGAAGTATTTTTCAACTATATATGTATTGAAGTCATATAGACAACGACTTCAATATGATTATTAATATTTATTTTTTATAATCTATTAATAATCGATCATAATCATTATTTCTGTATAAGCATTTTTACATATAAAAAAAACTCAATCACTTCTATTATATAAAATCACAATAACTTTGAATCTATTATGTTCAATGTGCATTGACATTTTGAAGACGATCGTGATAAATTTAAGATTGGAAATATATATAATAGACCAATCAGACTTAAAATAGGAAACATTTATTTAAAAATCTCGACAATAAAATTGACAAATAAGAAGAGAGGTAGATAATTAAAATATTCAACTTTAATTATGGGTGCGCCACCTTAGCTAATAAATATGTACTATTATTCATAGAAATTAGATAGATGATAGATAGATTGATTTCTATCTATCATCTATCTAGAAATTAGATAGATGATAGATAGATTGATTTTTTTATATTTTATATAATATTATATTTTATTAAAAATTACGAGAAATACTAAAAATCAAATGTTTTTTTAATAAAATGTAATAATATATAAAATATTAAATTTTTAAACAAATTATTTAAAATTTTGATATTTATATATTATTATATTTTATTAAAAATTACGAGAAATAATAAAAATCAAATATTTTAGATCAAATATAGTATATAATTACAAGCACAATAGCTTATGAACAATGCCTTCAATTTTAGAATTTCAAAATTATCGCAAAATTATCAAATCATGATTTTTTAATTTAAAAAGGAAAAAATTGACAAACCCAAAATGACCCGAAACCCGGTCAAACCCGGGTTCGAATCAACCCGGATATACCCGAAACTCGTTTTACCGGGACCCGAAGTGACCCGACCCGTTTGACAAGTCTGAGTAGAAGGAAATTTATATATTTAACTCTGGATTTACAAAGATAGAGAACTTCTAGAAATATGGATGTAAAATAAATTCTAGCATTATCCGATAGAAGGAAACTAGTGTGATACTCACTTTTTAAAGGTGCGGAATTTTATATCCGTGCCATGCATGTAATTTTTTAGAAATATTGTTCAACTATATATGTACTAAACCCAAATGACGACTTCAATAGGATTATTAATATTTATTTTTTATAATATATTAATAATCGGTCATAATCATTATTTTTATATAATCATTTTTTATATAAAAAAAACTCAATCACATCTATTATATAAAATCAGGGTAAATTTGTATCTATTATATTCAAAGTACATTGACATTTTGGAGACGATTGTGATAAATTTAAGATTGAAAATATATATATATAATCGACCAATAAGACTTAAAATAGGAATCATATATTTAAAAATCTGAACAATAAAACCGACCAATAAAAAGAGGGGTATATGATTAATAAATTCAACTTTAATCGTGGATGTGTCCCTAATAGATTTGTATTATTAATAGAAATTAATAGAAATAGATAGATCAGATTTGTATTATTAATAGAAAATAGAAATTAATAGAAATAGATAGATAGATGGATAGATAATAAATAGATATAGATAGATCATAGATTTCTATCGAAAAAAGGAGTAGAAGGAAATTTCGATCTAAAAAAGGCCAATATAAAATAATGGTTGTTGTCCCAAGTTCAATACAATCCAATAATCTGTTACCTATCCGCCTAACTTAGGGTTCACTTCCAAGGAGACCGTCCACGCTCGAAGGAGAAAACCGACGCCAGGAGGAGACAATGCCGAAGAACACAGGGAAAGGAGGTAAAAATCGTAAGAGGGGAAAGAATGAGGCAGATGATGGGAAGAGAGAGCTTATCTTTAAGGAAGACGGGCAGGAGTACGCTCAGGTCATACGTATGCTCGGCAACGGCCGGTGCGAGATCTCGTGCATCGATAACGTCAAGCGCCTTGGTCACATACGCGGGAAGATGCACAAGAAGGTTTGGATCGCCGCCGGCGATATCATCTTGATTGGCCTTCGTGATTATCAGGTACGCTGTCCTCGTTTGTTTCTGTCGGACTTATGGATGGGTAGTGTTTTTACTCTGTTACTTATCTGTATATAGATTTAGCACCAGAGTTCTGCTTTTATGTAGTTAGTGAACTTGTGAAGAAATTTTGTGGAATTGAATTGATCTGTTGGGTAGTTAGTGAACTTGTGAAGGATGATCAACCTTAACATCAAGATCGTCCCTATCTAATGCTGGAATGTTTTGAATAGCATTGATGTTGAGGTCCGTAGTAGTGCTTTGATCAATTTGAGTTCTTATCGTCTTTTTTCTCTCTCTCAGGATGACAAGGCTGACGTAATCCTCAAGTACATGCCCGATGAAGCAAGACTGCTGAAGGCCTATGGTGAGCTTCCTGAAAACATTCGGCTCAGCGAGGGTATTGCTTCACTCAACGAAGAGGATGATGGAGCTGCTGATGACTATGTTGAGTTCGAGGATGAAGACATTGATAAGATATAAGTGTGCGAAGATGCTTTAACTAGTGTACATTATACTAAAGTATGAAATATTAGCTCTGTTTATGGTTTCTGTTTCTTCAATTGAGCATAGTCTAATTTTTCGATTTCACATGTTTCCTCAATTTCAGTAGTTGAAGTTGATTTACAAGTTGATGGATAATCTGAGGTATCAAAACACAATCATATGCACTTTGTAGCAAGTTACTGGGGTTGATGAGCTCACTTGCTGCTTTGAAAAGTGTCAATTCGAGTTTCGTTCTTGTTTTCTGGTGCCCTATATCTCAACGTATACTGCGTTGTCAACTCCACAAAGCCATGTTCGTAAGAAACTTCTGGTGAAAAAATACAACAAATCCATGTCCAAAAGAATCTGATCTTCTGCTAATGGATGTAAGCTTACTCATGATAGAAAACTTTGTAAATTTTACAAGTATTACCAATGGATGGTATTGTAAAACTATTTAGAACTCCAGCGGTAGGTTCTTACAAAGTTATAATTTAGGGATCTTTCAAAGAACCACCTTATGTTTTACAAACCCTTTTATTAGTACAAAATGTTTTTAAAAATGTCAAATTACCACCGTAGGTATAAAATAAATCTTATTATAGTAAAAAAAAAAACAGTTATTAATAGCAGGTGTTTCTATGAAAGAAACCCAAATTTATGAATGTTTTTCTATAATTTTCAAATTTACTTGTGGTTTTGTGGAAACTACCCCTATTTTAAGGGTGGTTCTCTGAAATATAACCTAGAAAACAAGCACCCAGTTTTTGTCAATGCAGTTAAAAGGGTATATAAGCACTCAAAAGTCAAAACACTAAAAAGCAACGCATATGCACATAGAAACTGACCAAAACCAAGAACATGGCACTAATTTACTTGCCGATGCATTGCGACAACAAGGAAATAGCGTTCCTAGCTAAATGTGCATCCACAGCAGTCTAGCGAGGATTTACATTAAGTTAATCTTACGCGCAACCCTACCAAAGTCTTCGACACTACACATACTAATTACAATCATCATCCATAGAAATGGGTTAGGGAGAATTTGTACGACGAAAGCCTGTGTTCTAACAGCTTGCCCCTTAACACGGAACCCTACTCTTAACCCCAAAAAGTTCTTACTCTTGCATTCATTCCCCCGGCAATCTTCACTTCGTAAGAGAGTCAACAAAATTGAGTCAACACAGCTACGTCAAACATGCCCATGTACACTGCAAAAGCCTGGGAAAATTAATGGGAGTTAGAGACGAAGAAATAGATTGATCGAAATCTTCATCAGTGAATAAGAAAAGTCTGGAGAAGAAAAGCAATAGATTGATTCAAAACTGTAATCAAGATGAGTCTTGCAAGCTAACCACACAACTAAAAGGTAGTACTTAAGAAGCAGCATTAGTGTTTATTAGTTTCATTTTGTACAATATCTGTACAAATAGAGCTAAAATACGTTTGAAACAACTATCGTTTTCCTGGTGTCAACGAACTAATGAAGTGATGCCTGTTACATAAAGCGAGAGTGAGGGCCTTTCCCCTTCTTATTTTAAGAGAAACGAGCGCACGCATAGTAGTTGCTTTTTTTATTAACTGACTATTAACATGTGGTAATACAGAAATGAGAGTATAGTCTACATAGAGGGAGATAAGTGATAATACCTTAAACACGCATACGAGGTGGAGGGGTTCATGCATCCCCTTTTTGCAAACAAAATGAAGAAAAAAAGGTGGTCCCAGCTCCCTCAGCAGGCTTCCCTGAACTGATCAATGAAAGTTCAAGGTTTACAAGTATGTCATCTAAAGTAAGAATAAGGCAATAAATGAAGTTTCAACATACATGACAGAACACACAAAAATATTACAATGTAAAATATGAAAACTAAAGCAAAGAAATGTGCAAATGACCAACGTAAACTTGACACAAAACAAAATGAATGGTTAAAGAGATTTCAAACAATTCTCCGTTCATTAACGATCTGCCCCTACATCAGTTTCAAGATTTTATGCATTTTGCGGCAAATCTTACTTAGCAAGAATTGTAGTGACACTCGTCAAATGCCCAGAATCATTACTCTACTCTATTTAAACATGTAGCTCCACCAGAGGTCAGTAGCCACTCAAACCAACTATATGGATATTGTTACTTTAGTTATGTAACTCCACCAAAGGTCAGTCGCCACTCAAACCAACTGATCTTTAGGGAGGACAAACTTACAAATGTATCAAGGCATATCAGACCAACTAGAAAAAAGCAACTCAAAACCGGGTAAATGAGAAACAGTCAAGGCAGGAGTAACAGAAAACAACAGCAGCAATGCAGCATAGAGAAAAGATCGGTGACTCGAAAAGAATACAACGATCAGGCACATTTAAGCAAACCACATACTGATAATAATCATACCAAAATCATTACTCTACTCTTTTAAAGTACATCTATATGTAATTGCTCTACTCTTCAAACCCCAAGAAGCATTACTCTACTCTTTTAAAGTCCATCTATATGTAATTATACCATTACATTTCAACAACATCAACATGTAGTGCAGGTTAAGAACATGATAATGAAATGTGTATTGTTACTTTAGTTATGTAACTCCACCATAGGTCAGTAGCCACTAAAACCAACTGACCTTTAGGGGGGGGGGGCAAACTTACAAATGTGAAACAGCAGTAGAAACAAGCAACTCAAAACCGGGTAAATGGGAAACAGCAGTAGCAATGCAGGATAGAGAAAAGAACGGTGACTCTAAAAGAATACGAGGACCAGGCACATTTAAGCAAACCACATACTGATCATAATCATACCAAAATAGTATTAAACAAATAAGTTTTCTTTAAGCTGACATTTCAGGACTAATACCATTTGCACTAAAATTCGTTTTTGAAGAAAAATACAGGAAAACAACTAGCTGAGAAGACCATTCACAGCGAACAAAGAAAGAGTTCCGGAGAAAGATATAAGCTACCTCACTGTTCTTGTGGTTGCTCTTCTTCTTGTTTTTGCTGTTCTTGTGGTTGCTCTTCTTCTTGTTTTTGCTGTTCTTGTGGTTGCTGTTCTTCTTGTTTTTGCTGTTCTTGTTGTCTCTGTTCTTGCTCTGTTGCTCCATCATTACGTGGCCTTCTCCAGTATTTTGAAAAGAACTCGTCAGCAAGATCAGGATACTTCTTCTTTACCATGTTCTCCAGACACTTTCTGTAGGAGAAGTCCTGTTTTTGGCCATCAACAGATACAACATACATGCATCTGCTATCTTGAAAGCTGCTGTGCTTCGAAACCTGCGACACAAACTCGTTGAATCAGCTAAAAGTAAGCTTATGCATATCTCTAAGCAGGCCACGCGGATCATACCATCAAGTGATCCATTCCACCTCCCAGTTTTGCATCCTTATCAGGATGATGAGCAAGAACATTATCCACTATGTATTCTTGATCCTCTGTTGGGAATGGATCTCCATCAGTGTACCTACAAAGGAAAGCCTCTAGATTAGTACCATATAACAAGCCATTTACAAGGACAGGTATTTGACTAACTATGATCAAACAGACGATATTCAATAAAAAATTCATTGTTTATTAAGTGCATAACAAACTTTAAGATTGCAGAATTTAAGCATACCCGGGTTGGTTCATAATTCTTCTGATTGACAGCATTACTGGCTCTATTTCGGTGAGTATCTGTTGTTCTTCAGCAGCAAAAATATCCATCCTTTGCCGTGTGGCAGTAAGCATAACTCTTGGACCATCTGGTCTCGGTGGCCTCGGTGGTCCATTGCGTCTGTTCTTCCAATCACTTGTATCAGATAAAGGGCCTTTTTTCTTCCATGTGGAACCACCAGCTTGTCCCCAAGGAGATTGGGGTTCATTTTCACTTCCATTGTCAGACTTCAAACCAGGTTGTCCCCAACCCTGTGAGGCTGCAGCTTCTTTCCACTGATCTGATGAACCCAACCCACCAGGTTGTCCCCACTGAGATGTCTCAGAAGCCTTGTCAGTTCCAGTCACTTTGGCATCCCAGCCTTGAGAATCTGAGGGCTGAGATTGCTCAATGGTAGAGCCCCAACCAATACCATTTCCATCATCAGTCTTCTTGCTTGGTTGCCCCCATGAAGACTCATTCCTACCCCCAGATTTAGAGTTCCAATCAGAAGCACCGTCATCGGTAGGACCCCAAGCACCAGATGGCTCTGAATTATTTTTCTTGGACTTCCACCCAGCAGACTGTTTCCAACCGGAAGCACCATCAGCACCAGCATGTCCCAGTGAAGAGTTCCCACTCTCATTCGCAGAACCCCAACCTTCTGAATTCACTGGCAACTTCGTTGAACCCCCCCAGGCATTAGAAGTTTCTGAATCATTACTCTTAGAACCCCAACCCCCTGATTTCACTGGCAACTTCGTTGAACCCCCCCAGGCATTAGAAGTTTCTGAATCATTACTCTTAGAACCCCGACCCCCTGATTTCCAACCAGAAGCACGTTCGTCAGTAGCATTCTCTGGAGTAGATTCCTCACCCTTACCTACAGAACCCCAAGCCTGGGAGCCCACTGGTGCAGAAACCTCCTTTGAAGAACCCCAGCCACTTGAAATTTGTGGCTTATTTTTATTGGATCCCCATCCCCCAGATTGATTCCAACCAGATGTACCTTCAGCAGCAGTATGACCCTGAGTTGATTTATCACTCTCATTCGCAACACCCCAACCCTCTGAAATTGCAGGTGCCTGAGAGTCCGCAGCAGAACCCCAGGGTACAGAATTTTCAGGTTCGCTCTTCTTGGAATCCCAACCTCCGGATTGAGCGTTACCAGTTTGATTCCATCCAGAAGCCCCTTCATCAGCAGCTTGACCCTTACTTACAGAACCCCCAGCCTGAGAGCCCACTGGTGCAGAAACCTTCTTTGAAGAACCCCAGCCACTTGAAATTTGTGGCGTATTTTTATTGGATCCCCATCCCCCAGATTGATTCCAACCAGATGTACCTTCAGCAGCAGTATGACCCTGAGTGGATTTATCACTCTCATTCGCAACACCCCAACCTTCTGAAATTGCAGGTGCCTGAGAGTCCGCAGCAGAACCCCAGGGTACAGAATTTTCAGGTTCGCTCTTCTTGGAATCCCAACCTCCGGATTGAGGGTTACTGGTTTGATTCCATCCAGAAGCCCCTTCATCAGCAGCTTGACCCTTTGTGGATTTTCCACTCTGATTTGAGGGACCCCAGCCCTGTGCACCAGAGTCCACCGCAGAACCCCATGCGACTGAATTTTCAGTATCGGTCTTCTTGGAATCCCAACCTCCAGATTGAGAAATCCCACCCTCCCGGTTTGGTTCATGGGATTGAGAGTTCCAGCCATGATCAGTAGTATCCTTATCATTACCAGAATTCCAGGCACTACTCTCCCAACCATCAGACTTATCTATTTCCAGTTCAGCCTCATCAAACACAGCCTTGGAGTCCTTAGGAGACATACCCTCCTCCATATATTCATCCTCCAATTCAAACTTGTCCACATCATCTCCCAAGCAGCCAATATCATCCTCTTCACCATGTGTACTCCTTACCAGCTGCAAGAAATCATAAACCTCAATCCCACCCTTCTGTGACGTAACCTGCAAAGAAATAAACAATGATGATGATTTAATTATTGGAAGTAATTAAGCAGTGAGATCGGTTCTAAGAGAGTTCAATTGACAGAGATTTACAAGGTGACTAAATAAAGATGGAAAAGATACCTCTTTTTCATTCCAAATAATGTCAAATTTTGCACCCGTACCCACTGCAACATGTTTACCCCAAGAGCATGAAGCAACAATACTGGATAATGAATCCAGATGACATTTCTCTGCAGCTTTCTCAAAACATTTTCGTGGAGTGTATAAGGTTGCTTCCGTAAATGGTACTTGAACACCCAACGTGCGGCACATGGCCTTAATACCACTACTGTTAAAGCCGATGAGAGTACCAGTGGAGGTCATGCTACTAGCCAGGAGGATAAGATGTTCCTTCAGAAGGCCTTTTGCAACCATTGTGACAGACGTGGACAGTCTTTGAACTGCTTGATCAAAAGCACACGAAATGCCAAGAAGTTCCTGGATCTGTTTGACTGCATATGGAATTGACCGCCTAGTATCAATCAAACGAAAGATTGGAAGGCAGCAGTCCATCACAATCCTCCAGGCATCACCACTCTTTCTCACAGATTTCTTCTCTAGAACAACCTCAACAGCCAACTCCCCAATCTGACGGTCATTGGAATTTCCTATCCATGAACTTGTGTCTGGATTAATCCAAATTACATTTACTGTTGCAATCCTAGGGTCACCTGAAATTTCATGGGAACAAAATTTGTGACGACACCTTTCACAACTACTGAAACATTTTAGAATATTGCAACTCATACTATGTTCAAGGTCATACACAAGTGAATGCAAACAAACATGGAGCAATGATCAAACTATAACTTAAAATTCATATGAACAGAAAAAACATTGTTCCCACAATGCCAACAATCCCAGATACGAACTTAATCAAAACTCCAGCAAAGAAGTACACCATTCATTCCAAGAAACTAGGATCTAAAGTTAATTGTACAGTCTGTACATTAGAATAAAGGCTCACTTTAATAGCATGGTAACCATCATTTGAGAAAGAATGTGGATTTCACAATGGGATTTCTCTGACCCATGATTCAGTTTTATTGTGCACCAGAGAAAATAATACAGGGAGAGTGGATTAGTTAATCTAGTGATGATGATCCAGGCAATTGCAGTTGTGAAGGTGTGTCTGGCACATTCTTTTTTCAGGCTTGCGTATTTTACAAGCTATTTTGGCACACTCGAGAAATTTCATCTGACCTACATAAAACTTCAATAGAGTTGCCTGTGACATTTGGAATTCATCTGTTTACTTTAATACAAAATGATTTAATTGTAGTAGTTTCTAAACGGCACGAAAGGTAATGAAAATGATGTGGATACATAGTTGGCTTTGCTTTTCAAGGCTCTGTAGAATGAGCACAGTGAACTATTTGGAAAGTCCAAGCACTAGTGGTAGAAGCTAGTCGCCAAAATGGGATACCGCTTTGATATAATCCACACATCATCACACTGCAATTAGTGCAATATCATGAAAGGCTATTCCCAAATAATTAGACTAGTAGAAAAAAGTAAAAACAGCTGCAAACTTATTGTCTTATTCAAAACAACAAAAGCAGCTGGACAGAAACTGAAGAGCCACACATATAGGAATGTAGACGAGCAAACTCTATAAATCATTACTTTAGCCTCAAATATTAGACAAACTCCATTGGACATAGCACGATAATGTCCACACAAGCATCAATGAGCAAGTTCAGCATGTCACTATATTTTACTGCACATGGACTTAAATATGTTCTGATCAGAGAAGCCCGAGTAAACATGAAATAATACCTTTAACAACGGTGTCCAAAAGAACAGGGCAAATCACATCAGCCATAATATGCATAACCCGTGATGTTCTGTCCAAGTTGATATTATCTTGCCAAAAGAACTTCAAGCATGGCATATCGGACCACTTGCTTCCCTGACTGAACGAGCAACATTCACTGGAAAGGGGGGGGGGGGGAAGAGACATCGCACTGGAATGAAGATTTCAAGCAAGGACGCCATAACAACGACAAATGCAATATAAATAATTGAGAACGATTTGCACCACTACCATTAGCATATAATATGCTTATAAAGAAATTACGCAGGGAGTTGTAACATTGATTACAACAAGGATAAATATGTTTATAAAAAAGGTCAAAGCTCCACAACATTAAGAAACATACCTGACAGACAAAAGTATTCCCTTGAAAAATGGAGCAAACTGCTTCTTCTTCCTATATTTATTGACCTCATCTTGGCATTTCTCAAGAATGTCATGCATACTTATGTTGGAATCACTCAAGAGACCCTACACAAAAGACCATTACTGTCAAAGTCTGACAGGGAAAACTACCACGAATATCAATATAATCAAAATAATGCAACAAACCTTGCTTAGATGGATATGCCCAACAAGTCCGTTATCTAACTCATAACTTTCAGCAGAAACCACTGGACTCTTGTACCTATTAGCAGATTAACCACGGATATTACATTCTAAGACAAGTGCCATACAAGATCTGAACAAGGAAGCAGTAGAGAAGAAAAAATTCAAATTTTCAAAGAATTACTTTATCAACAGGAGACACTAAAGACTAAAAAGACAGACAAGGTACAAAACCCAGAAGAAGAGGGAGAGTCACAACATTATACATCACCTACAATGTTTCTTTGCCTTAGTTAAGCGAGAGGAAAGGTTTAGGTGATAAGAAAGAAGCAAACACAACACACTATATCATATTTTCCATGCCCATTCAGGCATTCTTACATGGCCTTCGTAAGTTATAAAATATTATAACCTTTTTGCTTGCTAGAACAAATGTGTACCTGTAGACTCATTTGTTTCTTACACAACCTTCAGACAAGTAGTGATACCTCTTAAGAGATTTCAAAGCAATGACTGTTAAACAATGATGGGCATTCTATCAACGTTGAGTATCAATGTTACCCAGACAGCGTATTTCACAATCCTACATTCTAACTGGAGGCTTCAGGGTAGGCAAGTGTAAAAATGAAGATGTGGCTACCAGGCTAAGAAGCAAAACAGGTCCTATAGTGTTGGACATATACATATAAAAATGCTTCCAGCCAATCATGTAGTGGTCAGAGTAGATCAACACTAGTGATTCAACATATACTGAGTTCCCCACAGAAGGTTACTCTCCCAAGCATTCACATAACATCAAATGCAGGCCCGTCTGGAATTCAAAGCTGACATAACGAAAATAAGATTTAGAAACTATCATAGCATACATCATACTTAATCTCATTCTTGCATTAACAATGACAGAAGAAAACACAGAGATTTGCGGACAATATGATGGAATTAAGAAGAGCTTGTGAGTATTTTCCTGTGATAGAGATTAGAGTAGCCAAAAGCAGGCACAAAAAACAAAAGTACATGAATTAAATTGTTGCAAATCCAATGTCAACAACTTTATGAATCAAACTATTAGAATGAAAATTTTTGCTCTTAGAATTACGCAACATCAAGCATATTATTGATCAGCCATTAACAAAATGAGAATAATATCATCTTCAAACCACAACTAAAGTTCTAAGAAGCCAATAGAAGGGATTATTGAAGCCAATGACATAATTAAAACTATAAATGCATCACTTACTCAATCAAAAACTCAATTGCAGCATCCCTCAAACTGACTTTCTTCAATAGATTTTTGACAACACATGACGCATTCTCCCTACAGAACTTTCTACCACACTCACAACCGTTTAGATACAGTAAGACTCGACGGTCCATTATGTCATTCTTGAAATTAACACTGCAGAAGAGTATTTCCTGCAGAGTGAAGAGAGATAAGGTATCAACAAATGGAGTTTTCATCTATTCAATTAACAGTTTATACTTATACAACTTACAAGTACCTTCACAAAATATAAAGCATACAGTAAAACAAATAAGAATTAAATTACCTTCATCATGTCCCAAGAGGAATTACTACTAGGAGATGAATCAAGAACAGCCTTATATGCAGGATTCGACATGGCAGTTGCAGCTAACACACCCACAGGTTCCCCAGGAGGAAACAAACTCTGGGACTTCTCACCCTGCACCCCATAGTCGAACTGAATAACGTTATTACTACTAACATTTCGGACTGTGCCATCATAACAGATTACAACATCCCGAAGAATAGCCATCAGATTTTTGAATAAAGTTCCAGGTTCAGCCAATCCTCTAGATGAACGGATTATCACCTCCCTACTAGCAATTGAGTGAACCATTTCCTCATAGGGGTCTAATCCGTTGAAAAAGGAACTCTTCACCAGTCCATATTCCTCACAAGGGAACTCATCACGATATGGATATCGATTGTGAAATAGCCGAGCCATGTCATCAACCAAATCTCTGGAGTAGAACTTTCCCCTGTCATATAACTGCAGACCCAGGAATCCTATTTGCTGTGCAACCTTATTCATAGCTGCCTCACTTTTGGAGTCAATCAAGCTTCCAAGAGAAGATGATGTATGTACAAAAGTGACTACAGGCCTTTTCAAGCGCCGAAGGTAGCTATCCATCTGTCGCTCAATAAACTCATTGTAGGAGCTCCTAAGTTGAAAAAGCAACTGTGAGATGTCCTGAATCTGTCTCTGAATATCCCCAATTAGAGAAGAGGGAATGACAAAATCTTCGAGGCCTACACTAAAACCCTCAGAAAATACATTCTCCATAAGCAAGGGCTGTAAAGAATCAAAGAAAGCAAGAGCATCTTTGGGCCCCTTCTCAAAAACTATAGATGTCACAATCTCGTTTAGCAAGGAGTGCATAACATCCCTATTAAAGTCTATTTTGAGGATTTCACTCTTCCGGATCATGTGCCTATCTCCATAGCAATCAAACTGAGCTGGCAATGTACCCTGAATTACTTGTAAAGCAGTCCAGTAAGGGACAGACAAATGACCCTTTCGCAGCGCGGGTGGAGGCATGGGATTTCTGGCAAACATACTCAACTGTTGTGCAGCTGCTTTGCCCAAGAAAAAATCCTTAAACATCAGTTTCAACGATAACAGGGCATCAGTAGCTAGCTGCAAGTTCAGGTTGCCAGTATGTGAGCTCAACAATTGCTTCTCCACGGAGAACAGCTCTAAAACCTCGGCTCTGGCAGCTAGAGACTGGGGATAGAACAAGTGCACACAATCTCCATCAAAATCAGCAGCTAATGGACCACACATTAGCGGATTAATCTTTACAGTGTGATCATCATGGATATATATCCGTAGTGCTTGCAGAGAGTGCTTGTGCGTTGTAGGAGGCCTGTTGATGAATACAACATCCCCGTCCATAATCCTTCGGTGCACAACTTGCCCAGGTCTCAGAAAGGTGTGACCCTTGGATCCTTCCCTCAAAGAATATGTTGCCTCCCCATCTCTATACGATAGGCAGAGATTGTTGTCCACCAAAGACTGCAGGAAGTTGATGTTGTATATGTTGACTTTTTCTTCAAACGTAATCTTCTGTGCAATCTCCAAGGGCAAACCAACCTCGTTGACGTTTTTGTATGCCTCACCTGTTATGACAGTACGTGATGAAAACCCTGATCCTTTGCTAATGAACAATGTTCTCATTTTCTGAAGCCATGCCTTTGTAGCAGTCGTGCCGACCTCTTTGTTGGCCCCATATTTCTTTCCAGGTTCATTAGAAGCCTTTTAAACAATAAAAAAAAAGGGCAAGAAGATAGCAGAGAACAAGATCAGGGAGAAGTAAAAATCACATAGGCAGCAGAGAAAGAGAATAAATCATTGTAGTATTCAATTAAAGGGGTTTAGAAAACACAAGGGATTTAAGGAAATGTAGAAAAAATGCAAGCAAGACTCCGTATATATCTTTATAATGCAAAGTTCCAGAATCCAGATAACTAAAATCCAAATTATCTCTCGCCAATATGTATCTTAAAAATTATTTTCACTTTCTTTCTCTGCCAGTATGTACGAATTAGCAAACAAGCATATAAAAATAGCTAAAACCAAAACAATGGAACAGAACTTTACATCAATGGCATGCAAAAGTAAAATTGTTAAGCAGAGCAACCAAGAGTGACTGTTTATATCTCGGAGAAAGAGGGAAAAAACATATATAGGAAACAGACTATCATGCAACCATCTATCACATCCATGAGTTACGCAGACATCTAGTGTTTTTTAGTAGGGGTCCAAGGGAAACATGGGCAATCAACTAAAAGCCAAGAATAAATTACTCTAAATGAACTCAAGATAGAAACAAGAAAAACCATCCCAACTAAAGTAAATAATACCGTCCCAGCACCCCGGACTTGAAGATACTGCAACACTGCCACTTGCAGTTCATTTGTCTCCACTTCATGAGATTCAAAATTCGGTTCACCAGATCTAGTACTCTTGATTATCTCGATTTGCCTCAGAACCTTCTTTAACATGGAAGAAGCTAAATCCTGTAATAAAGTTAGGAAGTCACGAGCATCAAGCATTATCAACACAGCAGGATCAGCATATAAACTAGTTGTCAGTGCTATAAACAAAACAGGCTGAGAAGTTAAGCTCTTAGCAACTCAGTATCTTGTTCATTCGCAACAAAAAAATTTCTTTGTGCGTCAGTAATAAAAAACATGCTTTTTTTGAGAGATAATATGTCATGCATGAATGTGACTCACCATAGATAGTACACTAACTCCATCGGAAACATCAGGGATTGATAAGCAATTCGGAGGAACAGGTAAAACCTTCAAAATGTATCCCTCCTGAGGGAAATACCCTTTTTTGACAAGCTTCTTTTCTGTTTCAGGGGGTAGCTTCTTTAAGATAGCTTGCACCTAAGGACATAAAATTCATAAGTTGAGCAAAATTCAATAACCTTTCATCCTAAACTACTACTTGAGCAGCAAAAATAAAAGAGAATAGACGGTGAAAACCTAAAGCATACCTCTGATGGGAGCAATGTTCTAGAAAGACCTTCTCCATACTGAAAACCATACTTTTCTAGAAATCTCCAGGCCCCATCTGGCACTTTGGACCTGCCTGGTAGCTTGAGTTGTAAGAAGGAAGCCCCATCTGCTGTAGTGCCTTCTTTAATTGTAACATTAGTGGTTTCCTGCACCATGAAGTCAAAGTTCATTAACGTAATGCTTTTCTTTTTCTCCAAACATACAAGATAGATAAAAAAAAAAACTCGCAACGCAAGTGGAAAGATGTGCATGTATCAGCTAAAAGAGCTAATATGTATCAGAAGAAAGCCAAGGCATTGACAAAAAGAAGCCCCGCACTAGGTAATTGTCCATGCTGATAAACAAATACGTAAAACAGCAAATTGTGGTGTAAAACACAAAGCTGCCTTTCAACATCTTGCGGTCTCGCCTATCCAACTATGTTTGTTTTGTCTTAAGACAAAATAGTGGCAAATGGCAAAACAAGTTTAGGACCTCTCGCCACTAGAGACCATACCAAATAAAACCCTCCAAAGGCGCAAGGTATTGGCTCCTAGAAAACAGAGATACCTTAAAACAAACCAAGACATTTCCAAGCTTCTAACAGCAGTCTAGATTCTAGAACCCCGGGTATCTTATTGCTATACTTTATCCGTAAGCATTCATGATGACCATATTCAGCCACGCATTTGGTTTCACTTCCACCTCATAGCAAAGAATAGACTAAATACAAACAGGTAGATAGTGCTTCCCTAAGTTTTTTTTTTGGAACTGTACTCATTACCTCTTATATATTTGGTTTAAGTCTTGAAGAGGCATGGAAAACAATTAAATACCATGTTTACAGCATTTTACTTGAAATGTTTTAAGGTTAGATAATTTATCTTGCGTTTTGCAAATTCATTATTACAGGTCCTCCCTTCCAAGGAAGAACACCCTTTAGCAGAAATTGCAAGCCGTTAATGGAGTCAAGTAAAAACACAATAAATCTTGAGAACAATTCGTTCATCACATGTCAAATTTGATAGGAAAATAATCCACTGAAGCAAAAGACATACCTCGCAACATGAAGACAACAAACTTTCCAACGAGCCACTGGTCTTTGTTGAAAACTACAAATAATACATAAAAGAAGACCAACTTTAAATTTAAGGGAATGGCTTCACACCTTCACAGTTTAAAATAAATACTGTAAGCAGATAAATAGATAGGTTGAGAACTGAGATGAAAAAGGAAATCAATCAATTGTAGAATAGCTCTACAAGAACAACAATGACAACAACAATAACAGCAACAAACCCAGTATAGTATAACTATGCACGAACAATTAAGAAAAAGAAATACATAAGTAGTAATTGAGGACAAGATATTAAAAAACATTTCATTCAATCCTCGGATATATCTACTTCAGGGAGCCCGTTTAAGGAAATGCAAATAGCAATTGTGACAATAAGAGTTACCATAATAACAACTGATAGTACTCCAATGTCGGGTTAGGAAATCCCAAAAGGTCCATACAATTATAACAGCAGTTGCATTATAATATATATATATATATATATATATATATCGTCATTCATGTCCCAAAATTAACATTTCAGATATGCGGCCACTAATGAACTTTTAGTTGAAAAGACATTCGAATGGCAAATATCACTATTTTTCAAATCTGGAACACAAAAATTCTTCTAAGATGTTCCAGAGCATTTACATGAGGGATAAAAAGAAAGGGTGACAAAATATCCAGCATAAAATGGTTTTTGATGACCATGACAAACCAAGGCACACCGTATGTCATTACAATAAACAAAAAAGAGAATAAAGACATGTACAATTTTAATATACCTTATTATTCTTAAACTTCAAACAGTTCAAGCACAATAAGCTTAGCATCTTCCTGAGCTCAACAACATGTGAAGGATGGTAGATTGGTAGAGGCAGATCAATAAATCCGAAATGACCTGAAAGCAACAAATTTAACCATAAATGAAACCCAGTAAATCTATAAATCTATAGAATATATACTCAATGCAACTGAAATACCTACCACTTGATATGAATAAAATCCACCAAAGAGTATTTTTATCTCAAAATGTGTTGTTATTTTGTTACATATATTTTTTGTGTTAATAATTGTCATGTTGGTAATTATAATATAATTATCTTCCAACTTTTCCCACACTCTGAGAGCAGTTTGAGCACTATTTTGAACAACCAGCATGTCAAGAAGATCAACCTCATGCCACTTAGGTAGCACAGAGGCATCATCAGCCATCTTAACACCTCAATTCCATAGTACCCTTTTCAGTGACTGGAATGTATTTAAATAACAATAAAAATGTAATTTGGGATACCTTCACACTTTTGAGGTTCTGCAGTACCACATGATTCACATTTACCCGTCTCCAAAGGTAGACCGAGAAAAGGATTTGCAAGCTGACTAGAATGACCAATTGGACACTCGTTTATGGATGATTTACTCTGCATAAAATGAGAGAACAATAGTCAACCTCACTCGACACTAGAATATCAGGTACCGGACAAAATAGGGCATGCAGAATCCATGAAAATTAATCTGCTGAGCATTATGTTTGGAAAATACTGAAACTAAACAATCTGCAACTACATAGTACAGACATACTAATCAAATATTATGAACATGCATTCAATTAAAAAAACAACAATATACACAAATAAACTAGTGGACCAAATTTGCGCGCCTAAATATTCTATAAGTCGTTGTGTCAAACAAGAAGGCATAATGATATAGAGCAATGTACTGGATGCCTTGTTTATTCCTTATTCAGTCTACTTGTTAATTGAACTTTAACCAATCTTACATATACTGGTCCTTCAAAACTTCAGAGTACTTGAATACAAAAATCAAATAATCAACTGTGAACCAAGCAAATAATCTAGACTTGTGCTTACAATTTCTTCATGAGTTGCCAAAGCAAACTTAATCCCTATGATCTCCCCGTCCACTGTATCTGTGCTTTCCTCCATTTCTTCGTTCTGAAAAAACAATTAGTAATTTCAAATACAACAACTTGAACAAAACAAAACCGGGATCGTCATTCTCAAATGCACAGCATACAAACTGAAATAAGCAACATTTACAGCAACTGAACAAATAGTCTTCTTTTTGTAATAACCTAAAACAACCCTAGTATTCACACACAAAATCAAAATACCAAAACCAAAAACAGTAAATTACATAAGCAAATTACCATTCAAGACCAAATTGAAATCAACACAACTTGCCCATAGATGCATATTTTGAAAAACAAAAAATAATGGGACACACATAGTCGGGAAAGAGGAATGAACAAAATCACAAATGCTTAGTTAGGCAAGTGAAATCAAAGAATGTGCAGCATTTAAGGTTTTGTAAGTAGTCAAGTCAAAATTACTGGACAAGAAGCTGAGACATCCACCATCATCACCAAGAAGACACAAAACGGCTCAAAAAGAGGCCCCAACAAAAGTACAAAATCGGCATTACTGAAATTCTCTAGGTTTTCTCTTCCCTTGCAGCTACTTATCGTTAACAAGGGCTTGGATCATATCACAGCCAAAAGCAAGACCCACATGCAAACCGACAAGCAGCCCAGTCCATCAAAAAACAAACGAAAATCAACCAGGAAATTAAAGCAAAAGATCCAACTACCGCGTTGAAACACAGGCACAAAACAAAGATTTTCCACCGGAGGCAGAAAACCTAGCAAAATTGACAGCGGGAAAACGCACTCCAGTCGGAAAACCAAAAAACACAACACCGAACCGAATGCGTTAAACCAAACATTAATTAGCACCGAAGCAGCAAAATGTGGCACTACGGAGCCGGAATCAGAGGGAAAATCAAAGGAAAAAGAGTTTACCGAACTCCCGACCGCAAATGAAGCAGTAGTACGAACGAAAAACCCTTCCTAAAACCCTAATTTCGAAGAGAGGTGAACGGAGGAAGAGGACGCGAGGAGTGTTCGCTCGTTCGGTGTCGCGCTGTTGGTGTCTTCGCCTACCTCTTCGCTGTAGGAGATGATCGGCGGTCACCGTCTCCCACTTCACTCTCCTTGACTGAAATCAGCCTCCTCGTTTCACCTTCCTTTTTGCGTCTTTGAGTTTCTAGGTTTCATTTTTTTGAACGCTTTTGGGGTAGTTACGGATTCGGTCTAGTCTCGGGTTACGGGGATGCCCAATGGAACGGGATTTGGTGAATCACTATATTGGTGCGGGGCGGAAACGGGAAAATAAATCCGTTTTTACAAGGTTAGTCATTTGAATAAAATGAGACTATATAACATTATAACCCGTAAATTAATATTGAGATATAATAAAAATAGATGTTCTCTATAGTATTGGATTATGCGTTGTTAAGTATAGAAATTGTCGACATTGGTTGATGTTTAGCGAATGATCAGGACGGGCCAGGCTAGCAATGTCGTTCGGACGTTACTACTACGGGTCGGATCGGACCTAACACGAAACATTATAAAAAAATAAGAAATGTAAGTTTACCGCCTCTAAGAGGACGTTACTTTTTCGCGTGTGTTTTTGTGTTTTTTTTTTAATAAAATATTTATCCTACCAATGTCTGATATGACATTGTAACTTGTAAGAATGGTCCGACCCGATCCTCTGCATGTCGTCTAGCAACGTCGATAACTTTTCCACTCAACAACGTCCAATCTGGTGTTGTACAAAATCTATTTTCGCATTGATTAGTGGCATATTACGACGTGGATTCGTGGTTTATATAACAACGCCACTTAAATATATGGATTTTTTTTAGTAAACTTAGGCTTCGTGTGTGATGCAAATCAGGGTGTGTTTGGACTCTAGTGCATTTTAATTGTAATGTACTTGTAAATAATAAAAAAATTCACATAGTGTTTGGTTAATATATTTTACAAAGTGTTTCAAATAAAGTAATTTTTAAATAAATGTTATAAATTGTGTCAATCAATCATCAACTATTGTATAGAGTTAATAATTAAATTATAAACTTAATGTAATTGATTAACACAATTAAGTTAACAGTGTATTTTATTTAAAACTTATGTTATTTTATACCAATTGTAAAACTAAAAAGAATGTATTAATCGTACCAAACATTATTGAAGTGTTTATATAACATCATCCTAATTAAAAAGTACTTGGAATCCGAACACACCCTAAATCTTTTATTATTTTGGAGTTTATTTATATTTATAAGAAAATCACACATAACAGTTTTTATAATAGAGACGGATCTAGACTTGACTTATGAGAAACTTTATTATGATACACTATAGGAGAATACAATGCAAGTATTTTTAAAAATTCATAAATGTATTTGTAATACTCTAATAGGGGTCAAAGGTTTAAAAGTATATAAGGGTATCAAAGTAACTATCAATAAAAATATAATAAGTATTGAAATCGAATGAGACAACCAATGCACTTTTGGACTCTTTGAATTGCCCTTGGGAGATCGAAATAATTATCTCGGACTCTCAACTGGGCTTGCTTAACTTTTCTTCGATTTATATTCATCGCTTATGGGGGAAATGGATAACATTGTGGATAGACTAATCCATTTAGAATATTTGACCCCTAACGCTATCATTGACTCCGACACAAAAATACAAATTCTCATTTCCAAAGATTTTTTTTTTTTTTGATTAGGAAATAATTCGAGACCGGACAGGCTCGGACCTCGAGAGGCCGACAAAGTCGGCAGACGGCAAGCCGTCTAAACATACAACATAGCAAAAGAAAATACAACAAGGAAACATAATACAGTCACCTAATACAACAAAAGAACTACAAAATAAACGCAGAAAACCCCAGACCCAAAGCACACAGGCGGACACAACAACGAGAAGAAGGAGACCCGACATGGAGAAGTGGATAGCGAGCGCATGGGACAGCATAGCTGACACGATGTCTCGCCGCCGGAAAGACGGAAAGCAGAAATCCACGTAGGGCAAAGACGACTCCTGGGGAAGTGTGGATCACACGACGTTCCCTCCACCTAGATGAAGGATCTTCGGAGACCACGAACACCACCAACACGATCACTTCGATCAACCAGGGCCGCAGAACTGCTCCTCAACCGAAACTAACCACGAATCCAAAAGACAGAACTCCAACCAGCTCGAGAAAGTGAAGCACGACCGCGAGAGGACAATGAGCGCAAGAAAATTCCGGAATTTATTTATAGCTATATATATATACAGTTTCATTTAGTGTTAAACTTATTTAAAAGTTGGTTGACATATTATAGAAACGATTTTTATATGTATATGCATTGATAAATTTATATATATATATAGATCAATGCATATAATTTTTTATTTATTTTTTGTTTAATTTTTGGGATTGGGCTAGCTTAGGGCCCAAGGCAAAGCCTGGGCCCAAATCAACACAAGAGCCCAAACAAGGCCTTGGATGAAGGTAGCTAGAAGGAATTAGATTGACCTAGCAAACCACCTGCAGCCACCAACAATGGACGTCACACAGGTGTGACAGAAGCCGACGCCGGCCACCCCAAAGTGAGCAAGGCCAAGCAATTAATTAGTTTTTTTTATTAAAAAATGCCAAGGCCAAAAGAGGCTTGTAAGCTACGAAGCGGAAACATGGGACGACACCCAGACGAGACAGAAGCCGACGCCGGCCACACAACCCGACGGAGGCAGCAAGTACTCGCCCAGAACGAGTACAGCGGCACCGTCAGCGGAGAGAAGAGATGGTCGAGCCCACTCCACCACAATCGAATGAGAGGGCACACCGGTGGGAAGGAGCAGCTCGGAACGAAAACCACCCGACCAAACGTCCCAAAGAGAAGAAAGGAGGATGGATTCGTACAAAGCAGGCCAAACGATGCAAGATTTGGGAGTAGGGGACTCACAACTTTAAAAGCCCCAAATTAGTTTTTGGAAATAGTAAACCAAAAACAGATTGCCATGGCTAGGGTTCTTCGATTGCGCTTTACGTGGTTTTAAATTGAAGGTTTATACTACTCACACAAAGGAAGAGGGTAGAGCGGGCGGTCGTAGACCGGCTAGGACCACCACACCAGGAAGCCGCGGCACCGGGTGGAGAGGAAGAAGAGGTGAGCGTTGCCTCTAACTCCAAGTGTTGAATAAGAGAAAGAGGATGTTTAGGCCATCGGTGGAGGCCAGCGAAGGTTGGTGGGGAACCGAAGGTTCACCGTGGGCTTACGAGACACCCGAATAGGGTGGGTTGGGGCTCCCGGAGGAGGGTTAGGTCTCCCGGAGGAGTGCTGATATTCTCCCGGAGGAGTGTTGGTGCTCTCCAAAAGAGAGCGTTTTAGAACAAGGAGAAACTATTTTTTTGACCTAATTTATTTCTCTTATCAAAATAAACAAACAAAGATAAGAAACTATTTTTTTATTTCAGATATATTATAAATTCGCCTCATAAGCACCCCTAATGGGTTATTAATTATGATATTCTCATATTATAAATATATATATATATATATATATTTCATAAAAATATTTGTTCAAAAGATAACATAATTATTTAATTAAAAACTTTCAAGAAAGTTGAATAATATTATATAGTTGGGAATTTATAGATTATTATATAGTATCTAAGTTTTTCATAAAATCCCTTGGGTCAAAAGTTTTCCATAAAATCTATGTAATAAAAGGTACATCGGTCATCATTTTAGGGTTGTTTGGGTTGGGAGATTACCAAAGACAATGTGCTTAGCCCATTTATAATACTAGGTTAGTGGTCATGTGCAAATGAACATGGTTTTGTTGTATGTGTATAGTACACTTAATTTGTCATACGTATAGAAATTTATAGGGGAAGTAATTGAAAAAAAAAACTCAAAATTCAAAATTTTATAACAAACATTACACCAATCTTGTTTCCAACATTAATATAGTTTTCACAATATAAAAATAATAATTAGAACATGGAGTAAGATGTAGATGTTATGAGATCGATCTTAGGAAAACCCTAGAGCTTTAGGGGATTGTCGGCGGTGTCTTCTTGGTTATCTTTGTTTCGTCTATTCTCTCTCCGGTCTAGGATCATGAGAGCTAGGTAATCCTCACCGATACCGTGTGCAGGTTGCGCGAAGACACCAGATTCGACTAGGTTGTAGGGGTGGGGTGAGTCTGATTGGGTCTGAGGGAGATGGGAAACAAGGGCAAAGGAATTCATCCAACAAATGAAGAGGCGGTGGTGCTGGATGGAGATGAGGCGATCGGGAGACATATCATTAATTCAAGCTAAGTTGTTGTTGATCGGGACAGTGCTTTCGAATAGGGCTTTGAAGGCATAGGCGCTAAAGTCCACGGTGAAGGGTGCTTGGAGGACACGACATGGTTTCATCTTTAGAGAGATTAAAGAGAATTTGTTTAGCTTTTAGTTTAACACAAAATAAAAGGTGCTCAAAGGAGGGTCATGGTCGATCTTTCGAGAAGGCACTGCTGGTTCTGAAGGAGCCAATGCTGGAGTAATTCTCCTCCATAAGCTTCACCAAATGTGCGTTCTGGATTCGCATCTATGACCTCCCATTTGTTGCATACACGAAAAGAAATGGTAGAGAAGCTAGGGTAAGCTTTTGGGGGAATTATAGAGATGGATGAAACGGAAATCCTATCATGTAGTCGGTTCATGAGGATGAAAGTAATGATTGATTCGCTCAAGCCACTCAGAAGAGGTACGATGATCTCCATTGCAGGGAAGAAAATATGGGTGGACATAAGGTATGAACGCTTGCCCAATTTCTGTCATAATTGTGGAAAGATGTGGCATATTAAGATTAAGTGTGACAATGGGGAGAATGAATAATATAAAGAAGAGTATAGGGACTGGTTGAGAGCATCCCCAACAAGAGTAAAGGAATGCAGTAGTACTAGAGGGAAGAGGAAATGAGGGTGCTGGAAAAAATGAGAGGATACAAAAATGATGAGGGGTAGTTGAGACAGTGAAGGGGAGGGGATCGAAGGAAAGGGCGGCATGTGAGGATAGGGAAGATAGGGAGCTGTCTGGAGAAGGGAATGATGTCTTAAGGGGGGTAAGACAGGTTTCTTTGAAAGAAAAAGACAAAGGAAAGGAACACGATGAGTAACACGTGGATGGGGGAGATAAAGAGGGAGCGAATAAGACAAAAGGATATAGAAAAGAGGGAGAATGGAAAGGAAAAAGGGGGAGTTGGAAGAGAGCGGCAAGGAAGGCATTAAAAGCTATTATGAAAGAAAATGTATTGCAGGTGAGTGGATCAAAAAGAAAAGAAAAGAGGGGCAGGAAGGGGATCGGATGATAGTAGACAACTCTGAAAGTACTGAGATGAACTGAAATGAGAGAGATAAGAGAATGAAAGTGGATGAGGATATTACTAGTCGGATTGAACCGGTCGGGGACGTGGTCCCCCGTCTGGAGCAATGAGTTGCATAAGCTATAACTGTCGGGGACTAGGGAAGGTCCACGTAGTTAAAAAACTTGTCTTGATGGTGAGTAGAGAGGCCCTGAAGGTGTTTCTCTTAATAAATATCAAGTGTGGAAGGGAGAGGATGGAGTATGTGAGATTGATGCTTGGATATGATAGCATATTTGTTGTGAATTGTTTGGGTAGGTCGGGAGGACTTGCTCTTCTATGGGATGAAAGGTGCAATGTGAGCATAAAATCATATACATAGCACCACATAGATGCCATGATCAAAATTGGGGAGGTGGGGAGTAGAGGATGACGGGTATGTATGGGTGGCCGGATAGTAAGGATAAGCATCACACCCTCAATCTTATGAGAAGGTCGTATGCTGAGCCGTACCTAGCCTTGATATGCACATGAGATTTTCACCTTTTCACATCCTTGATCGACAAGCAAGGAGGAAATACGCCTTCGTTAGGGAGATTGATTGAGTTCAGAGAAGTCATCAAACAATGTGAGCTTCGGTAGATTTCGTTCACAAGGAATAGGTTTACATGGGATAATGGTAGGGAGGAGGGGGAGTTTAGTCAAGAGAAGTTGGATATGGCCTTTGCTAATGTGTCTTAGAAGAGTTTCCTCAGACCATGGCCCGACACTTAGTGCGTACAAAGTGCAGGTACAACAACGACGGTGATAGCACCTAGTTTTATATATTATTCATGTGCATTTAGGTTAGTTTCATGCATCGTTTTAGAGTATTTTTATTGTCTTTTTGTGTGGTTTCTGTATTATTTATGATTCGGAGATCTACACAAGCTTTGTTTGTGTTTTGTAGGTTTGAGTCGGTGATTTGGGCTAAATTGCATGCATCTAATGGAAAGGGATTGAAAGAAAAGCAAAAGAGACGGGTGATAGAGCAAGAAACACTCATAGGAGCTCTAGGTGGTGTAGCACAACTCGCGGAACAAAGGCGTTTGTGCAATTTTCAGCTTCAGCAAGCTGTCACGACTCGTGGGAGGCCTTCACGAGTCGTGACAGGTGAACTCATCTATTTAAGGGCGTCTGCAGGCTGTCACGACCCGTGATAGACTCTTCACGAGTCGTGACAGTGCAGATCAGCCCAACCTTTCACATTTCCCTTGTTGGTTTGGATGAATTAAAACCATTTTTATTTCCAATTTTTCTGGGGGGTTACATTCTGGTTTTTTTGGGAAAAAGCTCAGGCCGAAATTGGACATTGGAGTGGAGCTTTTTGGTGAACTTTGGAGACTAGGATTTTTGGAGAAGAAAACTCGTTCGATCTATCAATTCCGGTAAATTTCATTTTCATCTCTATTGTTCTATGTTTGTCTTACCGAATTTGATTGAATCAAGCATGTACTTTTCCATGAGTGACTAGACTTCTTGTTCTAGGGTTGGGATTGTCCCGACAATGCGGAAATAGGCTTGTTCTGAGTATCTCTCGAATGATTCCTAAATTAGGTTTTGTTTTAATCATGTCGTGCTTAATCTAATTGATGTGAGTCGATTAGATCCGATTTAGGGTTTGAAATTGAAAGACTAAAACACCTAAATTGGAATTTAGATGGTGAATTGAGACCGAAAGGCGATTAGGATCCATCAGAACTACATGATTAAACCCGAAGTTTATTGATCGAAAGTGAAACTAAACTTCTTGAGGATTCCTAGATTATCATGGATTTTTTGGGCAATTTTGATATTATTCGGAGCCGAAAGGCGAAGTTAGTATGACTATTGCCTAAAACTCTACAAACTTAAAGGGCCTAAATCGGTTGCTTGAGCCCGAAAGGAGAATTGCTAACCGATTTAGACACATTCGCGCTAAACCCGAAAGGTGATGCGCGATTACCTTAGATAACCTACCTCCACAATTTGATTTTGAAATCACTCGAGCAAGAAAATATTTTATGCCTATTGATGATGCATTGTTGGTATATCCTTAATCATATAACGTTTTCCCCATATATATTTCATAATACTTAATTGCTTTTCTTGGTTACTTTACACACAAACACTCTCAAATCTGCTTGTTTATTCCGAACTTGGTCGAACTAGCTCGAAATTACAATCGATACTCCATTGGTCCTTGTGATACGACACTCGATATACTACAACTGAACCCCATACACTTGTGGGTGTAGGTTTTAGCCTATCAGACGGGCGTCGTTTCATTGTGCTATTAGTTTTTTTCCCCTCTTTCATGTTTTTCTTGAAAACTAGACTTAAAGGGCAAATTGTGTTATTAAGTTTTTTTTTTTCATCTTTCCTGTGTTGTCGAGGACCATTGTAGCGATCGGTTTCGTGAAGGAGAACGCAATGGTGGAGTCGTACCCAAGTTCCTGCATTCGACATTGCTCTCGTCTTTGCAATACACTACAAGCATCACATTTGACCCCAACTGCCCTCACTGGTCATGGAATCATTCCACTTCCACCCAATAGGCCTGGTTTGTTGAATGATTTCACCAATAATCATATGGCACCACTTCCTTTTCCTTTTGTCAAGCTTGTGTTCGCAGTTGGAAGGGATTCGAATCCCTGAAGGAAATCCAAGGTTAGGATCAAGGCCAGGGCTATGAACATTGTATTGGTATGGCTTACTTTATGCATTTTGGGTTTCTTGGACCAGAGATGGATATGATATATGGTTTCTTATATTTTCATTTTGAATTGAGGTGATCATCTATCAATTTATATCGACGATAGGAGAAAACATAGAGTGTGTCATAGTTAGTTTCACGTGACTTTAATTTGAACTACGACTTTGTATATATGTATATATGTATATATGTATATGAGGAATCCCGTGGTTTGGCCTAGAAGCTAGGCCATTACAAGGTCTAATTCATATAATCGGCTATTTACCTACTTACCGTATATGTATATATGTACCATTTTTTATTAACCCTAAATGAATAAACTAATTGAGAATAATTTTCCATAAACACACACAAAAAAGAAGAAGATTGTATTAAAAAATAAGGCATTTTACATTCTTTAATTGACTAATTTCATTCCATCTTTCTATGGTTGGTACTTGTTTTTACTAACCATTTGTATGTAGAAAGTGCAGGTACAACAACAACGGGCGTCGTTTCATTATGCTATTAGGTTTTTTTTTCCCCTCTATCCTGTTTTTCTTGGAAACTAGACTTGCAAATTGTGCTATTAAGTTTTTTTTCATCTTTCCTGTGTTGTCGAGGACCATTGTAGCGATCGGTTCCGTGAAGGAGAACGCAATGGTGGAGTCGTATCCAAGTTTCTGCATTCCAACATTGCTCTCGTCCGTGCAATACACTACAAGCATCACCTTTGAATCCAACTGCCCTCACCGGCCATGGAATCATTCCACCTCCACCCAATAGGCCTAGTTTGTTGAATGATTTCACCGATAATCATCTGCCACCACTTCTTTTTCCTTTTGTCAAGCTCACGTTTGCAGTCGGAAGGGATTCGAGTCCCTGGACGAGAGCCAAGGTAAGGATCAACACAAGGGCTACTGTATTAGTATTGCTTTCTTTATGCATTTTGGGTTTCTTGGACTAGGGGTGGATGATATATGGTTTCTTATGTTTGCATTTTGAATTGAGGTGATCATCCATCAATTTATATCGATGATAGAAGGAAACATAGAGTGTGTCTTAGTTTGTTTCACATGACTTTAATTTGAACTGTATATATGTATATGAGGAATCTTGTGGTATGGCCTAGAAGCTAGGTCATTACAATTTACAATGCAAGGTCTAATTCATATAATCAGCTATGTACCTCCTTACCTTATATGTATATATGTACCATTTTTATTAACCCTAAATGAATAAACTAATTGAGAATAATTTTCCATAAACACACACAAAAAAAAGATTAAATTAAAAACTAAGGCACTTTACATTATATAATTGACTGATTTTATCCCATTTTTCTATGGTTGATACTTGTTGTTACTAACCATTTGTATGGAGAAAGTGCAGGTACAACAACGACGGACGTCGTTTCATTGTGCTATTAGGTTATTTTTTCCCTCTTTCCTGTTTTCCTTGAAAACTAGACTTAAAGGGCAAATTGTGCTAATAAGTTTTTTTTTTTCATCTTTCAAGTGTTGTCGAGAACCATTGCAGCAATCGGTTCCGTGAAGGAGAACGCAATGGTGGAGTCGTACCCAAGTTCCTGCATTCCGACATTGCTTTCGTCCTTGCAATACACTAAAAGCATCACCTTTGACTCCAACTGCCCTCACCGGTCATGTAATCATTCCACCTCCACCCAATAGACCTAGTTTGTTGAATGATTTCACCGATAATCATCTGCCACCACTTCCTTTTCCTTTTGTCAAGCTCGCGTTTGCAGTCGGAAGTAGGGTTGTTCATCGGCTCAAAACCGATCCGAACCTGGCCAAACCGAACCGAAAACCGAAATAAACCGATTTTGTTCAGCCGGTTTGGTTTCGGTTCGGTTTGATCATGAACCTAAGTAAACCGATTTTATTTATGCCTTTTTTTAGGTGAGCTACAAAGTACCAATAGGCCAACCGGAGAAAAAAATTCCTTGTATATATATAGCAAATAGGAGCTGAGCAAACAGTAAAAACACACAAATGTGCAAACAATGTCAATTTAAGTTACGTTATATAACCACATTTAATATAATCCACATGCATAAGGTACTACCAATTCAAATAGATAACAATGTTATTCAGACCATAGAAAAATATGTCTGAAATGAATAAAAGGGCTAATTAAGTAACCTTTGTCATTATATATTACTCCCTCCGTTTCATAATAAAAGCCGTTTGACTTTTTTACATGCATTTTTATGAGGTAAAAACTATATAAAATATTATTTTTTTATTCAATTTTTTTCAATAAGTTTATACTTATGACTACTGAGTATGGAATTATTTAAAAAAATTGATCAAAAAAATAATATTTTATAGTGTTTTTATCTCCTAAAAAAGCGTGCAGAAAAAGACAAACGACTTTTATTTTGAAACAGAGGGAGTACATTTTAAACCTTCTGGATTATTGCATCTTCTTCAATTCTAGCAACCTTTTATATTTGAATTTGCTGATCGAATTTGGGGATTTGATGAGTGTATTGATCCAAGTTTAGAACCCATGAACAGGGTAGAAAAAACCCACACAAAAAATTTGTCAAATTCTAGCAGAATAAAAAGCTAGACTATAAATTAAAATGCAGCAAATGTAAATTAAAACATTAAAAAAAAATTCGGTTTTTCCTCGATTTAACCGAATCGAGTCCAAAACGAACCTAAAACCGAAAATAAAAATTCCTTGAACCAAAAACCTAAACCGAAACATATCGTTTCGGTTAGGTTCCGGTTATTTCGGTTCGGTTCGGCCCAAAAATTCGGTTCAAACCGAATTTGAACAGCCCTAGTCGGAAGGGATTCGAGTCCCTGGAAGAGAGCCAAGGTCAGGATCAACGCCAGAGCTATGGACATTGTATTAGTATATTGCTTGCTTTATGCATTTTGAGTTTCTTGGACCAGGTGTGGATATGATATATGGTTTCTTATGTTTGCATTTTCAATTGAGATGATCATCCATCAACTTATGTCGATGATAGGAGGAAACATAGAGTGTGTCCTAGTTAGTTTCACATGACTTTAAATTGAACTGCGACTTTGTATATATGTATATATGTATATATGTACATGAGGAATCCTATGGTATGGCCTAGAAGCTAGGCCATTACAAGGTCTAATTCATATAATCGGCTATGTACCTCCTTGCCGTATATGTATATATGTACCATTTTTTATTAACCCTAAATGAATAAACTAATTGAGAATAATTTTCCATAAACACACACAAAAAAAAAGATTAAATTAAAAACGGGTCAATTATGTTGATGGTCCCTAAACTTTGCTTACTTTTCCTTATTAGTCCACAAACTTTAAGTTATTCTATTAAGGTCCCTAAACTATCATACTTGTTGCAATTATAGTCCTTCCGTCTAAAGAAATGTTAAATTGGGTTAAATTGCTTAGGTGGTTGTGATATGAAGAAAAAAAAACTAAAAAAATGAAGGAAAAAAAACAAAAACCTATGAGAACAAGCGTAAAGGAACCGAATGATAACCGGTGCAAATCCTCTATCCCAAACCCCTACCCCAACTCCCCGCCCCACAAAATTATTTTACGTCTAAATTAATATTAAAAAATAAAAAAATATATATTTAGCTTCTATATACTTATGATAACATATTTGAAAAAAAAATCTTAAAAAATCAACTTATATATATATATTTTTAAAATATATAGTAAACTCACATCTTTTTAAAACTTAAAAAAATCTTTCTATCTCTTGTGAATTATTATAATTTTTGTAAGTTGATTTTTTAAGATTTTTTTTTTCAAATATATTATCATAAGTATGTAAAAGCTAAATATACTTTTTTAAATTTTTTTAATATTAATTTAGACGTAAAATAATTTTGTGGGGTATGGGTTTGGGTAGAGGATTTGCACCGGTGAAACTAAACCCTTCATTTTGTTCTTACTCTGCATTTTCTTTTTTTTTTTCTTTTTTATTAATCTATTTCATCTACCACATATGACATATGCAATGCAACATAACGGTTGTTTAACGTTTGGAGACGGAAGAACCCAAAATGCAACAAGTATAATAGTTTAAGGACTTTAATAGAACAACTTAAAGTTTAGGGATTAACAAGGAAAAAGAAAGAAAGTTTAGGGACCATTGGTGTAATTGACCCAATTAAAAACTCATGCACTTTACATTATTTAATTGACTAATTTTATTCCATCTTTCTATGGTTGATACTTGTTGTTACTAACCATTTGTATAGAGAAAGTGCAGGTACAACGACGACGGATGTCGTTTCATTGTGCTATTAGGTTATTTTTCCCTATTTCCTGTTTTTCTTGAAAACTAGACTTAAAGGGCAAATTGTGCTATTAAGTTTTTTTTTTCATCTTTCCAATGTTGTCGAGGACCATTGCAGCAATCGGTTACGTGAAGGAGAATACAATGGTGGAGTTGTACCCAAGTTCCTTCATTCCGACATTGCGCGTATGTTGTTGTTACTAACCATTTGTATGGAGAAAGTACAAGTACAACAACGACGGATGTCGTTTCATTGTGCTATTAGGTTATTTTTCCCTATTTCATTAAAGGGCAAATTGTGCTATTAATTTTTTTTTTCCATCTTTCCAATGTTGTCGAGGACCATTGCAGCGATCGGTTACGTGAAGGAGAATGCAATGGTGGAGTCGTACCCAAGTTCCTGCATTCCGACATTATGTATGTATGTATGTATGTATGTATGTATGTATGTATGTATGTATGTATGTATGTATGTATGTATGTATGTATGTATGTATGTATGAGGAATTGAATCATGTGGTATGGCAAGCTCGAATTCATATAATCGGCTATGTACCTACTTACTATTGGAATGCACTCCTTGAATTGGTAAATAAAGAGCGGCCATCCGGGGTTCAAACCGGGGATCTATGGGTACTACCCACAAATCCTTTCCGGTGAGCCATTCCGGAATGGTTGTTGGAATACACTCCATTCGATCATAAATAAACGATGTTTTGAGGGTAAAATTTTGACCGGGTTTATTTGATGTTCTGAGATTAAAAAATCTTCTATCTCTATCTATCTATCTATCTATATATATATATATATATATAAAATTAAGTTGAGTTTTGTCCCATTAATTGCACATATTAAATGACTGATAACAAATAACCTAATATATACTTCATCTGTTAATTAAAAGTTAAAACATGTCACTTTAGAGTTTTGCACAATTCTTAAGAAAATAAACAAAAATACATTTATACCCCTAATTATTACTCTACCTTTTTTTTTTTTTTAAAACTACAACTAACATAAGTATGTGGCAAAATACCTAAAATGATATTTTTTTTAACAATATTTTTTCCTAAAATGACATGTTTTAATTAACGGAATGAGTATTAAATATTAGCACGAAAAATCAAATGACTCTTCTAGCATACTGGTTAAAGAATAGTTTCTATGTAAAAGGTCATTAGTTCAAGTCCCCTTGAATAGGTAAATAAATAGCGGCCATTCCGGGGTTCGAACCGGGGACCTATGAGTAATACCCACAAGTCCTTTCCGGTGAGCCATTCCGGAATGGTTTGTTCAAGTCCCCTTGACTACACTATTTTTACACTTTTTAAACTATATTAGTTTAATGCCTTAAATCTACTAGATAAAAATAATCTATAATATTTAATCGTTATAAAAATCCTAATAGTTTATTATATAATATAATTATAATAGTTTTTGATGTAGTGACATAACTATAAATATTTTTTATCTAAAAAAAAGTTTTTAAAAAAAAAATTAAATACCTTATATTTAACTAATGGACATGTTGTCATTATATAACATATATCACTTGTGTTTAATATTATTAAATGAATACAAAGATAGAATATTGTCTTACTTTATATTAATGTCAAAACATTGATAATCAATCATAAGTTAGTTGTCTTTACAAAATAAATATTTATTATTGTGATTAAATAAATGTTGTAAAAAATAAAGAATAAATAATTCTATACAAATTAAGTGGTCATCATTTGCCAAAATAAAATGAATATTTTTACAAAATATTTTAAATTGCCATAAAAATGATCAGTTCTATTAAATGTAGTATAACAATAAATATTGTATATGCTAATTAAATTATCTAACTTAACTAATAAATAATAAAATCAGTATATGAAAGATTGTAATATAAAAGTAATAATAGAGAGTATATAGAAGCATAGTTACATTAATATGTAAATAATATTTTTCAAAGATGTCACATACGTAGCATAAAGGAGTTAAAGTACGACATAAAAATAATGTACCGCACTACCTTCTAGTGATATTATAATAGTTAGGATAGAGGTGATTTGATGTCAAACACTTATTTAAAAAAAAACTTTTGGGAGTACGTAGTATATTCTTTATATTTTGTACTCTACAACTCTTCACTTACCCGCTAATTGTATTTGCAGATTTGAGTAAGTGGATGATATTTTCTTCAACCTCTTCATTTTGATCCGAGCTTGTTTCATCTATTCCCCCAAACTCCAAATCAAGTAATGTAACTTATTCAAATCAAATAGACACCCCTAAACCAAAAGAGTGAGTTATGATGGTCTGCAATCGAAGAATGGGCTGAAGTTTAATCAAAGTTTGAGGGAATTGGGTGTATTTGTAATTTGAAACTTGTAAAATTTTGGCTCCAAGAAGTTTAAAGGTTTGCTTCATTTTTTTCAAAAAAAAAATCATCATAAGGAAATTTGAATGCATCTATCAGTTGTCCGTGCTTGGACAAAAAATTGATTTTTATTACTCTTGAGGAGGTTTCTTAATTTGCGCGTAAAATTATAAAACATCGTTTATTTTTGATCGGAGAGAGTAAGATTTATGACAAAACTTATTATGCACATTGCCTAAAGTTTCCAATAGCTAGGGTATTGAACCATTATGACAGGCCTAAGGTCGTTATGCCAAATCAAAGTAAATTCCTAAGATGCAAACTATAACAAGTATAGTAGGTAAGTTAGGGTCGAACCCACAGGGAAACAGAATCAATTGTAAAAGCAAGTATTATTACCCAAAAGTAACCGATTCAAGGGGGAGTTTTGTGTATAAGCAATGGTGACAGAACAAGTTGCAAATAAGAGGTTGCGAATATGTGATGGAAAAGTATCACACCAGGTAATTATCCGCACAACAATTGAGATGGTTCATCATCGCATTCTATGAATCTCAAGTTCTAATGTCCAGTAATTGTTCTCAATTCAGATCGTGTAATAGCTTCTAGTCCTAAAAGCACTTATCACCAAATTACAAGGGAAAACCTTCACCGAATAATAAAGCGATAGCATTCAAACATGAATTATAATGAGATACAAGCGATTCTAACAACCCGTTAAAATAGCCTGTAATCGAATCTCCTTCACAATCTACCACAAGCAACCCGCGTATGGTGATTATGTTTGCTACAATGAATCTACAATCCCAAACCTGGAATTGGAAACCCTAGCAATATGACTAGTATCGATAAACCTAGGTGATCAATCCAGATTAACCAATAATAAGCAATCAAGCGATAAGCTCAGGAGATCGAAACAATTAACAAAGGACGAACAAGAGTAGAATACTCACAACCAAATCAATTGAAGGCTTCAAAGAACCAAGTGTAACAAAGGAGAGTTAGTTCTCCATAGGGTTTGTGAGATGAACAAAAGGGAAAATACGTCTCTGGAAAATAACATAATTCTCTACTGCTGCCTTCTCGCAGTAATATAAACTAATTAAATCGGGTTTAACATCCCGTAAAAATATAAAAATATAATATTAAACTAATAAATTGAAGGGAAACTCGGATAGGAATCCGACTCCAGGGACCGACGCGGGCGCGCCAGGTAGCAGCGCGGGCGCGCCAGCCTCGTCTTCAACTCTTCCATCTGTTGGATAGACGCGGCCAATTCCTTCTTCAACGTGGTCGCGTCGGGTAGCAGCGCGGGCGCGCCAAGTGCAGCGCGGCCGTGTCAGACTCACAGTCTTCCAGCTGCTTCCGATCTTCTTCACTTCTGCAACTTGCATGATTTCTTCAACTTCTTCAACATGTTCCGAATCACCAAGTTCACACAAATATCTCTCATAATGACATGTAAGTGATGACAAAAACTACTAAATGCGCTATAGAATATATCGCATATCACATTACAATATGGAGGATATGAATGTGCGTATGAGGAAGATAAGCAATCTAAGTTTTTAGACTTTAATTTTGAAATAACAAATATCGAGTAAAAAATGTGTGAAAGAAATACTATTCCTGTTTAGAAATAGATGTTTGAATTTTGATACATTTTTAATGACCGAAAAACTATATATAATATAGATCACGAATTTGACTCCCCCTTTTTTTTAAGTAGGAGGTTATGAGGTTGTTGATTAATCCCCATAAGTCCAAGTCCTAGCCTGCAATTGACTCGAATCGGTAATTACACAAAGTGTAGGTGGTGAGATTTGTACGTACTCTTGATCTCTTACAAGGTCATATATATCTCCCTTACCGGCCACTAGAGCAAGGTCATTGGTGATTTCCCTTCTCTAATTATAATAGGATTAAGTATCTTTTCATAAATAAATAAAAAGGATTAAGTGTCTTATATATTATGAAGCGAAAAAAAAATATTGGGGCAATTACCATACAGGCCACGAAATTAGGCTATATTAGGAATCCGTCTCCCACCCTCTCCATATTTGGGATTTGTCCACCGAATTTTTCATCATGCTGAAATTTTTGTTTTCAGCAAAAAAAACAAAATTCCGCGAAATTTAGTTTTTTTTCTTTTTCCGCGTTTCCAGAGTTGCTGAAACGGAATTGCTGAAATCTTTGTGTCACCATCTGTTTCAGCAGTCTTTTTTTCGCTTTTTTTTTTGTGTTTCCAGAATTGCTGAAACCTCGATTTCAGCGTTGTAGTTGATGCTGAAACCCCGATTTCAGCAACGTTGCTGATGCTGAAATTGTTGCTAAAATCGTATTACGAGATATAAAATTTAGCCTATGCGGGATTCGAACCCACACATTTGTGCATAAGCACATTGCTCTACCATTGAGCTAAGCGACTTTTAAATGAGATTTAAAGTAAGTTCAACAACAACAATTTCAGCAAATTCTAGTTTTAAAGCAAGTTCAGCAACAACAATTTCAGCAAAAAGAACTCACCAAAAGAGTAAAAATATTCCTCTCACGATTCTAACTCCAAATTTTCTTCCACAACGTTGTTGTTGAAACCCCGATTTCAGCATTTTTGTTGTTGTTGAAACCCCGGTTTCATCAACTTTGTTGGTACTAAAACCGGAGTTTCAGCAAAATACTCTAAAGGAAATGAAAAGGCTATTTATTGACAAATTAAAAGACTAAACAAGTGGTTTCAAATTCTCGATATCTTTAGTCATGTGAGTAAATTAAGCTGAATCACACTTATTAACAACTAAGATTATAAGGAAACAGTTCTTATACAAAAGCAAGTAAAAAAATGCCTACAGAAGGGATCACAAGGTAGGAACTCTATGTTACAATCTAGGTAAACTGTAAGGAAGATGACTTCAAATAAGATGCAAATAAACTTACTGGAAGGAAGCCAAGAATTACTCTTCAACCTTCACATCCTTGAAGAGCACCTGAGCACCAAGGTCGAAAGCGGGACACTCGAAATGAAGATTTCGTCCAGATCCCGTCCGAAGATGATGAAACGACGGGAACTCGGAAGTAATAGGGAGATCGAGGAGAGAAGCAACCAGAGTCCACCTCCGCAGTCTCCACCTCCGCTTCCGCCGAATCTCCGTCGCCTCCACCTCTTGCCTGTCGCCATCGAATTGAAAGCTTCTGCGGCGGCGGAGCTCTTCGACAATGGAACGATCTGGAAAGATCTGGAGAGATGCGGAAACGGCCAAGGATGGAGAGAGATGCGGAAACGGCCATGGAAGCGATCCGGAGCAGGAGCGAGAACGGAAGGAGCGGATCTGGGCTGCCAGTTGCAAATCGGCGATTCAGAGGCGATTCAGATGCCGATTCAGAGGCGATTCACCGTCCCCTTCCTCTTCATCGTCACCGTCCTCACCGTCCCCTGGCCTTCCTCTTCGTCGTCGTCGTCCCCTTCCTCTTTATCGTCGGAATCTCAAAGCCGGAGATCGGAGATTCAGAGGCGATTCAGAGACGAGGTCGGAATCTGGCGATTTAGAGGCGATTCAGAGATCGGCGACGAGGTCGGAATCTCAAAGCCGGAGATCGATAGCCCTGGCCTTCCTCACCATCCCCTTCCTCTTCATCGTCGTTGTCTTCATCAACTGTCCATCGGGAGGATTTGATGCAAGGTCAAAAGACGGAGAGGATTTGGGGGTTTTTTATTTTGGTGCTGAAACAACGAGGGATTGGGGATTAGGTTAAGATTGGAGGGGTAATTTTGTCCAGAAAATTTTAGGTGGACAAATCTCCAAATTGCCACACTTGGGGGACACTCCCTAAATATGATCAAAAATTTGCGCCTTCGGCACAAATTTTCTCATAAATATTTTGTACATTAAAAAAACAAAACAAATCATAAGTGGCACTTTAACTAGTAGAAAATGAAAAGGCCAAATAAAACAAGATGTTGACAACTCGTGTCCATGTTCGAGGAAACCAAATGCAATGTACCATTTTTTTTGTCAACCCTAAATGAATATACTAATTGAGAAGAATTTTCCACAAACACAAAAAAAAAAAGATTAAAATAAAAATTAAGGCACTTTACATAATTGACTAATTCTATTCCATCTCGTTAGAATATATCAAAAATAAATAAATCAAATATAAACTTCTCTAACTAATTTTGTCCTCTACACATTTTTCTGACCCTTTCACATAAAACTTCAAAAAGGCCAAATAAAATCCCTAAAACACATCCTCTTCTTTTTTTTAGCTAGACTGAAAATTAGGCATAATCCATTTTAATTAACTAATTAATACTTAATTAATGTCCTCTAAAGCTTTGGATGGGTCTTTGGCCTTGCTCTTGAGCAAATGGGGCTTCAGCATCTCAACATGGTGTTGCTTTACTGGCTTTACAAAGAACTCCTCAGCTCCTCCTTCCAAACACCTAATCAAATCAATTAATACACAATTAGTGATAGTTAATTGTGTTGTTAATACAAAAAAAACCTAATCTATTTATATCAATAATAAAATGGCTGTAATTACTCACATGTTAATACGAGAAGGAATTTGTTCAGATGACATGATCACCACTGGAATGTCCTTCAAATTCTTCGAACCCTAAAATCGCGTCGAAAAACAACATTATTAGTATAATAATTAACGATTAATAAAAATTAATATTAATAATATAAGTAATTAACTTAATTACCTTTACTTTCATGAGGAGCTCGTAGCCTGTTAGCCCGGGCATACAATAATCGGTGATAATCATATCAATTTCCTACAAACCCAATTTAAACCGCGGTTAATCGATTATTAACTAAAGAATAAAGATACATTAAGGGCTCATTTGATTTAAATTTTAAAAAGATAAAAGGGAAATAAAATGAACGTAGTCCCGTTACAGTTTAAGATACCTTGATAAAAAATAAAAAAAAAAAAAAAAAAAATCATTAGCCCTCTTATCTTATTTTTTTAAGCACAAAAAATGTATACCTGGTGGTGGTGATTTTCAGAGTCTGCATCGTCTAAACCGAGTAATTCCAAGGCCTTAATCCCCGAATCTACGGCGGTAACTGCAAATAAAAATGACTCAATTCACTAATTCAAGTCATTAAGCTAATATTAAACAATGCAATTAACCAAAGGGATGATTAATTAATCACCATGGAAGGAGCTTTTCTTCAAGAACTTCTCGATGATCAGCCGATCGGTGGCGGTGTCGTCGACGGCGAGAACATGGAACCCGGTTCGCACATCCATGTTGTTTCCAAGGGATTTTCTTGATGAATTTCTAAGAGTATTTAAATTGAATGAGGAAAAAATGTGGTGTTTACTTAAGAGCTTTGATTTTGTGTTGTAGTTTGTTGTTGTTGGTGGTTTATGAGGCCGAGATAGAAGCAAATTTATAGGAACCCGGTTTGACTAAAATTAGAGAAATTATTTTTCTTTTGGGAGGATCGAATAGTTTGGTGATTTATTATTTTTTTATGTTTTAAAAAATATTATTTCGGTCTACATGAGGCAAAAAAATAATTCGATTATATTCTCATGAATCTTTCAGGATCCCCAATATCTCATTTTTTTGCTTATCCCATTTGATTTTCCTTAGCTTATAAGCCGAACTGATATTTGAACAGTGAATTTATCATCAAATACGTTACGATTTTCAAAATCGTAAAAAATGCTACTATCACGGTTTTGAAAAACGTAAAACATTACGGGCTTACTTATATTGATGTGATGAGTTTATTGGCCGGTGTGATAAGTTTATTAAATTCGAGCCTACGGTTTTCAAAACTTTGATCGATTGATGATGATGTTTGCGAGTCGATTATTTTGAGAATTGATTTTAGGCCTCTACCTATTAAATGTTATACGGTTTTAGACATAGTGAACAATTAAACTTTTTACGACTTTTGAAACTGTAACCGCTACCGTGCAACTAGCCAGATTTTCACTTAGATCTATGAAGTTGGTAAAATAACTAACTCCATGTAAAGTTAGTTAAATCTTAACAACTCAATTCTAAATAAGTGGTTTATATTTAAATTAATTTAGCCATTTTTTTTTAATAATTAATAGGTTTCTATAGAGCAATTTTAAATGTTCCTATAGTAGGCCTCCCTGAGTACCTGTCCCTGTAAACCAGTGAAGCCCGGCCCATCGAAGAAGCCCATCGAAGAAGGCGGTGGTAAGGGGGCTAGGGTTAGGGTTTCATACAACCAACTACGCAACCCAAAATAAGAAAAGGTGAGTTAGATCTCTCTGGAGAAACGAGACGAGAGGGCAGCGATCAACAATGGCGTCGAGAGTTGTGGCGAAGCCGAAAGGCAAAGGAGGGAAGGGATCCAAGGGGGATGACGATTCCGTGTTGAAATCGTTCAAGGTGTGGAGCAACTGGGGACTCAAGAAGGCTAAAGTGGCTGTTCACTATGGATTCATCCCCCTCATCATCGTCATCGGCATGAATTCGGAGCCAAAGCCTCAGCTTTACAACCTCCTCAGTCCCGTCTGATCCTCCCGCTTCTTTCTCGGTATTCGTCGAATCCTCATCATCTCGATTTCTTCTTCGTCTTCTTCGTATCGTGATCACTGGATCAGTTTGCTGTTTATTTCCCTTCCCCGATCTGATTAGGTCATCTTACTAAACCATCTATGTAGCAATGTATCAGCTTTGATCAATGAAAGCTATATTTTCCTGTTATACCTGTGTTGTGATTCTGATTCTTAATTGCTCGATTTTGCTTCAAATTTGGGATTGGAATTTGGCAGTTGATTTTGGACAGTAGAAGCTCTGCTTTGTTTGATTGTTTCTGCTTGGTTTTCATTCCCAGTTCACAAACTGTGTCGGTTTCTGTAGAAGCTCTGCTTGGACGTTTGGACTAAGGAAACAGATCATCACTCTTTCAAACCCAAAGTAGATAGATAAGATAATAAAAAATAAAATTGACTTTTGAAAAAATGTTCTTTTCTCTATCTGAATTACTAACAACCTTTGAAGAAAATCAAGGGTATGATTCAGTAAACTACTGAATGATCTGTTGCTATTAAATTGCAAGTAGTTTTCAAGGGAAGAAATCAATATGGATATGATTTGCTGCTGCAAGTTTGTTTATTTTTGGTGCAGTACACAACTCATGATCTCAGAGAGAATATATAATGATTAATAAAGATGGATATACGATGGCATTCGTGCTTATGCAATTACGAAGCATCCCGTGATTTTATTTTTTATTATTAATTTTTTGATAAGATAAGAATTCAAGGGTCGGACAGACCCCTCGAAAATATATGACCGTCAAAACATACATGAAAAAAAAAAAGAAAAAGAAGAAGAAGTGCAAACCAGGTAATGACAAGCAAACAATTCTGTATGACCAAGCAAACCTAATCCTATCATGTTGGGGACAATATAGACTACGAACCGAAACCAAGTGTCACCAAGCTCGTTGGCAAGTGGTACATCCGGATAACGGAGACGCCTCGATACACATCGCCTTGACCCCCGTCAGACCCGCAGGTTGGGGACAACATAGACTACGAACCGAAACCATGTGTCACCAAACTCGTTGGCAAGTGGTACATCCGGATAACGGAGACGCCTCGATACACAACGCCTCGACCCCCGCCAAACCCGACTCTGAGACGTAGACCAACCAAAAAAACAAACAGCCGAAAACCACCAAGTACAAAGCACATGAAAACCCGAACGGGATTTTATTGGGCCCTTTGGGGATTTAAACAAACCCTTACGGGATTTAGTTTCAACCCTTATCGGGTAGGTTTACTCAAATCGGTTTTAATATATAAAGAAAAATTATATATTTAAACCGATAGATTTTTTTTTTTAATATAATAAAACTCTGGGCTACCTCGGGCCTAAGGTAACACCTTGGGCCCGATGCACAATATTCCAGGCCCAACCAAAACACAAGCCTTGCACGGCAAGGTCAGTCCAGGAGACCAGATGCACACCGTCGGCGACAAAAGCGACGGACGGCACCACGACGGCGACCAGAGGGATGGTGGCCAACGACGAAGAATAAGCAATGGGAAAACAAAAACGTAGAGGTCGAGATGGAAGACAAGCCCCACGGCAGAAACGAAACATTCCGCCTCGATACACACCGCCCCTGGAGAAAAAGAATCCGCTAGACACCCAAGAATCAGGGCCACAAAATCGAAACGAAGAGAAACGAAATCGACCAAGTCGAAAACAGAAACGAAACATTCCGACCCAAATTCGAAACCTGGCGGGTGGTAGACCAGGGAAGGGAAGAACTTCTTCCCTTCCCTGGTGGGAGTGAAACCGGCATCGGCAAGGAAGTAAACGGGGGTAGACCAACACCGACCGGCGACGGAGGCTACGGGGAGGAAGATGACCCAATGCCCAAATTGAAGGCCGGTCACCCGGAAACAGGAAGAAAAGACATCCAAAACAGCACCAAAGGGACTGATTGCAACCAAATCAGGATGATTGAGGGCGGATTAGACGAAAAACAGTTGAGAAAGATAGGTTCCAGGACTGAATTTTGGGGGCGCGTGGGTTTGCGCCCAGTGCGTACTTTGTACCCAAAAGGGGTCTTTTTGTCCTCGCTCGTTACGTAGCATCCCATGAGATGTGAGATGGAGATAAATATATACTAATATTTTACATTTCCTTCTTATTCTGTAAATTTTAGAAAAAAATTCCCCTCAAAACACAAATTTTATATTATCAAAATAAAATACTAGTATATTATCTATGTTTGGCAAAATACGTAGTTTACTATTTGTTTTTTTAAGGATAGGAAAAACTCATTGCATTACTTAATTATTTCGTGCATAATTTAACTCAAATAAATATTTCATGCATAATTTAACTCTAAAAAAATTAGATTTACCGACTTGCTATTGGGACGGCCAAGTAAAAAAATTTATATTTATCGGCTTGCTATTGGGACGACCAAGTATCGCCAAATACATGGTACATTATCCGACTCCTGGTGTTGGTAAAGGTTTAGCCGACAGAGGCTCCCAGAGTCGACAAAATTTAGCATGTACAAGTATTCAAGTGGAGAACTTTTGACTATGTCGGTCGCTTAACACAACTTCAAGGGACATACTTTCAATATCTGTCGCTTGAATTATTGACATAGGGACGAGCTTCAACTTCAAGAGACAAACTTTGGACTATGTTGGTTGTTTGAAACAACTTCAAGGGACGAACTTTTAATATTCATCGCCTGAATGATTGTCAAAATCAATCGCCGACTTCGGATATCAGTGGTGCTTTGTCGACTCCGAAAGCCGATAACGGTGATAATGGCTATGCGGTTGGCGAGATATTGTCATTTGTCATCCCTATAACAAGACCCTGTTTTGTTTTTTTGATATACGATAAAATTTTGGAGTGTGTCAACCACAATTGTACCACTACCAAGGCTAGAGAAGCATTTGCAAGTTAAAAAAATTACAAAAAGTCACCCATAAATATGATTTCCTACGAAGTACTAAATAACCACCCATAACAGTAACCCGTGTGAGTTGTTGTAGCTGCAACAACGCTCTCGAACTCAGCCTCTTTTGTTGAACGTATCATTTTACCTGATTTCTTATCTAGTCTCATTAATATTGAGATGGGGCACTTGAACCTAGACTCCGCTAATAATATCTAATGGGCTTTTTAGCCCACCTTCTGATCAAAAAAATAAAAATAAACACACATAAGTCGGTAATCCTTGTGAGTATATTATTGATTCATAGACTATACCAAAAACTAATACTCCCTTCATTAATTAAAACTCGACGTTTTACTACGCACACTTTTTAGGTGTTAAAAACTATATAAAATATAAACTTTTTAAATATTTTTTTAAAATAATTTCATACTTATTAGTTATTACAATTAAGTATGAATTTATAAAAACAAATGTACAAAAATATAAATATTTTATATAGTTTTTGTCATTCTAAAAAAACGTGCATTAACAGTAAACAGTAAATTTTAATTAAAAGAGGGACTGAAGAAGTATTGATTAATTCATAGACTCCATCTCTAGTCTTTAATGAAGTTGCCTGAATGAATTATTGAAATCATCATATCTCTAAATTGTTGAACCTTCAAGCTATTGAATGAGTGTTGACTAGCTAATGGATGAAGAACGTTGATGTACGTCTTCAACACACTTTTGACCATTTTAGTTGACTTAATTTGTTCTATTAACAGGAAGTTGTGCCTGGTTATGTAAGGTGGTTTTCAGGAAAATTCGTGTGTGTGTGTGTGAGCATCATTTCGAACGAGATTCAGAAGCTCTAGGTCGGAACTCCAAAAAGACGAATCGAAAGTCAAATCCATGTGTGTAAGTCAATCGACCGCTTTGATGGTCTCTCTGAAGATGTGAAAAACGGAGACCATCTCAAAAGAACCAAGCAAAAGAAGAGCCCCCAAAATAAGAATTTCAATCTCCTAGGGGGGCTTCCAACTCATTTGGTCTCATTCATAATTGTGAGACAATCACCTTCCACAACAAGTCTTCGAAAACCCCTTCTTTGAGCTTCCATAAAAATTGAGCTTGATATTGGGACGACCAAGTATCGTCAAATATACGGTACGTTATCCGACTCCTGGTGTTCGTAAAAGGTTTAGTCGACACATGCTTCTAGAGTCGACAAAATTTAGAATGTACGAGTATTCAAGGGATGAACTTTAGACTATGTTGGTCGCTTAACACAACTTTAAGGGACGAGCTTTCAATATCCGTCACTTGAATTATTGACATAAGGACAAACTTCAAGAGACGAATTTTAAACTACGTTGGTCGCTTGAAACAACTTCAAGAGACGAACTTTTAATGTTCGTCGCCTGAATGATTGACATAATCAATTGCTGACTTCGGATGTCGGTGGTGGTAAAAGCTTTGTCGACTCCGAAAGCCAATAACGGTGATGATGACCTTGCAGTTGACGAGATAATTGTCGTCCCTATAACAAGGCCATGTTTTTTATTTTTATTTTTTGATACACGACATAATTTTGGGACGTGTCAACCACAATTGTACAACCACTCAAAAGCATCTTTTCGAACGAGAGTCATAAACTCTAGGTCGGAACTCCAAGAAGACAAATAGGCAGTCAAAGCAATGTGTGTAAGTCGATCGACCGCTTTGTTGGCCTCCCTAAAGATGTGGAAAACGGAGACCGTCTCAAAGGAACCAAGCAGAAGAAGAGCACCCGAAATAAGAATTTCAATCTTCTGGGGGCTTACATGCTCCTTTGATCGCATTCACAATTGTGAGACAATCAACTTCCATAACAAGTGTTTGAAACCCCCTTCTATAAGCTTCCATCAACCCGAGATGCAGTTCAACTACCTCGACATGGAAAGTAGACAACTTCCTGCATTTTCTAGCTTCGCAAGCGATTAGCCTCCCTTCGACGTCACGAATCACGAAACCCGTAGAAGCACACTCAGAAGAAGATTTAGCACCATCAAAATTGAGTTTGAAAACACCTTCCTCGGGCTTTCACTGTCCAATGATGTTTCTCTGGCGATGGTTACTCTTTGGTTTGATTGCTCTTGTTTTTCCGTCTTCTTCATCTAGTTCTTTCTATTTAGTTTTTATTTTATTTTCCAGTTTTTATGTGCATGGTTTTCCTGATTACTATCAATTCATCTATTGCTCTTAGATTTTAGTTTTCAAATATGATCTTCTTTATCTTAGTCCAAATACACCACCACGTGAAGGAAAGGGTGCCTTTTTGTTCATAATTTAGGTGTCGAAAGATTTCGTAAATGTCAAAGTTCATGTGTTCTCTACATTAAATGGCAAAGTTTGCATATCTCCCAAAGTTTACGTTACTTATCAACTCGTGAGATGAGGATGAGGATGAATCGTAAAAGCATCAACAACGTTGGGAGTTAAGTTTTCCAATTTCACTCTTGTTTATCTATTGGACAAGTATAACGTTGTGACTTGTGACAACTTTTTCCATTATTGAAGTTGCTCTGAAAGTTGTAAAGTCGATTTTATTGTTTTTCATTCGGAAAAACCTACTTTTACACTCCCAATAATAAGCTTCCACGTATTATGAAACCTTTTTTTTTTCTTCATGAAGTGTTAAAAAGCCCCATCATTCTACTCTCTCACATCGCTTCAACTCCTACCTTGCAACTGCTCACTCACACTCTGCATCTGCTCACCCTCATAGATGTTATTTTCGTTGCTTCAATTTCTCTCTGTATGCTGTTGTTCTTAATATAAACCATAATCTCATTCATTTGTAATCGTTAGGGATCATTCGTGAAAATTTGCTAGTTGAACGATAGAATTTGCAAGTTTCTATTTACTGTTTTGATTTGCTTTCACCTCCACTATCATTTACACAGTCACCTAATTTCCCATACAAACGAAGGACATATCATGGAGGTTGAGCAACGAGGCTAGAGAGCATGGTGTGTAACTAAAGCAGATGAGATGGTGGTAGTAGGTTTGGACATCGAGGCCAACAAGGTCGCTGCCATCGGAGATGGAGGTGAGGTGTGTGTGTGTGTGTGTGTGTGTGAGAGAGAGAGAGAGAGAGAGAGAGAGAGAGAGATGGAGTTAGGACGAGACGAGAAATAGAAGATGAAGTCTTTGTAATTTTTTTTAAATGTCACATGGTTTAATTTCTTTTAAGTTTTAGTGTAAAATGTGATGAAATTTAGTGTAAACGTATTACTGTTCTTTTCATTTACACTGCATTGTTTTTAAATAAAAACTAACTTGTTTAAAACAAGGACGATGATACATTTACACTTAATGTAAACAAAATAATTTCACACTTCCAACAATACTTGGCCATGTGGAAGACACTGGAAAAAAAGTGAAAAATGAGAAACCGAATAGGGGATGATGTAACCTTGCAATTTTCAAACACTACACAACCTACACTCTTCACTACAAAAAAAAAACTACACCTTCCCAATCCCTCCTCGTCCTCGCCGCCCACCGGAATCCTCCAATTCCATATCCAGATTCGGTTTCGATAGCTCTAAACCGATTTCAAGGTGCTGAGGCTTTTGTTGTCTAGTGATGCTTTTAAGATTCCATATTGTAAATCGTTCCTCGTTCGAGATGGTCAATGGAGGAATCCAGCCTCAAATCGAGCCAATTTTTCCCCATCGAATCGTTTCCATGACGAAGTTGCTATGAGAACAGAACCATTCATTTGATGGTCACAACATCTGATTCATACTGCACCTTGTTGGAGTTGGATTGAAAACCATGGATCTCTCCAAGGAAGTCAGTCGTGGTTCGTACAAGAGGATGGAGGTCTTTGTTCGTGAGGACGAATCATTCATCGTGATGTAGTTTTCGCCGGGAGGCTTGTGCGTGTCGAATGATCCACACCCACCACCTCTCTCCCTCAATCTCAAACCACGTCCAACCACCAAGTCTGCCACCACTTATCGAGAAGAGCGGTAATTAAGCACGACGACTTTGCTTAATCTGGGCAAATTGATGGCCGGGTTCAAATTCAAACCTTGTTGTAATTGATGTCCACTAAGTGAGATTTGGTTTAGTGGGTTGGAATAAGCCGAGGAGATGAAACGGCATTGCAAGACTCCTCAATTTTACTTTTCCAATTAATCGTTTTTACATTAATTATATAAATATATTTAAACATGTGTCTGATTTTAAGTGGAAGTGCAAAATTCAGTGGTTTACACTTACACCGAGTGTAAAATGAGACTTTTCCTTAAAACAATTATACAATAATATTTTTTTTCCTCTATGAAACGAGCCCAATATTGAATGATACTCCATCCGTTCGCGAAAACTTGTCATTTTAGAGTTTTGATTTTGTTCAAAAAAACTTATCACTTCAGATATTTTAATCATATATTTTCCCATTTTACCTCATTTATTTAACATTTGAATTACCTTGAAAGATGTGTGTACTTTGCTTTGAGATAATTAAGACAAAAGTAGGAGAAGTTTAGGTAGTTTAAATATTTCTTAAATATTGTGTCCGAAGCTAAAGTGACAAGTTTTTGCGAACGGATGGAGTAAAAGTAAAGTCAGTGGAAAGTGAGATAAAATATTTATGTTTTCTCGTGGAGTCTGTTTTTCGAGTTTGAAGGTGATCCTTCCTCTTTCGAGGAAGAACTCATTTTCTTTTCAAACAGAAGGCAATTTTCATGAAAGGGTGTCAAACAATTAAACATACCACAACCTATTAAAAAATTAAACCCGTCAAGATGAAGCAAACACATTGAACATCATAAGTCATGAAAGGGCAACCTTGCTCCTTTCTAATTACACATAAATTATTCATAACAGATTACACATAAATTATTCATAATACAGATTCTAGTTTCAGATTCAGTGGAAGGTTTCCCTTTATATTCCTCAACTCGTATCATCTTCTTCCTTGGTCCTAATTCACGAAAAAAGCAGAAAACCAAAATCTCATCCAGGTGTATAGATTGAGAACTAAACGAAACCGAATTCGATTTGGAATCATCAAAAACTTGGCACTAAAAGAAGCAATTCAACAAAGTTTGCATTACAAACATGATCAATCAATCAAACGATCAATTGAACTACTTTCCATCAAAATGCACACAAATTAACATACCAAATCGGGCTTTCGGTCTCTCAAATTCATCCTTTCCATAGCTAAGAGGTCATCAGCCCTCCTCCTGAATTCAGCTTCCGAAACCTCAGAGCTAGAAGAACACCAGTTCAAGGGCTCCTCATAGCTGTGTTGCTCATCCCTGATTTCTTGAATCCAGCAAGGGCTGTTGAAACCCTCAAATTAATTTGCAGCATAAACCCCCCAAATTGAAACCTATGTAAAGCGAAAACCCAATGAATCCTAGACTAAACCACAAATTAAAACCCTCTAATTCGTAACCTAACACCCCCCAATTGAAACATAAACCATAGCATGAACACCCAAAATGAAACTCTAATTCTATGAGAATAACCCTCAAATCAAATGGTAAAATTTTTTACCTCTTGATGTGTCTGCCCTCCTCTTCTCTTGATCGAGCATCGTATGGCGGTTTAATTGGCATCATAGTGGAGCGGTTTACCTAGCCTCACTTTCAGCCTCCTCGGGAGTCACCGTCGGATCCTCGACGGACGCGTTGTCATCGGCCCCAGCCTCACTTTCAGCCTTGGTGTTGGCGTTGAAGTCGTTGGTTGGTCGAGGAGTTATCGAGGAGTCTGGAACCGCTTCTCCACTTGCTCCCGCACGACCACTCTCTTCCACATGTCGCGGTAAGTGTCGCCGGTGCCGGAGCTAGCTAATCCTTCGACGGAAGCGCAAATCGGGCGGGATCTGAAGCAGTAAACCTCGCTCAATCCTAGCCATCTACAATCGTCCCATCACCGCATTCAACTCATTCGCTCCCTCTCTCTTGATCATTAGAAAAGCTTTGGTACAACTCGTGAGAGAGGAAGAGATGGTGGGTAATTGTGTTGCCCTAATTTCAGGAAAAGAAAACCGATTTTACGAGGAAGCAGTTCAGGGATTGAAGCGGTTGAGGAAAGAACGTGGGAGAAAGGCTGGAAATTAGAACTTCTTAGTTTTACTCATGGAATGACACGTGGTGCAATTTTTTGCAAAGACTTTGCTTCTGTTTTTATAAGTATAAGGGGTGGATTTTTTTAATTTTTTTAAAAAATTAAATAAACGGATTTTTCGCCAGGTAACCCTGAGGTCTTGCATATTTCGCGTGATAACCAACTTTTTTTACATATTTCGCCAAATAACCCCGAGGTTTTAGTTTTTTCCGCCAAATAACCCTAAGGTTTTATCTTTTTCGCCAAATAACCCTGTATCCCAAATTCACGTTTTTTTTTTTTTAATAATTCCTTTGTTAAATAACATTTAAAAAAAAACTACCTAGCTGGTGAATTTGGGAGATTGACCCTGGCAATGAATGAGTACAAATCGAAAAAAAACTGACATCATTAGAAGTAAACAGAAGCAATGGTTTCTCAACATCTTAAAGCAATAAGAAATCAACCATACACTGCAAAATGGGCTAATGCTGGACAATATTTAGTAGGAAATCCACACAACCAAGTCAAAAGAAGGCAATCCAAATCAACCTTAACATAAGAAAGACACAACCAAGTCAAAAGAAAGCAATCCAAATCTTAGCCTTAACATAAAAAAGGCACCCATGATACGAACAACGACTATTGACTTCCCGTATTCCATGGGGCTAAGCGGAGACAAAGGAATTCAATTTGAGCGGAGACAAAGGAAGAAAGAGAAGAAGAAAACAACCAATGAAGAACAACTCCAAGATGTGATGTGAGTGTACTTTGCTTTGAGATAATTAAGACAAAAGTAGGGGGAGTTTAGGTAGTTTAAATATTTCTTAAATATTGTGTCCGAAGCTAAAATGACAAGTTTTTGCGAACGGATGGAGTAAAAAGTAAAGTTCGTGGAAAGTGAGAGAAAATATTTGGACCTAACCTTTTAAATTAGAAGTCTATGTATTATAAAGTGGTAGAGCCATATTTATGTTTTCCCGTAGAAAGCCACTTAGACGATCAATAGTTGAGTATAAATATACAAATGTTTATTTATTTTTGTGGCTCCATTTTTTTTTTTGATTAGGTAAAGATTCAGTTACCCACAAATGAGTGAGTTTAACCGAAAGCATCCTTTCGGATGAGGTCCATAAGACCGGGATCAGTTGTATATGCTCTCATACTAGAGCGGTAGTGGCTAAGGTGTGCAACCTTATCAGCCACTTTATTACCACTACGGTAAATATGAGAAAAGAAGACGGACTTAAAGTGTCGGAGAAGACATTTCACGTCCGAAAGCAGAAGTTCAATTTCCCACGGACATGCAATTCCTTTTTTGAAATAGTTAATTATTATTAGAGAATCTCCTTCGATAATAAGATTTTCTACGTTAAGATCAATTGCTCGGAGTATACCTTCTCGAAGGGCTAGTCCTTCGGCCATAATTGGGGTTTGTATGCCAGTTTGCTTTCCTCCTATTTCTACCGGATTTCCTTTAGCGTCCCGAATAATGAACCCTATGGAAGATTCTTTGTTGGGTTTTTCCGCTCCATCAAAATTTAGTTTATGATATCTATTTGGCGGTTTTCTCCATTTGGCTGCTCTTTTAATTGGTTTGTCTCGCAGAATTTTCTCGCTAGTTGGTTTAAATATCTTCCTTCGAGTGAACTCTTTATTTTCTTGATTAGCCGACTCCCAATTTGATTTTTGTGTATAGACTTGCTTATTAAAACCATCCAAAGATGGCAACTTTTCATTCCTGAAAATGTATCTATTTCGTGTATTCCACACCGTCCACCAGCTGAATGCTAGTTCAGTCTTTTCCTTACCAGAGAGGGATTGTCCAAAGTAGGACATCACTTGTCTGAGGTTTCTAGACGTAGATATAATTCTGTTTACTTGGACCATGTGTCGTGGATGTAGGTTATGGGAAAACTCACAAAATCTGCACTAAAAAAATAGGTGAATCGCATCTTCATTGTGGTGATTACATATCGAGCAGTATGGGGGAACCGCAACTCCTCTAGCAGCAAGTCTTCCGGCGGTTGGGAGGCCGTTATGGCCCAGTTTCCACATAAAATTTTTAATTTTTGGGGGAGCATTAACCCCCCAGACCCAATCACATTCATCTTTGTATTCATTTGAGGATTGTGTACAATGGTTGTAAGCACTAGATGTGGTGAACCAACCTTTTTTCGCAGGCCCCCAGTACAGCCGATCCTCAATCGGGTGAAATGGAAGGGGAGTCGCTATGATTTGGTCGGTAGTTTCTTGGTCCAAAACTGATCTCAATTTATCATAATTCCACTTATTATTGGTAATGCATTCACTGACTTTCTCATTGATGTCAATTGACTCAATTCTATCTAGGCAGATGCAATTCTGTATTAGTTTTGATTTTTGTAACCAGTTGTCCTTCCAGAAACAGATCGTCCTTCCATTGCCCACAACCCATGCCAGCCCACGCTTAAATTCTGGTATAAGTGAACTTAATTTGGCCCATTGCCAGGATGAGTTACCAACCTTTTTATAATTTAACAGATTTTCAGTTTTGAGATACTTATAGTGAATAATTTTTACCCATGTATTGTCTGGCTCTGCCAATATTTTCCAGAGAAGCTTTAACTGAAGTGCATCGTTCATGTGTTTTGACTTTCGGAGACCCATTCCTCCCTGATGTTTTTGTTGACAAATTTTGTCCCAGCTAATGAGCGGTTTGTAGCTTAGATCCTTATTCCAAAAGAAAGACCTATTAATTTGATCTAATTTGTTATGAATGTGGGATGGGAGCATGAAGTTTTGCATATCATATAGGGGTTTTGATGATAAATTCGATGCAATAAGCGTCGCTCGTCCTTGCTGTGATAGGGAATCAGCTCTCCATTTTGTTAGCTGGTTTGCGGATTGGATGACTATTTCTTCAAATGTAGATTTGTTTACTCTACCGTTAATTATGGGACACCCTAGATACTTATCCAGATTTATCTCCTTTGATATACTCAAGCATCCTTCAATAAGCGGGATTCTGGTTCTGGGTATACCGGTGGTGACTTGGAAAGCCGATTTATGATAATTAACTTTTTGTCCTGACATTGCACAGTATTGGTCGATAGTGTCTTTAACCTTTTGGCAAGCAGTTAGGTTACCTTTAGAAAAAATAATTATGTCATCTGCAAATACGAGGAATGGGATGCGGGGGATTTGTAGCCCACAGGGAAACCCAATCAACTTTTCTATAGAATTTGCTTCCCTTTGAAGTTTTCTCGCTAAGACTTCTGCTCCGAGGATAAACAAGAATGGGGAGAGGGGGTCGCCCTGACGAATGCCTCTTGATGGCTTAAAAATTGAGGTTGGTTCGTTGTTGACCAGAACAGAAAAAGATACCGTGGTTACACACTCCATAATCAGGTCTACAAACTTCTGATGGAATCCAAACTTTAGCAGGACTAATCGAGTAAAATTCCAATCAACCCTGTCATAGGCTTTTTCCATGTCTAATTTAATTGCTAGCCATCCATCTTTTCCTTTTCTATTTCGAAAAGAATGGAATATTTCATGTGCTATGAGGACATTATCTTGGATTGATCTATCGGCCACAAACGCACCTTGAAGCGGGTGAATGAGTTTTCCCATGACTAACTTTAGTCTTTCAGTTAAAATTTTGGAAATAATTTTATATAATGTTGAGCATAAGCTAATAGGTCTGTAATCCGAACTTTTGCATGGATTTTCACATTTTGGCAGGAGAGTGATAAAAGTGTGGTTTATTTGTCGTAGTATTTTTCCAGAGTGGAAAAAACCTTTCACTGCACATATTATGTCATTTCCAATTATGTCCCAGTAATTTTTATAAAATTCTGCTGTCATGCCGTCCGGTCCCGGAGATTTATTTGATCCTAGATTGAATACAGCCCTTTTGATTTCGCCATTGGATGGTGACGCAATAAGGGACTCATTTTCTTCATAAGTGATTTCGTTACTAATGACGTCAAGATATGGGATTAGGCTAATAGTGTTATCCATACTGCTTGTAAATCGCCGTTCGAAATCTTTCTGGAGCTCCTCCCTTATATTAGTACTCCCGGTAATGTGTGTCCCATCTGCCGAAGTAAGGCTTTTGATTATTTTCTATTTCTTCTCCCTGTTGCTACCCGGTGATAATACGCAGTGTTAGAATCGGCTAGCACGAGATGATTTGCCTTGGCTCGTTGGCTCCAGAAAGCTTTTTGATATTGCAGTAAACTCTCTTTCTTTTTAATAAGCATTTTCTCTTTTTGAGTTGTGTTTCTCGCTTGGGATGTATTGTCCGTACGTTGAATCTCAATAAGTTTTTTCTCCACTTCAGCTAATTGACGAAATATATTTCCAAATGTTGTCTTATTCCAATCTTTTGCCTTCTTTTTTAGAATCTTAGTTTTGTATATTACTTTAAACATTGCAGACCCCTGACACGAGGCCCGCCATGATTGTTTGACTATATTCCGAAATTCTTTTCTTTGCATCCACACGTTCTCAAATTTAAAGGGTGATGGTTTAAATTCATTCACCGTTGTTATCTCTATATATATAGGGCAGTGATCAGATAATGAGAAAGCACCGTTAATTGTTTGTAGTTCTGGAAATGTTTCTAGCATTTGGTGGTGGACCAGGACTCTATCCAGTGTTTCCAATATATTGTCTTCACCATCTACTTTCTTTCGCCATGTGAATAAATTTCCGGTCGTAGGAAGATCAATAAGAGAGCATATATTTTTAAAATTTGTAAGTCGTTGAAACCTTCGTCCATTATTCTCTGCTCCACCCGATTTCTCTATACTTGATCCTATCTCATTTAAATCCCCGATTATCATACATGGTCTTGTTTCATTAACTATTAAGTTTGTCAAAGTATCCTAGAAGGAGTCTTTGTTGTTTTCTTGTGGAGGCCCATACACAATATAAATAGAGCAGAAGAAGTTTTTCTCAGAATTTTCGTAGTTAAGACCGATAATACGCGACAGATGGATGTTTACTGAGATCTGTTCATTTGAGAGCTTGTTCTCATTCCATAGTACGCCGAGGCCACCGGCACGACCACACGCCGGGGACCAAACGGTATTAGTAAACCCAATATTCCTCCATGTTTTCTCATCCGGAATTTTTTCAGTTTTAGTTTCTGCGAGGGCGATTAATTGTATGTGGTCATTGATCCGCATGGCTTTGAGTTCTGCCCATAGGTTCTTATTACCGATTCCTCTAGCATTCCAAAAGCAGATTTTCATGATAAACTACTCATAAGCCCATACCTACCCGGATATGTAGGAACATGGGCCAGAAACATTTTCCTCAATAAGATTTTAAATTTTTGCGAATTTTTGAAAACTAATTTTATCTTTATAACAATAAATCTGGTCGTATGGTTTTTACTATTTATTACTTTGCACTCTATTTCTCTTGAGGTATACATATGTTTTAATCTTTGAAATTCAATTTTTGCCTTTATACAATCATTTGAGTGATTGTGGATGTTAAGAGTATCGTCTAAGTATATTATATTTTGCTTATATGGGTAATAATTGGTGATGTATGTTACGTTTCTTCTTTTCAAGTGTTGTTTGGAAATTAATGGATATAGAGTTTTAAGGATATATTGGACAATGAAGCAATAACAATGGTGTTTTAGCCTTTCAAGGTGTGGATAACTATTATACTTAGTTATGCTATGAATAATTGACTTTATAATTTTTATCTTAAGCTGACTAGCCCAGAACGGGTGGATTTCAAGCAAACTACCAATGTGAATTGCCCTGTTACTCCTTTTAAATAAATCTAAACTGCCCAAGGGATCAGATACAATTAAAGAAATAAACTTAACTCGAATAAATACCACTAGAAATCTCCATTTTTGATTAATTACTGATAGAGAACGCATCTCACAAGTAGCTACATACTTCTTATCTAGATAATATTGGGTGAACATCAATTTACAAGCAAAAGATACCCAAGACACATTGCAATTCATCATACGACACTTCATACTTAACCAACCGATAGCCTTAACCAGAAAAGATAATGCCCATTCATGACAACCTACTAGACATAGAACATTAAAGAGAAACATGATCATAAGAAAACCACCAGCTGACATAGGATCCAAAAGAGATGGTTTTGTTATTTTCATGGCAGGGAGGAGCAACCAACCATCAGACAGCTCGACCCATCGCCACCACACCCATGGTCTACTCATGCTTACCCTTCTTAGCGCTGCCACCCATCAGAGTAGGAGTGGAACAAGCGGAATCGCCCTCCTCGATCTTAATTTTACGCTTCCCAGACTCAGACTTAGAATTTCCCCCCATATCCAGCTGCTCAAGCTCTCTCGCCACTAATGGGGATGCATTAGGAGTATGGAAATACTCCTGGAAGGATGCAGCAAGGCGATCCGGCCTGGACAGGTCAGGCAAAGTGAATTCCACAGATGGCGGTACATTCAGAAGCAAGGCATCATAGTCGGCATGGGTTAATCCATGATCAACAAGTCCATCACCCATCAGTATCTCATCCATAAACTCATCCTCATCAAACTCCATGTCGTCATCATCGTCGGCAGGCGACAACCCAAAAATAAGGATCGAGTTGCAATTCCGCTTTTGGAGGAGGAAGCTCATCATCTGGGGGAACAACCGCTAGTGGGAGGGGCATGACCATGGGCAAGGTTGGGGAGATAGCAGTAGCATCATGGATTTCCTCTTGAACAGCTACAAAATTGGTCCTAGAAGCATCAGCAGATCTTCCGGAGGACCTCGAGGGTGATGAATCAGAAGATATAGGCACATTCATCCCAAAGCATGACAATAGCTCAGATTTGGGATACCCAAACATGGGAGGAGGAATAGAGACAGGCTTCTTGGAAGCCACTTTGATCCACTCACCAGCAGTCTCCCTATCAGGCTCGCCATCATTGGCCACCTCCTCCTGCACAGGCGGCTACACAACAGGAGCAGGGGCATTGCAGAGGTTCCTCCTTGGACACTCATCAAAAGAGTGGTTAGCATCACCACAACTTCCAAAACCTTGAGGAAAATCCTCAAACCAAATAGGGAACGACTCAACCTCTCCCCGCTCATTAACAACAAACACCCTTTTTCCAGAAATCTGAGTAATATCAACCGATACACAGACCCGGGGGTACCTGTACCTTACCCCCTTAGAGTTGAAAGCAGCAATTTGGATAATCTGACCAAGGTTATTCTCCTCAACAATATCACGTAATATATCATCATGGACATATTTGGATGGTAACCCAGGAAACCGAATCCACAAATCAAGGATAGTGACAGGCTCCACCCATGGATCAAATTCCAGACTCCATGGACGAAGGAGGATTAGTTGGCCCGAGACATGGTAGGGGCGATTGTCCCAAACCATCAAGCGATCCTCAGCCATATCAAATCGCAACTCAAACCAGTTGTTTGCAACTGGAATGAGTTGGAAACCACCCGATAAAAACTTCCATACATACCTGATACGCTTTCTCACCTCCTTTGCCTCCATAGGGTCTCCAATAATGGTGGCAAAGAGGAAAGAGTGGTTTAAAGCCGAGATGTTTTCCTGGACCTTCCCTTGGAGCGCTATGAGCTTTTCTCGATTGATCGTCCTTCTCTTGAATCTCTTCTCAGCCTTTGACTTCAGTCTTTCCTTAAGAGCCTCATCGGAGACTGGAATCTCCTCAGGGAGTTTAGAGCCCTCCGGCATAGATATCCCCTTTCGGGTTTTAGACTTTTTAGGAGCAGGATCTTCTGCTACCATTGATTTTTTCCCCTTATCAACACCCGATGGTGCCATGAACAGAAACACAACAAGAAAACAATTAGAAGTTGATTTTTCAGAGAACTGTAAGAAGAAGAGAAGAGGAGTGAAGGTGCAAGGAAGGCTCCATTAGTTGATTTTGAGTAGAGCTAACAATGTTTGGATTAAGACAAAGAAGCTGCTGAACAAAAAAGAAGCTCTCTTTGAGAGCTTTTCCAAAAACGCTCGCCGACTTCGGCCGGGAACCTACATCTCCTTCGGGAGCCCTACATCTCCTTCGGGAGCCCTAATCCGGCTTCGACCGTCCTACCTCGGCTTCGGCCACCTCAACCCTGGCTCCGGCCTTCTCTACAACTCAGGGTGTCGCCACACCTTTGGCTCGGCGGCGGCGCTCCTCCCTGATGACAAACCTTTGTGGGTCGCCGCCTTATGTGTCGGTCACTTTATAGAACACAAAGTGTAAAACCCTAATCGGAAAATCAAGTTTTGGAGTGGAACAAAATCTGAAATCAAGTTGGGGCTTTTGTTTATCAAAGGGATTTTCTTCTTTTTTTCGTCAACCCCTTGTCCAGCCTTGTGTTGCTTACTCCGATCGCTTCTATTCTTGGACGAGTTGCTTACTCCGATCGCTTCTATACTGGGCTCACGTGTTGCTTCCCCTTCTCCGCCGCTGCCTGGTGGTGCGGGTGGGGCGCCGTTTGCCGGTATCGATTTCTATACCGTATATGCTCTCGACCCTAACTCATGGATCGCTTTGGGGCTTGAACCACTCAAATCTATCTCTGTCCACCCTTAGGCCGGCTTCGGCGAGCCACGGTTCGTCTGGTTGTTGATGCTCCGCCAAAATCTTGGGGTTCTCTTCCCGCTGTCTGGCCTCTCGAGTATCCCTCTCCCTTCGCCCAAATCAGAGCCCTCGACGGCGCGTCGGCGACGGCTCCTCGCTCTACTTGTTCTTCGCTTCAGATCCGCTAATCCATCATTTCCTCTTCCCCTTTGTGTATTCTCGTTCCGCTCAGTGCCGACGCCGCGCTTCCAGGCCGTCGTTGTTGTCCTTCTGCCGTGCGTGCTCGCCTTGGTGGTCGGTCACCAGTGCCGCCTATTCTGTTGCTATATTGCTATACCTTTGCACCCCTCGACAAGATGTAGAATTTAAAATAAAATAAAATTCAGTCTTCTTTTTCCAATCCCTTCTTAGTCTCGTTTGGGGTTGTAAATTCTAATTTACAAAATAAAATTATTCCTCTCCCTCCCGGTGCAGGCGTCTGTCCTACCTCGCCACTTCCTGCTCCCGTGGGCCGTGGGCTCGGTCTCGTCCGCGGTTTCTCGGCGTCCTCATCGCCACCGGTGGTTTTCGCTCTCGAGTCCGAGGTTGCCTGACAATGCCATGTTTGGCCCGATAACATGTCCTTTGGGCCCAAAGGAGCCCGGGTGAAAAAAATAAAATAAAAAAATTAAAATTAAATTATATTAAATCCCGAGAAGGCTTCAATTAAATCCCGAAAGGGTCTTTTGGTGCGTCGTACTATGGTGGTTCTCGGCTGTGAGTCTGGTTGTTCGTGGCGTTTTTCGTCTGAGTTGGAGCTCTGGCAACCGATGTCGGGTCTGGCTGGGGTCGAGGTAGCGTGTATCGAGGCGACTCCGCATTACGGAAATTTCCTTGGAGACTCGTCTTCACTGCCCACAGGGCTCCTGTTGTACCGCTAGCCAGCGGTGTCACTTCTTGGTGGTGCTTGGCGTCGGCTCCTGTCTACGTTGTCTCCAGCTTGGTGGGCTTAGTTCGCTTGTTCGACTGCATTTGCGTGTCTCCCTCCACTTGTACTGCACTTTTTTTTCCTGTTTCTATGTTGTATTTTCTATTTCTATGTTGTATGTTTAGACGGCTTGCCGTCTGCCGACTTTGTCGGCCTCTCGAGGTCCGGGCCTGTCCGGCCTCAATTATTTCCCAATCAAAAAAAAAAAAGAGTAGAGCTAACAATTCTAGCGGAGATCTTCTACACCATCTTCCCTACTCCCCTCCATACATCACAATAATATTTTAACATCTAATTAGTCTTTAAAAAAAATTAAATTTATAATACTAAAATCTATTTTTATATATTTATAAAATTTTATTTTAAAAAATTATCTTTTACAATTTTTAAAAATTAAAAAGTCAATAATTTACAACATACAATTATTCAAAATTTTAAAACATGATTTTTCAAAATAAAATTTTATAAACATGTAAAAATAGATGTTAGAGATATAAATATAATTTTTTAATTTTTTTTAAAAATTAAATAAATGTTAAAATAAAATAGCGGAGTAGGGAGGGGTGTAGAGAATGATGCAGAAAATCCGATCAAGAAAAAGAGTAGAGCTAACAAGAGCCAACCCGAACCCGAAACCCGATTCACCCGAAATCGATTTATCGACCTCTTACGAGAGATGAAACAAAAAAAAGAGCGGTCATTCGAATTGGTAAATAAAGAGCGATTATTCGAACCGGGAGGTGTGAAAAAAAAAAACACCCTGAGCTCAGGTTTTGCGTTTTTTTATCTGTGCTGGACTAACCTAAAAAACCTGAGCTCGTCTTCAGTCTTCGCTGTTCTCTACACCTGCGTGGGCCGCACGAAAGTCGCGGTCTGAGAAATGGCCACGCGATTTCTGTTTCGCGCCGGAGGGAAGCTGCTCCTTGCCTCCACCACCCTCGGCGTCGGAGTTGCCGGCGCCTCGGTTATAGCCTCCGACGATCCGCCGGCGACGCTTAAGCTCTACACCTCCGTCCCCGTACGCCTCTACAGGGACGCTGTCACCGCAGCCAGCATCGCCTACGGTATTTGCTCTCGCTCTCTGCTTTCCAAAGAAATTTCGAAGCGGTGTGCACACAATAGTTCAGTGTAGCAGTAACGGTACTTGTCATCTTCGGGAAGTTGTGATGGTTTATGGATCTATGGAGTCTCAATTATCAAATTCTAGGTTTCTCTGCTGTAGGCGGATTGGTACAAAATCAGCGGTTTCCTAGTAGTGCTTAATACGGACTACATTAATGTTAGATAGCGGAAGTTTGTGTAATCAATGAGCTGGAGATCTGTGCTCGGTTCCGTTGATTGGCAAACTAGGCAATTTGAACTGAAATTGGATGCAGTATTTGTAGGGAGAGAGTTGAAAAAAAGAGTATTGATTCAATCTACCTTCACAGCTCTCAATTTTTGAAGCAATTGATGAAGCTAACGAGTCCGGATGTTTTTTCTTTAGTTGCAGTTTTCACTGCTCACCTCCTGTTGCTGGGTTGATTAGTAGATTTCAGAATATATTTCAATTGGCTTGCATTTTTTGTTTGTTTGAAAATTCCAAAATTCCCACTTGATATGGATGAAGTCTGATTGTTGTGTATTGATCAGATTATAAGTATTCTCTATGGGGCTTGTCTGAGGCCGAGAGAGAGAAAGTGATTCATGAAGTTCATCTCCGAAGTGCAAATAAGCTTCAAGAATTGTGCTTTGCGAATGGAGGAATATACATTAAATTAGGTCAACACATTGGGCAATTGGTATTTCCTCTTCTTTCAATGATTCTTAAGCAAATGGAATCCTGCCATCGTGGTGATTTTTGATTGGGAAATGTAGCCTAGCCATAACTTCTAAATGCATTATTTATTATTCATTTGTATTCCAGGAGTACATAGTGCCCGAGGAGTATGTTAAGACTATGAGAGAGTCTATGTTGAATCGATGTCCCGTATCGTCATATGAGCAAGTATGTGCAGTCATTAAGAAGGAACTTGGCGGACCACCAGAAGAAGTATGTAGCTTTTCTATGATATAATGTTCTTTATACTTCCTCGTTATTTTTATGGGGATTTCATTACCGCTTGGGAGATCATCTCTAGTCGGGAAATCATACCTCTCACTTCATCTTGGGGCCTCAACTGTAAGTTTGTAACTCACCTCATTCTTAAAAGGTTTTCACCCATTCTTGGCTACTCTCATACCTTAGATTCTATCCCTATGTCTGCCCTGATAAGTGAAAACTCATCCCTACTTTGTGATCGTTTGTTCCCCTGAGTTGATTCCTGCTTGGAAATTCAACCTTGTCCAGCGAGTTCATACTTATCCCTGCCCTTGGTAGCTCTGGTAGCCCACTGCTACTTGGACCTATGGACCTCTTGCTTACTTTGTCAAAGTCATCTTATGTCAATTCCTAAAGCATTTGCATGTACGACACATAGATAGCATGCCTGACTTCTTTAGCATGATAGGCATTTGGAAATGTAAACTCTTTGCTGAAATTTTGAGTCTAATTTTGAACTCTTTATGAACAGGGAAGCTAAACAATAAAAAAGGGAAAGGTGGGGCTTTTTTTGTATTGCTTTACAAGTTTTCTCTCTCTCCCAAATGTATGTTAGTTTGGAGAAATAGGTATTTATAAAGTTGGAAAATAAGGTTTTGTATATTTTTCTAATATATTTCTATTTAAAAAATCTCTATGTAACTTATTAATTATTTTTTTCCAATATTTTTTATGTATTTATAGAACTGGATAAAAAGCCCCCCACCTTGGGTTCTGTAGGCACTTTATTCTTGTGAAACAAAGATTTAGTACCAACAAATGTTCAGTGCTATTTGATTGATTGAGCCCTTTTCCTGTGTAGATCTTTGATGAATTCGATCCTGTACCTGTGGCGAGTGCTTCTCTTGCCCAAGTTCATGTTGCCCGCTTGCGTAATGGTCAAAAAGTTGCAGTCAAGGTTGCAAGCTCTCCTCTGCTACAAAGTTATTTTTAGAACTTCTGAAACCATATTTACATTGTGATTCTACAATGTACAGTCCTTTTGAACAGTTGCTCCTTTTTGGTTGACATTCATTCCCCCTTTGTGTTAATATTCAGGTTCAGCATACTCACATGACTGACACGGCAGCTGCAGATGAAGCCACTGTCAGTTTTATTGTCAACACCCTACATCAGTTTTTTCCCAGCTTTGATTACAGGTACTTTCAAGTAGTTGTTTTTTGGATGAGCTTTAGCTTCATATTTGTGGCTTTATTTTCTCTAACCTTCCTCCCTTGACAAACTAGGTGGTTGGTTGATGAAATACGCGAAAGCTTGCCCCAGGTATGATTAGCAGAAAATTGAAACTTCCTCTAAAACTTTGGCTATTCTTTTGATCATATATTTAACCCTGTAATTTCATTTCCTCACCAATTATTCCTGGTCAGTCATTTCAAATATGTAATTGATTAATTGATTGATCTATGAGTAGAAAATCGTGTTTAGTGCTACAACCTATTTGATTTATTTTTGGCACGTGCTACTTATTTGATCTTTGAACTGCATAAAGAAGAAAGAAAGAAAACTGCAGTATGTATGTTGCTTTAGGTTTTATTTCTGTTTATTAAGTCTTGGTAGCAAGTTGAAGTTGACAAGTTTTGAATGGTTAGTACCCATTTTTTCCTTTCCAGATGTTGCTCCTAACAAATTTGAATGAATTTGTACATTTTTTTAGCCCTTTTTTGCGCTTTGTTTTGTGTCAAAAAAAGTTTTCAGTAATTAGGTATGTTGAAGACAATGATTGGTTAGGATTTCTCAATATGCATGTTGTTATCCATTTTGAAGGGAGAACCTACAGAAATCATTTTGAACATTCCCTGCTTCACACTGTTTCGGTTTTTGTCTCTTGGTATTTCACGCTTCTATATCCTCTGTCTAAAGTGGAAAGATACTTTATTTCTGTTGATATTAGATGAAATCATATTATTTTGATTAAATTTGGCCACTGATTTCAGGAACTAGACTTTTCACGGGAGGCAAAAAACAGTGAGAAATGTCTGTATAACTTCAGGATGCAATCCCCTCATTTAGCAGACAGTGTTTATGTCCCAATGGTGTATTGGAGTTTGAGTACCTCAAAGTTGTTAACCATGGAGTATATGGACGGTGCACAAATCAGTGATGTTAAGACCATTCGGAAAATGGGCATTCGACCAATTGAAGTTTCAAAATTGGTATGTTCATATTGGTATCTGAATGTTCTTCCTTTTAGAGTCTCTGTAATTTATGTTTTCAATATGTGACTTACTTAAAATGAAAAATCTTAAGGGCTTGGACATTAAGTAATACTAATGTAGGAATGCTACACTTGATAAACAAGATTGGAAATAAAATGTCAGGAGTCATTCACTCATTCTATTGTTTTTGGCATTTGGCAATATGACTGATCATGTTACATGTAATACTTTCCATCAGGTCGGTGATCTATGTATTGTAAAGCTGTCTTGGCTGTTAATATGAGCCATAGATGGGTGATTTTGATGGTTCTGCTCTCTAATGTAGGTCAGTCAAGCTTTTGCAGAGATGATCTTTAAACATGGATTTGTGCATTGTGATCCACATGCTGCAAACCTCCTTGTCCGTCCTTTGCCTAAAAACAGAGGAAGCTTTCTGGCCCTTCTGGGTGAGTCCCCTTTTCTTTCTTCTATATATAATGCCATAGGTAGTAAAACTTTGATAACAGTAACCCTTGTCCCTTAGCTACTAGAAAGAGGTTGTGTTCAACCAATCTTGAAGTGATATAGGCTGGTACTACTACTAGCTAATAAGCAACCTGGGGCAGTGAATGGTCTGTCGTTCAGGATCATGTCATTTTCATATTACAAATACCTTTAAAATATCCTCCTTCTGGTAATGCAGATCTTCATCTTTCTTTCCTCTAAACTTACGATCTCTCACTCTGTTTTGAAAGGTCAATTTTGTGTTCTTATTTCGGAACTTTTTTCACTGGTCTTGTTTCTTCGAGACATATGGTGGTAAGAGTTCATGTTCACCTTCTACATAAGCGTATAAAGGAGAAAATCAGGTGTATCTTTCAGGATGGTGCCGTTTTCTTCTCACAGATACCTTTAAAGTTTGGTAGCGAAGTACTTCGTCAGTTCATCTTTCTTTCCTGTAAACTTAGAATCTCCCAATTTGTTTTGAAGGATCAATTTTGTGTTTCACTGGTCTTATTTCTTCGAGACAGATGTGGTAAGAATTCATGTCCACCTTCTACATAAACTAAGAAAAGCCAAAATGAGGATGGGATAGAAAATGGCACCTTTGCCCACCAAAAAAAAAATGGCACCTTTTTTTTTTAGCCCAAAAATAAAATGGCATCTATTCTGATTAATCTATTTGGGAAAAAAATTCTCCCAAGATATTTGTTCTGTTATAGTTATGATGGTTGTTTATTTGTTATATTAATTCACATAAACCTCCAAGATATTTGTTCTCTTTCAATATCATGTTTTCTCTGAACAATGCCACTCAACATGTTGGTCTCTCTCTCTCTAGGCAGGAGAAAACCACAGCTGATACTCCTTGACCATGGGTTATACAGAGAACTCGACTTTGATACCCGAACTAACTATGCTGCACTTTGGAAGGTAACAGGTTTTCCCTATAAATTTTTTAGACCTGTTCGTTTGTTATCTGAATGGTGAAAATTTCTTGCAGGGATTGGTGTTCTCTGATGAGAAATCGATAAGAGCGTATAGTATGAAATTGGGTGCTGGAGAAGATCTCTACGTATTGTTTGCTGGGATACTGACAATGAGACCCTGGAGTAGGGTTATTGACCAAGCTGTTGATCACTTGGTTATACAAGGCAGTGAGAGTGACCGGTCTGAGCTTCAGGTGATGAATCATTCGGGCTGTACATTTTGTGGTTCGTGCTGTTTTTCTGTTGATATTTCTTACTTTTGGATGTGTTTGCCATGACAAGCTGATAAAGTTTATGAAATAAGCTCCTTTTATGGTGTATTTGTTAATAGGTTGTCTTTATAACCTGCAACAGTTTATGGTAATGGTTGTCTGCTTTACTTACATGTTTATTATTGTTTACAGATGTATGCATCTCAGTACTTTCCTCAGATCTCTGAACTTCTGAGGAGATTGCCTCGAGTCATTTTGCTGTTGCTGAAGACAAATGATTGCTTGCGATCTGTCAATAATGCACTGGTATGCTCCTATTTCAGACTCTTGGCTGTCTGTTTTTCTTGTACAAATTTTTTGTGATGATAGAAAATTAGAAATGAGAATTAGGGAACAAGGACCATGATTACTTACTAGCAGAAGGATATATTTGACTCTTGCGGAAAAAAAATTAGTCAAAGTTGTATCTTTCATTTGTTTGATCTCTTCCAATAAAAACGATATTTTTAATTCTCTTATTGGAAACTAAGAGATGATGGATGGATTGGATGCATACTTAAGATCATTGTGTATTTGTCAGCTATGTCAATTAATAAGTTAAAGCCGTAAATCCTGCCTTTTATTTTCATGGAAAGATGAGTCATTTGACCGACCTGTACATTTAGACTTCAAATTTTCACCTTCATTCTGTTATTATTTACTCTCGTTCCCTGCAAGATTATCATGTTTTACTTGTTGAAGCACTGCAAACTAGGTAACCACTGAAATTTTAAGATCAGCTGGATTTTATCATCATACGAAGTTGATATATATTCTCAGACCTGTTGATTAATGTCAAATTATAAAATGCCTTATATTTTGAGACTTGAGGGTGTATTATCATGTACCTTGGTTATTTCACTTTTTATATGCTTTTGTGTTAACAATTGTGCTTTTTGTCGTGGTTATTGAAGTTGCAAGGTTCGTCACTGGACACCTTCTTAATCATCGGAAAGGTCTCATCAGAGGCAGTTATCGAGGCAAAGAGGATGCAGAGGAACTCTTTCTTTGGTTGGATCGACGCCTGGCTGCAAGAAATCATCCTAGAAGCTCGCTTATTGGGAATCCGGTGGGTTCTTGTTTTGTTTCAGCTCCAGAAGCTACTTCACCTCCAGTAAAGCATGGTCCTGTTGAAAGCCCCTTATAGGTATACGAATTAACCATTGGTAAAGTTAATTAAGACTTGAAAATGTGATTTCTTGGAGTAAAAAAAAAAAGTACAGTAAAACTCGATTTTTCAATCTGAGAGGGGCTACCATTAATTTGTTCGATATATACGAATAGAGAGAGCAATTCTTTATCGCCGTCAATGCAGATCACATTAGCACGGTGGCCGGTGGGTGGTCGGAATGTAGTTTCATTTCGGCCTTTACTTGATTTTCATGTTCTAGCCCATGATAAAGGGTTTGTTTATTTATACAAATAATGATGATGCAGCACAAAATTGGTCATTGATTCGTTTCCGAACACTAAAGCTTATTTACCATTTCATTGTATCTCTTATGTGGTGTCATTTGAATTGGTTTGTTTATTATTATCAACATGTAGTAGGAATCAAAGAGATTACAATCTGTGGCCAAATCTCCTAATAGAGAATCATGGGTGAGAATCAAAAGATATGGCGAACTAGATTGATCAATGTACATATTGACTGCTTGTTTGCCACTCTATTTGTTGCCACTCTAGTAGTAACCAATCAGTCTCAAATACCATCCTCCTAATCCCCAACTTATTTTCTTATCTCAAATGCCACTTGTAAACCAGAAAGCATAAATAAGCTCATCACTGGTTACGTTTCTACTAAAGACTCCTCTACCCTGAGCTTATCATCCCAACAGTTGATGGATCTAACATGCTTTGAAAGTGTTTTATTTTATTTTTATATAATATATCATTAGTAATAAATATATTCTAACCAAACTTGTTATTTCGTCACATCTTGATTCATTGGGAATGTGACAATTAATTATAACAGTGAATTTCTTCATGCACCTCAATTTGAACATAGGTTATAAAGACCATTAAATATCTAAAAGAACCTTAACCTATATTCTAAAGGGGTAGGTTAGGTTAAAAATACTGGTATGTGAATGGATTTTTTAACCTATGGCTTTGAGACATAGAATTTTTATTTGTGTGAACGGATTTTCAACTATTGGAAGTTCTAGTTGGACAACACAAATTGTTCAACTGATATTTTAATCCCTGATTTTTTTTAGGGTAACAGATGGGGTGAATTGATTGGGGTTCAAAAAGAAATCATTCTTTGGATTGTATTAAACAAACAGGCCCAAAGTTCAAAAAAAAAAAAACAAACAGGCCCAAACATACACCGGGTTTATCATTCCTTTGTTGGCCTGTTTTCAGACCTGAGTATATAAAAATAATAATAAATCAAATATACTTAAATACCCCTCAATTTGATTAACCAATGTATTTCATTTTTTAAACAAAAATAATTAATATTAATAAGCTTTAAAAATAACGAGAATTTTGTTTAACGTATGGTAGAATTTCTATTTAGCACATAATTAGTTGCAACGACCATGAATGGAGTTGCTCGCAACAACCTTGGGTGAAGTTGGGCGCAACGGCCCATCGTTGTCGAATAACATTATTGGACATGTGTTGATATGGTCACAAGTCGCAACGAACATGTTCTATTTAGTTGCAGTGACCATGTTTTTAGATCGGTTCTACTTATAATCAAGCTAAAAACTCCCTATTTTTTTTATAAAAAAAGAAAGACACTTTTTAGCTCGGGCCTTGCATGAAAACCTCTTTTCCCTCTTGAATTGAATCCTCGCCCTCTTCTGTCATTCAAAATTAAGTTTTTAGGTTTACCTCTACGCTGTCGAATTCTCCCTCTCCCTTTCAGTCACGCCTCTCCCACTCGCCGCCACTTCAACCGCCTTGGCCACGTAAGGAAGGTTTGCTATCTTTGCTCTAGAAGTCCGTTTCTCCTAAATTGTCAACTATGCCTTTGCCCCGGAGTTCTTGCTCCTATGAGCAATGTCAGTGCGAAGCCAAAAGACCTAACCACATTTTTACATGTTCTTTTTTTCATTTTTTCTTAGCTTGAAAACCGGCTTGCTATTGGCACAGTATGATATCACCAAATGCGTGTTTCATTTCCCGACTTTCGGTGTCGGAAAAGAGCCAAACGATATCGACTTCCAGAGTAGGCAAAAGTATGATGTGGTGTGTTGTGAGTTGCTATGGTGTTGAATTGCAGGGTGGGGATTGGAGAGCCGATGCCGACATCGAAAAATGGAGTCGGCAAAAGCTGATGTGGAGTTGCAGGGTATTAGTATTATACATGCTTTGTATAAATATGTTTCTATTGGGTTGGTAGTTTGTATGGGCAGCATGTTTTGATGGTAAGGACCAAACCCAAACTCACAATTTAAAAGGTAAACCCAGCCTAATGAAGAAATAAATTTTTTTCTAAAAACATTTTCCATCTCTCCTTTGTCTAGCTTGCCACCGGCATCGACAACAGAAGTCGGCAACAACTGGGTTGTTGTTGTGGTCTGGTGCTGTGAAGATGGGTTACTGTTGAGTTAGAGTGTTTGTCAACACTGGATGTCGGTGACGATAAATGTGTAGTCGTCTCCGGCTTCCCGGGTCGGTGTCTCGGCCGTGCGTTTGGCGAGATTTTGCTCGTGCCAAAACAACCCCTGAAAACGGGCTTGCTATTGCAAAATACCAACTTTCTAAATAATTTCTTTAATAATTTCATACTCATTAGTATTAAGTATGAATTTACGAAAATAATTTATAAAATAAAGTTGACATTTTATATAGATTTTATCATTCTAAAAAACCTTGCATGAATAGTAAGCGATATTTTTTAATTAACAGATGGAGTATTATTTTTAAAATTAATAAAAAAAGATTAATATTTTATAGAGTTTTTAACTCCTTAAAGTACGTGCTATAAAGACAAACGACTTACATTTTGAGACGGAGATAATATCATTTTACTTTTTGACACATTTTTTAAGGAACTAAAAACTATATAAAATAAAAAAATTTATTACTAATTTTTTAAAATAATATTGTACTTATTATTAATAAGTATAATATTATTTTAGAATTTTATAGAGTTTTTAACTTCTTAAAAAACATATAAAAAAGTAAAACGACTTATATTTCGAAACGGACGGAGTCATATTTTTTCTCTCGGGTGCTTAACTGCTCAAGTAGTCAAGTGGGTCGGATTTTTCGGGTCGTTTTAGGGGAGATTTTCTACAATTTTCATTTTAGCGAGTCGTTTTGAGCAAATATCTCTATTTAACGGGTAGTTTCTTCTTCAGACTGAAAGAGACGTGAACAAACACAGTGCGTTCCCGCCTCCCTATCGAGCTTTCCCTCTCTCAGCCCCATTGAAATTCAAAGTCGGAAGGTAAATTCAAATCTGTCCGATTCCTTTGCTATAGTTACTGAATTCAGTCTCAATTCCATCTACTTTCCTTCAATTCCCTTTGTTCTTCCAATTTTATGGTCGGATTGCACCTCTCAATTTCTAGGGTTCCAGTTCCATTGAAAGAGTACCAATTCGTCATTTTTTTGTGTGCATCAGATTCCAGTTACCGTCAATTGCGACCTCTCGATTGTCCCCGCCTCCGTTCCTCGCCGACCGGTGACGGCTCGAAACGTTTTAATCCGTACTCTTTAATTGAGAATCTGAGATCCCTCCGGGTAAGTTCTATGTCCCATATTCTGCTAAGCATTTTGTGTAGATTTATTTCTTTATCTTCTCTTTTTGCATATTTGTTTGTTGTCGAAAGAACAGCTGGTTATTGGCTGCTAAGTTTCTGATTTGAAGCTGCAACGTATCTCATTGTGTTTAAGCTGCTGGTTAGTGGCTGCTAAGTTTCTGATTTTTACCATAAGTCCTTCTAAATCAGTTATGTGCTTCGGGGTGTTACCATATCTTGTTTCCTATAATTCTCAATGATGCCTACTAAAGAGAGTTTACTGATTGTGCCATCCTTGGTTTATTACTACACAATTTTGTTTGCTTTAGGGCAAGAACAAACCTTTGGAGTTGAAGGCATTTACCAAGCAATTGATTTTAAAAAAAAATAAAATTCTTGACATTATTTACAGGCAAGAAGAGCTGATTTGAGATCAATAACAAGTACTATCTCAAACATGGTGAATTATCTCAGCCTTGATGACATCCTTTCAGAGGAAGTGGTTTGTTCCATGCATATCTTTTATTCTTTCACCTCCCCCCTTTATTTCTCGAATATGATCTTATTTAGTGATACATGCAATGCTGATTCATCATTTTATTTGATACTGTCTTGCAGTCAATACCTGTGGTTTTTGAAAAGGCGGCAACAGGAGTAGGGTTGCTCGATCCAAGTTCTGAAACGAACAATGTAGGAACTCTAATATCCATCGTACAAATTTACTGAATTCACTATTGAGAATGGAAATTTAACATTTATGTTTATAGGTTGAACAAGGTGCTAAAGTTGAGCTACCATTCTGGCTGGCACATGAGTTGCATTCTAGACAAGCAGTAACGATGAGTGTTCCCCCATGCTTCAATCAAATGTAAAAGTCATTTTAGCTATGTATGCTTTATTTTGCCCCTTGCTATTTTTAGATTTCCAATCTAATTGAAGCACTACTTAAGGCTACTTCATCTTCATCATCATCAAGTCAAGTAAATAAGGTAGACTGAGAACATAAAGGGCAACTGAAAAAACAAGAATAACAGTGCTCCGTGGAGTGTATTTTTTTTTTTTAAAAATAATTTATGCATAGCTCTAGTGGCTTTCTTACAAGTTTTGAATTATATTTAACTTTAGCATTTTGCTTTAATCAAGGACAAGGAAGGAAATCCAGGCTGATGCTGCATCTGTGGATCTACGCAGCCGATGTACATACTTCTATGAACTAGGGTGCAAGCTAGCACCAGTGTAAGTATTCTACTTGTTCCTACTTCTCTAAACTCGGCTTAATTTGCCTTGGGTACATTTGAAGAGAGAAATCGCTCTCCTCTCCCTCTTTTTGAAATTTGTGGCTAAACGGTTGAACTAGATTGTATAAAATACCATACATCATATTGATTTAAAGTTTAAAGTTTTAATTTCCTAGTTCTTCACTGTTTGGTGGTAATCTCAAGTTTTTTGCTCAATAAGAACTAGCTAGCAATTCTCTATGAAATGGAACACCCTCTGCCTAACTGTGATATTTTTAAATGGACTATTAAAAATGGCAAGGAAAGAAGAAAGAACTCAAAGAAGTCCAGAGTTATCATTTTTCCCATCTCGCATTTTCTGTCTCTGTTAAATCATAAGGGATTAAGAGTATTAGGTAGCTGCATGCCTGCATCAGTATAATGGATTATGTTTCAGTTTAAACCTGAGGCAATCTCTATTCTGAATTTTAAAGTTCAGGCACATTTTTTGGCATCTGATGACTGATGCTATGACAATATTTCATTCTTCCTCGTGAGCAGCATCTTCTATAGATGCTGCACCTTACAGCTAGTATCTTGCGTTGCTCGTGTTTTGTTCTGTAGAAACTTGGCAAACGTTACAATCTAACAGCTATTGGTAATGCTGGCAGCAAATGTCAAAAGGATAAAAGCTTTCACACACCATATCATCATAAGAGAATGGGAACCGAGGGAAATATTTCAGCCCTGAAAGAGTACACCATCAATCAAGCAACAAATCTCAATCAACACAAAAAGAATGAAAAATGGTGGTTAATGGTTATATTGTTCTGGACATGAAACACTAATCCAGGGGCATGCTGTTAGGCAGAAACACACCATATCCTAGTTTTGGCATTCCCTTAGATGCTTAATCCTGATATTGCAGCTGCTGACCCATTTCCTGTCAGTTTGCAGTCCCATCTAGCATATCATTTATTCGCTCTAATTCATTTTATAATGAAGAAACAAACCATGGTAGGGGACTTATCCATCTCTTTAACAATAAACGAAACAGATCCTCGTGCATTGTCTGATATTGTTAATTTTACTTTGCACTTTGTAGGTAATCTTTCATTTCTTCTTTGTTCCTGTACTCGTGTAACTCATTCATGTAAATATCTTCTACCTTCCATTACATATGCTCATTTTCAAGTGGATTTTTTTTAATGAACAGGGTTGGGGACAAAACAATCGGATCCTTCCTCCTGTATGCATTTTCGAATAGGTACAAGGATGTGCTTAGCAAGGCACACACTGCTGCTTTTGCCCCGTCATCAAAGCCGTTAACCCTATTGACCACTGAGGAACTACGTTGTAAGATCCAAAAATCCCAAATCAGATAATGGCTCGTGTTAACAACTGCCATTTTTTTTTTAATACTGATCTTAGCTTCTTTCTTTTTCATTGCTGAAGTGTTCGAAACAGCTCAGTCATCAATGGCAGCATTCAAGAAGTGGAGAATGGGAGGCCCAAGCTTGGAATCAATTTCAGTTCTTGGAAGGAAGAGAAAACCTGTCGACTAATGGATCATCTGTCTGGTTCAGCAGCTTAACTTGAAGGAATCAAGCCGGTAGAACATTTAAGAGTACCCAAAATTTAACTGCTGAAGTTACTGTGCTTCTTTTTTTGAACCCTCCTTTTTGTATGTTAATGTTAGCTTATATGATGATAATGCAACACTCCACTGAGTATTGCATTATTTTCCCCCCTTTGTGTCTTTTTCATGTAATTAAAAGACGATGTTGACAATTTTTGTACTTATCTTTTCAAGGAGCCCTTGGTTTCTTCAATTATTTGTTTTCTTTTTTCTCTTATGATTTATTTTTGGCAACTTTTTTTCTATGAGCAATGATTTTTTTTCCAATACACAGACCACAAATATTCACTACCTCATATATTGAAAATATTTTTTTTTTCGCTCTTTAAAAGATAATAATTTTGAAATAGGTTTATTATAAAATAAAGACAAGGGTATTTTTCTGCAAAAATGAAAATACAAGGTCATTTTCTGGAAAAGGGTGGTTTTGTGTAAATCACCCACTAAAGTCTAAACTCTTAAAGATATGATATGGTCAGGTCAGCTACTCATTCATCTACCAGTGAGGTTCATTGATATGGCTAAAAAAAACATAAAAACAAAAGCAAACAAAAATCCAAATATCAATGAATGAACAATAGGGATTTTGTTGCACAGTACATTCCACTCAAATATCAGAGGACAGAGGATAACGATGGTGATTGTACAGTACAAGACCAAAGCTACTCCATGAATGAACCAACGTAGACTGTTGGATTAAAACAACTCATACATCATCACAACAACAAAGCATGGTTTACAATGCAGGATTAGGGAACAATTCAAAATCTGCAGGCATTTTAAGCTGTTCTCCTACCCTAACTAATTACAGACAACCACCCTTAATCCTCTTTTCTTTAACTTCAGAAAGTTTCCTTTCATCCTCGGATTAAAATTCGTAGATTTGCGAGCGAAGAATAAGATTATAAGAATGTAAAATAGTGTGAATTTTTTTGTTTTGGATGGTTTGCTCTAGATGAACTCAAACTTCATCAAGAGCTTGGTATTGGTGAGCTTCTCTCCTTTCTTATCAAAGAGAGGGACTGCTCGGAATCCTTGTTTTATCTCATGAATTGGCAGACATGTCTGCCCTCCGAAATCATCCCTTTCTGAAACATCGTATTCCCTTACCTCTATCCGAAGTAAAGCCAACTCAGGTACGGTGAGTGGGAAGAGGAACTCCTCATTCCAAACTGGTGCCCAGTCATCTTCTATTACCTTGGTTTTCCGTTTTTTGCAATCTGTTGGTACGCCCACCACACGTAACTGCATTCATGCCACAGAGATGTCTTCATTAGTGTTAGTCCAAATAAGATAACAGAGGCCATTAAAATGAAGGATTGCTAGCTTTAGCTTGGTTGAAGCTATATTCAGGAAGCATGAACAAATGTCTTCTTTCATATTTCCTCCTTTGGTCATTGGGTTTATAGTTCACCCTGATGACAACGAACTTCCAATAGTACATTACATTGACGCTCCATTGAGTTGAACGGTATATACATCAGAGTTGTACTCTGATTGAAACAGGCGGAGCATGAAAGGACTAAGGTTACCTTAGTGTAAAAATCTGGCGGAGAATAAGCATCAAAATGAGTTTTGCTGAAATCCAGATGCCACCCATCACCCATGTACACTGAAACCTATAGAGGTAACATAATCTAATGTCAACTAGAAGTGGCTTTGAGAAGCAATGTGCGTAGATAATCGTGATTGGAAGGACGGAGTTACCTTCAGGGTTTTCTTCACAGGCAGCGGGACTTTGGGATTGAAAACATCATTTTCAGCACTAGCATCCTTATTCATCAAGATCTCAGGCTTTTTCACGTAGCCACATCCGCCATTTGATCTGAACATCCCATGCATTAACCACAGAGAACTTCCGTATCCCTGTCATCAGAACTAAGTGATTAGAAATGTGTCTTTCCTTTACCACTTTATGTCTAAAGTTCTCGACTGTAGATGATTCTTAATGCAGATATCACAAAGAAAGAGTGGGGAGAAGTGAACAAGTTTGATGAATGATGGCTTGTGCAGGATTTTGAAATTTTTACCAAAGCATATAAAAGGAACTAACCTGCATGTTAAATGCAACCATTTGAGCTCCGTGTGACCAAGCAACAAGTGGTTGGTAATTTGAAGATCTAATACGTGTTCCCTTGGGGTAAATCCGAAGAAAATTTCTCTGAGTGAACCTAGAAAGAAGAAGGAAAAGTAAGGGCTTAAAATTCCTATCCAACGAAAAACTCCAAACAAATGAGCATACTGAAGTTTTAAATTTACCCTAGAACATCCTTTCCATATTGTGTAGTTGCTTTTTCAAGTGCCTGTTCACTTAAACTTAATCGTCTAACTTTTTGCAGACCAGCTGTAAGTGCTTCTCTCAACCCGTGCTTTGGTTTCCCAGCACGAATCGCAATCAGACGTTTGTACTCTGGTGCTGCGGTTTTATCAATGGAGGGATCAACTTCTTCTTCATCTGATTCACTGTCACTCTCATTTGGTGTCTCATCCTCCTGTGCATCTTGATATTCTGATTCGGCATCAGATGAACTCCTAGCCTGTGAGGTTTCCTCTCTCTCTTTGCCTTGCTTGGCTTCAAGGTATTCTTTTGGGGGTTTGGTTGAAAGAATAATCTTATACTTCAATTCTTCTGGTGAAGGAAACTCCTCTAAGCTCTCGGACTGAGGGTAGTATAACATATCTCCAAATATTTCTGTCACCATCTAGAAATAGAGTTGTTTCAGATTGTAGGAAAATGAAAGAATATGTATTCGAGGTTGTAGTAGATTAAGGGACATATTAAACCTACCTTTGCTGCTTTAGCTTGAAGGTCTGCAGTGAGATGGTCTTCTAGGGTTATTATCACAGGATAGGGAGATGCTTCAAAAGCATGATTCTTTATAGATTTGAGACATTTTATAAGGGGCACCGGAGTTGTCAAGGTCCTACATTTTAGTTTAAGACATAGTTAACTCTATATCGGTAACATATAGAATTATCGGTTAACATTGAGATGTTACTTCTGAATCATCTAGGAGATGGAAAGAGACACATTTGAAATGGGACATGACTTCAATCAACGAAGCTGAAGACAAGCATTGGCATATATCAGTATGATACCTTCCATGGAGAACATTGATGTTGTCTTTGGCAGAATTAGGCCATATATCGAGTTCAATCACCCTGACCCCTCTTTGCAAGGCCTTGATGATAGGGACGTCACTACAGTCACTGCTGAGTTGGTTGCCGGTCAGGTATGAATTGTGACCGGTGTATATGAAATAATGTTGCAATGGAGCAGTCATGTCATGATGCACCTGAGAATTTCAAATATAAAATCTGTTTGTCCAGAATCAAAGGATGAAACCATCCCCATTTAGCCACTCAAGAGCATTTACTAACACCAATCTTATTTAAAACCACATACAAAGCCATGATTTAAAGATCTTTCAACTTTTTGAAGTGCTTGATGAACGAAACTTAGTCCTTCTGCGTGGTGTATTTAGATCCAATTAGTTTTTGTCTTGTACAATGTACAGTTGACGAACAAGAGGTCAGTTGTAATTAATCAATGAGAAAAATAGATCGAACAACCCTAGAAATGGATGAAATTGGAGCACTGAAGTCAACAGATCATTCACCGTAAGATGTTCATCAAATTACTACCTAACTAACCGATTCGACTTTGAGATTCGATTCATGCTTCATCAACAGAAAATGAAGAATCAGAATCTCGCTATTTAAACTCCTTCCCCGATTTCCACATTTAGAAAACTTTCAAATCAACAAGTCCGCCAAAATCCCTAAAAATAAGCAAAATCTCATTTCGACACTCAAAAGCAACAAATTCAAAGCAACACGAAAAGCAAAACCAAATCGGAAAACCGGAGTACCAGAGAATGGACGGGGCCATTGAGATCGCCATCCAACAGAAGGAAGAAAAAATCATCCAGCGTGAGCCCTTGCTGTTTCGCAAACAGGCTCATCGGTCTCCTCTTCTGACTCATATGCTGAACGATCCGCTGCGATTCCGATTCAGCCTCCGCCGCTTCCATCCCCTGCACCTCCACCAGAAACCGCCGCAGCTGAGCGGCGTTCATGTAGGCTCCGCCATCGGCGTACCTCCCAAACGCCTCATTGACATCCGCCGGCGGCCTCACATCAGTGATCTTGAACTTCCTCGTAAAGCACATAAACATCTTGTAACTGTAACTCCCCATTCTCACTAATCCACCTACTCCTAATCGTCGATTCCTCTCCCTCTGCTTACTGACAGGCGAATGTGATGATTCAGATCGCGGCGTCGATGATAAGAGCGAAAGTCGCTGTCGTCGCCGGCGGGGGGAAAATCGTCAATGAGAGAGTTTCGTTTCGTTTTCGTTTTTGGTTTTTTAATTTTATTTTTTCGTGGAAACTGATTACAGTAAAGTTTTGGATCTTTGTTGTGTTGGTGGGTATTTAAAAAGGAGATATAAATATAATTTCTGGATAAAAGAAAAAAGGAAAAGAAAAATGGTTTGTGATGTAAGCGTGTGAAATTTGGGATATAGCGTGAGCGTGTAGTGGGCGAAGACGAAGTGTATACGGGGAGATTGCGTGTCACGTAGAAGCCACGCGCCAACGCAACGCGTGCACGTTGACCGTTAGATTTGCCATTGTGGCTTCCTTTTTCTTTCATTTTCCCGCCTACCCCACTTGATTTCCCCCCTTATCCTTATGTTTTTGTTTTTTTTACAAAAAATGTCTTTTTCAGACATGAAATGATCTTACTATCTTGGGTGTGTTTGGATTTCATTTATTTTAATTATAATGTGATTATTTTACCTTTTATATGAGTGTTTGGTTGTAGAAATAAAAATCTCGTAAAAACGGAGGTAAAAGAGTAATTTAACAAAATAATCACATAAATCGAGTTAAAATAATTGCATTATATTTAATACATCGTGGAATCCAAACACATCCTGGAAATAAATACCTTAAAAATTATATTAATCAAACACCACCTTATCTATTTGCATTATAAACTTAATACAATTGGAATCCAAAGACAGCGTAATTCCCTATCTTAGCGTATTCTTGCGGATGAATTCTTAATTCAAAATTTTGACAGATTAAAAAAATGTTATAGTTAAAGGATAAATTGCATTCTATAATATTTTTTTTAAAAAATGTTTGTGATTGTTTGCAAGTGAAAAAATCAATAAAAAATGCAATCTTTAGACATTTTGGTTATCTAATAAGACTAAATTTAAGTGATTAATTTTCTTTTTTTCGAGTAGTGCTCTAAAAATCATTAATTGGATAACTAAACGTTATTTCATCAAATATAAAAGCAATAAATCTAACCGTTAAGAATTTGCAACATCATCGACTTGTCAGCTAACATGGACATCACAAACTTGCCAAGAATTGCCATGGAGAAGATAAAGGTAATCAATTAGGTAATAGCTCGAATGGGTGAGCATCGTACTATCTCGTAGAGTATCACAAACCTCCAACACCCCCACCATGCCACCCTCCTCACATGGGTTACTTTGGAGACTGCATTAGTATTAGGGTTGGAAATCACCCACTTCACATGCATAACCCGAGTAGAGGGGATGAGGGTGAATGTTCTCGCGGGTGATGAGTGGTGCGGGGGTAGCAATTTGACTATGTGGGATGGATGGTGTTATAACAATTTTCACCCATAACCTGTTTCACTTCCACTCCTAATTAGTACTCCGTATTACCTCTGTTCGGCAATAGTTAGTCTTTGACTTTTGACACATTTTTTAATGGTCTAAAAACTACTGTATATAAAATACTCCCTCCGTCCAACAATACATGGACTTTTAGATGTAAATTTTTGTCCAACAATAGATGGTCTTTTAGGTTTTCCAGGTAAAAAGTTGTAATGATTTGTATTGGTTTGTGTGTTGTTGACTTTTTAAAATAATTTGATTGATTAAAATGTGTAGTGAGTATTAAAAAATAATAAAATTTATGAAAAAGTTAGTGCAATGATGATATTTTTTTAAAAGTAAGGTGTTTTATTAAAACTTGTGCAAAATGCTAAAAGGCAATGTATTTTTGGACGGAGGGAGTATTAGTTTTTACATAATTTTATACTTATTAGTAATAAGTATAAAATTATTTAAAAACTCTATCTTTCATCGGTTTTTCTAAGGGCATAGAATAAGACACTAAATTGGGAAAGATTCCCTACAAAAAAAGCAACCGACCCTAAAAATCTAATTTTAAAAAAGGCTAAACTAATTAAAAGTTTAATTTTTTTTTTCTAAATTTAGGGTCTTATCCTATGCCCTTGGGGTATAGGATAGAAAAATCGATATTTTATGTAGTTTTGAACTAGTTTAAAAAACATATCAAAAAGTAAAAGATTATCTATTGACGAATGGAGGGAGTATATATATCATATAGAGAAAATCAGCAACATGATTTTAAATGTAAATAATTGTTATTTAAAATAAAAATATCAAGGTATTTTTTTTGTTTGTTTGTTAAAGCAAGTCTCAAAATGGAGAGATTATTTGAAAATAAAACCTAAAATTATTTGGCTTTGAATGTACAAGTTGTATTGTGATTCAGCTGCTTTGATTTGTTTTTTCTCCCCCAATTGGAAACGTCACCTAAAGAATATTTGTCAAACAATAATGGTAATGGTTACGGTAGAGGTGGAAAAATACTACATTTATTATTGAAATACTAAACACCACAATATATCAAACAACATTTTACAAATTACAGAAAATCTTTTCTGTAATTTTACATTTGACAAGTGACTTAAGTGTAAAAAATAATAGTATATGTTAGTTCTTCCCCGTGTTCTCGCTATTTTCACAATTCATTCCTAGGTGTTCCTCGACTTCTTTTTAGGTTGTTTGATTGTAGTTATATTCAGATTCGTTAGAAAGAATCATTGTTATTAGAATTCCGATCCAGATCTTTATAATCTTAAGATCCTACGATCCTACTTAGGGGTCCGATCTGGATCTATGCATAGGATTTTTTTTTGTGTAGGATCTACAATGAGATCTTTAGAATCTTAATGGATCGATAGGATCTTACGATCCCACACGATCCTATTTTTATTAACAATATGTATTTTTTAAACATTTGTTTTGTTTCCTTGGTTGATTTTAGGGTGTTTAAATGTACACATTCACGTAAGGAACGTGAAAAATAGCTTAGAGACAATTGTTTTCGAGTTTTTTAACCAATATGACAATGTCTAAGGGCGTAAATGTAGATTTTTATGTCTTAAAATCAAAATATATTGTGTAACTAACATTTTTTCCCCTCATTCTAGAACTTTAAATTAAGCAACTTTGTTATATATATATTTTTATTTTATTATTTAATTATATTTCGAGGATCTTACGATCCCCTAATGAGATCTTACAATCCGATCCACGGACCCTATTATGATTCGATCATACCGATCCTAATAACCTTTAGAATCCTTCTTTTTTTTGTGCTTGATTTTCCTTTTGTTTGTTGGTTTGTGCATTTGATGTTTCTTACAATCTCTCAATTTGTCAAACATCATCTGATATTTCAAACCCTTACATATATTTAAAAGAAAAAAGTTAAAGATTCGTCATTGTTTATACTAATAGTAATATATTGGGTAGTGGTTAGTACATGCTCCTTCAGACTACGAGGTTTCATGATCTTATCATCTTATGAGTAGGTACAGCTTAGGTGAAGTGTGAACCATTTGCTGACACAGTATTTATTTATTTGGTCGTACCGAAATAATTTGAAGGTTGGTGCTTCGTGCTTGCTTCATACCTGTCTTCATTTAATCACATGAAATTATTTCGGACTGAATTTAATCACATGAAAGACAAAACAAATGGTACAATGTATGGTAAGTAAACTGGTAATCGAGCTGAATTTAATCACATGAAGGACAAGTTCCAAACCCTAAAAATTCAAACACATGGCTCTCATAATAAATGCACTTTGTTACCGACAATCTTAAATTTCACTCATGATAATTTTTTTTTTTAAATATGCAATTTAACTTACTACTCCTTCCATCCCATATTACTCCATAAAAATATCAATTTTTTTTAAAATTCATATTTTAACACAGGACAGAAGAATAATATTAAAAAGAAAAAATATTTATCAAAAAGGTAATCTGGATTTGAGGCCAAGTCAAAAGATTATAGTAGTTAAATGAAGACAGGTATGAAGCAAGCACCAATCTTCAAATTACAATACAAGAACGTGAGCAACAACTCCATCCAAGATGCAGTATTGAATTTTTAAGTTAGGCTCAGCTTTGGCTTTGGCAAAGGTCAATCAATGTGGACAGCTACCCACTTTTGCAGCAACACATTATTGCAGTGTTAGTGCCTTCAATAATATAATCAACAATTAAATTACAGAAATTGGATGTGCCACAAGTAACAAACACATGGTCAGCAATAACAAAGTATATCTGAACTAAAGAAGAAAAATGTAAATTTATAGGGAAAAAGGGATAAAAAACACTAATCTAACATCTAAGAAAGTTACAATCTATATCAACATGTCACTAATCTGACCTCTGTGCACATATAGATATGGTACAGCAACAAGCAGCAGATAAATGCAGGCAGAGCAGCACTTGGAATGTGTCCTACAAATGGAATTACCTTGTCCCAATCAATCGATAATTAAGAATAAGGCTCTGCATCACAGACTTCATCTATGGCAACAATTGCACTTGGATGAGTATTTGGCAGTAGCAAATGCAGAATTGGGACACGGGGAAAGGTTCCCGGCTTCCCTTTGATCTTGGCCAAAGCTGCCTGGACTGCAAATGGAGCGGGAATGCTAGACCATTGGAGATACCAAGAGAGAAGTATCGACCTCTTATCACTCTGGGGGCCATCAGGCCATTCGCCACGCATCAAGTACTTGGATAGATCTGTTTTCAATCCAGAGGAGAAGTTCAGGAGGTCCTCTAATCGTTTCTTTAGTGACCCAAGGAAGATTGGTTGAATAATGCCACTTCTGGATGGGGTCAGTCTTCCTTGAAGAACAGCTTCGTTGTAGGCTGATGCAAGCTGCAATCGAATTACAGGGATAAATGAAAATACCGAACAAATATGAAAAGGAAAGAAACATACGAAATTGAGCAACAATAATTTGCAGGAACCGAAACTCTCTAAATAACAAAATGCAGTGTTACTACAGCTTGCTTCTTTTATCTACTATCCCCTACCACTAGTGACTGAATATAATACAAGAGCAATTAAATCCCCAAAAGCATTGTAACTGTAAGAACAACCCAATCTTTCTGTAAATAAAAATGCAGGATTGTTTACTCTTCAGTCAGAAAGATCTCGCTGAGAACAGAAAAGGAAGAAAAACAAAGTAAAACAAAATGAACAGTATATAGATTGTAGTCCATACCTTTAAACTGGAAAGAGCAAGTGAGTCATTGATGATGAGAAAGTCACTCTTGACCTGATCAGCCATCAATCTGACCATTGTATACAAGGACAGATAGACCTGCAATCATTTGTGTTAAGCAAGTTATACATGGTTGCAAAAAATTAATGGGAAGTGTGACTGGAAATCTTCTGTTCTAATCAAGTGAAGAGCTAACAAAAGTTTTGTATTAACTGAACTTAAACTATGCAGCCACAACTTGAAGATGGGCATGTGAATATTGACAAGTGTTTCTTTTCAACTGATCTAATTGCGTTATTGTTGCTTCTTATTTATTTATTTATTATTGTTCATACCCGGATAAGAGCTGGCCTGTCCTTGCTGATACACTCGAATAACACTTGCAAGCAAAATTCCTGAAAATTAACATCAGAGCTGCCAAAGTGTGGCAGATTGGTTAAGATTGACATAACTGCAGATCCAAAAAGGGATCCATTCCAGAAAAAAGTATATTAAGCTCTGTAAAAATATATCAAAGAGCCATAACTCTAGATCCAAAAAGTAAAATGTATGCTTCACAATTTCCAGGCAAAGAAGGGATCCAATCCCAAGAACAAGTGAACATTGTAGAAAAACATGAAATTTATTTGAATAAAGCTGTTAATTATCAACAGAAAAACCAAGGTTCCAACATTACCCAGAGATAAAGAGAGAATCAAACTAATGTTCAATATCTAGTTATGATAATGTAGTAGTACTATAATAGAGTTTCGTGAAAGAGGTCTTTGACCCTCCTTACTTCCTTAGTAACTAATATTAGTGTCAAAGAACTGCAACGAATCAAACTACATATGATTCTGCCAACCATTGCTGAGTAGCTCAAGTTCCATGTGTAAGGATCCAAATACGATGTACTAATGAGGGAAATAAAAAAACTTCCTACAATATGAAGGATTATTTATTTATTTTATTTTTTTTAAAATTCCATTTCATACTTACTTGCAATTCCACGAAGGATCACAGCAGAGCTGAGCAAAGGCTATTAAGCTCGGATCAGAGGAAAAGGTTCTGACCAGCTGATCAACCTTCACTGAACCAAGATCAGCATGATTATTTGAATTGGAAACCGAGGCTGTTGTGCTTGTCAAACTAAATGCCTGATGTGCCATAAAAGAAAGATGTCTCGTGAATATAGATCATACCACCCTAGTATATGACAATAATACACTAAAAGCAATGGAGGAAAAAGGGACAAAAGATTGACCCAAACCTTGTGCATTGCTCGTGACAATAGTGATTGACATCCACTCGGGTCATCCACATATGAACATGCTCCGATCTTGCGCTTAATGTATAAGACACCTGAATTAAAAGGGTGATTTCTGTCCCCAGGATTCCACCAAGGCTTATCTGTGCAAACATTACAGGCAATAGTGTGATTCACTATCTATGCATTTTGGTTGGAATATAATGAGTTGGAGTACAAGTGTTACCTTCAGGGGCAAGTTCTATCACTTGGGGCCAATATCGTGGACCACAAACATTAACAGTTTTCAACTGCAACACACATGTAACTCCTTCAAGACCTCATAAGAATATTACTTTGAAAGAAGGACAAATATTAAGAGAACAGGCAAAAGAAAACTCAGTTGCCCCAATGTACCATTATTATCAATCAAAATAATGAGCAACAACAGTTTTCAGTCAGTTTTGTCTGAAAAAGGAGGTTTCTAATGCGTGCCCATGCTATAGGGTGTAAAGAAAGAGAAAGGGGACATTTTACTCCATTATATAAATAAACAAGAATATGTGGAATAGCAAGTATTATAAACTTACAATTGCACGTTCTGGGAGAACACATGGAGTGACCTGACAATAAGTTGTCTCAGCATGATGTTCAGTTTCCTTTATGGTAATTTCCAGAGGAGCATAAACAGGTAGCCCAGTGTCAACGTCAAGTGTTTGAAGCCAGCGAGCTTCTGTTGCAAGGACATACAAATGTCTGTATGCCTATAAGATCATACCATCAATGTTTTAGGGTTCCACAAATAACACAACTCCAGCCAATCGAAATTAAAATCCAGGTGGTGGGCTAGAGAAGAGAGCACCCAAACCAAAAAAGAACACACACGATAACACAGCACAGAGAGCGGAGAGCAGAGAGCAGAGAACCCTCCAAAATCTTCCTTTAATACGATAAAGACAAAGAGCATTCTAGCATCATGCATGTATATAAAGAATATCAGCGTATATAGAGAATAACCCATGTATTAATCCAATCTAAAGTAATGTACCTGAAGGTGGCAACGGTTATCATTTGGTCCTGTGGGAAAGCGAGGATAAAGAGTGATTAACAAACAAGCAATAGCACTGTTGTTTGTCGAAAATGTTCTCATGCCCCCACCAAGAAACAGGAAGCCGATTGCCAAGCTTACCTAATGTGATTAAGAAGGATAATCAATGAGAAAGAGGTAAATACCAAATAGATAAACATTTGAGAAGAGAAATGTTTCTTGATTTCTTGTAATCCAATTCACAAGACAAAAAATGTGTCTTCATTCCTAGTAATTAGAGATGATCAAATCACTCCCTTAAACTTTATGACATGATACAATATCGGAAGAGAGCAACAAGAAGCAGAAGAGAAGTCAGTTTTTAAACAAAGCAATTTCAATCTTTGAAAAGTTTAAGCCAACATTGTATAGAGATAAATAGCAGTTGTATTCCAAAGCAACTACTTTCATACAAGCGTTCTCCTGAGGGAAAAAGTAAATTTCACACTTTCTGACAAAGCATCCCAACAGTATGCATCCATTCGTCAAGAGAAGTATGTCAAACTCTTCAATCAAACTACTGACATCAAGTCAAATCATCTTTCGTGTAGAGAAAACTCCTAGGGTCTGATGGTTGGCAAATTACTCAATTCCATAATCTGACGTTTTATAGAGCCAATGAATTAAAGGGGAAGTTTGCCCACTAGTCTGAACTAGGATATCTTGATAAAGTGATGATGACAATGCCCATCTTCTAGAGAAGAATGGAAAGCTACCTTATCTAAAACATAAATACAAAATCACGTAAAAGGGACAATATTTGTCCATCGAGTTGTCACCTACTCCATCCTCTATCCACAAAATAGTGTCAATAATCATCCATATTTCACAGTTATGGAGGTAAACATGACAACTTTACCCAAATGAACTCAAATCCCCGTAACAATGTGGTATGTCTGTACCGTGGAAATATGAGAAATGAGAAAGCATGCATTATAAAAGATGGAAAGAGAGGATGATATAGAATGGAAGAAAAAAGGGTATATTTGACATTTTACTATGGAGTATTTTTTGGGGGCCTAAATTTACACTTATGTATGAACAAAACGAACTTGACACTCCTTTGTGGCTGTGGAGGGGAGGAGGGTGGTTAGCTAGTACAAAGGATAATTGCCATTTATTAGATGAAAACTAGGTCTAATGATCTAGAGAAAACATATTACATGTGCTCCATGTGGCTGATAGTCTACCAAAAGGAAACCAAGTAAGGGATCAAGATGCACTCACAGCCATCTGGATTCCATAATTTGATTGGCCATCCATAGGGTTACGACCATGCAAGTATCTCAGCATTCGGAATGTTTGCAAGTTCCCAGAACCAGCCATCACCTGCTCCCGGATATTTGTGTCAAATAAGCTTCAAGTTTTATATGCACAAAGATGTGAATTATTCAGAATATAGAATCGAATTCAATCATACCACAGACAATGAAAGAACTATTAGGTGAAGGCATATCTCCAACGTGCCTCGATCCACAAACTTGGACAACCCCTTTGGAAGATTACTCCCACTGACACTTGAAATGGGTTTGATCTGCGACAATTTGAAGTTATGAGTTAGGATGAGGCCTCCCAGCACTCTGATCAAATGCACCCGCCATGTTATGTACACAGAATAGCACTAGAGGATAACCTCATTAAGAAAATAGATGGCATAACCATAGAGAATCTCATGGACGTTCCCATTTCTGGATCCAGCATATTTTAACCCTGCCATTGATTTGTAGGTCAAAAGATAGGAGGAAAAATCGGTGTTGATCAAAATATTCAAAGCACTTTTCTAAAAGTACCATTTCTTATCACCTTGAAGCAGAATTCTTAAACTTACCAAGAGACAAACAAGCCCCAGTGACAATGTTGACATATGCTTGAACAATTGATTCTTCATCCACCTCATACATATCAACTCTATCTTCATTCAGGTTTTTAATGCCATTTCTCACAATTTCTGGGATTTGGGAATCAATCCATGCCGAAGTGGGGTTGATGCTAAAATGAAAAGGCAAAGAGATGTTACAAAGGAAAAAGCAGAGTACAATTAAGAACCTGCTGCTTTCAAGTAAACAAGAAACTTTGTTTAAGATGAAAATTTGTAGGGGAAAAAAGGAAAAGGAACCCCTCAATAGAAAAAATAATGTTATCAGATATTGCAATTCAAAACCTGAATGAATTAAGACATAGCTTCTATGAGTTACCTTGTCCACATGATCAAATTCCGTGCAATTACACGAAGCATGATAAAGTCTGGCCTCACGTATTGCAATTCAAAATGTCCAGATGGAACAGAAAGTCTAGAAGCTATCACTTCTGATTCAGTCTGCAAAGATCAACATGAAAGGATTGAACAAATCTATAAGCACAAACAACAGATAGCAACAGAGACAACCAAAAACTGAAACTAACTCTGTGGATCAACCAAAAAGTGACAAAGTTCTGAACATTTACTTTCTCCATCCTCACTTTAGTCCGGGAACTCTGAATTTTCTTGTATAAAAAATGTAATGGATTCACATGATAAAAAATTTCCAAATTTGCTCTGAAGTAATTGAAGGTTTACAGATGAAACATCTGCCATTCAATAATTCAACTCAATCAAATTCTTTGCTGTATAGTAAAATGGATGGAGTAGTATTTCAAATGTAAATGAGCTCATTCACACATGCTCAGAAACTGACGAGCCTAAAAATGGTTTTAAAGCTTGTCTCCGGTGTACCAAGACTCCATTCATTTTACTGGTGCCATGGACAATGAGCTTCTAAATTCCTCACTTCTAACCATGACACCAGTGCTTAAAAAAGCTTGCAGAGGTGCCTGGACTATAAGGCACAGCCACATAAGGCGCCAAAGCCCATTATAAATGGCCTAGGCAATGGATTTCATCTAGGAAATAAGAGACCCAGAAAAACTGATTAAGGTGCCAAGGTGTGATTCACTTTTCCTCGTCCAAAATTTCTCTTTCCTCTATGGATCTCTCCTTTTCTTGATGTTGGGAAATGCATAACCTTGCTTTACTGCACATATTCTTGTTTAAAATTATTGATTGATGACCTATTTTTTATTTTATAATTTAAAATATTTATGCCTTAAGATAGCTAGGTTTATGAAATTACATTATAATTTAATGAGCTATGACTTATAATAAAGATATTGCGTATGTAACTGCATTATTTTTTTAATATTCGAAATTGCAACTCATCAGCATGGCAATTTTCTTCTCCTTGTGAGCTTCAGCACCTAGGATCTAGGACCTCTATCACCTTAGGTCAACTCGTTTCAACTAGGGAGACACTGAATGCTTCAACGAATGCATACTAGAAGGAAGAGCATTATAAAAATGAGGACTTTCTAAAGAGATAAGATTACCTGCTATAATGTTACTATGATAGAAAACAGCAGAAAAAGCTGCTACAAATGCACAATACTATTAATTAACAGTGCAACTTCTAATTTGGTTTAACTCACCTTGAGAAACATCAATGCCAAAGCCATAATAGCTCCAGGTGCAGTAACATCAACATTGACACAGACACCATCCAACATCTAACATACCCAAATGCAGAAACACGAGTTTAGAATAAGATATGTTAGACATCCACAACAAGTTTTAATAGCATCAATATACAGCAGAAGCCAACATGTAAAGATACTGTGTTCAATCTTCATAACCTGTCCCGCAATGCAATTGTGTTCATCCATTGTAAGCGTCAGAAGGGTCTTCTCCTTGTGGAAATTAATAATTTCCCTTCTAAGATTAGCTTTACATAACTTTAGAAATTTAAGCATCGTGTCACGATTTTCAGGCGCTTATTTTTGTAGTCAACAGCTTCAATATGATATCCAAACTATGAGTGATGACTGCTTCTAAGAGTTGTATGGAGCTCAAGAATAGTTCCTTCTTTCATCTTCCTTTTCATTCACATGTTTCCTCTCAACTATTTAGATCCACAGACACCTCATACTCACCATTCTAAACAAGCAATTTCCCACTCTATGATCAGAACTAATGTAGATATATGAGATCTACTGGAAGTATAAAATGCACCCTAATATGGCTTCACATTATCTTCACAAGTTAAATGAAAACATTTAATGTCAGCTTGATTGACAAGAGTATCATAGAGCTCTGATTAGTAACAGACTAGCTAAATTTAATGTTAATGTTAATGTTACTGTTACCTTATGAGACACTTCCACCCCAGCATAATGGAATAGTCGATCAACCAATGTACCAACACAAGCAAGCGCCTCATGCCCTCGACCTATGTTTAACATTAAATTATTAGTAACAAATTAGCAAAAGGATTCCATAGGAGTTAGTCAATCTGTTCATACCCAAAGCAACGAGCCCGAGGGAAAATCCAGCAGAAAGAGCATAACCCTCCCTCTCGAGAACATTATCACCTCCACTTCTTCGGCCTATTTGACCCTGCATGTAATGCATAATTAACAGTGTGTAGAACAATTGGCACAGCAGGAAGTAAAATGAGTGTGCGGGGTTGTTCGAGGGGTGTAAGGCATTATACAGGGAAATTATAAAATACATCCACATAACAGTGGTTAAATACAACATTAAAATAAATACTATGCAACAACATCCAATTATCCCACAATGAAGCAGATATAATGGGTTATTTGAAGTTAATGGCTTTATGAAACTGACTAAGCCAAATATTATTACAATAAGAAGATTACAGAAGAAAATGCTACAAGAGAAAATCAGGATGTTCTTTACGTTTATGCAGAATGGTATCAACACTTGATGGCACAACAGTTACAGGACAGGATAAAACACACGGGAAACAAAAAGCGTGTAAAAATAAAAACAAATGAACATCGAAATGCCTGAAGTTAAACTGAGAGATGTTTGAATAACAAAGAAAAAGTTGAAATGTGATAATGAAAATCGGGAATCACACACACAAGTACATTCACTAATCCTGAACTAAAGTCAAGGCAACTAAGCCACCAGCTAAGGAAGATCTCCCAGAGTCCCAGCAGAGGAACACTGGCCAAAGGAAAAACGCCAATAACAAAAGATAGGTCTCAGGTGGGTCACGAGATATGTCACCAACAAGTGACTTTAACCTCTCCCTCAATAACAAATACCCTAAAGGAATATATTCTAAATGATTCTAGAAATGGCATGATTGGGTAGGGGGGTTATAATCCAGATAAAATGCTTGCTGAATGTATATATAAATGAACTTGCAAAATCACTCGTAACTCGTTTCTAGAGTATCACATTTACAGGGGTTGGGAGAAAGAGAGAGGGTTCTTAAAAGCAATATTAAAGAAGGGAATTAGCAATACCAGAAGAAACTGCATCGTCTGTGGATTTGTAGAACCTTCATGAAGGAGCCCAAGAGACACCAAAGCTGCTGACTGTAACTCCAACATAAAGCAAATAATATATTCATAACCCTAAATGCATGTATCCCCAAAAGGGAGGCAAACAAAACAGGACATGCATATTCCAGTTCACACCTCCTGGTAATTTGCAGGTCTAATTAGATACAAGCCCAGCAATTGGTTGAACCTTATCCCTTAAGGATCTAAGAACTACATTGACAAGGCCCAACAGGTATTTGATTCTGAGACTTGTAGCAAAAATACACAGTCCAGCAAAAGGACTAAGTGGATTTTTAGTAGCTTATGGCCACATCTGAAAGCAACCTCTTTAGCTGATAGCCTAATAATGTACAGTATGTTTTCTTTATGATCATGCATAATGTACTATTTTCATCAAATAATTGTTATTTCTGAGAAGTTATGGGAGCAAGTGTTGATTCCAACACAATTACATAACATGTTTTTCTTCTGACAAGTGTCCACTAAATATGACAGCAAACATAATGAGATGTGTTTGCTAACAAGGTGCAAACCAATCCCATGTACCTATGTTCATCCTATTATAAGCATGATTGCCCTATCAGCTCAATCCAAATCTCCCCCAAACCCGCCTATAAGTTGAGCATGTACTATACCTAGATTTATATCCATAAAAAGCATCATTTTTCAAATTAAACAAGGTATCTCCTAAAAGAATAACTGCACACAAACTACAGAAACACTGAGAAGCAATTACCACAAACCTAAATAAGCCACAAGATCTCCTTGAATGGGAAATACAGTTTTAACTTTAAGCATACAATCAATTCCAGCAAGAACATGGTGTTGTAGAGACAAATATTACCTGCAGAAGTGTCGGAACTTCCAACTCAGGGAATGAAGGAGGATGATGGGCAGGTAAATGAAGATAAAACGACTGCATGGAACAATGTAATAGTTATCACAAAACCCCAGAGAAATACGCAAATAGTTACCTTTAAAACAAATAAATAAATAAAAAATACGCAAATAGTTTCTTAACAAGGAATAACAACACTAGTAAGAAAGTTAGCAATAGGTTAGACAAATAAGATATTCTACTTCCAACTAATACACAAGTTGTTTAAATAAAAGAGGTATAAAAGATATTAGCAATCTTTGCATGTTAATGCACATATTTGTACATAATGAAAACCTTCTGTGTTTCCCAAGATGTGACAGTAGATTTAAACTGATTTGCTGTTCTAAATCATAACAGTCAGTTTAATTTTATTTTTTTTAGAAAGTGATGTATCTCTGCAGAGAAACATATTTTCTTCCAAATTGTAATCAATTTTTGCAATATTCAGTGGATCCTCTCTCCTGCATACTTTATCAAAGAAAGAAAGCATTTAGCATTGGCATAATATCTGCACTACCTTTCCAATAGTTGGTGCCATAGTCCCTCGATAAGATGCTGCTAGGCCGAGCATCAATCCTACAGTTGTACTTTCATGATCCTGAAAAGATAAATAAAGACGTCCATTTCATAAAAATGATTAAAGAGAAGAAACTGCCAAGTTCAAAGATATGGTATACTAGGGCTTGATTGTATGATGCTTTCCATCTGTTGAGTGTAGTTATTCAAAGGCATCACCAGATCCTCCACCTTTCCTATATTTATTTTTTCATCTACATAATAAAGATTAAAAGGACAAATAACAGCATGCAATTGTCTAAGCAAACACACCTTAAGTTGGTGATTGCCTAAGCGATGTATGAAAAGAAAGGAGTTAATGTACCAGGAAGAGCCATTTGGCATGATATCCTGGTATCTCAAGAAGTTGCTTAAGTGATGGACGAAAAACAAGTCACATCCAAGAAAGGTAATTAAGCATCAAAATGGCATAAGAATTGATGAGAAACATGGGGAACGTGCTCACTTGGGGCAGATTCATTTTGGGAGGGCTTAAATATAACAAATCTCATTTATTACATGCATGGCGAGGGAAAGAACTGGAACCCTGAACTGACTCGAGACGATGAATAGCGAAGTATGTGAACAATGTCCAGACACGACAGGACACATATTGTATTATTGTTTGATTGAAAGTACTCAATAAAAGTGATTCAAATGGTCATGGAGAAGCTGAAAATTGGGCAAATTAAGTACGTGATTTCTGAATAGCTGGGGTAGATGGCCATAAACATGTTGAGCTGTTGAAGCAACAAATTTATCTCAAAACTAGGTCTGCAATACTGATAACATGCGTTGTTAACGTGCATGTGGCATTTGGCATGCCAGAAACACCAAGATTTTTCAAAATATATTCCATCATCTTTTAGTGAAGCTAAATGTATTGAACTGGTGCTAGTCTGCTAGATCAGCAGAGGTTACTCTGTAGAAGTTCTTTTATACTAAATATAGAAACCTTTTATATTGCTTCATTTTGGAATATATCCAAAAATAGAAGCAAAAAGTTTAACAATTACCACTTCATCCAATTTTGCCCAAAATGAAAACATGGCATTAACAGCACTAACACAGTTGAATTTGCCCAATCAGTAGGCCGCAGAAAAACAATCAATATTTATTGTTTGATTGAAAGTACTCAATAAAAGTGATTCAAATGGTCATGGAGAAGCTGAAATTTAGGCAAATTAAGTACGTGATTTCTGAATAGCTGGGGTAGATGGCCATAAACATGTTGAGCTGTTGAAGCAACAAATTTATCTCAAAACTAGGTCTGCAATACTGATAACATGCGTTGTTAACGTGCATGTGGCATTTGGCATGCCAGAAACACCAAGATTTTTCAAAATATATTCCATCATCTTTTAGTGAAGCTAAATGTATTGAACTGGTGCTAGTCTGCTAGATCAGCAGAGGTTACTCTGTAGAAGTTCTTTTATACTAAATATAGAAACCTTTTATATTGCTTCATTTTGGAATATATCCAAAAATAGAAGCAAAAAGTTTAACAATTACCACTTCATCCAATTTTGCCCAAAATGAAAACATGGCATTAACAGCACTAACACAGTTGAATTTGCCCAATCAGTAGGCCGCAGAAAAACAATCAATATTTATTTTGACACATGCACATAATCATATGAAAACAATGAAGAGAACCACACAAAAATAGACATAACAACGACTCAAGGAGAGCACTATGAAAAATAAAACCAATAGAACACACAGAAATTGTAGAGTGCACACCTGTAGGTAGTACTGGTATATGTCGGTTATAGCAAGAACATGTAGATGTCCATGTAGCCCAAGTGCAAGAAGAAGGCCAGCGTGAACTGAATTGGGCTCCTCAGGTCTATTATAAGTGATCCAAGTTCTAGATATTTTTCCCTGAAATGGGAAATATATATTCATGATCCAAGGGATGAAAACAACGATTATTCACAATAGATAAAAGAATGAAAAGGCATAACAAACTTGACCAAGAAAAGGAAAAAAGATAAGCAAAGAGTATTTTAACTGTTAAACATTTATTGCACACAGGAAGTATATGCCTGGGCAAAATGAAATAAACTACGCAAACATTCACATTACCCGATGTTATTGGTTGCAAAGTGTCACATCCAAATGCAAGAAAACTAGTAGAAAAAATAGCTACGAAATACCTACAGTTCTTATACAAAGACATCGGATTATAAGGCCACAAGATTCATACCTGGAGGGGTGCAAGACGTAATCCAGCAGCTACAGCATTGTGAAACTCGGGCCATGAGCGAAGCTCTTGTACATTACGTATATTTGGATCCAAATTTATCTGCAGAAACATATAAATTTTAATATAGAACTATTTGTAAATTTTAATATAGAACTATTTGCAAATTTTAACATGATAGATAATGTACAAATGACAGTATCTGCAAAGAAATGCATTTGCAGAACCAATAGTATCAATGTAAATATCTGAATAAAATTATACCCAATGTAAACACAAAGGCGTGGCACTCATAACAAGACCACTGATTATGTGCATTCAAGCTGACTTACTATGGCATTTTGCTGTGCTGGCAAGCGACCAGCTAAAACAAGTTTGGGGACTGTGATTGCCTACAAAAAAAAATAGCCAAATAATCAAAGAATATACCAAAACTTCCAACGTCAACCACCTGCTTAATTTCTAAAGGTTGCTCATGCTTTTGAAGTTCATCCTGTTGAAAATGAAAGAAAAAAATTTATGCTAGGGTAGTAGACAATAAGAAAGTAAACATACTTCTGTCAAAAGAGTGCATGTTGTTGCAAGTGTTAATGCCCCACGGCCAAAAGGAAGAGCTGTAGTCCTTTGTGCAAGCTGCCAGAGCTGAGCCTTTACAATAGAAACAACTAAAGCATTTAGATCTTCAATACTTGAAGAGATGATGCAGAAATAGGATCCCAGATGAGGTACAGTCAGATATTTGAAGCACATTCGAGCAGGGAAAACAATGTTAACTTAAAAACTCATGAAATACTATCTTTGCCATTATAGAAATTTCAATATATTAAACATATCACTTAAAAGAGACACTGAATGCTGTCTTTGGTGTTGTAACAACTTCAAATTCTCAATTCCTCCAAATCAGAAGTTCATACCTAATGCAGCTGATTTTTTAGTTTCAGGATTAAGGTGATGAACTTATGTCACTACTCTTTAAGAGAAATGTAAAGAAATTTCCATGATAAATGACTATCATGTGAGATTCATATCTAAAGCTTGGGACTCATCTTAGTGACATGAACAGGGTAAAGCTTGGGACTCATCTTAGTGACATGAACAGGGTATATCTAAAATATTGCACCTTCATTTTTGCTTATATATGTACTTTTTTCCTTCACGTTAGTATTTATTTTTTCATCTTCACAAGAGAATATATTTATATATAAAAAAGAACAAAAGAAAAGACTAAAGACGAGCAAAACTAAAGCCATGGATGCTTTGAGGTTAAAATGAGATGAGAATCATTCAAATACACAGATGAATGATAAATACGAACTTGATATTTGGACAGATGCTATCAATTGTAGAAAGAGGTCCACCAGAACATTCCAACTAAAGAATGCTATAATGCAAACCTGCTGAAGGTCTTGATCAGAAGCAGAGGAACAAGCAGGTGTCTGAATTGACACAGGTCGTGCAGAACACAAAAGACGTCTAACCTACAAGGGAAAAAAAGCTTTTTATCAAGTACCATGGCTTGAAAGGCAAACTTGAGCCAGTATTTTATGACCAAAGAAGAGCTTAAGCATAAAGATAGATCTGATAGAAAGAGAGATAATCAAGCGCCAAGAACACATTTCAAGGAGAAATGGATTTTTTCTTCCAAAAGGAGAAACAAATTGATTTCACAAAATAGCAGCACACAAGATCAGAACTTTTAGTTACAAATATGTCGAACGCCTGAACAATATTTCAGTGAAAAGGTTATTACTTTTCATATGATTAAATATGAATGTGGAGATAGATAATACTCCCTCCATTCCAAAATATAAGTGCTTTTAGTTTTTTGGACGTTTTTTAAGAAGCTAAAAAATATAGTAAAATATTAACTTTGCAAGAATTTACAGAAGCTTCTTACAAAATGTGAAAAGGCTAACATGACTTGTATTTTTTAACGAAGGTAATAGAACTCGTAAAAATTAAATTACGGAGTAATGGATAGTGTGAAGAACTTCATAAAAATTGAAATAGAGCTCATCACAATAATGGGTTACTGCTTTATGCCTTAGCAATTGCCTAGATGAATAAAATTTTGAAGAGAAAAACGGGTTCAATAAATAGGAATTATTAGCTTACCATGAAAAAAGTATCCAACTATCTATATATTACTTATAATACACATGCACAAAAGTATCTGCAGCAAAAAAAAAGAGTACACTTTTCCAAGAGTGTGTGAGTAACAAAAAGTTACAATATACCTCATTTAACCTCAAGTCCCTTCCATATTGCAACTGTGTACTAGAGCTAAAAATATGATCCATGCCATCTACCATGGAACCGTCAGAAGAATCAGTTTCCTCAAACTTTGAATTTTCCAATCCATTAGATTCAGATGCTGTCAATGGAACTATCACAGGATTAAGATGCCGCATATAAGGAGTAGACATAGAAATCAGATGTAGATTAGTCTGAGTTTCAAGCTCCTCTGCGTTTCTCAAGTTTGTGATGCATGACAAGGCTAGATCTTCTCTGCCGAGAAGAACATACGCAGCTGCTGGCCAGTTGGCAGGAGGAGACTCCCGACACTTGTCTAATGCCTGCGCAAAGTGTAAAGGTCTTAACTGGATTGGTACTACTTCACAATTCTAGGAAAAAATAGAATGAAAAGAAGCATCTATTATTCTTGCTCACTACAATAAGAAACCTAGAATAGAGTGCAATCCAGTAATCCTAACTCAAGGACTACTAAAAATCATATTCCTACATTTAAGATAAGATTTTTACATGGCGTAGAGGCAGTGAGACACAAACAGGCAACATGTCCATCTGTTGCAAGCCAAATCCTTCTCCAACCATTGCTAAAACTGTTTGCTCCTCAGCTGTAGAATATGATCCCAAGGCAATATTACAGTAAACACCAGAACTAAGCTTCCCATCCATCAGCCTAGCACCTGAGAGTATACTATAAAGTGACACTATCTTCCTGGCCCAGCTGACAACTGAACTCCTACCAGTCCGAACCAGAGCTGGAATATCATCAGAACCAGCATGAGCAAAGCCATGCAACAAGCAGTTCTCAAGCCATCTGTACAAACTAGGCGGAGATGTTGGAGACGAAATAGACTGAAAACCTCTCTTTCTTTTGCATAAGAATGGAAAATCACGAATGTAATGCTCAACAAAACTTTGCTCTCCAAGGAAATCGGCAACTTGGAATAAAAGAACCACCAAAAGCGTTAAATCCCTGCAAGGAATAATAAAAAATAACTCAACAAAGAAAGAATCAACAGCCAAAAGGATATAGTATGATTGAAACACATAAGAAACAGTATCAACAGCCAATAGCCATCTACAAGATTGACTGTAACAAAAAGACGAAAAACTTAGAATGGAATTTCCCAAAGGAAACAGTGCTATCTTATTCTGCAAACAGTGACATCTAATATTGTTGTTTGAATGTCTTTCTAAAATAATGAAAGGATACATTCCATTTTATTGACAAACCAGTAACCAAAAAGGAGATGGAGATCCAGCTAAACATCCATATATAAGAGAAATAAAAATCAGTAGTTTTCTTTAAAAAAAAAAAAAAACATGTTTATGGATACATTCGCAACTCTTAAGAAAATAATGTACTATATAACAGTAGAGATTAAAGCAGTGCGACAGATCAAGCTGGGATCTAGTTAGAATGGCCTCAAGGAAAAGGACAACCCTCGTATATAAGGACAGCTGCCAATTGTATCAAAAAAAAAAAAAAAGACAGCTGCCAAACCAAGATCCTAAAAGTAAAGAGGTAGCTACATCAAAAGAGCAAGGAGGAGACACACGTGTGAAGTGGTCAAGCACTAGCCAAATAAGCACAACACACTAGCAAAATAATCCATAGCCCACTAGCCAAATAAGCACCACGACTAGCCATGCATTTTGAGACAGATTGATAACAGAAGATATTTGTGTAATCAGCAATAGCAACCTGCAAACACTGCTCAGTCTCCTATAACTATTCATTTAGTATTCTCTCCGTTCAACCCTATCAATATTTTTAGCATTTGACACACGTTCTAAAGAACATATCAATTTGACTAAAAGTACCACCCTTTTTACTTCAATATTCTTAAATCTACTACTAAAAGTACCACCCTATCAATGAGTGGAGAGGGAAAGTAAAAAAGAACAGAATTCAATAACAAACTTACCATCCGAAAAAATCTAAAAGGACTTATCTTTTTGAACAAGATTTAAAGGCTAAAAAAAACTTGTACTATTGAAGGGAGGGAGCACAGATTAAGGATCCATGCAAAATATCCTGGCAATCAAGCATTATCAGATAAAGGATAAATCCTTGGATGTGGTGATAAATACCATTTTAAATAATGTTTTCTTGGTTCCTTTTCCCAAATAATCCCTTTAAAAACTGCATATTCCTCCAGAGTCGTAATTTTGATAAGAATCAACCATCATCCTCTATCATTATAAATTAGTTAAGAAAATGATCAACTATATCTCCTTCAGAAATCTCACCATTCTTAGCTTTAAAAACTGCGTATTTTTGTTATCATATGCTTTATGAACAAATACCAGCTGCCTTCTATGCTTCCATGAGTGCAACATTGTACTAATACACAGCTAATGGTGTCAACTACATATTTGAAATAGTATAAATTTTAGGGAGTCATCAATCAGCAGTAGCACACAGCTATAACAAAACAAGCTAAAACTTCAAATAAAAGTTTAGAGATGGAGGAAAAAATAAGGAGCTGCATTAACTGCTGAATAATGAGTTACTCACCGCTTATGTAGATCAATTAGTTTGAGATTTTCGTATAAAGCATGCAAGGCGTTCAAGCACTCTGTCAGGAACTGAGTATTCTCTGTACGATTAAGCATCTCCCTGCTCTTTAAGGATGGATTCAATTTTGTCTTGTCAACTGATATGTCAGATGCGATGCCATTGGTGAAGTTACCAGTACAATAATTCTTGTGGAATTCACTATGAATGAGATAGTCCCATGATGAGGTGTGCACTAGAACTGAGCTCTCTAGGCAATTCAACACAGGCTTCGTACACATTTCCATTATGACACGACTAAATGACTGCCAATCATGATCCACACTACAATCAGCCTCTGACAGATAGGCTGAATCACCATTTCCCCAAAGAAGTTGAAGAAAATGATTGTAAAAGCTCAAACTTAAGCCCTCGGCCAATGCTGTGATGCAGTCATCTACCAAGCTACATGATGGTCTTCTCCGCAATGCAACTCTAAGAATCTGGGTCCGAAAATTGATCAGAAAATATCAATGCCATTAACCATAAGCCATGCTACTAGGGAAAAAAACAATGAAAGAACGGTACAGAAATGAAAGAACAATGGAGAAGGAAGCCATAAACAAAGCTGGAGTATCAAAAGGTGCGTCACTTCTAATACATATACAGAAAACAGGGCAAGAAATTCACAAGCACGAAACAACTATAGCAATACACACAAACACGACCATATAACACAACCAGAAATATGATTGTGCATAGACAAATAAGTGAAAATAAGATACAAACTACATAGGACGCAACTATTAAATGGAACATATTGAAAATAAACTATACAATTTGCACAAGAATCGTAATCACACCTGCCCATTGCTTAGAAAAACATTGACTCGACTTCCAACAGAATCGGCCAATCTGACAATCTTTAAGTTGTGAAGTGAAGTTCCTCTAAGCATGGTACTCCCAGACAATAGGTCTTTGCCCAGATAAGAAGGAAGCAAGTATTTGCACAGGCATTGCTTCCCTGACTACATCAAGCAAGTAAGAAATATGTCAGTTAAGAGCTTAAGATGCTCTGTTTTAATCAGAGATCCACAAAGAAGCTCTTCATGGCATGACACTTGGGCTAGATAGCACCACCGAGCACTGACACAATTAAAAGTAAAACAGCAATACCTGAAAGTAAGAGAAAGTGGAAGACACTTTGACAAATGTTGCGATTCAGTTACCTAGTTCAAGTGTTTTCCTATACAGCTCCCAGAACCAGTTCATGATAATCTTTCCACCACAAAAAAGGTTCGTGAAAATTTGCAACATTTGTTCTGAAAGTTTTAACTTAAGACCCATTTTGCATTTTGGTTCACCGGTTCGGCTCCTAATTGCATGGGATCTCAACTTGTCCAGCAACTACATAGGTAAGATGATTAAATATCTATGCTGCCTTGTGGTCAAGAATCAAACAAGAAAGACCACAATGTGATGCTACATATACTAAGAGCTACTGAGTTTTCTACTTCTTTTTACCACTAGAATATAATTCTTAATCTTGTCATAACAGTTTAATCAACCACTCCACTTCATACCTACTACCATACTAATTTTAGAGTTCTCTCTATACTTTCCTTACTTCTCAACCAAGTGTAATCCCGCTTAAAGGGGACTGAGGGTCTAGATGTATGCACCCTTACACCAAGCAAATCGAGAGGGTGTTTCCGAAAGACCAAGAGATGACAAGAGTAAGATAGAAAACACAATTCAGCTGCGTGACAAAAATAACTGAATTTAGTTAAAATGCTCCAGAAATTGATATGGGAGCTATATCCTCTCTATCCTTTCCCAATCCATTAATTTAGCATTTATCAAAGATAAGGCAAAAATCACACTCAGTGCAAAAGGAGAAATAAGTATTTTATAGAGTAAAAGGAGAAATAAGTATTTTTGTAAAAAGAATTACAATACACTAAATGGATGGCAGTGGACATAATAGGTTATAAATTATAAGGCTGTGTTAAAGCATTTGAACCTCATATGACACAGTGTTTCTTTCCCTCCCTGTCCATTTTTCTCTTCAATGTCTCAGCAGTATGTTACTGTTGAGGCTCCCAATTAACATTAGTTAGAAATAAGGAATCTAAAAGGAACAATATTCCCTTATAGTTATGTGATTTACGTGGATCTCAATATCTTAGTATATCCCCTCGATATCACTTTTGATTTGGATCTGAATGGGGGAAAATGCTCAAAAATGGCTCTTGGAGACACTTTAGAGGTTCCAAGGCAATCCACAGGATAAAAATGGCATCCCCAGAACTTTCAACAAGTGTTTGTGCGCCACCTTATCCACTTCAAGTGTGTGCCCCCTTCTTGGGTCACTGAGGCACTTTGCCTACGCAAGTGTGCAAGAGCACTTGAGTAAGATAGGTGATTGTCTTTTTGTCGACCTTGGTTTATAAAAGATGACACGTGATATTTTACCCTTCTAGATTTGGAACAGATATGTAAATGGAACTCTTTCTATCTTTAAAGCAAATACTCCGTATGAAATATGAAACATGCATTCTTGCACCATCAAAAAATCTCAAGTTTTGGATGATAAGAGACAACTTGTAAAGCTAAATGATACGAGGAAGGAAGCAAAAATGGCAGCGACGTCCAACTTACATACAATAAAACAGTATTTTTTGAATCCAGAACAACTACGTCTTTGAATGCCAGTGGTCCAAATCTTGACCTGCCAAAAAATAGAGTCAAAAGATAGAAAAAATACTTATCAGATTTACTGCCAAATAAAACTACCTTGGACGAGTTACGGAAACAGGTTCAGCTGCAATTGCTGGTATGCTCCAGCTAGTGTCTGGTTTCACATCAAAGAGAATCTCCTCATTAATAGCGACAGTTTGAAGCCTCACAGACTGCAACCTTTTCTGCTCTTGCAGAAGGAAACAAACTAAAGGAGCAGCATCTTCATCGGAAGCCAAAAAAACCTAAACAAAATGCAATTAGAAAACAGTGCTGACTGCTGCAATGAAACAATAAGAAAACATGGTAGGAGGAGTGGAGAAATATTTTAGGAAATGGCAAAGAGTGTAACACAATAATAAAATAAAAATAAAAATGAGTATTTAAGATAAAAACACAACCTTAGATGCAGCTACGGGAGAACCTTTTGCCTGCCATACTGGCCTGAAAGAGTATTGCCTTGGCAATATGTCAATGGGATTTGCATCAGAAGTCAGATCCAATCCACGAGCTGGACTAACAAGTTCCACTAACCAAAGTGAATGTTGCATCCTTTCTGCCATATGCAGCAAAGAAAGGCAAGCATCAATATAAATGCATTTAGAATTTGTTAGATATATCATCCCGAAACTTGCAATAATATTTTCAAGTAACAGAGAAGGCAGGAAATAAAGGAGTGATACCTTTATTGTAGGAAGCCATTAGTGGAATACAGTCACTTGTCCAAATCGTTATCTCATCAAAGTCTTTCATTACCTTAAAAGTTCCTCTTTCTTCAATGTAAGTTGGCTGATACAAATAAAAAATAATACATTAGTATATCATAGAAAGCAAGAACAAGTTGTGAAACAAAATAACAACTGAAGCATGCAACACAAGCACCAGGAAATATTTTGAGGGACAGGGAACTCATCAGACATACTTGTGGGTCTTCTAGAGGGGAATTCAAAATCAAATGTGAGCATGATGAAGCCAAATTCCCCTTCATAAAGCTATCAGAGAAGCGAGAACTGAAACTAGATATGGGACTTTGCCTGAACTCTCTTTTTACACGAGGCAGATGTGCATTTATTGGACTAGTAGATGAATAGCCTTCTGTAGCTTGCTGTAGGAGCAAACCAAAAGGAAGAGACCATATTGATGTAACCAGGCCAGGAAGTAGAATTGATGTTAGTTCGCCTGCAGAAAAAAGCAATAACTCAATATAAGTTATATTTTCAATTTAATCATGCAAAATCATGCCATCACTACCATCAGACAACTGCAATGCAGAGAGAGATCTATAATAAATTACAGTAGAGTCACCAAACAGCTATTGCAAATTTGCAATGTTAGTTTGAGGAATAAGGTTATATTCTTTTTGCATATTAGATAAGTTTTATTTTTACTTCAATGTGATGGTCGCATATGTGAGTTCACAACAATCAATTTAAGCATAACCACAATCTGTTTTATAACGAATACAACTATCATGCTCCTAGCAATCCAACAATATTCCAGAAAAGGACAGAACAGTATGGAGTTGTGAGATCAAGGGGTACTCAGCCAAGCTTCATCCAAAGAAGCCTGTTTAGGCACTACCATTAATTCACAGACATAAAAGCAAGATATTACTTCTTTTTACCAGAATATAAGAAAAAATAACTTGGCCTGAGAAATGCAAGACCTGCTACCTGATGTGTTGAAAATTGTCAAGGTATCAACTTCTAGCGCACAAAGTAGCGGTTGGCATATGCCACCAAAACGACACCAGCAAGCCTGAACATTGCATGTTAAAAATATAAATCATGGCCCCAACATTTTAAAAAAAAAAACAGAAGAACTCAAAAGCCAGACACCAGGCATTATAAATTCGTAATACATTGCAACTTCAAAGTAACAATCACGGACAGGAACACTAAAGATAGACAAACTTGGAAAGTAAAAAATGGAAGGTGTTTATGGTTATATTTATATACCACTTTTTCATACAGAAAATATATTAATAATGTGAGAGACAAATATACATCAAATGAAAACAAATCTTTATAAAAAGATTGAAAAAGTTATGATCTTGAAGAGAACATGCCCTTCCACTCAATCCAACAACCTAGCACCCGTGGGTTAACAATATTAGTTCAACAATAAGCACAAACAAAGAATATCAAGAAAGTCAAAAGATAAATTAAACTTCTATAATGCATATGGAATTTAGTTCAGACAATTCCAGTATGCTCAACCCACACTTTTATCTTAATGGATGTAATATGAAACTCCCTTATATAAAGGTAAGGAATGTCAGCAAAATACTCTGAGCTAAACACAGTAACGGTCCCTTATGGAATGAAGTGTCTTATCCAAACATCATAAGCTTTTTCTATTGAAAGATGTCATGGCATGTACTCGTATGTAGGGAAGGTTGGGAACTAATAATCCAATTTTTGGGTTGTCAAATATCAGCAGTTAGCATTTCTGTCATGGATTTTCTTCAGTTTATTTTCTAGGAATTTAAGTGTGACTCCAAAATATGTCAATCTATCCACTTCATTTGAGCAATTTCACCAATTAGACTGCAATTCAAATAGTTGAAAGCTGCTACTAGATAAACCCAAAATATTATGCGCGAAGAGATTTATATTGGAATCTTTAGCAAGTGTCAATCTATCCATATAAAAGAAATGCCGAAGGAACCCAGCCCTGGGAAAAAAAATACTAGCGCAGAAGAGCTTAGAAGGGATCAGGAGGTGGGCGAAACCCCGGGTCATCCCGACAACACCCTTCTAGACCACGTCATAGAAGAGCTCGATCCTTCCCCAGGGATCCCAGATTAAGGAACCCTAGGAGAGCCACTGATTCCAACTACGGTCCATGTACGATCCATACTAGATCTGACCAACTGCCCATCCTACCTCCTCGAATGTGGGTCCATTCCAAGGAAAGCATTGAAGAAACTGAATTGCACAACTAAATCACGATTCACGACATTGATTAACAGGCAATCTCAAGGTAATGTTACCATGGCAATGGGAGAGTTTAAAGTGAATCTCTTGTAAACACGTGAACTCGTTGTCCATATTAACCTGTAAATAAAAGAAATGAAAAACATTAAAGTGAAACTCTTTTCTGGTAAGTGCACATGAAATTTAATAGCTAAGCCCTTCATTTATCAGGCAACAATGGTCAATGGGCAGATTTATCAAAGGGAGTTTTTGGCATGATTTGTTCATTTCTTATAAGGGGTTATGATGAATAATGTGTGCCAATGAGGAACTTAAAATGAATAATATGTGCTCCTAAGAAGATTATATGAACAACGTGTTGTTTGCCAAACAACACATTTTTCATAAATTAGACAAAGAAAACTGCAAACCCAATGTTAATAAAATTGAATTGGGATAAAGCAGTAACGAACTGGATAAAGTAGACAGAAAAGAGGCAACGTTGTGTTCAAAGGGCTTCCTATCGTGTCTAATCTAGTCAATTTAAGTGCACTCTCAATCTCATGACTTTTGAGCAAAAAATGATAATCAGTGACAAATGGACCAAGCAAAAAATATAATCTAGTCAATATACTCGTGTCTAATCTAGTCAATTGAAGTGCACTCGAAATAGATCGAAAGTAGAAAGATCAGCCTATTCTGACTTTTGAGCAAAAAATGATAATCAGTGACAAATGGACCGAGCACACTCAAATGACTCAATTGGTTTAGAACTATTCGTCTCTTTTTTAAATGAATTTCAGCTTCTCATTTGCCATAGGGCTTTTTCTCCTCTATGATAAAAAAACTGAAACTTAGTACACCCTTTGACACCACTTCAATTCAAGTTTCTGCATAATCAGACAGGCCGCAACTAACCTTTCATGGAGTAAACGATTAGCAATGTAACAGAGCTGCTACAGAGGCAATCTCGTTGCACTGATAGCAATTAGCAAATGCTAACCTCTAGCATTAATTTAATTCCATCAACCAGACACACTAATCACATCTTTAACCCAATTGAATTTATTTTCAAAACCTATGTTTCACACTCTCCTCACGACCCCAAAAAAAACATATCTCTAGAATTTAAGCTCAGGAAGCAACTCAACACAAAAGTGAGCACATTCAATCCAACTAGTCACAAGCTCAATGTCCATCAACTTAGATAACAAAGTGTAACTCAATTCAATTGTTCTGCCTAGTCAAATAGATCGCAGCTGACTTTGAATCGATCAATTTATGCGCAATGTGACAGATCTGCTACAGAAGCAGCCTCATCGAACCAATTCAAGCCAGATTCCCGGTCATTAGGTCCATTCGGGAACATTATCAACTCCAATAGAAAATGCAACCCCTGGCATTAATTTAATTCCATCAATTATCCAATTATCACATCCTTAACCTACTTGCATTTTTGTCAAAACCTAGGCATCACTCCCCCACCCCCAAAAAAAACTGTATCTCTGAATTTAAGTCAACTCGACACGACACAACAGTGAGCACATTCAATCCAACTATTTAGTATTTACCAGCTCAATGTCCATCAACTCAAATAACAAACCCTAACTCAAAAAGGTTTTACATTTTTTTCCCAGCACAGTCGCAACAGTGGAAAAATACTGGCAAAAGTTGAAAAGATTCAATTACCGGTTTCCTCTGATGAAGAGTTCGTGGTCGCATCCGTCTCCGGGGGAAGAAGATGCGGGAGAATCGGAGCCGCAGCCGCCGACCCCGGAAGAAGAGACCCTCTCGGCGGCGAATTCAGGGGGGTAGAGGGAGTAGTGGAATTCTTGAGGGACATCGTCGACAGGTTTGCCTTCTAGAGATTCGGCGATTAGGCCGAGAGGTTTGAACTCGCCGAGAACGTTCAGCCGGCGAACGCCTACCGACATTTTCGCCCTGAGCTCGCAGAAATGAGCTCCCAGTGCTCTGTCCCGCCTTTTCTGTTTTGGGTTTTATTTTGAGTTTTTTTTGTTAGCAGCGCAACCCTAGTCCATGTACAAACCTTAGGTTAGGTGCAATATGTGTTCTCTATGGGCTTTTTTAAGTTTTTCAAAATAAGTGGTTTAATCCACCTCATAACGAGTAGGTTTTAAAGGGTTAAAACTTAAAAGTGTTTTCTCAAAAAAGTACTATATGTATATGTTTTTAGTATTTGAATCTTGAATATCTGGTCAAGGGTGGAGAGTCTCCAATCAATTCATCACGCTTCTTGTAGGTAAAATTATGCGATTTGATGGGTAAACCTATGATATATAAGGGGAGTTTATGAAATGTAACCGACGCTATTTTAGATTCTAGCAAAAATATAAAGGCTTTTATATGAATTTATTAACTTTTTGACAATAATTATCATATATCATATATTATCATTACGAGAATGTATTCAATTCCTTAGTTATGAAAAGTGTTTTACCAAAATTGTTTTTTTAGAAGTATGTTATGTAGTTGTCCAAATTGGAATCCTCTATATCGTGTGGTTCTCTATTAGAACACCATAACCCGAAACAAATATTGCAAATGCTATGAATATCAACCCAAAAATGGGGTGATGACCACAAAAAAAAAGGTTGTGGCAATTTTCGCAAACAAGGACATGGGAAAAGGTTACTTCGGTGTGGCAATATTGGAGAATAATTCTACAAAGGGATGAAGCATAAGATCCAAGGCCATGTTTGGTATAACTGTTAGAATCGGAATGAGAATTGGAATGGAATGAGAAAATCGTAATGACCCATTCCCGGGGTTAATTGTTTGGTAGGTTGTCAGAATGGATCATTCCTGAAATTAAAATAATAATAATAATAATAATATCTTTGAATTTTTTGGAAAAAAAAATAATAATAAAGAATATTGGTTGGATTTATGAGGTTGGATGGAGGATTCTCTAGTATTTTGATACGAATGAAATTAGCCCCAAAATCGGGAATGCATGATCCCGGTAATCATTTCGATTCGAGGTTTTTATCATACCAAACACTTAAATCGGGAATCATCTATTCTGATTTCCATTTTTTATTCTCAGAAATGCATACCAAATGAGCCCTAGGTGGATCCAACGAGAACCCGAGACAAATCAAAGTATCAATATTGTCGATGTGAGATGATTGGTCGTTTGGGGCAAAGTGTGTCGTATAACCAACATTTATGTGAGTCGTATCATGTTTCCCATTAAAAAAAAAAAGGATAAAGGATGTGAAAGCAAATTTTGCTGCCAATAAATAATGTTCCACACATGTCCACTCTTAATCTCGAAAACATCTTTATAGACAATGTTGAGATTATTAATGGATTTACCCTTAATAAAGGCACTAGCTTCTAAATTTCTTTTTATAATAATTGATGGATGTCTGTAATATATGTTCCCTTTATAGCATGTTGCACTCATGTTATGTATAATATCAGTTCAAAGTCATCCTAATACACATTGTTCCATTTGTCATTGTGTTGCCTTCCTTGAAAATGTATTAAGTGCAAACATCACAAGCATAACATACTAGGATGAAAACTCACAAACATAACATAGTACGATGAAAAAGTCAGTCACGAAAAACAATAACAAACATCACAAACCTTTATCCAATACAGTATAAGACATGATAAAAAGAGCTTCACAAACATCACAAACATAATATAACAAGATGAAAACTCAGTCACAAATGCGATACCATAACAAACAAGAAGCCGAAAAATAAGTTAGCGTAGCATGAATCGAAATTGTGGTTGGGTAGACCAGTTGCCTTCAATCCAATCAAAATGTGGCCGCATTTGAGTGAGAGTATACTCCCTAGTATCCCTAGTAAGTGGGAAGTAAACTATGAAACGTCGGGTTTCATAGTTGTACCCTGTGACTTGACCGGACCAAAACCCATCAAGGTCTCTACAATCGACACAGTCATTAATTCTGTAGCCTTCAAACACCCTTTGAGGCGGACGTGGACGAAGTCGGCCTACTGGCAATATTTCTCTCAGCATACGTCGCCTTCGCATGTCTTCGAGCGTGACGTATTCAACTTCATAATGCGTGAGATACACTTGGCGGAGCACAATCGCCTCGTAGAAAGAGCCCAAGTAACCATTGTCGCCCCCAATGACCTCCACCTCATGGCCTGGTCTGAATGGGGTGAACACCCGTGCTACATATAACAACACAAGGCAATATAATCATACACACATTAAAATAAAAATCAAACCAAAGCAGTGAGTATGGCAATACCAAACAAATCACTGACTCACCGTTCCTATTGGTGGCGTCGTTGTTGTCTGAACTGTTTGAAGAGATGACGATCGGGTATGGGCGGCTACTAGAGGCCATTTCAAAGATGGAGAGAGGTTTGATAGAGATATTGCAATGGAGAGAGTTATGGCAGCTTGGAGAGAAATAATGCAGTGGAGAGAGGTATGACAGATTTGGAGAGAAGTTAATAAATAAAAATGTCAAACTAGATGCTTCTTTCTTATAGTGAGGAAGAGAGGTATGGTAAATGGGGCAGTGTAAATTTGACAGAAAAATGGGGTTAATAAATGCTGAGACACGCATGGAAGATTACCCTCCCTAGTCCTTACAACAAGAATATGTTACTTTACCCCCTTCATGCATTTATGAAGGTGCAGGGACAAGTGAAAGCATTTACCCACCTACTATATTCTAATATATAAATGAACCCTCATGTAGTTAAAAATTGTCTTACCAAATCAAGGCCCAAAACAACTTTTTCAGTGGTGAGTGTATGGCTCAATCAAGTACATGCTTCAGCAAGTTAGCAAATAAAGGCATATGTGACAACCTTTTATATATAATATCCTTCTTTGTTATATCTAATATATAGATCATATCCTTCTTTTTAATATATAATATATATCATATCATTCTTTTTTATATGTATCATATCCTTCTATTTTGTATATAATATATACTGCATTTGGATATGCATTTGGAACTAGCTGTCTTGGTTTAACTCTTATAATATAAAAATAAGATAAATTCAAGCTGAAACATGCATGGAAGATTACCCTCCCTAGTCCCTTATGCCAGAATATGTTACTTTACCCCCTTCATGCATTTATGAAGGTGTAGGGACAAGTGGAAGCATTTACCCACCGACTATATTCTAATATATAAATGACCCCTTATGTGGTTAAAATTGTCTTACCAAATCAAGGCCCAAAACAACAGCTTTTTCAGTGGTCAGTGTATGGCTCAATCAAGTACATGCTTCAACAAGTTAACAGATAAAGACATAAGTGACAACCTTTTATATATAATATCCTTCTTTGTTATATTTAATATATAGATCATATCCTTCTTTTTAATATATAATATGTATCATATCCTTCTATTTTATATATAATATATACTGCATTTGGATATGCATTTGGAACTCGCTGTCTTGGTTTAAATCTTGTAATATAAAAATAAGATAAATTCAAGCTGAGACATTTATTCAGTCTTATTTGTCATTGATGAATCTGTTTGTTGGGCCTAATTGTATCATTGTCCTATATTGTTTAGTTTAGTTTAATGTGGAGAGTCCGATTGATTGATATATTAATTAATTTCACTTTGGTTGTGCAAGAAAAAAACAGATGGCGAAAAAAGAGAAGGCATCGGGCATGCAGAAGGAAAGAATGACACCATACGAGCTGGAGAAGTTGAAAACACTGGAGTCAAATGCTGCAAAATTGAGAACTAAAGGTTTCAACAACAACTTTCTGAACAAGGTACTAGATAAGTATGCAAAAGCTTCAAGCAATACTCAACAAGAGAATTTAGAATATGTGAGAGGCCCGGAGACACAATGTGGGAAGCCTGCTCAACCAAAAGGGTCAAGCAGTACCCAACTTACTCAACAATATGGGAAGCCTCGTCATGACCCACAAGAGACTCAGAGAGGCTTGAATATGCCAAAAGATAGGACCAACTTTTGTGCTCTGGGATCTATGGCAAAAAACACAAAACTGATGAAGCTACAATCTGGGAGAGGTAATCAAAGCATTGCGATTCAGTCAACGAACATGAGAAAATGAGAAAAAATCAGCTCTTGAGAGGAAGTTCCAATGATGTTATGAATGATACGTAGCAGTTGCAGAGTCAACATGGGGAAGATTTTCCTGAAGGTGCGGAAAATAACCAAAGCAAAGATGTTGTGAATAACCAAACTGATGCTGATGAAAATAACAAGATTAGAGAAGCAAATGACCTTGTTCTGCAGAATGAAAAGGAAAATGCACCGGGTAAGTCTACATGACCAATTATTTCTTTTACATGTTGCCGCCTAATTCTCATAGATGACCACTTATTCTGGTTTTGTAATTCTGGTTTCTTTTACGTCTACAATCAGTTATTGAAGAGAGGAAGCGTCGTGGGAAAACCATTTTGGCAAAGGTTCATTCTCGAACCATGGAAAGTCGTGATGCTATCATTTTGAATGACAAGAAACAGCCGGTTGGGCCTACAAAACAGATTGTTACCACTTTCAGTCACTTCCTTGGAACTTTAGCTCGAGACTCCAACTTTGCACCTTTGAATTACAAAGATTGGAGAGATGTGCCAACAAAAGAAAAAAATTGGGAGTATGTTCAGATAATGTATTTGCATTTGTGGTCAGATAATGTACATGTTTTAGGTAGTTACTCATGTGCAAATACTAACTTTGCTAATATTGGTAATGTAGAAAAAATTCATTGTACCAAATGAAGGAAAATCATGGGTGTTGGGGAGTGTTGGTTCAAAATGGAGGGCTTACAAGGGAAAAGTGAAGGAGAAACATTACTCCTTGAATTGGTAAATAAAGAGCGGCTATTCCGGGGTTCGAACCGGGGACCTATGGGTACTACCCACAAGTCCTTTTCGGTGAGCCATTCCGGAATGGTTGGAGAAACATTACTCCCCATATACTACAATGGCAGAGATGTTGGCCAACCGGCCAAATGCGATACCGAAAGAGGAATTCATAGAGCTCATGCAGTATTTCGCATCAAAAAAAGCTAAGGTCTGCATTTAAGCTACTGTTTTATTGCCCCAGATTTTTGTTTATCTCATCCTAAATGAAAACCTATGATTGCACATGTGAATAATTAGGAAATCAGTAAGAAAAACAAAGAGAACCGAACAAAGCAAGTTGATATGCATACTCTGGGCCCAATATCTTACGTTGTCAAGCGTCATTTGATGGTAAACTTTGTATTATTCCATCATTTTTCCAATCTGAAATATTTGCTATTCAATTTTACCTTGTCCGATTCTTCAGCAACAAAATGACCCACATAAGCAATGTCCATCAAAAGTAGACGTATACACTGAGTCCAGGAAGCGAGTGGCAGGACATACATATCTCACACAAAATGAGGAGACACTTTCAAACATTATGAGACCATAAAAACTGATCCATATTTTGATGAATGAGTACATGTATACAATGCTGAATTTCTAATGCACATAATAATTTGTTTTTGTTTTTGTCTTTTTAAGGAGAAGATGAAATCAGTAACCTCCGTGGGTGAGAGGAGTAGCAAAACTGATCCATATTTTGATGTGATCACCAAGAAAGAGCATAATGGGCGATAGCGTATGCATGGACTAGGTGTGACAAAGTCAAGTTTCAAATGTAAGGATGTGAAGACCCCATTTCTACTTCCCGAGGTGTTCTTGGAGGGCATTGCAGAGCACTTTAACAAAAAGATGGAGGACACCTTGATTTATGTTTTTTCAAAGTTACGAGTTGCTAATCCCGGAGTTGATATTGTCATTCCCAACTTTTCTACGAACCACGAAGACAGATCAACCTCACATGAATCATCAGAAAACGAAGAAGGTGGATCTACTTCCCATGACGATGAAGTTATGTGAGTTAGACTAATTCCTCATCACAATATTTGATCAATTTACACCTTCGTTAGACTAATTTGTGTTTTACTAGGACACTTGTTTTTTCTAGGACATATATATTTTGTACATGTTAATTTCTTTGAACATTTTCTATGTACACAATATTTGTAGGTTTGACCAATGGGTTGAAGACTAGTGCACAATCTTGGTTATTGATTGCCCTATCATGCGGATTTCCAGTAGGTAATAAACTTTACTCACAATATTTTCTGCATGCCATGATGTGGTTTACAGTGCTGTTGAAATTGGTCGTCGAATCTATGTATTCTGTCTTGGTGAAAGTTGATAATGTGAGGCCTTTGCTGAATTGTGAGTTTGTTGGGTTTTGGTTGATCATATCGGTGTTGGCTATCTTGGTGGGAGTTTGTTGGGTTTCATATTGGTGTTGGATGTCTTGGTTGATCATATTCATATCAGTTGAATTTTGTATTAGCCGAATGCATTTATGTTCAAGTTGTATTCTGCCTTTTTGCCTCTGTTTAGGGATCCATTATCTGATTTATATTAGGGATAATTAGGTGAATATACCTTTTTCAATTTTTTTATGAGTGATTATACCAATGAAAGTTTTTTTTTGGTAACTGTACCTTTTTAGTTGTTAAGGACTGATTTGCCCTTAGGGAGAGAAAAAAAATATTAATAATAACTTCCATAAATCACGTATTTTGTACCTAACTTCTTCTTCCAAAGTGATTAAAATTAGGACTAATCGCTCAATACACCAGATTCTTCTCACCCGTCAATTTATTTCGAACCTTCTATGAGTAGTGTCAATTGAAATCAGGTTACAAGATTGAATGTAGTTAATTAGCTGATAAAGGGAATGCCACATAAATAGTTGATCGGTGTAATGGGGCATTCTGAATACAACCAACTATTTCTCTCTTTTTTCGCTCTCTCTCTATATCTCTTTCCCTAACAACCTTCCTCTCCTTTCTAATTTTCCCTGCAACCACTCAAGAACTCATCCGAGTTCATCATCGCACCATCAATCTACACACTAGACCGGGCCATAACACTTTTATACGCAATCGACACTTACTACTAGTAACTATATTGTTGATAGCTTCAATTGTGTGCATTATATAAGTTATATTAGCGTTATCGTTGATAGATTCAATCACACTTCCAGTAACATCCAGTAAGTATTTGCTTCTTGTAATTACATAAGTTACATTGTTGCTAGATACAAATAATTAGTTACAAGAATTAAAACACCTACAACAAATTAATTACAATACTATGATAATATTGATTACAAGTACAATTACAATAAATTAGTTACAATATATTGTGTTTATTTATTGTAACTTATTAAAACATTAACAATGATTTTAGTTACGTTACAAGGTACAAGTAATTAATTAATTACAAGAATCAAAACACATACAACGAATTAGTTACAATACTATGACAATATTGATTACAAGTACAATTACAATAAATTAGTTGCAATAAGTAATCATGAGATAATATTATCGGTACAATTATTTTTGATGAATCGATGTTACGGGGACGAGTTTTATCGTGATGTAAACCCTAATTTGATGAACTGAATTTTATAGTTACAATAATTTTAGGCACTTGTAATCGCTACATGTGGTTACAATAATTGGTTCATGTGGATGATTTCTTGTAACTCGAACTCCAATCGTGAATTATGGTTACAAGAATTCGCTCGTTACAATAATTTTAGGTACAAGTAATTAGTTAGAAGAATCAAATATATCACCTACAACAAATTAGTTACAATAATGAGATTGTGTTGATTACAATTATAGTTACAATAATTAAGAACGATTACAAGAAATTAACTACAATACAAATTAGGCACTCATCTAGGGTTATATTTAAAAAATTGTAATTAAGGTTTTAACATATGGTAATTAAAGTTAAATTATGCTAGATTATAATAGTTTTCAACATTTGTCGTTCAAAATATTTTAATCTAGATTACACTAATGTAGGATTACAATAGGTTACAATAGGTTTCAATAAAATTAAGGTTTCAAAAGATTACAGCAATCTAGGTTACAATAATTAGCAAAGTAGGAAAAATGTCAGTGTAAATCAATAGAAAATGGTGGTGATTGATTTTTTTTTTATAAGGGGTGGTGATTAATTGATATATGAAGCACGTACTAAAAGTAGGGAAATCTTAGATTATTGAAGATGAATAAGCTAACAGAACAATCGAATTTCAAGGCTAAATCAATAGAAAATGGTGTTTGTGCTTAATTTTCCTTTTCAAAATGTAAACAAATCTTATCTATATTGTAAACAATCTTATCTATATTTTACTTTTATTTTAATATTTAAAAAGATAAAAATTAGGGAAATTTACAGAAAACCACCCGTTATATATAGCCTCTTACACTTAACCACCCATTAAACAAAAAATTACAGAAAACCACCCATTAAATAGGTTTTGTTTTCAAGTCACCACCCGTTGTCTATTTTGATTAGGTTATTGTCAAATATATATGGTATTACATTATTTTAAGGTTTATATTTAACTTAAAATCTCAAATACATATAAAAATATATTTGATTAAATTTTTTTTAAATATTTTTTAAAAACTTGATGTATATATGAAAAAATTTGTTCTGTTTTATTTAGACCTGTCAAAACATAACCCGACCCGAAAACCCGACCCGACTGCCCGGAATTTTTTGGGTCAAGACCCGAAAATTTTGACCCAGAATTTTTTTTCGACCCAAACCTGAAAACTCGGAAATTTTCTAGGTAATCTGGGTTTCGACCCGGTGACCCAATTGACCCGGTAATTTTGACCCGATTTACCCGATTGACCCGGTTGATTTATAATTAAATATAATTAATTATATATATATATATAATTAAAATTTATCGCAAAATTATCAAATCATGATTTTTTTAATTTAAAAAAGAAAAAATTGACAAACCCGAAATCGACCCGAAATAACCCAAAACCCAGTCAAACCCGGGTTCTAATCAACCCGGAAATACCCGGAACCTGTTTATCCGGGACTCGTTTTACCCGAGATCCGAACTGACCCGACCCGAACCCCACCCGAATGACCCGTTTGATAGGTCTAATTTTATTCCTAAAATTAATGGTTATAAATTTTATAGACTTCGTTTTAATTAAATTAAAATAAGTTTATAATTCATTAGTATTGTTTAAATTTAATAATTATTTTGATACTAATAATTAATTTCTCATTTTCTTTCATATTTGTAAACACCTACGTACACTAATCCACTATATACTAAAAATGAAAAAAAAATCTAAATATTGTTTAAATAATATTTGTCTCAAAAGTATTTTTATTAAATGTATCTTTATTAAAATTTGTTTGACTTTTTAAATAAAATTAAATAATATTTTCCACATTTAGAACCTCCGGCCCTTCAAATAAATTTAAAATTTGTACACACTTTTTCCCCGAATATATTAATATAAGTGTTTACCCCTAAAATAAATATAATTTAAATATATTCAAGTTTAAACTTTAAATTTTAAGTATAAAATATTAAAATATATTATATTTAATGGAATTCTAATGGAATTATGTGGTGGGTGGTGATTTGAAAACAAAACCATTTAATGGGTGGTTTTATGTAATTTCATTTTTAGTGGGTGGTTAAGTGTAAATGGTCATATATAATGGGTGGTTTTCTGTAAATTTCCCTAAAAATTATACTTAAAGGGCATATAGGTAAACTCCACCCTAAAAAAGTACAGTTACGAAAAAAGAAAAATTAAAGGGTATAGTTACCCACAAAAAACTTGAAAAAGGTATATTACCTCAAATTTTCACTTTATATTATGGCTGCTTTCCTAATTCTGTTTAGGGATCCAAGTTGTATTACTTAGAGATGTTGGTTGGGATGAATGCCACTTTCTGTTTGCCCTTATATTACTTAGAGTTGTATAGCTTATTTTTATTGTTAATATCCCCTAATGGTATGATTACATGCTTCATCTAATGGCATGCTTACATGCTTTTCATGCATGTAAGCTATAGCACTGTGTTTTTTGTTGCTTTTTTTTTTCCATTCAAATGTTGCTTCTTTAATGTCATACTTCATTTTTGTTGCTTTTGACAACCATTTTAATTTGCAGGTCTCTAGCTCGATGACATTTTGTTAATCGACGTATAATGTCCATATTGCACATGTTGCTATACTTTTGCTCGGATTCCACTTTTTGCCTAGGTTAATTACGAACAGACCTGCACATTGCGCGCTGACCATTTGGGTATAGCCTTTTGTTTATATGATATAGCTAACCATTCGGAAACCACACTTTTGTAATGAAACTTTGCTAGTTATTATAATGCAATGGAAGTCCAGCATTTTCATTTTATATTATTTTGTAGTTTATTTTAAATTTATGATTTCAATATATATAAATATCTCTATTAATATCATATCACAGGGGTGTATATATCTGTCTGTTCTAAATAAACCGTTGGGAAATCATCTCATTTTAAAGCCATATACAACCGCTGCCACATGTCCTTATTTTTGTTCCCGCAACACAAAATAACCGCTGCCAAAGAGTACCAAAACCCCTGCAATATAGTAACAAAACCGCTTCCACATATGCATATACCCGCCTCTATAGGATACCAACAGGATTTTCCCTTACTAGGGAACCGCTGCCAAAGAGTGATTAAACCGCCACCAAATCTCAAGAACCGTCGCTATAGACAACCAAAACCGCTGCCAAATATTTTGGACCGCTGTCATAGGGTTCATCAATCTCTTCCCTAGCCCTTTTAAAACCGCTGCCCAAACCATATTTACCCGCTACCATTGTTCTCTCACACAAATGTCTCCTTAGACTTTCTCGCAGCGGTTCTTAGTGCTTTTTGGCAGCGGTCTTACCTTCTTACAATAGTTGTTGCCCTAGACTGCTCAAATCGCTGCCTTAAGTATATAACGACGGGAGCAGATGGTGCGGAATGATAACCGCCACCAAAGGGTTTAGGCCGCAGTTATACGACTTTAGGCAGCGGTTTTGACCGTTGCTAAAGGTCGGAATTGTAGTAGTGGTTTCACGAGTCTCTTCATATACTCATGAAACGTTGACTTCTTGTAACACTAATCTGTTTTGCTTCCTCTAATACAAATCTGGTTCTCTGCCCGTGGACGAAGGTAACACATCGTTGCCGAACCACGTAAATCTCTGTGTCTTTCCTCGCTATTTTCATTCTCGTTATAACAATTTCAATCTTCCTAATTCTTTAATCCTCAATCCCCTAGCCTCCAACAGACCAATTAAGTTGCAAACCAAAGGCCTCAACATAAAGGGTTGAAGCGTATTCGCATCTTCGAGCATCACATGCAACCATTCTTCCAGAATCATCACATGTCACAAAACCTGCCAAAACGAGGTCAATCTTTTAGTTAACCCCATCAAAATTGAGCCTAAAAAATACCTTCATTCGGTTTCCTCCATTTGATTTTTTTTATAATTTTGCTATACGGCTTAGATGTTTTGCTCTAGTTTCTCATATGCGCTTTTATTGTTCCTACCTAGTTTTTTCACTCTCCTAATCTTTTTGTTCTCGAATGGTATTTTATTTTTTCTTATCCAAATTTTCCAAAAAGAGAGACTACCAATATTATCTTCTATCCTGTTATAAGGCCCTGTTTTCCTCAAGCATTTTTTAAGAGATAGAGGAGGTGGAGGGGTGGAGATAGGGGCATTTTTTAAGAGATGGATGAGGTTGTGTGGAAAACACACCCTAAGTTCATGATAAATGTCAATTGCAATATTCTCCACGCTCCTATAAGTTTATTGTTCTTTCAATATTTTTCATACATTTCTCGAATTAGTCTTAGCGTTGTTCTGCATATTGTGAATAGTGTATTGAATCTCCTTAATTCCACGTGACTACAAAGCCCATGTTCAAGCTACACATTTATTCATTTGTTCTCAGCCTCACCTTTGTTGGGGTCCCATTCATAAGGTTTTTTCAAAGAAAATTCCTCACCTTTCGTGGACAGTCAATTTTTCATAATCAATCAAAGTTATTTGTTAAACGAATATTAATTATTTTTTTTGACATATTCAAAGGCACTTGTTGTAGAAAACCAGCCATTTTTTTAAATTATTATAGTATATCTTCAATGTCATTATTTGGTAATTGGATACTTGTAAGTTGTAACTTTATGAATAATTTCTAAAGGCACTACTTCCTGCAGTTTTTGGATGTTTCATGTTTTACTGGGGTTAATAAATCCATGGGACGATTTCTTGTTCATCTATTGTGTTTAAGAGTTCAGAGGTGTCCAAGTTCTCTTCCTCCCTCAACCATTTGTCTTTCTAAAATTCTATAGTTTTTTCGTTTCCTACTTATTAATTAGATCGGTCCCTTACAAAACTCCTTCTTTAAGTTTCATAATTTTAGTTCATTGCAAAATATTCCTTTTTTTTTGGCATATTCCCAGATATTTTCCTCTTTTAAGTAATTTTCTTTGATGATTTTACCTATTTATTTTGCAAAGTAGGAGTCTGTTGTATAAAGGACAAGCTGAGGGAATCTAGGCTCAGATGGTTTGAACATGTAGGTAGAAGAGTGTCGAATGCTCCAGTTCACAGATGTGATCTTCTTCCGATAGAGCGCTTGCGGCGCAGTAGAGGTCGACCAAAGAAGTCATGGTGGGAGGTCATCAAGCATGGTCTTACTTTGTTACACGTTCCCGAGGGATTAATGAGGGATCACAGACAATGGAGAGAGGCTATCAGGGTCAACGAGGGCTAGATTGTTCCTTCCGAGATAGTATCCTTTTTATGAGCTCTACTTCTATATTTCTATTTATATTTCTTCTAATGGTGTGTCATGATATGTCTGGTTTAGACGCTTTCCCTAGGCACTGGGCTTGTTGTTGTTGTTGTTGATTTTATTTTCCACAATAGTTTCATTTGTAAAGTTTTGTCCATATCTATTGTTTTGTGAAGGCATAAGCCTCCACATCTATTCCATCTACAAATTCTATCTCAACCAACTAGGAGGCTTATAGTTTTAATCTTTATTCCAATGGAACTCTCTGTTTATTTGGTCTAATTATTCGTGTATGTTTATAAGAAGCATGAAATTTTACATTTCATAGTTTAGTTTAAATGGTAGGTTAGTTTTTATAAGTACAATTTTTAGGGCCCGTTTGGGAAGGGTATGATAGATATAGGATATAGGATATAGGCTATGTGTATGAGATATAGATATGAAGCTATGAGTATTAGGTATGGGTATATGATTGATATCTATATTTTATATCTGTGGTTTGGAAAGGGTATATAGATATCAGAATAAAAAAAAGGAACTCTTTGAAGCATGATGCCATTGATTCAAAGGTGGAACCTTTGACCATAAAACCATCAGAGGGAACATACAATTTCACTATATTGACAGTTTGACATGGAATCACAACAACAATAGCTCCCTCTACACATTTTTTAAATGGTTATCAAAGAACCAACACAACAAGGTTGTCTCCATCTCTGCACGTTTACCTTTGTAAATGCTTAGATTGTCCCTAAGACTGCTAAAGAACCAGCACAACAAGGAAATTTCGAACCAGAGTTTTCACACAGATATATATAAGATATAGATTCCAACAACATAACAAGGAAAATTCGAACAGAAGTGACGAACAACAAGGAAAATTCGAACAGAAGTGAAGAACAACAATTTTCTGAAGAATCGAGAAGATGCAAGTTTGAACAAATGCAATGGTGAGCAGATCTATATAGAAAGAGAAGGAGGAGGAGGAGAAATCGTTCCTCTGCTCAGTCGCTCGTTCCCTCTTTTCCTATAACCCCTAATTTTGTCAGATATCGAAAAACAAAGAAAACCCTAGAATTAGTAGATGGGAAATATAGGATTGATATCTATATACTAATTTAGATAAATATACCAAACACGGGATATAGATATTGAGCTTTCTATACCCATAGTCTATATATGTATACCCATCCTAAACAAGCCCTTAATTCATTGTCAAGAAAACGTGATAATGTTAACTATCCATCTTGTAAGTTGGGCTATTGTTTAGCACAAAAAAAAAAAGTTAGGCTATTGTTCTCTCAAATATTTATCTGTACATGTCTTTATTCACCTTTTTATTCACAATTAGACATCCAAAGTACTTACTAGGTTTGTAATATTAAGCTAGTTTTGAATCCTCAATGTTTGATTAGTGATTCATTGATGTTCCTTTTATAATTTGTAATGTTGGTTCTTTTTTATTAATTTAAAAATTCGAGTTCAGACAAGCCTTAAGACTCGAGAGGTCGATAAGTTGGCAGACGGTAAATCGTCAAACATACAACATAAATACATAAAAGGTGCAAAAGACTAGGCTATGCAAACAACAAAAGATGAAACACAACAAGCCTAAAACTAGCAGGTTGGGTACGTAGACTAAGGACAAAGCCAAAAACCATCGTAAAATAGCACCGTTGACCAGTGATACCTCAAACATCCCTGTGGGTAGTAAAGACGAACCTCCAAGGAATCTATTCGTACTTCAAGCATCCTGTACACACTATTTCGATCTCAACCAATCCTGACTCCGAATTATAATGCTGGGTTGTTGACTTATAAAAGTTGACTTTCTGTCTATCACAGTTCACACCCAGAGATTTTTTCCCCTTTTTAAAATTTGTAGATTCAAAGACGGTTTTGTGAAAATAGCTACAACTAGTGGGTCATTTGTGTAATTTACCCTCAACAGTACGGAGTAACGATCTTTCACACACTTTCAGACATGGTCTCTCTAACTCTGCCACGTAACCAAACCTTCACACGCTTGCGTGATTTACAAAACGACAAAAAAAACCATTGGAGCCAAAGCATCAGAGAGATCAGTTTGAGCTCTGGCCATGGCGATCTCACTCCCAAACCTCTTCCAGATGAAGAAGCTCCCCTTCATGTTCATCCTCTCCATATTCTTCCTCTGCGCCCTCCTCTTCATCGTCTTCTCCTCCTCCTCCGATTCCTCTTCCTCCTACTTCTCATCCCTTCTCCGCCAACAACGACAACAATTCCCGCCTATCTCGTCTCCGTCGCTACCTCCGTTCCTTCCATCGCCGTCGCCGTCCCGATCACCTCCGAATTTGACCACATCGCCTCCGTATGCGTTTCCGCCACTCGAGGCACCGAGCGCTGATCCGCCAGGGGATCGGGATCGGGACGATCGAGGCGGTGGCGAGGAGGAGTTTGAGGATCTGGCGAAATTGAGATGGGAGAGCTGTAAGGGATCCGGATCGATCGATTACATTCCTTGTCTTGACAATTGGAAGGCCATCAAGAAGCTGAGGTCGAGGAGGCACATGGAGCACAGGGAGCGACATTGTCCTTCGCCGACTCCTCGATGCCTTGTGCCGCTCCCTCGTGGGTATAAACTCCCCATCCCTTGGCCTAGGAGTAGAGACATGGTGAGATTGATTTGTTTCCGCGCTTCGGTAATTGAGTTGATTGATTTAGCTATGTCTCTTTGTAATTATGAAGATTTCGTTCTTGCATTTGAATTCCAGCCTAAAATTTGCTTTGATTGGAAACCCTAGGTCTTATTAGAGGCTCGAAAAGGGAAAAATTGTCAATTACTCCGTATTAAACTTTAAGCTTTGATTGGTATTGCCAGTTACACTTATTTTGACCTGGATTGAAGATTTGCCTGAACTTTTAAGTGTTACTCTATTTTGTCCTTAATTGGGGATGACACTAGATTCTTTGAAGTTTCCAAGCTACATGAACTTCAGTATCTCAATCATTTTACAATACAAGTTAATTTCTATTCCAATAGACAATTCCGTTATGGCATGTTACTCTGGTGTTAGCATCTTCCACATTGCCTAGTCAACATGATCCATGTAATCTCTTACGTTTAGTAACAGTGCACTTAGTATCCTACGTGGTTGAACTCTGCATTTAATTCTAGGTTTCCTACATACTGATTGCATTTATTACTGCTGTTATGACTTTAGTAGATATGGTACAATAATGTCCCGCATCCGAAGCTTGTTGAGTACAAAAAGGACCAAAATTGGGTCCGGAAGGCCGGAGATTATCTCGAATTTCCCGGTGGTGGCACGCAATTTAAGCAAGGGGTTTCAAGCTACATTGATTTTATAGAAAAGGTACTAAAATCTGCTTCTTTTAGGGAATATTGCCAAGCTAATACCTTCTTTGGATTCCTGCCTAGCTTTTTCATTTTGTATCCACTAATGTATTACTTGGTCTTCTAGGCGTTTGCTTGTGAAATCTCATTTTTCATTTATGCTCACCCTAGATTTGGGCAAAAGTTATTTTTGGTTGGGATTTAGCTTCCATTTCAGCTCTTGATTTGAGTAACCATATTTGAAATAGCTAACATATTTTGAACTGGATCAAGTTAAATGCTCAGTCATTTTAGCAACTACCGGGAGTGATGAACTCATTTATGCATTATGCATTAATGCGTCTCTTAATTTGGGTATATTTATTCATAAAAAGGACCTTGCTGTATCAATGCACTCATTATTAAATATCATCGATTCAGACAATGCCAGATGTTAGATGGGGAAAGAGCATCAGAGTGATTCTGGACGTTGGATGTGGTGTCGCTAGTTTTGGAGGCTATTTATTGGATAAAAATGTAACTACAATGTCAATGGCCCCCAAGGATGAGCATGAAGCTCAGATTCAGTTTGCTTTAGAGCGGGGCATTCCTGCATTTCTCTCGGTCATTGGAACTCAAAAGCTAACTTTTCCGGATAACGTCTATGATCTTATTCACTGTGCAAGGTGCAGAGTGCACTGGGATGCAGATGGTAGCCAATTGCCAAATCTTAACACATTTTTCTTTTAAAAAAACCCCCTTCTTTTTCTCTTGCTCATTTGTCATTTATTGGGTGTTTCGGATACACCCTCTCGATTTTGCTTGAGGTAAGGGTGCGGACATCTTGACCCCCGGACCTTGCTTTATGCAGGGGTTACAGTGGGTTGATAATTGACAAGTATCTATTCAATTTATCAGCTGATACAGTCACTATCTATATTTGCTGACAATTTGCAGGTGGTAGGCCTTTAATGGAACTTAACAGAATCATGAGGCCTGGGGGGTTCTTTGTTTGGTCTGCTACACCAGTATATCGGGATGATGATAGAGATCGGAGTGTATGGAATGGTTTACCAACCTTTTCTTTATTCTCTCGTGAATCTTTGAGGTCTTTTGGAAGGGTAATTAATCCATATGTATACAAAAGTGGTTATGAATGTGTTTTTCCTTTATTTTTGCAGCTATGGTGTCTTTGGCACAGGCTCTTTGTTGGAAGGTTGTGACTAAGACACGAGATCAGACAGGAATCGGTATTGTGATATATCAGAAGCCTGTGTCATCAGAATGTTATGAACAACGCCAAGTGCAAACGCCGCCAATTTGTGAGGCAAACACACCAACCATTTCATGGTGAATGAATTTTCCATTATGAGTTAAGATATTGACAAAATGAAAATCATACTTTAAAAAAATCCATTGTTTATATAGGTATACCCCCTTAGGGAGATGTCTTCCTCAACTTCCTCAAGTTGCTAGAAATTGGCCTCTTAATTGGCCCGAAAGGCTTAACAATGCACCTGTGAGCCTTTCAGGCAAAATAGACGCAGAAGATGCATTTAGTTCAGACACCAATCAGTGGTCAAAGATTGTCTCTAGTGTATACTTGAATCAACTTGGGATTAAATGGACAAGTGTGCGAAATGTGATGGATATGAATGCTGCTTATGGAGGGTAAGAGGTCTCCCTTTATGAGTTTTACTGAATATTTCTTTCTTGTGTTGGCTTGTTACATTATGTTATGCAACTTATTACCTTTACCTATTTGCTCCCCAAATAGAAAGGAAACCATTTCTTTTTTCACAGCCTAAATAGGTTATGCTTAAATTTCACCATTTTCTTCTTGCTCCTGATATCATTCTGCATCTCATCATATGATTGATATGCTCTTACAGCTTTAAACACTTGTTCATTTGATACCTTATACGCTTGTATAACTTCAAGGCTCTCTCTAATTTCTATGTTTCATCCAATTTATATAAAAGACGATGACTTTTACCTTAATTATTCTGTTACTGAACTATATTGTTCCTAGACATACAGAATCAAATATGTAAATCAACAAATCGGTTGTTGTCCAAAAACAGTGGAATAAAGAGTGCTACCTGGTTTAGCTTTTTTGTAATTTAAACATTATGACAGACAAATAAATTTACTTCCTATAGAGGAGGAGCTGTTATTACTTATTATTACAAGGCTTATGTGATACTTGTATAACATTTCCCTGGATAGATGTGATCATTGTTGCACCTCAAAGCTGAACATCTTTCTTACACATAAAACCCACCTGTTCTGCACATGTTTTATGTGTTCGTTGCGTCCTTGCATCTGATTGATTTTGATGCTTGCTGAAATCCCCAAGTTTACCCCTTCTATAATAGCTTTCATTTTACAGATTTGCTGCAGCACTTATTGATGAATCACTCTGGGTAATGAATGTGGTTCCTGTACATGAGCCTGATACCCTCCCAGTAATCTTCGACAGAGGATTGATAGGAACCTATCATGATTGGTGCGAGTCCTTTAACACCTATCCGCGGAGTTATGATCTTCTACATTCCAAGTTTTTGTTCACGAGCTTACGGTAAACTTCCAACTCACTGGTCATGCCTCTTACATTCAAAATCTCCAAGTACTCAAGCTCTTTATTACTTATAGAAGCACTGTCTAAGGTGACTCTCATCGTATTCGGCTACCTAATTTTTTTCACTAAGAGTATTTGTTCCCTTTTCCAAATCCCATAATCAGCAAGCTGGATTGTTTGGTAAGTGGTAAGGAAAAGGAAACAGTACGTTACTATGCATTTTTTGTATGAATATCATAAAGTTAAGCAATGATTCGTGTGTTTGGCAATTTGTCCTTTTATTTCCCCTTTTTAAAGTCAATTTTACTTCTCTTGGTCCACTCCCTTCATCAGATGGGAATTTAATCAATTTATAGTGGGCATTAGTGCTTTAGGCTTTTGATTAACATCGTAGATTAAAGAATGAGATGCTAATTCAATTACATATCTCTGCATACTTAAGTTTTTTATTCAAAATCAGCTCTAATTGGCCGATTTAAACACTTGAATTTGATGTAACTCATTGGCAGGTGCGAGATCATTGACGTGATGGCGGAATTGGATCGTATCTTAAGACCCGAGGGGTGGCTAGTGGTCCACGACACGAAAGAAATGCTGAACAAGGTCAGTGCAATCCTTCGTTCGCTCCACTGGACAGTGAGGATACACCAAGGGCGCTACCTTGTTGGGCAGAAAGGCTTTTGGCGCCCGGTTGGAGGTCATGTTCAAAGATGAACTGATCATCAAACTAACTATATAAGCTACACAACCACAATGTACAAGAGGGCGTGCATAACCGTTATGCGTATATACGTCCACACACACATACACACCAAGATTACAACTGCGGCTATGTATCCGATAAGGGGAAAGAGTGATCGAAGACCAAGCGGAATGGTTAGCAGGAGTCGATTTCGAAGACCTCTCAAGACTCATCCAGACATCCAGTGCATTGGATTCAAAAGTTCAAACACATAATTGCTCAAAGTTCCAATTTTGTGTAGCATATAAATTGGTTATATCTATTGTTTTCTTGTTCCCTTCAAATCAACTGTTGAAATCCAAATGTACGTATTGTTGTAACGAGAACGATAACAGAAAAGAAAGACACATAGATTTACGCTGTGCGGCTATGATGAGTTACCTACATCCACGGGTAGAAGAATGGATAGATGATGTCGTCGGTAAAGCCAACTCTCAAGTAATCCAAATGAGTTTATTATATGGGGTCATGAAACCCTAAACATGTAATGGATCGTAAGTCCAAAACAGATAGACGATAGACCTGTTTAGAATAAACATTGCATACCATCAAGGTGAGGTGTCGTTGCCTCCCCAATCCCCGTCAAGGGCGCAACGCCCTCTGAACCCGCCTCCCCAATCCCCGTCAAGGGCGCAATGCGTTGAATCATTCCACGCATATTAACACCTATAATCAAATTTCTCACTTGAATAGGAGATTCAAAGTGGGTTAGAAAATGCCACCGGGTATGGTACGTGTTAGTTAATATTATCTTTATTTTTGTTGTTGATCAATCTACTTTTTAACCTTTATTGCAAGATATCTTTATTTTGTTGCTAAATCAGCTTTTTTTATCCTTTATTGCAAGTTGTTTAATTAATGGCATTAGTGTGGATTATCAGTTCACACCATTTAATTATTTTTGAATATAAATCATTATCGTTTTTTTAGATTATGTATATTTATATTAATTAATATGCTTATAAATTTTTGGTCAATTATACACCCTATATAACCCTTGTTATATCATTTAATTATCTTAAATCTAAATTAATATCGATTTTAAAAATATAATATTTATTTATATTGACATATTTATAAACTTTTGTCATAAAAATTATATTTCAAAAAATAGAAAAATCATATTTTATATGATGTCAACTTCTTGTAATTTGGGTGAGATTTACAAGGACCCCACTTCTGTACGCCTCACATAACCATTTGCGATATGCCTTATATACTAATCAAGTAGTAATTAGTGATAGACTCGTCGGTAATACATCCTAATGTTAGCATCATATTATTTATACACGTACAGTTACCATTGTACTCTCGGGTTTTCACCCATTGATAATCTCGTCGGTAGACATCAAGAAGGGGGAGAGATTGCGGCGGAAGGGAGAAAGGAGGAAGAGGGGCGGCGGCAGCGGCTAGGGCGTGGCGGCGACGGCGTAGTAGATCGTTAGGTGTGAAACAAAAATAAATAAATTAGGGTTTCACACAAAGGCTCTGATACCATGTAAGCGTTTGGAGAATTGAGTCCTTAACGGATGTCAGAGGCCTACTCCTGTATATATATCAATGGGTGAAAACCCGAAGGTACAATAGTAACCGTACATGTATAAATAATATAATGCTAACACCTAATTTTTACCTACTAAAAAAATAATATTGATAGACCTTACCCTGCCGGCATAAAAGTGAAGAATGATCGCTATTCTCACATAAATAATTAAAAGGTGATCGATGGGAGTGGCTCAGTGGGGCCTTGGATTTTGAGTGCACCCCACTTCAACGGAGTTGGTTTTTGGTCACAAATCAAATTGGGTTTTGTAAGCCTAGTCGAGGTCTAGTGGTGTGGAGTAACGGACGATAAGTAGGTTTCGAGTTTAATCTCTGTCTTCGCACCTCTATTTGAATGAAAATCTAAAGTTTACCCTGCTCTCTACTAATGGATCGAGTCGGTCAGCACAAACTGTATATTAACATATTGATTATATATTATTATTAGGTAAACTGCATATTACAATATTGATTATATATTATTAATGGATCACGCCGGCAACGCACCAGATAAACCAGCTTATGCCGACCGACTTGACCCACTGATAAGGAGCGAGCCAGCTTGCATATTAACATATTGTTATTCATATATAACAACATGGGATTCGTAAATAGTTTTTTCATTACATATCCAATACCACCCCCTATATATTAAAATCACTTAATTTTATGATAATAATAATAATATGCGGACAAAATGCTGATATAGATATATATTACACAACACTTTTGTAACAACTTATCTCCATTCAACTCAATTAAAGATCGAGACAAATTTATTTTTTCAAAAAATAATAATAAAAAAAGAAAATAATATATCCTCCTATATATTGAGGCAGTGGCCAACCAAAGATGGCCCATGCATATTTTGGGGTCTTCTTGTGTTGTGGGTGATCAATGCCTGCCCATTCCTCAAAATCACACTATATAAATATATCAATCCCTCCCTCTCCTCTTTCTCCACACACACCCATTTCTCCATCATATATACATATTTTTAAAAAAAAATATATATTATTGAATTAATACATACACGGAAATGGAATCATCATCAAAGAGTAACACAAAGGGAGGAGGAGGGTTCACGCTAGACGGCACCGTCGATCTCCGGGGCCGGCCGGTTCTCGCCTCCGCCACCGGCAAGTGGAAGGCCTGCGCTTTTCTTGTTAGTAAGTTTACATATATATATATATAAATGTAACATATCGATCGTTAAGCTCAATCGATCGAATTGAATTATTACATTAATAAATTTGATATGATGCGAATTTAATTAGCATATGAGTCGTTCGAGAGGATGGCGTTCTACGGGATAGCGTCGAACTTGGTGGTGTACTTGACGACGCAGCTGCACGAGGACACGGTGTCGTCGGTCAAGAACGTCAACAACTGGTCCGGCTCTGTCTGGATGACTCCGATCCTCGGCGCTTACATCGCCGACACCTACCTCGGCCGTTTCTGGACCTTCACCCTCTCCTCTTTCATCTATGTTGTGGTAATATTCTCACTTACATTTACATTAGGACTCATTTGGTTCAATGCAGGAATTGAAATTTTCATCCAGAAAGTCTTAATTTTCACAAATAAAATGATATTAATTAAAATCAGAAAATTATAATTGAGGTGGCAACTACACGTGTATAAATTAATACTTAATGTATATGACTTGCCCAAAAGCAAAGCCACTACAAAAAAAAGCATTGAAGATTTGAAGTGCATATTTGTAGGTACGTAAAGTTTAGATTAGTTAGGTATATATACTTTTATGATAGGATTGAGCAAATTGGTTTAATTTAATACTAGTATATTTTAATTTCCAAAGTACGGAGTAATAATTAAACACCACATTGTATCAAATTAGGGTGTGTTTGTACGTATTATAATGCATGATAATTATACTATATTTATAATTATAAAAATTTAAATAATGTTTAGTTAATATATTTTTATAATTTATTTAAAATAAAGTAAATTTTAAACAAAATATCTAGTAAATTATTCAATCAAACACCCTTTATAAAATTTATAATCACATTATAAACTTAATATAATTCATTGACATAATTTATAATATATTTTATTTAAAATTTATACTATTTTAAATAAATTATAAAATATATTAATCAAACACTATTTAATTATTTATAACTATAATTAATTTTAATCTAAAGATACCCTTAAACTAATCTTAATTTTCAAATTTGACCACTCAAGATTTAAGACCAGAAATATAGAGCACTTGTTCAATAATGAGCTCTCCGGTGTATTAGCTAAAAGTTCGAAGTTTCAGTTATGTGAAATAGCTTCTCTAAAATAATGAAATCACCTTAGACGCCTCTCACCCCTGGCTCGACGAGAATTGTGAGATGAGGTAAATTATGATGACTCAATCAGTATTCGGTAATAAGTGTCTGGGACCAGCTAGCGCTCACTGTGCACAAGGAGCCCCTCATTTGAGAGGTTGCTCTCACACTGCCACTGGTGAGCTCGATCCTTGGTCCCTTTCTCCAAATGCCACCCTTGTGACCAGTTGAGCTAAACTCCATGCAAACACATTTTTATAAAAAAGCTTATCCATCGCAGAACATTGCTGAGGGTATGCACTCGAGATCAACTCGATAAAGTTCACCGAGGTCTAGAAGGAAGCTCATAGAACATTGCCGAGGGTATGTCATAGCCTCGGTCCAGATTGATGAGCCCATTTCCGATCCGACTACGCACCCCCCTTAAAAACTCCTAAAAGTTATCAAATAAATCAAGCAAAAAAATCGAATACATTCCCATATACCGTTTTTCAACACAATTCAACATCATTATCATTGTTTTTGTAATTTTTTTGGGATATATTTTGATTCAAACCTCGATCTCTCTTTTCTCTCGGGCCAAAACTGTGATTATTTTATCAAAAATGAAAGGGACTAAATGCAATTTAGGATAAATTATCCCGCCAAAAGACGAAACACATATTGTCAATAAACTCTCTCTATTAAAAATACTAACGCATCAACTTATATACCAGTCTTAAATTTTTTCACATTTACAAGTTACATAATTCAATTTTTAGTTCCACATCTTCACAACAATAACATAACATAAAAACATTAGTTAAGGTCCAAATTGATTACCCTTTTTGGTGGGGGTGCTAGTAGATGAACCCACCCAAGATACAGTTTAGGCAACCCCAAATAGTGCACACCACTTAGATATTGTGACATTGGGTACTCCATATACTCCATGTGTGTACACATGATCTTAGCCCCCGTTTGTTTTCTGGTGGGGAAAAGTAATGATTACCCTCATGAATATAGTCCATATTTAAGTTAAGATTCATTGATCCCTATTCTAATCATTCACCTCCTTCTCCCATTTTCCACACAAATGTGTTACCCTTCTATTCCCTAATTTTGAGGGGGTTAACTAATACATCTAGGATGGCTAATATTCCCCTCCATCATCTCCTCCAAGCTCACAAAAATTGGTGATCATATACATTTTATGTGTAAAATTTAATACCTTACCTTTCCTTTCCCTAGTTATCTAAACAAACGAGCCCTTAGTGTGTACTACATTAAATGATTACAAGGACTAAAGTTTAATTTTGAGGAATAAATTAATTGACCAATAAAATTCATCCTTTGTGTTGGATTTGATACCTTATGGATACGATAAGGAAGCACCATATCGTTACAATTAAGACTTTTTTTTTTGTCCTGGTCCACTATGAAGTGTTAGTGGGAACACACATGACATGGATTAATGGATACGTACATAAATATATGGTAGCTAGTAAGTAGGGGTTTTTTCCCCAACCTTAGGAAAGAAATAGTGTAGTACACCAACCACCCGATTATTACCCGGGACCGGTCTACACCCCTTTGTACTTTGTAGGGATTGGTCTATAGTCTATACACATTATAGGGACATGTTTATATTGTTGAGAGCTTGAGATATAGCTACATCAACCTTACATACTATATTCTCGGGATTTCTTTGATAACGAGGGTAATCCATTTTTAGTGGTATAAACTCTGGATACGTGACTTAACCTACAAGTGTTAAGAAAAGGTAGAACCGGTACCGTAGAGGCATGGATTGAACCCGAGACCTCTCATTAACTCTCCTTACTCTTTACCATTAACCCTCTTGCCATCAGTACTATTATCGAATTATCTAAACTATGTCACAAGGGCATAGATTAAGATGCTTAATCAGAAAAGATTTACCAAATTTAAATTATTTTAGCTTTTCTTAATATGGGCTTTGTAGCCTATGTCTATAAAATATTTTTCCTAGTTAAAATACTTTAGTCATATTTCAAATTACATTCTTAATTCTCTTTTTTCTTTTGGTAGGAAATCTTTTTCAGGTTAGATTTTTATCTTATGCCGCGCACAGGGGCGGAGCCAGAAAAAAAATCCAGGGGGAGCTCAACTATATTTTCGAGTTTTTTTTTTGAAGATATATATAAGATACAATCTTTGTTGTAAAAAATATAGTAGAAAACACATTAAATTTATGATTTAAATTGCTATTTTAAGTTTAAAAAGCTAAAAGAAGGAAAAAAAACAATAAATGAAGCTATAGGGAATTAAACACAAGACCTCATTATTCAAGTTCCCACCTCATGCCAACTAATTTAAGCACACTTATTGATCTATGGCTCTTTTTAACTATTTTTACCCCTTATATTATAAAAAATTACAAAAAAAAGACATATTTTTAATTTTTTTTAGGTTTTCCCTCGGCTCAGGGGGCTCGAGCCACCACATGCCCCCCTCCGTCCGCCCCTGGCCGCGCACCCTTAGAACATATGATATAAAAACAGTTTTTAAGAAAGCATCACTTATTCACTTATTTAGAAAGTCCGTTTATATATTGCCCTTATACTTGGACCGACAATGTTTACACACCTAATTTAGGGTGTTGCTATATACACCGCAAATCACAAGGTTAAGGACGTGCAAGCCTTGTGTCTAATATTGCACGTCCTTAAGGACGTGCATGATTTGCGGTGTATATAGCCGGAACGCTAATTTATCAATTTTAACTAATTAAATTGTGCTAGACTAAACCTTACAATCCAAACTTACTCGAATATCGAAATACATTGTATTTTGATATGCAAATTGGTACACTTTCTTAAATGGGGATCCAAACGGGCACTTATAGCACTTATAGTGGACCCTAAACGGTCCCTTCCATATATAGTTGGATTTTGGCATTTCATTGTGAGCCAACGTGTCCACCACTTTGATTTTCTTATGTTGTAGTAAAATCACAACTGCACATGTTATTAATTCCTCCTTCAATTAAAAAATATAACTCTTTTACAGAATTGCTATTTAAACGGCGATTTTCTCGTCTTTTGCACAAAAAGCATTTACAATTGCGTATTACGGATTTACGGTAGAAAAAAAAATGGATTTGGCATTCGCGGAGTACGGATGCGCGTCCCTCTCTCTCCAACTCAACAATGGCAACATCTCTTCCACCGACTGCCTCCGCTTCCTCCAGTGGCCGCTCATCATCATCGGCATCGCCATCGACCTCGTCTCCCTCGCCCGTATGACTGTATCATCCACCGCCTCTCCTGTCGCGCCTCTCCGAAGAAATATTCAACCATGTCGCCACTGACCTCAATCTCCGGCCTCATCTCCTCCCTCTTCCTCTCCTTCCGCGTCCTCCCGCCGGTAGCCCGGACGTCTTGGCTTCCAGATCTGGAGATGATAACGCCCAAGGTCTGGCTTTCAAATCCGCCGGTAGCCCCGTCTCTGGCCGCTTCTCCCCCCTCCTCTAAGAACAAGGCCTTCCAGATGCAAATTGATCCAAATCAAAGCCATGGGCATGGTAAATTGAAGCGATTCTTGAAATCAAACCTAAAAATTGAAGCCCTAGGCATGGCAAATTGCAGCAATTCTTCAATTCGAACCTCAAAATCGAAGCCCTTCTTAAAATCGAACCTTGAAATCATCCTCCAAATCGAAGTCCTTTCTTATTCCGGATCTGGAGATGGATAGTTGTAGAAAATCGCTAGGGATGGAGGACGTACTTCACGCGTCTCTGAGGAGGAGGAAAGCAAGAGAAAGAGAGAAAAAAAAAAAAGAAAAAAAAACCGCAACTGCGTACTGTGAATCCACGATTGCAAAGTGTGTAAATAGAGAAAAAATCACCGTGTAAATAGTAAGGCCCTTCTTTTAACACGTTTATATACACCATTTTAAATTATTTTTTCAATATAATTTTATATTTATTAATAATAGATATAAACAAACTGTTTTAAAAAATTAATAAAAATATGATATTTTATATAATTTTTAAAGAAATCAAAAATAAAAGGAGACGTAGTCAACTTGGACTTCTTTAAGAGCCACGACACAAAATAACAAATTAAAACACAATTTTTAAAAAGGAATAAAAAGGTTAGTGAGCTATAACAACAATTTTCCAATTTTGATAAATTTAGAGTTTTTTTTATAGAATTTTAAGATATTTTTTGGTTTAGCAGATTCTCCATCACATTTTTTTTGGAGAAGCAGCATAAAAAATAGAGAAGATTCCCTAAATTTGCAGCATTCTCCAAACTAAATGATTTTTCAAATCTTTTGAAATGGAGAAGCAGTTGAAATTAAAGCAAAAATAATTTGAAGAATATGCATTTAGTTTCTCTATTTTGGACAAATTTTAGGAAAGTTGTTGGAGATGGTCTAACTATACATAAAAAGGTTAGTGAGCTATTTTTTTTTCTTAATTAATGTTAATCCACTTTGAAATGAAACTTTATTCAACTTTATATGTGGGGTTTATTGCTATCTAGTCCCTATTAATGGTAGTGTGTAGAGGTGACAAGTATATTAGATCAATTCGAGGGATTGAGTTTGGATTTGGATTGGTACATTTTAATCTCAGGTCATTTTATTTAGCTTCGGGTCAAACTAAGGTAAATAAATCAAATTTTATTCGAGAAATAAAAATAATATAATTTCAAAATTAAATAAAAATTCTGGCCAAAACATGAAAAATCACTTGAAAATTCAAAATCAATTAAACAATGTATGATTTCTAAGACATGATTGGTGGATGTGGTCCTCGATTAATTGTAGTCGATGCCTGGAAATGAAAAAAGATAAAACCAATTAATAACGATGAACAAATAAAGTGATCGATTAATACAGGGCATGGCGATGCTGACAATGGCGGTGTCGCTGAAGAGCATGAAGCCAAGCGGATGCAACGTGGCGTCGACGTCGACGTGCATAAGCAAGGCGACGGGGACGCAGATAGCCTTCTTCTACACGGCGCTGTACACGATCGCGGTGGGGGCGGGAGGGACGAAGCCGAACATATCGACGTTCGGGGCGGACCAGTTCGACGAGTTCGAGGCGTCGGAGAAGGAGCTGAAGGTCTCCTTCTTCAACTGGTGGATGTTCAGCTCCTTCCTCGGGGCGCTCGCCGCGACTCTCGGCCTCGTGTACATCCAGGAGAACCTCGGGTGGGGCCTCGGCTACGCCATCCCCACCGTCGGCCTCACCCTCTCCTTGCTTGTCTTCTACCTCGGCGCCCCCTTTTACAGGTAACTTCAATTCATTTAGACACCTCTCTGTCCATATATGTGTCCAAATCTACATGAAAAGAAAGTGCTAATATCAGGGGCGAATCCAGAAATTTTTTCGGAGTGGGCACAATTTTTTTTGGATAATTTTTATATTATTTTTTATTAGAAATATTTATTTAAAAAAATATATGAAAAGAATATATTAAATTTCAAAGAAAAATTGTAATTATTTAATTGTAAAACACCAAATAAATTATAAGAATTTTTAAATAATGGAAAATAGATTGAGGAAAAAAATAAATGAAATTATGTGCCTAGTGGGATTTGAACCATGGTTGATTGAATTCAATTTAAAATGGGGTGGGCTTAACCACCAAGTCACTAAAGATACTTGTATTTTACCTTTCAATTTTTTACATAACACATATATTCTTGTTTTTTTTTTCGGGATCGGGGTGGGCGACGGCCCGGTGTCGCCCACCCTTGGATCCGCCCCTGGCTAAGATCGATGCTATACAAATCAATTGGATAGGTCTATATATAGCAAGGCAAGAAAATAAGTCGAAGGGTCGTATATACAGACGCATATGTGATAGTAGCTCAGTATATATATAGGTACAATAAATTAAGTTTTATTTTAAAATAAATTGATGTTATAAGATGTCTAATAAAGTTATAACACTATGAGTCATGACTGTGGTTGTGTAAACAAGGGCAGATATACTAGAAGTCCAACATATAAGCAGTAAGTGTAATAAAATTCCATTTTAAAACTAACTGGTAATATGAGAAGTACGTAGCTAGCTAGCTAGGCTAGCGATTTTAATTATATACTATGCTTGAGGTTCACTAGTTTCGTACCCTTTCACATCTCAACACTATATGAGTAAGCTCGATCTTGATCTAAATTAATGTACATTGTCCATAGTTGTCGTGCACATATGTGTAATTAGAAGCTCGACATATAAGTACAGTGAAGTTTTATTTTAAAACCAATTGATATTGGGATGAGTATGTAATGAACTTACTTGAGTTTCACTAATTTTCGATTCTTTTACATCTCAACACTATATGAGTTATGCGATATACTACTCGTAAACTATGGTCGTGTATACAAGCGTACGTGTGCTAGAGGGCTTATATATTGAGAGTGAGTAGTTAATTCTATTAATTTGATAGGCACAAGCCTAGGCCGGAGCCAGGCTCGAATTGCAAGAGCCCTGCTAAGGAAATCATCGGAGTAGTCTTCTCGACCCTTTGCAACTGGAGGGTTAGGGTTCCAGAGGACCCGACACAGCTTCACGAGGATGATCCTTTTTACTATCATCGCATTGGCAAGAGACAAGTGCCCCATACCCCGACGTTTAGGTCAGCTTAATTCAATCCATGATATATATCATCTTATTACCGAACATTTAAACACATTATCTCGATATCTTTGTTAGACCTGGCAAAACCCAACCCAATCTATGGAACACATAGCTAGATTTAGGTTTAAGATTGAGTAGATTGAAATTTCTAAGCTTCAAAATGACAGGGCATTATCTTATAAATCCAATGAGATTTCATCTTAAAATTGACAGCTGACAACAACATGATAATATTTTCTCGATTACTCTTAACAATTACTAATATATAATATAAGAATTGTTTATGTTGTTCATAAGTTTCTATATATGTAGAGTTATAAACTAGATTAGACTTAACTTATTGTGATATGTAGTGCAAATTAATTAATAAAAAAAGTTAAATATACAAATATAGGTTCCTAGACAAGGCAGCAACAAAAGAAGAAGGAAGCAAAAGGGTAACATGTACAGTAACCCAAGTGGAGAAAACCAAACTCATAATAGGGATGTTCATTATATGGCTTACTATACTCATACCAAGCACCATATGGGCTCAAGTCAACACCCTCTTCGTCAAGCAAGGCACCACCCTCGACCGCCACATCTTCACCACCTCCACCGCCACCGCCAGCAGCTTCCAAATCCCGGCTGCATCCCTTGGAAGCTTCATCACTCTTTCTATGCTCCTCTCCGTCCCTTTATATGATCGATACTTCGTCCCATTCATGAGGAGACGCACCGGAAACCCTAGGGGGATCACTCTACTTCAGAGGCTTGGTGTTGGTTGTGTCATTCAGATCTTCGCCATCCTTGTCGCTTATCTTGTCGAGATCCGAAGGATGCAGGTATGTATGTATGTGTGTGTATTTCGATCCTTCTAAGGCCCTTTCTCATTTAATCATAACTAAAAGTATCGAGTTATGCATACTATAACATGTTGAGATGAGTAGATAAGCACATATGCATACTAGAATGGCAATCTCGCCTCATCCGATGGATATTCGTTTCACCAGATTTAAAAAAGTAAGTGAAAATCCGATATAATTCGGATATTAAATGGGTGATAGATGGGCTGGGTCGGATACAGGTGAAAGTATTTTCCATCCGCCACCCGACTCATCACCCGAAACATAGTGATATATACACACATCTCATTTAATATATTAAATAATATTGTTTTACATTTACTTTTATAGTATATTAAATGATCTCGTTTGTTTAATTTAATGATGCATCTTGTTTATTTGATATGATCAATTTAATTTTATGTTGTTATTTGTTTACTTGTTGAAGCATTGATCATTGCATTGATGTTTTTTTTAATGTTTTTTTTGTTGAATTTGATGGGATGTGGGGTTTACCGAATTTGATGGGATGTGGGGTTTGCCCACATTTTCACCCGATCCACCCGATTAACCGTTGGATGATGGGTGGACGGAGTGGGTGAAACTAGAAGCGGGTGATGGGTCGGATCGGGTGAGGGTTTTAAGGTGGTGGATTGGGTGACGTAAGTAGGTCATCCACCCACCATCCGACCCATTGCCATCCCGAACTTAGATGCATATTTAATAAGCTGAAATGCATATTCATGTTAATGTGATAAACACAGGTGATTAGGGCAGAGAAAATCATAGGGCCAAAGGAGACAGTACCAATGAGCATCCTATGGCTCCTCCCACAATACATCCTCATAGGCATTGCCGACGTCTTCAATGCAATCGGGCTCCTCGAGTTCTTCTACGACCAGTCCCCCGATGACATGCAGAGCCTCGGGACGACCTTCTTCACGAGCGCGGTTGGCGTCGGGAACTTCCTCAACAGCCTCCTAATCACGGTGGTGGACAAAGTGACGAGTCGAGTGAAGGGTGGCAATGGGAAGAGTTGGATTGGGAACAATCTCAATGACTCTCACTTGGATTACTACTATGGCTTCTTAGTGGTCATTGCAATCTTCAACTTGGGCCTCTTCTTTTGGGCCTCTTGGGCCTATGTTTACAAGAAGGAGAGCAACAAATTAGCACTAGAGGTTGGGGAGAGTAACGTTTGTGTTCAAGTTGAAGATAAGATATAAGATTATAAGTACATATGTATTTATTTATGTACTCATTAGTTATAATTAATTAATTTTGAACTACTTTTTTTTGTTGTTGTTGTTGTAAACTCGTTAGTGAAATCATATATTCCACCCAAATTAAAAAGGTGGGAGATTGGTGTTTTCCTTTTTTACCTATTTTAGGTGAGTCTCAAACCAGCTACGGAATTAGAAATTAAAATTCGAGTGGGTTAGATACACTAAAATTTTCATATACGTATCATTTTTAATAAAAAAATCTGTAATTCAATAGATAAATGGATATTTGTTTTTATTAATTTCCCTTAATTATTTTATGCTCTTAAAACCTCGGCAGGGATTAAATTAATAGTTGATTTTGTTGAAAAGTTGTTTTTTTTGGGAAAAAATAAAAGCTAGGGCTGTTATATGAGTTGAACCGTTAGAACTCGGCTCGAAAAAAGCTCGACTCGACCTCGTTCACTTACCTAAATAAGCCGAGCCTGAACATGATTTTAAGCTCGGTTGAAAGCTCGGCTCGTTCGATTTGGGCTCGAATGGCTTGAATTTTATGGAATTTATGAAATTTCCTTTAAGTTATATGTTATGATCAAGTAATTAAACTATTTGAAGCTCGAAAAAAGCTCGGCTCGAGCTCGTTCAATCACTAAAACAAGCCAAGCTTGAATAAAAAAGAAAGCTCATTTAGAAATTGGACTTGGCTCGGGTCGAGCTCGTTTAACAAATGAACCGAACTTGAACATGTCAAGTTCGGCTCGTTCGGCTCGAATAACACCCCTAATAAAAAGCTAACACTTACTACCTCCATTGTAAGAAAAAAAAAGAGATGATCTTAGCCATGAGATATGCATACCTTTTTTTTCTTCCTTCTTAAGAAATAAGAAGATACTCTTCCATGTTTTCCAACCCAATGAATGTACAATTATAAAGAAAATTGACAATCCATGGCAACCACCATCAATCCACCACCACAGCCATGTTACTACCATGAGTATAGCTTAAAAGATTTCATCATTGTGACTAGGACTTGTCACCATGAATGAGCTTGTCCTTACTTCCATGAATGCATTTATATATAATGGTAGCTAATTAAAGTGAAGTATAGTTTAGGTTTTATTCATAATTAATAGCCTTAATTACTTCCATGAAGGCATGTGTATATATAATAGTCTAACCTAATTAAACTGATATTGATATCTAGTGTTTGGTATCTCTAAGATATCAACTGATATCTGTGTTTGGTATCGCTAAATATCGATATTGCTTGATATTTAAATATAAAATTTAGGCTATTTTGATATACTGATTTTTAGAGAGGTATCACTTGATATAGATATATAAATATCACCAGATATCTATATATCTTAATACTGATTTCGATATCTTGATACCGATATTAAGATATCGATATTGATATTGAAATGAGAACGATCTTCTCGACCAACATAAATTAATATAGTGAAATAAAGAAACCCTAAATTTGGGACATTGTTTGCCTATAAATAAAGTATTACTCCATCCGTCCTAAAATACATGGTCTTTTAGACATTGAAATTTTATCAAAAATACATGAGTTTTTAGGGTTATATGGTAATTATTACCCCTAAAAAAGTACAATAGTAATTAAAATTAAATAGCTTTCATCTCTATAAAAATAATGAGATTTAAATATAAATAGGTTTTCTTAATTAACATACAAAGGTCTAAAAAAACTATGTATTTTAGGACGGAGGGAGCATTGGTTAGCCTTGTCCATCGGCCACTACCGGTTGGGATTGCAGTGTCTGCACGGAGGAGGGAGTGGGGAAGTGAAGTTTGCCTTTGTGTGCAGTGCGTATGAAGGACCGCTTTCAATACAGCCGTGATTTGTGGAGCTAATACCGCCTTTTCTTTATTTTTCACAATCACTATAAAATGCTTACTTTCTTTTCAAGGTTTCCCTCCTCACAATCTCACCAGTTTGTGAACACCCAGTGAACACGAATAGCTCAAATTCGAGTCGTACGAATAGCTCAAATTCGAGTCGTACTTACTCGCTCGATAAAAATTCGACTCCGGTCAAAATTTAGGCTCGTTTCAAACCCGCTCATATCCTAAATGAACTGACTGAATATGAACCAGCAATATTCAACTTGTTCGGCTCGAATAACAACCCTATTGTCTAGGGAAATCCGACATAAGTCGACTGAAGTTCCATACTAAAATCAATTGACAATAGAAATAGTAGCTAACTAGTTTATATACTAAGATTTGTTTGTTCGTATTTTCCATGTGAGATTTTTTTATCTCTCTTCACATTCTCTTAACTTCGATCTCTTAGCGCGTGTTTGGCAATGCATTTTGTAAGGTTTTATCAGGTGTCTTTAGAAAACAACCTCCTCCATCAGTGTTTGGCAGACAACTTTGAGGAGCTTCAGATGCAGGTTTGAAGAGTTGAAATCCCACAAAAATGGCACCCGACCCAGACAAGGTTTCGGAGGTTTTTCATCAACTTTCATTTTCGTTGTTCATTTTTGCCCTTGAACAATTCGCCCGACTCTCGCCCTCCATCTTCGATCCTTCTTCTCTCCTTCGATCCTACTTCTCTCCTTCGTCACTTTTTCCGATCAAGAGCTGCCCAGTTTTCTTCTGCAAGCTCATAGCCGCCCCAAGTGCTCCTTCTTCATCCTCTGGTCTGAGCACCATCTCTTCCCCAACCTTCCCTCGCCTTTCCTTCCAGATCCGAACTCAACACCCCTCATCCATGGCGCCCGTCTTCCTCCAATCGCTCTCTCTTTTTAGCCCTCAGCACCCATTCCTTCATCCTCCTAACTGAACCGAGTTCTCCCTCCCTCTAATGTCTCCTTGCCCGGCCGCAGCGATCCACACCGGCGCCGGCGACGTCACGAGGTGTGAAGGAGCAGCTGTCCGTCCATCCTAGGGTTTCAACTGGGCAAAGAATGCAATCGACCCAGACCTTCAGCAAATAGAAACGATGGGTATGTGAGTCCCAATTATAAGGGCATTTCAGTAATTTTGACCATAAATTCATCTCCTAAATCATATAACCACCAAACATCATTCATGTTTTTTATAAGGTTATTTTAAAAAATAAACTCCACCTCCCACTAGGCATGCCCACGGGTCACGGGTCAACCCGTGACCCGACGGGTTTGGCCGGTCGATGACCCGGCGGGTCCGGGTCAAGGGTCATGGCGGGTTACGAGTTCGGGTTGAGGATTTTGTGAAATTGACCCGCCGGGTCGACAATTTTATTTTATTTTTGAAAATGGTTGATTTTGGGTAAATTTTTTTATAAAAATGATTTCTTTTAAAAAATGGGTCGACCCGTGACCCGTCGACCCGACTATTCTCCGGGTTCGGGTGCGGGTCATGCCTTTCCCCACCCGTGACCCACCGACCTGGCGGGTCCGACTCGTGGACAGACCTACCTCCCACACCTCTAACCCCCTAAATAAACACCCATCCCCCAAAAAAACACTCCTAAATAAACCCCATAAATAATATCAACTTCCTAAAAAACACTCAAACCCTAAGAAATCTCCTTTTGCCAAAAACGCGCTTAATTTGCCACCTCGAGGTAGGTTTTTATTTTTTATGCCACACTTTTTTTTTTGTTAAATTTTGCAATTTTTTAGCGGATTTTTCTAAGCCAATTTGGATTGCTCAATGTATGTTCATGTATACATATTAAAAAATGATTTTTTTAACAAACTAATTTGTTCAAAAATTAATGGCATGAAATTTTAATCTATAACTATATTTTTTAGTGAGTTATTTAGTTGTAAAGAGTAGTTATTCAATTGCATACATATGTCTATATTCAATTATAATTTATAAGGGATAATTATTCGGTTGTATTAAATAATTATCCTTATTAATGTTAAGTATAATATTATTTTAAAAAATTAATATTTTAAATAGTTTTTAGCTCATTAAAAACTTGTCATAAAATCAAATGACTTATATTTTAGAACGGAGGGAGTAGAATCCAAACACACCCTAAATCTCACAAAAACACATTAAAAGAAGAAGAAATTCGAGGTTCCTTAGAAACGAAAAAGGAAGGACCAATTAAAGAGGATTTTGCAATAGATGGCCTTCTTTTAACCTTCTTTGCTTTTCATCAAGAGTTGACTTGTATCTTGGCAATTGAGAACGAGATACCCTCTTTTCAGATCAATTTAAAAAAAATTACAAAATGAGATCCCATCCTTTACCAAATATATCCCTGTATACATTCCTTGTATTTGCCGTCATGTAGGGCTGATATACGAGCTAACGAGCTCGAGTAGTGGGTGTTCAAGCTCGGTTCGTTTACAAACGAGCCGAGCTTGAGTTCGAGCCTCATTTTCTCGAGCCAAGTCGATTCGAGCTCGAGCTACTCACAAAATGTAGATATGTGATTCAAAGTGAATGGAGTCCAAAAGGCAAAACGGCTGACAGACTCTTTAGAAGAAGAGGTTAAATAAAACCTAGGGACAGAACTGTAATTTCACCTACGAAACGAGATATACGCCCTATTTACAAGGGGTTAAATAAAACTTATTTACATGGGGTCAAATAAAACATAGGGGAGAACTGTAATTTCACCCATAAAATGAGCTATACGAGCTATTCGAGCCGAGCTCGAGCTCAGAATTCTGCTCAAGCTTGGCTCATATTTAATTCGAGCGAGCCCGAGTCGAGTTTTTTTCGAGCCGAGCCCGAGCCGAGCTCGAGCTACTCGGCTCAAGTAACAGCCCTACCGTCATGAGTATAATAGAGATCTAACGTGTCAAGCCATGCTAGCTTAGCTGGTAAGGATGACATATACTGACCAATAAGTCACGAGTTCGAATCCCTCCTTCCCATATTGTAATGGCCTATGGCCCTATGTGCCTACCTACAGGAAAAAAAAAAAGTGATCTAACGAGCCTACCTATGAACAAAAAAAAAAGTGATCTAACGTACTCTAACCACATTCAAATTATAACTTGTATTTGAAAAAAAAATCCCTCTTATATAGTATGTTCTTACTTTATAGGCCACAAAAAATAATTACGAGGGTATAGTATGCAATTATTTAAATGTTGGAACATTTTATGTAAATTATAATATACTACCTCTGTCTTGTAGAACTTGTTGTTTTGCTTTTAGCACATTTTTTAATAACGGTAAATTTTATATTGTATAAAATATCAATGATCTTATTAATTTTAAAAAATAATTTCATATTTAATATAGTTATCTATGAAATTATTAAAAAAATCAATATTTTATAGAGTTTTTTGCTTCTTAAAAAGCGTGCTAAAAAAGTAAAATTACAAGTTTTGTGATATGGAAGGAGTACAATATTAATATTGTCACCATGATTTACCTCCTCTCACAATCCTCTTCGGACTGGGGTGAAAGGCGGACAAGTGAGCGATTTCACCTTTTGGAACAAGTTGAATAAAAGGGTTAAGATATTCCCTTATAACACATATAATTAAAATAGTGAGACTTATAAATCATTAGACATAGATATAGACCTGTCAAAACACAACCCGACCCGACTGACCCGAACCCGAATTTTTTTTTCAACCCGAACCCGAAAAACCCGAAATTTTCCGAGTAATCTGGGTTTCGAGCCGGTGACCCGATTGACCCGGTAATTTTGATCCGATTTACCCGATTGACCCGGTTGATTTATAATTATATATAATTAATTTTTTTATATATAATTAAAATTTATCACAAAATTATCAAATAATGACTTTTTTAATTTAAAAAGGAAAAAATTGACAAACCCGAAATCGACCCGAACCCGACCCGAAACCCGATCAAACCCGAGTTCGAGTCAACCCGAAAAACCCGAAACCCGTTTTATCCGAAACCCGAAGTGACCCGACCCAAACTCGACCCGAATAACCCGTTTGACAGGTCTATATAGATATATCCTTGATAGATGAAGATGTGCTTGCAATCCAAACAACCCCACTAGCACTTTTATTGATATCCATTTTACTCTACTTTTTAGCCTCAATTGTTTGAGGGTTCTCATGTTCTCACTCGTTTCCTTTAATCATGCTCTTTTGATAGTGCCACGGAAGGTAGTGAAAAGTAAAAGTGAACAAGGTGAGAGTCAAATGGTAATTTTCGAACTGGCTTGCTATATGTACTATTTTATACTCCCTCTGTATTCATATAATTGACCTTTAATTTTGACCAAACGTACAATTTTTTTTTTTTTATTAAGTAAAAATTTGACCACCGGACAGGCCCGGTTGATCGAGAGGCCGTAGAAAACGGCGACGGAAAGCCCGTCATACAAGCAGATACAACCAAAGTAAAGTAATCCCACAAAATCGAGAAACAAAGGTGCAACAAATTAAGGCAAACACTAGCATTATCGAAACTATGAACGATCATTCAGTGAAACCACTCCAACACCAGAAAGTAGAGGCAACTCAGGGACTCCTGGGGAAATTGTGGAAACCTCAGATTTGGACCCGAACGACGACGAGCCTTCAGGTTTCGATCACGTCCATGACCTCTCACAGACGACAAAGGAGTAGAACACCACACCAAGGTCGCTAGTCACCAAGCCCCAACAGATAGCACCAAGAGACTCAATCAAGGGGATTATTGTTGACAAAATAATTTAAACAAAATAATTTAACCTCAACCATGAGCGAGACCGCCCACAATCTGGAGAACACCCGAAATTTCGGGATCCCCACAGGATGCGTGCCGCGCAAGGAGAAGGAAGGACCAGGACCGTCGGCCAGGGGAAGCACCCGCGTCGACGACGAACCGAGGGATGCACGGATGGAGATAGGCGCGCACACGACGCCACCCGCCGGAGGAACTGTATAGGCAAGCGGAAGGGAGGCATCGAAGCGTGGGATTGTGATGTAGTGACCCAGGAAACCAGCGAGGGCACCGAAATCGACGGCCACCACCGGGAACCAAAGGGCGGTTACTCGATCAACCACCAATAAACACCGATTGAGGTGTTAGGCGAATGGATTTAGGGAATTAGGGTTTGGAGACAAAAAGCCCCAAATCAATTGCTTGACCGGGGAAACTTCGAACCGCCACCACAAGGTTTACACAGAGACTGGTGCGGGAGAAGGGTGAGCCTTGCTGATTGAGCCATAGGATGGAGTGGACTAGAGGTGGTGCGAGAGCCCGAGAGAAAGGCTGGTTTGGGGGATTGATTTGGACGGGATTTCTAGAGAGAAGGGATACCCCTTCTCTCTATAACTTTTTCCCCTCTGGCTTCTCCGGGTCGGTTGACCAAACGTACAATGATTTCACCGACTTTCATTATTGTCATTTTTTTCTTCTTCTGAAAACAGCTTGTTGACACCGACTTTTCATGTTGTTAAATTAATTGTCTATTGATTTTGTCTTTGCCAACACAGGAAACTGGTTTTGACAAGTTATTTTCAGGCAAAAAATTTGCCGATCACCAAGAACCAGTAAATGATCGTGCATTTGACAAAAAATTGGTTGTATATATAGTAACTTCCTTTTTGAAAGGGTAAATTACCCAAATCCCACTCAAGATAGGATACAAAAAGTCGAAATGAACGCACTCGTTTTCCAAATTAGTCTAATACATGTCTTAAATAGGAAAAACATGGTTATATGACTTATAAGTAACCTATGAGGTTAAAAATAGTTAATATCACAAGAGAGCCATTATAAAATGGCTAACCTAGCTATTTAAAATGGCCTTATGTCTAATGGCTTAATGTTCTTTTGTATAACAAAAAATCAATAAATCATATTTCAAGTTTATTTATTTTTTTCTGTTATAAGTTTTTTTTTTATAAAAAAACTAGAGGGAATTTAGTGAAAAAGCCCTTTTAGCATATTTGGTTAGCTAGATAGGCCCATTAATTGTTTTTTTAGTATGCTTAGCCCATTAATTGTTTTTTTAGATTGCTTAGCCCTCTTGACCGGTCAACGTTGACCGTTGACCGGTCAACCCATTTTGATGCCAACTTTTTTTTTTTTTGATGCCAACTTTTTTTTTTTTTTTTGTGATGACATATTTTACCGTTTTGATGCCAACATTTTGTGGTGACAATTTTATATAATTGATGGCATAAGAGATTAAAACGTGGAATCAAAATATTGTCACCTTATTGTCACTTTTCTAATGAAATGATTGGATGACTTTTTTTTAATGCCACTTTTTTAAAACATTGATGACATTTTTTGTGATGTCATATTTTACCGTTTTGATGCCAAAATTTTATTACATTTTATTTTCAATCTGATGCCACTTTTCTAATTAAATTATTGGATGACACTTTTTTTAAACTTTGATGACATTTTTTGTTTACTCTAATGTCACGTTGACCATTGATGCCATTTTGAAAAATTTGTATCACATTAAAGAAAAAAATGTCATCAAAAATACTACTTTGAAAAAATATCATCAAAAATATGGCATCACGGTAAAAAAAATATTATAAAAAAATTGACATAAAAAAGTGGCATCAAAGTGAAAATAAAATATAGTAAAATTTTGGCATCAAAACGGTAAAATATGGCATCACTAAAAAAAAAAAAAGTTGGCATCAAAAAAAAGTTGGCATCAAAAAAAAAAAAAAAGTTGGCATCAAAATGGGTTGGTCAACGTTGACCGGTCAATGGTCAAACGGTTGACCATTGACCAACCCACCCAATTGGGAAAGGGACTAGGGCAAACTAATTAAATTGATTTATGGGCTAGGTGATTAATTGGATATTTAAAAAAGGTCATGTACCAAAATCGCCCAAAAAACTACCCAAATACTTTTAAAATAAATCAAGATAAACTAATCCATTTGCAATCCAATTTTCAACAAGGAGATCGAACCACACTAATTAGTAGGGGTGGGCACAAATCCCGTAAATCCTGGGCCCGTCCCGGTCCCGTCCCGCATAGTTTTTGCGGGACGGGACGCGGGACGAGAATTTCTTATCCCGCAAATCTCATCCCGTCCCGCACATTATATATAAATAAATAAATATAATACATTTATTCACTATATATTCTAGACATAAATATATATGTACCCACAGTGTATATATATACACTATACTCACAGTATATAATGTATTACTCCCACTAATTCTATACGGTACTACGCATATATACTGTGGTACACCTATATATAATACATATACTGTGGTACACCTATATATAATACATATATATACTGTGATTATTCACTATATACTCACAGACACAGTAACTACAATGTATTATGTATACATATGTACAGTATACAACTCACACTAATTCTATATTGTAAAATGTGTGTATATATATAACAAAAATTCTAAAATATAAAACTATTATAAATCTATATATATGTTACGCATTTGAAAACCGTAAAATATATACGAAGTTTAGAATTTTTTTTTTAATATTTATTATTTGAGGGACAAGGCCCGTCCCGTCCCGGTCCCGTCCCGGGCCCGCACCGTCCCGCAAAAATTATGCGGGACGGGACGCGGGACGACCCCAATCCCGTCCTGTCCCGTCCCGCGCCCACCCCTACTAATTAGTATACGAGGTGATGAAACTCTGAGTAGTGTAAACTCTAGGTAGTTTTTTCTAACTATACATAGGTTAATGAGCTCAATCGGAAATCTACGATCGAGCACCCTCACGTATGAGAAAGATTTGGTTGTCAATATCTGTTATCAGGCGAGGGATGATTTCTGACCATCTTGCTAATTTACTTATTTGTTGCCCACGTTACGCAAGGTGAGCTCTATCAGTCTCTACATTCTCAAGATTGAAAATTTCTCAACTTTAAATAATTTTAGTTTTTCTTAATATTATTTTATCAAGTTCGCTTCTTTATTTGATAGAAAATCTTTTTTCGATTAAACTTCTTACACCATCCCTAATAGTTGGGTGGCCCAAAACTTCTCTTATTAATTTCCTCATTCGTTCACTCCACTTTTCATTAGCTTTTATTTTCAACTTTCCCTAACTTTGGCTCTGATACCATGTCACGATCCGAAGAAGTGCTTGAAAGACGAACGAATTTGAGAGGAGAAAGGGAGAGGAATAAAAAGAAACAGAGCTTGGTTTGGACAATCAATGGTGATGGCTTTATTTCTTTATCATTAAAAAAACATTAAAGCAAGGTTTATGAGATGTTAATTTCATTTATGGGCTGATTAAGAGAAAGGTTACAACTGATTATGTTACAGCTCAACCATGATCTCCGACGTCCATTTGACACTTGTACGAACTGCTCATATCACTTGGTTGCCATTCACTTTGGATTGCTGACCTAACACTTCTTCTTTAGTTTTCAAACGTGTACTTTGTATTATTTTTCACTTTTCACAATATATAGTTGTGTTCTCAAAATCATTTTTTCCATCCCATTCCCAATAAGAAAGAAAGAAAGTGATTAATTATAGAGACACGTGACATCATTTGATCAGTTTCGGGTTTAGAAAAGGTTTTAAATATATTGAGATACCCACAAATGGAGTTCATAATGGTGATCGGGTTGTCCAAATCAGATAAAAAATAAAATGGGAAAGTTCATTCCTCGCCCTTGGGCCTTGGGTATGCTGTTAATTTATGTAGTTGAAACATATAATTGAGAAAGACTATACTCTAATTTGTGTGACACATTACCTCTATAGTGCATTGATCCATGGCTAACTTTTACTAGCAAATTACCCAATGTGAAACATTAGAGAGGAGAAAATGGGTGGGGACAATTTATGGCTTTTTGAGCTTTTGGGCATGGGGATCGCTTTCTCTGACTATCATAATGACCCCCTCCCTCTCCCTCTCTTTCTCTCTCTCATTGCTTTTATTAACGCCATCATCCTCATCATCAATCACTCTCTCTCTCTCTCTCTCTCCCACTCCCAAATCTTCACCTGTCCTCCAATTTAGAGTGTTGACACTGAATTCAATTGAAGAGTGGGAGGGAGGTGCAGCAGCAAGCAAGCAAGGCAAAATGTCGGAGATGATCGACTCTGCAACACAGACGTACGACGACCCGGATCCCGAATTCGGGGCGGGTTGCGCCAGCCCTCGGGTCGAAATCGACACCTCCGCCCCCTTCGGGTCGGTCGAAGAAGCCGTTATCCGGTTCGGTGGCCGCGGGTTTTGGGCCCCACCCTCTTCTGTACGTGTCTTATTTGTTGTTGCATTTGTGTGTGTTTGGGGGATTCTTGTTTTGTTTTGTTTTGTTTGGTTGGAGTACGTGCAATTGGTTGATGAATTGTTGTTGCTAGTTAGGTTAGGGATGAAGTCAAATTGCTTGCTAAATTTCACGTGGTTTTATGAATTTGAGTTTCCGCGTCGAAATGGACAAGATATTGGGAAATGTTTTGTGTTTTAATTTATAAATCGTTTTTTTAAATGGCTAAAATGATTACAATTTAAAAATCTTTACCGATTTGGTCTCGATGTGATTGCTGTTTAGACAATGTCACTACACGACCATCTCGATCAATTATTTTTTTCCAAAATTTCTCTAGAATAAAGAAACAAAATGGAGTATGTCTTATCTAACTTTAACGATTTTCTCATTAAAAAGATTTGAAGAAATATTTTAGTTTTGGTGCGGATTTTGAGAATCTATTTTTCTTGCTTAAAATTCCCACTAACCTCAAAATTTCAAAATAGGGAAGTTATTGAAAGCGCTAGGATCTCCAATAGATTTTCCATTTTGAAAATTTTGATTTTTTAAAGAAATTTCAGTTTTTTTTATTCTAATTGATTTTCCAAATCTAAATAATTCTCTAAATCTTCGAAATGAGAAAACTGGAGTTGAAACAATCCTTATTTTGGAGAAATTTTAGGAAAATTGTTGTAGACGGTGTAATACATAAATTTTGAATCATGGCGATCATTTTTTTCGTTTGGCTTAATTTGAAGGACATTGCATTTGCAGGTGATTATTTAAACTTCAAACCAATTTTGAAATATCATTCATGTAACCAAACCGTTCTCCAAATTTTTTTCTTCACAACTTTTAGTGAAAATTTTGTTTTATACTCATTTGATGGTTTAACAAGATCGGCATTGGAGAACTCAAGTAGCCAACGAAATAATGTGCAAAATATTTCGCGAAAACAACCCGCCATTTCTTCATTCTTGTGACGATGAATGAATGATGTTGTAGTGTTGTATGATATCTCAAGTGATTCGTATGTTCGAATACATCGCGGTTATCTTCCTTGGTGCTTTTGGATTGACAATGTTCTTCACTCAGGCTGAATCGAGCGAGTTTGATATATGTAAACTAGAGGAGCAGGCTGCAGAGATGCTGAAAGATCTCGACTCGAAGCAGCAAGAAACGCTCGACATCCTCAAGGAGCTGCAGCTCACGAAACGCCTCATCGAAGAGCTCAAGCTGAAGCTCAAGAAAGAGTCATCCGAATTCGTAGTCATCCCTCCATCCGATATCAATGACCGGTTGATCAACTTGTCAGACTACTCATCGTTTCCTCCACCGTCGCCTGCTGCATTGGTCATGACGGAGTTGAAGCAGGCGAAGCGAAGCCTTAGCCAGAGCACTAATGATTTGGAGGCCATTAGGGCATCCGTCGAGTGTGTCAACAAGAAGATGGATAAGAAGACGAGGTTTGAGCCGGAGATTTTCATCGGAAATGGGAGCCCCCTCGGGATTTCGAGGGAGCTCAGAGAGCTGAACTACGAAGCCGAGCAATTCATGAGGACAGCGGAGGCTGCCAAGGCGGAGGTGTTGAGAGCAATGTCGGAGATAGAGCACACGAAGACGGGGCTAAGGATGATAGAGATGAGGTGGGTAGCAGCTAAGAAGATGGAGGAGGCAGCTAAGGCCGCGGAGGCGTTGGCTCTTGCCGAGATCAAGGCCTTGTCGAGTGCATCGCAGCCGGGCAGGATCAGCCTCTCTTTCGAAGAGTATTCGACTCTGGCCGAGAGAGCGAGGAAGGCGGAAATGGATGCTGCTGCTGCTGCGGCACAAAGGGGTCACAATCACAAGCTGACCGAGATGTCGCTGAGGGAGTTCATGAGGAGAGTTGAGGTGGCGAATAGGGCTCATCCGACGAACCCTGGACGATACGAGGCAGGTGAATCGGGCCACGGAGGTGCAAGGAGCAAGCCTGTCCTGCGGCCTTCGACATCGATAGGTGATATACTGAGCAGGAAGCTCGTGTTGAGGGATGATCTCGACGTTGGGAGGCAGGAAGATAGGCAGAGGGTGTCTCTGAATCAGATGCTTGATAGGCACCGGGCGCAGTCTCCGCCTCCTAGGAGGAACGACAAGGGCAATGGAGGCGATTCGAAGGGCTTGTTTTCGAAGAGGAAGAATCTAGGGTTCGTCCACATCTCGCTCCCGGTGTCGAAGCAGAGTAAGAACAGGATCCAAGCCTTGAACTTGTGGTGATTCTTTGCTTTGTTATGTTGGTGATATGAGTGTTGGTTTGCTTTGCTTATGTAACTCTTGGGCTTTACTATATAGAATTGCTTTAAGGGCGTGTTTGGGTGTTCAATCAAAATGAATATTTATTGCTATGCAACAATCTATGTCCTTGTTTGGTCGATTTGTTATGTTGTACGTTTTGTTTTGTTTGCAATTTATTGATTTGTATTTGGGGGAATGTCATATACTTCCATTGGGTTTTCCGACTAGCTAGGGTATGTTTGGCATGTCATGAATGAATTGCTTTTGGGTGTGTTTGGCCAACACAAAAGTAGCGTTTTGGAGCTTTTTGTTTTAATATATATTATATGGTTTTAATGAAATAAAGCTAACATTATTTGTTAATTAGCATTTTGGAATTTAATTTCTATCAGCTACGTACACAGTACACACCCCATGCTTTTCGATGTTTTTCTTTTTATATACACAAATCTATTAATTTTCTCATCTTTTATCGGCTACCCATTCAGCTAAGGTTACTAAACACATTACTAGTTTATTGACGGTTTAATTTAACATATTTTACATAAAGAAACCTTTCAACTTCAGGTACCCATTCAGTTTTGTAGACATACACAGGGGTACACGTGGCAATTGTGTACAATATACATCAACGAAAATGGGTAAGTATGGTTTTTGTTTTGTAATTACAGTAATGGATTCTCCTAATCCTTCCCTTAACTCCAACCGATACTGAGAGGACTATCTTAACCTTTTTATGTCGCAGGGGAGAAAGGGGTGGTGATGCGGGACCATCCAAGACACCTTCGGATACACCTATACTTGGGGATGGACCTATGATTCGAGCTCACGAGAATGATGTCATTCTCAAGAGGAAGAAGAAGGCTCCACCATGGGAGATGGTCCAAAGGTGAAAGCTTGACGTTTTACCCTCGCTCAGACTTTTGACAGCTTTTCGACGTCTCAGTAAATTGAGTCGTACGGAGTCAATATTAATCGGATTGAGGCGTGCTATACCTTGTCGGAACGAGGACAAAGAGATCTACAACTTTTCCTGTTGAAGGTTTTTGCAGATTCGACATGGAGCTTGGCCGAAAATCACATTCTTTGCAGTTGTCACTGTTTAGACGGGAATTCTTTAAGTGTTGGAACTTTCCTTATTGCTATTTTTAGAGATCTTATTTATTTAAGTTATTTTTAGTATTTTAGGGATTTAAGTTAATTTCTATTTTATTTATTATTTTTATCTTAAATCAGCCCCTAGGTTATAAGAAGGGCCGATTCATTCATTGTAGAACCCAGACGTTGAATTTTATGAAAGCTTTTCTCTTGTGTGAAACACATTGAGTGCTCAAGTCAATCGATTCGTAGCAAGGCTCATCGATTGCAACTATTGGTATAGATCCTGCTTGGTTTGCTTTGAGTTCGTCAACCTCGCGAGAGCTTGGTGATCCAGGTAATCACAAGTCCCCTCCTTGTGCCTCCAAGTTGTCCGCTTGGTTGTGTAGAGTTGTAGAGGGGGGCTTTATAGTCGTTGGTATTTGGTTCCTACCCTCTTAGGAGGCCTGGGGTCTTTGCCTCGTTCTATTTTAGTTCGAATCAACCATCTATCGGTCTTTATTTCATTACTTTTGTCGAGTTTCTATTGCTGCGTTTTGAGTCTTTGTTCTTGTTTCTTGAGTCTTTGCTTCCGTTCTTGTCGTTGAGTCTTGATTGTCGAAGATCGGGCCATCCTACGGCTATCCCCGTATCAAATTGGCATCAGAGCTTAGGTTTCCGACATCAAAAGTTGTGTCTTTTGTTTCTCTAAACACAAAAACTACAAAAATAGAGTCTTTCTTATTCTTGGTTTTTACTTCTAGATTTTTTTTTAATTCAATTGCATTAACCTTTGTTTGTGATTGTCGTGGTTGCCTTAGCCCTAAACACACCCTAGCCGTGACCACTTGGAGCCAATTACAATTTACAAACTTTGTGCAGCCAGCACAAGTCTTGAAGTGGAGCCAATTAGCACTTTGTTTAGCCGGCAATTTTGTGAAAGAATCTCCTAGCTAGTCGGCAGCTTTCAAGCCAAACACAAAAGGTTTCCTAACCCTAGTTGCTTTCTATCTTAGCCTAATTGTTTTATCTATTTTATTGCCTAAATTAAATTCTGAATTTTTTTTGTGGTAGATATTATTGTTTTTATCTATCATAGATTATAAAAGGCATAAGATAGTTCCACTTACCTAAGATAGCCAAACCTCCATTATATATATTTCATTAGGGCTACCTAAATTTTATTTTTCTTTCACCATAGCTTAAATTTTCAAGAGTCCTTTTATTTCATACATAGTTTCTTGCATTAGTTTATTTCATACATAGGTGATATACTGAGCAGGAAGCTCGTGTTGAGGGATGATCTCGACGTTGGGAGGCAGGAAGATAGGCAGAGGGTGTCTCTGAATCAGATGCTTGATAGGCACCGGGCGCAGTCTCCGCCTCCTAGGAGGAACGACAAGGGCAATGGAGGCGATTCGAAGGGCTTGTTTTCGAAGAGGAAGAATCTAGGGTTCGTCCACATCTCGCTCCCGGTGTCGAAGCAGAGTAAGAACAGGATCCAAGCCTTGAATTTGTGGTGATTCTTTATTTTGGTATGTTGATGATATGAATGTTGGTTTGCTTTGCTTATGTAACTCTTGGGCTTTACTATATAGAATTGCTTTAAGGGCGTGTTTGGGTGTTCAATCAAAATGAATATTTATTGTTATGCAACAATCTATGTCCTTGCTTGATCGATTGATTATGTTGTACGTTTTGTTTTGTTTGCAATTTATTGATTTGTATTTGGGGGAATGTCATATACTTCCATTGGGTTTTCCGACTAGCTAGGGTATGTTTGGCATGTCATGAATGAATTGCTTTTGGGTGTGTTTGGCCAACACAAGTAGGGTTTTGGAGCTTTTTGTTTTAATATATATTATATGGTTTTAATGAAATAAAGCTAACATTATTTGTTAATTAGCATTTTGGAATTTAATTTCTATCAGCTACGTACACAGTACACACCCCATGCTTTTCGAAGTTTTTCCTTTTATATACACAAATCTATTAATTTTCTCATCTTTTATCGACTACCCATTCAGCTAAGGTTACTAAACACATTACTAGTTTAATGACGGTTTAATTTAACATATTTTACATAAAGAAACCTTTCAACTTCAGGTACCCATTCAGTTATTCATTTAGTTTGAGCTATCCATTCAGCTACCGTTGCCAAACACACCTTAAGAAAAAAAAACCAACAAAATATCCAAGTCCATATTTAAAATGAAACGCCAAATATAGCATATGTAAATAATGTAGTAGAACAAAGAAGTAAAATATATAATTGAGTATATATTATAAAAATTATATATTTTTTCATTGTTTGAATTTTATACAATGTTATCCTATTTATAGTTATTACTATTGTCAATAAAAAGTATAATGATCAATAATTACATTTATTAAATTTTATTATATGGTATATTAATCAGTTTATCAATTTAATATTAAAATTACACCTTGCAAGGTAATTTCTATCTAAAAAAAAGATATCTCTTAATTAAGGTAGAGTTTTTTTCTACAACTCAATTATAACAATATAGGAATAATATTTAAATTATTAAAAAAAAATTGATGAAAATTTAAGGTTTTCTTTAATATATTTATAAAAATTCTTTTTAATATACACATATAAAAAATATTATTTTTTTTGATAAATTTTCTTTTTTCTACTAAAAATGACTATTTAAATCACAAATCTAAGGTTTTTCCTACCATATCTTAAACAAAATTAATAATTTACATATATACATGCAAAAAAAATTATATGAAAAATATTTTAGCCCCCCTAATTTTTTTTGGATCCACACTGAACATAGGTAATCCTATCTAAACCACTATTTTAGAGTTTATAAATATGTGAAATTTATAAACCAACTAAAATTTATAAACTTTGTGAAATAGGTGTTGAAGGGTTATAAAATAATGTATCTCTATATGGGGCGAAAAAGAGTTTATTTGTAAAAAATTGGAGTTTATTTGGTTATTAGGGGTAGTTTTTTCTTTTCATACTAAATAAATTCAAATAAACCACAATGATCTTCGAAAACAAGCTTGTCATTTAAACTCTGAAATAATACCCCATAATAAACAAATTGGATCCTCGAACTAATAAACCGGTTGAAGTTTGTACACTCTCCGATCTAAAATGTAAGATTTTGTACTATTCAACACGTAATTTAGATGAAAACTATATAAAATAGGATGATTTGCACCAATATTCCAAATCAAACCCAACTTTGCAAAAATAATCATGGGGCTAAAAATTTGCAAAGGGATGACAAAAGGTCATTCTTGCAAATTGTACTCAACCGGTTGCAGGTTGCATCTTTGCACAAACCGGGAAAAAGTGGGAGTGGGTGGGACACGTGTCGAACTTAGAGAAGGGAGTGTTCTCATTTGGGCAAAAAAATAAAATAAAATGAAGGAGTGCAGAGGATGACAGTGATGGTTGGGAGAGAGGTGGAGAGGGGTTGGAATGACTAACATTTAATGTACTAGGAGAGAGAAGATCCACTTTTCACAAGAAAAAGTTCCTGCCAAGGCAAATTGAAGGGAAACCACATGAGGAGTTCAGCGGTTTTCAAAGGGAGTACAAAAGGAGACGGGGGAGCTCGACAGCTGGACCAAAAAGTGAAAAACAATTGATTCTTCTCCACGACTGCCATTAACGTCAAGTTGGAAGAATAAGATCCAAAAATTCAGTTACTAGCTAGACAAAGGGAAATTCTAGTCAGCAATAGAATATATGTAGAGATACACAGGGGTACACGTGGCAATTGTGTACAATATACATCAACGAAAATGGGTAAGTATGGTTTTTGTTTTGTAATTACAGTAATGGATTCTCCTAATCCTTCCCTTAACTCCAACCGATACTGAGAGGACTATCTTAACCTTTTTATGTCGCAGGGGAGAAAGGGGTGGTCTTACTTACTCTAGTTTGCAATGGTCGATGGGAGCATGACGGAGGGGGATGGGTGTACGAAGGTCAAAATTCCCACAAGGCAATGCTCAATTGCTCATAGAGGAGACCATGTCGTTTGAGTCCGTCAGGAGCAAGATAATGGTGAAGCTCGCGGTTGACCCGGGGTGCTACGAGTTGGAGTTGAAATATCTACTCGATATGAAGAATGAGGGATGCTATCCGATTCAAGTGGGGAATTCAATCGCCAGAAGCGTCAGAGAACATAAGGAAGCGTGGTGAACAGATATGCGATTATATGATTGTGTAGTGGGATGTCGCATCTGTTGGGTATGTTGACGAAGGTCGTATTTTGGTTGTATGCATGTCAATCTGGGAAACTTTGGGGTTTTAGGCTTTTCTTTTGTGCATAACTGGGCGTTGGGTTTCACATATGTACGGGGTTTTGTACTTACTATAGCCACTGTAATATTTTCCCTAGCCAGTATAATATTTTCCTAGTCGATAAATGGGAATCCCTTACGACGTTTTATAAATCTCAGAAACTATCAACCGTAAGAAATACGACAATTACACCCAAACATAATGCCTAAGAAGGCAACATTAGCCACATCCATCTGCAATAAATATAATCAAGTCTCCTTAACCATACATAGGTAGTCCAAACCACAAGGTTCCAAAAGGTGGAAATGCTTACAAGTTTTTCAAGTCAACCAAACACAACGAACAACAACATTTCCTAACCACCATAAGTCCACAAATCGTTCACTACAAAATAACATCAGCTGATGACAACGGCCATTAAGTTTCCACCTCCGCCGAGGGAGTCGATCTTTACAATGCCCCCTAGCATGCTTTGAGCATTTGCCAATTAGCCGCAGATAGGCTATCATCCATTCCTTTCAGCACGCCCATCTTGGAGAACTGATTCGACCTCCCTCTAAAATATTTTTTCGAAGGAAGGGCTAGAGTCGTCTACACAAATATCACAAGAGATTAATTAACGAAGTTAACATCACGAACACAAATCCTTGCTAATGTCTTCAATTGATTGGTGGGGTGCTTGTTAAGCACCCATTACTTACTAGCTTGTGGTTTTGAGGGTCGAAAGCTAGTTGCTTGAGATCGAGCTCCACCCATAGTTTGGTTCCACCTGCTGCTGCCTACCTCTCGTGAGCACCTTCCTTGGCGGGGAGCTTTCTCTCCAACCGATGTTCCCCACCGAGCTGTACTTATTGGCTTTGGTTGCTACTGATGTGTATTCCATCCTATTGTAGACGAAGTGCAACTTGGTTAATTGTCGTGGATGGCCTTTAATGATTACACCTAGGCCTATTGTAATTTGACTTGGACTTTATGAATGCTTGCATGCATCCTCATTTTGGTAGTCTATGGATATTTTTTGGGTGCTTGATCACCTCGACCTATTGAGACTGTCCATACTTGGGGGTTGCATCCTTCGGGTAGGACATATTGTAATTGTTCCCCTAGCAAAGTCTTCCGGCTTTACTAGGGGCGACCCTCCCCTCTCCCCCTATTTCTCGTCCTTTTTACTTAAGTTTTTGTTTTTAATATATTTACCCTTAAAATATATATAAAAAAGTATTCATAATCATATATCTAGTTAGGTTTGCACTTAATGACCCATGAAAATTATACATGTTAATCCATTAGCAGTTCAATATCCAAACCCAAAAACCATCAATTGTTGGATTAAAAAGGCCAACAACGGTTGACTAAATATGATTTTCGTTAATACGTGTGATCAAATCAAATATCAATTATATTTCAAGTGGATAAGTGTAATTAAACCTATAATATATCACCAATTCAAACATGCAAGTACAAGACCAGTGGTTTAGAAAATTGGACTAACTAAAAATTGAAAACCTAAACCGGAAAATCATGCACAGAAAGAGGAACCCAAAATAAAAAAGTCAGAAATTTGAGGATGATGAGACAGGGAAAGCGCTACTTGCCACCATTGGGAAAGAAATAACAAGAATAAGTTGATAGATAGATTGAATCTCAGGTAGAAGATCGATATTGATTCGAAATTGAGTATTCTAGACCTAAAAACCAACCACGAAGGAAGAAGGGTTCATTCAAAGATGTCTAGAATGGGGATTTGATTTAGAGAGTTTTGGGATTGGAATTTGGTTTTTCATTTGATTGATTTTCGATTACAAGAGCTACGAATTACATATAGTCTGAGGTTAGGGATGGTGCACAGGGAACCAAACCTGAAATAAAATGTGAATGGGTTGAAGCCTAACACACTCTAGCAGGCCGACACCCAAACCGAAATATAAAAACTATTATAACGTATATCAACCCAAAATCCCTGTTACAATACTCCCTCCTTTGAAATCATTGTCCTCAATGATCGTGGAAATGCAGCTGCAGTCCTTGCAATAGCAGAAGGAAGGGGATACTTAGGAACATGGCAGTAGATGTACAACCAAAAAATAGAGTAGCATTTGTGCTGATCGACGGTGTGGGAGATGTTTCACTCCTGAGGTTTGGGTACAAAACACCACTTGAAGTAGCCAAAGTGTCAAATCTAGATGCCATTGCATCTATTAGAGTTAATGGCCTCATGCACCCCGATGAAGTTGGCTTGGGTTTCGGAAGTGACACTACTCACCTTTCATTAATGGGTTATGATCCTAGAGTTTATTACTGTGGTAGAGGTGCATTTGAGTCCATGGGTGCTGGATTGACAATGTCACCTGGTGATATTGCTTTCAAGGTAGGCATCTTATTCCCTACCTAGTAAGATGTAACTTTGCTCTTATTTTTGTATGGCTCTTTCATATTTGTGTTTTTATTGTCCCCCCCCCCTTCATGCTTCAATGACATGAATCTAATACATTAAATTGGTTTTCTATCGATTTAGGAGATTATGTAAGTTCATGTGTGATTGATAGTGTTTTTTGTCGATTTGATTTCTTTAGAGTCACATAGATTATGATACGATGAGATGAAATTGATTCATGAGATATTCCTTTTATAGAGATTACGAAATGTTAAAATGACAATTTTACTTTTAATTATTTCATGGGAGTAAAAAAAATGGTGCATGAAATTAGCCCTCAACTTGATTGAAGCAATCATCTATGAGTTTCGACGTTGATGTGAGAAAGATCTCCAAAACTTTAACATGGATGGATACTTGCATGCTTACATTTGGGCGGTGATGTATAATGCTCTTCATAGTCTGTCTCACACATGGATGAATTGTTGAATGCTCATTCTTCGCTATTACCCTACATTGATATCCATGTTTATGGCTTTGTTACTGTTTGATATGCAGTCAAACTTTGCAACAATTGATGAAAAAACTGGGATAATTACAAGTAGAAGGATTGACCTTCATTTTGAAGAAGAGAGGTCAATCTTCTATGTTGCACTGGATAGAATCAAACTACTTTCATTTCCCGAGTTTGAAATTAGAGTTAGGTAAAGGTTCCCTTTATATTTTAGTGTCTTTTAAATCTTACTCCACAATATTTTACTCTTCAGTAGTGTGTCCAAGTAGATCTTGGTTCTTATTTCAACATGCAAAGCTTTTCCCATTTTGTCAAACTTCAGTGGCGTGTTCAGATCTGTAGTACTTCATGTTTTTTTAGTTAATCTATTAGATTGGTTCTGTGAGGTTATGGTTGCTTGAGAGAAGTTCTAGTGAGAGAAACTCCCTTTTGGGTTTCTTGACCTTTTCTTCCCATGGCTCAAACCTCCACCCTTGCTCATAATTCTTATTGGTTTGCTCTTGTAAATCATTATCGTTGGGTGTATTATTTGTATTTATTGAGGAGTTATCATTGCTGAGCAGTGATTGGGTCAAGATTTATTAAGGTATGGGGATGTACGAGGTTTGAATTTTCCTGTGACGGTGTGTCTGTTTCGCAAGGCTGGTTGGTGGTGTTCAGATCTGTTCGTGAGTGGTTTCTCTCGGTTTTTCTTGGTGGCACATTGGTTTCCTCGGTGGCTCGCTGTCGTTCTTGTTCGTCAACTCTGGGTTGCGTTCTCCTGTTCTCTCTTATTTTCTTCCTATATCTGGAGGCTTCTGGTGCGCTGTGGTTGCTGTTGGAGACATCATCGGTGTCACTGCCTTTAGGATCCACGGGAAGGAGGTTTGTTGGCTTTGCGTTTTCAGATCTAGCCGCTTTGCGGGTGGTGGGTCTCCCGCTTCCTAGATCTGATCACTCTAGGCTTGGGGATGGGTTCTGGAGGGTCTGGTGCTTCAGATCCAGGCGTTTGGTCATGTTTTTGCGTTCTTCTTTGTTTGGGGTCGTGCTGCTAGGGGTGAAGTTGTTCCTGCTGCTCGGTGGTGGCGTTGGGTGTTGTTTTTCGGTGGGGCTGCATCGGTTCCGGTATCGGATGTACTCTCCTGCATGCGCTTGGGGTTGAGGTATTGGGTTATTTTTTGCCCCGACTCCTCGTCTTTGGTGCTAGTGTGTGTTTCTCTACAGAGAGGATCCGTTGGGCATGGCTTGGTGCGGGTGGCTTTGATTAGTCTTGTAAAGGAGTTGTATAGTTCATTTTGTCTCTTCCCTTGGTCGAGAGTTGATTTTGTATCCCAATTGATGCAGCTTCTTGGTTGTTTTGTTGTTGAGCAATGTGTCTTTGGGCGCTCATTGTCAATCTTGTTTGGGCCTTTGTCATTGTTTCCCTGAATTTACCACCTTACCTTGGGGTTTAGTGCTCCTTGGATGTTTGGGATTGGTGATGGGCATGTCTTTGGTTTGTTGATCGACTAATTTTGAGAAATGGGTTAGTGCTCCTTGGGGTGAATTGTCTTGCCTCTTTCTTATTCCTTTCCATTGTGGGTCTTTACTTCCTTGGATGGTTGTAGTTTATTTGGTGATGGTGGTGCAACTCACGAGATTGCTAATGGGTGTCCTTCCTTTTTTCTTGCTTATTGGGGGCTTGGGCGACCTGTCGAAATGGTGGATTCATCCACTTTCCCCACATCGGCTAGCTGCTTACGGGATTGGTGCTTCATGATATGACTTCCCTAGTGTGGACTTGGGTTGTAGATGTGTTTCTGGTTCGGCCTGTTTGTCTTTGCCTTTGATTATGCTAGTTGGGGGGTCAACTGCTTGGGGCTTGATGCTTAGAGCTGTTTGAGTTCCCTTTTGTGCATCTTCTGCCCCCATACCGAATCCCCTGCGTTGTACTCATCGACCTTCTCTGAGTTAGGGGTTGGATGTTTGGTGATTTTGCGGTTTTGTCTACATTCCCACATCGATGGGTTATTATTGTTATGTATTTAAAGCTATGTCTGCCCTGGTGTGGAATGGGGTGCGTGCTTGTTCTGCAAAGTTGATCGAGTGGTCTCCCTCACTTTGTTTTAATTTGGTTGGGTGGTACTTGTTTGGCCATTTGGCCCAGTGGGTTTGGATGTACTCGGGCTCGTGTTGAGGTTGGCTAGTTCTGATGGAGGGGCATGTAGCTGGGGTTAGTAGTCGTGGTTTTGCACTCTCGCTCTTGAGACGCTTCGCTGGACGTGTAAATCATGTCTTGGTTGGACCTTGTGTTTCTTTACTTGGTGTTGCATGTTCGTTTGTCATCCTGCTTATTTCATTGGCGAAATTGCAGAAAACCACCCTTTAAATAGGGTAGTTTGCAGGAAACCACCCTTTAAATTTATTTTTGCAGAAAACCACCCTTTAAATATTGTAGTTTGCGGCAAACCACCCTTTAAAATACATTCATTTAAAAAACACCACCCATCATCACTTTTCATTAAAAATTATCAAGTAAATCGAAATTACCTTTTTACCCCTTAATATATATATATATATATATATATATATATATATATATATATATATATATATATATATATATATATATATATATATATATATATATATATATATATATATTCTTTTAAGGATGTTAGAAAGAAAATTTTGTTATATTTTTGCGTTATCAATATAGCGATTGTAACCTTATTTAAAATATTTAACTAAATATAATTTTATATCAATCCAACGAGAGAATAAACATTAAAAAATGTTTTCACTTAATATAATATATAAATATTTAGATATAGATATAAATTATATATTAATTCAACGTATTGAATTAAACTCATTGGTTTAAAAAAATTTAGAATATCTTAAAGATTTAAAAAAAATATAATTGTAGTGGGTTATTTCAAATCATCATAAAGACTTATATATTAATAGTAGATATAGATGACACATCATCTTAAATTCTTATAAATTAATATTATATATAGATTTAATATAATAAATAAAGATTTAAATATAGATTCCAATGATTTCAAACATAATGTTTGAGAAAAGAAAAGAAGAGATTTCAAATGTAATGTCATTCATTAAACTGCAATTAAAAGCATACAAATATAATTTATTTTCTTTCTAATCACCTTGAAATATAATATATATTTTGGGGGGTAAAAGAGTAATTTTAGTTTAATTAATAGATTTTTAATTAAAAGTGTTGATGGGTGGTTTTTTAAAATGAATGTATTTTAAAGGGTGGTTTGTCGCAAACTACAATATTTAGAGGGTGGTTTGCCGCAAAAATTAATTTAAAGGGTGGTTTCCTGCAAACAACCCTATTTAAAGGGTGGTTTCGTGCAATTTCGCCTATTTCATTTGCATGACGTGGAGAATTTAGTGTTTTTTTTAGTGTGTTTGAGTGGGTCGGGTTGTTGCAAGTCTTATTTGACTTATGTAGTTGGCAGCTCGTGTGTTGTATCTTTTATGTAAGGCCCCTCTTTTGGTCTTACTATTTTGTAACTCCTTGGCATTTATGCCAAAAATCTATCTATTTACCAATTCAAATGAAATTTTTTTAGATTGGTTCTGTTTCCTGCAAATATGCTACTGAGCATAAATGTGGAGTGGTTGTGAAGAGCCCTAGGTTAAGTAGTAACATATCAGGAGCTGACCCATTGAAGGACATCTGTTTACTTTTGCAAGCAGATGCACTAGAGGATACTGATGAAGCTAGACATACAGTTGTGGTATTCAATGAGTTGTCCAAGGAAATGTCGCGTATATTGGTCTCACACCCCTTCAATGCTAAGAGATCGGCGGAAGGGAAAATTACTGTAAATCTTGTTTATTTACGAGGTTGCGGTATCAAAATTGAGGTGCGCTTTATCAAGGCTAGTTGGTGACATTTCAAGGCTATTGGGTACAAGAATTAAGCTTCAGATTGTAACTAGTAATCTATGATATGTTTTGAGGGTAGCAGTGCAAGATTATTTGGATTTGTCTTTTGATACATTCCTTGATTTTTGGTAAATAGAGAGCGGCCGTAACTGGGAGTCGAACCGGGGACGTTTGGGTCTTTTGATACATTCCAGTGACATCACTTTTGCAGGTTACTCCATTTGACAATAAACACGGGCTATGGCCATGCATTGTAGCGCCAACTAAAATCATCGCTGACCTTGGTTTGTCTTTGGGCATTGATATTCTTGAAACACCCGGAGTAACAGGAGACTATCGAACACTTTTAACTTTAAAAGCAAATGCCATTACAGAGGCTCTCTCATCTCCTCTTGAGCCGTGTCCTGATGTTTTTGTTCCAACAGAGGATGAGCACAAGCTAGTCCGTCTAGATGGTTAATTATGATTTCAGTTTTCTTCACGTCAAGGTTATAACTCTCTTCCAATCATCTCATCTAAACAAATAACTTATCCCTTATGCAATCTAAACCTTCAATGTTAAACTGGGTGCTTTGGTAGATTGTAGAACCTAAAAATATTTGAAGGTAGTTCTATCCATTTCGCTTATATCACCTTAGAGGGGCCAAAGGATTATCAATAGAATCAAAGTCAATCTAAAAATAAAGAAAACTAGAGGCAATACTTTAGTTTTCTTATATATTGCCAAACGAAAACGTTAGCAAGATGGTGATTTTTTTTTTGAATCATGTTTTTTCAATGAGCACACGAGATCTTTAAACCGAGTTCACAAAAGGTTTATTGGATGGCTTCTGAATGTTGTGATTTCCGGGTAGTAGATGAAGATTGACATGACAAAGCAAATGTCTTCAAGGTAAAAACATTGGAAGCTATTGATAAAGGGATAGGCCAGCTAGCGAGGTTGCTCTGGCAATCGGAAGAAACTGAGAAATTCAAGTACTCCCTCTATATCACAGGAGACCACTCCACACTCGTTGAGTATGGGGACCATAACTTCGAGCCAGTCCCTTTCACTCTTTGCCGACTGGAGGACTTGGTGCGAGCAAGAGGCGGGCCAACTGTGGTGATGGAGACTCCCCTAGACCTATTCCCTGTGCCAATTGTGAAAGTTGATGAAGACCTATCGAAAGAGGAACTCCGAGATGCCCTGGAAGAAAAGGAAGGACAAGCTTTCGCTGGTGATTGTGTGAGCAAGTTTTATGAGATAGTAGCTGCTAGGGGATGCCCAGGGCGCTTCCCTGGATGCGTATGATGGGAATCATAACAAAGTTCCTTGCACAACATGCTTGAACTTCCTTGCTTGTTGGTTCCTCATTTGGGTCCATATGGATTTGTTGTATATTTAATGTCAGTCTATCTAATGTTGCTCCAATTTCGACATATATCTATATCTTAAAGAATTTCAAAATTGGGTATGATTTTGTATTATCTTTCTTATTTTCACAATATTCACAAAATACAAATTATATAGGCTTTACAAGACTAAAGAGAGGCATAATCTACGGGATACACATGTAAATTAGGAAACAAGATATCATCAAGATGGCTAAAGATAATTGAGATATTATCTTGGATCCGTTAGAGGTGATTAGAAGATTTTCTATCTTCAATACTCCCTCTCAAGTTGGAGTGGATATTGGTGACACCCAACTTGTTGAGGAGGGCAACGAATTATTTGGACCCGAGAGGTTTCGTAAACAATTATGTTGGATGATCCTTGGTTCGTATGTGAATGAGTTTAACCTAACCTTGTTGCACCTTTTCCCGTCTGACATGACAATCAATCTCGATATGTTTTGTACATTCGTGGAAGACGGGATTAGAGGCAATGTGTATGGCAGCCTTGTTGTCACAATGGAGATTGGCCGGTTGTAGATGAAGAACTCCGATATCATGTAGTCCGAACTTGATCGAGACACGATCACTTGCGTTTTTATTTTCCATGAAACGAGAGCTCCTCCAAGGAAGATACAATAGCCAATGGTGGATCGTCCATGAGAAGGGAGGAATATACCTTGTCCCCGAGTGCCGTTGATGTACCGTAACACCTGGTGGACAACATCAAGATGAGGTTGCTGCGGGTTGGCCATGAATTGGCTAAGTATGTGGACGTTGTATGCTAGATCGGGTCATGTGATGGTGAGGTAGATCAAGCGTCCTACGAGCCCGTGATATTGAGAGGGATCTTGTATGACCAATCCTTCTCTATGAGTTAAGACCAAATTTTGATCAAGTGGGCAAGTGAGCGGTTTGGCGCCCAGGAAACCTGTGTCCTCAAGGATTTCCAATGCATACTTCCATTGGCAACCCATGTCCTTGAGTGACTTCAATGCCAAGTGAATAATCCCACGCGTCGATCGAGTGACTTCAATGCCAAGGAAGAACCGAAGGCAACCCATGTCCTTGAGCTTGAATTGATTGGCAAGAAAATGTTTTGTAGCCTCGATCTCCTGCAAGTTAGTGCCCGCAAGTATAACATCATCAACATAAATTAACAAAATTGCAACATTACCTTTTGTTCGACGGATGAAAAGTGAATAATCAGACCATGATTGTGTGAAGCTAGCAGTTTTGAGGGTTGTAGAAAGCTTAATAAACCATTGCCTCGATGCTTGCTTGAGACCATATAATGATTTATGTAGGTTACATACTCTTGTCTCCCCCTTGCTGCCATATCTGGGAGGCAACTTCATGTAGACATCTTCTAGGAGATCACCATTAAAAAATGCATTGTTCACATCTAATTGGTGCAAATGCCACCAGTTAAGGGCTGCGAGGCTAAGGAGAACTTGGACAGTTGTAAGTTTGGCAACGGGTGCAAATGTCTCCCGATAATTGATGCCTCCGATTTGACTATAAACCTTTTCTACAAGTGGTGCTTTGTATCGTTTTATCGTACCATCCAGATTGTATTTGATCTTGTATACCCACTTGCAACTAATGGGATTTTTATGAGGAGGAAGTGGTACAAGACTCCATGTGTGTTTGTCTTGAAGAGCTTGAATTTCACTTTCCATTGCTTTCATCCAACGAGGGTCACGGGCTGCATGCGAAAAAGACCTAGGCTCTTTCTCAAGGGAGATGTTAGCAATAAAAATGTTTATATGAAGTAGACAACTTATCATAGGATACAACGGAGGATAAAGGATAAGAGATACCGATACTTATATTGTTCAAGGAAGATGATGGGACCTATCGTGAGGGAAGTGTTGCCTCGATGTGGAAATCTTGCAATGTGGTTGATGGTTTTGTAGGTCTAGAAGAGCACCGAGGGGGTGGAGGAGGAAAAGGACGTGTAGTGGTGATCTAGGGCATGGGTGGAGTGCCGTTGATGGATGGGATGGGTTGGGTTGGGTTGGGGTTGATTCAATATTTGGGTGCGGGGATGCAGCGGAATCATGAGCAATGGGATCATCATCATCTACGCAAGGTATAATTGGGAATCGAGGCAATGGAACAAGGTGATTAGGTGAATTTGATATAGGTGTGGCTGAGTATGGAAATTCATTTTCAAAAAATATCACGTCTCTGGAGATGATGATTTTCTTGTCTTTGAGAATGTAAAGTTTGTATCCTTTAATTCTAGGAGATTAGCCTAGCTAGGAAAATACATTCGATCGTTCTTGGATCAAATTTGCTTGGGTGAAGAGCGTGGGTAGAAGAAAAATACCGACATCCAAAAACACGAAGATGTAAATAATTAGGGGGTTTTAAGAAAAGTTTTTCAAAGGTGTTTTCCCTTGTAAAATAGGGGTATGTGTTCAATAATAAGATAAGTGGCGGTAAGGATGGCATCACCCCAAAATATTTTCGGAAATTGTGATTGAAAAAGAAGTGCCCGAGCCACATTTAACAAATGTTGATGCTTACGTTCAGCAACAACATTTTGTTGCGGTGTGTTAATGCAACTAGTTTGATGTAAAATACCCTTTCATGCATGCATTTAAATTTAGGGCATTGTCGCTTCTAACCACTTTGACCTGTTTTCCAAAATGATTTTCAATAAGAGTAAGAAATTGAATAACAAAAGCACAAGTTTTGGATTTACGATGCATGAGATAGATCCAAGTATGTCTAGAATAATAATAAACAATTGTTAAAAATAACGAGCTTTTGAAAGAGATGGAACATGGTATCCACCCCATATATCCATATGAATTAAATCGAAACAAGATAAACTATTATAAGTATTTAAAGGAAAAACTTTATGAGTTTGTTTAGCCAAGGGACAAATAGAACAAGTATTTTAATGACAAGATTTATTCTTAAAAAACGGGAGTAAGGACGATACTTTGGATGACGGGTGACCGAGTCTATTATGCCAAAGGTGATTTGATGATGTGGAGATCATGTTGCAAACATTCGATTGGGGCAAGTCGAGACAATAAAGACCTTAACGCTCAATTCCCGTCCCAATCATCTTCCCCAATTATAGGTCCTGGACAAAACATACTTGTTTCAAAAATATAGTGACATAAAATGAGTCTAATGCAAGTTTACTTATGGAAATGAGACTGACCATAAATTGTGGGACACAAAATGCATTACGTAGCATGAAGTGGGGTGTAATGGCTACTGCGCCTATATGTGTAGCATGGATTGAATTCTCATTTGGCAATTTGACATATCGATTGTGCACAGATTTAGAATCAGTAAAGAAACTAGGATGACATATTATATGATCACTAGCCCCACTATCCATAATTCATAGAGGTCTATTATTGAAATGCTTTATGGAAGAAATATTATCTATAAAATGCTCATAGTTACAAATATTACCAACCAAATTTAGAGAGGAATGGACTCCTCCATTCATCATGTCCAACACTTGACGAGGCTTGGTAGCGGTGGTGGTCATCGCCTTGAACCGAGAAAGGAGACCCGTCATTTGTTTGCACTCACTTGGTGTGAGAGAAAAGTTTTCCTGGTTGTGTCCCCCGACATAGTTGATGGTTGAGCCTCCGCCTTCCATCGTCTTCTTTCTTTTACGACAATAATGGTACGTGTGGCCTTTAGCACTACAAAACGTACACTTGAAATGTGCCCTGCAGTTCTTGGTATTGTGGTTAGTCATATTACATTTTGAGCAATATTTGGTGTCTCTTCCTTGATTTGCATCACGTGTCTCGTGAGCTCCGTTCTTGACTGTGAAGGCGGATCCTTCGACTAGAGTTTTGTTGGTTTTGATCTCCATTTGTTATTCCTGTCGTAGAGCCGCTTTGTATGCAACGTACAAGATTGGTAACGGATCTATGCCAATGACAGTGTTGCGGGTTTGAGCATGGGTATCATTCAAATCCATTAAAAACTTCATGGTTTTCTGATTTTCTATGAACTTCTTGACATCAGCGGCTACTGCACAAGTACAAGGAGGGAACGAGCAAATCGCTTCTTTCTCATCCCATAGGCTTGTGAGCTTAGTAAGGTAGGTTGTGGCATAATTTGTGCCTTGCTCACAATCATGTATAGCATTTTCGATGTGGAATAAGGAGACGGTGTTAGTATGACCAAAAGCGCTCCTTAAGTTCAAGCCACATACGTCTTGCATTTTTGCAATGAATGACAATGCCAGAGACCCCATTTGAAATTGATGACAGTATCCAAGTTTTGACAAGGACATCACACCTTTCCCATTGAGACTCCTCTGTCGGTTTGTCTTTTGGTATGGGAAGACTTTCATCAATGAACCTCTTTTTATTTTTGATGGTAAGGGCCATGCTCATGGATTCCTCCCAAGTGGTGTAGTTGTCCTCCGCCAGCAATTGCAAAACCAAGACGGCTCTGGGTTGATCTGAATGGTGGATGAAAAGGGGATGTGTTGATTTCTTCCATGGGATCGAAGCAAGAACTTCATGATCGTTAGACATGGGGCAAGTTTTGGAGAAGAAACGTGTTTCAGCTTTTGTGTATCAAACTTTTCTCTAGTACCATAAAGAATTTCAAAATTGGGTATGATTTTGTATTATCTTTCTTATTTTCTCAACATTCACAAAATACAAAGTGTATAGGTTTTACAAGACTAAAAGAGGCATAATATACGGGATACACATGTAAATTAGGAAACAAGATATCATCAAGATAGCTAAAGATAATTGAGATATTATCTTGGAGCCATTAGAGGTGATTAAGAGATTTTCTATCTTCAATATATCTTCCTGAGAAGTGCAAGCAAATAGAATGTAATATCTCAATTCAACGACATATCAACCAAGAGGTTTGTCTAAGTGCAGCCTGCCAATGCCATTCACCCCAATCGAATTCCAATTTTCTGAAATCGAAACTAGAGCCACATTGATTGCATCTCTGCGAAAGGATTGAATTGAGCAGCTTGCTGAATGCCACATACCCTCCTCTTTAACGGTTGCTTACAAGCATTTCCTTGCACCCTTGAATCGGCACTACACACAACTACAAGTAAGCTAAATGGTGGAGTTCTCTTACTCAAATACACATAAAGAGTCTCTTTGTTCTCAATGGACAGTAAAATCTCATCATCGCCAAGTCTAAACCCTTAAAAAAAATCAGCACATCTATTTGTTCATAGGAAGAGTACTCAGTCCATTGCAAAAGAGCAAGAGTATCTCCATCTTGCCTCACATTATCAATTATAAGTGTATGCAGCGCTAATGGATCTAACTGGGGACTTACCTCAAACTGTTGAGTGCGAAAATCAAATTGAAATAGGTTAGTGCCACTCCAATAAGCTTGAAACATGTCCGAAACTTCTTCGTAATGGCTCCCTTTCATGCCTCATTTCATAGGGAACCTCAAAGTGAGTAGCTTTTTATTCGCCAAATTATCTGAGGCCTATGCATTTTTGAGCTCACGTGAGTATATTTCCAATCCTTACTCCTTACCAGGGAAGGCTTTAACTCCGATGAACCCTCTCCAAGAAACAATGCTCTTGTGTAATAGACTACTATAGCATCCCCACTTTTCTCATTTGATTCCTTCTCATGATTAGGCCATGAACCTGCCAAGGAGCTTTGCAGGGAGCTCATGCGCATTTCAACCCATGACCTAGGTACTTCCTACTTCCTCGAGCAACATATGCTTAGAAACAACCAAGTAATCTCCTCTCGGGTCAAACGAAAGCAACTCGCTACAATCAACTGTTGCAACTCGAACCATTTTTAAATGGAGATTAAAAACGTAGCTTGAGGAACTCTGCATATTGTCGAACACTCTCAGCCATCAAAGTTCCTTTGGGAAACACAACTGACAGCTCAATCCCTTTCTTTAAGAACTTCGAAGTATTGTCGAACACTTGGTGAGCGTCCGAATTGGTGAGATCCTTTGCAAGGATAGGACCGTCACCTCTAGGCTTAGGCAATTTCCCCAACAAACTATAAGTTTCCAACCATCAAACATACTCCTCCCGGGTCGAAAGACAGCGGCTCATTACCCCCCATCATAACAAGATCATTTCCTAAATCATGAATAGAAGTTATAACTAGGTCAATAGGGGAGTTACTTGTCGACAGCTCGTTCGCTTGGGTGCTCACGTCAGTTTCTTCAGGAACATCCTTCGAGATCCCAATTCGCTTGTAGACCATTAGCAATGGTGTAATAAGATATGGTGGTATGAGACATTTATATCCCACGTCGAAAATTCATGAACCTCGATGTGGGTATATAAGTTGGAGCCCCACTACACCTAATGGCTAGCTTTTAGGGGTGGGAACAAGATCTTCGTTAGGACCTGAACATTTAAGGTCCGTCCATTCCCTGTCCTATCACCTTCGCCTCTGTAAAATCCTTTCATTGTCTCCTGCGACGTTTCCATATCTTTCAACATGCCTTCTAGTTTGGAAGTGGACTGTTCACGCATTCTTTTCTGAGCTTGAGTATGAAACTTGTCTCAACATCACTAGATACAGCCTTCCCTGAGAGAAGCCTTTCAGCCAAGTGCTGCCTATAGTACATCTCAAATATATCTTTGTCCTGCAGGTAGCGGAAAAGCCTCATGACCTTGTCAAGGATAGGTTCCACATCCTGATTATGACCTTTACAGAGATTGTATGCAACAAACAAGAAGAGGTACTCTGCATGATGGGGATTTGAGTTGATGACATATTTGAGTGAGGAATTCAAAGCATTCTGAAATTTCTTATCACCCATGAAAGCAGAGTTTATGATCTTATCATACTTATCCTGTTCATCCAACACACGTTGTACAACTTCCACATGATCCTTGACCCTTTCCACTTCGGTAACCAAATGCTCGCTTATATCTTTAAAATGAGAGGTCGTCGCATCCAAAAAACTCAGTAGCCCATTGGGAAGCCGGCTTAATAACTTGTATAGCTTTTGCAGTTCATCACACTTATCATCAAGAAGCATTTTCGTCAGCGTCGAACCCTCCCGAGCAAACAATATTTGTACAAAGTTCGCATTCATTTCCTTCTCAACAACACTAGCAATCTTGTCTACCGTTTCATCAAAAAGATAGTAGGACACCCTCTCCCTTTCTTTCTCTATGAGCCCCTCAAATATGTTCGGGTATTCACCCCAATCACATGAATCGGCTATTTTATGAGATTGTTTCCTATAGAAATCAGCAGACTTCTCAAGGAACGGCTTCTCAAAGTCCTCCTCATAAACCGAAGGACCCAAGCATGTCATTAGCATACAGTTGATATCCAACAGAAGCGTTTGATTAACCACTTTACCGGTTCTATCTCGGTCCATCAAATCAACCAGTTTAGTAACCAGCCTTGTCTTGGTATCGCCCGAATTGATGATATTATCAATCCACAAGTTCAGCGAAAACTCTTTCACGGAAGGAGTTTTCGTATGTAGGAAGTAAATCATGAATTCGATAACTGAAATTGCGGAGTTGTAGTTGTTCCATTTCAGGGTCAGCTCCTCCAGAAACGAATTATCATCCATCCACCTAATATGATTGGATAGTTGCACTGAGTGTAATGTAATGAGGTTTTGGATACGCGAATATAGCTTGTCCCCAAATCTTTCCCATACGATATTACGAACAATACTGCATATAGTAATACAAAATTGAACATTAAAATAAATAGCCTCCGAAGCTATAAAAATCTGCAAAAATAAAAATCGAAAATCACCTCCGAAGATGGTCCATCTTCAGGTCATTCCTCAACTTCGCATTGCTGAAAATAAAATGAGTGGCTTCCTCCAAAAGTATCCAGTCTTGATCAAAGTCGATAACTGTGTATTTCTTCTTCTTTGGAACGGTAACAGTTGCAGCACAAAAATACATACTCGTATTAATCAAATCGATCAAAACCTCATCGATTGAAATTAAATTAATTAAAAATTAAACTCAAAATTAAACTCTGAAGTGATCGATATATTTTACTTTCTCGTCCCTAATTTCTTTCCCAATCTTTCAATTCAAACTGAAAGTACAAAAACCCTAATTAAGATCTTCTTAGAGCAAACCATAGATTTAATGAATGAAAGAAAACAGAGAGATGAGCAACAGAAAGAGGCAGAGAGGAAAAATCGAAAATGTGAGTTAGCATTACAACAGTAAGGGAGAGTTGACGAATTAAGATGATGTTCTTGCGAATCTCTTCCGTGAAACTTCAAATCTTTGAGTGGGAACTGCTGCGTCGGCACTACACCGACTCAACGTGATTGAACTAACTTGGAGCAGCACGACTTCAAATTGAATGATGCGGCCTAGCGGGATTGATTTGAGCGTTGCGTTCTTGAAACTCTTCCAAGGGTGATCCGAAGGTTTTTGATCTCCAACCAGTTCTGTTTTGTTAGTTTTTTGTTAGTTTGATTATTTTTTTAAATAATACTTCATTAATGGTGGTGGCGCTGTAGAGAGAGCGCCACCGTGGGATAGAAAAAATAGTACTCTCTAATTTGAGGGTATATACCTTTTTTCGTTTTTTTTTTGGGTAATTTTTTTGGGTAATTGTACTCTCTAATTTTTCTTTTTAGTAATTGTACTTTTTTCGAGTGGAGTTTAACTATATACCCTTTAGAATTTTTATCTTTTAAAAAAAAATTTATTTATAATATAGATAAGATTCGTTTAAAAGGGAAATTATGTACTCGTCCTTTTCTACTTGATTTGCCCTTGAAATTGTTTCTGTTAGCTATCTACGATATTTTCCATACATTTAGGCTGATATAGTTATCACCGCCATTGTAACCTAACTTAATGTAATCTGGATTAGTTAATGTAATATATTGAAACCTTAATTTTGTTTAAACCTATTGTAACTTATTCTAACCCTACATTCGTATAACCTAGATTAAAGTAATTGAAACGACGTGTTAAAAACTATTGTAATTTAGTGTATTCGATCTATTGAAACCTTAATTACCATATGTGAAAACCTTAATTACAATTTTTAAATATAACCCTAGATTAGTGTAACCTTAATTTGTATTGTAGTTAATTTCTTGTATCCGATAAAAAAAATTTAATTTCTTGTAATCATCGTTAATTATTGTAACTATAATTGTAATCAACACTATATTACATTATTGCAATAGGTGATTTCATTCTTGTAACTAATTCTTTGTAGGTGATTTGATTCTTGTATCTAAATTGTAACTAAGCGCATGTTTGGTAAGAGGTTTCGTTAGGTTTTATTAGGTTTCATTAGGTTTTATTAGGTTTCATCAGGTTAACAAAAAAAAAAAGCGCAGCCAATGGTGTTTGGCATTCAGGTGCAAAGAGGTGGAGTTGGAGGTTTGAAGGGGTTACATTTGGCTAAAATTTAATCTTGGGCTACCAAGCTTTAGGAGGTTTTTTTTTTGGCACCCACCTCATCTCAATTTTGCCCTCTTCATTCTATCTTCCCCCCTTTGATGGTGTTATTATTAAGGGCATTTGGGTAATTTTAACGATAAATTCATCTCCCAATTCATATACCCACCAAACACCATTCAGATTTTTTATAAGGTTATTTTAAAAAATAAACTTCACCTCTCACACCTCCATAAACCCCATAAATAATATCAACCTCTTAAAAGAACTCTAACCCCTAAAAACCTTCTTTTTGCCAAACACGCGCTAATTCGTTGTAGGTGATTTGATTCTTGTAACTAATTCTTTGTAGGTGATTTGATTCTTGTAGCTAATTAATTACTTGTACCTAACGAGCGGATATATTCTAATTACTTGTACCTAGCGCGATCTTAGAGGATGGTTCAATAGTCAATCACACATAACCCAAAAATAAATAATCGGGAATTGAAAACTATACGCTCATTCGGTAGAATCGATAGCTGTTCGTGGTAGAAATCACATGAAAAAAAACACAAAATTAACCTCGAATACCTTCGCATACATGGTAGAAGGAAGGAACGTGTATGGAATAGGAGCGTCAATTGATTGAATAAATGGAAGAAATGAGTGTCAATGGAATTAGAGAGTGTGAAAGGGAAAAGATTTGTGTTACAATATTAATATACGTGATTGAAGGAAACTGTTAAAAAACATGGGCAAAATTGTCATTAGAGAAAAAAACAAGTATAATTAACAAAACAAAAACATAAAGGGTATATTTACCAAAACAAAAATTGAAAATGGTACGATTACCTAATTCTCCCTAGAAAATATTCCTTAAGTTTTGATTTTTTTAATGGGTAAAAAATATATATAAAATATTATTTAAAAAATTAAATACTTATTAGTAATGAATCTTAAATTTATTTATTTTTTAAAAATTAATATTTTATATATTTTTCAACTAATTAACATTCGTGCTGAATAGTCCAAAATCTTACATTTTAGATTAGAGAGAGTATATATATATAATTAAACTTCAACCAATTTATTTTTATGAGGATCCAATTTGTGTATTATGGGGAATTATTTCATACTTTAAATGATAAGCTTGTTTTCAAAGATTATTGTGGTTTATTTGAATTTATTTAGTATGAAAACACAAAACTAGCCCTAATAACAACTAAATAAACTCTTTTTCGCCCCATATGAAGATATTGTTATAATATTATTATATGTGTGGATATACATGATTTTTGTGCCTCTTGATCATAAGTGATTATATATATGTGTTATGAGTTGATCACTCGTACATTAAATATGGATTATCATATTTTAATTTAGTTGTTAATTGCAAAGTGACGTTATTAATGATTGCACATATAGTTTTTATATCATATAAATCATGTCATGGTGCTTTGATGCATGATTTTTGCACCATGATTCTTCAATGTCGATAGATCTTTTTCCAAACATAGCTTCCTGCACAGAAGAAGAAAGAGGTGGGGCTCGCTCCCCCGGAGGAGCCTCCGACGCTCAAGTCAGAGTTTGTCGGTTGGAAGAAAGCCTCTCCTAAACCCTAGTAGATCACCAATATATATAATGAGAATTAGGGTTTGATTAGGGTTTACCTTGTAAAGGACGATTATGCCCCTAGATCTTTTATAGAATTACTTTTGCTCTATCAATTGCCCCTCGGGTTTCCTTATCACGATCTAGTGATGAGGGAAGACGAATAATTCAGTACGCGCTCTTTGCTTTCTTTGATCGAGGACAAACACTATCCCTTTCGCCTTAATTGTATCCTGCACGATTAGCATTCTCGGCCAATAAACACAATGTAATGTAACTAGCGTATTGTTAACTAACCAACTGAAAGTTACTGCTTAAAATGATTAGATGAATTTTTGGCCATAAGTGAGAAACAGTGTTAATCGATGACATTCTTGCTTAAATTTTGTTTATGATTGACAATTTTTTGGTTTTTAATTAAGGGTTGAACATTTTGTCTCAAATGACGTTCTTGTTGCATGATTTTGGCTTTTGCTAGCTGGCCCTTAACAGGGTTATTACGGCTTAAAATTGGCTTTAATTGGTCGTAAGTGATGATTCTTTGGCCATAAGTGGCGATCCTTCATAAGTAGCGATCTATTGGCCTTGAGTGGCCTTTTGTTGGCCTTAAGTACGTGGCGTTCTGTTGGCCTTAAGTGGCGTTCTGTTAACCATGAGTGGCGATTCTTTGGCCATGAGTGGCGATCTATTGGCCATGAGTGACGATTCTTTGGCCATAAGTAGCGATCTATTGGCATTGAGTGGCCTTTTGTTGGCCTTAAGTACGTGGCGTTCTGTTGGCCTTAAGTGGCGTTCTGTTAACCATGAGTGGCGATTCTTTGGCCATGAGTGGCGATCTATTGGCCATGAGTGACGATTCTTTGGCCATGAGTGGCGATCCTATAATTGTTTTTTATGGCTTTGATATAATGTTGTTCTATATATAGATGTGCATATGAGCATTTCAAGAATTTATATGTCATTGCTTAAAGCTAGGAGTCAAGATGCAATTAACCATGTAATATTGATAGCGCCAGAATGACTCCTAACGACATTGACGACAAGCTAGATGAGAGTGTCATTCGGAGCTCCGGTCACTAGAGCTGATCGGGCCAAGATGATTCAAGATGCAACCAAGGCCCTTCTTGTTCGTCTAGGTGCTACCATGCATGGACCAAGGGCTCCGACCTTCATGGGTCACGATGCTCAAGGTTCAACCGACGGTTAGTCGTCGTCCCCATTCTACCTTAATGAGGGGCGAGACTTGATGATTTGTGGTAGGGCCAAATGCCCTTGTTATTTTTAAGACATTTATTTACTTTCTTTAGTACTCCCTCCGTCCAACAATACATGGACTTTTAGATATAAAGTTTTGTCCAACAATAGATGGTCTTTTAGGTTTTCTAGGTAAAAAGTTGTAATGATTTGTATTGGTTTGTGTGTTGTTGACTTTTTAAAATAATTTGATTGGTTAAAATGTATAGTGGGTGTTAAAAAATAATAAAATTTATGAAAAAGTTAGTGCAGTGATGATGTTTTTTTAAAAGTAAGGTGTTTTATTAAAACTTGTGCAAAATGCTAAAAGGCAATGTATTTTTGGACGGAGGGAGTATTAGTTATTTATGGAATAAATGTGAGGAGATATTTTATCTCCTTGCTCTTTATCTATTGTTAGCTAGTTTCTAAGACAGATAAAATTAGTAGGATTTATATTTTATTTAATTAGTTTTATTATTATTTTTAAATAAATGAGAGAGCTAGGGTTCTTTTGCAAGGAGCCACTCTTATTCACCATCAAACCCAATTTAAGTTGTATTTTCTTTCTTTTATTTTTCACATTGAATTGAATAGAAGACACTTGACTAATTAAACGTTCTCTTCTTTGTTCAACCCTAATTACATTCTATGCTCTTTCATCCACACCTGTTTCTTATTTTGGCGATCAAAATAATTTCAATTGCAAATTGGGCAATTAAGCCGTAAACCATCACTCCATTCTTCTCCCTTTGCAACTGCCACTTTCGATTGCCATGGAGTCCAGCCGTCATTGTTGACTCGAGGAAAGCCAAATATTGAGTTGGTAAAGCAAGTCCGTACTCACGTCATTCATTCGGCCGATCAAATATTCAAGAACGGGTCAAGATTTTCTCAAGTACGAGTCGAGATTAGTCTTAAGGCGACGTAAGATCCGAACTATTAGAGTCGTTGGGATTACAACGCATCAAATATGATTAAAGCTAGGAGTAAACTTTTCACCAAAATAGCACATAGAGAACTTAACTAGTAGGTCTTTTGCTTCAGATTGATGTTGCGATGGGGGACGCAGTACTCATCCGAGATTACTCTAATGCAACATGAGGAGTCGGTTTGCCCTAGTTCAAGGTTTACATGATGAGTTTCTCTTTGGTCTTTTCGTAACCGATCCAGGTGGTGATAAGGGGATTCGCAGCCAGCTCTATCTCGGGAATGTCATCATGGTGATTCTATGGTGTGCACGCGCTCCTTGCTTGCCACTTGCTCCCACCCCTTTCATCATAGATATATATGATACGAGCACTTAAGGCTAACTCTGCCCCTAATCACCGTTTACATCTTTAGTGTGCAGGCAGGTGACTAGTCAAATAGATTAGGCACATTAGAACGATTAAAAAAATGGAGACTTAGAGAATTAAGAAATTCGCACATCATGCAAAGCCATTCACTCAAGACAAGACAAATTATATGGATATATTACAATCGCCATGAAAATCAAATGAAATTGAAAAAGATCTCAGCGGGTAATGCTAATTCACTTATGAGATTCATTCACTTCAACAACATCGATCAACATATAGAAGCAACTAGGTGGATTTATAAACAAGACCAAGTTTGAATTACAATGCCACCAAGACTATATCATATAAATGGAAGGATAGATTGAGAAACGTATCATTTGGGTCTCATATGTTGGACCAGCCGGGCACGATACGTTGCACTTCCAAGTAAGATATCTTGCCTTATGGAAGTTGGGCATTTTTCCGCAATCATCTTAAACGCATAGGACAAGCTGAGATTTCCAAGAACTCTGAGCTGATTTACACTAATTTATTAGTAAATCTTAATGAATACTCCTCCTAGTAAAATAATTATATTTGACTTTTTCATAGACTTTAAATAATAAAAACTCTATAAAATGTTGACTTTTAAATTATTTTTTTAATAGTTTCATATATTTTTATATTTTACATAGTTTTATTCTTATTAAAAACTATATAAAAACTCAAATATTTCAAAATGGATGTAATATTGAACAGGGCCTCCAAAATACATTGGACAGACCTGCCGTCAATCGTCGTCTTTTGGAACCCAAATGAAGTGTTTTGGGTGAACGTCGAAATTAGTTTTCAAATGTTAGTTTCCCCGACTCCCGCTTCCTCGGTCAATTAGATTTTAAAAATCGAAAAGGATATCATCATCCGATAATTATTTTAAATTCGCGAGATAATAGGACAGAATCGTTCGTCAAAATTTTAAATTCGGGTTGGAATTCGTTAAACGAGCTTTTAATTCGATTTAAATTCATGTTTAATTCTTTTTTCCCGAAAAATTAGAATTTTGAAAATCCGAGCCTTTACATTTTTACTAACTACTCCGGGTACATACTATGAAACATTTTCATCAAACTATTTTCACCAACTTATTATCACAAACAAGTGAACACGTATTGTCACCAAACAACGTCACAAACCAATTGTTACCAACTACAAAACATTGTCATCAATCTAGATAAATCTAGATAGAAGAGGGTTGCAACTTTCGAACTGGCATGGTTGCTCGGCTAGACAGAAGAGGGTTGCAATTTTCGAACTAGCATGGTTGCTCGGCTAGATAGAAGAGGGTTGCAACTTTCTAAGACGTCTAAGATTCATGAATTCCCCCTTCACCGATTTCTACGCCGCCACCAATGACGACCACCACCACCACCACCATGACTCCCACGACGGATGGAGCACCTTCGAGCACCAGAACGCCATCACTAATCAAAACTCCTCCTCCTCCTCTGATCAGCCCAAGTTCAAGTCCATGGCTCCCCCCTCGCTCGACCCCATCCCCTCCTCCTCTTCCTCTTACTTAGCTAGCCGCCTAGCCCTCTCCCCTTTAGCCCATCTGTTTTCCTCGATTCCCCTCTCCTCTTCCCCAATTCCAATGTAAGCACTCTCAATTTCCTCCTCCCTCGCCTCCAATTTGTAACGAATGATGAATAATCCTTGAACTTTGATTTTATTATAATTTTTTGCAGAATTTCGCATCTTCTACTGTCGGAGTTTACCGAGAACAATGAACAGAAACCGGATGTTGGCGGTGTCAGGGAGCAAGGGGGAGTTCTAATTTCCCCTTCCACCCTCAAATTAGGGCTAATTTACATGTAGGTAACCCTAAAGCAATCATATTTATTTCATTACATGATTGAATTTCACCTGTTGTGATTCCAATTCTTGTTGACAGGAGGAATCATCGTTCGTAAGACAACAGAGAATGGGATGGAGTATAGATCCTCATCAACCTGAGAAGCTGAAATCGGAGAATAAATTTTCGACAGAGAAGCCCAAGATTGAAGAAGGATCATCATCATTCATCAACAGCTTCGAGGAGCGGCTCTCAGTCGTCTTACCAGTACATCAGATCGTTGAAGACGTCGGAGGACGGATTCAACTAGAGGAAGTACGGGCAGAAGCAAGTGAAAGGGAGCGAGAACCCCCGGAGCTACTACAAGTGCTTCTACCCTAACTGCCCTACCAAGAAGAAGGTTGAAACCTCCATTGAAGGAAATATCAAGCATGCGCTTATAGATCTCCTTGGAGTACATCTGCAGGATCTCGATGCCGTCATCAATATTCAATAGAGGCGAAATCGGCATCGGATCCACCGACGGCGTTGAACGTCTCCTCCTCAATTGAGCGCGCGGTGGCGGAGGCTTCCTCCGGATCCAGCGATCCGTAGCGCTTAGAGAGAACCGTGGGAGTCGAGAGGGTCTCGACGAGGCGGTTGGAAGGCGGATGAAATGTTACCATGAATATGCAGAGAATGGGGAAAAGGGGTGGGTTAACCATTCCGGAATGGCTCACCGGAAAGGACTTGTGGATAATAGTCATAGGTCTCCGGTTTGAACTCCGGAATGACCGTTCTTTATTTACCAATTCAAGGGGTGGGTTATAAATAGATTAAAAAGAAAAAAAGAAAAGGGGTTTTTGTGAGAGGGGACAGAGGAAGGGGACGTAACCGAGGACGTAGGATTTGGACTCGGGTTAAAGAGAGAAAATTAAAACATGGGTATTTTGGTATTATCAAATTATTATGGACACTTCCTTAATTATAAAAAAAAATGGACATTTACCTAATTACCCTTTCTAAATTGATATTTCACATAATGTTTCCTAAATATTAAAGAGTAAATTTGGTACAATAAACCTTAGGTATTTAGCCCCTCTAAAGTATCTATGAGCAGTCTCATGCCCCCACAAAAAACAATTAACCGGCTAGCCCTTTACCCTACCTCCTCGCTCTCTCGCTCTCCCTTTCTTCATTTCAGATCTCCTCCACAGATCTCGCGAAGAAGAAGATGAAGGAGGATCTTCGGCGTCTGCAGCCGCCTCCCTCTCCCGCAGCCCTTGCCCGGAGTCGCCTGCCTTTTCTGCAGCCGCCTCACGGTCTCAGGCCGATCCCTGCGTTGCTCCTCGCTCTCTCGCCCTCACTCCTAGAGTCCCAGATCCACTGCCCAGCGCCGCCTCCCTCTCCCGCAGCCGCCTCCCTCTCTCGCAGCCACTGCCAAGCGTCGCCGCCGTCTCTCGCAGCCGCCTCACGGCCTCTGCGCCTCACAGGCCACAGGAAATCACGAAGCAACAACAGCCAACAGTGTATGTTCGATTTATTTATTTTTTGGCAAAATTTCACATTTTATTTGTGTTAATCCACTTCTATAATCAATAATTTGTTAAATTATAGTTGTAATTTCATATCTGTAAACCAATTTTTATGATTGTTGTGAGGTTTTTAGAAATTTAGGGTTTATGAGAAATTTAGGTTTTAGAAATCTACTTCAATTTGTGAGTTGTAATTTAGGCTTTTGGGATTGGGACAAGTTTGATGCTTGCATTTAGGGCAATTTTGGTTCACATGTTGTATTTAAAGTGGGTGAGGTAAGAGTTGCATCCAAGGTGTTCGATGAAATGCCTAGATGAATTTGAGTCTGTTTTTGTTTATAACTAGAAAAGATTCTTATAATGTAGAGTCTCATTACAAAAGAGGGGCATAATTTGGATCCTGCAGCGGCTCCTTTTGCCAAAAATCCTGCTGAGAATGATGGACTCGGGGATCGAGGGTGCTACTCGTCTTGAAGTGGTAAACATTTACTTCTTTGCTTAGTGGTAAGTATGTGCCTAATTATATAGATGATGAATTTGTAGGATGGAATCAAATGAAATGATTTTAAGTGTTATGGACTTAGCTAGTGCATCCATAAGAACACACTGTTTGTTGAATTGATCCATTTGATTTTCTCCCTTTTTACAATATTATCTCTTTCTGAATCTTGTTTCATTTTGAATGATAAAGCATCACATAAGTTTCATGGCATTGAGACAATTTAGGCTTTTGGGATTGGGACAGGTTTGATGTTTGCATTTAGGGCAATTTCGGTTCACATGTTGTATTTGAATCTTACAGGTTTTTTTGGGGGCAAAAGCATACCTTAGCCAATTCGGTTATTCTTACATCAATTTGTGAGTTAGTAATTTAGGCTTTTGGGATTTGTATGTGACTAGGCTTTTTGATCCGTACGGTTGAACAATTGTATATTTGTATAATTGTGTTTGTTTGTTGTTCAATTGTGATTAGCCGAAACCACGTCTACACCCTTACAGGCTACACAGTACCTCACTTAGGGTGGATTTTATGTTCTTGTGAGTGTGGAGGCTGAAGGGGTTGTTGCGATTCCTGATGTCCAAGAAAGAGGGACCATCTTGTTCAATATAGGTACATTTTACAATTTTGTTTTGACATATCAGTGATTAAAAGAGATGGAATCAATGGCGATTAAGAAATTTTCATCAAATGTAATTTTTTTCCTAATTGCTTGTAATGTTGATTCCTAATTTTTTGATTCCTACTTGCTTGTAATTTTTTTCCTACTTGCTTGTAATGTTGATTCCTAATTTTTTTGATTCCTAATTTTGATTACCATGAAATGTGATGGAAGTTGCAACTTATCTGGATGGAATCATACGTGTTATATGATATACATTGCTTGTTGCTGCTACATTTAATGTTTGATTCAACCTTAAAGGTACTGTGAAGGCAATTGATTTCTCTTTATTCAACGTAAAAGCTTTTAGTTGATGTTTGCACGTTATATGATATAAAAATGCAGTGAGAGCTTTTGGAATCAACCAAGTTCGAGAGGCCTGGGAGACCCCCAACAGCGAATGATAGGGGATCTCTTGCTTGGATTTAGAGCAGTCTGAGTGGAAGTGATGTTTAGACTTCAGGATCGTGCCGGTCCTCCCTCAGGCTTTGGTACTATATAGCGTGGTGCTGTATATAAATTGTCATCAGCTTGTGATCTGCTAAAACATTCAAAAGCATACAAAGAAATCATTCAGTCTACTCAAATTGCTGCGTCTTGAAAGCAATGAGATTTTGATGCTGATAGACCAGGGGTGTTGCCTTTCACCTTCACCGGATGTGCTTGAAAAGTTTGCTGTTTCTGGAGTTTGTCGAAGTTGCCTTTTGTACATGGAGTAGCAGAGGATTCACAGTTTGTGCCGTTTTCTCTTGTTTTATGTGGTTTAGTATGGTTGATCCCTTCTAATTAGGTCCTTTTTTCAATTATTTTTGGTCCTCCGATAGTTGTATCGTGATTAGTAATACTGTAATGTTGTGTTAAAATGTGATGAGATGTGGATGTGCATCATAGAAGAGTGCCCTCATTTGTGTAATTTGCAATTTTAAAGAGTGTAAATCATTTCATTAATTATGTGCAATTGACAACCCTGTTGTTTTTTAATCAAGGGACAAGAATTCCGTACCTTGATTTACTTGTCTTTGGTTGATATATTTTTGAATCCTTCACCTATTTTCGCGTTATCTATGTCTTTTTGAGATGAAAATTTTAGTGGCCAATAAAATAGAAAAAATTTCTTGTCATCATTAACTCCTGAGCTTTTGATTGTAAGAGATTGTATTGCCTTTGTTTGGGGACACTGTTTTGATTCCACATTTCGTACTTCAGTGTCACCAATTTTATAAAAATATCATCTCAAATGATTGAGATCAATTAATTGTACTTACAAATGTGTCATCAATGAATAAGAGTCGTCAATAAAATTGTCATCAATAAAAAGATGGCATCAATGAAGTGTAATTACGTATTAAGCGCATATGTCATCAATTGTATAAAAATATCGTCAACAAAGAATGTCATCACTCATCAGTGAATAAAAGTAGAACGAATGAAAATATATCGATATACAATTTACTGAATTACAAAAGTGACATCAAACGATTTGATTAAAAAAAGTAACATCAAAACACTACTTTAAAAAAGTGACATCACATTAAAGAAACAATGTCATCAGAACACTACTTTAAAAAAATATCATCAAAAAAATTGACATAAAAAAGTGGCATCACATTAAACAAAAAATGTCATCAAGGTTTAAAAAAAGTGGCATTAAAAATGCGTCATCCAATCATTTCATTAGAAAAGTGGCATCAAAGTGAAAATAAAATATACTAAAATTTTGGCATCAAAACAGTAAAATACGGCATCACTAAAAAATGTCATCAAGGTTTAAAAAAAGTGACATTAAAAAAGTGTCATCCAATCATTTCATTAGAAAAGTGGCATCAAAGTGAAAATAAAATATAGTAAAATTTTGGCATCAAAACGGTAAAATATGGCATCACTAAAAAAAAAAAAAGTTGGCATCAAAATGGGTTGGTCAACGTTGACGGTCAACGGTTGACCATTGACCAACCCACCCAATTGGGAAGGGACTAGGGCAAAACTAATTAAATTGATTTATGGGCTAGGTGACTAATTGAATATTCAAAAAAGGCCATCTACCAAAATCACCCAATATTTAAAGAATAAAACAAAATGTGTTTGATTTAACGAGATAAAGGAAATAATAATATATAAAAATTGAAGGAAATAAATAATTAAAAAAAGGAAAAAAAAAACAAAATTGATTGGTGAAAATGAGTTGATTAAGGAGAAGATGAGAAATAAGTATTAAAGATTATAAATTAAGAATATATATAGATATAGATATAGATATAGAGGGTAAGGTTCGGGTGAGAACACCTCTATCGGTGAGAACGAAAGAAACGATTTGATTTGTCCACATGTATTAAAGAAAAGATTTGATGGCCCCACGTTTATAAAAAAGGGTGTTGTTAGATACACCGCAAATTCCCCATCAAAGGTCATGTCGGAATTAACATGCATGCACCACGTCAAAAACACCCAATCCCGCGTCTGCATTCGATCCCCCCTCGCACCCTCTCCGCGCATCCACTACACGCGCGCCCTGTTGTGTATATATTAAAAATGGGTTCATGTGCAACTACCGTGGTGGTGAATCGAACACAAACCTGATGATTGCTTATACGCAGGAAAAAGAACCCCGAATATGGCCGCTCTTTATTTATAAATTCAAGGAAAAACCACCAAGCCAAGGCATCACTTCTTACCATTTAACGCATCCATTAAATATTATTGCTTTGTCTCCCAAGCAATTATCACATTTAATATATACATTTATAATTATAATTAAAATATTTTCATATAAAATTTGAAATTACATATTAAGAGACATATTAATATAAATTTCACCCTAAAATTATTTACATTTGTATAATTGAATTTTTTTATTTTAAATAAGGATAGTAAATATATTAAAGTAAAATATTTTACTTAATGAACCACTATATATTTAGTCACTGAACCACTCTCAATTATATGTGCTGAACCAATTACAATAAAATTAATGAACCACTTCTATTTAATTCATGAACCATTATATATTTAGTCACTGAAGCACTCTATGTATATGTGCTGAATCATTCTCTATATTTAGTCACTGAACCAATCTCTATTTTTTTATGTTGAACAAAAATGCGCAAATAATCGTTCAACACATTTTATTTGATTTTTTAATATTTGAGTTCGACCCCTTTTGGTTATCCTCTTGATTCGAAGTAGTATCGATACCAAGATTTGAATGGTTTTGGTGATTTGGACTGCACCCGAATTTTAGCGGGTTGCCTACGTATCTCTTGGAAGAGAATCAAGCCTTACATAGTTCAGAGTGTTTTGGATTTTGTGTTTGTTTTGGATTTGGATTTGATTTCATTTTCTTGTATGCATTAGAGGATGAAGTTCAAACTCACCTTCTACGAAGGGTAGCTCAAACAACACTCCACCCAAGTAACCTGAGCCCACCTTCTCGGAAGGGTAACTCAAGTAACCCGCCTATAATTTGCATAGAAAACGATTTGATTTTGATGTGGAGTTTGATTTGATTTGACTTGTTTTGGCTTAAAGGTCAATTTGGGGATCGTGATTGAACTCATTTGTGAGTTTCCTTCGTACTCTTTTGGAAAGGATCAAATCACACGTAGTTCTTGAAAAAAACATATTTGAATCTGGTATTTGGTTTTTTTGAAGTTTTGGTCGTGACCGAACTCGACGAGCGGAAGCTTTATATCGAGTCGGATGATACACTTTGAATTTGATGGAAATTTGATTTTTGAGACGACTTGAGTCGACAAGTGAATTTGGAGAATTTGATTGAAGATTTGGGTGTGACTGGACTCGGTGAGAATTTGATTTACACCGAGTTTCCTACGTATCCACATGTTTGGTGGAATCAAGTCACCGTAGTTCGGGATAAAGATGAATTTTGTATTTAGGTTTGATCATGAGATCATTTGAGAGGGATGATTGAATTGGACGAGTAGAAGCTTTGTATCGAGTCGGCATGGACAATTTGAACTTGTTTTTGGCGATTGAACTCGACGAGCCTTGACTTTGTATCGAGTGTCCTACCTACGTATCTCTTAGGAGAGAATCAAATCAGCCGTAGTTTTAAAGACGAAATGATTTAGTTTGGCGGGATTTAACCTCATATTCATTTGAGAGTGAATATAGAGGTCAACGACTGTACTCGATATATCTTTAGAATTTAATATCGGGTTACCTACGTAGCCGATATGAGGCATTAAGTCTTTACGTAGTTCTGAACGAATCGATTTGATTTTTTTGGATTGACGATTGTACTCGATGAGCATAAGCTTTATGTCGAGCTACCTACGTACCCGTTTGGACGGGATCAAATCATCCGTAGTTCTTTTCAAGGACAAATTTGATTTAATTTGAGCCGGGCGACTGGATCCGATATATATTGAATTTTAATATCGAATTTCCTACGTAACTTGTAAACGAGTATCAAGTCTTTACGTAGTTCTTTTCAAAGAAGCAATTTGATTTTGTGGATTGATTATTGAACTCGACGAGCCTTACTCAAAAAGAGGGCATGGGTCAGGATCCCGTGGAGTTGAACTCCGTGGAGTTGGTAGGATTACCCAATAGGAATGCATCGACCCTAAAAAATAAATTAAAAAATGGCTAAATGCATTTAAATCTAAACCATTTATTTAGAATTAAGTGGTTAGGATTTAACCAACTTCACATGGAGTTATTTTAGCAATTCCATGGGATACAAAGTGAGAGGGCATAGACTATAATGACATATTTGCTCCAGTGGTTAAGTATAAAACATTGAGGTTGTTGCTTGTCATGTCTACTGTGTATGATTGGGAACTTGAACAAATGGATGTCAAAACTGCCTTTTTACATGGTGAGCTTGATGAAACTATCTACATGTCTCAACCTAAAGGTTTTGTAGATAAGTTTAAACATGAACATGTGTGTTTGCTTAAGAAGTCTATTTATGGGTTAAAACAGTCACCTAGGCAGTGGAACCTGAAATTTGATTCTTGCATGTCTAATCTTGATTTCCATCAAAGTGAGTTTGATACATGTCTTTATTTCAAAGGTGCTGGTTCTAAGTCTCCCTTATATGTGCTCTTGTATGTTGATGAGATTCTTATTATTTCTAATTCTAAGATTCTCATTGCTAGAGTTAAGAGGGACTTGAAAATGCATTTTGACATGAAAGATTTAGGTCAGGCTCAGAAAATCCTTGTTATTAAAATCAACAGAGACAGAAAAAAGAAAACTTATGTGGCTGTCCCAATCTGAATATGTTCATAAAGTCTTGGATAGGTTTCAAATGGCTAACTCTAAACCTGTTGTGGTACCCTTAGGAGGGCATCTAGAGTTGTCTAAGAAACAATGCCCTACATCCCAAACTGAAATTCAGAAAATGAGCAAAGTGCCTTATGATGTTGCTGTTGGATCTGTCATGTATGCTATGCTTTGCACTAGACCAGATATTGCCTTTGCTATCAGTGTATTGAGTAAATTCATGTCTAACCCTGGTGAACCCCATTGGAATGCTATAAAATATCTGTTGAGATACATGTGTGGCACTGAGCAGAAATGTCTTGTCTATTCTGAACACAGCTCTAGAAACAACTTGATAGGCTTTGTTGATTCTGATTATGCTGGAAATAAGGATAATAGAAAATCAACTACTGCTTATTATTTTACTTGGGCTGGTAATTATGTGTCTTGGAAATCTCAACAACAATCTGTAGTAGCTCTTTCCTCCACTGAAGCTGAATATATGGCTGCCTCTGAGGCAGCCAAGGAAGCTATTTGGCTCAAGGGGCTTCTAGAGGAAATAGAAAAGAAGTCTTATCTGCCTATTGTCTATCTTGATAACCAAAGTGCTATATATTTGTGCAAGGATCCTCTTTATCATGAAAGAACTAAGCATATAGATGTTAGATTCCATCATATCAGAAAGAAAGTGAAGCATAAAGTTCTTGATGTGTGCAAGATTAAAAGTGAATTGAACCCTTCTGATTTTGGCACCAAAATTGTCACATCTGACAAATTTGCTTACTGCAGGGATGCCCTGCACATTTGGGATGCCCTTTAGCCACTGACACACACTTGGATCGAGGACGGACGGGAGATGAAACCAGGATCCTATGATGGCAAGTCAAGAGTACTGATGAAAAGTTTAAGAGGGCAATTGTTGTGATTTAAACTTGTTATTGTAATAGCTAGAACAATGTGTGGCATGAGCACTTTAACATTTAAGTTAACTTTAGGACCTTACAAGGTAATGAAATTGTATACATGTATAGGTTATAATGTTTTGGATGCATATTAGGTTGCAAGTACCCTTAGACATTTATATGTCTAAGTATGGATCACTTGACCTAAAGTTGCAACCACATTATATCATATGGTGCATGTGTATAATTTCATTATTAAAGGCTCAAAACCGAGCTTTGTCTGATTTTGGCCTATTTGTTGGGCCAAAATCTGTTGTATTGAAACAGTTGACCTTCATTTTGGCTCCTAAGATTTGCTTGGGTACAAATTTGGGGTTCTTTCGAGAAGGGCGAGGGTAAGTTTTGTACTTTTTAATAGTTACGGGGCTATTTCTATAATTTCTGAAAAGTTCCTAACACCCTGCTTAAATTCTGTAAAATCTCAAGTCCATTATCAAATTATTCTCATCAACCACACTTCAGCAATTCATCGGTTTAAGGTTGTAACAGCCCAGATATAAATACCCGAGTTACGTTTCGAAGGTCGGATACCTTCGTTCGGATCTTGCAATCCAGATACGGGTCGAGGTTTCAAACCTCTTAAACATTACTCCCTCTGTCCTAAAATACATGACATTTTAGCACTTTGCACAAGTTTTAATAAAACACTTTACTTTTAAAAACATCATCATTACACTAACTTTTACAGAAATTTTATTATTTTTTAACACCCACTACACATTTTAACCAATCAAATTATTTTAAAAAGTCAACAGCACACAAACCAATACAAATCATTATAACTTCCTACCTAGAAAACATAAAAGACCATCTATTGTTGGACAAAATTTTACCTTTAAAAACCCATGTATTGTTGGACGGAGGGAGTGGTATTTAAAGTGGGGATTTCAAACCCCAAAACAATCGTAGGGTCGTTGGGTACCCTTTAACCTGTCCTAAGGTCTAAGTCGCAAAAATTCGTGTAAGGAAAGCGGAACGAAAACAAAAGTAAAGTACAACTTGCCACGGTGGAACCGGGTCAAAACCAAAACCATAAAACATAATTAAATAACACTTAGCCAAATTAGCGGGTTAGGCCGGTTCTTCGCTTTCGCCCAGGAGCAAGCAAGGAGCAAGTACGAGGTCCGAGTTGCTGAGTAAGCTCCCGTAGGATACTTACCTGGAGGCATGCAGAATTCAAGCAATAAACACCAATAGTAAGCAATGTCCAACTATCACAAATCACCTAACAAACATATAAATATGCATAAGTCTATCTAAGCCACACAAGACACCCTAACTATCATACATAACTTCACATATCTCATTTCAGATTATTCCATCTTATCTCCTAATAAATCATTTCATGTTCATGTCATCTCAACATATAATATCACATCCATCATCTCATCTGGCATCATCATATAACATCTCATATCTTATTTAAAATTCACTTAATTCTCAAGCGGGACTCAACAATAATTCACCGAGTTAAATCAAGTAAATCATTTTCCCAAAATTTTCCAAACTCTTAAATTTCAAGTTAAGTCAACTCATTTTCAAAACAATTTCTCAAATCATACTTGTCCAAATCAAGAGCAATTATCAAATTTTCTAAGTCAACCCAAAATCTTGTTTTTATGAAAATATTCCGGCATTTGGTTTTCCCAACACAAATCCTTAAAAGACATTTATGAAAACTTGAAAATCCCCTTTATAAATAATTTATCATCAATATACATAATTAACATAAACATCAACCATTTTATTAATAATTCATTTCAAAGATCCCAAAATCACATATTTAAATCATCACACAACACTTATCCCAATAATAACACTTTGAAAATATTTTCATAATATAGATCAATTTCATAAATTTATTTTCATAAAATCATAATTAACTTAATAAATTAATAATACAAATAAGTAATTACTATCATATAGTATAACACATATATATATAAAATCATTATAACACATAATATAACCAAAAGACAATACAATTAATTAACCCAAATAATATAACAACAATACATAACCCCATAGCCCAACTCAGCCCACACTTTTAACCTGATGTGAAAACCCGGACCCGAGCCCACTGAAGCCCAACCCTCAACCTCACAAAGCTGAAGGAAAACCCGATGTTTATAACCCGAATCCACCGGGTCTGCAGCCCAAACCCGCCCAACTAGAAAGGATAGAAGCTCGTCTCTCCTAAGACTCAAACAGCGTCCTCTGCAACGACGGAAAAAGGAACGGAGGAAAGAAAGAGGAAACCCAGGTTCCGGCGGCAACCTTTCCGACCCAAGACTCGCTCAACCTGACCGACATCCAATTTCGACCCCAACCCAAGCAAAGAGAACAAAATGCGAGTAAGGAGGGGTGAGGAAGAGAGAGATTACCGAGATACAGTTTTCCGATTCCGAGGGAAAAATCTCCGGCTCCGACTGCGATAGCTTTAGAGAAGGCGGATCGAGGGCCTAGGAAGGAGTAGAGATGGGTGAGAAACAGTTTGGAGAGAATTAGAGTCGGAATAGAGTACGAAATCGCACAACCTTAGGACGGGAATCAGAGGAGGGAAGCGGCTCGCTTTGGGGCTCCGACTGAGGGCGTGGCTCCTACTTCGTCTTCTTCAAGTGCCTGGAGGTGGAGGGAACTCAGAGAGGTTGCTGATGGTGGCTACGGCTTGACAGATTCTCCTCCTTCTTCTTTCCTACTCATGGCAAACAAGGGAGGCGGGAGTGGCTCCTCCTTCTTGGCTCGGCGATGATGTTGGTGGCGGAAATGGAAGACAGGTGGTGGTTCGGTGGTACTAATTGGAAATAGTGTATTGGGAATCGGCAATGGGCAATGGTGGTGCTGATTGTGAACAGATCGGAGGAAGGTGGCTTGGAAGGGCTCGGAAGTCGGAAATGGTGGCTTCGGTTGTAGGGATCTAGAGCTGGCAAGTAGGGTCATCCGGTCGGATTCGGGTCGATCACATTCGGGTCGGGTCACTGATGAGTCATGTCAACTCGGTCCAAATTTTTGTGTCGGGCTTGATCGGGTCGGGTCGGATTCGGTCAAAATGAAATTCGAGTTCGGGTATGAGGTATACCTGATACTCGATGGTCGAACAAGTCGGCAAAACCGTCAATACAAATAAGACACAATAACACAAAACATCGAAGAGGTAAGAAAAACTCAACCAAATACCCACACTTCTAATATATGCTAGTGTGTGTAAGCATATATTATATGTATGTATATATTGCGCAAGCTTAATCTATCAATTGGCTAAGTCTAAGGCCATCCAATGTTCCTAGATCTTATTATTTAGATTAGTTAGACATTACAATTTGTCCTCCTAATAGAAGCATTAAAACCATTAAAAACACAATTTACTTTTATCTGACTTGATGATTATCAATAAGATTTTTCTCCCCATTGAACTTCTATTGTGTTGAATTTTCTATTCCTTTTTCTCAATTCCCTTCTTCCAAGATTTGACTTTTTTTTATCACATCCCATGAAAGTTGAAAAAAAAAAAAGAGCAAAATAGCTTGTGTAAACTGCCCGATGAACTCAAGCTAGCAAGGTGGTGAGCAACCACATTCCCTGGCCTACACACTTTAAGGAAACACAGTACTAAAAACAACGATGGCAAGAGACATTGTCTGATTCAGCCCCAAGACATTGCCAGTCAGAGCGTGACGAAGCCTTACTGTGAAGCGCCAAGGTCTTTGCGAGGTTGTCATCCTCGTCACCGCACATTCATCACTGTAAGAACTTGGTTTTTGAAAGGGCAGACCTTGGAATAATGGTATGTATGAACAACCTTCAACAAGAATAAACTCGCCGAAGTTGATGGTGCGGTACGATCACTTTCATCTTGTGCTTGTTATTTCATCTTCGTGTCAAAAACAAAGTTCCTTATCAAGCATCATATGTCGAAATTGGAGCAACATTAGATGGACTGAAATGAGGAACCAACCAGCAAGGAAGTTCAAGCATGTTGTGCAAGGAACTTTGTTATGATTCCCATCATCTCGCATCCAGGGAAGCGCCCTAGGCATCCCCTAGCAGCTGCTATCTCATTGAACTGGCTCACACAATCACCAGCGAAAGCTTGTCCTTGCTTTTTTTCCAGGGCATCCCGGAGTTCCTGTTCCGATAGGCCTTCACCAGCTTTCACAATCGGCATAGGGAATGGGTCTAGGGGAGTTTCCATCACCACAGTTGGCCCGCCTCTTGCTCGCACGAAGTCCTCCAGCCGGCAAAGAGTGAAAGGGACGGGCTCGAAGCTGTGATCCCCATACTCAACGGGTGTGGAGTGGTCTCCTGTGACACAGAGGGAGTACTTGAATTTCCCAGTTGATTCTGCTTGCCAGAGCAACCTCGCTAGCTGGCCTATCGCTTTATCAACAGCTTCCAATGCTTTTACCTTGAAGACACTTGCTTTGTCATGGCCAGCGTCATCTACTGCCTGGAAATCACAACATTCAGAAGCCATCCAATAAACATTTTGAGAATCTAGTTTAAAGATCTCGTGTGCTCGTTGAAAAACCATGATTCATAACGAAATTTCCCATCTTGCTGACGTTTTCGTTTGGCACTAGATGAGAAAACTAAAGTATTGCCTCTAGTTTTCTTTATTTTTAGATTGATTTTGATCCTATTGATGACCTAAGGTGATATAAGCGAAATGGATAGAACTACCTTCAAATATTTTGAGGTTCTACAATCTAACAAAGAACCCAATGTAACATTGAAGGTTTAGATTGCATAAGGGATAGTCATTTGTTTAGATGAGATGACTCGAAGAGAGTTATAACCTTGACGTGAAGAAAGCCGAAATCATAACCATCTAGACGGCCTGGCTTGTGCTCATCCTCTCCTGGAACAAAAACATCAGGACACGGCTCAAGAGGAGATGAGAGAGCCTTTGCAATGGCATTTGCTTTTGAAGTTAGAAGTGTTCGATAGTCTCCTGTTGCTCCGGGTGCTTCAAGAATATCAATGCCCAAAGACAAACCAAGACCAGCGATGATTTTAGTTGGCGCTACCATGCATGGCCATAGCCCGTGTTTATTCTCAAATGGAGTAACCTGCAAAAGTGATGTCACTGGAATGTATCAAGTCCCAAAAATCAAGGAATGTATCAAAAGACAAATCCAAATAATCTTGCACTGCTACCCTCAAACATATCATAGATTACGAGTTACAATCTGAAGCTTAATTCTGATACCCAGTAGCCTTGAAATGTCACCTACTAGCCTTGAGAAAGCGCACCTCAATTCTGATACCGCAACCTCGTAACAGAACAAGATTTGCAATAGTTTTCCCTTCCGCCAGTCTCTTAGCATTCAAGGGGTGTGAGACCAATATGCGCGACATTTCCTTGGACAATTCATTGACAACCACAGCTGTATGTCTAGCTTCATCAGTATCATCTAGTGCTTCTGCTTGCAACAATAGACGGTTGTCCTTCAATGGGTCAGTTCCTGATATGTTACCACTTAACCTAGGGCCCTTCACAACCACTCCACACCTATGCTCAGTAGCATATCTGCATGAAACAGAACCAATCTAACAGATTAACTGAAAAAACACCAAGTATTACAGATCTGAACACACCACTGAAGTTTGACAACTTGGGCAAAGCTTTGCCTATAGAAATAAGGACCAAGATGATCTACTAGAGCACAATACTGAAGAGTAAAATACTGCGGAGTAAGATTGAAAATACACTAAAATATGAAGGAAAACTTTACCTAACTCTAATTTCATACTCAGGAAATGATGGTAGTTTCATTCTATCCAGTGCAGCACAGAAGATTGGCCCCTCTTCTTCAAAATGGCGGTCAGCCCTTCTACTTGTAACTATCCCAGTTTTTTCATCAAGTGTTGCAAAGTTTGACTGCATATCAAACAGTAACAAAGCCATAAACATGGATATCAATGTAGGGTTATAGTGAAAAAAGAGCACTCAGCAGTTCATCCATGTGTGAGACAGACTATGAAGAGCACTATACATCACCGGCCAAAATGTAAGCATGCAAGTCTCCATGTTAAAGTTTTGGAGATCTTTCTCACATCAACATCAAAACTCATAGATGATTGCTTCAATCAAGTTGAGGGCTAATTTCATGCACCATTTTTTTTGTACTCCCGTGAAATAATTTAGAGTAAAATTGTCATTTTAACATTTCTTAATCTGTATAAAACGAATATCTCATGAATCAATTTCATCTCATCATATCATAATCTATGTGACTCTAAGAAAGCAAATGGGATATCTCGTGAAAAAAAATGAAAAAGAGAATGTATACCATTTTTCAAACCAATTTATAAACTAAAGCTAGTTCCCTAGTTTTGCGACAAACAAGTGATCAAAGCACTATCAAATCACACATGAACTTACATAATCTCCTAAATCGACAGAAAACCAATTTAATGTACTAGTCTACTAGATTCATGTCATTGAAGCATGTAGCGGGGAAAATAGTAAAAACACAAATATGAAAGTCATACAAAATCAAGAGCAAAGATACATCTTACTAGGCAGGGAATAAAATGCCTACCTTGAAAGCAATATCACCAGGTGACATTGCCAATCCAGCACCCATGGACTCAAATGCACCTCTACCACGGTAATACACTCTAGGATCATAACCCATTAATGAAAGGTGAGCTGTGTCGCTTCCGCAGCCCAAGCCAACTTCAACGGGGTCCATGAGGCCATTAACTCCAGCAGATGCAATGGCATCTAGATTTGGCACTTTGGCTGCTTCAAGTGGTGTTCTGCACCCAAACCTCGGGAGTGAAACATCTCCCACACCGTCGATCAGCACAAATGCTACTCTATTTTTGGGTTGTACATCTACTCCCATGTTCCTAAGTATCCCCTGCTGCTATTGTAAGATCAGAGATGGGCTCTAATGGAAGAAAAACAAGTTCTGATGTGAGTATAACAAAGTATTGATAATCATATATCTAGTTAGGTTTGCACTTAATCACCCATGAAAATTCAAGATAATCACCCATCATGTTATATCCATTAGCAGTTCAGTATCCAAACCCAAAAATCAACAATTGTTGGATTATAAAGGTCAAAAACGGTTGACTAAATATGATTTTCGATAATACGTGTGATCCAATGAAATATCAATTATATTTCAAGTGGATAAGTGTAATTTAACCTATAATGTATCACCAATTCAAACATGCAAGTACAAGACCAGTGATTTAGAAAAATGGACTAACTAAAAATTGAAAACCCTAGAACACATATTTGACACAATGGAGCTACATTCCATTTTCAACACGTAAGAGAATCAATAAATGAGACATTAAACAAGGATGCTATTTCATCAACATATACAATAGTATGCAAGCTGTAGTTTTTAGCTATGTTAATGAAACGACACAAAATATGGAAATGTCCATCCCAAAAAACTATTGGAAAATGATACATTTGGAAATGGAAATATAAATTTTATGTCGTTTTAGAGATCAAAATAAGAATCCCACATATATCACCAAATTATACATAAAAAGAACTACATTGGAAATAGCTCCTTAAAATGTCAGGTACTCCAAGTTCAGACATGTGCTTTTTTATCCTCGTACTTCACTATATCTTAGTATAATGTGTGAATGATTCACATTTTGAGCTTTGAATGTGCAATTTACACTAGCTGATTCCAAATTTTAGATTGCAGCAAGATATGAACATATGCTAAAACTCTAATAGTGTACAATGCACATCAAAGTTTAACAGTTTTAAGACTTGATGACACAATTGAGAAATAACAAAACATTTCAGATTCAGTTGGGAGATTCATTGCAGTTACAGATTCAGAAACACAGCTGCAGAATTGTTAAGGCATAAACAAAAGCATCAACTGAGATTCACCCCCTAGATTTGGTTCCTCTCTATCAGGTATGCACGTTTCTATCAGAAAATGGTATGAAATCAAAACCGTAACAATAGCAGTAGCATAGACAAATTTATAATAAAGGAAGAGTACATCAGAGAGAGAGAGAAAACATACAGAGATTTAAGACGGATATAGAGTTAGATTCAAAGCTTTGACCCAGTTGAGAAATTGAAAGACCAAAGGAGAAGAGGTGTGATAATGAGTTGCGAGAGCTTTGGGGGGGGGGGGGGGGGGGGATAGTTAGGGCGAGTTGTATCCGTTTCCTTGTGAAATGAGACTGCTGTTTTTTTTAGGCATATTATAGGTCTTTAGAATAGGTCAACAAACCCAGCTTGTCCTTTAGAACCAAAATCATCAAGGACGTTCGTATATCACGCAATAGCAGGATTTTAGCCTCGCACAGAGAACCAACCAGTGAAGCACAGTAAAAGAGAGGCAGAAGCTTGTAATGACCCAAAAAATGGATCTTTCGATGTAACTGAAGGAACATTTGAAACTATGAGAAGGGAGGAGTAGAGGGTAATCAAAGGGGACAATAGAGAAAGGTAAAGAATGTATATCAACGGAAAAATTAGCTAAGTAATCTTGAACCCTCCTCCTAGATTTCCCTCAGCCCTAATCAGCAACACTCTGTCCCTCATTAATATACTAATCTCCCATCCTGCTATGCAAATTCTACCCTCACATCATCTCTAACAATAATCATCTTGAACCACATCAATTCTAACATTTGGAGACTGAGAAACAGTAGGACTAGAATGGCCCAAACTTGAAATTGGAATCGATGGATTCTTAGTTCGAGTATCAAATTTCTCCATTTTTCACCCATAATAAACAATTCACAAGCCACAAAATGAACATTCTATTAAAAAATCAGAGGTTCAAGGAATTGATTCTCAAATTTCACAAACCCTAACTATCCCTTTTCAGAAATTGCACTTCAATTTGAAAATTTAACCTTCTTAACTTTCAAGTATTTCAAATTGAATTGAAAATCTAATTCATAATGCATAAACTTTAACATACGAAAGTGGAAATGCACCTTTGAATCGAAACTCTTAATCAATCCTGAATCTTTGATTGAAGAAGGTGGGAGGCTATGTCGAACAGTCTAAGGCGGGCGGCGGGCGGCGGCCGGTGGAGAGCCGGACGAGGAGAGGAGGGACTGGATCGCGTTCGCCTGTCTGCGTCTGAAAAAAAAAGTCGAGCAGATAGCCAGATCCATATCCATACTTCCATACTACTATAAAGATGGTGGAGAGTAAGAACAATCCTAGCCGTTGATTGCTTATATGTATAATTATCTATGGCCTGCATTCACTCCCTTTATTTTTTGTCCTGTGCGGCCATTATGAAATCAATCCCGGCCGTTCTCGTCAAAAATCTGAGGGTTCACAGCTCCTGGGTATGCAATGTCTGATTTGCCCCAAAAACATTGAATTTGAAAATCTTTACGTATTTTTTTGTTTCACTGTCCTTTTTCGTATTTTCATCTAATTGCTTCTCTCTCCTCGTGGCCCTCCTCTCTCCTCGTCGATCTTCATCTTCAGGAAACTTTCTGCTTCTCTTCGTTTCCGCCAAATTTCCGACTGATTTTCCAGCCTCAAGCCCTCAATCCAATAAATCTTCCGGTTTTCTCTTCGACTCTCGCGAGAAGATGAAGGGAAAGTTGAATTCCATGGCGGAGGAGACTGAAATCGAGGAGGTGAAGGAGGAGTCTGGCTTGCAAACTGGAAGGAGCACGAAAAGGAGGAGATTGACAACGGTAGCGTCGTCGACGAGGAGGGAGATGATGGACAGGAGGTTCTTCGGTCCATCGGTTTTCCTCCGATTCACAACATCGACGACGACGACGATGAGGCTTGTCAGGTTTAGTCTTCCCCAAATTCCTCAGTTCTATTACTTTTCCTTCTTCTGCTAGGGTTTAGTTTTTTTAATTAGACGTTTAGCTTACCGTTCAAAATCTCCTTGCTTATTTTCATTGCTGATTTTTTTTTTTAAATGAAAGTTCAAATTTATCTTCCTGAGTTCTTGCCCATTTCAGGCAATTTTTGCAAGTATGCATTATATGGCATTGTGTGGCTTTAGTTTAGTTTCAAATTCTTATTGATTTTTTTTAAAAAAATTTGCAGCTGTCATTAATTGGAAGTTTACTGCTGAAAGTGTACAATTTAATTTCAAGAAACGAGTTGTGTACAGCTGAAATCTCACAACTTAATTGCCACAGGTTCGTTCTGTAAAGTTGGAATTATACAGCTGAAAGTTTGAACTTAAAATTTTACACATGAATTGCAACAAATTAGTTCTGTTAAGCTGAAATTTTACAACTGCAAGTTTGAACTCGAAAGTTTATAGCTGAATTGCAATGAATTGGTTATCCTAATAGTCTGGGTGACCCTCTTCAATATCCTCTTCAATATACCATTTGAAGTTGAGACCTTAGAAGTTTAATTACTACATACTTTTGATATGTGTTTTTGTTAATTAAAGTACTCATGATGTAGTTAATGGAGCTTGAATACGTGTGGGATGGAAATGGATCCAGAAAATGGGAGATTCATCTATCATTTAAGCAAATTAATAAATAATGAACCTTTAATGACATTAAAAGAAGGGGAACTAAAAATTTTCCATTTTCAATCTCTTATGCATTTCCTTATTCCTTGCTGTTGCTTAAAACTTGTGGTTTGTTGTTGTTCTTGCTTAATTTTCGGTGGTTGTATATTATTTTGTTATCACTTTTTTGTTCCTTTTGGATAAAAATAGGGTAAACTGCAGTAAACCACCCTTTAAATAACAGTTTTCACAAAATCGTCCATAAATTTGGAAATTATAGAAAACCACCCATAAAATTTTCTGTATTTGAAATAACCACCCTTTAAATAACAGTTTTCTCATTTAAATGTGTGAAAAATGCTAAATAAATGTGTGCAAAATTGCCTTCCGCCCCTCCTGTTCAGATCAAATTCACCCTGAAATTAATGAAATATGCAATCTTGATGCTACTACAGTTCAGAAGGTTGTAAGAAAAAAGGTTAAAATTACACCTCTATTCATATTGCTACAACGGATTAGAAATCAACTATAGCCAAGAAGAAGTTTAACGGATGCCAAACTAAAAGTCTACCCTTTTTGAAATCCAAGCTGTTCTTATGATTATGGATAATTGATGTGTTTAACTGATGACCCATTTCAACTTATATTAATATAAATCTCTTTTCATTATAAGTTACATTTATATAGATCGACCAACCTATTTGACTTACATATGTGAGAAGACATGTAATTTTGTAGTTGAAAATTGATCATCTATTTTACATATACACACATGATGTTGGCCTCTAGCCTCTCCGTTATCTGCAATAATTTCTTAACTCAACTCACATGAATGCACACTGAAATTAAAATAAATGTAGTCTTTGTATGTCATTATGATTATTATTAAAGTTGTTATATGTCATCAGACCTAACACATTTCCTACAAATAGGGTAGTAAGATTAGAAATTAAAATAACTTCCTTTATTTTCTTGAAAATACATGCATCTATGATATAATTTCTACTTTCATTCTTTTATGACGGTTCAATTTATTCAGATTATCCGCGTTTTTAAAGAAGTAAACCACGTAATCGATAAAATTGCCTCTCTATACTGCTATACACCACACACTATCTACTAACAACATATATGATCAGTCTCATATAAGGAATACCAAAGTCTCTAACCCGCCCCTCTCCCTTTTATGATCTTTGTATGTATTATCTTGTCATCTTACTCCCTACGTTAATTAAAACATGTGGTAGTATTTAGAGATTTGCACACATTTTAAAAAAACCAAACAAAAATACACTTATACCCCTAATTGTCTTTATTTACCAATTCAAGAGTGAAAGGTTTGTAGATATGTTTCACTTCCATTTCCAATCTTGCATTTTTTTTGGTGGAACAGTTAATATATCTTTTTTATGTGTTGTGTTTAATGTGAAGCAAAGCAATGCAATTTCTAACATCTATGCATGATGAGGCTTGCTTTAATAGTCTTACACTTTCTATGACAATCACACAACGATTTTTGTTATATCATCTGTGTTTGATGAATTGAAATCACAACCATATTTTTTGCAAGAGTTTTCATCCAAAATATATTTCAGATCGATAATAATTTCTCTTGAATAAATAACCTGAAACTATATTTGGACTTCTGAATCATTATTGATTGATACAATTGAGGAGTTAATTCTTTGAGGAACATAGATGCACCTTTGGAGATGCAATAAACAACAAATTCAGTAATATTTACAACCTTCTCTCTGAGTTGAGTTGATGGATCAACACGAGCCTTAGGCAGTAGGCACTGATACAGTGCTATATGCTGGACAAAGTCAAATTTTGTCCCAGAAATAGGGCAAGGTCTGTTCAGTAAACAGCCAAGGGTGGATATGGGTTTGACGTATATATCTCTAATATATGTCCTTTCATTTTCCAGGGAAAGGGACTGGAAAACACGGTCTCTCATGCATCATCTTTGTGGTTTGACTCCTTAAGCAACATAAGCACGGGTGCCCTTCTGTCTGCAGAATCCTTGCTTGGAAAGGGCAGCATGCTTTATCAATCAAATGATGGCAGATCAGTGTCTCAGCCTGCTCAGTTGCTTGCTGATTTAATGGAGGCTTTCATTTCTAACCATCTAAAGAATGCAGAGGAGACAGCGGAGAACAGATCTGGTTTTCAACCTTCTCCAGTGGTTGCTGATTCATTGGACGCCTTCTTTGCTAACCATTTAAAGAATGCTCCAGAGGAAAAGAGTAGCAAAGAAGAGTTGCAACCTGCTCATCTGCTTTCTGATTCATTTGATGCTTCCATTGCAAAATACCTGAGAAATGCTCAAGAGTGTAGACCTCTTTCATACCTGAGAAATGCTCAAGAGTGTAGACCTCTTCCAGTACCGTCATCTATTTTGGATGCTGAAGAAACTTGCCACTCGTTTGCTTTTAAGAAACCTTAATCTTCTAAGAAAGAATTCCTTAGAGATGGAAGAAGTTACTTTGCTGCCTCATCTACTCAAGATTCTGAGCTGAAATCAAATAACAGTTTAAAAGCTTCAGAGGTATGCAAGTTTGCTTCTTATTGCATTGTAAATTGTAGAGTACCTGTCTTCATAAGTTATTAGGCTCCTTGATATGATCTTCTATAAAGAAATAAGGGAAATGTTCTTGTTTTACTCTTTTAAGCAGTAATTATGCTAAAATGTCTTTGTTTTTTTTTTGGCAGGCTAATGACAAGCAAGATGGGATTGCTGGTCATAAACCTGAACTAGATGCCCAATGTTTTAAAGGATTGATGAATGATGAAAACAGCCTCGGTTTCTCCAAAATTAACTGGGTAATATATGCTAATTCTTTTTCTTTTATTTTTTACAAAATTTCCATTCTCCTGATTGGGCTTGAGAAGATGAAGGTAAAGAAGAAAAACAAAAACTACTAGGACAAGAAAGAGCAAATCTAAGTTCTTTTGAAATCATCTTTTTCTTGTGGATTATGTTAGAGCATCTCTATTTTTTTTTAAAAATATTAAATTCTTGGTAAGAAAGTTGGTATTAAGTAATTATATGTTATATTGAGTAATCCTGATAACCTACCTAAAACAGCAGGTAATTAAAGATCATGTCTAGCTTGTATATTCCATTCTTCTTTTGATATGGTAATTGGTTTGTGTTTGCAGACTGACTCCATGGGACCGTTTGATCTCAGTATATCCTCTCAGCAGATGATGAAGGGCGACAGCATTAGCCTCCGTGAATTTGTCAGGTAACGTGGTGGCCATGCTCTAAAGTCTACATTATATTCATACACTCTCCTTCTATGTATGGATGAAATTAACCCAAGATTGGTGCTTTTGAAAGCAGGGGCACTCGTTTGATCTGTTAATGACCATTTGGTTGTACATATTACTTATATGAAATTGCAAAATAAGGTTTCAGCAGAAACTTTTGAGTCAGTTTGAGTCTGGATATGAATGGTTTTAGATGCATGCAAAAATTTCTACGATGAAAAGTTTATTGAACTTGTTTACAACTTTATGCGCTCTATAATCTAGCCGAGCATGTTAAATGCTACAATTTTGGCATTTTTTACAGTTTCTGATCTTTTGGTGTTCTCTGATGATTGATTACAGATCAGAGGTCTTGGTAAATTCAATTAACCGGCCAGAAGAAAATGGCCATGAGAAGGTTGCGTTACAGAGCAACAAAATCATGTTTTCTCAGCTCTTAGCAAATGCAATTAACTACTACGAGTTTCCATGAATTATATGCAATGGATTCTAATGGATCTCCTCGTCTTGCAACTCAAATGCTGCATTTATCTCACAAGCAAAAACAACTATTGTGCACGTTTGAACTCTATTCAAGCTTTCTGTGACATAAATCATGATGTAAGTTTCTCAAACCGAGATTTTTCTTTTAGCAGTGACTATAATTACCTCATTTTACTTGATCTGTTGTTAATTGCCTTGCTTCTTCCTTGTATTTTCAGGTTGTTGGTGATGCAAATCATCTATCCGATGAACACAGGAAGCACATCGTCTCCTGGCTTCACCTCCGTCAACCCTTCTTCTACAAGGAGCTTCACATAGATTGTTCAGCCTTAGTCCTGGTATGTTAATTCATTGAATTGAAATCATCTATAGTTGATTAGAAGCTCCAAATTACCTCCAAATTATGCGGGATGGTTGATTGTTTGTTATTTTTCAATAAATCTTCTCAATTGATTAGCCGACGTTGTCGATTGGGAATGTCGGCCAACTAGCGGTGGATTTGCTGATTTCCTCAACGGGGCTGCTGAGAGAATTGGCTACCTGGATGATCTCTATGTTCTTCCGTGTGTTAAAATGATGCTTCTGGCCCCGTTCCTCGTGGCGAGCTAGCTCTTCCACTTGAATGTTTTCTTTGTTTATTTATGTTATTTTGCCTTACAGTTACATTGTATTTATATCAGTAGGATCTTCAAGTTAATTAGTTTTTTTTTAATTATGCTTAAGAAGCTTCCTGGAGCTAATATAGATGAATGACGAAACCAAATAAAATGAAGACATGGTTTGATTTCCATTTCACTGTGAATTCGTGTTTCTATTTCACCCTGTACTCCAGCCTATGATTCAATCTTAAATGAAGCCGCTTTTGTGCAACTGAGATCTCTTGAGATCTTTAGTTTCTGCCTATTTTTTTCAGTTTGTGATGGATGTTGATGCTTTGATCTTTTATCCTTTTTGCATTTTTTCTTCTTCACCTTTTTCAACATCGATCATGATTTTCATATCCCCTTTTTGATGTCAGGTTAAAATCATCGGTGTGGAGCCTTCCGATGCCAATGCAATGGCTCTGTCTTTGCATCATGGTTAGAGTCATGTTGGACAATGTGGAAGGTTTTACAGATGGTGGTTCTGTAAAAACAGTTGGAGAATAGACTTTTCGCTTGTGTAGGTAATTGATAGACGATGTAGTCCTTGTCAATCATGATGCTATTTGTGCCCAACATAGATAAACTGTTTTCCAACTCCATTCATTCAATTGATTGCAATCCTAATGTTGATAATCTTTCATTGTCCAGAACACATGTATGAGGAGAAAAGGAACATATTGGAACTACTTGCTGCGAGATCAGGGCTCCGGATCCCTGTCCATACCTTCGGCTATGGCACACATCATGACGCATCATCATTGGCTACCTAGATGCTTATGTTTTCTTTGTTTTCTTAGGAGAGAGGCGGTCTGGATCATTGATGTAGGGGATCAATATGCTAAGGGGGAGAGGGATTTCCTTATTCCACTGAGCATCCCAACAGAGACGTGTGGCGACTTGATGACGCTGTTGCTGAAAGTCAAGTGTGTCCACAGGGACTGTCATTAAAGAAACAGTGACCCGGGAAGGCAAAGAAGTGATGATTGGGAGGCCGAAAACCGTCAATGGGGAGGAGTCGGTTTCCATAGGGGTAGACAGGCAGCGCAATCGGCTACAAGCCACAGAAGCTATGGGACAAGTGAGCTGCAGCTAAACTGCAAAAGGGCCTACAGAATGTTGTTTCTGTGCTTGAAGACTATTGTAAGAGGTTGGCGTCGACGGCGTCATTAAAGGGCAGAAATCAGATGTTTGTTGCATTGGATGCTGAGCTGAAAGAGATGTTGGCGAAGTTGTCGAGTAGTCGCACATACAAGGCAACCGAAAGGGCGTACATTCTGCCAGGGATGAGCTCTCACTCAGGGCGACGGCTAGGGGCAGCTACAGGGATATCTCAGACGATGGTCGGTCCTACCAAACCCGAGCAATGAGAGCAATGGTTCAACGGTCTAGATCTTCATCAATAGGTAATCCAACTGGTCAGTCACTCGGTAAACTATCTATCACTTTGTATATACTTGAAGAGTTGTCTCCACTCTTGGGTCTTTATTTGGATTTTGTTTTCTTTCTTGATTGGGTTGGAGGAGTTGTGATTGGTTGTAGAATGTATATAATATACGTAGTATGTATTTGTAATTGTGGGGATTGTTCAAGTAATGGTGATTGATCGTCATGCTTTTTTTGGTTTTCTAGGTGAGGCATATGAATATCACCAATTTACCGATATAATTCAAAATTCTAGCCAAGATGAAGCTGTGCGTAGCACGGCTCCCTTACTAGTACTGATAAGTCTGACAGGGTTTTATGCCCTTTATTTCAAATGTGAAGGGGAAAATAAAAGTGTCACAAATGGGAATCGAACCCGAGACCTTTCTCAACCAATCGGCGGAGCGTGTTAACGCAGGTTCAAAACCCATATATTACATTTTTGCCTTTTTTTTAAAAAGAAAAAACATTAAACACATTTTAGTGCGTCTAGGCGAGGCCGAAGCCCAGAGGCGAAACGTGATAGAGAGAGCTGAGTCCCCGAGCCGCCGCCGCCTCAAGCACTTGCGTCCGAGCCGCCGTCGCCGCCACCGCCGCAAGCCACTTCCGGCCGATCCGCCGACCTCTGCCCTGTACTCTGCAGTAGACGGCGAACCCCGCACTGCACTCCACTCCCGTCTCCCGCACAGGCTGCACAGCAGATCGAGCCGCCTTTGTTCTTCTTCGATCTAGAGCTTCAAGGTTAGTAGTTTTGTTCATCTACCTTTTAATTTGGTTGTTTTTAAGTTCAATTGGTTGATTGGTTGATATGAGAATCAATTTAGATTAGAATTTGTGGATTTGAGAATCAATTTGGGGAAATTTCGATTAGGGTTTGTAATTAGGGTTCATCTACCTTTTAATTTGTGCTTTTTAAGTTCACTACCCTTTGAAAGAGACAGAGGAAGCAACTTGTTTCATGAGCAACTGATTTTAATCTTTCATCATGGAGGAGTGAGCACATGGAATTGCCTTGTTAAGTTTGGTCCTAAATCTTAATAGTCTGTCTTTTGAGGTGCTCTATCCTAGAGGAGAGATGAGTTGAAGGGAGGGTTTGTTGCTGTATTTGGTCTTATTGGGTGTGCAATATTGTCTTCCTTCAAGTGGATTGACTCCCACAAGTTAGTGAAATTGATAGAACTTGTTCTGCTGCTGCAAATTAATAAGGAATGTTGATAATTGGAAGGAAAAATGCCACAAGTTGAATTGACTCCCACATATTGTCTTTCCTTCAAGTGGATTGACTACCACATATTTGTATTTTGTAGCATTATACTCACAAGATGAATTTTATTATCGTTCTTTGTAATTTTCAGCCCCTTGACAAAAATCCTGGATCCGTCATTGGTGACTCGTGAGGGTTCCGCCAACCGCACCGCGATCTATACATTGAGTCGCCCTCCTGCAGAAAGTCCAGGTCGAGTCGAATCTGTAGTCGCAGCCCAGGCGAAGTCTAGGTTCAGCAACCCCTGCCCTCTCGTAAGTTTTTTCCCCAAATTTTGCAGTACTTCAATTGATTTGATTTTGTTTAGTTGTTTATGATTAGGGTTAGGAATAAGTAGCAATCAGATGGTTGCCGATTTGTTGTTGCAGGAGTAAGTCAAGTATAGAATAGAATATGGTTTAGAACGACTCTCCTGTCTCAGCAAATAATTACAAGACTTCCTCCCGTTGTAGTAGAAGGTTGTCAGGATCGATTCACGAGGAAGCACGTCAGCGGTTTCAGGTAGCTATCAGATTCTCACAGACAAGACAGAATAGCACGGAAAAGACAGAAACAAAGCAAAGCAAACAAAAGCAAAGGCAAACTACTCGACAGAGACAGCAAGTAACTCGACCAAACAACTCGACCGAGTCTTGTCGACACAGAAGTCCTCGATATCGAGAAGTACTCGACACAGAAGGCTTATCGACAAGATGTTCTCGACAAGACACAGATCGACAAAACAGAAAGAACTCGACTTCAGAACTTCTCGACGTCGACAAGTGAACTCGATGTCGAGTAGATTCTTTGAAATCGATAAGAACAGAAACGTAAATTGCAAATGCTTTTCGGACAGAAACGAATGAAAACACGGAATTAATCAATAAACTAAAGACTTCCAAGGCTAGGGTTTCAACACCACAACGATAACCATGCAAAGTAACACATAAAGGCATAAACGATCATGCTTTCATCTAAATAACTTTCGTTATTAACAAATAGGAATATAGAGGCTTTCGCATAAACCTTAATTGTTACTAACCCTTTTCATATAATTAATCCAAGTTGTATTAAGATCACTTTCGCTTCAATAACACAAACAAGGATCACCTTCAACTCTCGCAAAAGAATCATGCTCATAGGGATAGAAGACAAATTGCAAAAAATCTGACCTTTATCGCATCGCCTCACATGGCCACCGTCGCGCTCACCCCAGCCCCAGAAGTGGGTGGACTACTCGCTCTTCATCGCAATCGCAGACATTGATGTAAAAGAAGAAACTTGCATTAAACTAAATTCAAAGCCTTTACAATCTTGGCAATCAACTTTCGCAAATCGCCAAAACCCTAAAAACCTTAAACTCCTAAACTACTCTACTTGAATGGAACTAACTAATTGTGTGTAACTTAGAATGAATGAAAAGTCAGCCCCTAGGGCCTTATTTATAGGCTTCTAATCCTTGCTAATCAAGGATAGAAGATATCTATCTTTATCTAAAACTATATCTAAAACTTAATGATAAATAAATAACATAGTGTAATTAAATAAAATAGATAGACTAGGATTATATCTAATGTGTGGACATCTTCTTTGGATAGATCTTGATAGATTCGGATAGAATTCGTCGAATCTTGGCTTGCAAGTATCCAATCCCGCTCGGACTTCTCCTCGATCTCGGCTTCTGGAGTGCTCGACAAATCTTCTCGACATGTCTCCTCGATATCGACAAAAGTTGTCGATGTCTAGAAGTTTCTTCGTCTGGTGCTCGTGCTCGACGTCTAGAACACATGTCGAGTTGATAACTCCTCGATGTCGACAAATCTTGTCGATATCGATAACTTTCCTCAGCTCCCAGCTCTGTTCGTAAAACGCACTTTCCCGATGCCTCGGTTGTCGGATTGACGCATATGACCATGCGTTGGAAAGCTCTTTCCGAGGGCTACAACTCTCATGAAGACATCACAGCCTGATTCAGAATGATGAAAGCCGGAAATTGGCCTTCTCTCCAGCTGCACCATTCTTGGCTTCTCCATGACTTTCCATTAAGCTCCAAAATGCGTCTGATTTCTGCGAAATATGACAAAAACTTGTGTAGACCTCCATATATTGCAAATAAGTGTAAACTACACATATTCTGTACTATTCTAACCCAAATGCATGAAATGCATGCAGAAATCGATATAAAAGATAATGTAAAACATGGCTAATTAGGCTCACAACACGAATCCAGCTGGTTGGTAACTTTTCATTAGTGAGTCATTTAAACGTGTGAATATGAAAACCGGGATAAAGAGCAAAATCAATTTAACTCCAGAGTTTTGAGCAATATTATTTTACCTTCTTTATCAGCTGTAATAGAATATAACATAATAAACATAATTTGAGATAAAGTATTATAGATATAGTGATTAACCAATTACAAAAGAACAAGACCAAACCAAGGGTTTTTATATAAAACGAGAATCTTTTACCTAAAATGTTCCCTCTATACACCACCTACCCAAGATGTATTTATATTTAGTGGTGTTAATTTCTAAACTATATTCTAATGTATATATGAATGATGTATTTACTATTTAAGGTTTTTTTATTAGGAAAGAATTCGGGCGAGCTCGCTCTATCCGACAGACTATTTAAGGTATCTTATAATCAAGGAAAGGAAAGGCTTTATTTTTGGTTGAAATGAAGAATCTATTTCAGTTGAGTGTTAGTTAACCCACGTGAGTTGGTACTGTGACATCACCACATTTCGTGACGGTGTAAGGTAGTAGTGTACTGTGTAACCAACTATTGAATTGAAGGCATCGTAGAAGAAGAAGCCAGTGGTTCGCAGATGGATCCTCTGAAACGAAGATGAAAATGTGAGGAAGCCCCCACTTATACTTGATATATATATGCAATGTCGGTTTCGGTTTCAAGTTCATCACGCACGCTCATGGACTCCGCCACCTGGGCCTACCTTCTCCAAGCTTACGCCCAAACCAAGAAGCTCAAACACGGCAAGCAGCTCCACGCCCGTCTAATTCGATCTGGCCACACAACATCCCAGTTCACATCCAATCACCTCCTCAACATGTACGCCAAATGTGGCCACATCCACTATGCTCAGAGAGTGTTCGACAAAATGCCCCACAGAAACTTCGTTTCTTGGAGTGCACTCATCACTGCTTTTGCACACAACTGTCTGCACCTTAAAGCCCTCCAAACCTTTTGTCAGATGTGGACGGCTAGAGTCAGGTCCACCCAGTTCGCGTTTTCAAGTGCCATCCAAGCCTCCTCTTCCATTCGGTGTGTCGAATTCGGTAAACAACTGCATTGTCTAACTCTTAGATGTGGGTTTACCAATGAGTTGTTTGTGGGTAGCAGCTTAGCTGACATGTACTCCAAGTGTGGGTCATTTCACGATGCTTGCAAGGTCTTCGAGGAGATGCCGTCTAAGGATGAGGTTTCCTGGACCTCCATGATTGATGGCTACGCCAAGAATGGGGATTATCAGGAGGCCTTGTTGGCTTTTAAAGACATGTTAAGTCAAGGCATTTTGGTTGATCATTATGTGCTTTGCACTACACTCACTGCGTGTGGATCGGTGAAAGCATCCCATTTTGGAAAGGGTCTTCATTCGACTGTTGTCAAATTAGGATTTGAGAAGGAGACTTTTGTGTGCAATGCACTGACTGACATGTACTCAAAAGCAGGGGACATGCTGAATGCTTCAAGAGTGTTCGGGGTCGGAACCAGCTATATGAACATAGTGTCGTATACTTCTTTGATTGATGGGTTTGTGGAAGCAGGCCAAGCGGAGACAGCACTTAGTCTGTTTGTTGATTTCAGGAGACATGGAATTGAACCTAACGAGTATACTCTTTCGAGTTTGATAAAGGCTTGTGCAAACCAAGCTGCACTTGAGCAAGGGACTCAGCTCCATTCTCAGGTAGTGAAATTCAATCTAACAGGAGACCCATTTGTTTCATCTTCTCTAGTTGATATGTATGGGAAATGTGGGTTGGTTGATCAATCAGAACAGATGTTCAGTGGGATCAAAACTCCAACAGAAATTGCCTCAAATTCGTTGCTGGGTGTGTTTGCTCAGCATGGTCGCGGGAAAGAAGCAATACAAGTTTTCAATAGGATGGTTTGTCATGGTGTAAAACCTAATGCCATAACGTTTATCAACCTCTTGATTGGTTGCAGCCATGCTGGATTGGTTGAACAAGGATTGGATTATTTCCATTCGATGGGAAGCAGGTACCAAGTGACACCCAAATCAGAGCATTATGCTTGTGTGATTGACATGCTGAGCCGAGCAGGAAAGCTGAAAGAAGCCGAGGAATTCATCAAGGGCATGCCTTTCGAGCCAAATGCTTTCGGATGGTGTTCTTTTCTAGCAGGCTGTAGGGTCCTTGGTGATAAGCAGAGGGGTGAAATGGCGGCTAAGAAACTGCTAGAGATTGAGCCCGATAATAGCGGAGCCCATGTTCTACTATCGACAATCTATGCAAAAGAAAGGCAATGGGAAGACGTGAGAGGACAGAGGGTGATGATGAGAGACAGCAATCTGAAGAAGGTGCCAGGCTACAGCTGGGTTGATGTGGGCAACAAAACACATGTGTTTGAGGCTGAAGATTCATCTCACCCTCGAAAAGCAGAGATCTATGAGAAGCTTGATAGTCTAGCATGTGAAATAAAAGAGGCTGGATACATCCCGGAAACGGAATCCATCCCATATGAAATGGATGAGAAGGCAAAGGAGAGGGCGCTTCTTCACCACAGCGAAAAAATAGCAGTGGCATTTGCTCTAATAGGGGTTCCATCAGGGAAGCCGATCATCATAAAGAAGAATTTGAGGGTGTGCAGGGACTGCCATTCTGCAATGAAGCTTATCTCAAAGGTGTCAAAAAGAGTGATCATCCTGAGAGACAATAGCAGGTTTCACCGTTTTTCGGATGGATGTTGTTCGTGTGGGGACTATTGGTAGAAACTCAAAGCCGCACAGCCACAGCCACAGCCATGGCTGATATTGATCACTAATCACTTCATAGTCTTCATTCATTTTTGGGTTGCTTGAGATGGAGACCACACACACACCACACACCATACAAGGGTGTTAGTGTTTAGTGATTAGTGAGTACTACAAACTAGAAAGAGATGGAGAAGTTGGGTTGCTTGAGAATGTGTTGAAGGCAGCTACTTGATAGGCTCTTGCCATCAATCCCGTTTGGTTGACGTGGCCACGACAGAGTTGTTGGTTCATTATGTTGCCCCATTTCTTCTTTGGGCCGCTCCTTCGTTAACGGATCGCTTTTAGCCTATTAACCGTGTCCTTCATGTCTCCACAACCACATATGCTCCTCTCTCTTTTTTTCTTTGGTATCTATAATCATTTGAAATGAATTATTCTTATTTTGATTGAGGTTACCCAAGAATGTGAGAGACCTAACATAAGCAGTTGGTCTATGTTTATACCAGTTTAAAGAAATGTTGTGGTTGCAAATATTTTCTGCTGTCCTGTTCTGACTGATTTGGCATTGAACGCTCATTTATCCGAATCTCGCTCCTTTTCTTCCCGATGCTATGTCAATGGGGCCGCTCCTGATGTCCCTTTGAGGGATGAGCAGCTGGGAGTATCTGTAGATTCACCTTCAGAGTAAGCATCTCTTGTGCTTTACTTTTTCTTTCTTCATTGCTTTGTTGCTGTTGTTCTCCTTTTGGTACTCAAGCATTTTTTGTATGCTATTGAAGTTTGCAATGAATTTTTCATCCAAGTACTTCATATGTGCATATAAAAAATGTGAAAGTGCCTTTAAATTTAATTTAATCTACGCCATTATTCTTATTGGATTCGATGAACGATATTGTTCATGTTTTGCTCCTACGGGCGTGTATGGATTTGAACCACATTCTTTATACATGTTTATACGGATAATGTGTGCTAGAATTCTTTCAGTAGTTAGATATTGTTCACATTTTGATGATGTAAGATGTCTGATTTATAGGCATGTTCCTGTTATCTTCTGTAGGTTTGTGATTGAAATTGATTTGGACTCTTCAAGTGCATCTACTTTTAATGAATATGTCCTGGTAAATTCCATTTCAAGCTCTGAAGCCTTTTCTTGTACTTATTTTTTAATGACCATGGCTCACTTGCTTGTTTGGTGTTGAATGAAGAAAAATTTCAGACCAGGCCAACTTGAAGCTTATTTCTGGATCATGCTATTTACCTCGTCCTGACAAGGTAAAAACTGGTGGAGAAGACGCCCATTTTATCTGTGAACATAAGCGAGTCATTGGAGTAGCTGATGGTGTAGGTGGGTGGGCTGACGTTGGCATTGATGCTGGAGAATATGCTCGTCAGCTCATGAGCAATTCTGTATCTTTTATAAATAACGAGTCAGAAGCATCCATAGACCCTCTGAAAGTATTGGAGAAAGCTTATGCTGATACAAAGGCTCAAGGCTCTTCAACAGCTTGCATTATATCTCTAAATGACCAGGTAGTTTTTTATGTGTGTATTACTAACCAGGCTGTGTTTCTTTTTGTATATCAATAGATATTTTCTGAGCAATAAATTCAACATAAGGTTATCTTTCCTTAGTCCAAGTGCTGAATATATCGAGTGAATCTTTCATTCTTTCCTACAGTGATGAGATTTCCATTTAATTTTTTGCTGATTAACTTCTTTGCACAGGGTATCCGCGCGATCAATCTTGGTGACAGTGGATGGAAGCACAGTTTTTCGGTCTCATCCGCAACAGTACGGATTCAATTTTCCATTTCAGCTGGGGAATGACTCAGGGGCTGATGCCCCGAGTTCTGGTCATGTGAATCAATTTTCAGCTTTTACTTCTATTTGTAGGGATAAAAGACACATGATAGTACTAAGAGAAGTTGCTACTTGTGGATTTGAGGAAAACTTGCAACCTTAGTCATCCACTTTTGGGTAAAATACCAAATAAAATGTAAAATTATTGTGATTTTGAATTGAAAACAGGTGTTTGAGTTCCCAGTCAAAGCCGGGGATGTGATAGTTGCTGGCGATTGTTGTCAGTGCAACAATGGCTCATTTGGAACCGCATGTCACTGCTCAAAAGATTGCAACCTATGCACAGGAAAGAGCGCTGGATCACGCAAGGCAAACACCATTCTCTGCTGCAGCACAGGAATCTGGGCATCAGTACAATGGGGCAAGCTAGACGATATCACTGTCGTAGTTTCCTTATGTGACAGACCCAAGCTGTAACTCTTCTGAGTGATGGTGGCCTTAGGCTGTGTTTGGGAACTGGATGGAATTTTGGGGATTTGTGGGATTTTAGGGGATGTGTTAGATGGAGGTGGATTTGTGGGAGGTAAAAGATGAAAACTCAACACCCAAATTTTTGGGTTTTGTGTTTGGTTGTATTTTCATTTTTTGGTGGATGGAGTGACGGGCAAAGACCGAATTACCCGCACTTCTCCATTTGAAATGACCAAACTGCCCCCAACACATACCCCTGAATTTGATTTCAATCATGTCGTGTGCCATTTTATCAACTCAATTGCGACCGTGAGCTGTCGAGTCCCACCTCCTCCTTGGCGAACGAAGAGCCTTCCACAACCGACGAACTCTTGCACCCCACCACCGGCGCCGGTGAGCCGACAGCTGCGACGGCAGCCGACGACGTCGCCCCCATTGGTCTCCTTCCATGTAAGTTCTCCCCTTTTTCCACTGTAGGAGCTCGAATCGAAATGGGGGAATATGGTTAGGGTTAGGTCGGAATTGAAACGGGGGAAATTTGTGTCTGATTTTGTGGGGGTTTGCATGCGTTTGTGTGAATTGATTGGGGGAAATCTGAGTCGATTGTTCATGAGGCGATTATAGCTGAGGGCGGGAATTGAAACCACAACCCACCTCATGAAATGAAATGAGGCATCCTGAAATTGAGGGGCATGATTGTTGAGGGTTGTGCATATGGGTTTTGTTGAGTTATGATTCCTCAATTTGTTGGTTTTGTGTCCACTGTTTCGTTTCGATTGAAGTTGAATTTAATATTAATTTGGCCTCGCTATTTCGACTGTTGTTGTGCATCGCCGTCCATCGTCCCCATACCATACCTTGCTAGCTGTCCAATCCAGATTGCCATGGATTCCACGCCCGTTCCCAATGACAAAGGTAAGCGAAAGGCGACGACTAACCGAAGGGGAAAAGCTAAGACAATGGTTGGTGGTGACGACAAGGTCCCCGTTCCAGCCGCTTTCTACTGGTCCTACGACCTCACGATGAAGCTAATGCATGTTCTCTTAGGTTACCAGAAAAAAAATGGAAGGGAGCAGGCCTTCCTTTGGGCTCCCCTAACTGCCCAGTTCGAGGAATTGACGGGGAAAAAGTGCAACACCAACACTCTTAAGAATCGCACTCGCGATATGAAAGCTTATTAATATTGTTGGAAAGAGCTTAAGAAGGATGAGACGGGGTTGGGTTGGGATCCCGTTAGAGGAACAATCATGGCGTCTGACGAATGGTGGGAGAAGAAAATTGTGGTACGTTCCCCTTTTGTGTTTCAAATGATGTCTTCATAGTGCACACCCCCGTTGTCAAAACGTCCCACAACATTGCCTTCATTTCCCCTTGAGCAGGTCGACCACAACTTTCGGAAGTTCCGAAAGAAGGGCGTCCCTCCCGAGTTGGAGGACTTGTTTGACCAAGTCTACGGTGGCACCGTCGCCACCGGAGAGTACTGCATGGCCCCATCCATGGACCCATCGGCCCGGGCATCTCAGGAGCCCCCCCGCGATGAAGGACAGCCCGAGTGCATCTCCATCGATGACGAAGATGGTTGTCATGAGAATGGCCGAGACAATGGGAGTGACCCAAAGGCATCCCAACATGATGGGGTAGAGGAGGAGTTTGATGAGCTGTTCCCTACTCAGACCCGGACTCCATCTATGTCTCAAGCAATGAACGACATATTCGACGAAGAGCCGAAGGACGGGAGCTCACCCGACAAGTTCCCTGCCTCCGACGCTTCAAATGGGGCAAGGTCTCGTCCTTCAACTGGCCACGGCTCGGGTCCATCTCATGTGGTAGCCGCATGTCCATCCGGGAGCAAAAAGCGGGGGTTCTCAAGTTCCGGGTCTGGTGCATCAACCGTCGCTCCAAAACGCAACATTCGGAAGTCGGAGGGCTCTAAGCTTGCTTTGCGACATTTTGATTTGGCGGAAGACACCAACAGTTTACTGAAGGCCATGCTGGAGAGGGATGCAAGGGAGGCGATGGAGGAGAGGGAGAAGGTGTCATCCAACAAACCTCATGGGACCACCCGGGATGTAATGGACATTGTCAAAACCATGGTGGCAGATGGGCTCATGAAGACAGGGGATCCCATGTGGTGCTTCAGCTTGGCCCTTCCCACACCCGAAAGGCGGGAGGTGTTCATACAGATTGATACGAATGAGTCCCGTCTTGCGTGGCTGAAGTGGCTGTACTCCACCAACGATGGCCAGCATTTGGGCGCTTGTCCCCCATGACTGCCAATAAGAGCGCGTCCCACCAAAACTTGAACTTTTAGTTTGAAATTACAATACTTTGCGTTCGGCTTTCATTTCCATCATTTGAGTTTATGAAAATTGTCAAACTGGTTGCGTTATAAGTCCCATACCGTCAATAATGTGTGTGTTGTTGGGATTTGCAACGTGTGTGTTTGCGACTTATGTGTTTCGTTGCATTAGTTGTGCCTGTGAAATTTGAAATGCTATTATATATGACGCTTGATTGTTATGGTTACCTTGATATTGCAGGCTGCAACCCAAGGGGTACGAGCGCCGTCGTCGTAGGCGTCGACGACGGGGACGCCTTGCAATCGCTTGCCTCCTCATCCAACAACAGTCCATCCCCATTCTTCAGCACTACTTCCTACATGTGCATAAAGTGCCCCAATACATCGGCCCGTACACAGGTGCGCGTTGGGTCGATGACATTGTGAGGCATTCGTCGCAGACTCGGAGCGTCAACTCGTTCAGGATGGAAAAGGGCGCTTTCGTGCGCCTATGTGGCCGGGATTCTGGAGCATCAATATGGTCTTCGAGCATCCTCTCAGATGTCTGTTATGGAGAAGGTTGCAATCTTCGTCAACACCATGTCTTGGGGGGCCAGCCATCGGAATGCTTGTGAAAGGTTCCAACGATCCTCGTACACTATATCTGAAAGCATTGGACAAGTTCTAGACGCAGTTTGTGGGGCGAGGTGCAATGGCTACCGAGGTTTCGCTTGCGACATCATCCGGCCTCAGGACTCCCACTTCAACAACATACCTGACGCCATTCAGAACGACAACCGGTACTAGCCGTACTTCAAGGGCGCTATCGGTGCAATAGACGGGACACACATTCAAGCGGCGATTCCCAGGGGTGACCAGATACGGTTTCGGTGCAGGAAGGGCACATGCACGTTCAACGTGATGGCGGCGTGCGACTTCGACTTGCGATTCACGTTCGTATCGGCCGGATGGGAGGGTAGCGCACACGATGCACGTGTGTTTGATCACGCCCTAAGGACACCCACGATGCGCTTCCCACACCCTCCTACCGGTAAGATGAAGCCCTCATATAACCTTATCAAAACCATATGATGGTCCAACGTGGTCGCTAAAGCGCACGAATGTACACTCCTGTTGTGTAGGCTGGTACTACCTATGCGACAAAGGGTATCCGTTCAGGCCGGGTTACATGGTTCCCTATTCGACGACGAAGTACCATCACCCGACGTTCTCCGCTTCACAACCGTCTACCGAGAAAGAGGCCTTCAACAAGTCGCACTCGTCCCTCAGGGGCGCTATCGAGAGGTCATTCGGGATCTTGAAGTCCAAGTCAAAGATACTAGTATTACTTCCGAAGTACCCTGTTCGGAAGCAGATTGCAATCATCATAGCTTGCTTTGCTCTCCACAATTACGTCAGGCAATCTTGTGCGGAGCCCGAGCTCGTCGACGACGACGACCCGCGGTTCACGGAGTTCACCATGCATGTGTCGACGTCAGACGGGGAGGACGACGATGACCCCTACGACGACGAAGAGGAAATTGGTCACGAGGACGACGATCCCCTTTATGACTCGGATGCGGATGGAGGCCCTGTCACAGGTATGAAGGGGTTGAGGGACGAAATCGCTCGCCAGATTTGGAATGACAGGCGCATGCCATGATCCAGGAACACCCCTTCAGCTCATATGCAACTCATTTTTGTGTAACTATAAGTACTGACGACCATGGTAGACCCTCTCGTGGCAGCCGTTCGATCTGTGACGAATGTCGTTCATGGCATTTTGCAGTTGTGTACGTATCCCATGTGTAGTAATGTCATTTTGTAACTACAAGTAATCACGTCCATGGAAGACAATGGTTGTGTAATTTCAAACGATTTGCAATTTGGTTTTCAGGCCATCCCCATTTTGATACATGGGTTGGTACCAATTATAAACTCGTGTCGTCCCTCCCAAACTGAGAGGCATACAAACGGCAAAGTGACAACGATTGCACGAAGACAATGAGATAACAAATTTACATAATCATTATAGCATTAACATGCCGAAACTGCTTGCCTGCGAAGACGGAAACAACAACCTGCACAAAAGGTCGCAGGCAAGCAGGACTAGGGATATGTTTGTTCTAACACAACAACCTGCACGAATGCTCGCAGGAAAGCTACAGAGACGGAGAAATAAGTTGTTCTTACATCACAACAGACCCCAAATACATGCACAAAAGAGGGGCAAATAACCATAAACATTGTATCTGAATGGACGAGAAACGCATAGGATGCCAAACAGATCTTCCAAAAAGGTCTTCAAGCCGGTGAGGACTGGCTACGCCATAAACCAGAGGGCGACGATCACCGCAATCGCCATGAACAGGAGCCACCCTCGGATCCTCGCCACACGGGCAAGCTGATCGCCCCGGAGTTGCTCCCCAGCGTGATCGACCCACCTTGCGCACAAGTAGGCGCATAACTCTGCAATCCTCTGCACCATCTGGTTGTTGCTGGCCTCTGACGCGACTAGGCGGGCGGCAAGGCTGGAGCTGTGGGCCCTCTCCGTCTGGAGTTCCACCCTCGTGTCGTTGAGCTCACCCCTAGTCGCGTGGAGCTCCAAGACCCGGGTAGCATCATTTGCTACGAGGGTCCTGTTGCGCTCCCTCACAACAGCAAGCTCGGACTGGGCGAAGTCCACGAGGGCGTTGTTCTCCTCGGCGTCCTCTCTGAGCTCAGACGAAGTCGCGGAGTCCGGTCTGCGACGCGACGAAGTCGCGTCGTCCTGCATGTCCCTCTCATCGCGGGAACGCCCATAGTCATAGTCGCTATGAAGCCAGGGGTACTTCCTTGGGTCGCCACTCTGGTAGGAGGCGTCCGAGTCGGTGTCGGTGTCAGAGTGTGGATACATCCTGAAAGAAAATGACAAATTACGTCAAAAGGGATAGGAAAATACATAACTGATACAGGGATAAGAAAAGGCAACGGAGGATCACAGCAACATAAGGCCCTCACCACATATACACCTCAACTAGTTACGAAACCATAAACATTGCAAATCAGTTGATCAACACAAAACGGTTACAACATCATTGGGCCCTCAGACAGACATATACAAATGATACAGGGATAAGAGAAGTTGACATGACCAAATAAAATCACAGCAATCATAATAGGCAGAGCTCTTCAAAATCAGTTGATCAACACAAAACTGATACAGGGATAGGAAAAGGCAAAATGAAATCACAGCATCATAAGGCCCTCAGCTCATACACAACTCAACTAATAAGAGTAGTTTACGTGACCAAATAAAATCAAAACAATCATAAGGGATAGGAAAATACAAAACTGACACAGGGATAAGAAAAGGCAATGGAGGATCACAACATCAAACGGCCCTCACCATAGTTTTCAACTGAACTAGTTACAAAACCATAAACATTGATAATCAGTTGTTCAACACAGAACTGTTACAGGGATAGGAAAAGACAAAATGAAATCAAAGCATCATAAGGCCCTCAGCTCATATACAACTCAACTAATAAGAGCAGTTTACATGACCCAATAAAATCACAACAATCATAACAGGCACAATAGACAACAACATAGGGCCCTCATTTCAAATCTCTTGAAAATCAGTTGATGAACACATGGTGAAGAGGCAAGGAAGTTGTACTTCACATGTCAATGACCAAACAGTTGAAATGCACATGTTACCTTTCAGGCAGCTGACGTCCCACACACATGAGGTGAAGTGGCAATGACCAAACAGTTACTCAAAATGAACAAGTGCAATTCACATGTAAAAAAATAATGTGACAGGTCACTTGAATAGACCCTGAAGCGGAAATAAGTTGTCTTCCAACATTGATAGGGCCCCCAATGTCATGTACAGACCTGCAATGAACGAGGTCGTCCAACAATAGCAGATAAAACAAGATGAGGAACACATCATTGGGCCCTCAGGCAGCTGGGAAATGTGCTTAGCATCATTGGGCCCTCAGGCAGCCCCACAGGTGGGTAGCATCATTGGGCCCTCAAGCTACAAAGTAAGTGACCTTGCCATCAATTGATCAACAAGAGAGGATGGCAGTGAAGGCCAGCTTCTCATGTCAATGCAAAACTGAGACATGGCAACAACAGTTCACCCTAGCTGCATATACAAGTCATGAAAACATCATTGAGCCCTCATCACATTCCATCCAACACGCAACAGTTGAAATGCAATAATAATAGGCTTCATGAAAACATCATTGGGCACTCAATTCATAAACCTTTAAATCAGTTGATCAACATTAGGGGAAGGGGCTTTCAGACCAACTTCACATGTCAATACAAAACTGAGACAGAGAAAGGGAAAGGAAATATGAAATCACAGCATCATTGGGCCCTCAATTTACATGCAAGAAATATGAAGCATCATTGGGTCTGATGTCTACTAAAACAGCCATGTTTTTGTGCACATTTTAGCTCCTTATTTGGCATACTTTACATATTTTGGGTGTGAAATATGTTGAATTTATGTAGTTTATGCTTATTTGCAAGAAATGGAGGTCTACATAAGTTTTGGTTTAATTTTACAGAATTTGGAGCCATTTCGAGACAAATCCAAGACACTGGAAACTACTCGATGTCGACAACACTTGTCGATGTCGACAAAATGACAAATCGAGAAACCAGCAGCGCCTGATCGAGAAGAGCAACTCGAGGACCACAACTTCCTCGATGTCGACAAGTCATATCGATGTCGAGAAGATCATCCAAGCCCAGTTGAGTTGGAAAGTTACTCGAGAAAGCTGAAGTCGAGAACACTTCTCGATGTCGAGGAAATATCTCGATATCGACAACATTTCGCTGGAGTCCGCGACGTTGCCAATTCTACCCGAAGTCGAATTGAGGAGTCGAGAAATCTTACACAGCAAGGAATCCGAGGTCTATCATGGATCTATCATGAAGAGAAGATTATTCATCGATGCTAAAGAAGATAGAGATTTTAGTTATTGCACTTTTATCGTTAATGTTCTATTTATCTTTTAGGTTTTATCATTAGAGTTAGATATAGTTTGCTCTCCTTAAATCGTAAGGATTGAGCCCTATAAATAAAGCCCTAGGGGCTCAGTTTTATTCATTCAATTTCAGAGATACAATTACACAAAGACGATTTAGGAGTTTAAGGTTTTTAAGGTTTTGGCAATTTACGACGGTTGATTGCCGGAATTGTAAAGGCTTTGAATTTAGTTAATGCAAGTTATTTCTTTCAAATCAATGATGTCTACAATTGCGATGAGGCGTGAGTAGTCCACCCACTTCTGGGGTTGGGGTGAGCCCAACGAAAGCCATGTCGGCAGATTAGCAATTACGGAAGGAGGTATTTTGTCGTTATCTTAATCTATTCCCTATGTGCTTCATCTTTGATTGAGAAATTGAAGAACTCATGTTGCGAAATTGGGTAGTGATTAGGATTTCTATTCGAAAGATTATAAATGCTAATTATGAAAAGGAATAGATGCAATTAGGATTATTTATCGCGAGATTTATATTCCTACTTGTCGGATTAGGTGAAAGCCTTTTCCTTTATCGATAAAGTTACCGCCTTTTGTGATTTATATTCCGCTTGCATGGTAATCGTTGTCGCAAACCCTAATCTTGGAAGTTCTTTTTCATCCATCGATTTAAGTTTTCGAAAAGCATTTGCAATTTAAGTTTTAAAGTCACTGTTTTTACTCGATATCGACATATCTTGTCGACATCGACAACATTCTGCTGCCTTGCTGTTTCTACGTTTTCCTCGACTGAGAACATGTACTCGACATCGACAAGTTTCCCGATATCGAGAACTTTTGTCGAGATCGACGAGTTTCTGCTACTGCTTTGATCGACAAGACTGATCTTCTGTCGAGTTATTTACTCAAGATCGGTAAAACTGTTGTCGACTTCTGGACGTGGGATTTCGCTTCTGCCTAGGATCCGCTGACCAGCTTCCTCAAGGATTCGAACCTGACTTGCTCTTACTACATTTGGAGGAAGTCTTGAACATTATTTGCTGGGATCCGATCGGTTTGCTTTACTTTGTTTACTTATTGTTTTGCATTCTCGATTTCCTCTTACAACAAATTGGCGCCGTTGCTGGGGAAGCTATCAATCGCGCCATAGGTAGTCAGTTCTCACGTTTCTTTTGAGTTAGTTTGCAGGTGTATGCGTCGTTCTGGTCAGACACCTGAGTTTGACGCCTTAGACGAACCGGAATGCCTCTTTCACATCAGGGCTAAACTACAAAGAGCTATGTCGGCCGCTGAAACACAGGAGCAGCTGATTGCCAGGCTTACCAGGGAACTCGCCGCTAAGGATGCCACTATCGCCAATGAAAGGACAGCAAGGGAACAAGCAGCTGAGCGCGCAAGGCAAGCAGAAGCTGAGCTTGCCCAATATCCAACCACTGCTGAGGATTATATGCATCCGACTCTCATCGTGCCTGAATCGGCGATTCTAATCCCTGAAAACTCTTTTGAAATTCGCACTCAGTTTCTCATAGAGCTTAAAAATAATGCCTTTTGCGGAAAATTTAATGAGTGTCCTCTTGAACATATTACTAATTTTCATGATATGTGTCGTACTCTTGTAGAAGGTACAACTCTGGAATATGTCAAGATGAAGGCTTTCCGCTGGTCGCTGGCTGGACCGGCACTGAAGTGGCTTGAAGGGCTGAAGCCAAAATCTCTCACCACATGGGCACAAGTAGAGCAGGAATTTCTCAACAAATTCTTCCCTCCTGCCAAGACAGCATTCCTCCGCCAAAAGATCACTGCTTTCAAGCAAAAGCCTGGGGAACCGCTAGCAAAAGCATGGGAACGCTACAAAGAGCTGCTGCGATCTTGCCCTACTCATGGACAGCCACCCTACATCATTCAGGAGATCTTCTTCAACTCTCTTGATCAAATCACTAAGGACAGAATCAACAATTATACTCGCTACGAGTATTTGACGATGCCGCCAAGTGACGCATGGGGTGTGCTAGAGAAGCTCACTACCTACGACAACAAGTATGGGGCTCCTACAAACTATGATGAGAACACCCATGCCAGACCAGCCCCATCTATGCCTCTCTATGAGCCATCAAAGGAGATAGACCCTGATGTCAAGGAGCAGTACTACAGAGATCAGAATCGCAAGCTCCTCAAGCAAGTCAAATATCTCTCTGTTAACCAACCCTGCATCGAATGTGGTTCACAACGGCATACTACTACTGAGTGCCCGCATACGGAACAAGTCAGGATGGCAGAGATTCATGAAGAGGTGGCTTACGCAGGGGGTCCCAATCGCTATATGGGGGACCAAAGGTTCTATCAACCTCAACGGAACCAAGGTCCTCCTAGGAACCCCCCGCCCTACAGAGCTCCTGGACATCCAGAAAGGGATCAAAAGAAGGATGATTTACAGCTCATTCTTGAAGAGATGCGCCAGAATCAAGGCACCATCAACAATCAGTTCCAGAATATCCATGCAAAATTTGGGGAGCTAGACACCTGGAAAAGGAACATCGAGACTCAGATGGGCCAGTTCGCAGCACAGATTCCACAACCATCCGGGAAGCTCCCAGGCCATACAGAACCAAATCCCAAGGGACAGCACGGACATGTCGCTGCTGTAAAGCTACGGAGCGGTCACAAATTGCACGAGCCAGAGAACGGAGAAGAAAAGGATAAAAATGTTCCCAACATCGATAAGAATCTTGTCGACATCGACAAGGTTTTACTCGACAGTGAGGGACATGGCAACTCGACACAAAACAACTCGATGTCGACAACTTTTGTCGATGTCGAGGAACCCGCTGTTGTCGATATCGAGAAGAAAAGCACTACTGTCGAGGAATCTTCTTCACCTCCGGAAGCTGTTCTGGCTCAGAACGCCAAAAAGACGCTCCCATTCCCTTCCAAAAACCAAAGAGATCCAACAGACAGTAAGTTTCAGCGTTTTGTGAAATTGCTTCAGAGTCTGAATGTTACTATTCCTTTTACAGAAGCACTGCACGAGATGCCTGCCTATGTCAAGTTCCTCAAGGAGATTCTCAGCAACAAGCGATCGATGACTGAGATTGCTAAGGAGTGCAAAAAGATGGATTTCCCTGAGAAGCGACCTGACCCAGGTAAGTTTGCTATCACTGTTGGACTTGGTCGCCATAGATTTAAAGCACTGTGTGATTTAGGAGCAAGCGTCAGCATTATGCCTCTATCCATCTGGTCAAAGGTAAAGATAGGCGCCCTAGAGCCAATTGATGCTAAACTCTACATGGCCAACAACACAGTAGTGATTCCTACAGGTATTGTTGATAATGTTCCTGTTAAGGTCGGTAGATTCTTTGTCCCTATAGATTTTCTTGTAGTTGAAATGGCAGAGGATCCAGCATGCCCCATCATCCTAGGGCGACCTTTCCTAGCAACAGCGGATGCCAACATTGGAGTAAAAAGAGGAATTCTCACTTTCACCATTGGCGATGAGATCATTGAATATTTCTTCAATCCAGACACAGAAGAGGTAATGGAAATTAAAGCTATCTATTCAAAATTTAATTTTATCTCTTGTAATGAACTTGCAGGAGAATTTTCTGAAGAAGAGGAAAAGACAGAATCCAATCTGGAGGAGGAATTGATTGCTGCTGAATCAAGCGAAGAGGAGCTCTTTGACGATGCATTATCAGCAGAGCTAAACGAGTCAGTTGAAGTTGAAGAGTTTTCCTCGAAGTCGACAGAAGTTCTCGATGTCGAGGAAACTCCCACAAATTCGACTACGAGTACACCTCCAGAAAAGATAAGTCTCCGTAATCTTATCGATGTCGACAACATTACCTCGACATCGACTACTTTATTCTCTGCAGGTACACCAAGAGTCGAGGAGGTCAACTCGACAAAGCCAGAAGTTGTCGACATCGAGAAGCTCAACTCGACAACATTAAATCTTCTCGACATCGAGAACATTAATTCGACATCGACAAACTCTGCAGCGAAGGTATATTCTGAAATTTTTGTCGATTCTGATTCTCCTAACTCGATGTCGGATACTATTGTGCAGCCACACGACCCTATATCCAGTTCAGCATTGTCATTAATGTATGCCTGGTCGACGCCAACTCCTGTAGCTGATTTGGATGCTTCTGTCGTAAGGTTCGAAACAGATTACCTAGGGGAGATAATGAAAACGGAGGAAATAGAGCCCATTGCAATTCCACACGGCCCTTCCCCAGCACTGAAACCATTACCTGACACCCTTAGGTATGAATTTCTTGGTCCTAACTCTACTTTTCCTGTGATTATCAATGCTTCATTAAACACACAGGAAGTAGACAAGCTTCTTGAGGTCCTCCGCACCCACAGGAAAGCAATAGGATACTCTCTGGAGGACATAAAAGGTATTTCACCCATAACTTGTATGCATAGAATTCTTTTAGAAGATGATCACATGCCAACCATTGAACATCAAAGGAAGCTTAACCCCAACATGAAAGAGGTTGTAAAGAAGGAGATCCAACGCATGCTAGATGCAGGAATCATTTATCCAATCTCCGACAGCAAATGGGTAAGTCCTGTTCATGTTGTTCCTAAAAAGGGTGGAATGACCGTTGAAGAGAATGAGAAGGGTGAGCTAGTTCCTAAAAGAATCACTACCAGCTGGCGAATGTGCATTGATTACAGAAATCTCAACACCGCCACCAGAAAGGATCATTTTCCACTCCCCTTCATTGATCAGGTACTCGAAAGGTTAGCTGAACATGATTACTTTTGTTACCTAGATGGGTATTCTGGTTTTTGGCAGGTTCCTATTCATCCTGACGATCAGGAAAAGACTACCTTCACTTGCCCCTATGGAACTTTTGCATATAGGAGAATGCCCTTTGGCCTTTGCAACGCCCCTGCAACCTTTCAAAGGTGTATGATGGCCATCTTCTCCGACATGATAGAAGACATAGTGGAGGTATTTATGGATGATTTCTCAGTATATGGGACTACTTTCGATGTTTGTCTCTCTAACTTACGCAGGGTACTCAAGCGTTGTGAAGAGACAAATTTGGTTCTCAACTGGGAAAAATGCCACTTTATGGTGAATGAAGGAATCGTGCTAGGCCACAAGGTATCTAGTAAAGGTATTGAGGTGGACAGGGCAAAAATAGAGCTAGTGGAGAAATTACCCCCACCATCATCTATTAAAGAGATAAGGAGTTTTCTTGGCCATGCTGGTTTCTATAGAAGATTTATTCAAGATTTTTCTAAAATTGCAAAGCCATTAACTAACCTTCTTATGAAAGATGTTAAGTTTGAATTTTCTAGCGAATGTCTTGAAGCTTTTAACAGGCTAAAGAAAGCTCTTATCTCCGCTCCAATCATACAATCACCGGATTGGTCACTACCATTCGAAATCATGTGCGATGCCAGTGACTATGCCGTGGGAGCAGTTCTAGGACAGCGGAAGGACAAGAAACTACATGCCATCTATTACGCAAGCAAAACTCTAGATGTGGTTCAGGCTAAGTACACCACGACAGAGAAGGAATTTTTGGCTGTGGTTTTTGCTTTTGAAAAATTTCGCTCTTATCTTGTTGGATCTAAAGTTATTGTCCATACTGACCATGCTGCTCTTAGATATTTGATGGCAAAGAAGGACGCTAAACCAAGGTCGTTACGATGGGTGCTCTTACTCCAAGAATTTGATGTCGAGCTAAAAGACAAAAAGGGTATAGAGAATTCAGTCGCCGATCACCTATCTAGGCTCCCTAAGGACATCCTAGAGGAAGCCCAGGACACCATGCCAATCGACGACTCTCGTCCAGACGAACACCTGATGCGGGCTGATGAAGAACTCCTCGACATCGACAAAATCTTGTCGACATCGAGTACTTCAGGTACGTCCTCTTCTTTGCTCGATTTCGAATTACAGAGTTACTCGACATCGAGGAAAATTTCCTCGATGTCGACAAACTCCAACTCGACAGAGGTCTTCCAGTCGAGTAAAACTCCAACTCGACTGTTGTCGACATCGACAAATTTTCCTCGAGATCGACAACCTTCTGGTAAGTGTTTGGATGGAATTCTTCGAACAAATTCAGGAGAGGATTTCTTCTTTACCCCGCCTACTAGTCCTATACATGATATATATGCTGTAAAGGGATCACAGGTGCCCTGGTATGCGGATTTCGCTAACTATCTTGCAGGAAATGAGATCCCGTCAGGACTATCCTCACAGGCAAAGAAGAAGTTCCTCCACGACGTAAAGCAATACTATTGGGATGATCCTTACTTGTTTAAACAAGGAAAGGACCATATCTTTCGTCGTTGTATTCCGGAGGAAGAAGTGGAAAGTGTCATTCGCCATTGTCACACTCTCCCTACAGGCGGACATGCTAAAGGCTTCAAAACTGCATCTAAGGTACTTCAATGTGGTTTTTACTGGCCTAATCTTTTCAAGGATGTGCAGGCTTATGTCACTTCATGCGATGAGTGCCAAAGATCGGGCAACATTACATGGAAGAATGAGACACCACTCACAGGGATTTTGGAGGTTGAGCTATTTGATGTGTGGGGAATTGACTTCATGGGACCATTCCCTGCTTCAGGACCTTACAAATACATCCTTGTGGCGGTCGACTATGTCTCTAAATGGGTGGAGGCTGTTGCAACTAGGACCAACGATGCGAAGGTAGTTCACAAGTTTGTTAAAACTAACATATTTCCTCGTTTTGGTGTTCCTAGAGTTCTTATTTCAGATGGTGGCTCACATTTCATCGAGAGAGGATTTGAGGCTCTTTTGGCTAAGTATGGGGTGACGCACAGGGTGGCAACACCTTATCATCCCCAAACTAGTGGTCAAGTAGAGGTCTCTAATCGGCAAATTAAAGCCATCTTGGAGAAAACAGTCTCTCGCTCTAGGAAGGATTGGTCATCTAAGCTTGATGATGCGCTATGGGCTTATAGGACGGCTTACAAAACACAGCTTCGGACAACTCCTTACAACTTGGTTTATGGCAAATCTTGCCATTTACCTGTCGAATTGGAGCATAAGGCAATGTGGGCCCTTAAGGAGCTCAACATGGATCTCGATGAGGCAGGTAAGAAACGCTTTATTGATTTGCAGGAGTTAGAGGAGCTACGGTTGAAAGCCTATGAGAATGCCGAAATCTACAAGGAGCGCACCAGGAAATGGCACGATAAGAAACTAGTGCCGAAGACATATGAGGTAGGTGACAAAGTGCTGTTATATAACTCTAGACTGCGACTGTTTCCAGGAAAGCTCAGGACAAGATGGAGTGGACCTTTCGTGGTTCACCACATATACCCTCATGGAGCAGTGGAGTTAATTGGCACTGACGGAACCATCTTTAAGGTAAATGGGCACAGGGTCAAGAAATACTATGACAAGGAAGACCCGGAAGAGGAAATTCGCGCCACCCTGGCATTGGTCGACACCTAAAACAGGGAAGTTGGTCGAGCTAACGACTTAAACCTTAGCGCTTCCGGGAGGCAACCCGCTTTGCCCTCTTCTTTTTCTTTTATTTTCTATTTTATTTTAGTCTATTATCTTGAAACTCGTGCTTAATCTTTTCTCTTCGTTAAATCTAGGTAGTAGAGATTTCCTCGATCTCGACAAATGATGTCGACATCGACAAAATCTGGAGGAGGTGCCCCTGGTCGATGAAATTCTTCGAAGTCGAGAAAACAGGGACGGAGACGGTTTCCTCGATGTCGAGAAAACTTCTCGACATCGACAAACTGCTTATGAGAAGCCAGGTAAGTTGTCTGCATCGAGTAGCTTTCTCGATGTCGACAAATCCCAGGTAAGTATTTTTCGTCTTTTAATTTAAAAAAAAAGAAAAGAAAAGGGGGGGGTATTAAAATTACTATCAGTTTTTAGGGTTTTTCTTTAAGTTTAAAACCTTACCTGCTCCTCGACTTCTTCTTTCTCCTGCCTTCCTCGACATCACCCTAGCCGCCTCTCTCTTTCTCCTTCCTCCTGCTCCCTTCTTTCGCAGTCCCTCACCGGCTTCACCGCACACATCTGCCGCCGGCCACACTTCACCGAGCCCCGCTGCACCAACACCGAAGCACACCACGCCGCCCTCTTCCTGTTCCTTGCTCCCTGCTACTCACAACCGAGTCCGGCCACCTATAGCTTCCAAGATCCGGGCTGGAGAGGTTCACTGCTGGTCGGATCCGGCCATCCTTCCTTGATTCCGGCCACCACCTGCCCGGATCCACACCGTCGCCCCTTCCCCAGTCCCTCCCGGAGCCCAGCCCCCCTCCGCCGTCACCCACAGCCCAAAAACCGGTCATCAGTACCTCTTTTTGCCCAAATCCGAAACCCTAGCCCCTAATTTACTTTATTTACAGATTTCTACCCCCTGTTTTTCCTCAAAGGTATGATTTATTCCTCGCCTCTCTTAAATTCAGATTTTGATAAGAACCTAGGTAGAGATTGGAATTTGAGATGTATGTTGAATATTCTAGGGTTTGAAATTTGCGCGGGAAATTCGTAATACTTTTTGTTAAGGGTGAGTTACATATATAGGCATTATTATTTATAAGGGACGGATTTTGTGCTAATTACTTAAATAGGATCATACTTATACATATTATTAAAGGAATTCATGAAATTTGGAATTTATTGTTTGATATTTTGGAAATTTCTTGAATTTAGGTCATCACTTTTATATTCATATATATGTCACATTATGGTCCCTTTATATGAATGAATGTATGATTTGATAATATGAACTAAGTATGGGGTCATTATATTTCCTTATAGAGGGTCTTCTATTCTTGCAGTCTATGGTCCGCACAAAGTATCCCTCCATGGACTACTTACAGATTGAGGATGGTGAGACGCGCCAGGTAGCACTAGATCTAGCCGACCGAGCTCAATTTTCCCGGTGGTATCACCAGGCGTCTATGGAGGAGTTAGGGATGCACTACTCAATTGTCATGGGGTTCGGTTGGCTAGGAGCCGACCGTTTGTACGAACCCTTAGACTACCATTACCCGACCTTGACAGGGGAGTTCTTAACAACTCTCCAGTCCCCCGAGTCCCCCGACTCCCACGACCTAGTCCGCTTCCAGCTGGCCAACAGACCCTTTGAGATGACCCTAGCAGCTATGAGTGATGTGTTTAACTTTACCCATACCACCAACCCTTTTGAGATGCATCACACAGACGCTATGTGGGGCTATATGGCCAACCTACTAGAGCCCACCACCTCCCAGACCTACACGGCCAACATCGCTAGCCCCCTATTTGCTACCATCCTTCGGATCCTGGGTAGCACCATATGGGCCCGCCCTGAGCTAAGACGGCCCATCCAACCTGAGATAGAGTGTCTCCGGCGTATGCTATTTGAGTCCGACCCCCTGCCGCTCGCCTACGCTTGGCTTGAGCATTGCATCACCCGTTGGCACACACCAGGGGTAGCTATATACGACGGTTGCATGGTGTCCATCCTCGCCCAGCACCTCCAGCTCCCCGTCCATAGATACACTGCACGACATCTGATGCGGATCAGCACAGAATCCCTCCAAAAGGGACGTATCATCGCCAGCCGCAATGACAGATGGGAGCATTTTAGGACAGGGACTCCTATTAGGCAGGATTTCATGGACCTGCACTATACCCCCGACTGGTACACAACCTGGACAGGGCTTCCATATCACCCCGAGATTATTCCAGCCGTCGACCCTACCCTGAGGGACCAGCCTCCCCTATATGACCACTCTGAGCCTATGGCCATCGATCCTCAGCTAGACGACAATGAGAATGACGATGAGAATGACGAGGCTGACAGCCCACAGGCTTCCCACCACTCCCAGCAGATACCTTCCCACCATTCATACCATACCCAGCCGCCTCAGCAGGCTGGAGGATATTCAGGGGAGGTAGTATCGGAGCTGCGCCAGATACGGGATATGCAGACGGCACTGTACGAGCAGATGTTTTCTCTATCAATCAGAGTTGACACCATTGACAGCCGTCAGGAGGCGATGTATACTGACAACAGAGCCCACCACGCCTATGTCAGAGACACGTACAACAACATGGACCAGCGGCTCTGGGGTCGTCCTTCCCAGTTCCAGCAACAGGGGAGCATGCACGTCCCTGGTGGATCGTCCTCTTATCAGCCTGGTGGCTCTTCCTATGGAGGAGCTCCTGATTACCGGCCGGGACTTCCATTTCCATACTACGGTCCACCGCCGCCGCCTTAGTGAACGACTCTGTAAGTCTTTTCTTCTTCCCTTTGATTTGATTTATTTGACAGTGAGGACACTGTCTGTTTTAAGTATGGGGTGGGGGGAAAAGATTGTATTTGAGGACTTTATATGTTTTATGTGTTTCCAGACATTTATGTGTATTTTTAAGCTTTATTTTCAGGGTTTGTAACAAATTTATTTAGGACATGGCAAAAATTTGGTAGTTAAGTTATTTAGTTGCACTTTATTTATTTCTTTTCGCATATTTAGAATTTTATACTTTAGTTCTAAAAAAAAAAAAAAAAAAAAAAAAATAATCCGAAAAAAAAAAGAAGAAAAAGAAGTACATATGTTAGTGAATAAAGTGCATGAGCCAAATTTACCTTATTTCTTTCATTAAATTGCAAGTTACATCTTTGGAAGAGATTTAGAGAGTTTGAAAGGTTATATACTCCATTGAGACAAATTAGAGAATTTGGGTTATACATATGATTGAGGAGTTATGGTTTGGTAGTGTTGGAATATTTAGGAGTCTTGATTCCCGAATTATATTTAGCACCACATGGCCAAATAATTCCCTACCTTATTATTTTTTACCAAGCCCCATTATAACCCCGCCGAATGGAATCTTCTTTGAAGACTTCTATTGAGCGAAGTCCTCCTGATAATTCTTATTGCATTTTCATAATTGGTTGCGAAGTGGATTCATATTTAAATTGCAATGTTTATGAGACTGTATATGGAATTGAGTTGAGAGTTGAAACACATAGCCTAAACACATCGAGAGCTGAGTGCAAACACATTATTCCTGTAAGGTTGGATTTATATTGCCTGTGCCTATGGATCGCTCATATATGTGTGATGACGTTAAATTCACTTGTCTTGCATTGCTACTATTTAAGATGTTGCTTTTGACAAAGGCGAAGACTTGAAGGATGTGTTGTAGGTCTTGGTTATTGTTTGGTTATTGCTTGAGGACAAGCAAGTCTAAGTATGGGGTGATTTGATGTCTACTAAAATAGCCATGTTTTTGTGCACATTTTAGCTCCTTATTTGGCATACTTTACATATTTTGGGTGTGAAATATGTTGAATTTATGTAGTTTATGCTTATTTGCAAGAAATGGAGGTCTACATAAGTTTTGGTTTAATTTTACAGAATTTGGAGCCATTTCGAGACAAATCCAAGACACTGGAAACTACTCGATGTCGACAACACTTGTCGATGTCGACAAAATGACAAATCGAGAAACCAGCAGCGCCTGATCGAGAAGAGCAACTCGAGGACCACAACTTCCTCGATGTCGACAAGTCATATCGATGTCGAGAAGATCATCCAAGCCCAGTTGAGTTGGAAAGTTACTCGAGAAAGCTGAAGTCGAGAACACTTCTCGATGTCGAGGAAATATCTTGATATCGACAACATTTCGCTGGAGTCCGCGACGTTGCCAATTCTACCCGAAGTCGAATTGAGGAGTCGAGAAATCTTACACAGCAAGGAATCCGAGGTCTATCATGGATCTATCATGAAGAGAAGATTATTCATCGATGCTAAAGAAGATAGAGATTTTAGTTATTGCACTTTTATCGTTAATGTTCTATTTATCTTTTAGGTTTTATCATTAGAGTTAGATATAGTTTGCTCTCCTTAAATCGTAAGGATTGAGCCCTATAAATAAAGCCCTAGGGGCTCAGTTTTATTCATTCAATTTCAGAGATACAATTACACAAAGACGATTTAGGAGTTTAAGGTTTTTAAGGTTTTGGCAATTTACGACGGTTGATTGCCGGAATTGTAAAGGCTTTGAATTTAGTTAATGCAAGTTATTTCTTTCAAATCAATGATGTCTACAATTGCGATGAGGCGTGAGTAGTCCACCCACTTCTGGGGTTGGGGTGAGCCCAACGAAAGCCATGTCGGCAGATTAGCAATTACGGAAGGAGGTATTTTGTCGTTATCTTAATCTATTCCCTATGTGCTTCATCTTTGATTGAGAAATTGAAGAACTCATGTTGCGAAATTGGGTAGTGATTAGGATTTCTATTCGAAAGATTATAAATGCTAATTATGAAAAGGAATAGATGCAATTAGGATTATTTATCGCGAGATTTATATTCCTACTTGTCGGATTAGGTGAAAGCCTTTTCCTTTATCGATAAAGTTACCGTCTTTTATGATTTATATTCCGCTTGCATGGTAATCGTTGTCGCAAACCCTAATCTTGGAAGTTCTTTTTCATCCATCGATTTAAGTTTTCGAAAAGCATTTGCAATTTAAGTTTTAAAGTCATTGTTTTTACTCGATATCGACATATCTTGTCGACATCGACAACATTCTGCTGCCTTGCTGTTTCTACGTTTTCCTCGACTGAGAACAGGTACTCGACATCGACAAGTTTCCCGATATCGAGAACTTTTGTCGAGATCGACGAGTTTCTGCTACTGCTTTGATCGACAAGACTGATCTTCTGTCGAGTTATTTACTCGAGATCGGTAAAACTGTTGTCGACTTCTGGACGTGGGATTTCGCTTCTGCCTAGGATCCGCTGACCAGCTTCCTCAAGGATTCGAACCTGACTTGCTCTTACTACATTTGGAGGAAGTCTTGAACATTATTTGCTGGGATCCGATCGGTTTGCTTTACTTTGTTTACTTATTGTTTTGCATTCTCGATTTCCTCTTACAACAGGGTCCTCAACACAAAAGAGGATGGTAATGAAAACATCATTGGACCCTCAGGGATATGGATGAAAACAATACAACATGCAAGCAGAATGCAACATGCAAGCAGAAAACGCATAAGTAATGGCACTGGTGACCTTCCCAATATCAGTTGATCAACACAGATGGAAGAGGCAATGACTGCCAACTTCATGTGTCAATTCCAAACTGAGAGTGAGGGAAACGAAAGAGGAGGGCATGGACCACATCATAGGGCCCTCGAGTCACAGCCAGTGCAATAAGCAATGTCACAAAGCAACATGAAATCATCATTGGGCCCTCACTTCCATATACAACTCCTGTAAACATGTGAACAAGCAAAGGGGTAAGACACAAACATCATAGGGCCCTCACTGTATACATATAAATGAAACCAATACCTGCATTTCTGCTAGAAAGCAGTTCAGTAAATGCAACAAATTATTTGCACATTCATGAACACAGCCAAAGGGGTAAGCGACAACAAGTGACAGTGGAAGATGGTGTGCATTCAGTTGTGCTTTTTGGGTAAAACACAAAACTTCAGGCAAAGTATTCAAAAAAGGAAATGGAGGACACGAGCATAGGTACGACAAACAAGTACATGTTCCCCATCCATCAATGAACAACCCTAAAATCAGTAGAAGAAACCCCAAAATTGATGAACAAACCAGAAATAGCAAATGCAGAAACCCTAAAATCAAAAGCCCCAAATTATCATATGAACAAACCCTAAAATTTATGAAGATAATCAAAATCCCCAAAATCAGAAGAACATACTACCTAAGACATAAGTGCAAGAGAACGAAGACAACCCCAAAAAGAGCACCTGCATTTGCTTCAGAAGGACATCGAAAAGTGGAAGAGAACAAAGACAACGCGATGATGAGATCTCAGCAAGCCCGAAATAGCAAATACAGACACCCTAAAATGAAATCCTCAAAATGTATCAAGAAAAAAACCCTAAAATGTATCAAGAACCTCAAAATCCAGCAATATCAGTCGAACAAACCCGAAATTCGAAAAGTGCAAGAGAACAAACCCTAAAAATCGACAAGTGCAAGAGAACAAACCCTAAAATGTATGAAGAAAATCAAAGAAACCCTAAAATGCAGAAACCCTCAAATCAAAATCCCAACAATATCATATGAACAAACCCTAAAATGTATGAAGAAAATCAAAATCCCCAAAATCAGTACAACAAACCCTAAATCGACAAGTGCAGGAGAAGAAATAAAACATTGCGACACAAAAAGTCGAAGACAACAATGGTTGAGGGCGTTTTCCGATACCTGATGATGACGGCGGAGGCGGACTGGTGGTGTTCCTCGTCGGCGATTAGGGAGTCTTCACCTTCGTCTCCTTTTGCGCTCTCCAGAAATCGTGTGAGAGAAGAGTTACGAGAAGTGGGAAGTATTTATGAGGGATTGGAAGTCGAAAGGGCAAAATGGGGGGTTTCGGATTTCCCATCCAGCAAACCTTGGTGGAGGAGGGGGGAAACCCCATCCACTTCCATCCAGCAAACCTCCATAATGAAACACAGCAAACCCCATAAACACCACCACCCAAACACCGCGGCGGGATTCCCGAGGCAGAAAACCCATCCCCCAAACCCCATAAACACTACACCCAAACACAGCCTTAGCTTTATAAGGATATACTTGGCAAACCATAAGCTGGAGAATAATGCACAATCTCCGCCCAGTGGGCGTAGGGAACTGTAAACGCCATTTGGGGGGGGGGGGGGAGAGGGTTATATTCATGGTGAACCTTCTGAATCTTGTCGAATGTATTGTAATATTGTTGTTTATATAATTATGATATCTTTGTTACTGTATCTGGATGGGTTGTGACTTGCGAACATGTAGGTTTATTCAAATGTTTCATATTTTTCTAATTTAATCAATATACAAGAGTTGCTAGAGCACATCAGTTCAATATACAAGGAGGACTGACTTTCGCCCCAAAAACCCTAGATGAGTTCTGAGGAACGCGCGCCGTCGCACTTCTCATCTCCTCCTCCCCTGGCCCTCCACCCGCCCACCGTCTACCATGGTGATCTCCGTTCCGCTCCACTGCAACCGCCGAAGGCCGATCCCCTTCTTACTCCCACTTGCCCTGCCACAACTCCACTTGTACCCGCTTTGTCGAATCAATTTTTCCCAAATAGCCCCCCCAATATCTCTGCCTCCCTCAACCTGCGAAAGGTTCACTGTGGGGAGGCGGCACCCCCTGATTCGTGCTTTTGTTGGCGAGATCCGTCATCAAAGTGGTTATTTCGGCTCCTTTATAGGGCTTTATTGTGGGATGGGATCGGCCGGGTCTGGCCGGACGACAGTGATCGCCTGTCGCAGATGCGTGGGTGGGTGGTTGGGTCTCTTTCGTCTGCCTGCTGTGCGTTTCCTTCAGATCTGCTATTAAAATTCTCTGTAAGTGCTCTCTGTCTCACTAATCTTCACTCAAGTGCTATGTCTGCTTCCCCGCAATTGGATTATTTAAGGCCCCCCAAAGACAACTTGGCTAATAGCTATCTTAAGTTACCCTTTCTTCTTCATCACTGTCTTGTGGAAACTCCAGCTCGCTCTCGGCTAGGTCTGCTTTCGGTTTTGAGGCGTGTTGCCTCGATGTCCAGGGTTCCTAATGTTTTAAATTCAGTTTTTACTGCCTGTGCTTTTGCCTTTCCAAGGGTGTTGGTGCTGCTGCTCTATAATTATCTCTTTTCATATATATATTCTATGGTTTACAACCTTGTCTATTAGCAATTACCTTGCTTTGTTTATCTCTTCAAATTGCATTTGGTACTGCTGCTGCCTCTATTTTTTTGCAGGTTTGGTTGTCTACGGGATTCCCTTCATGGAGGGATTGCTTTAGCTTTGGACTTGCTCATGTACTTTCAGTGGTTCTGGGTGGCGATCTTGTTGCTGCTCGTAGAGCCTGAGCTCCTGCTGCCTGTTGCTGTTCGGTGTGGGCGCAGCTCCGGCTGGTCTCCATTTTATTGTCACCACAAACTCTCCTCTTGCTATTGGTGTATGATCTACTTGTTACAATTTTGTTTATATCAATTTGTACAAACCTTTGATTGCTACCAGCACAATGCTACTATCCCTAGAGCTTTTGGACAAAACTATCCTTTGTCTTTACAAGACACGTTCCTCTTATTATTCGAAAGAACTTGGCCTTGGATGTACTTTTGTCATGTATGGTTTAACCTTACCAATTTGAGGGATCTTTTGTATTCGTCTCTTTGGTCGATTATGATCGTTACCTTACTAATCATGGGTTTGGAATGGGAACTTTACAAAAAGTTCTACAAACTAGATAGCTACCGCTATAAATTTGTACCAACAGATACGAAAACTAGTTTCATATGAATATATGCTCTTGGAATTCGTGCGGTATTCGCAGTAGAAACTTTTGGACTAATATCGACATTTTCTGTAGAAATAATCATATTAATGTTCTCGCATTATTGGAAACAAAGACCGATAAGATACCAAAGGATAGCGTGTGGAAGAAGTGTGGGTTCTCTCACGTTGCTTTCGATCCGGCTTCGGGTTTTTCCGGAGGCATCTGTTTGCTTTGGAAAGACTTACCATCGGCCTAGGGTTCTATCGAACTTATTTCGGTTCACAACCGCTTTATCCATTTCAACTATTCAGACTACGTGTCTCACATGACGATTGCCATGATCATCATCTACGCGCCGCCAGAGGAGAAACGAAAATTGGTCTTCTGGGATTCCATCTCACTCTATTTACAAACCCTTCTCATACCTTACTGTATTATGGGAGATTTTAATGAAATCTGTTCTCCGACAGATAAGATAGGTGGAGTCAGCCCAGCTATTTCCAGATTTGTGCGTCTAAACGACTTCAAAAATAACTTCTCCTTACAGGAGATTCCCTCATTTGGGGGACAATTCACCTGGAAACGGAAAAGAGATGGGGTTGACAACTGTTTTGAGAAATTAGATCGTTTACTGATCCACACCGATGTCCTGACAATTTTCGACTCTTTAAGAACACAAATTCACCCTTTCACAAGATCTGATCATGCACCAATCTCGACGAACTTCAGTCGTAATGTTAAACCAAAGAACAGACCTTTCAAATTTGAATTAGCTTGAGCTAATCGAGCAGATTACAAAAATCTAGTCTCACAGGCTTGGCGTCTAGACACTTCAGGTTCTCATATGTTTCGCCTTGTTCAAAGGATGAAATTACTAAAGCGACTCTCCAAAGTCTGGCATAAGAAAACTTTTCTTAATATCAACAACCAAATTCAGACGGCTGGCCAAAAACTACTACAACTACAAACCTCGCTTCTTTCAAACCACAACAACAATGACCTTAAGATTCTCAAGCAATTGCTTAACAAAAGAGAAAGAATGCTCGATTTTCATCGCCGGTACTGGAGCCAACGGGCTAAGGTCAAGCACGCCAAGCTAAATGATTCCAACTCTGGATATTTCCACAAAAATCGCCTCCTCCAAGAGGGGTAGGAAAATTATCAAATCAATCACCCTACCAGGTGGTCAAGTCGCAACTGATTTTCATATTATCCAACATGAATTTGAAAGTGATTTCAAATCCCGTTTCCGTTCCTCCATGAGGAATGATCTGGACACAACTACGGACTTAAGGGTTATCCCCTCGATAGTAACACATGATGATAACGACATGCTCACAGCTCCGGTTTCTAACGCATAAATCAAAGCTGCCGTTTTCTCCATGAGCCCGGATAAGGCGCTAGGACCTGATGGGTTCTCGGCAGGTTTCTACCAGAAGTTCTGGAATACAGTTGGCCCTTCGGTTACGAAAGTTGTCAAAGCCTTTTTCTCCAGTGGAATGCTTTTAAAGCAAACAAACCATACTTTCATAACGCTGCTTCCAAAAAGGGATGATCCCACAACAGTAAACCACTATCGTCCGATTAGCTTGTGCTCCACAGTTTATAAGATAATAGCCAAGGTGATTACTGCCCGGCTAACTAAGATTTTTGAAAACTTGATACACCCCTTGCAGGGTGCCTTTAAGAAAGGTCGGTCCATCCAAGACAACATCTTGATAGCCCACGAAGATTTCCACTCCTTCTGGCTTAAACGGGGCAAGTCGGGTCTGCTTGCCTTGAAGTTGGACATGGAAAAAGCTTATGATCGGGTTGAATGGCCCTTCCTTTTTGGGGTCCTCTCAAGGTTCGGCTTTAACGATAAGTTTATCCGTTGGATCAGAGAGTGTGTTACTACAGTTTCCTATTCCGTCCTGGTTAATGATGAGCCTACAACTCTCATCGAGCCCACTCGGGGACTAAGGCAGGGCGACCCCCTGTCTTCTTTTCTGTTTATTTTGGCTTCGAAGGTCCTTGCAAGAACTCTGCAACAGGAAAGTTCGGTGAACAAAGACATGGGCTTGGTTTTCGGCAACCCGGGCATTAAGATTCCATTTTTAGCATTCGCAGACGACATCCTCATTTTCTGCAAGGCCTCCCAGTCAGCCTGTTCCTCAACTCTGGCAATTCTTGATCGTTACTGCCTCATATCGGGGCAAAAGGTCAATCTACATAAGTCTAGCTTCCAAGCTTCATCAAACACTACAACGACAACACTTAATGCTACGATAGCCGTCCTTGGCATTCCCCAGGCAAATAATTTCGACAAGTATATGGGCTGCCCTATCGTTAACGGACGAACCAACAAAGACACCTTCAACGAGGTGGTCCTTAAAACCAAGCAACAACTTACAAAGTGGAAGGCGTCTTGCCTCTCGATCGAAGGTCGGAAGGTCCTCATCAAAGCTAATCTGTGTGCCAAACCGATTTTTCTCATGTAAGCATTTTTACTTCCTTCTCACATTCACCATGAACTCGATAAGGTTTACAGACAATTTTTTTGGAACAAAAGCTCCAAAGCACCTCCGCTGATTAGTTGGGACAAAATCTGCGCCGACACATTGAAAGGTGGGTTGGGCATCCACAAAGCTGAAACAATGAATATTGCATTACAAATGAAGCTGCTATGGAAAATCCTATCCGAACCAGACAACATTTGGGTCCGCATCATCTCACAGAAATACCTAAAAGGTCAGGACGTCCTAAATTACCAAACGAAAAGTAATACTTCTTGGCAGTGGAAACGCCTAATGTCGATCAGACAACCTTTTATGAGCGCCCTTCAATGGTCTGTTGGTGATGGGCGTTCCATTGACTTCTGGACCCAGAAATGGGCTTTCGACGAAACACTCGATTCCAGGGCCCTTCAGCAAATTCCGACTGATATGTTGGGCATAAAAGTTTCATATTTCATCGACCAAGATCATCAATGGAACGAGGCGTTGGCCTTTTCTAGTTTATCCAACATCCTTTCAGTACCAGATATCCACCATCTACTAGGTATCATCCTGCCAAACAATCCTTTGAAGGATCGTATGTACTGGGGACCGAGCACTACCGGGTGGTTTTCGACTAGGTCGGCAAATTCCATGCTCTCATCTAACAAAGGCTCGCAAAATTTTGACTGCGGTTGGATCTGGGACCTGGATGTTCCGCCTAAGGTTCGTCACTTTCTCTGCAAAATCTCTCGCGACGGCCTTCCGACTTCAGAACGATTCCAAAAGTCTCATGTTGCGGTACCTACGGGGTACCAGTTTTGTAATACCACCAACGAGTCGGACAACCACATGTTCCTCCAGTGCCCTGTTACCTTCAGACTACTACGGACACTACGCATCCGTTGCCCGAACTTGTCTCAGCTCGCTATTTCCTCAGGCTCCACCTTTCCCCTAAACCAAGTCATGTTGGCGGTAGGTAACAAATTTTTCGGGCCGTTGGCCTGTGCTTGGTGGTCTATCTGGTTCTTCAGGAATCAGCTTGCATTTGACCATACGACCAATGTTTCTATTACTGAAATGGAAATTTTCTATACTACTTTTACCCAATGTTGGAAACAATCGAAACTACTTGACGCTGAGTCATCTTCAGGGGCATCACTGCCTCCTAAGGTAATCCGTCCCGTCCGTCGCTTTCCGTCAACCACGGCCAAGGGTAAGGGCCGGTGCCGTTCGGGCCTTTGGGATAAATCGTCGATGGACTGCTACAAGCTTAACTTTGACGGTTCTGTAAGAGCGGGTATTTCGGCTTCTTACGGATTCGTCATTAGGGACTGGTGCGACCGAGTGGTTGCCATGGGTCGTGACTCGTGCATCAATGTCTCAGTTGTTTTTGCCGAGAACCTCGGTCTAAACATGGGGATCCTACGGGCTAAGCAGCTGAATATCCGTAACCTCCTAATCGAGGGCGATAACCTTCTGGTTATTAAAGCTCTGCTAGGGGACTGGAAATGCCCCTGGAATATCGAGCTCCTTCAATATGATATTCTGTTAGATACTTCGTCTTTTTCTTATGTAGCTATCCGTCAAATTTTCAGGGAATCGAATGTAGTGGCTGACTATCTCGCGCGCAGTGCACATGCTTCCCCTGTCGACGCCTGCTACGACGACGATCCAGAGCTCTGTGCTCTCATCTGCAAGGATGCGTTAGGAAGAAGTTCTGCTGCGGCCGACCCGACCTAATTTTTATTCTGCGTCAAAAAAAAAAGTTCAATATACAAGGATGAGATTCACTGCAACCCTAGTATATAGACACAAACACACATATTCTTAAAACAGAAAAGTTTTATCCTATATGTCATATTTTTCCTTTAATTATTTTCTTCTTCTTTCATTTATCTCCTTAAATCAATCACATTTTTTATTTTATTTTTAATAGATTTAATAAATATCTACACATATATTTTTAATAATAAAGTTATAATGATATTTTTTTTTACTAACTAATAAAAGTTATTTAAAATATCTATATCTATATATGCTACTTTAAATGAGATTTAAAAAAAAATAAAATTATTTCTAAGATACGTTTATGGTAATGGTTTTTATGATTTTTATCCTAATTTTATTAATATTTTATAATATTATTAAGATTATATTTTAAGAAATTGTGTCATGACGCAAGGTTGTATTACTGACTGTTTAAATCACAAATTTAAGGTTTTTCCTACCATAGGTTAGGAAGGTCATCCTATCAAAACCTCTATCTTAGAAGTGGTCAATAATTGAAGCAAGAAATTCGATTAGTTGGGGTTGATGTCAAAATTATTGAATTCAACAAAATTGAAGGATCACTATTGAAACAACAATGAAACTAACAAAACAGAACTAACTGGTTCGAGAGTCCCGATCAAAAACATGCGCATCGACCTCAGGAAAAGTATCAAGAAATACAAACAACAAAATCACTCGTCTTATCGAAAGACCCCGCTAGACTCTAGGTCGCTTAATCCAATTTGAAACCGTCTCTCTCATAGATGCTCCAGTTTATGTCAATCACGCTCAAAGAATATGAGTCGGTGCCAACGCAACACCATTCGTAAGCTCCCGCTCAAAGATTTGAAGCTTCAATTGAAGGGATTTGCAAGGAGACCTTAATTCGTTTCTTTCTAAATCAGAGGAAACACACATTTTCAAGGTTTGATTTTTTTTCCTCCCTGTCTCTTTCTCTTTTCCGTTTCTTTCTAAATCAGAGGAAACAAGCTAGGATAAGGTATTTATATACGGAGAATTATGGATGAAGCCATTGATTTCATCTTTCCGTTACTTTCTTTAGGTTTCTTTCTAAATCAGAGGAAACAAGCTGGGATTTTCCATTTCATTTGTATTTGCAATTAATTGTTTTCATTACAAGGTATTTATATACGGAGAATTATGGATTGAAGCCATTGATTTCATTTTCAGGAAGATGAAGGAGCTTCGGAGGTTATTTTCGATGGTCTCAATGACCGGGGGTTGTGTGTCTATACACAGATGCCCTCTAAGGGCAACATATAAGTATGATATATTTTTCCATCCTAAAACTAATTGACAATAGGAAGAGTAGCTCACCGACTTATATAGTAGGCTTGGTTTGTTCAAACATTCGATATGGGATAATTTTTTATCCTTCACATCTCAACACGAGCCTACAAGTGCAATGAGAATTGTCTCATCAAATTGACACTTGGATAACTAGTAATGGATATCATCTCATTCTCTTTTTAGCTAACCCAAAAACCATCTTTGATACCATATCAAATTTCGACTCGGACCAATGACTGGGGGTTTGTGTGCATGTGTGCTCTAAACCCAACACAAAAACACAGGGAGGTTCCAAAACTCCGGTGAAAGAGCGTTGAGCTTCTCCTTTGTTGATTGATGTGAAGAGACCAAATAGAGTCCCACATTAGTAATCTAGTGTTACTCCTCCTATTGTCAAATGAACTTTTGAGGGTCTTACGTACAAGCATCATTCACAATTCAATTTATAAAAAAACAAAACAAATTGATCGAGGGTCTTACAAGAATCTCCAAACATTACTGTGATGCTGCAACTTGCACATCCAATTCATCAAGAGTCTGTTTGATATGCATGAAAAACTTAGATCGTTGTGTCTCCTTCTTTTCAAGGAATTGCGAGTGGCTTACATCTTGACCATCCATAGTGTGTTGAAAATATGTAATAATCTTGATGCCATCTCTCATCTCTTTCATCACAACTCTACATGATGGCTCAAAAAACTCCCTTTGTCCACGTCCATTTACAAACCTACAAACAAACCACCAAACAAACAAAAATGTAAAGATGGAATACCTATATATAATTGAAATACATATTGAAGTGTTGAACAATACATGTCTTTAATTCAAAGTTTTTGAACTATAGTGTCATGATAGAGAGGAAAGATTTGAGAACAAGAACACACATTTAATATAGTTAACCGACAATTTGCGTTATGCGTAATCCACGACAGAAGGAGAACTAATTTTACCAGGAGACAAATAGGATTTCAAATCATACAAAGCAAATTGTAGTTAGAGGGCTGTTGTTCGATGGCTCTGCCCCCAAACCCCCGCTGGTTATCGATCAACAAACAGATTCAAAGCATATCAACACATGAATATTTTTATCTTCTTGTATGTGTTTCGATTAGGAATTAACAATTTCATCATTTTATCGATCAATTAACTTCAAGTAATAGCATCTACAACAAGTCAACAACCTACAACATGAATCATCGACCCAATTCCAAGGGGAGCCAAGTTTGTGGTGCTTAGATGTAGGCAATCTTTCCTCACACGTTATTCTAGATGGATCCAAGCTAGCGTTCCCTAGTGGCTACTTATAGGATTCAAACCTAACACCTCAAAAGGGGATACTAGCCAAGTTTGTTTCGGTGCAATTCATCTGCTCCAAAATCTCGCCCTGAATCCCCGTCCCACAAAATTATTATATCATTAAATTAATATTAAAAAATTAAAAAAAATATATTTAATTTCTACATACTTATTATAATATATTTAAAAAAAACTTAAAAAATCAACTTACAAAAATTATAATAATTCATAAGAGATAGAAAGATTTTTTTAAAGTTTTTAAAAGATGCGAATTGACTATATATATATTTTTTTAAAATTGTAATTCAATATTCTAAGATCTTTTTTTCAAATATGTTATAATCCGTATGTAGAAACTAAATATATTTTTAATTTTTTTTAATATTAATTTAATAGTAAAATAATTTTGTGGGACGGGAATTTGGGGCGGGGTTTTGGGGCAGAAGATTTGCCCCGAGTTTGTGGTGCTCGGATGTGAGCAACCATGAGATTTTAAAATAAATAGCATCTTAAAACTTGAAATAAATATATGAAAAGGTAATCTGGAAAGATAGTGCAAATAGTAATCTTAAACTTACGATTTAATTTTTGTTTCTAGAAGTTGTATCTTAATCGCTTTTGTGGATGATTGAAGAACAACTTCTATGACATCTTTCGGATCAAGTTTTCCCTCAAGGTTGACAATAATTTTGGTTGCTAAATCTGAATTGGGGATCACCATTTTCTCTTTTGTTCCTACTTTCAAACAAGTTGTTGTCATGACATTAATATGTTTCACCTCCACCTGAAACCAAAGAGAGTACAAATTTATAGAGTTATACATCAAAATCTTAAATTTGGAAAAGTTAATCAAAGTACAAGTAGTTGATCACCTCAACTCCATCAATGACACATCGATCACCTATATTAAATGGATGAGTAACGAATGCGAAGATGAATCCTTGGAAGAAAGTTTTGCAAGTATCTCCAAACAAAAAAGTGAATGCCAGAAATGGCGATCCAATCACTACGAGCACTTTTAGTGTTGCTAGTTCAGTGACAAGTAGCCATAATAGGAAGACCGCAACGATTAGACACCATGATAGAATGAAATCCAAGACTCTCGTCATTGCAAAGAAATCGACTAGTGTCTGTCCTAGAGCCACACAACTTTTGTGAGTATCCACCTATACAAGATAAATGTAAGATGGATTAGTTCAGGGGCGGAGCCAGAAAGTTTTGAGCGGGGGGTCACCATAGTAGTCGACAATAAGATCGAGAAAAAAAATCGCAAAACACAACGTGATCGATAGTACAAACTAGTGTCAACCTATGATTTCGAAAATACTACAAATATATAAAACGAAAACAAGGATAAAAAATGAAAAATAAAGATATAAAACGCAATATATAAATAAACATTGCATTATTAACATGTAATAATGTATAACTAGATATAAAAAATTTTAACTTGCGTAACTTCTTACCATATTCTCAAAATAAATAATATAACTTATGGTTTCGAAGCTCTCGAGATGAATTATAATATGTGAGTGTCAATTTAAGTAAAATATTAAAGTATTATAGTATATTGAAATAAAACTAAAGTGCTGATGTAATTTTCAAACATTCATAACTTTTTACTCAGATGTCGGATTAGAGCGTATTATATATCAAACCGAAGCTATCGACGAGGAGAATACACCTAGATAATTTGTCAGATGAGGAGGGGGCCACGTGACCCCATAGGACCCCCCTAGCTTCGCCCCTGGATTAGCTTACAAACATAAAGCATATACTTTCTCATCAAATAATTAGAACATGCATGTCATTTTACAGAAAATTTAGATAGTCGCCATGGCAAAACGCTGTGAATGGATTTATACAAGAACATACTTACTTACCACCCAGTTCTCAAAGGGTACTTCATTAATCTGCTTCGACGGGTACTCCGCTTTCAGCTCTTCTTGTAAGAGTTCTGCTGCGCTTTGTTTACGCGCCACCAGCTTTAGGATTTCTTTCTCTGTCAAGTACTTCTTATTCCTATTCATGAGATCATAATAAATATGTAAATGTGAATTTCCTCCACAATAATTATTAGTAGATAATTAAACAAATTTGTTAAAACCAATCAAAATAGTGTAAGGAGTATATGATCGATCACGTACCGTGTCTTTCGTCGATACACATGAAGGATGTCGAGAATTTGTTTGTCCTCGTCCTTGCTCAATGGATCTTTTGCAAGATTTATGAGCGATTTAGTGAGGTACTTAACTGTGTTGAAAGGAACGTCTGGTGACAATTTTATACGATCTTGAATGTTGCGTATAAAAGTAGATCTAAATGCAACAGAGACTCTTGTGTTTTCTGCAGCATTCTCCGGGCATTGGGGCGCATTCTGTGGGAATGAAGTCTATCCATTTGCGTTCACTTTTGTTGTACTTGTACTTCCAAGGTAGCAAGTCACGGTACACCTTGCCTTCAAGGATAAGGTTGAGGAAGAAAAGGCGGAATGCAGCCATGAGGACCCTGCCTTTGAATCTTTCGTAGATTGCGTTTGCTTTCCTCCGTAGCAACATCGTGCTTTTCACGACCCACAGAAACGCCCCTACAACCACCATCCCCAAAGTCGTGGTGATGTACTTATCGACACCAGGCCAGCGTGGAGCTATGCTTTGATGCAGTGGAAAGTAAAGCATCCATATTAGGAAAACGGATAGGAAATAGAGAAATGACGCAATGCTGCGTCCTAAGCCCCGCAAGATATACCATCCAGCATTCATAGGATTCACCACTTTGTACTTAATCGTAAACAAGTTGATGTATCCCCAGACAAGGACAGAGATGTAAGGATAGCCAGCGGAGAGAAGGAAAGCAAGCATGGACAACTTCCAGTGAATCACTCCCAAAAAGGTTGCATTCTTCATGCTACCAAGGTGTTGGCTTACCAAAAGCCACACTAGAAGAATACCCGCTACCCAAATAGTTGTTTCTTTAGTAACAACCACGATCACGTCTGATGCCGTCCTATTATAATGGAATTGGTTGGAATAGATTCCTACGGTTGACCTAATGGGACTCCTTTGGCCTGACGGATTGTTGTGTCGTCTGGTTCGTAACCAGCGGTAGCTAGGGTCGTATAACTAATACAAACCAACAATCACGAACGAAAATGATGAATGGGTAAAGAAACATAAATACAAATAGGAACATAAAGGTGGCGGGAGTTTTAATCGCAGAGTAGAATGCTGAAAAGGGATTACTAATCCTGCTGGTGGTGGAGTCGGTAGCTGCTTCTTGATTCGCGGCAGCACCTCTGTTCTCGCCACCTTGGTTGTCACTGAGCGCCGTTGAGGTGGTGGAGCTGGTGATTGTCGCCGGCAACACTGATGAGGAATTGTCAGGGGGATTCTCAACATCTCTCAACTGCTCACTGGTATGGGGATCCGATGATGCCATTGGATTCTACGTTTGGCACTGATCAATTAATTTCCATATATATATATATATATATATATATATATATATATATATATATATATATATATATATATATATATATATATATATATATATATATATATATATAGGGGTTGATTCCGGAGTATTCACCCCTTATTGTGTATCAAGTACTCAAATCTAGGCCCTTGATTAAAGGAAATGGGTGGTTGAGATTAGAAGGTAATTTTACACTTTTTTTTAATTGAAAAAATGGTGGGACCCACGTTTTTTCTTTACAACTTGCTGAATTGGGGCGTGTGTGATGCACTCTCTTAACATTATTCGATGGTATATCTGGATTATTAGATCGTATCGACGGATTATGCGATGGTATATCTGGATTATTCGATCGTATCGACGGATTATGCGATGATATATCTAGATTATTCGATCGTATCGACGGATTATGCGATGGTATCGATGGATTATTCTAATTGGCTACCGCCTTGAAAACACCCTAAACTTTTAACTAATAATTATTCGATGATATCGCTTGATTATTCAATGATATCGCTTGATTATTCGATGATATCGCTTGATTATTCGATGATGTTACAATATTATTCGCTTGTCATTTTAACAAATAACTAAATATTATTCGATGGAATCGCTGGATTATTCAATGGTATCACATGATCCATACTCTCTCTCTCTATATATATATAGATCGACGTACTATATGTACGTGTTAACGGTGTTTGATTATGGGGCCGGCCACCTATCAATTGTTGGGAAAACTAATTAAAATAACGGGATATGTTAAAAAAATATCCTTAACTTTCCAATTTAATAAAAATATTCCGACTTTCTGGATTTTTTTTACAACACCACATACGTGGAAGTTTTTTTTACAAATTAACACGAAAATTGAGTTTTCTTGAACAGTTTCCTTAGGCAAAAAAATAAAACGATAACAAATTAAACCCGAAAAACGAAATTGATTCAACCAAGCAACTAATCCGGTCAAAATTGCCTCAAATCAACACAACATGACTATTTCTAACACCAAACCAACAACAAAACTAAACCGACAAGAACAGCAAAAACGAGGGAAAAAAATAAAACTTACCCAACCAAGTCCGTGAACGAATCAGAGGTGAAGAAGATGTGTGACAGACAACTGAAGATAGTCGACCACGAGGGAGGAAGACTGACATTGAAGAGGAACCCTGAGCTACCCGGAAGACCTAAAAGCCAATTCAAGAGGCAACCACGGAAGAAGATATGAGGGAGGAAAAGACGTTGAGTATGAACCCGGTCAAGCTCTTTATTTTTTTCCTAAGGACACTGTTTAAGAAAACTCTTGTAAAAAAATCCATGTAAGCTGTCTTGTCAGCATTTTTTACTCGTGAAAAAACTTGTGGTAATATATTACCACTACCCTAAAAGGTTGGGATATTTTTATTATATTTGAAAGTTGAGAACATATTTTTACGATTTTGAATGTGGAGGATTTTAATTAGTTTTCCCATTAAACAAGCAAGTAGCTGGGTAGTTGTAATTTTTGACCTACAACGCGTTCCAAGTCAATGCATTGTCACTACATGGCCATATATTGCGAATAGGTGTATCGATAATTAAGGTGCCCTACCACAAGCCACTCATATCTACTCGTATTAGTCGTATATACATATTGAAAATGTAAATGTAGTCGTATATACATATATTCAAACAATACACACTCATGTACATATATTCAAACAAATTGATTGGATTTTTTGTTTTTGTCATGATGACAAATAACTCACCATAGCACTCGAGCATGTGACCCAACCGACAAGAGACAGAGATCGAACACGAGACCTCCTTACCACCCTCCTTGCTCCACATCACTGGCCACCCCGACTGGGGCAAAACTAAGGTAGGGTAAATTTTTTTAAGTAACTGGTGGTCCCACCGCTTCGCGGCTCCATACCCCAGAAACCCGACTTTAGCTTGATTTTTCAATACTCAAGTATGTATATAACCCTTATCGTGTACGCAGAAATTATTCGTCTATTTTCTCAGGATCATTTTCTATTTTCAAATGATTATTCATCTATAATTATGTAATTATTCGTCAATACAAATAGTGTAAAAAATGTAAATTTTATTCTACGAATAATTGCCCAATATCACCGAATAATTTCAATCTCACGAATAATCTCCCAATACCAACGAATAATCAAAAGTTACTTTTAATCTCATCAGTTGATCTTCTTAATTCAATGACCCAGATTTGTTAACATGATATATAATAAGGGTTGTGTGCATATGATCTATTGTCTATAAATATATTATTAATTTTCTTTTTCAAATTAATATTTCATTCCTTCATAAATAGATGTAATTTAACTTATTGACATTAATTTGACCTATTGTTTAAGGAGTTAAAAATTATATAAAATATTAACTTTTTTTTATATATAATTTTATACTTATTAGTAATGAGTGTAAAATTATTTTCAAAATAAAAAAATTAATATTTAATATAGTTTTTTTAGCTAATTCATTAAAACATATGATAAAAAGTAAAAAAAAATCTAATTCTGAACGGTTGTAATACTTATTAGTAAGTCTACTATGTCGAACAATCAACAGATGGGAGTAAGAAAAGGAAACAAGGAAAAAACAAAAGTGAGATAGTGAGAGATGAGTATTCCGGCGACTCCTCCAATCAACTGTGGGAGCTCCAGGCCTCCGGATAAACCACCCGATGAACCCTGCTCTTAGAAGGATATGGTGATGGGGGAAGCCAATACGCGAAGGAATCTGATTGCCCCTAAATTGCTTGAGAAAAAGGTTACGGTTTCCTTCCCTAATGGCGAGGAGGGGGATCCCGTCATCAACATTGCCCATGAGGTTATGGAGGTGTTAGCTTCAGCATGGAAATCGTCGGTGATTGTGAAGCTTCTTGGTAGGTTTGTGCCATATAACGTCATGAAGAAGAAGCTGAGAGAGCTCTGGAGACCCACGGGCAAGATTTTCCTGGCATACCTCCCGAATGGGTACTACGTAGCTCGCTTTGATAACGACTACGATTATTGTGATGCCCTAACTGGAGGGTCGTGGATGATTTTTGGGCACTATCTCATCACGAAGGGTTGAAGCCCTGACTTCAATCCGGAGAAGGATATCATCACGACATCGCCAACGTGGGCTAGAATTGCGAAGCTGCCTATTATGTTCTATGAGGAGGAGGTTAGGTGAAAGATTGCGTCAGGAGTACGTAGGGGTGCCAATTAAGGTTGATAATAGGACACTCTTCTCCAGTCGTGGAAGATACACTCGTGTGTGTGTTGAGGTTGACCTTCTCAACCCCTCAAAGGGACAATTACCATCAATGACTGCCTTTACTTCTTAGAGTATGAAGGGCTCCATCGGATCTGCTTCAAATGTGGTAGATATGGCCATATTGCTATGCAATGCCCGAAGGAGAGTCCAACCGTTAAACCGACTAGTAGTGCTAATCTCAATCAGGAACAGTCGGAGAATAGTGTCGATGCCCAGATGAGCATGGAGGATACTATTGGTAGCAAGATGGAGGATAAGGAGGGGGATGGAATCGGATGCTATGGGCCATGGATGGATGCACCTCGCCGACATAAATCAGAGAAAGGTAACAAGCAAGGTCGTCGAAGTTTCCACGGGAGAAGTTAATGGTAGCCGAAACGTACAACCTAATCATGGAAACAGTTTTAGCGTTTTGGAAGTTGATCCCGAGATGGGCGGGGAGGTGAGTAATGGCAACGATGGTTATGGAAAGATGGATAAAGGGAAAGGAGTCCGTACGACAGTTACGAATACGGGGATCCTGAAATCATCGAGTGGAGATATGATTGACCAACAGACAGTTAATTTCAATGCAAAGGCCATGGTCACAATTGAGAAGCCTGCTAGAAGAGTGAATAAAAAGGCCAATAATAAGAAAGATGGGCCCAAGACTAACATGCCTAATGGGGGCAATAGCCTAGACCCGGTGAAAAGAAGACCCGGGGAAATTTGGAAATGTTGATCAGTTTGATAAGGTAGAAGACACGATGATGATGGACGCTGTGACACACGGTGGCGCGACGATTCTCCGGGATTCCAGGGATCCCGAGATTCCAGGGGAGGTTAGGAACAAACAACCTCTTGAGATGCTTACTGCCAGACCTGATGGTAACAACTCGGGGCCTGGTGCCGAGGGAGGGGGATTTGCAATGGTAGAGGACAGAACATGAAGGAGAGAATCCGAAGACAGTTCGGCTAACAAAAACTCAAGTTTATGATGAACTGCATCATATGGAATTGCTGCGGAGCAGGTAGCGACGGGTTCCACAGAGCTATTAAGTACCTGAGTAGAAGGCATAAGGTTGATGTTTTGGCTATTCTTGAACCGAAAATCTCCGGGGACAATGCTAAGTGTGTTCTTGATCGACTCAGTTGCTCAAATAGGGACATTATTGAGGTAGATGGGTTTTGTGGGGGAATTTGGTTACTCTGGCAGCATGAAAGGGTGGACCTGACGGTTGTAAACAACCATGAGAGATTTATTGTCACTCGAATAACTATGGCAACGCGTAGCTTGCACTTAGTTTTGGTCTATGCTTATCCGAATATTCAAGAAAGAAGGAGTTTTGGGGACTCAATGGAAGAGGTTACAAACAGTATTGAAGGGCCGCTCTTCGTCGGAAGAGATTTTAATTGTGTGATGTGTAGCTGGGAAAGGAATGATCTGAGTGCGGGACTCTCCCCTAATTCAGATAGATTTCGAAACTGGATGGAGGGTGCAGACATGATTGACATGGGCTATAATGGCTCACCATTTACCTAGGATAAAGGTTGTTCCCCGACCACATACAAGGCTAGCAGGATTGATCGCTTTATCGCAAATTCTGAGGGTAGACTCGGTTGGCCGGATGCGACTATTAGACACTTGTTTATATATGTTCTGCTCTGATCATTGCCCGCTGCTACTTGAGCTGTCTCCTTCAAGAAGAGTGAAGAGAGAGAGGAGGCACTTTTGAAAGCCGCTTGGATCACGCATCCTCAATTCCCACAGCTTATACACGACCCGTGGGACAAGATGAGCGGGGCCCCAGCCGCCCTTTGTAAACATCGGGACATCCTGTTGAAGTGGAACAAGGAGACTTTCGGTAAGATATTTGAAAGGAAGCCTTGGCTTGAATCCCTGATTAGTGAGATTCAAATGAGGCTTTCTGATCAAGTTATGCCGGAGTTGCTTAAATCTGAGGAGGAAGCCCAAACCGAACTGGCCAAGACGCTTGAGCAAGAGGAGATTTTGTGGTTCCAAAAGTCGAGTGAGCAGTGGCTTTGCGTGGGTGACCGTAACACTACCTTCTTTCACTTGTCCACGGTTGTCCAGCGACAGAGGAATAAAATTGATATGCTAAGGGATGAGTAGGGCGAGGCAGTCACCGACACAAAACTTATCGAAGATATGGTTGTTAGGTTCTTCCAGGACCTTTTCAATAGTCCTTCCGAGGAGACTGGGTCTGGACAGCTTAAGCCTGGGAATTTCCCGCTGTTGTCGGAGGAGGAATGGGATGGTATCTCCACCCCAGTTATGGATGCGGAAATCACCCGGGATGTCCATGAGATGGGTGCTTTCAAAGCTTCGGCCTTGAATGGCTTCCAAGCGGTCTTCTTCCAAAAGTGTTGGAGAGACGTGGGGGACTTTGTAAAGAATTGTGCGCTTGGGTTTTTTTTGCCTCAAACGCAATGTCGGAGCAGCTGAATGACACCTTGATTGTACTGATTGCGAAAGTAACTAAGCCGGAAGCCGTCAGCCAGTTCCGGCCAATTAGTCTTTGTAATGTTATGTATAAGATCATTACGAAGGTTTTAGTGAATAGGATGAGACCCATCCTTTCGTCCCTCATTAGCCCTATGCAGGGTAGCTTTCTCCCAGGGAGGCTTATAATGACCAACGTGGTTGTGATGCAAGAACTAGTTCATTCCATGACGAAGAAGAGGGGAAGGAAAGGTTGGATGATTCTCAAGATTGATCTTGAGAATGCCTACGATCATCTAGGGATGGAGAATAGATAGCCTGGCTAAGCCTGTTCATTCTGTGCATTGAAAGGCTTAGCCAGGCTATCTTCAAGGCGGTTGAGGATGGAGAATAGATACCGGCAAGGTATACTAGGGAATGGCTTGATATTTCTCACGTGTTATTTGCAGCTTAGGGTAATCCAAAAGGTTCTGGATGTGTTTTGTAGCGCCTCAGGCCAACGAGTGAGCATTGCCAAATCTAAGTTATTTGTGTTGCCAAATGTGGGGCAAGAAGTGGTTTCCGACCTCAAGCTTGAATGTGGTTTTTAGGTGACGGAGGACCTAGGGAGCTATCTTGGAATGTCGGTGCTCCATAAGCGTGCAAACAGAAATACCTTCACGTCGTTGATTGGCAAAATCATGTCTAGGCTTACTAGTCGGAAGGGGAGATATTTAAGCCTAGTAGGGAGAGTCACGCTCGCTAAATCTGTCTTAAACTCGATTCTGGTCTATACCATGGCTTCGGTGTTGCTCCCGTCAGATACATGTGATAACATTGATCAGATTTGTAGAAATTTTATATGGAATGGGTGTGAGGAGGGAAGACGGCTCCATCTTGTCAATTGGAATGCGATCTGCGAGCCTAAGAACATTGGAGGTTTGGGAGTTCGGACAATGAAGGATCTTAATTTGGCTGTGGTTGAGAAACTCAAGTGGAAGTTCCTTAATAGCATAGAAGGTGAGGTGTGGGGTGATATCCTCTGCACTAAGTACACCCGGACCATCTCGAGTGGGGTGACAAGGACATCGCACATATGGACGAGCATGCTCAAGAGCTCGAGCTTGGTTGTCGTCGATGGTGTGAGATGGATAATAGGGAATGGGAAGTCTGTTCGTTTCTGGGCAGACCGTTGGATGGGAGAGGGTTGGCTATGTGAGGTGGCGAGCGTCACCCTTAATGCGGAGGCCGGTGCAAGAATTGTCCGCTCTTAGTGGATTGATGGCAAGGGTTGAAATTGGGATGCTCTGCAGCCGATCCTGCCTACCACTGTCCTGATGAAGTTAGCGGCCATTGGAGTTGATGAGATCGATGAAGCCGAGGATCGGATAAGCTGGAAGGCCACGCCGGATGGGAACTATTCCATCAAATCGGCCTATGAGCTCATGCGAGGTTGCCGGGAAGTGAGCTTTAATGATTGCCAGGTGTTCAAGAAGATTTGGGTGCTTAAGGTGCCTAAAAGAGTCTAATGCTTCCTATGGTTAGTAATCCGAGGGGCTATTCTAACTAATGAGGAAAGATGTTGACGACACCTATCGATTGACCCCGGATGCGATAAGTACCCATATCATGTGGAATCCCTCTTGCATCTATTCAGAGATTGTCGGAAGATCGATGGCTTATGGGAAGCGCTGGTGGGCCCGACAAATAGCTCAGAGTTTTTCTCGGTGCCATTCGATGTCTGGGTGTGGGGGAATCTCCTTAACACGCAGCAGATCAGCAATGGGATTGACTGGGCAAGTTTGTTCGCGTTAGCGCTATGGTGGATCTGGCGTTGGCGTAATGACAGCACCTTCAATGGCAAGGCGTGTGTTGTTGATCAGAATACCTTCATTCGGAATAGAGCAGGGGAGTATGTGCAGACCTGGAAATCTGAGGGCCGACAGAGTGGTCCAAAGGAAAAGCAACAGGTTGATATCGCTTGGGAGAAGCCTCCGGTCGGGTGGGTGAAACTGAACTCGGATGGGGCTATTGCTGCTGATGGAACTGCGGATGTCAGGGGCGCCATTCGAGATAAGGAAGGTCGGTGGGTGACTGGTTATGTGCGGTACGTTGGTTGCTGTACAGTTCCGGCGACGGAGCTCTAGGGGCTGCTTGATGGCATGCGGTTAGCGTGGGAACGAGGTTGTATGAAGGTGATGGTTGAAGCCGACTTCAAGCTTGCTATATGCCTTATTAAGAAGGGCACCCAGGAATGTCATCCACTATCTAGCCTGGTACGTCAATGCCAGAGCTTTCTTGCCCGGGATTGGGATACCCAGGTGAGGCATGTCTATAGGGAAGCGAACTTTATCGCCGACTCCCTCGCATCCATGGCTCTTTCTTGTCCTCTTGGTTTTCATGAAATTGTTGTTCCATCGACTACGATGTCTGATCTTGTCTCTGAGGATATTAGGGAAAGGACTACTCCCCGTCTTTTGCCTGTGTAGCCTGGGTTCGCTCGTTTATTGAGAGCTACGCTCTCACTTTTTAACCAAAGAAAACAGATGGGAGTAACTCTATTGTATTTGTAAGTGCGATTCAAGTAATAGCTCAAGTTATTCCAGATTGCAATTTAGGCGACAAATATAATTTCATTTGCCGCTTGATATGCATGAGTCCAGGTAACGACATAAGGGACTTCATTGATCACTCATACCAGGTCCAAGGATGTCCCTCCTTGAGGTTCCATTCATGCAACCAACGTCAGGTGACCAACGTTGATGTCATCACCAAAAGTATGCGCAATACAAACCCTTTAGGCGACGAACATATTCTCAAAGTTGGTCATTTGAATGAGGGACAAATTGACTAAACCAACTTGGAACTCAAGCGACGGATTAAGATAACATGTTCGTTGCTTGAATGAGTACTAATTTGTTTCGGTTTGTGAGGCTACAAAGAAATCTCCATGTTCGTGGTATGAATGAGAACCAAAGGGGCTCATTTAAATATCCAACTCAAGCGATGGAGATATTCGTCTCGTTAGTAAAGGGTTGTTATATGAGAGCTCAACGGCTCGAGCTCGGCTCGAAAAAAGCTCGACTCGAGCTCGTTCACTGACTTAAACAAGTCGAGTCTGAACATAACTTTAAGCTCGGTTCAAAGCTCGGTCCGTTCGATTTAAGTTCGAATAGCTCAAATTCATGGAATTTCTAAATTTTCCTTTAAGTTAGTATGTTATAACCAAGTAGTATTGTTTAAAGCTCGAAAAAATTAAGCTCGGCTCGAGCTCGTTCATTTACTAGCTAAAACAAGTCGAGCTTGAGCAAAAAAAAAAGCTCGTTTAAAAATTGGGCTCGGCTCGGCTCGAACTCCCTTAACAAATTAATCAAGCTTGACATGTCAAGCTCGACTCGTTCGGCTCGAATAACACACCCCTACTCGTTAGTTGTAATTTTTTCCACAAATATGAACACACTGACTTAACCTAGAACGCGTTCCAAGTCAATGCATTGTCACTACATGGCCATGAATGAAACAACAAGTTCTCAGTGATTCACAAGCTATTGATATACTCATAAGTCATAATACATATATTCAAACTAATTGATTGGATTTGATTTGAGTTAATAAGGGGACCATTCCGGGTTTCTTTTACGAGATATATATATACGTATTCATCTATTTTTTCATGATTATTCGTATTACGAGAGAAAGAGAGAAAAATGTGGAAGAAGAAAAACTGAACTCAAATGTATTGAAACCAATTACAAGAGTATTTATACAACTTGCTGAGCAAGTACTCCACACCACTATTTCAACTGAATTTTGTAATTTCAACAACTAAAACAAAATAACCACAAATCAATTACTCTCAACAGCCCCCCTCAAGCTGGAGATTGGTACAATCCAAGCTTGGAGACAATGTACTGGTGTTGTGGTGTGGGAAGAACCTTGGTGAACACATCAGCCAACTGTTCAGAAGAAGGCACATAAGCAAGCTCTAGCAAACCACTCATCACTTTGTCCCGTGTGAAATGGCAATCGACTTCTATGTGTTTAGTGCGTTCGTGAAAAACAAGATTATTTGCAATCTGCATTGCTGAATGGTTATCACAGAAAAGGGTGTCAGGTTGGACTAAATCAACACCAAGTTCAAGCAAAAGGCGTACAAGCCATGTGACTTCAGTTGCAGCATTGGCCATTGCACGATACTCTGATTCTGAAGAGCTGCGGGATACCACAATTTGCTTTTTGGACTTCCAACTTATAGGAGAAGAGCCAAGAAGGAGAATAAAACCTGTGACAGAGCGTCGTGTCATTAGGCAAGCAGCCCAATCAGAGTCGGAAAAAGCTTTAAGCAATGGAGCTTCACAGCTATTAAGAAGAATTCCTCTACCAACTGATTGCTTGACATACCGAAGGGTATGAAGAAGTGCATCCCAATGAGGAGTACGAGGACTCTGCATGAATTGGCTTAGAGTCTGAACTGCATAACTCAAGTCAGGTCTGGTGTTTGTAAGGTAATTGAGTTTGCCAATTAGAGTCCTATAAGAGAAGGGATCAAGCAAAGGATCTCCATCTGTTGAATTAAACTTGAGGTGCAAAGGTAAGGGAGTAGTGGCAGGCTTATCCAGGCAAGATGAAACTGCAGCAAGCAAATCAGAGGTGAACTTGGATTGAGTCAAGGCAACCCCAGATGGGAGATAGGAGACTTCAATCCCCAGAAAGTAGTGTAGGCGACCCAAATCCTTGATGCTGAAGGTTCTGTCAAGAAACATCTTAAGGTTCTGAATCTCAGAATGATCAGTTCCTGTGATGACAATGTCATCTACATAAACAGCAAGAACAGTGAGGAGGCCAAAGCGTCTCTTGATGAACAAAGAATAGTCGTTCTTGGACTGAACAAATTGAAGAGATAAGAATGCAGATGTGAGCTTATGAAACCATTGCCTTGATGCCTGCTTGAGACCATATAAAGACTTTTTAAGTTTGCAAACCAAATTCAAAGGATTTGGAAGACCCTCAGGCATGACCATATAAACATCCTCATGGAGATCACCATGGAGGAAGGCATTATTCACGTCTAGTTGATGGAGATCCCACTTCCTTGAAGCAGCAACAACAACAATAGTCCTGATGGTTGTCATCTTCACCACAGGAGAAAATGTATCATGGAAATCAATGCCTTCCTTTTGTGTGAATCCTTTAGCTACTAATTGAGCTTTATACCTTTCAAGGCTCCCATCAGATTTAAGTTTGACTTTAAAGACCCATCTACACCCAACTGGTGTCTTTCCATGAGGCAAAGGTACCACCTCCCAAGTGCCATTGGCCTGCAAAGCTTCTACTTCTTTCTTCATAGCAGAAATCCAATTAGGATGCAGTGATGCTACTTTGTAGGATGTAGGTTCAAGGTGAGAAGAAATGTGGCTTAAGAAAGCAAAATGAGAGTTAGGTAAAGAAAAAGGAGAAGCAACATTGTGAGATGGAGAGATTTCAGAACTAAAGGAACAAACATAATCATTCAAGTAAGAGGGAACATGATGTGTTCTTGTTGACTTTCTTACTGAAATTGTAGCATCAGTAGCCTGAACAGAAGGTAGATCATCAAGAAAATGATCAAGAGGCTGATCAGGAGGGTTGATTGAGGGTGCAGGATCAGGAGTAGCAATGGGAGTAAAAATAAAATCATAAGGCTGATCCTGCAATGTGGGTAAAGTGGTTGGGGCAACAGGTGGTTTGAGGTGAAAAGGAAAATGAGACTCATGGAACACAATGTCTCTGGTGTGGTAAATCTGTTTGGTTTTGATGTCTAATGCCTTGTAACCTTTCTTACCAAAGGAGTATCCAATAAAGACACAAGGTATAGCTCGTGGAAGAAATTTATCAGTGGATTTAGGCAAAGAAGAAACAAAACACAAACAGCCAAATGCTTTGAGAAAGGAATAGTCGGGTTGTGAATGAAATAACCTGAAAAAAGGGGTATCAAATTTAAGAGAAGGTAAAGGAGTCCTATTGATGAGAAATGTTGCAGTGAGAATGCATTCTCCCCAATAGGATATAGGTAGATTGGACTGAAATAAAAGGGCACGAGCTACCTCAAGAAGGTGTTTGTGTTTTCTCTCAACAATGCCGTTCTGTTGAGGGGTATAAGGACAAGAGGTTTGGTGAATGATTCCTTTAGATGAGAAAAATTGCAAGGCATTAGAACTACAAAACTCAGTTGCATTGTCAGATCTAACAATCTGAATATGTGCAGAAAACTGGGTGCTCACCATTGCACAAAAGGATTGTAAAAGAGTGAGAGCATTGCTCTTTGAAGACATCAAATAGGTCCATGTGCAGCGGGTAAAGTCATCCACAATGGTAAAAAAATATCGATGACCATTGTGAGTATGGTGTCTATAAGGACCCCAAGTATCAATGTGTATAATCTCAAAAGGCTTGGTGGTTTTGGGGACAGAAACTGGAAAAGGAGATCTGTGTTGTTTGGCTTTGGGACATATTTTGCACAAGTGCAAAGGTTTCTGTGTGCAATCAAGAAAGCTCAGGTGTTTCAGCTGAGAATAAGGGACATGTCCAAGACGACAATGCCATAATTCAACCAAATGAGAGGACAAAGCAACAAAAGAAGCACAAGTAAAAGGTTTATTCAAAGTAAAATTGTCAACAAGAGCCACATCATGTTTACTAGTCTTACAAGAAGAAATCATATTTGTAACATAAAGTTCTTTAACAGCTCTACCAAGCACAAGAGGCTTCTTCATCAAACGGCCCTGGAGGAAACAAAAATTTGGTGTGAAAAGAACATCAAGACTAGTATCAGAAATGATCTTTTTGACAGAAATGAGATTGAAACAAAAAGCAGGAACATAAAGGACATTTTGTAAAGTGAGGGAAGAATTAATGACAACAGGACCATAAAAGGATACAGAAGCTGACTTGCCATTAGGCATAGTGATCTGAATAGGTTTAGGCAACTGTGTAAGGGAGGTGAAAAAATGTTTATGTGGTGTGAGGTGATCTGTAGCACCACTGTCGATGATCCAAACCGGATTTACTGTAGAAGAAAGGAAACAAAAATTCGTACCTGCCAAAAATGTTGCAGAATCAGAAGAGGACATATTCGATTTCTGAAGCAAGGCAAGCAGTTGGCTACACTGATCCTGAGTCAAGCCTGGAGGTGCAGCAGCAACATTAGAGGTGGAAGCAGTAGCAGCAGTAGCGCCAAACGAATTAGGGCCTTTGCCAGGTGGATAGCCATGCTTCTTCCAGCATTTATCAACAAGATGACCTCCTACCTTGCAGAAATCACAAAATAAGGTGTGGCCATGAATCTTCCAGCAAGTATCCATGACGTGGCCACCAATCTTGCAATGGTCACAAAATAAGGTGCCACGACCTCCCTGGGAACCTCTACCTGTGGATCCACGTCCACGAGGAGCGGGAGATTGACCTCTGCCAGCAGATCCAGTTGAAGAAGATCTAGAATCAGATGATTTTTGCGAGGCGAAGGCCGTAGAATCAGTAGATCCTTGAGGTGGCGGATTACCTAATTCACGCTGTTCTTCTTCATGGAGAATCAGCTTATAAACCTCAGTGAGAGGTGGTGGAGGTCGCATAATCAAGATCTGAGCTCGCACAGCATTATACGATTCATTGAGGCCAACTAGAAATTGAATTGTCTTTTGATCATCAATCAACTGATGAAGAAGACTAGCAGATCCACAATCACAAACTCGATTCTCAATCAGAGTAAAGTATTCATCCCAAAGCTTCTTCATCTTCGTAAAATAAGATGTAACAGACAACGAACCTTGAGAAATGGAGAACAATTCGCGCTGGATCTGGAAGTTGCGAGTGCGATTGGATCTGGAGAAGCGAGACGCGAGATTGTCCCAAAGCAAAGCAGCGGAGCGGAAGAAGATGATAGATTCAGCAATATCCTTTTCGACTGAGTGAAAAATCCAAGAGATAACCATGTTGTTGCAGCGATCCCACTGAGCTGCAAGGAGAGGATTCTCAGCTGGCCGAACACAAGATCCGGTAACAAATCCAAGTTTGTTCTTCGCCATGAGAGAAACCTCTGTAGAACGACGCCATGAGCTATAATTGCGATCGGAGAGAAGAGAAGTGGACAAAATGTAGTTTGGATGATCAGAATGATGAAGGAATAGCTCATCATTCGGATCAATGGGAGGAAAATTGCGATTGAGAATGGGATTTGGATTGGGAATGAGATTGGGATCTGGATCTGCCATTGAAAGAAACTCCTAACCTGATACCATGTTACGAGAGAAAGAGAGAAAAATGTGGAAGAAGAAAAACTGAACTCAAATGTATTGAAACCAATTACAAGAGTATTTATACAACTTGCTGAGCAAGTACTCCACACCACTATTTCAACTGAATTTTGTAATTTCAACAACTAAAACAAAATAACCACAAATCAATTACTCTCAACAATTCGTCTGTTTTCAAATGATTATTCGTCTATAATTATGTAATTATTCGTACAAATGGTGTAAAAAATTGTAAATTTTATTCTACGAATAATCGCACAATATCACTGAGTAATAAGGGTTGTGTATATATGATTTATTGTCTAAATATATTATTAATTTTCTTTTTCAAATTAATATTTCATTCCTTAAAAATAGTTGTAATTTAACTTATTGACATTAATTTGACATGTTATTTAAGGAGTTAAAAATTAAATAAAATATTAACTTTTTTATACATAATTTTATACTTATTAGTAATTAATTAGTGTAAAATTGCAATCTGTTAGGAATTTAGTGGTAATAATAACAACGAGCGCGCAGCGGAAAGAACAGAATCACGAATAGAGAGAGTAAGGCAAGATAGAACACACAGATTTTTACATGGGAAACCCGAGTACCAGGAGGAAAACCCATGAGCGGCAAGAGCCAACAAATCCACTATCAAATAAGAAAGAGTACAACAAACCTTGTAGGAAATACAAGGGGTAAGAGACAAAACTCTCTCTTTACAATATAGTGGAATAGAATGTGTTTGTATGATGAAGGCTTTGTGTAGAAGCTTGGATAGACTAATGTGGATAGAGCTTGGATGGTGTGGGATGATTCAAGGGAATGATCCACCAAGAGACTAAGTTTGAGTCTCTATTTATAAGGATAATGCTTGGGTAGGAAGGGATGGATAAGACTTGGGAAGATTCTAGAGAAATGTGGAATGATAAGGGCAATAGAGTTCTCTAGAGAGTGGTGGATAGTTTCGGAAAGAACCACATTTGTCTCAAACAAGTGAGAAGCTTCTAGAAGTTCTCAAATAATCCATCTTGATGATAATTACTCCTTGGCCCAAATATAAACATGCCCAATAAAGATCAACCAAGCCCGAACGAGGATTTGAATGCAAACCCAACATAATCACATATAGGAAAATGTACTGTATGGAAGTAAGCATCAGCATTCATGAATGGGGCCTAAAATGTGAAGCATAACATGTAATCTGTTAACCATCTAGATTCTAGACTATAACATGGAAACAAGTTTTCAACAGCCGAAAGAAACTTGTTCTCAAGTGAGTTAAACAAAAGGAATCATGAAAACCTAAGTTTTCAATTAAAAAAAAAACAACTGTTTAGATATCTTCAAAAGCACAATCTCATCAGAAACTAAAGAAGAAAAACAACTGTTTAGATATTGTAAGATCTTCAAAAGCAAAATTTAGCCTCTCAAACCAATGCTTTTAAGCTTCTCAGGCAACAAGGAAATAACAATAGGTATGGTTTAAAGCTTCCCAGTAAAATAAATTGTTCTCTCTAAACACTTTGTTTTTATAATTAAGATAGGCCGCTTGGGCTAAATTGCAACTAATTCAGTCTGCTCAACAGCTCTATAACTATGTATTGAACAACGATCAGTTACTGCCAAGACTCGGTCCATTAACTAGAGAAATTATACCTAGATATCTCATCGTTGAACCGCCCATAGATCTAATTTCAATAGTAAAATCCTAAAAATGGTGTGCATTCACTAAGCTATCAAACTAGTTGTTCAATTCGTGTAGAAAAGGTTTTATATCATGTATCAGCAGCAATATATTATATATGGTTTCATGGCATCAGATCAACACCTTAAATGTTGTCAGTAAAGGTGGACAAAATTCCACCATTAATTCAAAACAAAGTTTCAAACAAAAGATTAAAACAATGTATGGCAACACCATTTGCTTTAAATCAACAACAACTCGTCTTATACTTAGGCAACAGCAGACCCTTCTCATGGCTGCAGCAGCTCAATCCAGTGGAGCCTCACAAGCCCTGATCAATTTGCTGACCTGGGGCAAACGAAGCCAATTAATGTAGCTGCTCAAAACTAGGCCTGGGATGGCAATGCCGATGATGAGCCATTATGAGATTCAAAAGCTCATGCAGGTAGACATACACTCTTCACCAAGTTTAGCATCATGACTCTGCGTTAGGATCTATTATACAAGATCTTACAATATATGCTATTGAATTAAAGCAGATATATCTTACTATCTGAAACACAATATGTCTTACTATAGAAATGGTTATTTTTCCATGTATATGATCTTAATATCTGAAACACAATAGGTCCTATCTTGACTAGATCCAAAATATCCTTTCTTGAGCTAGCTCGATCATCTTGCACTTAAGCGAGTCTTATCCAAACAAAGAAAGTATTATAAGCAATGTAAAGGCTGAAACTGCATATTCATGAATTCTAATCCTTAGCAAGAAACTGATCCTTGTTTTACTTCTTTTTTGCAGCTTTTATAATATGCCTCAACTAACCTTTGCCTGTCAATGGCACAGCAATATCGGAAACTACCAGGAACCCAACACCATCCTCCGGTTCTTCTTCTTCAACCACCTCAATTACCCAAACACAATCATTGAAAGATTATGATTTCTCATCCCTAACTCAAGGACATTTCCCTGAGCATTCGGGTTGAGGCAGAATTTGTATAATTGCTGGGACTAAAATCTTTTTCGGTTAATAAGGATATATCTTATTTTGTTATCATCATCTTGTATTTTTGCTCATAAGAATTGATTTATGTATCATTACAGAATACAGTACATTGTTAGTGGTTGGAATCATCCCTCCCATTCATCTTTTTGTCAAAATTGTCATCTACTGTTTAATCCATTTTGATTTTGCTGCTTGTTGAAACCTTTTTTATGCCAAAAATCAGAATTGATGGCCACCAATAAATATACAGCAAACTTGAAATCTGCTTAGCCACTGGTTCGATTCGAGTTCAACGCAGATAAAACGTCAAGTATAACAGTTGTGGACAATCCGATATATCTATATATACCATCATTTTCTTCAATTCTTTTCCTCATCGAATTATACTAATTTCTAATCCTTATGCTTTTCATAGTTTTCAATTCAACAAAACATGAATACCAATTACGATTTCATAAACTCAACATCTCGTCGTAGTTATGCCATTTTTCATAGATGCCACTGAATCGCCATGAACATACCAAATGAGAGTTGTCTTAGCTTTAGTAGTTCTAAATCCAATCGGTCTACTCCTTTTTGTGCAAAGAAATGAGCTTCAACGACGCTTCCTCCCTGTAAGTGCACACTATGCAACCGAAAGTACTAATGCATTATCAATTTAAAGTACTTATTTCTCATCAATTAAGTACTTATTTGTATTCAATAAAAGTTAATTGCAGAGGTATAAGCTACAATGGATAATGTGCCGGAAAAAAGAAGAAGGGTAAATTACACATAACCACCCTTAAATTATGATACTTTTCACATAACCACCCATAAAAACTTAAATTACAGTAAACCACCCTTAAATTAGATTTGTTTTCATAAGACCACCCACACATTAAACCTCTATTTGTTTTTGTTTAAAACGACTAAAATACATCTAATTCAAGATTATTTATTTGTACTTTGTAAAGGAAAGATGTTGTATATATATAATTGTTTGGATTCAATTTGTTTTATGTTTATAATCCAAAATAAACAAGATCGTCTTTGGTAAACAAAAAATTTAAGGCAAATTAAGAGTGTGTTTGGATTCCATAATTTATTAATTATATATAATGTAATAGTTTTATCCCGATGTATGTGATTGTTTGGTTAAATTACTATTTTACCTTAGTTTTTATGAGATTTTTAGTTGTACAACTAATTGCTCACATAAACCGAGGTAAAATAATTGAATTATAATTAAAATGGAATGGAGTTCAAACAAACCCTAAATGCTCCAACCAATATGTCTTAATTGGATTTGCAATGTGAAGAGTCGAGACTTGCAATAACTCATAACAGTTTCTTCTCCTTCAAATGTTGAATAAGACATGGATAAATTCTAAAATAAAATAAGAGCATTGCTTTAAAAGAAGGGTAAATTAGTTCATATCTTAAATTACAAACCATATCATTTAAAAAAATAAGCTTATACATATCATTTTTTTTCCCTCTTAGTTGTTGTGGGTTGTCATTTTTTCTTACTTTCGTGTGTATGTTTCTGGTGTGGAGTCTTGTTCTGTCTTTGAGGACTTGTCTTGGGTCACTGGAAAACACCCTCTCGACCTATTCGGGGAAAGGGTGCGTACAACTCGACCCCCAGACCCTGCTTTAAGCGGGATACACTGGGCACGTTGTTGTTGTATATCATTTGGCAAATTAGCCGAATATGAATAATTTTATTATAATTTATCATTTTTTAAAAAGGGTAAAAGTAAACCGGATTATTTAACAAATGAGAAGTCTCATGAAAACCAATCATTGCATTAAATACAAATAAGCTTGAATTAAGGGTATTTTTGTCTCTTTAAACAAAACAAATAGAGGTTTAATGGGTGGGTGGTCTTATGAAAACATAACTAATTTATGGGTGGTTTACTGTAATTTAAGTTTTTATTGGTGGTTATGTGAAAAGTATCATAATTTACGGGTGGTTATGTGTAATTTACTCAAAAAAGAAACATTTTCCATTATATGTACAGTAGAGAACTCCAGGGCAAGCTTGCCTAGGAGAGACGAATACAGTAGCTACTAGTATAAAGGGAATTACCAAGTTATGTTTATTCCAAAATGTGTTGTTTGGATCTGTGACACGAAAGAAGGTGGATGAGAGTAACATCAATTACTGTCTCGATCTCATCTGATGGGTAAGGCTTGACAATCCATCGGCGTATTTCATTGATGTCAGATGAGGTTTGGATTGGGGCAATTGGATGCCCAGAAAACATACAATTGCCCCAATCCGCGTCACAAAAGGCATTGAGATTCAAGGTGTTTGCACTAGGATATAGCAGACCCAGGTTGAAAGTGCCCCTGAGATAGCGCACAACGTGCATTGCTGCCTGCCAGTGAGGTAATCTAGGAGTTCCCATGAACTGGCTTAAGTGTTGAACCGAATAAGAAATATCCGGTCTGGTCATATTCAAGTAGATCAATCGACCAACCAGTCGTCGATATTATTCTGGTTCTTCAAGCACATCTCCAATTTCTATGCTCGGCTTCAATCCTTTTGGCATAAGAAATGGAGATGGTTTACAATCCTCCATCTTAGTATCCTTAAGAATATCTAGAATGTATTTTCTTTGGTTGAGTAGGGTACCCTTTTCTGTGCGGGTCTGCGGGATACCTCTAAACCAAGGAAGTATCTTACTTCCCCCAAATCTTTAATGGTGAAGGCTGTATGAAGCTCAGATTTGATCCTATGGATCTCAGAAGTATCATCTCCAATGATGATGAGATCATCCACATAAACCAAGATGATCACTAAACCAACTGGCACATGCTTGATGAATAATGAGAAATCAAACATAGACTTAACATACCCCTGAGCAGCAAGGAATTTTGACAATTCCACATTCCTTTGGCGAGATGCTTGTTTGAGACCATCCAAATACCTCTTTAGCCTACATACTTGACCAGGAGCTGCAAGAGTATAGCTAGGAGGAATAACCATGTACACTTCCTCATCCAAAAAGCCATGTAAAAAAGCATTATTTATGTCCAATTGATGGACACACCAACCTCTCATAGTAGCCAAAGCCAGTAGCAGTCTCACTATGGTAAATTTGGCAACCGGGGAGAAGGTGTGTTTGAAGTCTTTGCCTTTAATCTGGTTGTACCCTTTAGCCACTAGCCGAGCTTTGTATCTTTCAACACTCCCATCAGCTATGAATTTAATTTTGAACACCCAACTGCAACCAATTGCAACCTTCCCTGGAGGTAACTCAGTGAGCAACCAAGTCTTGTTTAACTCCAGTGCCTGAATTCCTTTTTGCATAGCCTCAATCCAAAGAGGATTATCCTTAGCTTGATGGTATGTAGATGGCTCATGGATAGAAAGAACATTGGCTAAGGACGCCACATATTCGGGAGGATAAAAGGAGTGGTTTTCCAGGGATGAAACCATAAAGGAGCTTGACATGCATGAGGATCAAGTTGGACAGTAAAAATCCTTGAGATAGGCAGGTATATGGGTTTGTCTGATTGGTCTAGTTGCTGGTGGTGGGAGTGGGGGAGGTGGGGTTGAAGTGTAACGGCTCGGGATTATGATTCTCGAGTTACGTTTCGAGGGATGGAACCCCTCGTTAGGATCTTGCGCTCCGAGTACAGGTTGAAGGTTGAAACCAAAGATCAGTAATTTAAAGTGGGATTTTGCACCAAAAACCGTAAGGATCGTTGGAATCCCCGAGGTAAAACCCATGTACCTGCCCTAAGTCTATGTCGCGGAACATCCATTTATTAGGCAAAACCAATGAAAGTCTAAATACGATACATAGCGTGCCACGACAGAGCTGGGACAAAACAACGTAAAAGAGTATAAAAGAGAAGAAGTCTAGTGGTCTCTCGAGCTCTCGATCTAACGCCAAAAGTCCGAACCCGCCAAGCATCAATGTAAGCAAAGATAGCGGCTAGCGGTTACCTGATGTCTCCAAAGTAGCCATGTTTTTATGCATATTTCAGTTCCTATTTCTTTACATTTTGCATATTTCGGGTTGGGAATATGTCAAATTTATGTAGTATATGTTTATTTGTTAGAAATGGAGATCTACATAAGTTTTTGTTTAATATTGCAGAATATGGAAACATTTCGGGAGAAAACCAAGAAACAAAGACGGAAGCAGCAAGTCCACTCTATATCGACTAGACTCTTGTCTATGTCGACAAAGCCAAGCCCGGACACACTGGAGTCGAGTAGAGACCGGAACAGACAACGCGGAGCAGAGCACCGCCCTACTCGACATCGAGTAGACCTACTCGAGGTCGACAAGAACCAGACCCCACTCCCCGAGCCAAGTCGAAGAGGCACTGCTCGAGAACACCAGGCAAAAACCTACTCGAGCTCGACAAGCTGTTTGTCGAGATCGACCACGCCCAGGAGACAGTGTCCGAGCATATCGACAAGGGCTACCCGAGACGACCAGGCCGATGATCCACTCGTTGAGATCGAGGAACTCTCGTCGAGATCGACCAGCGCCAGGGGCCATGTCCGAGCTTGTCGAGTACCAACTAGCCGAGACGACGAGGATTTCCCGAAGCCGCGTAACGCGCTGAGTGCAGTCCTACTCGAGGTAGAGTCCTTGGAGCCGAAGAGAAGCAAGATCTATCCTATTTATCCACATCTATCATGGAGAAGAGAGTTTTATCCACTTGAGACAATTTTGATATATTTCCCTAATTTTAGATTTAATTCCTTTATGTCTTTTATATATCTTTTAAGTCTTAGCTATAGTTTTAGATATAGATATTCTATCCTTGATTAGCAAGGAGTAGAAGCCTATAAATAAAGCCCATGGGGCTCAGTTTTATTCATTCAATTTTCAGAGCAAGACAAGTAGTTCCACAGAGACGATTTAGGAGTTTAGGGTTTTTAAGGTTTTGGCAGTTTACGACGGTTGATTGTCGGAATTGTAAAGGCTTTGAATTTAGTTAATGCAAGTTATTTTCTTTCAATCAATGATGTCTGCGATTGCAATGAGGCGTGAGTAGTCCACCTACTTCTGGGGTTGGGGTGAGCCCAACGAGAGCCATGTCGGCATATTAGCGATTGCGGAAGGAGGTACTTTGTCGTTATCTTAATCTATTCCCTATGTGCTTCATCTTTGATTGAGAAATTAAAGAACTCATGTTGTGAAACTTGGGTAGTAATTAGGATTTCTATTCGAAAGATTATAAATGCTAATTATGAAAAGGAATAAATGCAATTAGGATTATTTGTCGCGAGATCTATATTCCTACTTGTCGGATTATGTGAAAGCCTTTTCCTTTATCGATAAAGTTACCGCCTTTTGTGATTTATATTCCGCTTGCATGGTAATCGTTGTCGCAAACCCTAATCTTGGAAGTTCCCCACATTCATAAAGTCACAAAACCGAATTCTGCATTTGTTTTTACGTTTTTCCCACCCTTGTCGATCTCGACCAGCCCCTGGTCGACCTCGACCACTGACCTCCGATCCCAGATCGTCGTAGCTCAATTGTGCAGGGACTCGACAAGACAAGCCGAAGTCGACGAAGGTCCTACTCGAGATCGAGTACGCCTAGTCGAGGTCGAGTAGACTTCGCCGAGTTGCTGCTGTGTTCGACTGTGCCTGACCCCTCTCGACTAGCCCTTAGTCGAGGTCGAGTACCACTGTGGTCGACTTCTGTCCGTGAGATTCCATCGCTGCCTAGGATCCGCTGACCAGCTTCCTCGAGGATTCGAACCTGACTTACTCTTACTACATTTGGAGGGAGTCTTGAACATTATTTGCTAGGATTTGATCGGTTTGCTTTACTTTGTTTACTTATTGTTTTGCATTCTCGATTTCCTCTTACAACAAATTGGCGCCGTTGCCGGGGAAGCTATCATTCGCGCCTTAGGTAGTCAGTTCTCACGTTTATTTTGAGTTAGTTTGCAGGTGTATGCGTCGTTCTGGTCAAACACCTGAGTTTGACGCCTTGGACGAACCGGAACGCCTTTTTCACATCAGGGCTAAAATACAAAGAGCCATGGCGGCCGCTGAAACACATGAGCAGCTGATTGCCAGACTTACCAGGGAACTCGCCGCTAAGGATGCCACTATCGCCAATGAAAAGACAGCAAGGGAACAAGCAGCTGAGCGCGCAAGGCAAGCAGAAGCTGAGCTTGCCCAATATCCAACCACTGCTGAGGATTATATGCATCCGACTCTCATCGTGCCTAAATCGGCGATTCTAATCCCTGAAAACTCTTTTGAAATTCGCACTCAGTTTCTTATAGAGCTTCAAAATAATGCCTTCTGCGGCAAATTTAATGAGTGTCCTCTTGAACATATTACTAATTTTCATGATATGTGTCGTACTCTTGCAGAAGGTACAACTCTGGAATATGTCAAGATGAAGGCTTTCCGCTGGTCGCTGGCTGGACCGGCACTGAAGTGGCTTGAAGGGCTGAAGCCAAAATCTCTCACCACATGGGCACAAGTAGAGCAGGAATTTCTCAACAAATTCTTCCCTCCTGCCAAGACAACATTCCTCCGCCAAAAGATCACTGCTTTCAAGCAAAAGTCTGGGGAACCGCTAGCAAAAGCATGGGAACGCTACAAAGAGCTACTGCGATATTGCCCTAATCATGGACAGCCACCCTACATCATTCAGGAGATCTTCTTCAACTCTCTTGATCAAATCACTAAGGACAGAATCAACAATTATACTCGCTACGAGTATTTGACGATGCCGCCAAATGACGCATGGGGTGTGCTAGAGAAGCTCACTACCTACGACAACAAGTATGGGGCTCCTACAAACTATGATGAGAACGCCCATGCCAGACCAGCCCCATCTATGCCTCTTTATGAGCCATCAAAGGAGATAGACCCTGATGTCAAGGACCAGTACTACAGAGATCAGAATCGCAAGCTCCTCAAGCAAGTCAAATATCTCTCTGTCAACCAACCCTGCATCGAATGTGGTTCACAACGGCATACTACTACTGAGTGCCCGCATACGGAACAAGTCCGGATGGCAGAGATTCATGAAGAGGTAGCTTACGCAGGGGGTCCCAATCGCTATATGGGGGACCAAAGGTTCTATCAACCTCAACGGAACCAAGGTCCTCCTAGGACCCCCCCGCCCTACAGAGCTCCTGGACATCCAGAAAGGGATCAAAAGAAGGATGATTTATAGCTCATTCTTGAAGAGATGCGCCGGAATCAATGCACCATCAACAATCAGTTCCAGAATATCCATGCAAAATTTGGGGAGCTAGACACCTGGAAAAGGAACATCGAGACTCAGATGGGTCAGTTCGCGGCGCAGATTCCACAACCATCCGGGAAGCTCCCAGGCCATACAGAACCAAATCCCAAGGGGCAGCACGGACATGTAGCTGCTGTAAAGTTGCGGAGCGGTCACAAACTGCACGAACCAGAAAACAAGGGTGAGGCTGTCGTCGACATCGACAGAGGCCTAGTCGACATCGACAAAGCTCTACTCGACACAGAGGAGGAAAGAAGCTCTGACGCAGCTGCACAGCCAGACGAGCCAAAGTCGACTAGCCAACTCGAGATCGACGAGGCTCTTGTCGATCTCGACGAGCCTGTTGTCGAGATCGAGAAGGAGCATGCCAAGGTCGATGAGCCCTCACCAACTCCGGAAGCTGTTCTGGCTCAGAACACCAAAAAAGACGCTCCCATTCCCTTCCAAAAACCAAAGAGATCCAACAGACGGTAAGTTTCAACGTTTTGTGAAATTGCTTCAGAGTCTGAATGTTACTATTCCTTTTACAGAAGCACTGCACGAGATGCCTGCCTATGTCAAATTCCTCAAGGAGATTCTCAGCAACAAGCGATCGATGACTGAGATTGCTAAGGAGTGCAAAAAGATGGATTTCCCTGAGAAGCGACCTGACCCAGGTAAGTTTGCTATCACTGTTGGACTTGGTCGTTATAGATTTAAAGCATTGTGTGACCTAGGAGCAAGTGTCAGCATCATGCCCCTATCCATATGGTCAAAGGTGAAAATAGGTGCCCTGGAACCAATTGATGCCAAACTCTACATGGCCAACAACACCGTGGTAATCCCTACAGGTATTGTTGATAATGTTCCTGTTAAAGTTGGTAGATTCTTTGTCCCTACAGATTTTCTTGTAGTAGAGATGGCAGAGGATCCAGCTTGCCCCATCATCCTAGGGCGACCTTTCCTGGCAACTGTTGATGCTAACATTGGGGTGAAAAGAGGGATCCTTACATTCACCATCGGAGACGAGATCATTGAATACTTCTTCAACCCAGACACAGAAGAGGTAATGGAAATTAAAGCTATATATTCAAAATTTAATTTTATCTCCTGTGATGAACTTGCAGAACAACTCTTGATCCAAGAAGAAGAAAAGGCAGAATCTTTACTAACAGAGGAAGAGCTGGCCGTAGCAGATTTAAGCGAGGAGGGGATCTTCGACGACGCATTATCGGCAGAGCTGAACGATTCACCCGACACCGAGCTGGGCCAGTCGACCTCCACAGAGCTCCTCGATCTCGACGAGCCCAACTCGAGGTCGACAAGCACCAGCCCTCCAGACCATGCGCAGATCCAGTCGACCTCTAGGGCTCTCCTCGATCTCGACGAGCCCAACTCGAGGTCGACAAGCACCAGCCCTCCAGACACTGTAAGCCCTCTGAACCTACTCGATCTCGACCAGTCACCGTCGAGGTCGACTACCATGTCTCCTGCAGGCACACCAGGAATCGACGAAGCTGACTCGACGATCCTCCTCGAGATCGAGGAGCCCAACTCAAGATCGACCAGCCCTGTATTCAAGGTAAGTTCTGATTTTTTGGTCGATTTTGATCTTTCTAACCCTTTGTCGAGTAGCTTCCTGCAGTACAGTCCTATGTCCAATTCAGCGTTGTCATCGATGTATGCCTGGTCGACGCCAACTCCTGTAGCTGACTTGGATGCTTCTTCTATGAGGATTGAGACGGATTACCTAGGGGAGATCATGAAGATGGAGGAGGTTGAGCCTATCTTGATTCCACAGGGCCCTTCTCCGGTGCTGAAACCCTTACCTGACACCCTTAGGTATGAATTTCTTGGTCCTAACTCTACTTTTCCTGTAATTGTAAATGCTTCATTGAACCCACAGGAAGTAGACAAGCTAGTAGATGTCCTCCGTACTCATAGGAAGGCCATAGGATATTCCTTAGAGGACATAAAAGGTATTTCACCCATTACTTGTATGCATAGAATTTTGTTGGAAGATGATCACAGGGCAACAATTGAGCATCAAAGGAAGCTTAACCCCAACATGAAGGAAGTTGTCAAGAAGGAGATCCATCGCATGCTGGATGCAGGAATCATTTACCCAATCTCCGACAGCAAGTGGGTTAGCCCTGTTCATGTTGTTCCTAAGAAGGGTGGAATGACCGTCGAGGAGAATGAGAAGGGAGAGCTTGTTCCTAAAAGGATCACTACCAGCTGGCGGATGTGCATAGACTATAGAAAGCTCAACACCGCCACCAGGAAGGATCATTTTCCACTCCCCTTCATTGACCAGGTACTCGAAAGGTTAGCTGAACATGACTACTTTTGTTACCTGGATGGATATTCTGGCTTTTGGCAGGTTCCCATTCATCCTGATGATCAGGAAAAGACTACCTTCACTTGCCCCTATGGAACTTTCGCATATAGGAGGATGCCCTTTGGTCTTTGCAATGCCCCTGCTACTTTTCAGAGGTGCATGATGGCCATCTTCTCCGACATGATTGAGGACATAGTGGAGGTATTCATGGATGATTTCTCAGTTTATGGCACGACTTTCGATATTTGTCTCTCTAACCTACGCAGGGTACTCAAGCGCTGTGAAGAGACAAATTTGGTACTTAACTGGGAAAAATGCCACTTTATGGTACAAGAGGGGATCGTGCTAGGCCACAAGGTGTCCAACAAAGGGATTGAGGTGGACAGAGCAAAAATAGAGCTAGTGGAGAAATTGCCCCCACCTTCTTCCATTAAAGAGATAAGGAGTTTTCTTGGTCATGCTGGTTTTTATAGAAGATTCATTCAAGATTTTTCTAAAATTGCCAAACCATTGACTAACCTGCTTATGAAGGATGTTAAGTTTGTATTTTCTAGCGAATGTCTCGAAGCCTTCAACAGGTTAAAGAAAGCTCTCATCTCAGCTCCAATCATTCAATCGCCGGATTGGTCACTACCATTTGAGATCATGTGTGATGCCAACGATTATGTTGTGGGAGCGGTTCTAGGACAACGGAAGGACAAGAAACTGCATGCCATATACTATGCAAGCAAGACTCTGGATGTGGTTCAGGCTAAGTACACCACAACAGAGAAGGAATTTTTTGCTGTGGTTTTTGCTTTTGAAAAATTTCGTTCCTATCTTGTTGGTTCTAAAGTCATTGTCCAGACTGACCATGCTGCTCTTCGTTATTTAATGACAAAGAAGGATGCAAAACCAAGGTTGATACGATGGGTGCTCTTACTTCAAGAATTTGACGTTGAGCTAAGGGACAAGAAGGGCATAGAGAATTCAGTCGCCGATCACTTATCCAGGCTTCCCAAAGACATGCTAGAGGAGGCCCAGGACGCCATACCAATCGACGACTCTCGCCCAGACGAGCACCTAATGCAGACCGACACTGTCCTCCTCGACAAAGACAAAGCCTACTCGATCTCGAGTAACCCGTCGTCGACCTCGACAAGGACCCATGTCGAGGAGCACCAGGAGCCGATCACAGCACAGACTGGTGGCACAGACGTACTCGAGGTCGAGGACCTGTCGTCGACCTCGACAAAGACCCTTGTCGATGGGCACCAAGAGTCGAGGATAGTGCGGCCGGACACCGCAGCTGTACTCGAGATTGTTGTTGCAGGAGTTGGTCAAGTATTGAAATAGATGTAAAATATAGTTCAGATAGACTCCCCTGTCTCAGCAAATAAATACAAGACTTCCTCCCGTTGTAGTAAGAGAAAAGTCAAGATCGAATCCACGAGGAAGCACGTCAGCAGTTCTTAGGTAGCTATAAATTCTCACAAAGGCAGCAGAAAGGCAGAAACAAAAGCAGAAAAGAAACAAATAAACCCGGCAAGGGCAACTAAAGCAAATAAAAGCAAATAACAAACTAAAGACAGAAATAAAAGCAAAGCAAAGGACAAGAGCAAAGACAGAAAGTCGTACCCGATCTCGACCACAAGCTTGTCGAGATCGACAAGGGTTGCTCGACACAGAGTACAGAAAGTGAAAATCGACAAAAGAAAACAGAAAACCAACTCGACCTAGACCAGCCCCTACTCGATTTCGACAAAGGGCAACTCGAGATCGACAAGGGTTTCGTCTATGTCGACAAGAAACAGAAAAAAAAAGACAGAAACTTTAAAATAACGTAAATTGCAATTGCTCAAACCCAAACTCAGTTTTTTGACAGAAAATAAATCAATATATTAAAGGACCTCCAAGGCTAGGGTTTCAACACCGCAACGATAACCATGCAAAACAACACATAGAGGCATAAAAGATCATGCTTTCCATCAAATAACTTTCGTCATTAACAAATAGGCATATAGAGGCTCTCGCATAAACCCTAATTGTTACTAACCCTTTTCACATAATTAATCCAAGTTGCATTAAGATCACTTTCGCTTCAATAACACAAACAATGATCACCTTCAACTCTCGCAAAAGAATCATGCTCATAGGGAAAGAAGATAAATTGCACAAAAGATCTGACCTTTATCGCATCGCCTCACATGGCCACCGTCGGGCTCACCCCAACCTCAGAAGTGGGTGGACTACTCACGCCTCATCGCAATAAAAGACATTTGATGTAAAAGAAATAACTTGCATAAACTAAATTCAAAGCCTTTTACAATCCTGGCAATCAACTTTCGCTGTAAGCCAAAACCCTAAAAACCTTAGAACTCCTAAACTTCTCTGTGGAACTAACTAACTGTGTCTTGAATGATGAATAAAACTGAGCCCCATGGGCTTTATTTATAGCCTTCATTCCCTAGCTATTCTAGGAAAGAAGATATCTATCTATATCTAAATTGCTTAAAAGATAAATAAATGACATAATGGAATTAAATCTATAAGGAAAAGATAATTCTAAATCAGGTAGTATGTCTTCATGTTGTTGATAGATTGCCTTCCATGGATAGACTTGATAGATCAGATAGAATCTTCCGCCTTCGGCACCAAGGAATCCCAACTCTACTCGGACAGGTCATCGACGACGCGTTTCTGGGCACTACTCTAGTCGACCTCGACAAGGCTTGGTCGACTTCGAGTAGGATTCGTCGTCTGGTGCTTGATGTGGCTCGTCATGGCTTCCTGGGCTCGTCGACCTCGAGTTGGTCTCGTCGGCGTCGACAAGGGCTAGGGCCATCGACTAGACCTCCTCGGGTGGATCTCCTCGGGTTGCTCAGACATGGCTCAGGGCGGCTCGTCGATCTCGACAAGGGTTAGTCGAGATCGAGTAGAGGTGGCTCGGCTTCTCGTCCTCGGTTTGGTGTGCTCGACCGGCTCGGACAAGGACTCAGGCGCTCGTCGACTTCGACAAGCCCTAGTCGACTTCGAGTACGGTGGCTCGCCGACTAGGGTTTCTCGAGCAGCTCTCCTCGAGGGACTCCGGATCTGGTGATGTGGCTTCGTCGACCTCGACTAACGGTCCTCAAGGTCGAGTAGGGTCTGGAGTCTGGGTTGTCTGGCTTCTCGAGCATGGCTTTGTCGACCAGGCTGTTCGGCCATGGCTTGTCTATGTCGACCAGGCTTACTAGAGATCGAGTAGCCTGGGTTTTTGGACTTGTTCCACTGCTTTGATCTTGGACTTCTGTAGCGGTTTTCTGAGCTTTTCCGACCTTCTGTAGAATTGCTGTAAATGCCTCGATTTCTGCGATTTAAACAGAAACTGGTGTGGATTCCATAATTTTGGCAAATAAACATAAACTACACAGATTCTGTACTATCTAAACCCAAATGTATGCGATGTATGCAGAAATCGATATAAAAGTTACTGTAAAACATGGCAGATTCAGCTCACAACAAACACCCCATACTTAAGCTTGCTTGTCCTCAAGCAATACTTTTAATTGTCATTCAGGGGAAGAAACTCAAACTCTCAACATCTTAGATTCATTCTTATATGTCCCTGCAGTCAATTACCATCCTCGAAAAGGTACTAGTGTCACAGATTCATGCATGTGCAAATATATAAAAGCAACATCTATTCACAAAAGGAGGGTTATGCAAAAACATTCATAAGTGACAAAGCATTAATAATCAAGAAGACTTTAATTTAAGCTCATGAAGGAGTAAATTGGTAAAAGGTTAAAAGGTGGGCAATTTTTGGCAATGTGGTGCTTTTGATCCGGGGAAATGGATCACTTTCAAACTTTGAGTTTCATTCCACATTCCTTTCTTCTTTTGATTCATCACCTTTCATATTGCTTTTTTCAATAATAATGCTTTTACCTCTCTAACCTCAACACTGCCTTCTCGCGAGTCGCAAACATGGGTGTCATGAATGGCCCCGGATACTTAGTGCTTTGGACTCCTCACAATGTGTCCCATCTCTCCAAACTATTATCTTAGAGAGCAGGGTCAATCTACCTTTATCCCCTGAGGTGATTGGATTTTCTTTCACTCATTAAATTTTCCATATATTCAAACAATTTCCTTGCCAAACTCCAATAATGATAATAACACAAACACCATATAACATCTCCATAATGTAACATCATTCTCAACATAATCCCCGGATAAGGTAAAGAATGGCAAATATTTAGTTCATGTGGAGCAATATTTGAAATAAGGCATATTATGGCTTTTGTGATGCATAAGCATAGGTATGGCTAGGAATTTACAATGAGCATTATATGGAAATATAAAGTCCTCCATCATCTTATCATGCAACATGTCAAAAGCAAATTCAAATTTTACCTCCTTTCATGGTTTTTAAGAAAATAATGCACTTCATTGTGACTTCCCTTTACTAGGCAGTTTCATGCTATATCTCTAATGAATCCAATTTTGCATCGTCGAGTCCAATATAAGCTTCCATGACATTATTCAAAATTTCAATGGGGGGTCATTTTTCTCAAATTTTTGGAAAACATGCATATAGGCACATAAATCAAATAATGCATTCCAAAATAGCCATGTAGCAATTCAAAGAAATAATGCATATATATGTAAAATATGATCAAATATGGCAAATATGCACAAAGTAAGCTCTTCCCCCACCCCATACTTAAACATTACAGTGTCCTCACTGTATATAAAGAACAATGTAAAGGGTAAAGAAAGAAACTCACAAGACATGTGTGCAGAGCTGCAAAATTTCGAATGGAGCACCTCTTAGTCCGAGTAAGCTTTGGTTCTATCCATTGACCTGAAAAAGTAGAAGACATATACCCATAATAGCAAAAACAAAAACAAAGTCTCAAATGTCCTAAAAAGTCTATGTACACGCTCTAGATTTTATAGTCGCTAGGCCGACTTTCCTTAATGCTCAAGGTGGCATCTGCAGGGCCCATGTAGCTTGGGCCTCAAATAAGACTCCATTCTTGTCCATCAGCTGTAATCCTCCAGAATGGATCTTGTTCACCACAAACGGTCCCATCCGCTTCTTGTTGAATTTGTTGGGAAACCAATGATCCTTTGATTTAGAGACATAGAGCTTGTCTCCAACTTCATACTCCTTAGGCTCATCATTGGAAATCCTACACAATCGCACATACCAAGGCAGACCTCTCCCATGTATAGATAAATCTTTAATGGAAATAGGAGAAGAAAGATCCATACCTTGACTTACCTTTGCGGAGACGGAATCGGGGACAACGGTGTTTGGTCGATCTTGACTAGGGCTAGTCGATCTCGACAAGACTGCAGGCTCTGGTGGTGATCTGGTCGAAGATTCAGAAGTCGACGAAGGACAGGTCTTGTCGATCTCGACAAGCCTGGTCGACCTCGACAAGGGCTCTGGTCCTGGTGTCTGCAGCATCGAGGAAGGTGTCGTCGAGGAAGACGTGGTCTTGTCGATCTCGACAAGGCTACTCGAGATCGAGTGGCCTTCTCCTCCTAGTGGCTTGCTCATCGAGGAAGGCGGGGCTGCGCTCTCCGAGTGGTGGTCGATCTCGACAAGGGTGGTCGAGATCGACAAGGGCTCTCCTGGCTCTGGTGGTGCGCTCGAGGAAGTAGAGACTAGTGGCTCCGACTTGTGGTCGACCTCGACGAGGCTTGTCGAGATCGACGAGCCTGGTTTCTCTGTTCCGTTGCTCGACGATGCTGGCTCTGGTGGAGTCCCCTTGGTCTGGTCGAGATCGACTAGGGTTCTACTTGAGGTCGAGGAGCCCTGGTCGATCTTGACCCCATACTTAGCTCCTGTCAAGGCATCCGAGAAATAATTAATCCACAACGACTTACCTTGTTCTGTGTCGATTGGATTTTCTGTGTTCTCCTTGAGGATTGCCATGATATCCTCCACCTGGGCCTCCATGTCCCTCTTTTCTATCTCTTCAGGGGTCATATTTCTGACCTTGGGTTCCCCGCAGGTGATGTAGCCAGCCGAGATAGATTTGACCTCTTCCATTGGACCAGTATGCCTTTCAGTTTTATTAAAGGAATACTCAATTACCTCATCGCTGATGTTGAAGGTGAGCACTCCTTTCCTTACGCTTATGTTGGCATCCACCGTTGCCAAGAATGGTCTTCCTAGAATAATTGGGCAAGCAGGATCTTCTTGCATATCAACAATTAGGAAATCAGCAGGAACGAAGAATTTACCTACTTGTACTGGTACATTTTCCACCATGCCTGTTGGAATGACCACTGTGTTGTTGGCCATGTATAGTCTAGCATCCATAGGCTCCAGGGCACCTATCTTAATCTTGGACCAAATCGTTAAAGGCATAATACTAACACTGGCTCCAAGATCACATAGGGCATTAATTTTGTATGGACCAAATCCAATAGTTATAGCAAACTTACCTGGATCCGGCCTCTTCTCCAGTATGTCCAGATGGCTGCACTCCTCTGTGATTTCTGCCATCGATCGCTTTTTGCTCAGAATCTCCTTCAGGAACTTGACGTAGGACGGCATTTCATTGAGAGCTTCTGTGAAGGGGATGGTGACGTTCAGCTTCTGAAGCATCTTGATGAAGCGCTGAAACGTTTTCTCCGCTGGGTCCTTTAGAGATTTTGTGGGGAAAGGTAGCTTCTTTTTTTGATTCGGAGCCAGAACAGATGTCGGAGTTGCTGCAGATTTCTCGACCAGGGGCTCCTCGACATCGACAAGAGCCTTGTCAAGATCGACTGGGTTGGGTGCAGTTGAGTTGCTGTTCGGCGCAGACGAAGTTTCTGGCAATTTCTCCTTGAGATCGACGAGAGTCTTGTCGAGGTCGAGTACGGCCTTGTCGAGATCGACTACGGATTTGTCGAGGTCGACTTGCTGATCTTCGTCGTTCTGCTGCTTTCCAACCTCTGGCTCTTGCAGTTGATGGCCGCTTCTGAGTTTTACAGCAGCGACGTGCCCAGTCTTTCCCTTAGGATTTGGTTCTGAAGATCCAGGGAGTGCGCCTGACTGTCTGGGGATTCCTGCTGCTTGCTGACCAATCTGTGTATCAACTGTTTTCCGCCAGATATCAATTTCCCCAAGCCTAGAGTTGACACTTTGCATCTGAGTATAAACGGAGTTGAAGGACTGCCTAGTTTCTGTGTGGTTTCTCCGTATTTCCTCCAGTACCAGCTGTATATCATCCTTTTTCTGTTCCCTTTCTGGATGTCCTGGAGCTCTGTAGGGCGGGGGATTCCTAGGGACACCTTGGTTCCACTGTGGTTGCTGAAACCTTTGGTCCCCCATGTAGCGATTTGGACCCCCTGCGTAAGCTGCATCCTCATGGTGCTCTGCCATCCTAACTTGTTCTGTGTGTGGGCACTCAGGAGTGGTGTGCCTTTGCGATCCGCATTCTATACAAGGCTGGTTGACAGAGAGATACTTTACTTGCTTGATGAGCTTCCTATTCTGATCTCTGTAGTATTGCTCCCTGACATCTGGATCAATCTCTTTTGATGGCTCATAGAGGGGCATGGATGGTGCTGGCCTGGCGTATGGGTTCTCTTCATAAGTTGTAGTAGACCCATACTTGTTGTCGTAGGTAGTGAGCTTCTCCAGCACTCCCCATGCGTCACTGGGCGGCATTGTCAGATACTCATAGCGAGTATAATTGTTGATTCTGTCCTTAGTGACTTGATCAAGAGAGTTGAAGAAGATCTCCTGAATGATGTAGGGCGGTTGTCCATGAGTAGGGCAAGATCGTAGCAGTTCTTTGTAGCGCTCCCATGCCCTTGCTAGCGGTTCCCCTTTCTGCTGTTTAAAGGCGGTGATTTTCTGGCGGAGATGTGCTGTTTTGGCAGGTGGGAAGAATTTGTTCAGAAACTCTTGCTCTACTTGGGCCCAGGTTGTGAGTGATCTTGCCTTCAGCCCTTCCAGCCATTTCAGTGCAGGTCCAGCGAGCGACCAGCGAAAAGATTTCATCTTGACATATTCCAGAGTTGTGCCTTCTGCAAGAGTACGGCACATATCATGAAAGTTAGTAATATGTTCAAGAGGACACTCATTAAATCTGCCATAAAAGGCATTATTTTTAAGCTCTATAAGAAATTGAGTGCGAATTTCAAAAGAGTTTTCAGGGATTAGAATCGTCGATTCAGGCACGACGAGAGTTGGATGCATGTAGTCCTCTGCCGTGGTTGGATACTGGGCAAGCTCAGCCTGTGCTTGTTCCCTTGCTGCTCTCTCAGCGGCGATAGCAGCATCTTTAGCGTTGATAGCCGCATCCCTTGCGGCTAGTTCCCTTGTAAGCCTAGCGATTAGCTGTTCCTGTGTTTCAGCGGCCGACATGATCCTTTTGAGTTTGGAGTGGATGTGTAGGTAGCGCTCCGGTTCGTCTAAGCTGTCAAACTCAGGTGTTTGACCAGAACGACGCATACACCTGCAATCTAACTCAAAGAGACAGTGAGAACTGACTACCTAAGGCGCGATTGATTGCTTCCCCGGCAACGGCGCCAATTTGTGTATCAGGAGTTGGTCAAGTATTGAAATAGATGTAAAATATAGTTCAGATAGACTCCCCTGTCTCAGCAAATAAATACAAGACTTCCTCCCGTTGTAGTAAGAGAAAAGTCAGGATCGAATCCACGAGGAAGCACGTCAGCAGTTCTTAGGTAGCTGTAAATTCTCACAAAGGCAGCAGAAAGACAGAAACAAAAGCAGAAAAGAAACAAATAAACCCGGCAAGGGCAACTAAAGCAAATAAAAGCAAATAACAAACTAAAGACAGAAATAAAAGCAAAGCAAAGGACAAGAGCAAAGACAGAAAGTCGTACCCGATCTCGACCACAAGCTTGTCGAGATCGACAAGGGTTGCTCGACACAGAGTACAGAAAGTGAAAATCGACAAAAGAAAACAGAAAACCAACTCGACCTAGACCAGCCCCTACTCGATTTCGACAAAGGGCAACTCGAGATCGACAAGGGTTTCGTCTATGTCGACAAGAAACAGAAAAAAAAGACAGAAACTTTAAAATAACGTAAATTGCAATTGCTCAAACCCAAACTCAGTTTTTTGACAGAAAATAAATCAATATATTAAAGGACCTCCAAGGCTAGGGTTTCAACACCGCAACGATAACCATGCAAAACAACACATAGAGGCATAAAAGATCATGCTTTCCATCAAATAACTTTCGTCATTAACAAATAGGCATATAGAGGCTCTCGCATAAACCCTAATTGTTACTAACCCTTTTCACATAATTAATCCAAGTTGCATTAAGATCACTTTCGCTTCAATAACACAAACAAGGATCACCTTCAACTCTCGCAAAAGAATCATGCTCATAGGGAAAGAAGATAAATTGCACAAAAGATCTGACCTTTATCGCATCGCCTCACATGGCCACCGTCGGGCTCACCCCAACCTCAGAAGTGGGTGGACTACTCACGCCTCATCGCAATAAAAGACATTTGATGTAAAAGAAATAACTTGCATAAACTAAATTCAAAGCCTTTTACAATCCTGGCAATCAACTTTCGCTGTAAGCCAAAACCCTAAAAACCTTAGAACTCCTAAACTTCTCTGTGGAACTAACTAACTGTGTCTTGAATGATGAATAAAACTGAGCCCCATGGGCTTTATTTATAGCCTTCATTCCCTAGCTATTCTAGGAAAGAAGATATCTATCTATATCTAAATTGCTTAAAAGATAAATAAATGACATAATGGAATTAAATCTATAAGGAAAAGATAATTCTAAATTAGGTAGTATGTCTTCATGTTGTTGATAGATTGCCTTCCATGGATAGACTTGATAGATCAGATAGAATCTTCCGCCTTCGGCACCAAGGAATCCCAACTCTACTCGGACAGGTCATCGACGACGCGTTTCTGGGCACTGCTCTAGTCGACCTCGACAAGGCTTGGTCGACTTCGAGTAGGATTCGTCGTCTGGTGCTTGATGTGGCTCGTCATGGCTTCCTGGGCTCGTCGACCTCGAGTTGGTCTCGTTGACGTCGACAAGGGCTAGGGCCATCGACTAGACCTCCTCGGGTGGATCTCCTCGGGTTGCTCAGACATGGCTCAGGGCGGCTCGTCGATCTCGACAAGGGTTAGTCGAGATCGAGTAGAGGTGGCTCGGCTTCTCGTCCTCGGTTTGGTGTGCTCGACCGGCTCGGACAAGGACTCAGGCGCTCGTCGACTTCGACAAGCCCTAGTCGACTTCGAGTACGGTGGCTCGTCGACTAGGGTTTCTCGAGCAGCTCTCCTCGAGGGACTCCGGATCTGGTGCTGTGGCTTCGTCGACCTCGACTAACGGTCCTCGAGGTCGAGTAGGGTCTGGAGTCTGGGTTGTCTGGCTTCTCGAGCATGGCTTTGTCGACCAGGCTGTTCGGCCATGGCTTGTCTATGTCGACCAGGCTTACTCGAGATCGAGTAGCCTGGGTTTTTGGACTTGTTCCACTGCTTTGATCTTGGACTTCTGTAGCGGTTTTCTGAGCTTTTCCGACCTTCTGTAGAATTGTTGTAAATGCCTCGATTTCTGCGATTTAAACAGAAACTGGTGTGGATTCCATAATTTTGGCAAATAAACATAAACTACACAGATTCTGTACTATCTAAACCCAAATGTATGCGATGTATGCAGAAATCGATATAAAAGTTACTGTAAAACATGGCAGATTCAGCTCACAACAGAGATCGACGAGCCCAACTCGAGATCGAGTACGGTTGACCACCAGGATCCGTGCTCTTCACCAGTCGCCGTTGCAGCCTCCTCTATGTCGAGTAACTTTACTCGATATCGACTAGCTCTAGGTGAGATTTCAGGTGAGGTTCTTCGATTAGATTGCGGTGACGATTTTTTCTTTACACCTCCTACTAGTCCTATTCATGATATATATGTTATAAAAGGACCAAAGGTACCCTGGTATGCGGATTTTGCTAACTACCTTGTAGGAAATGAGATCCCGTCAGGACTATCTTCACAAGGGAAGAAGAAATTCCTCCACGACGTCAAACAATACTATTGGGATGATCCTTACCTATTCAAACAAGGGAAGGACCATATCTTCAGACGTTGTATTCCGGAGGGGGAAGTGGAAAGTGTCATTCGCCATTGCCATACTCTCCCTACAGGCGGACATGCCAAAGGCTTCAAAACTGCATCTAAGGTACTTCAATGTGGTTTTTACTGGCCTAATCTTTTCAGGGATGTGCAGGCTTATGTCACTTCATGCGACGAATGCCAAAGATCAGGCAACATTACTTGGAGGAATGAGACACCACTCACAGGAATTTTGGAGGTTGAGCTATTTGATGTATGGGGAATTGACTTCATGGGACCATTCCCTGCTTCAGGACCTTACAAATACATCCTTGTGACGGTTGACTATGTCTCTAAATGGGTGGAGGCTGTTGCAACTAGGACCAACGACGCGAAGGTAGTTTCAAAGTTTGTTAAAACTAACATATTTCCTCGCTTTGGTGTTCCTAGAGTTCTTATTTCAGATGGTGGCTCACATTTCATCGAGAAAGGATTTGAGGCTCTTTTGGCTAAGTATGGGGTGACACATAGGGTAGCAACACCTTATCATCCCCAAACCAGTGGTCAGGTGGAAGTCTCTAATCGTCAAATCAAGGCCATCTTGGAGAAAACAGTCTCTCGCTCTAGGAAGGATTGGTCATCTAAGCTTGATGATGGGCTATGGGCTTATAGGACGGCTTACAAAACACCGCTGAGAACAACTCCTTACAACTTGTTTTATGGCAAGTCTTGCCATTTACCTGTCGAGCTGGAGCATAAGGCAATGTGGGCTCTCAAGGAGCTCAACATGGATCTCGATGAGGCAGGTAAGAAACGCTTTATTGATTTACAGGAGTTGGAGGAATTGAGATTGAAAGCCTATGAGAATGCTGAGATCTACAAGGAGCGCACCAAGAGATGGCACGATAAGAAATTGGTGCCAAAAACGTATGAGGTAGGTGACAAAGTGCTTTTATATAATTCTAGACTGCGTTTATTTCCAGGAAAGCTAAGGACAAGATGGAGTGGACCTTTCTTGGTTCACAACATATACCCCCATGGAGCAGTTGAGTTAATTGGCACCGACGGCACCACCTTTAAAGTAAATGGGCACAGGGTCAAGAAATACTATGACAAAGAAGACCCGGAAGAGGAGATTCGCGCCACCCTGGCGTTAGTTAAAATCTAGAACAGGGAAGTAGGTCGAGCTAACGACCTAAACCTTAGCGCTTCCGGGAGGCAACCCGCTTTTCTTACTCTTTCCTATTTTTCTTTATTTTCTTTTCCTATTTTTCATTTTCTTAGAACTCGTGCATAATCTCTTCTCATGGTTACATTCAGGCATTCAAGAGGAATCTATATCAATCAGGTTCGTCTAGATCGAGTAAGCCACGCAGGTAAGTTGGAGGTTTCAGGTAAGTTTTCTTTCTTTCTAAAAAAAAAAAAAAACACACAATAATATAGGTATTTTTTTCCAGATTTTTTAGAATTTAATTTTTATTTTCAGAAATTATATATATATTTTTTTTTTTCTATTTTTTCGGAATATTTTTAAACAGAAAAAAAATATAAATAAATAAAACCCTTACCTAGGAACCCTATCCCCCTTCCCTCTACCTCACCCGACCTCGACAAGGAACCCAGAGCCACCTCTGCTCCTCCTCCTGCTCGATCTCTCCTCTTCCTCGAGCTCCTTGCCCTCGCTCTTCCAGCACCACCTCCGGCCCTCCCTAAACACCTTCCCTCGCATCTCGCTGCCCAGATCTCCTCAAAGTCCACCACACCCTCGCCGAGCCCGAGTACCCGGACGCACAGCCCCTCTCATCGACCTTCTCTTCCTTGCCCAGATCCACCGTCGAAGAACCAAATCCGGCGCCCTTCTTCCTCGCCGAGTCGGATTCCACATCACCAGACACCCGATTCCGCCTCTGCCCAGATCCACCACGGATCTCCCTCGCTAGCGCCTACTCGAGCCCGGGTACAACCCGGATCCACCTTTGCCGAGCCGATCTCCCTCGCCAGCACCCAGTCTTGCCCGGATCCGAGCCGGATTCCTCGTCACCGGCCACCTTCTGCTCTTCCTCGCCCGGATTCGTCCAGATCCACCACGGATCTCCCTCGCTTCCAGCCTCCCTTGCCCTTCCTTGCCCAGATCCGACCCGGATCTACCCCCACCAAGCCGGAATCCGCCACCGACGAGCCCAGATCTGGAACCCGCGGCCACCACCCGCCCCTCTTTTGCACTATTCCTAAAAACAGCCTCTAATTTTCTCTAAATTACAGTTTCTACCCCTGTTTTAATTCAAGGTACGACTTCTCCCTCTTTTCTCTCTAAAATTCAGATTCATATATTTTTTGAGAACTTAGGTAGAGATTGGATCTTGAGTTATGTGTTGAATGTTTAGGGTTTGAAATTTGTGTGGACAATTGTTATTTATGATTAGGGTTGCTATTTTTGGTAATATTTATGTTTGGTGGGCTGATTTTATACATGATTCCATATTTAGTTCATTTATATTATCAAAGAAAATTCATGAAATTTATTTGACCAATATTATGCCATATATGGAAATTTCATGGATTTTGTGGTTATTATTTCAATTCATATATAAGTCATATTTTTTATTCCTTATATGAATTATTTCATGCTTTGATAATATATGCTTCCATATACCTATTTGCTACATTTATAGGATAGTTCATGAACTAAGTATGGGGTTACTTTATTTCAAAGTGGTTATCTTATAAGGCTATTTATCTATTGCAGGAATGGACAACCTATACATTGACGATGCAGACCAGTTCGCTCTCGCACAGCATATTGCAGGACGGGCTACAAATGCCCGTTGGTACGACCGACCGTCAATGGAACAACTTGGAATGCAGTACTGGCTGGAACAGGCCTTTGGATTGATTGGGGCAGAAGGCGTATTGGTGCCGTCAGATCACCATTACCCAGTCCTGACAGGGGAGTTTTTATCCACTCTCCACCGGGTACCAGACTCGCCTGCCTCAGAACGGAGAGTCCGCTTTCAACTAGGAAACGCCCCCCACACATGTACCCTCCACCAGATCAGTGATGCCTTTTCTTTTGGCCGCACCACTGCACCATTCCACATACGAGACACGACAGAGATGTGGCGTTACTTGACTGGGAGTCTACAGCCAACCACCCGCTCCTCCTCCATTGTCAACCCTTTATTTGCTACCATCCTCAGGATTCTAGGTAGCACGATATGGGCGCGGCCAGAGCTGAGCCAACCCACCCAGCCAGAGCTCGAGTGTCTCAGACGGATCCTATTCGAGTCTGATCCTTTACCACTCGCCCACGCATGGCTCCAGCATTGCATTTTCCGCCAGAGAGACTTTACAGGAGCCATTTATGATGGGTGCATGGTGGCCATTCTGGCACGCTACCTAGAGGTCCCAGTTGCGGCATACTCTCCACGACGACTCATGAGGATCGACACTGGGTCCCTACAGAGGGGCCATATCATAGCCCGCCGCAACAACATATGGGTCCAGTTTACCCACCACACTGCTATTCAGCAGGAGCGGATGAACCCCTACAGAGTCCGCAACTGGTACACTACCTGGACAGGGGCAGCATATCATCCCACCATTGACCCGACCGCCGACCCGGCGCTGAGGGATGAGCCTCTGTACACAGCGGACATGGAGGAGGATGACGACGACGATGAGGCAGACAGTGTCCACCACTCCCACCACTCTCAGCACTCCCACCACTCTCAGCATTCCTACCATTCCCAGCGGCAGCATCATTACGGCGGACCATCAGATCCAGTGCTAGCTGAGTTGGCATTCCTCCGGGACCAGATGGCCAACCTCCAACTAGGCCATAACGCAATGAGGACGGAGATGCGAGAAGGCTTTCAGGGACTGCACCAATATTTCCAGCGAGGGCCCAACTATCAGCCTGGTAGCTCTTCCCACGGAGGAGCTTCTGAATATCAGGCTGACCCTCCATTTCCCCCCTATTATCCACCACCACCACACCAGTGACACCTCTGTGAGTTTCCTTTCCCTTCCCCTTTGATTTTATTTCTTTAACAGTGAGGACACTGTATATTTTAAGTATGGGGTGGGAGAAAGGACTGTACAGGGGATTTTTATTTGGTTAAATGCTGCGAATTTATGTGTATCTTTTAAAAGCTTTGTTTCATGGGTTGTAATAGATTTCTTAGACATGGCATAACTTCGGTAGCTAAGTTATTTAGTTGCACTTTATTTATTTCTTTTCGCATGTTTAGAATTTTATGCATATTTTAGAATTCGCATGTGTATCTTTTAAAAGCTTTGTTTCATGGGTTGTAATAGATTTCTTAGACATGGCATAACTTCGGTAGCTAAGTTATTTAGTTGCACTTTATTTATTTCTTTTCGCATGTTTAGAATTTTATGCATATTTTAGTCTTAAAAAAATAAAAAAAAAAATTAAAAATGTATGTTTAAATTTTTGCATTATTTGTTATATACCCTAACTTAGATGTCCTATGATGATACATAATGACTGACTTGATCATGTAAATCCTATGGCGTGTTTGGAAGGTTTAGCCTAAGTCCCCAAAAATGGTTTTTATGTGGATTGCGAACTTGTGATGAAATTGAGCACATATGATCCTAAGCTAAAGGTTAAAATCCAACAGAAATTATCCCAGTGAGAATTTTGGCCTTATAGGGAGAACATTAAAAATCCCTCTGCTTTCTTGAGTGTATTTACTCTTCCTATGCATATCTAAATGTTGTGATAGTTATTCAAGACCAATGCATTTATATGTTTATATTGATGAGAATTAAATGATGGAGGCACCTTTTAAGCCACTTTTATCCTCTCTTTACCTACCCTACATTATCCCTGCTTGAAGCCAGAACATTAGCCTGAGGCTTTTATTGTAAACTCCACAAAATTTTCCTTAGCCAAATTGAGCCTGACCCCCATTTGGGAATTAAGACTTAGAGTTGAGTAGAATGATGTGGAAAGAATGAGCTTATGTTGCATTTCGAGAAGGATCGTGGAAATTATTGAGATATGGGTTGGTTATACATTTTTATCTTGCTAAGCATATTATGTAAAAGGATTTTTGGCTCACATTATAAATGCACTAGTATTATTATATTTTTCGTTCAAAAAAAAAATAAAAATAAAAAATAAAAATAAAATCGAAAAAAAAAAAAGAAGTATATATATTAGTGAATAAAGTGCATGAGCCAAATTTACCTTATTTCTTTCATTATTTTGCAAGTTACATATTTGGGAGAGATTTAGAGAGTTTGAAAGGTTATATACTCCATTAAGACGAATTGGAGAGTTTGGATGATACATATGATTGAGAAGTTATGGTTTGGTTGTGTTGGAAGATTTAGGAGTCTTGATTCCCGAATTATATTTAGCACCACATGGCCAAATAATTCCATACCTTATTATTTCTTACCAAGCCCCATTACAACCCCGCCGAATGGAATCTTCTTTGAAGACTTCCATTGAGCGAAGTCCTCCTGATAATTCTTGTTGCATTTTCATAATTGGTTGCGAAGTGGATTCATATTTAAATTGCAATGTTTATGAGACTGTATATGGAATTGAGTTGAGAGTTGAAACACATAGCCTAAGCACATTGAGAGCGGAGTGCAAACACATTATTCCTGTGAGGTTGGATTTATATTGCCTATGCCTATGGATCGCTCATATATGTGTGACGACGTTAAATTCACTTGTCTTGCATTGCTACTATTTTAAGATGTTGCTTTTGACAAAGGCAAAGACTTGAAGGATGTGTTGTAGGTCTTGGTTATTGTTCGGTTATTGCTTGAGGACAAGCAAGTCTAAGTATGGGGTAATTTGATGTCTCCAAAGTAGCCATGTTTTTATGCATATTTCAGTTCCATATTCTTTACATTTTGCATATTTCGGGTTGGGAATATGTCGAATTTATGTAGTATATGTTTATTTGTTAGAAATGGAGATCTACATAAGTTTCTGTTTAATATTGCAGAATATGGAAACATTTCGGGAGAAAACCAAGAAACAAAGACGGAAGCAGCAAGTCCACTCTATATCGACTAGACTCTTGTCTATGTCGACAAAGCCAAGCCCGGACACACTGGAGTCGAGTAGAGACCGGAACAGACAATGCGGAGCAGAGCACCGCCCTACTCGACATCGAGTAGACCTACTCGAGGTCGACAAGAACCAGACCCCACTCCCCGAGCCAAGTCGAAGAGGCACTGCTCGAGAACACCAGGCAAAAACCTACTCGAGCTCGACAAGCTGTTTGTCGAGATCAACCACGCCCAGGAGACAGTGTCCGAGCATATCGACAAGGGCTACCCGAGACGACCAGGCCGATGATCCACTCGTCGAGATCGAGGAACTCTCGTCGAGATCGACCAGCGCCAGGGGCCATGTCCGAGCTTGTCGAGTACCAGCTAGCCGAGACGACGAAGTCGGCCCAGTCGACGACTTTCCTACTCGAGGTCGACCACCGCTTGTCGAGGTCGACGAGGATTTCCCAAAGCCGCGTAACGCGCTGAGTGCAGTCCTACTCGAGGTAGAGTCCTTGGAGCCAAAGAGAAGCAAGATCTATCCGATTTATCCACATCTATCATGGAGAAGAGAGTTTTATCCACTTGAGACAATTTTGATATATTTCCCTAATTTTAGATTTAATTCCTTTATGTCTTTTATATATCTTTTAAGTCTTAGATATAGTTTTAGATATAGATATAGATATTCTATCCTTGATTAGCAAGGAGTAGAAGCCTATAAATAAAGCCCATGGGGCTCAGTTTTATTCATTCAATTTTCAGAGCAAGACAAGTAGTTCCACAGAGACGATTTAGGAGTTTAGGGTTTTTAAGGTTTTGGCAGTTTACGACGGTTGATTGCCGGAATTGTAAAGGCTTTGAATTTAGTTAATGCAAGTTATTTTCTTTCAATCAATGATGTCTGCGATTGCAATGAGGCGTGAGTAGTCCACCTACTTCTGGGGTTGGGGTGAGCCCAACGAGAGCCATGTCAGCATATTAGCGATTGCGGAAGGAGGTACTTTGTCGTTATCTTAATCTATTCCCTATGTGCTTCATCTTTGATTGAGAAATTAAAGAACTCATGTTGTGAAACTTGGGTAGTAATTAGGATTTCTATTCGAAAGATTATAAATGCTAATTATGAAAGGGAATAAATGCAATTAGGATTATTTGTCGCGAGATCTATATTCCTACTTGTCGGATTAGGTGAAAGCCTTTTCCTTTATCGATAAAGTTACCGCCTTTTGTGATTTATATTCCGCTTGCATGGTAATCGTTGTCGCAAACCCTAATCTTGGAAGTTCCCCACATTCATAAAGTCACAAAACCGAATTCTGCATTTGTTTTTACGTTTTTCCCACCCTTGTCGATCTCGACCAGCCCCTGGTCGACCTCGACCACTGACCTCCGATCCCAGATCGTCGTAGCTCAATTGTGCAGGGACTCGACAAGACAAGACGAAGTCGACGAAGGTCCTACTCGAGATCGACTACGCCTAGTCGAGGTCGAGTAGACTTCGCCGAGTTGCTGCTGTGTTCGACTGTGCCTGACCCCTGTCGACTAGCCCTTAGTCGAGGTCGAGTACCATTGTGGTCGACTTCTGTCCGTGAGATTCCATCGCTGCCTAGGATCCGCTGACCAGCTTCCTCGAGGATTCGAACCTGACTTACTCTTACTACATTTGGAGGGAGTCTTGAACATTATTTGCTGGGATTTGATCGGTTTGCTTTACTTTGTTTACTTATTGTTTTGCATTCTCGATTTTCTCTAACAACATTACCTGAATCTAAAAAAAAAGAGGGGGATCTGGGTCAATCATCAGGCCACTCATGCGCGTGTGTAAACACACTCTGAGAGGCATATAATAAGCATCATATTCCTAAGATGAAATGTGTAATGCAAAGTGGAACTTACATAGACAAGCATGCGAATAATTAAGTATGGACATAAATAAAGAGGCGCGCAGATAAAAGAAATGCCAAATAGCATGTCCCTCTAGGCTCCTAAGGAATCCTCTAGCAACTCCCATCGAAGGGAACTACCTCAGCCAAGGTGTAGGCCATCCCTACGTAAAGAGCCTACTAACTATGAAGGGAAGGCAAACAACGACACCCATACAAGGCCTAATGCTCTAAGAGTCATATGGAGACTTATTACCAAAAAACCCACCTCACCCATCAAGTGCAAACAACTTTCTATAATAAGCCCCACTAAGATGACAAGAATAGAGAGAAAGGTCACATCCAATAAACACCTATAACGGCCGTTTTCTAGCAAAGACATATAACAAGTCATATGGTTTCCATTTTAGATCCTAATCGTGATTCTAAGTCGTATGGTGAATGAACACTAACCTATTATATATATAACACCCAGTGCATAGAGCACCCATCATGAGTAAGTTCAAAGAACTTACCTGGAGAAGCGCAGAATCCAAGCAATAGAGCAATCAAGCAAATCCAGACAGATTAGAGCTCACCTAGAAGATAAGTAACATAATAAGTCTAAGTCTAACTTGCACACAGCATATCAAATAACACACATAAGATTCACATAAAACATATAAGATACACATAAATATGATAACTCGATTGTCTCATCATTATTAACATTATCATCTCATCTTCAGTTCTCATCTCGTCTCATCATATCTCATAAATTAGCATCTTTCTCAATTCGGTCATAACATCATCATTATTAGTTCACGACAACCTCCATACCATACTTAGCAAATTTCACATATTACCGTTTCATACTCACACTCGGAACACACATATATATCATCAACATCATAATATCTAACATTTAATCTCTTATAGTAATCACCACAAGTCATGTTATTAGTCACATATATCATGTCGTTAGTCAAATGATCATATTATGATGCTAGTTAGTCATCGAATAAGCCTTATTCCCAAGTTTATATCCAAATCTGTTTCAAATCCGAGTTAAACAATTAAGAATTCCGACCCTTGAAAGTACTCGCTAAATTCCTTTTTCAATTATTTAATAATCATTTCCGACCTTGAAATTCATTTTCCAAATTCTCTTCTAAACAGACAAGTCCAAATATTTATGTTAAATCCCAATTATTATTATAGATATAATATTATAAAACACCATTTAATAAAACACACTTATAGAGTATGTCTCAATCCTTTATGAAATAATTCCAACCCATTTGCATTCGATAAAACCAACTTTTTATAAAACTCCCGAAATAATATTTTATCATTTAAATCCTCAAGTAATATTATAATATATTTTAATTATCGTTAAATAGTTAAATAAATTAATGGATAAACCCGAACCGAACCGAATCAAACCCGCTAAATAAATCCCAACCCAGTAATCCCAATCTCAACCGGTTTACTATTAAAATAAAATCTGAAAGGTAAGGGCCCACATGCCACATCTGTCTTCATCTTCTTCCCAATTTGAAATGGAGAGCCCCGCCATAGATCAGCTCGAGCCTTGCTCCTGCCGGCGTCGAGATCCACCTCTCGGCCTTCGTCTCCGGCGTCGTCCCTCCGTTGTTCAGCCCTGCCTTGGTCTCCCGCTCGACCGGACTCGCCCAACTCGCAGTTCGCTCTCGACACTCACTCGCGCTCTCGCCTCTCACGCCCGTTTCGGTCTCTCGTTGTGTATATATTCTGAAACAATCAATGTAAAGAGCACAATTTGCCTTTCACAAATTCTACATGGTATCGAGCCAGACAATTCCTCTCTTCCTATATTTTTTTAAAACCCTAATTCTTCTATCTCCTACTGCCGCTGCCAGCCATGGCCGACATTCCACCCACCGCCGCCCAAGCCCCCGCCTTTTCCTCTCCCTACTACCTTCATCCGTCTGATCATCCCGGTCTCACTATTTATCCGATCGTTCTCACGGGTGACAACTATCAGAAATGGGCAACAAGTATGCTCAACGCTTTTCAAGCGAAGGGAAAACTAGGCTTCCTCTCCGGCGACCCCGCCAAGCCTGCCGATGATCATGCCGATTTCCCTCACTGGCTTCGGGTTAAATCTATGCTTGTCGGATGGTTGGCTCAATCAATGGAGCCATCTCTTCGCTCGACGATTACTCTGTCGGGCATGGTTAAGGCTCTTTGGGATGAACTTCAACTCTGTTTCTCTATCGAAAATGGCTCTCGGATCATGCAATTGCGCTCTGAGATCGCACGCTCTACTCAAACCGGCCAGTCAATTTCGCCTTACTATGGCCGTCTGAAGCGTCTCTGGGATAAATTGTCGGCGATCTCGCCGATCCAGTGCACCTGCGGCCAGCACGCTAAGGAGCAGGTCACCGAACGGATCCACCAGTTCCTCATCGGTCTCGACGACGACACATATGGTACTCTGTGCTCCACCATAGTCGCCCAGGAGCCTCTTCCTCCTCTCAGCCGCATTTATGCTTTGGCTGTTCAGGAGGAGCACCTTCGGTCTATCGCCAAGGATCGGGAGGCCAAGGCCGACTCTATGGCCTTTGCTGCTCGAGCTCCGGCGTCTTCTAAGTCCTCTTCGTCTCCATCGGATCGCAAGGTTCTCCAGTGCTCTCACTGCGGTCGTACAGGCCACAATGTCTCTTCATGCTTCAAAATCATCGGTTTTCCAGACTGGTGGAACAACGGGTGTGGCGTCAGCGATCCCGTCACCGGCGCTCCCCCATCTGCAGGCCGAGGACGTGGTTCTTCCAGCGGCAGCGGGCGCAGTTCTTCCAGCAGCGGCCGCGGCAGGGGCTCTACTCAGCACGTCCTCGCCAATGTTGCGTCTTCCTCCACTGCTCCGCCTCTAACCGCCGATGATCGTGCTGCTCTTGGTCCTACTATCATCGACGAACAATGGTCTACTCTCCAGACCATCCTTCAGGTCATCAACTTTAAATCTGGTAATGATACTTTAGAAGGTACGGTTCTAACTCCCTGGATTCTTGATACGGGAACCTCTCTTCATATGACCGGTGATCTTCGCCTCTCTTCATATGACCGGTCTCTTCCCATTCAATTAAGATCCCCAATGGCACCATCATTACAGCTGACAAAGCTGGAATTGTTCCTCTTTGTGACCGCCTTTCTCTGCACAATGTTCTATATGTCCCTGGATTGACATGTCACCTTATCTCTTTCCGTTGTTTGATGGCTGAATTACAGTGTGTTGCCACTATTACTGATCATTTGTGTGTGATTCAGGACCGCATTTCGAGGACGCTGATTGGAGTGGGTGAACCTAGAGATGGGGTCTATTGGCTTCGCTGGACCACGCCGACCTAAGTACCTTCCCTCCACACATCCGCCGCCGACCTCTCCTCAACTCTGCCACACCACTGAAGCCGCCGACTCCACCCTCTGGCATCTCCGTCTTGGGCACCCTTTGTTTCCTTTAGTTGGTTTTAATTCTGGCATTAGGTCTACTACAAATAAAATTGTCTCTTGCGACATATGCTATAGAGCTAAACAACCTCTCTCTTCCTTTCCTATCAGTCGTTCTTGTTCTGTTGAACCTTTTGATTTAATACATTGTGATATTTGGGGCCTAAATCGATTGTCTTCTACTTGTGGTGCTTCTTACTTCCTTACTATTGTGGATGATTACTCTCGATCTACTTGGGTTTTCCTTATGAGTCATAAGTCACAAGTCTCGCGACTTATCCCTAATTTCTGCACCATGACTCAAACACAGTTCAATCGCAAAGTCAAACACTTTCGCAACGACAACGGGTCTGAGTTTGTCGTTCTCAAACCCTTCTTTGCCGATCAAGGTATCCTATTTGAGTCTTCCTGTGTCGCCACTCCTCAACAAAACGGTCGGGCTAAACGTAAGCATCGTCATATCTTAAATGTTGCTCGATCTCTTATGTTCAAGGCTCATCTCCCTCTAAAGTTTTGGGGTGAATGCGTTCTTACTGCCTGTCATCTCATCAACCGAACTCCTACCAAACTTCTACATGGGAAAACTCCTTTTGAGCTTCTTCGTAATCGCATACCTGATTATTCTCTTCTTCGAGTTTTTGGTTGTCTGTGCTATGCTTCTGTGATTCCTAGAAGCTCATACAAGTTTCAACCTCGAGGCCGAAAATGCCTCTTTTTGGGATACCCTTTTGGCCAGAAAGGTTGGCGTTTGTATGATCTTGAAACTCATTGTATCTTCGTCTCTAGGGACGTTGTCTTTCATGAGTCGACCTTCCCCTACCTCTCCTACCCGCCATCACCACCAACCCCTCCTGCGCCAATTGTTCCTACCCCCCTCACCCATGATGATCCCACTACCGACAACCCCTCCTCCGACGTCAGGGGGAGCAACCACCAGTCCACACCGCACCCCCCTGTACGACGCAGTACCCGCCCTACCCACCCTCCCACTCACCTTCGCGATTATGTGTGCACCTCTCTCGGCAGCCATGACCCTCTCTTGCAAACGCTCTCTCCGGTCTCGTCCTCAGGTACACACTATCCTTTGTCTAAGTATATTAACTATGGTAACTTATCTCCGCAACATGCCTGCTTCTTGGCCGCTATCAGTGCTTAGCATGAACCTTCTACTTTTCAAGAGGTTGTTCGTCATGCTCACTGGTGTGATGCTATGAGGGCTGAGATTGATGCTCTTCATCGTAACGGTACTTGGCAAGTCTATTAGTTACCACCAGGCAAGCATCCCATCGGCTGCAAATGGGTCTTTCGGGTCAAATACAAAGCTGATGGTAGTATTGAACGGTACAAAGCTCATTTGGTTGTTCTTGGTAATCGTCAGATTGAGGGCATCAACTACAAAGAAACTTTTGCTCCGGTTGCCAAGATGGTACATGTCAAAGTTTTTCTTGTTGTCGCTGCTATTCGTAACCTGGACTTGCATCAGATGGATATTCATAACGCCTTTCTGCATGGGGACCTTCATGAGGAAGTCTATATGTCTATGCCTCCAGTTTTCTCTACTCCAGGCAGAGGTACAGTGTGTCGGCTCCGAAAGTATTTATACGGCCTTCGTCAGGAACCCCGAAATTGGTTCTCTAAGCTTTCTATGGTTCTTAAGAGGTTTTGTTTTACTCAGTCTTACGCAGATTATTCCCTGTTCTCATACTCTAAATTGGGCATTGATCTACATGTTCTCATATACGTGGATGATCTGATTATTGGTGGCTCTAATCTCGCCTCTATTGACCGCTTGAAGAGGTATCTTTACTCCTGCTTTCATATGAAGGATTTGGGTACTCTGAAATATTTTCTGGGCATTGAGATCTCTCGCACCCGGGCTGGTCTCTTCCTCTCCCAGCAGAAGTACACTCTCGACATAGTGCTTGAAACCGGCCTCCTTGGTGCTAAGCCAGTTATATTTCCTATGGAGCACAATCATCATCTTCCTCTTGATGACAGTCCGCTTCTTGATCAACTCGACAAGTATCGTCGGCTAATTGGGCGCCTTATCTACCTTACCATTACTCGGCCGGAACTCTGCTATTCCGTGCATACGTTGGCTCAGTTCATGACCAGCCCTCGGCAAAATCACTGGCTTGCTGCTCTCCCAGTTATTCGCTATTTGAAGGACCTTCCGTCTCAGGGTATTCTTCTCTCCAGAAACAGCTCTCTTCGGCTTACCGCCTTCTGCGACTCTGATTATGCAGCATGTCCTCTTACCCGTCGATCGCTTACCGGTTACTTCATCATGCTTGGAGAGTCTCTGGTGTCTTGCAAGACCAAGAAATAAACTACCGTCTCACGCTCTTCAGCCGAGGCCGAGTACAGAGCCATGGCGACCACGACCTGCGAGCTCATTTGGCTCAAATCTTTCCTTCGGTCTCTAGGTGTTCGACATGGTCTTCCTATGCATCTCTAGTGCAACAGTCAGGCGGCCCTTCACATCACCGCCAATCCGGTCTTCCATGAGCATACCAAGCCCATTGAGGTTGACTGTCATGTTGTCCGTGATCAGCTGATTGTCGGGGTCATCTCTCTCTCTCTCTCTCTCTCTCTCTCTCTCTCTCTCTCTCTCTCTCTCTCTCTCTCTCTCTCTCTCTCATACCCGTTCTGCAAATCAACTGGCGGACATCCTTACCAAGCCGCTTGGCCAGCAATAGTTTCAGGTGCTTCTGTCCAAGTTGGGCATTCGAAATCTACATGCTCCAACTTGAGGGGGAGTATTGATATTTTGTATATATTATAAATATCCTTCAAGATAAATATGTAGAGATTCTATCCTTGTATCCCAAGTTCTATCTTTTGTATATCTCGTTGTGTATATATTCTGAAACAATCAATGAAAAGAGCACAATTTGCCTTTCACAAATTCTACATCTCGAGCTCGCCCGACTGCCCACACTCAAATCTCGCTCACCCCTCGACTACTCTAAGCATTGAAAGAAAGAACGAAATCGAACGAGGGATGGAAGGAGGCTTGGAAGCTCACCGACGTGTTTGCGACTTCGGAGCGCTCGATCGGGGTTCAGGGCGTTGTCGGAGGCTTGCGATGGTTCGTCGAACCTGCGTGGAACATGGGTGAGTGTAATGGTGAAGTCCGAGGGTGGTTTCGATCGAAGACGGAAGAGAAACGCTTACCGAAAAGTGGCTTGCGCTCAAATAGGGGAGGGAGGATGTCAGGGCTCGGCGGCTCCGGTGGCGGCTCTGCTGCTGCTCGGGGTATTGAGGAATGATGCGGTTGCTTCCGTCTCGAAGAGGACGTTCGAAGAGGCAAGGCGGGTGTGGGTTTGGCGTCTCCGGCTCTCGGCAAAACAGGGAATTGGTGGCGGAGGTGTTGCGTGGGAGTGGTGGTTGTTAGAGATGTGAATGAGACCAAAAGTGTCCCTAATCGGAAAGTTGAACATATCAAGCTCTAGTATATGAGTCGGTGGGCTACTCCTTCTATTGCCAATTGGTTTTAGAATGGAACTCCATTCGGCTTGTGTGCTAGTCTACTAGCGCATGTGCCCCGACCCCTAGTCATCGGTCCGAGTCGGACTTTGATATGGTATGAGAGCGGTAAGCCTAACGACCCATGAAGGTGGAGAATGAGAATTTGTATGTGACATGGGAGAAATAGGTGGGTTTGAAGGAGAAATATTGGCATCAGTATCAATAACATCAAGGTGTAAAGTCTGTGAGGAAGAGGACAAAGTGTCTGAAACAATGCCAAAGGTGGGACAAGGGGAATCAGGTAAAGCTTGATTGACCAAGGGAAGGCATGGTTTTGAATTAGAAATATTAGGTAAGGTAGCAGAAGGTGATGCAAAAGGAAAAGTATCCTCACAAAACAACACATCTCTGCTCACCAAGATGCTTTCATCCTCCAAATCAAACTCTTTATAAGTCTTGTGATCAGAAGGGTAACCAATAAATAAACACTTCCTGGCCTTAGTAGCAAACTTATCATTTTTGGGACCCCTTTTTAACAAATAACACATACACCCTACCACTCTTAGATGACTGCAGGTAGGATACTTACCATACAACTTTTCATAAGGAGTGGACCACTTGATCACAGATGTAGGCATCAGATTAATCAAATGTGTTGTAGAAAGCACACACGCAGCCCAAAATCGGATAGGAAGAGAAGCATGAACTCTGATTGATCTAGATGTCTCCAACAAGTGCCTATGTTTCCTCTTCACTCGACCATTTTGCTGAGGAACATAAGGCACAGAATGCTGATGCACAATACCTCTATCCTTGAAAAACTAAGAGCTCTTCGAAAATTCAATTCCATGATCAGTCCTGATGACCTGAACTGTAATTTTGAATTGAGTTTCCACCATTAAGATGAAATTCATAATCACCTAAGTCATCTTGGTCTTATCTGAAATCAAATGTGTCCAAACTCCTCTACTAAAATCATTCAAAATGGTGACAAAATAGCGAGCACTGGTGATAAAAGGAACTTTATATGGTCCCCACAAATCAATATGAATCAAAGCAAATTTCTCTATAGCAATAGAAGTACTCAAATCAAAGGGTAAAGCATGATGTTTGTCCATTACACATGGACATGGCTCACAAAATATATATAACATTAGTTTCAAAATTATTGATGTTATTAAGATTAGATACATCGACTTAACTTTTAAGACAATGTTAAAATTTTCGTTTTAAAAAAATTTGAAAGCATGCGGAATACACTTAATTGAAATTTTAAGCGGTAAAATATCCCAGTTCCCAAACACTTGACCCAAAATAGGAACAATAATTTTTTTTAAAAAAATTGACTAAGGCAAGTTGAAAAATAAAGCGGTAAAACGTAAAAACCCTTAACAAAAAAATTTGAAATTTGAAATTTGGATTTTGTGTTAAAAAAAAAAAACCCACATCTCAACACTTATCCAAATATCCCCAAATAACCCTAATTCTCCCATTCTCGTTCAGATCCATCGACACATCTCTCTCTCTGAACTTTCTATGGCGGTAGGCGACTGAAGAACCCTAACCTTGTTCATGCTCCTGTATCGAATACCATCCCCTCTCTCTGAACTTATAATGGAGATGGCAGTGGAGATTACCTTCTCTTTCCTGCCTGGCATCTCGTCATCTCCAACATGGCATCTCGTCCCCTTCCCCGGCCGACGGGTTTGGGAGCCGTGGTGCCATTCAAGTGACTCGATCTCCCTCGTGGTCTATTTCCTGCCTCCGAATCTCTGGGTGAGTTCTCTTATTCCTTGTTTTTGCCTCTGTGCATTCTTCGTATCTTTTGTTGTTCGCTAATTTTGTCTCCTGCATCTGGCGTTCTTTACCTCTTCCAAATGTCTCCTGCATCTGTGTTCTTTGTTGTTTCTTTTGTTGTAGCAAATCATCTCCTTTATAGAGTTGTTCATAAATCCTTGGAAATCCCAAGTGCTTTTCTCTCCCTTTAGTTTGAAGTTTTTGAATTATTCATTCTTCCTATATTTGATTTTCACTTTGGAATTCCAGTTAGGTTTCTTATCATGTTAATTTCTATTTTGTTAGGGCTAATTGAATGAATTTAGGGCCGACTCTAATTCGTTCAAGGTATTCTTCTCTTGCTCTCAACACTCTCTTCTCTCTTTGAAATCTTGCTGGAATCCGCAGCTGCTCTCTACTGCTGTCGATTGGTGTTGTTTTGCTTACAATTGCCTGAGTGCTATTGTAATTGATTGAATTCATGTTTTTTTTCTCAAATTCGTGTATATATGTTGTGCAGCTGCTGTAATTACTACTGTTTTTTTGTTGCATCTGTTGTAATTGCTTGAATGTTGTTGTTAGTTTTTGCCCAAAATTGCATTATTTCAATGTAATGCTGCTATAATTATTTGAGTGTTGTACTGATGCTGTTTTTTCTCTCAAAACTACATGGAATTATGTTTTAACTACTGCTGTAATTTTATTGTACATCTATTGTGAATTAATCTTTCTGTTTATTTTGTTTCGATAAGTTGAAATAATACATAGATTTAATCGGATAAATAATACTTTAATTCCAGCAGCTTTCTTGTGATTGACTACATGAAGTTTGTCTTAGATTTAGGGGAATGTATACAACACTCAAATAGGGTAGCATCTGTGGCTACCGAGGAGCAACAAAAGGGATCTGTTGGGGCTGCTAACAAGCTGGAAATTAGAGCTTTTAGGGCTGCTGTACAATAGAAATTGGAGGTTGATGGTAGACAATAAAGAGCTGTTGTAAGGGCTGCTGAAAAACAGCAATTTGGGGCTGTTATTGCTGCTGTGAAAAGCCAAACTATAGCTGTTGTAGGAGTGCAGAAAAGTGGTGTTTATGCAGAGGAAGAAATGCACAACACTGAGCATTAGGGGTGAGCGCGGGACGGGACGAGACGGGACTGGGACGGGATTGAGGTCGTCCCGCGTTATTTTTGCGGGACAGGACCTGGACGGGACGGGCCTTGTCCCTCAAATAAAAAAATTATAAAAAAACTCAAAATTTTCATGTATATATGGCGATTCTCAAAGACGTAATAAATATATATGTATAATTTTTTATATTTTGCAAGTTCCCATATATGCGTACGTATAGACCTAAGCAAACGCGGGTAGGCCCGCTTGGCCTGCCCCGCCAGCCCACATTAGCAAGCAGGCTTGGACATGGGGAAAAGCCCACACGGGCTGCTAGACCCGGCCCGCGTCTGCAACGGGTGCGGGATTGGATATATCAATCAACCTTTTAATATGGGGAAAAGCCCACACGGGCTGCTAGACCCGGCCCGCGTCTGCAACGGGTGCGGGATTGGATATATCAATCAACCTTTTTTATTAAAATTAATGTGTGTGTGTGTAATATATGTAATAAATAATATTAATTACTATTCTTTAAAAAAACAGTAACTAATATATATATATATATATATATATATATATATATATATATATATATATATATATATATATATGTAACGTACTATATATGTAATATATACTGTAACTATGTGTGTGTGTGTGATATATGTAATAAATAATATTAATTATTATTCTTTAAAAAAACAGTAACTAATATATATATATATATATATATAACGTACTATATATGTAATATATACTGTAACTATATATATGTATGTATTCTTTTTCATAACAAATAAAATCAGTAAGTATATAAGTTAAAATTGATTATATACAGTAACTCTAAATATGTATGTATTCATTGTACAAACAAATTAAAGTGAAAAAATACACCCCATCATCACAAATCCCGCGCGTGTATATACCCCCTCCAAATCCCTACCACACAATCGGGTTGTTCCATATAGAGGAAAGAGAAAAGGAGGAGCGGCGACACCAAATTCAACCGGCGCGATTTGAAGATGGCGATGGCGATGGTTGGCGAAGGTAAGGTCCTCGGTCTTCCTATTCTAGTTTCTTGTATCCGGGCGATGGGGCGAGCGACGATTTCCGGGCGATGGGGCAAGTGAAGGCGGAAGAGGGGCACTTCGTCCCACCATCGCATCTTTAGATGGAGGCGGAAGTAGAAGGAGATGGCTATGGTGGCCAACAAAGGCGGCGACAGGACAAGCAAAGGCGGAAGAGGGGCACTTCGTCCTACCATCGCATCTTCATATGGAGGCGGAAGTCGAAGGAGATGGCTATGGTGGCCGGCGAAGGCGACGACGAGGATGAGCAGCGAATCGGCGATGAGGAGAGGCAATAAGATTACGTTTTGGTTAGTTAGTTATTTTAGATATGTCATATGAGTTAGGTTAATTAGTAATTTAATTTTTAAATCTAATTCTTTTTTATTATTAATCTTAAATAAAAAAAAGCTAACAAATCCTACTAATTAAAAAATCTATAAAAAAATAACTAACAAATCCTACTTTAAAGGAGAAGCCGCCACATGGCATAGGCAACTTCTCCTTTAGTATTATAATATAGATTGGTTTTGAGATGGAACCCGTTGGGTTTATATGTTGTCCGAGTCTCCCATATGTGGACCCGCACACACGATCTCCCCCTCCAGCATCTTGACTCCACCGAGCCCAGCCGAGTTAACATTATGCAACAATCTATGTTGTACGCCTGGTTTTATTTGCATTTTATTTATTCGTCTTTCGGGACGTATGTTTTGCATGTTGTATATCTACTACAGGAACTACTTCCTTTGTTTTTTATCCCGGCGACAACCGTTCAAGATCACTGGAGGCTAGTATCTTACCTGTGCAAGCAAAGATTGCGTTCCCTATAATCCTTGAGGACGTAGGAGTATAGGACAAGGATTGCTGAAGGAGGGAGTTCTGTAACAGGATTTCTTGTCGTGAGTATTGAATCATTTGCGCCAACAATCATTTTGTATTTGGACTTTTTTTTTTAATTTTCTACAATGGGCCTTAAGCCCTTTTATGTTGATTTACTCATTCTGCATCTCAGACGTTCATCGTCTTCAATCATCTATATATGTAGCCCTCTCTTCTCGCAGAGGAATGAATCAATGAAAATCATATTTCCAATCTCCCAATATATCTCAACTCTAATTCTCTCAATTCTCCCTCATAATTCTATGGCACTAGATCCTTCGAACTCTTCCTCTTCGTAGTTGATTTCTAGGCCTAAGTCACTTGGTTTCGGGTTCGATCGCGAACTCCTAGCTAGCTAGGATCTACCCTTCGCATCATCGTTGATATCACCGCCGCCTCCCCGTCGTTGGCCTCTATCGTCAATATTCCCACCAGCACTATCGATCGCTCTCCCAGCTCCGAGTCCTCTATGCTCCAATGGCCTCCACGACCAGATTCCGGATGATTTCTCTAACTTCACTCTCATGTGAAGCCTCTACTTGCATAAAATAGGCTTTACGACGAGTCTTACCATGTTGACTCCTCGGCTTGACCTCTCCTTGAACCAGTTCTCCAGCGATATTCGGGAAGATTCATAATTATTTTCAAATGAGATGGACTTGCTTACAATTTTGTAAAAATCATCTTGTCAATAGCAGGATCTTTGATTTAGTCTACAAACCTTACCAGGATGAATGTGTTGAAGACCGAGAGGGACTTTCATGAACACTTCAGTGTCAATATCTCCATGCAAGAAAGCATTGTTGACGTCTAATTGAGAGAGATACCATCCTTTCTTAACAGCAAAAGCAACCAAACTTTTGATTGTTGTCATTTTTGCTACTGGAGAAAAGGTCTCTTGGTAATCAATTCCAGCTTTCTGAGTACACCCTTTAATAACTAGACGTGCTTTGTGTCTCTCAAGAGTTCCATCTGCTCGAAATTTCAGTTTATAGACCCATTTAGAACTGATTGGTCTCTTGCCTTTTGGAAGATCAATAATATCCCAAGTGTTGTTTCTATGCAGAGCATCTAATTCTGACTGCATGGCCTGTTTCCATTCAGGATTAACAACAACCTCTTCATAGCAGCAAGGCTCAACAAAAGGAGCTAAATTTGTCAACAGTTGTTGAGAGGCCATGGTTAGAACATTGAAAGATAAACTGGGTAATTGAGAAACAAGATTGCAATGGTAATCCTGAAGATAGGCAGGAGGGACAGAAGGTCTGGATGATCTTCGAGGTGGAGTAGGAATTGGTGGATTGACATGTGTGTGATCTGAGGAAGAAGTATGTGTATGATCTGTAGGAGGGTGATCTGTTGCAGGGATAGGCATGTAAGAGCTAGAATCAGGCAGCAAAGAGGGATTACCAAATGGAAAAATATGTTCATGAAAAACTACATCTCTGGACAAGATAATTTGTTTGATGGAAAGACAAAGAAGCTTGTAATCCTTCTTATCTGGTGAGTATCCTAGAAAAACACAAGGAGAGGCCCTGGGCATGAATTTTTTCCTACCAGCAGGAGAAGTGGATGCATATACCAAACATCCAAAAGTTCTGAGATGAGAGTAAGAAGGATGGCTCCCATATAGCTTCTCATAAGGAGATACATTGCCAAGAACCTTAGAAGGAAACCTGTTGATGAGATATGTAGCAGTCAATAGGCATTCCCCCCAAAATTTAATAGGAACTGAAGACTGAAATAGCAATGCTCTAGCAATCTCCAATAGGTGTTTATGTTTCCTTTCTACCACACCATTCTGCTGATGAGAATAAGCACATGAAGACTGGTGAACAATGCCTTTAGATTTGAATTATTCAATGCCAACAGTACTGAAACCAAGATCAGGAGCATTGTCTGATCTGACCACTTTCACTAATCTGCCAAACTGAGTATGTACTAACTAAATGAAAGATTGCAAAGTAGAAAAAGCCTCTTTTCTGGATTTCAACAAATGAGTCCATGTAACTCTGGTGAAGTCATCAACAACTGTCAAAAAATATTGAAATCCATTATAGGCATGGGAATTATAAGGACCCCATGTATCCACATGTATCAAATCAAATGCACATGTAGTAGTAATAGAGCTACTAGGAAAAGGAGATCGCTAATGCCTAGCCTTAGCACAGATCTCACAAGCTGCTATACTCTCTTTATTTATATAACAAGAGAATAGAGTTTTAAGCTTGTACAAAGGTAAATGACCTAATCGAGAATGCATTAAACCAATAACAGATACTACATAATTGACTGAAACAACAGGAGATGAACCAATGGATGGCTGTGGCGTGATCAACTTATTCTTATGAATGATTGATGGAGGGGTTGAGAAAGCATATAACCGGTTGTGAACTCTACCAAGCTCCAGATGACTCTTCAGAGAAGGGCCCTACAACCAGTACATGGAAGATGAGAAGCATACAATGCAATCAAGTTGAGCAGCAAGCTTGGGGACTGATAATAGATTGAACTTGAACACAGGCACGAAAAATACACCAGATAAAGTCAGTTCTGAAGACACTCTCGCTGTGTCGGCCAATGAAACAGAAACTGAAGTCCCATTTGGACGACTAATCTGAATTGGATGATGCAAAGGACTCAAATCCGTAAAGAAATCCAAATTGTGACACATGTGGTCACTAGCCCCCGTATCAACTATCCAAGTGAACTTATCAAACATAATACCAGAAGAATTAGTTTGAAGAGACGAAGAAAAACAAGAAATACCAACGAAATTCTCATAGCTTGGAGTGCTGCCAGAAGATGACGGGGAAGATCGTTGAAGTAGAGCAATGAGCTGAGTGTACTGATCAACTGATAGTCCTGGAATAGCTGAAGAAGATGATGGTGAAGACGAAGAAGGAGAATCGTCTGAGGTCATGGATGAATTTGCAGAACTCTTGTTCTTGGAGCCAAGAGGATAGCCATGAAGCTTGTAACACCGATCGACCAAATGACCAGTTCTGTTGCAATGAGAACAAACATGCCTTTGCTTGTTGCCATTGTGACGGTTTTGATTCACTGAATCTTTAGAGGAATTAGCAGAATCAGATTCCTTTGAGGACGAAGAATTGGAATCCTTAGGAGGTCTGATTGTAACCAATTAGCAAAAGCATCAATCGGAGATTTGCAGGTCTTCATGGATCGTTGTGTCTCTTCTAGAGAAAGAAGAAAATATGCCTGATTAATATCTGGAAGAGGAGAATTCATTAGGATTCCACTACGAATTGGAATATACGAATCATCAAGCGCCATCAGGAACTGAAATAAACGCCGATCTTGTTTGATTGCTTGAGTGAAACCACAAACACCAGGACAACCGCAATCTGGAACAGCTCAGAGTGAATCTTGCTCCTCCCAGATCTTCTTGAGACGAGTGAACAGACCAGAAATAGAGTCTGCACCTTGCGAAATTGAATAAAACTGTTGCTAAATTGCAAACTTCTGAGCGCCACTTGAGTGGGAGAAACAAGCAATTAGATCCAGCCAAATCAATCGTGCGTTGCGAGCTCCCATGAAACTCTCGGCGATCTCCTTTGTCACAGCGTTTAACATCCAAGAAACGACGATGTCGTTACAGAGAATCCAGAAACGCAATGTCGGAGAACCAGGGGCTAGACAAGGGAGTTCGTCATCAACAAATCCGAGTTTGTTTTTCGCCGACAGAGCTAGCGATCTCCATAGCGTGTCACCATGCAAAGAAACCAGTGCCATCAAATACCTTTGTGGTGAGAATGCAACCTGGATTATCCGAAGGATGCAGATACAAATGATCGTTGTGATCAATTGAAGGAACTGGATTTGGAGCGATAACTTGCTCCATAGCCAGAACGAAGGAATCGGAAGATGAGAACCAGAAAATCGTTAAGCTGATACCATGTTGATCTAGAGATGATCAGAAAGGAGAAGAAAAGGAGGGAAACCGAAAATGTGTTTATTGGTTCAAAACTAAGTACCTTACAACATGTACATAGAGGCCTATTTATAGTGTTCTTACAATCCCGACTTACAAGTACTAGTGTATACTAACAGCTGCAACTTGGATATTCACGATCTCAAGCTGATTCTTGATATGCATGAACAAGATGGATCGTTGCATCTCCTTCTTTTCAAGGAATTGTGATTGGCTTACATCTTGACCATCCACAGTGTGCCGAAAATATGTAATAAACTTGATGCCATTTGTCGCTTCTTTCACCACCACTCTACACGATTTCTCGAATTGTTCCCTTTGGTCTGGGTGCTCTAAAAACCTACAAAAGCAACAACAACAAACAAATTAACAAGCAAACAAGAATCTGAAGAATACCTATTTGTGGAATACACGCATGTTGTGCAATACTTCTATGAACAATTTAAACTTTTAGGAACAATTAATCAATCAAATGACATTAAGCTAAACACGGAATAGTGGAAGTTTTTCTTATACAACAAACATATAATTTAAATTATGGTTTTTCTTAGAGCACAAGTTCGGAAATATTTTTCAAATTTTAATTAGTGTAGTTTTTCTTTTAATTAGATTTTTAGGGTCACTTAGCTTTTTTTTTTGGTAGGAAATCTTTCCCAAGGCGTATGATAGAAAGACCGTTTTAATTAATATTACCCTTTATCTATTAAACAAACTAATAATAATATATATTTTTTTATATTAATTTATACCTACAATTATACCTTTTTTAAAAAAAAAATTGGGGTGTAAGACCCTAGCCTACCCCTAATTCAGTCCATGCATCAAGCAATAGCATAACAACAAAAATCTTAAAATCAATACATGAAAACTAGGTAATTAGAGAAGAGAATGTGAAATCGAAGTTAAAAAAAAAAAAAAAAAAAAGGTAAACGATAAATACTTTTAAACTTACTCTTCAATCTTTCCTTGCAATTGTTTTATTTTATACGCAGATGTAGATCGGTCAAGAACCAATTCAATGGCATCTGAAGAATCAAGTTTTCCCTCAAGGTTGATAATAACTTTGCTTGCTAAAACTAAGTTGGGGAACATCATTCTCTCCTTTGTTCCAACTTTCAAAGTAGTTGTCGTCATTATGCTCATACGTTTCACCTCCACCTGAAAAAGAAAAGTGTGTACAAATTATATTTGAAGAGTTATGAACATTTAATTGGGGAAATTAATGTGTTATGTAGATAGTTTATCACCTGAACCCCATCAATGCTGCAGCGATCGCCTATATTAATTGGATGAGAGATGAATGCAAAGATGAATCCTTGGAAGAAAGCTTTGAAAGTCTCTCCCAACACGAAAGCGAATGCAACAAATTGTGATGCAATTACAACTAGCGTAGTCGGTGTTGCTAGTTCCATGACAAGTAGCCATATTATAGTGACAAATATGAGTAGACACCAAAAAAGAATCATCTTCAAGGCTTTCAACATTGCAAAGGCATCAACTAGTGAGTATCCTACAGCAACACAACTTTTGTGTGCTTCCACCTGTTTCAGATGAACGTAAGCGATGGATTAGCTTTATATACATTTAATTATGTTTCTGCATTGGGTTTTTTTTTGGTGGGTTAGTTTTTTTTGGGTCATAATATTTTCACCGCTAATTTTTACTATTTCCACCGCTAACAACCGCATAGGTTTGCGATGGCTTTAATGACAGGCAACGATCTCACCGCATATGTATAGGGCGGGCCACCGCATAGGTATACGGTGGGCCACCGCATAGGTATACGGTGGGCCACCGCAATACTTTACGGTGGGTCGGGGAGTATACAGGCCCAATACCGTCGTCATAATGGTCCAAAACCGTCGTCATAACTTACCGCATATGTATAGTGGATTTAAACTGTCGCCATAATGAACAAAACCATTACCATAACGGTCCAAAACCGTCGTCATAACCCACCGCATACCTATGCAGTGGGTTATGACGACGGTTTTGAATAACTTTTACAAACGATTTTCAATTGCCCAAAAACCCACCGCATGTATACGGTCGCCATAACCCACCGCATAGGACTAGTATACGGTGGGTTCGTATACGGTCAACCCCAGGTGTTCATGAGCAAAATGGTAGAGTAGAAAGGAAGCACATATACTCGATTGAAACTGCAAGGGCCATCAGGGTCCATGCTGGGTTACCCAATAAGTGTTGGGGTGATTGCATTCTGAGTGCCACACATTGTTTTCAATGTTACTTACCCATGAGCTCTCCTAGGAAAACATAAGATAATTAATATAAGCACTTACCAGCCAGTTCTCAAAGGGTACTTGATAAATTTGCTTGGACGGGTACTCCGCCTCTAGCTCTTCTACTAAGATTTTAGCGTGATCAGCATTCCGGACCCCCACCAGCTCCCGTATTTCCTCCTCTGTCAAGTACTTCTTATTCCTATTCATACACACGGATCGAGTATTGATTAAGTAAATCAGTGAAGGAGAGCTAGCATATATAGGTAGAGTAAATCACTAAACTAGTTTAACGGGATCTAAATGGAATGGACCGAGGTGTAGCATTAGTTAAAAGTTGCGCGCATATTTTCTTACCATGTACCGGCACCACTAATCGTTGTCTGCCATTGATATCGACGAAGGAGGTCAGAAATTTGGTTGTCCTCGTCCTCACTTGATGTCTTATTTGCAAGATTCATGAGCGCTTCAGTGAGCTCCTTTATTTGTGCGAAGGACACATGCGGTGACAATTTCATACGATCTCGAATGTTGTTCCGTTTAAAAGTGGCTCTGAATGCGACACTAGATTTTGTGTTGCCTGCCAAGATCTCCGGCAACCGTTTTGGTTTGATGGTGTTTTTCCTCTCCTGATTAAGTGGGGGTTTGATCTCTACCCATCGGAACCCAATTAGTATACGCTGACGCTGGTACATCCAAGGTAGCAAGCTAAGGTGCTCCGTGCCTTCAAGGATGAGGTTAAGGAAGAAAAGCCGGAATGCAGCCATTAGGATCCTGCCTCTGAATCTATTGTAGATTGATTTTACTTTCCATCGATGCAACACAATGCCAATTAGGCCCTGTAGAAAGGCCCATAGCAGCGCCATAGCAAAAGTTTTTGTGCCGTACTTATTAATATGATCCGCGTCATGCTTGAGGTTGTGGAAGGAATTAAGTATAGATTGAGGATGACGTTTGGAGAGAAACATCCATAGCACAAAAAGGAAGAGGAAAACGATAAATAATGTGAAGCTACGAATAAAGACATTGAGATAGTAGCGACTGAGGGCGATGGAGCCCTCAGCAGCTTCTGGATTTGTGTCATCATCTTCCACCTCATTCTCAATCCTCGAACTAAAAGAATGACGAAATGGTATTTCTTGGTATGTGTCATCATCTTCCACCTCAACACTCGGACTAGAAGGCTGAACATCTAATTGTAATTCTGATCAATCAGCAGACCAAATTGAGAGAGATGTGTAAGCAAATTTAAGATGGGGGAGACAATCCGCACGGTGAAAATATCGCCTTTGACACGGTGTCGGCCCAGTTTTAGGAACCGTGAGAATGTTATGTGACGGTTTTCAAAACCGTCGTCATAAGCCTCCATTTTTCTCTTATCACATTGAGCGGACACGATTTCTAAAACCGTGGGAGGCGTCCTGAGAAAATAGCCCATCTATTGAATGGAAATGGGACTTATGGCGACGGTTTTCAAAACCGTCGCCATAAACACTCCTACTGTTTCTAAAACTGTGGCCGGTCAATGGGGTGGAGAGCAAATGTGACTCATGGCTATGGTTTTCAAAACAGTTGCATAAAAAGTTTTCCGGTTTCAGAAACCGTGACCGCCACCGTGTAAATAGCGATAAATTGGCCGTGTTAATAGCAATATTGTTTAAGATTTGGCTAATAAAATCAATTGAAAAAAGGATGCAGCTGATGTCGCATCAGTTCAACTCTATCAAAACCAAAGACTAACCTGAATCCGGATTCATATCAACTCATAAACAAGGATTCGATTTGTTTCCTCGCCCGGCCTTAACTACCTTCTTTAAAATTGTGTAGGATGGATGAGACTAATTATTTTCAAGCCTCTCTATTTCCTTTGCATGGAAACAAAAGATGGGAATGAGTAGCCGTACTCTTCTCCCATTCCATGTGTGTATATTTATACACGTTATAGTGCCGCAACCGTTCAACACATATACATACTCACCCTTTTAATTGGTTACAGTAAATAATACAAACTCTATGGGTGTGTATGGTTGCAACAAATAAATAGGTAAAAAAATAAGTAGAAGTTTTTTTTTAAACAAGTTAAAGAGTGTATGGATGGGGAAAATAGGTAAAAGTAGTTAAAATTTTGAGTTAAAAAAAAAGCTTATTTTTGAAGGTTATTTTGGGTTTTGGGGGGTTTATTTGGTTTGAAAGTACCACAATACCCCTAATAATAACCAAATAAACTCCACTTTTTACAAATAAACTGTTTTTCACCTCATACGGAGATTATCTTGTTGTTTAAATTTTTAACTACTTTTACCAACAGTTTATAAATTTTACCCTGTTTATAATTTTAGTCAGTTTATTAACCTCGTCCCATACGAACCCTATATGTATAAAATGTTACACTCATTTACAAAATATTCTCATATTTAAAAAAAGGGAAAACTAATTAAAATACCCAACTTTTGAGGGTATGGTAAAAATATACCCTCAACTTTCAAATGTAATAAAAATATCCTGATCTTTGAGGGTGGTGGTAATATATTACCCTGTGTTTTTTCACGGGTCAAAAATGCTGACAAAGCAGTCTATGTGGATTTTTTTTTTACGAGACAGCATACGTGGAAGTCTTTTTTACAAATTAGCACTAAAATTGGGTTTTCTTGAACGGTTTCGTTAGGAAAAAAATACTCCCTTCGTTCCATAATACATGTCCCTTTGCTTTTCGGCACACTTTTTAATGAGCGAAAAACTCTATAAAATATTTATTTTTTAATTATTTTTTTATATAATATGATACTTATTACTAATAAGTATCATATTATATAAAAAATTAATTAAAAAAATAATATTTTATAGAATTATTCGCTCATTAAAAAGCGTGCCGAAAAGGAAAGGAACATGTATTATGGAACGGAGGGAGTAAAACGATAACAAATTAAACCCGAAAAACGAAATTGATTCAACCAAACAACTAAAATCTGGTCAAAATTGCCTCAAATTAACACAACACAACTATTCCTAACACCAAACCGACAACAAAACTAAACCGAATAGGGGAAAAATAGAACTTACCCAGCCAAGCCCGTTAATGAATCAAAGGGGAAGAAGATGTGAGAGAGACAGCTCAAAATAGTCGACCACGAGGGAAGAAGATTGACATTGAAGAGGATCCATGAGTTACCTCAAAGACCTGCAAGACAATTCAAGAGGCGACCACAAAAGAAGATTTGAGGGAGGAAAAGACGTTGGGTATAAACCCGGTCCAACTCTTTATTTTTTTTCCTAAGGACATTGTTCAAGAAAACCCTTGTAAAAAAAAATCCACGCAGGCTGCCTTGTCAGCATTTTTGACTCGTGAAAAAACTTGTGGTAATATATTACCACTACCTTTAAAGGTCGGGATATTTTTATTACATTTAAAAGTTGAGGATATATTTTTACCATACCCCTAAAGGTGGGGGTATTTTAATTAGTTTTCCCTTAAAAAAACCCTTTAATGACTAAGGTGTTTCAGAGGTAGTTAGGTCTCGGATTTGAATCTCACTATGTACAAGTGGAATTAAGCCTCTCAAATAAACTCTTCAAGTGGTAGGGCCAAGAGGTATATACTAATCCATAAGGCGAAGACAAAATTGTGTTTCCTAATTTTTATTTTTCAAAAAAGGAAAATCTGTGGACCAAACAAACCTCACACACTCACGCGTCGAGTAAAGTCAAGCCCTCCCCTCACTCTTTTGTACGGTACTTTTTTTTTCTTATTTTTACACTCCTATTTGTTTTCTTATTTTTATATTAAATTTAACCGAATAATTGTTCCATAAAGTATTAATAATATTTTTTTATATTATTCGTATGTAAGATGATGAATGTAATTGTAATATTATTCGGTGAAATTACGAATAGTATTTGTATTTAATAATAAGAATCTGAAGGGTTTATTTGTATACTATTCACATTTAAGTTCGACGAGATTAATTTTTTATATATATACAAAAAAGCAAATAAAATTTTGTATACAGCAAGATAAATCAATTTTTATCTATAACAAATTTGTTTAGATTTAAAAAATCTTGTAACCGCTCTCTTCCTTTTTTTTGATTCATTCATCAAAAAAAAGGAAGAGAGCGGCTCTCTTCCTTTTTTAAAAATAAAAAACGGCAACATTTATATAGATCGACGTACTATATGTACCGATGTACGTGTTAATGGCGTTTGATGATGGGGCCCGGGGGAGGATGATACACATACACCAGGTGTATGTTGGTGTATATTTTTTTCATGTGTAAAATTTTATAAAATTTATCCACTACTTTTAAAATTGTAAAAATTAGCCCTAAAATTTTTCTTTAAAACTCTATTATACCCATATTATAAAGAATAAACCTTAAAATTTTCAATAACCACTAATGATACCCTAAGTTTTAAATGGTGAACCCTAAAAAATAATTTTTTAAAAAAAAAAATTAGTGTATACATACACCAAGTGTATGTGTAGATTTGTCCGGGCCCGGGCACCAATCAATTAAACAAGCAAGTAGCTAGGTAGTTGTAATTTTGTCCACAAATACGAACAAACTGAATTGACCTACAACGCGTTCCAAGTCGACGCATTGTCACTACATGGCCATGAAACTGCAAGTTCTCAGTGATTCACCCAATTATACGTTAGGATACCCCGAAACTCCATTTCATAACGTTTTCACGTTTTTGAATAGAAAGAAACTTCGAAGCTCTAGGGAAACGCCTCAGAAACGTTTATGAGAGATCAGAAACTTTGATTGTTTCATTGACCAGAAAAGTCAGAAATTTTGACCGTTTCTGCTTGGTCAGAAACCTTTATGTCTTGTCAGGTGGCATTTCTACTAATTTATAGTTGAAAAAAATAAAAAAAACAAACTCTAAATCATTCGCCCTCTTTCTTCCGTCTGAAACTCATGTTTCCCTCTAGCCTTATCAACTCCTCCTCCATTTTTGGTCTTCCCTCCTCTCCTCCCTTCCGGCGGCTCTCTCTCTGCTTGGTGTGCTCGATCTCCTAGTAAACTCTCATTTGCTCAGTGCTCTCCCGAACGAAGTGTAGATCAAGCTCAATGTGCTTCGTTCGCTGATGCTGGACTGGGTTGCTGGCCAGATAGAAGGCGGAGACGTTGTCGGTGTAGACCAGGGTGGCCTTCTGAAGAGGGCAGCGGAGCTCAAGAAGGAGATTGCGCAACCAAGAGCACTCGGAGACAACGTTGGCGACACCTTTGTACTCTGTCTCGGCGCTAGAGCGAGACACCACAGACTGTCGCTTCGTGGACCATGACACAAGGGTGTCGTTGAGGAAGACCCAGTAGCCAGACGTGGAGCGACGTGTGTCAGGACAACCACCCAAATTCGCATCAGTGTAAGCGACGAGGTCAAGCCGAGAGGAAGGGGTGATGGTGGTGCCCAGCTCGAGGGTACCGCTGATGTACTAGATGATCCGCTTCAAGGCCTGAAAGTGCGGTTCCCTGGGCGCATGCATGAACAGGCAGATCCGCTAAGCGGCTGTTGAGAATGAGGTCGGCAGGGGTAGGAGATCAGGCGGGGATGGATCGGAAAAAAAAATAGTGTTAATTTGGATGAAACCCTAGAGGCTCAGATACCATGTAGAAAGATAGAATTGTTGTAAAGTCCTCCTTGAGGGTTTCATTCATTAAACAATGATATATATAGGTTACAAGGTATTGGGCATTTTGGGTCACTATACAATATGAGACCTATGTAATCTATCATCTCCCTCTCGGCTCTCACTGTGTAATCCTCAAATGCGAGTAGCGATCCTAGCGGAAATCATAGTGTTGAATAAAGCTAACAATCCGACTCTGCAACTGATGGAGTCGAAGAGGAGTATGCTAAGGACATTTAAAATATTTGACATGTCCGTATTGATTTCTGATAAGGAGTAAGAACATTGTTTATCACGGCAGTGAACGTACATTTCAATTTGTAGCCTAATATTGCGTTCTATGTGTATGATTTGGTGATATGTTTATGATTATTATTTAGACCTTTAAATGAACATATAATTCATGTTGCCGCTTTCTCGACCTTTTTTTAACAAAATTTGGATTGTTGTTTCTCCGTTTTCGTTTTCCTTTCGGTCTTAGCGTCAATCTAGTTGCAAAATAACGGTGCGATTAGTTGATTTGTCCCTTGCACTTATATCCAAATTGCTTGATTGTATGCAAATATTGCGAATAGGTGTATCGATAAGGTGCCCTACCACAAGCCACTGATATCTACTCGTATACATATATTCAAACAATATATACTCATATACATATATTCAAACAAATTGATTGGATTTTTTTTTTCGTTTTGATGACAGTCGAAGAACTCACCTTCAGTGGTAAACCCTGAGCACGTGATCCAACCAACTAGAACCACGTACCAAGTAAACAGGCTTGCGCCGACTTACTCGACTCACTAGTAGGAAGTAAGGTAAACCTTAGATAAGGAAAGGGATGCATGGAGGCAGGGATCGAACACGGGACCGACCTTCTAACCACCCTGCTTGCTCCACACCACTGGGCCATTCCGACCTGGGCAAGTAGGATAAACTTTTTTAAGTGACTAGCTCCACCGCTTTGCGGCCCTATACCCCAGAAACCCAACTCTGGCTTGATTTTTCAAGACTCTTATATACGTACACAACTCTTATCGTATACACAGAAATTATTTGTCTATTTGTTCATGATTATTTTCTGTTTTCAGATTATTATTCGTCTATAATTATGTAATTATTTGTCAATACAAATAGTATGAAAATGTAAATTTTATTCTACGAATAATCGCCCAATGTCATTGAGTAATTTCAATCTAACGAATAATCTCCCAATACCAACGAATAATCAAAAGTTACTTTTAATCTCATCCATTGATCTTCTTAATTCAACTACCCAGATTTGTTAACATGATACATAATAAGTAGACCTGTCAAAACACAACCCGACCCGGTGACCCGACCCGACCGACCGAAATTTTTTGGGTCAAGACCCGGAAATTTTGACCCGGAAATTTTTTTCGACCCGAACCCGAAAACCCGGAAATTTTCCGGGTAATCTGGGTTTGGACCCGGTGACCCGATTGACCCGGTAATTTTGACCCGATTTACCCGATTGACCCGGTTGATTTATAATTAAATATAATTAAATTTTTTTATATTTAATTAAAATGTATCGCAAAATTATCAAATTATGATTTTTTTAATTTAAAAAAGAAAAATTTGACAAACCCGAAATCGACCCGAACCCGCCCAAAACCCGATCAAACCCGGGTTCTAGTCAACCCGAAAAACCCGAAACCCGTTTTACCCGGGACCCGTTTTACCCGAGACCCGGAGTGACCCGACCCGAACCCGACCGGAATGACCCGTTTGACAGGTCTAATAATAAGGGTTGTGTACATATGATCTATTATCTATAAATATATTATTAATTTTCTTTTTCAAATTAATATTTCATTCCTTCATAAAAAAATGTAATTTAACTTATTGACATTAATTTGACCGGTTGTTTAAAGGAGTAAAAAATTATATAAAGTATTAACTTCTTTATATAATTTTATACTTATTAGAAATGAGAGTAAAATTATTTTCAAAATAAAAAAATTAATATTTAATATAATTTTTAGTTAATTCATTAAAACATATTACTAGCAGATCACATCAGTCCAATACCATTGAGCCCACACCGGCTGAACACTCGGAGGCCCGAACACATGAGAAGCAATCCAAATTCACATACTTGTATTCTAGCTCATAGGAAGCTTCTAGGGATTGCAGTTGAGTACACTTTGTATCTTATAAGAGACAAATCTGTAAACACTTTTGCAATAAATAAAATACAACAGAGCACACAACAATGGGGTTCTATTGTGCTCCCTCTGAATTTCAGCATGGTATCAGAGCCTCTCAACAACCACCGTTGATTCTCGATCCAAACTCTCCTGCAAAAATTTGATTTTTTCCCCTTTCTCCTTCATCTTTCTCCCAAACCTAATGTCGAACACAAAGCAACCTTCAGATATGGCCAACGCTATAGCTCAACTCCAAACACAGATTTCCCAAGTTTCCCTCTCCAATTCTAACCCCCCTCTACCGAACTTCTCCACATTAAACATAGTCAAGCTTTCCCCTACAAATTTTCCCACATGGCTTAGACAGATCACCCCTTACCTCCGCTCTCAGAGATTGATTGGTTTCGTCGATGGCTCTAGCCCTTGTCCTCTTGTCGTCGACGACAACACCACCCCGGCGGACGACTGGCAAGCCAAGGATCAGCTCGTCGTAGCCATCCGCTCCGCCTCTCTTACGGAGCCCATAATGACCCAGATCCTCGACTGTGACACAGCGAAGGAAGTTTGGGACCGGCTCCACCACCTTTACGCCTCTCGCTCCGGGGCTCAAGTTGTTCAGACACGTCTTCAACTCGCAGGCTTGAAGAAAGGCGGTGACGAGTCAGCCACCGACTATTTCAATCGCACCTCCGCCCTTGTGCACCAGGTTCAAGAAGTCGGCCAAACCATTGGAAATGACGAGTTTATCGCGTACCTTCTCTTCGGACTTGGGACTGATTTCGACGCCATGGTCTCCACCCTTATTACTCAATCGGTGATGCCTCCTCCACACGAGGTCCTCACCTACCTTTTGCTCCAAGAGGGTCGCATCAAACGCAATAACACTGCTCTGCTTCCTGAGTCCACCAATCCGACAACCACACCTAGCATTGATCAGACACCTGAGCTTCACTTCACCTCCTCCAGAGGAAGAGGTAAAGGCCGAGATTCAAGTTCAAGAGGTGGTCGGGAAAACCGAGGAGGTCGCACTCCTTCTCGTGGCGGCAGAGGCGGTTACAACACCTTCACAGGCGCTCCCGACAACAGGCCTACATGTCAGCTCTGCGACAAAAAAAGGACACACAACTGCTCGGTGTTGGAACAGGTTCGACCACTCATTCCAGCCTCCTCCTCCGAGATCCTTTCAGGTCTGATAGATTACATAGGTCTTATTATTGTATAGTGGGCTAAAAGCCCATTAAGGCACAATACCTTTGTAACCTATATATATGTTATATCAATGAATGGAAACCCTAAGGAGGACATTACAATCAATCTCATGATCTCACATGGTATCACAACCTAAGATCCAAAGACCCAAATTTTTCTCTCTCTCCTTTTTCTAAACCCTAGCCGCCACCTCCCCTTGTGCCGCCACCCTCCCCCCCTCAGCCGCCACCCTCCTGCCGGCGCCACCCTCCCGCCACCCTCACCAGCCCTTCTCTCTCTCCACGTCGCCCTTAGCCCTCTCTTCTCGTCCCAATGGCTAACCCACCACCTACCGACCCTATTAAGCCGCCCTTCCATTCCGCCCTAACCATCTCCAACATAAAAAATTGCATCCCTATCATTCTTGATCATGAGTCCAGTACCTACACCATGTGGTCGCACCTCTTCACGACCCATGTTAAGGCTCATAAAGTCCTCCACCACATTGACTCCTCCGCTAACCGCCCTACAAGCGAAGACGACGATCTCTTCGCTCAACTTGACACCATTGTCCTTCAATGGATCTTCAACACCATCTCAAAAGATCTATTGACCACCATCCTTGACCCCAAAGACTCCGCCTTGAAAGCTTGGAAGAAACTTCAGGATATCTTTCAAGACAACAAGTCCACCCGTGCTGTCTATCTCGAGCACGAATTCTCAAGTTGCAAGCTTTCCTCTTTTCCGTCGATCTCTGCCTACTGTCAGCACATCAAGACCCTGGATGATCAGCTCGACGCTGTCGACTCCAAACCCAGTGCCACCCGTCTTGTTCTTCAGGTGCTCTCCGGTCTCCCTTCTGAATACAACGCTGCTGCTACTCATATTCAGCAGACGGAACCTCTCCCTACATTCGAGAAGACCCGGTCTCAACTGATCCTGGAAGAGACTCGCCTTCAACGTCAGACAACCGACGCCGCCAAAGACAAGACGGCGTTGGTCTCATCCAGTGATCTCATCGAGCAGCTTGCCCTACAGCCTGGCCGCAGCAACGACCAACAAAGACCAAGGGGCGGCGGCGGCGGCCGCGGACGCAGCAGGGGCCGCGGCGGCCGGGGCAATGGTCGCCCGCAGTACTACGACCCCCGCCCCCCCTCTTGGTACCCCAACCCCGGCTACCCTCCTTGGATGCCCTATGGCTACCCCGGTGCATCGTTTCGTGGACCAGCCCCGTATCCCAACCGTCAGCAGGGCTTGTTGGGTCCCGCTCGCCGCCCTTCGTCTGATCAGGCTTACCCGACCGATGTGCACACTGCCTTCTCCTCCATGCAGCTGACACCCCCTGACGGCGCTTGGTACATGGACACTGGCGCTACCTCTCATATGACGAACTCCTCAGGTACTCTCTCATCTCTTTCTTTTAAGGGTCATGCTCATTCTATTATCGTCGGCAACGGTGGTCGCCTTGCTACTTCGGGCATTGGCCACCCCACACTACCAACCCCTACCAACCCTTTGCACCTCAATAATGTCCTGGTTGCCCCCAAACTTGTCAAAAACCTTATCTCTGTCCGTCGGTTCACCACTGACAATAATGTTTCTCTTGAGTTTGATCCGTTTGGTTTCTCTGTGAAGGATCTTACTACGGGGGTTACTCGCCTGAGATGTAATAGCACCGGGGAGCTCTATCCTGTGTCATCGTCATCACCATCCAGCCAGTCAAGTCCTGTCGCCCTCTCGGCATCATCATCCAGTCTGTGGCATGCACGCCTTGGTCATCCCAGTCCTGCAGTTTTAGATTTACTTCGTTCTAAGAGTCTTGTCCAATGTAATAAAGAGCTTCGCTCTAGTTTATGTTCGTCTTGTCAGTTAGCCAAGCATGCCAGACTTCCTTTTCAGCGATCGTTAAACACTACTTTTGCACCTTTTGATATTATTCATAGTGATATTTGGACATCTTCTGTGCCCAGCAAGGAGGGTCATAGATATTACCTTTTGTTTCTGGATGATTATACACATTTCTTATGGGTTTTCCCTTTGCACTATAAATCTCAAGTGTTCCCTATCTTTGCCAAATTTCACGCGTACATCAAAACACAGTTTCACACCTCTGTCAAGTGTTTTCAATGCGACAATGGCTGTGAATTTGACAATAAAGATTTTCACACTTTCTTTAATAACAATGGGATCTCCTATCGCTTGTCCTGCCCCTACACCTCGCAACAAAATGGCAAAGCCGAACGAATCATACGCACCATTACCAATATGATGCGCACTCTTCTCTTCCACGCATATATTCCCCTCCCTTATTGGCCTTACGCCTTGGCCACCACATGCTACCTCCTCAACATTCTCCCTTCCACCACCCTCAACCATCGCTCACCGTTTCAGGCACTGTATTCCACTTTGCCCATATATGACCACCTTCGTACATTTGGTTGCTTGTGCTTCCCCAATCAGGCATCCACCGCCCCCACAAGCTTCACCCTCGCTCTACCCCTTGTGTCTTTCTGGGCTACCCGTCTGATCATCGCGGTTATATTTGCCTCGATATCAAGACTCACAAGATCATTCTCTCTCGACATGTCACCTTTGATGAGTCGCGATTTCCCTTCGCGTCTCCCACACCCCCTGTGTCGTCGCCAGAATCTGATTCCCCATTCCCTCACTTCGTTCTTCCCCAGAGCTCTCCCGGTGCTCCTGCGTCTTCCCCTCCCCCACCTCCCTCGCCACCCCCCACCACAAGACCCCACACCCGCAGCGTCTCCGGAGTCTTTCGACCCCGTCAGATCGTCTCCATGACCACCACCCATCACCCCGCTATCCACCGTTCATCACATCCTCGAACTCCCTCGCCTCCCCTCCGTGCGGCGCCCGCCGCTGTCCCTGCCGCGCCCGCCGCAACCCCACCTGCGGCGCCCGCCGCACAGACTGCCGCACCCGTCGCATCCCTCTTTGCGGCGCCCGCCGCACCGTACCCCTCCCTGGCGGCGCCCGCCGCACCAGCACCTGCCGCTCCAGTCCTTCCCTGCTCCCAGCCCTCCCTCTCCCCCATTCCCACCTCCCACAAAACAGCCCTCCTCGACCCGAATTGGCAGACGGCTATGCTCGACGAATACAGGGCCCTTACAAAGAATGGTACTTGGGTTCTTGTCCCGCACCCTCCAGCGGCGAACGTCGTTCGCTGTATGTGGCTCTTTCGTCACAAGTTCCGCTCTGATGGAACGTTGGAGCGCTATAAAGCACGTCTTGTCGTCAACGGTCGGTCCCAACAGGTAGGCATTGATTGTGATGAGACCTTCAGCCCCGTGGTCAAGCCTGCCACTATCCGAGTGGTATTGAGTTTAGCTCTGTCGCGCAAATGAGCCATTCATCGGCTAGATGTCAAGAACGCTTTTCTGCAATGTCACCTGAATGAGACAATCTACATGTTTGAGCCGTCGGGATTTACTGATGCCGATCGTCCTAAGCACGTATGTCTCCTGAAGCGCTCTTTGTATGGTCTGAAACAGGCTCCGCGAGCTTGGTTCCAGCGCTTTGCTTCTCATTTGCTCCGCTTGGGTTTCATTGGCAGCCGCTCGGATTCCTCCCTGTTCATCTATCGCAGAGGCTCCGACATGGCATTTCTGCTACTATATGTTGACGACATCATTCTCACCGCCTCTTCTGATGCGCTTCAGACGTCGATTGTTTCACAGCTAAGTGCTGAATTCGCTATGACAGATTTGGGCCCGTTATCTTACTTCTTGGGGGTTGCTGTTCAGCGGCACTCGTCTGGGCTTTTCCTCTCACAGAGTAAGTATGCTGCTGAAATTGTTGCTCGGGCTAACATGAGTAACTGCAATCCGGTCGCCACCCCTGTCGATACATCCAACAAGCTCAGCGCTAACTCTGGTCCTTTGGTTGATGACCCGACATTATACAGGAGCCTTGCTGGTGCTCTTCAGTATCTCACCTTCACCAGACCTGATATCAGTTACGCAGTTCAGCAGATCTGCTTGTTTATGCATGCACCCAGGGAACCCCACTTCCATGCCTTAAAGCGGATCATTCGGTACATCAGCGGCACACTCGAGCTCGGCACCACGATCACTCCTTCCTCTAAGCTTGACCTTGTTGCTTACACTGATGCGGATTGGGGTGGTTGTCCTGACACGCGTCGCTCCACGTCTGGTTACTGTGTCTTCCTCAACGACACCCTTGTGTCGTGGTCGGCCAAGCGTCAGTCTGTCGTGTCTCGCTCCAGCGCTGAGGCTGAATACAGGGGCGTTGCCAACGTTGTCTCTGAGTGCTCTTGGCTCCGCAATCTCCTGCTTGAGCTCCGTTGCCCTCTTATGAAGGCCACTCTGGTCTACACTGATAACATCTCTGCAGTCTATCTGGCTAGCAACCCGGTCCAACATCAACGCACGAAGCACATTGAGCTTGATCTCCACTTCGTCAGGGACAAGGTTGTCATAGGACATGTCCGCGTTCTACATGTCCCGTCCTCGTATCAGTACGCTGATATATTCACCAAGGGTTTACCTAGACAGTTGTTCATTGATTTTCGCTCCAGTCTCACTGTACGAGCCCCTCCAGTTTCGACTGCGGGGGTTTGATAGATTACATAGGTCTTATTATTGTATAGTGGGCTAAAAGCCCATTAAGGCCCAATACCTTTGTAACCTATATATATGTTATATCAATGAATGGAAACCCTAAGGAGGACATTACAATCAATCTCATGATCTCACAAGGGCAACAATACCAGTACTTCCTGGAACCCAGACTCGGCCGCGACACACCACTACACTCCGGACCTGACTAACTTACGATTCGATCGGATTCCATACGACGGCTCAGACTCGGTTTCCCTTAGCACTGGTTCCTCCGTCCCTATTCGTCATCGCGATTCTTCATATTTCTCATCCCCTTCTCGTACCTTTACTCTTTCCAATTTACTTCATTCACCATCTCTCAAAAAAAATCTCGTTTATGTCAATCGTTTTTGTCTTGATAATGAAGTCTATTTTGAATTTCATTCAAGCTGTTTCTTTGTGAAGGATTCCAAGACGGGAACGCTTCTGTTTCGGGGAACTGTTGAGAATGAATTGTATGTCTTCCTTGTCCTATCGCCATCTTCGTCTTCACCCACCTCCTCCGTCTCGCCATCAGCCCACACCGCCGTCTCTGTTTCGCCGCCGTCGTCTTCTCTCTGGCACCAGCACCTAGGTCATCCATCTAAGGCAATAACAAACCTTGTCGTCTTGGGTCACAATCTTCCCATACTCACGGGCCCAAATCCTTTTCCCTGCATTCCATGTTCATGGGCCAAAGCCCATGCTTTGCCCCACCATACAAGTCCATCACACTCTACTATCGTGTTAGAACTTTTGTTCTTAGATATTTGGGGTCCAGCACAATCTACTACTATCAATGCAAATAAGTATTTTTTATCCATTGTTGATGATTTCTCTAAGTTTGTGTGGATTTTTCCAATCCAATCCAAATCCCAAGTTTCATATATTTTTACCACATTTGCAAAAATGGTCACCAACTTTTTTCGCCACAACATCATTTCCATTCAAACGGACAATGGGACCGAATTTCAACCACTAAAGACCTTTCTCCACCAAAATGGGATAACACATCGCCTTACATGTCCTTACTCTCACCAACAAAATGGCTCCGTCGAGTCACGCCATTGTCGTATTGTAGATATGGGTCTCACGCTCCTCAAAAATGCCTCTCTTCCTCTCTCATATTGGGATTTTGCCTTTCAAACCACGGTATACCTCATGAACCGCCTCCCCAATTTAAGAGCCTTATAGGCCTCCCGACTATAAGGCTCTTAAAGTTTTTAGATGCTTAAGTTTTCCTAACCTTCGTCCATACAATCGCCACAAATTATAGCCTTTCGCTCTAAACCCACCCTTTTCTTGGTATATTGTCCCAACACTACGGGTTATTATTGTTATGATTGGATTGCGAGACGTATGTATATATCTCACGATGTCATTTTTCATGAGACACATTTTACATTCTCCCCTCCCACCCAAATACAAACTCCCAGGTCCTCACAAATGCAAAATTCCAATCCACATGCCCATTTGCCCATCTGCCCATTTTTCAGCTCACCACTACTACTACCCTATCTCGGCCCACCTCACATGACCCATCTCCCTCTAACCCGTCATCACCTCTATCAGATGCTTCATCCCCACAAATATCCCCCCCAAATGCCGCACCCACCGCCGATTATCAGCCCCCAAACACAACCCACCCTATGGTGACCAGATCCCAAACAAATACCTTCAAACCTCTCACTCGAACCGATGGCACCATTGCCTGGCCGAAGTGTCACCTCACCTCTATCATTCCTGAGGAGCCCACATGTTTTACAGAGGCATTTAAACACTATGAGTGGCGACAGGCGATGGCATCCGAATTCCAAGCCTTGATTGACACCAATATATGGTCCCTCGTCCCGCCCAATCCCAAGCTTAATGTCCTCGGCGTAAAATGGGTTTTCAAAACTAAACAGCGGAGTGATAGCACCATTGAGCGGAGAAAAGCGAGACTCATTGCAAAAGGGTTCAATCAACTACCAGGAATTGACTATAATGAGACCTTTAGCCCTGTGGCTAAACCGTCCACGATCAGATTGCTTCTTTCCATGGCGGTAATGCACAATTGGACAACAAGGCAATTGGACATTCAAAATGCATTCCTCCACGGTTCCCTGACAGAAGATGTTTACGTCTCCCAATCCCTCGGGTTTGTGAATCCTTCTCTTCCCACACACATATGCAAACTAAATCGTTCCCTTTACGGTCTTAAACAGGCCCCACGAGCCTGGTTTGCCCGATTGCCTGATCTTCTTCTATCCATTGGCTTTGCATCTTCTCCTGCAGACTCCTCCATTTTCTCCTATCACCAGGGATCCGACTGTGTTTTCGTTTTGGTCTACGTCGATGATTTGTTAGTCATTGGTTCTAATCCTAAATTTTGTGCGCAGTTTGTGTCCACAATTTCCAGGCAGTTTCTGGTTCGAGACCTTGGCCCGGCGTCCTTCTTCCTCGGCATCGATATCATCCGAGATACATCTGGATTCAAATTGTCTCAAAACAAGCATATAGTGGACATCCTTCACAAGACAAGAATGTCAAGCTGCAAGCCGATTACCACTCCGATGGCCACCACCTTCAATCCTCTCGAAGACTCGCCTCCCCTCGACGATGTCACCCTATATCGTAGCACAGTGGGCTCACTCCAATATTTGACATTCACTCGCCCCGACATTGCCTTCACGGTGAACAGATTATCTCAATTCATGCACTCTCCCCGCTTAACTCGTTGGCAGGCTGTTACACGTCTCCTAAGATACCTTCAATTCACTAAGGATCTCAAATTCTGCATCTCCTCAGTCCGGGATCACTCTCTCTCAGCCTTCTCAGATGCTGATTGGGGAGGCGACAAGTCCGACAAACGTTCTGTTAGCGCGTACTGCATCTTCCATGGCTCCAACCTAGTCTCCTGGAGTTCAAAAAAAACAACCTACAGTGTCTCGCTCCTCAACGGAAGCAGAGTATCGGGCCCTCGCACTTGCTACCTGCGAATTAATATGGCTCTAGTCAGTTTTTGCCTCTGTGGGAATTCGGCTACAGCATCCCCCAGTTCTCTGGTGTGACAATCTAGGTGCAACTTATCTGGCTGCCAACCCCGTACTTCATCATCGCATCAAGCATCTGTCAATGGATTATCATTTTGTGCGCGAAAGAGTGGCAAATCGATCTCTCAAGGTCGCCTTCATCTCCTCTAAAGACCAACTAGCAGATCTGCTTACCAAGCCTCTCTCATCGTCACAGTTTCAGCACAACCGATCCAAACTTTGTCTTCACCAGTTCGGATCGCCGGGGAGTACTAGCAGATCACATCAGTCCAATACCATTGAGCCCACACCAGCTGAACACTCGGAGGCCCAAACACATGAGAAGCAATCCAAATTCACATACTTGTCTTCTAGCTCATAGGAAGCTTCTAGGGATTGCAGTTGAGGACACTTTGTATCTTATAAGAGACAAATCTGTAAACACTTTTGCAATGAATGATATACAACAGAGCACACAACAATGGGGGTTCTATCGTGCTCCCTCTGAATTTCAGCACATATGATAAAATGTTTTTTTTTTAGATTTTATGAATGGTTGTAATACTTATTAGTAAGTCTACTATGTCGAACAATCAAACAGATGGGAGTAAGTCTACTGTATTTGTCAATGCAATTCAAGTAACTAATTAATAGCTCAAGTTATGCCAGATTGCAATTCAGGTGACGGATATAATTTCATTCCTCGCTTGATATGAGTCCAGGTAACGGACATAAGGGACTTCATCACTCAGACCAGGTTCAAGGATGTCTCTCCTTGAGGTTCCATTCATGCAACTTTGTATGATGTTCGTCGATTGAACATGGTCAGGTGACCAATGTTGTTGTCGTCACCAAAAGTAGTCGCTTGAACAAGAGTTAAGCAATACAAACCCTTTAGGCGGCGAACATATTCTCAATGTTGGCCGTTTGGATGAGGGACAAATTGACTAAAGCAGTTCATTGGAACTCCAGTGACAGATTAAGATAACATGTTCGTTGCTTGAATGAGTACTAATTTGTTTCGGTTGTGAGGTGACGAAGAAAATCTCCATGTTCGTGGTTTGAATGAGAACCAAAGGTGCCAATTTAAATATCGAAATCAAGCGATGAAGATATTTGTCTCGTTGCTCGTTAGTAGGGCTGTTATATGAGAGCTGAACAGCTTAAGCTCGGCTTGAAAAAAACTCGACCCGAGCTCGTTCACTGACCTAAACAGGCCGAGTCTGAACATAATTTTAAGCTCGGTTCAAAGCTCGGCGCGTTCGATTTAAGCTCGAATTTCATAGAATTTCCAAATTTTCCTTTAAGTTAGTATGTTATAACCAAGTAGAACTGTTTAAAGCAAAAACTCGGTTCGAGCTCGTTAATTTACTAAAACAAGCCGAGATTGAACAAAAAAAAAAGCTTGTTTAAGAATTGGGCCCGGCTCAGCTCGAGCTCCTTTAACAAATGAATCAAGCTTGAACATGTCAAGCTCGGCTCATTCGACTCGAATAACACCCCTACTCGTTAGTTGTATGTTTTTCCACAAATATGAACAAACTGACTTGACCTACAACGCGTTCCAAGTCAATGCATCGTCACTACATGGCCATGAAACAACAAGTTCTCAGTGATTCAGCGTACCCACAACTGCCACAAGCTATTGATATACTCATAAGTCATAATACATATATTCAAACTAATTGATTGGATTTGATTTGAGTTAATAAGGGGACCATTCGGGTTTCTTTTATATTACGATATACGTACCTATGTCTGTTTGATTTTTCAATACTCTGATTTACATAGTCTTTATAGTAGTGTACGTAAAAATTATTCGTCTATTTGTTCGTGATTATTCGTCTGTTTTCAAATGATTATTCGTCTATAATTATGTAATTATTTGTCAAAACAAATAGGGTTGTGTATATATGATCTATTGTCTATATATATTATTAATTTTCTTTTTCAAATTAATATTTCATTCTTTTTCAAATTAATATTTCAAACTAACCCAACTATCCGGATTGTTTGCAAGGCTAATCCAATCCGGGGAAAAACATTGTTTATTTATTTATTTTTTAAGCAGAAAGATTATTATTTTCAATTTTCAAACACTAGTATGTATGTCACCTGTAGTCATTCAAGATCAGACCAGAAAGACTTTCTTGAGAACAAAAAAATGGCCTGTCAAGGCAAAGAAATCTCACCCTACAGCAATGATGTCCATTGATGGCTTCAAGGGTGCAACTGGCACATCGCCTCCATGCTCATAAAATTTCTAGACAAAAATAACCATGCCAAGTCAAAAAATTGTAATCACATATAGCCTATAGGAAAATGTACTGTATGGAAGTAAGCATCAGCATTCATGAATGGGACCTAAAATGTGAAGCATAACATATAATCTGTTAACCATCTAGACTATAACATGAAAACAGGTTTCCAACAGCTGAAAGAAACTTGTTCTCAAGTGAATTAAACAAAAGGAATCATGAAAACCTAAGTTTTCAATTAAAAAAAAACAACTGTTTAGATATCTTCAAAAGCACAATGTCATCAGAAACTAAAGAAGAAAACACACAATGAAATTTACTCTCCTTTTCCCAGGACCCCCAAGAATTGCCTTTGGCTATGTTTTCGAAAAATCTTCCATTGCAAAATTTAACCTCTCAAAGCAATGCTTTTAAGCTTCTCATGAGGCAACAAGGAAATAAATTGTTCTCTCTAAACGCTTGTTTTTATAAGCATAGCCCGCTTGGGCTAAATTGCAACTAATTCAGTCTGCTCAACAGCTCTACTTACAACTATGTATTGAACGATCACTTACTGCCAAGACTCGGTCCATTAACTAGAGAAATTATACCAACATATCTCATCGTTGAACCGCCCATAGATCTAATTTCAACAGTAGAATCCAAAAAATGGTGTGCATTCACTAAGCCATCAAACTAGTTGTTCAATTCGTGGAGAAAAGGTTTTATATCATGTATCAGCAGCAACATATGGTTTCATGGCAACAGATCAACACCTTAAATGTTGCCAGCAAAAGATCAAAACAATGGCAACACCATTTGCTTTAAATCAACAACAACTCGTCATATGCTTGCGCAACAGCAGGCCCTTCTCATGGCTGCAGCAGCTCAATCCAATGGAGCCTCAAAAGTCCCGATCAATTTGCCACAACCTGGGGCAAACGGAGCCAATTAATGTAGCTGCTCAAAACTAGGCCTAATGTTGGGTATCAGATTCCTGGGATGGCAATGCCGATGATGAGCCATAATGAGATTCAAAAGATCATGCAGGTGGACATAGGCTCTTCCCCAAGTATAGCATCATGACTCTGGGTTAGGTTCTATTATAGAAGATCTTACAATATACTCCCTCCGTGGATATACGATCTTAGTATCTGAAACACAATAGGTCCTATCTTGACTATATCCAAAATATCCTTTCTTGAGCTAGCTCATTTTACACTAAAGTGAGTCTTATCCAAACGCAGAAAGTATTATAAGCAATGTAAAGGCTGAAACTGCATATTCATTAAGTCTAATCCTAATTGGGAAGAAACTGATCCTTGTTTTTACTTCTTTTTTGCACCTTTTATAATATGCCTCAACCTTTGCCTGTCAATGGCACACCATTATCGGAAACTACCAAGAATCCAGCACCATCCTCCAGTTCTTCTTCTTCGACCACCTCAATTGCCCCAACACAATCAGTGAAAGATTATGATTTCTCATCCCTAACTCAAGGACATTTCCCTGAGCATTCGGGTTGAGGCAGCATTTGTATGATTTCTGAGAATAAAATCTTTTTCAGTTAATAAGGATATATCTTATTTTGTTATCATCATCTTGTATTTTTGCTCATAAGAATCGATTTATGTACCATTACAGAATACAGTACATTGTTAGTGGTTGGGATCATCCTTCCCATTCATTTTTTTCAAAATTGTCATCTACTGCTTGTTGGACCTTTTTTATGCCAAAAATCAGAATTGATGGCCACCAATAAATATACAGCAAACTTGAAATCTGCTTAGCTACTGATTCGAGTTCAACGCAGACAAAACTTCAAGTATAACAGTTGTGGACAATCAGATACCCAGGCTAGAGAAATTAAGGTACTGACACAAAGTAGTTCTCTACTAAGAAGTACTTGGGCATATGCAAACCATTTCAGATGGAACTACTCAAACCACTTCGGGTTGAAATAACGAGACTTCTCTTTGAAGCTCATGACATTCCATTTTTTGATTGCATCATCCTGTATCTTCATTTCTTCCTTCATTATCTTCCTTTGTCCATGCTTTTCTTTACCCTTCCAAAATTCAGTGGACATCCTACACCTGTAATAATTAAATTAAAACGGAATCATAATCTGAGAATTAAAGACTCAGAAGAAAGAAAAAACTGAATTATACTCCTAATTTTGACTTACGTTAAAGAGAATAATCCCGCTTCGTCCACATCCTCAAGCATTGATTTCTCATATTTGTTGTCGGTTAAATTCAAATACAAATCCAAATCCTCTCCTGATTTCCATTTGCTACACAGAAATAGACAAGTCAGAGATGTGAACCAGAACAGATCAGATCAGAACGATCTGAATAAAATTTGTGTACCTGGACACCCGTTTCCGAGCCTCCTTTCTCTGGATCTGTTTAACATAATACTCTCTCTGCTGAAAAGGAAGAACAGTTGAGATCAGAGACTCGGTTACCAATTCAGATCAATTGAGGCAAAATTACCTACCGATTCAGAATAGTAACGCCACTCCCCTCGTCCTCGTTCCTCGAATTTCTTAAATTCCTCTGGTGGCTCAAAAGGATAAGACTGAAAGGGGAAAACGAAACGAAGAACAGCAAAAGCAAATTTGAAGAAAAGAAGAAACGACGACGACTGGTAAATTACCATTTGCTGGCGTGTTTTCGAATCTGGATACATGCGCTCAAAGAAGTCTGTTTTACTGAAATTAAAATGAAAAATGAAAAAAAATCAAGAGTGATAGAGTAGAAGATGATCTCATCCAAGTAAAAAGTAACTTACAGGAACTCCTGGAATGCTTCCTCCATTGGTTTCTCTGCAGCGGTTGATTCAGTTTCCTTTGCTGTGGTTGATCCAGTTTCCTTTGCTCTTGACACTGATCTTGTTACCACCATGGTGAAATCCTGCAAACAACGAAGGGCGGGAGAATTCAAATATACCGATTAGGGCTTTGAGGGGAACGGAGAGCGAGAGAGCGCGAATCGCAAATTTAAATCGTTGTCCTTCCTCATCCCAAACCCATCTGGGCCTGGGCCCGGCCCATTTACTACACTTAAATAAGAATAAAAAACGATCATTCTCATGGATGAAACTCGAAGGATTGCTCATCGGTTCAAAACCGACCCGAATTAGTTATCTTCAAAAGTTGGGTTATTTTGACAACTAGCACCTTATGAATATCTCATTAGCTAACTAGCACCCAAACAAAATTTATTAACTAACCTAGCACCCTTTCCAAATTGACTATTAAGGTCAACGTTGACCAACTTATTCCGATTTTTTTTATTTTTTTTTAATGATGATGATGACGACATTTTTTTACCATTTTGATTCCATTTTTTTTATTACATTTAATTTTCGTTTTGATGTCACTTTTTAATGACATTTTTTTTCAAACCTTGATGACATTTTTTGTGTACTGTGGTGCCACGTCGACCATAGATGCCAATTTTTTTACTATTCAATACTAATGACACTTTTTTAAAGTCAATTTTTTGATGATTTTTTTTACCGTGAAGCCATATTTTTCAAAGTTGATGACATTTTTTTTTCTTTAATGTGATGCAACTTTTTCAAATTAGTGTTTTGATGCCATTTTTCTAATGTAATTATTTGATGCCACTTTTTTAATCGAATCGTTTGATGTCACTTTTTTTTTTAATTTAATCAATTGTATATCGATAAATTTTCATCAATTTTACTTTTATTCACTGATGACACGTTTGTGATTACATTTCATTGATGCAATCACTTGTGGTGACATGTTTATTACATTTTTATTCATTGATGACATTTGTGATTACACTTTATTAATCTCAATCATTTGTGATGACATTGTTGGTTGATGACATTTTTATTGATAATATTTTTATACAATTGATAGCGTATGAGCATAAAATTTGATTACACTTCATTGGTGACATTTGTATTGGTGACACATTTGAGATGACCCTAACTTTGATTCATTGATGACAAATTTGTGATTAAGTACACTTCATTTGTGATTAACTTTTTCAAGTTAACATCAGTGCATCACAATCCTTTCCTTTATCAGTCACCACAAAAATCAAACTGTGCCTCCTAAAACCTTGCTTGCTTCAATTAACAATATATATTTAAAAAAAAAAAAAAAAACTGAACAATCCAAAGTTTTAGTCTCTTTCACAATTTGATTCCTCGGGGCTCAAGTGTACAAAGCAATTTCCTTACAGCGGCTCATAAGCTATAATATACCTCCATATCAAGTGGCTTTAGCTTTAACACTATTTCCGCCATTTTTTGCAAAGGTCTCAGCAACCAACAACGGGAATGCAATCGTTGCATCACAGTGCACCTGCTCCAAAAGATCAATTTTTAGCACGTTTTTAGAGAATGCTCAGAAAATACAACCAAGTAAAAACAACACAAAAAGAACAGTTTCAAACACAACATTTAATGATGTCATGGATAAGTTTGCCAAATGCCGTGTTTGGAGCTTACAAAAAGAGGAGTAGTGATGACAGTCCTTCATATTAGCTAAGTGTACATGGAGGTGATGTAGGGTACCATATTTATTTCCATTCCTGTGATACCTATGCGCATATGGCTCTATATTATCCTAAAGAAAAGCACAATGTTCACCTAAAATTTGCCTTGAAAATGTGGCAAAATTGCAAAAAATACTAACTTTGGGCAGTGGGTCGATGATGACACAGACTTGATGGAATGCAAAGCATAACACCAATCTTAAGAATATATTCAAAAAAGTAGTTGGAAAAGAGGAATCATAAGCAGGTGATTACCTGTGAAGACTGCTCTTCCAACATTTATAAAAAATTGGAATTATCCAGTCCTCAAATCGACAGTAGTTGTCATTTGGAACCAACAAATTACCAATACGATTTAATCCTTTTGAGCGCAATTGAGCTCCAGGTAGAGAAAAGTCGCCTTTATATGTGGGTGCAAGGCATTTAATGAGGTCCTCTTCCACACCTCCAGCCGTTGTAACAACCACATCAACCTGCAAAAATGTCCATATTTATTCATTCCAATCCAACTCGAAATAACAACAATCAATCAATAGGTAAATTCTCATAAGAGAAGATCACAACAACAGATTTCAAGAACAGAAGGCAAATTCTCATAAAAATCAGCAATTCAAGAGGAATCATCCGCTACTGCACCACCCTTCCATTCCGATTCTCCTAATCTTAGACCCCTATATTTGACAGCATACAATCGAGATTCAACAGTCCAGTCGAGATTCCATTTAGAACAACGAATCCCACCATTATCGACTCAAGGCGAAAAGCCCCAAAATTTCCACAAATATTCGCACCTAATAACCCTAGTAGTTCCAATCCAAATCGAAATCCCAAATCAAAAAAGAACAACCAAAGCAATTAATCAATACGAGCACTAGCTAATAAAAAATACGAGCACTAGCTAATAAAAAATAAATCACAGAATCCCCAAATTAATCAATTTCTCCCAAACCCTAACAATTCAAGTCTTGTTGCCAAACAAAACCGGAATCTCAATGGAAGACAAAATAGAAAGTTGGTGATAGATCCCCTAAAACTTAGGGATTTACTGATCACCAAAACTAAAATGTCTTCACCATTAACAAGTTTACCCAATTCACATAAGCAACCAACAGTGGCTAGACCCCAAATTCAAGACACCATATATTAGGATCCCCAAAAGATGAAAGACCACGCTCAATCAACCCCAAACAAGAAAAAAAGTTGATGAATCCCAACAGAGATGAATCCCAATTCACATAATCAACTCAATTTAATTCGTATTTGGCGTATTCACCTTGAAACCGATCCAAAACAGTTGATGAATCCCAACAGAGATGCCAATTCAAATACTCCAAAACAACAACTCTTACACAGAAACAACAACATATCACGTCTAGTTCTAAAACCATCATAGAATAAAACCAGAGAGGTTCATATGAAAGCAAAAATAAGAACCCTAAATGCAACAGAGAGCAAACAAGTGCTAATAAACAAGTAAGAACCAAGAGCCCAATCAAATCACAAACCCCCAAATTAATCAATTTCTCTCAAACCCTAACAATTCAAATCTTCAAATAAACCAGATAAACCATCAATCAATATGAAATTCAATGTGGAAAAAGATTAGAGGGATTGAGATTTACCATAAATCAAGGTAAAAGAGGTTCATAGGGGGAATAGGAAGACAAGGAAGGAGGAGGTGGAAGAGGATGGGGCTGATGCGCAGGTGGCTATGCTATGTCGACGGCGGCAGGCAGTCCTCTCTAGAAGGGTTTCGAAGCAGAAGGATGGGCCGGGAGAGAGAGCTTCAGATGCGGATCTGCCGTCGTTGAGGCGAGAGTGTGAGGTCGAGACCCCGAGAGTTGTGACTCTTTCAGATCTGGGCGAGGAAGCGGCGATTCAGCCTCGGGTTGGCGATCGGCGAGGCACATGAGGTCGAGAGGGAGAGGAGTGTTTGCTTCCATAGCCTCCGGCGCTGGTTCGTCGTGGTTAGTCCCGGTTGGAGAGAGGGAGGGAGAAGCCATTAAAAGGAAGTGGGTACATGAGGAAGAAGAACGATGGGTATGGCTTACGAGGAAGGATGTTACGCGGCTAAAAAGGATTAAAGTGGTGCTAGAACGGCTAATAAAAATGTGAGAGATGTTAATTACCTAGTTAAATTAGCAAAAAGGTGATATCTCACCAAATTTTCTCTCAAAAGTTTTATATTCGTTTCGGTTTTTCAAATTCAACTTTCATTTCAAAAATATTTTATTAGTATATTATCATAATATAGTAAAATATATACATCTAATCAGATTTCAACATATATATCGTACCTTAAAGACACGAGAAATAACCTCAATGATTAATATACATATGCAACACTACTAGCTGTCTTCAAAAGTTTTTCAAGTGTTAATTAAGACAAAGAAGAGGAGCCAGAGGAGCCGTTGTCGCCATTTCTATGTGTTTGTGCTAAAGAATTGAATTATAATTATATCTATATATCTATATATACCATCATTTTCTTTATTTCATTTTCTCACCAAATTATACTAATTTCTAATCCTTTTGCTTTTCATAGGTTTCAGTTCAACCAAACACGAATAACAATTACGATTTCATAAACTCAACATCTCGTATTAGTTGTGTCATTTTTCATAGATGTCATTGAATCGCCATGAACATACCAAATGAGAGTTTTCTTAGCTTTAGGAGTTCTAAATCCAATCAGTCTACTCTTTTTTGGGCAAAGAAATGAGCTTCAACGACGCTTCCTCCCTGTAAGTGATACACTATGCAACCGAAAGTACTAATACATTATCAATTTAAAGTACTTATTTCTTATTTTGCACCAATTAAGTACTTATATGTATTCAATAAAAGTTAATTGCAGAGGTATAAGCTACAATGGATAATGTGTCGGAAAAAAAAAGAGAAAACTTTTACATTATATGAACGGCATAGAACTCAATGGCAAGCTTCATAGGAGAAACGAATACAGTAGCTACTAGTATAAAGGGAATCGTGTCGGGTTTTAATTTTGTTTTTGTTTATAAGGTCGGGATCCACCACTTTTCCCAAAAGCTTAAGTCATTCTGTAGGGCTTCCTCCCTTCCTTATATTTTGGTTTGGTATTCACCTCATTTTTCAATGTGGGACTGTCACGATCGGAGATCGGTAGGTGGTCGGAGATGTTCATCGGAGTAGGGAGATGGAGAGATAGGGATAGAAGGAAAGAGAGAGATAGGAGATAGAGAAAGGGAAAGGAATTTATGTACGTATATTGATTTTCGATACCTTTTGCCTTACAACTAAAACCCTATATACTACCTTCTATTTACAATGGGCCTTAACCCAATCTCAACCCACTCCAATGGCCCAGTACATGACAGGGACTCTACCCACAAACCCCAACAGTTTAATCGAAAAAGGTGTTGTTTGGATCTGCGACACTAAAGAAGGTGGATGAGAGTAACATCAATTACTGTCTCGATCTCATCTGATGGGTAAGACTTGACAATCCATGCGTATTTCATTAATGTAAGATGAGGTTTGGATTAGTGTCTCGATCTGCGACACTAAAGAAGGTGTGTATGCTGAACCAAGAATGTTATAAATCAGTAGACCAAGATAAACCGGATGAGATCACCTAGCTAGAGCTTTGTTTGACACTTTCCTCCACCCGTGTGAAAGCATCCATGATCACATCAATGGTCCAGTACGTCCTTGAGATCGTCCTACATGTGGATTTCAAATTTCATAGGCATTAGAAACAACCACAGCTCCCTGTGTGTATAAATATATAACATATGATCCTCCAAAATACGAAACATATTGCCTAGCTAAAGGAAAAGTAAGGTCCTTCCTACCGTCAGTATCATAGTTGATCATAACGCCAATATCTCAACCTTCGACAATGGAAACCTGACCATAAAGGCCATTCAAATATATGATGTATGCACTGATGTACATCTTTTTTCTTGAAACTTAACTGATGCAAGGAGTCCAAGAGTTCCTTTTAACATACTTTGAAGAGCATCTTCTCATTGTGTGTAGCAAACTTTCATTAATTATAGGGTGAATTACAATTTTGGTCCCTAACCTTTACCACTTGTTTCACTTTAGTCCCCAACCTTTGAAACGTTTCAAAATAGTCCTTAACCTTTCTATTTCGTTTCATTTTAGTCCCTAACCTTTCAAAGGTTGTAAAATAGTCCCTAAGCGTATATTTGTTATTCGTTTTAGTCCCTGATATTAAAATATTATTTGAAATAATTATAAAAAATCACCCTAAAGTTATCATAATGTATATAAATGAGTAAATTACTCATATAAAGAATAATTATAAAACAAATATCCAACTTTATGATATTTTTTTAAATAAAAGATCTCTTTTATTATTCAAATTCATTATTTTAATGGATTAATACACATATATTGGATCTATGTATTGGTAAATAAGAAAAAGATATATCCCACAATCTCTCATAGTTAATCACAAGATCTAGAAATTTTATGAGATCTTGTGAAAAAAAAAATTATGGAAATTATGGATAATTTTATATAATATGCTCTTATGATAAATAGTAAAATAGTTCGAGTATTTTTCAAAATTAAAATTATAGAGTTAGATGATTTTATATACTTTTCTTTGTATGAATGATTTTATTTAAATTATGATAACTTTAGGGTGATTTTTTTTATAATTATTTCAAATAATATTTTAATATTAGGGACTAAAACGAATAAAAAATGTAAGGTTATGGACTATTTTACAACCGTTGAAAGGTTAGGGACTAAAATGAAACGGAATAGAAAGGTCAAGGACTATTCTGAAACGTTTCAAAGGTTAGGGACTAAAGTGAAACAAGTGGTAAAGGTTAGGGACCAAAAATGCAATTCACCCAATTAAAAAATGTAAGGTTATGGACTATTTTACAACCGTTGAAAGGTTAGGGACTAAAATGAAACGGAATAGAAAGGTCAAGGACTATTCTGAAACGTTTAAAAGGTTAGGGACTAAAGTGAAAAAAGTGGTAAAGGTTAGGGACCAAAAATGCAATTCACCCTTAATTATATATGCACTGATGTACATCTTTCTTATTTGCTTACGGTCATTCAAATGCACTGAAAATATCAGACAAACTAAAGGTTGAAGCCAATGCTATTAAGCTTGCTTCCAAAATCCAAAGACAAAGCCCTGAGCTAGTTGTTTCCAAAACCAAGTATTTTTTTATTGTTCATCTCAATGAACTCAAAAATTTTGTAATCTCGTTTCCCATGAAATTATATATTGGGTTATGTGCTTGTGTAAAGTCTCTTTTCTCAAAAAAAAAAATTTAGACTCCCCTAAACAAAATTCTGGATCCGCCACGTATGTAATTTCATTGTATGTTATAAATATAACCTACGTAACCTGAGATTGACATCCAAGTCCGGACTACTTTTGGTGAGCCCTTGTTCAGTTGTTCTTGCCAACTAAGTAATCTACCACTCAGACACTCTTTTTTATACTGTTTGATGTTCTCTTTTTTTCTAAACATGAAGTAATGCTTGAATTCGAGTGAGGATTTTGCTGCAACTTTTCTTGGGAATGGGAAATGAATGATCTAGAGTTTAATTAAAAATTTATTTCCCTTGAACAATGGGGAAATCTTTGGGAATTAATCTGCACTCAGCTACTGTAGGGAGACCTTGTGGACCTCAAATTTACTCTGCTGGCATGTTACTTCATACTGAGTTGATCAAGATGTCTGTACCTCCCTAACAATGCTTACATATATATGCTGATGTTAATCAAGAATTTTGGATTTTGTTACTGATTTATGTATGTTTCAGATTAGATCCAGCTGCAAGCTGATCAGAGAAAAACCCTCTCCACCTTCCTTGCTCAGGCAATTGTTCAACATTGTAGTGATAGCTTTTTTTAATTCATTGACTGCACCTCTTGTTTCTTACTCTCTGATGTGATCGCTTCAAAATCCATGCTTTTCCAGATCCCCCTCCTCGCTGTGTGCGCGGTGCCACTTTGTTGTTTCTACCCTCCGATTGATTAAAAACCCCATCTTTCTAATTATGTCAAAGATTTCTCTTTTGCTTCAATTCGTTTTTTTTTTGTTTTTTTTCCCCTGTATTCGGCCTCCTGCAGTGTTGTTCCTCTTGCTGTATGCTTCTGGTTTCCAGTTTTTGGTTTAATTTCGTGTGTATATGAATCTAATTGTTGTTGTTGGTGTAATGTGTGTGTGATTGTTTCTCCAGTGATTCTAATTGCACGTGATCCATTCCCTTCTCCAATTTTCCCCCTTTTTCCCACTTCCCCAAATTCTGGAAACCCTATGGAAGCAATGGAGGTGATGTTCTGGAATGACAAGCGGGAGCGGGAGATGTACGAGAATTTTGCCGAGCTCCGAGAAGCTCGAGAAGGCCTACATCAGGGACATCATCTCTCCGGCTGAATACGAAATTGAGTGCCAGAAGCTGATCGCTCATTTCAAAACCCTATCTTTCACTCTCAGAGATACCGTCCCCAACATCGAGAGGTTTGTGGACACCTACAAGATGGATTGCCCTGCCGCTCTGAATCGCCTGGTGGTTTCCGGTGTGCCGGCAACAGTGGAGCACAGGGTGGCCACCGGAGCAACAACCACCGCTTCTGCATCAATTGGGGCGGAATGCGTGCAGAACTTCATCACCGCAATGGAGTCTCTGAAGCTGAACATGGTGGCTGTTGATCAGGTTTATTCACTGCTCAAGGACCCTCTCCACCTCTCTGAACAAGCTCAACATTTTGCCTTGGGATTTTGAGGGAAATACTAAGATGAAAGAGTGGCTTGGGAGGCTGTCGAAGATGGGGGCGGCAGACGAGCTCACTGAGCAACAGGCTCGCCAGCTTCACTTTTATCTCGAGTCTTCGTACAACACATTCATGGCGGCATTGCCCGCTGGTGGCTGATTGATTCTTTTGGGGTAAGATGTACAAAGAAACATAATGCATTGTGTGTTCTATTTCACTTTTGATCTCCCATTTCCCATCACATTTTTCACCTCCCCGTCGTTGGCCTAATCGTTAATATCCCTACCGGCACTATCGATCGATCTCCCAGCTCCGAGTCCACTCTCTCCGCTCCAATGGCCTCCACGGCCCGATTCCAAATGATTTCTCTAACTTCACTCTCCTGTGAAGCCTCTACTTGCAAAAAAAGTAGGCTTTCCGACGAGTCTTACCATGTTGACTCGTCAAATCGACCTCACCTTGAACCATTTCTCCGGCGATATTCGGGAAGATTCATAACCATTTTCAAAAAAGGAGAAGGACTTGCATACAATTTTGTAAAAATCATATTGTCAATAGCAGACAATTGAAAAAGAATTGACATGTATGGAAGCACTACTAGCAGCAGGAACAAATATATAGAGAACCAATTATTTCAAGCATTTTATAGCAGATCAAGTTAAAGATACTACTTTGATGCTGCAGTTTTGATGTCTAATTCGTCAAGAAGCATCTTGATATGCTTGAGCACGTCGGATCGTTGTTTCTCCTTTTCAAGGAATTGTGCTTGGCTTAGATAATGGTCATCCACAGTGTGCTTAAAATATGTAATAATCTTGATGCCATTTGCCGTTTTTTCCTGCAGCACTCTACATGATTCCTCAAATTGTCTCCTTTGGTCTGAGTGCATAAAAAACCTACAAAAAAAAAAAAAACAAGCAAATGTGAAGAATATCTATTTGTGGAATACATGCATGTTTGTGCAATACTTCTATCATCAATTTAAACTTCTAGAAATAATTAAGCAATTTATCGATTAACGGGCATCAAGCTAAATACAGAACCAAAAAAATTAAACTTGGGTAGCTAGGTTGAATAGTGTAAGTTTTTCTTATACACTGAAGAAAAAATTTAACATTACCCTTTATCTATTAAGCAAGCGAATAATTGATTTTTTTAATGAATTTATACCTACATTTTAACCTTTTTTTTTTATTAAAAAATTGGGGTTTAGGCTGGAGTGGACCCAACCTACCCCTTATACAGTCCCTGCATCAAGCAATAGCGTAACAACCAAAAAAAAATTAAAATCAATACATGAAAAATAGGTAATTAGAAAAGAGAATGTGAAATTGAAATAAAAAAATAAAAAAGAAAAGGAAGAAAAAAGAAAAGAGAATGTAAACGATAAATACTTTTAAACTTACTCTTTAATGTTTTCTTCCAGTTGTTTTATTTTTTCTTGATTTGTAGATGTGTCAATAACTAATTCAACGGCATCTGAAGGATCATATTTTGGATATGGGTTGATAACCAATTCAGTGACATCTGAAGAATCAAGTTTTCCATGAAGGTTGATAATAACTTTGGTTGCTAAAACTGAGTTGGGGTACACCATTCTCTCCTTTGTTCCAACTTTCAGAGTAGATGTTGTCATTATGCTCATACGTTTCACCTCCACCTGAAATCGAAAAGGGTGCACAAATTAAATTTGAAGAGTTGTGAACATTTAAATGGGGAAATTAATGAGGTACATATGTAGATAGTTTATCACCTGAATCCCATCAATGATGCATCGATCGCCTATATTAAATGGATGAGAGATGAATGCAAAGACGAATCCTTGGAAGAAAGCTTTCAAAGTCTCTCCAAACACGAAAGCGAATGCAACAAATTGTGATGCAAATACAATGAGCGTAGTCGTTGTTGCTAGTTCCGTGACAAGTAGCCATATTATGGTGACAAAAATGAGTAGACACCAAAAAAGAGTCCTCTTCAAGGCTTTGAACATTGCAAAGGCATCGATTATTGAGTATCCTACAGCAACACAACTTTTGTGTGCTTCTATCTGTCAGCAAAAAAAAAATTGTCACTACACATGTGTCACCAAAATTATTGACCAAGACAGGTCAATGGTTAATGGTTAAATTAAAAATACGAATGAAGGACAATAATCAAATTAAAAATGGAAATGAAGGACAAAAATGTTATTTAAGGACATTTATTTAATGAGGTTATAAATATGGACATTTACTTAAATAAGGTAAATGGAAGGGATATTTACCAAATTATTCCAATTTTTTTGCTGGGGTAATTTACTTTTGGAGGTTTCATTTAGTTGGACTCAATGCAGAAGTTATCAGAGCATCCCTAACATCTCTTATAAAATAGAAAAAATGGGCAATTTTAGAGGAAATATGAGTTTTTTTAAAACTCCAACAACTCTTGTAATGACTAAAGATTTTTTTCACTACACATGTGTCACCAAAATTATTGACCATGACCGATCAATGGTCCATGGTCGGTCATGGTTAAATTAAAAATGGGAATGAAGGACAATAATCAAATTAAAAATGGAAAGAAATGACAAAAATGTTAATTAAGGACATTTACTTAATGAGGTTATAAATAAATATGGTTATATGGATACTTAAATAAGGTGAATGAAAGCGATATTTACCAAATTATTTTTCATGGTAGGATGAGGTATGGACCGAGTCCAGTGAATGGTGGGCTAAGCCCATGAATTGTAAGTGTTGTATAAAAGGTTTTGCCTAGTGATTTAAATATCTATACTTTTTACATGAATTTTTTTTTAAATAATTTTTTTGAGATGTTTATAAGACACATCGATGGTAAACATTTTTAAAAATAAGTGTGCTAGTATACATGACCAAACAATTGTTTGTACTCCTCAAGCCAACCATAGTGCAAGAAGGAAAAGAAACTCTAAATGTACTAAATCACCTAGGGCCATCTACAAAATTAACGTGGATGGCTCGCTAAAACCCACAGGTGAATGTCATGTGGGGGTCATTATTAGGGATCATTGTGGTTCAGTGATTGATATCCTTCAGTTGGAAACGGCAGCCACATCTGCTATCCAAACAGAAGTTGACGCGGTTTGTGCAGGTATAAACTTAGCCATATCAAGAGGCCTAAGGAGAGTCATAGTGGAAGGAGATTGCCTGGAAGTGATCAAGACGATTAATGATAAGTATCATGGCAGATGGGAAATATCAAGGGAAGTGGAGCTAATCAAGACTCTTAGTGCTAACTTTGACAGCATTCAGTTTAGACACTGCTACAAAGAAGCTAACAAGGCAGCAGACTTCATAGCTAGATCTAGAGACAATTGTACTCTTTGTAATCTCCCTATTCTTAGGGATCTCTGTAACATCATCCGGTCGGATGATCATGGTGGCGCCTTACTTTAGTAAGGCTCACCTATTTTTCGCCTACTGTAAAAAAAAACAATTGTTTGTACTCCCTCTGTATCGGTATAATTAGCCTTTTAGCCAATTTCACACTTTTTAAGAAAGTTAAAAATAGAAAGAAGAATAGCTAAAATTTTAGCAAATAAATAATGTGGAAAAAAATAGATCAGTGGAAAAAAAAAAGAATAGTATAGGAAGTTGGAGTATTAATAGAGTATCTTAGAAATCAAATACAATTAATTAGATGAATTGACAAAAATAAATTTTTTTATCATTAATGTCGTTCAAAGGGACAAATATTTTGTTACTTGAAAAAGTGATAAAAAAGTCAATTATATTGATACAGAGGGAGTGTGTTGTAAATGCATAGTTATTTGTTTTAGAAGCTTCAATGATCTTATATATATATATATATATATATATATATATATATATATATATATATATATATATATATATATATATATATATATATATATATATATATATATATATATAAATTAAAATCAAAGCATGTGGCTTGTCCCCTCGCGCAAAGTTATTTTTGGCAACATTTATATTGAATATATTTAGAAATAAATTTTTTAAACAATGAGATTAATTCAAAACTTTTTTTTAACAAAGTTAATATTAACTATACCATATCATTTCAAGCTATTTTCTTTAAACAATCTATCTATATATTAATTAAAACCAAAGCACCTAAGCCTAAACCTGTCAAAACATAACCCGACCCGACCACCTGGAATTTTTTGGGTCAAGACCCGAAAATTTTGACCCGGAAATTTTTTTGGACCCGAACCCGAAAACCCGATATTTTTCTAGGTCAAATGGGTTTTGACCCGGTGACCCGACTGACCCGCTCGCTATGTTAAACAATACTTTCACTAATTAATAAAAAGCCAAGAAAATCTCAAAGTCATATTATGGTAAGTTTAGTAATTAATATATTAATTAATTTAATTAATTTATAATTATATATTATTAAAATTAATTAATTAATTATTATATATTATTAAAATTAATTAATTTATAAGCGCTCGAGCTTTAGATGACATCTTCTAATAAGTATAGAGCCAAAAAAGAACACCTTATCAATCACATCTTTAAATTTACATTTTGAGGTTATTATAAAGTCACCACAATACGAATTTTTATTAAAAAATAAAAAAACTTGACAAAATCGAAATTGACCCGATTTGACCCGAAATCGGGCCAAACTTGATCTTGAGTTAACTCGGATCTACCCAAGACCCATTTACCCGAAACCCGTTTTACCCGAAACCCGAAATGACCCGACCCGAATGATCCAATTGACAGGTCTACCTAAGCCACATATCGCCCCCTCGCGCAGAGTTATTTTTGGTAACATTTGTATTGAATATATTTAGAAATAACTTTTTTTAAACAATGGGATTAATTCAAAACTTTTTTTTAATAAATTAAGTTAATATTAACTATACAAAATCATTTCAAGCTATTTTCTTTAAACAATGATATGAATTTAAAACTTTTTTGATATATATATATATATATATATATATAGATAGATAGATAGATAGATAGATAGATAGATAGATAGATAGATAGATAGATAGATAGATAGATAATGAAAACTATTTTTGTTTTTATCATAACCTTAATTTTTGTTATTTCGCCGAACCAACCTAATCTAAACAAAATTTCACATGATAAAATTTTAAACCTTTTTTTTAACCAATGGTATTTATTTATTCTAACTATTAAATGATAAATATTTTTGCTTAATTATATGTCATAATCACCTTAATTTTACAATTTCTTCCTAATCAACTGAACCTAGAAAAAAAAATCCAACTATTAAAATTTGGAAATTTCGTTAATTAATATATTTATATCTAACTAATAAATGGTAGGCATTTTTATTAGGTGTTATAACTTATAAGCATCTTTGTTTTAGAATTTTCACTCAACCAACCTATTCTACTTAAATCCTAAACTAATGTAATTTTTACACATTTTTCAATAATATATACTCCGTAGATTTTTACTTAGTTTATCAAATCAATTTGTTTCTATTTTATGTTAACTTATGGTAATAGTTTATTCCATTTTATAGTGGTAATTTATTTTTTATACTTATAAAATTTTATTTTATTTAAAAAAAAGAAGAAAAATACGCGCCAATGTTACTTTTTTTTTTATACTAGTCTATATATAACCTTAATTTAGAAGACTTTGCTTACGTGTCAATCTTAGATGAGTTTTAGAAATATTGACCAATTGTGTTTTTTCCTTGATTTTTTTATTTCTCCTTTTCTTTTTTTTTCCATTAATTTTTTTTAATTCTCCATTCTCTTTTATTCTTAACATATTTACTAACAATTGGGCTTAATTCAAAACATTGAATTCAATCTAATATAACCATTAGGCTTAACTCACATTTATGTGCTAACTATTGAGCTTAATTCAAAACATTGAATATAATTATTAGTTGTGACACATCACATTTAAATGCATGATTCAGATTTCAAAATTTCTAAAAAAATTACAATGATATTGATATTATTATTACTGGGTGATTTAAAATATCTACACTTATGTATTATACTTTAGACGAGATATAAAAAAAATTATTTCATAATTATAAGATACATTTATGGTAAAGTTTTTTTTATCTTAACTTTTATTAGTATTTTATAATATATTTATATATTATTAATGTTTTAGTTTTCAAAAACTGCGCCATGGCGCGGGAATTGTACGTACTAGTTGTTATTATGTTTGTTACGAAACAGACATAATAACAATTTTCTTCTAAAAAAAAGAAATGCAAAAAGAAAAGAAAAGAAAAACTCAAACCCAATGTTTTTTTTTTTTTTTTTTTTTTTACAGTAGGCAAGAAGTAGATCGACACCGCGATCTTGAAGCCATCAAAAGATGGCTTGGCCCGACCTGAGATTTGAAATGCCCGAGGCCGAATATAAAAATGGGGCCCTTTACTATTTTTTTTTGGAGAATTTTCATTATCATTTTGTTCATTTATTTTATTTAGCTATTTTTATATAAAAAAGCTCAATATAGGTGGTTTTAAATATTTTTTTATTCATTATTTTGGGCAATTATTCTTTTAGAAAGAGTTTGGAAAATCTATTTTTTTTTAAATATGAAGTTGCACACGATAAAACGAAATAAAACATTAATAAAATTTTGTTTATTTTTCGTAACCATATATAATGGATAATTTCTATTTTATTGGTGATTTTTATTGATTATTAAATGAAATTTTGTTGGAAAAAATGCAACCAAATTAATGGATTACAAAGAGAATTGAATCATGAACTAATAGGAAAGAATAAGATTTTTTCACCAATACACTAATGACTTTAGTTAAATTTACTTATAAAAAAAAATATACTTACAAAAAAAATTGGGCCCCCTTTAAATTTTGGGCCCGAGGCGAATGTCACGTTCGCCTCCCCTCAGGTCCGGCCTTGGGCTTGGAAGACCCAAACCCAATGTTACTTATCCGTGAGCTCTTCTAGGAAAACACTTGGATAATTAATATAAGCACTTACCAGCCAGGTCTCAAAGGGTACTCGACAAATATCCTTGGACGGGTACTCCGCACTGAGCTCTTCTAGTAACATTAAAGTGTGATCAACATTATTCCCCACCAGCTGTCGTATTTCATGCTGTGCCAGGTACTTCTCATTCTCATTCCTATCCCTATATATATATATATATATATATACACGGATCAAGTAATGATGAAGTAAGTGAGTGAATTAAGGAGAGCGCGCTAGCATATATATATATATATAGAGAGAGGTAGAGTAAGTGCACGAAATAACTCACCTTTCTAACAATCTAAGATCGATTATGTGACATTAGTTAAAAGTTGAGCACATAATTTTCTTACCATAGAATACCTTGCCGCTCCGCCTGTTGTTTATATTGACGAAGGATGTCAAAAATTTGTCTGTCCTCGTCATCACTTGATGTTTTTTTAGCAAGATTCTTGAGCATTACAGTGAGTTGCTTTATTTGTGCGAAGGACACATGTGGTGACAATTTCATACGATCTCGAATGGTGGTCCGTTTAAAAGTAGCTCTGAATGCAATACTAGTTTTCATCTTGTCCACACCAAAAAAAAAAGTTTTCATGTTGCCTGCGCAGTTCTCCTCAGCCAGTAGTGGGTGTGGGATGTCAGCTACCCATTTGAACTTACAGAGACACTGATTATACTGGTACCTCCAAGGTAGCAAGCTAAGGTGCTCCTTGCCTTCAAGGATAAGGTTAAGGAAGAAAAGGCGGAATGCAGCCAATAGGATCCTGCGGTTGAATCTAGTGTAGATTGTTTTTTCTTTCCACCGAAACAACACAATGTTAGTTATGCCCTGTAGAAAGGCCCATACCAGCGCCATAGCAATAGTTTTTGTGATGTACTTATTAATATGACCCCCGTGATGGTGCTTGAGGAAGGTCCATACCGGCCCTATAGCTAGATGATATTTGTGCAAGTAGAAGGGAGCCATCCATACCATAAAAAGGGGGAGGAAAATGATAAATAATATGAAGCTGTGAAAATAGACCTTGATACGGTATGGGACCAGCTGGTAGCAGCTACTGACGCAGATGCATCGATTTGGGTGATCATCATCAACTTCCACCACAACACTCGAACTACAAGGCTGACCGGTACCACATTGTATTTCTGGATATGTGGCAGCAGCTTCCAGCCGCACAACACTCGAACTACAAGGCTGACCATATTCATATTGTATTTCTGGATATGTGGCAGCAGCTTCAGTTGGAACTAATTGTATTTCTGCTTCAATCAGCAGACCAAATTGAGAGAGATGTGTAAGCATGCAAATTTAAGATTTGGCTAATAAAATCAATTTAAAAAAAGGATGCAGATGTCGCATCAGTTCAACCCTAGCTATAAAAACCGAAGACTAACCTGGATCCATATCAACTTCGGAGAGGAATCAACTCATAAACGATGATTCGATTTGATTCACCGCACTTAACCTTTTCTTTAAAATTGTGTACGATGGATGAGACTAATATTCTTTTCAAGCCTCTCTATTTCGTTAATTGCATGGAAACAAAGACTGGAATGAAGTAGCCGTACTCTTCTCCCGGCCCTGTCCGTGTGTGTATATATATCCTTTATATATATATATATATATATATATATATATATATATATATATATATAGAATATGAATCGTGTACACAAATCTCGGCCTTTGGATCAAACCAAATCAAAGGCTCACAATAATCAAAATAAAGAAAAAAGAAAAGAAAAGAAAAGAAAAGGGGGGTTGTGAATAGTGACGGGGAAAATAATTTTTTGGCTTTTTTTGTTATTTTCGGCCATTTTTAAAAAATATTTTTATTTTTTTAGGATGTAATTTATTTTTATCTACCTATAGACACCCACTTTGCATATGTTTTGCGGAAAAAAATTTTACGATAACAATTGAGCTTAAGAGTTTTGTTTTGTTTGTGCCCAGTTTTATTATTCGGTGGAATTGGTGGGTTTTTTGATATTATTCATTGAATTATATATGTTTATTCAGTGGAATGTAGTGTTTTTTTTGTAGTTCGAAATCATTTGGAGTCACATTGAGCTTAAGGGCTTTGTATTATTCATGCCCATATTGATTATTCAGTAGAATTTGTGATTTTTTTGATATTATTATTTGAATTATGAATATTTAGTCAATGAAATGTGTTTTTTTTTTACCAATTTCTTTGAATATGCTACCGAATAATGTTTTATTTTTTGTCCGCTAAAATAAAACATTATTCGGTAGCATATTCAATGAATTGGTAAAAACAAAACACATTACATTGAGTAAATACTCACAATTCGTCAATACGATAGAATAATATTGTAACACTATCGAATAATTAAGCTATACCATTAAATAATAAAGCAATACCATCGCATAATCTGTCAATACGATCGAATAATATAGTGATACCATCGAATAATCAAAATCACTAACTTACAAAACAGACTCATACGACTGAATAATCCTTCATATACTAGTGCATAATCATTCATACTCAACTGCATAATCATCTATGAGAATCAACGGCTCAGATTCCTCTATGGGAATCAACGACTCAGATTTGTGTACATGATACACGTTAAGGGTTGAGTACACCGGAACCAACCCATATATATATATATATATATATCCTTTTAATTGATTACAAATGACTTAATACAAACTTTATATAAATGCTACACTCATTTTCAAACAATTCTCATATATGTAAAAAAAAAAGGGTAAATGATTGAAGTATTCCATAGGGGGATTTGAATCTCACGTGCAAGTGGTGTATACTAATCCGTAGGGACAAGCAAAAGTTGAAATTCTGAGCCGCAAAGTGGTGGGGTCAGTCAATATAAAAAATTTATTCTTACCAGTTTTGCCCTGATGGGGTGACTTAATGATAAGGACTGATGGCATAACTCACATATAGTTATGTGTTATGTCCCAATGTTGGGCGGGAAAGGTCGTTAGAGAGATTGAGAGTGCGAGAGAGAGGTAGAAGAGAGTATAGAATAGAGAGAGTGAAAAGGAATTGGTTCTGTATATTGATGCCTTTGAATGCTGTATAAATATCTATTTATACTCCATGTACATCAAGGCATAACAATGCTCCCCTGTTTCAAAGCCTTGACTCAAGGCTTATACAACAATGCATCCCCCTATTGAGGCACCTTGGGTCAAGGTTGGATTTGAAAATTCGGAAATTGGTGTAGGATGTGTGTAGCTGGCTCCAAGGTAGCCTGTTGGTCATCCAGATTGCACCACTTAACCAAGCACTCAGTCACTGGATCTCCATTTGCCAAGTAAGACACCCTGGTGTCCAAGATAGCCAGTGGTTGTATGTCAATTTCCCCTTCCTCGTCAGTACTGGGTAGCTCAGTTGACGTCGGTTGCTCACTTCCAATCTTCAATTTCAGTTGGGAAATGTGCAAGACAGGGTGAATTTTGGATGCTGGTGGCAACTCCAATTTATAAGCCACTTTTCCCACTCTAGCCAGTACTTTGTAAGGACCATAATACTTAGAACTTAGCTTGAGACTCTTACGCAAAGCCACCGATGTCTGTCTATAGGGTTGTAGTTTGAGATATACCATGTCATTGGCCTGCAATTCTCGCTCCACCCTATTCTTGTCAGCAAACAACTTCATCCTAGCTTGAGCTTGCTGCAACTGGAACCTGATCTGACCCAGCATATGTTGTCTATCTCGAATCCAATCAGTAGCTACACAATTATTGGATACCACGGGAGAGATGCCAAGCTGTGAAGGTGAAGTGCCATATAGTGCTACAAAGGGGACATTTTGAGTGCTGTATGAAAGTTGGTATTGTACCAAAATTCGGCCAAACACCACCATCTTGACCACTGCTTAAGATGATCTAAAGTCATACATGTCAAAAACGTTTCTAGGCACCTATTCACACGCTCAGTCTGCCCATTAGTTTGGGGGTGGTATGTTGTACTCATGTGCAATTTTGTTCCCAAACTCTTGAACAAATGTTGCCAAAATTTACTCAGAAACACCTTGTCCCTGTCAGATACTATGCATTCAGGAAGGCCATGTAACATGTAAATCCCATCCATGAAAACAGAAGCCACCTTCTCAGCTGTGAAGGGGTAACTAAGTGTCATGAAGTGAGCATACTTAGTCAATCTATCTACTACCACCATGATGGTGTCCTGGCCCTGAGATTTAGGCAAACCTTCTATGAAGTCCATGCTCACATGCGTCCAAGCTGCTTCTGGTATTGGTAAGGGTTGTAGTAACCCAGGTGAAACATGCTCACTCTTGCTTCTTTGACAAACATCACACTCCTTTACAAACTTGGTGACATGGTCCTTCATTGCAGGCCAAAAGAAGTACTGCTTGAGTCTCTGATAGGTTCCATGGATGCCTGAATGTCCTCCTACAGGCTCCTCGTGCAAAGCAGCTATCAGCGTATGATGTAGCTGCTCATTATTGTCAATGAATAGCATGTTCTTGTACCTCAATAGCCCTTTAGTAATAGTCCAATCATCAGTAGAATCATGGACTGCAGATAACAGAAGTTGTTGCACCACTAAATCTCCCACATAGCTGTCTAATACTTCCTTAATCCACTCTGGTTGTACAACTAGGATAGCATGACATTCTCTTTGCTGAGCACCTTCCCTCCTAGACAATGCATCTGCAGCTTTGTTCTCAGACCCTTTCTTGTATGAAATGGTATAAGTCAGTCCCAACAGCTTCCTAGCTGCCTTCTTTTGTAACTAAGTAGCTAGTAAGCCTTTGCTCCAATAAATGCTTCAATGGTTGGTGATCAGTCTTGATCACAAACTCTCTTGGTTCCAGATAGTGCCTCCATTTCTCAATTGCCAAGAGAATTGCCAGCAACTCTTTCTCATATGTAGAAAGTAGCAAATTCTTACCCTGTAAGGCCTGGCTCAAAAATGCTAGAGATTTCCCTTGTTGCATTAGAACTGCCCCAATTCCTGTCTCACAAGCATCAGACTCTACTACAAAGGGTACTGAAAAATCAGGCAGTGCCAGCACTGGAGTGATGTGAGCAATTTCTAATAGCTTCCTCTGTTGCTATAGACCAGACAAAAGCATCTTTTTTTAAAAGATCAGTCAAGGGTTTAGCAATAATACTATAGCCTCTAATGAACCTCCTATAGTACCCAAACAGTCCTAGAAACCCTCTCAAGGTTTTCAAGTTTGTTGGTACATGCCAGTGCAACATGGCTTCAATTTTTCTTGGATTTGTATCCACTCCTTCCTGTGATATAAAATGTCCCAAATATTCCACTCGAGGCTGAGAAAATTCACATTTGGACCTTTTTACAAATAGCTCATGGTATCTCAGTCCGCACAATACCTTTCTAATTAAGATGTTGGGCATGTTGAAGCACATCATTACTGTAAACCATAACATCATCAAAGAAGACTAATACAAACTTCCTCAACATATCAGCAAAAACATCATTCATCAAAGCTTGAAAAGTTGCAGGATCATTTGTAAGGCCAAATGGCATCACCTTGAACTCATAATGTCCATGGTGAGTTCTAAAAGCAGTCTTTTCAATATTAGAGTCAATCATCCTCACTTGGTGCTAGCCTGATCTCAAGTCTAACTTTGAAAAAATAGAAGCACCTCGTAGCTCATTTAGCAAATCCTCAATGTGTGGTATATGAAATTTGTCTTTCAGGGTAGCTAGCCTCGTTTAATTTCAATTCCTATAGTCAACACACATTCTCCAAGTTCCATCCTTCTTCTTCACCAACAGTACAGGTGAAGCAAAAGGGCTATGACTAGGCTTAACCACCCCACTGTTAAGCATTTCAGTCACTTGCCTCTCTATTTCTGTTTTCTGGAAATGAGGATATCTATAAGGGCGAGATGCCAAAGGAGGGGTATCTTCTTTCAGAAAAACGGCATGCTCATGGCCCTTTTGTGGTGGCAATCCTTTAAGCTCTTCAAAAATTTCCCTGAATTCTTCTAACACCTGCTGTATTTCCACAGGAATCTCTGGCAACACTTTCTCCACCTTGCACACTTGCACCAATTGAGCTGTAATTTCTTGGCCCCTCCTCAAAAGTAACTTTTGTATTTGCCTTCCTATAAGCATCGTGATGCTTGCCTGCTCACTGTCCCTATGGTCCTTAACCCCTTTTATCACCACCTTCTTTCCATTCTTGAGAAATGATATCTGTACCTCCAAAAAGTCAAATAAAACTAGGTTGAATCCTGCAAGCCAATCAGACCCTAATATCATATCACTGCCTCCCATCTTGAGAATTCTAATATCAAATGCATACTTACTACCCTGCATTTCCCACTCAAACTGATTGCATATCTTGCTGCTGATCATTGTGCCATTCAATGTATTCACCTCCATAAGAGGTGCCTTTGTAATTTCAAAGCCAGCTTCATGTGCTACTCTTGAATCTAAGAAGTTGTGAGTTGCACCACTATCTATCAAAATAGTGATCTCAGTACTCTTAACCCGACCCTTAACTCTGATTGTAGACCCTGATGCACCGCCTGTCAAGGCATGTACATAGATCTCTTGCTCCTCATGTTCCTCAGAGTCTGCTTCCTTCCATGAAGATGGCAATAACTCCTCCATCCCTTCCTGATCATCCATTTCTTGCGCTACCAAACTGTGCAGTGTAGATGGTTTACATTTGTGGCCATAGAAATACTTATCACCACACATGTAACATAAACCTTTCTTTCCTTCATTCCCTTTCTTGAGATTTGTCTCAGCTAACTGTTGAGTCACTGCCTTGACAGTCACTACTGGCTCATTTGAATCTCCTTTTAGGGTATTTCCCTTAAACCAAGACCTGTTACCATTGTGACCATGTGAATTAAGGTCCTTTCCATTGACCTCTGGTAAGCCTAACCAAGGCCTGAACCGCTCTGTAATGGAGCTTGGCTTATTCCATTACCGACGCCATAGTTGCAGGCCTATCCAATTGAACCAAAGATCTGATTTCTTGACGCAATCCATTGATGTAGCTAGACACAAAATAGGATTCGGTCAATTGCGGATTGAAAGCCAAGATGCTAGCTCTCAGATCCTCAAAGCTTTCATTATAATCCTCCAGATCCTCACCCTATTCAATCTTGTTGAATTCCGCTACTATCTCAGTTTATCTCCTGTCACCAAACCTCATACACAGATCATCACAAAATTCAGTCCAACCCACTCTTGGTTTCTGAATCGAATAACCTTGTAACCAAATGCCAGCTTTGTCATTCAGATGCATCGCAGCAAGTTCGACCTTCTGAGAATCCGGAATTGTAAAGATTCCAAAAAAAAAAATCGCATTTCCTAATCCAATTCCTGGAACGCTTTCCATCAAAGTAAGGGAAATCAATTTTTGGAAATCGATTACCTCTGATGATGTCGCCTGAATTGCCAAATTGATTCGGATGTCCATGGTTTCCTCTTTCGAATGGACGATCATTGCTAGAAGTATGATACTCAGCACCTCGCTGAGATCTCCATTCATCACGACTACCTGAACTGGATCCCGATCCTTGCTCATGACCATTACACCGTCCCCCTGGATCTGATTTTTCCTGTGATTTCTCTCGTCGAGGTGGATGTCTAATCAATTCGGTCATCTGCTCTAACTTGCGATCGGTCTCTGCTCTGAAATCCCAGGCTTCCTTTGCTCGATCCTCCATGACTTTCTTGAATTCTAGCATTTCTCGTGCGTGCTCCGCCCTGTGAATCTGAGAGTCGTTGACGAATTGCATTGTGGAAGCTGCGATTGATTTCAGATCATCCCTGAGTTCTTGCAGTTGCAGCTCCATCGACTTTGATCGTGTTCCTTCCGCCATTTTCGTCGTCGTGCGTGTGCCGAAGAAGTTACTCTGAGACCAGTGTTGTTATGTCCCAATGTTGGGCGGGAAAGGTCGTTAGAGAGGTTGAGAGTGCGAGAGAGAGAGGTAGAAGAGAGTATAGAGTAGAGAGAGTGAAAAGGAATTGGTTCTGTATATTGATGCCTTTGAATGTCGTACAAACATCTATTTATACTCCATGTACATCAAGGCATAACATTATGCCATATATGAGATTTTGAGTACAGATTATAACAACATTTCAGGAATTTTCGATAGGAAAGAAATTGGGAGGAAGACTAGCTTGTTTTAATTGTTTTGAGGTTTACAATATTATGTTTTCAAGAAGTGGATAAGTATCTTACGATCGAGGATGCTTGTGAAATACTTGCTAATACCTAGTGAGAATGTTATGATGATTTTGTGAGACTTACATGAAGATTTCATAGTGACGCCTATGAGATGCTTGTAAGGATCATGAAATACCTCGTTAAAAGTTTTCTCGTTTTGAAAGGAACTCAGAATATTTTAAGAGATATCTCATATTGAAAGTAGGAGTATAACAAGCCTTGTATATAAGCCGTTGAATTACCTCTCTTATTGTCAGTTTGTTTTAGTATGAAATCTCACTCGTTTTATATATTAGACTACTAACACATATGCACCTGTGTACACGACCCCGGTCATGAGTTCCAACATATTACAAGATGGAACTATGTGGCTAATCGGTTAGCGCGTCTGGGCGATCGTCACACTTCGTTGCTGACTGCGTTCCTGCTGAGATCGTCGATCTCATTCGCTGGAACGTTATCGGACAGTGAATTAATCGTAATTAACTACCTCCGAATCATTGCCTTGTGTTAAAAAAAATGGCACTTATTTGATTTAACCAATTAAAAGGTATCAGCGTAACTGATTAAAAGTTACTCCCTCTGTTAATTAAAACATGTCGTTTATTATTCATACACATTTTTTTATAATGATAAAAACTATATAAAATATTAACTTTTTTAACATTTGTTTTTATATTTAATAAGTATGAAATTATTTAAAAAAATTCTGAAAAAGTTAATATTTTATATAGTTTTTAACCCATAAAAAAGTGTACATGAATAGTAAAACGTAAAATTTTACGAGTAATTAACGGAGGAGTATCAATTTGAGTAAAAATTGAATTAATTAAAAAGTACTGTCAAGTGTATAATTTTCCCTCAGATACAAACACGTACACCAAGTCAACGAACATAAAATATTGGCACTTGCTATTTGATTCAACCAATTAAAAAGTATCAACGTGACGGATTAAAAGGTACTAATTTGAGCAAAAAATGAATTAATTAAAAAGTGTCAAGTGTATAATTTTCCTTCAAATGCAAACACACCAAGTCAACGAACATAAAAATTAGGGGTGATTATTAGGATGTTTAAAATTTTGGACTATATTAGGAAAATGTATTTTAAGTGCTCTAAATTAGCAAAATGTCTACCGTCCTCTGTGCCCCTATACCCCCACGCGTGCCCCCTGTGCCCCCCTCCGATTTCAGGGACTTTTGTTTTTCGCGTTGCTAAAACGGAATTGCTGAAATTTATGTTTCAGCACATACGGTTTCAGCAACCCCTGTTTCAATTTTTTTTCCAGTTTTTTTTTCGCGTTGCTGAAACATGGGTTTCAGCAAATTCGGTTTCAGCAGCCCTTGTTTTTAACTCTTTTTTTTTTCGCGTTGCAAAAATCGGGGTTGCTGAAACCGGAATTTTTTTTTCTTTTTTCCGCATCACCACTTCGGCACCGGATTTGCTGAAATCGGAGTTGCTGAAACCGTGTTGCTGAAACCAGAGTAGTTTTTTTTTTTTTCGCATCACCACTTCTGAAGTTGCTGAAATCGGATTTTTTTTCAAAGAAATGTTGAAATATATGCTTGTGTGTAAGATATAGTAGCCCATACAAATTTATAACAACTAATTTTCGCGTTTCAGCATAACGAATTTTGCTAATAAAAATTAATTTTGCTGAAATTGTTTTTTTTTTCTTTTTCTTTTCGCGTTATCACTTCGACACCGGAGTTTCTGAAAATGGAGGGTTTTTTTTTCAAAAATGTTGAAATGCTAAAATATATGCTTGTGTAATACTATAGTAGCCCAAACAATTTTATAAGAATTAATTTCAGCATAACGAATTTTGCTAGTAAGAATTAATTTCAACATTTCAGCATTCTACAAAAAGTTTCGACAAGGTAAAAAAATTGTTGAAATTGTCAATATCCAAAACTATCAACAAAACAAACTCAAATCACATTAGCAAACTAACCACAAATCCAATAAGCTTGAGTTTGTTCACCGTCATCATCCTTAAAAGTTAAAACCTATAATTAATTCTACAAACAATTTGTACTAAATACAGTAACTAATAGTCTAATACAGGGTCACTAAGAACTTCAATCATCAAAATATAAGGTACCTAAGAGCATGTTCATTTGTGAGCCCGAACCTGGGTCCTTAATTTACTTTTTCTCTGCCACATCAGCTTAAGGGCCCATTCCAGATTTTTATTATTTGCACCCTCATTCGTGAGTCCGAGTCTCGGACCCTTAAGTTAATTTTTACTATTTACCCTTTTCAATTACTCTACTATTATTATTATTATTATTATTATTATTATTATTATTATTATTATTATTATTATTATTATTATTAAATTGTAAAACGAAAAATAAAATATTTTGAGTCGGATGAACAATTTGATTTGGATTGAGAAATGGGTGAAAAAATAGTATATTCTTTGGTAAAAATAATAGCATATGGTGTGAGGTGTGAGTACGTAGGTGATTCGTCCCCTTCATGCAGTTATCAAAAATTGCTTGCTTCTATGCGCAAATATTCTAGGACTGACATATGGTAAAAAATAACATATTAATCATGAATCAACTACGGAGTATGTATGTAAATGTTTTGATAATCACGATGGTGGTAATCGATGTCACAGTATAATGACATATGAAATATTTATTGAGAATATGTCTATATACTTGCACACTTTTTTTATCCGATCTATATAGGGTTGTTATATGAACTGAACAGGTCGAGCTTGGCTCGGGATCGGCTCGAAAAAGCTCGACTCGAGCTCGTTCACTTATTTAAACAAGCCGAGCGCGCTTGAACAAATTTTTAAGCTCGGGTGAAAGCTCGGCTCGTTCGAATAAAGCTCGAATAGCTCGAATTCTATGTAATTTCTAAAATTTCCTTTAAGTTAACATGTTATAACCAAATAGAACTACTTAAAGATCGAAAAAAGCTCGGCTCGAGCTCGTTCGTTTCCTAAACAAGCCGAGCTTGAACAAAATAAAAAGCCCGTTTAAAAATTAGGCTCGGCTCGGCTCGAGCTCGTTTAAAAAACGAACAAGCTTGAACATGCCAAGCTCGGCTCGAATAACACCCCTAGATCTATTTATATATACTAAAACCGATACACAGCGTCTTATACGACGCGTTGTGATTGATAATAGGGGAAAAAATCTTATATGACGCGTTGTGATTGACTCGGTCTAGAGGGAAAAAAAAATTAAAATAATATGTTGTCTTTTTTTTTTTTGCAGTGAGCAAACAGTAGGATGTTGTCTTACCAAGGCAAAGTTAACCCTTGATCATGCTGAAGAATGATGTTAAATAAGTCTCAATGCAAGAGGAGATTCGACACAGTACATACACATCTATACTTGGCAATGTAGTCTGTTATTGTCACTACTACACATACAGCTCTAATGTAACATTTTTTATGTAGCATTTTAAAAAACTGTTACCATAGATATCTATTGTAACATGTTTTAACCTTTATCAACAAAGAGTTACATTAACACAAATTAGGTTACACTAGATGTAACATTATTTAAAAAGATGTAACACTTTTGTGTATGCAACATCTTTTACATTTTATTGTAACACTATTTAAAATGATGTAGAATTTATTTTTTCAAATGCTTATGCAATTTTATTTTACTTTATGTAAATAAATTTGAATTGAAGATTCTAATTATATTTATTATCTCCAAGTGTTTCGTTGACTACGTTATGTGTAAAACATTTAGAGAATATTTGAGAAAAAATAATTTTGGATGTTTTAGGAAAAATTAAAATATGTATTTGGCAATATTTTACTTATGTATTTTAAAAGATAAACTATATTTAAATTGAGGGATTTAAAAGAAGTAACCCTTGCCCCGAAATGGTTTGCTAAACTAACCCCTGCAAAAAAAATTTGCAAAGGGTCACTAGATCAGCCGGTAAAAGACTGGTTGCAACCGGTGGAGAGAGAAAAAAGGTAACAAGCCGTCCCTTTCACCCACCAAACCCCTTCTTCTCCTCCTTCAATTTGTAAAAGTACTAGGAAGCTCAGATGGAAGCTTTCGAGAGCCTTCAATGGTGGCAATGGTGAGAGAGGAAGGGAAGGATGAGAGGAGAACGATGAATCAAGAGAGGATTTTCAGATCTGGAAATTAAAGACTGGAGAAATTGAAGACTCGAGGGTTCCCAAATCAAAATGAGAGTTTCATTCCCAAATCGAAATCAGGAGACCGAGCGAAGTCCGATTACTCGGAGTCGGAACAACCGGCGACATCAAACACGGCAACGGCGTCGTCCACAGGCGGGAGACCGAGCATTGGAATGGATGAGGCTCGGCCTTGGGCTCTTCCTCCGACGTCGATGGTAGCGGCACTGGCGGCGGCTCGAGCGGCGGCAAATTGAGGCGGGGCTCGGGTAGTGCTGGGCGACGACAATAGGGCGGCAATGTGGTATGTGAATTCAACCCCATGGCCGTACCAATTTCCCCATTAGAAATACAATCTGGTCTGTGAATTCCTCCTAATCCTCTCTCATCCCAACAGAACCAGCCAAACTCACTCGCAAACTTCAGATCTGGGGACGATGGATAGAGAAGAGGAGAGATACGCCCAGATCTGAAGAGAACAACTCTACTCCGGACAGCGCGCAACCACCGGAAAGCAGCCGCACCATCAATGACGCCGATAAATCTGAGGAGGAGGAGGAGGAGGAGAGCCGACCACCACCGAGCAGATCTAGCCCCGAAGACGAAGACAACTCCACTCCGACAGGCACACGACCACGGCATAGCTCCACACAAATGAAAACTTGATAGCCTGAAGTCCATATTTGAGGGAGTACAAGAACTCTGAATGACGATGGGAAGGGCCAGCAAGAACATTTTAATGGCCAATAGAACAAACTCCCCAACGAACAAAATGATGAAAATCTGGTTGCAATTCAAGGAAGCAACAACAGCAATTTGTGAGTAGTAAGCTCCAATTTCTTTTTAGTAAGACACTACTAAAACAGTAAGTTTGTTTTTGTCATGTACTTTGTGGAGAGCAAACCACTAATGGAGTATTCAGGTCATATGAGGATGTGAATATTTTGATGTTCTTTTTATTTGCTGTTTTTGTCATGTAGTGTTGGCAATTCTGAATTTTTTTGCCGTGTTTGCTGGCAATTCTAAATGGTTATGTCCTGTATCTAAATGTTTTTGTCATGCTTTTGATCATATTTCTATCTGTTTGAAATCACATGTGCACTTTATTATAGCTAAAGGGTGTTTTTTATCGTAATCTCGTATTTGATGGACACCCCAGTGTTTGTACATGTCACCTGTCTATTTCAACCTTCCAACCTCAGCGTTTGTACATGACACCTGCACTTAATATTTAGAGAAAGTAGTGAAAATTGACTTAATAACTATAATGGATGACAAAAGTGTGAAAATTGACTTAATAACTATAATGGATGACAAAAATGTGAGTTAGGCATAATTCTATATCTTCTGTTGTTGAGTTAGAAACAAACAAACAAAAAATAACATGACCTTTAACATGACAGGTAATGCGAATCGATCATCTTCTCCTTAATGAAAGAAAATAAGATGACATGTAATGCTATTAACATGTCAGGTTATACTGTTTAACATGACCGGTCATAACCTTTAACATGATAGGTAATGCGAATCGATCATCTTCTCCTTAATGAAAGAAAATAACAGGACAGGTAATGCTATTAACGTGATAGGTTATACTTTTAACATGACTGGTCATAACCTTTAACATGACAGGTAATGCGAATCGATCATCTTCTCCTTAATGAAAGAAAATAACAAGACAGGTAATGCGCTATTAACGTGATAGGTTATACTGTTTAACATGACTGGTCATAACCTTTAACATGACAGGTAATGCGAATCGATCATCTTCTCCTTAATGAAAAGAAATAACATGACAGGCAGTGCTATTAACATGACAGGTTATACTGTTTAACATGACTGGTCATATCCTTTAACATGACAGGTAATGCGAATCGATCATCTTCTCCTTAATGAAAGAAAATAACATGACAGGTAATGCTATTAACATGACAGGTTATACTGTTTAACATGACTGGTCATATCCTTTAACATGACAGGTAATGCGAATCGATCATCTTCTCCTTAATGAAATAAAATAACATGACAGGTAGTGCTATTAACTTGACAGCTTATACCCTTTAACATGACAGGTTATTTGCTGATCAGCAATCTATAAGCTTATTCGGTAAAAGAAAGACATTGTCCGAGTTAAAGTAGACAATGATTAAGATGGAAAGCAAGTCTCATTTGAAGAGGGTTTTTAACCTGGAATTCATCATCCATGTGTGTTGAATTCATCATAAGATGTGTTTTTAACATGACAGGTAATAGGTTTGACACGATCTAATAAGAAACTGAACAACGTAATTGATCGATGAAGAGAGAAACAGGGAAACGAAAGAGGGAAAAAGGAGGCATAAAATGGTTATCCCCTCGATTCAATCTATGTGGCCAAGGGAGGATTCAAGGGCTACGACTTTCATCCAACAGGACAACGCAAGAACTCATCTTCATTTATACGATGAGCAATTTTAGCTTGTCGCTTCGCAAAATGAATTTGACATTAGATTGATATTTTAACCGGCCAACTCCCCGGACTTAAATGTTTTTTTGGTGTTGCTGTCATAGAAAAGAGAGGAAAAAGTGTTCGGTTTCGATAGAATACTGTGTAAATTCGTCCACATGAAAAAAGTGTTCGGTTTCATATGTAGATGAGGTTCATTCAATATTGTAATTTAGTATGAATGATAAAAAATTGTTTTTAGTACCACAAGTGTTATCGAATATATGATGCATGATCTTTAGCAATTTCGCATTTAACATGTTGTTTTACTAAAAAATGTACATTGTCTATGAATTACAAGTTCGAATTTCCCATAATTACAAAATGTGCGAACCACTTGACCAAAAAAAAAAAAATTGTGCGAACCACATACTCAATTCCTCGCTATGTACCATAAGCGTTTCCAAGTGCATCATAAGTGACACAAAAAGGCACCGGTCAGTCGACCAAGATGCACATAGAGCACTGCCATGTCAAAACTATTAACTATCATGTCAAAGGTATTACTTGACAGGTTAAAAGCATTATATGTCATGTACATCGTCGTTGAATGACATGTTCGAATTTCCCATAAGTACAAAATTCGTTAACTACATATTGAATTACAAAAGCCGGAACATAAGCGTCTCCAGGTGCATCATACTTGATACCAAAAGACACCGGTCATTCGACCAACACGGACATGGGTCGTGAAGAACACACAAGGAGAGATGAAGAGCTATTCACGCAGCACTTACCATTTTTTAGAGAGAAATTCATGGAGCGTATTTGCCCATTACACTAGCAAAGTAGCAAGATTGACAAAGACTATTCAATGGCACACACACAGGATTCATGGGAAAGCCTAATTACACTAGCAACGTAGCAAAAGTGGCAAGTAAATATTAACTAGTGTCATGTACAAACGCTGAGGCTGGAATGTTGACATAAACGGGTGACATGTATAAAAGCTGATAGCAAAACGTGAGTTGTTTTTTCTAAAAAAGTGGGTTGCTTTTTCTCTCTCTTTCTCTCAGCACTTTCTTAAAAAGTGGGTTGCTTTTTCTCTCTCCTCTCATTAATTCCCTCTCTCACATGCTTTTCTTTTTCCCTTTTTCCTTTCCTCTCTCATCTCTCTCTCTCTCAGTTCTTTTTCCCTTTTTTTGTCCAGTTGTCTCCCACAATCTCACTTGTTACCGGTTGTACTTGTAAGCAGATATCCGTTTTTAGCAAATTTTTTCCGGATGGGGTTAGTTGTGCATAGGTCATCACCCAAGAGGATCATTTTAGCAAATTTGCCATTTAAATTTAATATTAATTTATTTTACTACTATATTCTATGAATTTATAGTTTTTCTACATATTACATTAAATTCATTTTTTTATTTGTTGATTACCAATAAATTTAAAACTTAATAATAAATATTTTATAATTTTTTATCCATTTATTTATTTAGTATTTTAAGCTATTTATTAAAATATAGATTTATTAAAATTTTAAAAATAATTAATAATATAAATTATCCCGATTTTATATGTTTAAAATGACATAAAATAGGGGTAATTTTTTCCCAAAATTTTGGGGTAAAATTTAATGCGGCAAAAAATAAGGCTTTAACCTTATCATTCCAATTTCTATCTACAGATCCCGCTTCATAGATGCAGAAATCCAGTTCCCCCTTTTCCTCTCTCCCTCTTTGCGAAACGTTAACCCTAACAGGTAAACGCCCCCATCTCTTGCCTCCTCTTCGCCGATTCGTCCGTTTGTCGCTGGTTTTGATCGTGGCTACTGGTGGAAAATCGACGGCCGGTGCCAAAGCTGAGATATGTTGTCCCTTCTAGGGTTTCGGATACCCTACTAATGTTCAGTAAGAAGGTTTTGTTTTGTTCCTAATTAAGCTGTCGATGAAGAAGGTTGGAGGAAAGGAGGTCAAGGTTCCGAACAAGCCGAAGAGGCTCTCGATTGCCTTCATCGTTTTCATGTATGTTTCTTCTTGATTCGTTGTTGTTTCTGTTCAGTTTGAGGTTGTGAGATCTGAATTTCAAGTTTCGATCTATTTGCTTTTGATGGCTGATTTCTAATATTTTTCTCCTCCGTGAAGTATAGGAAAACATTCAAGGAAAAGCATCCTAATAATAAATTAGTTGATTGTGCAGATATCAAAACCCCTTAACCTAAGAAATTTAAAGTTGGACGACCTAGCTATTTAGGGAATCAGTTTGATTTGAATTGGTTGCTTAAAATTTTATGAGGTTGTCTTAAAACCCCTAAATAAACCTAAAAAAAAATTCTTGATTATGTGGCCGGGCATCGATCAATTAAACAAGCAAGTAGCTAGCTAGCTAGTTGTAATTATTTTCCCCCAAATATGAACACGCTTGACTTGCTCTACACGCTTTCTAAGTCAACGCATTGTCACTACCACGGCCATGCCATGGTGTGACGTGTAAGTATATATCAGCGTCAATATAAACGAAAATAATAGTGTGACGTGTGAGTAGGTGATTCGTCTCCTTCATGCAGTTAAAAAATTGCCTGCTTGTATGCGCAAATAAGGTGCCATCTACCACAACCTAGTTGATAGTTGATACACATATACTCCGTATATTCTAGGACATTTACAAAAATAACATATTAATCATGTATCAACCACGTATTAAATGTTTTGATAATCATGGTGGTGGTAATCGATATGTGACAGTTACCATTGTGGTGGTAACTACTATATATATAAGTTAGTAAAATAATAGTAATGACCTATGAAATATAATGGTTATCGAGAATATATCTATATTCTTATACTTTTTTTTTTATCCGATCTTCTATATACATGTACTAAAATTGATGCATAGCGTCCTATGCGGTTCGTTGTGGTTGATAATAGGGGGGGAAAATCATATATAGCGCCTTGTGTAGGGGTGTGCATATCCGGGTACCCGACACGAACCGTTTAATCGTGTCGGATACCCGAAACCATTTAGGTCCAAATGCCCGAACCGTATACGAACTGCTTTAACCCGGGTACCCGACACGGTTTAGCTATTCGGTTCCGTGTCGGATACCTGGGTACCCGACACGAACCAAGTGCCTTTCCCCCCTGTCTGTGTGCGTGTGCCTCGGTGCCACTGCCTGTGCTACTGTCAGTGAACCCTTCAAACTGAAACTCAAACAATTGGAACAAAAGTTACCAAACCATCCAAACTGAAACAATTCAGCAAAGGATCACAGAGACAAAAAATAGCATAAAATCGAATCAAACAAACTAAACCAGTGAACCCTAACCCTATTCGAAATTTCGAAGACCCAAACGCAGACAACACAAATAGCACAAAATCAACCATGTTTCGAGCAAAAACAACTAGAAATCGCCACAAATACGCAACAAATTAAGGCTTAAGAAAGAGCGAAAAAACAAAGCAAATCGATTCGAAAAAGACAAGACTTACCATGGTTTCGAGTCTTCGAGATGCAAGAGGTTCGAAACATCGATTTCAGATCTGGTTTCGAGAGGGCCTCTAGCGAGCGATTCGAACGAACAACGATTTCAGAGTGAGATTTGAGAGAGTTAGGGTTCGGGTCAGGCGGTAGGGTTCATCATCTCTTTCACTCTTTGGCCTTGACTGTCTGTCGGCATGACTGAAGAAGTGAAGAACTGTTTGTGAAGGAGATAAAAAAATGACAACAAAAAAAAAGGCGTGAGAGAGTTAGGGTTAGGCCGCCTCTTTCTTTGGTCTTGACAGACCAATAAAAAAAATATATGTGAGAGGAATCGAACCCGGGCCTCTTTGCGGGAGCCCAACCAACGCGCTTCTTTGAAACCAATTGAGCTAGCGGAGCTTTCTATTACTAAAGGGATTCTATCTATACTAGTATTATACCACCATACCTAAAAATAAAAAAAATAAAAAAAATAAAAAAAATTAAACGGTCCGTGTCGGGTACCCGACAAGGCAATTTTCCCAATCCGAACACGAACCATTTAAAGCCGTGTTTTCTCGGTTCGTGTCATTATCGTGTCGTGTTTTTTCGGTTTCGGGTTTTTTCGTGTCGTGTTTTCGTGTCGTGTTTTTGGTTTCGGGTTTTTCTGTACACCCCTAGCCTTGTGGTTGACTGTAGAGGAAAAATAATAATAAAATAATATGTTGTATGAGTTTATAGAAAGTTATAAGCCACAATCTATGAATGTAATTATAATATTATTCGGTTAAGTTGGAAAGATTATTCGAGTAAATTTGATATATTATTCGGTTAAATTTGAGAGATTATTCAGTTAAATTATAAATATTATTCATATGTAAGATGATGATTGTACTAGTAATATTATTCGGTTAAATTAGAAAGATTATTCAGTTAATATATTATTCGGTTAAATTTGAGAGATTATTCAGTTAAATTATAAATATTATTCATATGTAAGATGATGATTGTACTAGTAATATTATTCGGTTAAATTAGAAAGATTATTCAGTTAAATGTGATATATTATTCGGCTAAATTATAAATATTATTCGTATGCAAGATAACGATTGTTTACACATTTATTAGTTTTGGAGAGGTTAAAATAATAATCAATAAAATTGTAAATTATTCGGTGAAATTATGAAGAGTATTAATTCGTATTTAATAATAAGAATTTAAAGGGTTTATTTGCATACTATTCACATTTAAGAGAGCGATTATTCGACGAGATTAATTGTTTTTTATTTTGATATAAAAAAAACAAATAAAATTTTGATATACACCAAGATAAATCAATTTTTATCTATAACAAAATTGTTTAGATTAAAAAATCTTGTAACCGCTCTCTTCCTTTTTTTTTAAAAAAAAAACGGCAACATGTTTATAGATCGACGTACTATATAGTGTTAATGGCGTTTGATGATAGGGTCGGGCACCAATCAATTAAACAAGCAAGTAGCTAGCTAGTTGTAATTTTTTGCACAAATATGAACAAACTGACTTGACCTACAACGCGTTCCAAGTCAATGCATTGTCACTACATGGCCATCAAACAGCAAGTTCTCGGTGATTCACCCGCCCAATTATACGTACGTATCCAAAATATTGCGAATGGTGCATCATGCATGTATACTTGAAAGAAATACTACCTCCGTTCGAAAATATAAGTCCATTGATTTTTCGGCACGCTTTTTAAGGAATTAAAACTATATAAAATAATATTTTTTCATTAATTTTTTTTATATAGTCTTATATATATTACTAATAAGTATATAGTTATGTACAAAAATTAATAAAAAAAATAATATTTTATATAGTTTTTAACTCATTAAAAAGCGTGCCAAAAAGTCAATGGACTTATATTTCTAAACGGAGGGAGTATTATTTAGGTAGATGATTACTTGTGAGTAGATGACTTGAGTGATTGACCGAGTTAGTAGGTAGTGGTCGTAGTTTTGGGTAGTTTGCTAGAGTTGATGTTTTGGAGGGTATATGAGCCATTTTGGGTATACGGTTTTCTTTTTTATAAGACCCTGCGTTTGGTCTCATCTTTTATATATCTGATGTTATCACCCAATCTATATATTTACATTTTCAGGCCCTACACAAGCTATTGATATACTCGTATAGTTATATTCAAACAAATTGATTGGATGTGATTTGAGTTAATAAGGACCAGTCCGGGTTTCTTTTATATTATTCGCGGATGACCTATATTACGATATACGTACTATGTCCGTTTGATTTTTCAATACTCTGATGTCAATAGTCCTTATCATGTACGCAATAGTTATTCGCCTATTTATTTATAATCATTCCTCTGTTTTCAAATGGTTATTCGTCTATAGTTAATTATGTAATTCGTCAATACAAATAGTGTAAAAAAATGTAAACTTTATTCTACCAATAATCGCTCAATATCACTGAATAATTTCAATCTAACGAATAATCTTTCAATATCAATGAATAATTAATCAGAAGTTACTTAATCTCGTCAATTGATCTTTCTTAATTAAATGGCCCAAATTTGTTAACATGATACATAATAAGGGTTGTGTATATACTGTATGATCTATTGTATATATAGAATATGGATCAAATGTTAACAAGTCTTATATATTGTGTTTTGTGTTAACAAATATTGGCGCGCCGTTGATCGAATGGATATTGAAGGTTGCGATTAATCATGGATTTTAATAATTTATTTTAAAAAAAAATGTGGGACCGACGTGTAATACCACTCTACTCTCACAAGAGCGGGCGTGTGAACCACAAACGTGCCTACATTTTTATTTATTTTTTGTGCAAATTTACTATAAACGAATCATTATCATCAACTTAGCGAATAATTACTATCACCCTAGCGAATAGTTGCAGAATTGATCAAACCTTTTTTGTTATTATCTAAATGATAACTCTGTTAGGGGGAAAGTCTTGTTGGGCCCGATCAGAAAACCCAACATATAAGCCGGACCGGGGCACCATCCCAAAACCAATTGGCATTAGGTGGAGTAGCCTATTCACTTATATGTTAGGTTCAGAATCCTCCCACTTCCGATGTGGGATTCCCAAGTGTCCCAACAAATCCCCCTCTCACTTGTGAATCCATCACAAGTCTAGCCCGGTTGGAATTGAGACCTCCACGCAACGGGTTCGACTAACCCGTCATCGATACAGATGTGAAGTCCATCTCAATCTTTGGTGCAACCGGTCCACCTGCCGAACCCGGCTCTGATACCAGTTTGATAGGGGGAAGTCTTGTTGGGTCCGACCAGAAAGCCCAACATATAAGTCAGACTGGGGCACCATCCTAAAACCAATTGGCATTATGTGGAGTAGCCATCCACTTATATATTAGGTTCATAATCCTCCCACTTCGGATGTGGGATTCACAAGTGTCCCAACAAATCCCCCTCTCACTTGCGAATCCATCACAAGTCTAGCCCGGTTGGAATTGAGACCTCCACGCAACGGGTTCGACTAACCCGTCATCGATACAGATGTGGAGTCCATCTCAATTTTCGGTGCAACCGGCCCACCTGCGAACCCGGCTCTGATACCAGTTTGTTAAGGGGAAAGTCTTGTTGGGCCCGGGCACCATCCCAAAACCAATTGGCATTAGGTGGAGTAGCCCATCCACTTATTTGTTAGGTTCAGAATCCTCCCACTTCCGATGTGGGATTTCCAAGTGTCCCAACAAACTCTTCTTTACACACGATAAACCCCCAATTTTCTTGTTAACTTGTTAAATTTCTGAAATTGATATTCTAAAATTGATTTTTTGTTTTTTCATCTTTGATTTGCCACTGAGATTGGATGATTTTGTTGGCCTTAGTCGAGGATCGGATTTAATTTTATTTGGGGACAATTTGGCTATTTGGCAAGTTCATAGTTTAGGAATTATTCATATGTATGTGATTAATTAGATGTGGGAAATCAAGAATTACATTTACATACTCTTTCAACCTAGCGAATAATTCACTACAAAAAAAAAAAAACATATTAGCCACCACACGTAGCAACGGAAAGGATTTACCGTGGCTGTTGTTTAGATTTTGGCTATACCATAGCAACGGACCTTGTGCCGTGGCAAATATTTGTCACCGTAATAGCTATCCCGTTTCTAAATTGGCAATGTCATCAGATTATTTGCAACGGCAAGGCATTGCCGTGGCAAACAATTGAGTGGAGGTGCCAACTTTACCACGGCCCCGTAGCTGAAGCTACACCAAAACACTTAACTTTTTGTTAAAAATAAAAGAAAATAAAAGTTAAAACAAAACCCACCCTTTGAACCGCATGACTTCAGATCCAAAATCACATTTCACAATTTCACTCTCCCGTGTAGGCGCGAAAACCTCCATCTTCTCCCTCCAATCGACCGATGCCATTGCAGAATGAAGCTCGTCGGAGCCAAGCCGTGACGGCGCCGGGGAGCTTAGCTTGAGTCGTGTGCGCCGGTCTTCTCCAACCCACTCCCTCTGCGTTGGTCGTTCATACCTGTACCCCACACCAAGGTCTCCGAGTTTCATTCTCAGGTAATCTCTTGAAACCCCTTAGGATGTTTGGTTAGGGTTTAATTTGGGGAAAGTGGGTTTGACTGTTTGTGTAGGGTTTGATTTGCTGAAAATAGTATAGTTAGATCTTGAATTTTTCTGCTTGTTGTTTGCTAATTAGGGTTTTGCTTCTCTCTCTGTATCTGCAACAATATTCAATTAGGTTATTCACGGTGTGGTTGCGGGTTGAAACGTGTTCTAATTGAAATTCTTTAGATATTAGGGTTCTTCGGGTTAAAGGGGATGATGAATTCGATAGAGTTAGCAATCAATTTATTACAAGCTAAGTTGCAGGCTTTAATTCTTTTCTTCTTGTGTTAATTAGGGGATTAAGCGTTCCAATTGCAGCTTGTAACTTGTGAGTGTTGTAGAATGATTTTTTTGCTCTCAGCTCTTATCATTAAGAACCTTGGAACATTGTACGAGGAGGAGAGGGTCCAAGATGCCAGTTAATGGACAAATATCATGGGTTATACACACACACACATAGAACATTTTACATTTGGTCTATTTTTTTCAGTAGCCAAGAAGTTACACCTTTGACTATGCCTCAATGTTATTGTTTCATGCAGTGACAAAAGGGAAGAAACGAAAGGCTGATTCTGGTGTTGAGGTTTGCATTTACCCGTTGTTTTGTTTCTATAAATTGTACATTATTATAATTATTGATATGTGAAGTTGTAATTGTGTTATTAACACTGAATTGATGCATTATAATTTTGGGGGATGAAATATATGCCTCAGGGATTAACAAGATCTACAAGTCACCCTCTTCTAACTCCATCTGAATATGACTTATGTTGAATTTTACAAGTCTGAAACCTTGGCCGGCCTAAAGATTTGTTAATGTTTATTGTCTTTTCCCGTCTTTTTGCAATCTTGTCAAGTGAAACTTATGAACTCTGATTTTTGTTTTTCCATTTTCTCATCAGAGAAAGGAAATCTTTGCTTGTTTGGCTTCCCAAGTGGGAACTGGGAGATCAATGTACCTGCTGAGCAACTCCCTTCTGATCTTTCAGAGCCTGTCAATGTGAAATTTATAGCTTACCTAGCAAGATATCTTCTTGAGAGCTATTGTCTTAACCTGGGGAGTATCTTGAGTTATCTTCTTTCCTTGAGAGGTTAATGCCTGCACTTTGTTGAGGTTTCCTCGTTCAACTTACTAAGTATTCTGACATCTTGTATCTATGACCTTTAGTGCATGGTCGTGTTCCATCAATCATAATCGTAAGCTTGTAAAATCATAACACCGTGTGCTCGTTTTCTACTATGCTCAAGATCACTTGTATCTATGATATTGTAACAATGCCTCAATGCAGGAAACACCGTCTTGACATGATGAATGAACTCCCCCACTATTTTTGAAATTGTGTTTGAAACAAGGAGACACCAAGGGAAAAAGAAAGCGTTGAGTTCAAACAGAAGCAGTAATCTGAACCCAATGGGAAGAGGAGGATGGAACCGTAGCTGAGGATGAAGGAGAAGAGGACGATAGGGTCTTGTACGGTTATTTTGGTAAGTGTTTGAAAATTACACCAACCAAAGATGAGTGTATCACAGTACAAGTACTCCTTGTATCTTTGATGATTTGGCGCAACTTATCTAAAAAATTTAGTTTGTTTGACAATTTTGGAGAACTGAAAAGGCTTCACACATCATGCTGTTTAGTTTTTTCGAGTTCTGATATATGTTTGATTAATTTAAAATTCAACCAACTTGTTGCCAACTTTCCAGGACAAAGGCATGTAAGAAACCAACTTTCCAGGTTCTCTATTTCTCTTTTATGGTTGATTTTGATGCGATTTTTTTGGTGGTATCTATATTATGTGGTTGAGTGGTAGATTTTTTTTTTAATTCAAATTGGCGATTTTTATGGTTGATTTGGATTGCAGCAGCAGATATTAATGACTAACCCTGAAAAAATAAAAGAAGACGAGGCTTGGTTTCACAGTCACTGCATGATTGTAATTTGGATAGAATTTCTTTCGGAAATCAAAAGTAGAAAAATGGATGGTATTGATTTGAATTCTATGTTTTGAGTTCTAAGATATTTCTTGTTCCTGCAGGCACTGGGGACTTGGCTCCTGTCAGAGTATTAGATACTCTACCTATTGATGCTTTATGAGAAATTGGTGGGATTCCCTCCCAGGTACAAATGCTTCATGGTTTGTAAAGAGCAAAAATGGTGGAATTTTTTTAAATATGATGTCTTTCTCCAATGTTGCAGCAGTTTAGCAGTTCTTGTTGATCACCCTGTTTTATCAGCACAACTTTCTTTAGGAGAATCACCTTAAAGATTATAGAGATCCAGGGAAATGTGTGGAGTTTTAGAAGGTTTTGTATAATTAACATTTGATGTTATATATAGTCTATTTTCTCCCTTACTAGGAAAAAAAACAAAAACAAAACCTTCAATGCCAACAGTTAGTGTTCTGAAGTTTATACATCAATCATCTTCTAGCGAAGTGCTCTCATCCCAGGTGCAAAGAATTAGAATAATTAAATGAAGGGCATGGGTTGACTGACATAAAAGTTGCTGTAGTTGTGATGCTTGGATGCCTAGGTTTTTCCTGATGAGCTTTCAACAAGATTTATTTTGTGATCAAATGGACTCAATTGTAATTAAGGGGGTTTTCAATTTCCTAATTCTCATATCACTGAAAAATAACTAGAAGTCAAATCAATTGAAGCATACCAAAGTTACTAAGATGATTTCTTTTGAGAATGGCTTAATGAGAGTGTTATAAGTTCTTGCTTCCATGCTCATCTGACTATAAATCTGCACGTCAGGAGTGAGGGATACCAATGTTTTGGTCAATGTCTTCCAGAGAGTGTTATAAGTTCATGCCTCTTTAATTTTTTCCAGTGACTAATGAAATGTGGTTTCAATTTCCTAATTCTCATATCACTGAAAAAGAACTAGAAGTCAAATCAATTGAAGCATGCCAAGGTTACTAAGATGGTTTATTTTGAGAATGGCTTAATGAAAGTGTTATAAGCTCTTGCTTCCATGCTCATCTGACTATAAATCTGCAGCTCAGGAGTGAGGGACACCAATGTTTTGGTCAAGGGTGAAGGAGGAACTAACACACTGTAGGTATCGACTCTAAAATACTCAAAACTTATTAGTATATTATAAGAGTCGTTTTTAACAAAAGTTACTCCATACCGTTGCATTGTAATTGCAGTCTTTCTGATCAACCAATCTTCTGTAGCCTATGACCCAAACATTTGGGGGGATGTCTTACTTGTATCATTAAAAGGCACTGTAAGTCTCTAATTCCGCCCTTGTTTTGTTATTTCATTTCACAATCTTAGTGTCTTCTTGTTTGTGGAATTGTGGTAGATCGTGTAGTAGAGCCAAATAGGTCTGCCTCTCTTCAGGGCTTGAAGCCCTAGCCTTATATGGTGCTATGGGTTTGTTAGTAAGCTGCAACAGTTTGACTTATTAGTTGTTCATTAGCTAATAAAAAAACTCTAATTATATTCTATAATTAATCATGTCTTTCAAAGCTGAATATAATTAGTTATTGACTTATAGGATAGTGATCAATTACCATTTATTTATTTCTTCTATAAGAAAAAAGCTCTCTATCCCTAAAAGCATAAAATAATTGAGATGTACCTGAGCAAAAACATATGTCTTAAACTTCCCAAAAACCTTCTAACTTCTCAAGTGCTCCATGTTTCAATTGGATAAGTTGTGGATTATGTCTTGCCTTGGGCTCTATCCCTGTACCTCTATTAGGGATCACTTCCTTGTCCCTAACTTGGGACCTATGCCTGGATTTATTTTAACTTGCTAATACATACATGGTCATATTGATTGTCCCTTTGTTAGATACTTTGCTGCAGTGAAATGAGATATCATCTTAAATCTTAATATTTGCTTATTTTGAAACCTCAAAGGGATTGTTATTATTCAAGTTTCACCGTCTTGAGTGTACTTTATCTTGTAACTTTGTTTGTCATCACCTAATGACTCTATAGTTTTACAAGGAGTATTCAATACATTCCATAATTTTGGTTAACTTCTTATGACTTGCATAAAGTATTATTTAGTAAGAATGTTGTTGTTGGATGATGAATTCTGCTTGCAGATATTTGTAGTGAATTGGCTGTTCAATGCAAATATACTCTTGTCATGCAATTTTTCACTCATTGGCGAGATCCAAATCTAACCAATAGATTGATTCTTCTAAGCATAAATACTCGTAAACATTGTTTGTCAAATTGAAAAGTCCATTTATATTTTTTGAGGTTTAATGTGGTTTATTAGTTGCTTTAACTTGTATGTTGTACTCCTGTAATGTATCTCATATGTTTTCTAATAAATGGTACTATATCAAAACAAAAGGTCTTTTATTTGTGTAGGATTGGAGGTGCAATGGGAAAGGTTATGTCGCATTCCGAAATTGTGTAGACAGACCACTTGATTGGAAAAGCTTGTATACACGGAGCCTTATGAGCACTCCTAATCAAAGGTAGCTGATAATTTTAAGTGAAAACTCATTTATATTAGAAGTGATGTAACATCAAGTTATAGGAGCATCTTAGTAACATGTAGATTTCAAACAAAGATTCCTCTATTCAGATTTATAGAAATGTTTTTGGTTTAAACTTTAAAGTCTTTGAGTTTGAGTTGATGTTTTCGTTTAAAGTCTGGCATAAACTTGGTTTACTACTTTGAGTTGGGTATGTCAATACAATCCCTGCGTGAGGAAGGGCTGAAGGTAATAATCATTGCTTTTAATTTACACTTGTTTATATTGTGCTTATTTACTCTCGTTTCATGATTTTTAACGGTGAAACTTCATCTCAGGTAAGCGAACCCTTACCATGCCATTGGTTTTGAGTAGCTCTGGTTGTTAACTGGAATCATGTTTCCAAGTTTGAATTTAGTTAGTTGTATCCTTGTCTATGGTCCTTGTCAAAGTTAGAATGTAGGTTATAGTTATTGAATTAAATTCTAGATTGATCTATTCATGAATGCTTCTTCACTGTTAACCCCATGAACATCATCTAGTGCTCTTTTTTTTAAGAAATTGGCATAAAGCTCATATTGATGGATGTATTAATGGTATTACTTTCTAGAAAACTTATTTGTTTGTGTTTTTCTATGTTATAGACAAGTATTCGATCGAGGGAGATTAGTTGTGAAGATTCACCGAAGACGATGATGAACAGGCGGCTATTGAAGCAGACGGTGAGGATTTTGTACAAGCTACTGGACACATAAACTTCGAAAAACTATGTTTTTTTGGTTTCGTGTTTTATTGGAAAACTTAAACCATAGACTTGAATTGGCAAGATAACTAGCTATCTTATGTACTTTTGTGTGGTGTTTGTTTTATGTGAAAGTGTGTTGTGGAAAAAACACCCTGTTTGAATACTTTTGATGTTTGGTCTACAAATTGACATCAATGTGAGCAGGTAAATATGATTAGGAATTGGCAATGGTAGCTGTCGTAGCCAATTATAGAAAAGATAGTCAAATCCTTAGCAGCGGCAGATTGCCGTGGCTAATTGTAGAAAAAACAGCCAAATTTTCAACGTGGAAATCCCCAAAAAAAACTCTAGCCACGGCAGCCACCCGTAGCAAATTATGAAAAAGGGCGGCAAAATTTTGATGGGAAACTTTTGGATGCTTGACGCCTTAAATTTCATAGCCACGGCAAGTCCCGTAGCTTAAATTGGTTTCTCTAGCATGGCAACGCTTAGCCGTCGCTTAACCGTGGCTAGGAACTTAGCCACGCTACTGCCGTTGCTACAACTTTTTTGCCACTGCAGGTTTGGTTATGCCTGAGTTGCCGTGGCTACAGTCGTTGCTAGCCCCTTTTGGCCACAGCAAATCCACTTTTGGCCACGGTATCTTGCCGTTGCTAATTTGTTTTTTTTTTGTAGTGATTACTATCAACCTAGCGAATAGTTGAAATTGACCAACCCTTTTGTTATTATCTAAATGATAAATCATATTTACAGACGAATAATAAGGATCAATTTAACGAATAATTACTATTAACCTAGCGAATAGTTGCAAAATTGACCAACCCTTTTGCTATTATCTAAACGATAACTACTCTTTACACACAAATAATAACTATAAGTTAGCGAATAATTAATATCACATTATCGAATAGTTCAAATAGTGCAGCACACAAAAAACAACGTTAGCCCACAAAAAAAACGTTACGCCACAAAGTGCAAGCAAACTCTGGAAGTTCAGAGTTATTATTCGTGGATAATATGGAATTATTCGGTAATTTGTTCATCATTATTCATCGAACACACAGTGCAAGCAAAATATCATCCTCCCCACAAAAAAAAAAAAACGTTGCCTCACAAAAAAACCAACACAAAACACAATAAGAGAATGGTTACTCTTTTTTATTATTTGGCTATAAAAATGCAAACTCTGGAAGCAAACTCTGGAAGTTCAGAGTTATTATTCGTTGATAATATGGAATTATTTGGCTATAAAAATGGTGGGGCCTACTCTTTTTTATTTAAATAAAAAAGAAAAGTATCAATTAATCTTATCCATCCATTTCTAATCAATCAATTGCTTATATTTGTTGACACAAAACACAATAAGAGAATGGTTACACATGACATGACCCACCCTCTATATATATATGAATTGGATGAAATGTAAAATGTCATTAAGGTGTAAAATTCTCTTAATGAGTCTAATTATAAGTAAATGGGCCTAACTTTTATGGGTAAATGTACCTAATTTAATTAGCAAAATGCCAACCCCCATGTGCCCTCCTTGCCCAATGACAACCCTCATGTGCCCTCCTTGCCCAATGTTGTGCAAATATAACTTAATGTTGTGTACATATAACATTATGTTGTGCAAATATAATAATTTCTTTTTTTTTTTGCACCAACACTTTTTTATTTTTCGTTTTCAACACTTTTTGTTGTGCAAATATAAAGTGCATAAATAAAATGATAAAATGCAAGAATAAAATGACGATGTGTATGAATAAGATTATGAAGTGCACAATTAAGATTATAAAGTGCATAAATAAAATGATAAAGTGCAAAAATAAGATCATGAAGTGCATGAATGAGACACACGATGGGCTTTTGAAATCGATGTGTTAATTTTGCTCTTTTACTTTTGAGAGAACTCTGGCATAGTTTATGCAGAAAGACGTGAGTTTGAAATCGATTTTTTTTATGTATAACAATTTCAAATTAAAGTACATAATAAAGGTTACAAATTGCATAACTAACATTATAATGTGCATGATTAACAATTTGGGATTGTTGTGTTCTTGTCTATTATGTAACTTATGTGGGTTTCGAACCCAGATCTTTGTGCATACGCAAATCGCTCTACCAATTGAGCTAATAGGCCAAAATATTCTATAATAGTTATAAGAATCAAGCAAATAAGTAGTATTTTTCTTTTATGAATTAGATTTGTTTGCATATGAACTCACCAAAGGTGGAAAACCACACAGTTCGATAACCCCTCGCCTTACCAAGTTACCTTACTGAGCACATGAAAAGTAGCAGTAGCAGTATGTCCTAATACATCAGTACATCACCAATATCTGGAGCCAATAATAAAAACATAAAGAAATAAGATCTATTACATTTCATTTTTATGTCAAACAGGATATGTTTCGAAGAAGAAGAGGAGTTCATATTGTAAAGGCCCGGATTTTTAAATAATAAATTTCAACAAATGATATAAAATGGATTTAAGTCGAAAATAATAATAATAATAATAATAATAATTGGGATGTCGATATCTTCATGATTTTGAAGCGTTATTTTAATAGAGTCGGATTCTGATTCGAGCGAACGGGTTTGAAGATATTTTATTCCGGGTATTCAAACTTTATCTTCGAGGCCACAATTTTGTCTTATTTCACTAATTCTTATCTAATTCCAACTTATTTCAAGGTTGTTTAATTGTGGCAAAATCTTATCACCTTGTTCTCAAGATGTACATTTTTTTTGGGCAAGATGCCAAACCAAAGCACGCCAATCTCACCTCCCACGCCACTGCCACCCCCCCTTCCTCCTGCTTTGTCTGAATTCCAACAGAACCCAACCCCTTCTCTCTTCTTCTTTTGTTTCAATCAGTGAAGAGACCCAGGAATCCCAAACCACCAGAGGACCACCATCACCTCACAGTTCTCCCCCTCGTTCTCCCTTTCGCTTCTGAATTCGAGCCGCCATCATCGCCACCAGCTGTTCCGAGCACCAGCAGCCCCCGTTTCGAGCAGTGAGCGCGAGCAGCAAGTCGGACTCTTCCTCACCGACGTCGCCAGGAGGGAGCCGCGCCGTCAGCGACCATGAATCGAGCTGCCGAGCCTTCTTCACTCCTTTTCCTCTGTTTCCTCCTTTCCGGACTGAGAGCAGCGAGCCCAGGAGCCGCCGGCAGGACCTCCGTCGAGCCCAGTAGCGTCTCCGACACTTCCACGACATCCAAATATGCTCGGAAACCGCCCAGGCACAACCCAGCGCCGCCACAAGCCCCTCGCTTCCCTGTTTCCGATCAAAAGGACGGTAAGATATCCTCTCCTTCGTTTCGACCAATTACCCCAATAAAGGTCTACCTTTGAATCCTTACTCCCTTTCCAGGCCAACACCGCCCTGATTCCACCTCTAATCGATCTCCGACGAAGATTTCCCGGTGGAAATTCGGATTCTCGGTGAGCCCTCTCTCCCTCCTTCCCCTTTACTCTCGTTTATGTTCTCTCGGGTCGAGTCTGGTCGGAATTTACTGTCGGTCAGGGTTGGGGAGGTTTGAGTCGGAAGGGAGCCTGCCGGAGCTCTGGATCTCGCCGTTCTTCTTCCGCACTCCGTCGCTGTGCGCAGAGCTCAGGGAGACAGAGTTCTTTCTTTCATTTTGGTTGGGCTTTGATGTTGGGCCGGATCCGAGTTCTACCGGGTTATATCGTTTTGAAACCGGGTTTCAATTGGGTTCCCCTTTTCTTCTTTGGTCCTGTTTCTTTCTCTCTTTCTGGATCTGGTTTGGGCCGGCGGGTCGGATTCCTTTCTCCCGGGTTGGGCTTAATCCGGTTTGCTTTTCGGGTTGGGCCTATATCCTTTTTCGGGTTGGGTTTCGGTGCTGGATCTTGGCCTTCTTCCATTCAGGTTTCATTGTGGGCTCATGGGTTTTCCAAAGGTGTTAATTGTTTGTATTGTTGCCTTAGAATATTATGTTACGAAATAAATTATGTTATAAATTGTTTTAAAGATTAGTAGTGTTAGTTGGGTTATTATTACTATATGTTATTCTAAGTTTTGATAATATATATATTCTCTGAAAATATTTTATATATTATATTATTATGAGGTGTTTTATTATGAGATCTTAGAAATGGTTTTAAAAGTAATATTATTTAGAATATGTATTTTGTGAGGATTAGAAATGGGATTTTAGGAATTTGTAAAATGATTTATTGGCTTGGATTTATAATTGGAATTGTGAAGAGAATTTAACTTTGATATCTTATTTAGTTAAGTATCGTGTGGTAGATTATTTAAAAAGGATTTTTCAAGTTTTGGAGATACCCTTTTAGGATTTGTATTGGAAAACCAAGATGCCGGAATTATTCTATAATATGGATTTGAGAAATTGATTTTAAGGTTTAAATGTTGAATGTCGGAATTTGGCCAAGTATGATTTGAGAAATTATTTTGAATATGAGTTGACTTAATTTGGGATTTAAGAGTTTGGAAAATATGGTTGGTACGATTTTATCAATGGGGTTGATTGGAAGTAAATGATTTTTGGTTAATATTGATCGTAGCGGAAAGGTTTTGGAAAATAGTTTTATCACCGTTTGGTTTTGAGTATGTGAGAACTTGGGAATCGTGTGTATGAATGTTGGTCCGGTAGCTTATGGAAATGGCTTGATGATAGGTGTGTATTGCTATTGGATTATACTCTGGACTTGCATTGGGCCCTTGCTTGTGTATATTGCTGTTCTGCATCTTCAGGTAAGTCTCTTCGGAGCTTACTCAGATTGAATAGAGCTATTCCCTGCCTTAGGTACATGATATACTAGGTGTTGCATTCATGATCAGCATGCCATGTAGTACCATGCTAGGTTGCATTGATCGTTGAGCATTCTATTTCTCTATGTGTATGTAAACAGAACGGCCGTTATCTGTGATAGTCCTAGAGTCTTTGCTAGGGTCATAGGGTAGCCCAGCCTCATCGGGTACCCTGAGTCAATCGAGTACTTCCTTATATTATGATATGCCTGAGGGCTTTATTGTGGAGAGGGTTAGGCATGCGTGCCGCCTTATTATGAATGAATGCATTCACGAGCTGGCCAGTCTCCGCCTGTCGGAAGGGGTGGAGGTAGGAGAGGGATATGCCACTTGACATTGTCTTGGGCCCTTTACAGTATTTCTGCACATTATTATGAACTAGGAGCATACTAGTGTGTTTGAATTTCGTACTGCATTAGAGCATCTTTATTAGGTATAGCGTATATGTGTGCTTATGGTTGGGATGCAGAGTTAAGTGGGCATCGATCTGATCCCGCTCCAAATCAATTTTTTTAGGAATTATTTATGTTCATCCTATCGGTGTTGTTTGCTTATTGCGCGGGTCATTTTGTCGGCGGAGAGTGAGCGCTGGAGTTATAGACTTCACCAGAATCTGATTATATTGTTTTGGATTTATACTTTTGACTCCGTTTTGACCCGACTCTGCCGTGGCACTTGTATCTGTACTTTACTTCCGCTTTACTTCCGTTTGAAATGGTTTCCGCGACATAGTCTTAGGACAGGTTAAGGGTACCCAACGGCCCTTCGAGGTTTTAGGGTTTGAAATCCCTCTTTCTACAAATCTTAAAATGAGTTTGAAACCTCGACCCGTACCTGGATTGCAAGATCCGAACAAGGGGTTTTATCCCTTGAAACGTAAAACGGAAATCATAATTCTGGGCCGTTACACATATGAGATACAATTTGACCGACTCCCACAACCATCAGAATTTGTGAAAGTTGAGTTTTGTTGAAACCAAATAGAACCTTGAGATAGTACGTACTGAAGAATTTATGTAGCAGTCTGAGAATCAAATATTCAACAGCCTAAACTAAATGCAAGTTCCAATGAGCAAATGACTAGATACAAATATCATGGGATTGAGAGAGAGCATTACCAAATTCCAATAAGATGCTGCTAATTCCAAACATTCCCAACTCATACAAGAAGTAAACAATGGAAATGCTCTCAAGTGTTGGATTGCAGCAAGATTTATAGAAATAGGTTATCAACAGGATAATAATGAGTCCTCATGACGTCTTTCTTCAAAAATGAAGAAAACCGCAATCATTTAAAACTAGAAAGAAAAGAAATTGAGGATGGGGAACAAGGCAATGGATTTAGAAGGCAGCAATCAAAATCGAAACCAAAAGGATCCATCAGAGACAAAATCTTCCAATTCCCATTCAATGCCCATCAAAATCCCCAAAATCCTATCCGATCAAGAATTTTAGTAACCCTAATAACTCCAATTCAAGCCATGGAAGAAATTCATGAGAAACAGAATTATGGAATTTTGGGGATATACATGTGTTGAAGAAGTTGCGAATTGCAGATAGATCGAGATGGAAAAAAAACATGATTTTATCTATCGCTTGCTTTTGTTTAGATTAGCTTCTTTTATTTATTTTCAATCCAATCTCTTTGCTTCTCAATTAATAAATTCACAAGATATCGAAATACTTGTTTCTCTGTGGGATCGACCCCTTACTTGCATATTATACTAGTTTGTTTGTTTGTGAATTATTTTGATAAGGGAAATCAATGATTTTTTCTTCGTCACTCACCCACTTATATAGTAGACTTGGTTTGTTCAAACTTTCGATGTGAGATAATTTTTTGTCCTTCACATCTCAACACGACCTCGTAAGTGCAGCTAGGATTGTTTCATCTAGTTGGCACTTGAATAAGTAGTAATGAAACATTTCATTATCTTTTTAGCTAACCCCAAAAACCGTCTCTGATACCATATATATAAAAATTCCGACTCGGATCAATGACTTGGGGGTCGTGTGCATGTATGCTCTAAACCTAGCACATAAACACATTGAGGTTCCAAAACTTCGGTGAAAGATTTTTCCCTTGTTGAGAGATGTGAAGAGACCAAATAGTGTCTCACATTAGTGTATAAACTAGTGGTTACTCCTCTTATTGCCAAATGAAGTTTTGAGGGTCTTACAAGAATCAATTCCTAATTCGATTTTTGTTAAAAAAACAAGTTGATCGAGAGTCTTACAAGAATCTCCAAACATTATTGTGATGTTGCAACTTGCACATCCAATTCATCAATAGTCTCTTTGATATGCATGAACAAATTTGATCGTTGTGTCTCTTTCTTTTCAAGGAACTACAAGTGGCTTACATCTCGACCATCCACAGTGTGTTGAAAATATGTAATAATCTTGATGTCATCTCTTATCTCTTTCAACTCAACTCTACATGATGGCTCAAAGAAATTCCTTTGTCCAGGTTGACTTACAAACCTACAAACAAGCCACCAAACAAACAAAATTGTGAAGATCTAATACCAATAATTGAAATACATGTTTAACAATATATACATGTCAATAATTCAAAGTTTTTGAAACATAGTGTCGTGACAGAGGAAAGATTTGAGAACAAAAACACACAAATTTAATATAGTTCACCGACAATGCGTTATGCGTTGGATAATCCACGACAGAAGGAGAACTAATTTTTTTTTTTTTGGGGGGGGGGGGGGCAAATAGGATTTCAGATCATACAAATTATAAGGCAAACTAGAGTGGGGGCAGCTGGTCGATGGGTATGCCCCCGAACCCCCGGTGGTTATCGATCAACAAACAGATTCAAGGCATATCAACACATGGATATTGTTATTATCTTCTTATATTTGTTTCGATTAGGAATTAACAAGTGATCATTTTATAGATCAACTAACTTTAAGCAATAGCATCTACAACAACAACCTGCAAGATGAATCGTCAGCCCAATTCCAAGGGGAGCTAGGTTTGCGGTGCTCGGATGTGGGCAATCTTTCCTCACACATGATTCTAGATGGATCCAAGCATTCCCTGGTGCCTACTTATAGGGTTCAAACCTAAGATCTCAAAAGGGGATACTAGCCTTTCCTCAGTAGTAACCGGTTGAGCAACCATGAAATTTTAAAAATAAATAGCATCTAAAAACTTAAAATAAATGTATGAAAAAAAAAGATAATTTGAAAATTAAAGATTGTGTGAATAGTAAATCTTAAACTTACGATTGAATTTTTCTTTCTAGACATTGTATCTCAATCACTTTTGTGGATGTTTGAAGAACAACTTCTATGACATCTTTCGAATCAAGTTTTCCCTCAAGGTTGACAATAAGTTTTGTTGCTAAATCTAATTTGGGGATCACCATTTTCTCTTTTGTTCCTACTTTCAAATAAGTTGTTGTCATGACATTAATATGTTTCACCTCCACTTGAAACCAAAGAGAGTACAAATTTATACAGTTATACATCAAAATCTTAAATTTGGAAAAATTAATCATATTACAAGTAGTTGATCACCTCAACTCCATCAATGACACATCGATCGCCTATATTAAATGGATGAGTAACGAATGTGAAAGAATCCTTGGAAGAAAGTCATGCAGGTGTCTCCAAACACAAAAGTGAATGTCAGAAATGGTGATCCAAACACTTCGAGCATATATATTTCAGTGACAAGTAGCCATACTAGGAAGACCGCAACAATTAGACACCATGATAGAATCAAATCTAAGAGTCTTTTCATTGCAAATACATCGACTAGTGTCTCCCTTAGAGCCACACAACTTTTGTTAGCATCCACATATTTGATGTCCGCATTTTTGGTCATATTTTACATCATGTTTTCATTCCATTTGAGTCATTTTATTAGCTTTTGTGTTAGGAAAGTGTGTCGTTTGTGTTAGTTATGCTTATTATTGCAAGATATGGAGTCTACACAAGCTTTGGTGGTGTTTTTGTAGGTTTTGGAGCTGATTTGGAAGAATTTCGACGCACTTTAGAGCTTAATGAAAAATCATGAAAGCAATGGAGAAGCCAAGCAAAAGCAAAAGGTGGTGTAGCTGGAGAAAAGCCTTATTATCGCCATACATCATTTTGATTCAAGATCTGGAGCCTTCATGAGACTTGTAGTCCTTGAAAAGAGCTTTCCAACGCATATTCATATGCGTCAATCGGATTAACGAGGACTCGGAAAAGTGCGATTGAAGACAGAGTCAAAAAGCACATGTGTGATGAATGAATCTATGTTGCTAAATCTAGAGGCTAATTAGGGGGATCTTGGACAGCACACACGCCTGATTTTTCCAGCAGCAAGGAACGACGTTTTTTGGGAGTTTTGGTTGAAGAATATTGACGTTAATTTGAGGTTTGGTTTTATGCAATTTAAGATTATGAATTCTTCCATTGTTTTTGTGTTTTTCTTTGCAATGAGTGAGTAGTTCCCCCATCTTCTAGGGTTGGGGTGAACCCAACAATGAGCACGTGTGTGATGAATGAATCTATGTTTATTTGATGTTTTTATCTTATTCTACCCATGTGCTTAACCCTTTGATGAAAGTTTAAGGGAATTCATTGTTGCAATTGAATTGAAAGAGGAGATTGTTAACATTGATAGTAATTAGGGATCTTTGACGAAAGTAAAAGAGATCTAACTAATGAAAGGTAGAAACAAATAGGTTTTATGTGATCACCTCTATTATCTATTTGTTGAGTATGCGAAAGCTATCTCTTCATGATAAAAGCGTGATTTCTTATATGATTTATTGAGTTATACATGTGTTTGTTGTTGTGGTTAGCCCTAATCTTGGAAGTTTCTTCTCATACATTGAAATCACTTGTTACTTGAGCCAAATTCAACGTGTTAACCATAAATTACAGCAGCCACTTTTTCCATTTATTCCCCTATTTTCAACCATAAAAGCAACTAGGATAGAACCGCTGACATACTCCCTTGGATCGACCTTGATTTCCACTATACTATAGAGGGATTCAAGCATAAATATATTTGATTGGAGTGAGCATAGGCATCGATCTCCCCTCACGCACACGTCAAATTGGCGCCGTTGTCGGGGAGAGTTCAATCGCGCCTTGTTTAGTTGTTTTTAGGGTTTTGGAATAGCCCATCCCTTTTCTTTTGTATATATTATTTTCTTTTATTTTCTCTTTTTATTTTAGTTAGTTTTTATTCTTCTATTCTTTTATTTTACTAGTTTTTATTTTCTTGAACATCACACCTCCCACCCACCCGCCTCATCGACACCGACTTGGTGTCGAGCCTTTGTTATTTGATTTGTGCGCCTGTTTGAGTTTTCAGGATTTGATACAATATGGAGGATGCACAAGAGTATTATGATTATCTAGAAGCAAGAGCCGAAAGGGCTAGAGCGGATGAAAGACGGAAAGCAAGGATGAAGGAGTATGCTAAATTTTTTGCCGAGGTTGATGAGGATGATGAAGATTATTATAACTTTGATAGTTGGAAAGCAAAACAGCCATCCAAGGATTCAACCAAAGCCCAAGACCCATATGAGCCCTATCATCCATGGAGTGTCTCACAACGAAAGCTTGCTCGGGAGGAAGAACTATTAAGGGAAAGAGACAACCTAAGGAAACAAATACGGATGCTTGAGATAGAACGAGAAAATGCCAAGCTAAGGGAAGAGATACGCTTTCTTGAGGCGAACCCGCCTTGTCATCTATGTGGAACAAGGTCTCATCTTGGCCTTCCTTGCCCTAGCTTTTATCAAGAACCATATCCTTCCTATGAGCATTGGACATCTATGTGGAACAAAGCTGCAGAAGCCTCGGCGTCGACACCCTCAGCCTCGGCGTCGACCCCTTTGGCGGACAAATTGTTCCTGCAGAATGCTGAAAATGCTACAGGTGTCTCGGCGTCGACACCCCCTACCTCGGCGTCGACACCCCTGGACAAAGAAAAGTTGTTGCAGAAACTTGAGAAGGCTACAGATACCTCGGCGCCGAAACCCTGTACCTCGGCGCCGACACCCCTTCCTGAAGAGCAAATTGAAGAGCAACTTGTTGAGGTGGACGAGCCTATTTTCAAGGCCATTTCCACTCCGATCTCGACGCCGCCACTACCCTTGTTTCTAGAAAAGCCATGTGAGAAACCTCAAGAAGAAGAAAAAGAGATAGAAGTTGTTGTTCGATGCACTACACCGCTACCTTTGCCATTCACGGCGAAAGCCATTCCCGACGATCTCGAACAACCGTCTTTCGCGTTCAAGTATGGGGTCCTTGCAAAGTGGCACGTTTAAAATGAGGCACTAGAAGAAGAAGAAGTGGATGAATCTCTTCCCCCTCCACCATTGTACACCAAACTCAACAATGAAGCATATCTATTTGTGTACGATGGTGGGGAAACAAATCAAAGCCATACCAAGAAGAAGAAGAGGAGCGCATATGAGGAAGGCATATTTGCTGAGTGCTTTCCAAGACGGTGTCTAGCAAGATCCTTGGAGGATGAGTGGGTTGAATGTTGGAGCGTCCACTCGGGAAGGTTCAAGCTCATCCATAAGGAAAGGAAGAGATGCATAAAAAGGTACAAGGAGCAAGAGCCATATCACTTCACAATCTATCCCGATGTACCACCAGAGGATGTTCTTCCACCGTCTCCACTAGATGAACCACCGGATCCACCACCTCCTCCGGATCCGGATTGAAGAGAAAAAGGGAAGTAGGTCAAGCTAGAGACTTTAAATATAGCGCTTACGGGAGGCAACCCGTTTTTTGCTTTCTTTTCATGCTTTTTGCTTTTGTTTTTAGTTTAGAGATTAGATGGTCCAAGACTTACTGTTTTTGGCTAGTGAACAGGTCCTACAGATCAGCCATGGAGCATAGGGACGAGCGGAAACATGCCATGAAGGAAGTCGATGTGCTGAGAAGTATCGACGTCGATGCAGTCCCTGTCGGCGCCGACCCCTGTGCAGATTTTTGAACTTCTCCAATTCGCTCCATTTTTGCACGATTGTCCATGTGAGTTTCTTTTTCCTTTCCCTTGTTTTATTTTATTCAGTGAGGACACTGAAATTTTAAGTATGGGGTGGGGGAGATTCGAAATTCGCATGACCTAGCTTTGCATATGTTTTGTCTTTTGTCTTTATTTGTTTTGCTATTTGTGTCTTTTGTCATGTATTTAGAGTCTATAAAAAATTGAAAAATCCAAAAAAAAAAAAAGAGTCAAAAACCACAAAAAAATATGTTTAATTCGCTATATTTGTTTTAGTTTGTCTTAGTTTGAGTTTTTATTTCTTATTTTTAGGTTATATTCTAAACACCTAACTTAGATGTCCTATGATGATGCCTAATAATCGACTTGATCATGTAAACCCTATGATATGTTTGGATGGTTTAGCCTAAGTCTCCTGGAAAGTTTGATTTTTATGTGGTAATTTGACTTGCGATTATAATTGAGCACGTATGATTCTAAGTAGAGGTGATTGAAATCCAAATATATGTCCTAGTGAGATATTTTTGACCTTATAGGGAATATTCTTCATATTTTTATATATCCCTCTATTTTTTATGTGTGATTTACTCTCCTTATGTGATTACCTCTTGACATTGATGTGGTTATCTATTTCTTGAGACCAATTATGAGATACTAGTTCATTGCTTATTAAAATTAGATGATGGAGGACTTATATTTTCTTAGCCATATTTTATCCATTCATTTACCTACCTTACATATTATCTTTTCTTGAAGCCATTTGAGCCTTGGCCTATTCTTTGTTAGCTCTACAAAATTTATTCCTAGCCGATTATAAGCTTGACCCTTTATCCGGGAATTAGGATTTAGAGTTGATTGGAAATTGATCAAGTTGAGTTTGATGAGAAAAAGCTAAGTTGTTGAGCTTTGTTGAGATGCTTTGAGTGAAGTTATGTAAGGTTGTGCATTATTCCTCATATTGTTCTTATATTTTAGAGGCTCCAAAAATTTATATATATGTATTATTGCAGAAAAAAGAATGAAAAAAAAAATGGTGGTGAAAAAAAAGAAAAAAAAAGAAAAAGAAAAAAAAAGTGTTTATTAAGAGCCTAGTTTATTATATGTGAGAGTTGGATGAAATTGTTGGTTGAGAAGTATTTTCATGGGTTGATGATCTTGATTGTTGATGAGCATTGGTTATGTGCTGAATTTTGGGATGAGTTGTTTGGTTGAGTTGAGTTGGAAGTTTAGGAGTCTTGATTCCCGGATTTTTAGCACCACTTTGCCTAAATAATTACATACCATTTATTTCTTACCAAGCCCCATTACAACCCGGCCGAGTGAAGTCTTCTTTGAAGTCTTTCATTGAGCCATAAGTCCTCTTGATGATTTTGATTGCTTTGACATCTTCGGTGTAGAGATTGGTGATATAAATAACAATGTCTATGTAGCTTTTTGCATTAAGGATTGAGTTGAGAGATGTTATTCAAAGCCTAAACACATTGAGAGTTGAGTGAAACACATATATCCTTGTGAGGTTGGATTTCGATTGCTTTTGCTTAGAGTTACCTATATATGTGTGATGACGTTTGATTGCTTGATTCTTTTAGACCACTTGCGCTTATGATGTTGCTTTTTGGCGAAGGCGAAGACTTGAATGATGTATTGTAGGTAGTGGTTATTGTTTGGTTATTGCTTGAGGACAAGCAAGTCTAAGTATGGGGTGTTTTGATGTCCGCATTTTTGGTCATATTTTACATCATGTTTTCATTCCATTTGAGTCATTTTATTAGCTTTTGTGTTAGGAAAGTGTGTCGTTTGTGTTAGTTATGCTTATTATTGCAAGATATGGAGTCTACACAAGCTTTGGTGGTGTTTTTGTAGGTTTTGGAGCTGATTTGGAAGAATTTCGACGCACTTTAGAGCTTAATGAAAAATCATGAAAGCAATGGAGAAGCCAAGCAAAAGCAAAAGGTGGTGTAGCTGGAGAAAAGCCTTATTATCGCCATACATCACTTTGATTCAAGATCTGGAGCCTTCATGAGACTTGTAGTCCTTGAAAAGAGCTTTCCAACGCATATTCATATGCGTCAATCGGATTAACGAGGACTCGGAAAAGTGCGATTGAAGACAGAGTCAAAAAGCTGGAGAAAATCAGAAGTTACTGCATTCGAACAGATACCTCGGCGCCGACACCCCAGACCTCGGCGCCGATACCCTGCGCACCAGCATAATTTTCTGCGGGCTGTTTTAATTACTTTTTGGGCTTTTTAATTAAGGTTTTCTTTTAAATCTCTTTTAGGATATTTTATTTAGATAGACTTGGGATATTTTATCCTTCTTTAGATATATTTTATTATTTTCCTAAAATAAAATCTCTTTCCTTGGAGATTAGGTTAGAAATTCTATCTTTAAATAAAGCCAATTAGAGGCTAATTAGGGGGATCTTGGACAGCACACACGCCTGATTTTTCCAGCAGCAAGGAACGACGTTTTTTGGGAGTTTTGGTTGAAGAATATTGACGTTAATTTGAGGTTTGGTTTTATGCAATTTAAGATTATGAATTCTTCCATTGTTTTTGTGTTTTTCTTTGCAATGAGTGAGTAGTTCCCCCATCTTCTAGGGTTGGGGTGAACCCAACAATGAGCACGTGTGTGATGAATGAATCTATGTTTATTTGATGTTTTTATCTTATTCTACCCATGTGCTTAACCCTTTGATGAAAGTTTAAGGGAATTCATTGTTGCAATTGAATTGAAAGAGGAGATTGTTAACATTGATAGTAATTAGGGATCTTTGACGAAAGTAAAAGAGATCTAACTAATGAAAGGTAGAAACAAATAGGTTTTATGTGATCACCTCTATTATCTATTTGTTGAGTATGCGAAAGCTATCTCTTTATGATAAAAGCGTGATTTCTTATATGATTTATTGAGTTATACATGTGTTTGTTGTTGTGGTTAGCCCTAATCTTGGAAGTTTCTTCTCATACATTGAAATCACTTGTTACTTGAGCCAAATTCAACGTGTTAACCATAAATTACAGCAGCCACTTTTTCCATTTATTCCCCTATTTTCAACCATAAAAGCAACTAGGATAGAACCGCTGACATACTCCCTTGGATCGACCTTGATTTCCACTATACTATAGAGGGATTCGAGCATAAATATATTTGATTGGAGTGAGCATAGGCATCGATCTCCCCTCACGCACACGTCAATATTCAAGATAAATATCTTTCAAACATTCTCTGTTAATTAAAACATATATCATTTTGCATAATTTTTAGATAGCCATGGCATAGGCAGGGGCGGATCCTGAACAGACTTCTTGGGGATGCTCGAAGATAAAGTTTTTATCATTTCGAGGATACTTAAAGATAAAAAAAAATTCTTTTGTTTTTTTTTACGGGTGGGGATGCTTGAGAGTAAATTTTTTAAAATTAACACTAAAAAAATAAAAAAAAAAAAAATTATGGGGATGCTTGAGCATCCCCAAGCCAACAAGTAGATCCGCCCCTGGGCATAGGTCGTGGATGGGTTCATACAAGAATATAAATATGTATTTACCACCCAGTTCTCAAAGGGTTGTAAGAGTTCTCCTGCGTCGATCTTGTTTATGCACCACCAGATTTAGGATTTCTCTCTGTCAAGTACTTCATTCCTATTCAAGAGATCATTGTTATTTTTCTCCGCAATTAGGGTTAGCCCAAGTTTACGCGCCACCACTTTGGTGGTAAATCCCAAACACGTGACCCAGCCGGCAAGAGCCACGTACCAGACCCCAAGCATGTGACCCAACCTACAAGAGTCACGTACGTATCAGATAAACCGACTTACACCGACGGAAAGATAAACCTTGATATAAATCCCCAAGGAAAGGGGAGGAGGCAGGGATCGATCAAACCCGGGACCTCCTTCCCACCCCCCTTGCTCCACACTAGTAGGCCACCCCGACTGAGGCAACGGGCAAGGTAATTTCTATCTAAATAAAACATATCTCTTAATTAAGGTAGAGGTTTTCCTACAACTCAATTAGAACAATATAGGAACAATTTTTAAATTATTAAAAAAAAATTGATGAAAATTTAAGGTTTTCTTTAATATATTTAAATAAAAAATTCTTTTTAATATACCATTTAAAAAAATCTCAATTTTTGATAATTTTTATTTTTATTAATTTTTTTTCTTTAAAAAATGACTATTTACATCATAAATATTTTTCCATAAAAAATATATATTAAAAAAAATCTGGTGTGGAGATTGTTCCTCGCATAACTCAGAGCATTTTAACAATATTCATGACAATAAAGACTTGTTGTCGACACACCAAAATCCTCAGTTTCATCTTTCGTAATCTCATACAACGCATACGTAAATTAAACCTCCGGTATAATTTTAGATAATTTTGATTTACTTCTTTGAAATGTTGGCACTCTTTCCAATATAAGGCTCGAACATTTCCATGATAAAATCTTTGGCTCATATCCTACCTAGTCTGGGTGGGATGAGCACTCCAATGGAAAAAAATAATGGCCAAGACGAAGATCTTCGGGATGCTGAACTCCATGTTGAAAACAAAAATTGCTAATAACGTGCCTCGTGAAAGGCAATACAGGGATATTACTCCCATCTGTTGCCATCCAAAAATTGGTGGAGAAGATCCATAAGTCGACCATTCTTAAACCTCCGACAGGGCTCGAATGGATAATCAGACATTTCCCGCTCTGCCCCTCGATAGGAAAGTCATCTAGATCATTCATCCCAAGCGCCATATTACATTAAATGATTCAATGGTTGGATTAGCAGTAAAAAGAAAAACATATTGATCCATTGGGAGAGAAGACGGTCAACGGCTGAAACCGGAGGAAAAAAGGAAGAGAAGAAGAGCTACAAGCCTGAAACACTAAAATTCTCTAATCATATACTGGGTTATATGGGCCTATATATTTTATATTTATTGGGATACGTGTATTTTTCATATAGCCTACATATTTTACCATGGTTTATATTTATTTGTACTACAAATACTTTTACCACGGTTTACCGCCTTTACCACGATTATGGTGAACGTGGTAAATAAATTTATCACAACCACTTTTACCATGATTTGAAACCTTGGTAAATAGTGAATACAAAATCGCGGTAAAAATGGATTCTTGTATTAGCGATTGCAAAAATGGATTCATTGATTTTCGTTCCAGTCTCACTATCCGGACCCCTCCCGTTTCGACTGCAGGGGTTTGATAGATAAAGCATCAACTTTTACACATAGTTCAAAACACTCTTTACCTCTCCACACCAAGGTAACATCTCCCCCTCCAGACCAAGGTAACCCCTTGTCACTATTTACGATGATGTTTTATCTACACAGGTTACCTTATATTTGCCTTGAGGTAATGAAAACCTTGCTCATGCTCATGCTCTAAACACATAGAGTGGTAAAGATATTCATGACAATAAAGACATGTAACTTCCGCCTCGACGCATCAGAGTCCTCTTCACATTTCCTAATCTCATGCAACGAATATGTATACCTCTGGCCTAATTTTAGATAATTATGCGTTACAACTTTGAAACGTCTACTCTCCTTCTAGTATAAGGATTGAACATATTTATCATCATAAAACCGTTGGTTCATATCCTTCCCAATTAACCTGGGTGGGGTGGGTACGAAAAATATAATGGGTGTTGGTTCATATCCTTCCCAACTGTTGTTCGACCACCCGTTTTACGTTACCATCAGGGAAGGCGTTGTTCTTCGCCAATTGCAAGCTGTCATTGGAGAAACAATATATGAATCTGCGCGACTTGAAAAGGATCAAGGATCGGCGTCCAGGATAAAAACAACACGTACGTACTGGATAAATGTGGAAAGTATTTGCTGATCTTGGATGGTTTGCCAAATAACTTGTGAGTAGATCATCGAACTGGAGAGGCTACCAGAGAATGACGCGGAGAAGCTGTACGTTCATGGAGACCCTGGCTAAGATCACCAGCTCAACTTTCGCTAGACATTCAAGAAATTGCTTCATATCATCAGAAAATGCGGGGATGTGCCTTTGATCATCAAAAAATGGGGGTAATTGTAACCGTTTTGAGTTCAATGCGGATCCTTTTTTCCTAAGAAGATGACATATAAGACTAAGATATGTTATGTGCAGAGGTCCAAAATGGGCTAGCGTAGGCATTTGGGGTAGACATATCTAAGGTATGTCTTCCACAGTTCCACATCTCTTTATAAATATTTAACACTTTTTCGACCAAAAGGGCGAAAATGCTAGTTGTATGTGAATGAAATGCATTTATACTTGCCCTTGAAAAGAAGCAAGATTAATTTATTATTTGGCATCGATCTAAACATAAAACATGTTCTCTTGTTACTATTTTTGTGTGCTTGGTTGTGAACTTGTGATAGTGGTCAACGATATGTGCATGTTTTTTTTTTTTTTTTGTCTCAATGATATTAGTTTGTGGGGTTAGAGCTTGAATTTTGACTGTGGATGAATTCTTGAGATTCAGCAATACTCTTTTGAGATTTGACCATGGAACCTAGACTTGAGTTGAAACTAATCTGTACAACTATGAACTATTCGATTTTACTGTTTGATTTTAGTTGTTAAACTAGTGTAAGAGTTCAACACTTGTGTTTTAGATTTTGGTTGTTCTTATATATTATGATGCATTAAGTTCTGATTAACTACTCTTTTTGTTTTCTACATTTTTTTTTTGTTTGCATGCATTTTGTTTAGTTTATCAGCCTTTCTTCTTTTAACATCTCGTCTTTTTTTGGTTTCCCATAGTTGCTTACTACCTTTTGTTTAGTTTATCAGCCTCTCTTCTTACCTCAACAAACAATCTTCCACTAAGCATGGCAGTATATCTTACTCTCCATACCATTTGCTGGCGGTTTTGACTTGCGCATTTTTAAGACCCTGCTTGGTTTACGTTTAAGTCAGTATATCAGCTTGGAGTTGGTTCATTTCCTGGTGAAATTGAAATGGGAATTAATACCGATAATAAACTAACAAAAGGAGCCCCATGCCTGTGTCTATCAGCAAACAATCTTGCCTTCCTGTAAGGCAGAAATGTGTATCAGATTGGAGTTGGTTCATGCTGTAAAACTTAACAGTGGCTGATTTCAGGAGAAGAATACAGATTCTTTTCAGATGTGGCAACGCAGATTATACCATCTGGAGGCAACTATAAAAAAAAAAGGGCATGCAGTAAGTGTCTGATTCATTATCATACTCTGATATCAGCTTCTTTAAGTCATTTGAGTGTCATCCTTTTCATAAAGGCATGTTCATGTTTCTTAAAAACGTCGGAGAGGGTTTGAAGTAGTTGACTAGGAGATTGCACATTGCAGAGCTTCATGATGCAAAATCTGCAAATACTCGGATTTGGAAGTGGAACTCTATTGGAGCATCTTGATCTTGTCAGAACAAAAATGGTTACTGTGATCTACATCCTTGAGTAATTGATCTTGAGCTAAGACCCTTGAGATAGAATCTTTCTTGAGAGAAGATTTCACAATAGCATTGTGTTCTTCTGGATCGATTAATTGTGATGTCTTACTACATGAGCTCTGAGGAGTGAACACAGTATTGCATATTGCCTCACCCAAAGTACCGCTGACCATTTGCTTAAGTATCTCCGGAAAAGCACCTTGATATACTGCAACCTGTGAGATTTTCCATCAAGCAGATCACATCCAAGTCCACAGAACTGAGTTATTTTATTTCAAATATTATTAAAAAAATACCTTTGTGTCTGAATCTAGTGGTTTCAAACAAGAATAGAAGTTGAGCAAAAATGGAGAGAAATAATTGGGGAAGACTAAGCCAGCATAGCTCTGAAGATAGTCATCAGCAGACAATCTTGACTCGGGCTCCAGTTGAATCATGTAAAGAATCATTTTGCGAAGACCAGGATCCCGAATCTGGAATTACCAAACCCATTCAAGATAAATAAATGAAGGACAATGTAGAAACAAATCATGTCCATATACCATACCTATATGACTATATCGACTTTCAACAATGCAGACATACACTGAACATGGAAAATTGGAAACTGACCAATTCCTGAAAATTGAAATCCTATATGTGCACATATTCATATATAATAAACTCAAACTTTTCTTTTCCTTACCTTCTCAATAAGTTGCCTAGGATCATCATATTGCCCTCTACGATAAGCAAGTAGCAGCGGGAGTTCAAATAGTGGCTGAACCTCGAGGAAAAGCTCTGCTATTACACGACTAGTAGAAAATAAAGAAAAGCATGAACAAAAAGAGGAATGACGCCAACAAATTTGTTAAGCACAAAGGAGGCAAATTTCAAAGAAAGAGAATAAATAGGTCATGGTTAACACATTTAGTAGTTGTTATCATATTGGGTGTCTATTAAAAACCTCTATATAAATTGCATAGGAAACAAACTGAGCATTTAAAACATCTACTAAAAATCAGTCTCCCAAAAGATGCTCAAGGGTAACCATCTCTGTGGAAACATAATATTTGATCTAGAGGAAAAACATTGTTTATTTATTTATTTTTGAAGCAGAAAGATTATTATTTTTAAACACTAATATGTATGTCAGTAATGTCACCAGTAGTCATTCAAGATTAGACCAGAAGAAATATTTCTTGAGAAAAAAAAATGGCCTGTCAAGGCAAAGAAAGCTCACCCTAGAGCAAAGATGTCCATTGATGGCTGGTGCAACTGGCATATCACCTCCATGCTCATAAAATCTCTGGACAACAATAACCAAGTTAAAAAATTGTAATCACATACGTGTACGATAGCAAAATAGGAAAATGTACTATATGAAATTAATGGAACAGCGTACATAGCATCAGCAGTCAGGAATGGTGCCTAAAATGTGAAGCATAACATATAATCTGTTAACCATCTAGACTATAACATGGAAACAAGTTTTCAACAGCTGAAAGAAACTTGTTCTCAAGTGAAACAAAAGGAATCATGAAAACCTAAGTTTTCAATTAAAAAAAAACAACTGTTTAGATATCTTCAAAAGCACAATGTCATCAGAAACTAAAGAAGAAAAACAACTGTTTAGATATTATAAGATCTTCAAAAGCAAAATTTAACCTCTCAAAGCAATGCTTTTAAGCTTCCCAGGCAACAAGGAAGTAACAATATTAGGTATGGTTTAAAGTTTCCTGGTAAAATAAATAGTTCTCTCTAAGCACTTGTTTTTATAAGCATAGCCCGCTTGGGCTAAATTGCAACTAATTTAGTCTGCTCAACAGCTCTACAACTATGTATTAAACGATCACTTACTGCCAAGACTCGGTCCATTAACTAGAGAAATTATACCAACATATCTCATCGTTGAACCGCGCGCCCATAGATCTAATTTCAATAGTAAAATCCAAAAAATGGTGTGCATTCACTAGGCCATCAAACTAGTTGTTCAATTTGTGGAGAAAAGGTTTTATATCATGTATCAGCAGCAATATATGGTTTCATGGCATCAGATCAACACCTTAAATGTTGCCAGCAGAGGTGGACAAAATTCCACCATTAATTCAAAACAAGGTTTCAAACAAAAGATTAAAACAATGGCAACACCATTTGCTTTAAATCAACAACAATTCGTCATATGCTTGCGCAACAGCAGGCCCTTGTTATGGCTGCAGCAGCTCAATCCAATGGAGCCTCAAAAGCCCTGATCAATTTGCCACAACCTGGGGCAAGCAGAGCCAATTAATGTAGCTGCTCAAAACTGGCCTAAAGTTGGTTATCAGATTCCTGGGATGGCAATGCCGATGATGAGCCATAATGAGATTCAAAAGATCATGCAGGTGGACATAGGCTCTTCCCCAAGTATAGCATCATGACTCTGGGTTAGGTTCTATTATAGAAGATCTTACAATATACTCCCTCCGTGAATACGATCTTAGTATATGAAACACAATAGGTCCTATCTTGACTAGATCCAAAATATCCTTTCTTGAGCTAGCTCATTTTGCACTAAAGTGAGTCTTATCCAAACGCAGAAAGTATTATAAGCAATGTAAAGGCTGAAACTGCATATTCATTAAGTCTAATCCTAATTGGGAAGAAACTGATCCTTGTTTTTACTTCTTTTTTGCACCTTTTATAATATGCCTCAACCTTTGCCTATCAATGGCACAATATTATCGGAAACTACCAAGAACCCAGCACCGTCCTCCAGTTCTTCTTCTTCGACCACCTCAATTGCCCCAACACAATCAGTGGAAGATTATGATTTCTCATCCCTAACTCAAGGACATTTCCCTGAGCGTTCGGGTTGAGGCAGCATTTGTATGATTTCTGAGACTAAAATCTTTTTCAGTTAATAAGGATATATCTTATATTGTTATCATCATCTTGTTTTTTTGCTCATAAGAATCGATTTATGTATCATTACAGAATACAGTACATTGTTAGTGGTTGGAATCATCCTTCCCATTCATTTTTGTCAAAATTGTCATCTACTGCTTGTTGGACCTTTTTTATGCCAAAAATCAGAATTGATGGCCACCAATAAATATACAGCAAACTTGAAATCTGCTTAGCTACTGATTCGAGTTCAACGCAGACAAAACTTCAAGTATAACAGTTGTGGACAATCAGATACCCAGGCTAGAGAAATTAAGGTACTGACACAAAGTAGTTCTCTACTAAGAAGTACTTGGGCATATGCAAACCATTTCAGATGGAACTACTCAAACCACTTCGGGTTGAAATAACGAGACTTCTCTTTGAAGCTCATGACATTCCATTTTTTGATTGCATCATCCTGTATCTTCATTTCTTCCTTCATTATCTTCTTTTCTTCAGGCTTTTCTTTACCCTTCCAAAATTCAGTGGACATCCTACATCTGTAATTAGATTAAAACGGAATCATAATCTGAGAATTAAAAACTCAGAAGAAAGAAAAACTGAATTATACTCCTAATTTTGACTTACGTGAAAGAGAATAATCCCGCCTCATCCACATCCTCAAGCATTGATTTCTCATATTTGTTTTCGGTTAAATTCAAATACAAATCCAAATCCTCCCCTGACTTCCATTTGCTACACAGAAAAAGACAAGTCAGAGATGTGAACCAGAACAGATCAGATCAGAACGATCTGAATAAAATTTGTGTACCTGGACACCCATTTCCGAGCCTCCTTTCTCTGGATCTGTTTAACATAATACTCTCTCTGCTGAAAAGGAAGAACAGTTGAGATCAGAGACTCGGTTACCAATTCAGATCAATTGAGGCAAAATTACCTACCGATTCGGAATAGTATCTCCACTCCCCTCGTCCTCGTTCCTCGAATTTGTTAAATTCCTCTAGTGGCTCAAAAGGATAAGACTGAAAGGGGAAAACGAAATGAAGAACAGCAAATTTGAAGAAAAGAAGAAACGACAACTGGTAAGTTACCATTTGCTGGCGTGTTTTCGAATCTGGATACATGCGCTGAAAGAAGTGTGTTTTACTGAAATTTAAAAAAATAAAAATAAAATAAATAATCGAGAGTGATCGAGTAGAAGATGATCTCATGATCCAAGTAAAAAGTAACTTACAGGAACTCCTGGAATGCGTACTCCATTGGTTTCTCTGCATCGGTTGATTCAGTTTCCTTTGCTGCGGTTGATCCAGTTTCCTTTGCTGCAGACATTGATCTCGTTACCACCATGGTGAAATCCTGCAAACGATGGAGGGCGAGAGAATTCAAATATACCGGTTAGGGCTTTGAGGGAAACGGAGAGCGAGAGAGCGCGGATCGCAAATTTAAATCTTTGTCAGTTTGTCCTTCCTCATCCTAAACTCATCCCGGGCCTTGTGCTAAAGAATTGAATTATAATCATATCTATATATCTCTCTCTATATATATATATACACCAACACCATCATTTTCTTTATTTCATTTTCTCCGTAGATGGTGTACTTTTATAAGTTTCAACAGCTTGTACAATTTTGCTGAACACTTTGGGTTATAAGTGTGATGGGCTAAATAGGAAACCAAGATCAGCTGGTCTTTATGGTTTGGGCTTTGATCCAAACCTAAAGGGCCCTATCTTGAGTAAGCCTAAAGCCCAATCTCACTAACCCTAGCTGGAGGCCCTTGTCACTGACGATGCTCTGCGTTTTGGTCCTAAGGAGTATGATATATACTCTCTCTCCTGGCTAAAACCCTAGCCGAGTTCCACTGTTCAAAAAGCCGCTCTCCTCTTCACACAAAGGAAGCTGCTCTCCGACGCCACTTCTAGGGTTTCTTCATTTACTGCTTCATCATCACTCATCCAAGGTCTTCTGGTGGTGGTCGATGAAGCTTCTGGTATTTGGGTGCTCGACTGCTGGTGGATCTAAAGGAGTTGTGTGGATCTCCGACTTCAAAGCTCCTCTCTGAAGTCATCGTCGTCTTGGAAAGGGAGTTCCTCTTCTTTTCTTCTTTATAGGGTTCTAGTTTAGTGTTCTCTGCAGATTGTAAGCTTGCTTGTGTTTGTATGCCTCTTGACATTGCCCCTGGATGTAACTCCTTATTCATATTTAGTGGATTTAGGGCCCGACTCTCGAGGCCCCGCAGATGTAGGTGAAATACCCGAACTGCGTAAACAATTGCTTGTGTCTTACTTTCTGTTTCTCGCTTTACTTGTTTCGGATCCTTCGATTATTGCTCGTTGATGATACTCTGAAGTCGTTCCTTATATTCCGCATATCCTTTCCTCGTGTGATTGGATTTAACAATTGGTATCAGAGCACTGGTTGCTCAGGGTGTCTTCTCTGAGTGATAATCTGTGTTTCTCCTTAAGTTTTCTCAGATCGTGTGAACTACAAGTTCTTAGATCTGTAACTAAGGATCTTTGGGCAAGTGGGTTACTCCTACCTTGCTCTTCTGCTGTGTTTTCTCTTGCTGTTTTTTCTTTTATAGATCTGGTTGTCGTATCTTGTTATCTTTACATTATGTCTGAGTCTTCTGTTCGAATTAAATCCTATGATGGATGTTCTGACTTTGCTATGTGGCAGGTAAAAATGAAGGCCATCCTCATCAAGGAGAAATGTTGGTCAGCTGTGACTGAAAAGTATCCTGACAAGCTTGAGAAAGCTGACAGAGAGGAAATGGACCAAATAGCTCATAGTGAGATCATGATTCGACTCACAGATGAGGTTGCTAGACAAGTGCTTACTAAGACAACCTCCAAAAGTCTTTGGGAGGCTCTGGAAGCTACTTTTTTGGTAAAATCTCTCCCTAGCCGCATAAATTTGCTCTGTCGTCTGTTTAACTTCAAAATGGATGCTCACATGTCTTTGAATGACAATCTTGATAAGTTTCTGACTATGATACAAGACCTTGAACGTTGTGGTGATAAAATAACTGAATTGCATCAAGCTGATTTGATTCTGAATTCTCTGCCTGCTCAATTTGACACTTTCAAAGATGTTATTCAGTTTAGTAGGGAGGATTTGGATAAATAAGGTCATAGAAGCTATCATGCAGAAAAATGATGTCATGAAAGTCTGTAAGACAAAGCAAGAAGTTAAAAGTGAAGCTTTGATGGCTAGAGCTAAGTTTAGAAATCAGAAGAAAAATCAGAATAAGAACAAGAAGAATGACAACTCTGACAGCATGAAAACTGAATCTTCTGATAAAACTTCATCTGATAAGAGCTCCCTTAAATGCAAATATTGTTCCAAAGATGGTCATCTAGAAAAAGATTGCTATAAAAGGAAGAAAGATGAAGCTAGGAAGAACAAAGATGTTTCTGCTATTCTTGAATCTCAGCCTAATAATTCTCATGAACTGCTTTGTGTTGCATCTGATATGTCTGCTTCTGATGTTTGGATTATTGACTCTGGCTGCACTATTCATGCTACACCCAATAAGCATTTTTTCTCTGATATTAAACTGTTTAATGAGGGAACTGTGATGCTTGGGGATCATTCAGTGCTGGATATTAAGGGGATAGGGTCTGTTCCTATTAGGATGCATGATGGTAAAGTGAGAATTATTCAAAATGTTAGATGGGTGCATGAGTTAAGGAGAAATCTTCTCTCTGAAAGTGTGTTTGATGATCTAAACTGTGACATCAATGTTAAGAAAGGCATGAAAACTGTTTCTAGAAATGGAAGGGTTCTGATTAAAGGGATAAAGAAAAAAGGCCTCTATCATGTTATAACTGAATCTGATCAGTCTCAATCTGCTTACTTGTCTGAGAAAAAGAAACCTAAGCTCATGAATCTTGCTCAAACTTTGCTCTGGCATAACAGGCTTGGCCATGTTGGCAATAAGGGCTTATTTGAGTTATATAAACATGGAGTTTTTGATTCTAAGCCTGCTCATATTGATTTCTGTGAAAATTGCATTATGGGAAAGCATACTAAACTGGCTTTTAAATCTTTTGCTTATTCTGCTAATCTCCCTCTTGAGTATGTACATGCAGACCTCTGGGGTCCAGCACAGGTGGATACTATAGGTGGGAAAAGGTACTTCCTATCTCTTGTAGACCATTATAGTAGAAAGGTCTGGATTTACTTGCAGAGGACAAAGAATGAAGCTTTTGATCACTTTAAAAGCTGGAAGGTAAAGGTAGAAACAGAATCTGGTCATGTGCTTAAATGTTTCAGGACAGACAATGGTCTGGAGTTCTGTAATGCAGAGTTTGACTCCTACTGTAAGCAGCATGGTGTTAAGAGGCACCTCACTATCCCTGGAACTCCCCAACAGAACGGTATAGCAGAAAGAATGAACAGGACACTGCTCAACAAGGCTAGATGCATGTTGATCAGTGCTGGCATGAAGCATTCCCTATGGGGAAAAGCTATTACTACTGCTGCCTACTTGACTAATAGAACTCCCTCATCAGCTATAGATTTTGTAACACCCCAGGAGAAATGGACAGGTAAACCAACAAACCTTGCCTTCCTGAAACCCTTTGGATGTCTAGCCTATAGCCACAAATCTGATGGCAAGCTCAACCCGAGAGCCCAGAAATGTGTGCTATTGGGCTTCCCAGAGGGTGTTAAGGGGTAAAAACTGTTGGTTATCCAGCCTGGGGGGTACAAAGTCATAGTTAGTAGGGATGTTATATTTAAGGAAGATGTCTTTTATTTTAGAGAATTGCAAACCACTTCCCTTGACACTAACCTGCAGGCACCTGAGTCAGATAGCAGTACAACTCATTTCTATATGCCATCAGATCATGATGACAATGACTCTGAGTTTGACAATGGTCACTCTCCCAGCAGCAACTTGTTACCAAATGAAGGAGATCAACCCGAAGAAGTACAACAAGGACTGGATAACAATCAGGGAGTTTCCTCTTCCTCTCAATCCCCTGCTCCCTCTGTTGACATTTCATCTTCTTCTTATATCTCTTCTTCTCATGCTTCTGTTTCTGACATGAATGATATTGATGTGTCTTCTTCTTCTATCCCTGAAGTTCCTGACCTTACTCATTATCAACTCACTAGGGATAGATCTCCTAGGGTTAAGAAACCAAACAAAAAGTATGAGAGTAACATTGTTGACTTTGTTGTGCTTGTTTCTGAAGCTGTGAAATCTTTTGTTCCTGATTTATATGAACAAGCTATAAAATGTCATCATGCTCATGAATGGAAACTTGCAATGCAAGAAGAAATTGAATCCATGCATCTTAATAACACCTGGTCTCTTGTCAAAAAACCTGATAGGGCTAGGACTATTGATTGCAGATGGATATTTAAATTAAAAGACAACTCTATTCCTAGGGAACCTCCTAGGTATAAAGCTAGACTTGTTGCAAAAGGCTTTACCCAAAAATTTGGTGAAGATTATCATGATATCTTTGCTCCTGTGGTAAAGTACAAAACCATGAGACTCTTGCTTGCCATGACTGCAGTTTATGACTATGAATTAGAACAAATGGATGTTAAAACTGCATTCTTACATGGTGACTTGCATGAAACTATCTACATGAGACAACCTAAAGGCTTTATTGATCGTGCTAATCCTGATCTTGTTTGTAAACTGCACAAATCCATCTATGGTCTAAAACAATCCCCTAGGCAGTGGGACAAGAAATTTGATTCATGCATGAAATGCCTTGGTTTCTGTAGAAGTGATTTTGATCCTTGCTTATATTTCAAAGATGTCAAAACTGATGATCCTCTCTTTGTGCTCCTTTATGTAGATGATCTTCTTCTTATCTCCAAGACAATCTTAAAGATTGACAAGCTGAAAACCAACCTGAAGAAGAACTTTGATATGAAGGACCTTGGATCTGCTCAAAAGATCTTAGGCATTAGCATCACTCGAGATAGAGCCAAGAGACTTATCTGGCTGTCACAAACAGATTACCTTTTAAAGGTGCTGGAAAGGTTCAATATGAAGGGGGTAACACCAAATGCTATTCCACTTGGAGCTCACCTTGATCTTTCTAAGCTCAAATCTCCTATGTCAGCCTCTGAAGAAGCAAAAATGAAAGGGATCCCTTATGATGCAGCAGTGGGATCCATCATGTTTGCAATGATATGCTCAAGGCCAGATCTCTCCTTTGCTATGAGTGCTCTTAGCAGGCACATGTCTAACCCTGCTGAGAGGCATTGGGTAGCCATGAAGTATCTTTTGAAATATATTGCAGGGTCTTTAAATCTTGGTCTCATGTACTCTAAACACGATTCTAGCTGTGGACTGTCTGGATTTGTTGATGCAGATTATGCAGGGAACAAGGACAATAGGAAGTCTACTACTTCCTATGTCTTCACTTGGGCTGGAAACTGCATATCTTGGAAATCACAACAGCAACCAATAGTGGCTTTATCTTCAACCGAAGCTGAATACATAGCTGCCACTGAAGCTTGCAAGGAACCTATATGGTTACAGGGAATTTTGAGGGAAATTCAAAGGAAGAACTATAAGACTGTCTTGAACATTGACAGCCAAAGTGCTATCTATCTCTGTAAAGATCCCATGTACCATGAGCGCACCAAACACATTGACGTTCGTTTCCACTTCATCAGGAAGAAGGTGGAGAAGAAGGTCATCCTCATAAAGAAGGTTGCTGGGGACTTGAACCCAGCTGACTTTGGCACCAAAATTGTCTCTGCTAACAAGTTTTTGTTTTGCAGAGACTATCTTCATATCAAAGATATGACTTAAGCCCTTAAATGGGCTAGGGTCGAGGACGGACCCAGAGACTCTAAATCCTGCTAAATTGTTTGCATGTTATTCATTGTAAACTTAGGAAATTACAGGGGGCAATTGTAGATGGTGTACTTTCATAAGTTTCAACAGCTTGTACAATTTTGCTGAACACTTTGGGTTATAAGTGTGATGGGCTAAATAGGAAACCAAGATCAGCTGGTCTTTATGGTTTGGGCTTTGATCCAAACCTAAAGGGCCCTATCTTGAGTAAGCCTAAAGCCCAATCTCACTAACCCTAGCTGGAGGCCCTTGTCACTGACGATGCTCTGCGTTTTGGTCCTAAGGAGTATGATATATACTCTCTTCTGGCTAAAACCCTAGCCGAGTTCCACTGTTCAAAAAGCCGCTCTCCTCTTCACACAAAGGAAGCTGCTCTCCGACGCCACTTCTAGGGTTTCTTCATTTACTGCTTCATCATCACTCATCCAAGGTCTTCTGGTGGTGGTCGATGAAGCTTCTGGTATTTGGGTGCTCGACTGCTGGTGGATCTAAAGGAGTTGTGTGGATCTCCGACTTCAAAGCTCCTCTCTGAAGTCATCGTCGTCTTGGAAAGGGAGTTCCTCTTCTTTTCTTCTTTATAGGGTTCTAGTTTAGTGTTCTCTGCAGATTGTAAGCTTGCTTGTGTTTGTATGCCTCTTGACATTGCCCCTGGATGTAACTCCTTATTCATATTTAGTGGATTTAGGGCCTGACTCTCGAGGCCCCGCAGATGTAGGTGAAATACCCGAACTGCGTAAACAATTGCTTGTGTCTTACTTTATGTTTCTCGCTTTACTTGTTTCGGATCCTTCGATTATTACTCGTTGATGATACTCTGAAGTCGTTCCTTATATTCCGCATATCCTTTCCTCGTGCGATTGGATTTAACATTCTTGTCGAATTATACTAATTTCTAATCCTTTCGCTTTTCATAGGTTTCAATTCATCCAACCACGAATACCAATTACGATTTCATAAACTCAACATCTCGTCGTAGTTGTGCCATTTTTCATAGATGCCACTGAATCGCCATGAACATACCAAATGAGAGTTGTCTTAGCTTTAGGAGTTCTAAATCCAATCAGTCTACTCCTTTTTGTCCAAAGAAATGTGCAACCGAAAGTAATAATGCATCATCAATTAAGTACTTCTTTGTATTCAATAAAAGTTAATTGCAGGGGTATAAGCTACAATGGATAATGTGTCGGAAAAAGAAAGGAGAAACAAATACAGTAGCTACTAGTCCTTCAGATCACATCTATGGTCCAGTCCTTGAGATCATCCTGCGTGTGGATTGAAAATTTCATAGGCATTAGAAACAACCACAGCTCCCTGTGTGTATAAATAACATAAGTCCTCCGAAATACCACAGGAACATGAAAGATATTGCATAGCTAGAGGAAAAGTAAGGCCCTGCCTGCAGTCAGTATCTCAACCTTCGACAATGGAAACCTGAACGCTGAGGCCATTCAAATATATGATCTACAGCAATCGTGTATAAATGAAAGCAGCCCCTAAAACCTATTAACATACATTAATATACCCTACATTGCATTCTTGTATTCTGAAACTTAACAATTTCACATGTAAAGGCAGGAGTTAAAGTTACTTCAACCAAATTCTTGGGGTTCTTCTCTTCCTAGTGTTGCAATGCATTTACTTCTGCATCACTGATGCGATTTTGCTTCCTCATTTATTTGAAAGGGACATCTACTATGACTACTTTCTATAGCTGCTGCTCTCTTTGGAATTGGTGTATTATTTGATTGGAATTTGATTGCTCTCTGTGTCTCGTGTCTTGATTTCCCTGGATTGAGCTTGTTGATATCAGGAATTATGATACTTTTACTCAGATTAGTACGAGTGATTGTAATGCAAGAACTTGGTGATTGGAATCAGCTGGTTTTGTGATTGGGGAAAGGTCAAGCTTGATTGGTATCAACTTATGTAAGATCTAGCAGATTTTTGAAGTGGATAGATTGGGGAAAATATCTTTAGTTTTCTAGCTTCGGACTCAATCGGTCTCGCTTTAAACTTCCTAGAGACGGGGATATATACATAAGAGAGTTCCAACATGCTGTGAGAGCTGCTTAATATCTTTGGTTTCCTTTTCCATATAATAGTTGCACATTGCATTGGGAACATGGAACACAACTAAAGACATCATAGAAGCTTTTGAATTTCTGAAATCTACTTATCTAGAGGGGAACTAGAGTCTCAAAGGAGTGGAGTTGGATCTCAACTGCTAGTTTCTCTCTAACCCCACACCCCCTTTATTTTTCATTTTTATTTTATTTAATTTGGCTTTAATTTCTTGTGTCTTTGCCTTTGTCTCATCTTTTAACTCTTTGTATGCTCAAAGAAACATTAAAAACTATTTTTATATAGCTGACTTATAATTACTTAAAGGCTTTAATATATATTGTTCACTCTGATCTTTTCTGTCTATTTTGTAAGCATATATTTGCCCTGATGAAAATCACTAGCTGTGCTGCTAAACTACAATCATTTGGGTACATTGAAAACTATTTTGCTGCTTTGGTGCTCTGAATGCTTTGTATGCTGCTGTTTTGTCTAGAGTATGTTGCTTTGTCTAGAACCATATTCATTGATCTTCACAGCTCTACCTTCAGAACTAGAGCCATCATTTTGCATATCTTCCATTCCCTTCAAAATCAAGTAAATGAGAAGTGGAGAATGCCTCTAGATATTATATCAAATGTTCTTTCCTTCAAAAATATCATTCACTGAAAAGAAAAAAGATCAGTCCTAAACCACCCTAGATATGAGTTTGACACTGAAACAGGTGAATCCATGTCCACACTGACTGAATAACGGATTGACAGCAGCCTAACATACAGATCCAAGGTAATAGGTCCACTGCTAGCTAGTCCGAACTCCTCTTCTTCCATCCTTACGAGCTCCCCAAGAAAGGCCAAAGGGAGTTCAAACCGTTTCTCATCAGCTGTGTAGATGACAAAGTGGCCCTTCTCGGCTACTGGTGCTTTGTTGGAGCTGCTGCTTTTTTGCAAGGCAAGCCAGCAACCTATGTAGTTGCTGTTCTTGTTGGAGCTGCTGCTTCTGCTGCCTTTTCGGATAACAGAAATGGGAGAGGTGAATGTGTTGATTTTGAGAGAATAGAACGAGTTCTAGTGCTCTTATATCTTCTCTCTAAGATGGTAACAAAAGTAACACAACCTATGTAGTTGCTGTTCTTGGTTAAAAACCTTTTTATTTAATGTTCATTTTCCTGAAAATAATTTATCAATGTGTAGCACATCTTTGACACTGTGTTTTCTGCTTGCTTTTTTTATTTTTTGTTTTCCTGGAGGGCCCCAAATACAATTAGTCAAATACTGTATGCACCAAATCTGTCATGTTTTTTTCAAGGTTTATGCTCCTATTGATCTGGTTGTTACATATATAGCTCAGTGGGAAACTGAATATCTAAGGAATGCTTTCTTAAATTGCACTTCTGATATAGCAGCTTCTGAATATCTAATTACCGGATTCCTTGAACAATTTCAAGTCCTAGCTAGCAGCTTGTCAGAGTTCTTGCATAAGCCCTCTATTGATCCATGGAATGGATCCATAAGGCGGGTTTCGAATATACAAAATAATCAGCAACTTACATAAGATGGTCTTCGGAGTAAGTTGAATGCCACTCACAAGTCCTGGACCATTGCTTGAGACCATATAAAGCACATTGAGCTGTATATACAGCAGCTGCCGCGAGGAGCGATGGCTGGAACTTGAGCATCTCAATCTCAACCAGTGATAGCTCAATCAAGTAAAATGACAGCTTGTAGTGAACCTCAATCAGCCACTCGATTAGTATAGCTCTCATCTTCTCATTGATGTTTGTATTGTTGTAAACTATTGTATTGCAGCCTCCTTTTCACTGATGCATGCATTCCATAGAAGTACATGTCTTGCTGATGTGAAGAGATGTATGTGAATGTTTCTGCTCTCCTTTTCTCTTTTGCTCGGTAAATTGAGCTTGTATAATCACTGAATATACAGTGCTGCTGCAGAACATTTGTGATGCCTCCCTCTGCATTTTTTTCCATCTGCTAAATGGTGGGTGATTCACTTGTTAGATATTATCTATTTATAATGTATGATTTTGGCTCAAAATTGAAAAAACGAACATAACAAGAAAAAACGAGCATAACAAGCAAAAACGAGCAAACGAGCTCAAATTCGAGCTCGAGCTCGAGCTTGTCTAATTACTCGCAAGCCGAATATGATCAGAAAACCAAGCTTGTTAGAAAAAATCACCCCTATTGACAATGTATGATTTTGGCTTTATAGCCCGGGCTTGTTGCTAGGGTATAAAGTCAAGTAATTTTTCTCTTTTATAAAGGAACTTTATAGCCCGGACCAAATATGACCGGACTCTAAAGTCACACATCAAATAAAATAGATCAATTTTGATAATTTGACAATTTAATCTCCAAAAAGCTTGGATAATCAAAGGCATGCCAAGCAAGATGTTCAATTTTAAGCTAGATTATAATTTTGAGCTAGATTACAATTTTCATCTAGATTATAATCTTAAGCTAGATTAAAAAATGTGCATGCCAAACATGCCTTAGCTCCCAGTAATGTATCTCCATGTGGATATTTGGTTACTTATGTAGTTACTAACTAAACTGGCAGTCAGCCAGAAGCTAACTGGATTTTAGAGTTCATTTAAAATTTGAATACAAATATTTCAACAGAACAGTTCAAGAATGGAACAAGCAAAGAGATCTGGCCCTCCCTATTTCCCATTGCAATAAATCAGGTCTCGTTCCAATGCACACCGCAAAGCATCATTATAGAGCACTTGAATCACAGTCACAGCTTGGCCAAAAAATGGCAACAACAAGGTAATGTCTACTAACCTTGGGGATAGATTCTCCCGTGCGTATTTGTGCATTGGGACAGGCAAGTTTAGACTCAAAGGGTGTTAGAGGTCTCACTTCCTCGGATCTCATCCCACTCCTCATGAGAGAGCATTCCTTATCTTGCGCTCAATCAACTCCTGAGATATCGAATCATCGTACTGCCAACCATATCTTAGATTAGTAGCAGCCAATAATCATCAGAACACACATCGAATTCATTGGTTTAAGAAAATGAGGATCAAAGACCTCCTTTTTCTTAGGGTCCTTTGTTTTCTTCAACCTCCCCAATTCAGCAAGTTTTCTCTTCAGTGCTTCGCTAGGCCTATGGTGAGATGCAGATTGAAGGCCTCTGCTCAAGAGGGATAATGCTTGGAGAGCGTACATAGCAAACTAAAGAGGGTAAGAAAATGAATTTAATATCAAACTCAAGCATACAAAAAACCTAAGAATGAATGACTGATAAGGAAGGAGGAATTTCAATTGAAAGGAAATGGAAGTAGCAGGAGAATATACCAATTTCAATGGAATCTTGAGTCTCTTTGATTTTTTACTTTCAACTATAGTATAACCGAGATGAAATACTGTCCCTGACTCAACTGTCCTTTCCTTGTAGGTAGCATTTTGCTGTGTTCTTTTACTGGCTGTTCATTTTTTCTATGGTTCCACTGTTTTCCTTTCTTGGGTTTGCGTTGGTTACTTGGTTAAGCGCGCATTAGGCCCCTATTCACTTCATATGTTGGTGGTTCTGCGATAAATACTGTTTTATCAGTTGCTCTGTGATATGTGAAATTCATCCTACCATTTAATCTCAATGTGCAGTCCAACAATGGCAACACCATTTGCTCTACATCAACAACAACTCGTCATATGCTTGTGCAACAGCAGGCCCTTCTCATGGCTGCAGCAGCTCAATCCAATGGAGCCTAAAGCCCCGATCAACTTGCCACAACCAGCTTGTTAATCACACAAGAAAGTTAGACTAGCATAGAAATGGGTATTTTTCCATGGATACGATCTTAGTATCTGAAACACAATAGGTCCTATCTTGACTATAGATCCAAAATATCCTTTCTTGAGCTAAAGCGAGTCTTATCCAAACGCAGAAAGTATTATAAGCAATGGCTGAAACTGCATATTCATGAATTCAAATCCTTAAGAAACTAATTCTTGTTTTTTTTTTTTTTTTTTTTTGCAGCTTTTATAATATGCCTCAAACTTTGCCTGTCAATGGCAGAACATTATTGGAAACTACAAGGAACCCAGCCCTGCGGTTCTTCTTCTTCAGCCACCTCAATTACCCCAACACAATCAGTGAAAGATTATATCTTTTTCAGTTAATAAGGATATATCTTATTTTGTTACCATCATCTTGTATTTTTGCTCATAAGAATCAATTTATGTATCATTACAGATTACAGTACATTGTTAGTGGTTGGAATTATCCCTCCCAATTCCCATTCATTTTTGTCAAAATTGCCATCTACTGTTTAATCCATTTTGATTTTGCTGCTGGTTGGACCTTTTTTATGCCAGAAATCAGATTTGATGGCCACCAATAAATATACAGCAAACTTGATATCTGCTCAGCCCCTGTTTCGAATTCAACGCAGACAAAATGTGAAGTATAACAGTGTGGACAATCCAATACCCAGGCTAGAGAAATAAAGGCACTGACACAAAGTACTGAGAACTAACAAACCAAAAACAAGTACTTAGTTAGGCATATGCAAACCATTTCAAATGGAACTACTCAAACCACTTCGGGTTGAAATAACGAGACTTCTCTTTGAAGGTCATGACATTCCATTTTTTTATTGCATCATCCTGTATCTTCATTTCTTCCTTCATTATCTTCTTTTCTTCAGGCTTTTCTTTACCCTTCCAAAATTCAGTGGACATCCTACACCTGTAATTAAATTAAAACGGAATCATAATCTGAGAATTAAAGACTCAGAAGAAGAAAAAAAACCTGAATTATACTCCTAATTTTAACTTACGTGAAAGAGAATAATCCCGCTTCATCCACATCCTCAAGCATTGATTTCTCATATTTGTTGTCGGTTAAATTCAAATACAAATCCAAATCCTCCCCTGATTTCCATTTGCTACACAGAAAAAGACAAAGTTAGAGATGTGAACCAGAACAGATCAGATCGATCTGAATGAAATTTGTGTACCTGGACACCCGTTTCTGAGCCTCCTTTCTCTGGATCTGTTTAACATAATACTCTCTCTGCTGAAAAGGAAGAACAGTTGAGATCCGAGACTCGGCTACCGATTCAGATCAATTGAGGCAAAATTACCTACCGATTCAGAATAGGATATCCACTCCCATCGTCCTCGTTCTTCGAATTTCTTAAATTCCTCTGGTGGCTCAAAAGGATAACACTGAAAGGGGAAAACGAAATGAAGAACAGCAAATTTGAAGAAAAGAAGAAACGACGTCGATGGCTGGTAAGTTACCATTTGCTGGCGTGTATTCGAATCTGGATACGTGCGCTTAAACAAGGCTGTTTTCCTGAAATTAAAATAAAAAAGAAATCAAGAGTGATCGAGTAGAAGATGATCTCATGATCCAAGTAAAAAGTAACTTACAAGAACTCCTGGAATGCTTTCTCCATTGATTTCTCTGCATCGGTTGATTCAGTTTCCTTTGATGCGGTTGATCCAGTTTTCTTTGCTGCAGACATTGATCTCGTTACCACCATGGTGAAATCCTGCAAACAATGGAGGGTGAGAGAATCGGTGGGTTCAAAATTCAAATATACCGGTTAGGGCTTCGAAGGGAACGGAGAGCGAGAGAGCGCGAATCGCAAATTTAAAGCGTTTTTTTGTTGTCCTCCATCCTAAACTCATCCCAGGCCGACCCGGCCCATTTAGAGCATCTCCAACAGTTTCCCCATTTTAGGGATTTTGGAGTTTTTGGGGAATTTTAAGGGATTTTTTGGTCCAACAGATTCCCCATCCAATTCTCCAAAATGGAGAAGCAGCAGGAAAAATGGAGAGGATTCCCTAAATCTGCAGCATTCTCCAAACTAAACAATTCTCCAAATCTTCGAAATGGGGAAGCTGTTGGATTTAAAGCGAAAATAATTTGGAGAATATGTATTTTGTTTCCCCATTTTGGGAAAATTTTAGGGAAGCTGTTGGAGATGGTCTTACAACACTTATCTATATCTCTCTCTCCTCCGATTGATTCCCTGATTCCACCCTTAGCCACTCCCAGATTTCAAACCGGCGCCAAAAACCACCTCACCGATTCCACCGACGAAGCGAGATGCGAGCATCACTGCAGCACTGAATTAGGGCTGATTTCGACGGAAAGTTCTTCCACCAACTACTTTTTCTGGGATTTCACTCCATCAGGAAGAAGCGGAGGAGAGGAGATGAGTTGCGTGTGCCAAATCAGCGGTTCTTCAATTCATCTGCTCGGATTCAACTCCTCATTCCTACCTAATCGCCTCCTCACAAGCTCTACGAATGGTGAATTCACTCTCTTCGTTTCTCAGTTTCCGTATGTTCAAAGTATTTCTTCGTAAAGCTTATTCAAATTCCCTGTACCGGAACATTTGTAATCCCTATCATGCTGATTTTCTTGTCTGTTATGGTGATTCATTCGTCCGCTTTGATTTCTTGCTCATGCGGTTTCCAATCCGAAGGGCGAGGCTTTGTGCGGCCTATCAGAAGCTTCAAGGAAGCGAAAGACGTTGGCCAGAACACAGTCCTCTTGCCCGAGCTGGATCAGAAGAAGAACAAGCTTGTGATCAACTCATTGATTCATACAATAGCAGGTACTGTGCAATTGAATTGATTTTGATGCTTGGTTAGAGTTTAGATTTTCTCAAATCCAGTCAATTGATTCACCATGTGCAACTGTATAGATAACAGTGCAACTTTGCTTATGAGTACCTTTCATCCTTATTTCAGCGGCCAACATTGTTGGATTTGACTTGGCAAAGGCTGCAGTGGATGTGGTAAGAGCTTTCTTGTGGTTCAACTTATTTCTGCTTCTAGGAAGATGATCCAGTTTCATAATTCAACCTAAATCGTAGGTTTATGCACTGATTAGTAAGTAGTCCATGGAATTGTAAATATTCTCTCAAGTCAGGATGGGCCTACACCACTTTATACATTGGCCGACGGTGGCCTTGGGGATTGGTTTGGAGGCCTTGTATACTGAGCTGGACAACAGGCCAATGAAGCGGTTCAAGACCAGCTATCGGCTCTCAGTTTCACAAGGTTGTTTGGACTACCTGTGAGCCAGTTATGTTGTTTTGTAGAGATACTATCGTGTTTCTCTAATTAGTGTGTCACAGTGATTTCCTTGTTCCAGTTTGGCTGTTATTTTTGGGGCAGGGTTAGTGACCAGTCTTTCACCCTGCACATTGAGTGTTTTGCCACTGACACTTGGTTACATTGGTCAGTTTTCTTGATTCTGATTTTCACCTTACAAATTTACAATATACCTCCTTCATGAGTCTATCACTTATTCAATCTGCATATGTAATTAATTAGTAGATTCATGCAGGGGCTTTTGGTTCTGGCAAAAGTCGAACAGAGGTGATAGTTTTTCCATTTTCTTTTGGCATTCATTTCTTGAAAAATATTCTGAACTGTTTTATTGATCACATGAACTGAGGGCAATGGATTGAGCTGGAATCCGGATGATGAACTTTAACAAAAAATAATAATTTGCTTGTCATAAAGTTTGTACAGAACAGTATATTAATGCAACATACCTTATCAGATTTAATTTATTGTCCATGAGATGTGGTTTGGCCGTATGGGAAGCATAGTAGTGTGCCTGTATTCTATTTTTTAAGTTGCAAGTTATGTTGCCTTCTTAAGCAGCATCAACACTTCATATTTTTATTGGTTTTTATGTATATTTCTGTGGCCTTATGTATCACCTGCTATCCTGTTTTGTAAATAGATCGTTGGTGACTCCATTGCATTTGCTTTGGGTTTGGCCACAACGCTTGCAGTCCTGGTATTGCAGCTTCATTTGCTGGAAAAGCTTATGTGCAGGTTGGGCAAGGGCTGCCTATAGCTGCTTCAGGTCTGGCTGTTATCATGGGTCTCAATCTTTTGGAGGTAAATAGATGACCGATTTCCTATGCCGGTCCATCTGTGGTGAAGCTTCCTTATTTGTGCGTACGATTCCTTCTGTCTTACTTCAACACTACCTTTGTTCTCTTCCAGATAATTGAATTGCAGCTCCCATCATTTTTCGACAGCTTTGATCCCCGTGCAGCTGCTGCAAATTTCCCTTCAAGTAACGACTTAGCACTTTTACATTTGTAGATTATGATCCGGCTAGCCTTGTAAGTTGCAATTTGCACCTTGTTAATGTTTAAGGGTCCAAAATTCAGGTGTACAAGCGTATTTAGCTGGACTCACCTTTGCATTAGCCGCTTCACCTTGCAGCACGCCTGTTTTAGCTACTTTGCTCGGCTATATAGCCTCAACTAAGGTAAACGAAACCCTTATTTTATGACTATAATTGGTTTATAATTGGTGCTCTCATGAAGCTTCTGTTAAAATTGATAGCATCCATAGCATATAGGTTTATGGTTTGTTGACACATACGTAGTAATGATCTAATGAGAGCTTATCCATTCATGTTCATCCTGAGAGTATTTCTGTCATTGGAGTTACTAAAGAGGTGAAGCATCATTTTCAGGATCCAATAGTTGGGGGCAGTTTATTGCTGACATAAACGACAGGCTATGTTGCTCCTCTTCTTGTAGCCGCTTCCTTTGCAGGTGCATTGCAGGTATAATCCGCAATTCCCTCTTCGCTAGTTTCGTCGTTGGTAATATACTCTTGATTATCTAATTTTGTCTAATAACATCTACTGACCTTTCCAGAGATCATCTCGTTCTTATTACATTATGTTCACCTAACCAACATTCAACCTGTACTTTTGTCCAGAGTCTTGTTTCCATTCGCAAGTTTTCAGCATGGATCAACCCGACAAGGTACCCTCTTATCCGAGATTGTTTTTCCTAGTTATACTTTTCGGGTGTGCGTCATGTGAGTCATTGATATGTGAATCTGGTTATGCAGTGGGACACTTCTCTTGGGTGGAGGTCTATACACTCTTTTGGACAGACTCTTCCCAGCATCTTCAATGTCCATGTAGTAGCTCAAAGGGAATAAGGAAAGTGCCACAGATTGACAGCAATGGCGACGTTCATAAGCAAAGATCATTGAAAACATTGAGCACAAGGTGTTGCTTGATCTCGATATGGGGTAGAAATGGAATAGTTGAAAAAATATGCTATTTTGGGGGTTGGGGGGGGGATATGATTTTTAAATGGAATACAAACCTTTATAGTTTAGTTACCACAGTGGCCTTAAAAACTATAGAAACATTGTCACCTAAGTATGGAGATCAAATTTTGATGGATCACACCACACATGTTCCAACGGGTTAAGAAAAACTCAACTTCTAAAAAGGTTAATCAAATATTGAAATAAGAGAATGTTTGGGAATATATTTAGACAACTGAAAGAGTCATTCGACTGGTCAAGAAAACCCAACTTCTAAAAAGGTTAACCAAATATTGGAATAAGAGAACGTTTGAGAATATATTTAGACAATTGAAAGAGATCGAGTATTTAGACAATCGAAAGAGATTAAGGAAAAATTAACATAACTATAGATACACAAAAAGGAAAAAATAATACAATATCACAAGATGTATTGGAGCCAAATAGCTAAAACAAATCATCTTTGACTGTGAGATACAAACTTGGGAATATCACCATAACGTCGCCTTGAAACGACGAAGCAAGAAACTGATAAGAGAAATCACAACTCAAATAGGAACAAAATAACATGTGAAGAAAAATTGGGAAAGAAATCAATGTAGAATTTTTAAGAAGATTTAAGAATGGACAGACTAACAATCGCTTGCTAAGAGAGTATCTAAACTTGATCGGACTAGAAATCACAATCGAGAACAATGAATTCCTTACAAAAACTGTCACAAATCAAGAGATAAAAAAAATGTCATTTTCTCTATTGGAAAGGACAAATCACCTAGTCCAGATGGTATGACAATAGAGTTCTATCAGAAGTTTTGGGATGTTGTTGGGCTTTCGGTGACGAAAGCGATAAAAGGATTCTTTAGATCCAGAAGAATATTACAACAAATAAACCAAACTTTTATCACACTTATCCCAAAATGTGACAATCCAAACTCAACAAATCAATATAGACCGATAAGTCGGGGCTCAACAACATACAAGGCAATAGCAAAGATAATAGCGGAAAGAATGAAAAAGATACTAAGAAAAATCATTCATCCACTCCAAGGAGCCTTCGTAGCAAATCGAGCAATACAAGATAATGTGTTAAACGCAAATGAAATCTTCCATTCCGTTAGATCAAGAAAAGGAAAAGAATGATGGATATCAATGAAACTAGATATGAAAAAAGTCAATGATAGGGTGGATTAGGATTTCTTGTTTGCAGTTTTGGAGAAATTTGGTTTTTGTTAGAAATTATGTGAATGGATCAAAGAATGTTTAAAAACTGTTTCTTTCTTAGTTTTGGTAGATGATGAACCAATTGAGACTTTCAAACCTGAAAAAGCACCAAAGCAAGACGCCCCGATATCTCCATATCTTTTTTTTTCCATTGGTGTGGAGGTATTGGCAAGAAAATTACAACAAAAATGTGATGAAGTAAGGAACCCAATTGGGTTTTAAGTTACTGAAAATGGAACGCGAATCCCCCGATATGTCACTTGCAGATGGCATTGGTCAACTGAGGGAGTACTTATTAGTAATAGATATTACACTTGTTTTTACAAATGTAATATCTTAAAAAGTTAATATCTTAAAAAGTCTTAGATTGGACTATACGATGATTATGATATTTCATAAGATGATCTTAATATCTTATGGCAAGTTTAAATAAGTGAATAGTGAGTTTCATAAAAAAAAAATACCATCAAATTAATCCGGTAAAAGGGAAAAAATGGAGGAAAAAAATGGGATAAAAAAAAGAAAAAAAGAAAGAAGTAAAAGTAATTTTCGCACATGTGGCGCGTAAAGTGAAAGTTTTAGTCTCCCGCCAAAAGTTTAATCCCGGGTTTATTTATTTATTCATTTATATCGTTCTTCGTGTTGAGTGGGAGTAAAAATCTGGAATTGCAATTTCACTAAAACAGGAAAATAGGCGCTGAGTGCTGTTCTTGAATGCTTTTCGATTCCAATGGCGAATCCGCCCAGAAGTCGCAAAAGAGTGTTCGCCGATCTTCGTCGAGCTCCCGATGGCAGCGCTTTCCAGAAATGGTACTCTATTAGTTTCTTCTTTTTGATTGTTTGGGTAATTTTGTGCTTTTGGTCGATTAGGGTTTGTTTATTTGTCGATTTTCAATTTTCATGATCCGAGTGGTTTTAATTTGGCCGCAGCGGTAGCTGTGGGGTTTCAGTGGCGGTTGCTTTGGCTGACATGCATTTTTGTGAAGTGAAGATTAAGAAACCCAAACCCCAATTTCAGGAGACTCAAATCTGCAAAGTAGACGAATTAGAACAGCCCAGATCAGCTTTTCTCTTCTTCATGTATGATTCCTTTAACTGGCATTTGGAATTTCTTCACCTATTTACTCACTTAGATGCATATATGTGTTGCTGATGCCTGATAGTCCTCTGATTTTCATCAATGTCACATTGTTATAAAGTCTATGTGTGAAGTAAATTTCATGACCAATGATCTTTGTATCCTCAAATCCTGAATCATATAAGATTGTTGATAAAGGAGTTTGTGCTTCTAGATTTGGTTAACAGTTTTCATAATTTTGTTTATGGTATCTTTGTAGGGAGAAATTTGCAAAGACATGTGAGGGTGAAAATGCTGTGGACATTAATAGAAGAGCTTGCATAGTTTGGAAGAACATGTCTTGGGAGGTACTAATTAGGCTTATAAATTTTCAAGATTTAGTTTTAGCGAGTAAATAACATATTTGATTGATGGCTCTTTCCTCAGGAACAAGCGCCATACATTCTTCGAGAAACTATGGTAGATAATGCTTACACCAAAGCCTTGCTTGAAGAAAGCAAGGAAATACCACAGGTGGGTTGCTTTGCTTCTTACTTGAATGCTTGATACTTGCATTGTCTGGGTTTAAGACTCCTAAACGAGGATGTTGCTAGTTTGTAGTCGATGATGTCTTCCGTCTTCGTATTACATACTTTGATGATGGCTTTTGGTGTTGTTAAACTGTCATTGCCCGGAACCAGTAGTGAATTAAGTGTGTGGTGCAAATATTGCCGTGAAAAAGAGGGCATTTTTTAAGTGCCTTCTAAGCTTGGGTATCAAAAGTGCTCTAAAACTATTAAGTCTATAATCCACCAACAGCTCATGCTGACGGTGTTTGTTGGGTTTTTAGAAGGTTTTGTATTGATGTTTTTGTATGTGTAGTCTGCATACGTTTGAGTATTGACACACTCACGTTTCCCCTTCTTCTCCCATCCCTAGACCTCTGGCTTTTGTTTATATAAGCAAAGTGGATGCATTCAGTTAATTCCTTTCTGAGTTTCACTTGATGTTGCTGGTTGCAGGCTGATGATGAAGCAGACTCAAAGGATTGCTTTAAGGTATTAATCGCGTTTTTACTATCAACACAATCACAAATGCATATGTATTTATATACTAACTTATACCCAACATCTCATTCACTGTCTTTCCTTGCAGCGACGTAAGCTTCATGTACGGTAGTATTCCAGCCTATCTCAAAGATTGATGCCTATGATATCTATCCAGACCCTTAACACCTCCCTTTCTTTCAAAATTGTTCGAGAAACAAGCATGCGTATCATCATTACCCCCTGGCTTCTTCGCCTTAACTGCGGAAGTTGTTCCTGCCGGTGTTCAGATCTGATCCACCAACCAATGTTTGACATGAAACAGGAGAGCCTCATTTTCATCCTGATGATTCGTGTGGGCTGTAAATTTTGTTCCATATTTTTCGGGTTAGTAGGAAACCTCATTTTTTGGCGCTGTTGTATATAGTTTATGCCACTGGTGCTGTTTATGACTCTGGAGCTGTAGGGCTTTGCCACTTGAGCTGAGCATTTTGGGTGTTGAAGCTTCCAGAAGTAATCTGAGTTTTTACTACTGTAGAATGTATTATTGGTTGATGATGGATCAGTTGGTTGAGATAACCTTTCAATTGTTTCTTTTTTTGGTTCAGTTTTTGCTCTAAGCAACTTTAAAATGCTTGATGTTAAGCTTTGCTAGGAGTTCTACCATTGTAGGAACATATTTTCTTTATTTCTAATGGTTGCTAAAACAAGTACAAAACAATCCATGCATTATAAAAGCAATTGCTAGCTAACTGTGTTGGGATAGTTCAAGTTTCCAGTCAAAACTTCCGGGTCAATCGGATTCGTTTACAGTCGGATACGAGATTAGACATGTGTTTAAAGTGTGTATTGGACCCTTTGAATTAACCACATTCATAAAACCATTCGGCTAAACAATTCCTCAAGGGGTTAACCAAACATTTCACTGATTGAACAAAGAAAGAAGAGTAGATATTAGATAAATGTAAGTCCACATTAGCAAAAAAGGAAGTTAATACAACACAATTAGCTCTTAATCCACAGTAAGATTATCAAAGCACCCAACAAAATTATACTTGAACAGCAATCTATGGACACTTTCAGTGAGATGATCACAATATTTTTTTACTTGAGCCTGTCTTTTCTTAGCCTCTCTAGTTCCTTCACCATTTGCCAGTGTTCCAGTGATAAGCTAGTCTCACCAAAGCTATTCGACATCAGGCGGCCAATTGTCAGCAACCTGAAAGGTAAAAAACTCGTAGCTCAGTTGCTAGTATAGGGATTTAGGAGCTATTCAAATAATTCGGTTAACTGGGTTTTTGAATGGACCTGCTAAGATCTTCAGTTGCCAAGCTACGGTCAGCCTGCCTTGCTGCGACTAGATCTTCTTCGATCACCTGCATTACGAATTCATCAGTAACCGTCACAGCATCCTATGAGCAATGGTTATTGCAACTGATATGGCATGGTATTGGTACCTTTTGCATCTCGGGGCTCAGAGAATGTGGGAGCGATCTAAGGGTTGCTAAGTACCACCTCCAGGCTTGTAATGTTTCAGTGTCCACGGCTTCCATTGAGTTTGCGGAAGAAGGCTGGAACGGGATGACTACATCAGCTGGCAAAATATTTGACTTCCCTTCCGAGAGAACAAGCATCTGAACGTCCGCTGACATCTCCATTTTATAATATTCGAAATCATATTCAACCTGGTACAGAGAAATGAAGAGTTGAAACTCTGCACTAGTTTTCAATTTGAAAGATGTTCAAATGGAAATGTTAAAACTCAGGAGAACATCGAAAATTGCAGTGAAATTGTTAATAATTACCTGCTGCACCTCAATGAATTTCTTTAACAATCTTACATTCTCAACTCCTTTAGGATTGAGGGTTCCTGGTTGCAACTTGGTTTCATCAAATGTCAAATGGGATCCATCGGCCACTTGAAGCACACCACATACCAATCTACAATTTAAACATGTTAGGTTGTTAGAGACTACCAAAACATGTTAGGTTGTTAGAGACTACCAAAACATGTTAGGTTGTTAGAGACTACCAAAACATGTTAGGTTGCAACTGTGTATATGTGCAATGCCAGAAGTTTAATACCTGTTTGTCTGATAGTCCTTTTTTGTAGCGAATGAGGCACAGTTGAGATACTCCACATTAAGAGGTATGCATTGACTAAATGGAAGCAAGTCTTTCAAGGCAAAATTAAGACGATTCCCAAAAATAGGCATGCTTTCCTTGTTAAAACAAGTGAAGTTGAGAGAAAGCTTGCCTACAGCAACAGTGTCAACTCTCGAATGTACCTAAAAAGTGTAACAGAAATGACAAACTACTAGGTGAAAATCTCATAGACAGCAACTACATATGATAATCTTTTAAAGAGGATTATCTTACCCTGGATAAGAGGTGCAACAACAAAAACTGAGCTGCAATTCTATCATCTCCAAGAGCAGTAGTAAGATGAGTAAGAAGGCCTTCTCTTATGCCTCTAATCAGCGTTGGGTTGGGCTGAGGATTGAAGAAGAAGCTCAGTAAAACAGATGACCGACCCAGAAAATTTAATGTATCCAGTTTAGCACCAACCAATAAAATTTACATAGAAACTCACATCTGCCATTGGAGAGCTGAGAAGGAAATCATGAACCCCAAGTTTACGGTGCACAATGCAATGAAGTTGAGGTACCTGCAAAATGGATCAAATGCAAACTTCAACTTCTTGCAAGATCTTGATGCATTTTGCTCCAAGAGACCAAATGAGAAAATACACTCTTGCATGATAAACACTTAAATCAACAACTTAGTTATTCAACAGAACCCATATACTTGTTATGAAGAAGAGTAAGTCATCTCATCTCATAATGAGTAAAGACAACCTAGAAGTTGTGTTAAAAAGACAGTAATGATATACACTTGAAATTTTCCGTTAACTATCAATCATAATAGATCCAACATTGTTCACAATTAAGGGATGAACAACAAAACATTAATGACAGAAATATTTAAGAGACCTTGAAGGAAGGTAAACTGGTCAGTTCATCTTCAAAACTGTCCACAAGTTCGTCAGAGACCTCCTTGACTGAAGATTGCTCTTGGTCATAACTGAAAACTCCAATAAATTCAAAAACTTCATGCAGCTTAAAAGTAGAGCCAAGTGTGTTGTACACCTGCACAAAAATGAGAATACATGTTGGGCTTAAAAAAGAAAACAAGTATAGTAGACAATTTTATTTACACAGCCCGGAAAAATCTTTTAGCAGTAAGGGACAACTTACGAACCTTCACCAAACAAGGGAGATCATTCTTATCTGAACCAGACACCCAGGACATGCCTGTACAACTTTTCTCATTCTGAGACTCCTGCAGTCTGGATGTTGAAGGCATTATGTCTTCACGCTAAACAAAAGAGATGACACCACACCAAATCCAAGTCAAGAGATTTGAAAGAAGAAACATCAACAGTGTAAATCCATGAAGTGGTCTAAAACAAAATGCTCTAATATCAAATAAGCTCGTAATACAATGCAATCCTTGCTGAAAATATATGCAAGACCTCAAATTGGTTGATGCTGGTTTCTGTAGACAAGCATAAGGAATGCAATACTGTTTCCTGATGTCATTTATATGATCATTTTTTATGACTGCTGAATTTTCTGTGGCCATACATTGAAAATGGATCAACTAAGATTAAATTACTTTGCTATCATCATAGGTTTTCCGTCAGACAAGTTGCATGCCCCACAATTGCACGTCTTTCTCACTTCTCCCCCTCTCTTTTTCATACATTATTCTTGATCTCAATAGAATGCTTAAATGTAAATTAAGGACCATTCAAAATGTAAGCCGTCTAAAAGTTGTTATAGAATAACAGGCATGTTACAAATATACTCAAAGCTTTCCTGATCAAAATCTAGCACGGCGGAAATGTGGCCAATAAGATGTGTGCCATGTGCTACCAAAATCCAGCATAGAGAGATGGTATTTTAATCCTATAGACTAATAGTGAACATCAGTGTGAGAGTGTAACTAAATTCTAACATCTTTTCATTCATTTTCTGCAGCAAAAGTGGGCCTGAATTGTAACGGAGATCACTTTCCCTCAAGGACTGAATTAAGTTTTTTGCCATTAACTTAGAGGACTAAAAGATTAATTTCGCATAAGGACGTCCTGATTAACTAAACCCCAACAGTTTTCTTGCAGGTTATAGATTACATGATGGTACTGAAACAGAAAAGCATGAAGAGAATGTTCCTTACCATCTTTTTGGAACACGGAGATCCATTTCTATCCTCGCCTTGGACCTGCCAAAAGATAGATAAACCTCAGAAAACATGCCAACAACAGAAGTATTCAAAACCAACCTTGGATATAGAAGACATTGACATCTGTCCCCATTTTCACCCAGACATAAACTTTAAATTCTCTGACAGCAAGGATTTAATGACACCGAGAAAAAAAAAAGTTGACTCATAACAAGTGGAAAAAGTACCAATTCCATGTGATCATCTCCTTCATCATCCTCTCTCTGCCGCTTCTCTCCCTGCTCTTGATCTGAACTAATACAATGCCTTAAGGTAGCTCCATAAGTCTCAGTCCAAGAATTCAGCCCCGGCACCTGAAAGCAAAGAATACAATTCACAGTTGTACGCCTAAAATGAAGCTTGATTTGTTTGATACCACTTACTAAGCTGATATTAAACTTACCGGAACACAGTAAAGGAGGTGACGCTCCCATAGTTTCATATCAGGGGAGATTTCCATTTGGCACTGAGAATCAGTAAACTTGTTTGTTCTCCAAGTAGATCCATCCTTTTAAGCAAAATAAGCACAATCTTAGGTATACGTATAACGAAAAAAAACTTGTAATTGCTTATGGAATGGATATTTTGATGAATCAAAGCTACCTTGTAAGCTCCAGCGTAGAATTCGTTACCCGGCATATCCTCTATCATTCCGCGAAATCGAACTAGGGTTTTGGATTGAAGATAGTTGACATTCGCGCGGTTAAGAACTGGCACCTGTATATTAAAAAACACGAGCATCACTCGATAATTCAGCCTAACAGATCATGTCTGCAATAAACTCCACACTCAAACAAATTCAGCAAAGATATACAGAATCTGGAAATCAGGGATTGCGGGATGACTGAAGGTCAGGAAGGGTAATGAAAGGACCTGGGAGAGGCCGCCATTTTCAAAGAGGAACTGGTTGAAGAGATCGACGGCGCCCCAGTCGTCGCCGGTGGAAGTGGAAGGATCGAAGCCGGAGGAGATGGCTTTGTCGAAGGTCAATCGAACGGCTCCGAGAGGGTTCGCAAGGCAATCGAACTGTGGCCCTACCATCTCTCTTGACTCTCTCTCTCTCTCTCTCTCTCTCTCTCTCTCTCTCTTTCTGTAGGATGGAAAGTGTAATCGGCGATTTGTGAGCGAACGACGCTGCGGCGAGCACAAGTAGGGATTCCGAATTCCCGCCAAATCTTAGTATAGAGACGAGCTGTTCCCGCCATAATCGGTTGGGCATCCCAAGATTGGGCCTGGGTTTGGGCTTGGTCCTGGGCCCAATATTTATCATGACATGGAAACTGGCATATATAATCCAGGCTGATATCCAGTCCAATACAATGGAAGTGGAAAAACAACAAGAACCAACCCAAATATCCCGCTCATAGCAGGGTCTCTGAGAGATCTAAAACTATGCATTCTTTCTCGGACAATATCGAGATAGTGTTTTCGAGTGACTCATAAAAGGTAGATAAGCAGACACAACAAACGAAGACAAATAAAAGAACGAAACAGAGGAAAAACAATAAAATAAACATCTCCAAACCATTCTAGGCCATCCGCACCCGCTCAGGACTCTAACAGCTCCCCTCCAACATGTCCAATCCATCACCATATCCTCTATTAGGTCTAAAAAACCTACGACTTCACTAATCATCTCTTTTCAGCTCTTCTTTAATCGTTCTCATCTTTGTCGAACACTATAGAGAAGGTTGAAATTTTTAACCCTAGCTTAATTGATAGAATAGTTTGTCATCCAAGATCAAATTCAATAATGGGTGATTTGTATGGATTCAAGAATAATGTAAGTTTAAGAAACTATGAAGAAAGGTTCAAGATTTTAATCATAACTCAAAATAAACAATAGCTTGCCATCCAAAATTAAATTTAATTGGACTAGATGTAAGCTATTATATGATTTTTAAACCTTAGAAAACCCAACGAGGATCGTATAGTCCGCAATTGTAGTTCATAGCGTAGTCCGAATTATCTCATTGGCTAAATTGAAATTTTTAATTATTTTCTTAAATAAGTGTTTGTACCTTATAATTTATTTTAATGTTTATCGGCCAATGAAATTAAATGGACCATAAAAATGGACTTACGTTATAAGCTACAGCCTACAGGTGATTTGGACTGTGTTTCTTGTGATTTCCCCTGTATTCTATAAACAAATTGAGCTTAACCAAACATACCCTAAAAGGGGACACTTAGTCAAATGCTGATACGTTAATACATTCAACACACACACAACTCATAGTTACAACTCACAACACCACACAACCATACATCAAAAAATGGATGCTAATAAGTGATCCATTCTTCATGTTATGCGACAAATGCACCATAGCTTCTCCATCTCTCCGTGCCCATGACCGCGCCTACACTCCGATGAGCCCGTCAACTGCTCGCAATGCACCCCCTCTTAGACGACGTAGACCATACCGACCTCGAGTAATGACACGGTTGGCACCCTTAGGGACACATCCGGCCCCCTGCAGTTCCTCCTTAGGAAGCTATACACAAAGTTAATAGCCACTTTCTTCACTAGGGAAGACCCCGGCTTCACCTTGACGTGCGAGTGCCCGAGTATGAACGCTGTCCCGGCTTGCTGCCCGTCTAGCAAGTCTTGTAGCTCGCTTCTCATCTCCGAATCCTGCTCCGACGGCTCCTCGTCCACCATGAATCGGACTCTCCGATTTGTAGTCGTCGAAGCCTCGATATCGATGAGCTCGATGCGGTCTATCGACACGCTCGCGTGCTGCAGGGTCTCGTGTTTGGGGAAGGCGGTACCGGTGTTTCCTATGACCGCCAATCGATACTCGCTCGAGGGCGATCCGACGTCGTCGATCGAGGGCGGGATTTCGTCGGGGTCGGGTGAGTGTCGATTGGCCCAATCGTAGCGGATGAAGTCCGCGAGCCTTGCAACGAGCTCGGTCTCGAAGGAGTCGACGTCTTGGTGGACATCGCGGTAGCCGTAGCGGACGATGCATCGGTACGACCGGTGGTCGAGGGGGCCGACACGACCGATGAGGTAGCGTTCATCCGTCGGGACATGAGGGACGGGGACCGACTTAATGCACACGAACACGAGTACTCGATGGAAGGCGGGAAGGTTCGTTACGAAGCGCGAGAAGTTGGCCGGGATACCGGATGTTAGCTCGGTGAACACTAAACCTATACCGGGCACCCTCGAGATTCCGAGGCTGGCTCCTAGAGCTAGGAGCCAATCCAAAGACACTTTGTTTTGGAGATCAAACTCATACTTCTTGATGGTGGCGTAGTGCCAAACCAACATGATCGCGACGAGGAAGAGTGCCAGGAGGATCGGAAGCCAAGCTCCTTCGGTGAACTTCACCAATGAAGCCGAGAAGTAGAGAACTTCGATTGATCCAAAGACGAGTAGGAAGCCGAGGGCAAGGATAGGAGACTTGTTCCAACACAGAATGATCACAAGGGAGGTCAGGCAGGTTGTAACCAACATAACCGTCATTACCGCCAGCCCTGCAGCATACGAAAACATAGCCGATAAGGTAACTAATCGCGGATAAAGCGGTATGATAAGCTACTATAATTCTAGTACCTGATGCATTGCCCAAGTGTTTGGTGTCTCTAAAGCCGATAGTGACCGCAATGCAGGCGATCATAAGAGTCCAATTGATCTCGGGGATGTAGATTTGTCCGTGGATCTTGTCGGATGTATGAACCACCTTGACTCTAGGGAAGCACCCGAGTGATTGGCATTGGTTTATGATGGAGAATGTCCCGGTGATGATAGCTTGGCATCCGACGACTGATGCAAGTATCGCTGTCATAACCATTGGCCACTTGACCGGATCTGCATCCGAAAACACCAAACCATCAAACCTGTTTTCCCCTAAAGTATACTGATCATCCATCCTATGCCATCAATCCACCATACCTGGAACTGAGAGGTAAAAGTTGATGCCATTGATGTTCTGGTGATGCTTCGAAAGGTACGCAGCTTGGCCCATATACGCTAGGATAAGCGTCGGGTATACTATAAAGGTGAAGGCAATCTGCAATGTACAGAACAAAGTGTTTTACCTTACAAAGAAAGTAGCACATCACTGATCAAAAACACCAAGAAACCGACAAAAACTTCACCTGAATCGCGGTGCAAGAGAAGTGTCCTAGATCAGCAAACATCACCTCGGAGCCTAAAGATCGAATAAATTAACAGTCAGCATTGATTTTCAAGAAAGGAATGAATGAATGCATCTAAAAGGGATACCTGTGATGCATAGCAGAACACCACCAAGAGACATCCATCCGCTGATCCGCGTCTTCTTCAAGAACTTGTACATGTAATACGGAGAGAGGGCTTCGTAGACTTGTGGGTTCCAACGGAAGATGTTATAAATGCCAAGGGAGCTCATACAGATCAGCCATATCAGCACCATCGGCGCGAAGATGAATCCTATTTTATGTGTTCCATAGTGTTGCAGCGCAAATAGGCACACCAATATGAAACATGTGATTGGAATCACAGCATCTGCAACAACAAATGAGTCAAATTTGGATCAGCAATTCAGCAATAGGATCGAATATGAAGGCGAAATCAGAAGCTTACAGTGGTGGTGTACAGGGGACATGAGAGACTCAAGTCCAGAAACTGCAGTGAAAACTACACACAGAAACAGCAAAATGACTTGTCAGTGACGTTTGGCGCCCCAGAGATTAATCTAGATTAATATTATAATCCAGCTTAAGATTAAAATCTAGATGAAATTTTAGCCTCGGTGTAGATAAATTAAAAGAGTAAATTCTTATTTGAATGACAAATTACATAGAGTTTTGTAAAGCTATTTTTTCGAACTGCAAAAAGCTTTACCACAACTCTTTAAAAAGCTCCAATAAGCTTGTACCAAACCGGCCCTAAAGATTGGACCAATAGCAAGTAGAGCTCTGTAAAGCTACATAGAGTTCTGTAAAGCTATTTTTCGAAAACTGCAAAAAGCTTTACCACAACTCTTTGAAAAGGCCCTAAAGATTGGATCAATAGCAAGTAGCGAAACGGATAAAGGGCTGACCGGAAATCGCGGGAGTAAGAACTCCATCTCCAATGACCATACAGGTACCAAGAAGGGCCAGCACCAGCAAGGCTGTGTGCAAGCCCTTGTGCCTCTCTATAAGCCTCTGAGCCTTGGAGGCCTTCCGATCCCCCGGTGGGTGCTCCAATTTATACGTCGAGACGGCTTCATCAGCCGCTTGCCTGTTAGGAAGCAGGCTTACATTCGCGTTCCTGCATATCAACGAATACAACGCGAATGTACCGCCTGCAATAAAATCGTCAGGTTCTCATTATCCAAACCCAACACATAAGCACAGTGAGGTTCCATTCTATACAGATACCTTCTCCGTTGTCATCAGCACGGAGGACAATGAAGACGTATTTGAAGAGGGGGAGGAGGGTTAGAGTCCAGAAGACAAACGAAAGAACACCATAGATCTCTTCATTGGTTTCGGAGTGTTGGATGTCTTCAGCAAATGTGCTCTTGAACACATACAAAGGGGAGATGCTCAAGTCACCATAGACTACACCCAAGCTTTGATAGGCCAGCATCAAAACTGTCCTCCATGACTCTTTCTGCATCACCAATTTCACTCAAACACAGATCAGTCAACAGTAAATTATATGTCAACTGTCAAAAGTAAGAAAAAAAAATGATCAGAAACAAACCTTTGAATCATTGATAGTGTTCATATTGATATTGATATCAGCAATTCAAGATTAGACCTTGAGAAAAAAGCACATAAGACACACAGATTTGAAGCAATTGAATCTCTCTTTCTGTGGATGATTTGCATATGTATAGAACTGAAAAATTGGGGCCCAAGTGACCTACTTCCACATGGCATCTTACCTTAGCTTAAGACCCACCAAACTCAAACTCCTTTAACTGCATTTGTGAAGAGAGCCAAACATTGAAGAAGTTGGTTGTATGAACTTGAAATATGAGATGATAATATGAAAGGGGAATGGACAAGATAATGTGAAAGAATGATCAAATGACGGCCAAAAAGGAGCCAAAATCACATGGTTACAGTTGCAGGCTTGCACTGACTTGTGTGTCTTACCTATGTAAAAGGAGCCCACACAAAGGGGAATTTTTTTAAAAAAAATGGATTACTAAAGATGGGAGGATTTGAAAGATGTTTTTACTACAAGTTAGTATATATATATACTTTTGACCCAAAAAAAGTTAGTATATACAGTATATACTAACGGCCGTTGCCGCTCGAGGATAGAGAACTTAATATCTATATCCGTCAGGATGCTATATATTAGTTGGTCTAATTCAGGATAGAGAACGTAATATCTATATCGGAATCTCTCTAAAAATTCGACACTACATGTTAGTCTCTTTAAATGGCTACGACTTTACTCTCGGGTTCTGGACTCAAGTACTAACATTGGACTTAACCTAGAAAATAAATTTTGTTGCCAAACTATACAAAAATAGCATCCAAAATAGCCTCAATATATCTTTATTTGATGTTGAGTCTCGATTGTGTATTTGTTGCCAACTAGCCTCAAATTTTAGCCTCGGAAATATTTCAATTCTATGTAGCATCGAAACAAAATTTCGGGAACTTTGAAATATCCCGAACCCAATGTGTTTCTTGGCAATCCTGCGTGTTTATAGCAATGTATATCCAGATATGCTCCACCACCCACATAAGTTTGTTCACTTGATGAAAAAAGGACAACCACACATTGTATATACCTTCCATGTGTTCTTGTCTGAAATCTATTTACGGAGTAGACATTGTTTTTAAGAAATGGGTCCAATTTTAAGAACCCAAACAAAAAAATCATACAATTTCTCCTGAAGATTTTTATTTTTTATGAATGAGCAACCAAAAAAAAAAAAAAAAAAGCTAGAAGAAGAAGAAGCAAAATTGAATTACCTGGGGAAAGGGTGAGAACTTGAAACTCAGAGGTGAAATTGGGACCAATTCAAGGTGGGTGACAAATGATCAAAAGGGGTATCAATTATCAAAGGGTTGGGAGCTCTAAATGATGGGTGGAGAAGAAACCCATGTGATGTTTTTCTACTCCATCACATATGATATAAGTATGTTGTACCTAAAATGGTGAGAATTTCAAAATCCATATAAATGTTCAGTAAACAATATAGCATGTGGAATGGCGAGCCCCAACCTCGGACTCTTAACTTACTTTTCTTATGCCACAGTAGCTTAAATGCCTCATTCTAACTTTTTAATTTTTCACCTTCATTCGTGACCTCGAGTCTTGGGCCCTTAAATTACCTTTTATTATTTTTCCTTTTTATTTACTCAATTATTTTATTATTATTAATAATAAAAAATATTAAGTAATTAATTTATAATAACATAGTATAAAAAAATTAAATGTTTAAAAAGAAAAATATGAGTATTATTCAAATGAATTTTTTTCCAACAAACATATGAAAGAGGGGGTCTATGTGTAGATAAAAATAAATTAAATTCAAAAATATTTTTTTTTATTTTTTTAAACAAACGAAAAACAACCGAAAATCATTTAAAAGTAAATAAAACATAAGTTCTGTCATGTGGCAGAGTTATGAGCCATACTTTTTGGGTCTCATATATAAGAGCCCCAAACAATGAGCCCTTATATTAAAATTTTATTTTTCACCATTTTTTTTTCCCTATGTGTCAACTATAAGAGCCTCATGGCTCACCATTGCACATGCTCTTATGATGACAAAAATAGAGGAAGATATAGCCGTGTGAAATTCCGCAATTTCGGAGGATACATAGGAATTTTTAAGTTTATGCGCAGTGGTGGACTTCCTGGGAAGTATGTAGCTAACCAAACGAGCCCTAGCTTCCTACTTTTTGGGTAGTCCAAAATCTTAGGAAGTAAGCTTTAATACATGTGTTTGGTATGATTTTTGAAAATTAATTCAATTCATGGGAATTTCAATTCCTATGGGGGAAGTTAACTTACCATGAGGGGTAGATAAGATCTACTTCGTTCATTCACTTATCCCAAATTTCCTATAAATTTTATTTTTATTAAAAAAATCTCTAATTACTATGAAAATTCCATGTTTAACTAAACAAAACATAGGAATTGAATTCATGGAAAATTATTTTCAACCAGACATTTTTTTATATTTCTCATAAAATAAAATTCATGGTAATTACATATCCTGAGAAGTTATTTCTCCACGTTTAACTAAACGAGCAATGCGGCCAAAAAATATCTGGGATTTCTTTTAGTTTTTATATCACATTCACACAAATTTTTAAAATTATTTTTCTAAAAGGTTAATATTGAGATTTAAACCCTTAATTTGTATATTAAAAGACATCTCATTTACCAAATAAGGTAGAGAAATTAGTTGTTAATTAAAATACTCTTTTACTATTGAATATAATAACAAATATTTTACATATAATATTAATTTTTTCCGTTCGAAGGGTCAGGGCCACCTCCCGCCCCAAGGAGTTTGGCCACTATTTATGCGGGTCTCTAGGCACTGTCTAACCCGTTTAGATAGGTGTCGTCTAGGCTCGTATAAATCAGCGATTATTCAGTTTTAGTATTTAGACAAGTCTCAGTCGGTTTAGATTATTTTTTTATGTTTAAAGCCGGTATGTATTTGATTTTGAGATATACCTACCGTGTAGTGATGTGATTGATCAGATGTGCTGTTAACAAGTCTATTTACTCGACATTGGAATGGGTGTAAGTTGTGTGATTCTGTAGCCTACATTTTCAGCAAATTAGAATCCAGGCCAACTACAGTAACACTACTACACCTCTCATTCATTTCTTTCTTCGGGCGGTGGCCAATCTGCATTATCTATGATCCCCAACTCTACCTAGCTTACATTATTTTAGTGGTGAGATTTGTCTCCCAAAAAGAATGAAAATGGGGTCGATATCGATTAAAACTGGTGAAATTTCTAACTGATTGCAATTTTCAAAACCACACAAAGATGATATATCCGGTTACCCTCCACCTATTTGACTTTTTAACACACTTTTTAAAAAGCTAAAAAAATATATAAAATATTAATTATTTGAATAATTTTTAATTTAAAATAATTTCATAGATAATTGTATTAAATATGAAATTATTTTTGTAAATTAGTAAAATCATTGATATTTTATATGGTTTTTATGGTTCTTAAACAACGTTCCAAAACTAAAACTACAGTATTTTGATACGAAGGTAGTAGAAGTTTAGAGGTTTGGGAAACCGTGGAAAACTTAGTTCATTTTAATGCATTGGATCTGTATTTATAGACGAAAGAATTTATATCAATTAAAATACTAAAAATATAATAAGATTAAATTGAAGATTTATAATCCGAATGATTTAGATAATCATAGCATTTTACTATAAGTCAACTATGATTTGGACCACAACATGCGTCGTTGGCTAAGGTTCGAACTGCTTTGGACTATGGTGCAGTCATGTATCATCCATAATTCATTTCCCTTGTTTGGAAAGATGACATTGGGGTGAGTCAGTAGGACCTGACACTCTAACAAATTTACCGTATATTAGGAAAAAAGCCAACTATAATTTATGGAATAAATTAGATTTAATCCATTACTATTTCATTAGGTAGACATAATAGAATTTTTGGATTTGGATAACTAATTAATAATAATAATTTATTATGATTGATATTATATATAACTTTATGGAAATATATTGTATATTGTTCTTTCTATCGAGAATCAATTTGGGAAAGATTCCCTACCCAAAATAAGTGAACCCTAAGAATCTAATTTGAAATTTGGCTGAAATATTTTAATCAAGAAGATTGGGTTGTTAAATACACCGGTAATTTTTACTGGATACACACCGCTAATAGGTTCATAACAAATGAATAAAAGGTTCACAACTTATTGCGAACCTATTAGCAATATATCCGATAAAAATTACCGGTATATTTAGCTTTCCCGTTTTTCTAAAATGGGGAGTAACTAAGTAACTTATTAGAAGTAAGATTGACCTAAACCATCCATTATAAAAGAAAGTTTAACCTAATTTTGGCACTCTTGCCTCTCTACCTGCACCAAAACTGCCAACCACCCTTTTTCTTTTGCAAGAGCGTATCGGACCCTTCGATCATTTGTTCTAGTAAACGAAGTGAAGGAAATCCAGTCTCGTGCTTGCGTGGACCAAGTAGAGGAATTGATCTTGAGGCTCTCTTCTCCAAAGATGATTTGGATTAAGACCTCAAGGCACGACTTTTCCTATTCTGTATTGTTGATATATCATATCGATTCATGCATGAGATGCTGGATTAGATGTTAGAAAATAGTTTCCTAAAATTCCACCGTGCATCTAATTTTCCTACACTAGGCATGCGGATACCCCGTCCTATCGACCCAACACATCAGCCGATCACGATTTTAAAAACTGTGTGAGTAGATTTTCTCACGATTTTGAAAAATGTAAATCTAATTCAATGATGAAGCCTTTCGACTCAATGGTCTTTTTTTATATACACATTAATGTTTTGGATGATGTTAAGCTCTTCTGACTTCTATCCAAAAGCGTAATTTTGGAGAAAATTAGTGGTGATATCAAGGTAGAAAAGCAATGCAACTGAATCCAATGCCAACATAAAGTAAACATACTGCTTGAGATTAGCGGCATTGTTATAGCCTTCCTAAAAAATGTAAGAGTAGGGACTGAAGCAACAAGAGGACATCTGAAATTAGAATCTCGATCTCTCATATACATACTCTTTCACACTTTATTCATAGAATTAATGATAACAAGATTGTCTCATTCCATTCAGTTCTAAATTCTTTGATGCCTTTTGGCCTCCAATTCCAAGCTGCAAACCAAAGACATCCATGTAGAGGGTTAAAACCAAAGTCACACACCTATTTCTTATTTGATTTGATTTTGGCATTCTAATTTGCCCTTCTTCCTCTGGATCTATTGTTAATTTTGTTTTTTCAATTTCTTATATGATTTTTTTTATTAATTCCTGCCCAAGAATCTCCTCTCCCTATAACATTTTGGATAGATCTATAAGTTTGGTCCATTACTATAAAGTTTGGTTCATGGTCCCATTTGATTAACGGCCCTCATTAGACTTGATGGCTATAAAGTAAATACAAATTGGCTAAAAATAAAGAGATATATCAATCAACTACAAAAACAAAATATATAAAGCACATATTTAAGCACTTATTTGTTTTAAACCCGACTCTAATAACACGTTATTTGTTTAACTCAAATAACAACCCTACCTTGTCTGACACCGCGGTCAAAGAATTTTTAGTTGTTCAAACTACTCATTATTGCTTGTGAAGCATGTTATAATACAAGGTAGGGCTAAGTGGTTAACTTAATACATAGATCTATCCGGCTATAAGGGAACATGGGTTTGATGACTCCATTTAATTATGCATTTATTTTCTTGATTCTCATTATTGCTTGTCAAACTAATTAATCTATGTTTGATTGAGTTCCATTCATTTGCTAAGCACGAATCGCTTACTTAACTGTGTGGTTAATTGAAAGCAAACTTAATTTTCAATGAAATTTTTTATGTTAAAGAAGTGAGACAGCCCCAAAATTTAATACTCGTGACTTAAACCACTCTTTCGATCTGAAATTTATAATGTATAACACTCTCCATCAAACTGATTTTTTCGAATAAAATAATGTATTTGGCAATATTGAAGCTAGTTTAAAATTCTGATGGCAAATCATGAGTTTCCTTCAATACTACTCCATCAAAGTTTGATCATAATTCACTCAAATCATGCTTACTGTATTTAGTTTGAAACTTTGAATGATATCAAACCAATCGTCAAACAATCGAGTCAGATCGATTTGACATATATGATACTCCATCCGTTTCAAAATAAATGTCGTTTGACTTTTTTCACGTTTTTTAAGGAGGTGAAATTTTTATAAAATATTTTTTTTAATCAAAATTTTTTCATAAATTGATACATAGTATCAATTTTAAAAAAATTAATTAAAAATATACAGTAATATTTTATAGAGTTTTTATCATCTTAAAAAACGTGAAAAAACGACTTCTATTTTAAAACGGATGGAGTATACTTTTATAAAGTAATCAAAAGGTAAAAAATGATTTTTACAAGCTCTCTTTGGAGAGTCCTGTTTCCTCCTCCGGGAGCCTAAATCTCCTTCGGGAGCCACCACCTCCTCCTCCGGGAGCCACCACACAGCCTTTAATCCGCTCCCAATCACTTTGTTTGGGGTTGCAATCGAGCCTTTCGGCTATGATTTGAGGTCCGTTCTCCCCGATTTCGGTTGGCCGGCCTCCTTTTTTCGCAAATGGGCTTTTACCCCCGACAATCTTCGTCGGCGGGCTACTCCTCTGCCGTCGCCGGCCCTCTCAATTGGTTGGGGTTTATGATTTGTAACCCTCCTCCCCAAAGTTGCTCCTAATTGAGCATGACCTGAACTCCCGTGAGTATTGATTGAATCCCCTTTCCTTTCATGTCTTCTATGGTGGATTGGGGCTGCGAACTTGGTTGGGGTTGGTCTCCTCTCCCCAGCCATCCTCTTTCGCACCGTTTCCTTTCAGTCTCGCTTCGACTTGGAAGGTCGGCTTCCAAGTGGTTCCGACGGGGTGGCCGCTGCTGCCGATTCTTGCCGGTTGCGTCGCTGCTGCTTTCGTCCTGGGGCTACAATCAAACCCCCATCCTTTCTTCTAGTGGGTGGCGGTTCCGGCGGCCTTCTCTTCCGGCAGGCTCGCCTTCGTCGTCGCCGGTCGTCGCTCCCCCGACCGCTCCTTCCTTTTGGTGGTTGGTTGGTGGGTAGTTCCCAAGGAGATGTTTCCTCGTCCCCTCTCTAGGTCTCCTTTGCTTTGGGTCTGCCTTGGGCTCTAAGGTGGCCCGGTTTGGTGACTCCCAGGTTTTGTGTTAGCATTAGGCCAAATGCTGACCCATGGTTAAATTGATTAAATTAAAATAAAATAGAAATTTAATTAAATTTAGTAAATTGTAATAAGTTCCTATAAATAAATTCCGGAATCCTCTTGCGCTCTTCGCCCTCTCGCGATCGTGCTTTATTTTCTCGGGTTGGTTGGAGTTCTGTTTGTTGGTTCGTGGTTAGTTTCGGTTGAGGAGCAGTTCTGCGGCCCTGGTTGATCGAAGTGATCGTGTTGGTGGTGTTTGTGGTCTCCGAAGATCCTTCATCTAGGTGGAGGGAACGTCGCGTGATCCACACCTCCCCAGGAGTCGTCTTTGCCCTACATGGATTTCTGCTTTCCGTCTTTCCGGCGGCGAGACATCGTGTCAGCTATGCTGTCCCATGCGCTCGCTATCCACTTCGCCACGCCGGGTCTCCGTCTTCTCGTTGCTGTGTCCGCTTGTTTGCTTAGGGTCTGGGGTTTTCGGGGTTTGTTTTGTGTGGCTCTTTTGATGTATTATGTGATTGTTTTCTGTTTCTTTGTTGTATTTCTTTTGCTATGTTGTATGTTTAGACGGCTTGACTTTGTCGGCCTCTCGAGGTCCGGGCCTGTCCGGCCTCGAATTATTTCCTTATCAAAAAAAAAAAAGATGGAGTATACTTTTATGGATTTTATAACAACGATGAGACCGTGGGTTAAAATGTTGATTTCATAAAAAATTCACTAGATTAATTGTTTTAATCAAATTTTAAAGGGCAAATTGCATAAAATAGCACGAACTTTAGGGATGGTTGCACTAAGTGGCACGAACTTAAAAAAATACAAAAATAATCACCAACTTTGGTGTTTAGTTGCGGTCAGTGGCACATATACCCCTATCTCGCTAATGTGGACTAGTGAGGGTGCTTACATGGAATTTTTTTAATTAAAAAGACATATAGCGAGATATGAATTAATGAGAATACCTATATGATTTTTAAAAAAATTAAAAGACATAAAAGATGTGCCAAAATTATGAAACTAGCTAGGTTCCAATTTTATTTTTTATTTCATATATGTAATTCCAAATCAAAGATAATTGTGACAAATATAACATTTGCAAATTAAAATTTGGTGGTAGTTATTTTAATTTGCAAATGCTATATGTGTCACATTTATCTTTGATTTGGAATTAATGAAATAACGAATAAAATTGGAACCTAGCTAACTTCATAATTTTGGCACATCTTTTATGTCTTTTAATTTTTTTTTAAAAAAAATTCATGTAAGCATTCCCACTAATTCATATATCACTATATGTCTTTTTAATTAAAAAATTTCATGTAAGCACCCCCACTAGTCCACATTATCGAGATAGGGGGTATACGTGCCACTGACCGCAACTAAACACTAAAGTTGGTGATTATTTTTGTATTTTTTTAAGTTCGTGCCACTGAGTGCAACCACCCCTAAAGTTCGTGCTATTTTATGCAATTTGCCCAATTTTAAATGTTTTATTTAAAGTTTATCTATTTTCATTTAGGGTTTTCTTTCTTAAAGTATCTTTAACTTAGGTTGTATTTTATGGTAGATTTTATTTTGGAGATTATTTGGGATTCCTAGAATTTTTAGGAGATGAAGATTATTTTTATAGATTTTGGGGATTTTGGAGATTGAACTTTTTTTTGTTAGAAAATTGTTGTATTGTGTTTGGTGGGTAAAAGATTTTAAGAGATTGTGTACCATGGAAAAGTCGATATTGCCCTTGGCTTATTACCCTCCCATCATCGCCATGTTGGGCATATTAAGCACAATATACCCTCCCATCTCTGCAACTGCAACTAGCAAGACAAAGGAGAGTGACTGAAGTGCTGAAATTGGAGATATTAGAAGGATGAAGTTTTAGAGGGGGCAAGAACAATAAGGTAACCCGACTGCAATGGTGACGGTGATCGGCGAGAGTAAAGAGGAGAAATCGAGACGTACATGGGTCGGAGGAGAAGAAGCAGAGGAGATAAGAGTATCGGGCAGAGTTGTGGCAACGAGGGGATCTTCAAGCTGAGGGCAAGAATGGGCTTTGAAACCGAGAAGCTCCCAAGAATCTCCAAGATCTTGTCTCCCCAACCTTCCATTTCACTCGAAAATAATCTCCCAAAATCCCCAAGAGATCTTTTAGAAACTAGCGCATCATCTCCCGCCAATAATCTAAATTCAATTAAAATTTTGCTTTAAATTATACAATAATTTTTATTAAAAAAACCGATAGATGCAATTTTTATAGATGGATTAAAATTCTCATCTGTAAATTCTTGTTTATTATGAGAATATAAATTAGAGAGATAGATCGATAACTTAAGATGTATAATTTTAAAACATATGTATGAAAAAGAAATTAAGGCTATTTAAAAATTAATTGACATTAAAAGGAGGGGTCCATCGAGTTATATATAAGATTTGAATTCCTTATATTATCAATATGGGATATTCATTTCACATCTTCCACATTTATACTCGTAAACTTTACTTAATTAGTTAATTCAACATTTTGCTTCGATGAGACACATTGAGTTGATAGTGTTGTTGTTATAATTTTGGACTTATATGTATAATATGTTGATGGATTGATTATTCAACTATCGGTGCTAGCTTTGTCAAATTCATGTTTTATGGGTCTTTGCCTTCCACTTTGAACAGCAAAAAGGAAAACTAAAAGAGGTGTGAACATTACACCAACTAAAAGGAGTGTTAAACATAACTCCGTATTGATCGATCTTGATGAGCAATTTTTAAATTTATTGAGTCGATTAGACCGAACAAAGTAAGTTATTAAAGTGTGGAATAGGCAGATAAAAGTCAAACAAATACTCTAGTAAGGGGAAAGAATAGAGTATGACAATTTTTCGCAAATGCTGAAAACTGTAAGACCTTACCGGCCAGAGGTAAGACCTTATATGTAAAACAGTAGCAAGTTAAGCACAAAATAACGAATAAGAAGTAAAGACAAACACAAGCACGAAAGGTAAAGAACAGAAAGTAAAGCACACGACACTTGTTAACGAGGTTCGGCACAACCGCCTACGTCCCCGCCTAGGGTTATCCAACTCGTAGGATTCAACACACTTTATTTCACTTTGCCTTATGAGTCCTAGATACAACCTCTAGAAGACTTACACACTTCTAGACTTCCTTACTATCTAGCAACCCAAACTCTCTAGTGAAACAAAGCACCTACCGATACCGAAGTATCTATACGTTTGGGTAGAGATGTACCCTTAGTATAACCTAGAATGAATGGTACGATAAAGCTCAATGTAAACCTCACAAACTCTCAAAGAAATAAAACAATTAAACCAATGGAGAGATGCGAGATCCGATGCTTGCAAAAGACGAGATTGACAGAAGACGTTATGCGCTGTAGGTGTGTATGTTCTGCAATCTTCTCTTCTCCTTAAATAGGCCGCTTCATCCAAAACTGAATTTTGAACGTTTGAAATTATTTGAACGCTTGAACTTTGGAAGACGTTGCAAAAGATCCACTGAGAGAAGCGCTTGAAATTCCATCCAAAAGCTACGTTGAGATAAGCCTAGGATTTGGTTGATTGGAACGTTGAAAATTGCTTCACATTAGTTCAATCAAATCCCTGCAAAATCTCAACAAACTAATTAACATATATGGGTTAGATAAGATATGATTTAAAAACAAATAACCCAATATAAAGGCCAAAGGTTGACTTCCGGAATTGAACTTCAATGCTGGCCAATAATTAAAACTTAGGCCCAATCAACATTAGGCCCAATTCCAATTCTTCCAAATAGGTCTAATAATATATTGGGTCTTATAGTAAAATAAGCCCATCAGAAATTAGGCCCAATTGACTTTAGGCTTGCACCATTAGGTCCAAAGAGATGGAAACTTTGGTAAGATAGGCCTATTAAAAATAGGCTCAATTACACTAAGGGCCTGTTTGGTATGGATTCTCGGGAATGAAAAATCGGTAATCGGAATGGATGATTACTGTTTTAGTGTTTGGTATGATAAAATCCGGAATTAAATTGATTACCGGTAATCAAATCATCCCCCATTTCTATCCCATTTCATTCCCCAGCAAAAGGAGGGGGATCAACCCATTCCCAATTTCCACCCAGATTCAACAGTTCCCGTCTCCATCTTGCACCATCTTCGACGACCGCCGCTGCTCCTCCACTGCGGCTCCTCCACCTTCGACGGTCGTCGCCCCTCCGTCGCCGACATCCGCCCTCCGTCGCCGACCTACCAGCAGCCACGGTCTTCCAGCCCTGTCGAATCCAGATCCGGCGCCCTCCCTCCCTCCCTCCCTCCAACCTCCAGGCGCCATCACCAGCGGCCTCCTCCGTTGTCGGCGTCACCCCTCCGTCTCCGTCAGCCACCCTCTGTCGCCGACCTACTAGAAGCCAGGCCCTGTCGAGATGCGGCAGATCTAGGCCTCGGCAGCCACCCTCCCTCTCTCTCCCTCCCTCCCTCCGCCCGACCAAATCTAGGGCTCGGCATCATCGGTCTCCGGCGTCCGTCCTCCCTCCTCCATTGTCCCCGACTCCCCGTCCCCCATACCCCTGGCCGCCAGTGTCTTTCTTTGTTGGATTAGGGTTTTCTCCCTTAATCACAATCTCTACTTCCAGACTATAATTTGTTAAAATTGGTTTAATTTTGTGATGAATTTGTGAAATTGGAAGTTAATTTTGTGTATTTTCATTCTTAATTTGAGAGATTGAATTGGTTTGCTCTTGAATTTGGTACTTTGAATCTTTGGATGTTTAGATTGAATTTGTGAATTCCTCATTCCGATAGCGTACCAAACAACTTGTCTCGGTAATGGTTTATTCCGGGTTTTGATTCCCATTCCCATTCCGATTACTGCATTTATACCAAACGGGGCCTAAATACTAATCAACCAATCTCAGGAGCTTACGTAACTCTTTGAGGTTACTGTCGGTAAGACCTTATCTCTGGCAGTAAGGTCTTGAAACTGTCTTGGTATTGATGGTTTGTTTTAAAACGTTAAAAGCAATTTGGAGATTGGTTCAACCAAATCTCCCGAAGATCTCACCAAACCAACAACTTTTTGAACTTGAAGATTGCTTCACAAAATTCTCAAAGAGGCTTTTAGAAAGTCAATATAAAATCTTCAATAACCACATCAAATCCTGCACAAAATCTCCAACAACTAATTAAATATAAATCCCAATAAATAATCTAATTGATATTTGCATAAAATAAATACTACTTTTCTTTGTCTTCCATCATACATATAATATCACATCAAATATATATAATATAACATCAAGATGGAGTCCACAGTTATAACTCTTTTTTTTTAAACATAAAAAGGAAATGGATCCTTTTTTTAAAATTAAATGATTATAGAGATAAACTATGAAGTCGAACAATAGTGATCAATTTTATAATAGTATGGGTTGAAAATCTTGTTAAAAATCTTATGCATCAATTAACGAGATTTGGGGTGGACACACATGTTTAATAAATGTGTGATTTGGCATATAAGTTAGGGAGAGTCAACTCCTAATGGACCTACAGTAATCCGACCCAGATGTAGAGTGGACTAGCCCACTTGAACTGGTAAGGAAAAAAAACAAAAAAAAAACATATAAGTTAGGTAAATGATATTCTATTTTAAAATTAATTAATAATAAGAGTAAGAAGTCAAATTTACTTTTTATTTCGATGAATATTTTTGTCAGTCAACACTCTTTAGTGACTTTTGTAGTCCATTCAAAGGATCAAACAAATTTACTTTCACCTTGATCAATGAACTTCTAAAATGTAATCTATAAAATCAGAAATAATTGTTTAGAGAATAAATTTTAATCAATAATAGATGATTTTTTTTTATATTTTATAGGGCAATGGGTTATACGGAGTAATATTTTTTACATGAATTATATATTATTGACTTTTTAATAAAAATAACTATTGATTCAAATGGACTGATGTCATGATATTACAAAAACAGTAAGTTTATTAAAAAAATATTTAGTAAAATAATAATATTAACCGTTAATAATCAATAATGAACAGATTTAGGGCCTATTTGGTATAAAAATAGGAAAGGAAAACAAAAACAAGATGAATATACTCTATTTGCAATTCAAGATACATTATTAAAAATTTTAATCATTACTCCAATCTCCCAAATTTCCATACAAAAGTGGGTTAATTTGTTTTCCTCATTTGAATCACCTATGTAAGCAAGGGGTAATCATATATCATAACTCCTCTAATAATTACTGCTCTTATCTTATTTTTCCCGCAAAAATAAGTATTTTTTCTCTTATCTAGACTCACAGAACTTCTCTATAATATATAATTTTCTCATACAAAATTTGTTTTCATTCCGGTTATTATATACTGTATAATCTTATACCAAATGAGTCCTTTGGAGTATTATATAACAATGCCATTTATAATTACACATTTAGGTCTCGATTTGTTTAAATTTTGGAAAAGTAAAGAGAAATATAATTAATGTAGTCCATTTATAATACCAAGTATAAGATATATTGTTAAAAATTTTAATCATTACCCTCTTCTACCAATTTTTCATACAAAATTGTTTTGTTTTTCCCCATTTCAATCACCCATTTAAACAATGGGCATATTTTTTATATTTCTCTAATCATTACCCCTTCTATCTTATTTTCCACACAAAAAATTTATTTTCATTATATTTACCTTACATATTTATAAAAAAACAGCCATTAATGTCCTCCATCATGAATAGGTATCGCCAACTTATCTTATCGTAGAATATTTGTTCGATCAATATCTAAAGTATTTAAAGATTCAATGTATTCGACTGAGTGAGTGAGTGCCTGCCAAAGGTCACGAGATATATTGATTAGGATTTTGGAGCAAATGCACCGTGACATCCAATTCCGAATATTTTTCCGATTCTTTTCCTTTCCTTTTTTGAATACAAGAAAGAAAAGTGATTTCAGTTTTAAAATGCATACAAATAAGATACACTTAACATAAGATAAGATAAATTTTAATTAGTTTAGCTTTTCTTTTAACTAGATTTCTAGATTCGTTATTTTTTTATAAATCTTTTTCAATTTAGAATTTTATTATATGTCCTTATGACATAAGATAGAAAGACCGATAAAAATTACAAAAAAATTACCAAAAAAAGTTAAATGCAGCCAACTTGTCAAATTATTTTCGGTCTTTCTATCTATCCTATGTCCGGGTCCTCCTGGACATAGGATAAGAACCAATTCGGAAAAGATTTACTATCAAAATTAAGTGTATCATAGGAATCTAATTTAAAAATTGACTAAAACAATTAAACTAAGGAAATGTTTTTTAAAAAAAAAACGGAAATCTTATCTTATGCCTCAATGGTATAGGATAAAAAACCGAATTATTTTAGGTCATTTGCGTTGGGTAAATTTCGGAGTTAGATCATTATCGATTAGGTCATTAACATTTCGAATTATTTTGTGTTCATTCATTATCAAATCAAGTTAAAAAATAGTATAATTCAAAGTTAGATGAGTGAAAAACAAGTATGAATTTTTTGTTTCTTTTGAGTTTGAGTTGATTCGAGTTCGGATTATTTCGGATATTAGATACATAAATCATGTAGATTTTTTAGGTCATTAATTTTGATAAAAGTTTCGAGTTAGTTTTTTCGAGTTGGGTTAAATTTTGTTAGTTCTATCAAAGAGTAAATAAAAATAATATTAGAATATAAAGGTATGGCGAAATCCTATCTATTAAAATTTGATGTAAGAAGATATCTTGACTTTATAATATTTTTCTTTTTCAAAAAAAGGATATAAAAATAAAATACAATTGAAAGATAATACTAGTTGTATTTTTCTTTGGAGGAAATTTTTGTTGTTGTTGGGTTGTTAGATTTAACTGGGCCAAATTTGAGTTTTTGTTTGGACGGTTATGAGTTAATGGGCCTATCTCTTATCTAGCAAACTGTTGTACTCTCTTGATTCCACCACAAATTCAAGCCAAGCCACTTTTTTTATTATCTTTATTAATTAAAATTAAAACATACCGTTTATTATTTATATCTATTTTTTAAATAATAAAAACTACATAAAATATTTTTTTTAAAAAAAATCATAATTAATTATAATAAATATAAAATTATTAAAAAAATAATATTTTATATACTTTTTAATATCTAAAAAACGCACGTGAATAATAAAATATAAAACGTTCTGTTTAATTAAGTGAGGGAATATTAACTAACGGCACAAAAAGGGTGGAACCTTGTCATTGAGTTTCATATGTATTTTCCATTGGAGATGGACATTTTATCATCTACAAGCTCTGTCTTTTCTAAAAAACCCTCACCGAGTCACCGTCACTTTTATCCTCCATCTCAGCGCGCTTCTTCTTCCATCCTTGGCGATGGACTAGGTGTGACCCGACCAACGAACAACATCTTCCGACCAAATCTCTCTTCGGAGAGCCCCAACTCCTCTCCTGGTGAGAATTTATCACCTCAAATCCAATTTTTCCTTAGGAATATGATAAAAAAAATAAAAAAAGACAATTCAACTTATGCAAAATATGACTGATCGACTCATCTATTAATATTTTGGGTGCAGTGTCAAAAGGACTTGAAGGAGCACCATTAGCATCACTAGATAGTAGATACCAGTAATGATTGTTTCTACTACAAGCGTTTTCTCAATATTGCAATAGCAAAGGAGTGATCTAAGATGCTTGGGGTGTTGAATTTGAAAGATATAGGATTATAGGGTGTGTATGGCACCGGTATAAACCGGTTAAAAAATAGAAATTATTAGCTGTTAAAAAAATAAATCGGTTTAAAGGGTGTACGAGAACAACAAATAAGCTATAATCAGTTAAAAAAGGGGTTTAAAAATAAGCTGCGAATTGAAGCTTATTTTGGGGTTTATATGTTTTATTTGATTTGCAAATACCATAATACCCCTAATAATAACAAAATAAACTACACTTTTTACAAATAAACTGTTTTTCACCCCATGCGGAGTTTATATTTTTTCATAAATTTTTAACTACTTTTACCAACAGTTTATAAATTTTTCCCTGTTTATAATTTTAGGGTTCGTTTGGTTCAATGTGGGAATTGAAATTCCCGGGAAGTTACTTCATGGGAATTGAATTCCCGGGAAATCCAATTGACGGGAATTCTAAAAATATGTTTGGTTGATTTTTTATTCTAGGAGATTAAATGCAGAAAATGGAAATTTCCAAGTTAAAAATGGGGGGAGTTGAAATTACCTAGGGGAGACTAGGTAAGTGAACTTCCTCCATTTTGGGGGAATTCAACTTCCCGGAACACAGGAATTTCTCCTACTTCATGGGAAGTTTTACTTCCTGGGTTTTTAGGTTGCTAATCAAACGAGCTCCAGTCAGATTATTAACCCCATCCTATACGAACCCCTAGTTTTCTCATAGTACGTTATCAAGCCATTGATCATTAACCATGTTTCTATCTAGCTTTCTTTCAATTCCCCCATTTACCCTTTTGTCTATTGTTTCAAGTCAGTGCAATTCAACCCCATAGAAATCAAAGTCAATTATTTGACACTCTGGCTTTCCATAATTAAACGCAGCTCTTCAAAATGATCCTTTCTTGATGCTTTAACCATTCATTTCTCCTCTGCCTTCGGGTAAGTTGGTAGGATTCTAGAATTGATATAAAGTCATTCTTAATGGTTTTATTAAGGGGAATTTGCACAACTATACACTTTTTTGGCCGGGTTTGCACAAATACCACTTTTTAAGAAAAATTGCAAGAATACCATATGTGGTATCTGTGCAAATAGGAGGGGCAAAGTTGTTAGCCGGTAGCAGATTATCCCTAGGAGAGAGAGAGAGATGGGACATTGTATTTTGGCGCCAAAATTGGAGAGAGGAGGTGATGTGATGGTAAAGGGTTTCCCTCCATTTTTATACTGTATTAAGAGAGGAGGAGAGAGGAGAGAGGACATCATCTTCGGTGTTCCCGTGGAAAAGAGAGCTGGAGAAGAAGGCCACCATTGGAGAAGAACCCATCCGCATTGAGTTCCAGTTGGTGAGCACGTGTCGGGCTCTTAATTTGTTCGTGTCAGTGTTCGTAATTCTGAGAAACCCTAATTCTGAGTTGCAATGGGTAGGTTTCTCTTCTATTTCTCCTCATGTTTCGTGAAGAGTAGATACCCAATAACAATGGTGCTGATCGGAGTTTTGAAATGCAGGGCAAAACGACAAAGTATGTCTGACTCTGAACTTCAATGGCCGTTGGGTGTGCGATGGTGCAGGGTGGGCGTATTATGGTCAAACAGAGCGGAAGAACGTTATAATTGAAGAGGGGATCGACTTCGCCTCTCTGACTCAACTGCTGAGGAGAAAGGTCGGCCATTATTGTTCATGTGAAGAGTGGCGGTTTTCTTACATGCCAAAGGGGGAAGAAGCCGGTCATCCGATAACCATAGGTGATGACGACGACCTTGAGGCTTATAAGTTTATCAACTCGATGTCTGGGGAACATCCATGGCCCATGTCGATATTTATTGGTCCAGTCGCGAAAGAGAGGCTTGAAGTAACACAACCCGGCGTAGTGGAAGAATGCTTGAGTGGGCCTCGTAAGTCGGAAAAGGTGAAAAACAATGTGGAAACGGGGTTGGGAAGGGGTGACAAAGAGAAAAATGAGGGCGACAAAGGTATGGGTCCGGAGGTGATCCTCTTGGATGAGGTCATAGGGGAGAGGCAGGGTGACACACGTATTTATGAAGGTGACAAGGGTGAATGTCCAGAGTGGAACGACATGTATGCGGTGATAGGGAAGAGACAGGAGGACGTTACTGAAAAGGGTTTTGGAAGTGATGACACACGTAATTATGAAGGTGACAAGGGTGAATGTCCAGAGTGGAACGACATGGATGAGGTGATAGGGAAGAGCCAGGAGGAAGCTACTGAGAGCGGGTTTGGAACTGGTGAAAACCTTAAGAGTGTAGGTGAGAAGGGTAAAGGTCCGGAAATGATCCAGTTGGGTGGGGTGATACGGAAGAGGGAAGAGCACGCATGTGACATAGGGGCTGGATCCGGTGTCATGGATATTATTGAGAGCGACATGGATATTGTTGATGGTGACAAGTGTGATGGTGTAGATGTTATCCACTTGGGTGACACGGACTCCTACTCAGATGACACGGGAAAAGGTGAAGATGACACGGGAAAAGGTGAAGGTGACAGGTATAAGGGGGTGGATCTCATAGCCATTAGCTGTGAGGAGGAGGAGGTGGAGGAGGACTTCGATTCCGGAGTGAAGAGGGAAGAAGATTGTTCATATTATTATGAGTGGGAGGATTATGAGGAAGACCAGGGTATGAGGGTGTCGTCGGAGGAGGACGAAGTTGAGGAGGGGGTGATTAGGGAAATAGAAGATCGGGTTCCTAGGTCCAGCACATCCCCACCGTCGATGGAGAAAGTAGAAGCTATGTTGGACAAAGCAACGCCTCGGACCCAGGACCCCCGAAGGAAGCTGACAGAAATTTCAGAGGGACAAATGTTCGCCTCGAAGGTAGAATTGCAGACTTGCTTGAAGTGGATTGCAGTGGAGAAGTGCTTCGAGTTCGTAGTGAAGAGGTCGTGTAAGAAAACCTATATAGTTGGTTGTTTGGACACCAAGTGCACGTGGATGGTAAGGGCGTCGACTTACCGGTGCACGAGAATGTGGTGCATCCGACAGTATGTCCAGGACCATACATGTGACATTAGCATGATGCACAACCATAGCCGGCATGCGACGTCGATCATGATTGGACGCAAACTCGTGACCACGTAAGTGTTAGTTTAGTTGCGAACAGCTATTTCTGTCACACAACATTATTCCCCATGTCACATTACGTAACTCACCATGACACCATTATATGCAGGTTCACCGGGACTCGAAAGGACCTCGTTCCCGAGCAAGTCCAGAAAATGACGAAGTCCGAGTATGGAGTATCCTGTAGCTACTGGAAGGCACGAAGGGCACAGATGACAGTGTTGGAGGTGAAGCATGGGACGTACGAAGACAGCTACCGAGATATTATTCCATACTTGCACATGTTGGAGCAGACGAACCCTGGGACATATACGAAGTTAGAGCTGGACGGATCCGAAAGATTCAAGTACGCCTTTATTAGCTTCGGTGTATGGCGCAAGGCGATTCCCCACCTTCGAAAGGTAATACCCCGTGTCGGTAGTAAGATATTGCATGTCACCTAACATACATAACCATGTCACCTAACCAAACTGGTGTCGATATCCATGTCCAGGTGATTTCAGTTGATGGGAGTTTCTTGAAAGGGAAGTTCAGGGGCACACTTCTATTTGCCACAACCCAAGATGCAGACCACAGTATATACCCAATCGCTTTTGCGATTGTCGATGGTGAGAATCACGGGTCATGGGGGTTCTTCTTGAAGAACATGCTACATGTCGTCGAGCATACACCGAACTTAATGTTTATCTCTGATCGGCATCTGAGTATCGTCAAAGGTTTGAGGGACAATTATGTGTTAGCTAAGCAAGGGGCCTGCCAATTTCATCTATTTCAAAATGCCAAGGTGAAGTACAGGGGGTTGACGGCCCTGCACCCATTGTTCTTAAAGGTGGCGAAGGCGTACACGAGGGCAGAGTTCGATAAGCACTTTGGTGATTTTTGCGGTCAGGCACCCGGTGCGGGGCAATACCTAAGAGAGGCTGGATTCCAGAACTGGGCCCGGGCATACTTCTTAGGGATGCGGTACAACATATTGACGACGAACAACTCCGAGTGTCTGAATTCGGTGTTCAAGGAGCCCCGCGATCTGCCCATCACAGCCCTGATTGATGCTGTCATCGAAACAATATCCAAGTGGTTTAACGATCGACGGGCAAAAGTCAACAAAAAGTCGTCGAGGACGGTCAGCGATTACGTTCAAGGTGAGCTGCAAACGAGCTATTCGTTGGCAACATTCTTGGATGTCAGAGCCCTCAGCTCACACGAGTACACTGTCCGCAGAGGGTCCGGCACCTGGGTTGTGAACCTGTGTGCCCGGACCTGCACATGCAATCGGTTCCAGATTGACCAGTTTCCGTGCCAGCACGCCATAGCGGCTTCAAGGTTTCGAGGTAGCAATTTGTACTCTCTTGTGAATGATTTATACAAAGTCGCCGCCTGGAAGGCGTGTTACGAGGGTGTGGTATATCCGGTCCCGCCAAAAGAAGACTGGCGAATCCCCCCAGCCATGTCCAGCGCGGTGTGTCTCCCCCCGGACGTCAAGCGACGGCCTGGTCGCCCTAAGACTTGTCGATACCCATCTCGGGGAGAATTTATCCGTTCCAAGCGCCGTCGTTGTTAGATGCGTTCCTCGAGTCAGTGGTTGGACCTCAGCAGCTGGGTAGTCTATTGCATTTGCCGTATCGGGTCAGTGGTTGGACCATTATCCGTCGTTGTTATATCTAGAAGGGGCAACGTATTTGACAACAAAATCCAGGTCAGGCAAATTGTATTCCCGTGTCAGGTGGAAGGGGTTATCATGTCACAGGTTTCAATTTCATGGTACACATTTCGTTGGTGTAAGCTATGCTAATTAGTTCAACAATGAATTGACACTAACTTATTGGTTGTGGTAGCGGTGTTAGGAAATCACCCTTGGAGAAATATTGAAATCACCTTAATTATGACAATGTTGAAGGGGTTAATATGGACGGTGTCACTGGATTGTAAGTTGGGTGACACGGGCGATATCCTGACAACGTATAACCAAATTGTGTCGATATGGTTGCCCGTACCTCAAAACAAAAACAAAACAAAACAAAAAGAAAAAAAAAATCAAACAAAAAAGTAAACAAAAAACAAAAGAAGAAACAAAAAAAGTTGACAAGCGTCCCGGATTTTACTCCACAACTCAAAACCGTTAAAAACCTTGCGATTTCCTGTATTCATCGGCACTCCATCCCTAAATTTCCATAACTCAAAACCGTTCGAAAGGGGGAGGAAGAAGAGAAAAGAATAGACGCCGGCGACGAGGAACAACGGGTCGAACAAGATACTGCCGGGGACTGTCGGATAAGAGAAGAACGCCGCGACAAAAGTCATAAGGTAAGCCTCCTATCTCTGATGTCCGTTATCCTCGAATCTTGGGTTCGGGGTGGGTGGGTGGATGGAACGTTAATGAGGGCGGTTAGGGATTGAACGTTAATGAGGGCGGTTTTGTCGATGGTCGAGGTGGTTGCGAATGAAGGACAAGGAGCGGGATTTTGGTGATTGGAAAACCAGCGGTTAGGGTTTAGTAAGCCCGAAGAGGATCCCTATGTGGGGGTCGAAATAGGGAATGGGGTAGAATAGGCCTACGATTGTGAACGGGGACGATTCGGGGTTCCATTACTTTCAAATTCAGATTTGGGGAGTTGATGTGGAATGTATGTCGTCATTGGTATAGGAATGTTGAGACATTTGTGACATGGGTTTCGAAATTGAGCGGAATGAGTTTACAAAGGCAGTGACATTGACTACAAACTTTCTCGATAACTTATGGTTGCTCGTAAACTGCAGGAAACGAATGGCTCGGACAAAATATACACATCCACAGAATCATCGGTTACGCGCACGGGTAACCGAAGGGACGAGTGTGGCGATGCTTGCCAACATCGCCGAATACGTCGAGGAGACGGACGCCGCTAGGGATCTCGTGGGGAAGACACTGGAGAAGATTATGGAAACCTTGGAGAAGATGGATGATAGGGCACTTCACTGTTTCGCACTAATCACTGTCATAATGTTCTTAAGTTCAGCGACTAATGAAAATACAGTAATGACATTTGACTTATTATAACAAGTTATTGTGTGCAGATAAAAGTGTTGGAGCAGAAGGACCATGACATGCGGGGTGGACAATTGATTGGAAGAGGCAAGGAACAAAGAGTAAGGGATAGTGATAAGGAGTATGTACATGTTGGAATCCATATAAGTTGTACATCGGTTTTGCAGGATGTTGAGGTTGATGTACCAGAGGGGGCTACTGCTGAAGCTGTGGAGCAACCCCGCCAATTTGCTAAGGTACGCTAATTGTGGCTCGTGCCATTCATCCGTTATGTGTTCAATACTGGCATGGGTATGATAGGTAGGCGACGGGGGTCGGTTTGTTATGTGACATGGGAAATGTTTGTTTGCATTCAGAGGTTGTTCGTGGACGAGGAATGTGAGAGCAAGGCGTCGAAGATTACGAAACCACGGTCCTCTAAAGGGAAGGACGTCATCGTTCCGGGTCAAGCCATCGTTCCGGGTCAAGCCGTTGCCATGGGACTAGTTTCTGCGGGCGACTATGAGGCCCTACAGGGGTGGCTCGCTAGGTAACCCATCGTCTCAATTCAGTTATAATTATACGGCACAGTAACCCTTTCATTGATTCCACTCCATTGTACGGTCCAGTGCCGAAGGTGAGAACCTGTCAACGGCTTGCGGCAAGGACCTGTCGAAGGCGTTTTTTACCATCCTCCAGACGCCCCGCTATTGGATCTACTCAGAGGTATATTGAAATTGTGGCATTTTATTATGATTGCCCTTGTTTACGCAATTCCATTGATGTTGGACTATGTTGTGGTGTGGGTTGTGTTGGGGGTTCACTTGACGCAGCACTTCGACCAGTCATGCTACCTGCTACGGAAACAAAGCGCGGAGAGGGGTTTCGAAAAGGGGCGGCGAGTAATTGTGTTGGACTCCTACTTCTCCAGCTTTCTGGAGAGGGAGTGGAAGGAGTACAAGTCAGACGTCGGGGGGGTATGAGGCGAGTGCGACACTCCTCTCATACTTCGACGGGCGGGCCCCGATGGCCATGGGGAGGCCGTGGAGACGCGGGGACCTCGTCCTCCTCCCCCTCAACCTGCTGGGAAGACATTGGGTTGCCACTGTTATTGATCTTAATGAGTGGCAGTTGAAGCTGTATGACTGCGCTGTGCACTGCGTGAGAGATGCCGAACTCCCACCCCTGCTGATGCACGTTACCCACCTCCTCCCCATCATCATGGATGCACACGCTGAGATGAAGGTGAAGTATGCATCGAAGCTGGCAGGGCCGTTTCGCATAATCCGCGACAAGCGCGTTCCGCAAACCAAGATCAGGTCTGATTAGTGCGACCCCTCTTTTTCTTTTCACTTGATGATAGCTCCGCAGCTGTTTGACAAAATATCCGTCATTGCAGTGGTGAGTGTGGCTCTTACACGATAAGATTCATGGAGCTCCTCATGGATAGCGATCCCCCCTTTGATGGGCTGGACGACACGTTTATTGGGCCGTACAGACAGATGCTAGCGGCTGCCATCTTCAATGGTCGGCTCGGTGGACGCAAAATCTGATCGTCGTTAGGGTGTACGTATGCATGTCAGTTGTTGTGTTTTGTTGTGAAGGACGTTGGTTGTAGTCTTATCCTCTGTTTTGTTGGAGACAGTTACTATTGGAAACGGGTTCAACTCTAGTACTTACGTGGATGGATTATGTAAAAATCCCCTGTCACCATGTTCGTATCACCGTGTCACCTTCATGGGGTTTTCATGTCAGTCCTTTTAATTTCAGTTTGGAACTGATTTGTGGTGTTTTGTTGAGAAGGACGTTGGTTTAAGTCTTATCCTTTTGTTTTTTTGGATACAATGACTATTGGAAACGGGTTAAACTCTAGCGCTTTGTGGTCAAGAACATCGCAGTACTTATGTGGATGGATTATGTAAAAATCCCCTGTCACCCTTTTTGTATCACCGTGTCACCTCCATGGGGTTTTCAAGTCAGTCCTTTTAATTTGAGTATGGAACAGATTTGTGCCGCGTTGTTGAGAAGGACGTTGGTTTTAGTCTTATCCTTAGGTTTTTTTGGATACATTGACTATTGGAAAAGGGTTAAATTCTAGTGCTTTGGGGTCAAGAACATCGCAGTACTTATGTGTATCGATTACGTACAAAACCCCCTGTCACCCTGTTTGTATGACCGTGTCAGTCCTTTTAATTGCAGTATGGAACTGATTTGTGTTGAGTGTTGTCGTTTTGTTTTTTGGATACATTTACTTATGGAAACCGGTTAAACTCTATTGCTTTGCGGAAAAGAACATCGCAGTAAATAGGTGGATGGATTCAGTAAAAATCCACTGTCACCCTGTTTGTCTCACCGTGTCACGTAGAAGGGGTTTTCATGTCAGGCGTGAGAATTTCGATATGGAACTGAGTTGTTGTGTTTTGGTGTGTAGAACGTTGGTTTCAGTCCCGTCCTTTGGTTTTTTGGATACTTTAAGTTTCGGAAACGGGTTACACTCTACTGCTTTGCGGTAAACAACATCGCAGTATTTAGGCGGATGGATTATGTAAAAAACCACTGTCACCCTGTTTGTATCACCGTGTCACCTCCATGGGGTTTTCATGTGAGTCGTCTGAATTTCAGTATCGAGCTGAGTTGTTGTGTTTTGTTGTGAAGAACGTTCTGTCTGCGACCACTTTGCGCAGAAGGTACCAGCACTCCTCCATCTCCTGCCTTACAGACATATGAAACTTCACCTATACTATCATGTCACTCGTTTTAAAATGAAGTACATCAATCCTTAGGTGACTAGTTTGTAGGAACAGAGGTTCGAGTTCTTATGAAGGGACAAAATTACCAACGTCGCGACCAAAAGGAAATGTAGTGTCGGCCAAATTTACCTCTATGTTGAGCGCAAATTTGGCAAAACTTATATACTTGATCAATTAAACCTGAAACGATATAGTTTATAAATTCAACCAACGAAGTTATCTACATTCAACCAAATAAGGAACACTTTCTGAGCTGATCAAATTGGTTGAAGCTCCCATTTCATCAAATTTGGATACAGTCACAACAAAATCTTCATATGTTATAACAAAACATTACATATATAATCAAAATGAACCTAACTTCATTCGACCCAACTGAGGCAAGTTGTTATTCCACCATATGTCGTGTAATCCACTGAAGCAGTCCCTCCACAAACCCACACTCAATTGTGCACGTGCATTCCTCACAAGAAAGCGCATCATCTGGATCTTCAGCAAGGAGCTGACCATTTTTCCACATGTTTGATCTTCGACAACTCCTATTCGCTATTCCGTTGGTGATATTCGTACATGCGTTCGGCTTCCACTTGAAGGAAGGTCTTCGACCAATATCGATAACGGAATGGCAAAGATCAGCAAATCTCCGGCGACAGGAAACTATTTCATACCCCAACGTATGTTTCACAGTATTTAGTAATGCAAAGCCTTGGGGCTTGAGGGCTTCACATCCGCAACAATACATAGCTATGCCACAAACATAGCTTGCCGCGTCGTGTCCCAACTCCGACGCCCGTAAAAGATCCCGAATGGCTGCCTCGTTATCGCAATGTGTAAGGAAGTTCACCTGCATGTTCAAAGTAAGCTATGAGGTGCTATGATAATGCATACACCGAACCAGTGCTCGACAATCACCATCTTACCAGTCCTCGCTGAAAGATTGCCTCCGGATTTCCCGCCTCGATGCATTGATCGAAGAAGCTTCTGGCATAAATATCGGTTCTCGAAGCGACAACAAGCGGCAGTCCCCAGTAATCGTGGTACTCAATGGCCATCTTCGCAAGAACACAAGTGTTTTTTCCAACCACATCCAATGTTTTGCAACTGCAACACAAAATAGGCAATAAAATTGGGTTGTGATGACATTTTTGAACGACCTAAACAGCGGACGGAATACCTTAACCGTAATCTGAAAACATCCTGTATAGATTGGACTGCTAATCGACCGACAATTTCCACGAGGAGATCTATTGGTAGTGTGAGAAGCGTGAAGGCCTCTGATGTCCTTGGCGAAACGTTCCTTCCTGGATCCATTGCAAAATTCTTAATTTTGGTTGTAGTTGGTGAGGGAGGGCGCTTGCAATAAAGGGAATGGGGTATTTTGGGTTCTGCTTGGTGAGGGATGACGATTGAACCTAAGGGATTGGGATGATGCAATTTATGGGATAATGGGTTGCCACCGGAAGACGAACAGACGAGGCGTGTGGAAGGTAATTCAGTCGAAAAGACGTGTGCAAGTCCACTGTACTTTACACGCAATGAATGTGGGCGGATGAGGAAGTGGAAGAGGCACATCCGCAGATTTTGAAGGCTCACTCACTGCCGGTTATTTAATGTCAATGTCCTAATTATGATAATTCTTGAATTTTGTTCACTTGATTATCGGTTACAAAACTGGTATCTCATATTGTGAACAAAAATAGTAAATGTATAACGGATTAAACCTATACATCACTTACTAACCCTTGTATGATAGAATATAATATAACCCTTTATTGAAATAAATAACTGAGGATGGAATGACGGTTTTGTTCCAGTTGACTACGTTTCTTCGCAACGGATCATAGGGAGTACACCATTTTCAAAAGTATATGGAAAGATGGGAATTTTTTTTACCAAGTATCCACTTTTGACCAAAAACAATACGAACTTCGATATTTACCGTTTCATATAGGCACTATCGCATATAGACAGAAAAACAAACCCGCAAACATAGAGTAAAAAGAGGGGTAATCACTTCGAAACACGTAGTTGTCGGTGGGAATAAAGTGTCGTACACTATTCAAGCTCCCGTAGTCGTAATTAAATAAAATCTATATAACATATAGGTGTTCGTAACACTAGTTGTAACAAGTTGTATTTATCAAGTACCACTTGTTACTCTAAAAATATGCGTGCGTTAATAGTGAAGTGACAAGTTATCTGGAACAGTTGGAGTACTTAATAGCAACGTACAAATAATACCAACCTTGTAACCATATTGAAATCTTTATTACTGCAAATTGACCTATATGTAATGTTGAGGGCCGGGCAAATAGGATCGGGACTCTAGGATCGATTCACAATAGGTTCCGTGTATCGGATCGTAACATCCCATTAGGGGATCGTAACATCCTCGAAATATAATCACATAATAAAATTGTAATTTTTATAACAACGTATCTTAATTGAAGTTCTTTAAAGACGGAAAAAATGTTAGTTACACAATATTCTTTTAATTGAACACATAAAAATCTACATTTACGAGCTTCGACGTTGAAAAATTGGTGGAAGGGGTTATTATGTTACTTGACACGGGATCCGAAATTTCGTGACCCTCACCCCCCCCCCCTCTCCACATGGAGCCCCTCTCTCTTCATAATTACCACCAGTCCATCGGTCATTTCACTTTCACTCCCACTCTTCCCTTGCAAGCCACAAACAATTTCCGGAAGAAGAAGCGACGCCATCGTCTTCGGTTCACCAGAGGTGCTCATCCTCATCCATAAACTTTCAATTCCAAGTAAGTACAACCCCGATTCCCATATGTGTTGAAATTTCAGTGTTCGTATTATAGGGTTTTCGTCGATTCGAAGTTTGTGTTGAATGAAATCTGTGTTGTAACTAGGGTTTTGGACATAGACTACTAATTGACGACATCCAAAGCTTTCTGAGTTGGGGCTACGGTTTATGGAGTACCGTGTATGCTGAATACTTTGGATGTTACTTGTCCGTGGCTCACTGTTTTAGGTTGTGTGCCTTGTGCAGTGAAAATATGCCTATGATGTCTGCCAAGTATTTACAATAGTTGACACGGGATTCAACTTATTGTGACACGGGATTTCATAGTTGGTGAGACGAGTGATTTATTCCTTTTGTAACATAACTTTATTTCATTCAACCGAGTTTCATACTCACACGTGCATTTACCATTTCCATCTTCGCTTGCACATAGAACCGTCGTTGTAAACATTATAAGGTCCGGAGATTATTTGACCTTATAGTTGACATCCTCCTTGACTTGTGTGGTGATACATCATTTCATACCACCATTCATCTTTTCCACATATATGTACTTGTCTCCAATATAAAACATGCTTACATATTTGTCATCTGTACGGCTGTTATTGCGTTTGGTTTTGTTCTGCCGTCCGACGTTTATTTTCCCTGGTAATTGTAGGAATAATGTGGCCCCATTCAGATAGCGACATTGAGACAGACTCCGACACCGATCGGAGCTATCAGAGTGGCGACGACCGTAGGTACTTCTGGATCCGTTCAGATTACGACTACGGGAGGAGCCGCGGTCACCGTCGGGACCAGTCTGCTGATGAGTCAGAACCCGACCAGGCTCATGAGTGGCGACGACCGTGGGACAACGCGCTATCTGACTTGGCCGCGGAAGAGCTCACCGACCTTCGACAGCGAGTCCAAAACCTGCTCAACCGGGATGCTACCCGGGAGGGAGTGTTGGCCGCACAGCGCACTGAGCTTGAGGCCGCCCGCCCGCATGTCCAGACAACCACGCTTCAGCTGCAGGCCACCGAGTCCACCCTGGAGGCGACAAATATTGAGTTGGAGTTTACCCGGATCTCGCTGCAGGACACAATTGATGACAACTTGTTCCTCACCAACAAGTTGGGGAGGACCGAGGCTTGCAACAGGCAGCTGGCGCAACGGTTGGTCCAGGTGGGCTCCTTCCTTTGTGGAAGGTGGGTCGGCCACGCTAGTGACCAGCTCCGCACCAGACAAGTCACACGATGGAACAGGATGATGGGGTGGATTATTCTCCTCATGATGGGAGTAATGGTGCGTCTCGTCACCCGGGCGTAGGAGCATCGAAGCTAGTCGTGTCTTTGTTTTTTTGCCATAACTTGTCATTTTGGTGTACTAGTTGCCAAATACTGATGTAATCGCAACCAACTGTGGTTTTTTGGACGCCGCCAGGAATCCGTAAGTGGCGTCTGGCCCCCATTTGTTGCATTTTGGGGCCAATGTAAGGGTTGTTAGTTGTTACGCACACTTTTTCACCCACGCTCGGTTAGGTGTCGTTTTTTGGAAAGCATTATGAATGGTGCCTGTAGTATCGGATATGGAATGTATAGGGCAATGTCCCTCCATTAGTATGCATGTGTAGTAGATTTCCACTTGCCGGTGTTATGAATTTGTATTGCAGTCAATCATCCATGGGGGGAGAAAATGACAAATTATATGGTTCGTTTGATAGGGGCTTGTCACAACTCGTATATGAACCTATGAACACGTACACACGTTTAGAATAGAAAATCACACTACTCGCCGGCAGTGACACGGACAATCAAGTCATGTGACACGGGATTGCAAGTTCGGTGCCAAGGGGTTTTTCCTTACAACTTCTTATAAGCGTTTCAACCGAGTAAGTTGGGTGCCGCATGACATTCAATCGTCCACGAGAAGAAGAAAAATTATGTGGTTCCTGTGACACGGCGTTGTGACAATTCGTATATGAACCTATCAACTAAATAACAAGGATAGATAATCACGCGTGTCACCATCGGTGACACGACACGGTAAATCACGTAACTTGACACGGGAATCCATGTATGGTGCCAATGCTAAATTGTAACTAATTATAACCAATGTTTCCACCCTGGCGACATGGTCAGTAACTGCTTACAAATTATCATACAAATAATGTCTAAGTCCGCAACACATATCCACTCACCGATGACAAACATTCCGAAATAGTTCAAATACCAACCTAGTGAACGACCGTCCTCAGCTAAATGAGAGAACCACCCACCATGTTCATAAATATCCCACACAATAAAAACGATGTACGTAGACCCCAACATAAAATTTCATTACAATGGCCAATGGTGATGACAACTGGGATCTTAACCCTGTACCATTGAAGATGCGAATAGCGAGCATGTGCCTGTACGCCCCGATGAAGACGTCGTCAAGACCGTCGTAGGTGGGGGCGTCCTTCGTCAGGAGTTGCATGAACCTGATCGTGTACGGTCCGCAGTCTCCACTGCAATAGAGAACCTGATCGTTGTCCGTCGCTGACAGCATTCCTAGCTGAACAGCATCGGCGGGCACAGTGGCTGCCTTCGGGGGTCGCGGTATCTTGGCCGGGGGAGGCAACTCCTCTCCAACAGCCCTCCCCTTCGCCGCCCCCCTCGGTTGCGCCCTCTCCTGAACGTCATGTTTGTTTCCACCTTCCTCATGTCCAGACGCCTTTAAACCAACCTCTCCCAACTGCAAACAAATCAAACCTCAGCTAAGATTTACACTGGCCCTTGTCACATAACAGATATTCTTATGTCACCTTACGTATAATATCATGTCACCTCTAAATTCACCTTTATTTCATAAATAAACCTTACCTCGTTGGTCTTTCCATTCCCCCCATCCCCTGCATTCACAGTGGCAGCTCCATCCACTTCACTTCCCTTCTGAACAGCAACTCCTAATACATTTACAAACCCTACTCTCCAAATTGGAAACCCCTGTCACCCAAATGTCAAACCCATGTCACCCAATTCGAACCTTACCTCGTTGGTCTTTCCATTCCCCCCATCCCCTGCATTCACAGTGTCAGCTCCATCCACTTCACTTCCCTTCTGAACAGCAACTCCTAATACATTTACAAACCCTTCTCTCCAAATTGGAAACCCCTGTCACCCAAATGTCAAACCCATGTCACCCAATTCGAACCTCAAACCACCAATTTCCCCTATCCATAGTTCCCCGACCGTTGCCCTAACCCTTTCCCAAAACCATTGTCACCCAATTGGAAACCCTAACCACCGATTTTCCCTTTCCATACCCGAAAACCACCCATGCCACCAGCACCCACCATTATCCAAACAAGAAAACCACCACCCCGACCCACCATTCAGGCCGCCATTGCCCTAACCCCTTGTCACCCCGACCCCTTCACCCACTGCTTCACCGACCCACGGCCGCGCACCCTACCACCAAAGGAAGAAGAGTGAATCGGCGTACCTGTTTTGTATGTCGTCGGGTCGTCACTGCTGTGTCCTATCCGTCGACGATGGACTTGCCCGCTCTCTCTCCTTTGGTGTATGCAAGAAGAAACCGCAACCGCCCTCGCTCTGTCTTTCTTCTGCCGTCTCTGCGACTGCCTCTCTCTCTGTTTTCTATTGTCTCGTTTAGGAAGGAGAAGAGAGATGGTGATGGGATTGCATTTACTCCTCCCTACTAGGTAGGTAATGATGCCTCTATTTTGTTTTTCATAAATTACATCTGATAGCCGGTTTGGGGAGTGGCAATTTGTTCCAAGGGGAGAGAGAGCGAGAGAGAGAGAGAGAGAGAGAGAGAGAGAGAGAGAGAGAGAGAGAGAGAGAGAGAGAGAGAGAGACGGATGGGACATTGGAATGGGTGGGGGATTTTGGCGCCAAAAATGGAGAGAGGAGGTGAGGTGATGGGGAAGGTTTTCCCTCCATTTTTAATGTGTACTAAGAGAGGAGGAGAGAGGACATAATTTTCGGTTTTCCCGTGGAAAAGAGAGCTGGAGAAGAAGGCCACCATTGGAGAAGAAACCATCCGCATTAAGGTCCAGTTGGTGAGCACGTGTCGGGCTCTTAATTCGTTCGTGTCCGTCTTCGTAAACTTCCGTGTCACATAGATATCTGAGAAACCCTTATTCTAAGTTGCAATGGGTAGGCTTCTCTTATATTTCTCCTCATGTTTCGTGAAGAGTAGATACCCCTTACCAACGGTGTTGATCCGAGTTTTTAATTGCAGGTCAAAACGCCAAAGTATGTGTCACTCTCATCTTCAACGGCCGTTGGCTGTTCGATGGTGCGGGGTGGGTGTATTACGGTGAACCAGAGCGGAAGAATGTTATCATTGAAGAGGGCATCGACTTCGCCTCACTTACTCAACTGTTGAGGAGGAAGGTCAGCGTTGATTGTTCATGTGAAGAGTCGCGGTTTTCTTACATGCCAAAGGGGGAAGAAGCGGGTCATCCGATTACGATAGGTGATGACGACGACCTTGAGGCTTATAAGTTCCTGAACTCGAGGTCCGGGGAACATCCATGGCCCATGGCGATATTTATTGGGCCAGTGGGGAAAGAGAGGGTTCAAGTAACACAACCCGGCGTCGGGGAAGAAAGCTTGAGTGGGCCTCGTAACTCTCAAAAGGTGGACGACGATATAAGGGTGAAAATCAATGTGGAAACGGGTTTCGGAGGGGGTCACGAAGATAACTGTGAGGGTGACAAAGTTATGGATCCGGAGGTGATCCTTTTGGAAGAGGTAATAGGGGAGAGGCAGGTTGACGTTACTGAAAACGGTTTTGGAACTGGTGGCATTCGTAATTGTGGAGGTGACAAGGACATGGATGAGGTGATAGGGAAGAGACAGGAGGACGCTAGTGAGAGCGGGTTTGGAACTGCTGAAAACCTTCGGAAAGTAGGTGACAAGGGTGAAGGTCCGGAAATGATCGGGTTCGGTGGGGTGATAGGAAAGAGCCCAGAGGACGCAGGTGACAAAGGGGGTGGAACTGGTGACATGGATATTCTTGGAGGTGACATGGATATTCTAGAGGGTGACAACTGTGATGGTCTAGATGTTATCCACTTGGGTGACACGGACTCATACTCAGATGACACGAAAATATGTGAAGGTGACAGGTATAAGGGGGTGGATCTGATAGCCATTAGCAGTGACGAGGAGGACGAGGAGGAGGACTTCGAATCCGGAGTGAAGAGGGAAGAAGATTGTTCAAATTATTATGACTGGGAGGAATATGAGGAAGAGCAGGGTATGAGGGTGTCGGAGGAGGAGGACGAAGTTGAGGAGGAGGTGATTAGGGAAGTAGGAGATCGGGTTCCTGGGTCCAGCACATCCCCACCGTCGATGGAGAAAGTAGAAGCTATGTTGGACAAAGCAACGCCTCGGACCCAGGACCCCCGACGGAAGCTGACAGAAATTTCGGAGGGACAAATGTTCGCGTCGAAGGTAGAATTGCAGACTTGCTTGAAGTGGATTGCAGTGGAGAAGTGCTTCGAGTTCGTAGTGAAGAGGTCGTGTAAGAAAACCTATATAGTTGGTTGTTTGGACCCCAAGTGCACGTGGATGTTAAGGGCGTCGACTTACCGGCGCACGCCAATGTGGTGTATCCGAGAGTTTGTCCAGGAGCATACATGTGACATTAGCATGATGCACAACCATAGCCGACATGCTACGTCGAAGATGATTGGACGCAACCTCGTTACCACGTAAGTGTTCATTTAGTTGCGACCAGATATTCCTGTCACACAACATTATTCCCCGTGTCACATTACGTAACTCACCATGACACCATAATATGCAGGTTCACCGGGACTCGAAAGGAGCTCGTTCCCGAGCAAGTCCAGAAAATGACGAGGTCAGAGTATGGAGTATCTTGTAGCTACTGGAAGGCACGTAGGGCACGGGTGATAGCGTTGGAGGTGAAGCATGGGACTTACCAAGAAAGCTACCGAGATATTATTCCATACTTGCACATGTTGGAGCAGACGAACCTTGGGACATATACTAAGTTAGAGCTGGACGCATCCCAAAGATTCAAGTACGCCTTTATCAGCTTCGGGGTATGGCGCAAGGCGATTCCCTACCTTCGAAAGGTAATACCCCGTGTCGGTAATAAACTATTGCATGTCACCTAACCTACATCTCCATGTCCCCTAACTCACTGGTGCTGATATCCAAGTCCAAGTGATTTCAGTTGATGGGAGTTTCCTGAAAGGGAAGTTCAGGGGCACGCTTCTCTTTGCCACAGCCCAAGATGCAGACTACAGTATATACCCGATCGCATTTGCAATTGTCGATGGTGAGAATCACGGGTCATGGGGCTTCTTCTTCAAGAACATGCTACATGTCGTCGAGGATACACCGGGCTTAATGTTTGTCTCTGATCGGCATTTTAGTATCGAGAAAGGTTTGAGGGACAATTATTTGTTTGCTAAGCAAGGGGCCTGCCAATTTCATCTATTTCAGAATGCCAAGGTAAAGTACAGGGGGGTTACGGCCCTGGACACATTGTTCTTCAAGGCGGCGAAGGCGTACACGAGGGCAGAGTTCGAGAAGCACTTTGGTGATTTTTGCGCTCAGGCACCCGGTGCGGGACAATACCTAAGAGAGGCTGGATTCCAGAACTGGGCCCGGGCATACTTCTTGGGGATGCGCTACAACATATTGACGACGAACAACTCGGAGTGTCTGAATTCGGTGTTCAAGGAGGCCCGCGAGCTACCCATCACATCCCTGATTGATGCTGTCGTAGAAACAATATCCAAGTGGTTTTACGATCGACGGGAAAAAATCACGAAATCGAAGACGACAGTCAGCGATTACGTTCACGGTGAGCTGCAGACGAGCTATGCGTTGGCAACATTCATGGATGTCAGAGCACTCAGCTCATACGAGTACACTGTCCGAAGAGGGTCCGACACCTGGGTTGTGAACCTATGTACCCGCACCTGCACGTGCAAGCGGTTCGAGATTGACCAGTTTCCGTGCCAGCACGCCATAGCGGCTTCAAGGTATCGAGGTAGCAATTTCTTCTCTCTTGTGAACGACTTCTACAAAGTTGTTGCCTGGAAGGCGTGTTACGACAATGTGATATATCCTGTCCCTCCAAAAGAAGAGTGGCGAATCCCCCCAGCCATGTCCAGCGCGGTGTGTCTCCCCCCGGACGTGAAGCGACGCCCTGGTCGCCCTAAGACTTGTCGATACCCATCTCGGGGAGAATTTAGGGGTTCCAAGCGCCGTCGTTCTTAGATGCGTGCCTCCTTTGGTGGTCCACCGCCTTACCTCAGCAGCTGGGTAGTCTATTGCTTTGGCCGTAGCGGGTCAGTGGTTGGACCATTATCTATCATTCTAGCTATGTTAATTTTGGCAGGGGCAACTTATTTGGTTGTGTAAATATGCTGTTTGTGCATATGACAAACAGTCAGGGGTCCGCTGTTCTTTTGGGATGGGTTTCCACACGACATTTAAGCGGTTAAGAAAGTCGGAGTACATTTTGGGGATGGTTTCAGAACCAAAAAAACCATGTCACCCTAATGGTATTCCCGTGTCAGGTTGAAGGGGTTATCATGTCACAGGTTTCATCTTCATTGTAGACTTTTAGTTGGGTGAAGCTATGATAATGAATTCAACAATGCATTGCCACTTATTTGTCATAATGCTCACAGTACTGATTGGTTGTGGTAGTGGTGTTAGGAATTCACCCTTGTGAACATAAGGTGTCAATGGATTGGAAGTCGGGTGACACGGGCGAATTCCTAACAACTTATAACCAAAGTTTGTACAATAATAACTTGGTTGAACTGGTTGGCCGTACCTAAAAAAAAGAAAATAAAAGGAAAAAAAAAGAAATTAAAAAAAATATATAAACAAAGACCAAAAGATGACAACCGTCCCGGATTTCACCCCACATCTCAAAACCGTTCAAAACCGTCCGATTTCCTCTTTTCATCGGGACTCCATCTCTAAAATTCCATAACTCAAAACCGTTCGAAAGGGGGAGGAAGAAGAGACGCTGACGACGAGGAGCAACGGGTCGAGGAAGATACTGTCGTCGACTGTCGGATAAGAGAAGAACGCCGCAAGGAAACTCGTAAGGTACGCCCCCTATCTCTGTTGTCCGTTATGTTCGAATCTTGGGTTCGGGATGGGTGGACGGAACAACCTAATGTGGTGGTTAGGGATAGAACGTTAGTGAGGGCGGTATTGTCTATGGTGGAGGTGGTTGCGAAGGAAGGAAAAGGAGCCGGGTTATGGTGATTGGAAAACCCGCGGTTAGGGTTTAGTAAGCCCGAAGAAGATGGCCACGGTTGGGGTCGAAATAGGGATTGGGGTAGATTAGGGGTATGATTGTGAGTGGGGACGAATCCGGGATCCATTAATTTCAATTTCAGATATCAGGATTTGATGTGGAGTGTATGTCGTCAATGGTAAAGGAACGTTCTGACATTTGTGACATTGGTTTCGAAATTGAGTGACATGGGTTTGCAAATGTAGTGACATTGACTATACAGTTTGGCCACAACTTATGGTTGCTCTGACACTGCAGGAAACAAATGGCTCGGACATAATATACACATCCACAGCATCAGCGGTTACGCCCACGGGTAGCCGAAGGGTCGAGTGGGGCGATGCTTGCCAACATCGCCGAATACGTCGAGGAGACGGACGCCGCTAGGGATCTCGTGTGGAAGACACTGGAGAACATTATGGATACCTTGGAGAAGATGGATGATAGGGTACTTTAGTCTTTCGCATTATTCACTCTCGTATTGATATTATGTTTAGGGACTACGGTAAATAGAATAATGAAATGGGACTTACAGTATGTGGCAGTGACCCCGGATTTTAAACTGTTCGAGGAGATGGTGGACTAATTGTAACAAGTTATTGTGTGCAGATAAAAGTGTTGGAGGAGATGGCCCATGATATGCGGGATGGAAAAATGATTGGAAGAGGCAAGGAACAAAGAGTGAGGGCTAGTGATAAGGAGTATGTACATGTTGGAATCCAACATCGCAGTAATGATGTGGAGGTCATGTGTAAAAAACCCCTGTCACCGTATATGTATTACCGTGTCAGGTTGAAGGGGTTTTCATGTCACTCGTATAAATTTCATTATGGAAGTGAATTGTTGTGTTATGTAATGAAGAACGTTGGTTTTAGTCTTGTCCTATGGTTGGTTGGATATATTTACTTTTGGAAAGCGGTTATACTGTTGGGGTATGCGGTAAACAACATCGCAGTAATGATGTGGAGGTCATGTGTAAAACACCCCTTTCACCGTATTTGTATTACCGTGTCAGGTTGAAGGGGTTTTCATATCACTCGTTTAAATTTCATTATGGAAGTGATTTGATGTGTTTTGTTATGCAGAACGTTGGTTTTAGTCTTGTCCTTTGGTTGGTTGGATAGATATACTTTTGGGAAGTGGTTAAACTGTAGGGGTATGTGGTAAACAACATAGCAGTAATTATATGGAGGCCATCTGTATCATTTGGGAGGCGACACTTAGTTTCAGGTAAAGTTTCATTGTTGTGAGTGTATGTCAAACAGGGTTTCATACCAACCTTGTTACACTATTGAATTGTATATTTGTGTAAGTTCACCTGTAATTCGATTTGAAATCTATCACAAAACATATAGTTTCTTCATTCTACCATAACATATATAGTTTGGGAATTCTAGCAATAAAAATATCATTACATGTTATATAAACAGAATACATATAGGACGAAAATTATCCAAACTGTGCAATAGTTTATTCCACCATATTTCGTGTAATCCACCCAAGGAAACCCTCGACTAAACCACACTCAATTCTGCACGTGCATTCCTCACACGAAAGAGCATCATCTTTATCTTCAACAAGGAGCTGAAAATTTTTCCAGGGGTTAGATCTTCGACAACTCCGAATCGCCGTTCCATTGGTGATATTTTGACATGTGTTCCGCTTCCATTTAAAGGAAGGTCTTCGAGCAATTATCATAATATCATGAAATATATCATGAACTCTCCGGCGACACGATATTATCTTATAACCCAACTTCTGTTTGACACTATTCAGTAATGCAAAGCCTTTGGGTTTGAGGTCTTCAGATCCACAACAGTACATAGCTATGCCACAAACATAGGTTGCCACGTCGTGGCCCAACTCGGATGCCTTAAGAAGATCTTCAATGCCTGCTTCGTGATCGCAATCTGTGAAGAATTTAACCTGCATTTTTTTATGGCGCTATGAGGAACTATGATAAACCATACACTGAAACAATTATCCTGAACGTACGACTTACCAATCCTTGCTGAAATATTGCCTCCGGGTTTCCCGCGGTGACGCATTGATTAAAAAAACTTCTGGCGTGCCTATCGTTTCTCGATGCGACGACAACCGAAATTCCCCAGTCATCCTGGTACTCAATTGCCATCTTCGCAAGCACGTACTTGTGTTTTCCAACCAAATCAAATGTTTTGCAACTGCATCACATGGAAGGGAATCAATGAATTTTTCCACAACATTATATTACGATATCAATAGGGGAGGCAATATCTTAACCGTAATCTGAAGACATCTTCTATAGACTCAATTGCTAATCTACCGACAATATCCAATAGGATGTCCAATGGCAGTGTAAGAAGCGTCGCTGCCTCTGCCGTCCTTGCCCTTACGTGCTTTCCTTGATCCATTTGAATTATCTTAATTTACGGTTGTAGTTGGTAAAGGAGGATGATACAACTGAAGGCAATCGGATGAAGCAATTAAAGAGAGAAAGAGTTGCCTATATATAAGAAGCCGCTGGAGAACGTAACTGCCACCGGAAGAGGAATAGATCTTGTTAACAAATAACTGCCGTGGATTTATTCTCATTCTATGAATTGATATGTTTCTATTATTTTATCTATTTGTTCAAATAACTGTCGGTTATAATCTTGATATGTGATATTCGTTACCAATATATTTTACAGTCAATAGCACTAAAGAACTACAACGGAATAACCCTAAAAAACAGTTACTAACCCTTGCTTGTCTTAAGAGACGGTTTAAAGTTTAAATTTTAACCCCTTGTTCAAGAATTTAACGTAGACTCGTTAAACTGTGGGGGTTAGTGGTAAACAACATCGCGGTACTTATGTGGATGGATTATGTGAAAAACCCCTGTCACCCTATTTGTAATACCGTGTCAGGTAGGAGGGGTATGCATGTCACTCGTTTACATGTCGTTAGTGAACTGATTTGTTGGCCTGTGTTGTGAAAAAACTTGGTTTCAGTCATCTCCTTTGGTTGTTTGCCGACAATGACTTTTTGAGACCGGTTAAACGGTTGTGGTAGGTGGTAAATAGCATGGCGGTACTTATGTGGATGGATTCTTTGGAAAAACCCTGTCACCCTCTTTGTAATACCGTGTCAGGTAGGAGGGGTTTTCATGTCACTTGTTATTACCTGGAAATCATCGTATTTGGATACATTAACAAAAATAGCATTACATCTTGTAAAAACAGGATACATATACAACGAAAAATATCCAAACTTAAGTGACCGAACACATGTCCAAAACATTATTCCACCATATTTCGTGTAATCCACATTAGCATATTCTCGACTAAACCGCACTCAATTCTGCACGTGCATTCCTGACAAGAAAGAGCATCATCCTTATCTTCAGCAAGCAGCTGAAATTTTTTCCAGGGGTTAGATATTCGACAACTCCGAATCGCTGTTCCATTCGTCACATTCTGACATGTGTTCCGCTCCCATTTGAAGGAAGGTCTTCGAGCAATTTGCAGAATATCATAAAATAGATCATGAACTCTCAGGCGACACGATATTATCTTATAACCCAACTTCTGTTTGACACTATTCAGTAATGCAAAGCCTTTGGGTTTGAGGTCTTCAGATCCGCAACAATACATAGCTATGCCACAAACATAGCTTGCCACATCGTGGCCCAACTCGGATGCCTTACGAAGATCTTCAATGCCTGCTTCGTGATCGCAATCTGTGAAGAATTTTACCTGCATATTTTTATGCCGCTATGAGGAACTATGATAAACCATACACCGAAACAATGATCCTGAACGTACGTCTTACCATTCCTTGCTGAAAGATTGCCTCCGGGTTTCCCGCGTTTACGCATTGATTAAAAAAACTTCTCGCGTGCCTATCGTTTCTCGATGCGACAACAACCGAAATACCCCAGTCATCCTGGTACTCAATTGCCATCTTCGCAAGGACGTAGTTGTGTTTTCCAACAAAATCAAAAGTTTTGCAACTACATAACAAGGAAGGGAATCAATTCATATTTACAAAACATTATATTACGATATCAATACGGGAGGCAATACCTTAACCGTAATCTGAAGACATCTTCTATAGACTCAACTGCTAATCTACCGACAATTTCCAATAGGACGTCCAGTGGCAGTGTAAGAAGCGTCGCTGCCTCTCCCGTCCTTGCCCTAACGTTCTTTCCTTGATCCATTGGAAATATCTTAATTACGGTTGTAGTTGGTAAAGGAGGATGATGCAACTGAACGGAATGGGATGATGCAATTGAAGGGAGAATGAGTAACCTATATATAACAAGCCGCTGGCGCGGCAGTTATTTGTTAAGAAGAGATCTTCTTAACAAATAACTGCCGTGGTTTTAATCTCATTCTATGAATTGATATTTTTACTTTCTTTTATGTATTTCTTCAAATAACTGTCGGTTATAATCTGGATATGTGATATTCGTTACCAATATATTTAACAGGAAATAGCACTAAATAACTGAAACGGAATAACCCTAAAAACAGTTAGTAACCCTTGCTTTTCTTAAGAGACGGTATGAAGTTTACATTTGAACCCCTTGTTCAAGAATTTAACGGAGACTCGTTAAACTGTGGGGGTAAGTGGTCAAGAACATCGCGGTACTTATGTGGATGGATTTTTTCGAAAACCCCTGTCACCCTCTTTGTATTACCGTGTCAGCTTGATCGGGTTATCATGTCACTCGTTTACGTTTCGTTAGTCAACTGATTTGTTGTCCTTTGTTGTTATACACGATGGTTTCAGTCATCTCCTGTAGTGGTTGGGCGACATTGACTTATCGAGACTGGTTACACTGTGGGGGTAAGTGCTAAACAACATCGCGGTACTTATGTGGATGGATTATGTGGAAAAACCAATGTCACCCTCTTTGTATTACCGTGTCAGGTATATGGGGTTTTCATGTCACTCGTTTACATGTCGTTAATGAACTGAATTGTTGTCCTTTGATGGGAACAAAGATGGGTTCACTCATATCCTCTGCTTGGGTAAACTGTAGGGGTGAGTGGTAAAGAACATCGCGGTTGTTAACTGCATGGATTCTGTGAAAAAACCCATGACACCCTCTTTGTAATACCGTGTTAACTGCATGGATTCACGTCAGGTGACACGGGATTGCAAGTTCGGTGACAAGGGATTACGGCGTTACAACTCAAATTATGACTGTCAACAAACTTACATCGTTGGTCCATGTGATTCAATCATCAAAGAGACGATGATAAATTCATAATTCATGCGCTTACGAGAATGTGAGACGGCGTTGTGACATTACCCTACTCGCCCGCAGTGACACTGACATTCACGTGAGGTGTCACGGGATTGCAAGTTCGGTGACAATGGATTACTCGTTACAACTTAAACAATGTCTTTCAACCGACTTACGTGGTTGATACACCTCATGCAATCATCGACGAGACCTTGGAAATTTATGCGCTTCCTGTCACACGTCGTTGGCACATGTCGTATATGAACATATGAACTCATCAACAAGGTTAGAAAATCACCCTAGTCACCATCAGTGACACGGGAAACCACGTTAGTTGACACGGTAATCAAAGTATGGTGGCAGAGGTTTTTTGTAACTAATTGTAACCAATGTTCCAACCATGCCAACATGGTGAGCAAATGTTTACAAATTATGATACAAATATTAGATGAGTCTGCAACACGTAACCACTCACCAAATACAATCAATGCTAAATAGTTCAAATACCAACCTAGTTAACTCCCGTCCACAAGTAAATGTGAGAAGCGGGAACCATGTTCATAAATATCCAACACAGTAAAAACGATGTTCATAACATGCATACACCCTAACCTTAAATTTCTTAACAATGGCAGCTGGTGATCACACCTGAGATCATAACCCTGAACCATTAAAGATGCGAACAGCGAGCATGTGCCTGAACGCCCCGATGAAAACGTCGTCAAGACCGTCGTACGTGGGGGCGTCCTTCGTAAGTAGTTGCATGAACCTGATCGTGTACGGTCCGCAGTCGCCACTGCAATACATAATCGCCGGATTCTTATTCATTCAAGGCAGATCCAAGTTTGAGACGAAGAGATATTTATGTGTTGGGAAAAAAATTACCTCTGCTTGTTTTGCGGAATCCTTTTCTCGCGACTAAGGGTGAACGGGTTAGGCAACTTGTCGCTGTAGGTTGCCGTCAACCCGGGGTGGGCTTTCATCAGTTCGGGGATCAGGTGGGTTATGCAGCTTAAGTGTGCCGGCAGATGGCGGTCCCTGACGATGTACACGTCCGAATCATAAACCCTTACCTGCCACCCCACCAGATCTATAGCGACGGCGATCCAGTGAACACTGTCCACGTTCAAAGGTAGGAGGATGAGTTCCGCCCCTTCCCACGACCGGCCTATCAACGCCGGGGACCGCCCGTCTAAGTAGCCAAGCAGCTTCTCGTCGGCTTGGTAGCTACCCTCATCGCTCTTGTATTTGCCCCACTCCGTCTGCAGATAGCGACCGAAATATGTGTCCACAACGATAACTCGACCAGCAAAGTCGGCGGCCCTCTCCGATAACCCTTTCCGAAGAAGATAGCATGCTTGTTCCATGTGCTGCATCGATTACAACCCTAGTCAAAATCCAAATATATTCGACTTCCTTTTACAGTACATACCTTGTCATTCGGAAGACAAAGACAGTCACGTAGACGGGTATCGTACCTCAGAGTTAACCCAAACTGTGGGGGGTTTTAGTGCGGTGAAGAACTCCTTACTCAGCGCCGTCCCGTATGCAGTCTTGCATGTGTCCTCATCCCCGCTGCACAACCACAACCAAAATGTTAGGGAATCGGAGTCCTCTATGCAATGACATGGCTAAGTATGCTGATGACTGTCACCTTTCCATCCACCGGAGGAACCCATCGTTGTCTGACACGGAAACAAGACCCAGATTAATCGCGACCGCGCCTTCGACAACATTCTTCCCTTTTCGGCCCCGCGTTTTCTTCTCAGGGGGGGCTTCACTTCTCCTTCAACTCATTGACCTCTCTTACTCTTCCTGCCTCGAGCGGGCTCCGGTCTTGGAGGCTCTGGGATCTGCAAATATGTTTCACAGTTTGAACTGAGAAGGGAAATATTTTTTCAAACCCGTGTGAACCCTCTTCTGTACTCGTGTCGCCTTCCGGTGATACACTTGTCACTTACGGACTAGTATAGATTTAAACGACAGGATTTGTAACAGCCATTTTACCTTGTTCTCATCCTGTCCTTCCCGCGTCGATTCGTCGATCCCTGTAGGTGGTACAACCGTTGAACCAGCTTGACCGATTATGTCCTCACCACCCCTATGGTTCCCGACCTTCTCGTCACTGATGTATCCCCCAGTTCCTCGAACGGGATCGTCTTTGACCGCCGCTGAGATCTGGCAATTGGTAACGGTTAAGTCAACTGTGATGAAGTTCGTATATTTGTTCCCTTGTCACTTAACTTATTAATACGTGTCCATTCACTTTAACAACCGTGTGCGGTGTGTGCAAAATAGTAACAATTTATAAATTGCTGATTGTATAACCCCTTGACCGTGGTAACACAAAATACCATGTAAAGTAACAACCAAATTACCTCCTCTTCTCTGGTCTTCCACCCTAGTTTGTCCTTCTGTCCCCCCGTTCTTTCGCTCCTTATCCTGTCCACATACATCTCCCATTGGTTTCTGCTCACCTCGTGCATTCGACTGCCCATCTCGCATCCCATTCACATAACCTTCCAACACCTTCATCTGAGACAGAAAGTGCATAAATGAGGGGTGGTCAGCGATTCTTATTCAGCTTTGGGAGATAAGTAACCCGTGTCACCTTTCACAGTTATCCGTGTCACGTATAAAAAATACTGGTGACACAAATGCCACAACCGTTACACGTATCTTCTCATCCATGCTCCGCATCCAACTTGACATGGTTCTCATCCTCTCCAACATCAGTTCTACTGACTTCAACAACTTATCCTCCCAGGTTTCACTGGTCCCATCTCGTTGCTCCGAACTCGGGCCGGACTTGGCTGAGCCTTCACCGTAATAACTCGGTGTCAAAGCAGCCTCAATGTCATCAAAGTAGAGATCAGGCTCCTCATGCTGGTAGAAGCACCCGCGCATCAAATGAAACTCGCCGGCCATCGGTACTAGTATCGGGTTGTCTTCGACCTTAATTCTATCAGATTTTTCAGGGTCCATGCGGGACTGGATCGTCTCATACATTAGATTGTCGTCATCGGCTGTCCACCTCAGCATGCGAGGCAACGCCGTGTTGGAGACCCGCCTGGCGAACGCCTCCCCAATCCCCGACACTGCTTCGTACAGCCATATCTAATACAACCACACGTGTCACTCGAATGAGTCCATCAATTGCGCGTACTAGTTTAATCATAAGTACGGTCAAGTAGGTTACCTGGAACGCATACGGAAATCCCATAAGCCCATATCCATATCGATCGTCCTTGTCGTTTGCCTTCGGCTTCAGGTCGGCGACACGTCGTTCGATGACCCCCGACAGAGACTGGTGGGTGGCCTCGTACACAACCCTGCCCCAGGGGTAATCCAGAAATCGATCAACGTTCTCCACAAGCTTCACAATCCACCCTCGTATGGATTTCCTGGGTTCTTCCCCCAGCAGAACTCCTTCGGCGATGAGTAGGAGAGCGATCTTAAAACGCTTTCGAGCACTGGGCTCCTTCAATATGGAGTTCTTGAAGGCGTTCTCCAGCTCACCGACCTTCATGTTGTCCGTTCCGAATAAGTCCTTCAGAGCCTTCTTTGTCTTCTTGTCATCCTTCGTCTCTGTGTCTTCCCCCCGAACTCTACCACACCGCAGGCCAGTAACGAGCGCAAACTCCTTCATAGAGAATCGTCGCAGCTTGCCTTGAAGCATGTACCAAGTCTCCCACTTCTTTGCTGTCACAACCTGCCTTTGTAACACGTAATGCAGTAGTTGCGACGAGAATTGAACCCGGTTAGCCATTTGCACAATACCCCCTAATTGGCTTCGCTGCAGCTTCTCCCAATCCACGGGGTCAACCCAATCGTCCATGTTGACGAGCAGAGACACTTTCGAACACTGGTTTACCCGGCCTCGGAAATGCTTCTCTTCCGGCACTCAGAGTCGAGGCTCCACCTTCTTAGGTGCCCGGACACCTTTCCTCCTCAAATTCTGGGACCGAACCATGTTTTTCCTGCATTTAAGTGCACATGAACATTATCAATATCCACAGAAACTCATCCCCTTACGAATACGGCTGTCTACGAGTGTTTCACGATAAAAGGCCCATGTCACCTACTGAAGTTACCCTTGTCACCCAACAAAATAGCTCGTGTCATGATTGACAATTTTCTTGACCCTAGTGTCCTACAGTACCCGTTTCTGACAGGGTTTTTTCTCCCCGATGCCAATCTGGGTATAAGCACCCGCAAGCCTCCGACCCTCTTCTTCAACCTCGCTTCCTCTTCTCTGTCAATTCCTCCCTTCCCCACACCACACCCCTTTTATCCCAGATCTGTATTACCCCGTATCCCCATTTCCCCAAATGACAGGAATTCCCCAATTCCCCTAATGACAGTAATTCCAATTCCCCAATTTCAGGGTTTTTTTTCGATCCCAATTTGCATGCTTTACAACGAAACAGTTCAATAATGCAATTCAATTGGGCAAGATTGGAAATTAAGTGAAGATTCACCATAGTAGCGATGGGTAGGGAAAGATTTAAAATTTCAATTCAGTAGTACCTGTATTCCTGTGCCTTCCTCTCCGGTACTGCCTTCTCCGGCGGCTTGGTCCGTTTTCCGGCGACTTCCTCCCTCTCCGGTACGAAACAATGGGATACTGCAAATTAAGTGGGGAAGAATGCAAATTAAGTACAGATTATGAGTTTTACAGATGGGTGAGGACGGATTTTAAAATCCAATAGAGTTGTACCTGTTTTCCTGCGCCTTCCTCTCGAGTACGGGCTTCTCCGGCTGCTTCCTCCCTCTCCTCTACAGGTTCTCCCCTTTCCCTTAACTTCACAACTGCCTCCCTTCACTCCTAAGAATGCCAGTTACTTACTATTCTTTTCTTTACCTTTTTCATTTCGAGGAACACAGCAATTTGTTTTCCTTTAAAATTTTTTTTTTTTTAGTAACTCATTCGAACTCTGCAACTGACTGCCACCCTGTCAAATATTCCTTTTCCTTTGTCGTTTTGTTATGGTGTCCCAGTATCGGGTCCCTTCTTTCCATTCACGTGTCACCTGACATGTTTCTTCGTGTCACTATTAGCTGCATCATATTCCTACGTAACGTGTACATGACCCATGTCACCCCATTTGAATCCTCATGTCCCCTTACGACAAATACCGTGTCACCAATGTGGATACATACATGTAGCTACACTGCCAAGTTTACTTCAACTGTTACAAATTTTTTCACAGTCGACAACTACCAATTTTTCCAAAATTTCCAACTGTTTTACTTCCACTGTTACACGAGGGTGTTTAAGATTGGAGCCAAGTATTCCCTACGAACTCTAGCATCCGAGTCGACCATGGAAAACCCCAACAGCTAGCATCTGCCGGTATGCCTCAATGTATGTGTCGTCCAATCCATCGAAGTTAGGGCCGCTCTCCAGCAGGAGGTGCATGAATCGAATGGTGTACGGGCCACAATCACCGCTGCAAAGAGGAACATTCGGTCAGAACGCGGACACCGATTCCCCATCCAATCAAACGAAATAGATCAAAGTCCCCATCCAATCAAACGAAATAGATCAAAGTCATCCTACTTACGTTAGCTTGTTCTGTGGAAGGCTCTTGTCCCGGCGAATGGCAAACGGCGTGGGGACCTTATCCGCATACTTCACCTTCAGATCTGGGTGTGCACCCATGACGACAGGGATCAGGCTCGTCACAGGCATTAAAATGGTATGGAGTTGCCGTTCCGTCGCCGTGTGGACGTCGCAGTCATACACCCTTACCTCCCACTCCTTCAGATCGATGGCTAGGGCAACCCAGTGTTGGTTCTTGACGTTGAAGGGGAGGAGGATGACGTCCGCACCTGACCAAGCTCGTCCCAACGGCTTCGGCGACCCCCCGTTGAAGTACGCCATCAAAGCATCACTAGGCTTGTACGCTTGGGGGCTGCCGGTGTACTCCTTCCATTCCCTAGGTAGATAAATTCTCGCTAAGCACGAATCGACTACGATCACTCCACTGGCCATGTCACCCGTTCTGTCAGCGACCGCTTTGCGCAGAAGGTAGCAGCACTCCTCCATCTCCTGCATGAAGTGAACCGCAATTACAATCCATAATCCTGACACGGGAAATTTTAGAGGTGACAAGTCGTCATACTACAGTTCCCAACCATTCCTGGGGTTTCTTCAGACGGTTGAGTAACTCCTTCGTCATATCCACACCGCATGGTGACGTGCTCACCTCCGCGTCCCCACTGCACGTTAAGTTTCTGTCAGGTATTGTGGACGTCCAACTATCTACGTTCGTCGTCCATTCGAGTGTAAGACACAACCTACGTACCTTGCCAACCAACTTGTCATGGCGTCGTTGTCCGTCGCAGACACCATTCCTAGATGAACAGCATCGCCGGGAACAATTGCTGCCTTCTGGGCTCGCGGTTTCTTCGCCGGGGGAGCCAACTCCTCTCCAACACCCTTCCTCGTCTTCTTCGCCGCCTTAGATACATAAACCTGAGCTACCCTGGGCTTCGGCCTCTCCTCAACTTCATTTTTGTTTCCACCTTCCTCTTCACCGGACGCCTTTAAACCAACCTCTCCAACCTACAAACATATCAAACTTCAGCTCACATTTCCACTTCCCCTTGTCACATAACAGATATTCTCATGTCACTTTACCTATACTGTCATGTCACATATAAAATCACCTTTATTTCATAAATAAACCTTACCTCTTTGGTCTTTCCTTCCCCCCCTCCCCTGCCTTCACAGATTCAGGTTCATTATCATTGTCCCCGACATCATGAACACCTTGCTTGGTCTCTCCTGAAATCTCATCACTTGCCTTCACAGTTTCAAATTTTCCAGTGTCACTTAACATTACAAATCATGTCACACATCTAAAATATTCCTGTCACATTCTTCCAGTGTCGCTGAAATTAACAAATCTTGTGATGTTTACCAACAACTTACCTTACCACCTGGTCCAGCCTCACCGGCTTTACCCGCAATTGAGTCTATCAACTCGTCCAGTTTTATCTCTTCTCCACCTTCTTCTTTATCAATTGCTTCTTGCCATGCCGTCCCCTTACACTGAACATCCCGCAGCTCAGTCACGACCACCTCCAATAATTTCAGCTCCAGGTGATCAAATTATTACTTTATATCACCATACGGTGTCAGAAATCAACACAATTCACCCTTCATACCAATTTCGTTCATTATCTACACTACTTGTCACTTGTCCAATTTCACGTGTCGGCAGTCCATTTACCCTAGTTCACAGTAATCCCCAGTCTCCACAAAAGAAATATTTGGGAAGTTATTGCGTACCTTTTCATCCATCTTCTCCATCCCTGTTGACATTGTCTCAAGCTTGTCCATTACTTGTGCCAAAGTCTTGGCCATGTCCCCCACCCCGCCATCTTTGTCATTGCCTCCTCTTCCCGTACTTGGGGACCTCCCACCAGGGCCTTCTAAATGTCTCAGCAACGGTGCAACTAGGTCGTCCAAAAAGGGGTCGGACTTCTCATCGTCGTACACACACCCATCCATCAGCTCCAGCTCAGGCTCCTCTGGTGTGAGTATTGGGTTATCATCAATCTCTATGGCCTCCTCTCCCTCTGCTTCGGTGCGCCTGGCTATATCATTATAAGCGAGGTTCTCGTCCTTCAGGGCCCATCTCATGCAACGAGGGAATGCCGTCGTCGACACCTTCGTCGCAAACCGGACCCCCCATTTCGGCATGGATTCCAGCAACCAAATCTGCACGTTTAAGAAGGCTAAACACCTTCCAAGTAGATCGTTGCAATCCAAATCCTTTAGTTGCATTAAATAATTTGAAAAGGTTTAAAAGATAGAAAGGAGGGAGGAGAAAAGAGAAGGGATTTCATACCCTTAGAGCAACCCCAAGAGAAGCTCCAAAATAGAGAAAAATGGAAAATTTAGAGAAAAAGATGGATTTCATGGTCCAACAGCTCCTTTATATAGTTTTGTAAAATAGAGAAATGAGAAGAGAGGGTAAAAATTTCTCTATATTTAGAGGAAGAGAAAAATCTCTAAAATTAAATGTTTTCACCAAGCCCCATGTCAACCATTTAAGTCATAAATACAATTTAAATGGGATTCAAAATATAAAGCTTAGTTGGACTTATAAATATTACTATATAATATCTATTAATATTACTAATTCTGCTAGCATTTTGCTGACGTGTCACGCTCATAATTAAAGTTGATTTTTTTATTCAAATGAGCTTTTCTTATTGGTCAATATTATTATAGAAACTTTAAAATATTTGTTTCCTATTTTAAATATGATTTGAATCCATTCCCTTTTTTTTTTCGGTTATATTGTCGTAAATATTGAGACATGTTTCCAATTTTTTTTCCGATTGCAATCTATCTATCTATCTATCTATCTATCTATCTATCTATTAATATTACTAATTCTGCTAGCATTTTGCTGACGTGTCACGCTCATAATTAAAGTTGATTTTTTATTCAAATGAGCTTTTCTTATTGGTCAATATTATTATGGAAACTTTAAAATATTTTTTTCCTATTTTAAATATGATTTGAATCTATTCCCTGTTTTTTATTTTCGGTTATATTGTCGTAAATATTGAGACATGTTTCCATTTTTTTTTTCCGATTGCAATATATCTATCTATCTATCTATTATCTATTATTAATATTACTAATTCTGCTAGCATTTTGCTGACGTGTCACGCTCATAATTAAAGTTGATTTTTTATTCAAATGAGCTTTTCTTATTGGTCAATATTATTATGGAAACTTTAAAATATTTTTTTCCTATTTTAAATATGATTTGAATCTATTCCCTGTTTTTTTATTTTCGGTTATATTGTCGTAAATATTGAGACATGTTTCCATTTTTTTTTTTCCGATTGCAATATATCTATCTATCTATCTATCTATTATCTATTATTAATATTACTAATTCTGCTAGCATTTTGCTGACGTGTCACGCTCATAATTAAAGTTGATTTTTTATTCAAATGAGCTTTTCTTATTGGTCAATATTATTATGGAAACTTTAAAATATTTGTTTCCTATTTTAAATATGATTTGAATTCATTCCCTTTTTTTTTATTTTCGGTTATATTGTCGTAAATATTGAGACATGTTTCCATTTTTTTTTTCCGATTGCAATATATCTATCTATCTATTAATATTACTAATTCTGCTAGCATTTTGGTGACGTGTCACGCTCATAATTAAAGTTGATTTTTTTATTCAAATGAGTTTTTCTTATTGGTCAATATTATTATGGAAACTTTAAAATATCTATCTATCTATTAATATTACTAATTCTGCTAGCATTTTGTTGACGTGTCACGCCCACAATTAAAGTTGAATTTTTTATTCAAATGAGATTTTCTTATTGGTCAATATTATTATGGAAACTTTAAAATATTTGTTTCCAATTTTAAATATGATTTGAATCCATTCCCTTTTTTTTATTTTCGATTATATTGTCGTAAATATTGAGACATGTTTCCATTTTTTTCCCGATTGCAATCTCTTTTCGGTTATATTGCTGATGTGTCACGCTCACAATTAAACTTGAATTTTTTATTCAAATCGTATTTTCTTATTGGTCAATATTATTGCTGAAATTTTAAAATATTTGTTTCCTATTTTAAACATATTTGTTTCTTATTTTTATACTAAAATATTATTTAATTTGATATGTTGTATGTCAATTTGTGATCTATTTTAATCGTCTACGTACATTGAACATTCGTCAATTCTTGGCTGATTTTATTCTTGGATATTGAAATTGTTGATTTATCATTTTTAACCGATTGCAATATTCCCCACAATGTCTACATACAACGAACATGTAATAATCAATTTGTAAATATTCGATTTCAAAAATTAATTATAAAAATCAATTAGAGCCAAATAAGTGTTATTTTATAATTTAATTATTTTAGACATCTTAAATGACTATCGAAAAATAAATAATATTTTAAGACTCACAAGCATTACTAATGTTTATTTTACATCTTGGATTAGGCTTCTTAGATCACTTTTCTACCTTTAAGGATATTTTTTTTTACCATCTTACCTTTATTTTCACTATTAATTTCTCTATCTTTCTAACCATCTTTCTCATGAAAATAATCAATAAGTTATGTACATCTACATATTTAACTTCAAAATTATTCACACAATTAGGTGCTTATGATTTTTTAATATTTGTACGGGAGCTTATATTTTACTTTTTTAGATCTATGCTAATTATAATAATTATATATTTATTTCAAATTATATTAGATGGTGTGTTTGAGCATTATTACTACTTTACCTTATTAAATCATTTTCAAAATTTATATCGTATCTATTTCCAACTAATTTATAAATTATAAAAAAATATTTTATACATATTTTTGCTGTAAACACGTATATATATATCTGCCGACTTTGTCGGCCTCTCGAGGTCCGGGCCTGTCCGGTCTCGAATTATTTCCTAATAAAAAAAAAACGTATATATATATAGTATTATATAGATATATAAAATGATGTTCAAATTAAAATGGATCAAGCTCCCGTGCCTTCAAGGCACGGGTATTACACTAGTATGAAACTAAAATGGGATTCAAAATATAAAGCTTTATTGGATTCATAATTTCCTTATATAATTTAATATATATCACAAATATTATATAGTATGAAATTAAAAAAAAAATAAAGGTTGATATTTTATAAAGTTTTTATCATACATGATTAGTAAATGAAAAATAATAAAATGAAGACATTGATATTTTCAACAAAACAAATTATAATAATAATAAATAAATCAAATTTATTTATTTTTATGGGATAAATCTCGTAAAAGGTACGAGAACTATACTAGTTATCTAAAGTTTAAAAAATTCATCTATTATATTATGAAATTCTGCATTTATTATAATATATAATAAATGTAAAAATCTATATAATAGAGAAACTGTTGGAGTTGGAGTATAATTTTTTTAGAGATTTTGATGTTTTGATCTCTATTTTAGAGAATTTTTACAAGAGCTGTTGGGCTTGCTCTTATAAAAGATTTCACAGGTTCGATCGAAACCCGAATACTTAGCCAAAAGGGAACAAAACAGGCTCGGGAACCCAGCTGATATCGTCTGTCCTGACTTGTCTGGGCAGGATGCCAACTGACATCGGCTAGCCCTAGCTGATGTTGTCTGTCTTGGCCTTGGCTGCTCGGGAAGGCAGTCGACATCGGCTGAGCCAGCCGATGTCGCCTGTCTTTTACAAGGTTGCCCGGGTAGCAGCCGATATCGGCTATGACCAGCCGATAACGTCTGCTCTCTATCGGTCCTGGGTACCCGTCATCGGCAGTCCTTGGGTGTGAGTTCGATACCGGCTAGGTGCACCCGGTATCGGATCCTACCTCGATTCCTCTTCGTCAACTGGCTCCGGGAACGTGACGACACCGAGCAAGCTCAGGCGATACCGGCACGTTCCTTGGCACTGGCTCAATGAGGGTGTCGGTGTCGACTACCCTTAGTCGGCACCGATCTCCTCCGATCCCTCAGACAACCGAGCCTGAAGTAGTCGATATCGGGTACTCCAGCTCCTGTGCTTGGTCATCTCCGTGGTCACGGCTGTCAGAAGCACTCGATGTCGGCTATTGGCTGTTTCTGCTACTGTGGCCGGTCGAACTGTCGATGAACTAGCCGATATCAGCTACAACAGATCTGATACCGGTTGTTCTGGGCGACATTCCTGGCCGTAAATCGAGATCAAGGGCACACTATCCTAGCCCGATCTTTGATTCTTTTCCCAATCTTGCACACACATCGAGGGGGTTCAGAGACGTTACTTAGGGCGCACGCTAGTCAGTTTTGGGCTTGAACCTTGCCTGAAAAAGTATCCAAAAGCGTCCCGAATCCCTTGAAAACCTAATAAAACGGGGAATGATTTTATATTATTAAAAAAAGGAAAAGAAAAGAAAAGAAGACGGGTTTTCTCAATTTTCATCTATAAAAGAAATAAAATAAAATTAGGAACCCTAAAAGTAAAAGAGGTGAGCATTGCGCCTGTTTGTGCGAAGAATCGACAATGGTTCGCGCCATCAAAAGATCAAAGCAGAACAAGGTGATCTCTTTATCCTGGCTGTGTTGCTTGTTGTTTAATTGCCGTTTTGTTGTCTGAATCTGCCTCTCTTTGGTGCGTTTTGTAGCCGTCGATCAAGGGCGAGAGCTCCTCGGCGGCGAAGAATAAGAAGAAGTCGGGCCCCGCTCCGGCGAGAGTATGGCAACCAGGAGTGGATCCCATCGAGGAAGGGGAAGAGCTGCAGTATGATCCTAGTGCCTACCATTCACTTCACGCCTTTCATCTCGGCTGGCCCTGTTTGAGGTTCCCCTTTTTGCCTTAATTACTTTTCAAAATTATCCCCAATTTGCACTTGCTGCATCTTCTTCTGCTTGATTATAGGTTCAATTTCGAATTCTTTGCAGTTTTGACATTATTAGCGACTCGCTTGGTTTGATCCGCACACTGTTCCCTCATACTGCCTATCTTGTTGCTGGCACCCAGGTAATCCATTTGTCCTAGTTTTGTTCTTCCTAGATGATCCTGTATTCAATGGAACAATCAACCTTCATATATTACAATCGAATTACATATTTTATATATGTATCATGTATGTATGTGCTTGAGGATTGAATTGACAATCTGTTTCTTCTTCTTCATCATCTGTTTGCTTCTGTCAGTTCACTCCTCCATCAGTTGGGCTCTTGACAAATTAATCCGTTTCTTCCCATGTATGATTGATTGTATGTATGTATCATGTATGATGATGATGTGTGTGAGCTATCCATATTCATGGAAAGGGTGGTTGTTTTAAACTTTCAGGCAAGTCAACCTTCCTTGAATTCTGTTCAAATAGTGAAGCTATCTAACATCTCTGGGAAGAGAAGAGACCTATCTCTGGACGTTGCTGATATGGAAGACAGTGACAGCGAAGGCAGTGACAGCGAAGGCAGTGACAGCGATACGGATGATGAGGACGGGGATGATGTAGGAGGATCTCGGCTGCCAAAACTCCAGGCAAATTTTCCATACAGTAATTTTAAATTTTTGGTCTTATAGGTTATTCTCTCTACTAAAGTCACTAAAATGTACTTGGTTTTCCTTTGAACGGGGGTTGCAGTCGCGGAGGGTGGCCCATCAGGGCTGTGTTAATCGAGTCCGGGCGATGCCACAAAAGAGCCACATATGTGCAACATGGGGGGACACGGGTTTTGTTCAGGTCTCTCAACTCACAAACAATGTTTACAGACTCACCCTCGGATGAATGATGGAACTAAATTGGGTGTTTTTGTTGTTGATGATCACATTCATATCGGAAGGTGTGGGACATGAGCTCTCATATCAAGGTGTTAGAGGAAACAGATGCGACATGGAGTGGGACTCGGGTCTATAATCAGGCCCCACTGGATGCTTTTAACCACAGAGAGGAAGGCTACCCAGTTGACTGGAGTCCAGTTGAAGAGGGAAGACTAGTAACAGGTAATTTACTGGAAACGGAGAGATATCTTGTTTTTGTGGTTGTTGATGCTGGTGTTTGGTGTGTTTTGAAGGGGACTGCAATGGTTGCATTCATCTGTGGGAGCCCACATCGGGAGCTAAATGGACAGGGGACAGCAATAAGCCGTTTGTTGGACACAGGGCAAGCGTGGAAGACCTGCAGGTTTGTCAGCTCGTTATCTCGGTATCGAATTCGGACAGGGATTGATAATCTTCATTTTTTGGTTGAAGTGGAGCCCCTCGGAAGGATACGAGTTTGCGTCATGCTCGGTGGATGGGACGATTGTGATCTGGGATACTAGGCAAGGGAGGACCCCTGGACTGTGGTTCAAGGCACACAAGGCGGATGTGAACGTCATCTCATGGAGCAGGTGACTCTCTCAATTTACTTGGCTGTTCTGTTTTGTTTGAGATTGGAGCATAGCATATTTAAACCATTCCAGAATGGCTCACTGGAAAACCAAAGGTCCCCGGCTCGAACCCTGGATATGACCGCTCTTTATTTACAAATTCAGGGGCTTAGCATATTTAAATAGGTTTTGTTTGGGAAACTGCAGGAAGTTTAATTTCTTGATGGCGTCAGGAAGTGACGACGGAACAGTTTCGGTCCATGATCTTCGGGTGGTGTCCAAGGTAGGTTTGCCTTAATTGTCTTGTTGACGATGACGACGTTATTACAGAGGTATAGATAGATATTTAGAGAGGCTAGCTGTTGATGATATGTTCACTTGTTATATACTATGGTATGTGGTATGAAGAAGCAAATGAAGAGCAGGGAAAGCGCGGGGAAGGCGGCTCGACTATTACGTTACGAGTACCACAAGCACCCGATTACGTCCATCGAATGTGATCCAAACGATGACTCGGGAGGTACGGTTGCGGTGTCCTCGGCAGATAACCAGCTCACGTAAGTAACCCCCTCAGACCTCGATCGCCCAACAACAACATCCATATTATTGGTTTGACGCTTGAACAATTAAGGTGGGTTTGCAGAATATGGGACACCTCGGTAGAAAGAGACGAAGAAGAGGAGGCCCAGACTGGCGTCAAGGCTCCTGAGAATTTACCTTGTCAGCTCCAATTCGTCCATCAGGTACGTATTTACTTACGAGTTACGAGTTTGTTTGTTTGTTTGTTTGAGGATTTTGTTTTTGGGTTGGAAGGGTCAAAAGGAGTTGAAGGAGCTTCACTGGCATCCCCAGATTCCCGGAATGATCATTTCCACTGCATCCGACGGCTTCAACATTTTGATGCCTTGTAACCTCTAAAACTGCATCCATCTCGATCGATCTGCATTCATCAAAGCCTCGAGTTTCTTCGCAGAGTTGTTGCTTTCTCTATTTATTCTCCGTTTCCTTTTGCTTTATTTGAAACACAAGCTCTTTGAAGCAACTCACCTCATTCTTGAATCCAGCAGCACTGCTTTTTTAGGAAAATATAAGGAACCATGTCTAACCACGAATTGTAAAGTTTTACCTCTTGGTTCACCAAGATACTGCATCAAAGTACCCAGAATCACTAGTCCAAGCTTAAAAAAACAAACACTAGAACGAAAGCTAAATATGACTTGGGCATTTGTCCCATCATGCGACTGACTTATCACACCTCTATTATGATTTAGGATAATAACCAAAATGACTAATGGTTTTGACTTATCACTTGAATATTGTTTGTCTTATAAGCAAACCAGTTGAGATCCTCCATACTCATATGGCTTCCCTCAAGTCCATTTCTACTCTAAATGACGCTACCTCGATCTCATGGTCAATTCTCAACGTTCCATATTCACCATAGGCATGAAAAACAAATGTAAATATCTTTCTTTTACTAATCAATCTAGAGTTGGGAACATATATATATATTAAATTTTACATCTTTCGCATCCAATGGACATAAATTTGATACATAGAATGAATCTATATCTATATAAACTCTTAATTTAGAAGAGTCTAGGATGATGTGTCAAGCTTTGATGAATTATAGGAGTTTCGACCAATCTTTTTTTTTTTGCCATTTTTCTTTGATTTTCTTTAATTCTAATTTTTTTCTTTTTTTTCCTTTAATTCTCTTTTTTATTTAATTTTACTAACTATTGGGCTTAATTCAAAACATTAATCTTAGCCTAAATTATAATTTTAGTAGTTTTTTTCTCTACAAAAACCATGGGATTAATTCAAAACACAAAATTAATAATAAGAAAATATAAAATTAATATTAGTAATCTACATCTATATCTATATATATCTATATATACTACTCTAATCGTTTTCTCAACCCATGAGTTTAATTCAAAATATTTAATTATCCGAACTTTTAAAATTATGTTATAATATTAATTTAATATATTAGTTCCAATTATATCACTCAAATACGTCCTTAACTTGTTGTCAAATCTTTAACTCTTAGCACACCATGAAACTTAGATACAACTACTGATACCAGTTTACAGGAATATTTCCAAATTGGATGTGAGATATTTAACAACCAGGAAGGAGACTAGAGTGCAGACTTACTTGTATTTGTCCTCCTTTTCCACTCACCAATGCCCATATCAATCGTTTTGATGTAAGATCCTTCTTCGTTCTACCGGCGGCTCCTGCAACTGTTTGTAGATGTAAAATAAAATTTATGTTCAACAAAAATCAAAGAGAAGTTTTAATTGGCCGTACATATATAAAAAGTCATACAAATATTGGTGTCTTATGAACATGAAAATTGAAATAGATTATGGTTTTCTAGTATAAAAAATGAAAATAAATCTAAAGATTAATTATAGTTAAAACTTAGTTGATCAATATTCACGCGTCTCATTTTTTTATTTAATGAATTATACGGTTGGTGAATGATAGCCAAGCATTGAAAATGGTGAGTAATGGAGTAAATTATGATAATAAATTGCCCATATACACAGCTTTTCCATGTCACATGTCATATCCTTACTTTAACCGTTGGAGATGGGAAGACAAAACCAAACATGAAATAAAACAATGTCTCTATCTGCTTCTTGTTTGTTTTGAGTCTATTTAGCTTCAGTTCTGTTAAACTTGCGACATTGATCATCAATCAGTAATGCAACACAACACAGCACAGATGTAGATCAAACAAGTTAGGCATTCACATTCATTCATTCTTAGCTAAATTACAGTGAGAAATTACATATTTCATAGTCCTATCATACATAGATATATATAAGCAAAAGTACATTACATCGATCCTTCCTACTCCAGATTCTAGCAATTAAACAGTGTGGTGCTGTCATCAAATCTTCTGATTCCCCAAATCTTGTGATTCTTGTTCTTGGACAGCTTCAGCGCGCGCAGACAATGTTGCTGGATTGATAATCCCCCTTCGAATCATCTTCGCTCCGGCTGAGCTGTTGAGGAGCGAAAGCACATCAGGCTCCATATCAACATCATCTCCCTCCACTATATAAGCCTCTGTGGAATGAATTTCTGCTTCAACATCATCATCTGATTTGCTGTCATCAGTTATCGGTTTCAACCCTAACACCGCCTCGAGCTCTTCAGGAGTGAAACCCCCATACTTCGTATTGTAAACATCTTCGAAATCCCCAATTAGATACCCCGTTGTGGAAAGGATGTCTGCCTCGGGCTCAGGGGATTCTCTCGTTCGTTTCCAACCAACCAAGTAACCAGCATTCGTGCTGCACGCATCCGGAGCACCACCGCCGCCAATGGTCCCAGTCGGCGCAGCCTCCGCCGAGCTGCCGCTGTTGCCTGTCCCGGTCGCAGATTCCGCCATCGTCGAACAAGTCTGCAGCTTTGGCTCTTCTCTGATGCTGCACAAACTCTACTCCGGTCTCCGTATTTATCATCGAGGAGGCAAATAGTTCCTTGTAGTCCAAACCCAATGAATCTTTCATTGCAAGTTTTTTCCTATCATGTTCTTACGCAAAGGTCATTTCAAGGGTGTGTTTGGATTCAATTTCATTTTAATTATAACTAGTAATTTTCCCGTACCTTGTACGGGTGAGTATTATTCACCGCTTTAGTTCCCATGAATATATTTTATTTGAATTGTTATCATGCTATCAATTACAACCCCTTTTATAATACAATAACACTTACAATCACACACAAAAGTCTCATAATTGATCCAAGGAAAAATGATAATTATGTCATCAAACGTACAGAATGATGGGTTTATTAAACCCAATTTTTCGAACCTTGTTCGAGTTTTTTCATAATATTTTCGGTCGAATTTGACGTATTAAATAAAATATTTGACACGTCAATTTTCTACTAAAATATTATCCACGCTTCTTGTCATGATGTTCTTTAAAATTTTCTTTTCTTGAGATGATCGATATTTCAAATTTGACAAAGAATGGTAAATCAGCCGCTTTCACGCATCTCCTAACATCCGTCCTAATTGAAGGCAAAGAAAAGAAACCTTATTTTTTGTTTAAGAAAATTAAGATTGGATCCTCTTAAGATATTTTATCTATTACACACATCCACTATTCTAACTAAACCCTTCAAGACCGCCTAGACCCCTGCCTAAACACTTGAACTCGCCCCGCCGCCAAGGCCCTCAAGGTTGTCAAACCCGCCTAGACTACAGAGACCCGCCATAAAATCTGCCTACACCTCGCCTAGACTCGTGAGCCTACCCTACCGCCAAGCGTTTTTTAGAACATTGCACACACCATGTCACACCTCTTAAATTGGTCAAAATAATAAAACAATTTGATAAAGATACCTAAAGTCGAAATGTATAAACCCTATATAGCTAAAGAATTAAAAAAAGATATTTAGTGTGTTTTTTTTATAATGTCTTAGACCTTTAATTAGAAAGATGTACTCTATGTTTAAGTATGAACCCTAAGAGGCCAAAATATTTTAAAAAATACGTTATACTTCTCAAATTCGTGTAAATTATAAATCAATTTCAATACGACCCACTTTATAAATTAATTTTAAATTCATTTCCATATTTGAAATATTAAATATTTAGATGCATTTCATCGTACACTTTATGGACGATGATTAAACCCATCAACTCACAATTTATAACCTTCTATTTCACTTGAATATCATCAATATCTTATGATAAATTTGATCAATAATTTATAATCTTCAATTTCACAAATTTCATAAATGGAATAAACAGTTTATGCATTGCTATCTAAATATTTTTTGGGAAAAATATTTAGATAGCAATGCATAAACCGGGACCACAAATATATGATAGGTTGAGCATCGAATATTTTAGGGGTTTTTTTCTCATTTTATTTAATATTGAAAATCAATTTTCATAACCACAATAAATTTCACACTATGCTTGTGAAATGGGCTGCGGAAAATAAATGATTTATGTTAATTTTTACTCGTTTTAAGGTGATGTGTAAAATGTGAGAACATTTGAAAAAGTACATAGTAAGTTGATTGAAGATTGACCACGTGCAATCTTAGAATAGATTGTGAAGGAAGAAATTGGTTGGAGGATTGTAATGTTTAGGAAACACGCTTGATGATGCCAGTTGAAGTGAAAACCCTTGCGAAGAATTATGCCAAAGCCTCTTACATATAAGGGAAAAATGATTTTTTTAATCCTATTATATTTCATGATATATTAACTCTTAATTTAATTGTCATTTTTTCCCATGGTTAGCCTATGGAACGAATGGAACAATATCAATATTGTGTGCTATGATTCATTTTAAGACCATGTTTATTTTCACCGAAGTCCAATTATATTATCACTTTCAAATGACTTTTTATTTTCTTTCTTCACAGTCATTTTGTATTTCATGACACCCTTGTGATATTATCTGCAAAACCTTTTGAAGTGTGTTATTAATTTAATTACGGTCATGATTATTTTCATAATATGGCTATAAAACACCAATAAAATTGAAAAATTCATGAAAAGTAGATTGAACCATATAACTTCAAACCACAACTAATTTACTCATCTGATTTGCCCTCAAAGTTGGTGTTTTTTTTTTCCACAAAACATCATTAAATTTTCGAACGTTCGATTGCCACATTGAAAGTTTGGCCAAACATCGACGAAATTATAAGGGATGTGCATAATAATGATGGATTATAAGTTCTATAACGCATTGTATCGAACTCCAATTGAATCTCTTCTAATATAATGCATTGTAACATAATAATGGGGGTGAGAATGAAGAACAGAAGGGATGAGAAGAAAGAGAGATTAGGGGATGGGTAAAGTGAACATTTTGATTATTAATTGGATGCCCTACAAATACAATCAATAGGTATTTATATCCTTTAACCTCTAATGCTCTAATTTCTCCATAGGACCCTATACTAACCCGGACATTACAATCCTTCCCCCTTGTGAAAGCTTTGTCCCAAAGCTTAGTGAATTTAAAATGTATATCTAACAAAAAAAAAAACTATTGTTGGACAATGGACAATTCCAATGAAGGTTTCCTTATGACAGTACTAACAACTCCACATAGGTCAGCCTCTTTCTTCATTTGCAGCAGCCAACATGAGCCCAATTTCCCCAATTCAGCAGATCACTCACACCCCCAATTGAAGAAAAAATTACAGGATCAAAAAAATTCAGCAGCAACTATGTGCCTTTGATGAACATAACCATTTGCAACAATCTCACACGCAGCAGCACCCAACTGTTGAAAAAATTCAGCAGTGAATCCAGTACGTGGTAGGCTGTATCACCTAGACCCCAAGAGTACCCATCCGTTGCAGCTTCACAAAGACTCCCCTTGTAGTGCTTCCAACACAACCCATGTTTGTCTAGATACTCAATCGTTTGTAATCTAAACAAAGTGGAATAATAAAAAGTATCCATGTGCTAGGTTTGGCACTAGGTTGATCTGCAAAATGGTTTCGAGATCTGCAAAATGGTCATCAACAAACAATTTTAGTCAATTTAGGATGCACATATATAGATCAAGTACTATTATACCGTTGAATAACAAATGGCACGAAACAGAGTGCATCAACAATTTTAGTCGACCCTTCCCATGTTTAATAGCAAATTGGGCATGTAAATGTTTACCTTCTTATATGTATGCATTCACGCCAGTTGACTTCCCTTTTGCTTCATATACAAGGCTTTTTTTCCTGTTTGAAATATCCAAAATACTCTAGTGAGTGAACATATAAGTCAGCTCCGTCATTTTTTACATGTGTTGTGCAAGAAATGAATTTTTAAAGTAAAGAGTTTTCTATAATTCATAAAGATTCATGTCTTTTCCACTGGTTGGCAATCAAATTACCCTTAATCTACTCCCACAAAAAAAAGAATACGGAGTAAATCAATAATAATGTAAATGCAATGCTGAAAAATATATACCTTCAATGTCATTTCCACTGGCTGGCAAGAAGCTAAAATATTCTCAATTACCTGCCACGAAAAAATACAAAGTGAATCAAAAATTATGCACTCTTACAAACACACATTGAATGCACAAGAAAAACGGAGAGGGTTGGTAGTAGTCATCTTGTTATACTTGAACATCCAGTTAAGTAACCATGACAGTACATTTGAGCAACATAAGAGATTGAAGTATTAGACTTTCATTCATGATTCATGACCTTCTAAACAAATCCATCTCAAAGACTCAAATTACATCATTTTCCCAACTCTAAAGACAACAGGAACCAACACACAACATAACTGAATGACATTAACCTTTACTACATTAGATCAAACAGAAACCCTGCAGATTCTTAGGAATAATCTTCACTGACTGCATTCATCAGCACTTAAATCATCACAAATTTTCGAACTGGTAACCGAATTCAATCAATCTGGTGTCAGGAATATCTTCATACTAAGCGTCAATTTCATCAACACAAAAATAAACCAACAAAACAACGGATTAACCATTCAAAATCACAAACCTTGGATGGAATATATATACAAACATATGCATTAGAGAAATCTGGAAGCTTGCATAATATATCATCAATTTATTCAAAGGATACCTTCAAATTTGACAACACTTGAGGAATAAAAACCCTAGAAATTACCCAGATTTCAATCTTCGCTTCAAGCTCGGTACTTGCCACGATAATCACTAAAATTGTCCAACACAGCACCACCAGTAACAGATTCTTCAGTTCTCTCCCCTCGATTTTCCTCCTCATACCTCCCTCTATCATTCAGAAACATCCCTAGATTGAAATGTACATATCAAGCGAAACCCTAGATTGAAATTTCTTTACAAAAATCGAGAACCCAAGATCTAAATCATATAACCCTAAACCTAGATCTGAAGAATCAATGGAGAAGGAATTAACTAACCGGAGATGTGGCAGCGCTCATCTTCCGAGACCCTGGTGGCTTGGACTCCCCTAAACACTTCTCGCTCGCAATCGTCGTCCGGCGCAATAGCACAGCACCACTTGCCTGGCATTTAATCGTCGTCCGGAGGGCTCACCCTCGCTACAGTCCTCTACCACACTTAGGTTGCGCCAACTTCCAGTCCTACACCACCCTCGCACCGCGCCGTGCCGTGCCGCCTCCCAGATCCCCGATCCGCAACCACCCTTGCGCAACGTCTCTGCCCCAATTGCCTGATTTCCGCCACCGAAACAGACGTGATCTCCTACCAACAATAGAAGATAACTGTGAGGAAAAAATATAGAAGGTGGAAAAAATAAGCAGTTGAAGACGAGAACGTGACTGAGAAAGGGCTGAATGGCTCAAAACTGTGAATTTGATGAAATTTCATAGAGGGATTTGAGCAGTTGAGAAGAGCGTGGGTGGAGAAAGGGATTTCTTAGGGTTGCTCAAAGGGGATACGTGGCTCAATTTTTGACAAAGGCTTTGCTTCTGAAATAATAAGTATAAGGGGTGGATGCAATTATCTTACCTCGTTTTATGTGATCGTTTGGTTGTAAAAATAAAAAATCTCATAAAAATCGAGGTAAAATCATACTTTAACCAAATAATCACATAAATCGAGATAAAATAATTATATTATAAATAATACATCGTGGAATCCAAAAATATCATAATTTAAACACCTTTAAAATTGTGTTGACCAAATATCGCCTTATCATTTTACATTATAAAAACATAATGTATTCATTTCAAGCACAATGAACCTTTCATTGGAAGATTTAAAAAATAGAGTATAAATCAAATAAGTACTCCGTCAAATAATAGATTGTTTGGGCTTTGGCTCATTGGGCCTCCATCCATCTCAAATAAAATTGGTTTGGTCATATATTGAAAATACCACTAATTCGTTAATTAAAACTTATAATTTTAGAAATCTTCATAATTATTAAAAAAAACAAATAAAAATAATCTTACATCCCTAATTATTGGATTGTGTTCTTATTACTCTACTTTTTTACTTAATAAAAAACTATAACTAACAACTATTTAATCATTACAAGGACAACTTCGTAAAGTAGATGACAAAATACTTAAAGTGACAAGTTTTTCTTAGTAAGATTTACTTCATAAAACACCAAATTTTAGTTAACGGATGGAGTATGATCTCGCATGATAATTTAAATCCATTGATTTCAATCGAGGGGTGAACCATCTCGATTAGTCGAGTTGTGAAATCTCGTGCTTTTCAGGCTGAAACATTTGGCGGGTGTGTGGCTGTACTTGGTGGTGTTTCTTGGCGGTCTTTCACTTTGTTGACGAGGTTGTGTCCAGTGTCAGGTCTGGTTGGGGTCGTGATGGTGTGTTCAAGGCGACTTCACGTTAATTTATTTCAAACACAAAAAAAAAATTAGATTAATTTAATCAAGAACAAAAAAAATCCAATGAGGCTGTTGGTTTTTTTTTATTATTAGCTAAGAATTCGAGTTCAGACATATCTGAAACTCGACGGCCGGGCAAGCCGGCAAATGGGAGAACCGTCTAAAGATCAAACATACAACAATACACAACGGTGCAGACTCAGATAAACGCACTCTACAAATTGACGAAAATAAGCAGACCTAAACCAAACAGGATAAGGATGATGACGACAGACGAATCCAAGCCCCACACTGAAGTAGAACCGTAGGTCAGCGATACATCAGAACTCAATCATCATGTGGGCAGTGAGGACGAAACTTCAGGGAACCAGTCAAACCGAGCAGAGAAGACACTAATGAGGTTTTGGTTTTTTAACCCTACTTTGTAAATGAAATTATCATTTTAGACTATTAATTCATGTTATTCATGATATGGAAGGGAGAAATCTATTGAACCTAATGATTGGTTAATAATGATATATACTAAAATATTTTACTGGATTATTTTATATATACGGTTTTTGTAGTTTAATTGTCGTTTACTATTTAATTAATGACTCTTTTAAAGTTTTATATATACGGTTTTTGTACTTTAATTGTCGTTTACTATTTAATGACTCTTTTAAAGAAGCATGACCGCTCTCTATTTATCATAAACAAGAATCTTTTAAAGGATGAGGTATAAAATAGATTGCAAACTTTTTAAAATAAAAAGAGAACATATTATTGATAAAGAAACAAACATGTGTTTATATTCTTATCAAAAAATAACATAAATCAAAATTATATATTTAATTTATATTAGTTTATATTAATTCATAGTTCACATATGATATAACTAATACAATCAAATTTATTAAAAAAACTGCACCATCCGCATATAGATGCAATCGGGTTAAATGTAAGTCGGTAAGGGATAAAGTGGTAAATGGACAATCACCTTATATTTTTATAGGTTTATAAAAAAAATAGACACATAGAGAAACGAAAAAAACAAACCATTGTTTTGGCATATAATTTAGGAAAAATGCTTTATCATGATCAGTATTAGTTTGAATTTTTGATAAAGTAAAAAAAAAAAGTTTTACCAGTGAGAGTAAAATAGTATATTTGTTGATTTTCTTAAAAATTTTGCACAAAGGTAAAATGTCATATTTTGAAGAAGAAATAGAGTACTCTATCCGATTCAAAATACACGTCGTTTGACTTTTCAACATGTATTTTAAGGAGCTAAAAACTATATAATATATTAACTTTTTTATTGTTATATTTTTTTACAATTTAATACTTATTACCAACAAATATTAAGTTATAAAAAAATAATTAAAAAATTAATATTTTATATATTTTTAAACTTCTTAAAATACATGCTAAAAAGTAAAAAAAAACATGTATTTTAGATAGGTGGGAGTTTAATATAACATTACTCATTAAAAATAATCTCATCATAAAATAAAATGACTAAAATAAACAAAAATAATAATAATTTTGGCACATAAAATAATTATGGATGGTTATACTTTTGTGAAATTTCATGTAGATGATTTTGTTAAAAATGGTCTTCATTAAGAATGGTTTTTATTAATTTTTTAATTTTTTTTTACAAAGGTAAGATTTTTTTTTTTTGAATGGGCCATAAATTCCATAAATCATATTCGGGTTTAGTTTTGCTGAGTTAATTAGACAGGTCACAGGTGGGCTACTATAGTATAAATACGGCTAAACAGCCCATTTGTAAATCAGATTGAATGAAACAAATTTCAGTTTCTCCCTCCGACCTAAACAAGCTCTGCAATGGAGGTTTTTACAGATCTCTCTTTCTCCTTCTTTCTAATTCATTCAATCACAGATTCATATTCACAGAAGTTAACACAGTATCAGATTAGGTTCGTTCTTTGGTTCTTCCGTGCTAATTTTCGTTTTCTTTCTGGTTCTCTGTTCTTCGTTCTCTATGGCTTTTGAACACGCTTCGGATCCGCGACGATTTCTTGATCAGATTGATTCGTCTGATGAACTGTTCCTACACCAATCCGATCATCCAAGTTACGCGCTGACCACCACCAAACTCAACGACAGGAATTATCTTCAATGGCGTGATTCCGTAGAGGTCACCTTGCGTGCGAAAAACAAGCTCCGCTTCGTCTACGGTACTTGCAGCCGACCAGATCCAGGCTCGCAGATCGGGCGTCAATGGGAAAGATGCAACAACATGGTAATATCCTGGCTTCTTCACTCCATCGATAAGGAAATTGCTGAATCCGTTCGTCATTTGCGATCTGCTGATGCGATTTGGAAAGAACTGGAAACTCGATTTGGCGGATCGAATCGTACTCGGCTCTATCTAGTTCAGCGGGATCTCCGTTCAATGGAAATGTACCAAGGCAATCTCTCTGTTAAGGAGTTCTTCACCAAATGTAAATGCCTATGGGATGAATTCCGTCTTCTTGCTGATGGAAAAGTGTGTTCTTGTGGTTCTTGAAAGCTCAAAGATAATTGAGTTGAAAAATATCCTCCGATTAATTTTCTATATTCAGAATTTACATCTTTATATAATACATAACAATGAGTAAGTTGAGAAAAGAGTGGAACCACTACAGCCTATACATCAGGAGAGTGGGTGATATGGTGAACCCATTTAGCTATCAAGTAGGAGCGTGGGTTAACTAAACTAACTGATCTTGTTACCCCCCCGGCAAGACCAAGAGCGGGACGAACTTGGAGCTTGGAGCGAAGCCATGCGATACGATCCTTGCTTAGCGGTTTCGTGAAGATGTCTGCGAGTTGATCTTTTGAAGAAACGTGGCTGATGTGAAGATCGCCTGAGTCAACCTGCTCGCGGATGAAGTGGAAATCAAGCTTGATGTGTTTCGACCGAGTGCTGATCACAGGGTTTTTGCAAAGAAAGGCTGCCCCAACGTTGTCACAAAGGATTGTTGGAGGGTGCCGAGTATGAACCTGCAAGTCCTTGAGCAATTGTTGCACCCAAATTAATTCAGCAGAAGTGTAAGCGATAGCCTGGTACTCCGCTTCGGTACTCGATCGAGCCACAACTTTTTGTTTCCGAGACGTCCAGCAAATGAGATTGCAACCATGGAAGATAGCGAAGCCGTATTGGGATCGACATTCATCGGGGTCGGATACCCAGCCGGCGTCGGAGTATGCAAGGAGAAAAGGAGCGTGTGTGGCCTGAAAGTGCAGTCCCAAGTGAAGAGTACCATTGAGATAACGGAGGATGCGCTTGACGGATTGCCAATGGGTGACAGTCGGAGAGTGCATATATTGACAGACGCGGTTGACGGCGAACGCAATATCCGGGCGAGTGATTGTGGCATATTGTAGAGAGCCAACTTTTTGCCGGTAGAGGGTAGGATCGTGAAAAGACTCTCCTTCCATTGTCAGACGGGAGGAAGGATCTGCAGGCGTGGCGATGGGATGGGAATCAACCATCTTGCTGCGGTGTAAGATGTCCTGAATGTAGCTTTGCTGGGAGAGAGACAAGCCATCGGGACTGCGAGTGATGTGAATGCCGAGAAAGTAGTGGAGGTCACCGAGATCTTTGAGGGCAAAAGTGGAATTGAGTGCGGTGATGAAGCGACGGATGAGGTCCGGATTGCTGCCTGTTATAATTAAATCATCAACATAAATAAGTATGTAAATGGTTGCCGAAGGTGTTGAGTGGACAAACAGCGATGTGTCAGATTGACAAGCCCGGAATCCGTGGGTGACAAGGTAGGACTTGAGCTTGTTGAACCAAGCTCGCGGAGCTTGCTTGAGTCCGTAGAGGACCTTGTGCAAGTGGCAAACATGAGTCGGGCAAGCTGGATCTTCGAACCCCTTGGGTTGTTCCATATAGACCTCTTCCCGGAGATCACCATTTAAGAACGCATTATTGATGTCGAGCTGCTTGATGGGCCAACCGCGGGATAAGGCAATGGATAGGACAAGCCGGATGGTTGTAGGCTTGATCACCGGGCTGAACGTGTCGAAGAAATCAACCCCCTCTTCTTGGCTGAACCCTTTTGCGACCAAACGAGCTTTGTACCGTTCGATTGATCCATCGGAGTGCCGCTTGATCCTGAAAATCCACTTGCAACCAACAAGATTAGCATGGTTGGGGCGAGGAACGAGTGACCAAGTGTTATTCCTCATTAAGGCATCAAATTCAGCTTTCATCGCAAGTTGCCAACACTCATGTTTCATGGCTTGGGAGACAGTTTTGGGTTCAACAGTTTGAACAAGAGAGGAAGTGAGGGCACGTGGTTTGAGTGAATTAGTGCTGGCCCTTGTTTCCATTGGATGATGGCTTGTATCGGATGGATGGTAATAGGAAGGTATGGAGGCATGGGAAGTTTGCTTGGCACGAGAGCTTGCAGTGGAGTTTTGGTAGTGGGGAGGGGACTGGTCAGGGGTGGAGGAGGTAGGAGTGGACTGTTGGGATGGTGCAGTGGAAGCTGGAGGAGATGGTGGTGGCGAAGGCACATCAGGCGGGGTAGCAAATGCAAGTAACGTCGGGGAAGTAGGGGGACTGGCAGGCGACGAGCTCGGGCATACGCAGGAGGGCTGTTCAGCAGCAAAAGGAAAGCTTTCTTCATTAAAGACCACATGACGGGAGACATAAACACGTGAAGTGGGTTGATGAAGACAAAGATAACCCTTATGGGAAGAACTATAACCAATAAAGACACATGGAAGGGATCTAAAATCCATTTTATTGTTGGTGTAAGGGCGAAGAAATGGAAAGCATAGACACCCAAAAGTTTTTAAAAAACCAAAATCCGGCGATTTGTGATACAGTTTTTGATATGGAGCAATATACGCAAGAGAGGGTGTGATTGTACGATTGTGGAGATAAACGGCGGTTTTGAACGCGTGTTCCCAAAAGCGTTTGGGAAGTGAGGATTGAGCAAGAAGTGCTAGACCCTTTTCAACCACAATCCTGTTTCGACGTTCAATCGCTCCATTCTGTTCTTGGGTATATGGACAAGAGATCCGATGGTTGATGCCATGTGTTTTGAGAACGGAGGTAAGAGCTCGAAACTCCCCGCCCCCATCGGTTTGAATGACTTTGATATCGCATTGAAACTGTGTTTTGATCATGGTGTGGAAGTGCACAAACGTGGAGTGAACCTGTGATTTTGTTTGCAAGAAATAAATCCATACAAATTTAGTGCAATCATCCATGAATAAAATGAAATAGCGATTACCATTCAAAGACAATAAAGGAGCAGGTCCCCAAACATCCGAATAGATCAAATCAAACGGTTTTTGCGAGGGAATATTAGAAGTAGGAAGATTAAAGCGGTGGCTTTTCCCCAACTGACAGGAGCCACAAACAGCAAGTGTTTTATTTGAAGTGAGCGGAAGATTGAAAGTAGAAACTAGGCGCCGAAGGATAGCCTCATGAGGATGCCCAAGACGACAGTGCCATTGATGAAGGGAGGTGTGAACAGCGGTGAGAGCCATGGGTGAAGGTGGGATAGGCGGAGGTGCGGGCAGCCGATAGAGACCATGGTTAACGTCTCCTTGGAGTAGGACCTTGCCCTGAAAAGTCTTAATACGACAAAGGTGAGGCCAAAATTCCATCATGACATTGTTGTCTCGACAAAGCTTAAAGACACTAATGAGATTTTTTGTGAGACGAGGTACAACAAGAATGTTAAGCAACTTGAGATTACTTAATGAACCTGAGTCAACATGAGAAATTAACAATTGATTACCGTTCCCGACTTGTAGCTTGTCGGTGCCGGAATACTCCTCAGACTTCGTTGTGTGTTGAAGATCTGGAGAAACATGATCTGTTGCCCCTGTGTCGAAGTACCAGGAAGGATCAATGGTGGACAGACTTCGATATTCAGTCATATGTGCTTGTTTCTGCACATCTCTGGGATTCGGGCGCCGAGACGGGTAGTCCACCATGTTGGAGCGTTGCCAGCAGTCTATGGCCTCATGGCCGGGCTTGTTGCAGAGTTGGCAATGGGGGCGACGACGACGAGTGTCCTGAGAACCCTGGGAACGGGAGTCAGGATTGCGATGGGCAGAGGAGGAGCCTGACCCCTGGGAGGAGGGGCGACCAGTTCGAGACATGGTGTTGGCGACGGGTGCAGGCGTCGGATCCTGAACAATCAATGGAGTGGATTGGGGCAAGGCTTGGCGAGCGAGATCGCGGTCAATGCGATCTTCCTCCCTGTACAGATGGCCAATAAGATCTTCCACCGTCAACTCATCTGCCCGGAGCATGAAAGCAGTGATGAAGGGATTGTAGGTCGAATCCAAGCCATTCAATATGTAGCCGATCAAGTCCTCGTCTGACACAGGTTGAAGATTCTCAGCAAGGGCATCAGCAATAGCCCTCTTACGGTCGATGTAATCACGCATCGAAGAGGCTCCTTTGGTGATGGTCTGAAGTTGATTGCGCATCGTAAGACGATGAGCCTTCGTTTGAGCCTGATAGGTACTCTCGATGGCAGTCCACGCCTGGCGAGAAGACGAGGAGCGAGCCACCAAGGCAAGGGCTTTCTCTGTGAGGGTCGACTTCACCCAAAGAAGAACAAAGCGATCTCGTTTCTTCCAAGTGGTGAAATCAGGATTGGGAATCGGGGCGCCGGTAGGAGCATCGGCAGGAGGGATAGTTTCCACAGGAGGATTGGGATTGAGGATGAACGATTCCAGTTCAAAGGTTTCGAGGGCTGATATGATTGTAGTTCGCCAGAGGGGATAGTTATCACGATCCAATTTTATGCTGATTGGAGGTTAGTCGAGGCCATGTTGGCAGCAGCCAAGAGATGCTGACTGGTGTTAAGCGCCATGAACAACAAAGGCAGAGGGGAATGTGTTTGAAAAAAAAAAAATCAGGGCTCTGTTACCATGAAAGCTCAAAGATAATTGAGTTGAAAAATATCCTCCGATTAATTTTCTATATTCAGAATTTACATCTTTATATAATACATAACAATGAGTAAGTTGAGAAAAGAGTGGAACCACTACAGCCTATACATCAGGAGAGTGGGTGATATGGTGAACCCATTTAGCTATCAAGTAGGAGCGTGGGTTAACTAAACTAACTGATCTTGTTAGTTCTAACAGCGATGTTCTTTCTCTCATTGAAGAACAACAGGTTCTTCAGTTCTTAATCGGACTCCGTGGATCTTTTGCTGCGATTCGTGCTCAAATCTTCCAAATGGATCCGCCTCCGTCACTCGATCGCGTTTATCAGTTGGTCGCTCAAGAAGAGGAAATCCTTTATCCTAATAACTCTGGCTCCTCCATTGACGCTGAGTCCACTGCACTTGCTTCGAGCAAGAATGGATCTGGCAGGAAGAAAACCTATTTTTGTGCTCATTGCAAACGCACTGGCCACACAATCGATAGATGCTGGAAGCTTCATGGTCACCCAGGAGAACTGAGCTAGATTTATACTCACAGAAGGTGACATCAGCTCCTGCTTCTTCATCATCTACTGCTTTGACACCTGCTCGGTACTGTCAGATGTATACTCGCAGAAGGTAACAAAAAGGCTTCCAACTTTTGTGAAACAGAAACAGTGTCTACTAGAGCCGATTATTGATGTTGCTTACATGGATTGAGATTTTGTGATGCTAAGGAATATATAATTGATGTTGCTTTAGGGATTGATTGATCAAGCGCAGGTGCCAGGTGGGGTTCTTATCAATGTATGCCAACAGACCAAATTGAATGAATTTTTAGAGGCTGATCTGATCCAGTGTCTTCATATATTGCAGGATTGAATGAATCCAACTAACCAAATTTCATCTTATGCTCTGCAATGTCGGAAAGTTCATAAAGAAATGCGGATTTCTTGGTCCCGAAAGTTGGATGTTTATAAAATCCATCTCGTATTTCTATTAAGTTTGTTGTTAAATACTTAAATGTGTGAAATTATCATTAATTTTGTCCTTTTACTTTTAATATATTTGAAGGGTAAAAGGGGATCGTCATTCAACAGTTTTCATTTTTCATCTGAGGAGATGACTGAGAGGTGAATGATGAACACATGGAAGAACTTCGAACCAGTGAACAAATCAATATTATAATACTAAAGGAGAAGTCGCCTAAGACATGTGGCGGCTTCTCCTTTAAAGTATGATTTTTTATTTTTAATTATAGGATTTGTTAAGATTGTTAAGATTTTTTATTAGTTGTTAAAATTGGTTAGTTAGAAAATCTCATAATTAGTAGGATATAACCAAATCTTAATAAATTAGAAAATCTAATTAAGTCAAGATTCTACCTTATCTAATTAAGTAAACAAATCTATTTAATTACTTAATATTACTTAACTAATTAAAATATTAGAAAAATCAATTACCGTACTTCCAATCTCATCTCATATATATATTGATCCAAGAAAGCTAAGCTTTTCTACGTGCCTTACTATGGCGGATAGTGACACTTCAAGGAGAAAACAACCTTAGAAGTAAAGGATAAGCTCTCATCGAGTGGCTCAACCAGCAAAATCCCTAGAAGAGGAACTTCGAGTTGGATCACCTCTTTGTATTGGGCAAGGTCGCCTGGGACTTCAAATGTGTGGACAATGTCGGCTGGAGGACTCAATTTCTTGACTAGACGAGTTGCAGAACCCTATGAAACTACTCATCGAGCGCCAGCCATGACAGATCAACGACATCGGTGTGCCACACCCCTCTTTCTTCCACCGTGCTCAGACAATGAGAACGTCGCTTGGCAGAAGAAGCTAATGCAGGTACAAACCGATCGATCTCTCCCTAATTAAAACCCTAATCTACCAATTAGAGCAATAAAATGGCCAAATTACGCTAAGTGATACCTGATTTCACACAGAAATCAAGGAAGAATCTGGTGAGCTTCGTCGGTGCTCCGCACCCCAAGGACCGAGAAAGCATCTTATCGATCCTGATCGAGCAATGCGCGAACGTCCGCTAGCGAAGTACAAGTTCTTCGACTGTCGCGAGCATCGTTGCACTCGGACGGAGGCGGTTGTGGAGAGCCTAACGGAATCCAAATTTTGCCTGCAACCGCCATGGGACATCCCCATGAGGAAGTCAGTGTTCGACTCGCTCATTGTCGAATACATCCCCGTGCTCTTCGATCCCTTCATGGCGTAATACCAGTACCCATGACACCTCCCTACCGATCAATCGAAGTACTCCACGAGGTCAACGTCATTGAATTGACCGGCTCGCAACCGTGTCGACAGATCGAATGGCAGAGATGAAGAGGCTGATATAGGATTTGTTAATTTATTTTTTGGTGAAATATAGGATTTGTTAATTATATTAGATTAATATATGATTTGTTTGTTATTAATTGATAAGATTTTGTTAGTTATTAATTGATAAGAATTAAAACAAATCCACAAAACTTTTTTATACATTTTTTTAATATTATATGTATTAATTTTAAAAAAAACCGCACAAAAGTGCGGGTACTAAACTAGTTTGAACCTACAAGGATGAACACTTTGGAGAACTTCGAACCAATGACCAAATTTGTATCCACTAAATTAAGGATGAAACACCTAATTTTGCACTTTTAACATCAAACTTAATGTAAAAGGTGGGATGATGGTCTTTTGCAAATATCTAGTTTTTAAAGGGTGGCTTTTTTGAATTTTCAAATTGAAGTGTAAACACCTCCTACGGTGTAAAGTATGAATAAATTAATTATTTGTACGTTCTAACATAATTATTCATCTGACATAATGTATTGTAATTATTTATATGTATTAACAATCTTTTATATGGAAATTATTCTTATGTTACAATATAATTATTCGTTTGAGATATGTACATAATCCTGTTATTTAATATAAACAATTTTACTCTTTAAAATTTTGAATTTTCTATAAATCTCAACCATTAACACCATATTTATTCACAATTTATTTAGAAGTAGAGAGAAGAAAACACCGAATTGCAGTATTTTTTTTATTTAGATTATGAAAACTGTTTTGAGTCGACTTTGTGCAAAAAGTAAGCACAAACATTCACATATTTAGCCCACTCTACATCTAGATCGGGTTACTGTAGGCCCATTAAGGGGTTGACCCTCCCACTCACAAGCGTCTCCATGTTTCCACGGGGATTCGAACTTCGAACCTCGAGGCATGGGATGTAACCCCATAACCACTACAGCAACTTGTGATTGGTACACACGTTTTATTCCTTATAATACATATAAACAACAACATATATATATTTTTCAACAAAAATAAAATTAATTTAGAAACAAGAACGACACGCATATCTAGTAGTTTTGAACGACCGTATAAATTATAAATGAAATAGCAGGATATGGTATATGACTATATATAGTTACTTACATAAAAGTATAAAACACACAATATGACTTCCAAATATAATCAGATAGATTAATTAGTGACCTATACCGGGACTTGGAATACCTTCATGGTTTCTATAAAAATCATAGTTGTAGTAATCATCATAGTCTTCGGATTGCTGCAAAACCCTAGCCCAGGTTTCCTCCATAGCCGGTAGTAGTTGTCGTTGACGATGATCATAACGACGATGACTCTTCAACCTTCTAGCGGCTTCCACGCCGAAGAGATTTGGACAAGCTAAGCCCCAAAGGATCGCCGCGACGAGTAGAAGGAGAGTGGTGATAAAGCTCATAGCTAGTCTCTTAGTTTCAATTCAAAGTGTGAGAATTTTAGTGTAATGGAAGGTAGGAGAAAGAGGTAGGTATAGTTTGAGACACTTTGGGCCTTTTAGATGGACTAATTTTTATGTTATGGGAATTTTCCATTATATATATATATATATATATATATATATATATAAATTAGGTCAAAATTAAAAAGTTTGTTAACATGCTATATGAATGATGATTGTTGTTTATGGTGCATGGAAAAAGCCTAATCATAAGGCCACCCACTATTAATTGACATAAAACCAAATTGTGGGTCTCTAGAAAGCAAAATCTATCATTCTCTCTAGCTATAGTATTTATTATTAGGGAAAATTACAGAAAACCACCCATTAAATATGGGTGTTTTCACTTAACCACCCCTTAAATTCAAAATTACAAAAAACCACCCTTTAAATGTTATTTGTTTACAACTCACCACCCATTCAACTATTTTTGTTACTTTATCATTAAATATATTATATTTTAATATTTTTAAACTCAAATTTGATTGTAAATATATTCAAAATTTGAATTTAAGGATCCAATTATATTTTAGGGAATTTTGTATTTATTTTTAAAAATAATAATCAATAAAGCCTAGAATTATTATCTTAATTTATGTTTGAAAATGTTTATAAATTTTTAAAACATTATGTAAATTACTCTTATTAAAAATATAAATAAATGAGAGTAATTTCCATAATATTTTAAAATTTTATAAACATTTTCAACCCTAAATTAAGATAATAATTCTAGGCTATATTTATTATTATTTTTTAAAAATAAATAAAATAATCCCTAAAATATGACCGAGCCTTTAAATTCAAAATATGAATATATTTACAATCAAATTTGAGTTTAAAAATATTAAAATATAATATATTTAATGATAAATTAAAGAAAATAGTTGAATAGGTGGTGAGTTGTAAACAAGTAACATTTAAAGGGTGGTTTTCTGTAATTTTAAATTTAAGGGGTGGTTAAGTGAAAACACCCATATTTAATGGGTGGTTTTCTGTAATTTTGCCTTATTATTATTAATTTGTTATGATATCTTTATTATTTAGGTAGGTTTATTAGGGTGATAAAAATTACATAATATTTTTTTATAATTTTTTAAATATTTTCGTATTTAATAAAATACAAAATTATGAAAAACATTATAAAAAATAAATTTATTATTTTTATATATATATAAAAAAAGGAAAATCTGATTTCTATCCATGTATTCTATTATTTATTTATTTAGTTATTTATAATATGATATGATATGATAAGCATGGTAATTATGTTTTTATTATTCACCCATCAAGTAGGGATATTGTACGGTTTCGATTCGACCGAATCATATTGTTGAGCTATATAGGTTCAGTGAAGAAATAAATTGAATTGGGATCATAATAATCACCTGGGTGGGGTGGGAATGGGATGATCGAAATGATAATATATATAGGTCCCATGACTCCACAAGCGCGCAATACTCCCTCCGATCGGAAATATTTGATGTTTGACTTTTGTGCACGTAATTTTAGGAGCTAAAAACTACGTAGTATATAAAATCTTATTTATTTTAATTAAATTTTTTCATAGTTTAATATTTATTAGTAATAAGTACTAAATTGTAAAAAAAATTTTATTAAAAGATTAATATTTTATATAGTTTTTAGCTCCTTACAGTACGTGCAAAAAGTCAAAACATCAAATATTTTCGATCGGAGGGAGTAAGGGTCAAGACCCGATGACGACATTGTGCAGTAAGCAATTTGAGTTGGGTTATACTGTACTACGTATTATAGACCATTAGACTATGCATTGTGTTTGGTGTTATATGATCCATTTCATGTTCAGTAAAAAAAAATTATACAGACCAATAGTGGCGGAGCCAGGAATTTGGTTAGGGGGTGCTAATTTTTTTTTTTTTTTGTAAAATATTGTTTTTTGATGTATATTTATTAAGAAGATTTTTTAAAAAAAAATATTGAAAAAACACTAAGATTTTGACTTATTTTAATTTAAACATTTAATTTGAAACATAAATGACATTGTTTTAATAAAATAGTTGATAGAAAAAAAATACAGAGAGAAATCAAGAAAAATAAATGATATAGTAAAACAAATAAAAAAGTGAAGGAGTTGGGATTTGAACCTAAGACCTTTTCTTTCCTTCATTCTTTCTTTTACCACTTGAGCTAGATAACAATCTTGTTTTAAATATCATTTACATATATTATATTACCTTAAAAATACTAAATATATGCAAAAAAAAATATTTTTTTGTATTTTTTTTCCGGGCGGGGTGTTCGAGCACCCCCGGCTCCGCCACTGCAGACAAATCTAGTATCTGTTCGTTATAAATTTCTTTTTTTTTTCCCCAAATGATAGACACTAAAAGCATCTTTAAAATATTCCCCTTTTGAAGATTTTAAAACATTTTTTGGCCTAACAGATTTCCTAACACATTCTCTACTAATACTAAACTATTTTATTTTAAAATTAAATTATTTTAAATATGGTTTATAACTCCATCTCAACAATTGACATATGGTTTAAGCTTTTTTGTGAAAATCAATGTTAATCATGATATATATATAATTATATATATATCCGACCTCTTTTTCCTACCTTTTGACTTGCGTGGTAGAGGCTCCGTCAGTCCGTCTTATCCCTTATGAAGCTTCCACTTACCCTAATTTTAACTTCTTTTTTGGTGAATGTATACGAAGTCACCATGATTCAAATCTTGTGAACGAACGTTTTAGACTTTAGTAGTTGTTGGACACTTGGTCATATCATCACGTTGACTATTCTGCACGTTGCCTTACCGAGCTTGAGGATTCCGTTCACAAGGATGCTATTGGATAGAGGGATGTGAATGAGTCAGGTGATGAGTGGATAATCTACTTCCGTCATCCGACCCACTACCCAAAATCCTTCACCCTATCTGACCCATCACCTACCAAATGTTTCATCCGCTCCATCCACCCATCACCCATCGGATAATCGGGTGGAATAAACAAGTGTCAAATATAGTCAAATTCGGTCAAATACGTGTAAACATCCACAACTTTCAACACTTCAAGATAGAGAAAACACATTACAACAATTATGAATAAAAAAAAACATAATCTTCAACGACCAAAAGCCTTGAAGCTCGAAATCATTTATAGGTATCTTGAATTAGGATTTATGGGGGTATATTAGTAATTTCACATATAAAATATAATTATATAATATAAGTCGGGTGATGGGCCGGGCCGGGTGATGGATCGGGTGATGGGTGGAGAATGTCTTCACCCGAATCCGACCCGACCCATCACCCGTTCACCCATTTAATATCCGCTATATTTCGGATTTTCACCAACTTTTTCGGATCGACTGAGGCAGATATCCGTCGGGTGCGGGTGAAGTTATCATCCCTAATTGGACACAACAATTCGACTTAGGTTGATCACCTCCAAATTTTCGTCTTATATAAAAAAAATTACCCGGTAGTCTATCCAATATTATCTTTTCATATAGTTAATTTTTTATGAAAATGCATGGTACAACATTAAGTTTCAACTACAATCCTTCATAACAATGAAATCTAGCACGTTGGTTTGCACCTCTCTTATAGTGATAAACTTCTGTCTTTACAAATTGAGTCATAATGTGGTAGATCTCCTAAGGAGATTTTCATTTCTTATTCACTGCGATGATGACTTACAGACTATCTCCTTTATTAATAATCAACTTACGAGAGATACATTCTCTCAAAGCTAAAACTTTGATTTGCAGAACTTCCAATACAAATTCAAAGATGGTTAATTAACTAGGGCATGTTAAAAGATCTCGATCCAATCGGTCATATATGGGTAGATATACAAATGGATCGATTGAATATGGGGAAACAAGTTGTTTGATTTAACAAAATTTTCTATATGTAATAAGTTCAACCTATAAAACTAATAAAACATGTTGACAATTTGACAGAGACAGGAATTTATTAAGGGGAGCGAAGTTTTGTACAAATTGTTGATTCAAGTACTTTTCGATAGATTTTTCTATAGTTTAGCGAACTAAAACTATGAAATTTTAGATTAAACGATGATATTTTAGTCTAAGTTAAGGCAACGTTTTTTTAGTTCAAAATACAATGTTTTTTTTTTTCCAAAACGGTGATGGTTTAATTTAAAACTGTGTCATTAATTGTTAATATGCAACTTGTGATTCTCTTAACATGCAATAACGTGTATCAAAATATACAAACTTTAAACTTGCACTAGTACATATTACCGTCCTTATTCCTAACATTGAATTGGGGGAATGGAGTTGACTCAACCAACTCGGCTGAGTCAACTCGGCTCACCCGAGCGAGTTAGCTCACACCTTGCATCTAGTGGGCCTGGGTTATGCAATGGGCTTCGCCCCATTAGCATCTCTTTTAACAAAACTCACGTCCAGATTGGGTTACTATTTAAGGAATCTTAGGTTTTACACGTTAAGAAATACTCCCTCCGTATCACACAACTTGTAGTTTTGTTTTTTAACACGCTTTTTAAGGAACGAATAACTCTATAAAATATTAATTTTTTAAATAATTTTTTTAAATAATTTCATAGATAATTGTATTAAGTATGAAATTATTTTTTAAAATTAATAAAATCATTGATATTTTATATAGTTTTTATCGTTCTTAAACGACGTGCCAAAAGTAAAACTACAAATATTTTGATACGGAGGTAGTATTGTACATTTGTACTCTGATTTTATTTCTTTGTATCCCTAAATTTCCCTAAATTTCATTGTTTCATTTGAGAAGGACAAGGAGAGAAGAATTACATGTTTATGGACCTTTGAAATTAGATACTTTTTTTTTTTTAGGAAAAGATACTCTTTTTGACAATAGCTAAGATGTGACTTATATAATGTATGCATTATTCCATCTATATTATAAATGGAATGTGAATTGTCACGGTTTTACAAGACTTTATCGACAAATTTTAGAAACTCTACCTTAACAAGGAACTAATTCAATGAACTCGATCTCTTCATATAACAGAACCGATTGATATATGAGAAACAATTAAAAAAAGTGGTAAGCTTCTTTAGTTTACCATCGAAGTTGTACTTTCGATTACTTATTGACAACTTTAGTGGGATTGAACCTGTCAATGTCGATTCCATAGAATTTGAACTCCATTCTGTATGGATTCCTAGCCATGTAGTATATATTATTGTCAGGAGCGATTACACAAGCTGCAATCCGGTTTCTTGATCATCCTTGAAGATGATGATACAAAGTTCCCTATTAAAAGAGATGATAGAGCTATTACAAATGATACCCTTCCAAGCTATAAAGTCAGCTACCTGGTTCGCTTCTCGGTAGCAGTGTCTGTATTGAACAAGGTCAAAAGCAGACAAATAATAATTTAATTAGCTTATGCCCAATAATTTTATCCTTAAACTTCGATTGAGTCTCTCTTTAAAATAATCCTTAATTAATCCGATAAAACATATACCCTTTACTTCCTAATAATCATTTGTCCAACACTATTTTTAAAATGCCCAGACAGTATTAAGACTTGCAAACTTAATTTAAAATTTCCTTTTCTAAATTTAAGTGGGCATTATAACGACTTAGAAATGCCATATAATCCAACATAATTGAACATTATCTCAACTTAAAATACTCGTTTATCCAATATATATCATTAGGCATTTTCAACAAAATAATTGCACAACACACTGACTTAGAAATATCCAAATCTCTTACGGATTAACTTGTAAAAACTGATATCGATAAACGAGGTAGACGTCTTACAAATAGGCTAACGTGGGATTGACGTTTGACGGTATAGTAAAATGTTGGGTCAACGGGCGATAATCAAATAGATGCTCGAAGGTGTGTATATGTATGCTGATGTCGAATTGAATACCCAAGCAAAATTCATAGTTTCATACATATACAAATGAAATATGGCCATTAATTTCTTCCTTTTGCCCCACGGTAATTCCTTCTTCTTTTCACCCACTTTATATTATACTGTAATTACAAGACTTGATCTTAAATATCCAATAAATTTACACATTTTGTCCTCCCTACATATATATTTCAATAACCTTCACTCCACCAATTAGAATATTTACCAACTTAATTGATCTTAAATATCCAATAAATTTTATAACATCTTTACTTAATCCTTAACATGCTAGCCTAGATCTCACTAAGTTCCAAACTTGATAAAACTTGGTAAAATTTTACCTTAAAACTTCATCTCTGACGTCATATTTTCTTACAAAGTGACGTCATAAAAGAAAAATATAGTCGGGGTATTTCAATCTTTTCGGTGGTAGCTTCTCCTGCTTTTTGTTTTGATATAAAAGTTTGTAGTAAGGTTGTGTAGGGTATGTTTGTTGATAAAGTTTTGATCGCTTGCCACCACTCTTCCCATGGAGAGATAGATGGGGAGATAGACCAGAAAAACAACACATGATCCCTCATATTAGATAACGAAACAAATGTAAAAATACTATTCAAAGACATTAGGCAATCGATAACATATGCAAATCTAATCCTCTTAGTCTTTCGTTCATAGGGGTCATTACTCAAGCTACTGATCTCATTATCCATAAAATGAGTCTGGTAAAAAGCATCTAAAGGTAAAAGCAGCGCATGCAAAGGTACCCGATTCAACCAAATACTAATAGTGGCATATGTAGTCATGCAAGATTCATAATTCAAACAAAAGAGAGGTTCAAGGGTAAACTTATCTAATTTGTGAGGGATATTAAGAATTGACTTGTTACCCAGCTTAATCTCTTCATGCAGACTTAGGGTTCAATTTGGGCTGGAATCTGCATGTCATAGTTACTTTCGCGAATTCGAATATGAGAAAAACCTTCTTCACTCCCTAGCCCACCTACCTAACCTACCCAACCCCTTCACTCCCTCACTCCTTACTCCTTATAAACCTTCCCTTCCCGTGAAACCCTAGCGCGGAAACCATAAAAATCTTGCTCCCCTCCAACAATCCAAATGGATCCACGACCTCCTCATTTGCCCCCGCCCCCGCCCGTCGGCTTCGGCCCCCACCGATCTTCCGACGTTCAAGCTCAAACGCCCACGTTAGCTCATTTTCCAAGGCTTAACCCTCATTTTCCCTCGATGTCCGTGACGGCCCAACCCCCACTAATCCTTGCTAATGTAACACCCCCATCCCACATTAGATATAATAAGGATGTACAGAGTGATTTATAAGTGATACGTCTTTCCTCTCACTTTGGTTTGCTTATGCTTCTTGTAGTGCACTATAAAATTGGAAATAGTGGAAAGAGATCTGATTTTTTTGCCCCTTTTGCTTAATAGATTCCTTTCCAGATGAGCTGGCCAATATTTTTGACGTGATACTCGTTGATGAGTAGGATATGAAAGAATTAGGTGAACTTTTTGATAGGGAATTCTGTTATCTCTCCCACAAGAAGGTGGTATAGGTTTATTCTTTTTTATTTGAAACGGTAAAACATTATACTCAGTACTTGCATTTAATATTGTTTTATTTCCATATTAGCTTTCCTGCTCAATTAACAGGGCTGCTTTGGTCCTCCATTTCCAACAAGCGTTTTCTAAGAGGATTGTCTTAGATGTTTCTGCTTCTGTGGTTGGAGAGAGATTGCTTTTTAACAAGGTAAAAGGCAAATTTATTTCACTAGTGAGATTGTCTAATAAATGCTTTGATGTAATTAGTGTGACAAACTCTTTTGAATTTGACAGTTGGGGGATGAAATTGGAGCTCAGCCGCCACTATTTTTTCAAGAATGTGAAGCTATGCTCCAGGTTTGTGTTGTTCTATCCATTTTGAAAATAAATGTTTCTCCTTGAATTTATGCAAGTGCTTGTTCAGTTTTCCGTCCATATAATCTTTTATTCCTTTCTCATGGAGTATTTTGTTGTACCTTTGGAGGAGATTGAAAACTCTGTAGAGACAAATATAAGTTTCAAGCAGTCCAACTTTTTATGAAAATAGTTCAATAACGATGTTGAGATGTGTACTGTGAACATAACATATAGGTAATTAGTGAAATTTTCGATATTGGTTTGGTTATTTACTATAATTATGTAGTTGATTTGATAATACTTGGATGGTTGTAGGAGGATGTGGCCAACTTATCCAAAAGCGGTCCTCTTCCTTCCCGAGGCAATGGAGTTTTCCTTTCCCTCGGCATTGAGTGTGTACAAGGTGTGTGGATGCTTTTAAAAATTATATTTTCTATTCTCTTGTCAACAATTTTAATTTCTGGTTTCTAATATCTATCTTTGTCCCTAAATGATTTCTTGATAGTTTCTCTGACTTGATCACTTAGTTCAGAAAAATTAATTTTGTTTTCTTTCATATAATTTGAGGAAAGAGACAAAGGAAAGAAAAAGTATTCCCATGACACGATAGCATGTGTCACTGCAAAATGGCATGGGGAGACTGAGATGTTGGAGTTGATCTTTTTCAGGTTGGTCTATTTTATTGCAACTTAATTTATTTTACTATTAAATACCATTTCTTCTCAGTTGAGTAACACATGATTTAAACTATATATAGGTCACTGCATGTATTACTTTTATTCAACCATTCTCATCGAATGAGTTTCCTAGATATTAAAAATTTGACTCCAATGAAGGTTTTGAAATTGGAAAGCACACTACGGTCTCTTATGGCCAATGGCATATTGAAGTAGGTTTTTCTTTGTACGAGTTTACATGTGTGTCTTGCTATTTTTTTAACATATCTATCTATATATAACATAAAAAGTTGTGTTCACCTACAATTTAATGTCATTCATTTAATGATTCATCTTTTATATTTTTTTTGTTTTTATTCCATGAAGTATCATGTTTTTGAATGGCATGTATGTTACCTAGGACATCGTTCATGCAGCTTAGTATACCAAAGAAGGCGGTCTCCTTGGTTCCTTCTTCATTCCCAATCAGCATACGAATATAATCTATAGCAGAATGGCATAAACCCATATCATTTATAAGGGTGGTTGAGCAAAATATCATACATTCGTTGAGCTGTGATAAGATAGTTGTGGATGATGGAGGTACATCACGATCATTTAAGGTATGGAAGACGTTCTGTTTGTTGGGAGAGTCTTGTTGGGCCCGACCAGAAAAGCCCAACATATAAGCAAGACTGGGGCACCATCCCAAAACCAATTGGCGCTAGATGGAGTAGCCCATCCACTTATATGTTAAGGTTCAGAATCTCCCACTTCCGATGTGGGATTTCACAAGTGTCCCAACAAATCTCCCTCTCACTTGTGAATCCATCACAAGTCTAGCCCGGTTGGAATTGAGACCTCCACGCAACGGGTTCGACTAACCCGTTATCGATTCAGATGTGGAGTCCATCTCAATCATCGGTGCAACCAGCCCACCCGCTGAACCCGGCTTTGATTCCAATTTGTTGGGGGAGTCTTAGTGGGCCCGACCAGAAAAGCCCAACATATAAGCCAGACCGGGGCACCATCCCAAAACCAATTGACAATAGGTGGAGTAGCCCATCCACTTATATGTTGGGTTCAGAATCATGCCACCTCCGATGTGGGATTCACAAGTGTCCCAACAAATCCCCCTCTCACTTGCGAATCCATCACAAGTCTAGTCCGGTTGGAAATGAGACCTCCACGCAACGGGTTCGACTAACCCGTCATCGATACCGATGTGGAGTCCATCTCAACCTTCGGTGCAACTGGCCCACCCTCCGAACCAGGCTCTGATACCAGTTTGTTAGGGGGAAGTCTTGTTGGGCCCGACCAGAAAACCCAACATATAAGTGGATGGGCTACTCCGCCTATTGCCAATTGGTTTTGGGATGATGCCCCAGTTTGACTTATATGTTGGGCTTTCTGGTCGGGCCCAACAACAATCTACGACCTCCTCATTTGCCCCCACCCCCGCCCGTCGGCTTCGGCCCCCACCGATCATCCGACGTTCAAGCTCAAACGCCCACGTTAGCTCATTTTCCAAGGCTTAACCCTCATTTTCCCTCCATGTCCGTGACGGCCCAACTCCCACTAATCCTTGCTAATGTAACACCCCCATCCCACATTAGATATAATAAGGATGTACGGAGTGATTTATAAGTGATACGTCTTTCCTCTCATTTTGGTTTGCTTATGCTTCGTGTAGTGCACTATAAAATTGGAAATAGTAGAAAGAGATCTGATTTTTTTTGCCCCCTTTTGCTTAATAGATTCCTTTCCAGAGGAGCTGGCCAATATTTTTGACGTGATACTCGTTGATGAGTAGGATATGAAAGAATTAGGTGAACTTTTTGATAGGGAATTCTGTTATCTCTCCCACAAGAAGGTGGTATAGGTTTATTTTTTTTTATTTGAAACGGTAAAACATTATACTCAGTACTTGCATTTAATATTGTTTTATTTCCATATTAGCTTTCCTGCTCAATTAACAGGGCTGCTTTGGTCCTCCATTTCCAACAAGCGTTTTCTAAGAGGATTGTCTTAGATGTTTCTGCTTCTATGGTTGGAGAGAGATTGCTTTTTAAAAAGGTAAAAGGCAAATTTATTTCAATAGTGAGATTGTCTAATAAATGCTTTGATGTAATTAGTGTGACAAACTCTTTTGAATTTGACAGTTGGGGGATGAAATTGGAGCTCAGCCGCCACTATTTTTTCAAGAATGTGAAGCTATGCTCCAGGTTTGTGTTGTTCTATCCATTTTGAAAATAAATGTTTCTCCTTGAATTTATGCAAATGCTTGTTCAGTTTTCCGTCCATATAATCTTTTATTCCTTTCTTATGGAGTATTTTGTTGTACCTTTGGAGGAGATTGAAAACTCTATAGAGACAAATAGAAGTTTCAAGCAGTCCAACTTTTTATGAAAATAGTTCAATAACGATGTTGAGATGTGTACTGTGAACATAACATATAGGTAATTAGTGAAATTTTCGATATTGGTTTGGTTATTTACTATAATTATGTAGTTGATTTGATAATACTTGGATGGTTGTAGGAGGATGTGGCCAACTTATCCAAAAGCGATCCTCTTCCTTCCCGATGCAATGGAGTTTTCCTTTCCCTCGGCATTGAGTGTGTACAAGGTGTGTGGATGCTTTTAAAAATTATATTTTCTATTCTCTTGTCAACAATTTTAATTTCTGGTTTCTAATATCTATCTTTGTCCCTAAATGATTTCTTGACAGTTTCTCTGACTTGATCACTTAGTTCAGAAAAATTAATTTTGTTTTCTTTCATATAATTTGAGGAAAGAGACAAAGGAAAGAAAAAGTATTCCCATGACACGATAGCATGTGTCACTGCAAAATGGCATGGGGAGACTGAGATGTTGGAGTTGATCTTTTTCAGGTTGGTCTATTTTATTGCAACTTAATTTATTTTACTATTAAATACCATTTCTTCTCAGTTGAGTAACACATGATTTCAACTATATATAGGTCACTGCATGTATTACTTCTATTCAACCATTCTGATCGAATGAGTTTCCTAGATATTAAAAATTTGACTCCAATGGAGGTTTTGAAATTGGAAAGCACACTACGGTCTCTTATGGCCAATGGCATATTGAAGTAGGTTTTTCTTTGTACGAGTTTACATGTGTGTCTTGCTATTATTTTAACATATCTATCTATATAACATAAAAAGTTGTGTTCACCTACAATTTAATGTCATTCATTTAATGATTCATCTTTTATATTTTTTTTTGTTTTTATTCCATGAAGTATCATGTTTTTGAATGGCATGTATGTTACCTAGGACATCGTTCATGCAGCTTAGTATATCAAAGAAGGCGGTCTCCTTGGTTCCTTCTTCATTCCCAATCAGCATACGAATCTGATCTATAGCAGAATGGCATAAACCCATATCATTTATAAGGGTGGTGGAGCAAAATATCATACATTCGTTGAGCTGTGATAAGATAATTGTGGATGATGGCGGTACATCACGATCATTTAAGGCACGGAAGACGTTCTGTTTGTTGGGGGAGTCTTGTTGGGCCCAACCAGAAAAGCCCAACATATAAGCAAGACTGGGGCACCATCCCAAAACCAATTGGCGCTAGATGGAGTAGCCCATCCACTTATATGTTAAGGTTCAGAATCTCCCACTTCCGATGTGGGATTTCACAAGTGTCCCAACAAATCTCCCTCTCACTTGTGAATCCATCACAAGTCTAGCCCGGTTGGAATTGAGACCTCCACGCAACGGGTTCGACTAACCCGTTATCGATTCAGATGTGGAGTCCATCTCAATCATCGGTGCAACCGGCCCATCCGCTGAACCCGGCTTTGATTCCAGATTGTTGGGGGAGTCTTGTTGGGCCCGACCAGAAAAGCCCAACATATAAGCCAGACCGGGGCACCATCCCAAAACCAATTGACAATAGGTGGTGATACGGGGTTAGCCGTAGGGTGGCCCGATCTTCGACAATCAAACAAGAAATAACAAGAACGGAAGCAAAGACTCAAGAAACAAGAACAAAGACTCAAAATTGATAACAAAGACACGACCGATAAGGACTGATTCGAACTAAAATAGAACGAGATAAAGACCCCAGGCCTCCTAAGAGGGTAGGAACCAAATATCAACGACTATAAAGCCCGCCTCTACAACCTTACACAACCAAGCGGACAACTTGGAGGCACAAGGAGGGGACTTGTGATTACCTGGATCACCAAGCTCTCGCGAGGTTGACGAACTCAAAGCAAACCAAGCAGGATCTATAACCAATTTGCAATCGATGAGCCACGCTTCGAATCGATTGACTTTCTCTCAATTGTGTTTCACACAAACTTAAATTTTCATATTCAAGAGACGTCTGTGTTACAATGGAGGAATCAGCCGTTCTAATATAGAAAACCCTATGGCTGATTTTAATGAAAATAATAAATATAATAGAAATTAACTTAAATCCCTAAAATACTAAAAATAACTTAAATAAATAAGATCTCTAAAAATAGCAATAAGGAAAGTTCCAACACTTAAAGAATTCCCGTCTAAACAGTGACAGCTGCAAAGAATGTGATTTTCGGCCAAGCTCCATGTCGAATCTGGAAAAACCTTCAACAACAAAGTTGTAGATCTCTTCGTCCTCGTTCCGACAAGGTATAGCACGATCTAATCTGATTAATATTGAATTCGTACGACTTGTTTTACTGAGACGTCGAAAAGCTGTCAACTGAGCATGAACGAACCTAAAACGAACGACCCATCAAGCTTGCAGCTTTGGACCTTCTCCCATGGTGGAGCCTTCTTCTTTCTCTTGAGGATGACAACATTCTCATGAGCTCGAATAATAGGTCCATCCCCAAGTATATGTGTGTCCGAAGGTGTCTTGGATGGTCCCGCATCATTCCCCCTTTCTTGAAAAGGATTCGACCTCGAATCCAAGGTTGCATAAGATTCCGCAAATGCATCCACACGAGCTCCTGGATCGAATACCTCATGCCCATGGAAACTCATCTGAAGACTGATTGTTGCAGGGGTTGGCCACTTTTGGATGGATTTGATCTTGGCTTCGCCATCTTGTAAACCATTAGAGCTTTCTACAAAACCAGGAAAAGAAACTTGATGAGTGCACAATTCAGAGTTCATATCAGCTTCAAAATGTTCTAACTGAATATGCACTATAGGTTGTTCATTTAGCTCTATGTTTCCATCAATGACTAGTAAGTTTTCATCCTTTTTCAAGGCTGAATTTTCAATTAACTCAATGCTAGCAATAGCAGAAGAAGTTTCATCATCAATGATCATATTAGAAACTATGGCTTCTTCCAAGCATGTAGTTTGATACAAATCTTTGCCTATATTTTCAGCACAGGGTATAGGTTGAACATTTAAATCAATCAAGGAATCAACATGCTCATGTTCAAGACAATCATCTTTAGAGGCAAGTAAACTAATATCTTTATCATTATGAACATGCTCATGTTCAAGACAATCATCTTTGGGATGATGCCCCAGTTTGACTTATATGTTGGGCTTTCTGGTCGGGCCCAACAAGACTTCCACCTAACAAACTGGTATTAGATCCGGGTTAGGCGGGTGAGCCAGTTGCACCGAAGGTTGAGATGGACTTCACATCTGTATCGATGACGGGTTAGTCGAACCCGTTGCGTGGAGGTCTCATTTCCAACCGGGCTAAACTTGTGATGTATTCGCAAGTGAGAGGGGGATTTGTTGGGACACTTGTGAATCCCACGTCGGAGGTGGCATGATTCTGAACCCAACATATAAGTGGATGGGCTACTCCACCTATTGTCAATTGGTTTTGGGATGGTGCCCCAGTCTGGCTTATATGTTGGTTTTTCTGGTTGGGTCCAACAAGACTTTCCCCCAACAAACTGGTATCAGAGCCAGGTTCGGCGGGTGGGCCAGTTGCACCGAAGGTTGAGACGGACTCCACATCTGTATCGATGACGGGTTAGTCGAACCCGTTGCGTGGAGGTCTCAATTCCAACCGGGCTAGACTTGTGATGGATTCACAAGTGAGAGGGAGATTTGTTGGGACACTTGTGAAATCCCACATCGGAAGTGGGAGATTCTGAACCTTAACATATAAGTGGATGGGCTACTCCACCTAACGTCAATTGGTTTTGATGGGCTACTCCGCCTATTGCCAATTGGTTTTGGGATGATGCCCCAGTTTGACTTATATGTTGGGCTTTCTGGTCGGGCCCAACAAGACTTCCCCCTAACAAACTGGTATTAGATCCGGGTTCGGCGGGTGAGTCAGTTGCACCGAAGGTTGAGATGGACTTCACATCTGTATCGATGACGGGTTAGTCGAACCCGTTGCGTGGAGGTCTCATTTCCAACCGGGCTAAACTTGTGATGTATTCGCAAGTGAGAGGGGGATTTGTTGGGACACTTGTGAATCCCACATCGGAGGTGGCATGATTCTGAACCCAACATATAAGTGGATGAGTTACTCCACCTATTGTCAATTGGTTTTGGGATGGTGCCCCAGTCTGGCTTATATGTTGGTTTTTCTGGTTGGGTCCAACAAGACTTTCCCCCAACAAACTGGTATCAGAGCCAGGTTCGGCGGGTGGGCCAGTTGCACCGAAGGTTGAGACGGACTCCACATCTGTATCGATGACGGGTTAGTCGAACCCGTTGCGTGGAGGTCTCAATTCCAACCGGGCTAGACTTGTGATGGATTCACAAGTGAGAGGGAGATTTGTTGGGACACTTGTGAAATCCCACATCGGAAGTGGGAGATTCTGAACCTTAACATATAAGTGGATGGGCTACTCCACCTAACGCCAATTGGTTTTGGGATAGTGCCCCAGTCAAGCTTATATGTTGGACTTTTCTGGTCGGGCCCATTTCTTTGTTTAGCCTAAGATATTGATCAAATTAAAGAGAAAAAGGTTGATAATGATATAGCAAGAGAAAAAATAAATACCTTTTAGGATATGTACAAACTGATTGCTTTCGAACTCAAAAATAAATACCTTTTGGGATGGTGAACATGCTTTTCAACTATGTAGGATAATATCTTAGGCTAAACAAATACCCATATCACAAAAACACGTTCTGTCGGGGTAGAGGTTGGAGAAGATTAATTACGTAAAACCTCCCCAACCTTTTAATTTGTTTGAATTATGCCCTATTTCAATTTTATAAATTTCAGAAAAAAAATGTCTTATATATTCATGTTCAATACTCTATCTCTGGGTACGTTAGAGGTTGGAGATTTGAGAAAGTTTCCACCTCTCTTTTGTTTTGGCTAAAGTCCAACATTATGCTATGTGCAAAATATACTCCGTAATTTCTCTATATTTGTGTTTTTACTCGATTAGTACTTTTATTTGCGAGTTAACGATTCACATCACTGCATATTTGTTTTTAGCTTTCTATAAAATTTTATTAAATATTATATTTAAATAATTTCCCCATGTTTCAAAGATTAAATATAAAAACTATATTTTTTATTAAATATAACTATTTGAAATTGAATTTGATGATTAAGTTGTGTTAAATGGACGGACATCATATCTAAATGATATTTTATATTTAATCTTAATTGATATTAAACCTATTATATATAGGGTCCTCTTATATATATAGTGCATTTTTATCTTTTTGAATGGCTATAAATTAAGATGATATTTTTTATTTTGAAAATTGATAGAATATTAATAGTTGTAAAAAATATCTTCCTATAAAAATAATAAGAATTAAATTAAACAGAGAAAATAATTGCAATAAAATATTCGCCATAAAAGAAATTTCTCGATTGAAGCAAATTGATATTTTTAATTATATTATATATATATTCAAGAGAGCACATATATGTAAATATTTACCAATTGCAACTTATGCTAATAAAAAAATGGGTAATCAACAAATTATTCTTAAATTTGCTAGATAAGTTATTGATATTTCATTACCCTATTATAAATTTTATGCCATGTTAACTTTTTGTGTTATTCACCAAGTATAATACCAGTCATATAATTGATATAAAATGATTTCCCGGGCGTAGCACGGGTCTGCCACCCTAGTATATATATATATATATATATATATATATATATATATATATATATAGGTTAAAATCATACTCAATGCTAGCATGCAATACAAAACTGATATTTTTACAAATACAAACAGCTGTTCACGCATTAAATCACTATAATTAGGGCTTTTAATTTTGAGTATGCAATAGGAAACAAAAAGAACAAATATTTTCACAAATCACAAACTGATGACCCATCTCTTCAACCAATGATTTGATTTTTTTTAAATTGAAAACTATACATGTTCGTGCATTAAATCACTCCGAGTGGTGTTGTAATCATGTTTTGAATTTTTTTTTAAATGGAAATCTATGCATGAACGTGTATAGTTTTTCATTTAAAAAAAAATTCAAAGCATTGGTTTCACAAAGTTGGTTTTGCATGAGATCGAAAAATCTGAAGAGATAAATAGAAGTTTTGATCAATCTTCCTTTTCGCGAATAGAATTGTACAACGCTATTGAGATGTGTGTTATCAAGATAAGAGATAGATATTTTTTTCATATTTCATATATATTGAAGCTTTTTTTCCAACAAAGTATTTCTATGGTACGATCACTTAATTTTTTCACTGCAAAATGACATGTGGATTGGAAACAGAGATATTGGAGTTAATTTTTTTTCTTCAGTTTGGTCTTTTTTTTTTTTTTTTTATTATGACGTGGAGGTTCCGAGGTTATCGACTAGTCCTCCACGGGCCGAGCACTAGCCTGCAAAGCACTCGAGCCGGGTAAACCAAGCGGCAAGCCGCAAGACAGGCTAACCCATGCCAAGGCAAACCAAGACATGAGTACTCACTCAAACACAAATTGCTCCTAGTGGGATTTGAACCCTTGACCTCATGGTAGTGAGGCACAAGGAAGCACCTCACTCTTACCACTAGGGCAAGAGGTCATTGGTTTCAGTTTGGTCTATTTATTTGTAACTTCATATTACTATTAAATACCATTTCTTCTCAGTTTCTCAACTCATGCTTTCAACTGTAAGCCACTATACTACTTCTCTTCAACCATTCTGATCAAATAAGTTTCCAGGATATTACAAATCTGACTCAAATAGAGGTTCCGAAAATGGAAAGCACACTACGGTCTCTTATGGACACGCACTAAAGAAGGTGTTTTTTATATGTGTATACATGCGTGTGTCTTGCTATTATTTTACCCCATGTATATATTGCAAACTCCTAGTAGAACTCCATTGCAATATGAAGATCAATTTGAAGTTTTGGAAGATATTGTCATGTATATGGGTATATGTGTAAGGGGTATTAAGGATTGATATAAATGCCCTATTAGTGCAATATGGAAATCATCCAATGAATAATCAAACAAATCCTTACTCTCTCTCCTTATCCCTCTTACTCTCTCTCTTACCTTTCTCTTTCCCTAAACCTTTTCTCTAACCCTAAACATTTCCTTCTCTAATCTCTACATTTTCCTTTCAATTTCATATGAATCATGTATGACATGACAGATATATTCTAACCCGCCCGAGCCGTTCCATCAAATTTATTTGGGTGGAGACGTTATTTTTTAGTAAAAAACTTTCCCATATATTTACACGTGTATCTATGGCCCAATTATGAGCATCCTTAGATCAGTTAAAACATAAAATAAAGACTAAGAGAGTGGAGTCCGATCCTCTATAACACCCGGTGCACTACGAAATTATTTCGGGTATAATTTTACTTTAAAAACATATATTTACATTCCACATACTTATATTTATATGTTTATAATTATAGAAGAATTCATTTAAAAAAAATTATAAAATTAAAAGATCAATTATATATTAGAAAATAAATTTTATGTTTTTTTAAAACATGATTTTTCTCAAAAAAAAAAGTTTATAAACATATAAATATAAGTATGTGGAATGTAAATATATATATTTTAATTTTTTTAATGTAAAATCATACCCAAAATAATTTCGTGGTGCATCGTAGGGTGCACCGAGTGTTGTAGTTGTAGAGGATCCGGACTCTAAGAGAGTAGCCACATGACAAGATAAATACATATGAAAAAATTGGTAGTAAAACAGAGCAAACATGTAAATATACAATCAATGTGCAAAGGGGTAAAATAACCTTAACCAGAATCCAAAGAGGATAATTAAGGATACGATTTGTGAGAACAACAAGAATGTCCTCAATTTCATGTGGTATAGAGTGCAAGGCGCCTCCCATGGTTATAGGGGTCATGTTTTATAAAAAAAAATTAGACCCTGCTAATAACAAAAATATAACATAAAAATATAAAAGTTGCCTTATATATTAAACTCCTTCTGTTCGCCAAAGCATGTCGTTTACTATTCACGCACGCTTCTTTAGAATGATAAAACCTATATAAAATATTTATTTTTATATAACTTTTTTAAAAAGTTTGTACTTATTAACAATAACTATGAAATTGTTAAAAAAAATTATTTAAAAAACTAGACATTTTATATAGTTTTTATCTTCTAAAAAAGCGTGCACGAATAGTAAAGTGACATGTTTTGCCGAACGGAGGTAGTAATAATCTTAATTCTTACATATGACATATCAAAGACTTGGCTAAAAACAACAAACAATTTACTTGAGAGTCGAGACGCATCATCCTTGTAACATTTTTTGAAGCAAAGTCTTCTATAAGCTCTTCATAATCAACTTTATCCAAAACATCACTCTCAAACGATATTAATGCTAATCCATTAAGCCTTTGTTGAGTCATTGTCATTGTAGACCACCGCAAGTAAGATTTCAACAGCTTTAACTTAGAGATGCATCCATCTACTGACACGATCCCGGCCAGCAACACTGGTGAAATTTTTGGTCGCAAATATCTAATAAACGAAAATTAATACTTGATTGACACTAATTTTAAGTAATTACGGACCAAAAATAGGCTTTTTTTCAAAGGATCACAAAATCAAAAAAGTTGAATTGCGATTAACCTAAATAAGAAGTATTATTTCATATTTCTCTTAAAGAAAAAGGTTGAATTTACCATGTAAAAATATATTAACCGCTACATTTTTATGAAGGGACATAAACTTGGAAATGAATTGGAAGTTTACAAACTATCTCCACAAGAAAAAAGGTTAATGTGACTAGACTACTCTCACAAACTATCTCCACAAGATGTGTTTCCTCGTGTGCTCGATCATGTTGGAAACCCTAGCTGGATATAATGTAGGGGGTTCACACACCTATACGAATACGAGCGCATCAAATGTTAACTCAATCATATCATGTCACGACTAGTGGGATTTCATTATAAAATCAAATGGCAATACCCGACCACTTATATAGAAGACTTGAGTTGAGATCTTTATATTTTTTTTATGTGATATTAATTTTTCTTTCAAATCTTCAATAGTAAGCGACTTAATGAGTCATGAAGACCCTTAATAAATGGAGTATATGTTTTAACTAAAGTTTTAATGTAATTTAGGTTCCCAATCATGGGTCACAATGAGAATAGTGCCGACCCTTTCTTATAATTTTCACTGGCCGAACCAGTTTAATTATCCCATATTGGAAGTGTTCAATCCACAACAATACCACATCCTTTAACTAGGCATGAGTATGGGTCGGACCCGCCAAGGGTTGGGATAACACCGACCCTTACCCTTAAAAGCCCCATGTTGTAGGGTCCAACGACCCTTGACCCGGTGGGTTGATTAATTGTCGGGTCGGTCCGGTCATTGGCCCTTCCCCTTTCTCGGTTCTTGCCATCGATAGCATAAGCGTCGAGGCTCCTTGTGTCGAGGGTTGTGTGTTTGTGTCGAGCGGTGCTAGATCTCGAGAGAAATAGGTAGAGGGTGTTTGCGTCCAGCAAGATATTGAAGCATCAATTCCAACATATCTTCATGCATATTCACATGTTCTCATAAAAATCATTGTTGCTTTTCTGCCTATCTCAACCAAATTAAATTCAAAATTAGGGTTGTTACCTGGATTGGGTGGTTCGAGTTTGGCTCGTGCTCGTTTGTTTATAAAAAGATTTGAGTATATGAACACAATATTTTAAACTCAGTTTAGATTGAGATTGAATACCTTGAATTTGTATTTACAAAATTTTCCCATAGTTACCATGCCAGATTGCTAAGAGCAAGTATAGCTCGAAAAAAAAAATGACTTGAGCTTATTCATTTACTAAACGAAAACATTTTAAAGTTCGAATCCAAATTAATATTCGCTCGTTTGGCTTGAATAATCGCCTTGAGTCGATAGACCAAAGACGTTCGAACATCTCCTAATATAAGGCTTCTTTCCTCTTATGAAACTATTTTATCCCAAACTTAGTCGATCCGACCCAAATCACTCGATTGCCACCTCTACATCAAAGAGCTGGGAATAATAGCTTCAACTTCCTCTTGGTAGAGAAGTATAAAGAAACACCTCGATCCTCTTTACCTATTAGATATATTAAGGCAAGGGAAAAAAAAATTGACTTGAGCTTATTCATTTACTAAAGAAAACATTTTAAAGTTCAACTTCAAATCAATATTCTCTCGATTTGCTTGAATAATCGCCTTGCTGAAAATGTGCACAAGGTAGCAATCCACTGGTTTTTTCATAATAGAGTCCTCAAGAGAAATCCATTTTGGACTAAGATATTGTTAGACAATTCACTAAGCTAAGATAATTTTAGATAACGTACGCTAAGATAATTGTATAAGCGAGGCTAGTGACAAGATATCAAAATGTCTATTGACAAGATAATTTTATGTAAATTATAAGTAGGTCATTTTTACCTCTAAAAAATATTTACAAAGTAAGTCGGACTCAGAACCCTAATTCATCCAAATACTCAACTCATTCATCTAAATATTCAACCAATTTCAATGTGAAATCCTCAATTCACATCTTTACGGTTTCATTCTTCAATATATTCCATCAATTTTTCCAATTAAAAAAATTCCAAATGTTTGTTCGTATTTGAAGTGAAGATTACAAAACCAAAGTAACCCAAGTGATCGATAGCATTAATCAAACCCTAATTAAGCGGTCACCGATCACCATCCTCGCTCAAAACACCATTAACACACCGATACCAAGCCACCACCGTAAAAGCCATATATATTCAGTTATTGCTAAAATTACAAACCCTAATTTTGCGAACTCGTTAATACAACCATCGACGACCACCCCGACCCTCGAGCCACCACTGCAGCACTACCCGCAACTAAACTCACCCAAACGTTGTCCCTAATTAAAACAGCACCAACACAAAGCCACCCTAAACAACAACCACTTTCTTGCAGATACCCATCACTAGCTATGATTAGCCTTTTTTTTTTTTTTTTTAAATCAACCACTATCGCATGCACATCCACCACTATATGGTTGACGTTTTCGATCAACCACTATCCAAGTTCATTACTAGTCAATCGCCCTCGATCACCTCCCCCAAAGAAAGCCCAGACGCCAAGAGAATTGAAAAAACGTGCCATAACCAGAGGCAGACCTAGGGGGTGCTAGGGCTCCTCATCCGACAAATTATCTAGGTGTATTCTCCTCGTCGATAGCTTCGTTTTGATATATAATACGCCATAATCCGATCTCTGAGTAAAAAATTATAAATGTTTGAAAATTACAGCAGTATTAATCACTTTAGTTTTATATCTTTATTTTTCGTTTTTTATCCTTATTTTCATATTATATATTTGTAGTATTTTCGAAACCATAGGTTGACACTCGTTTGTACTATCGATCACCTTGTGTTTTGCGGGTTTTTTCTCGACCTTATTGTCGACTACTAGGGTGACCCCGCTAAAACTTTCTGGGTCCGCCCCTGACCATAACCCTAATTCATGAATTACGTTAAAGAAGAGAAAACAACATTAGTTTTGCAAATATTTTTAATAAAAAAAAAGATTTGTGTGCAATTTTGTAAAAATTATCTTGACAATAACCCTTTTGTCATCTTATCACTAGTCCTTATGTAGTTTTATTAGTTATGATAAGACCGCGATATTCTATTCCAATACTGATGATATATTATCGTTAGACAATACACTAAAACATTGTGTTACAATTCATTAAAGATATTATGTTACAATAATAGTTAGATGTTGTATTACAAAAGCTAAGACCCCGTTTGATATTGATATCTAGATATTATATATCAACTTCGATATCTAATGTTCAGTATAATTTGTTTGACTCATCTTATATATTTGTTGTTGGAGGGAGACATCATATGACATTATTCGATATCGATATCTTGATATCAATACCAAACGATATATCAATACCAAACGAGGTCGTCTAAGGGTATACCAACAATAACACATGAAATAAGTCTACATAATTAAAATATTTATAATATAGGGTCTAAAAAGTAAAATAAATTAGGGCTTTATAATGGGTTTGATTCAAAAAATTGGCCCAAATTTGGGGTTTTGTTTGAGCGGTATCGATTTTAAACCCTAATCTGATCTCTCTCAAGCGGAAACCCACAGAGAGACCGTCGATTTCCTGTTCTTCGATTCTTCTATATAAGTCGTTCTTCTCCCTCTCCTTATCTCGATTCATCACTTCGTCTTCGATTTCTTCTGGCCCCAAACGATTTCTGTTCAATAAAGAATACTCGCCTGGGGCTACTGGAGTTGTTGAAGATGGCGTATCATGGAGGGCGCATGAAATCCACTTCCATTAATGGCGTTCAGATGTATTCCTTTGTTGGGCAGCAACGTTCCTTGGCCACCTGGCTTAACCCTAAGAAACTCCGGGCTCTCCGCAAAGACAAAGGTTCTCTGACCCCTTCATCTTCTTCAGCTTGTAATTCTAAGAATTCTGTCTATTTTGGTTTACTGGTGTCGAAATAAGGTTACACATATCTGAAATAATGTTAAGCATTCGCTGATTTGACATGTGTTTTCATTAGACTTTAGCTGACAGAGGCAATGTAATGTTCTTATAGATTATGCGCAGAGGGTGGAGGTGATCCAAGATTTGAGGTTTGAGACTGCAACCACCAGAATCAAGGCTACTCCAGATGGAGAGTATCTTGTAGCATCAGGTTTTGACTTGGTTTTTGTCAGCAAATTGATTTTTCGTTTTCCCCTGTATTTAGAGTATCATTCATGTTCTTCTTGTTTGGTGCAAATTAGGTATTTATCCTCCCCAAAGTGTATGAGCTTCGGGAATTGTCCTTGAAGTTTGAAAGACACTTGGATTCAGAAATTATTAATTTCCAGGTATAACAAACTCGTATCTGCAGGTATTAACATAACCCTATGTAAACCTGGCATTCATAAAGCTAGCATTAGGGATTAGGGGCATGCTAATATTTAAATGTAATAAATATAAGATCAAACTCTCAAAAATAATACAGCACAACCAATACTTTAACTCAATTTATTAAAATAATTTCCCGAATAATTTTTACACATTCTAACATTAATAGAATCGCATTAAATTATTGTCTAATACTCCGTAAGTTATAAAAGTCCGAGTCGCTATAATGACATGTCTGTGCATCTCTTCTTTACGAGATTCTGCATCTTATTGTACTTAAACTGATGTTTTCCCCATTGTGTTTCCCATTTACTGATGTTTTCCCCATTGTGTTTCCCATTTGGCTCAAATAGGTGTTGGCTGATGATTACTCAAAGCTTGCAATTCTTTGTGCGGATCGTTCTGTTTATCTGCATGCCAAATATGGAAAGCATGAAAGTGTGAGAATCCCCAGGTGCTCATTTTATTCTCTTTACCTAGGCAATATATTTCACTTAACAAAGAAACATGGTAGTCTTTGTATAGTTTAAGGGATCATGTATATGTATGATACTTTTTTCAACCAGGATGGGAAGGGACTTGGAATATGATTGCTGGTCTTGTGATCTTCTATGTGCTGCTTCTTCACCGGATCTTTACAGAATAAATCTGCAGCAGGTTTCGTCTAAAGAAGTATTTGTTGTTTTCTCCTTTATGTGTGGTATTGTTTCTTTGAATGACAATCTTGTTTTCACTTTTCAGGGACGTTTTCTTTCTCCCTTGAGCACCCATTCTCCAGCACTGAATGTTGTAACTCGGAGGTGAATGGATTCACTCTTTTCCTTAGTATTTCTTGTCTCTTGTCTTGTACTGTTAACTAAGTTGATTGAAAAAAATCCTGGTTCCAGCAAGCTTCATGGGTTGGTTGCCTGTGGTGGGGAAGATGGAGATGTTGAATGCTTTGACTTGAGAGTGAAATCTTCAGTTGGTAGAATCAGTGCTGTCTTGCCAGCTGGCAGTGATGATCAGGTACTAGTACTTCGTTTTACAATAATGAACAAGCACGCAAGTGCTGATGAAGGGATATTGTTTGTAGTCCTCTTAGACAAAATTACCTACAGTTTCCTGGTTGGTCAGCAACCACTTTTCAGTTTAGCATCCTTTAGGGAAGAGATTGTAAATTGCTCATCTGTCATATATGACTGGACTTGGTTTATAGAATTGATTGTTTCCGGTTGATCTTTGCTGGCAAATTTCTTTTCATTCCACTAATTTAAGATCAAATTGTCGAGGTCTTGAGCGGCGTGAGGGGCACACTTGACTCTCTCTAGCATGGAAAAAGTTTTTTATGCTAATTTTTTTGTATGCTTTACATCGATGAAACAGGGGGTTACTGCAATAGCATTCGATGAAGATGCAGGTTTTCAGATGGCTGTTGGAAATAGTGAAGGAAAGGTATGGATATAAATGTCTGTCCCGAAAACTATTATCCCCATGCTCAAGTCTGTTAAGTGGCTGTGTTTGCAACTGCGCAAGTGCACATCTCTTTGAATTGGTTGTAAAGTACTAAAAATAAAATGCTAAGCAAGCAAAACCTATACTCCTCTTTTCCTCTCTTAATAAAAATATTTCCATATGTTTCCATATTGGGATATTTTAGGGAGAGTAAAGGGCTGGAGGTCCCAATAGAGTTTGATCTTGTTATGTTATTAGTTTTTTCCTTTAGATGTTTGTTCTAGTTGTATCTCCATAATTTAAATAGTTACTTCTGTTGTTGATGCTTAATATGCAGGTTTTGCTCTATGATTTGCGTTCTTCTTCTCCTGTGCAAGTTAAAGATCACATGTAAGCCTATGTTCGTGACATTCTTGGTTAGCAATTGCTATCTAATGATTACGTTAACAACTAAAATAATTGGTTTGACAGGTATAGGAGTCCAATATTAGATATCAAATGGCACCGCACTTTAAATTCTGAGCAGACAAAGCTAATTACCACTGACAATCATGTTGTCAAAATATGGGATCCGAATACAGTAAGAATGGCTCCCAGTTTCAGTTCCTCTGTATGATGCAACAAAGCATATCTGCGTATTCAAACCAAATAATACCCTTAACCTAGTTTCTTCATCCAAGAAATGTGCAGTAAAGTAAATCTCTTTTAACATATTTGCTGTTTCTTTATTTCCAGGGGGAAGGGATGACAAGCATTGAGCCAACAGGTGGATCAATAAATGATGTTTGTGTGTTCCGTGAGAGTGGGCTCATGTTATTAGCTCTGGAATCCAGTATGATACCATCTTACTTTATACCTGCTCTTGGTCCTGCCCCCAAGTGGTGTTCATCCCTGGAGAACTTGACCGTAAGTGTCTTTTTACTAATAAAGTCATCTATTAATGAACATATTTTAGATTTTAGTGCAAGTTTTGGCTGTGAAGCTTTTTTAAAGTGCTCGAATTCCATCCCTTCTTTGCAGGAAGAGCTAGAAGATAGTGCACAGGCAACTATATATGAAGATTATAAGTTCTTGACTAAGGAAGACCTTGAGCGTTTGAATCTGACAAATTTGATTGGAACCAATCTTCTTAGGGCCTATATGCATGGTTACTTCATTAATCACCGCTTATACAAAAAGGTGCTGTTCTTTTGCTCTCGTTTGGGTCCTTTTGGAGGTTCTGCTCATTCTAGATCTTTCAAATTTGTCTTTGCAAAAAGTAAAATAAAAATGCAGTGCTGTATTATTCCTGAGAATCACCTTTGAATGGTTCTTCTCAAGCAGCAATGCATGGACTTTTTTTAATATCATCTATCTGATAATTGGGAATGTTGTTGTACCTTATTCCTGTCCAGTTGATACAAATTTCAGTGAGTTTGTATGTCGTCCCTTGATTAGTTCATGGTCAGGATATTTTGCTTTAAATGCAATCTTGACATTTGACTCAGAACTTCTGGACCAGTATTGGTTGAGAATTCCCTGTGCTCTATAACTGTGTGTTTTTAGCCTTTCCTCGCCTGCTTATATATGAACTGATTTAGGTGGTTGAGGTCCTTCTCAACTATTCAAACATTGGTGACTAATATATTCTGTATGCTTTGTCAGGCCAAGTCTATAGCATATCCAGTGTCATACGATGCATACAATGAGCAGCGAAAGAAGGAGGCCGTAGCAAAGACTTTTGCTAACCAAATTGCGGTGTGTTCAGTAATTCATTGTTGTTCCCGACAAATCTATTATATTTACTTGTGGAAGATCTCCTTGTCAGCCTGCCTCTACTCCTTACTAGAATGTTATCCTACATACATATCTTCTAACATGAAATTACATTGTCACATTTTGAATTTGATCCAGCCTTGATCACGTGTTGAGTTATTTTATATTCTTGCAGGCTGCATATCTTTATCATATGTTAAATTATTGGATTATGGATTATTTTTGAAAGCTGATTGTGTGGAGCTATGTTGTGACTCTGTTTATAGCTACTGGACCAAGCATATGAATAGGGTGCACTTGTTAAGGTGTACTCATTTAATCTGAACTTGAAAGCAGTTTACTTGTTTCTCTTACAGCCGAAGAGAAAGTTACCCAAAGTTAATAGGGAACTTGCAAGTCGTCTTCTTGAAGCTGAAAAAGAAAGGAAAGATGCTATTGATCACGCAGATAAGAAAGTATCCAAGAACAGGAAAAAATGCAAAAAATCCGGGACTGATATGCTAGAGGATTCAAGGTTTACTGCTATGTTTGAGAATAAGGTACTTGTAATGTTCTCTCTTCTTCATCACGCGAAGCTATATAGTGTTCTAGGTACTTGTAGTTTGCTCCGACTCGCTCATCATGCTTCTCGTTCTGTTTCGCAATACATATCTTTTTAGACTTTTTGATTTCTTCTAAATAGGTCGTCTTATTTGATTTTTTTTCTTAAAAAGTGTGAAAATGGATAGATAGGCAAGTATTTGAGTAACAGAGGGAGTAATATTTTTTGTTCCCTTTGCTTGGTATCCAGGATTTTGAAATTGATAAACAATCACTGTATTATCACGATGGAAAGAAATCAAAGAATCAGGCTCCCTCGATTAAGGAGCATTTTGAGCCTGTAAAGGACATTGACGATTCTGATGCATCGTCCCCTACCGAGGATGATGATTCTGATGAGGAAGGTCGAGCTAGAAAGAAACAAACCAGGTGCAGTTTTATGCATCTGTGCTTTAAACTTGACCAGGCATTAATCCGTTCTGTCCAAATTTCTGATCAAATGTTATTTTCAGATTGTATGAGGTAAAGGATGAGCGTCATGCCGATGCGTTCCTCAATCAAGGATCCCTGGAAAACGAAGACGCTCTTACCTTGGGAGAGAGGGTGGCATCTCTCCAACATAATCGACCAAGTGCTCGTTTTGGCAAGCTCGTGAAGGTGGGTCCTGGAGGTTCAAGGGAGATCTCCTTTTCCACTGGAGGTTCTCAAAAGTGCAAGGATGATGAAGAGGTCGACAGACGTGGGAAGAGAAGAGGGGTCCAGTCATTAGGTCTATCGGAACCCATGTCGATGTTCCGAGGTGCGGGTAGAAGAGGTGGCCGTGGAAGGGTCAGAGGAGGTGGCCGTGGAAGAGGCCGAGGGCGAGGTAGAGGATGATGAGACTGGTGTTCCTAGTAGTTTTCCACTCGATCTGTGGTGTCATATATACTCTGTATATATTAACACTAATGATCCCTTGCCTTAATCTAATGGGTAAGGAGGAGGTGTTTCTTTATGCTTTTCTACCAAGAGGAAGTTGAAGCTAACATTCCCAACTCTGGGATGCAGAGGAAATCGTGTGATTTGGATCGGATTGATTTTGGGATAAAATAGTTTTTGGGTTGAATCAGATCAGGTAAAGTCAAGGCATATTTAATTATTTTTTTGGGGTGGGATCATATTTAATTTTGTTATAAAAAGAATATTGTTTTGGCTATTGAATTTCATGTATTTTGTTCAGTGAATTGGGTTGGGTTTCTCGGTGGGGATTCGAGCCGAACGATCCGAGTGTGCTTTGTTCATATTCAGTTTATTTAGAGTATGAACAAGCTCGAGTCGAGTCTAAATTTTGACTCGAGCTTAAAATTGTGCTCATACTCGGCTCGTTTAGAAAATGAACGAGTTCGAGTGAGTTTCTATCAAGCAAGTAAGAGTCGAATTTGAGCTATTCGTGTTCACATAACACCTCCATATTCTCGGATCTTGTCGGCTCTACTTGAATGTGATCCTAAAACAAATACATCGAATGAACCCATCATTCACGAAAAGGAACCATCGGTTTTCTAATCTATTTGATCTTGAAATATGTAGTATCTTTACAGCCCAATAAATCTTTAACCATTCAAACTTTGAGTTTGTCAAATGTATATACAACAACAACCACCCCGTTTTATCCCGAGTCGGTTAAGAGGGTGTTTCCTAGTGACCCATGTCAAGTCAGTCACAGACTGACCAGACTCCCTCAAAATAAAATCTCCGCCTAAAATTTCTTCTTCCTCAAATTGGTGTTGATAACGTGATTAACATCCATGGTAAGTTCCTCCGCTCTGATCGACTTGTCGACCCAACGGATTTCATCCGAAAGTACCTGACCAAACAAACCAAGACCAGCCTTTTGATGGATCAAATGAAGCACAAACTGGTCTCTCTCAAGGAATGTTGGGTTATAATTCATGTTGGGCTTGTTTTTGTCACTAGAGTTTAGCTTTCTGTATGGGCCGGCCCACTTATATGTTTCTGTTAGCCTTATTAACACAGACATCGTCTCCCTTGTAATTCATTCATTGAAAACGAAACACAGAAATACAAATCTGGAATTCTCCATTCAAAGTTCCCTCTTCATTCTTCGTTCTATGCTCAAATTACAGATCGATACTTGTTTCTAACATGGTATCAGAGCTCGATCTGGTAGTTTGAGCTCGTTTTGATTCCAGATCTGCAAATTCCATATCTCTGTCTTGTGCTCTAGCACTTCCCGCTCGAAATGCCTGATGAACAGGTGAAGGTGGATTCTAATGATCCTTATTATCTGCATCCGAGTGATCATCCAGGATTAATCCTGGTTTCTCCTGCCTTCGACGGGAAAGGATTTGGAGAGTGGCGACGATCAATTCGGATGGTGCTATCTGCTAAAAACAAGACAGGATTCATCACTGGCACCATCGTTAAACCGACTGCAGATCCAGCGAAGCTTCAATGCTGGGAACGGTGTAATGATATGGTGTTCTCTTGGATTTGCAACAGTCTGAGTCCGGAAATTCGACGAAGCGTCATCTACAACAATACGGCAAGCGCAGCCTGGAAGCAGTTGATTTCTCGTTTCAGCAAAATCGGAGGGACTCAGCTGTATTCCATATAGCAAGAGCTGAGTGCGCTATCTCAAGGTACAAGCTCCTTCTCCTCTTATTTCACGAAAATCAAATCTCTATGGGATGAATTAGAAAGCATGAAGAATTCATCCTCCTGTTCTTGCAATAAATGCGATTGTGGCTATGTGAAGAATACCTCTCAGTATGATGAAAATCAGAAAACTATTCAGCTACTTATGGGGCTCAATAGCTCGTATACTTCAGTTCGTGGTTCTATTTTGCTGATAGATCCGCTACCAGATGTAGATCGGGTTTATTACTTGATTTCTCAGGAAGAAAATCAGCGGGAAGGCAAGCCGGGATCAGGAACTGGTGTTTTAGATGGTGTTTCTATGTATGCCAAGACTTCTAGCAATTCTTCCATTGCTAAGAGTCCTGGATCTAATATGAATGCTAATATCAGTGCTGCATCTGGTGGATCTCAGTCAGGAGGGGTGAAATTTAATTTTGATAAGCCAGGACTCGACAAATCTCGTGGTGATAGGAAGCCATTGTTTTGTACAAACTGCAAGAAGACAAATCACACCATAGATCGGTGTTTCTTCATTATTGGATTTCCTCTGAATTATCCAGGAAGTAGGGAAATGAAGAAAGAAGGATCTGAGAGGCGCTTTGCAGGATCAGTCTCACAGATTCAGAAACCAGAGTTTTCAAAGGAACAGATAGCTCAGTTAGTGGCACTACTGCAGGCTTCTGGTTCCTCTTCTCCACATGGCAAAGAACCAGCTTCTGATGATTTTGCCGGATTCTCAGGTACGACTCTATCCACACAGATCCTTGATGGCCGAATTTGGATCATTGACAGCGGAGCTAGTGGTCATATGTGTAGTGATCTGACTCTATTTCGAAGTACTTATGATTTGTCTAGACCTTTTAAGATCACTTTACCTACAGGAGAAACAACTTTGATCGCTACAGCAGGAACAATTGACCTTATGCAAGGACTTCAATTGCATAACGTTCTCTTTGTTCCAAAGTTTGTTTGCAACTTGGTCTCAGTAGGGAGGCTGATCAGAGAGCTCCACTGCTTTGTTTTATTCACTGAAACTGGATGCTACTTGCAGGCTCCTTCAATGATGACTCCTATGAAGATTGGTGAACCTGTCAAGGACTTGTTCGTTTTGGGGCTCAACTCACAGATCAGACTTGCTGCTCATTCTACTCTTTCTCCTCCAAAATTGAATAAATTGCCAGTTGTAGTGGATGCTTCAATATGGCATAAGAGGTTAGGCCACTTACCTTCTCCAAGGTTAGGAACAATGCCTTGTGTGACTGATGCAAACAATTGTGTTTTCAATTTACGCACATGTTCAGTTTGTGCACGTGCTAGGCAAGCACGTTTGCCTTTCTATTTGAGCTCTATAAAGACAGTAGATGCTTTTGAATTGGTTCATGCTGATGTATGGGGTCCTTATCGAGTTTCTACTTATGATAATTTCAAATACTTTCTCACATTGGTTGATGATTATACTCGAACAACTTGGGTTCAGTTACTCCCAAACAAGTCTGTTGCATTTCTTGCTATTAAGCAGTTCTTTGCGTTTGCTGAGAGGCGGTTTGGGAAACGGATTAAAATCCTTCGGTCAGATAATGCTTTTGAGTTAGGAGGAAGCAAGGACCATGCCCAGTTTTTGCTGGATAATGGCATAGTCCATCAGCGGTCTTGCACTGCTACCCCTCAACAGAATGGGGTTGTCGAGCGGAAGCATCGACATATTCTTGAGGTGGCTAGGAGCCTCATGTTTGAGTCTGGCCTTCCTAAGCGGTTCTGGGGTGACAACATTCTTACTGCAGTTCATCTCATCAACAAATTCCCAAGTAGATTGTTGAATATGAAATCCCCTTTTGAGTTACTGCACAATAAACCTCATACATTTGATTATCTGCGTTGCTTTGGTTCTCTTTGTTTTGCATCCACTCTTCAGCAAGGTAGAGATAAATTTGATGCTAGAGCTTCCCCTTGTGTGCTACTTGGTTATCCTGGAAGCAAGAAGGGTTATAAATTGTTTAATCTAGAGACAAAATGTGTCTTTGTGTCCAGAGATGTCATTTTTCATGAAGAGGTCTTTCCTTATAAATCCTCTCCACCTTCCAGTCCTTCGACTGATGTTGAGACACCACCCTTCACTTTAGCATCATCCCCACAACAACCTATTATTGATGACAGTGCAGCTTCTATTTCTTCACCAGCTGTCCATGATCATGGTGAAATTGTTCAGGGTGTTGTCTCTCCTTTCTCTGTGCCTATTGCTCCTCGGCGTTCTTCTCGAGAGCATCATCCACCTACTTACCTGTCAGAGTATGTATGTAATCACTGCACAGATATGGAGTTGTGTTTTCATACACTCACGTCCACTTGTGCGTTTCCTTCAGCTTCAGCTTCTGTGGTTCCCATTCCAGACCATGAACCACTCACCTTTGCTGAAGCTTGTGAGTTTGCTGTGTGGCAAAACGCTATGACAGATGAGTTTCAGGCATTAGATGCTAATGCTACATGGGAGGTGGTTGAGCTGCCTAAAGGGAAACGAGCTATCTCTTGCAAATGGGTCTACAAGATTAAACGAAAAGCTGATGGCAGTGTGGAAAGATATAAAGCTCGTCTTGTGGCGAAGGGCTTCACTCAAAAAGAAGGAATCGACTACAACGAGACCTTTTCTCCAGTAATCAAAATGACCACAGTTCGGGTCCTTGTTTCTGTTGCTTTGTTTAACAAATGGCCTGTTCTTCAACTCGATGTGAATAACGCGTTCCTTCATGGAACTTTGGATGAGGAAGTGTTTATGCGTCTTCCTCCTGGCCTTGAGGTTCATGGTAAGAACTTGGTTTGTCGGCTTAAGAAATCCCTCTATGGGCTTAAACAGGCTTCAAGGCAATGGTATGCTCGTCTGTCTAGCTCTTTGATAAATCGTGGTTATGCTTCGTCTCAAAATGACTATTCTTTGTTCTCTCGACAGCACAAAGGCCTTTGTGTATTCGTTGCCGTCTATGTAGACGACATTTTGATTACTGGAAGCGACTCTACTGAGATTCAAGCTCTTAAGCATTTTCTGAATTTGGAATTCCGAATCAAGGATTTGGGGTTTTTGAGTTTTTTTCTGGGAATTGAGTTCATTCCAGTTTCTGATGGTTTACTGCTCAGCCAGCAGCGGTTTATTAATGATATCTTCCTAGATTTTCCTTGTCCTGGTGCTGCAGTAGTTTGCCCTTTGGATCCGCATCTTCAATTGTCCCCTGATTCGGGCTCTTTGCTTGACAGTCCTACTCAGTACAGACGCTTGATTGGCAAGCTTAACTTCTTGGTTCATATTCGCCCGGACCTTGCATTCACCGTTCAATTTCTCAGCCAATTTCTCCATTGCCCTCGTGTTCCTCACATGGATGCTGCTCTCCATGTTCTTCGATACCTTAAGGGGACTGCGTCAAAGGGGCTTTTGCTCTCTCCAGCACAACCACTTACACTTCGTGCTTATTGTGATGCCGATTGGGCCAGTTGTCCTTTCACTCGCAAATCAGTAAGCGGGTATGTTGTTTTTCTGGGTGCCTGTTTGATCTCGTGGAAGTCTAAGAAGCAGCAAAGTGTTTCCCTTTCTTCGGCGGAGGCCGAATACCGGTCTATCCGTCGTGTTTGCACTGAGCTTGCCTGGCTTTCTCGATTGTTAACTGATTTTGGTGTTCCTGGAATAACTCCGATTCCGGTAAAATGTGATAACCAGGCCGCTGTATACATTGCTCGCAATCCAGTATTCCATGAGCGGACTAAGCACATCGAGCTCGATTGTCACTATGCTCGTGAGAAACTGCTAGAAGGTCTTATCAATCTTGGCCATGTCCCTTCTCACGCTCAGCTTTCGGATTTCTTGACCAAAAATATTCCTGGCACGCATCTCCGGCCACTTTTGCGCAAGATCGGCGTCGTTGATCTCCCGTCTTGATCTTGAGGGGGGGTGTTGGGTTATAATTCATGTTGGGCTTGTTTTTGTCACTAGAGTTTAGCTTTCTGTATGGGCCGGCCCACTTATATGTTTCTGTTTGCCTTATTAACACAGACATCGTCTCCCTTGTAATTCGTTCATTGAAAACGAAACATAGAAATACAAATATGGAATTCTCCATTCAAAGTTCCCTCTTCATTCTTCGTTCTATGCTCAAATTACAGATCGATACTTGTTTCTAACAAGGAACTCGTCTCTGATGCCGAGCACAAGACGAGCTTTAGCGATGATGATCATGTGCAACACTGGCTTGATGATCTCAGAGATGTCATGTATGATGCTGAGAATGCATTGGACGACATTGCTATCCAAGCTTCTTTGGAACCCAAGTCGTCGAGCACCTTAAAAAGGGTACACCACTCCATCTTTTCTTGTATGATTCCGTCTGTCGAAAGACTAGATTCCGAAGTCATGGAGGTTTTGAAGAGACTAGAGGGTGTTGTAGAGCAAGCAAGTGTTGAACACGAGCAAACGGATACAGGGATACAACGATCCAAAAAAAAAAAGGATACAATACGATAAGGATACGTCAATATGAATTATACGTTGTTTTAAAGGTCTAAGTATATAAATAATAGATATATATATATATATATCATCAAAACATATATATCCGTCATAAATCGCCTGCAAGGTTTTCCTGAATAATTTCCTCAATTAAGGAGCATTTTGAGCATGTAAAGGACATTGACAATTCTGATGCATCGTCCCCTACCAAGGATGATGATTCTGATGAGGATGATCAAGCTAGAAAGAAACGAACAAGGTGTGGTTTTATGCATCTGTGCTTTTAATCCGGCGTGTCCAAATGAAGAGGGTAGCATTAGCATCTCTCCGAGATGACCGACAAAATGCTCGATTTGGCAACCTCGTGAAGGTGGGTCCCCTGGAGGTTCAAGGGAGATCTCCACCGACTCATATACTAGAGTAACCCAGACTTGGACACGCCGTTAGGTTGACCGCTCTGATACCATATCAAAGTCCGACTCGGACCGATGACTGGGGGTCGTGTACATGGGCGCACACGCGCTAGTCGCCTAGCACACAAGCCGAGTGAGGTTCCATTCTAAAACCAATTGGCGATAGAAGGAGTAGCCCACCGACTCATATACTAGAGCTTGATAGGTTCAACTTTCCGATGTGTGGCATTTTTGGTCTCATTCACATCTCTAACAATTTGCAAAGATGATGAAGAGGACAACAGACGTGGGAAGAGAAGAGAGGTCCAGTCGTTAGGTCTAAAGGAACCTGTGTCAACGTTCCGAGGTGCGGGTAGAGGTGGTGGTGGCCGTGGAAGAGGCCGAGGGTGCCGTGGGCGAGGTAGAGGATGAGACCGGTGTTAGATACAAGAAAGAGAGTTTAGGCACAGGATGAGACCCCAAACTAAAGCTATATTTCGCCTACTGCTCTTTGTACGTTCCCGAAGATTGAACTACCGGTTTGAGAGGGAGAAATTGGTGTTGCTCTGGATGGCCCAAGGCTTCCTGGCCTCAACCGAAGAGCTAGGAAACACGTATTTCAACGAGCTCGTAGCGAGATCATTCTTCCAACCGATGGCACAAGGGAACATGTTTTTGTTATGCACAGTCTTAATTGTTCATGATCTTGTTGTGAGTATCTTCAAAAGCAAGCGACCTTTGTCATATGTGCAGACAAAGGATCGCGACTCAGGAAGATTCAAGGCCTAATTATCAAACTCTTTGAAGATCAGCGGAAGCGAAATCTTGCAGCTTCGAATCACTAATTGTCATGCGGTCAAGATCAGTCACGATGATCGAGTCATTGTCACTTCTTGCAGCGACAATGCTTCATTATCCGATAATGATTGCTTGTCGATAATCAAATCATTTGCCTTAGATCACGAATGTGGATTCGATGGCAAGGTAGAAGCCATTGCAAGACGAGTAGCGACCATATCCAAAGGTAGGATAAATAAATCGTTATTATAATTTTTTTTTTGGTAAGTATCGCTATTATATTTGTAAATATCCCTTGCTAGATAGATCCACCATGGATAATGAATGCAACTTCATTTAATGCGGGTTCAGAAAACGAAAGAAATACATGAACGAGATCTCTCACTCTCACTCTCACTCTATATGTATAATAATTGTGCAAATGTACGTGTCAATGTCTTAATTAGGAATAGGGCCCCTCAAGTAGGGTGGCTCAACGGGTCGGATCGGGCCATAACCGAACCGAGGTATTCGGACCGGGCCAGAACCGACGGCCCGATGTTTTGGGGGAGGTGGCCCGAACCGAAGCCCGAACCGCTATGTGCCGGGCCGGCCCGAAACCGCATTTTTCGGTTCGGTTGTGGGTCGGTTTTCGGGCCGGGCCACATTCTGAGCAATCCTACCCTCAAGTAGTTCAAATGTCATGATGAAATTGCATTGGCTTATCTAATTTCTACTCCCTTTGGCATGTCTGATGTCTCCTACATTATCTGCATATGTACATGTACATGTAACTAAATAATTGCCCGCACTTTTATGCATTATTTTAATACAGTACTGTATTAATTCTTTTGATATTTTTTTTTGTAACCTGGAGGTTTCGCGGTTATCGACTAATACCCACGGGTCTTAGCCCTAGCCTGCAAAGGACGTGAATCGAGAAAGTCAGGCGAGAAGCCACCAGACAGGCTCACTCAAGCCAATGAAGGCTTGAGCACCTACTAATTACACAAAGATGTAAATAATGGGATTTGAACTCTTAATCTCTTGTAATGGTTACCTCTCCCTTACCAATTAATTCCTTTGATATTGAAAATGTATAAAATAACTTGTACTATATTATACGTAGTATATATTATTTTTTGAAAAAAAAATTAAATAAATTTTGTTTCAACAATCATTTAACTAATTAATTTCTGTCAATATTTTTAATTGACTGCCAATAAAAGAGATATAATATAATCACTGTTTTAAAAATCCCACCTAGATCCTAGACGGCCCCCTCTGCTTAGATTTAGGCAGGGACCTAGGCACGTCTAAGCGGTCGACTTGACCGCCTAGGTGCCGCCTAGGCACTAGATGACCCCTCATCGTCTAGAATACTCCTAGCGCTTTTTAGAACACTGAATATAATACATCCATATTTAACCAACATGAATATATCGATATATAAAGAAATTTATAAAATATTATCTTAAACATATATGGTTATATTAATCTTTTAAAATATATCAATACCTAACTAAATTTGATATAAAAAAAATCTTATTTTCTTATTTTAAGCATATATTTCTATATTGATTAAGTGGAATTGGATAAAAAAAAATTACTAAAATCTTATCTTGAGTATATGTATTGCTATATTGTATTAATTAATGGAGAAAAATATAACTGATTAAAAATACTATAATTATAAGAAAAATCTGAGACATGTTTCAAACTACTTCTTATTTATTATATATAACTAGTCTAGAGCCCGTGCGCTACGCACGGGATTTTAAAAATTATTCTATGTACACTTATCTTATTTTTTTAATGTTATTATATTAATCAATGGGTTTTAAACTTTTAAATGAGGTATAAAACATAGTATTCGTCCAGATGCATTTTAAATGATTCCAAATGCGTTTCAAATGTTGAACACCATGAAATTTTCAATACTGTCATAAAGACTTGAGAGCAAGACATTCGCAAACGGTAAAATCCAAGCTACCACCACTACTATTGAATTCCAAATAACCGACAACCTTCCTAAAATCGATCCTGTTTCTTTTTAATTTACCAGGAATATGAAATAGATTAAGTAGGTGTTTTCATGCTACTAAAAGAGAAAGAGTAATGCAGCTATGTGAATTGCATCAATGACCTTAACATCCTAAGGCACATGACGAGTTCAGAAATTGATCTTTGTCCAAAATCAATGGCCCTGACAAGATTAAAAAGTCAGATTTGTACTTCAGGCAGTAGTGACGTACAAATTCACCGAACCTTCTTCTAAAAGGTCTCCATCTCCAAGCATATGATTAACAACGTAACTATGAATCCCTATTTAGGTAGAACTCGCAAATCATGGAAAAGAGCCTACATGAATTCGTGTAAAAGAGGGGGGGGGGGGGGGGGCATCTAACATATCTCACTGGCAAGGTCTTCATCAACACACAATTTGCTCTTCTGAACCAGCTTCACCATGAAGAAGAGAGGCCTGAAGCACAGCTCGGAATATGTCTTGAGGTGGACTTCCCATGTAGATTTTTGAACTGCCTCTTGAATGTCAACCTATAAATTCAAAACAGTGCATAAATTTCAGGTTCACACAAACAAATGAACATATGTTGTTGTTTTCTGCTTCCATTCTCAATGTCATTCATTCATTACAAAAGGCATCAGACGAAACTCATAAATGTATACTTAACATGAGAAGATAATAGTCAATGAGTTAATCGACCTTCCGCAGAAAATATGCATTTTTGCATATGCGAGTATGTGATAGATAAAAATAAAGGAGAAACGCAAGATCTAATCTAAAATAATACGCACCATGAATATCGTGACTCAAAGCGCAGGGTTGTAAATCCGATGTGCTGTTAGATTTGAAGGTAGAAGTACTGATCTTTGATAACATCAAATCCAGATTTGGCTCTCCTCTCCGCTATACTACCTCCAGATTTAGCCACATTCTCAAGTTGTTCCAACTTACATCATTATCTCCACTATACTACGTCCAGATTCAGTAAAATACAGTATACGGAGTATAATAGATATTGTTACTGCATACCACTGCTTTCCCCTACAACAAAATCATTGTTACTGCATACAGTATACGGAGTTCTCAAAACCGTGAAAAAATCAACCCAAACTCATGTTGAGGAAGTGTCCCCAAAACCAGAATTCTTTGAAAGAATCAAATTTTAAAACAGTAGAAATCAAAAGGACAATATCTAAATGGCAGTGTGAGAGCTAAACAGTACAATCTAAGAAGGAATCAGGCCCCAGCTATCTAGAAATATGAGAAGAGAAACTGAGAATCCAGAAGGGAAAATCCAGTTGATGTCATGCAAAGTTCGCAAATATTCCACTAACTGATAGGCAGGAAATGTAGCACAATTGATTTCCCAAGGAAATCAATTAAGAGAAAGGGACAAAAAAAAAGGAAATTGGATCGGTCAAACATGAGATTCCAAGGATGAAATTCTTCACTAAATGAAAAATCAATACAAAGACACAATAACATGTACTTATAGCATCCCATATAAAAAGATTTTAGACTATTACATGCTGAGATTCTATGAATAAAAGATAAAGATTATAGATATCTACACATTATAAAATACACCTCAAACATTCATATCAGAAAAAGGGGTAATAAAGGCAATAAATGGTTACATAGATACAAATACAAAATACATAACATCTAATTGGTTGGTGAAAGTGATTAAGAGGCTATTAGTGCGAAGATTCCAGTGATGTAGCCACATCATGTCTTAGTTGTTAGTTAGTCTAGACAATAGCCACAGCCACAAAACAGACCTCAAGGTAAGTCCTAATCGACTAATAAAACTAAAGTTTGAGGTAAAAGGGCTATAATAAAAAATGTTGCTACATAAATTGGAGTACAGAAATAGCGTCGACAAAGTCTATCTATGCAATTGGAAAACAGAAATCACCTTTTCCAGCAACAGAGCTCCGAAGACCTCCTCATCCTCGAGCAAAGCCTTATCAGGCAGAAACCAGTCACTGAAGCACATCGTTTATCAATGAAACAAAAAGGTGTTAAACAATCACCGATTCAATAACAAAAATGTATGCAAGAAACTTAATTGATTCATAAGTAAATTAACATACCTGATGTAGCGATAAGATAGGTGAGCAGCAACAACCAAGGATTCATCCGTATAGCGAAGCTTGTGGTAAATCTCATAGCGCTCACGAAGCCCTTTGAGAATCTCTATGGTTGCGTCGACGGAAGGTTCAGGGACTTTAACTGGCTGAAATCTTCTTTCTAGAGCCGGATCTTTCTCAATGTACTTGGTGTATTCATCGAGCGTTGTGGCTCCAATACACTGATAGATCTTTTAAACCATCTAAGAAAACAATCCAAAATCACCAAAATGCAACGGCCTAGACCATTGAGAAAACTGACCTACCTGTAATTCGCCCCTCGCCAAGGCCGGTTTGAGCCTGAATGAGACATGGAATCTAAAATTAACCCTAATTACTTCTAAACAGAGAGAAGAACTCACCCGATTCAATTTCTGCGGACGAAGAGCCTGAATGAGATGGAACCATCGAATTCTCCCTTGATCTTGCGCAAGACCACGACCCCAACAAAGGACTCCTTGGTTGTTCTTGCGCCACGCCCCAGCCCCCTTTCTATCTCCTCCTTCCTGCCGACACGCGCTGGAGGCGGGGGCGACTCGTGCTTCTTGTTCTTCTTGTCGTCGTTGGACTTCCGGCCGCTGGGTTAAGGACCCATACTTTCTTGCCCTTCTTCTCTCTGCTTGCAAACGGTTTGACATAGACGAAAAGGGAGAAGCGGTTTTTCAATTGAGGGGAGGTAGAGAGACGAAGAAGCAGAACGTGGGTTGAAAGAGAGATCGTGGGAGAGCGAGCAGAAAGAAAAGGGCAAAAAGGGAAAGAAAAAAAAATTAGAGAAGACCTCCACGTGGATAGGCTGAGAAGGCTGGAAAGGACTCAACTTTAAGATATAGGGGGATTGATAATTGATTACAAGGTGGATATGAATTGGACTGGTACGTGATTCCTTAATTGCATGGTGGTCAATTAGGCTTTGCCAAATTTGTTTGGAAGGAATTGTGGATCATCTTCGTTATCACCATGTTGTAGCAATAATAAATCAATCATGGTTGTAACCAATGACCTCTTGTCCTACTGGTAAGAGTGAGTTGCTTCCTTGTGCCTCACTACCATGAGGTCAAGGGTTCAAATCCCACTATGAACAATTTGTGCTATATATAGTGGGTACACTATGAGCAATTTGTGCTATATATAGTGGGTACCCATGCCAAGGCATGGGTTAGCCTGTCTTGCGGCTTGCCGCTTGGCTTACCCGGCTCGAGTGCTTTGCAGGCTAGTGCTCGCCCCGTGGAGGATTAGTCGATAACATCGGAACCTCCACGTTAAAAAAAAAAAAAATCAATCATGGTTGTAGACAACGGAGATAGTGAGACCCACGCCTTAATATGAATTTAGGCTGATTTTGGATGTTGGTAAGTTATATTGTGCATGAAATCTTATCTTTGGTAAGTCTAATATATCTTCCTTTGATTAAATTTTATCTTTCTATACCGTATAGTCGAGAGAGCTTCTGGTGATTTGTCTGTGGAGATCTTCGTGAGTTTGTTCCTAGTTTCAAAATTTTCTCACTCTGAATCATGTCTAAGATTTTGAATATGGTTATGCCACCCAATTTGACACATGATGAGAAAGTAAGATGGAATGGTTTGGAAGCCTACAATTACTCTGCAACTAAGTTTTTCGAACCGCATGCTTTAGTACTTTACGTTTATTTGAGATTGTGTGGGAATTACTCAAGAAAGGAGGACTTGAAATGTTCCTCTACAAGGCTGCTCCTACTTACCCCAATCTCACTCGAGAATGTTTTGCCACATTTGTACCATGTAAGTTCAGATGTTCGCTTCATGCTTCAAGGAGAACGCTTCTAGCTTACAATAGAAGATATCAAGAAGGCTTTTGGCATCACAACGGCTCTAGGTTTCTATTAAATTGGGGTGGGGGGGGGGGGGGGGGACCATGTGTTTTAAATGGGGAATCCGACGAGGAAAATTAAGTGGGGACGGGATTCCCCGATGGGGATGGGGACCCATTGAGGATATTTTTGATTACGACGATCCAAAAAAAATAGGATAATATACGACAATGATACGACAATAAGCCTGTATATTTGGACTTTGGGTCTTTCTCGAACCACCCTTAGTCTCTATCTCGACCTCGCACTGTCTCTTCGGAATTGAAACCTTAGGATGAGTTAGTCAGTTAGGTATTCGATTTTTTTTCCTTGTCGTTGAATGAGAGCTGCAGGCTGCAGCTCATATGCTTGTCTAGCGAGCAAAACCTTCTCAGTGGAAAGATTTAATGCATTGTCCTGGGTAGCCTCAATATCCTTGTGCAGCTTCTCGAATGAAGCATCGTCATCCTCATGGTACCCCTTTTTTGAACCATGGGACGACACTCCCAAACAGTATTTCGTTTGTTGCCTGGTTTGATTTATCATTCCTTGTTCACCATCAAAGAGACCGCGAAAAACAGAAAAAACAATGATCATGATGACGATAGTAACATAAATTGATCATACAATGCAACTTATCAAAACAGAATCTGTACAAATCGCAACCAAAGGGCTACCTTGTGAACGATCGTCGAGTTCCCGGATTGTATTGAGCAGCCTTTGGAGCTCAGCAGGCAAAGTATTCGCATCTGCGAGAGCCAATTTGTATAAACAACATCAAATTTTGGATGAGCATGTCAGACAGAAATTGAAGCTGACGAACAAATAAAAACCCTAACATTCCAAATAGTCGTCAACGTAAACGCCGGTTCTCGCAATCGCCATGCCTTCCTGGACTAGCTTCTCTTCCTAGGGCTTCAGAGTTATCGATTTCACCTTGGCTGTTGAGATTGCTGATGTGTGTTCAACGATTTACTCGGGGGTCCAGGGGGCGACGCGCCCCTGGCGGGGGGGGGGCTAGGGGGGGCAGCGCCACCCCACCTTTACGGTATGCGATGTTTGTTGTAAACGGGCCTATCGTCTGTCTATTTTGGGCTTTCAGTCCATTGTCTGTTTAGGGTTCCATGAGTCTCTTCATATACTCATGGAACGCCGACCCCTGTAACCTAATCTGTTTTTCGCTTCTTCTAATAAGAAATCTGGTTCTCTGCCCGTGGACGTAGGCAACACACCGTTGCTGAACCACGTAAATCTCTGTGTCTTTCTTCGCCTTTATCGTTCTCGTTATAACAGTTACGAGTGATTTCTATACAAAGATATACTTTGAAATACCCTTAATGAATTCTCTCAAGAATTTCTTTGTAATTTCCTCTCCTTTTTTTTTTTTTTATGACGAGGAACCCACCTTCGGTGGCAAACCCCGAGCACATGACCCAGCCGGCAAGAGCCACGTACTAGGTAAACCGGCTCGCGCCGACCGGCTCGACCCAATTGTAGAGAGCAAGGTAAACCTTGGATTTTCACCCAAGGAAAGAGGCGAAAGCAGGGATCGAACCCGAGACCTCCTTACTCCTCCCCTTGCTCCTTACCACTAGGACACCCCGACTGGGGCTATTGTTTTTTTCTTTAAAGTTAAGATAAAGTCATTGTTTGAAACAACGAAATTATTTTAAAATAGTTTTAAAATTTGGCTATTTTGCAAAAAAATTTAATTAATTTGAAAAAAAATCGATTTTTCATAACCTTCGGATTGGATTTTTCGGATCAGATTATACCAGGACAACTCTAACCTAACCCAATCACATATTGTGCAGGTAATTTCCTCTCCTATTTGTAAGATTTATTAAGTGTAGTTTTGCAACAACAAATTCAATAAAAGTAGGTTCTTTTGGCGGAAAAAAAAAAACAAAGAGGGACATAAATGTACAACTATTTTATACTATTATTGTATTCTAAGGCTCCTGCTTTGTACGAGAGCATATCTCATTAGTGAAGGTAAAGACAAAATGAAAACCAAGAAAATATATATTAGGTAAGAAACCGTTCTCCACTACAAGTATTTTAGGACAATTCAACATTCTTACGATGAGAAAAAAAAAATCAAACTTTAGTGATGAACAAGTAGTCCGACAAAATCACTTTGTAATCTTTGTTCAAACTCCGATTTATATATAAAAAAAGCAAAAAAAAAAAAAAGTATAACCGGGCACCGAAAAAGAGTCACTGCGTTGCAATTCAATTGGGAGGGTTGAATTGAATTGGGGCTCGGGCTCGGGAGTGACAGGATTGGGGCTCGGGCTCGGGAGTGACAGGACTGCTCTGCTCTGGAAAAGAAATTTGACTCTGATGGGATCGCCCACTGCCCAGTTTTATATTTCCCGTAAACATAATGATGAAATATACAAAATCTAAAAATAATCATAATTTATTATTTTGCGTGTCTATGTATCTAAGACAGAAATCCAAATTCTAGAGAGATGGGCTTTGCCCTCTCTCTAGAATTTTTGCCCAAAAACCCCAAATATAACATATCAATTTGCCCCAAAATTTCAATAGAAATCTGATCTATTCAACCCTCCAATTTTCTAATTGGATTTGTCGATCCTTCATGGTGCCCATTTGCTTTGGGGTTGTGGGTCTTCGTCTTCGTGAGGGAGCCCGGTGTTCTTCCCCCAACTTGTGTCTTCACCCCGCCAGGTTGTGATCCACCTTGTTCCTCGTCGGTGTTCGTCGGTGGTGGTGCTCATTGCCGCCGCCGCTTTTCTGCCGCCTTGATGGTGTTCCTCCTTGCCGCCGCTTTATTAGGTAAAAATTCGAGGTTAGACAAACCTGAACCTCGAAGGCCAACAAGTCGGCAAATGGATAACCGTCTAAACAAAAATACAAAGATGGTGCAAAATACATGCAAGGAACTTTACAACAGCGAAACAAAATATAACTAAACCGAACAAGATGAGGACGCAAACGAAGGACGAAGCCAAGCACTCCTAAAGTAGCACCGTAACTCCGTAAGCCAGCGGCACATAAGGAGTCACCTGCGAGCAGTGAAGACGAACCTCCAAGGAAAATTTCTTCTAGATAAAGGGGACATCTCGATACACACTACCACGATCCCAGGCTATCTCGACTCCGACAGCCATAATTGTCAATTATTATTATTATTATTATTATTATTATAATTATTATATATACTTTTCTATCGGGCTCCTAACGGTGACCCAAGTTGAGACACGGGATGGAGAAAGCCAAAGAAGCCCGAGGCAACCCATCTCGGCTGAGAAGGAATCAGTCTCTGGCAGCTGAACGACACCAACGAGGCCCAACTCTGAGCGGATAAATCGAGGGAGTAGCAGGGAGGGTTTGGGAGACAGGAGGGCAGCGACTCGGCGAGCGCCACCAACAAGGGCTACCGACGGAAGTAGGGAGAGAGGATTGCCCTTTCCACAGCCCCGTATTTGGCCTCAGAATAAGCGAGAGCGAAGGGGCCCGAGGGCCAAAGCACTCACAACGCTGAGTATTGAAGAAGTTGGGTCCGATTATAGCGAAGCAACCATGGATGAATATGAGCTTGGGGTTAAGGATCGAAAACCAACACAAGCCCCATCTTGATTTTGATTAAGGACAAACAACGAATAAGAGCAAACGGGAAAGGTACCCAAACCATAACAGTACCATAGGACCTTCAACACCAAACCAAAAGGAGGGAGATAGGCGGCAAAGGGAAGCAGGCCAACCGGCCTCGGACCGGCGAGGGAGATTCCGACCTCCGAAGAGGATGTTGTTTGCCCCCGACGAGGGGAGTCTCAGACAAGAACGATTTTCGGCCTCCGAATAGGGGTTTATTAGCCTCCAAAAAGGGGTTTTCAGATCTGTCGGATGTCGGTCGGAGGACGACGAGCGAGAGCTCGGACATGGGTATCGACTCCATCTCTTTAGAAAACTAGAGAGATGAGATGGTTTTTTCGAAAAAGAGTTACGAGTGATTTCTATACAAAGATGTACTTTGAAATTCCCTTAATGAATTCTCTCAAGAATTTCTTTGTAATTTCCTTTCCTATTTGTAAGATTTATTAAGTGTACTTTTGCAACAACAAATCCAATAAAAGTAGGTTCTTTTGACGAAAAAAAAAACAAACAAAAAGGGACATAAATGTACAACTATTTTATGTTTTATTGTATGTTAAGGCTCCTGCTTTGTACGGGAGCATATCTCATTAGTGAAGGTAAAGACAAAATGAAAACCAAGAAAATATACTTTAGGTAAGAAACCGTTCTCCACTACAAGAATTTTAGGATAATTCAACATTCTTACGATGAGAAAAAAAAATCAAACATTAGTGATGAACAAGTAGTCCGACAAAATCACTTTGTAATCCTTGTTCAAACTCCGATTTAAATATAAAAAAAAAGCAAAAAAAGAAAAGAAAAGTAGAACCGGGCACCGAAAAAGAGTCTTTGCGTTGCAATTCAATTGGGAGGGTTGAATTGAATTGGGGCTCGGGAGTGACGGGACTGATCTGCTCGGGAAAAGAAATTTGACTCCGATGGGATTGCCCACTGCCCAGTTTTATATTTCCCGTAAACATAATGATGTAATATACAAAATCTAAAAATAATTATAATTTATTATTTTGCGTGTATCTATAATATATATGTATCTGAGAGAGAAACCCAAATTATAGAGAGATGGCTCTGCCCCTCTCTAGAATTTTTGCCCAAAAAACCTCAATTCTAACCTATCAATTTGCCCCAAATTTTCAATAGAAATCTGATCTATTCAACTCTCCAATTTTCTAATTGGATTTGTCAATCCTTCATGGTGCCCATTTGCTTTGAGGTTGTGGGTCTTCGTCTTCGTGAGGGAGCCCGGTGTTCTTCCCCCAACTTGTGTCTTCACCCCGCCAGGTTGTGATCCACCTTCTTCCTTGTCGGTGGTGGTGCTCCTTGTCGCCGCCGCTTTGATGGTGTTCCTCGTTGCCATTGGTCCTTCGTGATCTAGTCGGGTGGTGGTGTGAGGTGGTTCGACGTCTCCTTTGGTCACCACTGTCGCTTTTCTGCCGCCCTGGTGGTGTTCCTCCTTGCCTTTGGTCCTTCGGGCCCAAGTTTGGGTCCTTTTGGTCCAAATTTGGGTCCCTTGGGGCCAAAGGTTGGGGATTTGTGAAAAATAAAAAATAAAAAAACCCCGAAACGGCTTTATGTAAATTTATTATAGCTAGAGAGAGAAAAATCCCGTAAGGGTCTGACTAACTCACACGTAAGGGTCTTGACAATCTCCCGTAAGAGTTTTTTGGTGCGTTATTTAAAGGGTGGCCCTCGACGACGTTTCCAGGTGTTCGTGGTGGTCATAGTCTGAGTTGGGACTTTGGTGTCCGGTGTCGGGTTTGGCTGGGGTCGTGGCGGTGTGCATCGAGGCGACTCCGTATTTCGGAAATTCCCTTGGAAGTTCGTTGTAAAGGCTCGGATATTAGAATATTAAATTTTGGGATAAAGGAAATTAAAAATGAAATTTAATCGTATTTGATTCGGATATTTCAAGTAAAACTCGTTCAAAATTTTAATAAATCGAACTTGAAATTCTTAAAGTGAATTCTGGCCCAATTTTTTTTAGCTTTAAAAATTAATTCCATCTTTCACCTCGACATTCAAAATTCCTTCCGTCGGCGATATCCTATTCAGGTTTTCTAATTGATTGAGGAAGCGGAATTGAATCCGAAAGACCCATCATCGGAGATTCAAACTTCCGACTCGGGACCACCATTCCGTCATAGTCTTCAATTCTTATCTAATCCAACTCATCTTTTCCCCTTTTGGTAAATTCTTATCTCTTCAACTTCCATCCCTCTCCTTTTTACTCCACTTCTTTTGGGAAACAAACAACAATTTATCTCTTTCAAAATCAGATTGTTTGACTCACTTTTCACCCTCACAAGGACAAAAGCCAAACAAATTCTCTCCTCACCTCCTGTTTTCAAATCGGTAGCCCTGCCTCTTTTCACTTTGAATCCGGAGCCATCAGTCCCCCCCCCACACACAAATATCTCATCTCTCCTTCTCTCATTCCGGTTTCAGGCAAGCTCCAAGCGCCTCAACCACCATCACCCCGTCAGCTCTCTCCGACTCCGGCCCTGCTTGCCGAGAGAGGGCCCAGCGGCCAGAGCTCCACCCTCCCCCCTTCATTCTCCTCCCTCGAGATGCCTGCAACAGCTACCGGACGCTTCCTCGAAGACCGAGCGCAGTCGCCGCCCTCTTTCGCCCCTGTTTCCGAGTTCGAGACGGTAAGGCCCCTTTCCCCTTTCCTTTCGACCCCAAGATGAGGAAGGCTTCTTCTTTAACACCCCACCAATCTCCCCAGGTCACCTCCGGCCTGAACCCGGCTCCGACGGTGTCAAATCGAGCTTCGACGAGCGTTTCCAGCGAGATCTCGAGCCCCTCGGTGAGTCCCCTTCTTCTCCCCTTGGTTCGTGATTTTGAGCCTTCCTGTTCTTGGGTGAGTTAGTCGGAGTGTGAGCGAGAGAGGTCCTGCGAGATTTCCCTGCGTCCTCCCTTCCTTTCTTCGAAATTGGTTACAGAGAGCGAGAGATTGAAGGAGGCGCGGTTCGGTTCTGCCTCTTTTGATTTGGTCCGGTTCAAGGTTTTAGTTGAAAACAGAACCGGTTTGGGTTATTTTAAAACAAATCAGATTTTGTGTGGCTTTGGGCTGGATCCGAATCTGTTGGGCCTATTTTGTGGGCCTAATTCTTCCAAGCAAATCAATTTGGATCTACTTTGTAAATAAAAATTCGGTTGGAGGTCTAGCAAAATAAAAGGGTGGTTTTTGGTAATTTAAAATGAAAGGGGGTCGGTTTTAGTGATTTTAAAAAGGCTGATTTTATTAAATAAAAATAGTTGGGATTTTTAAGGGATTTAGAAATATTTATGAAAGTGTTTAATAAAAGGGTATTTAAAACATTATATAATATTATGTAAGATTTAAAATAATAAAATATTATTATTGAGATTTAAAGGTATTATATCATGGTTATTTAAAAATATGATATCATGATACTTGGATTTTGGAAAAGGAAATTTGGCGAATATATTCCTAAGGTTGGAAATTCTAACTATTTGACTCGGATTTTGAAACGGTTTTCGGGACTAACTCGAGAATTATGTGCTCGATGACTAACTAGCATGATTGATGTGAATGATTGTCTAATATCATGATTTGTGTGGACTGATAGCATGAATGAATGACTAACGACATGATGAGACATTAGAATTTCGTATCATTTGACTTATGCCTTATGAGCTATGATTAATATGATGAACTTTGGAGATATATGATCATGCGGATATATGAGTATTATTGCGAATATAAGAATGTGGAGGAACGGAATGATGATAATGATGTGGTCTTATGGAATGTGGCATCATGATGAGTGGCTGAACTTAATGTGATTATGACTGCGATATGATTGTTATCCTCGTTGAATGATGTGTGCTTGAATGCTTGTATGATTAGACGTAGACTTATATATGTGTTCTGATATGTATTTAGGTTATACTTGTGACTATGATTTATGTGTGCTGGACCCTTTATTCTGCTGTTCTGCAAAGCCATGTAAGTCTCTTCGGAGCTTACTCAGATTGAATAGAGCTATTCCCTGCTCTAGGTGCATGATATACTAGGTGTTGCATTCATGATCAGCATGCCATGTAGTACCATGCTAGGTTGCATCTACGTTGAGCATCCCATTTCTTTATGCGTATGTAAACAGAACGACCGTTATTTGTGAAGTAACTAGAGTCATTGCTAGGGTCATAGGGTAGCCCAACCTCATCGGGTACCCTGAGTCAATCGAGTCATGCACTTCCTTATATTATGAGATGCCTGCGGGCTTTATTGTGGAGCGGGTTAGGCATGCGTGCCGCCCTATTATGAATGAATGCATTCACGAGCTGGCCAGTCTCCACCTATCGGAAGGGGTGGAGGTAGAAGAGGGATATACCACTTGGTATTCTGTGCTAAGGCCTTATTATTATTATGTACTTGATCTTAGGAGCATGTTAGTGTGTTAATATTCCGCCATGCATCTAGAAGCATCTTTATTAGGTATAGCGTATATGTGTGCTTATGGTTGGGATGCAGAGTTAAGTGGGCATCGATCTGATCCCGCCCCATATCAATTTTTTTAGGTATTATTTATGTTCATCCTATCGGTGCTGTTTGCTTATTGCGCGGGTCATTTTGTCGGCGGAGAGTGAGCGCTGGGGTATAGACTTCACCAGACTCTGATTATATTTTTGGATTTACACTTTAGACTCCGTTTTGACCCGGCTCTGCCGTGGCACACTCTTGTATTACACTTGTTTTCGCTAGTCGCATGATTTCTTATTTCCACGCTTAGACTTACGACAGGTACATGGGACTTCCCCGGAGATTCCAACGATCCCTTCGATTTTGGGTATGAAATCCCCCTTTGAAAACATTAAAGTAAGTTTTGAAACCTTCAACCTGTACTCGGGGCGCAAGGTCCTAACGAGGGGTTTAATCCCTCGAAACGTAACTCGGGAATCATAATCCCGGGCCGTTACATTCGTCTTCATCGCCCACAGGAGGGACTCCTGATGTACCGCTGGGCGCTGGCTAGCGGTGTCATCGCTTGGTGGCGTTTGGCTCCGGGTTTGTTCGTGTTGTTTTTTACTCTGTGGGGTTAGGTTCATCTTTCATATGAGATTGTTTAGTTTTGTGGCTTTGTATTACACCATTCTTGATTAGTCAGACGTGTCTAACCATCGAATTTGTATCTAATTAAAAAAAAGAAAAAAGAAAAGAAAAAAAGAGTTACTGCTTTGCTCCTTTCTCCACAAACACATCGAATCGTGACACAAACGACTGGACAAGCAAATCTAGACCCAGTTCAGTTCATCAGATTCGGGTCCAAGGCCAAGAATTTCCGACACAGGCACGGAACAAGAGGAGGAGCTCAGGCTTCCCCCGCCATTTGAGAGGAGATAAGCAGAGAAAATGATGGGAGAGATGGAGATGGAGCTTGGACCAAGATTGAAGTCCCTGCCTTACAAAGTCAAGGCCGTGTCTCGAGAAACAGCTGCCCAAAAGGGCTCCAATATCCTCGATCTTGACCTCCGCAATTACTGGTCTGCTGGCACCAACACCAAAGAGTGGATCTTGCTCGAGCTCCAAGTACTCCTCTTTCTCTCCTCAATTTTGAAACGAAAGCAGCTGTGCATTTTGGTGAGCTAGGGTTTATGGGTCTGTCTTGGTGTTGAGCTTGCCTATTTGCATATTTGTTGATGTAGTCGAATGGAGACAAATTAGTGGAAGATTTTAGCATCCTCAATTGAGCTATGACATTAGTCTAATCGTAGAGCTGGAGATGCTTTGGTGTGGTGCAATTTTCATTTACAAGGATGATCTGTTTTGAAGGTTTATTAGAAGGAATGGGTTTATCCTGGTGATACTGAAGATCATTTAGATGCCTCTTTTGCGTTGGTTGAAGTATTTTCCTTTTAGGCGCTCTTTGTAGTTTGATTATTTTTAAAAAGTGACTGGGTTGACTGAAATATATGGCATTTGGTTAGAATCGCCGTTTGATTTCAAAAAAAAAAAAAAAAAAAAGGCAATGAATATGTGTATGATGGTATCAATACGGAATTCCCATATTAGGTTTTGGTATGGTATTCCCATATCAGGACTGAGAGGGGAAGGAGAGTTAGGGAATAACTTAAAACCCCCCTCCAAGGTTGTGTATGATGGTATATGGGTTTCAAACCGACACCAGAGCTTGTATCAGGTTGTTTCATTCTGTTGCCCTGGCCAACCTGACGCCTTAGCCAAAGCGAACATAAGTCCCAACTTTAAGAGTGAGCTGGGAGTAATCTGTGGTTTCTAAGGATTGGGTTGTTTCTGTGATTTCATGGTGGGCTCATTTTGTCAGTCTGTCCTCCTTGAGAACTAAGCCTCAGCATTATGATTTATGAGTGAGTTGGGAAATTTTGTGGGTTTTTAACATGCACGGTATTGTAAATATTATTTCCTTTTTGTATTATGTCGCTTTATTTACACCAATTAGTTTATTTACTACTAAGAAATTTAGGGCTGACTGTTGGAAGAGTACTAGACATTGTGTGATCTAGTCAACAATTGTCACAACTCACATGTTTATCAAGTTGGTATGCTGCAACAATGTGTGTCAATGTTATGTTGCTTAGATGTGATGATAGAATTAATGAAGTCTGCCAAGGAACTTTTGCCTTTTCCCATAGAGCAAATCTTCTGGGTGTTGTTTGACGGTGTCAATATTGGTGTTCATTTTGGGGTCACATGTGTCATTGTTTTGATATTGAGCACTAAAGGTATAATTGGAAAATGCCCTTAGTTTTGGTTTTTGTGCTTGTATGCCATCTTTTGTTGTTTGAATTCTGTAAATTTTAAAACTTTTTAAATTTTGCTCAGTACTGTCCAGTGTCCACCTGTCACCCTTAGTTGTTTCCTGGTGTAAGATTATGAATAATTAATATGTATACAGTTGTGGAGCTTTTATTACTGTAATTGATGATCCCCAGGAGATTGTATAGATATGTTATTATATAGGTACCTTTCCCATTTCCTCTTGTTTGGTTGTTTGTAGGAGCCTTGCTTGTTATCTCATGTACGGATACACAATAAATCTGTCCTGGAGTGGGAGGTTGCAGCTGGTTTGCGTTACAAGGTTAGTTTGCTACTTTGATAATTGCATCATTGTGCTTCTCTATAGTATGGGTTATTCATGCTTATCCTTATTTAAAAAATTTCTCTTATACCTGCTTCTTCCATGCTCTAATGTGTACTATAAACTGATCGGCATTAATTCAGAGAATGAAATCAGAGTACTCTTCTTTTTCCCCCATTAGTAACGTTTCAGGAAATTTGTATCCTTTCTCATTGCAACTTGATCAAGTTAATAATTTTTTGTATCAGATTCATTAGAATGCATGTGCATAGTTAAAAAAAAAAACATAAAACTGATTTTAGCCTCAGCATTTGTAGTTCAGTAATTTATTATCATGTTTTTGTTCCATAGTTCCTTCTGTTGCTAGTAGCAACCCCTTTCTTTCCACAAGGATTTTTGGTTCTCTTACAAATATACAGCAGCAGTTATTCCCATCACTGTTTCTGTGTTTACAACAATTTGAATGTTTCTTTCTGTACTCCTTTTCTTTTGAGCTTTGTAAAACGAGTTATGTTCCTGAATAGTATGTAATATATACCATATATTCTTTTTGTCATAACTTGGTGTTGATGCATTTTTAACTTTTGCAGCCCGAGAAATTTGCAAAGGTCCGACCAAGATGTGAAGCACCTCGACGAGATATGACTTATTCTACGAATTATACTCCAGCCCGTTATGTTAGAATATCCTGTCTACGGGGAAGTCCAATAGCTATATTCTTTGTTCAGGTGAATTGTGGGCATTATTTCATTTTTTGTAGGTAAATTCAAAGGCGCCTCTCCAGAACAGTAGATATGAGTTGATAAAACCTTGAAGAAAATTAGTGCAATAGATATGAGTTCCTGAAGTTGCATGTCCCCTAAAAACTTCAGACTTGTGTGTGATGGACTTGTTTGTGGTCCTGTCAGAGTTAGAGAAGCTGTGAACTAGTGACCAATCTAATGAGATTATGGATGACTACCAGTGTTTTGAAAAATGCTAGGTGGTGGGGGACCATCTAGCATATAGGTGCCACCTAGGCCACCTAGTTCAGTACGGGGTGAAGCCGCTCATCACCTATACGGAGTAACTTTTAAAACACCAGTGACCATGTTTAGAAGGGAAACACTGTCAAATCTGCCTTTAAATGTATTGAAATTTTATGCAGTATTTCTATTTCCTTACCTATATGGTTCTTCTGATGAACCACTTTGACAAAAGGGATATTCTATGACCCTTCTCAATGTATTATAAGAAATTTTGGGTACACTACTTAAATAAATAGCCTTACAGTTAATAGAAACTAAATTTATAAGAAATGATGTAAAACTGACTGAGGCTAAGTTATTCTCCAAAGAGTTGTTGATAATTTTGCCTAGTGCTTCCTCAACCCAAGGCCATTGGAGAGGTTCAACTCAAATGGCTACTTTTCTCCCTTTCATAAAAAAAAGTTATATCCTTTCGGACCTTCCACTCGAAAAGTCGATCTAAGAACTTTTGCCTAAAAGCATACAAGATATAGATAATCTCTTCCTCCTTGCCCGTTGACCTCCCCAATCTTCATTTTTGTTGCTCCATTATTATAAGCTCCCACCCTTCTTCTCTTCTCGTCTCTTATTCATTCCATCTCCCTTGTCTCTTATCCACTCCATCTCCATCTTCCTTTACTAGTTATTTTGTTGGAGATTGCGCTCTCTTCTCAGTGGTCTTTCTTGATGTTGGGCTGAGAGACATCCCCAATTTTTTCTCTTTGAAAAAGAAGAAAAGTGATTCAATGACTAATGGTGTAAAAAAAATTAAGAATTAAGGCATGTTGACGATCAATAAAATAAAAATATGATTACTGATAAAAGAAAACTACTTTTTATCTAAAGATTTATTACTTGTTACTCCTTATTTGTCACCCTCAATATTTGAAGAAGTTGAGGCATTGAATTTGCCATTCATTATTTGCATCATCCCATTTTGTGATGTTATCTTAGACATGATATGCCAGTCCCTCTCGTAGTCTCATATGCATATAGTCATTTAATGTAGGTTGCTAGTTTTGCATCTACCCGCGATGTCTGGCTGTGTTTCAGAATTTCTGCTTGTGCTTACCTATCCTTTTGCACTTCTTTAGTCAATTTTGGTTTCTTCTTGATTGGATGTTCTTCCGTAGATATGTTGATGTCGTGTCCGAAACTAGCGAAGTATCTGCTGAGTGCAGCTTATTTGTCCAAAAAGTAGCCAAATACTTGCCTAAAGCAGCTGATTTTTGTAATATAGTAATCATGGTACTAAACAATTAATCCCGAATATTTTCAATTGAAAATTTATTTCATTAATCATGACTGTTGTCCCTCCATGAATATAAAGTTGATAGGAATCTCGATACCTCGCCTAGAGCCAGAGTTTCAACCAGTTACTGATTACTTGCTGCCACAGATTATATCACATGAGCAAGATTCTTGTGATCTGCATCTTCAGGTGGGATTCTGTTGATTTTCCACATCCTTGGTCTTCAATATTTTTTGGATTTCTAATGATCTAGTAGTTTATAGTTGCTTCAAGACATCATAAACAGCCTGCATGTGTTCCTTCCCCAACTTGAGGTAAATTCTTTTCTGTATTTCCATAATCAAGTTCTTTACCATTTTCGATTTTGATATGTTGACATTTTCTTTCTGTTCTACAGTCTGATTTGACCAACTTTGCAGAAGCTCCTGAACTTGGACTCCGCTTTCTGGCTATGCTAGCTGGTCCATTTAATCCCATCCTTCAAGTTGTCTCTCAAAGGTTTCATTTTCCCCCCCCTCTGTTTTATAGTTTTGGTTTGGTACTTTGGTTGTTATTCCTATCAATGTAGTGGTAAAGCTGCAAGTACATTGGAGTAGGTATTTTTCAAATATTAAGAGTTCGAGGGGGGAAAAAGAGAGGTTTCATGAAAAGATAAAGGAATTTTGACGTCATGTTATTTCTTCTTGTATGCTTGTAAACTCTCTCCACTATGGTGCATGCCTTAATTACGAATCTTCCAAATGATTAATGTCATGTTTACTTCCCTACTATTCTGCTTTTAGGGTGTGTTTGGCAAGCTTTCTGTGTAAGGTTTCTGTATTCGCACATTTTCACCTTTTCACTTTACTTATAAGGCCTTCGCAATTTCCTTATTGAAAGTTCATATTCTAAGGATGTTTACCAAACACCCTCAGTCCCAGGTTCTTCTAGATAATTGAGATTTTTAAATTTTTTTTCCATCTATTCCATCTTGTTTGATCCCATCTCTCCGTGGAATCCAATTTTGGCAAATATTGCTAATCAATTGTTTGAAAGTTGGTTCATCAATCCTAAACCCTACCGTATTCAATTTGTCAATACTGCTATCATTCTTGAAAACGTGAATGTTGAAAGTGTGAGTAGTATTACACATGTCTAGTTGTCCTCATATAGATGCTTCACTATCATGGCAGCTTCCCCATTTCATGGAAGTCATTTTCTTATTTCATCTGATTGCTAATACATTCCAACCATGATGAATATTTATATTTCAGGGAGGTTGAGAGTTCAGCTGGAAACTTTGACTCGGAAGTCTCCCGTAACAGTCAGCCATCTCCATCATATACATTGTCTCTTAATTTTGAGGTACTTTGATCTTAGCTGCTGTTCTTTTCATTTATCGTCTATTCCCTTTTACTATGAAATCTTTGTTGGGAAATAAACTAGTCTTCATTTTTCAACATTTTATTGACGTTTTGTTTTTGCCTTAATGATTCACGTAAACAATTAGCTCAGTTTTGACCAGTACAGATAGATGTTGGATCATTATGTGTCCAAATCTTTTACGTATGGAAATGAGTCTTTTGGAAACTTCCTCTCAATTTGTTTGGGGAATGGATGTGTACACATACTGTGTTGATGTTGTAGACTATTTGACAACAAATATGTGTAACAACTCTCTATAGAAAGATGCGCGTCACCTTCGGAGGAGATTTCGTTATGTTAATATGTCATTGCATAGATTTGAATGTTTTTTTTCTTCCTAGTGCACCCTGAAATAGACAATGGACAATAATCAAGTAATGTTTGGAGTCATACTTTTCTTATTGAATAATATAAAAGGTTTCTTCTCCAGATAAAGTTTCTTGCATTTGTTAGTATTCCCATTTCCTGCTCGTTATGCTGCTTCTGAATTATTTTCTCCAATTGCAGCCTCGAAGATCACGCACTTCATCACCTTTTCATCTAGCCACTTCCAAATCTACAGCATTTCGTCCAGATACAGTTATCATGCTGCTGAGGAAGGCATATAGAGAAAGCGGTTTAGCTGCGATTTGCAAAAAAGTAATTTATCTGAATCTGGATTCATTTTTTTTTTTTTTTTAATGTCTGTGTGTATATTCTCTCTGATATGATATGTTCATGTAGTACTTATTGAATTTTGTGTTACTATTCAGGCTGCTAGGGTATTTCATCATCTTGAAGTGCCAAGAGCTGCAGAAAAAGCGTCGATGACTAATAGTGAAATCAGTTCATCTGCTAAAGAAGAAACTCCTATACATGGTGGCTTATCAGATTACTCAGGCATGTTTGGAGAAGACTTCTCCATACCTGTTGATGACTGGGACTCAAGTTTCATTAATATCTTGGATATTGCAGCTGTGGAAGAAGGAATTTTACATGTTTTGTATGCTTGTGCATGTGAGGTGGGTCCAAAGATAGAATCATAGAAGTTACTTGATGACTGCATTCTTATGATGCCATGTATTGATATAGTTGATTTTGCAGCCTGTGCTTTGTCAAAATTTGGCAGAAAGTACTTACGACTTTTGGTTAGCGTTACCCCTCATACAAGCATTGCTACCAGGTGAGTATCATTATGCCTTACAAATACTACAAACCTTGTATTCTTGGTATTCTTGATTGCTTCTAGTAGAACCATATTGGAAGGTTTTGCTGCCATTCGTTTTTCGCATCCCTCTCTCTGACTATCTCCCCCATCTCTTGATTTTTCTTTTTATTCCCCCTCTTTTTATGATGAATTTAAGTATTAAGTTTGGACTTCGAGGGTGGTAAGGGAGTAACTAAGGGTTATGGAGAATCGGAGATGAATCTTTTCCACTTACTTTTTTTTTTAATCGGTAAATATATATAACGAGTAACCAAGTTACAATAAACCCAACCCCAACCAGGATGTGGGTGCAAAAGGGAAAGCCAATAGAAAAGCCAAGGGCCTCATCCCAAAATGGCCCCTATACAAAATGTCAATTTTCTACGCCCTGCCACAAAGTATTTCCGTGTCCTCTTCCTGCCCATTACCTTGTAATTCTTCTAAGCCATCGTTTTTCATTCAAGGTCTTGCACTTATACTTACTAATAGGATACTTTTGAGCTGAAATGTGGTATAAGAATAAACGTATCTGTATCACGTGCTTAAAAAGCCAGGTAGACAAAGGACAATACGTCTTGTTGAAAAAATGAAGAGTTGTTCCCTTAAGTTGCAATTCATAAATGCTCATCCCTGCACGAGTCCCAGCTGAATAATCTCATAAAATAGCTAAACAACAACAACAAAAACAACAGCCCAGTGTTTCCCTCTCAGAACGGGTATAGGGGGTCTAGGTGTACATACCCTTCCTCTGACTACGTTGCGAGGGTATTTCCGATTGACCATACCAAAGTTTCAACTGCAGAAGTTCTACTTTAACCAGTATACCAGATAACCAAAATTTACCAAACAACCAAAACAACGTAACATCTTGTTTGTATTTGGGGGCGAGGTGTACGTACCCTTTCGCTGATTATGTCGTGAGGGCGTTTCCGATTGTCCATACCAAAGTTTCAACTGCAGAAGTTCTACTTTAATGAGTATACCAGATAACCAAAATTTACCAAACAACCAAAACAAAGTAACATCTTGTTTGTATTTGGCCATGGCCAAAGCATGGGTTATCTTTATGTTATTGAATTGCATAAACAAATGGTGGGCACTTTCACCATCATAAAAGAATACCACTCGCACTTAGAAAAAAAGTCTGTTAGGCCTTTTGAGCTGCCAATCATTGATCATTGATTATTCACTTTAGAACCAGGGTTCTAAATTTCTAATCATTCACTTTGGAGTTATCCAAAATCATTGATCATGTGCAAGATTTCACTTTAGAGGGTACTTTAGCTTTCCTAGTTGAAGAAACAAATGAGAACAAGCACCTAGAACCCGGGTTTATAAGATGTAAAATGTATTCTAAGTGGCTTTTTTGGCTTCTTTTATAGCTTTGCGTCCATCCAACTGTCCTCCTGCTGCCAAAGACAATAATTTGTCTCATTGGATGCAACCATTAGTTCAACAAGCATTGTCCAAGGTTATTTAATCATTCACTATCTTGGTTTGTTTGTGCAGCTTTCATAGTTATGCTCTATATTTAAATTGGAATTTTAACTCATAGTTTCTTCTGATATGCAGATCGTTTTAACATTATCTTCGCGAGCATTTCATCCACTTCTTCGTGCTTCCTCGGGATATTTTGCGTCATTTTCTCCAGCACATGTTTGTATCTACTCTTGTCTTTATCTCTTTACTTTGGCCTGCTATCTTTCGTACTTGAAGGAATACGCATCTTGGGCTGGTAAATCTGGAATTTGTTTCTATAATCTGTATATACACTGACATACACGTGCATTTAGAGCTCTTCAATAGATCTATCATGTCAGTCAAAGTACACTATTGATCCCCAAGCTTCCAAGCAATAACTTTTTCCAATTTGCGATTGGATAAAATTGTTTGCTGTTGATTTAAACAAATTGTATTTGAAATTTAAATAGGACCTCATTTAAATAAATTTAGTTGATTTTTAATAAAATTCACTCTTTTATATTTATAATTTTCTTGTTTGATTAGTAGGGCTTGATTTTAATCTTAACACAGGCCCCCAAAGTTTTCAGGATGGCCTGATGTGTTAGCATATGACTATCAACAAGAGGTAATCTGAACAGTGTTATCCTCAGTGGCTTTCTCATGTTGTGATTGCTTACCTTGTTCTCGGAGAAATGAGCAGGAAAAAAAAGAATAGGTGTTTTCTTCTTGAGTTTCTTAAGTTATTTGTCAGTGGGATTGTTTCTTCTCGTGTCCTCTGACAATAAAAGCAGTTGCTACATTAGCTTCTGAAAACCATTGTGTATTCTCTTATGGTACAGGCTAAGACTGCATGCGTCCTTATTGATTTGTGTAGTGGCGTTCTAGAGCCCTGGATGCACCAAGTTGTTACCAAGGTTGGTTCACTAGTGATTGTTCACATTTTTCCTTCTATTTACCTATGTCAGTTCTCTTTGCGACCACTTCTGAAATGAAGCATACACTTATGAATGAAGTACAAGGAAATAAAGGAACATAAGTGGCAGAAATAAGTTTTTCAATGTCCATGATGCAGATTGACTTAGCTATGGATCGGAGCTCCTAGAAGATCTTTTGGGTATTGTTCAGGTATAATTGTTTGCTAAGCCACCAAGTGCTTTCGAGATTATGGAACTACATTTTTTATCTATCTAAAACGAACCTGATTGTGACTCAATCTTTTGAACTTGCTTATTGTATATGCAGCCTTCTTTTTTATTTTTTATTTTAATTTTTTAAACCATACTGCATAGCTACTCAAATTACTTTCATGGACCCAGGACACCTTATATTATGGATGTAAAAGTTGCAAACAACGGAAGCCTCAGTAGTTTGTTGCCTTTTCAGTTTATATTTGGATTTTAGTTACATGTTGAATATAAGCATTTGATTATGCTACAAAACTTCCCTTCATCATTTTCGTTGATTTATCAAGTTTTCTATGTGGATTTTACTTTCTCTCTTGATTATTCTATAAGGTTTTTTTTTTTTTTTTTTTTTTTTTTTGTCGGGTATGCTATGTTCTTTGCCTGGAACTGACATTGTATATTTCTTTTTCTTTGGGACATGGTGTTGTCTAGGGTGGTCAGCATCCTTCCAACCATGCCCGTTCAGCCATGATATACATCATTCTTGTGTTGTCGGGGTACATGGATGACCTGATGGCTAAATTCAAGGTAATTCCCTATAATTTTACTTTGGGCTTGCAGAATTTACCAACACATTCAAATTTCCAGCTAACCACCAAGAAACAAAAGAGTAGGTAAGGCTTTCTGTAAACTACACTACTATATGTAATCTGCCACTGCTTCTATGTTTTGAAATCTCAGGAAGTGAAGCACAGTATTTTGTTCCTTATGGAAATGTTGGAGAGGTTTCTTCAGCCAATTGTTTCTCTCTCCGAATCCATGATAGACTTGAGTAATGTGTCTGAGTTATTCCTTGCGGACGAGGAACATACGTGTGCAGTTGCACTTAATGTGATTAGGGCTGCAATAAGAAAGCCTTCAATTCTTCCTTACTTGGAACTTGAATGGAGACGTGGGTCTGTACCTCCTAGGTAACATTTACTCACATGTGGTTAGTTGTCTCTTTTTACTTTCCATCATTGGCTATCATTTCTATGAAAAAACTCAGAAATGTTAAGATATGATAACTTGACAAGTATTGTTAAAAACACGGCTATTTTACCAGCGAACCCGTTACCACATTTCTTGGAAATTTCCTAAGCATAAGGTTCCATCTTCAATAGACATTCCTGTTTGCCTAACATCTCACTCTAACCATCCAAACGATACCATCTTATTATTGTCTTTCCTGCTCACCAAATCATTACCATTTGAACGATGAGCCCATAAAATCTAGTACTCCGTAGATAGGAGTGCATATCATTCATTAAGGTTAACAAAATCAGTATAATCGTTCAGTGACTTGTTTCCCATCTAGAAGAAAGGTGTAATAATCTAATAGGGTCAGAAAGTTGCATTAAGAATTGTGAAAAATCCATTTAGTCTCATCAAGGTATGGTGGTTTCTTTTTATAATGCTTCACCAAACTGTTCAACTGCCCAAATTTATCTTTTTCTCCCTGGTCAAGATTTCTGTAAAGATCTCTAATCAGTTGAATTTTTACTGTGCTCTGAACTTAGAATGTGTATTGTCACCTGTCTTAGTTTTTAACTGGAAGACTGATAAACTAATGAAGCTATGGGAAGAATCTTCATATATTTTTTTTTCCGGGACCTGTAGTATTGATGCCAATTGTTCATCCTCCTGTCCAGTGTCATTCTCTCAGTTTTGGACCCTCACATGCGATTGCCTGCTGGGATTGATTTTTGCAAATGTCCTGTGACCAATGTCGAAGAAGTAACTTCAGTTAATTCATTGCCTACTCTTGCTCTGGGAGAAAGTACTGTAAAATCCAGTGGCCAAGTTAACAGTGGTGATATTACGGATGTGATTGTAAAGAGGGATCTTAATGAAGATGCTAATCTCCTTTTTGCCCCCCATTCTTTGAAAACCCTATCACTGGAAAAATATCCAATCACCGCTGGCCCAAATAGTTCTGATTCCAATGCTAAGTCGATACTGAATGAAAACTTGAGTGCTGAATATCTGCCAAAGAATTTAAAATTCTATAACTTGCAAGTGGATTATACCCAACTATTGAGCTATGAGGACTGCAAACGACGAGCTTCTGAGTTTCGGCGTATGGCTTTCGATATGCACTTGCAGAATCATATTAACCTTGAGGCTCATAATGCTGCTATAGATGCTTTACTTCTGTCTGCAGAGTGCTATATAAATCCTTTTTTAATGTTGTCTTCTGCTGAAGCTTCCAAAATCTATAACCAGTTGAAGCTTCATGAGTATAATGTTCCAAAAAGGCTTGAAATTGTGGAACTGAAGAAAGTTTTTGGCAAAAATAGCTGCAATTTGGAGACAGTAGCTCTGCTTGAAAGGAGGAGAGACAATGTGTTTGTTCAGATATTGATTCAGGCTGCTCAAATGGAAAGAGCCTATCACAGCAAGGTGTCAGATGAAGAACAATCCCTTGATAAGATTTGTGGAGGTGAACAAGTTAACCGCTCTGATGATAATGAAGAATCAGCAGATGCAATTACCTTGGTTCGAAGAAATCAAGATTTATTGTGCGACTTTCTTATCAAGCAACTACAGAAGGAGCGGCATTCCATGCATGAAACATTGATTCAGGCACTTGTTTTCCTGTTGCACTCGGCCACTAAGCTGTCCTGTGCCCCTGAGTCTGTGATTGACATCATTTTAGGCTCTGTTGAAGACCTTAACAAGTGTTTGGCGTCAATGTTTAAACAACATAAGGAAGGTAGCTTATTATTGACTTCTGATACTTTATACAGGGTGCAAAGGCGATGGGAGCTTCTTCAAAGCCTAATCATTGCCTCAAGTGGTGGAGGCAGAAGACTGAACAGTAGAAAAAGTTTTCATGGCCTTCAATATGGAAATTTGGTCCCCCCGTTGGCCTGGTTACAGAAAATAGAAGCATTCTCTTCTTCTCCATTTCCATTGGTTCGTTATCTAGGTTGGATGGCTGTGTCACGCAATGCTAACTTGTACCTTGAGGAGCGTCTGTTCCTTGCTACAGATCTGTCTCAACTCACGTATCTACTGTCCATATATGCTGATGATCTTGCCATGGTCGGTGATAGTATCAATAAACATTCGTTGAAGTCTAACCAATCTGAAGTCACGCAAGCAAAAGAACCCAAGGATCCTCAAGAATGTGGTAGACTTGGCATTTTCCGTTTTATATCCTGATTTGAGTTTCTTCTTTCCTGACATGCATAAAAAATTCCGATCATTTGGGGAGACTGTTTTGAGAGCCGTGGCATTGCAATTGAATTCTGTTGCTTCAACTGCAATTCCTGAGATATTGTGTTGGCTGTCTGACCTGTGTCAATCACCATTTCATGAAAAAATAGACAATACTACTTCCAAAGGTAATTACATTCTTTCTAAAGGCTGTTATGCAAAAAATGCAAGGGCTGTCATTCTATTTGTACTTGAAGCTATCGTAACTGAACATATGGAGGCAATTGTTCCTGAGGTCCCTAGAGTACTGCAATTGCTTGGATCTATATGCAGAAGACCTTACAGTGATGTGTCGTTCTTGCACTCAGTATTGGCTCTACTAAAGCCAATCATTGTATATTCTCTGCATTTGGTTTCAGAGGAAGAAAGACTGCTGAATGACGATTCGTCCCATAATTTTGAGTCATTGTGCTTCGATGAACTATTTACACAAGTGACGACAAAAGTTGAAGCGCATGGTGAAAATGGAAGTGTGAAGGTGGCACTTGTAATTTTTGTTTTGAGTTCTTTTGTACAGGACTTGTCTTTTGTGCGTTTAAGGGATCTGTTGCTGTCATCGTTGGAGTGGGTTGGTTTTGCTGCTACTGAACCAACAACTTCTTTCCATGACTACCTTTGTGCCTTTGAGCAACTTCTTGAGAGTTGCAAAAAGCTGTTAGTTGAGAACTTGAGAAACCTTGGTGTCATTCCCATTCCCCAATCAGGCCACTCGTGACCGATTTACTTGATGATGATTCTGATTCTCGGTCATGGTTCCCAGACAATTTCTGTTACTGCAATTCTACAGTGGTAACAGATAAGACTGATACTGGTAAATCTACGAAGTCTATTCAAGTTCTCATGCCAGAGGAGATAACAGAGTTGTCAACACAACTAGAAAGTCTCATTCTGAAACTCAACGCGTCGATTGAGCGCTGTTGGAAACTCCATCATCAACTCTCAAGAAAGCTGGCTGTTTCCTCAGCACAATGTCTCGTGTACTCGAGATACCTGTCTGCTGCTGTTCATAATCTTCCTAGCATGGCAGCTTCTGACAACGGGAGTTCTGCTGTCCTCACATCTGAAAATCAGTCATTGATTTCTTGGAACCTAAGCTTAGAATCGCTTGCAAAAAATGCTGATTCTATCCTTGAAAAATGTTTCTGGGAAGTTGCATCTACTCTCATTGATTGTCTACTTAGAGTACCAGCACTGGGTGTCCTAGATAATGTTATTGTTTTAGTTTGCTCTTCTATTAAACATTTAATGAACTTCGCACCAAGGATTTCATGGCGCCTACAAACCAACAGATGGCTGTGTAATTTATTTGCAAAAGGTGTCCTTGTGAATGAATGTGAGACTTCTTTGATTAATCTGCTGTCTGAAATGTTGAGTCATCCTGAGCCTGAACAACGTTTGATAGCTCTTCGTTATTTATCTCAACTCATGGGGTTAGATGTGAATGACGGGGACATAATATTCACGGCATTGTCTTTTGACAAGTTAGCTACACATAATAAGGTTTTATCTGTCTCCAACACTGTAATTTCACGCCTTGTTTCAAGTACTTGGGATCAGCTATCAGTTATGGCTTCTTCTGAGATGTGTTTGCCTTTGAGGACTATCGCAATGGCTCTTCTTGTGCAGTATATTCCATTTGTTGAGCACCACCAGTTACAAGCATTTCTTGCAACAACAGATACCCTTTTGCTTGGTTTCGACATTTCTGCATGTCGAATGGCTGAGGGCCTGTTTTTGAAACTTCTGTTGTCCCTTATTGCTGGGATATGCCTTTATTCTCCAGTTGAAGAGACTTCTGTTATTCCAGCAAATGTTTGGAGATATGTCGAGAGCATTGCATTGTCTAAAGCTGGTAAAGTTTTATTTCTTCTTTTTCAGATTAATCATCTCTACTTTAAAACTCCTATGTTATGTAAAAGCTTTGATGCTATTCCATATATTTCTTAGTTTGAGATGCTCTACATCCAGTTCAATTTACATACTTGTTGTGTAAAGTTGGCTGTTGGAGCAACATGATAGTATCATCAAATTGTGTGTGTGTGTGTGTGTTGTTGTGTATTGGGTTCATGTTGTTGTTGTTGTTGTTGTTGTGACATCACTTGGTATTTGGCATGCCTCCTGAAGAATCATATTCAAAATTTTCGAGTAACTGTTGAATGATTTGCTTGAAAGACAATGTTCTGAACTTCAGAATCTGAAGTGACTAATAAGCACACATATTGTTGGTGAATGCTGTCTATCTTGCTTGAACAAAACTATCTATTGCATATACTACATATCCATATTAAGTTAAAAGCTCCACGTCTGGAGATTATTCCCAGGTGGAAAGCTTTAGTTTTAATATGACCATCACATTAAATGTGTTACTATGGTTATTCATTGATCTATAGTTTGACATGGTTCCTTATCATTCTCTGCCTCTTTGTGCCCGTGTATGCATTTTTTTTTATATAAAAAAGGAGTGGTTGGGGACGCAGAGAAGAGGATTTGCCAAGCTTTGTGCAAGGTTCGAGCTGAAGGCCATGATGCGAAAGAGGTATATTTGTATATCTACCCATGGTGTAACCAACTTGCTATTACTGTGTGCCTGTTATCCATTCATGACTGTTTGCTTAGATTGGCATATTTATCTACATAGATGAAAATGCACTTCATAATGATTTAAGTTGGATGTTGTGAGATGTAGGCGCTGAAAGAAGTACTTTTAACATGTCCTGGGGAGCACCTTGATCCAAATTTTGGTAGCACTCGTGATTCAGTTTTTCAGGTAATAAGCAGAAAAAAGCCTTTTACTCTACTGGTTGTGTAATACTTTCTCACCAATGTGGTTTTCTCTTTCTTCAAAGGTTAATTGCTATGAAAAAATAATGTGCATTAAGAGTATGGGCATTCTTTGAAGAATGCTCTGCACAAAGAAGAACAAATCAAACACACCAAAAGAGGACAGTCACAAGATCAAACTGATGCTGGGTAATTTCAGCCTTAGTTTCTGGATCTGTAGGATGCACAAAAACTGCCATGTCATTGCATTCCTGTGCCCTATCTCGCCTGTGAGGGTCTCGTGGCCGCGAGACTCCATTTCCTTCTTCCCATGTTCGTAACTCCTGCGTGAAACTGTCATTTCTCGTGTTTGTATCATCTTTGTACAAATACATGGCTGGGTCCACTAGAATGCAAGATAAATCCTTAATCCCAAAGTAAGCCACAAGGGAATTTCCACAATATCAAAAGATAGTATTGTGTTCACCCCCCCCCCCCCCCCCCCCCCACAAAAAAAAAGAAGAAGATAGTATTGTTCATAACATCAGGCTTGCTTTCAAAATCCTTTTTGGCCTGGAAAACACAACTAAACCAACTAAGATCACAATACTATCCTATAATACAAAAGCTTTTTCTTTGAGGGAACAACAGTCTAAAGGAGAGGTAAATGGTTTGGAGGCGAAGCTTAAGATCCTTTGAGGGGAGAATTGCAAGGAACAGTGTAGAAGGATCTTGATGCCAAAATCTTGGCATCCTTGAAATATGAATCGCTTCTAGCATGGAAATTTATGAATAGTGCAGGTAACTTACTCCTAGAAGGAATCATTAACCAGTGTGGACGTGATGTAGAGAGTGTTTAAAGAGGTGGTACATTGTTCAAAGAGATATAATTTTCCCACGTTTTGAATTGGTAAATATATTGCAGACCAAGGTAACATAGTTATCAAAGACGTAGACCATACAAAGGGTCTAGAGTAAAACCATAAAGGGTCTCCAAAGCCCAACAACCTGACGTAGGAGGTAATTTAGGCAACATCACAAGTGGATCTATACATCCCCCAAAAAGCAAGCCAAAGAAAACCACCCATGACCAAACACTACATCAAAAGAAACCTATGCCAATTTTTCTCACCACTGTTAGAGAAATTGTATTTAGCCAACATTCTAGGTTTAAAAGAATCAATGATCCCTTTAGCACACTCACTAGCACTCCCAAGTTAGTTCCCATGGAAACTGCTCATACATTCTTATTCTTGAGAATGAAAAATTTGAGGATATGTGAGAAATTAATATTCATGGACCATCCTGTTTCAGTGATTCCCCTTCCCTATCTCTCAAGGGAGATTATTTGATAATGATGCTTTTATCTGACTTGTGGCTGCTAGAGCCTAGAGAATTGATGCTTTGTCAGGTTGTCTTTTAGTTTCTTAGTGGTCATTGGTTTATGCTTGCACCTGATGTTTATGATACCTTTTTACATTTTCAGGTTCTTTCAAATCTAACTTCTGTTCAAGCATACTTTGATGTATTTGAAGATGAAGCTGAACAAAAAACTAGGGTATCATTTCCTGATCTTCTTGACAACATTTCTGCATTCACATTTGTTTTCTTATCCTTTTCTCAGTTCTCATTCTCAATTTGTGAGGATGATTTCTGCAGGAGCTTGAGGAGGCAGAGCTGGAGATAGAGATCATTCAGAATGAACAAGAATCATATGCAGACCCTGATAGTAAGTATCAAATTTGATTACCATTTTGTTTTGGCTATTTGGTACCAACAAATTATTCATATTTTCAAGTTCAAACAACTTCATTGAAGCCATTTTTTTCCATCCAAAGGTAAGTATATATTAAAAGATCAAAAGGTTACAAATCCATGGAGCATGCCACAAGATGGCTTACAAGGGAAAGACAATAGCCAAGTAGACAAAGAACTTATGTGTGTGACAAAAGGTTCAAGACAAAGCACCTGAAGTTTTTGAAAACCTTATCTTTAGCATTGACAATGTTGTTCATTTGATCAAGACATATATATAAGGTTATCCTTACCATCCTTGAAATATGTTTTGATCAAATGAACAACATTCTCACTAGGGAAAGGCATTTGAATTTGCCAAGCTAAGATTATCCACGGGCCTCGTTCAACCATTTAGTAGCACTTGCAAGGGTGGACATTGTCCCTGTATAATCTCAAGCCACTATCTAAATTCCCTCAAACCAATGGGCATTCAAAGTAATTCTTTGTTTTAAATTCATTCAATTTGAAAGAAATTATGAAATTAATTCTAGTAGAAGTAAAAAAACGAATGAGGTTTACAGAAAATCATCGTTATGAATCTTTCTCCTTTCATGTAACCACCCCTAAGAAATATTCCTCGGTATATCAAGACCTTCTTAAGATTTTTTTATTACTTGGCTGTTGATTTCATATGAAACACTGAAGTACCTTTTTCAAACATTACTTCATATTTTCTTTAATACTGGTTCATAGCCGTGAAGCGTTAAGTGACTTGAGTCCAATATCTCTCCAAAAAATTCCTATAGATCTGACTGAACATCATCTCCATCAAATTAAATATGGGGAATTTCATGCAGAGAAAAACATCCAGCTCATTGGAAGCACTAGCTCCTTCCCTCCCTCTCTCAGGAAATGGCATTTGAATAAAAATATTTTCTTGAGGGAGAAAAGGGAAGAAAAGAGAGATGGAGAGTGAACATTGAAATAAGAATGTTGGTATACCCTAAAAAAAGGGAGGGTGAAAAGCATCCTATTGTCTTGCTACTTGTGACATCAGAGCCTTTCTTAAGGGGCTGTTATAATTTTTAAACTTCATATGGACTAGAGAATGACAAGTGGTGCTAATTAAAACTGTTGCCTATAAATCGTGTATGTGTGTGTGTGTGTGTGTTTGTTTGTGTGTGGTGATCAATTATTGCTTTTGTTATTGACTTTATTGTTTCTTTCCACAGCTCATAACAAGGATGCTGATGAAGATCGACTTCAACAAATTAAAGACTCTATTCGCTCAGTGTATGTCCTTCCTTTTACTTTCTATGTGGGGCGTCATAGTATTATCATATTGAAGATTTATGGATACAATGCCTCTCTTAAGTAACTCTTGAAATGAATGTTATTGGATAATTGCAAGTTGTGATGTGAATTTTACGGTATTTCGAAAACAATAATTTCAACTATCTTTTCTATTTTCTAATAAAAACAAATTTTTAACGACATATTGTTGTTGCTGTTGTATTATGAGATAAACCGTGGAACATAGTTTACTGAAAAAGAATAAGATATCCTCATGGAAAATAGACTTGCTTAAAAGGACTTCTACAACCTATGGAGAAAGGAAAAGAAAAGTGAATCTTTTAGTTTGTGGGATCATTTGTTGTAGAAAGAATTGGCTTTGTATGAATATTGTGGCAGTGCGATTGTTGCTCAGGGGTTCATTTTGTGATTATTTGACCTTGTATCAATATTGTGTCAGTGCGATTGTTGCTCACTAACTTTAGGTGCTTTTTTTTAATTAAAACTTTTGTTCTGAATAAGTAATTGTTTGCTTCACACCAAGTAGTAGGCCTTATAAGGGGGCAAAACGCTCCATTCTGAGGACTCGAATGAGAGACGTGGATGAGGGTACCATATCTACTCATCCCAATTCATGTTAGGGGTGCTTTCGAATTTGTGAGAGTTAATAAGACCCCAGAAGAAAGGGAAGGGAATGTGAGTTCTTCACGTGAGGGAATTTGTAGCATTACTGAGCAGCATCTGAAAGGGAACCAACATTTAGCAAGACGTGGCAACGCATCACTATCGATGGGTTGATACTTGTAGGATGAGAGCAAGGGAGAGGCTGAAAGGTTTTAGCTAGTAAGGATAAGTGGGGGCTCATATGCGGGTGGTGCACTATCCATTACCATGGGATCTATGGGGTTACCCATGTTTGTCTAATCATGGATATTGTTATATCTGTGATGCCAGTCAGGGATACTGGTCATTGTATGAAGGACATCTCTTTTATTTTGCCCATCAAAGTTGTGGCGAACAAACTAGTAGATGATTGTGAAAAGGTGTAAATTAAGGTCCTGATTTCTTGTTTAATTTCTGGCTTGTTTCATTTATCTTCTTTGAACAAGCGGGACTCTCTCAATGCTAAGTATATTTAGGGACTTGATATTTAACTGGACTTTTCCAGTTAAATATGTTTAGACTCAAAATAAAAAATGCTCTTTCACATTGCATTATTCTTCAACTAGGCGTATGGGGCACATGGTTTCATATGCTTAAATGCTTAGTTGAAATCTTATTTTTTATTTCGATCTCATTGCACTTAAAATCCATCTTGATTTTTCCAGGGAAAGATCCAAAATTAGGATGGAAATTATTGCTCGGAGACAACAGAAACTTATGTTGATGCGTACACGCCAAAAACGTCTCGAGGAAGCAGCTTTACGGGAAGCAGAACTTCTGCAAGAACTTGATAGGTTTCTCTTCATGATGTTAACCTTTTTCATCTTATTGGATGCTTTAGTTTTGCTACATCAATGTTCACTTTTTTCTCCACATTTTGCTCTAGGCAAAGGATATTGGAATCTGAAAGAGAAGTTGAGAGGGAGCAGTCTCTAGAGCTTGAACGTGCAAAAACCAATGAACTTCGATACAATCTCAATCTAGAGAAAGAGAAGCAAACACAGGTAAGATCGAATAACCTTCAACCTTTGAACTTTTATGATATGTTTCCCGGTGGAAACTGCAATTATGACCAAGAAAAAGTAAATGCAGAATTGCAGAGGCAAGCCAGGCTTGGTATTGCAGCTTACAGGATCCATTGTCGAGATATTTATTTATATCTTGGGAATGTGCTATTGTCTTTATATACTGTCATCCTATTTAAGAGGGAGAAAACAATTAGGGTGAAAAGAGAGGGACACTAGAGTAAAGAACACTATACTGATTAAAACAGCTCGCAGTGATGGAATTATGGGCATATGCTTAGTGAAGCTCATTTATGTAGCATTTGAGAGTAGAAACAGGCTTGGGGGCTCACATAAAGAGCTACTCCATGATGAAGTTTTGCCATTTAGGGTGGTTCTTTTGAAAATTAACCTTAAAGGCTTGAGTTTTTAGGTAGGTCTTGAAGCTGTCCAACCTCTCTCTTATCAGTATATTCTTCATTAACCTATACCTTAGCTGTTAGACAGATCTCCCCCTATACTGTTGGAAGCTTTTTTGTTCCTTTTCAACATTCCAAAAGATGAAGTTGATTGCCTTGTACAAGTCAAGATTTTAGGCCTTCTCCATATTGCATTTTATTGAGTAATATGCCTTGCTCTAACCCTTCATTCTTGTTGTAGAGAGAACTTCAACGGGAGTTAGAGCACATAGACTCCGGAGTTCGAGGATCACGGCGAGAATTTTCATCAGTGCATAGGTATCCAGATTTCATATTCAAAATCAAAATAAGATAGCTTCACACAAATGGTACATAAACTGTTTTGACAGTCTTTGAACTTGTTTAAGGCATGTTTCAGCCGTTTCATATGTTTCTTGGGAAAGTAGAGATCTCACTGAAACCAGATATTTGGTTGGGCAAAAATGGTGGGAACTATTCATTAGAGGAATGATGGAATCTCCCATTTTGAAAACCAATCACCCCTCCGTTCAGCCTTATTTTTTCATGTATCCTCATACATGATCTAACCATCTTCTGGGCAAGCTTGTCCGGATTCATTTATTTTATTTAAACTAAGCAATCATTTTTGTTTGTGCATATAGCCGTCCACGGGATCGTTACAAGGAGAAGGATGGTGTAAAGTCTGGTGGTGATAGCAGTTTACGAGCAAGCACTTCTGAGGCATCAATTAGCAGTTCGACCATCACTTCTATGCCAACGGTAGTTCTTTCCGGACAACGAACACTTTCAGGCCAGGTTCCAACCATCTTGCAAGCACGTGATCAAGCGGATGAATATGAGGAGAACATTGACTCAGGAGACACAGGTAAGCACCTGAGACTTCTGAGATTCTTTTCAATTTTATTAGTATCTGGTTATAATTTGGATTTTGGGATGGAATTATGAATCAGGCTGGATAGGAATTCCATAATCTCGTTCGCTTAGGTCTGGATAAGATTAGACTTGGTTTAAAGATTTGGGGTTTCCTAGAAATGAACCAGACCCAAGTAAGGGTGTGGGTATTTGGAATGTTTAGAGGAGCAATCGATTCCTCGTTCTCAAGCATGTCTGATAGAAATGCAACAAAGGTGTGAATCTGGTAGACTGGCCAGGCGCCTGCCCGCTATTTTCGCACATTGTGACATTATTGAAAAGTAGTTTTCAGTCTTTCCAAAACACGACAATTTTGATGTAAATGATAACATAATTGCACTTAACAGGTAGTACTGGAGATCCTGAGTTGGGCTCAGCATTCGATGGCCATGTTAGCGGATTCGGTTCTTCGCAAAGGCACATATCAAGAGGTGTAAAGTCTAGGCAGGCAACGGAAAGGAGAGAGCGAGATGGAAGACGCGAGGGTAAATGGGAGAGGAAACATTAGCAATCCATACAGCTGACTTGAAGTAGTAGGGCTGGTAGCTATAGAGAAAATGCTAATTGTTTGTTGTTAATTTTGTAACATATAAATATATAATGTAGTTGAGCTCAGTGACATGTATTGACACACTGATGATCGTTGTAAAATGCCTCTTGTTGCATCAGCCTCATTGATCCTTCAATGTGTTATACAGGTGAAAACCCGAAATTGAGTGAACCCCTCGACCCCTCGACCAATGCCAACGGAATCCCATCGGCAACTTGTGCGACTGAAACCCCTCGACCACCTTGCGGGCTAACTTCAACTAATCCATGATATGAATCCGCGACGAATAATGAATGTGTTATGGGATGGAATTTGAGACCTAGAGGCCTCCCACAATGACGTTCAGATGCTGGAGTACTGTATGACCCCAAACAACTTAGATCCCTAGAAAGATTATAAAAACACTGATTAATATATAATACTCATTAGTAAATTTGAAATATGATTTGATCGATCACTTGAAGTGAAACAATGTTTTCTTTCAAATTTACTAATTAATCTCCGTTAATCACAAAATATAAAAACTATGAAACGTGTGTAACGTATAGACCTGTCAAACGGGTCATTCGGGTCGGGTTTGGGTCGGGTCACTTCGAGTCTCGGGTAAAACGGGTTTCGAGTATTTTGGGTTGACTAGAACCCGGGTTTGACCGGGTTTCGGGTCATTTCGGGTTTGTCAATTTTTTCTTTTTTAAATTAAAAAAATCATGATTTGGTAATTTTGCGATAAATTTTAATTATATATATAAAAAATAATTATATTTAATTATAAACCAACCGGGTAAATCGGGTCACCGGGTCGAAACCCAAATTACCCGAAAAATTTCCGGTTTTTGGGGTTCGGGTCGAAAAAATTTCCCGGGTCAAAATTTTCAGGTCTTGACCCAAAAAATTCCGGCCGATCGGGTCGGGTTATATTTTGACAGGTCTAGTAACGTACAATCAGAGTATAGTTAACAAAATAAAACATACCAATTAGCTAGGCATTACAACAAAGGGAGTCCAATGTTGAGTTTGAGGGTCTTAACGAAGTATGCGTCCATCAGAGACGCCGACATAAGGGCCACCTCCGTATGCGTCAAAAGCAATAGATTCGGGACCGATCGCCCCCTCAGGTAATGGTACTCCCGGATGGAAAGTTCTTGCGGAACATGCTGTTAAACTTGCCAAGATGAAAATAAGAATCAACGAGTAGGCGCCATTTCATTAGTAATATAACTAATATAGGTGTACCAAAAATCATATTGTTCAGTTGGCTCATGTTTGTTATTCTACTTTTTTTCACCTCATTGTCAATTTCTCTTCTGTTTCCTTATATATTTTTCATTTCTCCTTTTTTTCTTTACGTTTTTGCTACTAATTTTTTCATGAGACCTTTTTTCATTGTTTACCAACTAGTTTGTTCATTTCTTTTGCATCTTCAATCTTTTTAAAAATGGTTGACTAATTAATCCTTAAAACTTAAAGGACAAAACAATTATTTTCGATTAGTAATTACAGGGAATAGCACCAAATACCACTTTTTCAGAAAAGTTTGCAAAAATACCACCGTTTTCGAAAAATTGGCAAAAATGCCATTTCGTAGAAAAAATTGCAAAAATGTGCAGGTTGTTGCCCCCCTCCAAACCGGCAATCAGTTGTAATTAATGGAAAAGAAAAGTGAAAAAAAAAATAGAGTAATGATTACCTACCTAGTAGGGGAGAGGCGAGGCGGGAAGGAGTAAATGCAATCCCATCACCATCTCCCTTCTCGTCCCAAACCGAGACAATAGCAAAGAGAGAGAGGCAGTTGCAGAGACGGCAGAAGAAAAAGAGAGAGGGCGGTTGCGGTAGCGGTTTCTTCTAGCATACACCAAAGGAGAGAGAGCGGGGAAGTCCATCGTCGCCGGAAAGGACACAGCAGCCACGACCCGACGACATACAGAACAGGTACGCCCTTTTACTCTTCTCCCTTTGGTGGTAGGGTGCGCGGGTGTGGGTCGGGGAAGCAGTGGGTGAAGGGGTTAGGGCAATGGCGGCGTGAATGGTGGGTCGGGGTGGTGGTTATCTAGTTTGGATAATGGCGGGTGGTGTCGCATGGGTGGTTTTCGTGTATGGAAAGGGGAAATCGGTGGTTAGGGTTTCCAATTGGGCGACAGTGGTTATCGGATTGGGTTAGGGCAACGGTCGGGGAACTATGGATAGGGGAAATTGGTGGAATGAGGTTCGAATTGGGTGACATGGGTTTGACAATTGGGTGACAAGGGTTTCCAATTTGGAGAGAAGGGTATGTAAATGTATTGTGGTAGGCGGAATACGAGAATTGGCGAGCTGTGGAAATTGGGATATGTGGATGTCATAGGTGTCCTATTGAAGGAGGTATGAGGTATTGGTTATAATAGGCTTCCGATTAAAAATGGGTGACATGGGTTTCACAGTGAGTGACATGGGATAGTCTGTCAGGTGACAAGGGGAGACGAATATAAATGGTAGAAGCTGAGTTTGTTCGTGTGATGGAAATTGCAGGAGAAAAATGGTGAGGACGAAGAATGTGAGCGTGAAGAACAAAGTGCCTGAGTACCTACTCCCCGAAGACAGGCATTTCCGGGCCCGGGTCAACCAGGGCTCAAGAATGTCAATGCTGAACAACATTGACGATTATGTTGACCCTGGGGACTGGCAGAAGTTGCTGGACTCCCAGCTAGGTGGGGTAGTGCGGCTGGCGCACACTGTGAAATTTTCTTCACAAATTGTGCATTATGCACTCCAGCGACAGGTTACAAGCGAAATAGAGTGGGAGACGTGGTACCGGATTAAGGGGAAGCACAGGAGGTTCTCCCTCAAGGAGTTCGCCTTAGTAACCGGGCTGCGGTGTAGTCAACCAGCAGCTACTGAGATGGAGGAGGACGAGAAAGCTATAAAGGATTTTTTTGGGAGCGAGAAGATGACAGTTGGTGAGCTCGAGACCGAGCTGAAAAACTCAGTAATGGTGTTGCGGAGCCCGAGAAGACGATTCAAGCTAGTGCTGCTGTACATTGTGGAGGGCGTTTTGTTAGGAGAGGACCAGAGGAAGGGGCTGAGGAGCTGGATCGTCCGATTGGTGGAAAATGTTGATAGGTTTTTGGCATTCCCATGGGGGAGGGTAATCTATGCTGCCACACACGGGTCGCTGAACGGCGCCGTAAAGCGCCGGGAGGCTGAGATAAAGGCAGAAGATCGAAAGAAGTGCAATGGTTATGGGCTGATGGGTTATCCGGTATCCTTTCAGGTAACCTTCTCGACTACACCCATGATGAAATTGTAAATCATATGCTGAAAATGTACTAATTTGAGTGGGGATACGGTGCAGATTTGGTTGCTGGAATCCATGCCGAAATGGGGGGTCCGGTTTGCGACGAAGGTGTCGACGACGACATTCCCTCGTTGCATGAGATGGGCCCTGAAGGACGAGAACCTCGCTTATAATGATATAGCCAGGGGCACGGAAGCAGAGGGACAGGAGGCCATAGAGAATGATGATAACCCAATACTCACACCAGAGGAGGCTGAGCTGGAGCTGATGGATGGGTGTGTGTACGATGATGAGAAGTCCGACCCCTTTTTCGATGACCTAGTTGCACTGTTCCTGAGACATTTCGAAGCCCCTGGTGGGAGGTCCCCAAGTACGGGAAGAGGAGGCAATGACAAAGATGACGGGGTGGGGGCCATGGCCAAGACTTTGGCACAAGTAATGGACAAGCTTCACACAATGTCAAGAGGGATGGAGAAGATGGATGAAAAGGTACGCAATAACTTCCCAAATGTTTGTTATGTGGATACTGGGGATAACTGTGAACTAGGGTAAATGGACTGCGGACACGTGAAATTGGACAAGTGACAAGTAGTGTAGATAATGAACGAAATAGGTATGAAGGGTGAATTGTGTTGATTTTTCACACCGTCTGGTGATATGAAGTAATAATTTGATCATTTGCAGCTGAAATTATTGGAGGTGGTCGTGACTGAGCTGCGGGATGTTCAGTGTAAGGGGACGGCATGGCAAGAAGCAACCGATAAAGAAGGTGGAGAAGAGAAAAAACTGGACGAGTTGATAGACTCAATTGCGGGTAAAGCCGGGGAGGGTGGACCAGGTGGTAAGGTAAGTTGTTGGTAAACATCACAAGATTTGATAATTTCAGCGACAGTGGAAGAATGTGACAGGAATATTTTAGCTGTGTGACATGATTTGTTATGTTAAGTGACACTGGAAGAATGTGACAAGAATATTTTAGCTGTGTGACATGATTTGTTATGTTAAGTGACACTGGAAAAAATGAGCCAATAATAAAAATGGAATTAATTTGCAGTTAGGAGCTGGTGTTGAGAAGGGAAGTGAAGAGGATGGTGGCGGGGATAAGCACACACAAGTGGAAACTGTGAAGCCAAGTTATGAGATATCAGGAGAGAGCAAGCAAGGTGGTCATGATGTCGGGGACAATGATAAAGAACCTGAATCTGTCAAGGCAGGGGATGGGGGGGAAGGAAAGACCAAAGAGGTAAGGCTAAATTATGAAATAAAGGTGATTTTATATGTGACATGATAGTATAGGTCAAGTGACATGAGAAAATCTGTAATGTGACAAGGGAAAGTGGAAATCTTAGCTGAAGTTTGATATGTTTGCAGGTGGGAGAGGTTGGTTTACAGGCGTCCGGTCAAGAGGAAGGTGGAAAGAAAATTGAAGATGAGGAGAGGCCGAAGCCGAGGGTAGCTCAGGTTTATGTATCTAAGGCGGCGAAAAAGACGAGGAAGGCTGTTGGAGAGGAGTTGGCTCCCCCGGCGAAGAAACCGCGAGCCCAGAAGGCAGCTACTGTTCCCGCCGATTCTGTTCAGCTAGGAATGGTGTCAGCGACGGACAACGACGCCATGACAAGATGGTTGGCAAGGTAGATAGTTGGACGTCCACAATACCTGACAGAAACTTAACGTGCAGTGGGGACGCGGAGGTGCGCACGTCACCCTGCGGTGTGGATATGACGAAGGAGTTACTCAACCGTCTGAAGAAACCCCAGGATTGGTTGGGAACTGTGGTATGACGACTTGTCACCTCTAAAATTTCCCGTGTCAGGATTATGGATTGTAATTGCGGTTCACTTAATGCAGGAGATGGAGGAGTGCTGCTACCTTCTGCGCAAAGCGGTCGCAGACAGAACGGGTGACATGGGCAGTGGAGTGATCGTAGTCGATTCGTGCTTAGCGGGAATTTATCTACCTAGGGAATGGAAGGAGTACACCGGCACCCCCAAGCGTACAAGCCTAGTGATGCATTGATGGCGTACTTCAACGGGGGGTCGCCGAAGCCGTTTGGACGACCGTGGTCAGGTGCGGACCTCATCCTCCTCCCCTTCAACGTCAAGAACCAACACTGGGTTGCCCTTGCCATCGATCTTAAGGAGTGGGAGGTAAGGGTGTATGACTGCGACGTCCACACGGCGACGGAACGCCAACTCCACAGCCTTTTAATGCCTGTGACGAGCCTGATCCCTGTCGTCATGGGTGCACACCCAGATCTGAAGGTCAAGTATGCGGATAAGGTCCCCACGCCGTTTGCCATTCGCCGGGACAAGAGCCTTCCACAAAACAAGCTTAGGTAAGTAGGATGACTTATTTCAATTTCGTTAGATTGGATGGGGAATCGGTGTCCGCGGTCTGACCGAATGTTCCTCTTTGCAGCGGTGATTGTGGGCCGTACACCATTCGATTCATGCACCTCCTGCTGGAGACCGCCCCTAACTTCGATGGATTGGACGACACATACATTGAGGCATACCGCCAGATGCTAGCTGTTGGGGTATTCCATGGTCGACTCGGATGCTAGACTTGGTAGTTGAACACTTGGCTCCAATCTTAAACACCCTTCTGTAACAGTGGAAGTAAAACATTTGGATATTTTGCAAAAATTGTTTGTTGTCGACTGTGACAAATTTGTATATGCGGACATGTTAAAGTTGGCAGTGTAGCTGCATGTATGTATCCAATTTGGTGACAAGGTATTTGTCGTAAGGGGACAGGAGGATTCAAAGGGGGTGACATGGGTCATTTACACGTTACGTAGGAATAAGATGCAGTTAATAGTGACACGAAGAAACATGTCAGGTGACACGTGCATGGAAAGAAGGGACCCGATACTGGGACGACAAAACAAAACGACAAAGGAAAAGGAATCTTTGACAGGGTGGCAGTTGGTTGCAGAGTTCGATATGACCTAGTAAAAAAAAATTTTAAAAGAACACAAATTGTTGTGTTCGTCGAAATGAAAAAGGTAAAGAAAAGAATAGTAAGTAACTTGCATTCATTGCAGTTGGCGACTAAAAACCACCACCTACACAAGTGAAGGAGAGAGAGAGATAGAGACCGAATATTAGGAGCGAAGGGAGGAAGCCGCCGGAGAAGCCCGTACTCGAGAGGAAGGCGCAGGAAAACAGGTACAACTCAATTGGATTTTCAAATCCGTCCTCACCCATCTGTAAAACTAAAAATCTGTACTTAATTTGCATTCTTCCCCACTTAATTTGCACTATCCCATTGTTTCGGACCGGAGAGGGAGGAAGTCGCCGGAAAACGGACCAAGCCGCCGGAGAAGGCAGTACCGGAGAGGAAGGCACGAGAATACAGGTACAACTTCATTGAATTTTTAAATCTTTCCCTACCCATCGCTACTATGGTGAATATTCACTTCATTTCCAATCGTGCCCACTTGAATTGCATTATTCAACTGTTTCGTTGTAAGGCATGCAAATTGGGATCGAAAAAAAAACCTGAAATTGGGGAATTGGAATTACTGTCATTAGGGGAATTGGGGAATTCCTGTCATTTGGGGAAATGGGGATACGGGGTAATACAGATCTGGGATAAAAGGGGTGTGGGGAAGGGAGGAATTGACAGAGAAGAGGAAGCGAGGTTGAAGAAGAGGGTCGGAGCCTTGCGGTTGCTTTTACCGAGATTGGCATCGTGGAGAAAAACCCCTGTCAGAAACGGGTACTGTAGGACACTAGGGTGAAGAAAATTGACATTCATGACACGAGCTATTTTGTTGGGTGACAAGGGTTACTTCAGTAGGTGACATGGGCCTTTTATCGTGAAACAATCGCAGACAGACGTATTCGGAAGGGGATGAGTTTCTGTGGATATTGATATTGTTCATGTGCACTTAATTGCAGGAAAAACATGGTTCGGTCCCAGAATTTGAGGAGGAAAGGTGTCCGGGCACCTAAGAAGGTGGAGCCTCGACTCGCAGTGCCGGAAGAGAAGCATTTCCGAGGCCGGGTCAACCAGTGTTCCAAAGTGTCTCTGCTCGTCAACATGGACGATTGGCTTGACCCCGTGGATTGGGAGAAGCTGCAGCGAAGCCAATTAGGGGGTATTGTGCAAATGGCTAACCGGGTTCAATTCTCGTCGCAACTACTGCATTACGTGTTACAAAGGCAGGTTGTGACAGCAAAGAAGTGGGAGACTTGGTACATGCTTCAAGGCAAGCTGCGGCGATTCTCTATGAAGGAGTTTGCGCTCGTGACTGGCCTGCGGTGTGGTCGAGTTCGGGGGGAAGACACAAAGACGGAGGATGACAAGAAGACAAAGAAGGCTCTGAAGGACTTATTCGGAACGGACAACATGAAGGTCGGTGAGCTGGAGAACGCCTTCAAGAACTCCATATTGAAGGAGCCCAATGCTCGAAAGCGTTTTAAGATCGCTCTCCTACTCATCGTGGAAGGAGTTCTGCTGGGGGAAGAACCCAGGAAATCCATACGAGGGTGGATTGTGAAGCTTGTGGAGAACGTTGATCGATTTCTGGATTACCCCTGGGGCAGGGTTGTGTACGAGGCCACCCACCAGTCCCTGTCGGGGGTCATTGAACGACGTGTCGCTGACCTGAAGCCGAAGGCAAACGACAAGGACGATCGATATGGATATGGGCTTATGGGATTTCCGTAGGCGTTCCGGGTAACCTACTTGACCGAACTTATGCTTCAACTAGTACGCGCAATTGATGGACTGATTCGAGTGACACGTGTGGTTGTAATAGATATGGCTGTACAAAGCAGTGCCGGGGATCGGGGAGGCGTTCGCCAAGCGGGTCTCCAACACGGCGTTGCCTCGCATGCTGAGGTGGACAGCCGATGACGACAATCTAATGTATGAGACGATCCAGTCCCGCATGGACCCTGAAAAATCTGATAGAATTAAGGTCGAAGACAACCCGATACTAGTACCGATGGCCGGCGAGTATGATTTGATGCGCGGGTGCTTCTACCAGCATGAGGAGCCTGACCTCTTCTTTGATGACATTGAGGCTGCGTTGGCACCGAGTTATTATGGTGAAGGGTCAGGCAAGTCCGTCCCGAGTTCGGAGCAACGAGATGGGACCAGTGAATCCTGGGAGGATAAGTTGTTGAAGTCAGTAGAACTGATGTTGGAGAGGATGGGAACCATGTCAAGTTGGATGCGGAGCATGGATGAGAAGGTACGTGTAACAGTTGTGGCATTCGTGTCACCAGTATATTTTATATGTGACACGGATAACTGTCACAGGTGACACGGGTTACTTTTGTCCCAATGCTGAATAAGATTCGCTGACCACCCCTCATTTATGCACTTTCTGTCTCAGATGAAGGTGTTGGAAGGTTATGTGAATGGGATGCGAGATGGGCAGTTGAATGCAGGACGTGATCAGAAATCAATGGGAGATGTATGTGGAGAGGATAACGACCGAAAGAACGGGGGGACACAAGGCCAAAATAGGGTGGAATACCAGAGAGCAGATGGAGAAGAGGAGGTAATTTGGTTGTTACTTGACATGGTATTTTGTGTAACCACGGTGAAGGGGTTATAGAATCAGCAATTTATAATTTGTTACTAATTTGCACACACCCAACACGGTTGTTAAAGTGAATCGACACGTATTAATAAGTTAAGTGACAAGGGAACAAATATATGTTCTTAATCACAGTTGACATAACCATAACCAATTGCCAGATCTCAGCGGCGGTCAAAGACGATACCGTTGGAGGAACAGGGGGATACGTCACTGACCGGAAGGTCGGGAACCATAGGGTTGGTGAGGACATAAGCGGTAAAGCCGGTTCAACGGTTGTACCACCTACAGGGATCGACGAAGCGACGCGGGAAGGACAGGATGAGAACAAGGTAAAATGGCTGTTACATTTCCTGTCGTTTAAATCTATAGTAGTACGTAAGTGACAAGTGTATCACCGGAAGCCGACACGAGTACAGAAGAGGGTGACACGGGTTTGAAAAATTTATTCTGGACTCTCAGTTCAAACTGTCAAACCTAATTGCAGATCCCAGAGCCTGCAAGACCGGAGGCCGCTCGAGGCAGGAAGAGTAAGAGAGGTGAAGGAGTTGAAGGACAAGTGAAGCCCCCCCTGAGAAGAAAAAGCGGGGCCGAAAAGGGAAGAACGTTGTCGAAGGCGCGGTCGCGATTAATCTGGGTCTTGTTTCCGTGTCAGACAACGATGGGTTCCTCCGGTGGATGGAAAGGTGACACTCATCAGCATACTTACCCATCTTATTGCATAGAGGAGTCCGATTCCCTAACATTGTTGTTGTTGTTGTGCAGCGGGGATGAGGACACATGCAAGACTGCATACAGCACGGCGCTGAGTAAGGAGTTCACTAGGTTGGTATTAGAACTATTTAGCAATGTTTGTATTTGGTGAGTGGTTATGTGTTGCGGAGTCATACAGTATTTGTATCATAATTTGTAACAATTTGCTCACCGTGTTGTCATGGTTGGAACATTGGTTATAATTAGTTCCACAAAACCTCTGCCACCATACTTTGATTACCGTGTCAACTAACGTGGTTTCCCGTGTCATTGATGGTGACTACGGTGATTTTATGGAGCTTCTTGATGAGTTCATATGTTCATATACTACATGTGACAACGCCGTGTGACAGGAAGCGCATAAATTTCCAAGGTCTCGTGGATGATTGCATGTGGTGTAGCAACCACGTAAGTCGGTTGAAATGCATTGTTTAAGTTGTAAGGAGTAATCCATTGTCACCGAACTTGCAATCCCGTGTCACCTGACGTGAATGTCCGTGTCACTGCGGGCGAGTAGGGTGATGTTATAACCTTGTTTAAGTGTTGATAGGTTCATATACCAAATGTCACAACGCCGTGCCACAGGTAGCGCATGAATTATCAAGTTATCATGGTCTCTTCGATGATTGAATCACATGTAGCAACGAAGTAAGTCGGTTGGAAGTCATAATTACAGTTGTAACGCCGTAATCCCTTGTCACCGAACTTGCAATCCCGTGTCACATGACGTGAATGTCCGTGTCACTGCTGGCCAGTAGGGTGATGTTATGTGTTGCTAGGTTCATATACGAATTGTGGCAACGTCGTGTCACAGGAAGCACATAAATATTATTGTTGTCGGGGACGATTCAATGTCATGTGGCAACCAACTTACTCGGTTGAAACGCACATTAGAAGTTGTAATGAAATACCCCGTGTGTTGCGGCTTCTATTCCCGTGTCCCATAACGTAATTGGCCGTGTGACCTCTGGGGAGTAGTGTCAATTTCTAACGTTGTGTATGTGTTCATAGGTTCATATACGAATTGTGACAAGCCCCTATCATACAACCCACATAATTTGACAATTTGTTTCCTATGGATCATTCACTGTCAAACACAAGCAAAACGCGGACAAGTGGCAATGTAGTTGACATGCAGAATATACGAGGGACATAGCCGTAAACATACCATATCCGATACTACACGCACCATTCATAATGGTCCAACCACACTCGGCATTCCAAAAGACGACAACTAACCGACCGTGGGTGAGACATTGTATGTAACTTCCCATACATAGGCCCCCAACTGCAACAAATGGGGGCCATCCGCCACATACGGAGTCCTGGCGGAGTCCTAAAAAACCACTGCTGGTTGGGATCACATCAGTATTTGGCAACTACTACAACAAAAGCACACGTTTTGGCAAAAAAACCAACGTAACTAGCTTCGAAGCTCCTAAGGCCGGGTGACCATACGGACCATAACTCCCATCATGAGGACGAGAAGCCACCCCATCAGCCTATTCCAGCGTGTGAGTTGTCTCGTGCGGAGCTGGTCACTAGCGTGGCCGACCCACTTCCCACATAGGAAGGAGCCCACTCGGACCAAACGCTGCGCCAGGTGCCTGTTGCAAGCTTCGCTCCTCACCAACTTGTTGCCGAGGACCAAGTTCTCATCAATTGTGTCCTGCAGCGACCTCTGGGTAAACTCCAACTCAATATTTGTGGCCTCCAGGATGGACTGGGTGGCCTGTAGCTGAACAGTGGTTGTCTGGACATGGGTGCGGGCGGCTTCAAGTTCAGTGCGCTGGGCGGCCAGAACCCCCTCCCGGGCAGCATCCCGGTTGAGGAGGTTTTGGACTCGCTGGCGAAGGTCGGTCAGTTCTTCCGCGGCCAAGTCAAAAAGCGCGTTGTCCTCAGCAACCTGGTCGGGCTCTGACTCTTCATCATCCTCGTCCTGATCACGACGGTCACTGCGGCTTCTCCCGTAGTCGTAATCTGAACGGAGCCAGAAGTACCTCTGGTCGTCGCCACTCTGATAGCTCCGATCGGTGTCGGAGTCTGTGTCAATGTCGTCATCAGAGTGCGGCCACATTCTTCGTACCAGTACAAGGGAAAATAAACGTCAGATGCCAGAAAAAAAAGCAAAGTTATGTTACAAAAGGAAGAAATGACCCGTGTCACCGACTAACACATCCCGTGTCACCAAAATTTGAATCACTTGTCACCAATTACAAAGACTTCGCAGCCACCATACTAACAACCTTCACATACAAAGACAAAGGTTGCAACTTTCATAGGGTTAATCATATTTATGCTTTAGACTAACACAGAAAGGATGCTACATGTGCTATTTGTTTTTGAATCCTAACAATTGCGTATATATGGAGAAGATGAATGGGAGAGGGAGATGAAATGTCACCAAAAATAAGCACATGCAAGATAACACATATGGGAATTTTGACTTCACAAAGCACACATGACAATCGGGGTTGAACTTACTTGGAATTTAAAGCTTCGAACACAAAATTGGAATCGACGAAAACCCTAAATTACGACCACTGAATATTGAACAGATCGATATGGCAATCGGGGTTTTACTTACTTGGAATTGAATGTTTTTGGATGAGGTTGAGCACCCCTGGTGAACCAAAGTTGATGGCGCCGCTTCTTCTTCCGGAAATTGTTTGTGGCTTGCAAGGGAAGAGTGGGAGTGATATGACCGATGGAGTGGTGGTAATTATGAAGATAGAGGGGCTCTTTGTGGGGGTTGTGGCCTTGTGGGTTTGGTGAGGGTCACCAAATTTCGGATCCCGTGTCAAGTAACATAAGAACCCTTTCAACCAATATGACAATGTCTAAGCTCGTAAATGTAGATTTTTATGTCTTCAAATCAAAATGTATTGTGTAGAAAATAATTTGTCCGTCATAAAATAACTATAAATTAATAAACTTTTGTTAAATATATTAGTAATTTATTACTCCCTCCGTCCGCGAAAACTTGTCATTTTAGCATCGGGCACAATTTTTAAGGAATTTCTTAACCCACCCAAATTACCCCTACTCTTTTCATTGCTACGACTCCTCCCATTGGTAGTACCTTTCAAATTTCAAATTGTTAGAATGACATTCTTACTTATCCCAAAAACAAGTACAATTATAAGACTAAAAGTGGAGCCAAATTCAAAATAACTAAGGGTAATTTAGGAAACAATGGGGGATAATGTATACAATGACAAGTTTTTTCGAACAATATTTCGAGGCTAAAATGACAAGTTTTCGCGAACGGATGGAGTATGTAATTATATTTCGAGGATCATACGATCCCCGGCCTAATGGGATGTTAAGATCCGATGCACGGACCCTAATGTCAATCGATCCTAGAATCCCGATCCTGATAACCTTGGCTTCAACATTACATACAGTTTTTGTCAATTATCGCTAATATACATTTGAATATGGTAACAAGGTTGGTATTTTTTGTACGCTGCTAAGGAGAACAACATCTGCTCCAGAAAACTTGTCACTTTGCCTTTTAACACCCGCATATTTGTACACAAATAAATATACAAATTCTGTACTCTATATTTTTTTTGAAAAAATGAACTCCTACCTATTATTATCAAGTACAAACTTGTTACAAATATTGTTATGAACACCTATTTGTTAAATAGATTTTTTAAATTTTAATTACGACTATGGGCCTTGAAAACTCTACGACACTTTATTACATAGCAATATTGCAACCGATTATGCAATGAACAAAAAGAATATTTAACAAAATTAGTACATTGACAATAAATTACCGGCAGATAATGACCCTTTAAAATCTCCGCCTGTGCCTCTTCCACTTCCTCATCCGGCCACATTCATTGCGTCTACAACTGCACTGCACTTGCACACGTCTGTTCCTCTTTATTGGGTTCCACACGGGTCGTCTCTTCCTCTTCCGCTGTCAGGTACGTTCTCCGACGCCGTGTTTTAGGCAACCCATTCTCCCATAAATAGCATCATCCCATTCCCTTCAATTAATTCGTCCTCCCTCACCAACTGGAACCCAAATTATCTCATTCCCTTCAATTCAATCATCCTCCCTCACCAAGGACAACCCATATTAAGAGATTTGCAATGGATCAAGGAAAGACCGTTAGGGCAAGGACGGCAGAGGCATCGACCCTTCTTACACTGCCATTCGACATCCTATTGGATATTGTCGGTCGATTAGCAATTGAGTCTATAGAAGACGTCTTCAGATTACGGTTAAGGTAGTGCCTGCACTTATGATTTGGTCATTTGAGGTTTTGGCTAAATATTTGATTCCCTTCCATGTGATGCAGTTGCAAAACATTTGATTTGGTTGGAAAACACAAGTACGTGCTTGCGAAGATGGCAATAGAGTACCAGGATGACTGGGGAATTTCGGTTGTCGTCGCTTCGAGAAACGATAGGCACGCCAGAAGTTTTTTTAATCAATGCGTAACCGCGGGAAACCCGGAGGCAATATTTCAGCAAGGAATGGTAAGACGTACGTTCAGGATCATTGTTTCGGTGTATGGTTTATCATAGTTCCTCATAGCGCCATTAAAAAATGCAGGTTAAATTCTTCACAGATTGCGATCACGAAGCAGGCATTGAAGATCTTCATAAGGCATCCGAGTTGGGCCACGTCGTGGCAAGCTATCTTTGTGGCATAGCTATGTACTGTTGCGGATCTGAAGACCTCAAACCCAAAGGCTTTGCATTACTCAATAGTGTCAAACAGAAGTTGGGTTATAAGATAATTTCGTGTCGCCTGAGAGTTCATGATCTATTTTATGATATTCTGCAAATTGCTCGAAGACCTTCCTTCAAATGGGAGCGGAACACATGTCAAAATCTGACGAATGGAACAGCGATTCTGAGTTGTCGAAGATCTAACCCCTGGAAAAAATTTCAGCTACTTGTTGAAGATAAGGATGATGCTCTTTCTTGTGAGGAATGCACGTGCAGAATTGAGTGCGGTTTAGTCGAGAGTATGCTAATGTGGATTACACGAAATATGGTGGAATAATATTTTGGACATGTGTTCGGTCACTTAAGTTTGGATATTTTTAGTAGTATATGTATCCTGTTTTTACAACATGTAATGATATTTTTGTTAATGTATCCAAATACGATGATTTCCAGGTAATAACAAATCAGATCCATAAAGATAAATAAACGCCTGACATGATAACCCGTTCGACCTGACACGGTAATACAAAGATGGAGACATGGGTTTTCCAAAGAATCCATCCACATAAGTACCGCGATGATATTTACCACCTACCACAACCGTTTAACCAGTCTCCAAAAGTCAATGTCGGCAAACAACGCCTTCGACATGACTGAAACCAAAGTTTTTCACAACAAAGGACAACAACTCAGATCAATAACAAAAACTCATAGAGTGACATGAGAACCCTTTCTACCTGACACGGTAACACAAATAGGGTGACATGGGTTTTCCAAATCATCCATCCACATAAGTACCGCGATGGTCTTTACCACTTACCACTACCGTTTAACCAGTGTCCAAAAGTCAATGTTGTTATCACCATTGCCCATTGTTATGAAATTTTATGTTATGGTCTATGCATGTTATGAACATCGTTTTTATTGGGTTGGATATTTATGAACATGGTTGCCGCTTATCACATTTACTTGTGGTCGGGAGTTCAGTAGGTTGGTAAGAGAACTATTTCGCATTGTTTGTCTTTGGTGAGTGGTTATGTGTTGCGGACTCATACATAATTTGTATCATAATTTGTAACCGTCAGTCGGTTGAAAGTCATAATTTAAGTTGTAAGGAGTAATCCATTGTCACCGAACTTGCAATCCCGTGTCACCTCACGTGATTGTCCGTGTCACTGCTGGCGAGTAGGGTGATTTTCTAACCTTGTTTAAGTGTTGAAAGGTTCATATACCAAATGTCATAACGCCGGGTAATGATATGCGCATGAAGTATCATGATCTCTTGGATGATTGAATCACAGCCTCATGCAACGAAGTTAGTCCGTTCAAATAGATGTTTGAAGTTGAAAGGAATAATCCACTGTCAGGGAATGTCGCCAAACAACCAAAGGAGATGACTGAAACCAACGTTTTTCACAAGAAAGGACACCAAATCAGTTAACTAACGAAATGTAAACGAGTGACATGAAAACCCCTCCTACCTGACACGGTATTACAAAGAGGGTGACAGGGGTTTTTCACATTATCCATCCACATAAGTACCGCGATGTTCTTTACCACTAACCCCCACAGTTTAACGAGTCTCCGTTAAAGTCTTGAAGAAGGGGTTAAAATTTAAACTTTAAACCGTCTCTTAAGAAAAGCATGGGTTAGTAGCTGTTTTTTAGGGTTATTCCGTTTTAGTTCTTTAGTGTTATTTCCTGTAAAATATATTGGTAACGAATATCACATATCAAGATTATAACCGACAGTTATTTGAAGAAATAGATAAAATAATTGAAACATATCAATTCATAGAATGAGATTAAATCAACGGCAGTTATTTGTTAAGAAGATCTATTCCGCTTGGTCTTCCAGTTCCGCATCCACATCCATTGCGTTTCAATTGTACATTGCACTTGGACACGTGTCTCACTCTGAATTACATTCCACACGGCTCGGCTTTTCCTCTTCCGGTGGCAGTTACGTTATCCAGCGGCTTCTTATATATAGCCAACTCTTTGTCCCTTTAATTGCATCATCCCATTGCCTTCAGTTGCATCATCCTCCTTTACCAACTACAGCCGTAATTAAGATAATTCCAATGGATCAAGGAAACAACGTCAGGGCAAGGACGGCAGAGGCTGCGACGCTTCTTACACTGCCATTGGACATCCTATTGGATATTGTCGGTAGATTAGCAATTGAGTCTATAGAAGATGTCTTCAGATTACGGTTAAGGTATTGCCTCCCCTATTGATATCGTAATTTAATGTTTTGGAAAAATTATTTGATTCCCTTCCATGTGATGCAGTTGCAAAACATTTGATTTGGTTGGCAAACACAACTACGTGCTTGCAAAGATGGCAATTGAGTACCAGGATGAGTGGGGAAATTCGGTTGTCGTGGCTTCGAGAAACGATAGGCACGCCAGAAGTTTTTTTAATCAATGCGTCAACGCAGGAAACCCTGAGGCAATATTTCAGCAAGGACTGGTAAGACGTACGTTCAGGATCATTGTATCGGTGTATGGTTTATCATAGTTCCTCATAGCGCCATAAAAAATTGCAGGTTAAATTCTTCACAGATTGCGATCACGAAGCAGGCATTGAAGATCTTCTTAAGGCATCCGAGTTGGGCCACGACGTGGCAAGCTATGTTTGTGGCATAGCTATGTACTGTTGCGGATCTGAAGACCTCAAACCCAAAGGCTTTGCATTACTGAATAGTGTCAAACATAAGTTGGGTTATAAGATAATATCGTGTCGCCGGAGAGTTCATGATCTCTTTCATGATATTCTGATAATTGCTCGAAGACCATCCTTTAAATGGAAGCGGAACACATGTCAAAATATCACCAATGGAACGGCGATTCGGAGTTGTCGAAGATCTAACCCGTGGAAAAATTTTCAGCTCCTTGTTGAAGATAAAGATGATGCTCTTTCTTGTGAGGAATGCACGTGCAGAATTGAGTGTGGTTTAGTCGAGTGTTTCCTCGGGTGGATTACACGAAATATGGTGGAATAAACTATTGCACAGTTTGGATAATTTTCGTCCGATATGTTTTATGTTTATATGACATGTAATGATATTTTTATTGCTAGAATTTCCAAACTATATATGTTATGGTAGAATGAAGAAACTATATGTTTTGTGATACATTTCAAATCGAATTAAAGTTCAACTTGCACAAATATACCATTCAATTGTGTAACAAGGTTGGTATGTAACCCTGTTCGACATACACTCACAAGAAAGAAACTTTATCTGAAACTAAGTGTCGCCTCCCAAATGATACCCATGAAATTACAAGCAGTTACATGATAACGCCTCCAGCCAGACGCGGTGTTCTTAACCACTTAGCACTAGGCTTTAGGTCTGAATCCTTCCACGAAAGTACTGCGATGTTCTTAACCACTTAGCACTAGAGTTTAACCCGTTTCGAAGAGTAAAGGTATCCAAACAACAAATGGAGATGACTGAAACCAACGTTGTTCACAACAAAGGACAATAAATCAGTTCCATATTCAAATTAAAACGAGTGACATGAAATCCCCTTCAACCTGACACGGTAATACAAATACGGTGACATGGGTTTTTTACACATGACCTCCACATCATTACTGCGATGTTGTTTACCACAAACCCCTACAGTTTAACCAGTTTCCAAAAGTAAATGTATCCAAACAACCGAAGATACAGTGTCCGAAGACAAAAATGTATAAAATGATGACTTACGAAGTAATAGCTAAATATCTAATACAATATCCGAAGATAAACCACAGAAAATGATACGAGTTGATGAACTTCGAAAATAGTTGTAGGTTATTATTTGAATTTCCAAAAAGTTGAGGGCACAAAATAAAATTAGTTGAAAGACGAAAGCTTCATTTATGTTATATTAACTTGTTCCGGTGCTATATAGTTGTCTTTTCTAACTCGATCTCAAACGAAAGCTTCATAAAGAACCTTTATCTCTCCCCCCCCCCCCCCCCCTCCAATAAATTGTTTTATCCAGATTGATTGTGAATCATTAGCTTAAAAGACCTGTTTGAAAGATCAAACTTGGATACTACTATGCAGGAAGGCGATAAGAATCTTGACGGGGCACTTGACCACGACGAGTTTTCTAAGTTCATCGAGCGTCTCACAGTAGACACGTTTTGTGTGGTGAGTCGGGGACTGATCCTCACATTGGCAATAGCACCATCCGCAACCCTAGTGATGAAGAGGGAAACAGAGGGTGTTCCATGCATTGGTAGGGTTGTGCATAGGTTGCCTAGTTTAGTCTATGCATCTCTTTTTGCTCTTGCTCTTGTTATGTTCTAGAAATCTGACTTAGATTGATGTTGCTTCGTTTGTTTAGCCGTTATAGATGACGGAATAACGAAAAAAGAGAACGTATTGAATGAATATAAAATGCAAACTTGAAGGCTTGCACTTGACATTTAGAGTTTTTGATGAATCTCAGACAGTAAGAAACACTCATTTTTAAGAGGAATATTGATATTGATTGGTAAAGCGTATTTAATTTTTAGGTTTCTTTCGACAACAATTGCAAAGATATGGACTAAAATAATGTAACATTGGAGACTATTTGCAACAATTGCAAGGATATGGACTAAAATAATGGCATGATATTTCTCTTTTCTTCCCTCCTAGATGGTATATGAATGTGACTTGTTTCCTCTTCAATTTTGAGTCGGTGTTAGGAAATACCTCCGAATCGTAGCGAATCAACTCAATGTGGTATTTTCTTTTTCTAAATTTAGTTGAGTTATTAGTTCATTATCTGTGTTTTACATGATTTTATTGTTTGAGCAACCAAAACTCATCTTTTTTTATATAAAAAAAAATACAACAAAAGCACTTCAATTTAAGTTTGGTTTTGAATATTACCCTAATTTTAGTAAAGTTTGGTTTTTAAATATTGTACAACAAAAGCACTTCAAAATATGACTATTTAGGATTGTTTTTCTTAATTTTGATAACTGAAGTTTGGTTTTGAATAGTATTACCCTAATTTAATTTTTTTTTTTTAAAAGAAGATTATTTTAGTTTTAAAGTTTATATTATTTTTGGCTTATAGGCTAATACTCCGGTTTATATCATTTTAATACTTTTCTTGTTCATATTATTTCTTTTTTCTAATATAATATAGTAGCTGGTATTAGTATATTTTTAAGTTGTACTTCTTATCCCCAAATTTAAAGACAAAAAAAATCACTAAAGGAAGTGCAGTTCTTATCTCTGTGTTCTGACGTCGAAAGGTGTTGTACTCTCTCTCCCCCCTCCTCGTAGGGTTTCAACAATCCAGCGTGAGAAATTTCGTTGAGATCTAATCGCTCCTCTTGTTCCCGTAGATCTAAAAATCTGATGGCTTTGTCTGCTCTGTCTCAAAGACCGATTTCTTTGAAGGCTCAGGTCGATTCCTCCCCCATCAAACCTAACAAAAGGTGAGAAATTTCGTATGGTTTCGGGGATTTAGATGGTTTGCGTACTAATTTTGCTCTCAATTTAAGATCTAATTGCTCCTTTTTTTGCCGCATGCAGTTTTACTGTAGATCTGAGATTGCAAAATGAGACTGGTGATGCATTGAGTTCTGCTATCTTGACCTCAAATTTGCATCAGGCTCAAGTCAGTGAGAATAGGGTTGGTTTGGAAGGTTCAACTGGCAATGAAAATGTGGATGTTACTGTCGGCGAAGATTCTGCTGGGTCTCAGACTGAGCAGGATGATCATATTAGTTTGATTTCAGAGCAATCCCAGGATCTTGCAGAACCCGAAAGGGAGCGGGTGAGGCAGATATTTCGAGAGTGGATGAGTACTGGTGGAAATGGGCTGACATCTAATGGGTCTAGCATCAATAGCAGTCCCAGGGCTCAGTTGCTTGGCCGGACTGAACTTGAGAGGATCAGGGTTGTGAGGGAGTGGATTCATACAGCTTGTGATCAAAGGGAAAGCGTCGTTAGTAATCGAGAAGAACATGTGACTGAGATTGGTTCACAGATTGAACGGGTTCGTGAAGGACTAGTTGTTGCTCAAGGCGAAGGTCCTACCGAGAATAATAGGAGGGATATCCGCAGACTGTGTGGCAGGCAGGCTCTGGTTGACTTGTTGGCAAATAATGAGCGGGAGAGACGAAGAGAGCTCCAGGTTTTGCTAGAGCGCTGTCCTGTGAGCAGTTTTGGATTCCGAAACCGAATTCAGTCAGTACTGAGAATTAGGTTGCTGCGTAATAGGTCAGTTGAATACAACAGAACCAACTCGACTGCGGAGAGTGAATTAGGATTTTTGAGGCAGAGGAATACTGTTTCTGGTTTGAGAGAAGGGTTCCTATCACGAATGGAGTACAGTGTTCATGATCAAGCAAATGATCATTCCAGTGGTTCTTCTAACACTAATACCAATGTGTTGAGAAGAACTGATACCCAACCCAACAGTTCAGTTGAGGTGGTTGGTAATGAACATGAACAAGTTAATCCTGTTATTGGCGAAAGGAGTTCTAATCAATTAAATCATATCGAAGATCCTCACTGTGGCAATGCGATCATTACACAAGGAGATGCTGACCTTATCGAAGCAACCCTGGTGCATGACGCCGATGAAGGTAACAGACAAGAGGCAGTAGCTGATGAAGTTAGTGTTGCTTCTGATTATGGTGACGAGGAGCTTCAGCTACACAGTTCATTGTCTTATGCAGAGACTGTACATAGTCAGCATGAAGAAATTCATGATGCTATTTTTGAGCAACATGATCATAGTGAGTACTATGGTCCACACTGTGTGTCGCCTGAAGTTGACTCCTCCAAAGACCAATTTCTTTTCGTCGGCTCAAGTCGATTCCTCCTCCGTCAAACCAAGGTGAGAAATTTCGTATAGTTTCGGGGATTTAGATTTATGCAATTTTGCTCTCAAGCATTACTGGGCTGTGAGTCACTGCCAAAGAGCATTCATTGATGGATACTTTTACTTGAAATAATTTGCCTGTGATTTTTAATGTCAAGCTTGATCACTCAACTCTGCAGTCTGCTGCATTCACGGGAGTCCATGGATACGCGGTGGCTGCGGCGTGGGTGGCATGTGGGTTAGGCTTTGGCCTGTTTTTGATCGCCAAGAATGCCAATGTATACACCACCGTTTGGAATATTTCAGCGCAGCGCACTCAAATCCATCGTATTATTTCCTATTCGTGCTGATTGTCGTATTTACACTCTTGTCCATGTAAGTACAGTTCCTCGGTTATAGAAAATTGCACATGAAATATCTAGGGGCATGTTCTATGAACTGATAATCATTGAAACATCTCCAAAAAAAAAAAACTGAAATCATTATGGCAATGATCTCTAATGCTTTTTTTTTCCTGCATATTTCTTGGGTTCATCTTGAAGAACTGCCACAGGTTTCGTTATGGCCACGAACCAGCAATCCTTACATGAATTGAAGAGTATGGAAAAAGAGGTCCTAGGAGCAGGAGCAGACGCTCGTAGAGAAATCCACTGAGTCAAAAGAGCGATGAAAGACGACATACAAGCATACCTATGTCCATATGATGCCAAGACTTACACCCTTCTGAACACAACCACATACCGACTTGGAAATGAATCACTAGCCATCAAACAGTTTGTGCAAAAGAATGCTCATTTCATCGACATGGTAGTTTTCTGGGAATTAATTCAAAGCATGAAAGTTTAGAGCTTTCTTAACACGGACTAATATATTCCATCTTTAAATTTCAGGTACATGACAAACCTTGTGTTGTAGTAGTGTGGGTGAACTCGGCTTTGCTGGTAGCTGCACTAGGTGAAATGCCTTTGAAGGCTCAGGTCGATTCCTCCTCCATCAAACCAAAAGGTGAGAAATTTCGTATGGTTTTGGGGATTTAGATGGCTTGTTTACTTTTATGCAGTTTTGCTGTTGATTTGATATCTAAAATTCTGATGGCTTAGTTTGCTGTTTCAAAGACTGATTTCTTTGAAGGCTCGGGTCGATTCCTTCTCCATCAAATCAAACCAAAAGGTGAGAAATCTCTGATGGTTTCAGGGGTTTAGGTGGTTTTTGTACTTCTTGTCAGTTTGAGGTCTGAATCGGTGGTCCGATCTGCTGGCCTAGATCTGAGGTAATTTTTACTAGCGCCATGATAATCATAGGAAAAATAGAATCCATCCTGCACATGATAATAATCATAGGGAAATATATAGAATTATGTGTGCACATATACTAAGTAGGATTAGTGTCATTTCCATGCTCTACTATCTAATAGTGTACGGAATATAAGTTTTGAGTTATAAAGTTAATTAAACATTGAGAATCACTCTATAGCTTTTGGTTTGTTTCTAGTGCAAACCCTTGTGTAAAAGGCAAAAATTTGAAGCAACGGATCACCGAGTGTATTCTATCATCCACGTACTTTCTCATCCATAGCATCTTCCCATAGTGTTATCCTTCATCCTGCCAAATACCAAAAAATTGTATCAGCGAGAAAAAGTCAGCATATATGTAGCTCATGACCATATTGATAACATAATAACACCACATCCAAAATAAGAAGACATGGTACAAAACATTCCATAAGTTTACCTCTTGGCCAAGTAGGAAGTAGATCATAAAGTCTTATTAAATTTCCTTGTGGTTCTGGTGGGAGAACAAGCTCATAAAAGCCATCAAGAGGACGTGCAGCTTCCAAATCTCTCAGAATGAAGGTATTGTCTCCATTTTCTCCATTTGCATGGAATTGCAAATGGAGAGATTGTGGAGTTATCGGGATGGGGTTGTTTCCATTATTCTCAACAACACATAAACGTAGTTTGAAATAGGGGGGCAGGGTGTATTTAATGAGAAGAACACCAACCACAATCACAAGCAATGTAGGCAACACAGTGTATATAGTAATCCCTTTCACGAGTAGGGTGGCTGATAAGGAGACCGACATAGACATCCCGCCGCAAGCACTCAGTCCAAGGGTGTGGTGGTGGGCTAATGTCCACTCAACCCACCACATCGTGGTGCTCCAAGCAAGCACGATATAGATAAAGGGGTGTGCTGCAATGTCTAAGACGGAAAAAATGTTGGATAGGTATATTCCAAACATAAGAGCAAAAGCAATAACCCAACCAGACGTTCTCCCTAATCTGCCTATAGCCCAGTCTCTAAAGAAAACTGCCAGAAGGTAAGGTATTGATGATAGGGCTGCACAACCTGCCAACCAGTACATTGCTATTCTGCAGAGTTTAGTAGAATTTCCTTCAATACAAGCATCTGCCGCAGCATCCAAGATGATATAGGCGATTGGAATGCAAAATGAGAATAACAGTGACACAGCAGCAAGTATTTCTGGATAATAACGACGGAGAAACTGCAGAAATAATTGGAGCATTGGAACAACACAATTCAGGAGCTGTTGCAAGTAGGGCTCCACCTGAGCATTCTGGTTCTGGTCCTGGTCATGGGCGGCATCAATTAGCAGCGGAGCATTCTGGTTCTGGGCACCACCAATTGGATGACCTTCACCTTCCATTGCTGTAGACTGATTTGATTTGGGGTGGACTGTAGACTGATTTGATTTGGGGTTTAGGCTAGGGTTCTAGGGGAGAGTCGGGGAACACGGTAAGGGTTTTTACTTGTATTTTTGGACTGTATTTATTATTTAGCAGACCAAAAAAATATTGTATTTATTTGTTTATTTATGAACGGATTTATCATTTGAGTTATGGTTGTAGTTTAAATTAAATCATCTGTCAAGGAACTCATTACACTTAAAAATACAGTCAAATCTTATTATTGTACATTTCTTTTTATGCTCCCAAAATGCTACCTTTTTTTCCACTCCACTTGTAAAATTTAACTTCACTAGAAATACTAAAATACGAAATCAACCAAATTAGTTAAAAATATATTTAGGAGATACAGTAGACTGAGACTAGGTAGAGGTAGCTATACTCATTAGACTTCAAGTTCAATACAAATATACAATCACATCCAAATAAACAATTCACCCTAAAATATTAAGCTTGTGTTATTCGTTGTTGAATGTTATTTCTTTTCTCTTTTCCAAAAATCACCTCATTATTCCTTTTTATGCTCCCAAATCGTAACCAAACTAGAGGTGGTAATCGAGTTATTTGGGTGAATGGGTTCAGTCATATTATATGTCGGAGCAAATTAATGCACTTTCACAAGAAGGAAGAGTGCGACACTCAATCGATCAAACTCAGCAACATAATGGAATTTTATAATTCGTCATTCATCCATCATCCTTGTATTAATTGGTACAACTCTTAACTATTGGAGGCCCTTATGTCGGGGTCTCCGACGGACGCATACTTCGTTACGAACCTCAAACTCGACATTGCTATATAGTACGTAGTATTATTTGGGTTTGATTATTTTATATTGTCTCATTAAATCAATAATGCAAACAAGTTTGGGTTTTTCAGTCATACATATTTTATCACATAAATAAATGTATATAAATATTGGTTTTTTTTTTTTAGGAATAAGGCTTCACTGCGAGCATCTATAACCTCTAATCATCGATCTTAATACTCGCCTCAATTTCGGTTTTCACCTGATTAATTCGTTGATTGTTGATCGAGCCATGTGAGTCGATCGTTGAAGGCTCAATGAGGCTGATGCAACAACGAGAGGCATTTTACAACAATCACCAGTGTCAATATAAGTCACTGAGCTCATCAACTACATTAGATGTTACAAAATTACAACAAACAATTTAATATTTTCTCTATAGCTACCTACTACTTCAAGTCAGCTGTATGGATTACTAGTGTTTCCTCTCCCATTTGCCCTCGCGTCTTCCACCTCGCTCTCTCCTTTCCCGCTGCGAGCCTAGACTTTACGCCCCTTGATATGTGCCTTTGCGAAGAACCGAATCAGCCAACATGGGGCATCGAATGCTGAGCCCACCAACTCAGGATCTCCAGCACTACCTGTTTCATTTACATTAAATGAAACAGGGCAATGCATATTACTCAAGACCTACCTAAAAACTCAAGCCTTTAAGGTTAATTTTCAAAAGAACCATCCTAACTGGCAAAACTGTCTTTCCAAGACAAAATAGCTGAATCATCGTGGAGTAGCTTTATGTGAGCCTCCAAGCCTGTTTCTACTCTCAAATGCTACATAAATGAGCTTCAATAAGAAGCATATGCCCATAATTCCATCACTGAGTGCTGTTTTAATCAGTATAGTTCTTTAGTAGATTTCACATTACACTCACAACAAACAAGCTTGAGCATCTACTAGTCTACTGTCCCTCTCTTTTCACCCTAACTTGTTTTCTCCCTCTTAAAAAGGATGACAGTGTGTAAAGACAATAGCACATTCCCAAGATAATAATAAATATCTAAACACTGAATCCTGTAAGCTGCAATACCAAACCTGGTTTGGCTCCGCATTTACTTTTTCTTGGTCGCAATCGCAGTTTCCACCTGATACACAAGGAAACATATCATAAAAGTCAAAGGTTGAAGGTTATTCTTACCTATGTTTGCTTCTCTTTCTCTAAATTGAGATTGTATCGAAGTTCATTGGTTTTCGCACATTCAAGCTCTAGAGACTGCTCCCTCTCAACTTCTCTTTCAGATTCCAATATCCTTTGCCTATAGCAAAACGTGGAGAAAAAAGTGAAGGAGACAATTCTTATTTCAATGCTTATTTCCTGAGAGAGAGGGAGGGAAGGAGCTACTGCTTCCAATGAGCTGGATGTTTTTCTCTGCATGAAATTCCCCATATTTAATTTGATTGGAGATGAAGTTCAGTCAGATCTATAGGAATTTTTTGGAGAGATATTGGACTCAAGTCACTTAAGGCTTCACGGCTATGAACCAGTATTAAAGAAAATATGAAGCAAGGTTTGAAAAAAGTACTTCAGTGTTTCATATGAAATCTACAGCCAAGTAATAAAAAATCTTAAGAAGGTCTTGATATACCGTGGAATATTTCTTAGGGGTAGTTACATGAAAGGGGAAAGATTTGTAACGATGATTTTGTGTAAACCCTCATTCGTTTTTTTTTTACTTCTTCTACTACAATTAATTTCATAATTTATTTCAAATTGAATGAAGTTAAAACAAAGAATTACTTTGAATGCCCATTCTCAGCTCAGGTTTGGGGGAAATTTAGAGAGTGGCTTGAGATTATGCGGGGACAATGTCCACCCTTGCAAGTGCTACTAAATGGTTGAAGGAGGCCCATGGATAATCTTAGCTTGGCAAATTCAAATGCCTTTCCCTAGTGGGAATGTTGTTCATTTGATCAAAACATATTACAAGGATGGTAAGGATAACCATATATACGTGTCTTGATCAAATGAAGATCAAATGAACAACATTCTCGATACTAAAGATAAGGTTTTCAAAAACTTCAGGTCCTTTGTCTTGAACCTTTTGTCACACACATAAGTTCTTTGTCTACTTGGCTTATTAGGTCTTCATTGTTTTTCCCTTGTAAGCCATCTTGTGGCACATCCCGTGGTATGCTCCATGGATTTGTAACCTTTTGATCTTTTAATAAATACTTACCCTTGGATGAAAAAAGTAACTTCAATGAAGTTGTTTGAGCTTGAAAATATGAATAATTTGTTGGCAACGAATAGCCAAAAGAAAATGGTAATCAAATTTGATACTTACTATCAGAGTCTGCATATGATTCTTGTTCATTCTGAATGATCTCTATCTCCAGCTCTGTCTCCTCAAGCTCCTGCAGAAATCATCCTCACAAAGTTTAGAATGAGAACTGAGAAAAGGATAAGAAAACAAATGTTAATGCAGGTACGTTGTCAAGAGGATCAGGAAATGATACCCTAGTTTTTTGTTCAGCTTCATCTTCAAATACATCAAAGTATGATTGAACAGAAGTTAGATTTGAAAGAACCTGAAAATGTAAAAAGGTATCATAAACATCGGGTGCAAGCATAAACCAATGACCACTAAGAAGCCAAAAGACAACCTGACAAAGCATCAATTCTCTAGGCTCTAGCAACCACAAGTCAGATAAAAGCATCATTATAAAATAATCTCCCTTGAGAGATAGGGAAGGGGAATCACTGAAACAGGATGGTCGATGAATATTAATGGACATGATAGGGCACAGGAATGTAATGACAAGGAAATGGACATGATAAAGCATCAATTCACGCAGGAGTTACGATCATGGGAACAAGGAAATGGACATGACAGGGCACAGGAATGCAATGACAAGGCAGTTTTTGTGCATCCTACAGATCCATAAACTAGGGCTGAAATTACCCAACATCAGTTTGATCTTGTGACTGTCCTCTTTTGGAGCGTTTGATTTGTTCTTCTTTGTGCAGAGCATTGTTCAAAGAATGCCCATACTCTAAACGCACATTATTTTTTCATAGCAATTAACCTTTGAAGAAAGAGAAAATCACATTAGTGAGAAAGTACTTCACAACCAGTAAAGTAAAAGGCTTTTTTCTGCTTATTACCTGAAAAACTGAATCAGAGTGCTACCAAAATTTGGATCAAGGTGCTCCCCAGGACATGTTAAAAGTACTTCTTTCAGCGCCTACATGTCACAACATCCAACTTAAGTCATTATGAAGTGCATTTTCATCTATGTGGATAAATATGCCAATCTAAGCATACAGTCATGAATGGATAACAGGCACACAGTAATAGCAAGTTGGTTACACCATGGGTAGATGTACAAATATACCTCTTTGGCATCATGGCCTTCAGCTCAAACCTTGCACAAAGCTTGGCAAATTCTCTTCTCTGCATCCCCAACCACTCCTTTTTTTTTAAAAAAAAATGCGCACAAGGGCACAAAGAGGCAGAGAATGATAAGGAACCATGTTAGACTATAGATCAATGAATAACCATAGTAACACATTTAATGTGATGGTCATATTAAAACAAAAGCTTTCCACCTAGGAATAATCTCCAGACGTGGATCTTTTAACTTAATATGGATATGTAATATATGCAATTGATAGTTTTGTTCAAGCAAGATAGACAGCCTTCACCAACAAAAAGTGTGCTTATTGGTCACTTCAGATTCTGAAGTTCAGAACATTGTCTTTCAAGCAAATCATTCAACAGTTACTCGAAAATTTTGAATATGATTCTCCAGGAGGCATGCCAAATACCAAGTGATGTCATAACAGCAATAACATCAACCCAATATACAACAACAACAAACACACACACACACACATAGTTTGATGATACTATCATGTTGCTACAACAGCCAACTTTACACAACAAGTATGTAAACTGAACGGGATGTAGAGCATCTCAAACTAGGAAATATATGGAATGGCATCAAAGCTTTTACCTAACATAGGAGTTTTAAAGTACAGATGATTAATCTGAAAAGGAAGAAATAAAACTTTACCAGCTTTAGACAATGCAAGAAATGCTTATTGCAAGAAATGCTTGTAACTGGTGGTGCTCAACAAATGGAATATACTGCACAAGAAGAGTCATTGCGATAGTCCTCAAAGGCAAAGACATCTCAGAAGAAGCCATAACTGTTAGCTGATCTCAAGTACTCGAAACCAGGCTTGAAATTACAGTGTCGGAGACAGATAAAACCTTGTTATGTGTAGCTAACTAGTCAAAAGACAATGCCGTGAATATTATGTCCCTGTCATTCACATCTAATCCCATGAGTTGAGATAAATAACAAAGAGCTATCAAACGTTGTTCAGGCTCAGGATGACTCAACATTTCAGACAGCAGATTAATCAAAGAAGTCCCACATTCATTCACGAGGACACCTTTTGCAAATAAATTACACAGCCATCTGTTGGTTTGTAGGCGCCATGAAATCCTTGGTGCGAAGTTCATTAAATGTTTAATAGAAGAGCAAACTAAAACAATAACATTATCTAGGACACCCAGTGCTGGTACTCTAAGTAGACAATCAATGAGAGTAGATGCAACTTCCCAGAAACATTTTTCAAGGATAGAATCAGCATTTTTTGCAAGCGATTCTAAGCTTAGGTTCCAAGAAATCAATGATTGATTTTCAGATGTGAGGACAGCAGAACTCCCGTTGTCAGAAGCTGCCATGCTAGGAAGATTATGAACAGCAGCAGACAGGTATCTTGAGTACGTGAGACATTGTGCTGAGGAAACAGCCAGCTTTCTTGAGAGTTGATGATGGAGTTTCCAACAGCGCTCAATCGACGCGTTGAGTTTCAGAATGAGACTTTCTAGTTGTGTTGTCTCCTCTGGCATGAGAACTTCACACTGTAGACTCAATAGACTTAGTAGATTTACAAGTATCACTCTTATCTGTTACCACTGTAGAATTGCAGTAACAAATTGTCTGGGAACCATGACCTTCACACCTCCATTTTCGCCATGCGCTTCAACTTTTTTCATCACTTGTGTAAATAGTTCATCGAAGCACATTCTGAGATGCAGAGAATATACAATGATTGGCTTTAGTAGAGCCAATACTGAGTGCAAGAACGACACATCAGTGTAAGGTCTTCTGCATATAGATTCAAGCAATTGCAGTACTCTAGGGACCTCAGGAACAATTGCCTCCATATGTTCAGTTACAATAGCTTCATGTACAAATAGAATGACAGCCCTTGCATTTTTTGCATAACAGCCTTTAGAAAGAATGACAGCCAGCACAATATCTCAGGAATCGCAGTTGAAGCAATAGAATTCAACTGCGATGCCACGGCTCTCAAAACAGTCTCGCCAAATGATCGAATTTTTTTATGCATGTCAGGAAAGAAGAAACTCACATCAGGATATAAAACGGAAAATACCAAGTCTCTACCACATTCTTGAGGATCCTTGGGTTCCTTTGCCTGCATGACTTCAGATTGCTTAGACTTCAACAAATGCTTATTAATACTATCACCGACCATGGCAAGGTCATCAGCATATATGGACAGTAGATACGTGAGTTGAGACAGATCTGTAGCAAGGATCAGACACTCCTCAAGGTACAAGTTAGCATTGCGTGACACTGCCATCCAACCTAGATAACGAACCAATGGAAATGGAGAAGAAGAGAATGCTTCTATTTTCTGTAACCAGGCCAATGGGGGAACCAAATTTCCATATTGAAGGCCATGAAACTTTTTCTACTGTTCAGTATTCTGCCTCCACCACTTGAGGCAATGATTAGGCTTTGAAGAAGCTCCCATCGCCTTTGCACCCTGTATAAAGTATCAGAAATCAATAGTAAGCTACCTTCCTTGTGCTGTTTAAACATTGATGTCAAACACTTGTTAAGGTCTTCAACACAACCTAAAAGGATGTCAATCACAGATTCTGGGGCACATGACAGCTTAGTGGCCTAGTGCAACAAGAAAAACAAGTGCCTGAATAAATGTTTCATGCATGGAACGCTGCTCCTTCTGTAGTTGCTTGATAAGAAAGTCGCACAATAAATCTTGATTTCTTCGAACCAAGGTAATTGTATCTGCTGATTCTTCATTATCATCAGAGCGGTTAAATTGTTCACCTCCACAAATCTGATCAAGGGGTTGTTCCTCATCTGACACCTTGCTGTGATAGGCTCTTTCCATTTGAGCAGCCTGAATCAATATCTGAACAAACACATTGTCTCTCCTCCTTTCAAGCAGAGCTACTGTCTCCAAATTGCAGCTATTTTTGCAAAAAAAACTTTCTTCAGTTCCACAATTTCAAGCCTTTTTGGAACATTACACTCATGAAGCTTCAACTGGTTATAGATTTTAGAAGCTTCAGCAGAAGAAAACATTAAAAAAGGATTTATATAGCGCTCTGCAGACAGAAGCAAAGCATCTATGGCAGCATTATGAGCCTCAAGGTTAATATGATTCTGCAAGTGCATATCGAAAGCCATACGCCAAAACTCGGAAGCTCGTAGTTTTAGTCCTCATAGCTCAATAGTTGGGTATAATCCACTTGCAAGTTATAGAATTATAAATTCTTTGGCAGATATTCAGCACTCAAGTTTTCATTCAGTATCGACTTAGCGCTGGAATCAGAACAATTTGGGCCAGCGGTGATTGGATATTTTTCCAGTGATAGGGTTTTCAAAGAATGGGGCGCAAAAAGGAGATTAGCATCTTCATTAAGATCCCTCTTTACAACCACATCTGTAATATCACCGCTATTAACTTGGCCACTGGATTTTACAGTACTTTCTCCCAGAGCAAGAGTAGGCAATGAATTAACTGATGTTACTTCTTGGACATTGGTCACAGGACATGTGCAAAAATCAATCCCAGCAGGCAATCGCATGTGAGGGTCCAAAACTGAGAGAATGACACTGGACAGGAGGAGGATGAACACTTGGCATCAATACGACAGGTCCCGGAAAAAAAATTATATATGAAGATTCTCCCGTAGCTTCATTAGTTTATCGGTCTTCCAGTTAAAAACTAAGACAGGTGACAATGCACATTCTAAGGTCAGAGCACACTATAAATTCAGCAGCATGATAACTGTATCGGGGTGAAATGCTGTAGATTTGGAAGTGGCTATATGAAAAGGTGATGAAGTGCGTGATCTTCGAGGCCGCAATTGGAGAAAATAATTCAGAAGCAGCATAACGAGCAGGAAATGGGAATACTAACAAATGCAAGAAATTTTATCTGGAGAAGAAATCTTTTATATTATTCGTCCATTGTCTATTTAAGGGTGCACTAGAAAAGAAAAAAAAGCCATTCAAATCTAAGCAATGACATATTAACATAATGAAATCTCTTCCGAAGGTGATGCATCTTTCTATAGAGAGTTGTTACACATATTTGTTGTCAAATAGTCGACAACATCAACACAGTATATGTAGACATCCATTCCCCAAACAAATTGAGAGTAAGTTTCCAAAAGACTCATTTCCATACGTAAAAGATTTAGAAACATAACAATCCAACATCGATCTATACTGGCCAAAACTGAGTTAACTGGTTACGTGAATCATTAAGGCAAAAACAAAACGTCAATAAAATGTGGAAAAATGAAGACTAGTTTATTTCCCAACAAAGATTTCATAGTAAAAGGGAATAGACAATAAATGAAAAGTGCAGCAGCAGAGATCAAAGTACCTCAAAATTAGGAGACACTGTATATGATGGAGATGGCTGACTTTTACGGGAGACTTCCGAGTCAAAGTTTCCAGTTGAACTCTCAACCTCCCTGAAATATAAATATACATCATGGTTGGAATGTATTAGCAATCAGATGAAATAAGAAAATGACTACCATGAAATGCGGAAGCTGCCATGATAGTGAAGCATCTATATGAGGACAACTAGACATGTGTAATACTACTCACACCCTCAACAATCACATTTTCAAGAATGATAGCAGTATTGACAAGTTGAATGCGGTAGGGTTTAGGATTGATGAACCAACTTCCAAACAATTGATTAGCAATATTTGCAGTTTTTGGATTCCACATGGAGATGGGATCAAACAAGATGGAATAGATGGAAAAAATTTAAAAAAATCTCAATGATCTAGAAAAAATTTGGGAGGAGGGTGTGTTTGGTAAACATCCTTAGAATATGAACTTACAATGAGGATATTGCTAAGGCCTTGTAAGTAAACTGAAAAGGTGAAATGGTACGAATACAGAAACCTTCACAGATAGCATGCCAAACACATCCTAAAAGCAGAATAGTAGGGAAGTAAACATGACATTAATCATTTCAAAGATTCGTAATTAAGGCATGCACCATAGTGGAGAGAGTTTACAAGCATACAAGAAGAAATAACATGACGTCAAAATTCCTTTATCTTTTCATGAAACCTCTCTTGTCCCCCTCTCGAACTCTTAATATTTGAAAAACACCTACTACAATGTACTAGCAGCTCTACCACAACATTGATGAGGAATAACAACCAAACCAAAATTATAAAGCAGAAAAAAAGATGAAACCTTTGAGAGACAACTTGAAGGATGGAATTAAATGGAACAGCAACCATAGCCAGAAAGTGGAGTCCAAGTTCAGGAGCTTCTGCAAAGTTGGTCAAATCAGACTGCAGAACAGAAAGAAAATGTCAGCATATCAAAATCGAAAATGGTAAAGAACTTGATTATGGAAATACAGAAAAGAATTTACCTCAAGTTGGAGAAGGAACACATGCAGGCTGTTTATGATGTCTTGAAGCAACTATAAGCTACTAGATCATTAGAGATCCAAAAAATATTAAAGACCAAGGATGTGGAAAATTAACAGAATCCCACCTGAAGATGTAGATCACAGGAATCTTGCTCACGTGATATAATCTGTGGGAACAAGTAATCAATAACTGGTTGAAACTCTGGCTCTAGGCGAGGTATCGAGATTCCTATCAACTGTATATTCATGGAGTGAAAACAGTCATGATTAATGAAATATCTTTTTCATAAAACATGGAAGAAGTCACAAAATAAATTTTCAATTGAAAATATTAGGGATTAATTGTTTAGTACCATGATTACTATATTACAAAAATCAGCTGCTTTAGGCAAGTATTTGGCTGTTTTTTGGACGAATAAGCTGCTCTCAGCAGGTACTTCACCAGTTTCAGACACGAGATCAACTTATCTACGGAAGAGCATCCAATCAAGAAGAAACCAAAATTGACTAAAGAAGTGCAAAAGGATGGGTAAGCACAAGCAGAAATTCTGAAACACAGCCAGACATCGCGGGTAGATGCAAAACTAGCAACCCACATTAAATGACTATATGCATATGAGACTACGAGAGGGCTTGCCATATCATGTCTAAGATAACATCACAAAATGAGATGATGCAAATAATGAATGACATATTCAATGCCTCAACTTCTTCAAATATTGAGGGTGACAAATACAGAGTAACAAGTAATAAATCTTTAGATAAAAGTAGTTTTCTTTTATTAGTAATCATATTTTTATTTTATTGATCGTCAACGTGCCTTAATTCTGATTTTTTTTACACCGTTAGTCATTGAATCACTTTTCTTCTTTTTCAAAGAGAAAAAATTGGGGATGTCTCTCTGCCCAACATCAAGAATGACCACTGAGAAGAGAGTGCAATCTCCAACAAAAATAACTAGTAAAGGGAAATGGAGAGGGAGTGGATAAGAGACAAGGGAGATGGAATGAATAAGAGACGAGAAGAGAAGAAGGGTGGGAGCTTATAATAATGGAGCAGCAAAAATGAAGATTTGGGAGCTCAACGGGCAAGGAGGAAGATATTATCTATATCTTGTATGCTTTTTGGCAAAAGTTCTTAGATCGACTTTTCAAGTGGAAGGTCCGAAAGGATATAACTTTTTTTTATGAATGGGAGAAAAGTAGCCATTTGAGGTGAATCTCTCCAATGGCCTTGGGTTGAGGAAGCACTAGGCAAAATTATCAACAACTCTCTAGAGAATAACTTAGCCTCAGTCATCTTTACATCATTTCTTATAAATTTAATTTCTATTAACTGTAAGGCTATTTATTTAAGCAGTGTACCCAACATTTCTTATAATACATTGAGAATGATGCAAAGAAACCAGGGTCATAGAATATCCCTTTTGTCAAAGTGGTCCATCAGAAGAACCATATAGGTACGGAAACAAAAATACCGCATAAAATTTCAATACATTTAAAGGCAGATTTCATATTGTTTCCCTTCTAAACATGGTCATTGGTGTTTTAAAAGTTTTAAGTGATGAGCGGCTTCACCCCGCACTGAACTAGGTGGCCTAGGCGGCGCCTATATGCTAGATGGTCCCCCACCACCTAGCATTTTTCAAAACACTGGCAGTCATCCATAATCTCATTCGATTGGTCACTAGTTCACAGCTTCTCTAACTCTGACAGGACCACAAACAAGTCCATCACGCACAAGTCTGAAGTTTTTAGGGGACATGCAACTTCAGGAACTATATCTATTGCGCTAATTTTCTTCAAGGTTTTATCAACTTATATCTACTGTTCTGGAGGTGCACCTTTGAATTTACTGTGCAAAAAATGAAATAATGCCCACAATTCACCTGAACAAAGAAGATAGCTGTTGGACTTCCCGTAGACAGGATATTCTAACATAACGGGCTGGAGTATAGTTCGTAGAATAAGTCATATCTCGTCGAGGTGCTTCACATCTTGGTCAGACCTTTGCAAATTTCTCGGGCTGCAAAAGTTAAAAAATGCATCAACACCAAGTTGTGACAAAAAGAATATAATTCAGGAACATAACTCGTTTTACGAAGCTCAAAAGAAAAGGAGTACAGAAAGAAACATTCAAATAGTTGTAAACACAGAAACAGTGCTGGGAATAACTGGTTCTGTAACAGTGCTGGGAATAACTGGTTCTGTATATTTGTAAGAGAACAAAAAATCCTTGAGGAAAGAAAGGGGTTGCTACTAGCAACAGAAGGAACTGTGGAACAAAAACATGATAATAAATTACTGAACTACAAATGCTGAGGCTAAAATCAGTTTTATGTTTTTTTTTTTACTATGCACATGCATTCTAATGAATCTGATATAAAAAATTATTAACTTGATCAACCTGCAATGAGAAAGGTACAAATTTCCTGAAACGCTACTAATGGGGGGAAAAAAGAACTGATTTCATTCTCTGAATTAACGCTGGTCAGTTCATAGTACACATTCGAGCATGGAACAAGCAGGTATAAGAGAAATTTTTAAATTAAGGATAAGCATGAATAACTCATACTATAGAGAATCACAATGATGCAATTATCAAAGTAGCAAACTAACCTTGTGTCACAAACCAGCTGCAACCTCCCACTCTAGGACAGATTTATTGTGTATCCGTACATGAGATAACAAGCAAGGCTCCTACAAACAACAAAAAAAGAGGAAATGGGAAAGGTACTTATATAATAACATATTTATACAATCTCCTGGGGATCATCAATTACAGTAATAAAAGCTCCACAACTGTAAACATATTGTTCATAATCTTACACCAGGAAACAAATAAGGGTGACAGGTGGAAAGTACTGAGCAAAATTTAAAAAGTTTTAAATTTTACAGAATTCAAACAACAAAAGATGGCATACAAGCACAAACACCAAAACTAAGGGCATTTTCCAATTATACCTTTAGTACTCACTACTCAATATCAAAACAAGGACACATGTGACCCCAAAATGAACACCAATATTGACACCATCAAACCATACCCACAAGATTTGCTCTATGGGAAAAGGCAAAAGTTCCTGGGCAGACTTCATTAATTCCCTCATCACCTCTAAGCAACATATCACTGACATTCATTGTTGCAGCATACCAACTTGATAACCATGTGAGTTGTGACAATTGTTGACTAGATCACACAATGTCTAGTACTCTTCCATCGGTCACACCTAAATTTCTTAGTAGTAAATAAACTAATTGATGTAATTAAAGCAACATAGTACAAAAAGGAATACACATTTACAATACCATGCATGTTAAAAAACCACAAAATTTCCCAGCTCACTCATAAATCATAATGCTGAGGCATAGTTCTCAAGGAGGACAGACCGACAAAATGAGCCCATCATGGAATCACAGAAACAACCCAGGCCCAAGAAACCACAGATTACCCCAGCTCACTCTTAAAGTTGGGACCTATGTTCGCTTTGGCTAAGGTGTGAGGTTAGCTAGGGTAACAGAATGAAACAACCCAATAGAAGCTTTGGTGTCGGTTTGAAACCCATATACCCACCTACCCAACATTGGAGGTGGGTTTAAGTCATTCTCCATAACTCTCCTCCCCATCTCAGTCCTGATATGGGAATAACATACCAAAACCTAATATGGGAATTCCGTATTCATACCACCATACACATACTCATTGCTCATTTAGATTCTAACCAAATGCCATATATTACAGTCAACCCAATCACTTTTTAAAAATAATCAAACTACAAAGAGCGCCTAAAAGGAAAATACTTCAACCAACGCAAAAGAGGCATCTAAATGATCTTTAGTATCACCAGCATAAACCCATTCCTTCTAATACACCTTCAAAACAAATCATCCTTATAAATGAAAATTGCAACACACCAAAGCATCTCCAGCTCTACGATTAGACTAATGCCCTAGCTCAAGTGAGGATGCTAAAATCTTCCACTAATTTGGCTCCATTCGAATAACAAAATAATCACAAAAATATATCATAAACTAAAAATAAGTGGGATTCAATCGGTTGTCACCAACCCTAAAATTGAATAACAAATCCAATAATACAAGTTAATGATGCATCTGAGATCAAATGTCATTCTTACAAACACATGATCGTATCAACAATGAATGAATTCAGAATCAAATATGAGGAAAAACACAGAACATTCCTTTTGAAGATATAATCTCATCACGAATCAATCTCAAACGATCAAAATAAAAGAATCACAAGATAATCCACAAGCTTTTCTGCACCAGCAATTGGAATTAGAAAGGATTGAAGCAATCCGTAGAGGAGAGAAAAACCTAAAACAGTGAGCCAAACAATGGCTTCATCTTCTTCGTGTTCAACTGCCCGGTATGGAAGCTGGCGCTTCTGAAACCTCGGATTGGTTGAGATCAGATTCGAGCAAAAACCTCAATCTTGGATCCTCGTGCTTGAAATCCCCCAATTTCTTCCCATTCTGCAGGAATCCATCAACCATGTGTCCGAATTCATCAATCCTCCGATCTGTCGAAACCCTAGGTTCTAATTTCCGCCTCTAGGAGACCTCATGGCCGTAATCCTCGTCATCATCGTCGTCGTCGTTGAAATCGTGCTGGCGTTTGAGAGTGGTGACAGGGAGAGCGACGGAGATCGAAAGGGGGGCCTGAGGTTGGAGATGGCAAGATACGGTAAACAACGAGGCAAATATGAAAATTGAAAGGAGTTTATATGTTTTTTATGTCTCTCTGACATAAATGAATAATATAAACTTTTTTATCACTGTAATTTTTTTAAATAATACGGAGTACTCCGTAATAATATTATACGGATTACTTATTAAATACGGTTTTAGTTTTCATTTGTTTTCTTCAATTCATTCATATGTATACCTCTGTTTATCTTGAAATTGCTGTAATGCAAGCTAGTCAATGTAATGTAATTTTAGTGTAAGTTCTTCATTCAAAACAGATTGAATTGAAATAATGAGAATTTAGTGCAAGTTCTTGAAATAATGAACAGTAAGATTATTATTTGGCTGTCATGGGATTGCTAACTTATCAATGCATCAGATAATGTGAAGAAGATATAAATGTATATAGATAGCTTTATTGGCTGCATCACCGCGACATTTACACATCTAAACTAGAGAAATGCCCTCAACAACAATGCATCAGATACTATGAAGAAAAAGATCTTAGTTCCAGCAGTACAAAACATGTAATTACAAGGGATGATGAACTGATTGCGATTCTTATCCTTGCGTGGCCCCTTGGATCGCGAATTGCAGGTGCCATGAACTGCGAGGTATAAAGCTTTGTCAACCCTTCAATTCCAACAGCAAAATGACTAATGAGTCACAATATATGACAGTGTTTACCATCAATCTGAGAGACAATTCTTATGAGCATTCTCCCTGTGTTCAGACTCTTAGAAGAGCGGTCTTAGTGTTTCTAGATGACACGGCATACATAAGGATTCCCAAACCTCAAGAAAATACACATTACCATATCATCGCCTATTTACAACCATTTGCAGTGACACAGTTCTTCTCGTGTTAGACAATCCATCCATTAGTCTATTGTAAGTCAAAATATCAGGTATAAATCCTGCTTCCAGCATCTCATCAACCAAGTGCTCGCCATCCCTCCTCCTACCTTCTCTTCTGTAGCCAGCAACCAGGTTGTCATACGTCATCTCATCAAGATCCAAGCCTTTGCTTGAAGCCAACAATCTTAGTCTATCAGCTTCAACCGTCTTTCCCACGCTGCAAGCATCTTGAAGAAGACAGTTAAAAGTCACAATATCAAGCACAATTTCATCCTGTAACATCTTGTTGACAAAGGCAAGTGCTTCATCAGTATAACTTATTTTGATTAACCCATCAATCAAAGTGATACAAGTGATCAGGCTTGGAGCATTTCCCTTTTGCCACATCTCCTTGACAACTTCTAATGCTCTAATCACATTACCCCCACCACAAAGACTCTCAACGAGGCGAAAACAGTCAAAGCTACAACGCAAAGCCCCTTTCCTCACAAAATCAACCAACAAATCACATGCCACCAAAAGTTTGCCTTCTTCTCTACAAAGCCCATCAATAAGAATCTCACATGTCACATTTGTAAGCTCATGACCCATCTCAACCATGTCATATGCCATCCTTACACCTTCATCAAACCGTCTTTCCCTGAAAAACCCTTTGATCAAAGTATTAAAAGTGACCTCAGTTGGTTCACAACCCATTGCCCTCATCTCTCCAAACAAACCCAAAGCATACTTCAAATCTGAATTCCTACAATAACCATTAATCAATATATTGTAAGTAAACACATCTGGCTTCACTCGATCTCTCTTCATCTTATTAAATACCTCCAATGCTTTACCGATTCCCCCACTCTTCAAAAACCAATGAATTAGAATATTATACAAAGCAACATCAGGTTTGCCATCAATCAGTTTCTTCATGGTCTCAAAAGCTAGTAAAGCGTCATTCAGCCTCCCTACCCTACAATACGAATTGATGGCAAATCTAAAAATGGACTCAGTTTTAGGGCACCCAAATATGCCATCGGAACAAGGGCAGGGATTAGAGGGCAGAGATTGGAGAAGAACAGAAAGGGCATCAAAGCGATCAGAGACAGCAAGAGTTCGAGCCATCCACTCATATGTTCCATGGTTATGGCGGAAACCGTCAACCGTGGAGGCCCACTGGAAAATATAGAAATCATAGTGGGTGAATTTGGGGTGGTAGTGGAGCTTACTCTTGAGAAAGTGTGCGAGAGTTTCTGGGGTGATTGGGGGAGAGAGGTGCGCTGTGAGGAAGGAAAGAAGTTGGGATTCAGTGGCAGGGGAGGAAAGAGAGATGGTGGGAAGGGTTTGGGTATGAGCTGGTATGGTGGTGCCAGTAGGCGCTGGCTGTAAGGGGGCCGCAACGGGGAGTGACGGTCTCGGTAGTTGGAGGGGCCTGAGGTGGCCCATCCTCCTTGTAGAACCTAATGCACTCCCCTGCTGATTTACAAGATTTGAAATTCGAAGCAAGCCCTCAACCATCATCCTCAAAACAAAATGTCATCCACCTATCCCTAAAATCAAAATCGGACATTATTATCAAACTCTGGAAATTTTAAGGAACAAGAAGCAATTTCTTATATCATCTGAATGTGTGGGGGGTGTCATTGCCAGTTTGCCACCCTTAACAATGCCTACGGTTGCTATACCATTTTTGTGACTGATGCTATATACTCGTGGCGCAACAAAATTAAAAACATATTCACAAAGATTTTAGCATTAAAAGCAAAGCTTGACTCATTCCAAGTTCTCTGAGCTTGTCAAAGAAAACCAAGTGCTTGTTTGAAAAAGTGTTACCAAATAACTTAATCTCATGAATGACAACATTTTAACTACTCATCAAGGAATTCAAAACAGACATTCAATCATTCACAAATCACAAAAATTAACAAAACAGATTGACAAATCAGATATAATATCACACCTGTAATTTAAACCTAATCAGCTATTCAAGCCCTAAATGAATACCTAATAGAATCTCCTATTAGCAACCAAAATTTTCCAACAAAACTAATCAAAACAAGAGTAGCAGATTCAAACTCCTACTACCAAGAGATGTTTGGCTACATGATTAGGAATAAAGTCATAAACAGTGGACAGAATCACAATAACAAGCATACCATACCTGAAACTGACTGAAGCAATTCAACCAAAAGAAACCACTGTAGAGATCTTCGGTTATACAAAGCTAGAAAGCCAAAGATTGATCCAATTCCTGACAGATTCATGTCAAAAGTATTAAGGTCAAAGGATAGTTGATGAAGCTATTTAGAACAACCGAAGCAGATGGTAATCCAATTGCAAAGACACAGTTACTAATTCAAATTACAGAAGGAAGCAAATTAGAGGAATCGAGAAGACGGAAGCACAGAAACCGAGGGAGAGGGAGAGGGAGAGACATGAAATGAAGCAATGATGTACAAAGCTGCAGCCTGCAGGAGGGGTGGTATTCGAGCCGAACGAGCCGAGCTTGCCATGTTCAAGCTTGGCTCGAACGGAAGACGAGCCGAGCCGAGCTCGAGCCCAAAAATTATTCGAGCTTATTTTGGTGCTCAAGCTCGGCTCGCGAGCCCAACCTTAGACTCGAGCTCGGCTTGGTAGGCTCGGTCAAGCCGAACGAACGAGCTTAGGCTCGTTCGAGCTCGGCAATTGGGCTCGTTCAAGCTCGTTCGAGCTCGACTGATACCTAAAAGCAATTACAGATTTACATAAACTAAATGGCCAAAGAGCTGAATCTAATGTACGCAGGAGGTGCACAACCACCAGAAATTGAATTGTAGATCTAAATTGAATTTTCACAAATTGAACAAACAATTGAATTTACACATCCCTACTTACAAACAAGCTGAATGTTATGTATGTAATTACAGTAGATGCTCAACCACAACAACAAAAAATTGAATGGTGTAGATCTAAATTTAATTTTCACAGGTTGAACAAACAATTCAATTTACCCATCCCCTGATTTCAAACAATTGAACAAAGGGGTGCTGCTGCAAATCGACACATCCCCTAATTCACATCCAGGAAGGAGGGACCAAGGGGTGCTGCTGCAGTGAGAACATACCTGGTTGGGGACTCGAGGATGTACAAGACTACAAGCCACAAACAGGCCGCCCGAGGACGTACAAGACTACAAGCCAAGAGGCCGTCGAGGAGGGAGTAAGGGGTACGACTACAAGCCACAAACAGGCCGGAAGGAGGGAAGTTCGCCGCCGGAATCCATGGTTTGCTGCCGGAAGGAGGGAGAAAGGGGAAGAGGAGAGTTCGCCGCCCGAACGAAGCAAGGAGGTGAGGAGAGAGACTGAAGGAGGTTCAAGGAGGGAGGAAAGAGCGGCGTCTTCCTCATATCACACGCGGTCATGCCTCACATTACCCTAGGGGTAATTTCGGAAATTAACACAAACGAGCTTACGAGTTCGGCTCGGGCTCGGCTCGAGCTCGATTCGAGCTTAAAAAAGTGTTCAGGCTCGGCTTGTTTTGTGTATCCGAACGAGCTCGAATCGAGCTTTTTCGAGCTGTTCGGCTCATGTAACAACCTTATGCAGCTCTCATTCAACGACAAGGAAAAAAAATCGAATACCTAACTGACTAACTCATCCTAAGGTTTCAATTCCGAAGAGACAGTGCGAGGTCGAGATAGAGACTAAGGGTGGTTCGAGAAAGACCCAAAGTCCAAATATACAGGCTTACCAGAGGAAGAGGCTTCAGATCGGCGACGGCTGACGGAGGAGCGTTGGACGGCGACTCGACAAGGGCTTCAAATCGACGACACTGATATAGAGACAGACTGCTGTGAGTGAGAGAGAAAGAGAGCGCTACAGATCGGAATTCCGATTCGATTTCGCTATATGCACCCCAAATTCTGCACGTCAACCGGGGTTAATTAATATTTTTTATTTTTTTTTGATCCAAAAGTGGCTACTGCCCTTAATTTATTATTGAATGGGTAGAAGAGTCAAAATAAATACATAAGCTAATGGGGATAGAAGTAAATTCAACAAAGTCTGTAGAAATTGAGAAAGAAGACTTGGCTATGGCATCAGCCATGTAATTCAACCGGCGATTTATGTGGAGGATAGACACCTCCCAATCCTCCTCTTCCAGCCATCTCCTGCACTGTGTGATTAAATGGTAGTCCCCTGTAGCCTCAATCCTCTTTCGTGTGAGCAGCTCGCACACAGTGGTTGAGTCCGTTTCGATGATTAGTTTTGGGAAGCCATATCTTCTAGCCATTCTCAGACCATGGTATGTTGCCCAAAGTTCAGCCGTGAGGGGTTTGCAGGTGCCACAGACAAAGCTGTAGGCGGATAGGAAAAGGCCGGATTCCCCCGTGAAAACTCCGCCTCCCCCAGCCATACCTGGGCTCCCCTTAGCCGCACCGTCGACATTGAGTTTTACCCACCCCGACGGTGGCGGGCACCAGCTAGTTCGACTGTTAGATCCTCTTGGAGTGGTATTCAAGTTCAGCTGCGGAGATGTGGCTCTTTCAATGTAGTCCCGAGCGTCCTGGGTTGCCCTCACAATCAACCTCTCCACCTCGTCGATGCCTTCGAAAATCAGCTTGTTTCTGCATTTCCATGTCATCCAGAGCATAGATGCGAAGAACGTCGCCTGCCTATTCTCCTTCCTCGTGCAATCGAATATCCACTCCCTAATATTCGTTGCAGAGAAGAAAGAAGATAGGTGAACTTGTTCTCGCATTTTCATCCATTGCTCCTTAACCTTAGCGCAGTCCCTTAACAGGTGAAGACTCGTCTCTGTTTCCGAGCATCTGGGGCATGCTCCTGAGTTTGATAGATGGCGACGAACCCGGTTAGCATTAGAAAGTATGCAGTCATGTGCCGCCAGGTAAAGGAATGCACGGGCCCGTTGTTGCACCGGAGTCCGCCAAATGTGACGCCAACCTGCTGGTGTCCGAGGCTCACTCAGGCTGAGTCGAATGGCTCTTGCTGCCGAGCTTGTCGAGAAATCCCCTGAGGTCGTCAGTCCCCACACTGGCCTGTCCTTATCCTCCTCCCCGTTACATAAGTAAACTGATTGAAGCTGAAGGAGGACATCCGGCCCTAGGTACTGCGATAAGCTCTCCCAATTCCAGGACCCTGACTCTTTTAATTCAGCAACAGTTGCTCCGAGTATGGCCTCCGGCACTGGCTGTACAGCAATGTCCATCAAAGGAGTGTTAGTCAGCCACGGGTGGATCCAGAACAACGTTGAGGTCCCATTTCCCACAGCCACCCTCACATTCGGGGTCAGAACTTCCGCCCCATGTACAATACCTTTCCATGTGGATGACGATCCCGTCCTTCTCTCGAACATGTCCACGTCCGCCCTTCCATGACAGTATTTTCCACGGACAACTCTACTCCATAGTGACTCCGGCCTTTTCAGCAATCGCCAGCTCAACTTAGCAAGGATCGCCTGGTTAGAAATGCGCATCGATCTCACACCAAGCCCTCCCTCGTGCTTGGGGGCTGTAACCACATTCCAATTGAGCAGATGTGGCTTTCTTGATTCACTAGAAGAACCCCATATGAAGCCTCTGACCTCCTTGTCGATGGCGTCACAAATACTCCTAGGAACGATTGCCGATTGCATTGAATAGATGGGGAGGCTTGTAAGGACTGAATTGGCGAGAGTCACCCGTCCCGCAAAGGAGAGCGTTCTCGCCTTCCACCCTTGGAGCCTACCCTTTACTTTATCTAGCAAGAAGTTATATCGTTCTCTCGTCATTCGACCTGTTGCTGTTGGAACCCCAAGATAGGTTCCAAACTCCCTAGAGATTGGAACTCCCAGTGCCCCACTGATATTGTTCTTAACCGTAGCCGGGACGTTCCTTGAGAAGAGCACCGAGCTTTTTGCATAGTTGACCTTTTCGCCTGATTTTACGCAGAACAGTTCAAGGCAAGTCCTAATCACCTCCCCCTGCTCCTCAGAGGCCTCCGCCATTAGCACAAGGTCATCGGCAAAGAAGAGGTGTGAAAGCACCACTCCACCCGTGTTGACCGGCTTCCATCTCCCTTCCTGGACAGCCGCTGTAATCTGCTGTGACAACCTCTCCATACACAGAACAAAAAGGTACGGCGATAAGGGATCTCCCTAGCGGATCCCCCTCGATGGTATGATCTCTCCGGCCGCCTCCCCATTCCATAAGAGTTCCATTCGTCCCAGCGTTTGGCACTTCATAATCACATTGATGAGATGTTGGGGAAATCGAGCAAGCTCTAGTGTCTCCCGCAGGTATTCCCAACTTATTCGATCATACGCCTTTTCTAGATCGACTTTGACCATCATCCACCTTCGTCTTCGCCGTGCAAGAAGGGTGCACCCATTTTTTTTTTTGGGAAATTTCGCCAGGTACCCTCGAGGTATAGCGTTTTTCGCGAGGTGTACAAAAGTTTTACCATTTTCGTGTGGTACCCCTGAGTTTCATACTAATTTCGCCTAGTGCCCATTCTTAGTTAACTTTAACAGCAACTCTAAATCCCCGTTAGTTTTTTTGTAAAATCAGAATGACAAGGAGAAATAGAACCCGATTCTCTCAGGCGACACAGAGGTGGAGGAGGCGACATCGGAGGGAGTAGGAGGCCGCACCAGAGGCGTCGGAATCCGCCGAAAGGGGGTGGTGTCAGGTATGTCGCGATCATGTCGTGATATATTGAACCCTTTTCAAAATTAGGGTTTCTCTGTGTGAAGTTCGATTTGCGATTTCTAAGTTGAGTTCTAATGCTTAATTTGTAAATATGTGATGTGAAATACTTAGATTGCGATTGGAGATTTTGGGTTTGTGATTAGTGTTTGGGTTAGATTGGTTTCGAAAACGACGGTTAGGTTGGCTATATGGATATATTTACCCGAAATCACTACTTGCTGAATGATATATATACTCCAGATAGCTCCAGCCCTTTCCTACTTTGAATTATAATAAAATTCTTCCTAAAGATTCAACTTTTAGAGGTAAACAAACAATCCTTATTGTGGAAATTAAGCAGATATTTCCTTGCAAATTGCTAAGTACCTTGGGGTCGAGGACTGCAATGAGCTCTACTCTTAGCTATAAGGATGGGAACTCATCTGGGGTTAGTGGGCATGAAAACAAGGTTGAATCAACTTATTTGTACATCCAGATGGAATATTGCCCAAGGTTGGATTCTTATTTTGCCATTGATTACATCAGTTCATTATCTGTTTTGAAAACTTTTCCATCCATCTTTTCCTTTCGATACCCGATTGATCTATTATTATGGGAGTGACACTCTTTTCGTTTGCTTTATGGCCAAGAAGCATATCAATGAGATGATGTTATAAGAGCTACTGGCTACAATCTCATGCTTATTTTGGAAGTGTTATATTAATGTTCATAAACACAATGGCTAATGGACCATTTTATTTTTTGCATTGATATCTCATTCTCCATAGTCTTTATTTCTAATTTTCTTTATATAGTTTGTATTGATTGATGCTATATACAAAGAAACAAATGGCTAATAGACCATGATTTTCTTCAGTCTTATTTGTAGCAAAGAAAGAAGTTTTCTAATCTAATTTATAGATAGGAGAAATCTTTATTCTTGAAACAGAAATCAGTCATATGAAACTATTTTTGTAAGTTGTAACTATTGGGGAACTGGGGTGCAATCTTTTGTCCGTCAAAAATGAGAATGATTATCTTCTAGTATCCTAACAAGGAGTTCCCTTCTTATGTCTCTTCCATACATATTATATGGACATAGATTTAGAGAAGTTTGACTGTCAGCCAAATCTACTTGGTTGATCAAGTAGACCTAATGGTTACTAATGTGGGTATCCTTTCTTTAAGACAACTAACATAATTTTTTTTGATGTTCTTAAGGACTCTTCGTCAGCTCCTTGGTATTTATAGTGTGTTCTTATGTTTGCATTTCGATTTTTAACCTATTAGCTCAACCGGTAGAGCAATGTGCTTTGGCACAATGATGTGGGTTCGAATCCCACATAAGTTCTAACAATTTTTTCCCCTGCATAAAAAAATTAAAACTCACATTTTTTAAATGAAAGAAGAAAGAGATATACACACCGGAATCATAGGAGGAGGGTTCTACATAAGTAATTTTATCACTAATGTATCCTTACAGGACAAGAACATCTGGCCAAGTCAGTGAATTATTATCAAATAGCAACACCACAGCGTACATGTGCAATTTAGTTTGCTCACTCATAGATATGTGCCAAAGGGAGATAGGATATGTAGCTGTCAACTACATAACATAATTCAGCTCACAACAAAAAAGATAAATGCAATGTAGTCTTGCACTCACAGGATGTGGTTATGTACTCAACCGCCCTTAAAACAAATAGACATCACTAAAAGAGCTATAGGTTGTGAAAATCAAGTTCTGTCAGTCCCCTCGTTTGTATTCATCATCAACACATTTCTTAAATTGCAAATAAATTGTCAATGCCATAAAATAACTGATAAAGCAATAAGTCACCTCATTTATTCCTCATCAACACATTTCTTAATAGGCTTACAATGTATACTTGGCTACTTGCACTATCACAAATGGGCATTTTCAAGTACACTTCATTATGCATCTAATCTAACTTTCTCAATCTTATCTTCATCAAAACTGATAAATCTAATGCAATCAGTCACCTCGTTTATGGCCTATGTAGGATTCGAACCCACATCTTGTGTCTAAACACAATGCTCTACGGATTGAGCTAATAGGTCAAATAGTTTTGTAACTAGGTCTACACACATCAAACAGATTTTCCAAGCTCAGTATTGCCTGATTTTCCAAGCTCAGGACTTGCCAAAGACTTCAAATATAGAAATTGATGATCGAAACCAGAAATTCATTCCAAGGCAAGCTGTCATGATTTTCCAAGCTCAAAAATAGAAATTTAAGAAAGCAGAAAATGCTCAACTAAGATGAAACCAAAAGAGATCAGGATCAAGCAATCCATTCTAGATTAGAATCCAAATGAGATGTGCTCCCATGGGTTAATAAAATATTATTGATGTGCTCTCATCTGTTAGAATTTTCAACTTGTCCAATGGTTTGTACAACACTACTATCATCTACCTACAAATATATTCAGATACAAACCTAAAAAAAAGATGTGCTCCAACGTGTTAACAAAATATTATAGATGGAATGAAATCCTATGTTTTCCAAAGCCAATACAGAAATGGGAAATGAAAATGATTCAACAAGGGAAGGGTTAGTTCCAATGAGTTCTACGACTAATAAACAGGTTACAATACAACACCTACAAATAGAATCCAAGAAAACCCCCAATTTCAAATTGACTTCACCAATTTCACATCACAAGAAAACCCCAATTTCAAATTGACTTCATCAATTTCACATCACAAGAAACTCCCCAACTTCAAACTGACTGCAACAATTTCAACCTAAACCCTAAATTTCAGTAAAGGGGAAAATGTCAAGCACTAACCTGATGTCACCTTCGCCTCCACCTCCGGTCGACAGCCTAGACACCGGGTAACCATTGCCTTCGCTCTCAGTCACGGGGTTCGGTGTATGGCTTCTCCTCCCTCTCCACAAGTCGCTCTGCCCGAACACGAGTGAGGACTCCTAGCAGCCTCTCCTCCGCGCTCAGGCACCGACGCTAAGTCACCGGCTGTCTCCCTATTGCCGGCCTTCTCCCTATCTTTTCTCAGTTCGCTTCCTTCTCCCTATCGCCTTCGCTTCTTCGTTCTTCCGTTCTCCCTTTCCTTAATTTCCTTTTCTTTCTTTTTTATTCAAAAGTAACGGAGAATGCAACTTCTGTTAAATTTAACCTTCTAAGGGCACGAGGTGAATTATCCTTAAAACTCAGGGGTACCACACGAAAATGGTAAAACTTTTGTACACCTCGCGAAAATTGGTAAACCTCGAGGGTACCCGGCGAAATTTCCCTTTCTTAATTTTTAAGAAATTCAATCCACATTTACTTATTACTAGTCTGTTGGCAACTTGGCATATTAGATAAAAAGGAGGATTTTAATTCTTTTGATCTGATTTGTAATTGGACTTTTAACTTTGGGCTGGGCCCAATCCACAGGTAGTAACTACAAACCCTAAACCCTATACGCATTCCGACAAGGTTGCATCGTCTTCTCCGCCGCTCCGCATGGTTCCAGCTTCATCCGCCGGCCGGCGTTGTAGCCACCTCAACCATCTCTTCGTCAACTCTATCCTCCACCACAGCCACCTCTTCCACCGCGCAATCGACGCTCTCCGGCAAATCATCCGCCGGAATAGGCGAACTGGAGCTGCTGTCTTCCGCCTCGCTGCAGACGGAGCAATTTCTTCTTGCCTTTCCCTCCCTTCCTAGACTGCTCCTACTCGCCCCTGGCCATATGGTCCTCGTTCGCCTGCTGATTGAGCGACGAGTCCCAGCGGAACCAGCAGCCGCAGTGGAAGTAGACAACAAATAAGACCGACACCAAATGCAGCAATAGGGGTGGGGCCCAGGGCTCTATTGGCTGGTATGCGCGCATGTGTAGCTGATTGCAGCTCATCAGACCTCCCACATGCTGTGTCGGCGTCTTTTTACAGTCTTTTCGCTACTCGACGCGCCCAATTATCCACCCCCTCTCCAGTCTCCATAACTGAGTGCGTCAGTCTCTCTGTAAATTGTACTGTATTCAAGCAAGGTTCTAAATATCGGGTATCGGGTTCGTATCGGTTATGAGTAAAAATGATATATCGAGGATATATCGGAGATAAATCGAAATATATCGGATTTATCGATTTTGCTAATTTTTATTATAAATATTATATTTATACTTCAAAATGTAAAAATACACATGAAAAATGAATATTTAAAATACAAAATTACCCAATAAACTTCACAAAATAACAACTTCACTCATAAAGGTTAAAGTTACCTTATCAAATTTAGCAATTCTAAATATCCCCGATATTGACCCGATATATCGGTTCATAAATGCTAAAGTTGTCTTATAAAAGTTGGCAATTCTAAATATCCCCGATATTTACCCGATATATCAGCGTTGACCCGATATATCCGATATTTAGAACACTGCCTATCAGTATCACTATTTGTTTTTCAAACTTAAAAATACACATCGAGTCACGGTCCCACCCGATATTTTAGGCACTGATGTTGCCTTCCTAATTACACACTTTTCCTACCATTTTTCCACAAAGGGGTGAAAACATAATATACCCCTACAAATAGAGGTCCTTCCTGAGGTTCTCAAACCCATCCCTCTCTCTCTCTCCACACAGCCAAAATGTCTACTCTCAGCTACCATCTAACACTGCTGTGCATTGCGGTTGCTCTCATGAGCTTGAGCTCAGCTAGAGGAGCTGCCCCGAGGGCACCTCTGAGCGTGCCCTTTGGCCGAAACTATGCCCCCACTTGGGCTTTCGATCACATCAAGTACTACAATGGTGGCTCTCAAGTTGAACTCACCCTCGACAAATACACCGGTATGTCTTAGCTAAGTAACGAGTTTATAACTAGCTCAAAAATAATTTTTTTTTAATAATAAAAAAAATTGATGATTTTGTAGGTACCGGATTTCAATCCAAGGGGAGTTATTTGTTTGGACACTTCAATATGGATATAAAGCTTGTTCCCGGCGACTCCGCTGGAACTGTTACTGCTTTCTACGTTAGTAGGCTTGCTACATTTCATTCGATTATTTTTGAATTTAAAAGCATTAGTGTAGCTGATTTATTGAGATTTTTTTGGTATGATTTTGTGGTGCAGTTGTCTTCACAGAACTCGGAACACGACGAGATAGACTTCGAGTTCTTGGGGAATAGATCCGGGCAGCCTTATATTTTGCAGACCAATGTGTTCACTGGAGGGAAGGGGGATAGGGAGCAAAGGATTTATCTGTGGTTTGATCCTACCAAGGGCTATCACTCTTACTCTGTCCTTTGGAACCTTTACCAAATTGTGTAAGTCTAAACAAAAACTTTTTATTCTCCCATTTTTTATACTCCACACAAGCAAAATAGACTTATATTCTTAGGGATTACTCCACACAACAAAAACACCGTCGTTTTGTCGTTTTATGAGTAAAATCTTGTTAAAAAAACATATCATTTTAGGCATTTTGATATTCATTTTCTAAAATTACCCTTTTAATGATTAAAGATTTGTTAGAAGAGGTGGAAAATTAAAGTAATAATTAAGAGTATAATTATATTTTTATTTGCTTTTACTTGTTTTAAAAAAAAATGTGCAAATGTCTAAAACAACATTTTCTAATTAACGTAAGGAGTACAATACACTATTTTTTCACCTTTTTAAAAACTACAATTAAGAACTTTCTAATTATTATAAGGATAATTTTTTTAAAAAATGTGTTAGCTATATACACCTCAAATCATGCACGTTCTTAAGGACGTGCATGGTTAAAAGAGGTTAATTAATTTTTTTTAAAAGTTAATTAGTTACAATGCTTGCACGTGCATTTTCAGCCTTGTGATTTGTGGTGTATATAACCACACAAAAAAACAAAATGAACACCCAAATTATCTAAAATGAATAGAGGGTCCTGCCTTAAAATAGTTTTGAGAAAAAAAACCTAATCTAAAAAGTGGATTGAAAGTGGGCCTTTTTGGGCAATAAGATAGTGGCCCAGCTAACATGGCCCAAAGATTGTGTCCGAATCAAAACTTTTAGGTGACCGTCCGACCAATAAACATTAAACAGTACCTTACATTATTGTTTTTTTAACAATGTTACATAAGGATAATAAGAACAAATAAAATATTTTCCTCACTGTTTTTTTTTTGTTTTTTTTAATTATTATGCAGGTTCTTTGTGGACAATGTGCCGATAAGAGTGTTCAAGAACTGCAAGGAATTGGGGGTGAAGTTTCCATTCAACCAACCCATGAAGATATACTCGAGCCTATGGAACGCAGACGACTGGGCGACGAGGGGAGGCCTCGAGAAGACGGACTGGTCCAAGGCCCCATTCGTGGCGTCGTACAAGAGCTTTCACGTGGACGGGTGTGAGGCGTCTGTGGAGGCCAAATTCTGCGCCACCCAGGGCCAACGGTGGTGGGACCAGAAGGAGTTCCAAGACCTCGACGCCTTCCAGTATAGGAGGCTCAAGTGGGTTCGCGACCGCTGGACTATCTACAACTACTGCACTGACCGTGTTCGATACCCTAACATGTCCCCGGAGTGCAAAAAAGACAGGGACGCCTGAATTTTGATGACTCTCTCAACTCCTAGTATTGATTACAGGATTTATGATGATATCATCTGAGATATACAAAATTAAAATTTGATTGCACGAGTCTGTTACTGTTTTGTACGTATGATGATCTTTTCAGATTGATCCACATTGTTGGTATATCGCATTTGTGTGTGTGTGTGTGTGTATAACATATGTTCCTTATGGACATGAAACCTATATATTGAATGCTATCCCAGCTTGGACTGGTTTATAGAGACAGTACTTAATCAGAAATCAATCAAGGTATCACAATTTATTAGTATCTTGCAGTGTATCATTTTCCAGAGGTTGCTCAAGGCTGCATTTGGGGAAAATGTTCTTGAGTCTAATCTAAGAGACACATAAGTTCAATAAAAGATATATGCAGCAGTATTAAAGAACTTGACTTGAATACCTTTGCCATGTATATATGTCAAGACGTTTAAAACAGCGTCACAAAACTCAACCACCTTAGCTGTCCTAGAGCGCATCTCAGACTTCTTCCCTGAAAAGGTAAATATATAGATGGAGTGATAACACCAGATATACAAAAGATGAGACCAAACGCAGGGTCTCATGACAAAGAGAACTGTATACCCAAAATGGCCCCAGCTCTTTGTGACTTCTTCCTTCAACAAGTTTCCCATAAACAAAAGATGGCCCCTAAAATAAAGTGCATTACAGGAAACATAACTCTTATGCACAAGATGACTATGAAGAAGCGGAAAGATAAGCTTGGTTTTGCTACAAATCCTACAATGCATTTACCAATATGTCAAAAATAGCCAATACAAATAGACAAGCATCACCATATATGCAAAAATGTCTTATAATTCCTTCTTTAGCAGACCAACATAGTTCCTTCTTCGACATTTGCTAATAAGGCTCCCTTTTTATATCTCCTCGGACCCTAAAATTCTCAGGGCCGGCCCTGCTTGAATGTGATCCTACAACAAATACATCGAATGAACCATCATTCACGAAAGGGAACCATCGGTTTTTACATTGGCATAAATATAATAACGGTTTTTCTAATCTATTTGATCCCGAAATATGTAATATCATATCCTTACCGCTCAATAAATCTTTAACCATTCAAACTTTGAGTTTGTCAAATGTGTATATGAGATCGTGGGGAGCATGTAGTATACTTGAAGAGTGAGTCTCATTTGAAATTTCTTCACAAAGCTTAGTTCAAAATAAAATCCCAATTGCTCCCTCAAAATAAAATCTCTGCCTAAAATTTCTTCTTCCTCAAATAGGTATTGATAGCATCCATGGCAAGTTCCAATCTCATCCACCCTTTGATCTCCGCCCTGATCGACTTGTCGATCCAACGGATTTCATCCGATGAAATCCGAAAGTTCCTCACCAAACAAACCAAGACCAGCCTTTTGATGGATCAAATGAAGCACAAACTGTTTTCTCTCAAGGAATTTGTCTCTGATGCCGAGCACAAGACGAGCTTTAGTGATAATGATCATGTGCAACACTGGCTTGATGATCTCAGAGATGTCATGTATGATGCTGAGAATGCATTGGACGACATTGCTATCCAAGCTTCTTTGCAACCCAAGTCATCGAGCACCTTCAAAAAGGTACACCACTCCATCTTTTCTTGTATGATTCCTTCTGACGAAAGGTTAGAATCCGAAGTCATGGCGGTTTTGAAGAGACTAGATGGTGCTGTAGAGCAAGCAAGTGTTCTTGGCTTTCAAGGTAGCTGCGAAAAAGAGCGGGTGTCGGAAACTAGGGGGTTCGTGGGCACCAGTTTGGTCCCTCGATCAAGGCAATGTGTAGGAAGAGACATAGAGATGAAGGAGTTGATTGATGTAATGGTTGCGTTTGATAGCGATTGCATTCGTGTGGTTCTCATTTCGGGTGTGTCGGGTGTTGGGAAAACGGCTCTTGCACAGCTGTTATACAACGATGAGAAGCTTGATGGCGTGTTCGACATTAAGGCTTGGCTACAATTTCAGAGAGATTTTCGTCTTCTAGAGGCTTTCAAGGCCTTGTATGAGGAGATGTTCGAACGTCTTTGGTCTATCGACTTGGACAATATCGAAAAGAAGCTGTGTAGTTTCATAAGAGGAAAGAAACTACTTGTTGTCTTTGATGATGTTTGCTTTGAAAGGTTTGGATCTTGGGAAGAACTGCTTCGACCAATAAGGGTCGCGGCCAAGGGCACCACAGTCATTGTCACTTCTTGCAGCGACAATGCTTCATCCGCGATGCATCCTCCACCGGCTCATACCTTTGATTTGAAGCCATTATCCGACAATGATTGCTTGTCGATAATCAAATCGATTGCCTTAAATCACGAATGTGGATTCGATGGCAAGGTAGAAGCCATTGCAAGACGAGTAGCGACTATATCCAAAGGCATACCTTTGGTGGCAGTCATGCTAGGAAGTGCCTTGCACTCTATACCGCACGAAATTGAGGACATTCGTGACATTCTCACAGCCCTCCGATTGAGCTACGAATGCCTCCATGACCCCAAACTAAAGCTATGTTTCGCCTACTGCTCTTTGTTCCCGAAGAACTACAGGTTTGAAAGGGAGAAACTGGTGTTGCTCTGGATGGCCGAAGGCTTCCTGGCCTCAGCCGAAGAGCTAGGAAACGCGTATTTCAACGAGCTCGTAGCAAGATCATTCTTCCAACAAATAGGCACCAAGGGGACATGTTTTGTTATGCACAATCTTGTACATGATCTTGCTGTCAGTATCTTCAAAAGCACGCGACATTTCTCGTATGTGCAGACAAAGTATCATGACTCAGGAAGATTCTTCGAGGCCTTATCGAATGAGAAAACAAGGACATTCTTGCCTATAGGATCTACGTCGAATGGTTACTTCTGCTACATGCCACGAAAGGTGCTTCCTGTCGTGTTTCCGAAATGGAGTTGCTTGAGAGTACTATCTTTGTCTCACTATCTGATCACTGAGCTACCTTCATCAGTCGAAAACTTGAGGCATTTGCGCTACCTGGACTTATCTTACACGAACATCGCAAAGCTGCCAAACACAATCCGAAAGCTCTATAAGCTGCATACATTGTTGTTGTCGAACTGTGGTCGCCTTTCCAGCTTGCCAGCGGAACTAGGAAGCATGATTTCGTTGCGCCATCTTGATATCAGCTGCACCGATTCGTTACAAGTGATGCCATATCTGATTGGTAGGCTAAAGGATCTCCAGACATTGTCGAAGTTCGCCTTGACAAGAGGCATGGGGTCGAGAATCTCGGAGCTGAATCGGCTTCAAAGCCTCCAAGGAGCACTCATGATTTCGGGCCTTGAAAACGTCGGCTCTTTATCATCCGTCAAGGCTGCGAATCTCGGAGGGAAGGTGCTCTTGGAGGAGCTGGCTTATCACTGGCACGATCACTCGATGCAACAGGATCGAGTTCTTGATGAGTTGAGGCCTCATGTGAGCTTGAAAAGACTCACCATACTCGGTTTTTGTGGTACGAAATTTCCGGGTTGGGTTGGGGCTTTCGAGTATCGTAACATGACGGTTTTGAGTCTCGTCGATTGTTCTTGCTGTGTGTCTCTACCGCCATTAGGCCAGCTTCCGTCTCTAAAGTATCTCTCCATCGAAGGCTTCCGAAAAGTACTAGAAGTCGGCTCTGAGTTCTACGGAAGCATCGATCCATTTCCGTCTTTGGAGACCTTGAAGTTCAAGGACATGGGCTCTTGGAGGCAATGGCATTCCTTTCGTGGTGAAGGGCTCGCATTTCGTTCGCTCGAGGAGCTTTGCTTGGACTTCTGTCCAGCACTCTCCGGCGAATTGCCAACCAAACTCCCTCTCCTAAGGAAGCTCGACATAAGATACTATCCGAAACTGACCAATTCGCTACGACAACTTGCTTCCATCCGGAGTCTAAACTTGCAGCGGTGTAGCCTTCCAGACTTGCACATTGTTAGTGATCTTACATCACTATCGTGTTTGAAGATCGACACGCCCAACAAAACTACATGGCCTAATCTCCAAGCATCAAACTCATTGAGCATCACCGAAAACTTGGAGGCGAAATCTTGCAGCTTCGAATCACTTTGCCATGCTCCAACTTGGTTAAGATCACTAACAATGAGTCACACCCGGAATCTTGGTCTCATAGGTACCGAATGCTATACATTGCTTCGGTATCTATGCATCGTTGGGGCAGAATCACTCACTACCTTTCACCTAAACCTCTTCCCATACCTCATCTATTTAGAGATCGCCTCATGTCATAGTCTCGAATCCTTACTAATTCCTCGAGAACATGGTTCGAAAACGCTTCGAAAACTCTTCATTTCCGATTGCCAAAAGCTACAAAATCTTCCTTTCAATGACCTTGCGTCTCTCCATGCCATGTCTATTGTTAACTGCCCTGAAATCGACATGTTTTCGAGCAACGGTTTACCACCAAACCTCCTCTCACTCAACATATCCAGCTGCAACAAGCTCATATCGAACCGAAAAAACTGGCAGATTCACACTCTAGCCGCCCTTGAGCGGCTAGAGATCGGAGGAAGCGGATACATGGAAACACTAGAGTCGATCCCCGACGATCAATGGCTGCTTCCTACAAGTCTCATCAGTCTCTCCATCAATGACTTCAAGAATCTCAAGTGTTTGAACTCCGGAGGTATCCGACGTCTTACCTCTCTACAAGAGCTGAAGATCTCATGGTGTCCGAAACTCGAAGGCCTTCCGGAAGACACCATGCCGCCTTCTCTTTGTTATGTGGATGTATCTTGCTCGCCTAAGCTGGAGCTGCGTTGCTTGCCGAACAAAGAGGATTGGCCACAGATTCGCCGTCTTCCTCGGGTTCGTGTTGCTGGACGTGAGTTCTAGTTCACATTGGTAATTGGTTTTCCTTGACGCTTACATTATAGTCCTTTTGCGGTCTTGATTCATTTAGGGGAAGGATACGTGCAACTCGATTCCCCAGACCCAAATTGGGATTGTTGTTGTTGTATAGGTTGATTTGTTCTTATTCTTTTTGTAACATGATGTTCTATGTACGTTATAATTTATTCCATTTTGTTTTTTTTCCCCCTCTGTTAAGAACTTATTGATGGAGATGTATCATTTTAGTTGTTCCAATTTGGGGTTTCAAAGTGTTGTCATCAAAAGGATTTTAGGGGTATTTGATGTACGTAAAAACCTGAATCACGTAAATTCAAGTATAATTATTAGTTTTTTATTTGTAGGATAAAATTAAGATCCGATTAATTCTTAGAAATTTAATTAAAGTGTTACTTTTTTATTTTAATCACAGAGAGTTAGGAATTCTTGATCGGAAATATCTAGGTTTATATCATATGACCAGAAAAATAATAATCTAAGTTTAAATAAAACCTTTAGATCCTGTAGAAGGAGTAACTCACTAGCTTATATACTAAGATTTTTTTGTTCATATTATCAATGTGGGACTCTTTTGGTAAAAAAAAACGTATATAAATAGTAAAGAACATGTTTCATGAATGGAGAAAGTACTTGACAAGAGCTTTTTTTCTTCTCCAGCTTTGTAGTTTAATTTGGTATAAATTAAAACCAACTTGTAGTAGTCTACTTCGTATTCGTTGAGTATGTCTAACGAAAGAGTAAAGTCCTGATCTAAATTTTAGAGAAAATTTGATCAAGAGTGCATTCCAATTAGGTCTAAAAATTAAGATAAAGAAATTCTGACAATTGAATTACTAAATTTACTATGCTTTTGCGAAATTGAAGAAAATGACTATGGAGAAGATTCGATTGTACCTGTGGCATATATAGTATGGATGTTAATTTGAGAAGCTGTGCTATACATACTTAGATCTCTCCAGTCTTCACCATGATTGTTGATGCTAACTTGATGCTTTTGAAGCCCCTGATGGAGATAGAAGTGAGGCTACACGTTCCTCCAATTTCTGAATTCATAAGAGAGACCAAGAGAGTACATTGGGAAGCTGCCAATCCTCCTGAACAATGAGAGTACCACACGAGGGATGTTGCTATTTCCAGGGAAGGATGGAAGACGAAATGTGAAGCATCTGGCATGTTGGCAACAAAAATAACAAAGGTTTACTGGTTAGCCGAATACTCGAATCCGACGCTACCCTATAAATTTTAGAGAAATTTTGATCAAGAGTGCATTCCAGGAGTCTTAATTAGCTAATAGTCCAACATTTCACTCAATAAGTTTATGAACAAACTACCCATCCCTTAAACCCAAAACGTGAGGTTTCTCTTTTAAACTGTGGAATAACACAAAGTCCAAAGTCGCAAACTAGAAGCAAAGAAGGTAATACAATGTGTCTTTTGCAAAAGGTTCATGTTTGAAGGTACACAACCACAAGTTTGTACGTTACTGTCTATTGTCTACTAGCATATCTGATACTATGCATAGGTTGAACATAATCTACACAAACCACAAACATTCAAAATGGTGGTGCTAAAAAAAGCAGCAAGCAACGAGAACAAGATTGAACCATCTGCGCTACGCTACCTGAGCAAAACACCCAAAAAAATTGAGGATCGGCACAAGTTTGCAGTTACACACAATCTTACACAACAATCTGCGCTATCTGAATGAGGGATGTTGCTACTTCCAAGGATGGAAGACGAAACGTGATAAATGCTTGGCCTTTCCTCTTGAAGCATCTGAAATACTGGCAACAAAAATAACACAGGTTTTTTAACTCAAAAATATTTGGCAACTCTGGTTAGTCAATTCACAGTACTACGCTGAACGTTGAACTCAATGTATCACATATATACATTGGGAGTACCAAGTAAAATCAATCGGGAGTTTCTCTCAGTGTTCCCAGTTTGTTTTTTCTGTCATTATAACTCTCTCTCATGCTCAATCAATCCAATCACAATTATCTGTCACTCGTGTCGATCAAGAAGTTAATTTTGCCTTTTGTTTTATTCTACATATTCAGTTCCCAATCAATGACTAAATACCTGCAAAATTCACATACAAAATATTCTGTTCTGAGAAACAACCACTATTGGGATTCCTTTAAAAAAGATGTTAAGCTTTTCACTAATTAAAGTTGATTTCTCAACAGATTCAATACTAAGGTTCCTTTGGTACATGGAAAAGTTCCATTATACATGATGTGCTTGTGTATCATTCAGAACTAAGCCATTCAGAAATAAGGATGTATTGTATGGGAATAAATGTTTCACCAGCCTCATTCTTACAACCTTACCCCTTTGTGAAATAGTAAGATAAAGAAATTCTGACAAGGGAATTACTATGCTTTTGCGAAATTGAAGGAAATGACTATGGAGAAGATTCAATTGTACCTTTGGCATATATAGTATGGATGTTAATTTGAGAAGCTGTACTATACATACCTGGATCTCTTCACTATGACTGTTGATGCGGGGAAGATGGGAAATTTTGGTCCAATTCACCAGTCTTCTGGCATGGTTGCTCAAGCAGTTGGACAAGCATATATATTTCAAGGCAACAAAGAGACTTGGGAATCCCATCTTCTGAGTTCTGGCAAACAGTTCAGTAGTGAACAGTCAGAAACCTTTAGCTCTTCAAGAGACGTTAGATGCTGAAATGCTTTTCTGTTCAGGAACTTGATGCTTTTGAAGCCCCTGATGGAGATACAAGTGAGGCTACACGTTCTCCGATTTCTGAAAGCATAAGAGAGACCGAGAGAGTACATTGGGAAGCAATTTGCACGAGGGATGTTGCTATTTCCAGGGAAGGATGGAAGACGAAATGTGAAGCATCTGGCATGTTGACAACAAAAATAACAAAGGTTTACTGGTTAGTCGAATCACAGTATATATCAGTCAAACAGTCAGTGGGCTGCATTTCTGAAACTAAGAATATGTTAAAGGGGTTCATATTCTCCCCAAAAAAGAAAAACCCGAAGGTGTCATGCATATGAATATTGTCTGTTACAATTATGTCTCTCAATTATCTTGCCTAACTTTCTGTTTTCACAAAGTTGCTTTCTCAACGTTCTTGAATAGGTAAATTACAAAAGTCACATGACCATGCCGGACCTGTCCAAAAATCCAAAATGGCACGTGGGCCGTATACCATCACCCCCTTCTATACATGGTATCTATCCCCACTTGCTCAGCGTCTCACCAACTCAACACCCCATATCGACAAACTATCAAGTGACCCTCTTGATCCAAGATCTCTCTCGAGTCTCGAAGTGTATCCTAGTTCTCAACGTTATCTTCTACCAAAAAATCCATATTGTGGTTCCATTGGTACACGGGAAAGGTCCATTTCTGAGCCAATGCTTCAGGACTAAGCCATTTCTAAATTAAAATGATAAAGATCAAGTATGGCCAACTAATATATGGAAATGACTATTTGTTTTGTGCAACCGAAGGAAATGACAATTGAGAAGATTTAGATTGTACTTTAGACTTCTTCACCGTGGTTGTTGATCCGGGGGAGATGGGAGATCTTGGGCCAATCCTCACCGGTCATTTGGCATCGCAGCTGAAGTAGTGGACATGCATATATTTCAAGAGAACAAAGAGACGGGGGGAACCCATCTTCGGGCAAGCATTTGAGCCGTGGGCAGTCAGAAATCTTTAGTTCTTGAAGAGAAGTTAGGTGCTGAAATGCTTTCCCGTTGAGGAACTTGATACTTCTGAGGTCCGTGATGGAGAGAGAAGTGAGGCCTGTTGGCAGCAGAGCTTCGGTGTTAGGAAAAGACTCCCATGTGGCACTGTATATGCCTTCTCCAATTTCCAACTTCACAAGAGAGGACAACTGGGGAAGATGCCAATCCTCCTGAAGAGGCATTAGATTGTAGCATTCATGAATTACCAGGGTGCGGAGTTCAGTGGGCAAACCACCAGGTGGAAACGATTCGATTTCTTGACAGCCTCTAATAGAAAAAAACTGTAGAGATGTCATACTGTAGTACATTCCCTCCGGCAGTGACTTAAGTTGATTACATCCGCTGATGGTAAAGGTTTTCAGATTGGGAGCAGGAAGCCCTCCTGGAGGAAACTCCGATAAAGAGAGACAATCGCTGATGTGGAGAGTACAGAGAGATTCCAAGATATGTCCTACTGGAACCACAAAGGAACTTAGCTTGATGCATACGGAAATGTCCAGGGAGATCAGCTTTGGGAAGTGGTCAAAGCAAAAGGACTGAATTGAGGAGGCCCTACTGAGGGATATATTTTGGAGGGATGCATAGCATTGTTCCTCCAACTCTATATTTTCACATGCAGCCATGGTAAGTGATCTCAACCATGGGGGTAACCGAAAGATAGGCTTGAAGATACAATTTGAAATCTCTAGCTCTTGAACTGAAGGACTAATTAGTAGGGGTTCCCCAGTCACATTTATCACAAACGATGCAACCAGACCCCTATTTCTTCGACCAATCTTTAATACTCTGGGAGATACTAATTTAAGCACAGTACTCAACCTTTTATGCTCTGGTGCAAGTTCTAGAGTTTCCACTGAAGACGGCAATTGGAGTGATTCTCCGACTCCTCCACAATCTAAAATGGCAAGCCTTCTTAAAGAAGGGATATTTAGGGGCAACTCGGAACGTAGTTTCTTGCAAGAAAGCAAGCTAAGCTCTTGCAGCTGAGAAAAGGCTGGTCCATCACCTTCAAAAGCAGACCATGAGTGCCACAAAGGCATGTATTCAAATTTCAGTATCTCCAAAGAAGGAAAAGGAGTAAATGATGAACTGCGGTTGTTTCCATAGAAGTCCTGCCCCACTTCCATTATCATCATGAATCCCTTAATAGAGAGATGCTTGAGAGATGGAAGCTGCCCCAAAGGTGGTAACGAGATACATTTAAAGCAATCCTTGAGATGTAAGACTGCCAAATTACAATATTCAGCAGCTCCAACCCATCCTGGAAATCTATCATCCCAAAACTCTTTTATTGTGAGTCTTTTCAAGTTTATGTGTGGCTTCAACTTCTCAAGAATGCGATACTGATTTCTGGAGGGACCAGACCACTCATAAACTATCTCCACAAGATGCGCTTTCTCACTCATGTTGGAAGCCCCTGCATCTGAGTCAGAGACAGCATTCTCAAGCCTAGATATCAATAGAACACCTCGAACACTCTTAAGCTGGTTCAATTCTGCAACACTTTGTCCTCTGTTCTGAATCGATCCCACTACAAACTTTGAGAGTGTCTGGAGATTAGTTAGTCTACCAATATGTGGGGGCATCACCTGTAGCGTCTTTGTATTAGTGATATCTAGATGACGCAGGGAAACCATATTGACCAACTTAGCAGGCAAACTTTGAAGATTGTAACAATTTGACAGCAACAACGTCTGCAAATTGTACAACATAGAAATAGTTTCTGGCAAACATGTGACTGGTGTAGAAGAGAAATTCAGGTAACGCAAGTGTTTCAAGTTCCCAATTGAGGGAATTATGCAAGCGATTTGATAATGAGGCATAGAGAGAACCCTCAAGGAGGTACATGTTGGTAGTTGGAATGTAGGAGCTCTTGTCCGTAGATAACAAGGAGAACCACCTGAACCAGATACCAGAGCCAAAAAGGTCCATAATTTGTGATCAAATAAGACTTGCAATCTTTCAGAATCATGATACTTCGTTTGCACAAATGAGAAATGGCGTGCTCTTCCAAGGTCAACCTGATCATTTGAACTCGACAATAGGCCAAACCTCCCAAACACATTGACAGCTAGATCATGGATCAGATCATGCATAACAAAATATTTTGTGGAGAAGCCTATTTGTTGAAAGAATGATCTCGATATAAGCTCATCAAAGTAACTACTTCCTAGCTGTTCCATGGTTGTATGACTTTGTGATGGTGCAATGAAGCCTTCAGCTATCCACAGCAATACCAAATCCTCCTTTTGAAATCTATAGCTCTTGGGAAAAAGAGCGCAGTAGGCAAAACAACGCTTTATTTGTGGGTGGGGCAGATAGTCGTAGCTCAATCTTAAAGATGGCAGTATTCCGTAAATAGCTTCTGGTATTTCCCATATGGGGCTTCTCAGTACAAACGCCCATTTCTCAGCATCTTCAGGAATAGAGCGCAAGGCACCCCCGAGCACTACAGCAGCTAGAGGCAAGCCCTGACATTTCGTGGCTATCTGTCTACCAATAACTTCCAAGTTTTCATGTGACTTTAGTTGACTGTCTAAGGCAACAGATCTGATTACTGACCAACACTCTTCATCAGAAAGCGGATTCAAATTTATCATAAGATTTGCATGCATCCACGTCGCAATATTTGCATTTTGAGTTGTCACAATTATGGTAGTGCCTCTTCCCGCAGTTTTCACTGGCCGAATAAGTTCGTTCCAAGATTGGAAGTGTTCAATCCAAACATCATCAAAAACTAAAAGAAGTCTCTTTCCTCTTATCATCTTGCATACTTTTTTTTGAATAAATTCCAGATTGTCAGACTGGAGAATCTCCTCAGATAATAACTCGAAAATGGTTTTGAAAACCAGAGTATTCGTGAAATCCCTTGGCAAATGCAACCAAGCTTTCAGATCAAACATTTCCTCCAGCCTCCCCTCATTATAAAGCAACTGTGCAAGAGCAGTTTTCCCAACTCCTGGCATGCCAACAATTGCAATTATGCGAATATCATAATTGTCAGACTCAATCTTTTTCCTTTTCTGGCTCTGCTCTCCTGTCTGGTCAGCTCTTGTTAGCTGCTCATACTGCAAAAACCGAATTACCTCCTCTATTTCTGAATCTCTTCCAACGTACTGCATTGATTTATCCAACAAACTGGTTGTTGCTGGTTTCTTACCTCTTGAGGAACTTTCACAAGTGAGGCCAATTTGCAAGCCAAGAATACTGATTTGCTGTAAGAAACCATCTAATTTTTGAGACATATCTGAGATGGTAGAATCTACCTTTTCATGATCAGGTTGACGTAGAAAGGTGGAGATAGAGGATATTACCCTTTTTATGGAACTACTTTCTGACGTGGCATCGACTCCTTCAGCAGTGGACTGCAAAGCTTGAGTAGCAATAGCATCCAAGAGGGTTTCAACATCATACATGGCATCCTTCAGCTCATCAAGCCAGAGCTTTACGGGCTCATTGGTGATGGCCTTCTGCTCGGCATCTGAGACCACTGCACTGAGCGCTAGCATCGTCTGCTTCAACTGACCCAACCGATCGCAGGTGGTTTTCCTTCCATCCAGGAACCGTTGAACTGGCTCCGATACTAATTTTTCAATCACAAGATTGAACACGGCAGATATGGCAGGTTGAATGAGATAATTATCGACAAAATCCATGATGAAGAGGTGGCACAGATGCAAGGAAACCCAAAGCAATGAATGAAAGGAAAAAGATTGGTATGGAGATTGGAAGGGTTTTCGCATTCAGTTATTGCTACCCTGGTTTAGGTGCCATATCAAGACCGTTTGTGAAGGGAGGAAAAGTCCATCACAGACTCAAAGTCTACTCACTAGGACAAATGGATGGTGCAAGGTTGGTTGGGGACACTAACTCACCTTTCCCACATTGCTGTCAAACTTTAGGGTGTTTTTTTTTTTATTGATGAAGACAAAGCTTGATTTCTACACACTACGACCTGTTTGGCACAAGCTTTTTGTATAGCGATTTACAATTTTAAGGAGACCGATCCCTATTGTTTATATATCCGTCCATAGCATTTTAAAAAATGCTCAATATTTCACCTAAATTTAATCAACTTTAGATTTCCATAAAAAAAAAATCATCTTGAGTATAATCTTAAGTTAGAAGTTAACACTATGTTTGGATGAGGATTTGATAGGATTTTTAGGAAGGGAAGTGAAGGGAAAATGAATTTGGTGTTTGGGTGGCCAATTAAGAGAAAGGAAAGGAAAGGAATCCCAAATTTGAGTAACCGTACAATTTGATGGGATTTCACAACCCATCAAAACGGTGGAATTTGATAGGAAAGTGAATTTCCCACCCTTCCCTCCCCTCCCTTTCCCTTTTCCAATTTCTCATCCCTTCCTTCCCCTAAAAAACCCAGTTGCCAAACAGAGGGTTAGTAGTGAACATGCCAAACAAACCCTAAATAGCTACTGATTTGATTTGGCATCTCTCCTGCATCCCCAACATCAGGAGCAAAACGAAAGGGAAAATTGATTCATTTGATGTTCAATAGAGAGACTGAGAGAGTACCTTCGGGCGTCTTAACCATAGCAGTGGGAAATGGCGGACAACACCGAAGCAGTGCAGAAACGGCCGCAAAGATTGAACACAACTTTTCCCCTCAAACCATATCTGATTTTAACACAATTAAAGAACGGTCAGCATTTAATCAGATAAACTCTGAACTGCAACATCTTACCTCAGAATGCGGAGGTTAAACTGAGGCTTTTGATCGAGGATGTGAACTGTACGATTCGCGGAAAACGCTTTCGGCCAGAAATCGGTGGCAGTGCCGATTCTCCATGCCGCCAATGAGGTGAAGGTGGAAGAGTAGTTTATAAATCTTGCAGCAATGACATATGCGGCCGCCATGGATTTTGCTTTCAGAGGTCGCCGGAGAAAGAGGGAAGTGGTGATCAAATTTCTTCCGCTGCGCTGATTGAAATCAGATGATATCATCTGTTTGGTTGTTAAACTGGAGAGCTTTGACAAATGGGCCCGGTTCATCTGAACCGACTGATCCGATAGAACCGGGTCCAATCATGATTCGGAGGTACAGTATTACGTAGAGAAAGGTCTCGGGTTCGATTCCCATTTATGCACTTTTATTTTCCCCTTCGTATTTGGAATAAAGGGCATAAAACCCTATCACTCAGTATCTGCTCGACTCTTTTTTTTCAGACGCAGACAGGCGAACGCGAATCCAGCTTCTTCGACATCGACGCCGGCCACCTTCGACTGTTCGACATCGCTGCCCACCTTCTTCAATCAAAGATTCAGGATTGATTAAGAGTTTCGATTCAAAGGTACATTTCCACTTTTCTATGTTAAAGTTTATGCATTATGAATTAGATTTTCAATTCAATTTGAAATACTTGAAAGTTAAGAAGGTTAGATTTTCAAATTGAAGTGCAATTTCTGAATAGGGATAGTTAGGGATTGTGAAATTTGAGAATCAATTCCGTGAACCTCAATAGAATGTTCATTTGAATGGTTTATTATAGGAGAAAAATGGAAAAATTTGTAACTCGAACTAAGAATCCATTAATTCCAGTTTCAAGTGGAAATGTACCTTTTGTTTGGTGGCTGATTCAAGCTGAGAAGCCTGATTTTCTGGCTTTTACTGGTAGGTAAAGGAATCAACATCTCAGCTAGCTCTTGCTTGTGCTTTTTCTGGCTACTTCTTGCTTATATTTCTGTATTTATTGCACTTAATACTTTTCCTTAATATCTGGCTGGAATTGGAATTTCCCTTTTTTGCTCGAGTGTTGCTTATGTATTTTTGTAATATTTTTTAATACTTGAAATCAATGTTATAAAATGGCACTGAGTGTTTGATTCATGAGTTGAGTTTCCGCATGTTAAAAGGTATATTAGTTGAGATTATGAAAAAAGAATTCTGTGTGTAATTACTATTGTATAATGTATAATCAACTGGAGTTTGGGTTTTTTTTATATCAAATTTGTCTCCTAACAATTTCCGCTTTTAAGCCATTTTTATGAATATGCAGTCCAATCTGATTTCAAAAATAAACAATGGACCCAGCAAGTGAAGAGGTCCTTGGATTGTTTCATCATGTCTGTAACTTAGGATAAATAAATTGATACCATGCTAACATTGTTTTATTTCAAAAGAAAAAACTCCTCACTGTTTTGCAAAACTATTCTTTTGTTTTTTTGCAAGGTAAGGAATATGCTCCAAACCCGCTCTTTAGTATCCTCCAAAATGATGTCAGCTCCTTTCTCTTCATTAAGCTAAATTTCACATTTCCTTTTCCGTGCTTTCCCTAGTGTCCTGAGAAATTCTCAACATTTTAATCTCATAATAATCTATTGATATTGTGCTTGATTTTCGTTGCAGATTCCCTGTAGTATCGCGTGGAGTGAAAAAAATGTCAAACTGCAATATGCAGCCTTTGAAGTCTTGCTCAGTTAAGATGGAGAATAATGCCAAGGAAAAAGAACAACGTGGTGCTCTGGTTGTCTTGGAGGGGTTAGATCGGAGTGGGAAGAGCTCCCAAGCAAGCAAGCTGGTTGCTCATTTGGAAGGGCTTGGAGTTTCTTCTGAGCTATGGAGGTTTCCAGACAGGAGTACCACTGTTGGCTTAATGATTTCTTCATACCTTTCAAACAACTCACAATTTGATGATCACACCATTCACCTATTGTTTAGCTCTAACCGTTGGGAGAAGAGGTTTGTTTGAATCCAATATTATCAATTGTTTATGCTTCGTGTCTCTGTGTGTGTGTGTTGTTGAGTGTGTTCCATTGATAAGTCTGCAAATGCTATTATGGAATCTTGCCATTTGAAACAATTCTAGCTGTAAACTAGTATCTTATGTGGATTATGCTCAAGTGCCCTAGCAGGCTAGCAGACAGGTTCGAGTTTTTAATAGGCAGATATTGAGCTGGTACTTTCTGCTAGGAATTGATATCAAGCAATTTTCTGCTTCCCAGAGATGATAGATCTGGAAATATCTAGGTTATAAGATTGACAGTTTACTTGAAAGTTTTTCCTACAGTTGTTTGTCCACAATTTGGTTCTTGTCTGTAAAAACATGACGCATTGTATTGATCGTTTTCTCTTTTGTTTTTTTTCCTTTATCTGAACTTCTTTAGGAGCTTTAGTATGAGGATATGGTTAGACTTTATTATTTGTGAAAGAATCCCTTGTACATTCAATAATTACAGTTCACAGTTGTTCATATCCAGCAGTTTAAGAGTTACTAATATTTTTTTTTTTTGCCTTATGCAGATCATTAATGGAAGAGAAGCTGAAAGGTGGAACAACTCTAATAGTAGATCGTTATTCTTATTCGGGGGTGGCCTTTTCAGCTGCTAAAGGACTTAATCTTGACTGGTGTAAGGTAATACTTTTCTCCGCTCTGCTAAGTTTATGCTGTTAGAAGCATCATTTTGAGGTAACACTCGGCCGATGTAATGTAAAGTTTATATTGATGAAAGGTGGTTCTATGGTTGATAGTAAAATCTTATCATGTGAGTATTGATTTAAGTCCGTTTCAGTAGACATTGTTTTCACTGCCTCTTTCCTTTTGGATCCTGCATGCAAAAGTACGTTTAACTTTACGAAAGAAAACAAGCTTATCCTGGAAAGCTGAGCTTTACAATCGAAGTAATTTGGATTTGTTGACAATTAGCAAGATAAAATTATAAACAGTTTGATCTTTCTTCCAGGCACCGGAAATAGGACTTCTTGCTCCAGATCTGGTTTTATACCTTGACATACCACCAGAGGTTTGTCCTGACCCCTGAATGATTTCATTCATATTCCTCTTTTAAGGCAGGAGTAAACAGACAGTTTAGAAAATCAACCTTGACCTAAAAGAAGCATATTGTCCTAGGTTAAAGACAAAATCTTTATTTTTACTGAAATATGTTAATCTTTCTAGTTATAAATGTAGTGAAAGGTGTGGGGTTATGTGGTTATTGAAAACAATGTTTACTAAAACATTAGAATTACCCTCGTACAACTAGTTATATTTCATTAAACAACATGGATCCGAAGTCTCATTGCATAAACTGTAACATCATACATTTACTATCCCTGAGAAACCACATAACAAATTGTTTATTCTGGAGCGCAGAAAGCTGCAGAAAGAGGCGGCTATGGAGGTGAGCGATATGAGCACCTTGACTTTCAAAGGAAAGTTGCAGAAAAATATAAGCTCCTCCACGATGATGCCTCATGGAAGGTCCGTGCTTTCATCTCTTTCTTTTAGCTGTTCTGTCTGTTGCTTGTTTCGCGCGTTCATCTCTTTCTTTAATTGTTATGTCTGTTGCTGCTTTGTATTTAGCTAAATCTCTTTCTTCACATTTACATTCCAATGTCTCAAAATCCACTTTTTTTTTAACCTCTGGCAACTCATGTATTCTATAACTCTTCAACCAGATCATTGACGCTAGCTTGTCAGCGGATGAAGTCCATGATCAGATAAAAAATCTCGTAGTGAACTGTGTCACGGAATGTCAAGGGGAAATCGCTCTCCCAGCTCTGGTCACAATAGCCCAACTTCTTCAAGATTCAGCTTCAACTCATTGATTGTAAAGCGTGAGAGCTTGAGCTTTATAGTGTTTTACTTGGCTTCAGATCTTCATTTCGTCAATTTGGATCATCATACTCGCTTGTATAGTCTAGTTGATGCCTTACTCTGAATGCTTAGCTTGTCTCGGGTGTGTTTGAATTGAAAGACAACTCAAATTCTCATTCCAATGAAATTCATGAGTTGCAATCTGCATATCCGATTTCAACACAAGAATGTTTAGCTTCTTGCACAGAATTGAACAAAACACTTGCAAGTTACAAGTGGAAACAAAAATCTCCTTGACAGTGAACAAGTATCCAGTTTACATTTGACATCATCCGACTATACAAAGATTATACGTAGATTTCGTTCCTTCTCAAACTTCTTCTGCAACTTGAAGACCTCATTGGTAATGGGTCAGACCCATCGGGTCAAAGATTGGATATTGCAATTTGCAACCCAGACAACCTATCAAAGCCACGGGTCAGCGGGCTCGTAGGACCCGACGAGTTGCCTTATTAAAAAAAAAATTATAAATTTCTTTTGACGATTTAATAAAAAGAAATGATATGAAAAAATGATGTGAATTGTGCGGTGCATGGAAAACGCTTTCGGCCGGAAATCGGTGGCAGTGCCGATTCTCGAAGCCGCCAATGAGGTGAAGGTGGAAGAGTAGTTTAGAAACCTTGCAGCAATGGCATATGCGGCCTCCATGGATTTTGCTTTCAGAGAGAAGTGGTGATCAAATTTCTTCCGCTGCGTCGATTGAAATCAGATGATATTGTTTGGGAAGGGAGAGCTTGGACCAATGGACCCGGTTCATTCTGAACCAACTGATCTGATAGAACCGGGTCCAATTCTGATTCGGTGGTTCAGTAAACCGGACCCAATTTTGAAGGAACCGGGTTTAAGTTTTTTCTCATGCTATTACGTAGAGAAAGGTCTCGGGTTCGATTCCAATTCATGCACGTTGATTTTCCCCTTCGCATTTGGAATAAAACCCTATCACTCAGTATCTGCTTGACTTTTTTATTCTTCTGCGCAGCCAGGCGAACGTGAATCCAGTACCTCTTCTCCTCGTCCGGCTATCCACCGGCCGCCGCCCGCCGCCCGCCGCCCGCCTTCGACTGTTCGACATCGCGGCCCACCTTCTTCAATAAAAGATCCAGGATTGATTAAGAGTTTCGATTCAAAGGTACATTCCTATGTTAAAGTTTGCATTAGGAATTAGATTTTCAATTCAAAAAATACTTTGAAAGTTAAGAAGGTTAGCTTTTCAAACTGAAGTGCAATTTCTGAATAGGGATAGTTTAGGGTTTGTGAGATTTGAGAATCAATTCGGTGAACCTCAATAGAAGTGCAATTTCTGAATAGGGATAGTTATTGGATAAAAATGGAGAAATTTGTTGCTCGAACTAAGAATCCAGTAATTCCAATTTCAAAATTTTGGGTATTCCAGTTGCTCAATCTCCAAATGTTAGAATTGATGTGGTTCAAGATGAAATTGTTAGAGACGATGTCAGGGTAGAATTTGCGTAACAAGATGGGAGATGAGTATCTTAATCTTAATCATTCTCTAGTTTGCTACATCGAGAGTGATATTTTCAAGACCATTGAGAATGAAGTTATTCTCAAAACATTTTCAAAAAATGAAAACTCGGGGACAGAGTGCTGCTAATTAGGGCGGAGGGAAAGCTTGGAGGAGGGTTCAAGATTACTTAGCTAATTTTTCCGTTGATGTACATAGTTGGGGACAAAGTGCCTACAACTCAACCCCCTCAATAAAGGAAATTGTGGTGCACAACAATCCATTACATTCTTTACCTTTCTCTATTGTCCCCTTTGATTACCCTCTACTCCTCCGTTCTCATAGTTTCAAATGTTCCTTCAGTTACATTGAAAGATCCATTTTTTGGGTCATTACAAGCTTCTGCCTCAATTTTATTGTGCTTCACTAGGTTCTCTTTACGAGGCTAAAATCCTGCTAGTGCATGATATATGAACATCCTTGGTGATTTTTGTTTCTAAGGGACAAGCTGGGTTTGTTGACCTATTCTAAAGACCTATTATATGCACACACACAAAAAACAACCCAGCAGTCTCATTTCACAAGGAAACAGATACTACGCACTCTAACCATTCCCCCCCCCCCCCCGACAGCTCTCGCGCAACTCGTTATCACATCTCTTCTCCCTTGGTGTTTCAATTTTTCAACTGTGTCAAAGCTTTGAATCTAACCTAACCCTCTATCTTGGTTTTGATTTCGTACAATTTTCTGATAGAAACGTGCATACCTGATAGAGAGGAACCAAATCTAGGGGGGTGAATCTCAGTTGATGCTTTTGTTTATGCCTTAACAATTATGTGGGTGTCTATCTGAATATGTAACTGCAATGAATATCCTAACTGAATCTGAAATGTTTTGTTATTTGTCAATTGTGTCATCGAGTCTTAAAACTGTTAAAATTTGATGTGCATTGTGCACTATTAGAGTATTAGCATACGTTTGTATCTTGCTGCAATCTAAAATTTGGAATCAGCTAGTGTAAGTTGCACATTCAAAGCTCAAAATGTGAATCATTCACACATTATAATAAGATACAGTGAACTACGAGGATAAAAAAGCACATGTCTGAATTTGGAGTACCCGACATTTTAAGGAGCTATTTCCAATGTAGTTCCTTTTATGTATAATTTGGTGCTATATGTGCGATTCTTATTTGGATCTGTAAACAACATATAATTTATATTTCCATTTCCAAATGTATCGTTTTCCTATAGTTTTTTGGGATGGACATTTCCGTATTTTGTATTGTTTCATTAACATAGCTAAAAACTACAGCTTGCATACTATTTTATATGTTGATGATAAAGCATCCTTGTTTAATGGGTCAGTTATTGCTTCTCTTACGTGTTGAAAATGGAATGTGGCTCCATTGTGTAAAATATGTGTTCTAGGGATTTTAATGTCACCAATAAACAAAAACAGAGAAAAGAAGAATAAACTTTTTACTGATCTGGTATTGTTGGGAGTTCTGCTAGGTTTGATTGCCGAAATCAACACAATGAATTTTGCAGCATCTCTATGCAAAAGAGTGAATCTTAAAGAACTGCTTAAGACGGTTCCTGTATATAGCGGGGCAACTGGTAGGCCTATTACTCGACTTCTTTTATTTGTACTTGGTATTCAATGAAAACTTGAGGCATCCATTGTAACATGTGTTGCTGCCAAATGTAGATGCATCCGTAGGAGGATTTGGATTGATAGCTAGAAGATGGGCTACCAAGAAAACAGGTGGATCCACGAAAAATGGAAGAGATTCAAATCCCAAATACCTTGGTGTGAAGAAATTCGGTGGAGAGGTAAGACATTGGGTAACTTTTATAGAGACCCGTCTTAACCTGGGAACTAGAGAATTTGGCAACTAGTAACATATCCCGCTCTTATTGTCTCTGCTCACGTGATGCAGAGAGTTATTCCGGGTAACATCATTGTTCGTCAAAGGGGCACTCGTTTTCATCCGGGAGACTATGTTGGCATTGGAAGGGACCATACTTTGTTTGCACTGAAGGAAGGCAGGGTGAAGTTTGAAACTCACAAGTTGAGTGGAAGGAAGTGGGTTCATATTGAGCCCTTGAATGGTCATGTGATCCACCCGTTGTATGTTGCATCTGCCTCTAGCAATACTCAGATCAACGCGGCAGAGTGATAATCAAGTTGTGTGCCCGTGCAATAATTCCAAACATCAAGTTCTTCACTTTTTTATGAAAACTCTGAAGTACTGAAGCATTACCCAAACCAGTTCTCTCAAGAACCATTTTCTACTGCTATAATACCTCTCTGAGTCTCTGGTTTAGCAACTAGTGATGTTTTGTTGTTAACTGATAAAGCAGGGGAAATCTTTAATTGGTACATGAATTTTGTGCAATTGGTAGATTTTTGATGCCATTCATATCACCATTGATATGTCCAATATCATTCGTAGTGTCATTGAGTTATATTATTGAGATTTGAACTTTGGTCAATGTTCTAAACATGAAAACTACATTTGAATCAATGAACTACAAATAACATCTTGATTTTTCAATGACGGGTAACCGAATTGACATATATCCAAATCCAATTAGATGAACCAATGGACTCATATCATCAGTATTCCCTACTCATATTGGGAAGAGGTTGATCTTTGAGGGTAAAGTTGAGATGACCTCTATTGTGTCATTTGGCAAGAAGTTCTTCATCTTTATTAATATCACATTTTCTTGCGGTCGAAAAGTTGGAAAAGGCACATGATTCACCCGCCTCATTCTTGTCACATTTTTGTTCCCATGGTTTTGTTGAAAATAGAGATGAATACTCCCTCTGATCGAAAATAGTTATGAGTATTAAATTATGAAAAAATTTAAGTAAAATAAATAATATTTTATATAGTTTTAAGCTCGTAAAACTATGTACACAAAAGTCCACATCGTTTATTTCGGATGGGAGGGAGTATGTGTTATCACTTCACCACATTGCATTTCAGGTGACGGACCTAAGGCGACGAACGAAAGCAATCGTCGCACAAGTCATCACCACACCATATAGCCTATAGATGACTTGACTTTGATATACGTATGTTCATCGCCCTAGTCACTTCATGCGACGGAAGAAATTTGATCACGAAATCGGTGTTGTTGCGTTCAATCGGTGTTGCTGCGTTCCACTCGACCACTCTTATCCTGGCATTTGATCTGGATTTCGAAAAATGATCATCCCTCTATCTCCGGCGACCTCTGAAAGCAAAATCCATGGCTGCCGCATAATCATTGCCTCGAAACTGCACTTCTACCTCCACCTCATTAGCGGCTTCGAGAATCGGCACTGCCGCCGATTTCAGAGCGAAAGCGTTTTCCACGCACCGTGCAATTCACATCCCCAATCAAAAGCCCCAATTTAGCCTCCACATTCTGAGGTAAGACGTCGCTTTAGAGTTTCTCATTCAACAAATTTCACATTGTTTTTAGCTGTTTGATAATTGATACTATTGAATGTTGAGTTGAATCTTTGCTGCAGTCTCTCGTGGTCTCCGCCTCTGCACTGCTTCGGTGTTGACCGCCATTTCCCACTGCTGTGACTACATTTCGAAGGTACTCACTCTCTCACTCTCCTTATTGAAGATCAACTGAATCAATTTTCCCTTTTGTTTTGTTCCTGATTTTGGGGATGCAAGAGAGATACCAAATCCAATCGACTGTCGCTGTCTAGTGTTTAGAAATTAGTCTTTCGCTTAGTCTTCAGACTCTTAACTCTTCACCAACCAAAGTTTGACAACAATATGGAAAATGGCAGTGAGTCTTTGATGGACTTTTCTTCCATTTGCAAACGGTCTCAATACGGCACCTAACCAAGGGATGCAATAATTGGATGCCGAAAACCCTATCCAGTCTCCATATCAACCTTTTCCCTTTCATTTTTTTGGGATTTCTTGCACCTCCATTTGCTCCCTTTCTACCATAGCTGGTTCCCTTTTTGTCCCACCTCTTCATCATGGAATTTGTTGATAATTATCTCATTCAACCTGCCATCTCTGCTGTATTCAGTCTTGTGATTGAACAAATTGTATCAGAGCCGATTCAGCGGTTCCTGGATGGAAGGAAAACCACATGTTATTGGTTGGGTGAGCTGAAGCAGACGATGCTAGCTCTCAACGCAGTGGTCGCTGATGCCGAGCAGAAGGCCATCACTAATGAGCCCGTAAAGCTCTGGCTTGATGAGCTGAAGGATGCCATGTATGATGTTGAAACCCTCTTGGATGCTATTGCAACTCGAGCTTTGCAGTCCACTGTTGAAGGAGCTGATGCCAAATCAGAAAGTAGTTCCATAAAAAAGGTACTATCCTCCAACTCTACCTTTCTGTGGCAACCAGACCATGAAAAGGTAGATTCCACCATTTCAGATATGTGTAAAAGATTAGATGGTTTCTTACAGAAAATCAGTATTCTTGGCTTGCAAGTTGGCCGCACTGGTGAACATTCAAGAGGTAAGAAACCAGCAACAACTAGTTTGTTGGATCAATCAATGCAGTATGTTGGAAGAGATTCAGAAATAGAGGAGGTAATTCGGTTTTTGCAGTATGAACAGCTAACAGGAGCAGAACAGACAGGAGAGCAGAGTCACAAAAGGAAAAAGATTGGGTCTGATTACTATGATATTCGCGTAATTGCCATTGTTGGCATGCCAGGAGTTGGGAAAACTACTCTTGCACAGTTGCTATATAATGATGGGAGGCTGGATGAAATGTTTGATTTGAAAGCTTGGTTGCATTTGCCAAGGGATTTCACAAATACCCTGGTATTCAAAACCATTTGCGAATTATTATCCGAGGAGCCTCTCCGGTCTGACAATCTAGAATTTATTCAAAAAAAGTTATGCAAGATGATAAGGGGAAAGAGATTTCTTTTAGTTTTTGATGATGTTTGGATTGAACACTTCCAATCTTGGGATGAACTGATTCGGCCAGTGAAAACTGCGGGAAGGGGTAGTACCATCATTGTGACAACTCAACATGCAAACATTGCCATTTGGATGCATGCAAGTCATATGATAAATTTGAATCCACTTTCTGATGAAGAGTGTTGGTCAGTAATCAGATCTGTTGCCTTAGACAGACAACTAAAGTTGCATGAACACTTGGAAGTTATTGGTAGACAGATAGCAACGAAATGTCGGGGCTTGCCTCTGGCTGCCGCAGTGCTTGGGGGCGCCTTGCGCTCTATTCCAGAAGATGCTGAGAAATGGGTTGTTGTCCTGAGAAGCCCCATATGGGAAATACCAGATGCTATCTATGGCATACTACCAGCTTTAAGATTGAGCTATGACTATCTGCCCCACCCTCAAATAAAGCGTTGTTTTGCCTACTGTGCTCTTTTTCCCAAGAACCATGGATTTCAAAAGGAGGAGTTAGTAATGTTGTGGATGGCTGAAGGCTTTATTTCGCCATCGCAAAGTCATACAACCATGGAACAGCTAGGAAGTAGTTACTTTGATGAGCTAATATCGAGATCCTTCTTTCAACAAATGGACTCCACCAACCGTTTTGTTATGCATGATCTGATCCATGATCTAGCTGTCAATGTCTTTGGGAGGTTTGGCCTATTGTCAAATTTGAATGATCAGTTTAACCTCAGAGTAGCACGCCATTTCTCATTTCTGCAAACAAAGTATCATGATTCTGAAAAATTGCAAGTCTTATTTGATCACAACTTATGGACCTTTTTGGCTCTGGGATCTGGTTCAGGTGGTTCTCCCTGCTATCTACAGACAAGAGCTCCTAGATCCGAGCTACCAACAAGTACATCCTTGAGGGTCCTCTCTATGCCTCATTATCAAATCGCTTGCATAATTCCCTCAATTGGGAACTTAAGACACTTGCGTTACCTGAATTTATCTTATACACCTCTCACATCTTTGCCGGAAACGTTTTCTATGTTGTACAATTTGCAGACATTGTTGCTGTCAAATTGTTACAATCTTCAAAGTTTGCCTGCTAAGTTGGCCAATATGGTTTCCCTGCGTCATCTAGATATCACTAATACAAAGACTCTACAAGTGATGCCCCCACATATTGGTAGACTAACTAATCTCCAGACACTCTCAAAGTTTATAGTGGGATGCAACAGCAGAGAAAGCATTGCAGAATTGAACCAGCTTAAGAGTGTTCGAGGTATTCTATTGATATCTAGGCTTGAGAATGTTGTCTCTGACTCAGATGCAGGGGCTTCCAACATGAGTGACAAAGCGCATCTTATGGAGATAGTTTATGAGTGGTCTGGTCCCTCCAGAAATCAGTATCGCATTCTTGAGAAGTTGAAGCCTCACATAAACTTGAAAAGACTCACCATAAGAGGGTTTTCTGATGAAAGATTTCCAGGATGGGTAGGAGCTGCTGAATACTGTAATGTAGTAGTGTTACATCTCGAGAATTGCTTCAAATGTATCTCGTTACCACCTTTGGGGAAGCTGCCCTCTCTCAAGCATCTCTTTATTACAGGATTCATGATGATAAGGAAAGTGGGGCATGATTTCTATGGGAATATCAGTAGTTCATCATTTACACCTTTTCCTTCTTTGGAGATACTGAAATTCAGAAAAATGCCTTTGTGGTACTCATGGTCTGCTTTTGAAGGCGATGGACCGGCATTTCCTCAGTTGCAAGAGCTTTGCTTGCTTTCTTGCAATATACGACCTTCAGTTTTACCCCTAAATATCCCTTCTTTAAGAAGGCTTTCCATTGTAGATTGTGGAAGTGAAGGTTCGCTTCAAATGCCACCTTCACTGGACACTCTAGAAATTTCACCATTGAGCGGTATTCATAGAACATTGTTTGAATTGCTTGAATCAGCACCCCTGAGAAAATTGAAGATTGCTCAAAATTATAGCGGAGTGCGCTCTTGTGGTTTGAATGAAGTTGTGGGATTCACAACAATTAGTCCTTCTGTTCAAGAGCTAGAGATAACAAACTGTACTTTCAAGCCTATCTTTCGATTACCCCTGTGGTTAACATCACTCTCTATGGATAGAGGTGAAAATGTAGAGTTCGAGGCGCAGTACTATACATCCCTCCAGTGTTTATGCCTCCGCAGGGCCTCAATTCAGTCCTTCTGCTTTGACCACTTCCCTAAGCTCATCTCCCTGGAGATTGCCAGTTGCTTCAAGCTAAGTTGCTTTTTGGTTTCAGGAGGATATCTCTTAGAATCTCTCTGTGATCTCTACATATGTGATTGCCTATCATTGCTGGAGTTTCCTCCAGGCGGTCTTCCTGCTCCCAACCTGACAACTTTTACTATCAGGGGATGTCATAGACTGAGATCACTGCCAGAGAGAATGTATTGCAGTATGCCATCTCTAAAGTTTTTGTATATTGGATATTGTTCCGAAATTGAGTCATTTCCGCATGGTGGTTTGCCCTCTAACCTTCACACCCTGAAAATTCATGGATGCTACAAGCTAATGCCTGTCCAGGAAGATTGGCAGCTTCCCAAGGTACTCTCTCTTATGAATTTGGAAATTGTAGAACACAGGTGCGAGGACACCTCCGAGTCTTTTCCTAACTCCGAAGGCCTGCTGCCTACCAGCCTCACTTCGCTCTCCATCAGGGACTTCAAAAGCATCAAGTTCCTGAATGGAAAAGCATTTCAGCATCTAACATCTCTTCAAGAGCTAAAGATTTCTGAATGTCCACTGCTGAAATGCTTGCCAGAAGACGGGTTTCCTCAGTCTCTTTGCTCTCTTGAAATATATGCTTGTCCACTGCTTAAGCAACGATGCCAGAGGAATGGCGAAGATTGGACCAAAATTTCCCATCTTCCCCGCATCAACAATCACTGTGAAGAGATCTAACAAGTATGACTTCTCCTGGATTAATTTCAGAACTGTCACAAAGGTACAATCTAAATCTTCTCAGTAATCATTTCCTTTGATTTCAGGGCGAAAAAAATAGTCATTTCCTTCCATCAGTTGGCCATAGTTCATCTTTCTTTTCGATAAACCCAGAGGAACAAACATGAGGCTGGTGAAACATTCACTACCACAAATCCTTTTGTATTACTTATTCTTAGCATCAGATATGCAGCCCACTGCGATTGTGTTCGGCGTTTTAACTGATATACTGTGAATTGACAATGTTTATGTTAAGCCTTTCTTATTTTTGTTGTCAAACAGTTCAGATGATTGAAGAGATTGCTTTGAATTCGTAGCACGGATGGTTTGATCGTGTTTTCACTGGAAATAGCAACATCCCACAGACAGATTGCTTTGAATTCGTAGCGCAGATGGTTTGATCGTGTTCTTGCTGCTACTTTTTTCGCAATGTCATTTTGGATAGTTGTAGTTTGTGTAGATTATGTTGAACTGTGCATACTGTCAGATATGCAGTAGAGACAGTAACCTCCATAGAATGCTGTAAATATAAAGGATCATTCAAATTGTAAGCCTAGTTGTCGAAAAGGTGTCATGGTATTCTAAACTGATTGATCTCGCCACATCGGAGCAATCACCATGTTGATTATTGTCAGACCACCGATAGACTATTATCGATTGATCCCAAACATGTAGTACGCGAAGTATGGGAGATCGATAAACAACAATGGAGTAGATGCTAAACGAATTGAATGTTGAAAGCACGAAATAGACGAAAATTGGAGCCAACCTATATATGCTCCCCTCTAGTTACTAGTCCGAATTCATTGGCGTTGGTTTTGGTGGGCGGACCTGAAGAGACTGTGATTCCTGCTCTACTCACTCCATCGTTGATATGATTTGTGCTAGTCCTGTGCCGGGAAACCTCTTTGTCGTTGCTTTATCGAATACTGATTGGAGCCTTGGAGATATGAGCATTGATATTTCCTGTGGATTACAGCACCTGGAGATCACTGGAGATGCAGTCACTGCATTCAGCATTCGTTTCTGGTCTCTTGACAGCAACTTCATCCCCCAGACAGCTATGCAAGTTCTGTAACTCATAACTATCCATAGAAGATGGAATTTCTGATGATTGAATGAGGATTTTGTAGCAACCAGAAGTTGTCAAAAGACCATGTTTTAGTGTTAAATGGTTCATGTTAGTACATCCTGTTTCGGTAAATCTTCTATAAAAAAAAGCGTTGTTTTCTCATTCCCTCTTTCTTTTAATACTACACAAACCAGTAGTTCATCCTTTGATTTAATCTACTTGGAACAAAATACCCACAACAACAACAACCCAGACAAAGTCAGGAGAGTGTTTCCGAAAGACCCAGGGAAGTAAGATGCATAAACCACGTGGTATCCGGCTACTCGCATGAAAAGGAGACAGAGAAAAAGCCAAACATAAGCCGAAGAAGACAGACAAACAAAATACCCACAAACCACATAGTAAACAACCTCTCAAAATACCCACGAACCACCCCTACTATCACATGTCATGGGTTCAGAGCCTGTAGACACATACATCTCCATGGGGGACCATAGAAGGGATTCAAGTAAATCTGTTATAGTGTAATCCAAAGATAGTCTAGACAAACACTAAATATAGCAGAAGTTTCATCATCACACAACACCGAAGAACTTGTCCGTATAGAAGAGAGAATTTGACGAAAAATTGTTCCTTCTATATGTTCTTAGGGTCGATTTTGGGTGGTATTCAACTAACCTTGAGAGAAGGACTACTCATTTAAACAGAAAGCAACAATGAGATTACCTCTGTCACTTGAACGCCAATAAAGATAATCAAATCAGGCAAAATGGATCATCATCATGGCAGCAAATCAAGATTTCTTGTCAGCTTTGTTTCTTCCTGTATGACCTGCACCCTCTTGTGACTTCTTAGGCAGAGGAGGGAATTTTTTGGAATCTCGCAACCGTAGGAGGGATAAATCGGGGAAGTCGTTTGGATCTCGCAAGCGTAGGAGGGGTAAATCAGGGAATTCATTTGGATCTCCCAAGCGCAGGCAGGGTAGATCAGGAAACTCATTAATATCTTCCGACACAGGTGGAGGCTTCGCCATTAAGGTCCTGCATCAGCAAACCCCCCCAAATAAATACAAACTTTGTCATAACCAAAAAAGCAGACAGTGCATTTCTATACCGATTCACTATATTTATGCTTAAATCCACTACTTACGAGGCAATTTCTTACTCCGTACCTGTTTACGTCGTTCTCTGGTGACTCTTCCTTCTCCTTTGCCTCTTTTATGTGCAGAGGTGGATCACTTGATGGAGAGTCATCCTCGGGAAGGGGATCGAGACAGGGAAGCGCCTGTAGGACTGGTGATGCTGGCTCCCAATCCCAATCTAGTTGTTTTGAAGTCTGCGTGGTTCCAGATTCAACGCTGTCCAGTGAGGACTCGGTGGTCTCCCGAGATGTCAATAAACGGTTGGCTGGATTGATATTGTTCATCTCTACAGGTTTCACTCCAGGAAGTGGTGGGAACTCCAAAAGAGACAGGTCCTCAAAGTTGTTGCTTCCATCTTCTGCAGACCAGAAGAACTCATTACTATCATCGCTTGGAGGATCTGCATCTGCTGGCATTGGTTTTGAGTAAGGAGGTGACTCTGCCCTTCTCCAAGTTCGCTCAGAAATCCATTGTGATACATGAACCTAGCAAAATTTTCAATTACAATATCACAAACAGAATGATAAGTTTTCTTATAAAAAAATTTGAATAGCAACCTGTGCTTGTAAGATTTATATTCCAAAGTGAGATTGCATGCAAAGAAAAATCGCAGTTCAAGTTCCAATCCATAAACAAATATAAGATGAAAAACAAGCAACACATTTCTCCTTTCTTTCTCCTTATTTTGGAACTCAGAGAAGCAGGTGTGTGAAATGATAAAGCAGTTTTGACATGAACACATGTCCAATATTTAATTCAACTCACGGTAATGTTAACTGATGGGAAAATAAGAATAGATAAACTCTAACCAGACTTGCCATAAATTATTGAGAATTAAAGACTGAACTAAAAAGGAATTTGTCCTTAATTGGAAATTTGGAACACAGATTTTCACATCAACCATAAACAGAAAAGTGCACAGGAAGAGACAACAAAGACATACTGGTTTTGGTATATATGTTCCTGTTCCTCTTGACTTGACCGTTTCTCCATTGGTAGCCAAATTGGCTACTCTTGAGGTGTTCTGAGGAGAGAGAGGATCGCTATTGCACTGATACATTCCATAATCATGAGACCACAGGCCATACTGGATCCCAGCCAAGAGGTTTTCATTCTCATCACTGGAATCAGACGCCTCTGATCTTTCATTAACAAGTTCTTGCACTGGAAAGACATCAGGACGCTTTCCTTTTCCATTCCACTCTAATGTTGTCTTATAGAAAGTTTCAATACCCTCTGTGATTTTGTCCAGGGGCAAGGCAAAAATGGCCCCAAGCTTTTCAGAAGCATAGGACAAAGCATACTTGATTCGGGAGAAGTTTGCTGCAGAAAACATGTAGTATCATATTAAAGATCAGCAAAATAACTTTTTTGTTTTCATTGCTCGATATTTCTTACTCCTATTCTTTCTTGCATCGTTCGATATTCCTTGGCATTGTCTTGGCTATTCGTGTCTTTTTGAGTGTTGTTTGTTCTTGGTTGTTTATGTTTGTTTTTGTCTGTTTTTATGACACTACTGGGATTGTTGCTGTTGTGGTTGTATCTAATTATAAATAAAACCTCTTTCTGAGTGCATTGCGCTAGTATAAGAATGAAGGATGAATCTAGAATACTATATTCGTAAGAATAGATAGTACCAATTAAAATGTGAATGTCTGACCCCAAATGAAGATGTCAAGGATCTAAATAGTAGTAAGTAACTAAGTACATTAGCAACGAACAAAAACATCATCTACTTAAAACAAAACAATCTTCCCAGAGCAAACCCTCCCTTGACTGGAAATTGGAATTTTCGGTTTAGTGTTATGGAAGAGAAACTTTAGCCGAGGAATACCTTTGTTGACACTGCGACCAAGATTATTGCTGTTGCTAAGAGGATCCATGATGTTAAGAAACTTTGCATGAAACTGATGTTGGCCAATTTGATTTATTCCCGTTGAAACTGAGTATGCTTCTTTGCAATTTTGCAAGAATTCAGCAGAGAAAAGCGAATCTTCAGATCCTTCCGGTGGTTGCACTGCTACCATGTAATTAAGACATTGAAGTGAATAAAAGATCAACTAAATGTTACAACAATTCAAACATTTAGAAAATAGATTAATTGATGGATACAAAAATTGAGTAATGCCTTACCCAATACTTCTGGAAGGGAAGATATGAGCATTACACCATTAATAGCCACACAATAATTTTCCCAGTCAAATTTGCTATAGTATGCTAAGAATTTATACAGGACCTGTTAAACAGGAGCAAATTTGAGAAAACTTTCGTTTATGCAATCTCAAGTCGTCAACATATTTACCAAAAAGTTGTATTTAAAGAGAATTGGATAGCAAGGACTCACAGCTAAAGGTGAACACAATGTTGAATGGAATAGATTGATAATGTGCACAATCAATGTTTCTAGTGCATATGTTGAAAGTAGGCCAGAATGTGCACCAAGAATTCGACTCTCATAGAAGCACCATGCTTTGATTAAGATTACACTACGCTTGAAGAGATTGTGTTTCCCAATCAGCCGATCAACCTGTCAAAGTCAATGCATATACAAGCTTCAGTAGGATTGAAACATATAGAACTTTTGAAAACTACTAAAAAAGGTAGTAGTTTTGTAAAATAGGGAAAGAGGATCATATGCCTGCTCAAGAAAGCTCAATGCACAAAGTCCAGCCATCTGGTTAAAAGAGATATCCACGGAGATGTTCTCCACAGAACATTTGACTACTTTGACCTGCCATAAAAAGATAATGGTCTCATGGAACATTTTGGTGAGCACCTCATGAGTTATGAACATAAACACTTGGATGGATAAGCTCATAAGCATACATAGGCATTCCTCAGTCAGTCGAACATACACACATGAATATATAAATATGAAAAAAGAACCGGGTAATAAACATGTATGAAGTGCAAACTCAAAGGAGAAATGACTGACACACATTCAGTAACTCTCGCTGAATGAGGTAAGCTTCCCCTTCGCTTTCTGTGAGACAAATGACTTTTCCATTCAAAATATACATACCTTCCTTAAATATTTCCCCCTAACTATTCTTTTCTATCAAGCAACCATTGGTTAGATACACTTGGAAAGAGGCTAATTGGGAGTAACCTTCCTAGATGGTGCCTGCAAACTCAGCACTGAAGTATATCCTCATAGGAAACTTGTAACAGAATTTGAGAAGGTTCAAGCGGGAAAAAAAAGTCCCAACTAGATTACAATGGTCCATAACATTCAGAAATAAACATTATTTAACAGGCAACTGTCAAGGAACACGTCCTTTCAGCAGCCCATTACTTTTTTAAAAGAAGAAATCAAGCATCCAACAAATGGAAAGCAGCAAGAAACATAGAATTTCTCAGTCGGCACTATTAGTAAGATGAATATGAAAACCACGACATGAAACCAAAGACACGGAGGTAATATGTTCAACTGAGCAAACAAACCTGGGCAGGAATACACTGAACATTCCTAACATGAAGTTCAGTGTTCATCATCTCTTCATTCTCAAGGATGCTGCAGAAAGAGCTCAATAGAAGTTCCTCGTCATGGTGACTCACAGCAGTCAAGTCGATATCCCCATCCGGAAGATAGGTCTTGAGTGGCACTGAGCCAAAGGGAAAGACCTATATAATTTACCCCAAAAAGCAGCATAAACCTATCAAAAGGCTATTGAATAGTCTACCAAGAGGATCCATACACAAAAACAGAGAATGGAAGTAAATGCCGCAACCTAAACAGCAAATAAGAGTTATAACCTTCAAAATTTACAGCTTGACATTCTAACTAAAATAAAAAAAGAGATGAGTGATAGTACTTATTTAGGAGCATTATCTCATGTATCATATTTGCAAAACAGAGCATGATTATAACTGAAGCACTATGTAGATAGCGCGAAATAGTGAGATTGTATAGCTTGGTTTACCTTGATTCCATAAGAACGTCCAATCAGTATCTGGATATACTCAATAATTTCCTTCCTCCGGCACTCGGAAACTACATTAGGCAGGATCAAAGACAGAATCTCACAAGCCCCTTTCTCAGCTGCATTCCATTCTTCAGCACCAATGTCAAATGTATGTGAATTTGAATGGGAAGATGAGGACGACGACAATGAGAGGGAAGAATGAGACTTTTCAAGATCCTTCATCTCAATTAAGTTATGAACTTGAGCCCTGCGGAGAAATCAAGTAAGGAGCCATTAGAAACCGGACATTAACATTGAAAAAACAAATAATTACTTTAAAACAGAGAACCTGCAAATAAAAAATGGCATCAAAGCCAAGTAAAAAAAAAGTGACATTTTCAAGCATAATAATTCATACAGAGTATTATACTATTATGTTTTCCAATTCTAATTTCTAACATGTAGAACTTCCATTTGAAGAACAAAAGAAGTATTTCTGTCTTCCATTTTTCAGTGGGGGAGGGAGGACCTTGGATCTCACTACATCCGCAGGGGAGAGAGAAGAGAAAACAAACTCCCGGGCACCCAAAATTTCTAACCTTCTATTCATTTTGTCTCAGGAAGAAATATCATTTCTCCATTGAAACTTTAGACAGTTCTCGAAAAAAATCATCCCTAGAGTCGAGAGCGAAACAGCCCGAATATTAGGTAGCTATTGTCAAACCAGGGCGAATACTTTCGGAAATAAGAGAAGTCCATCGAATGAACAATTTGGCTGAGCTAAAGAGGAACAGGATGTCTTCCCAAAGAGATTGATATGGGGGGTGGGGTGGAAATGGTAAACAAAATTGCAGAGGGAATCTACCAAGTGTAAGCACCAAATCAAAAGGACATTTAATAATCTACCAAGTGGCTCCATAAACAAAAGCAGAGAATAGAAGGAAATGATGCAACCTGGAGCAAATAAGAATTATAATCTTCAAAACAGAGAATGGAAGAAAATCTCACAGATTAGCTTTCAGGAATTAAATTTGGCTGCAAAACTTAAAATAAGAAAAGGTAATTTGTTCATCCACAGAGGCAAGAGGAGGCAGATGGCTGTAGAAGGTGGACTGTAGAAATCACTGAATGTATCATGGAATTATCGATCAGAAAAGTAGAGGAAACTTACAGCGGCCTGACACAGACTTAATTCAAACTTTGAGAACCCCAGCGAGACAAATTCAGAAATCAAATGACTAAGAAGAAAGAAGGTAACTCTTCTCACACAAACCTTTTTTTGGATAAGAAGGGCGTTGAAGGAAAGAATAAATAAGCAGAGAATTGCAGAATATGGAACCGTTACTCAAGTAGGCTTTCTTGATTGAACAGTCAAGACAACAGAGTGTCTTTTTCTCAACCTTGAGGACAATGACAATTTTAAGATGATCACACAATCAAGTACAAAGGGCCAGCCTGTTCAAAAACATTGCCTGCAGTTACTTTTCAGAAAAAGGAAATAACTTTTTTCAAGCCAAGCAGAAAAAAGAAAATTAATGAAACTGCCTTATTCACATTATTATGCAATTAATACTCACATTGAAGTAAATGTGACTATGTGAGCCCATCTGTACCCAATTTTATATTTCCTTAAATGCCATACAACAAGGAAATATGCCATAATTACATGTTCTTAAATGCAACTTCAATTATATGATGCAGAAAGGTCAACTGCAATTGCGATGGTGGAATCAGAGTATAAAGTTCATAAAATAGAAGGAGATAAGTATATATAAGCAGTCGTCCGTGATTGAACGTTTTTCATGTGTCACGACAACAGATTTTCTCGTTGTGGGTTATACTCGTGATTTAAGGAAGATCACACAGTACCGCACAATGGACCAGCCATTTAGATGACACTGTACACAATTATGCACTCCTAGGCAGAATGTTAGACAACTTTCAGAGAAGAATATAAAGGAACTAAGCCTATTCAGTTTGTACTCCCTAATCAGTAATCACATTATTTGTGGTAATGCAAGTTCATACATTTTTTGAGCTCGTGATTTTCTAAGGTGTGCCCATGGGCATACATTAGACAACCCAAAAAGAGAAAATAATCCCTTGGAAAAAGTGTTTTCCCTATTTTCAATGCATTAGCCCCAAGATCAATGCATTGAAACTATGGTTTCTTTCCTTTTTTGGATTTTTTTTTTTTTTGGTTCATAGGTGGGCACTTAGGCCATTACAATATGGGGGGTGTTCGAACTCGGGACCTATTGGTCACTACTTGTCATCCTTACTAGCTAAGCTAGCAAGGCTTACCCTTTTTTGGATTTCTAATGTGTGCCCATGGGCACACGTTAGAAAAACCGTTTAAATTTTATTTTCAAATATACTGGATAACCTGGATATACGAGATAAAATTCAATGCCTTCATTTTAAAATTTCAAAGGAAGCGATCAAAATTAAATGCAACTTAAATGGCACCGAATGTCGATTCGATTCCCCATTTAGGAAGTATCACGCATAGCCTCTTACACCAATAAACATTTATCAAGCTGAACACATATATATACGTAATTTAATAGGCATATCACACAGTTCTCTCTAATTAATGTTAAATGTCGATACCTTCTAGACTTCAACCAACCTAAGAAATGCTAAAGCTGAGGGCATCCAAAATGAGAGGGATTCCAGTGGAATTATTATGAATTCACAAAAACGGGGGGGGGTTACTCAACCCCTAGGCCATGCTTATGCGGGATGTACTGGGCAGATGATGTTTTTATTGTAACAGCAGGGTTACATGTTCTCTCCAAATTCCGATAGATGAATGCCACCTACCAAACCTTCGTGATTTTTTCTTCTCCATGATAAAATACACAAAGCTAAAACAACCCATAGGTAAAAGCTTTTCAGCGTTGTACACTATGATTATCACAAAACCTGTGTTTACTAAAATGTCCAAGGAACGAAAGTACGAAACCTTGCCTGCACCGGAACCAATCACTTTCAGTCTCACTAGAAAGCCTTCATATCCCTTAATTTCTATCTACACCACTGCCTTACATGCTTAGATGTTCAATGATTACAAGGGAAAATGGCATTGTCCTCCTCTTAATTGAGTCCAATGAGGCCCACACTCCACACCAATCAAGGATAAACATTTCTTCACACTTTCAATTATTAGAAATCACATGATAGCAACAGAGACCCAGAAAAAAAAAATCTATGAATCCTAAGTCCGCCAGATTGAGAAGCAATCAAATCAAGTACACTACCCAGTAGCCAGTTCTCAGCACGAAATCAGTGAAGTAAAGCAGACGACAACCTTGTGACAACAGCTTATACACACAATCAACCAAATTCAACAATCACACAAAATTGTGCAAAGGAAACATCCAAAGCCAATTTGTTTTGATCTAAAGTCTAAACAATTCCAAACTTGAGACATGGTAGTTAATTATACTCACCAACCAACAGACATTGGGATTTGGGCTTGTAATGGACAAACTGGATAAGATGAACAGCTAGGATTTCTGAGACCAAGTGTTCAGCAATCCATCCCATAATTTGCCAATGCCTAACAGAAAAAAGTGTTAAAGACTGTACAAATTTCTCAAAGACAAACAAAAACAGCACACATTAATTTCATGGCTAGAAAATAACTACCGTGAAAAAATAAATCGTGACAAGAGATGGCGGCCATTGGCACTGGCCAATACAACAACCCTAATTTCCGACAACGGATAAAACCCTCCGAAAAACAGACCAAGGCAGACGCCGGTGTGCTCTGAGCCAATTGGATTAAACCATAACTGAGATGATGAAGGTTGATGAACGAGGAGGGAGGGGGGGGGGGGGGGGGTTGGAGGCAAGCAAAAAAATGGCAAATTGATGGGTTAGTTGCCTCCCTGACCCTGCTTATGTGGGTATACTTTGCAGATGTTGTTGTTTGTAACAGCAGGGTTACTCAACCCCTAGGCCATGCTTATGCGGGATGTACTGGGCAGATGATGTTTTTATTTTAACAGCAGGGTTACATGTTCTCTCCAAATTCCGATAGATGAATGCCACCTACCAAACCTTCGTGATTTTTTCTTCTCCATGATAAAATACACAAAGCTAAAACAACCCATAGGTAAAAGCTTTTCAGCGTTGTACACTATGATTATCACAAAACCTGTGTTTACTAAAATGTCCAAGGAACGAAAGTACGAAACCTTGCCTGCACCGGAACCAATCACTTTCAGTCTCACTAGAAAGCCTTCATATCCCTTAATTTCTATCTACACCACTGCCTTACATGCTTAGATGTTCAATGATTACAAGGGAAAATGGCATTGTCCTCCTCTTAATTGAGTCCAATGAGGTCCACACTCCACACCAATCAAGGATAAACATTTCTTCACACTTTCAATTATTAGAAATCACATGATAGCAACAGAGACCCAGGAAAAAAAAATCTATGAATCCTAAGTCCGCCAGATTGAGAAGCAATCAAATCAAGTACACTACCCAGTAGCCAGTTCTCAGCACGAAATCAGTGAAGTAAAGCAGACGACAACCTTGTGACAACAGCTTATACACACAATCAACCAAATTCAACAATCACACAAAATTGTGCAAAGGAAACATCCAAAGCCAATTTGTTTTGATCTAAAGTCTAAACAATTCCAAACTTGAGACATGGTAGTTAATTATACTCACCAACCAACAGACATTGGGATTTGGGCTTGTAATGGACAAACTGGATAAGATGAACAGCTAGGATTTCTGAGACCAAGTGTTCAGCAATCCATCCCATAATTTGCCAATGCCTAACAGAAAAAAGTGTTAAAGACTGTACAAATTTCTCAAAGACAAACAAAAACAGCACACATTAATTTCATGGCTAGAAAATAACTACCGTGAAAAAATAAATCGTGACAAGAGATGGCGGCCATTGGCACTGGCCAATACAACAACCCTAATTTCCGACAACGGATAAAACCCTCCGAAAAACAGACCAAGGCAGACGCCGGTGTGCTCTGAGCCAATTGGATTAAACCATAACTGAGATGATGAAGGTTGATGAACGAGGAGGGAGGGGGGAAGGATTGAAAGAGGTTGAAGGATTGGATTAGCAACATCGGATTTAAATTCGTGGTATGAAAATGGGGAAAAATTGACAGGATCAGTAACAGGAATTGGAAAGGAAGGAAATCTTTGATTGGCCGTAATTGAGAGAGATTCTGGAAACGGGAATGAATTAGTATGGCTTTAGCGTGAACGGGCGAGGAAGCCATTAATGGATACAGTTTCTCTGTGATCTCCAGTTCCGGAAGACTCGAATACACGATCGTTTTGCAGGGTGGCACATTTGGTAAATTATAAAAGTACCTTTAGTATAAAATAAGTTTCTTATTATAATTTCAATATTTAACATCAAATTTGAAAATTTTCATATTTGTTTATATGATTACAAGATTATAATTCATAGCATTTTTAGATCTTTGAATAATAATCATACAATGTATGTTCGATAGTTTATCCGTCTGCCAACCTGTCGATCTATCGATAATCAACTATGTTTGATCTCTTATCAAAATACAAATATGATTTTATTATTATTATTATTATTATTATTATTATAATAATAAAGTTCTTACATGAAATTAGATCAGAGCCGACTAACAAGCTGAGCTCCGCATCTAACAAGCTGAGCTCCGCATCCCTTTTGAATACTAAACGCAATCCTAGTCAAAGGGTATTATTATTATTATTATTATTATTATTATTAAAGGCTATTAGTTTTGAGAAAATATGTTTCTTTAAAAATCTTGGGTAAAAAGAAAACGACCTTTTATACAAAGAATAAGATAAAGGTGATCTTGGAATAAAATGAGATAATTCATTTATTATGATTGATTTCATTTTCATAGTTTTTAATAGAGAAATCTTCTTGGTAAGAGGAAATATTTAAAATGTTGCAATAAAATAAAGATACTCATAATTTATTTCATTTTTTTCACCAAAAAAGTAATTTATTTCATTTTTAAATTAAAATTTTCTTTTATTGGATATATTATATTAAAAAATCTATTTATACTCATAGTCTTGATATTGTTAACGGTTCAACTTATTTTTGTTTAAGACGATTTTTAAAATTTATATTTTGCTTATTCATATAAATTACGGTTTTTTTCGATCATGTGTCCCAAGAACATATGATAAAAAGCTTGATTGAGAAAGATATTCTAAATTTAAATTATTTTAGCTTTTTAAAAAAGATTGTTTTCGGTGCTAAGTTTGGTAGGAAATCTTTCACAAATATTTTTTTTATCCTATGTCATTGAGGTATAAGATAGAAAAATCGTATAAATAAACTTTTTCTAATACAAAAAAATGATTGTACGTACATGCCTAATCATTATGTTTGAGAACGAGATGTATGTACTATTGTTTGTCTCTTGTGTTGTATGTATTAGTGCGAGATCCTCCCATGCCAAGGTTGTTATTTCTTTAAGAAGTCGTGGAGATCCTCATATTTAGTTGAACCTAAATATGAGGATTTCGCTATTCCCAATTATCTTAAAATGCACTTTGTTTGATTGATGTTTTCTTGTTACCTTCATTCCCCTTTGTACTTCCCTTGTTTGGTTTGCTAGGATTTGGGTATAGCAAGTATCAAATACAGTATTTGCTTACTAGTTTCCAAGTAGATAGTCGAATCCCTATAAAAATCAAATAAAAAAAGTTTATCTTTCAATCTATAAACCCCAAGACAATCGTTTTTAAAAATAAATAAAATTTAAAACGTTTACTTACTCGGGTGTGTTTGGGTTCCAATGCATTAATTATAATGCATTTATAAGTATAAACACTAAAATAGTGTTTGATTAATACATTTTACATTGTGTTTAAAATAACATAAATGTTAAGTGAAGCCATTTGTATATTGTTTCAATCAAACATCTATTATAGTGTAGAGTTTATAATTATATTAAAATTTTAATATAAACTATTAATACAATTTACAATGTATTTTATTCGAAATTTATGTTATTTTAAACACATTGAAACATGTATTAATCAAACAATATTCAAGTGTTTAATTATCTTAAAAGTATTGAGTTTGTGGAATGAATAATAAAGAGACCAATTTACCCATAATTTCATGCGCAAATTACAAAAATTTATTAGGTCGTTTCTATTTCAGTCCATTTGCAAATTACGATAATTTATTAGCTTTTTTTTTTTTTTTGATAAGATAAGAATTTGAGGGCCAGACATACCTGACTCCTCGAGTGGCCGACAAAGTCGGTAGACGGCGAACCATCAAACATACAATCTAAAGAAGAAAGGTGAAATACGCAAAGTGGCAAGCAAACTTTATTAGCTTATTTCCATTTCAGCCCATTTGGTCAAATAAGAGATAAAATTAGCCCATTTTCATTTTAGTCCATTTGGTCAAATAAGATGAAAAAAATGAAATGAAAAGCTATAATTTACCCATTTTCATTTCTTGAAACTTCAAGAAATCAATCTACACTAGAAAAAACTGGTAATTGTTTACTGGAAATTAAAAAAAAAACCGAGTATGAGAATCACTTTTAAAAAAGATGAAAGTGTAGTCAAATCAAATAAACTGATTTTTTGAAAGAAAGAAAAAAAAAAGCAATACCACCCTATCAAATTAGGAGGAGGGACGAGACTATACAAAAAAAAAAAAAAAAGCAAAATTGCTTTTACTTGAAGAAGAATTGCCATTGTCATTGTTTCAACTTTTGGGCATGAGCACCGATTGAATAATTGAAGGGAGGTTTTTTGCAATTTGTAGTGGTGGGTACCGATTGAATTAAGTCAGTCCAAAGATGAAGAGATAATATGTGTTTCCCTCAATTCTTGACTTTGTGTTTCATCCAAGTACATGAAAATGTTGTCATTGTGGTTTTTTCATCTAAACCTGACAACACTATGTGGGGAGTGTTAGAGTGAGAAAGCTTGAGAGAGAAACTCTCTTTGAGAGTTCATCTTTCTTTCTTGCTTTGCTCTTCTCGTTTTGACTCCTCCGCAAAAATTTTTGAGTTCGTCCCAAGCATTTGTTGTTTTGGGATTAATTTATGGTTGGTTTGGGCAAGTGGGGGATGGAAGATTACTGTTTGTTTTCTTCTTGATTCGATTTGGTCTCCTCCGGGTTTAGGTTATGCGCTTGGTGCCCGTCTTGTTGGTGGCCCGTTATGTCGGACTTGGTGCTGCCTGAAATGCCGAGGGCTGGTGGTGTTGTAGGTCCGGTTCCGGCGCTCGCTAGGGTGGGTTCTTTTGTGTAAGCTCACTCGGCTCTTGGTGCTGAATCGTTCTTCTATTGTCCTCTATTTGGCGTGTCGGAGTTGGATGTTGGTGCGGACGTCTCCTGACTTTGGTGGTCTGGCGGTGAGAGCCCGGTGTGATTGAGTGAGGAAGGTTTGCTCCCCCGGACTCCCAGGTTGTGGGTTCCTTCCCTAGTGAGTTCTTTGGTCGGGTTTGCTTTTATCGACAACCTCTCCTGGTACGCGTGGTGGTTGTATCTTCTTGCTAGTGGCACGAGCGGTGGCGGTGCTTGGTATGGTGCTTTGGTAGCGCTTCTCCCTCTTACTTTACCTTTTTTATCATTAGTATTGTGTGGGTTGAACGTTTTGAAGCTAAGGTTGGTCGGAGAAGGCTTATGAGGTCCGTCGTCTAGTGGTTGTTTGGTGATTGTTAGTGGGTGGTCCGTCGTCTAGTGAACGCTTCACCACCGGTGTCGGAGTTTGGTTTATCCCTGGCTTTTGGAGTTTGGTCCGGCTTCTTCACCTTTTTCCATGCCCATGGTCCCTCTATTTCTTGGTGGTGCTGAACGCAGAGTGGTCTGGGGTCGCTTCTTAGGCTAGGTGGCTCGATGGTGATGATGGGGGCTCGGCTTGCTTTGCGGATCTAGTGTTCGGGTGGTCTCATGTCCCCTTGTTGGTGTCGCTCGCTTATCTCTTTGAAAATGGGCTAAACTCTAGCGAGCTACGGTGGCGGGGTTATGTGTAGCACCTGAGCACCAGCTTCGTTTGGGGTCTGGTTGAGCGCGTGTTGAGGAGTGGGCGATTAGTGTGTGTTGCTTTCCACTGTTGTCGTGTGCTTTTGGTCCAGTAAGGATCCACTGCGCTCACCCTAGTGTCTTCCCACTATCCCTCGTCACAAAAAAAAAAACTCACCCTTAATCATTTTTTTAAAATTATAATCATTTTTTTTTAATTATGGGGATGAGGGGAGGGAAATTCAGGGGGTTGTCCCAGGTCCCACCCGCTTTTGGCCATCCTTTCCACTTTGACTTTATTAAAAGTTACTTTTTCTGCTTTTAATTTATGTTTGGTAGGTCAAAGGTTTGACTTTGTGGTATGGTGTGTATTTTTTTTTTGATTAAGTAAGAATTCGGAAGCGCAATTCTATCCGATAGCATCCTTTTGGATGAGGTCGTTAAGACCTGGATCATTGGGAAATGAAAGGGTGGGGGCAATATGAGCAAGATGTGCAACCTTATCTGTTACAGAATTGTCGCTACGAAGGACGTGAGAAACCGATACTTCATGAAACCCAAAAATGAGGGTGCTAATATCAGACATAATTAGCTCAATTTTCCATGGGCATTTTGTTTTAGATCGTAAATGATCTATGATTATAATCGAGTCTCCTTCAATAATTATGTCTAGAATTCTCATTTCAAGGGCTCTAAGGACTCCTTCTCTTAAAGCGAGTGCCTCGACCATTAACGGTTTGTGAAAACCAATAACTTTTCCGTCAGCAAGTATGGGCTCTCCTCTGTTGTCACGAATTATATAACCTACAGAAATTTGCCTCTGCCAAGAAGCAGAACCGTCAAAATTTAGTTTCCACTTCCTAGGGGGCGGTTTCTTCCATTTAACTTGCTTCTTTGCACTCATGTTCTTCTAAACCCTACTTGTTTGATTTCTGATTTCATCTTTCTCTATACCAGTGTGTTTTTCCGCCTTTTCCCATTCGTCATAATATGATTTGACCATTTTTAAGAATCCCTTAGTATTTTGCAGTTTTGTTGTTGGAAGATTAGTTTGTTACGGGTTAACCAGATTGTCCACCAACGAAAAGCCATTATCTTTCTTTGCTCGCCATCGAGTAAGCCAGCAATAAAAGCCATTAATGACTCAATGTTTCTTGACGTTTTAATCTTGTCAGAAAATTTTGCTTTTATTGCGCCAGAGAGACTAGGACAGCTCAGTGAGTATTTACATTCAAAGAGAATGTGAGTAGTGTCTTCTTCATGGTGATCACAGATATCACAGTATGGCAGAATCGCAATACCTCTCCTTGACAGTCGAGCAGTCGTTGGTAGCCCATTGTGACAGACTTTCCACATAAAATTCTTTATCTTGGGCGGGGCATTCAGTTTCCAAATCCACGCATTTATGTCATCAGTTAAATTTGTTGCTTTCATATTTAGTCTATATGTGACGAGAGGGTTTCTCGACCAAATAAATTTGTAGTCAAGACCCCGCTACAGTATAGAGGAGTCAGGTTCGATCCACGAGGAAGTGTGTCAGCGCCCGCCTTTTCAGTTCTGAAGCCTCTTTGATCTAAATAAAGCAAGAAACAAAAGCAAAGCAAAGCAAAAGTACTCGACAGAGGCAAAGCAAATCGACAACAGCAACTCGACTAAGACAACAGTAAGAAACTTCGACTGAAGAACTCGATCGAGCTTGTCGACACAAGTTGTCGATGTCGACAGCTTCTCGACACAAACTTGTCGACACAGAAAGTAAATCGCCAAAAAAAACAGCAAAGCGAAGATCTCGACAAAATAACTCGACGTCGACAAGATATGTCGATATCGACAACTCTTCGAAATCGATAAGAACAGAAATTTAAAGATGCAAAAGCTTTTCGAACACGGAACGAATGTAAACACGAAATAAACTTCAATAAACTAAAAGACTTCCAAGGCTAGGGTTTCAACATCACAACGATAACTATGCAAAGTAACACATAAAGGCATAAAAGATCATGCTTTCCATCTAAATAACTTTCGTTATTAACAAATAGGAATATAGAGGCTTTCGCATAAACCCTAATTGTTACTAACCCTTTTCACATAATTAATCCAAGTTGCATTAAGATCACTTTCGCTTCAATAACACAAACAAGGATCACCTTCAACTCTCGCAAAAGAATCATGCTCATAGGGATAGAAGACGAATTGCACAAAAGATCTGACCTTTATCGCATCGCCTCACATGGCCACCGTCGGGCTCACCCCAGCCCCAGAAGTGGGTGGACTACTCGCTCTTCATTGCAAACTCAGACGTCATCGATTGAAAGAAAACAACTTGCATTAAACTAAATTCCAAGACTTTACAATCCCGGCAATCCAACTCTCGTCGAATGCCAAAACCCTAAAACCTTCGAACTCCCTAAACCGTCTCTGTGGAACTACTTGTTTTTCTCTGAAATTCAATGAATAGAAATCAACCCCTAAGGCTTTATTTATAGTGTTCAGATCCCGCTAATCTAGGATAGAACATCTATATCTATATCTAAAACTATATCTAAAGCTTAATGATAAATAAAAGATAAATAACATAATGTAATGAAATAAACTTAGATAGACTAGGATTTTATCTAATGTGTGGACATCTTCTTGGATAGATCTTGATAGACTTTGATAGAATGATGAATCTTAGCTTGCAAGGCTTCTCGATGCTCGGACTTCTCCTCGATCTCGGCTACTGGAGTCCTTGATATGTCTCCTCGACATCGACAAATCTTGTCGACGTCGAGTAAAATCTTCGTCTTCAGCTCAGCAACTCGTACTCGACGTCCAGTGCACATGTCGAGTAGAAACTTGTCGATGTCGACAAATCTTGTCGATGTCGAGTAGACTTCTCAGCTTCCAGCTCTGTTCGTAAAACGCACTTTCCCGCTGCCTCGTTCGTCGGATTGACGCATATGACCATGCGTTGGAAAGCTCTTTCCGAGGGCTACAACTCTCATGAAGACATCACAGCCTGATTCAGAATGATGAATACCAGAAATTGGCCTTCTCTCCAGCTGCACCATTCTTGGCTTCTCCATGACTTTCCTTTAAGCTCCAAAATGCGTTCGATTTCTGCGAAATATGACAAAAACTTGTGTAGACCTCCATATATTGCAAATAAGTATAAACTACACATATTCTATATCATTTAAACCCAAATGTATGAAATGCATGCAGAAATCGGTATAAAAGTAAGTATAAAACATGGCAAATTAGGCTTACAACAATATGCACTTGATGTTGTGAACCATCCTTTTTTATCCGGTCACCAATACATTCTATCACGAATCTGGTTTATAGGGAGAGGGATTTCAGCAATCTGTTCCGCCACCTCGCTTTTCAACGTTGACTTAAGCTTCGCCAAGTCCCATTCTCTACCAACAATATATTGGTCAACCGTTTCATCCCTATTTATACTTGTCAGATCGAGGCAGGCCGAGTTAATATTCTTTACAGGCGCCCATTTGTGTTTCCAAAATTTAATTGTTTTCCCATCACCTACCGTCCATGCTAACCCTTCTTCGAATGGTTCAATGATTTTCCCGAGTTGTGTCCACTGTCACGAGGCGTTTCCTTTCTTTTCAAAGTTTAAAACCGGTACTGATTTTAAATATTTATAGTTAATAATTCTCACCCAACTATTGTCTGGTTCCGCGATGATTTTCCAAATAAGCTTCATTTGTAGTGCCTCGTTCATTTCTTTTGTCTTTCGTAATCTCATTCCTCATTTAGCTTTAGGTCTACACACTCTATCCCTTCCAATTAGATGTTTGTACTAGAGATCCTTATTCCAGAAGAAGTTTCTATTAACTTTGTCTAGAGCTGAGTGTATTGTCACAGGGAGCATGAAGCTTTGCATTGAGAAGAGTGGCTTGTCAGCTAGGTTTGAGTTTATTAACACTGATCTACCATGTTGCGACAAAGAGTCGGCCTTCCATTTTGATAACTGACTGGTCACTTTTCCGATTAATCCTTCAAATGTATCTTTATTTACTCTACCATTAACAATTGGACAACCAAGATACTTAACCAATTTCACATGTTTTGATATTCTCAAGCACCCTTCAATAGTTGCTATCCGCGAAGCAGGTACCCCAGGGGTGGTCTGAAAAGCAGATTTGTTATAGTTCACTTTTTGACCCGACAGTTTACAGTAGTTGTCAATGATTTTACTAATTTTATCGCATGTGGTCATGTTTCCTTTAGCGAAGATGATGTCGTCAACAAAGGCAAGGAACGAGATTCTCAGACCTGAGTGACTGAATCGGAAGCCGATACCAGATTGGTTGTTGTTAGATTCCAAAGAAAGCTTCCTAGCAAGGATCTCTGCACCAAGAATGAAGAGAAAGGGAGACATGGGGTCACCTTTGTAATGACCAGTACCTGAGGGTGCTTGCTAGATAAATAAAGTATGTGGAATATGTGTGTAATTTTCTTGTATAATAAAAAGAAAAGGGGGTTATCTTTGCGTGATTTTCATGTATAAAATATAAGAAACATGTAGTTAACCCCTATAGTTTAGTTCTGTCGAACCCATCCCTATAAGTATTAGGTTGTGTTTTCTCATCCCCACTTTCCACCTTCATTTAGATCCTCTATCTCCTCCATCTCTCCTACCTTCTCTCACAAGGTAGGAGATTTTCTCCTATCTCCACCCCATTTTCACCCACCTCCATCCCTTAAAAAGGGTGTGTAGAAAACACAGCCTTAGGGCGTGTTTGGCAACGGGATGGGGGTAGATGGAATGGGATGGATTTTGTGGGGTGGACGGGATGGGGATGGAAACCCGAGTGGGACCGGGTGGAATTTTGAAGCCAGTTTAATCTCGTTCGTGTTTGGTTGAAGTTTAAAGTTCAAGGGATGGGGGTTAATAGAAAAGACACCTTTGCCCCCACTTTGTGACATGAAATGACAAAAATACCCCTCAAACATACCCCTGAATCCCCCTCCTGCATCTTCCACCGCCTCTACACCCAACCCATCTGGCTCACCTTCGTCTTCTCCCTCGGCCTCCTCACCTCCCTCCGCGCCCTCTTCTCCCTCCTCACCTGGGTCTACGTCTGCTTCCTCCGACCCGCCAAGAACCTCCGCAAGTACGGCTCCTGGGCCGTCATCACAGGCCCCACTGACGGCATCGGCAAGGGTTTCGCTTTCCAGCTCGCCCGCAAGGGCCTTCATCTCGTCCTTGTCGCCCGCAACCCCGATAAGCTCCGCGAAGTCTCTGATTCTATCCGCGCCAAGTACTCCTCCGTCCAGATCAAGACGGTTGTCGTTGATTTCGCCGGCGATCTGGACGATGGCGTTAGGAGGATTAGGGAGACGATTGAGGGCTTGGAGGTTGGGATCTTGATCAATAACGTTGGGGTTTCTTACCCCTATGCCAGATTCTTCCACGAGGTCGACGAGGACCTGCTCAGGAGCTTGATCAAGGTCAATGTCGAGGGGACTACCAAGGTCACCCACGCCGTGTTGCCTGTCATGCTTAAGAGGAAGAAAGGCGCCATTGTTAACATTGGCTTTGTTATGGAGGAGAGAGGGAGGGGCAGATTTGGGACTCTTTGGGTTCCCATCCCCCAAATCCTCCTTCCAGGAGATGCGTCTCGCATCCCGTCTCATCCCCCGCATCCCCGCTTTCCCATCCTCTTCCACCCCCGCGCATCCCTCGCCAAACACGCAGGCGCGGTTCCCGAAAACCCACCTCCACCCGCGGCATCCCTTCCCATCCCCTATCAAACACGCCCTTAGTATTAGGAGAGCTAGTGGTGTGTTTCTTTATTTATCATTTTTGATAAATTCTTGTAGATAACTATGAGGAATATAGGTTTGATGAATCATTAAAATAGGTAGGGATGGTAGATTGCTTTTTGGTAGGTAAATGGAGGGGATAAAAGGGCAAGTGTCATGGTAAAATTTACTAAGCTTAATATCTCTCCACGTTGGCTAGATGGAGTGATTAATCACTCCCTATTCTTTTGTTTTAAAAAGGGGAAAGTAGTGGGTAAATGGAAGTATAAATATATACATAACTTGTAGAGTTGTAGTGGGGGACCATGACGGGGATAATACAAAAAACAAACTAAACTTTCACCTGTAGCTATTTTTATATACACATACTTTCGTACGAGATAGGGGAGAAGCACGTGATCTCTCCCTCCAACAGGTAAACATTTACGCATGTATTTTTCTTAAAGTAAATGCTAATCTAACCTCGAGAACAAATTTCTAATATGTATCTTATTTCCATTCTTTTCATTTGATTATATTCAGAAGAGAATAACCGGCTTGCGGGGATTAGCGTTCTTTTACCGGGATTTAAAGGCAAGCGGATTTTAATTTAATTTAATTTATTGAGTACGCTTAAGTTATTATTTCGGAAGGGTTAGTATTGGCTTGGAACTTTGATGGGAGAATAATGGCCAGTGTCATTATCGGATAAAATAGGCGTTGCAAGTTAACATGTGGCAACCGTTATTTTGTCCACATGATTGAGTGTAATCCTTGGGAGTGGGTTGTCCAATCTCCTTATTCCGGAATAAGTAAAAATATTGGCTACGGCCACCGACTGATATTTGTGGATATCAAGATCGGCCCATTGGTTATCTCGTTTGATAGCAGAAGGGTAGGCAGTAAAGTGGTTCGTATATGCTTATGGATGCTATGTTTACGGAGTTTCTATTATATCTATTATTTTATCTTGAGATGACCAGCCGCATTATTTCACGGTTGGCTGATATTTAAAAAAAAACATCAGCCGACTAATTTTATTTCAGGTTAGAATTGACCGAAGACGACGGCCAGAGGTATCACAATTTGATTGGTAGGATCCCCTCATTTAAAAAAGATAATAATTTATTTCAAATCATAATAGAAATTTTGGCACTACTCGTAAGGTGTTACAACCTTGTCGCAGGCCTCGAGAGGGTTTAAACACTTCCGTGGGTCCGTTATTGACAAGAATTGAGAAAGACACAATTGTAACACACTCCATAACTAAACTGATAACTTGGTTACTAAACCCGAATTTCCTCATGATTGCCTCTGTAAACGTCCAATCCACTCTATCATATGCCTTATCCATATCAAGTTTAATCGCTAGCCAACCCTCGGTCCCTTTTCGTGTTTTAAACGAATGAAACACTTCATGTGCTACTAAAATGTTGTCTTGAATGGATCTGTCAGACACAAAGGCACCTTGAAACGGATGGATGAGTCTTCCGATCACTCTTTTGAGCCTCTCTGTCAGAATTCTTGAGATTATTTTGTACATCGTAGAGCATAGGCTAATGGGTCTGTAATCTGTCGTTTTAGATGGGTTGTCGCACTTAGGCAATAAAGTTATAAAAGTGTGGTTGATTTGCCTGAGTAGTTTGCAAGAATGAAAGAAAGCTTTTACAGCTATAACGACGTCACTCCCCACTATGTCCCAGTATGATTTATAGAATTCAGCAGTCATGCCACCTGGGCCTGGAGATTTGTTTCTACCTAAAGCCCACACCGCGCTCTTAATTTCACAATTTGTCGGTTGTTGACGGAAACTTCTATTTTCCTCCTCTGTGATCGTGTGTGGTATTAAGTCGAGATACCCATTTAGTAATGTCATGTTAATTTGTTCTTTGGAAAACCGCATTTCAAAATCGCTTTTAATTTCTTCTTTTATGTTTTCTTCACCCACAATCTGTGTCCCTGACATGCTTGCAATACTCCGAATTATCTTCCTATTTCGTCTTCCTGATGCTATATATTCTATGAAAGTAAGACGTATTAGAATCAGCAAGCTTGATATGTTTAGATTTCGCTCGTTGTCCCCAATATTCCTTTTGAAATTTAAGTAGCTGTTGTTTTTTGCTTATCAGTTGTTTTTCCACTTCCATCTCCTTGCTCGTCCTCAGCGGATTTTTAGATTGGATATTAATCAGCTCTTTCTCTACTAGTTGAATTTGGCGAAAAACATTCCCAAAAGTGTTCTTATTCCAGTTCTTGGCTCGTTTTTTCAAAAGTTTTGTTTTATACATTAGTATGTACATCGATGACCCAGTGCGTCTTACTCTCCAAGTTTGCTTGACAATGTTCCTAAAATCCATCCTGTTCAACCACATATTTTCAAATTTAAACGGTGGCAGTGTAAACTTTCGCCTAGAATCTAGGCAGATAGAAATGGGACAATGATCTGATCCCGAAAACGCACTGTTAAAGGTAGCAAGGTCGGGAAAAGAGCTAAGGAACTCGTGTTGGACAAGGACTCGATCAAGTTTCTCCCAAATATTATCTTCCCCTTCCTTTTTTTTCCTCTAGGTGAACTGATTTCCCGAAGACGGAATCTCAATTAAGGCACAGTGATCTTTAAAGTTGTTCAATCTAGAGTATCTGGCTACATTATTTGACACTCCTCCAACTTTTTCATTACTATTACTAATTTCATTCATATCCCCAATAACTAAACACGACAAAGGTTCACTAGTAATTATATCCGCGAATTCTGACCAGAAGGGGTATTTGTCAGATTCGTGAGGGGGAGCATACACAAAGAAAATTATCCCTGTGAAATTCTTGTCAAGGCACACATATTTTACGTGTATTACTCTAGGCAGTATCACCTCAACTTCAATTGATTCGTTCGTAAATGCATTCTCGTTCCATAATAATCCAATACCCCTCGTTCTGTCTTCCCCTATAGGCCAAATAGCCTTATTGAAACCCGTTGATTTCCAAGTTTTTTCCCGGGGAACTTTATTAGTTCAGGTTTCTGCGATTGCCATCAAATTTATATGCTCATTCATTCGCATAGCTTTGAGATCAGTCCATATATTTCCCCTTCCTAGACCTCTAATATTCCAAAAGCATGCTTTCATTTTGTAACTAAACGATCTATCAGAACCCGAGGGTATGGAGCATCTGATAGCACAAACATATTCTCTATTTTACTTACTCCTAATTGCTTAATCACCCTAGCATTAGCTAACCAAAAACTTAGTATGGAGATCTATATCATCTTCAAGAATATTATTTCTCTTTATAGACGTTACTTTGCAAACACAAATTCTAGACTTTTTAATGCTAACAAAGACACTTTGAACCCCTTTTATGTCATTTATTCGTTTATCACAGGAACCAATTGGGAAGAATTCATAATACAGTTTCTCCTTGCATTCATCAAGCATGAGATAATTTATTATCACATACCTCATACGTTTCCTGACTTCCTTCGCCTTCATAGGTTCACCAATAATGGTAGCAAAGATGTATGATTGATGGAGCAAGGAGAAATCCTCCAGCACTCTCCCTTGCAAAGCCAACAACCTCTCTCTATTCATGGCCGCCCTCTTAAACTTCTTTTTAGCCGTCATAGCTTGCCCGTAACCACAATCAATGGAGATGAAAGCCTCCATATCAAGGTTAGAGCCCTTCGGCTTGCCTTTTGACTTAGCAGAATGGGACTTTGTTGGAGCAGTATCTTCTGCAACCATAGGGCTTTTTCCCTTGTCAGCCAGTGTTGGAGCCATCACCAGATACACAAGATAAATATTTGTTAGAAACAATTCTCTATAGCATTTAGAAGTAGAAGGGGAGGAGATTGAAGTGTGCATAAAAAACACACCCAAGCAGTGGAATTTATAGTAGAGATTTTGTGGAAAGGGAAAAAGAAGGAGAACAAAAGGCTCACAATTCCAACTCCATGCAAGTTTGCAGATCGATAAGCCAACCCTGTAGCAGAGCCCCCTTTCAGTATCATCATCGGCACAATACGACCAACCAATCGCGAACGCCCAGAAAGCCCCCAAATCGGAATCCGTACAAGAGAAACGAGGCCAGGGAGGAGGCCGATTGGACAGTACATCGCTCATCATCGCTCCTCGGATCATCCACAAGCAAACTAAGGAACTCAGCCTTAAGATAAGAGGGTTAAGACTAATCTCACACGAAAGCCATCTCTTCGAAATCGTACAGTGAACCAATTGCAATTCGCCATAATTGGGCCAAAATTGGCACTTGGATGCGAGATTAAGGAAAGGACTAGAGGCATCATTGTTTCCCCAAGATAAGAGAGGTCGAGATTTGGGATTGCAGATGGATAGGCCATAGAATAAGGATTCAGAAGCCACAATCGCACTTAGGGTTTCCTCCGAAAACGAAGAACACAAAGGGGTTTTCCATAGGGCGCGTGAGGCGCGTTCCTCTGAAAGGGGGCTCATGGGTTTGTTTTATAAATGACATGTTTTTAGACCCATATGGTGTGTATTTGGTCTTACTTTCCACTTTGCTTTTTTAAAAGTTATTTTTTCAGCTTTTATTTTTGCTTGGTGGATCAAAAGTTTGACTTAGTGGTATTGCCGAGATAATGAGTGAATTAGGAGGTAATGTTATTTTGAGGTTATTACATTTGTGTAGGATAGTGTGGGACCGCATGTGTGGTTTGTATTTATGTGGTGAAGTGATCTTTGTGGAAGGAAGCTCGTAGTAGGACCTTTTGTGGGATCCCAATTATTGTATCGTAAGACCCTTGGTTTGGTCTTACGCAATTTGTACCTTTGGTTTAACCACCATATTTATATATTTACCATTTCATATCTAAACATGACAACTAAGGTCTCCTTTTCTGCCAACTTCCTATCATTTGGTTTACCCCCTCACTCTAGTTTTCAGTTGTAAACCCTTATAAGTTATAAAGCCTTTAACACCTTATAAGGAAGTGTCATATTACTATGTCATGCCAAACAGACCCTTGATTCTCTCATGTGCTTAAGAAAGGATTGACATTTTACAATATCTTAAATCTATAGGTTTTGTTAGTCGTCAGATCAAGAAATATTCCTCCCCCCTATTTTAGTAGTTGTAAAAAGTTTAATTAAACATACCCAGCTACCCCAGGAGCACCACACGAAATATGTACCACACGAAATATGTTTTTTTTTTATTAAGTAAGAATTCGAGACCAGACAAGCCTGGTTCTCAAGAGGTCGACGAATCGACAGGCGGAAACAACCTAAACATACAATAGAAACAGAAAACGACGTTAAGAAACAAGCATAAATAACTCTATATATAACAAGAACGATCTAAAAAGACCTACTCCCAACAGTTGCAGATGACGACGAAGAATGAAGCCAAGAACCACCGAAACAGTAGCATAATTCAGCCACCCTTATCTACCAAACATTCAGCCCACACACAAAAGATAAGGAAAACAAGGAGGAGTAAGAAGAATTACTAAGCCCGTACCACCATCAAGAAGAACCGCCCTCCATGGAATTGACGGAGAGCACCCCACCATTAAACCAGCACCAGAACCCACGCAAGGGAAGCTGGAGATCCGCCAAGCCAAACCCGGAGGAGCCCATACCATCAGCGCCACGCCACGGGCCAACACAGCCAAGCACGAACCCAGGTCCGAGCCAACAGAAGAACCCGAAGGAGGAGACACGAACCAAGGCATACCGCACGACCTGACCACAACCAGACGAGGACGGAGGAAGCCAACCCGTAACCGGGGGGCCCGATACAGCATCCACAACTCACCTACTGGTCGCCCACCTAGCCAGCCATCTCGCACCGCCACCCAAATCCGACAAGAACCATCGGCAACACAAACAAGGCCGAGACAACTCCTCCAAGCCTCCCACCACCAAATAAAACCAGATCTGACCCCAAACATACACTCTCCCACAACGAGCCCAGATCAGAAACCCATGGCGTCGAACCCGACCAAGGACACCCGCCCAAGCCAACAACATGGAGATCGAACCGTAAGATCTAAGATTCAAACCCCCAGATCCGGGAAACGAAAGAAGACCATATGAAAGGACATATCGAGGCACAAAACCCCCGAAAGAACTACCCAAACAACTTCGAAATCTTGAAATAAATCCCAAGACAACCACCCAAAAGCTTGAATTTGTGACCAAACTCAACTAGATTTGAAATCACGTGGGTGGGCAGAGGAGGAAGGGCCAAAACGAGATGAGAAAACCAAAGAGAAGAGAAATCTTCAAAAGAGAGTTTCTCTCTCTAGGTTTCTCACCCTAACACCCAACCTTGTAGGAATCTATCTCATGTGGGAAGTGCAGACGAAACTCCTTCCAGTATACGGAGTCGCCCTGAAAGCACCACCACGATCCCAGCTTGTCCCGACTCCAAACTTCACACTCTCAACCAAGCAGAAGACCCCCTAGAAACGCCGAAAGTAGAGCCAAACACCGCTCGTGCAAAAACGCCAAAAGATTTAGCCAACCGGAATTTGATCAAACCCTTACGGGATTTAGCCAAGCTCTATCGGGATTTTGTTCAAGCCCTTACAGGGTTTAGTTATGCCCTTTCGAGCTTTTTTTAAAAATTTATTAATTATATATATAATTAATAAAAACACGTCACCCCCAAGCTTGCCTTGCAAGCATCACAAAGCTAGCGACAATTGTGGGGAGAAATCCCGGAAGAACAGGACCACCGTGGTGCCCAAGGAAGAGCAAATGGAGATCGAGACAACGCACGAACACGCCGGCATCGACCACGAAGAGCCTCGCAGCAGCCGGGAAGGCTGGGCAAGCCGAGGGGAGGACAACGCAACATACGCCAGCCAGAGATGGCCGCCAGTGAGCGGACACAACCTAGACCAACCGCCCGAACCGCCACCGAAAACCGGGCAGACAGGGCTACAAGTTACAACCGGCCTCCACTCCTCGAACAAACAAACGCCAAGGACGTCACAGACTCACAGGAAGACAACCAAGAATAGTGATTTGAGTACAGAAGGTCGAAGATGAAAGCACCAACCTTAGCCTTCGAGTTATTCAGAACCAAGAGCGGGTCCATCAAGGGCGTGTTTTTCATTCCACCCCCTCCACCTTCATTGGGGTGGAATGGGTGGCCACCCCTTCCATCTCTCCCACCTCCCCTCACAAGGGTGGGAAATTCCCCCCCCCCCCCCCCCCCCACCCCCCCACCTCCACCCCTTAAAAAATGGGGGAGGAAAACACGCCCCAAATAGATTAGACGATCAAATTGGACTAGTAAATTGATGAAAAAATATTAAAGACTCAAAAATATCAAAAGCTCCAAATTGATTTTGATTTTTGATCAACTTCATATATGAAATCAGATTAGGGGTTTATTCCACTTTTGTTCTCCAAGAGGAACGGCTTCGGAAATACGACACCTTAGCGGAGTAGGGTCAGCCGAAGTCGGGGTTAGGGCGGCCGGAGCCAAGGTAAGACAGTCGAAACCGAGATAAGGTCGGGACCCTAGCCCTTAACTTACTTTTCCTCTGCCACATCAGCTTAAGGGTCTCATTCCATCTTTTTATTATTTGCACCCTCATTAGAGAGCTCCACTCTCGGATCCTTAAGTTACTTTTTACTATTTACATTTTTCAATTACTAAATAAACGTTACACATAGCATTCAACTTGATATACACGTTACATGATAACAAGAATGAAACGGAAAATGCAATGACAGAAACCTTACCATACAACGATAGAAACAAATGAAACTGAAAGCGCAATTGTTGAAACGGAAAATGCAATGACACAAACGTTACCGAATGTAATAAAAATAATAATATATGGGTATTATTAGTGTAATTTTTTTAAAAAATAACTTATGCAAAATGAGTGTCTATGGGTAAATAAAATTAATTCACACTTGAATATAAAATTTATTTATTTTTTTAATTATAGAATATGTCAAAAATAGTATTTATATAAACTTATTTTATAGTGTGGACACATGACTCTGATTCACGTGCATTGAGACCTTCTCACCCAGACCCCTATTTAAGGGACTCACCACTAGAGCCCTTACCAGTTTTCCTTTTTTTATTCATTTAATACTTATTTGACATGTTTAAGGGCCCAATGCCCTCCATGGTTGATGCTAAGGGAGGGCAATATTTAACAAAACCGATTTATATAATACTCGTATACTTTTTGTTACACCAACACAAAAAGGCATGGCCTCATCCCTAGACCAAACTGAATTTCCCGCCATGTTTCATATCCCATCCAAATCCCTAACCCCCTTTCTCTCCCTCCCGCCATCCAAACCCCCAAATCAAAACCCTAAACCCCCACAATTTCCCCCTTCCACCCCACGAATCAACACAAAATCCAGTTGCCAGACCGAAAGGGGCATCGAATTTGAGGTTGGTGACTCATTTTTCCGACAGGAGAGCTTCACCGGCCGTGACCTCGGCGTCCTCGCCGCTTCCGTTTACAAGCGTTCCAACTCCCAATTGCGGGTTCTGGATGCCATGTGTGGCTGCGGAATTCGTTCGCTCAGGTACCTGGTCGAGGCCGAGGCCGATTTCGTGCTGGCAAATGACGCGAACGATCACCAGCGGAGGGTGATTTTGTCTAATTTGTCGCAGGTGCCGAGGTTTGGTGCTGAAGGAGATGCGAAGAGGTGGACTGTGACTCATTCTGATGCTAACAGGGTGATGACTGAATGCTATCTGCAAAGGGATTTCTTTGATCTGATTGATGTGGATTCCTTTGGGAGCGATTCGAGTTTCTTGAGGTCTGCCTTTAATGCTTTGAAGTTGGGTGGGTTGGTTTACGCGACTTCCACAGATGGATACTCCTCGGGCGGGCATCGGCCTCACAAGTAAGTTTCCAAATTTGTCTGAGAGATGGGCATTCGATGATTTTTGTTTGTTGACAGTACCAATGGAGTAGTCAGTGTTGATGCCTACCAGGTGTTTGTGAATTTGCCTGGTTCACAAGAGCTGTGTAAATGTCTTTAAATATGAATCTATCACCCATTATATATGATTTGGTTGCTTCTTATATATGTGTTTAAACTTTATACAAAGGAACTAAACTATGGGGTTTCTCATTTTGGTATGCACTCGTGTATTTTTTTTTTGGCAGTTCACTGGCTTCGTATGGAGCTTATATTCGCCCAATGCCTTACTCAAACGAACTTGGTTTGAGAATGCTTATAGGCGGTGCTGTTCGGGAAGCTTCTGTGATGGGATACCGTGTTACTCCACTCTTTTCATACTACTCTTACCATGGGCCCATATTTAGGGTAATGCTAAGAGTAAACCGTGGAAGACTCACTGATATAAGGTTTACCTCTTGAATTCTGATCAGGTTCGGGGTGTTTCCCATGCTTCTTTTAGCACTTGTCCTGATTTTATCCGATGACAGGCATTATGGTTTCATAAGCTACTGCTTCAAGTGCGGAAACTCGCAATCATATTCATGGGATGAGCTTGGGAAGATGGGCTGCCCCTGCAGTGCTGGGAAGGTACTTCTTGGCTCTTGCTGCTTACACTTTGTTTTCTACCTCTACCCTACACCTGAAATTTTTAAGAATCCCTGTGTTGTCCCGATTACTGGTTTCAGAATTCTAGTTCGCCGGTTGTTTCGGGTCCGCTTTGGACTGGACCTCTACATGATCCAACATTTTTGACAGACATGCTAAATTTAGCTCAAGAATGGGGGTGGATAGGCAACGGAAATGGTTCGAGTTTGGACAAACTTCTCAGACTAATGATTGACGAAAGCCATCCTGAACTACCATTTGGGTACACAAAGATAGATGAGGTGGTAACCCTAAATTTTCTCCTCCATTTCAGCAGCACAAATTTGATTCCTTTTCCTCATGTGCAACTCTTTCAATGACGATGAACTGTTTGCTGTTGCTAACCAGATTGCGCATCGTGCAAAACTGAACTCCCCTCCTATATCTACAATAATAAGCACCCTGGAAAAGGTATGGTTTCTTGCCTTAGCAAAAGCTATTTCAATTTAGCCTTTGGTTTGAAGCTAAAACATGAACTTGGCTGTCTTTTGGGGTTATGAAGCATAACCATGAGCTTATCGTGGTCTTTTTACTCACTTGCAGAAGGGGTATGTTGCCAGTAGGTCTCATATCTGTCCTAACTCAATCAAGACAAACTGTCCAATGACAATGTGTATAGAGGTGGCAAAGGAACTAAGATCGCTCACTGATTGACATTCAGTATGCTATTTTATGTTCTCCATTGTTAATAAACAGCGAAGTTCGAAGCTTAGGAAGTGGCTATCCATGACTTGCCAATTCAACAGGGAGGCTTACACGCTTACACTGGACTCTGTTCATGCAAATGAGGAACACAAAGAAACCTTTCTAGAAATGCACATAAAAGTCCTTTCAATGGTAAAAATGCCATCTTTGTTGATACTAAAGAGTATTTGTGAACTTGTAAGGTGATTGTACACTATATATCTCTGTTTTAGTCATGTATCCATTTAGATATTCTTTGATGTTTCAATTGAAACTAAAACCAAGTTGCGTCTTTTCGAGACAAAAGAGCACGAAAAGTGTCTCGGTACAACGACGACGATAATTGCCAACCATATGCATACAAGTCAGGCACCGTATGCACAAGATCAGAAGTCTTCAAACGAAATCCTGACGAAGACACTAAAACATCTGCAAATCGTAACGATACTTTTATGCTATATCAAACTAGGGTAAAAAAAAGGATCATTCACATACCAAGTCAGTATATGACCAAAAAAAGAAAAGTGGTAAAAGAAAGGGCAGCTCTTGTAACTCGGGAAATTTCATCCCCATTTGTAGGTTCCAAGCATCATCAGCTCATGCCCGATGATTAACGAGTTATGAAGTGAAAGGATAGGCTATCCCAATAGCATGATCTTCTTTGAAGAGGAGGGGTGCTGATGGTCTGGGGTCAACAAATGTAAGATGAAAAATCCATTATACATGGTAGCATTGTCGAGTTTCATAGAGGCCCCTTTGAAGAATCATGTTGACACCTTAGACCCACTTTCCAATTTAAGCAGTGCATCAGATTCATCGCCCTTGGACTTGTAGAAAGACAGGAAGAAAAAAAGAAGTTTTAGAAGGAGAAAATAATCATATATTAAAAGTTATACAGGACAAATTAAACGATCAGTCAATTACCATGCATAGAGAAACAAGTGTTTTCAGGAAATACCTGGGGGTTCTGTGGCAATGCATCAGAAGTTTTCCGCTGCCCCTCTCTGCCTCTCTGGTGCAGTAATAGGAGTAAGTAGAGAATCATGCCTACTAGTGCAAAAGCCCTACCCTAGAGGTTAATTGGGAAGAGGGAGGTATTTACTTAATAGCTCAAAGGTTAGGATGTTTTGTGCTAACCTATGAAAAGGTGAGGATATTTGATTTAATTTCGCCATTATCAATCGGCCAACTTAATCCAGACACTCTCACATTCCATTATTAAGTGCGTCCTTTTAACTCGATGGTCTTATGGGCTGTTAGATTCCTTGGTTGTGTTGAATCTTACAGATGCAGCTAAACATTAACCCACATCAAACTATAATATCATAAAGAATTGAACTCCAATCTACAATCCATATGATTAAGAATTGATAAATTAGCTAGAATCAGCAGAAGTGCGAACGTGACACTGACACCACAAATATATAGTCTGATTGCATTCGCAAGAAATCACATTAACTAACATAGTACATACAGTACACCATTCTGATATATTTTAACAGCCACAATTCACTTGGTGCATTATTCAACAGAACAAACAATATAAAGCACACAAAACATTGAACCGAGTACCTAAACTCTCATGAGAAAGCAACCAAAATGCATTTTACTTTTCGTCATCTTGGATCAACCAAAATGTTTTAATAGGTGAGAGGAAACAGGCCATCAATGAGCTAGATTTATTATGACATATAAACCAATTTCAGTTGTCAAGAGATGAAAAAGCAACACCAGCTAAAGTGTGTCGGTCCTACATGTATATTTCTATATTCATCCACCAATGAATGAGGCATGAACATCTTTTAAAATGATATAGATCAAAAGAACAAGTTGAAATGCCAGTTGTGAACTCCACATAAACAACTAGTGGTAGGTATGCAGAATCTAAGACCTAAAGGAAAGCTTAAGTATGTACTTGAAAGTGGATAAAGGTTGAATGAACAAGCCTACCTAGCGTTGGAGTGGAGATAAGGGTTTTCACTCCTCCAGTGGGCTCTCCTCGTCATACCAACGCGGAGGATCAAATCCCGAACCACCTGGAGGCATTAATGATAGGGTATTACACTACTACCACTATTACAATAGTGGTAAAGCAAAATCTTATCGAAACTAATGAGAAATTTCAATATCTTACAAATTGCTTATCTGGTACTTAATTATTGTGCAAAGCAATAATCCGATTATCCAAACATAATGACTGCTATCGTTATTACAGCGATTACTATAAGCGAACAAATGATCCATTAAGGGATCAGAAAAGTTTACAACGATCACTATCGTTATTGCAATAATCAACACTCATCTCCTTACAAGTTACAAGTAATAAGGATATCATCCCATTAATGTCTATAGAAGCTAAAGGCATTATCAAGTAAGAAATTCATTAAGCATAGAGCTATGATAAGCAAATAGATCATATCCATTTTTCCCACCAAACGGGAACAGAATGAAGAGATTAGCAAAATCAAGCACACAAAGGGCATCTTTGTTTTTCTTCCAATAAGCTTCAATTTTCCAATAAAATGGGAACAGCTGATGATTAAACTAAAGAAAAATTAATCATACCAAGAGGATTGCAACGGCAAATGCGGCATACAGTGAGGACACTGCCTTTGACAAACCCATACTTCTTGTAAGCAATCATGGAGTACTCGCTGCACGTTGGGACATACCGGCAGCTCTTAAGCAGCAATGGCGAAATCTCCTCTGATTATACAATCACAATTTGAAATCTCCATAAGTTGTATCAAAAACTGGCAGTACTACTTGTATAAACTATCGAAATCAGGAGGGATTTGGGAAATTGGACATGAAATGGAGGAAGAGAAGTTGAAAAAACTCACTCTTGTAGAACCTGAGCACGGAGAGAGCGAGTTTAACTCCAGTGCTATCGGCCTCGTCCTCAGAAGTAGGGTTAGGGTTTCCGTCAATTTTGCAGAGAATTGGAGACCTGTGGATTTGGAGTTTGAGAAATTTATGAGGTTCAAGTGTAGGTTTCAGGGTTGAATTCGAGATGAAGGAAGCAGACGAGGGTTTGCTTGGGGAATTCAGCGAGATAACTGTCGCCATTGATTTCAACCTTTCTGATCGTCGCTTTGATAACCACTAACCAGGTGTTTGTGAATTTGCCTGGTTCAAAATAGTTCTGTAAATGTCTTTAAATATGAATCTATCACTTACTTCACTTTTGCAATAAACCACCCATTATATATGATTTGGCTTCTTACACATGGGTTTAAACTTTATACAAAAGAACTAAACTATGGGGATTCTTTCTTTTTTTTTAAAAAAAAAAAATCGAGTTTAAGCAGACCTGAAACTCGAGAGGCCGACGGGCAACATGCCGTCAAACATACAACAAATACAAATACACTAAACATCTCTGTTTTCATCTCAGTTTTAACATTGAAACTAAAACCAAGTTGCGTCTTTTCGAGACAAAAGAGCACGAAAAGCGTCTCGATACAACGACGACGATAATTGCCAACCATATGCATACAAGTCAGACACCGTATGCACAAGATCAGAAGTCTTCAAACGAAAATCTTGACGAAGACATAACATCTTTCAAATTACCAAAAGGAGAAATATTAAAACGGTAAAAGTATTTCAATCAAAACTCCTATTTCTAATTTGCTCTGTTAACAGGAAAGTAAGAAACAAAAAGAAAACAAGGGAAAGGTAAAACATCATCAACCAATTCCTCACTAAAACATCTGCAAATCGTAACCATACTTTTATGCTATATCAAACTAGGGCCAAAAGATCATTCACATACCAAGTCAGTATATGACCAAAAAAGAAAAGTGGTAAAAGAAAGGGCAGCTCTTGTAACTCAGGAAATTTCATCCCCATTCGTAGGTTCCAAGCATCATCGGCCCATGCCCGATGATTAACGAGTTATGAAGTGAAAGGATAGGCTATCCCGATAGCATGATCTTCTCTGAAGAGGAGGGGTGCTGATGGTCTGGGGTCAACGAATGTAAGATGAAAAGTCCATTATACATGGTAGCATTGTCGAGTTTCATAGAGGCCCCTTTGAAGAATCATGTAGACACCTTAGACCCACTTTCCAATTTAAGCAGTGCATCAGATTCATCGCCCTTGGACTTGCAGAAAGACAGGAAGAAAAAAAGAAGTTTTAGAAGGAGAAAATAATCATAAAATTAAAAGTTATACAGGACAAATGAAACGATCAGTCAATTACCATGCATAGAGAAACAAGTGTTTTCAGGAAATACCTGGGGGTTCTGTGGCAATGCATCAGAAGTTTTCCGCTGCCCCTCTCTGGTGCAGTAATAGGAGTAGAGAATCATGCCTACTAGTGCAATCAAAATCCCCAAGATGTTCCTCCAGCTAAATGGATCATGAAGTAAGATGTAACCAAATGCCAGAACTAAGCATGTTTTCAGATGTCCAAGAACTTGATAGGTTACCGGTGATGTCTTTCCAATGACAAGAAAAGTACTAAAATTAACAGAGACTGAAATCAAGCAGGACAAGATAATGAAAACCTGCAAACATAACAAACATTAAGATAAAATATTAACAATCAATCTGAATGTACATAATAGTAAAATATCAAGTAAATTGATCCTAAAAAGGGTATCCAGTTTTTACCAGAACTTGTGTTGTGTAATTGAAAGCAAAAACATTGTCGCTTGTTAACAGTTTATCAAGAAATGGTCCAGTGATGAGCAAGGTTGCTGACTGATATGGACAAGATTGATATAGGAGCTGAGTTGATGACACCTTGAACTTCTTTTGGATGGTATTAGTCATCTAAAAGGGTGATAGTTAAGAATTACATATGACAAAAGTACTACATGCTTGCAGAAGATTTATATGGCGTGCTTAAACTATGTAAAGCAGCAAATAAAGACTAAAGAGGAGCCACGTGACAGAATAAATCCATCCATCAAGGAAACAGAGAAAGTGAAATAAACTCAGGATGCCCAAAAAAAGAAATAAACTCAGGAATTCAATCCAGAATGGAATCGTACATAGCAATAACAAATATGCAACTCATAGGTATGAAAGGCCAATCCCATTATATAACAAATTAGCATGACTTATGAAAATGACGAAGTAATTAGAGTTTGCTTCTTAAGAAAGTATGAGCCAAAAATCATCCATTAGACTATAAAATTAGGAGAGGCAAAGGACAAATTCCAACACAACAAAAAGATATCCAGTTGTAGATGGATGACAGTCTAATATTTGCATTTTTTTTTCCTGTTGATTTCAAAATTCCAGTTATTTGCAAGATTTGTGATTATCCTGTATAATGTTAAACTTTACTTAATAAGTATATCAACAGAAATTTCCTTCTTTTTTAAAAAACAAATCTTTAGAAATATCATGTCAAGGTCACACCAATAAGTTGTTATATGGACAACAAATGAAGTAACACATCTGGGCAGGCTATTATTGTATGCTGATGACTACTGTTGTTCATTAGTCAGCATAATCTTAATATTAGCAGAGAAATACAGAAGAATGAACCTGTTGCGACAACTACATCCTCCGGCCTCGACTGTGGCTAAGCTAAAAAAATGATTGCATTGCAGACATCATTCATTAAATCATCCAAAGAAAGATTCAGAGCATATTCCTAGAGGCAACTGTAGTGAATCAGAATGCAGTGACTGCTCTTTAGAACTTGTCAATGTTGATGCAGTGAAATAAAAACCGGTAGTCAAACTGAGCAAACATGTAGAAATACAATAGATGTACAAAGAAAAAAAACTTTAACCAGAATCCAACGTGGATAAATAAGGATACGATTTGTGCAACACAGGTTGTGAGAACCGCAAGAAGTGATAAGAAGGAGCCAAGTGCATTCAGCTGTAGATCCGTAACAGTAGCAATCCCAACTCCCAAAAGAAGTACTGTAAGAGAAAGCTGAACAGTCCGACTGGAAAAGTAAAGATGACAGATGTTTTATCAGAGTAAAAAAAAATAATACAACCAATATAGTTAAAGAACGTGTGGACTGTAAACACAGTTGCACACTTGCAGATAAAGAGGTAGCTAGGAAATAAGATGATAATGAAATGAAACTAATAACATATTATGATAGAAAGTTGCAAAAGACAGTCATCAGCCTATGACTTACCTGAATTTCTTATTGAGGAAGACTGTCTCCAGAAGCACCGTGCAAGGTATGATTGCCAGTTTTGTCATCTGGAACAAATAGCATGAAGTTTTATTTAGAGATTAACTAAATAGATAATGGCAAATGAGCAATAAAAATAAAAGAACAAGAATGCTCTAAAGTGGTTGGAAAAATTACACATACAGAAATACAAAAGAGATCCAAACTTATAACTTAGCCAAATTAAAACAAACAGTCGGATCTCTAGAACATGCAATCAAGGACATATCATAGTTCATTCATCAAAGCCAATCCGTGTATAAGAAACCAAGAATACTACTAAATACTAATGCCTCTCCCAAAAAACCTATTCAACCTTTAAGGCTCTAATTCAATCCATAAGGCCAGCTGTTTCAACAATGCACCATGGTTGCTAGTTGAGCTGTTAATTCTTGGCAGTTGGAAAGTATTACCTGAGTCTCTACATATATTAAATTTAAAGATTGGAGGTGGTAATAGGTGAGTGGACTGTACTTGAATGTCCTTTTGTCATATCAGTAGTTTTGACGCCATTCTTCTTCTGTAGTTTACATAATGTCCATCTTCATGACTTCAAGTTGTGGGTTTAAATCCTTCTCCCCACAGTACCACAATAAAAGAAAAGCTTCTGGCTAACTACTGCACATCCTTTCATCTGCAACTATAAATCATACCATCCTAACTCAAAGACCGAAGTGTGCAGACCTACATATAAGACGGCCAAGTCCCTAAATTTCTTTCAAATCCCCTGAAAATTATATGCAGACTTTTGTGGCATATAGTTGAACCTTCCATTATAATATCTTGACAACCCGATTTCCATGACATATTCACATGTTAGCATCATCAGTAATGAGTAGCACAAATATGAATAATCACAGCAAGAGACTGATCTACTACAATGAGTTAGATCATCAATATCTACTTATACACAATTGAGAATGCTTTAAACAACTCTATAAGGTAGTAAGGTACAAGGTTAAAAAGAACTTGAACCGGACAAAAATATTTCACTAGATGAAAATAACCATAAAGAGAAAATAAGTTAACTACCTGATAAAAACCAACAGAATTAAAACCCAGGCTGAGATTCAAAAGACCAATTGAGATTCCATTTAGAATACCGAATCCCAGCACAGCACTTCGATCAAAAGGCTTATGTTCAAACAATTTCAACTTTAGAGCCACATGAAGGGAACAAAAGGTGACCAGAAGATGCCAACTGGTCAAAGTTGTAGCTGCAATAACCATAATATCTCATTAGCTTCCTTACACTTACAGGGTTAATTTACCCCAGAGAAAAATATCATAAAAGAATTCTACAGTTTTCATTTCACAAGCTCTACACTATATGAGATCCATATCTTCTTTGCTAAAATTCCAGTCTCAAAGAAGAAAAGCAAGTAGAGTATGCAACATCTAGCATTCCAGCTCTCACACCAAGCTCATCATCATGCTGATATGACCTATGGTGGGCTCAAACTTGCAAAACATGTATAGAAACAAGGGGGGAAAGGCATGATAATCCAGATATTAGGATTTAAGCCATGCAAATATATAAAGGAAAATGTTAAGAAGCTTTTATATTATGGTTGCAGTAGATGCAGGCAACGCACACAGATGGATAAAACCAAAGATTTTGAGCCACCTAACCAACTTAGCAAAAAGTAATATTTTACCAAGTGTCATATAAATGCAGCCAGTGATTCGCTTTGGTTTGGACAGTTGAAAATTGCTATAAATACGTTTACTGATGTATTTGGTTCTAGTGTCAATCTATTAAAGAAACAAATTGGGCTCTCATAACATGGGTTGACCAAATTGAGCCCTTTCACCTTTTAGGAAGTAACATGGGACTCCTTAAAGCATCACAATAATAAAGCATCAATGGCAATATTTCTTATATTGATATGTGGAATATCCCGATCCATTACCACAGATGGAAGATATAGGACAATTTCCATTGAGGAATGTTCAAAATCTTGACTCCGCTTTCTAAAAGCCTTGTAAAAATGAAAAGCTAGTTCCACAACTAAGATCAGTTGTTCAGTCCTTCCAAACACATCTAACTTGATTTATATGGTGCAAGGTATGCAAGATAACGGAAGTAAATAACACTAAAAATGCCAAAAATGACAACACTGAGGACAATGACTCAGTAAAACTCAAGCATTATGATATAATCTAAAAATATAGACACGAACCATTCAGCATTTTGTGGTCCAAGGATCAATAATGTAGAAACGATGCATCAACGGATCATCGTCAACGAGTCCAAATTGTCAATCGAAAAATAGAATCGTAAAATCTCACCAAAGTGAAAACCGAGAGAGCTGATAAGCGCCTTGTTACATATCACAATAGAGACGGAGGAAACAACGGACAAGCTCAACGCCCCCACCGTACCGAGCTGAAACCCTCTACTGTCACTCATCTTGTCTCCCTATCACTGCCTTTGACCAGCGATCTTCAAAATCTGACACCAAAACGAAAACTGGAAATCATATATAAAACCCCTACAAAATCACAAATTCACAATCAAATCAAAACAAACAAGAGAGGATTGAGGGCGAGACGGTATTAAAATTCGGACCTCATAAGCTCAACGGAGCAAGAAAATGGAGATGAATAAACAAAGAAGGTTGGAAAAAGGGGAGATCGCACAGATCTGATGAATGGAAACTTCGTTGCAGCAGATAGGGAGGGGCATGTGGGATGGAGATCAAACAGCGGTTAAAGAATTCGAGAACTTCGATTATTTTAATGGAAATTGATTGATGGATGGGAGATTTGTGAAACCCCCCGCTGGTGCGAAATCAAGGGAGGAGATCGGGAGAGGTAGTGTTTCAAGTTGGTGGGAAGAGAGTGGCGACAGACCTACCAGCGACTGCATTCATTTTTTTTTTTCATTCTCTTTTTTTCTTTCGCTTTTTTTTCTTTTTCTTTTTTTATTTTTTCAGGTTTGGTTTTTTTAGAGGGTCTGATCGCCAGCCGACGCCCACGCGCTTTACACAAGGAGGGGTGGAAGTGTGGCTCATCGGGACTGAAAATGGTCATATCACCGCCCGTCACATGGGCCCATGGGTCGATTGCTCCGTCTGTATTTATTGTCAATAAAAACTTGGGAAATTCCGTCTGGTGCCCCTGAGGTTTTGACAATTCCGCTTGATGTCCTAAGGTTTTATTTTGTCCGGATGGTGCCCCTGAGTTTTGTCAAAAGTCCGCCTCGTGCCCAAAACTTATATTTTCACTTTTTTAAATCAATAAAATGGCCCGTTATTTTTCCTTATTTCACAAAGCCTCTTTTATTTTTAACAATTAACAAAATTACCTATTATTTATCTAAATTCAAGATAAAATTGAAAAAACACCTTTATTTCTAAAATTTAACAAAATCACATATTATTTCCAAAACTTTTATCACAAAACCACCCTTCTTCCAAAATTTTTAAAACAAAATCATTACGGTTTTTAAAATTATACAAAAGGTGTTTTTTTTTTATTTTTATGTTGGATTTAGTTAAATAATAGGTAATTTTATTCATTGTTAAAAATAAAGGGGGTCTTGTGAAATAAGGAAAAAATGGGCCATTTTATTGATTTAAAAAAGTGAAAATATGAGTTTTGGGCATGAGGCGGACTTTTGACAAACCTCAGGGGCACCATCCGGACAAAATAAAACCTTAGGGCACCAAGCGGAATTGTCAAAACCTCAGGGGTACCAAACGGAATTTCTCTAAAAACTTTCACTCTTATTTGTTGTGTTGTGATATTGTGATTGGAAGATGCAAGTGATTAGTGAATTCAAATTCTGCGTCACTTGATGGTTTACCTATTTGTTAAGTTCCAGTCCCATGAGGTTAAGAAGATATTGCAGAGTGATGGATATCATACTCCACACCACCTCCATCGAGCAACCCTCGGCTCCACCCGCCCAACCCAGGGATCCGACCTCCTCATCTCGGCTTCGGCCGCCTAAAGTCGTTTTGGCCACCATTTCGCTTCCTTGCCTACTTTTGAGAGATTGTGAATAAGACTAAAAGAGTCCCACCTCAAAAGTTGAACCTAACAAGTCATAGTATATGAGTCTGTGAACTACTACTAGCGCATATGCGCTCGTGCACACGACCCACATTCATTGATTTGAGTCTGACTTTGATACCTACCGTATTCTCCCTTTGTCCTTGGTAGCTTCTTCATCGCCTCCTGCTTCGATTTCGTGCTTTCTTTCCGAGTTAAGGTGGCTAAGTCGTATTCCCCTTTGTGAGTTTCCGATCTCTCCTGCTTGGTTTGATTACCCTCCCGCCCACCATATCTTCTCTGCTGTTCCGTTTTGGTGTCGCCGCCGGTGGTGGTTGCAGCTCCCGTTGCCTTATATTGATTCCAAAGCCTTTCTTTTTCTTCTCCTAGGCTTTATCGTCCCTCACTCCTCAATTGACCACTTGTTTATCCCAGTCGGTGCCACATTCAGGTGAAGCTTTTGTAGGTTTCATTATTAGGGACCACAATGGAGTAGTCATCGAGTGTGGCGGCTTCAAATGTGGACACATCTCAACCTTGGCTGCGGAGGCTCTGGCGATCAGAGGAGGCATCGCCAAGGCAAAGGAGCTTCGGCTTCCCAACATCATGATTGAAGGTGACAAGCTCACCGTCATCAACAGTTTGCGAGGTATGTGGTGCTGCCCGTGGAAGATCGAGATGTTGATTTCCGACACCCTGCTCCAACTCCAACAATTTGAAAGGTTGCAATTCGGTCATGCTTTCCGGAAGGTCAACTCGACCGTCGACAGGATTGAGCGACTCATCCATACAACGCCCACGCGGGACCTCCTCACTGATTCTGCTCTGAACGTCTTCATCCGCAATGATGCCCTTGAATGGTGGTCTAGGAGGGTTTGACCTCATCCAAATATTTACCTTATAAAAAAAAGTATTTAGGTGAGTTGGACGGGTTAGTGGAGCGGATTATGATTGGAAAATATTCACCCACAACCGCTCCACCACCCACTTCACCTATCATTCACGCCACCTATCACCCGCTTTAATGCAGGTTTTCATCCGCAAAAATAGTGCGAGCAGTGTGAGTGGTGCAGTCACCGACAAGTGATTTCTACTCTAAAAGGTTGTGATGTTATTAATTAGGAACCACACACATCCGCATTCATACATCTCACCTTCGAGTAGACATAGACACAGGTTGGACCCGTCGGGTTACGAGTCAACCTGCCGACCCGACAGGTTGCCTTATTAAAAAAATTTGTTTTTTAATTTTTGTTTTAACTATTTAATAAAAAAATTTGATATGAGAAGATTATATATCTTCATATTACTTTTTTCATATATTAGAAGATTATATATCTTCATATCACTTATAGTTATAATTGTTTAATTTTTTAAAAAAAAAGATGCACAATTTGGAAATTTTAAACAAAATTCTACTACCTATAGACCATAGATAGAAGCTTAAACCTAGAAGGTTTTTTTTTAATAAAATAAAGTATGGCTAAATATTTTAATTATTGTGAATTATGGAATAGAAAACAAAAAAAAAAAAAAAAAAAAAAGGGCCTTACCTACAAAATATGCTAACGTTTTGTTAGTGGGCTTGCATTTGTAGCCCAAGAGTACAAGAAAAAAAATTGGCTTTTATACAGGAGCAAAATTGGAAAAAATATTACTATTCATCTAAATCTCCTCCGGGAGCCTAAATCTCCTTCGAGAGTCACTGTTGTTGGTGTTTGTCACTCCCTTCGGGGTTTCTACCTTTGATCCGCCTTGTATGGGTTCACGACATGTAAATCTCTGTCATGGAGTTCAAACCACTTTTGTTTCGCAACCCACTTTCTTCAATCTTTCAGCTCTGATTTCATAGGGCTTTGGTTGTTTTTTGGAAGTGGATCTAATTTTCCATTCCATCCTCGTCGAATTCGAGCTTCTATGCCTTTAATTTTTTACTCTTGGGCTCCTATTCGGTCAATTTTGTCCCTGCCCGGTCCGGTTGCTGTCGACCTAGACTCCGGTCTTTGTCTGGTGGCACTTGTCTCGAGCGGTTCATGCCCCTTGTTCTCCGGGGAGGTCGAGTCTTACTTCTCGACTGAGGTGTTCCTTGTCAGAGATTTTCTCCTCCTCGGAGGTCGGTACATTCGAGCCCATCCCTGGCCGACAGGCTTCGATTTGCTTCCAATCTCTCAAGTCTCTCCCCGTCAATCCAGTGGTTCACTGCTTTGCATCGTCATTGGTCACCTCTCCGGCTTCTTGGTGGCAGGAATCGCTCGGTTCCCTCATCCTCTAGTCTGCTGATCCCGGTTCCAAGGTCTCACCCGACGAACCTTGCTCGTTCTCTCCCGGCGTCTCCCTCATGGTGCCATCCCCTCTGCTGTCATGATGGACTGGTTCTGGCTTCGGTGGCACCGGCGTTTGCTCCTTCTGTTTCTGGTGTCGTGACCCCTCTTCCCTCTTGTGGGTGGTGGTCGTCGGCCGCTGGAGTTGAGGTCTAATCCCTATCATCGTTGTTGTCATCACTGGCGGCTATTGCCCTTCCTTGACTTTGCTATGGCGTGTGGCGGCATTTGTTGTCAACTCTCGGTCCTTTGCTTTCTGTTCTTTGGGCCCGATTTTAGTTCTTTGGGCCCAAGGCAAAGCCTTGGGCCCGAAGTTGGCCCAATGGATGGGTCTCATAGATTGAATAAATAAATAAAAGAGTTAAATCTAAACCGTATTAATTGTAGTAAATTATATTTCTCTACTATATAAATAAATACCTATGGGGTTTGCGTAAATCCTGCTTGGGTTTTTGGTGCATTTTTTTATTCAGGTGGTTTGCCTTGCCGTTTGGGGGGCTTGGCTTTTCTTCTTCGGTTGATGGGGTTCTGACTTTTCGGAGTCGGGTCGGGCTAGGGTCGTGGCAGTGTGTATCGAGGCCAGTGTTCTAAAAATCGCGCCTAGGCGCTAGGCGGGACGGGACCTAGGAATTTTTAAGCCTAGGCGGGCCTCTAGGCGGAAATTCACGTAGGAACCGCCTAGGCGCCGCCTAGTCCCGTCTAGGCGCCGCCTTGGCCCGCCTAGGCACTGCCTCGTCTCGCCTAGGCGCCGCCTAGACCCTGCATGGGCCCGCCTAGGCACCGCCTAATCCAACGATTATTCAATTTGAGCTTTTAAGCATATGATTAGTTGACTTAGGGTTTTTTTATCCCCAAAGTCAGGATCGATGCATTTGCTTTTTAGTCGAACTTATAGTTTTGGATTTTAAAAGGTTTAGAGTTGTTAGTCAGACTTGTACTTTTGCGTTTATTTACTTTAGTGTTAGTTAAGCACCACAAATTTTGGTTTATGAGTGATATTATGGATTATTATTACATTATATGAATTAATGACAAGTGTTATTCGTCAAAATATAAGGAAATAATCAAGTTTGTTCTAAGTCCGCCTAGCCGCCTAGGCGCTAGGCGGCCACCCACCGCCTAGCGGCCGCCTAGCGCCTTTTAGAACATTGATCGAGGCGTCTCCTTTTCCCAGAAGGTTGCTTCCTTGGAAGTTCGTCTTCACTGCCCACAGGTCTCCTGATGCACCACTGGCCTGCGGTGTTGTTGTTGGTAGCGCTTGGCTCCGTTCGTTCATCTACGTCCGCATCTCGTCCGGTTTAGTTAGGCTTGGTTTCTCTTTGTAGAGCGCTTGTGTCTGTCTCTTGCACATTCGTTGTATTTTGTCTTTTTTATGACGCTTTCCGTCTGCCGACTTGTCGGCCCCCGGGGTCCAGGTTTGTCTGACCTCGAATTCTTTCCTAATTAAAAAAAATTGTGTAAGATTTAAACTTATGAGAGTTTTTTAATAAAATAAAGTAGGGCTAAATATTTTAATTATTGTAAATTATGGGGTAGAAAACAAATAAAAAATAAAAATGGACCTTACCTACAAAATATGCCAACTTTTTTTTTTGTTCAGGTAATAATTCGGGTGGAATAATTCTACCCGATAACATCTTTGCGGATGAGGTCTTGAAGACCTCTATCATTGTAAATGCCGAAACCCCTGACAGAGCGGCAAATGTGTAACCTTATCAACCACTCTGTTGCCCTTTCGGGGCACATGAGAAAAGAAGACTTCTCTCACACTCGACAACAGTTTTTTGATACTGGACATCACCAATTCAGTTTTCCATGGGCATGTGAAATTTGTTATTAAATGATTTATGATTATAAGAGAGTCACATTCAATTTGTAACTTGTTTATTCCAACGCACGGGTTTGAATTAGGCCAATTTGCATAACTAGCCACCTAAAAAAAAAACTTTGCACAAATAGCCAAGTGGCTAGATTATTTGCATGGGGTAGAAAATGGCTATTTTGTGCAAATAAAATTGGTAACCGGGAGAGGAAGTTGCAAGTGAAGGTGGGGGACACTGTAGCTACATTGTAGCTATCAGTAGGTGTCAGTGACATGTGGCACCAAAAGGCATCCTCCGTTCATTTCAGAAAACTGTAGACTGTCCATCTTACCAATAGAATTAATTTGTCCTACCAATAGGCTAAACCTGTCTTTCCATACCTGGAGATATTTTGGAAAGAATCTGGAGGGGATTCACTGTAGCTGATTTGGCGGGCTGTCAGTGTACTTTTGGCGCCAAAACAGAATTCCTCTTTTGAGAAAAGGGGGGAGCATTTATGAGGGGAAAATGCAATGATTGCATTGATGGGTGTCTCCCAAAAACATATATAAGCTTGAAAGGAGGATCCGAAACACCATAACATGCTCTGCAAAAAGCGGAAAGGACGAGGAAAAAGTTACCCGTTCATTCTAGGAAACGATACAGTCCCCATCCTACCAATCGAATATTTCCGTCCTACCAATAGTGTACAACTGTCCTTTCATACATGAAAAAGTGCAAGAAGTTTGTCCGATGACAGTGGCAGCGATGTGTAAGTGATCTTGTACCTATCCTTTGTAGTTATTCATTTTTCTTATAACAGAACTACCCCAAGGTGACGGTTTCACAAGACCGGTTGCAGAGAGTTCGTAATTTATACTCTCTTTTTGATCAATTGCATGACTTGCAGATTAAGATAACAAATTCAAGCGCTATTTTTGCTTCCTGCGAAATTATCACTTCTTGATGCCTAGACGATCATAAGGACCCATTGAAAATAGTCTATTAGCTCAATTGGTAGCTCAATAGTCTATCCTACCATTAGTGTCAAGTTATACAGGAATTACTGGGTTTCCATTCTGATCCTACCAATATCATTGTTTTCTCCTACCATTAGTTTCCATCAATCCTACCATTCTGATCCTACCTATATCGTTGTTTTATCCTACCATTAGTTTTCATCTATCCTACCATGTTTCTGCATCTATCCTACCAATTTAAATAGCTTTCAAGGAAAATCAAGCTAGAAACCGTAACAAATTATGTTCCACATTTTTCAGAAAAACAACCAAGGGTAGAGGGTTTCCAACCTACAACAGAAGATGAAGGAAACCTAAGTAACATTATATCCAAGGGTAGAGGCTCTAATTCAGTCGTTCTAGCATTGAATTAGATTGGATTCATGAATTTTGATTGATAGAAATTGGATTGAGATTAGGATTTATGGATTGGTAATTGAGATTGAGATTACGGAATTCACGCCTCAATGATTACTAGTCCGGGATTTGTGGATTGGTCAATATTAATTCTACTTCTTTGTCAATAGTACAAATATATCTTACCATTCGTGTACATCTATCTTACCATTAGTGTCAAGTTATACACATTTTTATCATACCAATATTGTATATTTATCCTACCAGGTTCACAAATTTGTCCTACCACTAGTCTATATATTTCCTACCAAGATCATAATTTTATAAGTTCAGAGATATTCATAATTCATAAATTTGTCGTACCAGATTCACAAAATTGTCCTATCATTAGTGTATATATTTCCTACCATGTTCAATCGTATAAGTCCATAGAGATATGAACGCATACTCCGTATTAGCCTATGTGAGAGTCGAACTCACATCTTTGTGTGCAAACACAACGCTCTACCAATTGAGCTAATAGGCTCCTGCAGAAAATGCATGTAAACATTGCATACAGATTACAAACACACACAATGAAAACACACAATGAAAACCACGACAAAACAATACTTCAATCACAATTTATATAAATAGCTTAACTGTGGGAATAACCAAGGTTAAGACAAAATAGACTTCCAAAGATGAACCATCAAAGATAATCAAAGCAGAGTTCCTACACCTCCGTTTTACGATCCAAGAAGAGACCAAGATGCCAACCAAACCGGTGATTCTCTTTTCTTTTTTGATAAAGTGTGAAATTCATTGCAATAAACTATATGTAAGAAGCAATTTCCAAAATTAACCAAGAAATTCAATCTAGGTGGCATCCCCAATAGAATAATTTTGCCTGAATTTGACTTGCATCATCTACACACGCCAATGGTATCATCAGTTATACAATCAAGCAAAATCTGCATGGTTTTAGTGCAGCATTTGGACCTTAATATATACAGTATTATATTAACAAAAAAAACATAATATATTTCCAATTGATTACAAAGACAAGTGATTTCAATCTTTAGAATAGTTAGTGTGGCTCTGAATGACGGATCAAGTGGCACGCAAAACAAACGGCGTATACAACTTCAGATTGACCTAAAGATCAGGAATTTGACTCGCAGATCAGAATCAAATCATTCCACATATTCTACCAAACAAAATCATCATCAATTAAAAAACCAATTCCCAAATCAACAATCAGCAGGCAAAACCCCGAAACCCTAGAGATCAGGAATTTGACCTAAAGTTTCATGGATGCAGTGTAAAAAATCGCACAGCAGTAGAGCAAAAAATGGCACAAAATTTCAGTTTTTCCAGGGCACACAAATTTCAGATTTCACCCGACAACCAGCCAACAAGCAGAGCAAAAGTCGCACAAAATTTCATCCAAATTTCCAGATTGTACAAACTAGGATCTACAATCCAAAAATCGCACAACCCTAGCCCTAGACTTCCAAATCGGAATTTCATGTAGATTCCAACCAGTCATAGATGAAGGAAAGAAAGAGGAGAGAAGTTCGAGCGTACCTGTACTGGCCTCGTGTTCCTTTCTCTGCGGCATTTCGTCGAACAATTCGCCGACACTGCGCTCGTGTTCCATCAGGATGAAGAACTGAGATCGAACAAACCCTGAGGGAAGAGAAGCGGCCGACAGGATGAAGAACTGAGGAACAGAAGCCCCTTTCACAATTTCACGCACGCCTAATACTAAACCCTCCAACCCTTATAACCTAGGGGTATTCTCTCATCTGCTACCTCTCCGGGACAACGCCGAGCGGCGCCGTTTCAGCACCGCCAACAGCGAATGGGATTCACCGTCGGAACTGGCCGGCGAAAGCGCGTACGAGATCTTAGGGGTTTCGGAGACAAGATCCTCCGATGAAGTGAAGGCTTCGTTTCGGAAATTGGCCAATTAAACTCACCCGGACCTCGCTTCTTCAGAGGATTCCGACGCATGGCAGCAGTGGGGCGAGGCGGAAGGAAGGTCCGGCAGTTGAGAGGAAGGACCATCCGCCCCAGTCCCGGCTTCTCTCTCTGGGATTCCCCTTAGGCCCACCCGCGCCCACCGCCTCACCCTCCCCTCTCTGGGATTCCAATGCTTACCTGCTACAACAGGTTGCAAACAGTTCCAAATGACCGGCCTTTTTATTTGCAAGAAATAGCCTGGCCATTTTAGCCTATTTTTTTCCCCTAGCTATTTGTGCAAATAGACCCGTTTTTTAGGCTATTTAGTGCAATTTCCTCTTTGAATTATCTCATATATTACCGCCAAAGCCTCAACTTTTATACAATGCTTGCATTTGTTAGTGGGCTTGCATTTGTAGCCCAAGAGCACAAGGAAAAAAAGGAAAGAAAAAAGAAAGTGACTTTTATATAAGAGCAAAATCGGAAAAAATTATTACTATTCATCTGAAAGTGTCTGTTTTTATATATGTAAGATAATATATATTTGAAAATTAATTATCATGTAATCAATAAATTATATATATATATATATATTTAAATTTATTAAAAAAAAATAATTCTCAGCTTCTTTGGCCCAAAGGAATAAGAACTTGGGTCCGAAGGACCAAGAAACTTGGGCCTGGGGGACAAAAGCTTGGGCCCGAAAAACTCAAGCTTGGGGCCAAAGGAGGATGGTCAGGAGAATCACCACCAAGGGTGATAGTCCGCTGGTGCGTGGCAGCAAAACAGTGACGACGACGGTCAAAGAAGACGTTGGACCACCTCGCAGAACCACCCAACTAGACCACGAAGAGCAAAAGAATACACAACCCACATAAAAAGCAATCGGAGAACCCAATTCACAAAATCCGCGGACTAATTTCACCAGAAGATGGATACCCGACCTACATAAACCGAACAAACCCTAGCAGAAGAAGAAATGGGCAAGAGGCCCCGATCGGACCTAAATCGCTAGAAAACACACCTGTCAGGCGAAAGGAGGAGGATCGGATAGATTTGGGATAGCTGGTAGCAAGGGAAGATGGAGTAGAACCTTGAAAGATGAGATCAACTACTCTGAGGACGAAGGCCGGAGCCGGAAAACAGAAAAATCCGACGAAGAAGATGGATAGGAGGAGATGGAATCGAAAAGTAGTGATTAGAGGAGTTGATTAAAAGCCATAACCAGGCTGGATTTGAGAGAGATGAGGTTTCTCAAAACGCCCAAAGGACGCAGTTCCACAAAGAGAAACTCTCATGGCCGATGCTTACAGTAATATCTTATAACCGACCAATTTCACGTAACCCATTATGCTTTTCTTTATTATTATTTCTTTTCCTATGTGACATTAAGCATCTAATGAGAACCTATTAGTAATATTTTTTCAAAGCCACATTATATCTGTTTTTTAATTAAACTACACCAATTTTAACTCAATGAAATTTTTAAAAACTACCCACTTCAAAAGTTTTGTGTACATTTTGATCCTTTTGAAGTTATATAGCGCATTTTTAATATTTTGTCAAAGCCACCATACTTTATATTTTCCATTAAACTACCAACGATCATTAATGATATATTTCCTATGACTCAAAACATAAGTTGTTTGACTTTGTTATAGTACCCCATCTCCATCTGTTAATTAAAACTTGTCGTTTACTGTTTATGCACGTTTTTTTAGAATGATAAAAACTACTGTATATAAAATATTAATATTTTTTTTACATTTGTTTTTATAAATTCATACTTAATTGTAATAAGTATGAAATTATTTTAAAAAATTATTTAAAAAGTTAATATTTTATATAGCTTTTAACACCTAAAAAAACGTACATGATTAGTAAAACGTCATGTTTTAATTAACGAAGGGAGTTTAAAAACTAAATACTCTATAAAATATTATTATTATTTTATAAATTTGTGAATAGTTTGAAATTATTTTAAAAAATTAATAAATTTTTTTTTATATATTTTATAGTTTTTAAAAAACGTGTAAAAAATTCAAATGATTTATATTTTGAAAGTGAGGGAGTAAAATAGAACAGATGATAAGCCCATATAATACATCAAAACAAAGCGCCCCCTTCCCCTTGTTACAATAGTCTGAGTGCCTACATTTGGGGAAAAAAAAATTTCGCATTGACACTATAGTTAAACACATGAAATTTAACTAGACATAACAAACTTATGAAAATCAAACACTTTGCTTATAACTCATATTGACTATCAAACTTGAATAAATAAAGTAACATACTCGTTTTGGTTAATCACATGCATGATAATAGCGTTTTTTGTCTAAAAAAACCCTGATCACAAAAAATTAAAATAAAAGTAAGAGAAAACGTGCTAGAACGGTAGAAGTACAAAAATGAATGTAAATTTATCCTCTCGTTTAAACATACTTAACTTCAATCGTCCAAACACGCTTAACTTTGGTGTTTTGATGAGATCCACTGTATCAGTGTTGATATAGTGTTGATATTATTAGGAATGTAGGTAGGCCACCCCTTTTGAATTGATGGATACCAAAAATCCACATTATTGATGGACTTGGGAAGGTTATGATGATGATGGTGATGATGATCTCATCCCTCCAATTGGCACACACCAACACTTATTTGTTGTTTTCTTTAAACAAAGGGAACTCCACAAGCTGGATTTGTGTAATCCCATCCTCTCTCTTTCTCTCTCCACCGCCAAGTGAAGTGATTTCCCTCCGGCAATGGCCGCCGCTGCCGCCGCCGCAGCCTCCTCCGCGCTCGTCTTCTCCAGCGCCAGTAACCGCTCCTCCCAATTCCACCGCTCCAGGAGGCAGAACAACAATAATCATTCCAGTGATAAGTCGTTTCTGTCGTACGGTCATCTCAAGCCTCTCTCCGTCCGCCGCAAGGCTCTCAGGCTTCTCGCCTCCGTCTCGGCGCCCGAGCTCCAGAGCCGCAGCCGCAGCGGCGGCCGTCCCGACGGTCTCGTTTCTTCCATTCTATCCAAGGTTTTCCTCTTGATCTGTCGAACGAATTTGAAATTCAGCTTCACTAGTACAGATTAATCAATTTGTGGCTGTATGCAGGTCACTGGAACGGATCGGGGAGTTTCGCTGACCACAACGGAGCACAAACGAGTAGGAGAAATTGCTCAGGAGCTGCAGAATCACTGTGTTGATTCCCCAGTCAATTGTCCTCTTATATTTGGAGGTGCGTTTTCAGCTATCGGATGTATTACTGGTATTGATTTTGTGCGTATGAATTGTGAGTGATTGTTGATTTAGGGTTTCTTGTTAAGAATGATGGAATCAAAGGAAAATGAAAGTTTAGGCAATCAGCCATTAGAGTCCTGAAAACTTCGGCTCCTAGGCAAATTGAGTATTCGTCGCTAATGCTCGAATCAAAGGAAAATGAAGGTTTATTTGCTAAGATATGAACTCCCATTAGGAGCAATTAGAGTTGTGCAAATTGCACTTGTATGCCTTGATTCGCAATCAGCCATTAGAGTGGTGAAAACTTCGGTTTCTAGGCAAATTGAGTATTCGTCGCTAATGCTTGTTGCGGAATTGAAAATGCAGTCTGTAGTTGATGCTATGTGAAGATTGTTTATGCATAATGCAGTAAAACTGCTATATTTTGATCAGTGCATTTCCATGACTCTGAATCCAGACTGGGATGTGGTCTACTGTTCTAATCCAACATCACCCGGTGGTGGCTATCGAAGTGCACTGGGACGCCTTATATTTAAGACAAAGGAAATGATTCAAGTGATTGATTCGCCTGATGTTGTGAAGAATAAAGTTTCTTTCCGTGCTTTTGGGTTCCTTGACGGGAATGTCTCTTTGAAAGGTAAGCGCTGCAGACAACTTTGTCGTTACCTTAATGCTTCTCCGACTAAAATACGCACTTGGAATCTATATTTGGATGGACATTGAGAAATGGTGTGTTGGTTTATATTTACATTCTAAACTTATTGCAGGGAAACTCAAGGTTCTGGATGAGAGTTGGATTCAAGTAGTGTTTGAGCCACCGGAACTCAAGGTTGGCGGATGGCAGTTTCAGTATGGAGGAGAAAGTGAGGTCAAGCTCCAGATCATCTACATAGATGAGAAGATCAGGCTCGGGAAAGGGTCTAGGGGCTCTTTGTTTGTATTCCAAAGACGCGAGTGAAATCCGTATATAGATTTGCACTACAAAAAACCAAACTCTTGCTTGTTTACCGACGAATGATTGTTCATATTATTGTGTGCAAACACGAAATAGCGACGAGGGACCTTTTTACCTGGGTTTTCCGTTTTCCGGTACAAAGGGTCCTTGCTCCTGGCTCTGTGTTTGGAACTGTTTTTGGGCCTCCCAACTTCTTGTATGAAAATGGCCTTTGATTGCATCTAGTTTTCCATGGAATAATCAAAGTGTAGTATAGTTGATTCAACTTTCAAGGTCCAAGGGTTGGTTTATGGGGATAAATTTGAACACACTGTAGATTTATAGCGGCTAATAACGAACCCCCTTCACCAACATTAGCGGATATCCGACTCGATCTATTACGAGATATTTGGGTTATCTACACTTATAAAATGGGGCGAGTTATGGATGAAAATCGTCATTCCACGATATGATGGATGAAAATCCTATCAGCTAACAATCTTATCAGTCTTGATCCTCATAATGGATGTGAATTTGTGAACTCAATTTTTAGATTAAACCCAATAGTACATTGTTGCTGAAAAAGTCTTTGCCTTCATGAGAGGTAAAAACACACACATACAAAGACGATCTATAAATCAAATACTTACACGGAATGTTCTCAACTACCAAACTTACTAACTTCCTTTCAAATTTAAACCAAATATATTGTAGAAAAGAAAGATGAAATCCCTCATCCTGGCCCCAACGCCAACGAACGGTCCCTTAAACATCGTGGAGGAACAAAACATGGTAGTATAGGAAGGTTGTGACTTGTGAGAGCTGTTAATAACTCTGCCACATACAAACCGAATTATGGCAGCTAGGACTAGGTTTCTGACGATTTCCGCTTCCTGTCAGGCACGGGAGCTGCAGCATTTGACTGGGCTTCACCATAAACTGATCTGCCATTTGCGTAAAAAAGATGATACTAAATTGCATGGAGCCACATGATGTACAGAGGATCAACTTAGAAATAAACTAGGCATCAACTTACCCGCAAGTTGAACACTTCTTGTGATGCTTACAAAATATTGATAGGCAAACAGAGCATATGTATCCCATGTCAATTGTGTTTTTGTGACAAAAACACCTACAAAGTTGCAAATTTTCAAAATACCAAATCACAAATAGTAGTTAGCTGACCAGTGTTCATCAAAGTGAAGATCCTCGAGGAATCCAAATGAAGTGGTAAGTGCTAAATTCATGACTCTGCATGAGCTAAGCAATATTTTTTTCGGGTTAAATCCCTCTATGGTCCTTGAACTTTGGAAAAAGTTACAAGCAAGCCCATGGCCAAAACAATCCCATTGTTTCAAGGAATTTTAAGGATCTGTTTGCAAGCTTCTCCAAAGTTCAATAACTTTTATTGAACAAAAAAAAAAAAAAGGTTCAGAAGCCCGTTTGAAACTTTTTCCAAAGTTTAGGGACTTTTATTGTAAAAAAAAGAGTCCATGGGCGCGTTTGTAACTTTATGCAATGTTTAGGGACCATAGATGAATTTTAACCCATTTTATTTCCCTTCAAAGAAATGAATTTGACAATTTACTACTAGTAAATTGAGTAGTATCAAATGACATTACACAAATCTTGAAGATCATGATATAGACGAATCAACTTACGAGGCACGAAAATCAACACCAACTGGTTTAGGAAGTTGTAGGAAGTTGCGAGAGTGCAAGTCTGTCGCAAACACAGTCTGCATTTCACAAGCATGGCAGGCAACAACCAAACTGATCAAAAGCACGCAAAACTTGACAAAGATCGAATAGAAAAAGCTAAGTTTAAAATCATCATAATCATCTAAAAGTAAAACAGTTTGGTGTAACCTGTCCAAACACAATGCTAGATGCTTGGCAAGACATTAAGGTGCAACAATGGTAACTCATCAACATCAACGGCTATGATTAAAATTTTGAAAAATGCTTTTCTCAAGCATTAACTTACCGATAGGTACTGAAATAGCCCATCCAGCATCAGTGGCTTCAAATAGACGCCGCCAGTTATGTAAGAGGCCTTTTCATCATAACATAGAAATAAGAATGAAGCTAAATGGGAAATGATGAAAAAGGAGAGAGGAAATGAAAAATCCTCTAACCTGCTGCAGCAAGGGAGAATGTTGTGAGCCTATAACACAAGAATCGACAGGAACCTGAATGGTAAAACATTGCATTTTCTTGGATAAGCTAAAGGATTTGAACAAACGATAATGCAATTAAGTTTTCTTAGAATATGTTGCAAACAGAGAACACTGTGTTATTTAAAATCATAATTCAACCCATATCCAACTGAATGTCCAGAAGTTAGAAGCTAGAAACTAGCAGAAACAGGAACAATTACATTACCATGGAACGCTGGGCAGAAAATATAGCATTCATCACAGCAACGTATCTGCAAATAAGACGGGATGAGGAAAATACATAGAAAAATAACTAGAAGCTAAAAGGATGGATAAAAACATACTGCTCAGGTCCATCAGGAGATCCATGCAAGCACAATATCTGGCATCAAGAAAGATAATTATTAAGTATCAATATAACAGCTTTTCCTTTAACTAAAGCATGAACAACTATTAAGATGTAATTTGTTCTTCATGCTTTTTTTAAAGAAAAAGGAGGTTCAGAATCCAATGAAGCATAATATCTGGCATCAAGAAAGACACTCATCCTCTCAAAACTGGAGGTGATCAAGACAAAGGTACACTTAATAAGGAGTTAAGTGCTCATAGTATCTACTACACTACATTACTACAAGTGAGACGGACTTTGGTTGTAACAGCAAAGCTCCAATGTCGAGAAGATGAGAGTTCTGGGATGTTATATCCCTTCAAAGCTCTATGCTAGACTTGAAAAACGAAGGTATTTCGACATCGACTGACAATGCATGCGTACATATGAACATGATCTAGAAATTCTAGTTACTTTGCTACTAGATAGTTTCGTAGATGTTAAGAGACGGTTTATGAATTTTCATGCGTACATATGAACATAATCTAGAGATTCTAGTCACTCTGCTACTGGATAGTTAGTTTCATAGATGTTAAGAGACGGTTTATGAATTTTCATGCCAGGATAAAGGTCCTTGTTTTGTCTAATGAACTAACATTTTTGTACTACAACCAAATCAAGCCAAGCAAAAGCACTTTTCAAACTATATTTCCCATAATAAGCAAATGCCTTTCACATAGATCAAGCCTACAAAAATTCTCAATTCTCCAAAAAGTTCACCCCAAATGGGAAAGCCAACACAAAAGACAAGCTAAAACCAAAATTTGACAGAAAAATTAGTATTGTTTAATACTTACACGAGGTTGTGGATGGAGCGGACCTGACCGAAAAACACGTTGTATATCTAATTCATCAATCAAATCAAGTAAAAGAATATCACAATGAAGCAATGGACCAATCACATCAAAATTCAATTTTTGAAGATTAAACAAGTAAATGAACTTGGTAATGAACCATGGAAGGATACAACAAAGGGCCATTGACAAGGAACCAGATAAGAGGGAGGATCCAACATCATCAACCATGTCCTCAGAGTTCAAACCCTCATCCTTTTCTATGAAGTCTTCCAAATTCTGCAACAACTCAGAGCAAAAGGCAGGCGTTTTCCCATCACCAGCACTCTTCTTGGCTGACGCCTCTGACGTATCATAGATATAACCGCAGGAATTTTTCCCTGTGGCAATGACAACCACCTCGTTGAGTTGGTTTAGCAGCAGGATCGAGTTAAGGAATGCAAGGAACTGATTACAAGAAAGAGAGAGGAGTTAGAAATTCAGAGATTGGAAGAGAGGAATAGGATTGCTGGAGTTTGTGGAGGAGAAGAAAGGTTATACGTGAGAGAGGAAATCAGAGAAGCTGAAAGAAGAGGTCTCGGACGCTGTCCAAAAGATAGGATTCGTGTCAAGTAGTATCACTAGGAGACTAACATCATCTGCAATGAGATTTGAACCAAATGGGCTATTGAAATAAGCTTACCTGATGGAGAAAATGTACAAGGGGGAGAAGAACAAGAAGAAAACAGAGGCAAACATACCAGTGTAGAGTTTGGAAGCAGCTGGAGCCATCGCTGTGTTTACCTTGCCCATTTGCTGAGCCACTCACATTGATGTTTGCAAATGGCTAAATGCAACACAAAAATAGAATCAGAATTCTAGGATCAAGATCATCAAGGAAGGTTACTCCAGATTCAATTGAAAGATGGGATTAGTGGATCATAAAATCATATGAATTTAATAAGAATAATATAGCAAAGAGTAAAGACATTGATATGCCAAAAAGTAACTATACTTGAAATTAAAGAAAAGTTCTAAGTATGTCTTACATTTCATATTACAAATATACTCTACTACTAAATCAAACAGCAAGAGCAACTACAAAGCGATAACAAAAACTATTTTCAATATTCAGGCTTCAGCAAGAAACCAACAACAAGATAATGATTAATGCTAAATTAACATCACCATAAAGTCAATAGCTGTATTGAGACTTGAGGGCTATCACCATACACCAAATTGCCAAATCAACTTAATATGACGAAACAGATATTTAACATTTAAAATGACGTAAAGCAAATTTGAATCAACAAGTTTGAGCCTATATCCAACTCAACAATTCAAAATTGTTTAATGACACACATTCTCCGGTGCACTCATTCATCCAAGTTATCAAAACCAAAAGAGGAGGCAGAGATGAAGAGGAAGTGACTAAGTGAGGAAGGTTAAATTGAGTATTGACTAACTAGAAAGAGATGTCACACCACTAGAAGCCAGCCAACACAGCAACACCACACCATTTGAGTTTAAAGGAAGGTAGGGATCATTTTGTCATGAGATGCTAAGCTGAGGAAGGATGGAAACACTTTTTTTTACTGGATTTAGTTCACACATAAAAAATTTGGTAAAATAACAATAAAGTTGGTAGGCAAACAAACAAAAATACACTTATACCCCTAATTATTACTCTACTTTTTACTTTCTTGAAAACTACAACTACCACCTATCTAATCATTACAAGGGCAATTTTGTAAAGTGGATGACAAAATACCTAAAATGACATGTTTTTCTTAACAAGATTTACATCCTACAACGACATGTTTTTCTTAACGGAGGGAGTATGAGGTTGAGTACTTCATGTTCTAGCTAATTTTTTTTGACGTCTGGTATGGCTAAGTCCACCCACCATGCTCGTGTGCTAATCAGGCAAAGGCATATGAGGTAGACTATCAATTGCATTCTGTCCTTTTTAAGTTTTGTATTTCTTATGCATTTTTACATGTCAAGTCTTACAGCTTTGAACGTTTGTACTTCTGTTAATTGTCTTGGTAAAATAACATTGAAATTTCCAGAGCCTCAAATTGCACCCTAGGTTCTATGTGAATTGTTGTGTTGTGACTTTGTAGTGATTCATCTTGAATCAAACTAATGAATGATAATTGACATCTACTTATTATTCAGTACTGTGTTTTTTAAACCTTGTTTCCCAACACATTTTATTATCCGTGTCTTTTGGTGTGCAGGGTTGGAAGGCTGGTGGTTAACATCCCCTCTTTCATGGTGAGGGTGACTCTCAGAAGCACGAGAAGTTGTAAGGAGTGAAATTAATATAATAACTCAAATAGGCCTAATTTTTCCTATTAGGCATTTCATCAAACATATGGAATGCATCCTCAAGTTACAAGCATAAGCCAATATCAACAGTTTTCACTCGATCAATATCACACAATTTCATAAATTTCTGCATCCAATTAGTAGATTTTGAAGTCATTGGAATTTCAGAACTACTAGTTTACCCACTGATTTCAAAATAAAGCTCAAATCCAAATCATTTCCATCTACTTTAGGAAAAAATCAAACTTCAAAGGCACATCAAATTCAGAAAAGGAATATGACAAGGGTGAGAAATTAAGGGAAATCATTAGTAAAAAGGAGCCACCTAATGAAGCAGTGGCCGACTAACTTCTCCTAGCATATGCAAGGAATTAGGATACTCCATCACTTTCAAGTATTTCAAATTGAATTGAAAATCTAATTCATAATGCATAAACTTTAACATAGGAAATTGGAAATGTACCTTTGAATCAAAACTCAAGAGGTTAATCAATCCTGAATCCTTGAAAAAGGTGGGCGGCCAACCGGGGCTGAAGTTTGCCGGCGTCGATGTCGAACAGTCGAAGGCGGGCGGAGGCCGGTGGAGAGCCGGACGAGGAGAGGAGGGACTGGATTCGCCTGTCTCCTGCCTGTCTGCGTTTGAAAAAAAAATCGAACAGATAGGGTTTTATTCCAAATATGAAGGGAAAATAAAAGTGCAGAAAATGAGAGTCGAACCCGAGACCTTTCTTATCCAACCCATACAGTCTCAGCGCCTCTGTCCTCTTCACACTGACCTTCGTCGCGCTCTCTCTCCCCCCCCCCCCCCCGGTTTCAGATCCAACCGCCACTGTTGTCGACGACAACGCATTCGCCGCTTCCCTGGCCTTTTCTCGCTCCCCATCCGACGCCGACAGGGGGTTTCCAGCTGCTGGGGTACGCTTTGTGTTTGATTTTCGATTCTCACTTCTAGCGTTCAATGTCTTATTGCTCGTCGTTGCTTATGCTGAAATTGACGGCCTTTTATGCTCAAATCTGTTGGATTCTTCATTGATTTGGTTTATGCTGACATTTTTTGTCTTATTGTGTTTGATTTTGCTTAAATTTATTGTGTTCTGTGCTCAAATTTTGGTGGATTATCTTGTATCTGCTGAAATTGAATTTCTGTGTTTTATGTTTGTGCTTTTTGTTTGTTTTTTTTACTGTCGATTTCTTTAGTTTGTTGTTGAAATTTAGTGTAGAACTCAGAGAGTAGTTTTGCTAGTAAGTGTTATTGTAAAAATGTATTGTACATTGAAGAAAATGAGAGATTCTGATCATTCTTATTCTGTTCTGTGCTAGTTTGCATCTTCAACTAAGTATGTCTACTATGCAATACCATGCTTCATTATCCACCAAAGGACAATTTGTTTTTAGAGTTCCTTCCCGTTATCTTTTAACTTTTACCGTGTACGGAATATGTTCTGCTTCAATTTTATTTCAATAAAATAAAATTCTCTTCAGCTGTTGATCTGTTTCCATTTTTAGATGTGTGTTGGGAATTCTACCAACTTAGTACCATAAGAAGTGGAGGAAAACTTCTCAAATGGCTGAATCAAAGGTCAAACCTCGTCCCATTGTGCGCCTGGTAGTTCTTCTCATGTCTCATCGCATCATTGTCAGGTTCCCTTCTTCCTCTTCACACTCTCTCTCTCTCTCTCTCTCTCTGGTTGGTTCATATATGTTATAATTAGTTTGCTGTACTTATTTTTTGAAGCAAACTGGAAAGTGGCCCTGTTAACGTTGCTTTGTTTAATTGCAACTGTTCTGTTTATATATATTTTTTAAAATTTTGTTTCAGCTTCCTTTGCTGTCTTTCTGGGATTATTGGCCTCTTGCTTTTGCCTGCATTAGCGAAGAACACTTACATTTCGGAGAATGCACTTATGCCTGGTCAGTCAATCCCCTCTTTACCCTGAAAGCAGTATGCTGTTGTTAATTCTGAGTTATTCAAGCATCATTTTGGTGTTTGGGCTGTGCAAGCAATTAAGTGTTTGGTGCATGGTTTATCTGTTAAGAATGGGGCATCGGAGCATGGGATATAAGTTTAGTTCATTCTCAGATCTTTATATATTATTATACATAGGAGCATGGGATAAAAGCTTTCTATCAATAGGCTATTATACATATTTCAATGATGTCTGTGGTAAGAAGGTAGCAATTGCTAGCATGCAGATATTCAAACTTTTTTTTTGTTAAATTGCTTATTTTATATTTTAGTGGTTATACCGGTATATTAGATTATCTCTTTGTCTTGTTTCACTAATATTTTGGTTTGAGCTAACACAGGCTCTGCAACGTCTATGCTCTCAAGCCTTGAAGTTTCAGAAGCAAGTAATTTGGTGTCAGACATACTGGGGCTGGATCTGGAAGCCAAGAGTTCAGGAAGGTATGTGCTGTGTCTATTTAGATCTTGCACTTTATCTCACATTACTTGCATTCTTCTCCGATGGCATTGTTTAGTATATCAATAACTTGGATGTCTTGTTGATTGCTGAATCAATATGGCCCTAGAACTTCCAGTGCAACGATGGACTTTGTTTGACTCTTTTTATCGGTGATTGATTAACTGGGGAGTTTTTATGAAAATAGGTTGTGAAACAGGACTTATCTTCATTGATTTTGTGTAGTTTTAGAGAAATGTGTGACTTAAGAGCTCATTGCCTTCTTTCTTTGACACACATTTGCATATAAAATCGCTAAGTCTTCTATTGAATTAGTGAAGTGGTTCCTAAAATGTGAGTTATTAGGGGCAAATATTTGAGTCATCCAAATAGCCATGTGTCTTGGGGCGTTTGAGATAGAGATTGGACTCTTTTGTATGCAAGTATGTGGGCTCTATCTCACTTCCAGAAGCTTCAATACTTTATTAGGTAAAAAGAGTTTCAATATGATATGACCCATGGCCTCATGTAATGTAACTGTATGTGAGCAGGTGTTCTGAAGGGTCCGGAATGTTATCTTTTAGAACATCCAAGCAAGGCCAAGCCTTACTGATAGAGGGCGAACTGTTTCTCTACTAGAGGTTTCTACAAGTACATGCAGTCAAGTAAATGGCAATACAACCTGATAAATCACATCAAATTGAATTGGGAAAAACTTCTACAAGTTTTGCCTTCTACAGTTCTACCCATTATTGCCAACTTTCAAATTGATGGAAGTTTGAAGCGACCTTCCCTTTGACCTCTTAGTATCTTAATCCGACCTCTAAAACTTAAAACCAAGTGCTCATCGAATTGTAACTGTGGGAAATCTTTCACTGAGCTGAATACAGTAATTCTTGTTACCTTCTTCATAAAAAAAAGGAGCATAAACAAGTTTTGCTTGAAGAGATTCAAGCAACAATGCTTCCCTTTGACCTCTTAATATCTTTATCCGACCTGTAAAACTTAAAACCAAGTGCTTGTTGAATTGGTGAGTGGGTTCTTTCACTAATCTGAATATAGTTATCTTCTTTACGAAAAATGAGCATCAACAAATATTGTTTAAAAAGGATGAAACAGCAACTCTAGCTTTATAAATTGTTTATTTTTCTCCTTTCTATCAAGGCTTCTTCTTTCTCTCTTTTGTTGTAATTATTTTGCAAAAATTATCTAGTGTTGTCTTTTGGTCAGGTAGTAGCCTCATTTCAAGCATGATTAAAATCATTAAATACACAAGTTGGATGTTAAGAAGGAATCCTAGAGAAGCCCGTAAATCATCCTCTAGGTTTCTAACAAAATCTGCAATATGTAGAAAATCAGAAAACTAAGCAGCATCATATCAAGTTGAAGACACTTGGTTTTACGCTGTTCAAGGAAGCGGAAAGTTAGAGAGAGAAACTCTCAAGGAAGGGCTTGCCCTTGCCTGCTTCTCCCCTTGCCTTGGCCGGGCTTTCTTCACCCATTGCCATGGTTTTCGGCGAGGCCCGTGCCTCCCGGTGACCCTATCGCGCCCTATTGTTTTACTGCCTGATTGTTCCACCATTTATCCCACACAAATCGCCCAAAAGAAACCAAGTTTGAGCCGAAATTGATAAACCCAGGAGAAGCGTTGCCACCGAAAGCGTCAGTTCTCCGGCCAGTGGGTGCTCCGGCGGTGCCGCCTCCTGTTCGTCGGTACCCTCCACCTTCTTTGCTTCCTGATCCACTTGGTTGTGAGCCAGATCCGTTCCTTTCGGGTCCAGATCTGGTTTGTACCATTCATCGTCGTTCTCGTTTGTGTGCTTCCTCAAAGCTTGTTCCCCTAGATCTGTGCTTTCATGGCGCTCGTTTCCCCTTTGGATTTGGTATTGTATTCTTCCTCTCTTGCCCTAACCTTTCCTTCTTCTGATTTCTGATCTTTCTTTAGCTTATTTTCTTCGTCTCTTTCCTCCGACCTTCCAGCTCACTCCCTGCTTCCTTTCTTACCTATTTTGAGAGTCGACTTGCGCTCCGCGCTCTTTTCCTTCCCCCTAACCAAATCCAGTTCTCTACTTTGAGGGTCGACTCCCTCCTGTGTCGTTTGTTGCTTCCTCTCTCTGCCTTCTTCTTCGGTGTCCTTTTCTGTCTGGTTTGAGAGTCTTCTCGTGCTCCGCGTTCCTCTCCTTTGCTGTGTGCTGTTCTGCTTTCGTTGTTTTGAGAGTCATCTCTTGCTCCGTGTGTTTTCTTCTCTTTTTTTAGTCTGTTTCCAAGCCTTTTGGTTGCCAATTGCCATTGCTGAACTAAGCTGTTGTTTTGAGAGTCGTTCGGCCCCCCTTTGAGTATTGAATCTTCAAACTGCCCCTCGGTACCGAGCTCCGGCGTCAGCCCCCCTCGGTATCGAGATCATAGCCTCTTCTGAGCGTCTCCTATAGGCAGACTTCGGTACTAAGCTCCATCAACTTTCTTCCTTGATACCGACCCTTTTGGTCTCCCTCCGAGCTTTGTCTTCCTGACGGGGAGCTCCGCGATTTGCTTGGGCTCCCCGTCGGGTCTCCATCTTTGCTTCTGGCTCCCCCTTTTGCCTGCCCCAGTCGGATTCCCTTCTGATTGCTGCTCCTGCTTGGTTGAATGTTTTGATGTTTTTCTTCTTTGTCGTTACCGCGACCGCGGCTGCGAATGACATCGCACACCCCATGACTGTTCCCACCTGCTGCTGCGACCTCTTTGGTTGCTTCAGCGATTGCCCCACAAAACGTACTCGCGGCCGCGTTTGACGTCCACCTGCGCCCGCGACTACCCTGCCGCGGCTGTGAATAGCTATGCTCACAGTCTCGACTCTCCTAGTCGTGGCTGCAACTGAACTCTCCCGCTGACGCGTTCTCTTTTGCGTTTCAGCTATTGCTACCTTGCTGCAGCCACGCCCCAATGCCCAGACTGGTTGAATGATCCAACTGCAGCCTATTGAGTAGGATTTTGCTTTAGGTGTGCATGCGCGTTTATGTTTTGTAGGATGATTTTCTCGGATGGTTATCATGTACTTTTGTAGGATGGTTGTAGGGGCCTGCGTGTCTCAGTTATTGCCTAGGTTCGTACTTGGGGTTTGCAACCTTGAGTAGGACCCATTGTCGGTTCTCCTAGTTAAGTCCTCGGGCCTAACCAGGGGTGACCCTTCTTTTTCATTTCCGCACTTCTTATGTAAAATATATATTATTAATACAATTTTAACCTTAAAATCAAAAAAAAAAGTTGAAGACACTTGAATTATGTGTCCTTGAATCTTCAACCCAACCTGTGATTCTTCTTAGTGTCTCACCCCTGGGCAATGCCAGTGGACTATGACTTATTGTGTCTCATTATACTTTTCTTGAAATTGTGACTAGACTTGCACCAACTTATGCAGGAGCCCTGATCTCCCTGCCAAAGAGAGAAGGGGAATCAATATCACTTAAATTTAAATAGATCAAGCATAACCGAGGTATATCCCTCACCCTTCCCCCTTCTAGTGTCACCTCCTTTCCTTAGTACCACTTCTTTTCTTTAAACTAGGACAAAGATTTGTATTTTGTAACATCTTCTGTTCATTCTGAAGGGAGCTCAAGATATTGAAAATAGCTTAGCAAAATAGCTCTAGATTAGTGAATTTGGCAAAACTTAATTCAAGATAAAGTGATAAATGAAGTTCTCATGGAATGTAATGTGATAGGGTGGCGCTGGAAATTTAAAATTCGTTGTTAATTTTTATGTAGGGAAGGTCTACGTATTCGATGTATATGATTTTTTAGTTCTTCTGTTTGTAATAAGTTTCTTCTCTATTGCCTCTTATTTTCTACTCCCTCCGTTCGTTTATAATTGACGCTTTGGATGTAAATTGAAGTTTTAATTTAATTGACGTTCTCTCGTGGATAGTGGGTTGATGTAGACATATTTGCAGAGAGAGGGGGGTTTCCTCATTACTTTTTGCAGTAAAAATAAAATACTTTAATTTTATGTGAGGGAGATTTTTCCTCAGTACTGTTTGCATAGAGTTTGAAGAGTTTCCTTCCTTTACTTTAAGTGGTCTTTTGCATTTCCTTAATTATCGAGCTTTTTGTTGAAGCGTCAATTATAAACGAACGGAGGGAGTAAATTAGTATCTTTTGGCTTTTGCTTTCTAAACATTCCATATATGTGTTAAATGGAAACATGCTTTGTTGAGTTGGTTGGATGAAAATATGTTGTCGACTTTTACCCATATTTATACCATGCATATACTATATATTACAATTGTCATGCACACTTCCCTTTTTTCTCCTTTTTCTCTATCTTTTTAGAATAAGGAGAAGAAAAGGATTGTTTTTTTCATCTTTACTATGTCTTGCTTGACATTACTTTTTTGCATATTTTATAGCTTACTTTTCTGAGTTATTATGACGTACTCCCACATACTCCCTCTGATCATTTTTATTAGGCTTTGAAGAGTATTGCACAATTCAAAAGGGAACAAAATTAAACTTTAACACCTCTATCTAATTCATAATGTAGTCTCTTCCCAAGATTATGGAGAAAGTGTAGCAATTTAGAATGCCCCAAAGATAGATTAGCCAATGAAAAGGTATTTTAAGTGTTTCTTATTCAATGGGATAGAAAAAAAAGGAATTGGGAAGCATGTTTGATTAATATAAATAAATTAAAAGAAAAAAAAAACTCCATTTACTAAAGCACCTTATACTGTAGATTAAATATCACCTTCTAAAATACCTTATAAATATGATCAGACGGAATAATATTTATATATGTGATGTGTTTTTGGTTATGACATAATATACCTAACATTTTTGCGCGTTATTGCATGCTTAAATGAACTCTCTTTGTTCGCTTCTAATACTCTCATTACTTTGGTTCTTTTGTGATAATTTACTGCAGAGAAATATCCATACTGTTAGCAGACCGTATTGCCAGGCTAGGTGCTGAAGTTGGTCAATTCCAGGCTTATCCACAGCCCAGCAAGTTTCATCCTCTGAATTTCTTTTCGAATGCTGGTCCTGAGTCGATCCAAGGTAACATGACTTGTGCGTCCCGTGCGATTAGTACTTTTGGGATAATCAGAGCTCCTCGTGGTGATGGAAAGGAAGCTATTGTTTTGGTGACGCCGTATAATGCTTCGGGCACTGACACTAGTGAAGCCTTGTCACTGGGTGTGGCGTATTCAGTTTTCTCTTTACTAACAAAAGTTACTTGGCTGGCCAAGGATGTTATATGGCTTGCTGCAGATTCTCGGTTTGGAGAATATGATGCTGTTTCTGCATGGCTGCAAGAATATTTCTCCCCTTCATTTGGGGTCTCAGGGAACGCATATGCTGAACTGACTCCTGAAAGCAGTAATCCTTGTGACCGGGCTCCAAATGCAGCACAATCTAATGGTGGGTTTAGACGTGCTGGTACCATGGGTGCAGCTCTTGTCATTAAAGTTGTGAATGACAGTAAAAATATGGATGACACTCTTAGCATCTATGCTGAGGCAACAAACGGGCAGATGCCAAACCTTGATCTCATCAATGTTGTGAACTACTTAGCAGTGCACAGGCAAGGTTTGCGAGTAAAGGTGGCAAAATGTTGGTCCTTGATAGGGTCTAAATATATCCACGTAATTGGTCAAACAATTGAATTCCTAGGGAAGATAGCTGGGAGCTTAAATCCTGATTGGAGATTTGGAATTCCTGCTGCAGAGTATGCTGAGGGTACCGCCACACTTGCAAGTTCACTGTATACTCAGGTGGGGACTTCTTGCTATGTTGTATCCAGTTCTTTTTTCCTATTCCATTGTTCTATCAGGCGCATGCATGAATAGATGCTGATTTATTTTTTGGTTTTCTTTTGCATAAGCAGTCATTCTAAGGCTCATCCTTATATATCTATTAATTTATCCTTTTTCTTTTTCCTTCCTATCAGGCCTTAGGCATTCCGACCGGCCCTCATGGTGCTTTTCGTGATTACCAGATTGATGCTGTAACCCTAACGATTTCTCAAAAAGCTTTTCTTTATAGCACTGCCAAGCAAAGTGAATTTCTTATGCGTAGTGGCAGGTAAGTCTTGGTGCAATCTGTTTTTTGGCTCGTGTTACTTCTGGTCATTTCCTGCTTTTCACTGTCTGGTCATTACATACCTTAGTTACTGTCTCATTCAAATAAGGGGAGACCCACATAGGTTTTGGTGTGTTATCACAGCCTTTGCTTTGCTGAAGGAACCCTGCTTTTTTCAGTTATCCTGAAAATTTTCAATTAAGTTTCTGAATTGGCAGTCTAAAGGATAGGAGGTTGCTTCAATGCAATATACTATAACTTAAGTAAGAAGAACTTACCTATGCTTTTCCCCCATCTCTGTTTTTTGTTATGAAGTGGAACATGTGGGTAGTACCCATAGGTTCCCGGTTCGAACCCCGGAATGACCGCTCTTTATTTACCAATTCAAGGAACATGCTTCTACTGCCTTTGTGATCTTAGATAGGATTGACAAATGCTTGCTGCATCCTCAAATTTCTTTGATTCGTTCTTTTACTCCGTATTGTCTTTTTGGGTCAATTGCTTAAAATATCCTCCATTTGTTTTTATGTATGCTCCATTCATTAGTAATAAATGCATATTTATCTTTTCAAAACTGAGAAATGCTAAGAAGTTCTTCATAAGCTTTATTTTCTTTTGCTGAACATGCAGTGTCTTTTTCATTTGCAAATTTCAAGCGGTGGTCATTACCTCTGCTTGGGATAATGAGCAAATACTTGCTGTTTAGGAATTGTTCTCTTTTTTGGTTGCTTTAATTCTTTCTTTATCTATTATTATTCCATATGAGACCCACTAGAGTAGACCTTAGGGGATAGTCTTTTCAGTTGGGTAGGCTCCACAGTTCTTTCTGTTCAATATATATGCATTCAAGATTTTCAAGCTGGAAGCAAACTTCCAACTCTCTATTCTTGAATTGGTAAATAAAGAGCGGTCATCCGGGGTTCGAACCGGGGACCTATGGTACAACCCACAAGTCCTTTCCGGTGAGCCATTCCGGAATGGTTTGAAGACGAGACTGGCCTCTTAACCATTGCATAATTCTTATGTTTTTTGTCCACTTTCAAGGATGAGGAATTCTTCTGGTCATGGCCCTTTTTAGTTGGAACAGAAAATTGCAGTTAAGAAATTTTGTATGTGAAATTTAAAACTTTACGTGTATAGTTAGCATATCATTGTCACAAGCTGGTGATTCTTAGGGTTTATTTGGCGCAATGTGCTAAGGTAGTTGGTAAGGAGCTTATTTGTGTTTATAAGGTAGCTGATAAGTAGGTTATACCTTGGGTTATTAAGATCTGAGTGAGGTGATGTGCACTTATAAAGTTATAAAGTAATTGGATGTTTTCTGGACACGCTTATAGCAGAAGAAATCCATGTATATGATGCTATTCAGCTGATATATTGGTGTAGAAAAATAACCTTGAAGCGTGACTGATGCTAATGTCTTTTCTTTCTTTTTTCTTGTTTATTGGTTTTAGGTTGATTGAAGGTGTTATACGATCAGTGAACAATCTCCTCGAGAAGTTTCACCAGTCGTTTTTTCTATACCTTCTCACAGGCCCCAGTAAGTTTGTGTCCGTAGGAGTTTACATGATCGCTTTTGCTCTCCTTATTGCACCATTACCCGTGGTTGCTGCTTCACTCTACTCTGAGGCGATGAAAAGTGATTCCACAGAAGAACCAGAAAATACTTCCTCTAGCTCCATCTCCATCAAGCCTAGCATTTACAGTAGATCATGGAAATGGCTCCATGCGGCAAAATTGGTCTTCTCTGTTCACTCATGGGCTGTAATTGTGTCGCTACTTCCATATTTGATCTGCCAGATACCCAACTGCACCCAAACAACAAGTGTTCTCTCCTGGATTTTCCTTTCACTGTTCAGCCTTCACTTCTTGTACTCGATGTTGGGTTCTCCTTCCTTGCATCCTCGTGCATCTAAGCCACAGAATCAGGAATGGGCCATCTTGAAATCAGTGATGATCTCGGCTGCCTTTATCGGCCTCTGTCTCATGTCCATTGTCAACTATGCCACGGCACAGATTGGAGCATTACTGTTGGTACCAATGTGTCTGATGGCACAGCCTTTCAGATCCGATCTCAGAGCTGGAAGCTTAAAAACATACACCCGGGTTGCTTGCAATCTGGTTTTGGGATTTGTTGGATTCCCACCAGCTGCATTCTTTCTGCTGAAAGGCATGACGGGAGATTTCCGCGTCACTAATTTTGCTGACTTTTGGAGCTGGGCAGAGTCTCTTTGGATGTGGAACAGTGCTACGTACGTCTATATGCTTTTGGTGCACCTCCCCTGCTGGGTGTTGTGCATTCACGTTCTGTTCTATCGGTGTTGATTCCTGTAAGAGATTATCTAATCGTTAGAATGGTTGAGCCTGAAGTTTCTTCATACTTGCTAACGCGATATTAATAGTTAATTTTCTTAATCCTTAGAATCGTTGTGCATTGTTCCAATGTTTCTTGGATAATTTGTTTTTCCTATGTTTTAGGCCTTCGCTGCATTTTTGGTGTATTGCTGTGAATTGCTTGTTTTAGGCCTATGGAGTTGATTAAACTCAAAGATTACAAGTATCATACTAAATTAGTAAACTGTGCTATTATTTTTCTTAATCTTGATTTTTATCCTATGAATTTTTTCAAGGTCAGGTTTTTCAAAATGAGATGTGGAGAAAATTCTTGTATATATCAATGGCAATGTGGAGACTTAACTATGCATCTCAAGAAGTCATACAGGATTGGAATGTTGCAACTAGAATAAGGCTGCGTTTGGCGGTAGATTTATTTTTTGAGATTATTTTGGGAGATATAGATTTTTAGGAGACAGATTATTTTTGTAGATTTTGAAGTTTTTGGAGATTAAGATTTTTTTTATACGGAGTAGTAAATAATCTTTTTATGGTGTTTGATGTGTATAGGATTTTGGTGGATTGTTTCCCATTGAAATGACAAAATTACCCTTCCCCCACTACCCTCCCCTCTCACTCCCATCACTTATGCGTACGCCCTCAGAGTCACTTGTGGTCGGCACCCACCAAGGGAAACTCATCCATTCCTCGGCGAGCTTGCACACTGAGGGGCTATCTCCAACAACGACCTGCATCAATTAGCGTCTCCACCCATCTCCGGTAGCAAGTACATCTTTGGCCTGCATCAATCTCCTTCATCGGCGGCAGCGATAGCTTACGGTGAAGAAGTCGGGTCGTCGCGGCGGCGCGAATGTTGGTCACTCGTGAACGAGGTGGAGGAGGTCCGGTGAGCAAGGAGATCTTGACTGATTGCAACAATGAAATTGGGAGGGGATAATCTCCTCCAAATCTCCACAATCTTCATCTTCCAATATTTCTGAAATCCACCAAAATAATCTCCCATAATCTACAAAATGGCAATCTCACGTGCCTCATAATTCACCATCAAACACCATTGTATTCATATTTTATTTTATTTTTGAAATCTCCATAATCTACCATAATTGGATGCCAAACACAACCTAAAAATTCTGAATATGCATTGCATTTGATAGTTTTTTTTTTTTATCTCATTGGGGTCTAATTGACAAGGTTTTTTTTTAATGCAATAGTATCCCCAAATGGTATAAAAAAGACAATGACACTTGATCCTAGTTAGTGTTCTAAAAATCGCGTCTAGGCACTACGTGGGAGCGGAACTCCGCTTAGGCACCACCTAGGTGTTGTCTAGACCCCGCCTAGGTCAGCGATTATTAAGTTTTAACATTTAGGCAAGTGATTAGTCGACTTAGAGTTTTTTTTATGCCCCAAGTCGGGATATATTTGCTTTTCAGTCAAACCTATGATTTTTATTTTATTTTATGAGGTTTAGAGTCGCTAGTCCAATGTGTACTTTTGTGTTTATTTACTTTAGTACTCCGTATTAGTTAAGCACCGAAAATTTGGGTTTACGAGTTGGATGTTTTGCATGGATATACCAAAAGTTTGCCCACTTTGCAAAAATGACCCGGCCCCAAAAATTTGGCAAAGGAATGACATTATGTCATTCTTGCAAATTCATGGGCACAGGTTACAAAAGGTAGCCGGTTACACAATGGAAAAGGTGGGAAATAAAAGGACGCGTGTCGAATGGAGAGAGTGATGGAGGGTAATCATTTTGGCAAAAAAAGATAAAAAAAAAGAGGAAGGGCTGCAGAGTTATAGTGAGTATGTGAGAGAGGGAGGAGAGAGGGTGTGGAAGGTTGGAATGACAAGCATTAAATGCTAGGAAAGAGAGTGTTACCTTTTCACAAAAACACTTCCCGCCAAGGCAAAATGGAGGGAAAACACAGGGGGGGGTTTTCGGTTTTCACAGGGAGTATAAAAGGAGATGGGGGAGCTCGCCAGGTGGACACAAAAAGTGCAAAACATCTGATTCTTCCCCATGGCTGCCATTAACGTCTAGTTGGAAGGATAAAACTCAGAAATTCAGTTACTAGCCAGGCAAAGGGAAATCCTAGTCATCAACCGAATATATGTAGCCATACACAGGGATACACGTGCCATCTGCAAAATCCAGACCTCAACGAATATGGGTAAGTACGGTTTATGTTTTGTATTCACAGTAATGGATTTTCCCCATCCTTCCCTTACCTCTAACCGATACTGAGAGGACCATCTTAACCTCATAATTTTGCAGGGGAGAAAGGGGTGGTATTACTTACTCTCGTTTGCAATGGTCGATGGGAGCATCTCGGAGGAGGATGGGTGTATCAAGGTCAAAACGCCCACAAAATAATGCTCATAGAGGAGACCATGTCGTTTGGGTCCGTCAAGAGTAAGATAATGTAGAAGCTCGCGGTTGACCCGAGGTGCTATGAGCTGGAGTTGAAATATCTACTCGATACGAAGACGGAGGGATATTATCCGATTCAAGTGGATGATGAAAGTGATTGGGATGCTTTCAAGTACTGCAACTCAAGGGGTGGCGATGACACATGACCCATTCCTTTGTACCCATCGGTGAACGAAGGTGGAAGCCAACATGGAAGTCGCTCCATGGTTGGGAACATGGAACAACGCAACAAATCATCAGGCGGAGACAACAGAACACTCGTGGTGGAAGATGGTGGTTTGGTTGATATGACAGCCGATGGGTCCAACTCGCATCTTCTTCTGAATTCGGATAACGGCTCGGATAACACCATTGATGGCAAGGAAAATACTTTATCTGGCAAGGAAAATCACACTGCTGGCAAGGTCATCCAGACAGCTAGGGCAGAACCAACAACCGTCACTCCGAAGACGAGAGGTAAACTGCTGGACGTGGACCGGGGGAAACAGATCGTATGTCTGAGTAGTGATGAGGAGGATAATATATATGTGGGTGGTTCGTTCACCGGAAGCGTCGGAGGACATAAGGATTGTCTGTTGGGTATGTTCACGCAGGTAGTATTTTGGTAGTATGCGTGTCAAATAGGGGAACTTCGGGGTTTTGGTCGTTTCTTTTGTGCATAACTTGGCGTTCGGTGTCACAGATGTACGAGGTTTTATTCTATCTAGCCAGTATAATATTTTCCCTAGCCACTCTCAGTAATTACCAAGCCGGTAGCTTGTAATCCCTGACTACATTTTACATTGCTCAGAAACCGTGACACCGTAAAAAACTGACATTTACATCTCGCTCTCGGTTCCAGCGTCGCTGCAGCCTCTCTCTCTCTCTCTCTCTCTCTCTCTCTCTCTCTCTCTCTCTCTCTCTCTCTCTCTCTCTCTCTCTCTCGTTTCCGGCATCGCAAGGTTCTCCCTCCAAGCTTTGTCAATGGCGGTTTTCCCCTCCAACCTTTTGAATTCCTACGGGGTTGAGAACTTGTGAATGTGACTGAAGACATTGATGTGATGTCTTCTTTTTCCCCTTTTCTCTTTCCAATTTTCAATTGAATTGTAACCTGTTGCAACAGGTATCCACAACCGGTTATTTTTGCAAATACTTGGGCTTTTTTGACATTCTTGTCATTTGGGCCGAGTGGGGGTTATTTTTGCAACAGGGAATAGCACTAAATACCACTTTTTGGGAAAAGTTTGCAAAAATACCACTTTTTGGGACAATTTGCAAGAATACCATTTTTTCCAAAAATTTGCAAAAATGCCAAGGTAAACCCTCCCCCCAAACCTGCTATTCTAGGTTATTATGCCCCAAAAAAAAATTTAAATTACAGGCATTGGCAACCCTCGTTTGGGTGCCTTGGTTCGTAGTGGTGGTTCGTGGGCGTCGCCAGGGCTGTCCGGCCCGGCCCCAGGGCGAGGCCGGCGGCGGTGGAAGGCCGGTGGCGGCGGTGGAAGGCCGGCGGTGGAAGAGGTGGGCTCTGGCGCTCTGGGTTGTTGCTGTTCTCTCTCCTCTCCCTCGCTCTTGCCTTTTTCTCATATCTGGGCGGTTTCTCCGCCGCCGCTTGTCCGAGGTTGGTTGTCAGGCTGATAGGGGGTGGTCTTGGGTGTGAGCCAGGCGAGGTGGGGCTAGTAATGTCGGCCTTCCTGGTTCGACGGATCGCTGCAGCGAGATGGCTGTTCCTCGGCGGTGGTGTGGTGGGTGGAAGGCCGGCCCCAGGGTGAGGCCGGCGGCGGTGGAAGGCGTGGGCGCCGCTTGCTCTCTCGCTCTCTACTCCGTCTTCTTCGTCCCTGTTCTCTCTCACCTGCCGCTTGCTCTCTCTCTAAATCTTTCTTCGTCCCTGTTCGTCTTCTTCGTCCCTGGTTTCCATTTTGTAGAGAAGGGTTCCGAAATGGGGTGACATGGGGTTTGACATTGGGTGACACGGGTTTCCATTTTGCAGATAAGGGTTCCGAAATGGGGTGACATGGGGTTTGACATTGGGTGACACGGGTTTCCATTTTGTAGAGAAGGGTTCCGAAATGGGGTGACATGTGTTTGACATTGGGTGACACGGGTTTCCATTTTGTAGAGAAGGGTTCCGAAATGGGGTGACATGGGGTTTGACATTGGGTGACACGGGTTTCCATTTTGTAGAGAAGGGTTCCGAAATGGGGTGACATGGGGTTTGACATTGGGTGACACGGGTTTCCATTTTGTAGAGAAGGGTTCTGAGTGGTTGCCGATGGTGTTCGCCGGGGGCTTGGTGGAGGGGGTGTGTGGTGGTCGGTCTCGGCCTGGATCTGGCCGGAGGTGGGCTCTGGCGCTCTGCGCTGGCTAGGGATCTCCGCCAAGCTCCTGACCAGCCGTGACCTCGTCGGGAGCAAGACGTTCGCGATGCGCACCCGCGAGGCCGACCCCTCCAACCCCATCGCCGATCAGATCTGGTCAGATCTGGGCAGTGGTGGCTCGGACCCGCTTCCCTTTGCTCGCTATTGGGCTCTGCGCTTGTGGTGGCGGCCATGGTGGAACCAGTGGAGTCGTGGCTTGAATTCCGGCCGGTTCCCTGACCGATTTGGGAGGATGTGGTGGGTACTTTTCCGGATCTGACGGTGCTCATCTCCCAGATCTGGTAGGTATTCTCCGGTTCGGCCTCGTTTCTGGCCGGTGAGGAGGTGGTGGGTTGGGGGTTATCTTGGCTCCTCCGGGTCTCGTCATCCCTTCCCCGTCGTTCTCTTTGCGTGGGTGCCGATGACTCCCGTCTCTCTCTCTCTCTCTCTCTCTCTCTCTCTCTCTCTCTCTCTCTCCCTCTCTCCCTCCCTCCCTCATTGGGACAACCTGCAACCGGCTAAACCAATTGCCGCTCCTATTTGCAAGAATACCACATATGGTATTCTTGCAAATTTTGCAAAAATGTGGTATTTTTGCAAACCCACACCAAAAAAGTGGTATTTTTGCAAATTACCCTTTTTGCAATGGGCAATAGAAAGTGGTATATCCACTACCATTTACTCTTACGAGTTATCTTATGGATTATTATTATTATTATTATTATTGAGATGTGTTATATATTAAAATATAAGAAAATAATTAAGTTTGTTCTAAGTCCGTCTAGACATCGCTTAGCAATCGCCTGCGGTTTTTAGAACATTGATCCTAGTTTTTATCCCATTTTCCAAGCATAGTTTTTAATGAGATATATTTGTAACATTATGTGTATATATTTTTCGGATATAACTTAATTTCCATGTAATTTTCTATATAAGGGGAGTTGTTATAATGTTAATATAATTTTCAGAGGCACTTTACCGATCGAAAGACACCACAACAAACTTGTGTTTCAGAAAGGACGAAACATTTAATTAAAGACAGGGAAGACTCATTGTATAAGGTTAGAAGCAAGGCTTGTAAAGAGCTTCTGGGCCGAAGCTGTGGGAATGATGATCTATATGATCAATAGATCACCACATATTTCTCTAGATGGGAAGATCTTTAAAGGAGGTATGAACTGATTCAGATTTAGATGTGTCAAATTATCTGAAGATCTTTTGATACTCTTGCATATGTGTTGATTTCAGGTGACAAGAGAACGAAACTGGGTGCATAATTTGTGTTTGGCACAGGATGAAATTTTAGGGGATAAAAGTTATTTTAAGGGATTATTGGGATGAGAATTATTTTTTAGGTGGAAGAGGTGAAGATTAGAGGTGGCAATCGAGCGGGTCGGGTTCGGTTAGTCGAGTTTCGGGTAACATCTAATAATTTGGTCATTCGGTTGGGTCGGATTTGGGTTTCGGTTGTATCGGGTTTCGATTATTTCGGGTTTCGGTTGTCTCGGGTTTCACTTATTTCGGGTTTGGATTGTCTCAAGTTTTCATTATTTCAATATTCATTTTAAAAAATTTACTAGGATTTATCTTAAAGTTCAGGTTATTTCGGGTTTCGGTTATAACGAGTTCGAGTCTTAATGGGTTTCGGTTGAATCGGGTTCGATTCATTCGGATTTGGGTAAGTTTCGGTTATCGGTTATTCAAATTTGGGTCCAAAATGGACGTGTTGGGTTGGTGTTCAGAACAATCGCTTCCGGGACGATTGGGTCGGGTTTTCGATTTCGGTCGGATTTTGCCAGCTCTAGTGGAGATTATTTGAGTTGCTTAGAATTTGAACCGGCCCGAAAACCGAACCGAAAAACCCCCGATTTCGGTTAATTGAAACCCGAATTCATATGGAAACCGAACTGATTTTTTCGGCACGGGTTTTAACCTTTTTTTTTCTTTTTTCTTTTGGTTAATTGAAACCTCTCGACCCTCTCCGTCCTTTCCTCTGCCTGCCTCTCTCGTACCCAATTTCCACTCCCGATTCTATACAGCGGCGCCCCACAGGCCGGCGACCATCCACAGGCCCGCAGCCACCGTCCAGCACTCTCTGAACCGGTCACAACAACAACCTGTAAGTGGCTGTCCTACTCCCTTTCTCTCTGCACAGTGCTCAGTCCTCTTTCTCTCTATTCCCAATTTACCTGATCTGGTGTCGTTGCTGCTTCGTTTATAGCTCCTTCTTCAAGTGATTGTTGCGCTGATAGCTATTTACTGATTATCACTTTGTTTGTTTGCTACTCGTGGTACTCGATCAGTACCTAATTTCAAATGTAGTTCCTTTTACTGAAATTAAGATATTATTGATGTTGTTGTTTCGGCGTCCTCTGATTTTTCATGTGAACAATGATCATTCTGTTACTTGTAATCTTGTCTTTTTCCATATGAATTCTGGTGTTGTGATATTTTGAGCCTTTAACTGAATAGTGCTTTTTTTCCCCCAAGAGATGAAGTACACGAAGCAGAGGCGCCATCGGCGGTGTGTGAGATTCTATACAGCTTGCTTTGGGTTCAGAGAGCCTTTCAAGGTGCTCTGTGATGGAACCTTTATACATCACCTTGTTGCCAATCGCATTACGCCCCATGATAAGGCAATTTCAAGCACGCTTGGGGGCTCGGTGAAGCTCTTCACCACTAGGTATCGCTGAATTCTTCTTTTATGCTCTCCTCTTTCCAATTTATGCATTTTCGAAAGCGAAACTTAGTTGTTGTATGATATATAAAGATATTCTTTGATTTGTGTACTTCTCTTTGGCTGAAGATGTGTTATAGGAGAGTTGAATTCTCTTGGTGCCTCCCATGTTGAGTCACTCAAGGATGCTAATCATAATTTCATGATTGCAAGGTTAGTTTCCTCTACCAAGATGCATTTAATGAAATGTCATAGATAATCAAATGGCATTTTGCAGTAAAAAAAAAGAAGCCAATGTATAAGCAAAAGGGAGGTTATGTTTCAATGATACGACCACAGATGAGAATTATTAGGACAAGAAAGGATGAGATTCCTGAAAGGATTAGTGCTTATTTACTCTTTTTGAATAATATCTGATCCTTGTAATATGCCAAAATCATAGTGTCCCTTGGGTTGCTCAAGAATAAGTTATTGTTCTATATTTTGACATGATTGGTTGCAGATGCGACCACGAGAAAAGAAAAAACGCAGCAGATTGTATAGAAGATGTTATTGGAGGAAATAATTCCGAGCACTTCTTTGTCGCTACTCAAGATGCTCATCTTCGCAAGAAGCTTCAAGAGGTATTTGACATATGCATGATGCAACAATGTTACAACTTACAAGTATCATCTCCCATGCTTTCTTGGCTACTTGGGAAATATTTTACTTTTGGAAACTAAGCATGTACTTCACAAAAAGCTGGCTATTGTATTTCTGCTGTAATTTTATGCATATTTTTTTTTTTTTTTAATCTTGCTGCAGATACCTGGTGTTCCAGCGATGTTTGGTTTAAGAAATACGCTGTTTCTTGATCAACCCTCATCATCTCAGCGAGAATTTGTCAACTCTGCCGAGGAAGATCGGCGGCATGTAAGTGAAAAGGAGCTTGACCTCTTAAAGAAAAGAGCAAAACAGATTATCAACATAGAGTCAAGTGATGATGAAGCTGTATCCGAGGAACTTGCTTCTCTTAAGAGAAGGATTTCCAAAGATAGATTACATTTGAAAGACAAGGTTCAATTTAAAAAGAGAGCTAAGGTCAGTATTGAATTTATCTGCTGTTTCTCCTTTAACTTTAAGGTAGTTTGCTATGGAGTATATTTTATCTTTATACTGTTTTATCATTTCCAAAGTCTATGCATCAAACTTGTTTTTAAATTTTAGGATCATGGTAAATCACATGGAGTATTACTGAAACGGTCATGCATAACATGAAAACATATCCAATTCGTATTGCAATTGCAAGGAAACTCATTGCCAATGTACCCTGAATTCCGTTTGTTTCAAATATGTTTGTGCATTATAGAATTGATTGAGAAGGAGAAAACGCTGACCTCCAATAAATTAAGCTAGAAAAAATTGAAACGCTTAAGAGATAAAATGTTTTAAGGTTGGAACTTTTGATTAACATCTAATCTTGCTGAGACTGAAATGTTTGATCTCCAACACTTAAGTGTGCACTGGGTTGACTGTGAATGAACCATGTGATAACCATGTATGTGAACAGGAACCATGCAATAACCACGTCTAATCCTGCTGAGACTGAAATGTTTGACCTCCAACACTTGAGTGTGTGTTTGGGTGAGATTGAGAGGGTTGATGTGTTTGTGAGTTTGTAGCTTGAGATTGAGTTGTGTGGTAGGCAGTTTGCATGTTGTTCCACTTTTTATGTAAGACCCATGGTATGGTTGTACCTTTTGTACTCCTGGCTTTTTCACCCATCTATATATTTATTTACCGAATTACCGTTTCAAGAACAAGAACCTTTTGTTGGAATACCTACATTTAAACAAATGCTTGATTGTTAACAGGCCACTTGTACAACACTTACGTATGTGTATCAGTGGACAATTGACGAGTTTATGCTTCTGGTTAAAGTGCCAAGGATTAAAATTAAAATGTTAACTAAAAGAGAGCTGAGGGTTTTAGGCTTTTAGCTCACCGTTTCCATCCCGCAAGGGGAATAAAAGGCGTGAGGGGTATTGGTTAGTCATTGTAGGTGACCTCAATTTGGAATGGTATAAAGTTCAAGGACATAATGGATGTGAAATTAGAAAATTGTGTAACACCAGGATGAGGTCATGAGGATACTAGATTCTTTTTATTCAAAATCAATCTCCCTAGACGATTTCAGCATTAAGATTCGTAATTGCTTGTAAATAATCCGATATGATATTTAGTAGAATTAAATTCTTGTTCATTCGAGGTCTAAATTTGAACTCTTTTCAGGGTCCGAATCCGCTTGCTTGCAAGAAGAAAAAGAACCCTGTTCCTCAAGGACCTAACCCCAAGAAGGTGAGATCTTTCATCCTCATGCACCTGCAAATGGACCGCTATTGCACTTTTCACCTGCACAAATACTCTTTTTTTGAGGTTTATATGAATCAACGTGCCCGTTATGTTTTCCATCCCCGTGTTTTCCATACAGTCTCAAAAAATTAGAGGCTTTCGACATAAATGCAGAATGGAGAAAATGTATCAATTTGCTGTGCACATGATGACCAGAGAAAAAGGGAAATTGAGAACAAATATTAAGAAAATGTTAGCTTTTTAACCCCACAAAAAGGATTGAAGATTGATTCTTGTCCTAAACTTTGATGTAATGTGTGGAAGTGCAGGCAGATGAGGGCAGTGAGCAGCAAACTGCGCAAGGCAAGAGTAGGAAGAGGAAGAGATCGCGTAAAAGCAAAAATGTGGCAGTGGCTAGCAGCGATGCCAGTTAGACGTGCTTTGAAAAACCGTGCACCAAATTTTGTTCCCATCTGTCATCAAAGCATGTATGGAACTTCTTCCAGATGTTGGGAGTCTCTGTCAGTAGTATCGGGTTCAAAACTTCACCTTCGTCGTTTGTTGTACTCGCCTAATTCAAGAAAGATACAGAGCAAAATATGGGAACGATGAAGACTTGATATTGATTAATGAAGAAAATGTTTCAGAGATTAAGGTGTTTTGATGAAGTTAGCAGTTGCACCTTGACTAGTACAAAAATTCAAATGTCAACATTTCCAAGTCATATTTTACCTGCTCTCAATTCAATACGTCACAGGAGTTGTTAATCGGATGAAATCAGAGAAATTTCTTACATTGGCCAATCATATTGAAAATTTGCTTGATGTTATAGATTTTCTTAAAATTCAGATCTAGCTGTGAGCTATTATCAAAATTTGTATGGTAGCTTGAGTTTATTTCTTATCTTAAAATAAATAAATGTATATTATATAATATATTTAGGGTGTTGTTAGATACACCGCAAATACTCTTCTTTAAATGAACGTCCATTTCAACGTGCAAGATTTGTGGTGTATTTGTCCGGACCGTATATTTAATGAAACATCGTGCATTTACAAATTTTCAAGCATTTCTTCTGAATCCAAAAACTTTTTAAAGAAGAGAATTCATAAAATTTTGCATAAAGGGTAAAAAAAAGAGGAAAAATACATACTCCCTCCGTTAATTAAAACTTGACGTTTTACTATTCATGCACGCATTTTTAGGTGTTAAAAACTATATAAAATATTAACTTTATAAACAATTTTTTAAAATAATATCATACTTATTACACTTAAGTATGAATTTATAAAAACAAATTTTTAAAAAAGTTAATATTTTATATAGTTTTTATCGTTCTAAAAAAGCGTGCATGAATAGTAAACGACAAGTTTTAATTAACAGAGGGAGTATAAGATTTACATAAAACACCATAAGACTAACATGGAATTTGGGAATAACTAATGGTTAAAGACAAAACATCTATATCCACCGACTGCATGTGTTATATGCACTCTCGAATAACAGATTTATGATCAATTTTCAACTTTATGTAAAAGTGGCGTATCCATAGCCCGCTCGAAATTACAATTTAACACAAATAGATCTATGAGTAGTTAGGAAGTAAAAGGATCCCAAATCCAGAAGTTTTCTTATGTTTTCAAGTAGAACTTTATTGTGAATAAACCCATTCAAAATTATGATTAGATATCAAATCCATTAATGCTTTTTTTTTTTCCAATTTCAAACCAAAAAAAAAAAAAACGCACATCACACACACAAAAGAATAAATATTTAAACTATATACACACATACAATATAAATGATCGTTTAATACTATTTGAAACAACTTCGAATTGCATGTTGCATAATCATATCTTATTTACCAAATATTAGGTATGAGTACGAGTGATACCATACCCATATCCGATATACATATATCAGTTCCAAACGGGCCCTTAAGTATTTCCAGCGAATAACGAAATATGGATATGTTCAAATTGGACCTCCTTCCGTTACACAAAACGCCTACAAATTGTTCTTTCCGGAGCCTTAACTGCTCCGACGACCTCTCTCTCTCTCGTGATCTCGCTCCAAGTTCCAACCAATTCCCTCGTGCCCCTCTCTGTAATTTCTCTCTTCCTCTCTCTTTCTTAGGGTTTTCTTCTTCTTCTTCTTCTTCTTCTTCTTCGTCTTCCATTTCCTAATTGCAGTCGAGTTCTGAATTGTTGGATTATGTGATCTTCTGCTATCAATCCGAGCTATATTTTCCCCTCGTTTCTCATGAAAAGTACTGGGAGGCTATAATTAAAGCGAATTGAGTACAACTGTTCGACGTCTGTAATGGCGGAGAAGCAATTTGTGGGGAAATAGGGCTGTGATTCTGGATTTTGATTCTCATTTTGTCGAATTTCAAGTGTCTGATCGTGATTGTCAATTCTGGACTTCGTTCTCCCCGATTCGCCCGCTGTCAGCATCTTGTCGCTTTCGGAATTCCCTATTTCAAAGGTTGAATATTTTTTGCTTGGTCCTCTTCTAGAATCGTAGACTCTTCTTTCTCCTATTGGTTCACAGGCGGTAACTGTTTGGTCAGCTGACCTATAGAAGAAGTTTCCATGCCTGATTTCTGTGATCAGGCTATTGCCAATTGCATTTAATTCCTTCCTTCAATTCTTATCTTCTCCTGTTCTTTTTTTTGGATATACTTTACTAGTGAGGAGTTATGAATGACTATGGTGTGATCTGAGTGTTGCAACTTGGAACGAGAAATTGATGGATGGTGCACACGATTCCGGTAATGATGTGCCGGATGGGGAGGCAAGAAGGGATCCTTGTTGTACATCAGGTTTCGGAAGGATGCACTATATCATGGGGCGTGGTGAGTTGTCTTGCTTTCCTTTCCTTTCCTTCCATCTTAGAACTGAACTCAGAATGAAGCCATGTGGTCTCTTTTGCCTGTGAATTTGAATATCCCAAACTTCTAGTTGAGCTCTGCCCCTATGTTTGTTTTGATAAAAACAAAATCGGGGCTGGTTTTCTGTGAGGTAAACTCTTTCTGTGGATGGCGTATTTTTTTAGACCTACCCGGATTTGACCAAATAGTATGAGAGCTATTGGTGGCCATTAACAATAGTTTGCATGTGTTCCATTATCAGTTTTCCTTCTCCTTGAGGAGATGGCAACATATGCAAGAAAACTCTAGGAACCTCATATGGTTGACATGGAATATCTTCCATGTTTTAATTTTCAAAGGTCAACCAAGTTATAGTTCATAGAAGCATGAACATCAGATTCAGATTCTGCAGATATTAATTATAGGAGTTTCTGAAGAAGTTTATGTTCATTTTCTTGTAAAACATGTAAAAGCTTAGTTTTTAAACCTGGCTAGTTGTAGTCTCTTAGCCCAGAAAATTTCATCAACTTTTTTCATACATACATATATAAATCCAGTTTCAAATTTTGGATGTGATATGTGGAATATTCTATTTTATTGCAAATATAATGTCAAACGTGTATATTCTTCACATGTTTTTTAGTTGTTGGAGCTTTTGTTTGTCCCTGTTGACATCTTCTAAAGAAGATTCTGTACTAAAATAATTGATTAGATATTTAGATCAGATAATTTACTGTTGTCTGTAGCATGGATGATTTACAAAGTGGAGCAATTACAGTATTAAGTTTTTGAAGTCCTTGATAGCTTTAAAGATGATCTTATGCTTCCGTTTAAGTGGTTAGGTTTTTTTTTAACCTGCTTCCATTTTCTATTATTTATGCTTGATCATGTAGTTTGACTTCGTATCTTATAGATGACACTTGTATAGCTAGTTTGGGATGCAGAATCACTTAAATCACGCTGCTATAACTTTGTTTCTTGTGTTTGAATGATTCTCTTAGGAAATCATTTCGAGGATTTAAATAATTTTTGTTTACTTAATTTTCCTAGTGAATTGTCTTCATGACAAAACCTATGGGGCATTATATAATGGAATGAAAATACCTCAGCATTCAAATATGCTGATTGTTTACCTATATGTTCAACCTTGGTTTATGGCCATTCCCTTTTGGAGTATTCTTGTCTCTATATTTAAATCAACTTTTGGAATTCTGTTCAGCTACTGATGTTATACTTTGGAAGCGCCGACGAGTATCATTTGGTGTCATTGTGGTAGCCACTATTGCTTGGCTACTACTTGAGAAATCCGGCTTGTCATTCCTAGTGATTTGTTCGGATGTCCTATTGCTGTTGACAATTTTACTGTTTCTCCGTGCCAACTATGTTATATTTAAAAACGGGTAATGCTCTTTTCTGTTTTCCCCCCCTTCCCATTTTCTGTCAATTACTATATGGCTGATATTACAGTGTGCTTTCTACAGACAGCTAGAGGAACTGCCTGAGTTAGTCTTGTCAGAAGAAATGGTCAACAATGCAGCTGCATCTTTTCGTGTTAAAATTAATAGGATCTTGCTAATAGCACATGATATTACTCTTGGGAAAGATTTCAGATTGTTTTTTGTGGTTAGTGCCAATTTTGCTATTAGATTATTTATTTGATTATGGAAGACTTGATTGTTTTACTATAATTTTTGTCCTTTGATCATTCTCTAGTATCATGTTTAGGCAGTCTAAAAAATTCACACACTTTTTTGCCTGTCATTTTCACGATCTCTCTATGTTTATGAGAAGTTGAATTTGAGGCCCAAGTGACTTCTAGGAGAAATTATGTTTTAAATACCAGAGATCATAAACAGCGAACTTTTAGATTCCACCTGATGATTTCTGGAATTTTTCACACTTTGCAATATTGTCCTAGGGTTACAGAGACTTATTCTAATGATCTCTCTATGTGAACTTTTTAATGTTGCAGGTGGTGGTATGTCTGTGGTTTTTGTCAGTAATCGGTAGCTTAGTTTCCTTCATCACACTTGCATATATAGGTAAACCATCCTCATCCTAGGCTTCTTGTATTATCTGATTGCAAGTTAACAATTTCTAATGCTTTTTGGTATGCATGATTCATCACACTTGCATTCTTACTAAGAAAGAGAGTCAATGAGAATTTTAGTGAACTATTGTTATGATTAATTCTGTGAAGATTGTCTGATTGTGTCGGTTTCTCTCTCTATATAAAGAACTATTTCTTGTAAAAAACAATTCTATCTTTTCGATTCAGAAATCTTTCTTTGTCCTTTCCTTGACTTCCTTCTTCCTTTTTTTTGTCTGTGATTATGATCAGTCATACCAATATGTTTGATGACCCGTGAAATTGTCTAATAAATTGAAATGGAAAAAAAAAATAAGGTTCAACTATATGTTGCCTCGGAATTTAAAAAGTATGAAGAAGATGACTCAGTGAAGTTGATTCTCATCCCAATATTAGCCCGATTGACTATTTTGTGGAACTTGTGAAAAATATAGAAGCAATGCATGCATCATTTAGAAATTCTCTGCTGCTTGTTATCTTAAGTTTTTAGTTAGGTACACTGTTTCTTCTGTGAATTTCTTTACTTTATCAGTTTATTGCTACTTATTCAACAAGTTCTGAGATAACATCTGTAGTTCTATACATACATGCCATATACATACATGCCACATAGCACCCTGGATCCTTTTTATTTTGTCTTCTTTTTCTCCAAATCGGAACTCTGACCTTGCCTAGGCTATCTGTCAAAGGCAGAAGGTAACATACATCATTTGAGTCCTTTCCCCTTCTTCCTTCTGCTGATAGTTTTGTATTTATTTTTTATAATCTTAGTGCCTGATATCTTGAGGTGGGAGTTCATAAGGGTATTTATGGTGTTTGACATGTTGAGTAAGGGTCTGATTGGTATGACATTAATAAGTGCAGCGAAAGTGGCAATAGTGAACTGAATGCTCTTACCACTACTACCACTGATTGCGTTAGAAACAAGGGTGGTGCAAAAGGAAAAGAGAAGGAGAAGAACAAATAATAGAATAACACTGGTAAATAATAATGAGCATAGAACTTGGGAACAAAAGAAAATCTGACACAAATCATTAACCAACAGCATGGAACTTCAAAGGATGTATTGCTGACTCCTGGGTGAACAAGTTCTCGCTCCAAGCTTTTGACTGAAAGAGTAATAGTCATGCACCAATTCCTTTTCCACTGTGAACACTAGCATGATATTCCCTCTTTTGCAGTATTCACCTTATCTTAGCCTTTGCTTCTGCTACTATGGATCTAGTATTTCCACCGTCATGAAAACAAGCTTTGTCTACAAAGCTGACCTTTACATCTGCTTTCAGTTCATATGCTTCCTCCAGTTTTGCTTGATATTCTTCTGTTTGTCTTGAGCAAATATGGATGCAACTTGGCTAGTGGATGGCTATGACTATGAGTGATCTTAAATGGCTTTCTTCCTTCTACATTCTTTAATTTCGGGTTGCATTATTATTTAGGACCCTTTACTACTTTGTCTGATATGGATCTCTGAGAAGGCATGTCCAACCTACACTTGAATACTCCCTAGTCCCTAATTGCCATACATCCATTAAACAAGTACAGAGAAGCTAGGGAAACTGTTTGCTGGTAGCTATCTCAACCATGTTGTCTTGTCCTACACAACTTTTGCTACTGTTGGGTTCACCTCAATAATGGTTTTGGGTTAATCACTTTAATACTGGCGGTTGAAATTTGGATAAAAAGAGTTTGACAAGACAGGGATGAAAGAGGATCTTCCCTGTAAAGTGGAAGCTGAGCTTTTAGTGGTGGCAGAAATGTTTCTTGACCCTTTTCTGGGCAGTTCCCTAAAGTCCAATAAAGAGTTCTTTTGTGGAGGTTTGGTCGGGGGGCTATCTTTGACAAAGAATGAGGGGGCTTCGCCCTGGTCAAATCTCCACAAAAGAGCTCTTTGTTTCCAGTTAGATTTACCCTTCATCAGTGAGTTAAAACATTTTTTGGATGCTATTCAAATACCTTCAAGGCTTCAATTTTGTTGAATCCCCTTCCTCTTCATGTGGGTGTCTTATAAATTCTCGCATTCTGCTCTACCCTCTACTAGTTTCTCCCGTAGTTGCCATTTTCCAGTTGTCCTCAAAATTAGATTTGACATGTTGAACCAGTTGAGATAGTTAAAAATAATAGAATTGCATAAATGGAGAGAAAAGAACCGAATGACACTAGTAAGCAATGATTTGCGAAGAACTCAATGAAGGAGGTGGTGTGAATCTCCACGTACACACCAATTAACTCCAAAATGAAATTAAGGGGGATAAAACAATTAGATTTGACAGGTTGAACCACTTGATAAGAGTTAAAAATAACAGAATTTTGCATAAATAGAGAGAAAAGAACAAAGAATAAAATGATGCTAGTAAGCAATTATCTGCAAAGAACTCAAGGAGGAGAGAATCTCCACACTAGAAGTAGACTCCAGGATGAAGACTCCATTCCATTCTATCTTGCATTTGTTCGAGCTTTTCTCTGCTACACTAGTGCTCTCTGATTTCTCTAGGAATGTCTCATTCGCTCATATGCTTAGCACAACTAAAAGTTATATCTTGACAAACATCTTATCTGCAATTTTTGTTTGGCTGTGATTACAATTTACAAGTTTCTAGCTTTAACAGTCTGGCTTTATCTTTTGTTGGTAATTGGTTAAGTTTTCTCTTGAAAGGTTATTTACGCAAAAGAAAATCAGCAAGAGCAAATCTTGGTTTAAAGATGTGCATATTCTTTTTGTTAAGATGCTTTACTGTTCTATGTCCTCTTTCACTTGTTATTTGAATCATTACCATTATAGGTACCATTATTTCCATCACGATCCCAGCCTTGTACAGCAAATACGAAGGAATGCTTAGTCGCGTTACAGGCTCCATATCCCAGAGGTTCTCACATCACTTCAGGATAGTGGATGAGAACATAACCAGTAGAGTCCATCACAGCGTGCCCAACGGCAAAGACGATTGAGGGCTATGCAAATCCTTCTCAATTGATTTCCCTTCCATTTGCTCATCAGACTTCAGAGCAAATTTATGGTTTTAGGATAGTTGGAAAAATCTTCTTGCATGAGATTGCTTAATTCACTTTCTTGTAATTTCTGATGAGATGAAACACCAGATTTTTCGTAGTCGGCTTTAGGTGGAAAGAGCTCAAGTTAGCCTGGAAAACTTCAATTTAGTTGCAAGGGGTTAATCCATATAACCTCAAATACAAAGACAACCTCAAAATATTCTGTTAATCTACCAAACCCCTAACTGAAATCGACCGTGGGATAGAAACCATTAACAGACATTCCCCCATCAACACAAACGACTTGCCCAGTTATGTAAGATGATGCCGGTAGGCAGAGGAATGCGACCACAGACGAGACCTCCGTTGGATCCCCGAGACGCCCAAGTGGAGTTCGAGAATAGACTTCTTCCACGTACGCGTTGTTGCTGAGGACCTACACAAAGAATGAGAGATGAAGTTGCTGATTGTGGACGAGAGCTTAAAACACTACGTAAAACGAATACCTTCTCCACCATTGATGTTTTGATGTACCAAGGCGCGACAGCATTGCTCCTGATGTTGTCCTTCGCCCATTCACATGCCAGATTCCTAGTGAGTTGATTGATTGCTCCTGTCAAGCTACGAGTTTAGGCTCTTGACAACAAAATCAATATCCCGGAAACAGATGATGAAACTGAAGCATATGTAATGGTTTGCTTATAAAACCGTTACCCTTAGTCGCTCCTTGAAGAGACATACATTTCAATGACACAAAGCCAGAGACTGAAGAAATAAACACTACACTTCCTCGCCCAGAAGCTTTCAAAAGAGGATGTGCGAGTTGGCTCAGGTGGAACACTGATTCGAAATTCGTTGCCATGAGTGTAGAAAATTCTTCAGCAGTGAACTCAACCATAGGCTTCCTTATGTTCGTCCCCACATTGTTTACCTGGAAATGCACTGACAGATTAGTATTCATCAAGCCAGCATTACATACAGACTATACAGTTTGTAGACGTGGCTATGGTGATGGTCGGGAGAGTTGAAGGAATCAACAATGGTTGACAATTTTAGTACCAAGCGTCGGTTTAACCATACTTATAACTACATTTCAATCAGAGTAGCTTTTTTCTTTAGATCAAAATGCAATCAAATTAACAAGGAAGCATCGAATCACATCAATTCAACAATATCTATTGCACCCTAAACCCAATGAAATGCAAGTGCTAAATACCATATGCAGTTGAAGTTGAGCCCTAAATTCAACATACAGTTATCATCACAACCAACATTTCAGATGCAGTTTCAAATTGATACTGATTATCATGTTAGCAGGATCTAGGCGCCATTAACAAAAGTGAATTTCATTTGCAGTGATGAGAATCACAACTACATTTCAAACAGAGTAGTTATTTTCTTGAAATCAAATGCAACCCAATTCATAAGCATCGAATCGCATCAATTCAGCAATATCTATTGCACCCTAAAACTGCAATGAAGTGCTAAATTAGGTTAACCTATCATATGCAGTTGAAGTGGAGCCAATCAACAGTTCAGATGCAGTTTCAATTTGATCCAGATTATTATCATGGAAAGGAATTTTGAGTGAGCTTGAGAAGGGCAATGCAATACAAGAATGTGAAGCTTGCCGTTGAAAGCGGAAGAGACGTCACCGGCGAGATCTTCCCGTTGTCGACGATCGGATACATCGCAGACGGAGCCTGTAACCTTGAATCCCTCATTTCGCCACTCTCTTAAGCAGGTGTCGAGCTCAATCGCGCTGCGAGCGCAGGTGTGAACTTCCGCTCCAAGGCCGACCAATTCCTCCACGATTGCGCGCCTGCGAACACAAAATCGCTTCAATTAGTCATGAATCGGATTTCAACTGATCAGTCAGCTTCATTTGAGTTTTTCAGAGCGAGACCCGATGCCTCGAGTTCCGCCGGTGACAAGAGCGGTCATGCCGTGGAGAGACCACCTCTGGCGTTCTCCGGCAGTGGACATTGCTGCGAGTGCGAAGCCTCTAATTGATCGAATCCGAAATGGGCGATTGCTTGACAGATGAATGGGAGAGAAATTGGTTTTGTAAAGTGCAGAGGTTGAGGGCGGGACGTAGGCGACGAACGGAGAATGAGTGAGCACCACCATTAGCTCCGATGCAGGTCGTTAATGACGTCGATTGGCCGCCATCAAATTTCTCTCTCTTTCTCTCTCTCTCTTTATAAATATTTTCAAAATCTATAAATTTCCAAACAAAAACCCTTATTTTATTTCTCTGCTTCCTCTCTCTCGCGCTCTTCACAGCACACTCTCTCTCGGTTCGTCCTCTCCCCCTCCACTCAGAAATTTCCTGCGCAACAGATCAAACTTGCGGGGCTGAATCACATCCTCGTTCCTCGTAAGCTTTAGCTCTGCTTATTTCGTTGCTGCGTTTTCCTTCCCTTGTTGCTGTTTCGTTGTTTGAGAATGTCTATGGATAATAGGATTTGACTAGATTCCGGAGCCATGATTTGTTCTTACTATAGTTGGAATTAGTTGACCTAAGACATTTTTGCGATTGCAATCTGATCAATTTGTCAATCATCTGGAATTTGGATTGTATGTTCATCTGCATTCAAAAAATTGTTGCTCCTCAGATAAATTTCAGTTAGGTTTTGAATGAAGTAATAGACTGATTTACTGATTGAGTTTTTGAATCAGCTGTAAAAGCATGGGTTTTTCCATTGAATCTATTTTTAGCATTGATTTGTGAATGACATCAGAACATGTGATGTTATTTATTATCCTTTGTTATGTTGTAGTTTGCATTTGGCAGATATGTCACAGACATGGGGTAATGCATCATTGTCTTAAGCTTGAAAATTTCTTGTTTGCCAACACAGAAGAAAATGTTGCATCAAGGCCAGATGATTTTAGGCTGTCTTTGTTTTTTTAGGCCTCCTTGACAGATATTAATGGAAAACCATGTTTTCTGACTATGGACTTATTATGCACCATATTAGAAGAAGATAACCCATATTTAAATCTAAGTAGCATAGCTGAACGAAAATCGAAAATGTGCAGTTTTTGCAGAACATCAATGGTGTGGCTGCGTTAACTATCCCTTCTTTCTTGATAAACTTACCTATAGTATTGTAAGATGGGATCTTTATGAAGCAATGTCATCAAGGATACATATTTTCTCTTTTTTATTATAAAACCTTTTCTTTTCCCCATAATTCAATCTACATAAAATGCATTCACTTGGTCATAAAATGCATTCACTTGTGAAATTTGAGAATCAATTACGTGAACCTATGATTTCCGAATAGAATGTTCATTTTGTGGCTTGTGAAATGTGAATTATTTATTATAGGAGAAAAAATGGAGAAATTTGTTATTCGAACTAAGAATCCATTGATTCCAATTTCAAGTTTTGGGTCTTTTAGTCCTTCCGTTGTTCATCAGGTCTAAATTGATTCTAGTATTGAATTGGTTCGTAGTAGTGAACTCAGTTGTAGTATTGAATTGGTTTGTACTAATGTATCTTTGTCTTATTTTTTCATTAGGTCTAAATATTATATAAGCAAAATAGTTTATAGTCTATGTGGGTTTTCAGCACCCCATGGGGATATTCATGGCTCCGCCACTGCTGACAAACTATGCCATTTCATTGATAGACTGATAGTTAATATCTTCTTTAAATCAATCAATGTTGCAAGTGGTTGAATCAGTGAAAGCCTGTATTTATAATTAAACTATTAATGTTATCTCTCAATTTGGAATTCATTTCATGAAAATTTGAACCTCAATGTAGTTACCATGAGAAATTGGACTTATTTCTATGCTTAGATGGGAGTTTCTGTACAGTTGTTTGTATGGTTAACGGTGTTGTACTTGTATAACTTTTTCGGTACGATTGATGTTATAGTGTCTCTGTAATACAATCATCAGTTGGAGGTTGTGACTACATCTCCCCATGGATGCCCCCTCTCCTTCCTCACAGACCAAGACCCAGCTCAATGTGGTTCAACAGGCAGTCGACATGTTCGAATCGTCTCTAACCTTAGAAAACACCCACTACGACGAGGGCTACGCAGATGGCTACAAAGCTGGCATCGTTTCAGGGAAGCAAGATGGGTACGAGGTAGGGCTCAAGCACGGGTTCGAGTTGGGCGAAGAGATTGGGTTTTACCAGGGTCTCGTCGACGTATGGATATCAGCGGTTCAGGTAGACCCATCTTGCTTCTCGACCTGGGTCCAGAAGAGTATTCACCAGATGAGGGAGCTGCTGGAGAATTACCCGATTGAGGATCCAGAAAGCGAGAGTGTGGTCGAGATGAAGACATCTTTGAGATTGAAGTTCAGATCAGTTTGTGCAAGTTTGGGGCTGAAATTGGAGTATGATGGCTACCCTAAATCTTCTGCTGCCATCGACCTTGGATTTTAAACTTGTGGGAATCTGGTATGTGCTGATGACATCTCGGAGAAGATATAATGCAGTGTAAGGAGAAAAGGAACAGCACACTAAGAATCATTCCGGAATGGCTCACCGGAAAGGACTTGTGGGTAGTACACATAGGTCGTCAGTTCGAACCCCGGAATGACCGCTCTTTATTTAACTATTCAAGGAATAGCACACCAAGCTAACTGCACTTGTAAACAGCTTAAAGGCAGTAGGAAGGGATCGACGCCATAGCAAGATCTGATTTCTTAGATAGATAGAGACCAGGATCAATCAATTATGATGGGCTTTGCCCCCTTTGGTTTCTGTCAAAAGCATTTGGATTTTAATTCACAAGGGACTGGTCACAGTATATCTGTACACAAGTATGCATCCAGAAACTTTTTTGTACTTACAGAAACCATCTGTGCATTTTCAATGAAATTTAGTCCTAGACAAATTTGAGAAAACATCAAGTATATCTCTGCACAGAGAAACAGAATTTGAGACTTTGAGTGATAATATTGATATGACTCCAGAAGAAGAAGAATTCAGATTAAGGGTCTTAAGTTTATTTTAGTCAGCATTTTGGTATTTGCCCATTATTTCAGCAATTACTGTTTAGGGTTAGTTACCTAGAAAACTAGTAGAAGAGTCCGCCTTAATTTGTAGTGCATTAGTAGTTAATGGGGTTGTGGGGAGTCCGGATCCTCTACAACACTTGCTGCACCATACTGCCCTTATAGTACACCACGAAATTATTTCGGGTATAATTCTACTTAAAAAAAAATATATTTACATTTCACATACTTAAATTTATGAAGAACGCGCCTCCCACGCGCCTCAAATCCTTTGCTAATCTCCCTTTCTAAACCCAATCTCGGGTTCTTCTTCATCAAATCGTACCCTCTTTCCTCTTAATTGGCCTGGTTTCCTGCCGATTTCAGGTTCCCTTCCCCCGTTTTTCCCTCAATCGCGTCTCTTTTTGGGCTTGTTGGAGCGTTCGTGTCTAGTCTCCTCAAGAACCCTTGATTCGATTCCAACTATCAAAAATCTGCCGATGACAAGATTTGGTTGCAATAGACGGGAAATCGTTAAAATTGGGGCAACCTTTGGCCGAAAATCTGTGTTCCTGTCGATCGTTAGCCATGGAATCAACAAGATTGCGAGGAACTATCGCAAGAGGAAGAAAAGGGGCTGTTGTCCAGGGCGTCGGGGTGGATTTCGGTGGCTGAGTGTCTCGTGGCGGCAGGCGTTTGGGGTTTGCTGTCGTGATGGCGTCTGGTGGTGGAGTGTTTCGTGCCGACAGGTCTTTGTTGGCTCCATCGGTTGGTCTGCTGGCTCGGAGTCGAAGGCGTTCCTCCGTTTCTGGGTTGATCGGCATTTCCAGAAAGGGTCATTAAAATGTTGTTTGAAATCATCAAAAAAACAAGCTGCTTTGGCCATGGTTTCTACGCTGTCTTCATCTGAAGATAAAGGTAACAAATCATTGGGGGTGGAATTTTCTTCTCACTCCTCAACCAAATCCCGCAAGGGCCCAAATCATCTTCATGAGGCAAATCACTCGAATGGGAGTACGCTCCCGGACGAGCGCAACAATCCGTTCGGTTGGTTTATGCGGAAATATCAACATTATGCAATTGCTAGGGATTATATGTGTGGAACTAGTTGGATGGAATTTATATTATATGCAGTTGTTTGTGTTATATGCAGCTATTTGTGTTTTGCTATGATCTTCCCTTGGTTTCGAGTCTCTTTTGTTCTAATCTGTTTGATTCCTTCGATCTACACGGTGATGACTTCCTGCTCTTTTGGCGTATCTTCCTGTCCAAATTGGTGGGCTCTGTCTTTCGTTGGCGTGATTGTATGCTTTGATAAAATTTACTTGCAGTATGCAAGTGTGATTTGGGATGTGCCTCCTCTTTCCTGTCATCTTATATATGATTGCCATAAACTAATTGTCTATGCTACAACTAAAAAGCACAAGATTCAATTCATTATTATACCACTAGTTTTTATATATTATCGGCATCTTTACCCCTCTTTGTATTTTGTGGGGGTTGGCTTGTGGATCATATATCTTAGCTTTGTGCTAGTTTTAGGTAGTCTATATTTGTGCTCAACCGGGTTTAGTCCCCCTCGGTGCTATTTTGAAACCTGTTTCAGACGGGTCACTTTGCCTGGCTCCTCTCCCTTTTGTGCGGGGGCCAGTATGGTGGCGGAGTTCTACCTCTCATGGGTCGGTGGGTTGGACTCCGGAGGTGGCTCGGCTCGGGTGGATGGTTGTGTGTGGTTTGGAGGTCTTGATTCTGGCTCGCCTTGCCTTGGACTCATTGGGTTCTCGACTCCCGACTTGACAAGCGGATCAGTCATGACCCGTGACAGGTTCGTTCCCAAAAACTGTAATCTAATTCTTCACACTTGTGTTATAAGTTTTCTACTGAAATACATAATCTTGACTTTTGATTTGGTGCATCTGTTGTGTTGGACTCAAAACCACACCTTCCATGGGTGTCTAATCAAACCCGTGTTTGAGGTGTACGCCTCTTCACGGCCCCTTACCTCCCGAAAGGGTTCAGAACAAATGGTAGGTATAGAGACCGTTGATGGTCTTTCCTACACCACTGATGTGGGAGCTACTTCCAAGGCCGACGCATATGAGCTGTTGATCAACGTTGGGACTAAAGACAGCGGAGTGATGCTATGTTTTCTATACATTCGGCTACCTGGTTCTGGATCCATATTAGCTCGGCTCCATTTCTGATTGTATGCTCCCTCTGACATTCGGGTGAGTACGTCTTTGCCCTTGAAGATTGGCATTTCGTGTGTTACTTTTGCTCTTGAAACTAATATAACAAACAAGGAGGTTTCATCCTCCGTCTCTCACATCCCCTACGGGGGCAACAAACAATCACAGGCATCCAGGCTTGAAATAAATCTTTCCTTGGATGCTACCACATCAAAGGAGATTGAGCAGCAGGTTTCTAAATATTCTGCATCTTGGCTATCCGAATGTGTGGAAGCCCATTTAATGGTTGCAATGTCTTTGGAATTACTGTGTAATACCAAACACCTAGTTTTGAATATAATTAAGGTTATGCCTTATATTCGATGTACACCTTCATCTCCTTACCATTTTCCTTCCATCATTCATAAAAAAAAATTCGATTCAAGGACTCCGAAATCAAGTGCTTTTATCATCATAGGTGTTTTATGAAGATTTGTTTTTGGAATTGTAGAGGGATAGGAAAACGTACGTTTTGGACAGAAATTGACTCAATGTGTAAAAACGAACACATTCAAATCATAGCGCTCGCAGAAACCAAATCCGAAAATATTCCCGATAACAAGCTCTGGAGTAACATCGGTTTTGATGAAGGGGTTTGGTCGCCATCTATCGGGAAATCCGGAGGAATTGGTGTCCTTTGGAAATCTCATCAGCTCATTGATTTCTCTGTTTCCATTGATATCCACGCACCTCGTATCATTGGACTTAGATTGGTTAGTCCGCATACTGGGTTTCCGGTTCTGGTCCTGTTTGTCTATGCACCACCAACTCCAAATGATAAAGATGTATTTTGGGAAACATTAAAAACAATTGTAAATGACTCCTCTATACCGTGTATCGTACTTGGGGATCTAAATGAGATTCTTTGTAGTACTGACAAGCTCGGCGGGGCATCTGCCCGGACATCCAGATTCTCTCGTCTTATTTCTTTCAAAAACGATTGTTCTCTTATTGACCTCCCCACCTTTGGAAATCCGTTCACTTGGAGGAAAAACCCGGAGGAAAGCTTCAATATCCGTGAAAAACTTGATCGGGTGCTTGTCCATCAGCAGGTCATTGCAGCTTTCCCTAATATGATAACCTATAACGGTGCATTCTCCTCTTCGGATCACTGCCCTATTTCTTTCTCTCTTGAAGTTAATACTAGCTTCAAAGCCCCGCCTTTCAAATTTGAGAATGCCTGGCTACTTCGGAAAGATTTTCGTAACATAGTAAAGCAGTCATGGCGAGCATCTTGCCCTGGCTCGGCCATGTTTCAACTAATTTTCAAACAGAATATACTGAAAAAAAAAGGTAAAAGAATGGAATAAAACAAGTTTCGGCAATATATTCCGTCAACTAAAGGAGGTGGAAGCGGAGCTCCTGCGTATTCAGTCTGCGGGTCCCGGTGTAAACTACCAAACATACCAAAGCAAGGAAAGGCGGCTTATAATGAAGAGAGAAAAGCTCCTACTATTTCAAAAATCGTTTTGGAGCCAAAGGGCTAAAACCAAACACCTCAAACTCTCGGATTCCAACACAGCGTATTTTCATAGGGTGGCTTTGGGTCGACGGCACAGAAAACAAATTCGGAACATAACCTCCTCTTCTGGTACGGTGATTGTGGGTGAAGAAAATGTTAAGAATGAAATAAAAAGAGATTTTGAGACAAGGTTCAAGAAAGAACCAATTGATGACAGGCTCCTTACTGAAATGTTGGACTTAATACAACCTTCCATCTCGCCAGAGGAAAACAATTTTCTCATAGCACTCCCGTCTAATTCGGAGATTAAAACAGCGGTGTTTAATCTAGGGAAAAACAAATCCCCGGGGCCGGATGGATTCACAGCTGAATTTTATACAAAATATTGGGATATCGTCGGAAAATCTGTTATTTGTGCAGTCAAAGGGTTTTTCCACTCCGGAATAATGCTCAGACAAATTAACCATACTTTTATCTCTCTTCTCCCCAAAACGGATAACCCCACGACCACTAGTCATTACCGTCCCATTAGTTTATGTTCCAATATTTACAAAATAATTTCCAAAATTTTGACAGATAGACTGAAAAAAGTTATTGGTAAACTCATTCATCCGCTGCAGGGCGCTTTTGTGTCTGATAGGGCTATTCAAGACAACGTCCTAATAGCCCATGAAATCTTTCACTCCTACAAAAGTCGTAGGGGCCGGGAAGGGTGGCTAGCAATAAAATTAGACATGGAAAAAGCTTACGATAGGGTCGACTGGCATATGCTTAAAAGCGTGCTCCAAAAGTTCGGATTTCACGAGACATTTATCTCCTGGGTCATGGAATGTATAACGACTGTTTCATTCTCGGTTCTGGTGAATAACGGCCCTACTGAGCTATTTCTTCCGTCAAGGGGAATTCGTCAAGGCGATCCTTTATCTCCTTTCCTATTTATTTTAGGTGCTGAGATTCTGGCTCGGAAATTGGCTGATGAAGCTAGCCTTGAAAGAACTCACATTGGTTTTCCGATTGGACACAATGGACCTAGGGTTCCTTTCCTTTCTTTCGCCGACGATATTATTATATTCTCAAAAGGAAGCATGGACGCAGGGCGAAAAGTGAAAATGATAGTTGATTCATACTGCAAAGTATCAGGCCAGAGGGTCAATTTCCACAAATCTAGCTTCCAAGCAACCAGGGGTATTTCGAATCATAGGATCCTGGAGCTGTGTAATTGCCTCAACATTACAAACGAACATTCAATAGAAAAATATCTAGGCTGTCCAATTATTAATGGTAGAGTCACCAACAGCACTTTTGAAGATATCATCTGTAAATCCAAACAGCAATTGACTAAGTGGAGGGCTAATGCTCTCTCCCAACAAGGACGTGCCACCCTAATAACCTCCAATATTTCCGCCAAGCCGTTGCATGTGATGCAGAATTTTATGCTTCCTGCTGCTTTGCATAAAGAACTAAACCAGATAAACCGTTCTTTCTTTTGGAATAAGGACCTCCAGTACAGGCCTCTGATTAGCTGGGATAGGATCTGCAAACCGAAGCAGTTTGGGGGACTGAGAATTCGTAAATCTAGTGATATGAATGTCGCTCTCCAGATGAAGCTTCTGTGGAAAATTTTGGCCGAGCCTAGCAATATCTGGGTGTCCGTGATCAGACATAAGTACCTGCGCTCCACCGGTATTTTCGACTACAAAAGATCCGCTAGTTCCTAGCAATGGTCCAAGTTGTCCGGCTTAATTGATACATTTAAAGCGGGCTTGATTTGGTCGGTAGGAAATGGATGCACTATAAAGTTCTGGACAGATAATTGGATTTCGACCTCCTCCTTGCTGACTAGAGCGGATTTCCCTCATTCTTTCAATCCGGATGAGACCGTCAGTGACTATATTTTGGGAGGTAAGTGGTGGAGTGAAAAGCTTCTTCGGGTTCTGCCGACTAATATAGTTCAAGAGATTTTAGACATCCCTCTCCCTTCTTCGAATCTGACAGATCGTCTTTACTGGTGGCCGGATAGGGAGGGATGGTTTACTACTGCCAGTGCGTACAAATTGATAACAGCTCAGTCTTTACCATCTCCTGATTGTAATGCCTGGATTTGGAAGATCAATATCCCTCCGAAAGTCAAGAATTTCCTTTGGAAGAGTGCGCAAAACGGCTTGCCAACGGCTTCCAGGCTGGCGGGTAGGGGTGCGGCAGTTCCAACAACTTGCTCCCTGTGCAATTCGGCGCCTGAGGACGAGGTCCATTTATTCTTGGAATGTTACTTCATCAAAGCATTATACAAAATTCCTAACCAAGACCAATCAGCTATTGCTAGTCTAATTGCCCAGTCTCGAGATTTCAGACCCATTCTATCTGCACTTGGGAAGAGTCTTCGGCCTGCGGTCCTATCTAACCTCGCTTTCACTTGGTGGACGGCTTGGTACATCAGGAACCAATACTTGTTTCAACAGACCGCTATTCCGCGAAAAGATTCGGTCTTAAGACTGATCAAATCTCACATAGATAATTGGAACAAAACATTCGCTGCCGAGACGGAATTCGAGGAGGTCACACGCCCCCATCGGGGGGTATCTTCAAAAAAGAACAACAAGCAGAAAAAGATCCAATGGCGCAAGCCTCCAAGGGGCACGTTCAAACTTAATTTCGATGGTTCCTCTCTGTCTAATGGCGACAGTTCTTCCGGTGTCGTTATTAGGGATTGGGAAGGTCGGCCAGTCTCCATTCACCACCAGCAACTTGGTAAACAGAATCCGCCAACAGCGGAGGCCTTTGCCCTCAAAATGGGGGTCCACCAAGTATTACGACTCAATTTAGATAGGATTCAAATTGAAGGGGATTGTAAGATAATCATTGACCATTTAAAAGGAAAAACTAAATGCCCGTGGGAGATAGAACTAATCCTTTCTGACGTTCAAGTCTTGCTATCGATTGTGAGAGAAGTAGAGTTCTCTCACGTTCCTCGTATGGGCAATAGAGTGACGGATAAGGTTGCACACCTTTGTCGCTCTGCCCGAGGAATCGATATCGAAAATGAACCAGGTCTCCTTGACCTCATCCGAAAGGATGCTGTCGGGTAGGGTCAGCCCACCCGAATTCTTTCCTAATCAAAAAAAAAAAAAAAAAAATATGTTATAGACTTTTTTTAAAAAAAATCATGTTTTAAAAAAACATAACATTTATTTTCTAATATTATTTATCTTTTAATTTTATAAATTTTTTATAATAAAAGTTTATAAAAATATAAATATAAGTACGTGGAATGTAAATATATATTTTTAAAAGTAAAATTATACCCGAAATAATTCCGTGGTGCACCGGGGGTGGTAGAGGATTCGGGCTCGGTTGTGGGTTAAGGTTGGCAGGGGGGTCCGGGGGGTCACGTTACCCCACCCTGGCCCCAGAAATATGTAATTATGTATACAGTATACTTAAAAAAAAGAGAAGAAAAAGAGAGAGTCAAAACGACGTCGTTTTGCGTTTAGCCCTAATTTCTTCTTTCGCTGGCAGAGCAGACGAGCAGTCCCGATCAGCGGCGCACCTCCTTCTTCTCCAGTTCTCCCGTGAACGAGCAGAACCAGGACGGAGAGCCTCGCCGTCGCCGACCGGAACCGCAGAGCTCCATCTCCCGTTTGTCCGTCGAGCAGAGGCGGAGGCGGAGTCGGAGTCCTCCTTCTTCTCCGATTGAATCGCCAACCACAATCTCCCAGGGCTGCAAGCCTGCAAGGCCGAGGTAACTTCTCTCACCCTTCCTCCAATCTTCACTGTGTTGTCAATTTCCCAACAGAGATTTAAATATAGGTATTTTGATTGAATCCCCATAGCTTAAATATAGGTATTTTGATTGAATCCCCATAGCTTAATTGTGCTGAAGTGATCAGAGGCGATTTATGACCAAAAATAATGGTTTCAACTTTTTGATTTAAAGCTTTTGTTAGAGATGATGTGTAATCTGATTTTTGAATTGACAAGGGCAAGTTATTGAAATAAAATTATTGAGATTATTGCTTGAGAATTGAGATTATTGCTTGAGGCGATTGGTTTCAACTGTCAATTTACAGAATGATGTTGAATTCTGATTGGAGAATGATATTGAAATTGGTTAGCATTTTGTTTGAATATGAATGATATTGAGATTGGTTAGCATTCTGATTGGAGAATGACATTGTTTATTATAAGAAAATTACCAAATTATTTATAGGATATGTGAAGAACTGAAGATCATGTTACAAAAGCAACTATAGAACACTTGAGTCATGTTGCATTTGTTTTAAAATGAGCCCTCGAAATGCCTATGGTGTTTACAAGGAAGTGAAATGAGCCTTTGCGTAGTATTTTTCCATTATGGAAATGAACTTTCCATTCAGTTTTATATATTGTTCATGTCATAGGGAATGGTCACAGTGTTCTGTTTGGATTGATTTTCCCCTTTCAATTAGTATTCATTTACTCGTGTTTTGTGTTTGCTAATCTACTCTTTGAGGGCCTATGGATGCACTAATAGAAGGATTATTTTGCTTATCTCTGAATGATTTAACTCATATTAGTTTGGGGGGAATATTTTTCCATTACTCAAGGCTGCATCTTTTGTTTCAGTTTCAGAAGTGTCATTTGGGAAAGCTTCTCTCCAAATGGAAGCCGATATGAAGACAACCGGTGCTGATTCCACTGCCTCTGTCATCAACGGAGATGGTTTACCAGTGGAACAATGCCAACTTATGATCCAGAAAGCCATGAGAAGTAAATCTTCCGAGTTCTAACTATTTTCAATCTAGGGTTTATAAATTCTTAGTTTGTTTTTTCCACCTGATATTTCAGCCCCCATGGTCAAATTCCTGAGGGAGCATTTGGGGAAAGCAGGGTGTGATATCGGAGACAACTTCATCAAAGCGGTCAATTGTGATACGCAGATGAGTGGTGGTTACGTTCGTGGCGATGGGGTATACTTCCCTCTCAATCGATTTAGTTGTTTTCCTCCTAATCTTTTTATTTCAATTTGCTTGTATTTTGATTGATTTGTGCTGGGTTATGTTCTCTAAATGTTCTTCGGTAGATCATCTGGTTATGTATTCATTCAAAAATGTTCCCAGCTTGCCATGATTGCAATCATCTCGTTGGGTTATGGTTAGAACATTATAATGAAAAAAGACCTGAGTTGTTCTTTGGTTCATGTTCATGGAGTGAGATGAGCAAGCCTTCTAGCTTGAATCCATGACTAGCCTTTCATGCGTGCTTATGGTTAACATCAAAATGCAGAAAAGATGTGGCATGTTTACTGCTCATGATAATGACGTGAGTTGATAATCTTGGCTAATTTTGCATTACTAGCTCTCATTAATGTTCTTCTTTTCAGATAATAGTGTGTAGCAATCACTTGAATCTTCAAGATGATGTCAACCAGGTGGTTATTCATGAGCTAATTCATGCGTATGATGATTGTCGAGCTGCAAACTTGGATTGGACTAATTGTGCGCATCATGCTTGTAGTGAGGTTTGTGCTCAGTTGAGAGCTTGACCCTTATCTAGCTATGATATTTGTAGCTCATTTATATATGCAATAATCTCTCTCTGTGGATTGGATAATGGTGTAGATTCGAGCTGGCCATTTGAGTGGTGATTGTCATTACAAACGCGAGTTGTTGCGTGGTTATATGAAGATGAGAGGTCATGAGCAAGTGAGTTACTTAACCTCTTAGAATAGTTATGGTCCTTGTGCATCTTGTTTTTATGTTTTTTTTTTTACCTCATAGAGATCTCTACTGATGTATGAATCACCTAAGCAAATATAAGTTTCCTGGTGACTTCCTTCTGCAGCCAAGTAAATGACATTTCGTATTGCTGTTTTCTCTACTTTATCCATATTTTTCAGTCTCCTGTCTGAAATAGTTTGTTCGTTGTGTCAAATTCAGATTTGGAATGTTGTTTATACCAAAAGGTGCATAATTTCCTTTTTCTTATTAACTTTTCTGGGGCAAGGGTTGGGGCTTGAGTGAAATATCATGTGTATTCTTCTTCGCTGAAGAGTGTGTCAGTGTGATCATAGTCGTGTTAATAAACTTACAACAAGGCATTTCATGAAATTCGTTGGCATGGTTGTGATAATGATGGCAACGCAAGAAGGTTTCAAAGTGTAGTCCTCACTGTGGAGTTTCCCTTGTTGAAGCATGTCGTATTGCTGGAATTTTTTTGCATCCATACTTATGGAAGTCAGACACCAAGTCTACTGTCCTTAACATCCATAATGTAGCCCTTAGTTCCATTCATCAAAGAGTTATTTTCCTTGCAAGCATGAGTTTGAGCCTCTACAATTGTACATTGTAGAAAAGCAACGAAAGTGTATCTGCATACGACTTTACATGCTATATATTGCTTTCATGTTGATAGGAATGCGTGAAAAGAAGAGTGATGAAATCCTTGAGTTCAAATCCTTACTGCTCTGAAGCGGCTGCAAAGGACGCCATGGAAGCTGTTTGGGACACTTGCTACAATGACACAAAGCCATTCGACAGAGCTCCTTGAAACATGCATAGGGTTTACTGATGTGTCTGCGTCTAGATCAATAGGAAGATTGAAGGTCATTGCATGTTGGTAAGTGCAGTGGTCCTACACCTATTTTTTTCAGTTGAATTCAGAGGATGTCCATTTTCAATTGAGGTGCTTTGATTATATGAAAATTTTCGCCTTTGAATGGTTCACCATTCAAGATTTCGAGTATACAATAGGCATGTACTGGCAAGTCTCTAGCCATCATACTAACTTGAACAGCTCCATACACAAGTGATTTTGAATTTGATAGCACATGGACATTGTGTGTTGTATATGTCTTTATTTATTGATTTAATTTGGTATTATTTGGTGCAATATCCCCTTAAAACAGGGAAACAAAAGACACAAGAGTGCAACATTGTAGCTATATAAGTACAACAATCAGTGTGGTCTTCCTCAAGTGTTCTGTGTTCAATGTGCTGAATACAGACCGTCATTCGATTACAGGCGACTGGGCCGAATCCAGCCAAACATTATAACTTTCATCGGAGAAGAGAAACACAGTGGACCTAAAGTGGCCAGAGGGTTATCTGTATACAAACACACTGCATCAGATCTATGAGCTTAGAATCATCAACAGGTTTACTGGCTGGTTTATCTTATTCACATCCTAAATCGGAATTTCAATGAATCCGTATGGAAACCTAAGCTGAATACAGGTCAATTGTCTTTGAATCTGCTAACTGAATAGAGCAGGAAAACAAGAAATGCGTGTCACCTGTATAGACCACAAGATACAGCAGGGAAAGCAATGTACTGAAGGTGCAAGATGTTGCTGAAATCCATTGCATTAAGGCACATCAACAGGCATTCTCAATTATTTTTCAAAAAATACCAGCCTTGGATTCGAAAGGCTCGCGCCTTTCACCCGATGCCTTGCGCCTAGGCAACAAGGGGCTTGTTGCCTTTTGGCACTTTGCACCTTTTTCTTCATTGCTCCGGTCATCCTCCTGCACGAGGGGTTCAAGGACTTGGTGATTTCTATGTGACCACCGAGCCATGAACACAGATGTTACCGTGTTCGATAATGTCTTTGGTGATCATGATGCACAGGTAATTATGGGAGAAACATCAATGATAGCTGCTGATTGTGGGATGAACACCAAATCCGTGGTGTAGTTCCTTGAAAAAACTAACCAAACACAAACAGCCTTACCAAATTTTAATCAAACCACATTTTAAATGATCCGTGGTGTAGTCCCTTTCCTTTTTAAAGTTCACAACACTCGCAATCTGTAGTGAAAACATATAAGAGGGTTCAAACTGCCATGACAATCACTTTTCAACTTTAGAGTTCACATCCATCCAACTCCACTTTTTAACTTATAAAGATCAGCCTGAATGGCTTCTACAGAAGAACATAGCATGACATACAAACCATCGCTCTGCCGCTGGTTAGGCTAGTTCCCCACAAGCTGCTTCGCCTTCTCCAGCCAAACATCATAAATTTCATCCGAGAAGAGAACAAAGTGTACCTAAAAATGACATCACTTGAAACCATCAGACTTTGATAAGGTGCAAGGATAGCCCTTATCACTCATCATTGATAAGACACAAGGGCACGAGAAACGACTCCAAATGGTCAGTTTTTGGTGTAAAACTTGGCCAGATCCCAGATATTGCTCTTGGTGTGAATTCCAGAGCATTTGTAGCAGAAGTTAAAGTAGACAAATATGGTAACTCTAATTAAAAGAACTATTCCGATTCAAGATGCAAAGCTAAGCGAATAGTTCAAAACAAAGTTCCAGTGTTACAGCTGATCTTATACCTCCTTTAAGCTACCACCAAACTCCTTAATGGTTGATATAGCAACTGTTGCAGCTTCATCAAAAGGGTATCTGCATAAATTATACAGTGCAAGTATGCAATTAACCACAGACTGCATTATTAAACTATTAAAGAATCAACAAATCCAACAAAAAAGGCAGCAGCAGGAGATCTATCTTTCTACAAGCAGGTCTACTATTGCAAACAGCCCAGTTATAACTTTGAGGTTATCAACAGGGAAACATCTATTTTTGTTTATAAAAATCTAAAAGAACTGTAAGAAGCAATAAAATCTTAGTAATCCAGTATCCTGAAACACAAGCTCAGTTTAATTTTGACTCTTGACCTAAGATCAATGCACTCAACCAACTGAAAATACACCAAGACTAGCCAATATGGGCCAGCATCCACAAAAGTACAACATGAAGGCACCATGGATAGAAAAGTACACATAAAACAGGAAAATACAAGCAATCACCTGAATACACCACAAGATATGGCAGGGAAAGCAATGTACTGAATGTTGTTCTCGTTGGCAACACGCAAGCTGTTCCTGAAATCCATTGTATTGAGGAACATCATCAGGCATACTTAACTTTTAATGATTGAAATAACATGAGAACCAAGAAAATTTACCTGTAGGCACTTTTCAAAGAGGCCTCAGGGTTGCTATCCACATCGTATATTGGCCCAACAGTGTGAATAACATATGCTGCAGGCAACTTGAAACCACTGCATAGTTGTAGAGAGGTTATAAACATCATTCTTCAAATAAGGCAGCAGGTGACTATCTTGAATTACAGTAATTCCTACTTGGGGCTTGTTCTTTACAGCTCATGCCTACTTTCATTAGAAGTTCTTACAAAAGTGAGAAATTCTGAGGTCTCAAGAACAAAATGGGCCTTTTCTTCGACGCACAAAAACGACACTTTAAAAACTTAAATTTTTAATAAGAAAACTGTCCTTCACTATTTTACTATTTTTTAATACTCCGTATTAAAAAGTCACAAAACCATTTTTTTAAACGATGACAATAGATAATTACTCTAAATAAGATTTACAAGTTACCATGAGGGCCTTTTTCAAGCAACCAATATGTATATTTTACTAACATGTTTCTATTTGTTGTGGGTAACATAGGATGTCTGACTTGTATGTTTCGAGGGGAAATGAAAACAAGTTGATCTAATAAAAGAAGGTATTCTTCTCTTTTTTTTTAAGCAATACAAGGTATTCTTTCTTGTAAAGCTATTTTGAAATATAAAAGAACGTACGGAGTGATTCTTGCTTCTCCAGTGGGACAGCGAACTCCTGGTCGGACTTCAGGGACTTTGTAGCAAGCTTCTTTGAGTTCTCGACCAGCAGCACCATGTATGGCTGGGTATAATCAAACACTCACATTCAGAACAACACAACAATACCATCTTTGGTGTGTACCTGATTTAATTATACAGAAAAATGCACAGTTACCTCCATCTGCACCACCTCCTCCTAACATTCTCTCGTTTGCAGGATTTACCTACAAAAGATTACAAACGTATCTATAACTATATGCTCTAATAAAATAAAGTAACAAGAATATATATATATATATATATATATATATATATATATATATATATATATATATTTCATAAGCAGCCGAGTAATTGACAGATTTCATCTCAAACTTGCACTAGATATGAGATAAGTCACCATCTGTTAATCGTTCGTTCGTCTGGATTCAACTCATTCTGAAATTGTCACTCAAAATTGATCTAGATGCAAACCAACCTCTATCAACTTTGGGACAAATCGGGTCAGACAGCGTAACTTGCAAATTTGCAATTGCAAAGACTGTATCTCATGAGATCCTCAAAGCCGAAAAAAATCAAGGACCGTCCTTTTCAAAAGTCCGATTAAAACTATACAGAAAATATCTTCTGAGGAATAATCATTCCCTACTCATGCAAACTGATGCAAATTCAATCATCATCCCCTCCCGAATCCCCATAAAATGCAAAAGAGCAAGACAGTCAAGCAGCTGAATTCCTTCCAATGCATCGGAAACCTAAAATTAGAGCGACTAAAGGTGAGGTGACTAACAATGGCATCGGAAACCCCATCGACGGACCACTGAGTGATGTCTCCCTTCTGAATCTTGAGCGAGCTCGAATCCGACAACGGAAACTCAGCCAGGAGTTTCCCGGCGCCGCTCCCCTGCCCAGCCCTAGCCGACATGCTGGAAACCCTAATTGTTCTCCCCGCGAAGCCTGAGAAGGAGGAGGAACGGCTCGTCCGATCGAAGGCGACCGAGATGAGCTCCGTTGGAGTTGGCGATGGAGGTTGGGAGAGGGGAGCGAAACGGCGAGTGTGACTGTGGAGAGAGAGGGAGGTCGGTGTGAGTGCGAGAGGCGGAGATGAGCGGCGGAGAAAGCCGCGGAGAGACTGGTACGGTAAACTCGCTTTGCACACAACGGCTCTAATCACCATAATTGCAGCGAGCTAACCGGTTTTGTTGCCCCCAAATAATTAAATCGCCGGTTCATACATTCTTTTTCTACGGCTATATTTAAACCGGTAAACACAAAAATTAGTGCTGTCTCCGTTAATTAAAACATGTCGTATTAAGAATTAAATCTTATTACTCCACTTTACGAAATTGCTCTTGTAATCGGTTGTTACTTAGTTTTTGATAAAGTAAAAAAACTAGAGTAATAATTAGGAGTTTAAATATATTTTTGTTTGTTTTCTTAATAATTGTGTAGATTTCTAAAATCACAAATTTTAATTGACAGAGGGAGTACAATTTTTATTTGGGATTAGCCATAAGAACTATAAATAGTAAATTTGTTGAGTTTGAATCTCTACTAAATCTTACTACTTCTGTCTCAAAATATAGATTGTTTGACTTTTTAACATGTTTTTTAAGGAGCTAAAAACAATATAAAATATTAGTTTTAAAAATTAATATTTTATACCCTATCCAATCTAAAATGTAATTTTTTTTATTATTTAGCACGCATTTTAAGGAGGTAAGAGTATAAAATATTAACTTTTTATTACTTTTTTAAAATAAATTTAATATTTGTTACTAATACGTATTTATTTTTTTTAAAAAAATTATAAGTATAATTTTTAGCTCTTTAAAATACATGCTGAAAAGTCAAACATCTTATATTTTCGATCGAAGAGAGTATACATTTTAACTCCTTAAAAAACGTGTCAAAAAGTCAAACGACCTATATTTTGAGATAGAGTGAGTATTGATCAATTTTTTCTCTCTTCCCTTTAATTAAGGAAAATATTTTTTTCATTTCCTAATTAGTAAAGGTTTCCTAATTTATTCTCCCCAAAATTTAATTTTCCATTTTCCCTAACCTGTATTCCTCTGGAGTTCATGAATTTGGAGTTATCAAAACTTAAAATTTAGAGTAAACCACCCCTTAAATTCAATATTGCAGAAAACCACCCTTTATATAATTTTTGTTTGCTAAAAACCACCTCGTCTCTATTTGCCGTTTGAGTTTCGTTAAATGTATTTGAAAAAACCAAAATTACTCATGTACATATCATTTTCTTGTCACCACTCACTCTTCGCGTATCTTTCTCTACATATATACAATTCCACACACTTTGTTAATTGAAATTATTCAACAACTCTTAGGGTCCTATACTAGCCCCCTTCAATTCATGCTTAAATCTCTCTACAACTCCTATGCAAGATCCCCTTCAATATCGCCTCTCCATATAATAAGGGTATTTCGGTAATTTATCATTTTTTTCCTCTAAAACTTAACGAAATCAGAGATAGGGTGGTTTTTAGCAAACAAAAGTTATATAAATGGTGGTTTTATGTAATATTAAATTTAAGAGGTGATTTTGTGCAATATGCCCTATTTAAAGGGTGATTTTATGAGATTTACCCTAAATTTTATTTTCCTACTTTCAATTGATTGACTTTATAAACTTTCTCTGCTCGAACAAAGATCTTATAATGAATAAACGATTTAACATAAGAAAAAGGACAATTTTTCGAACAAAACTTCGTGTTTAGACACATTCCAAATCAACTCCTTATTACCACAACTAAGCAATTAAATAAGATATCGAATCAGTAGTCGTCGTCAGAGCTTTGATCACTGTCATGTTCATAGATATGATATTCTTCGTCGCTCTCAGGGTTGTGTTGTAAGCTGTTACCATCTCCAGCAGTCAATGGAAAACTGCCGAACAGCTCCTGCAAATAGTTTTTCGACATGTTCTCGCCATCCAGGTCTAGAAAATGTCAAGGAGGTAGCAGTGTAAAGACTAAGCATATCAAGCAGTCATCTTCATTAAGTGATCGCCTGCAGCTAAGAACTATCAAATCCAAACAGATTAAGGAGGTAGCAGTAACCATTCAGGAATGGTTCAGCCGGAAAGTACTTACGGTTAGTACCAAAGATCCTGGTTCGAACCCCGGATGGGCGCTGTCTATTTACCAAAATCAAGAGACAAGCAGCCAGCTGAGACGACCCAATCCAATTAATAGGTCTAAAGTCGGTAATATAAAAATTTGCTAATAGCACTTGAGAGGCAAGAAATTCACTACTTATGTAACCAAAAAGAAGATGAATTCAACAAGTTGAAGGATACATGTATCCGGCTGCAGAGAAAAATCAGGATCTTCTGCATCCTAGATCACAGCATAATTAAGAAATGTTAGTAAGAATTAGCGAAGACAGACCTCATAAAAGGAAAAGATAGCAGCTAGTTTCCTCACCAAATGTGTAGGATAATAAGCATACAAGTCTTCTTCAGCGTCATCGTCCTCAAGTTCATTTTCCTCTTCCTCATCTTCATTTTCTGCTTCTCTATCTTCGTCTACAACTGCTTCTGCATTAACAATTCATTCAACATGTCAGGAAAAAAATGTATAGTTCCATTTGCCTTTAAAATGTTCTCTCCCCCTCTGCTGTACATCCTAACAAAAATAAATATATACTCCGTATTTGACACAAGCATAGATGTATTTTAATGTCACGATGTCAATGACTATTTAAACCTTAAATTCCCATCAAGTATATACCACAAGATCAGTCATTGTATGTGAAGTTATCTAACTAAATATCCAGAGGATAAGCAATTAGTTTTATAAAGCAATATAACCATACTGGGTATTTTGAAACTTGTCAATTCTTCATAAAAGATTATAGAAGGGTTAGAATCGACAACTCTAACCTTTGTGTGTTTGTGATACTTCATCAGTAGGCTTGGTATTGGGCGGTGGAAAGCGCATCCTTTTTGCCTTTTCAAATCTGTCAGAAATGGATTTCAGCAGCTCCTCAGCTCCAGCTAAAGGACGTATTGACAGGAACCTTAACGCAATACGCAGTCTTAAAGTATGGAGACTGTGTGAAGTGAACCATCCTGTTACAGCCTACAAAAACAAATAATGTTAAAGAACACGAACATTCATATAATCATTGGATAGAACAGACAGCCAACATAAAACAACATGTTATAGTGCAGAAAGCAGGAAGGTGAAGCAGGATATCCGATATCCATTGGACAGAACAGCAAGACAACAGCATCGCAAGTAATACGTTGCAAATATATTCACATAGCCAGAAAAAAGATAAGAGAGCATTCTTTTTAGATAAAAACGAGGAAAAGGGTATGAAAATGTCAAAAAAGAATATATTACTACATATACTTACTGTACAAACTGTTTGTTTGGGAGGTTTCCTGATCTCTTCCTGAATAAATTCATCAGCAAGTTCACAAAGCTGCAAATAGATTTGGTATTTGGAGGGGAAAACTCTAAATGAACATAAGTCCCCCCACTTGTGTTTTGTTCTGAAGAATGCAATGGAAAAAACAAACAGAAAAAATTAAACTTCTCACACGATTGATGTAAAGTAACAAGTGATATTGCATCTCTATGGATCAGTAGATGATATTACTTTATTTTTTTGGTAGAAAGATGATATTACTTTATGATTCTAACAAGTTGAACACTCAGATGTGACATACCCGCTTGATGCATCACAGTGGGTTCTCAAATCAGGTGGAATTCGAAAATCAATCCTTTGATATCTGTTCAAATGAGCAAAGCGCAGCAAACAAGTGTTACTATATGACTAGGTAATATTTCAATAAAAGAAAGTGTTGAAATACAAATCCAACAAAATCACTTCCCATCAAAAATAATTACATCAGAGAGGAAGGTCAATGTAAAAAGTTAGAATACAAATCGTCGTATAATGAATTCAGATAATTTTGTACATATAGTTCCGTTTGTTAGCAACATAGGGCCAAATACCTACCACACAGAAGAGCCATTTTGTCAGAATGTGGACAATTTCACTGTAAATGATAGTAAGGCAACTAAACAACCAATCAAAAAGAACCACCACAAACAGTGTAACCCCAATACAGCAAGTAGACACAAGGAAGCACAGATCTTTAGCCAAAGCAATAATGTAAAATTGATTATTGTGCAACAGGGAATTCTCAACTAGTCAAAAGCACAATTTGTGCCAGCATATGGACATTGCATGTCTACAAGTCTGTACAGAACAATAACTTTGATTGTAAGGAGTGGGATTTTGGGATACATGTCCGCAAAATTCAAGATATAGAAGACAAACTTATCCATAAACTCCTGAAATGAAATTAGCATAGGTACTTACATCCGAGATTCAGGATCTTTGCGGGGATCATATCCTTTCCTGATCCAAAATCTATGAAATGGCCCACTCCCAAAGTAGTATGCAACTCTGAAAAGAAGTCTGTAGGATAAACAAATACAGAAGCCATATCAATCATTTGATCACCATGCAAGTCTAAGATATCATATAATCAAAGAGGATATTTAGTACAAACAATATCCTAGAGAAAGCACCTCTTCAGCAGATTCTCTCCAAACTTGAAACCCAAATCTTTCAGACGTTCAATGACAGAAGCTTTTGTCCATACAGGACGCTCATCAAACAACTTAGATAAAGCCACCTGGGGTCCCCAGTGATTAGAGGTTTGAGGTATGTGGATCTCCCAATTAACCTTTCTAGGTATCTGTTTGACTGTTAAGTGCCACACACAAAAGGAAAACAGAAGATTGCCGACAATTTTTTTTTTGTACACAGATACTTGTTCTCAATATTGATAGAATCACAGTGTTGCAGGGGATCTTTATTCAAGTTAACATTTCACACTAGTATATAAGTGGTTCTGGTTATGTTAAGATACACATCTCTTAATGGTGAGAGGAGGATCTTGTGTGATGCAGAAGTCATCAGGATATCTTTGATGTTAAAATCTATGGCAAGACATGGTTCAATCTCCATCTGCATCAAGTACAATACAAATATCATTAAAACTCAAAATCAATCAAAGCCTAAAATCAAAGAGACACAAAGAGAGGCTTTGCAATTAGACAGAACAGTGAATTTTGGAACTATTCAGAGAAGGCTTAGAAGCAAGCTGAGATACAGGCCAAAAGGCAGGCAGAGTAACAGAAGTAAATCAAAAGATAGGGAGGTCAGCACTGAAATTCTATTCAGAAGTAAATTAGCATAAAATAGTCCCTCCACCCCTGAACCACCAAGGAATTAGATAAAAAGAGACAAAGGCAAGAGGAGCAACAGAGACCAACACAACAACAATCCGTACTAAATTAGTATAGATCGAATCTCGGATCATGTAACATGAGTACTACTAATACTCATAAAATACCAAGAAATAAACAATACACTCATAGTTGAAGATACTAAAGCTTTTAAAATGTACGTTCTGACTTATAGAAAAGGGTTTCTATCTGATGGGTCGCAGTAAATTGCAAATCTGTGATCGAGATCCCAGAGTTATTTTTATTTTCTTCAGAAAAAAGGAAGAGGGACAAAATGTATTACCTCCCAGTGGTGTTGCACAATGGCCTCAAGTTTCTTTTTTGAACTCAGAGTAACCGATGGCCTTAACCTGGAAAACCATTTAGTACCATAAAATTGACTTGAATTAGAAAATTCACGTGCATAACTTATAGTATTACTTTACCAAGAAGTAAGAAGCTTCCAGAAGGAAAGCTGTAAGGCAAAGGTATAATAAAAAAAAATCAACAAACTGCCAATATGTAAGATAAAGAAGCATACATATATAGTGAATATGAAAAGACCGAAAATACCAGGCCCTTCAACTTGAAAATGTTACATGGGAATTCAAATTTTTGTCATGTGAGAATCTAGTAAAGGTGCATATAAAATAAAACATTATTGCATTCACATCCTTTTTCAAAAACATAAAATACTGAAACATACATCAGAAATGTTGTTTTATCTAAGCCCATCTCAGCTGGATCTCAAGAGACAATATTTTCCAAAAGATGGAAACATTTTAGATGATCATAGAACAAAACCAATAAAATGATTTATCATAATCAACAGCCTAAATTCTTCCAATCTTCATAAAATTTACAATTTATATTCATTAATTATATGATATATCTATGGTATTGAAAATAAGACCGTGAAGAAGGCCATGCAAGGTCAAACACTTTACAAAACGTGAGAAATGTTTTACAGGGAAGTAAGGCACACTTCTAACGCCAAACGGAGTTCAAACTCTGAACAGAAAAAAGAGTTCCTTACAAACACTGAAAAGAGAATACCAGACAGGACAAACAAGATCCAAAATTTTAGGAATACGGAAACAAAAAAACAAAGAGAAAAGTAAGAAACCATTAGAAGCCCCCGAATCGAAATTTATTTCTATGATACCAACCAGTGTAAAAAAATGCGTGAAGCGGGAAAAAGCGATAGGGTGCCTATCGCTTAAGCGTGAAGCGAGCGACACGAAGCGCCCGCTTCATGGACGAAGCGCCCGATTCTATAAAAATGTGTTTTTAGAATATACACTCATACTATAACATTAGTTAGTAATAATTTAACACAAAACTAATACATATTAGCATATATATACATGCATACTATATATATATATACACACAAACACACACACACATATCATTATATGTTTTCAAAATACACACTATATGCTACTCCTTTTTGTTAAATAGATGTTGATGATATAGATAGCAGCAAATTCAACCTACATCTCATAAATATCCTTAAGATTCTTTCAAATCTAAATAGATTTAACAAAATATTAAAGGATAATTGTAAAAATTTCACCAAAAAAAAAGAAGAAGATAATTGTAAAAAAAGTGAACATATCATGCTGCATACAGTTTTTTAGCAAAAGACATATACTTCCATTATCATAGCAAAATGATAACTAGTTAAACCAAAATATTAGATGGAAAACTTATTCAGCATTTGAGTCAGATGATGAGCTCATGTCCTCCCCTCATCATGTAAAGCACCATCATCAATACCAATTTATTTAGTGAAAGTACAAATCACATATCTTTCGTTGAAAATGTACTAAATAGTGTAAAAAAATGCTAAACAAATGCTTTTGTCCACAAAGCGTTACAAAGCGCCCGCTTCAACGCTTTTGTCACTTCGGCGCTTAAGCGGGAAAAGCGCCCGCTTCATGGACACCGCTCGCTTCAGGCATGCTGAAGCGTTTTGAGGAGCGCTTCATCGCTTAAGCGACGCTTTTTTATTCACTGAATACCAACTGACTGTCAGCTCTAACACTTGGTATATGATTCATATCCTGGATGTTTATCTTCCTTACAACAATATTCTTTATATGTGGAATTCGTGCTCAAGAAACAGTAATGATAGAACAAATAAGTCTTACACCAAAGTCTCTGGAACATCCTTTGGCGAGAACAAAGGGGGAGCTAGAATCATCAGGTTCTCATCCACATCAACAGGGGTTTCTATGAAAGATATAGCAGAATAATCAAATTAAGTATGCTAAATGATTCACCATAAGTTGCAGGATATATTTCAGATTAAAAATATAAATAAATTACCATTAAATGTTTCAATGTCGGTCCATGTTCTCTTTCTCTTACATGCAAGATCAGCATGTACTGCAAGAACATGCTGATAGTCTGCCATCCCTGTAACAAAATAAATTTCTTTTGATACAACTGGCATTTTCTTTAACAGCAAACAGTAATTTCACTCATGAATAGAGCCAGATAATATCAAAAACAAATTAAAATTAAATCCACCCATTAAATTCTCAAAGCAAACACAAATGTAAAAAAATAAGAATAAAAATAGGCTGTATGTCCAGACAAATTGGGGGGGGGGGGGGGGGGGGTGGAGGATTGAGGAATGCTATGCAAGGTAAGTGGGTATGCTTTGGCATTTATTTATTATACATAACAACACCCTGTTATAATAAATAAATAAATAATCAGTATCCAAATTAGCATGAACCAGAAGCTCCTAGCAATAAGAAAATAATAAGAATGAAAAGTTAACAGAATAAAAACCAGACATGATCTACTGAGAACCCTAAAATATTTATGAACACAATTCTAACCGTTAAAGTGATATGCTTCTTCGACTTGAGCAACAATATCAGCAGAAACATGGCTGGATACGTTGCCTGGATCTTGATTTCCAACAAGTTTAGTACACCCACTTGCACTATCAACCTTTTCTAGCTCAATTCCGACATACTCAGGATGGATGTCGTTGACTCCAGAATCAGGACAGTTGGTTGGATTTATAGAATCACCATTGAGGCAATTGCTATGACTCTTTCTGGAAATTTTCAACAGGAAATTGTTGCAGTGATAAAGCTGTCCAGATGCAGGATGAGAGTATGGATCCTCAGGGCGAAAATAAAGCTCCAATTTGTTTGACTTTGATGTTCGAACCTATATGTTCATCCCCGGAAGATGAGTCATCATTTATTATATCAATTAAAATTGGGGGGAGGGGGGTGATGAAATCCAAAGTACACAAAAGTATTTTTTTGCAGTCATGGATCTTTTCGCAAAATAAAAACCATTGCCTAGAGTAATGTAGTCAAAGTTAGCAGCTGGTGAGAAAGAATAAAAAGCCTTTTTACGCTTTTCTTGAACCACATGCAGCTAAAAGTTAGCCATTTCATGAACCACACGAACATAGAAAAAATAGGCTTTCAAGTTTCAAAGATGAAAATGTGACAAAAGATCGATAGTTGGCAACTCAGAAGCCTTTACTTGCTACAAACAAAAGGGGCTTCTAAATCCCTGAACAACAAACATTTGATGTAAGTGATAAGGGAGCACAAAAGTTTGTCATCACTAGAGACTTGCCACATTACCTACCAAATGAAAAAGAAAACACCGCATATGTGAGATACCTTCTCAACTTTATCAACACCTCCTAGTGTGTCAACGGCACGTGAGATAGATGAAGGGTACCCAGGATAATGAACAGCAAACACCCTGGCACTAGGCAGGCACCCTGAAATAGTGCCTTCTTCAATGACACCCATGACAGAACTGTGACAAGAATAACATCACTATCTCAAAATGAAAGAAAGTAAAAAGGCCAATTATATTTCCCTTCTAAGGCATGGAGTCATAAACTCAGTAAATAAAGTGTTGCAAGAAAGAAATCATTTAGATAGTTCCGAAAGTAGCCACTAGCAAGTTCTAAATTCTTGGAATAATATGGTCTATCTGAAAGACCAAATAGAAACACCATAGCAAAAAGAAAAACATACTGAGACCTCAAGTAAAAAGGCCACGAGATGTTAATTAAAGGCATGTAATCGATGATTTAATTGCCTAGAGAAACACCATAGCCGCAATTTTGGAGCTCGCAGAACTCTTTACTCACAGCAAAGGGCGCAAGGCTCGCACCAAAACGAAAAAATCCTAAACACATAAACCTTAGATACCAATCGAATACCAACTCCTGATATCTGATCCACTCATTTAACCCCGAAATCCAAAATTCAAGAGCCAGCTATGGGGCGAAGGGAGTAGACGTCGGTGGCGAGGATAGAGACCGACATTACAGTCCTGACAAGCACCGAAATCAAACGCTGTCAAGCTGAACGAAGCTCAACAGCGAGGGACTGAGGGTGTGCACCATATATTAGGCCTATTCCTGCAATGGTGGTTTTGACTTGTGAACCCAGGGAAGGAGAGTATGTCAGTATGTGCACCATAAATTAGGCCGATTACTTACCTATGTTCAAAGATAAGAACGCCTCGTGTGCAGTGTGCTTGTACCTTCATTCTCACAAGACAGTCATGCAGTGGCGGAGCCATAATGTTTTGAGAAGGAGGCACAAAAGTATCAACAAAAATACAGGAAAAAGACTCATACAAACCAAAAAGTGTTGGATATTACAAAATAGCACCAAATGATACAAGGTTCGCTTGAGATTGATTGGGAATGGTAGAGGACCCAACATTTGGGTCGGATGGATTCTTCATTCGAATAACATATTTATCCATGTTTCAAAACAAATAGAATACAGTTGCAGATAAATAATCCAATATCAATGATTTGAGAGATTTCAATTTAGCACACTGCAAGTCTGCACACCCACAAATCCAATAATCTGTGAGGCTTGGCAAAACCCACAAATACAATTCAACTTCGACATCACTCAGCACAGCAGTTCATCCAAATTCCAATTTTATTGCACAAATCAGTGAAATCACAGATGTACAAGGAGGGAGAGTCGAAGGATGCTAACCTGTAAGGCTGTGACGGCCACGGCGACGGAGCTCGGCAGCGATGGTAGGCGGCAACGAACAATCGACGCTGGACGGCGGCGTAAGGGCGATGGACCTCGGCTGCTAGTGCTTGGGCAGAAAACACAGACGAATCGACGGCGCCTGGGCTGCCTGGGCGGGGAGTGGCGCTCGCCGACGACGGGAGAGAGCAGACGGCCGAAGTCCGAACGGTAGGGAGAGCGAGAGCAGACGGAGCAAAGCTTGGGCGACGTTTGGGAATGGAGGCCGCTTTTGATTTATTAAAACGACGTCGTTTTGATTATTATTATTTTTTAAAAAAAAAAATTTGATCTTGCGACAAATCACCTTCTAGACTTTCTAGTCTTCTACCCTAGTTTGCAGAAAATTACCCTTTAAAATCCATTCATTAAAAAAACATCACCCATCATCACTTTTCATTTAAAAAATTAATCAAGTAAATCTTGATTTTGATAAATAAAATAGAGAGGGGTCATAACTGGGTATCGAATTCACGAATTGGACACCCTTAATCGGGTACTACATGAGATCATTTCAAGCTCAACCACCCCGACATGCTTAATTGATTAAGTAAATCGGAATTACCCTTTTACCCATTATATATATAAATATAATTTTAAGGTTGTTACAAAGAAAATTTTGTTATATTTTTACGTTATCAATATAGCGATTGTAACCTTATTTAAAAGATTTAATTAAATATAATTTTATATCAATCTAAAAAAATCTAAGGAGAGAGTAAACATTAAAAGAAATGTTTTGACTTAATATAATATATAAATATAAATATTTACATATAGATATAGATATATATTATATATTGATTCAATATATTGAATTAAACTTAGTGGTTTAAAAAAATGTAGAATATCCTAAGGAAATTTTTAAATATAATTGTAATTGAAGGTTATTGGTTAAACACCTAAAAATAAGTTGGTTATGAAATTCTTTAAAAAAAAGTGGGTTATGATAAACTATGATAAAGACTTACATATTAATAGTAGATATATAGATGACACATCCATTCTTATAAATTAATATTAGATATAAATTTAATATAAATAAAGCTGAATAACGGTTGGTTTATGCATTTTGGTCTACAAAAATTAAAGAAGTCCAACATATTGAACATTGGCCGATAATTGGGCCGATTCTCTAACCCGAAGCCCAAAATTAAATTGGCCTTTGAATAATTTGGAATCTGGGCCGCAATTGGCAACTAAATCCAACTTGTCCAGATGAACATCTCAACCCTAAGTTTTTTTTTCCCTCTTTCCATACATACACACATTTTTTTTCTTATGAAATGATTGCAAGAAGACAAATGTAACAACAAAATTCAATTCATAAAGCAGCCAAATCATATATAGGAATTGTATTTTAGTAAAATCCACTACAACATCAATTCCAAAAATAAGATAACAATTTTAAAAAAATGACAGTCCCATTCCCCCTAAAACCAGCCAAATGGGACCTCATTTTTACAAAAAAAAGCTCATCACATCACTCCTTGTGAAGATTTCATAACAAGCCCAAAAAAAATAAAAATAAAAACCTATTTTTATATATATCGATCTATATTTGTAGGTCTTAGCGGGTGCTCCTATATGCACCTCTGCATTTTACCTGCCCGTTACACACCCCAACTTATAAGAATCCAATTGTAACATCTTTTTTAATAATGTTGATGCATTATTATAAGATCAGAATTGACCGCCGACGTAAGTCTGGCCGAATTGCCAGCCGGAAGGGGCCACATTGTTGCTGGTGACGGTCCTCCCGTCGCTGGCAGTGACGGTGAAGGAGAGGCTCTGGCCGTTGAGGTACGAGTTGCTCTGCCAGTTCTGGCCCCAGTTTCTCGACATCGACTGCCACCCTGTCCTTGACCCCTTTATCGAGACCGAGTGCACGTCACCTGCACCAGCTACGTTGGTGATGAGCACTAGGTTGAAGTAGGAGTGCCCGTTTACCGTGAACCTGATCCCTCCTTTCCTTGCGCAGGGCACTCTACACGAGGTTATAATAATTACTTATAAATCACTCTGAATATTATTTTAATTAATTTATTTTTAAAAGCAGGAGGGCGGGTTTTGAGGGGTACCTGCGGAAGGAGACTGGGACGATGCCGGCGCGGTACTGGGCGATCTGGAGGAAGGCGGGCTCGGCGAGGTCGAAGTGCTGGAGGGGAGGGTTGCACCAGCCGCCGTTGTCGTTGGAGAGGGCGAGGTTGGGCGGGCAGAAGTTGGTGGCGGTGACGGTGATGGCGCCGCCGAGGCACCACTTGGGGTCGCCGTTGCACCGCATCTGGAAGCACGCGCCGCAGCTCAGCCCGTTGTTGAACAGCGCCGTGCTCAGCGCCGCCGTGCTCGTCCCGTAACCTTGGCTGTACAGGTTCCCGTATCCGCACGCTCCCCCTGTTTTTTTCATTAAAACCCAGTCAGTGGCAATTTCGTAATTTCCACAACTCTTTATGTCCCTAACGGTAAATTTAATCACCCCCCTTCTAACATATTGAAATACAAGTTAAAACGTACCCATTGTGCCGGAGGCGTCCCCTCCGCCGTAAAAGGTGGCGTGGGCGGTCTCCCAACCGCCGCCGTAGTCACCGAAGGAGCTTCGGACGCACAATGCGAAGACGGCGAGGATGAGGGGGGTGGCGGAGAATGCGTTCGAGGCCATTTCTATCGCGGTCGATATCGAACCTCCTCTTAGCTAGTGAGTTGGAGCTAGCTAGGGAGAGGACTAGAGGAGTGGTGGTGTTTGGTTTAGTTTTGAGGTGTGGCTAATACCAAATGGAGGGAGGGGGACTAGAGCTTATATAATGAAGCTAGTTAGTTGGGGGTAAAATTGGAAAGATAGAAAAATAATTATTTAAAAAAAAGGAAATGGATAATTAAGTTTTTTGGGTGACATATACTTTTAAACAGGAAAAAAAAAAAAGGAAAAAGGAGAGGTGGGTTTAACTTTTAAGTTAGATAGGATGAAGGAAGGGGTTTGCAAAATGCACATGGAGTTGTCTCTCTAACTATCAACTCTCATGGGGGAAGAGCCAAGTCCAACCGCTAAAACCCTCCAATTGGACCCCACCTGCATGTGCATTTCTTCAACTGTCTATACCTGTTTCCTTTTTTATTTACTAGTATTAAATAAGAATTCGAAATGGGTTCTAGTCAACCCGAAAATACCCGGAACCCGTTTGCCCGGGATCCGTTTTACCCGAGATCTGAAGTGACCCGACCCAAATGACTCGTTTGACCGGTCTAGTTACACCCGAATCTCAAAAGGTCAACGAGTCGATAGACGGGAGACTATTGAAATATACAATAGAAAACAGAAAATGTGCAATAAAAAAGCGGAAGCACTCTACAAAATACGAATTTAGGCAAAACTAAATTAAGCAAGTTAGAAATATAGACTACGGACAAAGCTAAACACTATCGTAAAATAGCACCGCTGGCAGCGAGAAATAATTTATTAGAGATATGGAGAGAGAAAGTGAACAATTTTTTTTTTCATTTACGGTATTAAATTGGTTATAAATATATTTTTTAATAAAAAATAATTAATGTCCCTAAATATTAATATCAACACTCAATACTCCGTATTATCCATTCATTACAACTAAATCCTATATATGGCTACAAAAAGTTCTCAATGTGCATTAAAATATACTATCTAGCTATATAATTAAAAACTATTTTTTCTGCAAAGAGATATTAAGAACCTAGCTACTCTGAATTGATTACAGTTTACATGGAAAGCAATTTGAAATGTACATTGTAGTTGTAGCTAGCTGCCTTAGCTTATAATTAAATTGAGTTTCTGAGCAGCTCTTTATGGTTCAATATTTTATGTAAGTATATTATGTGCTTGGAGTAAAAGAAAGGAATATATTTAGAACTTTAAATAAAATAACATACATTTTTTTTATTGAGCTTCTATTCGATCAACCTGAATTGAGCTTGAATCTTTTGCAGCTTGCTGATTTTAAATAAAAAAAATTTAAAGTCTATTTTTTCTTTTGATAAGATAAAAATTCGAGTGGTGGTTAGCCAATACGAGAGCATCCCGAAAGATGAGATCACGAATATCTGAAAAAAATACAATCACATAATACATCAAAATAAACACTCAAAACAAACCCGGAAAACCCCCAAACCCTAAGCAAACAAGCGGACACAACATCGAGAAGAAGAAAGCACGGCGCGGATAAATTAAAGTCTATTGATTAGAAGGCATGACACAATTTAAAAATATAGTGAGAATAAATTAAATCTATATATATATCTATATACATATTCTAAAACTTATATATCCTATGTGGAAGCACATGGTTGATTTTAGGAAAAAAAATTCTCGTAAAAAAATATTATAATAATATATTATCATAATTTATAGAAAGTTATCATAATCCACAATCTATCTATATATATTTTATTTAATTGATAAAAACATAAATCGAAATTATTTCGTAGTCATATTTACCAAAACATATTAATAGATAAATATTTGATATGTGTTATTTTATTTATATATAGATTATTTTTGGGCGGAAAGAATTATTTACAACAAAATTAATTATTTGATTATATAGTAGTATATATTATTTTTTGGTAGAAGGAATTATTTACATCTAGATCAATTTTTATTTATACTCCCCGCACACTTTAATTGTTATTAGTTTAATTCTCACATTTTAAATTAGATTTATTATTTTTGTTATATTTTTAATAAGTTTTTTATATATATAATAGATATAATTTTATAATATTATGTTAACCTATTCTCGTTGCAAACGATGGAATTAACACTAGCTTTAAAACTATACAGTATATTTTAAACTATTATGAAAAATCATATGCACCAACAAATATGCATAATTTGCTTCTTTATTTTTACACCAACTATCTAATAATAGTTGATGATCGAGTTGGTAAGGTGTTGAATATTTTATATTTTTAAGGACGGAAAAAGGCACTTGCAAGTTACAATTAATTTGGGTTTTCATGGTAGTATTATTTAAATATTTAAATAATTAAGCCGCAATTTAGGATAATAATTATATATATATAGTAGAAATAATTAATAGAGGAGGAGACGTGAATAAATAAATAAAATGAAGTGGATTAATAGTAACGTGTAACGTGGTGGGATTCCGATGATTACGGTGGTTTATGTTAATTAGAAGCCCTACGAAGGTGCATCAAATTGAGGGCAACTGTAACTCCGGCGTGTTTAGATTCAAATGCATTATGTTTATAATGCAAAATGGTAAAATGGTGTTTAGTTGACGTAATTTTTAAAGTGTTTAAATTATGATGTTTTTAAATTTCACGGTGTATTAATTATAATATAATTATTTCATCTCGATTTATATGATTATTTAATTAAATTATTATATTACCTCAATTTTTATAAGATTTTTATTTTTAAAATCAAATACTTATATAAAATGAAGTAAAATAATTGTATTCTAATTATATTGCAATGGAATCCAAACACATCCTAACTACAGAGTATACTGTTTAATGTTTGCCGTCTTCATTTCTGTAACTTTTTTTATCTAATCACTCCTAACGAAAATTCAGATGAACCGTCACTTTCCGTTAAATTTGAATTCTTGTTTTTTATATTGACTGTGATTTTTGACCTAATAGATTCGGAAAATCGAACAGTAGAGAATAATATGGCAATACTAGATTTATTTAATTTTTATAGGAAAAATGGTGAAAAATAACATAAACTTTAGGGGTAGTTGCGTTTAATGGCATGAACTTTCAAAATTTTAAAAATAATCACCAACTTTGCTTCTTTTAAAAATAGGTGGCACATCTATTTTTTTTTTTTTTTGAAATATCACCTCTTATTAACATTTTTTTGTAGAAAAAAAATCATCCAATTTTCATTTTTTTTAAAATGCCCATATTTCATTTTTAAAAATAATCCATTTTCATTTTTAATTTTAAAAAATATAATTTATTTTATAAAACACTACTTTTCCCCTTTTTTCTTAAAAGAATACACTCATTATTTATACCCGGTTAAAAAAGAACTAATTTTATTTTCTCCATAAACTCATTTTTTTTCAAAAAATTAAATAATAAATAATGTCTTTAAAATGAAAAATGAGTGTCTTAAAAAGATATCAATTAATATCACAATTATATTTTAAAAATTGATGTTTTTTGAAATATTGAAATTGAGTTTGTAAACATGAAAATTGTTTTTTTTTAAGAAGAAAATTGTGAGTGTGTTTAAAAAAACAATGGAAAAATGTGTTTTTTTTTGTAAATAAAATGTTAATAAGGGATTTACTTTTGGTTGTGCTAGTAACAACAACCACCCTTCAACGTTGTTGATTATTATAGAATTTTTGAAAGTTGATGCCACCTAACGCAACCACCCCTAAAGTTCGTGTTATTTTTTGCAATTTTCCCATTTTTAATTATATTATAAAATTGAAATTTGCATTCTAACATAAAATTTTAAAATGTTCGATAAAAAAATATAAATAATTTACAACTTGAGTCATCTTGTTACGTAGAGCTTTGACAATCATAGTTCATAGATGAAGATTGGTTGGAGTCGAGGTGGTGTGTATCACTTTCGGATAGAGGGGTGGGCTACCAAAAAATTAATTAATTTTTTTTTTGCTTCCCTTCCCTTTAAACCCTAACTTGTTTATGTGTTGGGAATTGGATTAATCGTTCATGGATCACCAAAAAAAAAAGCGAAGTTTTAAAACTCTCTGCTAAAAAAATTGGTAATACTCAATGCTCTTCTGTTTTCTTATACTCCATCAATCGGTTCCTCTTCTGACTTCTCTATTTTCTTCTGTCGTTGTTGCTGTTGGAATTTGGATTGGTTTTGGCCCGAATTATTGGCCTGCTGCTATTGAACGTAGTGACAAATTCTTCTACAATTCATCTGTTGCTGGCGTAGCATAGTTGCATTAACTTGATATTGTATAATTTAATCTCCGCATCTCTGGAAATCGGTTGTCGGCCTGTTGCTATTGCTTGCATAGCATATATAGTTGCATAGTTGCCCGAATTATTATGCTGCTGGACTCTGTTGTTGTTAAATATCTACATCTCTTCGGTTTTCCTATCTCTTGTTGGTTCTGCTGTTGGTTTTGATGCTTGAATTCTTCTGGAAATCTATTTTTCCCACACCACAGAAGTCGGTTTTCATGTTTGTTATGACAAATGTGTTGAAATTGTCTCTTAATCCTCACATTGGCCTGGTGTTTTGTGAAAAAGCATTCTTGGCTTGCCATTGTTAGTGATTGGAGATATATATTAATTAGAAAACAAAAATTAATTTGATGAATGAAATATGAGCTTATTCTTTTATGTTATTCGATAATTTAGCATAATTTTTGTATTGAGTTGTTCATTTAAGTTTTGAAAATATTTGTCGTTTTACTAATTAGTTCACTAGATTGTAAATTGACTGTATGAACACTTTTTGCAATGGTTTTCCTGGTGTAAAATTTGTATATTAATTAAGGTTGCTCTGGCTTCGCCACTGGTGTGTACGGGACGACTCCGTGAGTGGAAAAGAGTTCATCTTTACTACCAATAGGGTTTCCTGATTTATCGATGGCCAGTGGTGTTGTTTAAGGAAGGTGTTTGACTTCGTTCGTAGTCTACGTCCCCAACATGTTAGATTTAATTGGCTACTTTTGCCTAGTCTTGTTTCTTGTATACGTGTGCGTCCACTTGCCATGTTGTTTTGCACTGGCTATGTTTACGATGGTATGATTTGACTGTGTTAATTAAGATATATCTTATCTCGAATTTTTACTTAATAAAAAAAAGATGCATTAATTATATTTTGAGATTTTTACCAATGTAGGAATATTTTTTCCAACACGCATGTTAACTGTAATTAGTTTGAATTGATCTTATTTATATCGGTTTTTCTATCATATGCCCTTAGCCTAGAGCATAGACATAGGATAGAAAAATCGTATTTATATCATATAAATTGTTGTGAATCTTCATTCTAACATATGAAATGAAAGTCACGTTAGACCTTTTCTTTTCAACACGTTTTTTTAAGAATTTAAAAAAATATATAAAATATAAAATATTTTTATAATCTTATACATCTTAATTAACAGCATGTATAAAATTAATATTTTATAGACTTTTTAAATTTCAAAAAAACATGCTAAAAAAAGTCAATCATCAAATTTTATGAGATAAAAAGAATAAAACTTTAAGACATTGTGTGTATATATATATATATAAAACTTTGACCAATAGCTTGTATTTTAGTATTTTACTTACTTCCCAACTGTTTGAATATAGAGCATGAATGAATCAAGTGGAGAAATTAAGCCACAAGAGGAGGAAAAATATGTCAACATATCTCTCTCTCTCTCTCTCTCTCTCTCTCTCTCTCTCTCTCTCTCTCTCTCTCTCTCTCTCTCTCTCTCTCTCTCTCTCTCTCTCTCTCTCTCTCTCTGAGTTCGTTACTCCTTATAATATTGTGCGACTTGTTGACAAAATCACCTTGTAGTATACAAGATGCGAGCCATAAATTTTTAAAGAACACCCTTAAAAGAAAAAAGAAAAAAAAAATTTTGAAGGCAAAAAAGTAAAAAAAAAAAAAAAAAAACGTGATTCTGACTCTGAATTTATTAGGCAGGTTGATTAGAAAATGGTAAAAGCAAAAAAGTACGTACAATACAAGACGTACTTGGTCATTGAATTAATTACGGAGTAGTCAATAAACGAGTCTCGATAATGCATTATGTAATGCTTAAATTGCGCCTACTTTCGCTCACTCTATTTATTAAAGTCCTTTTTTACGGTAATGACTTTTAATCGTTTTAAATTAGCTATTTTTTTTATACTACAAAAAAAAAAAAAAAGATTTGCTTGTGTGTGTTGTCCAAATTGAAGATCTAAAGGTTGGTTATAATGAATACCATCATACATAACCAAACAATGGGCGGAGCATGAACGAAATGGAATGACATATGTCACTAAATCTCTCATTCGATCTTGGTGAGTTATAATTCCTATTAGGGTTTGGTTTAATGTGGGAATTGAAATTTCTGAGAAGTTACTTCATGGGAATTGAATTCTCGGGAAATCCAATTGACGGGAATTCTAAAAATATGTTTGGTTGATTTTTTATTCTAGGAGATTGAAGGAAGGAAATGGAAATTTTCAAGTTAAAAATGGGGGAAGTTGAACTTACCTAGGGGAGACTAGGCAAGTGAATTTCCTCCATTTTGGGGGAATTCAACTTCCCATGAAGTTAAATTCCTACGTTTTTTAATTTTAGAAATACAAATCAAACACATGAATTTCCCCTACTTCCTGTGAAGTTCTACTTCCTGGGTTTTTGGGAGTCAAACCAAACGAGCTCTTATTCTTAAAATTTAGGGCAAAGTACGGGTTATTTTCTTAGTATTAATTAAAGGTTAGCGAAAGTCTTAAAATTAATGTTTTTTTTAATTCAAGAAAGTCTTGAAATGTTAAATATCATGATAAGATTCAATATCAACCAAAGTGTAGCCAAGTCGAAAGCATCCGCCTCTTTCCCTGGGTGTAAATTTAAGGCTGATCTTACTCTTCAGTGGGTCGAGCGGTTGATCAACGCAAGTCGGTTTATGTGGTGTGTGGCTCTTACCGATTAGGTCACATGCTCTGAATTTGAAACCAAATATTGGGTTCCTTGTCATAAAAAAAATTAACGATTTTATAATGATATACATTTTGTATCATAGTTAATCGTGATCTTTGGAATACACATTTTTTTTTAACTAATTAGATTTGGTTGCACCATCTTGGATAATATTAAGTTGAAACCAAAGAATACATTATTTTTATTATGAGGTGGGATGAAATCTGGCAAATAAAGATTTTGATGGATACTAGCTAGTATAATTCTCGTGCCATATGACGCATTATTTTTATAAATAAAATTATTAAGATAGATGTGAGTAAGGGTGCATGCTTTTATATGTGCACCCGAGTATATATAGGGTATCATATCTTACATAATCAATTGCTATGAGTTGTACATAATGACAAGCTTCTGTAACAAATTTCCCAATGAAACAAAGATCATGGAATTGCCTCTCCTCTTTTTTTTTTTTCATGTTGCATTCCCTTCCTCCCCTAGCTGATGGTTTCTATCCTTTATCACATAATTTATGTACTGTTTCATCATCCAAATTATTTCTTGTTAATCAATATCGTATCAGAGCAATACCTGTGATTTCTATCAATGGCGAATCAAATTACATCTTATCTACTCGCTTGCTGGAGCAATCACCATCGATCCCATGGATGAACTCTTCCTTCAACATTCAGATCAACCTAATTACATCTTATCTACTCGCTTGCTGGACGACACCAACTTTGGACACTGGAAACGTTCAGTAGAAGTATCTTTAATGGCCAAGAACAAGCTTGGTTTTGTCACTGGAATGTGTGTGAAACCGACGACAGACGCTCCCCGTATGCATCAATGGTAAAGATGCAACAACATGGTAATTTCCTGGCTCGCTCACTTTGTTACTAAAGATATTGTTGAATCCGTGTTGTACTCACGCTCTGCGAGTCAAATTTGGAGAGATCTTGCTGCTAGATTTGGATCTTCGAGTAGAACCAGGATATACCAAGTTCAAAAAGAAATTTCTATGATAGAACAAGGAACCCTTGATATTGCTTCTTATTTTACGAAATTTAAGAGGATTTGGGATGAATATGCGTTGTTGATTGAAAATCGCTCTTGTCTTTGTGGTTCCAATCTCTCGGTGTTAAAACTTATTCAAGACCAACAAGTTATCTAGTTTTTAATGGGATTGAATGAATCTTACAATGTGGTGCGAGGCAACATTTTGATGATGTCGCCTCCTCCAAACCTTGAGGAATCCTATCAGTTTCTTGTTCAGGAGGAACAACAGCGTGGTATGAGCAAATCTAGTGTTACTAAGGACAGTGAATCTGTTGCGTTTGCTTCTTAGAAGTTCAAACCTAATGGAGGCAGTTCTAAGAAGCATGTATATTGTGATCATTCCAAAGTCATTGGTCATGTGATTGAGAAATGTTGGAAAAGTCATGGATATCCAACTAGTGCTTCCTCTGGTGCTTTCTGTGATCATTGCAAATTGGGAGGCCATACAACTGAGAAGTGCTGGAAACTTCATGGATATCCATCCAATTCCTCTAACTCTCGTCCTTTTCCGTGATCATTGCAAATATGTTGGCCATGTCATTGAGAAATGCTGGAAGTTGCACGGTTATCCATCTGGTATACAACCTTATCATTCACCTGTTGCTACTGCTAATCAAGGGAAGGGAAGAAAGGTTGCTGCAGCAACTACTGGTTCACCGAATTCTGCAATAACTAACTCTCAGTATCAGCAGATTTTGGCCATTCTTCAGAATCATAAAGTGCAAGACCCTGCTGCATTGTTTTCTGGTATGAGTACTTGCCTCTTTTCTTCTATGCTAAATTCAACTTGGATTCTTGATAGTGGAGCAACTGGTCACATTACTCCTCATATTACACAGTTTTCATCCTATAAGCCTCTCCATGAACCTTCATTCATGACCATGCCTAATGGCAAACATGGTCTTATTCTTCACAAAGGCACATTTCACATTTTCCCTAACATCACTCTTCAAGATGTTCTTCATGTCCCTGATTTTCAATTCAATCTTATCTCCCTAAAAAAGATGACAAGAGACATTAATTCTAATGTTCTTTTTACTCCCCATTCATGTATCATTCATGGCCCTTTGATGAGGACACTGTTGGTGATTGGAAGTGAAGGGAAAGGACTTTACATTGCAAACAAATCATATGAAATGGACCTTAATCCTACCTTAACTATTGTTCTTCAAGCTTCTTTTTCTCCTTGTACTAAAGACACCTCGTTTGACAGTATTGTGTTTCGAAACTCTGTGTATGTCACTTACAATGTTGAGTTGCTACATTGTCGTTTGGGGTATGTTCATTTTTCACAATTGCGTTTTATGGATGATATTGTTTCTAAGTCTAATTTGAATTCCATTTGTCACATCTGCCCTCAAACCAAACACCACAGAAAACCTTTTCCTTCTCGCCAACGATAATCTTCATACCCATTTCAACTAATTTACTTTGACACTTAGGGACCCTATAAACAACCAACTCACAATGGATTTCGTTACTTCCTTATATTGGTTGACGACTTTACTAAATGCACATGGACCTATCTTATGTCTTTCAAAACAAATTCCTTGCATATTATTCAGCAGTTTGTCTCCCTTGTTTCAACCCAATTTCACACTAATATCAAAGCCTTCCGATCAAACAATGCTGCTGAATTTCTTGACAAAACTATGCAAGAATTTTTGTCCAAAGAGGGCATCTTGCATCAGACTTCATGTGCTGACTCTCCACAACAAAATGGAGTGGTCGAGAGAAAACATTGGCACCTTCTTGAGGTGGCTCGTGCTCTGAAATTTCAGTCCAATGTTCCTCTTAAATTCTGGGGAGAGTGTGTCCTCGCTGCCACCTACTTGATCAACCGAACCCCTTTGCCATCCATTGCCAATAAAACACCATATGAATTGCTTTTTCATAAGCCCCCATCATACTCCCATTTGAGGGTCTTCGGTTGCTTGTGCTTTGTTAGCACATCCAAAAGAGGAAGGGACAAGTTCCAACCTCGTGCTCATCCATCTATTTTCCTTGGCTATGCAAATGGGAAAAGTGCTTATACAATCCTTGAACTCACAACTCAACAACTCTTACAGTCTCGGGATGTCACCTTCTTTGAGTACAATTTCCCCTTTCATTTCATGAGTTTGGATCACATTACTGTCACTCTACCTGACCCTGCTACCTCCTTTCCTCATACAATTTTTTTGCCACATACTACACCTATTCAACCTTCCCTGGATACTCACGATCAACCTTCCCCAACCCTACCTCCTCAACCTTCCCCTCATGGTGTCATAACTAATCCCTATGCTCCTCTCAAGAGATCCACCAAATCATCTAACACAACATCATACCTCAATGATTATGTTTGCAATGGTTGTTCTTCTTCTTCTACTACTTTCTTTACCTCCCCTTCTCTTGCCCTTTTCTCTCATACCCCCTCATACACAGAACCTACCTCCTTCAAAGTTGCTTCAAAGGATCCTTGTTGGCTTTTAGCCATGAAGAAAGAAATAGATGCTCTTACTACTAATAATACATGGTCACTTGTTCCTTTGCCTCCAGGAAAGAAGCCAATTAGCAGCAAATGGGTTTTTAGCATCAAACTCAAAGCTGATGAGAATCTCGAGCACCACAAGGCTCACTTAGTTGCCAAGGGCTTCACTAAAAAAGAAGGTATAGATTACCATGAGACATTTTCCCCTATTGTTAAGATGACAACTATTCGCATCATCATTGATATGGCTACTGCTAAGTACCGACCTTTGTTTCAAATGGATGTCAACAACGCTTTCCTTCATGGTGATCTCCATGATGATGTTTACATGAGTATGCCCGAAGGAATTCCTAATCCTCTCAATCTGGTTTGCAAACTTCAGAAGTCCCTCTATGGACTAAAACAGGCCAGCAGACAATGGCTCTCAAAGCTCACATATGCTCTTATCTCTCTTCAATTTGTGCAGTCGAAACTGGATTACTTCTTGTTCATCAAGAAGAATGGTTCTCGGATTACAGTGGTTGCTGTCTATGTAGATGATCTTCTTGTTACTGGGTCTGACTCTACAGAAGTTTCTCGTTTAAAACTCTTTCTTGATGCTCAGTTCAGCATAAAGGATCTAGGTGAGCTTCACTATTTTTTAGGCTTGGAAATGAGTCACAATAGTCATGGAGTTCACCTCTCACAACAAAAATTTAGTCAGGAGTTACTCACAGAAGCTGCTATTCAGGTTGACAAACCTGCCCTCACTCCTTTGCCAACGAACACCAAACTTGTTCCTCTTGAAGAAGAGCTCTTAGCTGATGCTCTATACTATCGATGTATGGTTGTCAAGCTTAACTTCCTCACAAATACAAGGCCTGATCTCTCCTTTGCTGTGCAAACGCTCAGTTAATTTATGCAAGCACCTCGTGTCCCTCATCTGCTCACTCTGCATCACATCATACAGTATATTGCAGGAACCCTTTCTCATGGCATTACTCTCAAAGATTTTGATTCTCCGTGTGTTGCTGCTTTCACTGACTCTGATTGGGCGTCATGTGCTTTCACACGTCGATCTATTACTGGCTTTGTAATCCTTCTTGGCCAGTCTCCTATCAGCTAGAAATCAAAGAAGCAAGGGGTTATGTCTCGAAGTTCCACAGAGGCCGAGTATCGTGTCATGGCTCAGACAACTGCAGAGGTTACTTGGATTGTTCGTTTACTTGAGGAACTTGATCTCAATCCAATTAATCAAGCATGTCACCTTATATTGCGACAATGCCTCTGCTCTACAGATTGCTCGCAATCCAATTTTCCATGAGAGGACGAAACATATAGAAATCGATTGCCATTTCACACGTGAGAAAGTGTTGGATGGCCTATTGGATTTATGTCATATCCCTACAAGTTCACAACTAGCTGATGTCTTGGCAAAGATCCTCCCATCTCATCAACAAAATGTTCTTTTGTCCGAACTCGGGTTTCTCCACCCCGAGTTTGAAGGGGTTGTTAAGATAGATGTGAGTGAGGGTGTATGCTTTCATATGTGCACCTGAGTATAGGGTATCATATCTTACCTAACCAATTGCTATGAGCTGTATATAAGGACAAGCTTCTGTAACAAATTCTCCAATGAAACAGAGATCATGGAATTGCCTCACCCCTCTCTCTCTCTCTCTCTCTCTCTCTCTCACGTTGTGTTCCCTTCCTCCCCTAGTTGATGATTTCTGTCCTTTATAACATAATTTATGTATTGTTTCATCATCCAAATTAATTATTCCATCTTGTCAATCAACAAAAATCATAATAATATAACAAATTACTATAAAATAAAATAAAATATTTTCAATTTAATGTTCTGATTTGAACCAATTTATTATAAAATGTGTAATGTACTAAGAAATAAATTATATGCTAATTTAATGTTTTAGAGTGAACCAATTAATCAGAAAATTAAAAAAAATCTATTTTAATTTGATTGGTTAACCCTATAATTATGGTGGGGATGACTCCTCATAAAAAATGCGTCTATTTTAATCATAATAATATAAAAAATTACTATCAAATAAAATGAAATATGTTTGATTCGATGTTTTGATTTGAACAAATTTATTAGAAAATGTATCAAATAAATGTTGTTGCAAGTAATTAAGATGTATGCAGGTTTCGAAAACTAGTGAAAAAAAAATCGATCGAAAGGTTGTGGCATGGTATAAAATCGTTCTTAGAAGTCATTTTGCTCCGACTGTGGTGTGTAGAGACTATGTCTCTTTTGTGTATAATCCTTAAGTTTCTTATTTGTTTTGATGTTTGGGTTGGGAGCTTTGGGTATGTTGTGTTGCAACCAGACTTTGGGCTCTGCGAGCCCAAATCTGAGAAGGCAACGTCTGGCCCATTCCCTTTGCCTTATATGTGTTGCACTGTTGCTGAAGCTAGGGTTACGTCTCTGTTCTCTCATATTGGTTCTAGGGTTTCTCTCTCTCTCTCGCTCTGTCTCCTTGGCGAGCATTTGTGGTTTCCTTGCCTCCGGGTGAGGTGCCTTGACAGAGCCTCTTGATAGAGCTTCCGATCAATCCAAAGAGCATGAGACACTGAGATTTCATTGGAGAGCATTGATGCAAAACATCCAGGGGCGGAGGGATGGGAGGGGGGGGGGGGGCATGCGGTGGCTCAAGCCCCCCCGGAGAAAAATAGTTTTAGATATATAGGTAAAGAGCACAATTGAAATGCAACACACTTGGTAGCAAGCATGTAAGGGAAGGGGAATGGTCCAGGGTTCGATTCACCATATGCCCCCCAATGTTCAATTTATTTTTAACCTCCTTTCTTAAACCCTTTTCGCCTCTTTTTTTTTAAAAAAAAAAAATTCATTTCCCCATTCATAAAACCCTGCTATAATATGGTATGAACTTGGTGTATGAATTAAATTTGTGCTTTATGGTCTTTTATTTTTAGGATTATGGATAAGTTTATCACACAATCTAAGAAGCCATATATTACGATTTTTCATAAACTAGCGAAATTTTCTTGAGTTCCCCCTAGATATATTCCTGGCTCCGCCCCTGAAAACATCATTGGATGTTTTGCTTATGCCCTTGTTGAATCTCTTCTGATTGTCTCCTTCAAACACATAAACACTTAGTTTCTCTTTGCCTTTCTCGTTCTTACCTTGCGTTTCTTGAGCGTTTCTGTTGAGACCTAATTTGTTTCATTCATTCTCGCATATATTGATATACATTGTTGATTATGTCGTCTATTGTTGCTTCGTTTGAGTTTTCATGGTGCAAATAGGCTACCGGTGTCATGTATATAGAGAGGAAATTGCAAGAATTACATGACAGTTATATATATATATACGAGGAAAACGTACATGTTAACTTGAATTCGATCAAGTCGTTAGAATAGAACGTACACCTTAAAAAATATATATATACATGACGTGGTAATTAAAGTTTTGAAAGTATGAAGTGATCTTATATACATTTTTAGCCAAGTATATATATCTAGCTAGTAGTAATGAATAAATTTCTCGTTATCACGGATTGATAATTAATTGTTATACATGAGAATTGGTTATTATATTTATAATTCGGATTTTCTATCTTATGCCTCGATCAAGGGCATAACAAGCTCAATCGGAAAAGATAAAGACGTTTTGAATACACACAAGTTTTTACCTTCCTCTTCTCCTCTCAAAGACAAAGGTGTTCTGAATATATTTCTGATGGTTCCAAACCTCCATTAACAAGTGTACGCAATTGGAGGTGGCTGTGTATAGGTAGCCGACTTGCACCGCGGTTGGAGTATAATCGCTTCTAAAGCATTAGTCCTGTTTTATATCACGCCATAGCTTTTCGGTTTTCATTGATTTCCAAGATTTTTTTCACTGGATTAATTCGAGGTGTAAATCTTAATCGCAACAACAATATATTACATAACAATGTTTAATATATAATAACAGATGTATCAAAATTCAAACTCAAATAAACCAAGAAATCATATCCCTCGTATTGAAATTCAATTCTCAAACAACAAATCCCCTGTACATAAAAAAAAATTGATTGCACAAATAGAAACATAAATAGAAGAAATTGATTGCACAAATAGAAGAAATTGATTGCACAGTTCTCATTTCACATCTTCCACAGATAAAACTTACATTTTGGAGCTGATATAGAAAATTTCATAATCTGTCTTTGCATCAGAAATTTCTAATACAAAGACAGATTATATACATAAGAAACAGATTATTGGAGTTAGGCATATTTTTAAAAATAGGCCTAACTCCAATAAATTAAACGCAAAATACTGGAGTTAGGCCTTATGTATATATAATCTGTTTCTTATGTGTAAAATAGGCCTAACTCCAATAAATTAAACGCAAAATACACATAAGAAACCGATTATATATAACTAAGGACATAAGAAACAGATTGTATATAACTAAGGACCAACATGGATGTATATAAGTAATATAACTAAATAAAGTTTATTAAGCAAATGAAAAAGTTGATTATAATCTCAGAAAATTCCAAAGAGACAGATTTGTGAAAATGATTTCTGTATATCAGTCTTAATATAAATTGGATTTTGCATCATCCAAAGAAAGAAAAGAACAAATTGGTTTTGTCTTTTTGGATCGATGAAGCAATCAACAGTATCAGGAGGGCCGTCGATATCGACGTGCAAGCTCAATAATTATTAATCGCTTCGTGTTTATTATAGTTACGGAATGACTAATTTTAGTACTCGTTTGGCTGAACAATGAAATGCCTTGATGAGAATTTAGGGTCCATTTGGTATAAGATTATATAAAGTAAATGAAATTAAAATTAATTTTGTATGAAAAATATATTATTGAGAAGTTTTGTGAGTTTAAATAAGAGAAAAAATGCTTATTTTTATGGTAATTTGCAGAAATACCACTTTTTTGGTGTGGGTTTGCAAAAATACCACATTTTTGCAAAATTTGCAAGAATACCATATGTGGTATTCTTGCAAATAGGAGCGGCAATTGGTTTAGCCGGTTGCAGGTTGTACCAAGGAGAGAGAGAGAGAGAGAGAGAGAGAGAGAGAGAGAGAGAGAGAGAGAGAGAGAGAGAGAGAGAGAGAGAGAGAGAGAGAGAGAGAGAGAGAGAGAGAGACGGGAGTCATCGGCACCCACGCAAAGAGAACGACGGGGAAGGGATGACGAGACCCGGAGGAGCCAAGATAACCCCCAACCCACCAACTCCTCACCGGCCAGAAACGAGGCCGAACCGGAGAATACCTACCAGATCTGGGAGATGAGCACCGTCAGATCCGGAAAAGCACCCACCACATCCTCCCAAATCGGTCAGGGAACCGGCCGTAATTCAAGCCACGACTCCACTGGTTCCACCATGGCCGCCACCACAAGCGCAGAGCCCAATAGCGAGCAAAGGGAAGCGGGTCCGAGCCACCACTGCCCAGATCTGACCAGATCTGATCGGCGATGGGGTTGGAGGGGTCGGCCTCGCGGGTGCGCATCGCGAACGTCTTGCTCCCGACGAGGTCACGGCCGGTCAGGAGCTTGGCAGAGATCCCTAGCCAGCGCAGAGCGCCAGAGCCCACCTCCGGCCAGATCCAGGCCGAGACCGACCACCACACACCCCCTCCACCAAGCCCCCGGCGAACACCATCGGCAACCACTCAGAACCCTTCTCTACAAAATGGAAACCCGTGTCACCCAATGTCAAACCCCATGTCACCCCATTTCGGAACCCTTCTCTACAAAATGGAAACCCGTGTCACCCAATGTTAAACCCCATGTCACCCCATTTCGGAACCCTTCTCTACAAAATGGAAACCCGTGTCACCCAATGTCAAACCCCATGTCACCCCATTTCGGAACCCTTCTCTACAAAATGGAAACCCGTGTCACCCAATGTCAAACCCCATGTCACCTCATTTCGGAACCCTTCTCTACAAAATGGAAACCCGTGTCACCCAATGTCAAACCCCATGTCACCCCATTTCGGAACCCTTCTCTACAAAATGGAAACCAGGGACGAAGAAGACGAACAGGGACGAAGAAAGATTTAGAGAGAGAGCAAGCGGCAGGTGAGAGAGAACAGGGACGAAGAAGACGAAGTAGAGAGCGAGAGAGCAAGCGGCGCCCACGCCTTCCACCGTCGCCGGCCTCACCCTGGGGCCGGCCTTCCACCCACCACACCACCGCCGAGGAACAGCCATCTCGTTGCAGCGATCCGTCGAACCAGGAAGGCCGACATTACTAGCCCCATCTCGCCTGGCTCACACCCAAGACCACCCCCTATCAGCATGACAACCAACCTCGGACAAGCGGCGACATTACTAGCCCCATCTCGCCTGGCTCACACCCAAGACCACCCCCTATCATCCTGACAACCAACCTCGGACAAGCGGCGACGGAGAAACCGCCCAGATCTGAGAAAAAGGCAAGAGCGAGGGAGATGAGAGAGAACAGCAACAACCCAGAGCGCCAGAGCCCACCTCTTCCACCGCCGGGCCGCCGCCACCGGCCTTCCACCGCCGCCGGCCTCGCCCTGGGGCCGGGCCGGACAGCCCCGGCGACGCCCACGAACCACCACTACGAACCAAGGCACCCAAACGAGGGTTGCCAATGCCTGTAATTTAAATTTTTTTTGGGGGGCATAATAACCTAGAAGAGCAGGTTTGGGGGGAGGGTTTACCTTGGCATTTTTGCAAATTTTTGGAAAAAATGGTATTCTTGCAAATTTTCTCAAAAAGTGGTATTTTTGCAAACTTTTCCCAAAAAGTGGTATTTAGTGCTATTCCCTGTTATTTTTATATATATAAAGAATAAGATAAGAAGGGTACTACGGGGAGTATAAGAGATATTGTTACTCCTTGTTCAAATGAGTGATTGAATTGAGGAAAATAAGACAAATTTTGTATGAAAAATTGAAAGACGGAGATAATGATTAAAATTTATAACAATATATATTTGAATTACAAATAGACTACATTCATCTCGTTTCCATTTATCTTTATAAATTTTATACGAAACGGGCCTTAGTCTATGTACACTATTAGGGGTATTATGTGAACGCGAGTTGCTGGAATTCAACTCGAATAACTCGGCTCGCACTCGTTCACATTCACAAAACAAGCCGAGATCGTATCGAGCTCAAGTAGCTCTTATAAACTCGGACAATTTTGCCCTTATATGTTTCCCCATTTAGTCTTAGGGTTTCTTGGCCTCAATTAGTCGAGTCGTCCTCCTCCCTTCCGAAATCAGTCTTTCGCCTCCTCCACCCTCCTCTTGGCCTCGTCTCCGGTGGTCTCCACCTCCTCCACGGTTCCTCTTCAGACTTCACCGACTCCTCTTCATATACAAATATACTAAAACGTATATATAATATACAAATATCGATCTACTAATCCAAATATAAACTTAGAAAGTCTCAGGGAAGGCATCCTTTTTTTTTAGGCAAGCAAAGTTATGACACCGACTTCTCGGTTTACACCTCCGATATATAGAGACTAAAGATTTTTTGAGAAGGAATCTCCGAAGCCTCTAAGTGAAACACACTCCGCCAATTTTGAGATCGGGAGTTTATTGATTCAAATTATATAGGAGTAAGCATGGCGAATTATTGTGAAGTAAAACCCAATCAGATTATGAAAGTAAATATTCTCGCTTTATTGCTACTGCACTCTTCATGAGCAATTTTTCCCGCTACTTTTACAGAACTTTCTTCTTGTATCATCAAACCATCACACATTAAGACGTTCCGTGTTCTCGGATTCATGTTTGAGCTCTGATCAAGGAGCACTACCAAAGTGTTTCAAAGAAGGGTTATATTGATATAGATCTACCTTTGGTCTGAGAATGAGTTTGGAAATCCACCGTAAAATTTTACTATTTACACCACAAAATTGTTGAGGCACAAAAGAGTAGAGATTTTTCATATAAATAATAAATCTTTTGGGTGCAAATAGTATCATCTATATGAATATGAATAACAAAAAAATTAAGGATTTTATAAACATGAATATTTGGTTCGTTAAATTATCAAATATATCATTTATGAACATCAATGATAAATTTCGCATTTGAAAAACTAAATAACACAAAATATTTATTATACAAATACGAATATTTTTTTATTGGGAAAAGTTTGAGGTAGAAAATCTATCTAAGAGCATCTATCTTTATAAAAAAAAATTATAAGAGTTCTCTAATATCTATATTTATATAAATGTCAATTTCTCCAACAATATATACAAATTCCAACAATATATAATATGATTATTTGGGATTACGAATATGATGTTGGGTAAAATTATTTAAAAAAAATTCAGTAATTTTTTGGAAGGAAACAGGTGGCACTCTCTGGTGGTAGTACCACGTGGCACCACCATGGCAATCACAAATTCACAGTTCACAAGTTCACAACAGTCAACAGCCGTCCACATTTGATCACTTTCCTGTTATACATGTGACCCCTGACATGCTAGATATTACTCCAAAACATTGTTATCAGAATCCCGATTCGAATCTTTAAAATCTTAAGATCCTACGATCCTACCTAGAGGCCCGATCCGGATCTATACATATAATCTTTTTTTGTGTAGGATCTACAATAGGATCTTTAGAATCTTAATGGATCGATAGGATCTTACGATCTCACACGATCCCAAAGATCCTATTTTTATTAACAATATGTATTTTTTAAACATTTATTTTGTTTTCTTGGTTGATTTTAGGGTGTTTGAATGTACACATTCATGTAAGGAGCGTGAAAAATAGCTTAAAGACAATTGTTTTCAAGTTTTTTAACCAATATGATAATGTCTAAGGTCGTAAATGTAGATTTTGATGTCTTAAAATCAAAATATACTGTGTAATTAACATTTTTTCTATCATTCTAGAACTTTAAATTAAGCAACTTTGTTATATATATTTTTATTTTATTATTTAATTATATTTCGAGAATCTTACGATCCCCTAATGAGATCTTACGATCCGATCCACATACCCTATTGTAATTTGATCCTAGGATCCCGATCCTAATAATCTTGCTCCGAAGACGATAGATCGTATGTAAACCGTTATTACGGTGTGATTTGTGAGTAAATATGAAGCGTCAAATTAAAAATATTAAATGAATGACATTAAAACTAACTTATGAATAATAACATTATTCATATAACATTATTCGTAAATATCATGTGGTCGATTATTCATATAATTTCTTTTCTCTTTTTACCAACTTGTTGTAGATAGGGGTGTCCCTCTCAAAAATAGAGAAAATCGCGAGGACTACTTTATAACTTGGTTTATTTGAAATCTGTGCTAAGAACCTCAATCACACGATGACTTTACAACTAGGTTCAACCTAAAAATCGTACTAAAAACTCCAGTTTTAAAATAATGCATGACTTTATAGTTCGGTCAAGCCTAAAAATCGTGCTAAAAAACTCATGTTTTAAAATTACATAGTGACTTTATAGCTCGGTTTTATTCAGAATCGGACTAAAATTTGTAACTTTATAGATCGGTTTTATTCATAACCGGGCTATAAAGCAAGGGTACTGGGTAGACCTGTCAAACAGGTCGGGCGGGTCGGGTTTGGGTCGGATCGTCTCGGGTTCGGGTCCGTTCCGGGTCGGGTCATTTCGGGTTACGGGTCGTGAAATGCTCAACCCATACCCATATTTGACGGGTTCGGGTCGACCCAACGGGTCAATAGCGCTACTCATCCATAATTTTTTAAATGTCATTTACTATTTATACACATTATTTTAAAATGATAAAATTATGTAAAATATCAATAAAAATTTATTACTTGTTATAATTTCATTCTTTTTGGTTTTTGAAGTATGAAATTATATATAATCTATAAATTGATATTTTATATAATTATTATCATACTTAAAACCATACATAAATAGTAAACGACCTTTAAAAGTAAACCTATGGAGTATTTTTAATGGCTATTTACATATTTCATGAATCTAAAATCGTTATATTATCCTAATAACAGTTATATTATTGAAAAATAATAATTAATGTCGCTATAATAGTAATATGTAATTTTATATACATAACAAATTGTAATGTTAAATTATAAAGTAAAGTTGATGATGAAAAATATAATATTCAATCCTAATTATTAATAATAATAAATTATAATATTAGGTTAAATTGTAATTTATTTATGTTTTTATTATCTTAAAGCTTGACCCAACGGGTGACCCACGGGTCGACCCAACCCGACCCAGAAATTTGCGGGTTGAACGGGTTCGGGTTGCTTCGGGTTTCGGGTTGAAATATTTGCGCCAAAACCCACGTTTTACGGGTCGGGTCGGGTCGGGTCCTCGGGTCGGGTCACGTTTTGACAGGTCTAGTACTGGGTTAAAAAAATCGGTCATAACAGGTTTTTACCGCAATTTTGGTTTTCATCGGAGCGCACCCTATATATATATGTTCAGATTCTAAATATTTGGATAATTAATTAATTTTAGAAAATACTGCAAATTTAGAAAAAAATTCTTTATTTTTATGCTGGTTTTTCATTTTGAAAAATGAGATGGAAAATTTATTGAAATACAAAATAGTTAAAATTCTAAAATCTTTAAAATGAATAAACGGTTGGGACTTGGGAATGATTGGTTTTTTTTTGTTCGGGAGTAGAAATCCTTTAAATTCTTTACTTATAAAAAATTAAAAAAATACTAATCATTAAAATGAAAAGATTTTAGACATAATTGCTAAAAGTAATCACGACACATAGACCATTTTGGCTTAATTTATTGGCTTGCCCAAATTTGTCTAATCATCAACGAGGGTGCACGTAGATTTGCCCAAAAAATTTATAAGGTAAGAATTTGATGATTTTTTAAAATGCAATTATATATATTTAGAGTTAAAGCTTTTTTCAATAACATAATAATGTATTTAAAATAACGTAAATTTAAAATAAAATATCTTATAAATTATGTGTTAATATATAACTAAACTCACTATTAAATAAAATTTATAATTAGAGAAGATAATTAATTAATATAGTTTATAATATATTTTATTTTAAATTTATATTATTTTAACACAATATAAATTATGGTAACAAATTTATACTTGCATTATATAAACACTCTCCAGTGTTGATCGACCGAGTCGCAAAACAGTAGGTAGTATATTAGTTGGTGATTAATTCACGTAACTGATCGATTAGTTTAACAGTAATAATATTTATGACTTGAGATTCTACTTGATTTTCTTGGTGTAATTTAATCGATTAGAGTGATTGCCACAATTAAGCCAAGTACTTTTTGGACCCATCACATTTATTCATATTTTACAACCAGGATTTGATTAAGACATTTAAAAATTAATCACTTTTGTATATAGTATTATAGTATAATGAAGATGACTGATAATTACACACTTACAGTGGGTTGGAAAGGGGCCTCTTTTGTGTCATATATGTAGCTTTATGGTTAATTACATTATGTACATTCCATATATATATATATGAGAAAATTTGCGCCGAAGGTGCAAATTTTCGGCCAAATTAGCCAAATATACACGTTTGTGTAAAAATTGCAAAAGTATACACCACTAATTTTACCCTAGCCGCTCACCTCCCCGTTCTTCTTCCCTCTCGCCTCACCTCGTTCTTCTGGAGATTGCATCGCCTCGTTCTTCTGGATCTAGCCTCGCTGGAGCTCTCCATCTCCTTATGGATCGAGATTTAGCATCTCCTCGGCCGATAGCGGACTCTTCAGCGACGAGGAGGAGCGATTCGGAGCGGAAACGGCGAGGAGGAGCGATTCGGAGCGATTCAGAGGCGCGAGATCGTCGCGGCAATGGCCGGCGAAGGCGGACGGCGAGGAGGAGGAAGAGGAGTACGTGCCGGACAGATCTGCAGGAGCTGTTGCGTTGCTTCTAGCCTCGCCGGAGATCGCCGACTATTTTCGAGTTCGAACTTGAATGTCCAGCACAAATCTCAGATCTGCAGGAGCTGTTGCGTTGCTTCTAGCCTCGCCGGAGAGAGATCTGCAGGAGCTGTTGCGTTGCTGTCTCGATCTTCCTTGAGGCCGCAGTTGAATGTCCAGCCATGTATGGAGAGTGAGCTCCATGGCCAGAAAGTGCATCCGGAAGGAGAGGATTCCGAATCCAGATCCCTCTAAACGTCCTTGCTGCAGTTCAATTGAGTTGCCACCTCTGGCCGGATCCACCGACTCCTCCCAAGGTTTTCTCAGTTCCTCTTTGTTCTTCTCATTACTGTCATAATTTGTGATGATTTCCCAAGGTTCTCTCAGTTCCTCTTTGTTTTTATTTATACAATTAGAATTTGTTATTGATTGTTTGTCATAATTTGTGATGATTGACTGGTGTTGCACTGGGAAATTTGGGTCAGCATTTGCTGGTGTTTATTTGCTGAATTGCTGGTGTTGCATAAATTATCCATTTATGTAACCATGTCAGTTTTTTAATAGGTCAATGAAAAATCTCACTGGTCTACTAACTCTCATTTTGAATCAAGGAAAACTCTACAGGAATCTGAAAAGAACATTGATTCTCTGATGTCAGTTTTTTTGCCTGTTTAATTGATTCTCTGATGATAAGAACATTGATATATACACGAAGCTTATTATGACATGTTGGTAAAGTACAAGGAAGAGCTGACAAGGCCAATCCAAGATGCAATTGAATTCATGCACAAGATTGAGTCTCAGCTACTGCAGGTGGGAGCTCCGTCAGCGCTGACAACCGACTTTACGGACTCATCCTTGTTCCCAGCAGCTTCACTCCTTCACCAGCCATGTATGTATTCTCCAGTTTCTGTTCTTCTTGATGGTCAATTTGAGTTTTGGGCGTTTTTCCATTCCATTTTGCTTGGACAATTTACACAGTTGTGAAGTAATTTATCTTTTATATGTGCTGTTACTGTTCCATTTGAGGGTTTTTTGTTTGTTCAGTTTGATCTTTTGGGAGATTTTTACTGATGTGGGGCAGTTGTTTTGATTACAGTACCAATAGGAATGGACAGAGCAACTCTTCCGGAGCCATCTGTCGGATTTGTGACGAACCGCCAGGTAGGTTCTTTGGACTAACCTGTCGGATCTGAATCTGTGTTTGCGTCAGCGCCGACCATGTCAGCGCTGGCATGGTCCGTTCTCCGACACCACGACGTGTTAGGAGACAGAAAAGTAGGAGCATCTCATCCTCACCTTTGTAGAAATCAAGGAGTCCTAGTGTTTCAGCATTGGAACAGAGGAATGCTCTTCTAAAGCAGAAAAAGGAAGAAGAAGAAAAGAAAGGAGTCCTAGTGTTTCAGTAGTTGATTTGACAAAGCATTTGCTTCTGTATCTGATTTGCATTTACACTTAGACGTGTGTAAACTTCTTAAAGCTCACACTTGATTGACATTATTTCCCAACCAAACTCTTTATTAATCAACCAAGGATACCAATTTATAGTTCGAAGCACAAGTGTATTTTTATGAATTTAGAAGCTGCGCAGCAAAGCATACATCCATGTTGAAGGACATCAAATCAGTGGCTGTACCAGCTTTATGTTGATAAGGGCATTCCCGATGGCGTCAGCATTCCCGACGTCGGCGTCAGCATCCCTCAAACGGTGTCAGCACCCTTTAGACATGATATTCTTTGTTTCTCACTACCAAAAATAAAAGTAAAATATTTATTTGTTTCTTTTTTTTGTTAGAACATTCATTTGTTTCGTTGCTTTCCCCCTTTTATATTTTATATAAAATTTCTAATGTTATTTGATCTCCGTTGTCATCACCGTCGGCGTCAGCATCCTCGTAAATGGTGTCAGCACTACTGACATCAACATTCCCGACGTCGGCGTCAGCATCCATATAAACGTCGGGAATGCTGAGGCCGAGTATGGGGATGCTAACGCTGACGGTGCTGACGTTGATGTTGCTGAAGTTGCTGACGCCGATGTAATCAATAATATATCAACCAATTACATGTTCTCCTATTACAAATAAATACCCCATTACAAACACACTTGAGCACTGTAAAAGAATTAATAGCAAAAGCATGTCTTCCTCTCATTTGCATCAAGAATTAATAGCAAAAGCATGTCTTCCTCTAATTTGCATCAAAATAGCAGTAAACAAACGGGAACTTCGACAATGCTGACGTCGAGGACTCCAACAATGCTGACGTCGAGGACTCCAACGATGCTGACGCCGAGGATGCTAACAATGCTAACGTCGGGGATGCCAACAATGCTGACGCTGATGATGCTGACGTCTGGGACACCGATGGTGCTGATGCCAATGTCCGGAACGAGACTAATTAAAGTATCTGTGTCAGCGGAAAATGAAGCAGATGGGAAATTATGACCAAACAACTAGACTAAATAAAGTATTCGTGTCAGCAAAAAAAAAAATCAGATTCATCCATCATAAACAAAATGCAAATTAATTACTATATGGAAACTGATAACTAGCTGGTGGTATAGTTAACAATACAATACATTTGACCCAAAAAAAAAGTAAACAATGTAATACAAATGGAGCAACACCGTAGCCAAAAAATAAGACACAACACAATCATAGCTTGAGTTTGTCACTTGCTTGGTGTCACCCCCACATTGTGAGGGAAGATGGTGGCATTATAGACATTGTTATGGCCATGAATAGCATCAATCCCATAAATCAGCCCCTAATTGAACTAAATTCAGGAGATCTCAAAAGAAACATGGAACAACTAAAACATTTAGCGCGCAGGCCCTAGAGATCATCAATAAAAAAGCGTAGCCCAACAGTTCAGTTCAACGAACAGCCATCACACAGGCCAACGACAGTGTCAGCATAACCTCAATCTGGCTTAATAACATTAGAAAAGGAGCAAGACATCACCGAGAGATAAATTGAAGGCTGACATGAAATACATACCAATATATAACACAAGTGCATCAATGTCAATCATCCAAAAACTCAGCAGCAACAACCATCAAAGAAGTTCTAGACCTAACATATCAATATATAACACAAGTGCATCAATGTCAATCATCCAAAAACTATCATCAATCACAAAGAGTACTGCAAATGCTATCAATCAAATACCATACTCAAATCAGAGGAAGCCAATTCAAAATTGAGATAGAGAGCATACGGGTCGTATCATCACCTCGTCAGAATCAACTACGTGGACGTCGCAGATGTCAGCGCTGACGGAGCTGGAGCTGGAGCTGCTCGAAAAAGAGAACTTGAACTACTGCACGCGGTGGAAGCCGCTCGTTCTGAGCAGCGTGCGTGCAAACAGGTATGACAACAAACAGGTTACTATACCTTTTGTCAAACCCAACCACAAGAAGACCATCAAGCAAATTTCTGTCTGTTGATTCATCAAGCTGTACAACATCATTTACTGAACCTGCAAATAGTGGAAGGGAGAAACTCAGATTATATCCTGAAAATTGAGAGTACTAGAACCATATAAAACATCAATCGCACAGAAATAGAATTCAGAAGCAAATCTGAGGTTTGTTTGCAATCACAAGCCAAGAGGACCAAATCTGACACGAATTCCACAGACCACAAAATCAGAAATGGAGTATCAGCGAGAGATTACCTGGTTACTTTACCTGCTCGGAGCTCCGACGCCCTTCCCAGCAAGTCTCCCGGCGTTACCATAGCTATGTCTTCGGTGTCCTCCATCTCTCTGTAACTCCGATTGCAAGCAGTACCTTCAATATGCTGTCAGCAATGGAGAAGCATAGGCGGAAGAGGAGGCAGGCACCGTCGCCGCAAGGTAGCTCGAGCCTGATTCAGCGCCGAGGCCTTCCATAGCGCGAGCGCAACGTCGGAAATGGAGGAGTACGAGAAACCTAGATCCGAAACCTTCAGTTTGAGGAGCCTGATTCAGCGCCGAAACCTAGATCCGAATAGCATCAAATCGAAACCTAGATCCGACAACAAGAGGTCAGGAAAGGAGAAGAGCGTCGGTTCTGCTCTCGGCTTCCGTCAACGCACGAGAACGAGAAGGTCTTCATCGGCGCAGAGAGATAGAGAGGGGCGGTCGTCTCCATCGCCTTCAATGGCGCCCAGATCTGGAGAAAGGAGAGAGAGGTGGTCCGAGATCTGGAGAAAGGAGAGAGAGGGGCGGCGTTACCATAGTATTGTGTATATTTTGGCAAAATTCCCGAAATCGTGTATATTTGGCTAATATGACCTCCGAATTTGTATATTTGGCAAATCACCCCTATATATATTGTTAAGATTCTCACTTTATTTACTCAATCCATTCAAAAAAATTTAAAATATATAAATATTATTTTTTAATAATTTTTTAAATAATTTTATAGTATATACTTATTACTAACAAGTATAAAATTATTTACAACTTGATTTTATAAAACAATGTGTATATAAAATAAAAATAACTATTTAAATTATCACATATTTAAGTTTTTTTTCCTAATATATTCATTTAAAAAAAATTATCATACTCCATCCAATCATAAAAACATGTCATTTTAGAATTTTAATTTTGTTCAGAAAATCATGTTATTTTAATTTAAGTATTTTGAGCCCCTTATAATGATTAATGAGTTGTTAGTTGTAGTTTTTGATAAAGTAAAAAAATAATGCAATAAATGATGGCCGGTAAAATAATGCAGTTGTTGATTTTTTTAAAAAAAATTATGCATAAATTAAAATGATACTCTGTATATTTTCGCACACCTTCCGTGAGGGAAACCATGTTGCAGATAGACTGGCGCATATCGGTCTCTCTTCGTCTTTCATCACGGAGCGCGTTCCTGCCGAGATTGCTGACATCGTCCGTCTGGACGCTCTTGGACGATGGATCAACCGCGGTTGACTATCCCCAAATTCTCGCCTTGTATAAGAAAAATATAACATATACATACAAATTTATTTATTTTTCCAACAACCACGTTCATGAGGCTCTGAGTTTATTTCCGGCTCCACCGTGCACGTAAGGAAGAATACAGAGGGAAGGGCCTACCATGTGAGGGGCACATGCAAATGGCCGTGCTTTCCGGGCCTGCGTATCTTTCCTCTACGCATCGTTTTCATCCAATCTTTGGCTAGTGTACAACTATACTGTATATAGGGCTGATACTTGAGCCGAGTAGCTCGAGCTCGGCTCGGACTCGGCTCGAAAAAAGCTCGACTCGGGCTCGCTCGAATTAAATATGAGCCAAGCTTGAGCAGAATTCTGAGCTCGAGCTCGGCTCGAGTAGCTCGTATAGCTCATTTTATGGGTGAAATTACAGTTCTCCCCTATGTTTTATTTAACCCCATGTAAATAAGTTTTATTTAACCCCTTGTAAATATGGCGTATATCTCGTTTCGTAGGTGAAATTACATTTCTATCCCTAGGTTTTATTTAACCTCTTCTTCTAAAGAGTCTGTCAACCATTTTGCCTTTTGGACTCTATTCACTTTGAATCACAGATCTACATTTTGTGAGTAGCTCGAGCTCGACTCGGCTCGGCTCGAGAAAATGAGGCTCGAGCTCGAGCTCGGCTCGTTTGTAAACGAGCCGAGCTTGAACACCCACTACTCGAGCTCGTTAGCTCGTATATCAGCCCTAACTGTATATAACTATATCCATCCTTCTTGCCTTCTTTATACAAACTTTACCCCAAAACCCCCTTTACAACTAAAATTACACTCAGCCCCCCAAAACTTATTTTTTAACATTATTCCAACAATTTTAGCATACTAGTATTTACATATATATAAAATAATAGGATTTAAAAAAATATAAAACTACTTTTTGTAAAGACCAATTAAAATGATTTTTCGGAAAAAGGTAAAAATTCGAAAAACAAAACAAATCGTCTAATTAATTGAGAGGCCGAAAAGACTGAAAAGATTCGACCGATGAAAAGACTATCAATAACACAAGCAAATAGAACGAGGTTAAACAGAAAATGACAGACAATCAACGAAGCGCCGAATCAATACGACTTGGCTTATGGATCATAATATATGAATATTTATGCAGGTGCCGGACTCCCAGGGTGGCATCCAATGCCCGAGGTAAGCTGCAGGGAATCTGCAGCTTTTTCAGACGATTTGACTGGTGTGACCATGGCGGATCCGGAGTCCGGCATCGGCATCAGTGTCCCGACGTCAGCTTTTTCAGACGATTTGACTGATGTGACCATGGCGGATCCGGAGTCCGACATCGGTGTCAGTGTCCCGGCGTTAGCTTTTTCAGACGATTTGACTGATGTGACCAAAACTGCAGATTCCCTCCCCCTTTGCCGATCTGGAAGTCTGGGTGCGGCATCACTTTCTGCCGGTTTGGGAGTCCGACACCGACACCGTACCGATGGCGAAAACTTCGCCGTGCAAATATCAGAACCGTTTAGTTTTCACTGAATTTATGGGTTGGTAATTTGCTTGCAGGTCCAGTTGAGCCTAGGGTATGCGCACATCCCCACTTGTAATCTTGAACTTTAAACGTAAGGGATATTCTCGAAAAATGAGCCAAAAATAAGGGTGGTTTTATGTAATTTCCAACTACTAGCGCCACATTATATTCCTCGCAAAATCAGAGTTGCAATTTGACTCTCAGAAGAACGGAAAGGAAAAGAAATCTGCAGAAAGATTGTCGATAGGTTATTATAGGACCATTTATGGTAAACTTCGAGAAACCATATCCTCCCTCGGTTTCAAAATAAAATTTGTTTGTCTTTTTCTGCACGTTTTTTGAGAAAATAAAAACACTATAAAATATTATTTTTTAATTAATTTTTTTTAATATTTTCATACTTAATAGTCATATGTATAAATTTATCGAAACAAATTCATTAAAAAATATTTTTTATATTTTTTACCTCTTTAAAATGCTTGTAGAAAAGTCAATCGATTTTATTTTGAAACAGATGGGGTACTATTTACAATAAATATATTAAACTTTTTTTTCTTCTTTTGGTGCTTCAAATTTACGGTAACTTATAGAGCATGCCCAGAAGAGGGTCCAGGCCTCGGGCCCTTAACTTACTTTTCCTCTACAACATCAGTTTAAGGGTCTCCTTCCATCTTTTTATTATTTGCACTCTCATCAGAGAGCCCCACCCTCGGGCCCTTAAGTTACTTTTTACTATTTACATATTTCGATTACTATTATATTATTATTATTATTATTATTATCATTAAGAAGCTCTCCGAGGTCCTTAATGCTAAAGACAGAATGCAGAAAAGCCTTAAGAGCATGTATTGCAGCCAAGTTAGAACCAGTGATAAGAACATCATCAACATAAACAGCTAGAATGGTGATGTGGTGAGACTGATGTTTGATGAAGACAGAGTAGTCATTCTTTGATTGAACAAAGTTCAAACCTTGGAGAGTGGTGGTAAGTTTGTGAAACCATTGCCTGAAAGCTTGTTTAAGGCCATACAAACTCTTCTTCAGACAACAGACATGATGAAGAGGATTGGGAACCCCCTTAGGCATCACCATGAACACCTCTTCATGTAAATCACCATGAAGAAATGCATTGTTGACGTCCAACTGGTGTATGGGCCACTGCTTGGAAGCAGCAACAACAATCAAGGTGCGGATAGTGGTCATCTTAACCACTGGAGAGAATGTCTCATGGAAGTCAATCCCTTCCCTTTGAGTGAATCCCTTTGCTACCAACCGGGCTTAACTTTATAACGTTCAAGAGAGCCATCTAATTTAAGTTTCACCTTAAACACCCACCTGCAACCTATATGTGACTTTCCTGTAGGCAAAGGAACTACATCCCAAGTCTCATTAGCAGTTAGAGCTTCAATTTCTTTGTTCATAGCACAAAACCAATTTGGATCACAAGAAGCAATTTTGTAAGAAGAAGGTTCTGTGTAAGATGATATATGAGTGAGGAAAGCAAAATGAGATGTTGGGAGAAAAGAAGAATCAACCACATTAATCAAGGCAATAAAAGAAGGTCCAAAGTTGCACACAAAATCCTTCAAGTAAGCAGGTGGATGACGAGGTCTGGTTGAGTGTCTGATGGGTGGGGTGGGGGTATCAGAAGATGATTCACTGTCAAGAATAGGAGGTGAATTGGAGACATAAGAAGGACTGTCAACCATAAGGGGAGGAGGGGAAGCTGGAGGTGTGGATTCATCAAACCCAGAAGAGGTATGTGAAAGATTGGGAGTAGTTGCAATTGGTGTAAAAATAAAATCAAAGTCATGATCAGATGACATTGTAGAAGGTAAAGTAGCATCAACTTGAAGAGGTTTAAGATGAAGGGGGAAATGTGACTCATGAAAGATGATGTTCCTGGTGACATGAATGTGTTTAGTGACAAGATCAAGGGCTTTGTAACCTTTCTTGCCAAAGCAATACCCAAGAAAGACACAAGGGTTGGCTCGAGGATGGAACTTACCAGCTGTATGAGGGTAGTTAGACACAAAGCAAAGCCAACCAAAGGCTTTAATAAGACTGTAGTCAGGTTGTTTGTGAAATAGGAGAAAATACGGAGAAAGATTTTTTAGAGAAGGGAGAGGTGTGCGGTTTATAAGATAAGTGGCTGTCCGAACACACTCTCCCCAATATATGAGTGGCACGTTGGATTGAAAAAGGAGAGCATGAGCAACCTCAATGTGGTGCTTGTTGAAAGGAAACACAAGCACCTCTTTATGAGTGGCACATTCAGAAGATAGGGACAACTTGTTTAGTGCAAAATATCTTTGGTTGTGAAGAGATGAGAGGCTTGATGGCCACAAAACTCTGCTGCATTGTCAGACCTGATGATTTTAATCTTTAAACCAAACTGTGTAGCAACCATTTCAATGAAAGAAGAGAGAATAGGGAGAGCATTGCTCTTGGTAGGCATAAGAAATGTCCAGGTAGCCTTTGTGTGATCATCCCCAATGGTCAAAAAATATTTATGACCATTGTGAGTTGGGGTATGAAAAGGACCCCAAGTGTCTATATGTATAAGATCAAAAGGAGCTTGAGCTCTAGACACTGAATCAGGAAAAGGATTTCGTTGCTGTTTAGCCTTAGGACAAATCTTGCACAAATAAGAAGGTTTAACAGTATCACCAATAACATGAATATGTTTTAATTGAGAAAAGGGAACATGTCCCATACGACAATACCACAATTCAAGTAAATGTGATGAAAGTGTAACAGAACAAGCAAAAGGTTTATTCAAAACAGTATAGGACACATCTTCTGAATGGCTAAGACCTTGCTTGCAAGAAGAATTCATGTGAACAACATATAGACCTTTACTGCCAATCATAAGGGATGTCTTCGTCAAAAGGGCCTGAAGGAAACAGAACTTATCAGTAAAAAGAACATGAGAATTAGAATCAGAAATTAACTTGTTAACAGCCAAAAGGTTGAAACAGAAATCAGGAGCATGAAGAACATTAGTGAGCGTAAGAGAAGAAGAAAGGATAACGGTGCCAAAATGTGTGACATAGGTTGATCTGCCATTTGGCATAGTAATAAGAACCGGTTTAGAAAGAGGAAAAAATGAAGAAAATAAAGAACGATTGGGAGTAAGATGATCAGTTGCACCGCTATCAATGATCCAAGTCGGATTTGTACTAGAACTCAGAAAACTGAAATTCGTACCTGCGAGGAAGGCTGCAGTCTCAGATTTTGGAACATTAGGCTTGCTTAGAAGTGTGAGAAGCTGACTATATTGCTCCGAGGTCAGAGAATTGACAGAAGAATCAACAACAGTTGGATCAGTGTGTTGTGACGGGCTTTTTCCAAGAGGATATCCATGCTTCTTCCAACATTTCTCCACCACATGACCTCCAAGCTTACAGAAGTCACAAAATAGAGTGTGACCGTGCAATTTCCAGCATGTATCCATGACATGAACGCCAATTTTACAGTGATCACAGAATAAGGTACCACGACCACCTATGGAAGCTCCTCGTCCACCTGTAGAAGATCCACGACCTCGTGGAGCTGATGACTGACCACGACCTGTGCCTTTGCCTGAATCAGATGAAGAAGAGAATCGCTGGGAAGCAAGAGCAGTACTGGCATCAGATGTAGAAGAAGAAGATTTTGCGCCAATTTCTCGCTGTTCTTCGTCTTTAAAAACCAGCTGATAAACCTCAGCCAACGGAGGAGGAGGCTGAATCATAAGGATCTGAGCTCTAGCAGCAGCATACGACTCATTAAGGCCGACGAGGAATTGAATAATTTGCTGATCTTCAAGAAGCTTCTGCAAAAGGCTCGCAGATCCACGCTCGCAAGCACGATCCTCAAGAGTAAGAGCATATTCATCCCATAGCTTCTTTAATTTGGTGAAATAAGCAGAAACAGACAAAGATCCTTGAGAGATCGAATTGAGATCACGATGGATCTGGAAAAAACGAGTGCGATTTGTGCGATTGAAGCAAGTAGCTAAATTTTGCCAGATCGCAGCAGCAGAACAAAAATACATAACAGATTCGGCAATATCCTTTTCCAAAGATTGCAGAAGCCAAGCAATAACTATGTTATTACATCGATCCCATTGAGCAACGAGATTCGAAGAAGGACGCTTACAGGAACCAGTAACAAAACCAAATTTGTTCTTAGCATAGAGAGAAACCTCTGCTGATCGACGCCAAGGTCCATAGTTGCGGTCATTTAGGAGACAATTGGAGAGCACGAAATTCGGATGATCCGAATAGTGGAGGAAGAGCTCCTCATTTGAATCCAGAGAAGCAAACAGATTGGAATTTTCTGGATTCTCCATGAAACCAAGCCTGATACCATGTAACAGCTTGAAGGAGGGAAAACGATATCTGATTTTCTATTGATTGAAAGAGTTTGTATACAATGTAACCCCTATTTTTACAACTTGGAGAGCAAGGCTCCTAACCAAAGCTATGCATATGTTTTTGACTCATTTTATACTTGACCCATGGTCAATAGGTTCTTCCTCGTGAATTGAGGCACTGTCCTTCTCGATATATATTGAACAATAGAGCTTATATAGAGAAGGATTTCCCGCGACACATCAGTTCTTCTATATATACCAACTTAGCTGCCCGGCCGTTCAATGTTCCAAACCTGTGTTCTCTCACCAACAGACCACGAACACCAAAGGGTCTTTTAAAAAGCATCCAATGGTTTGTTTCAAATATTGGTTCTCCCGGAAAATCTAAATTTTATTTATAAATTTTAAGTGTTTCTTTTATTTTTAGACTTATTGTTGGAATGTGGTTGCCCCACATCGGTTATATAGAGAATGTTTGAACAACATATAAAGTTGAAGAGCTACTCCTCTCATTGCCAATTGATTTTGAGATGAAACCTCATTCGGGTATATGTGTTGTTCGAATCTCTCGTATATGAGCCCGCACACACGACCTCCCTCCAGGTTGTCTTTGACCCCACCGGACCCAACCGACTTTAACACTTATTATAGTCGTCGAATATTGTTTGGGAGCTTGTGAGGCCGATCTAGGAATTTGGTTAACACTTATTATCGTCGTCGAATATTGTTTGGGAGCTTGAGAGGCCGATCTAGGAATTCGGGAGAGGGTGAACGTTGCCTGATAAGGTTTGTGATTTATATGTTTTTTATAATCAATTTCCCCATCTCCTATCAAGAGACATAATATTATAGATAATATAAATAACTTGATCTATGTACAAATGTACATACACGTACATCGCAGTTGAATTTTAAGGAGACAAAACGGTTTACTATAAGTTGTAAAACGTTCCTTACCAAGGGAATAACAAGTTCCAATCCGATAGATCGAGCATAACTAATATATTTATATGTTTATTTCGTCTCCAATATATACTCTGAATTTAAAACAAGCTTTGAGAGAAATTCTACCTTCGGACCTTGTAGAGACAATTACAAGTATCCCCCTCCCTTCGCAGGAAATTGAAGATATACTCTATTGGAAACCTAGCACCGATTGTTGGTTCTCAACATCAAGTGCCTTGAAATTAATCACGAAATCAAATGACAATGAGATTGAATTATTCTCTGGAATATGGAAAGTTGAATGCCCACCAAAGATAAAGAATTTCCTATGGAAAGTAGGATTGGATGGATTACCTACTAAATCTAAGCTCCAAAACAAGGGGATACACACGCCCATGGATTGTATTTTCTGTAACTCTAAGGAGGAAGACGCTATCCATCTTCTCACGGAGTGGCCGACAACTCGGAGAACAATTGGAGCTCTGGATAGAGATATTGAACGAAAAATAGTAAGTGTTGATAAAAGTAACAAAAGTATAAAGACTATAACCAACGAAATATTTCAACAGCTGAACCAAGAGCAAAAGGCTATCTTGGCTTTCTCCTGGTGGTGCATTTGGACGAAAAGAAACAAGATTATATTTGACAACCAGAACTTAAGAACAATAGACGAATTGGTAGCCATAATCAAACACCACATGAAAAACTGGAAAAGAACTAAACAAGACGACTCAGATGAAGAAGATGAAAAAACAACGAGAATCAAACCTAGAGGCAACCCTCGCAAAAGGAATGCCATTAGATGGCGTAAGCCTGAGAATGGTGTCGTTAAAATTAATTTTGATGGCGCAAAATCTCTTTCTGGTTCTGCTTCTGCAGGGTTTGTTATCAGAGATGTTGATGGCAGGGTGCTTGCTTGCGATGCCAGAAGATGCGGGACGATTTCAGCGATTCAGGCTGAGGCTGTGGGTCTTCGGCTCGGCTTGTTGGAAGCTCGAAGGCTAGGATTCCGAAGAGTTGCGGTGGAGGGTGATTGTCTCGCGATTGTGAATGCGATCAATGGTGCGTGGTCGACACCCTGGGAGATCGAAATCCTTATGTCGGATGCTCTTCGTCTGCTTAGCTTGTTCGAGACATTTTCTGTGACCCACATTTTCAGGGAGGCGAACAAGGCGGTTGATCGACTTACTCGCATGGCTTTGGAGTCCGCCTCGTCGTCCTGGAGTTCAGATTTAGAGTTCCAAACTCTCGTCCGTAGGGACGCTCTTGGGTGGTGGTACAACCGTAGTTGACACCCCCAAATTCTCGCCTGTATCAAAAAAAAAAAAACAAGCTTTGAGAGTGGGAATTCAAAAGGTATTACAACTTAGGTTACGTAGTTTTCAGAACTTATAATTTTAATATTATATAATTTTAAATAAAATAAGTATAAGATTTTAGTTTAAGATGAAGGTTATAACTTAGGAGGGTTAGGGAAGAAGATGAATGTTTAAGGAGGAAAAAGACGTTTGCGTAATCAGGTAAAGGAAGAGATTGGGAGAGAGATAGGCTGATAAGGGTTTAAGAGAGAAAAGAGTAATTGGTTTGATTATTCATTTGATAATTGTTATGAAGGTATTAGGGTATATTTATACCCTAACTAATACATGTGTACTAGACTTGTCAAAACACAATCCGACCCAGTCGACCTGACGCGAACGCCCGGAAAATTTCTGACTCGAACCCGGAAATTTTGACCCATAATTTTTTTCGACCCGAACCCGAAAAACGGGAAATTTTTCGGGTAATCTGGGTTTCGATCCGGTGACCCGATTGATCCGGTAATTTTAACTCGATTTACTCGATTGAATAGGTGACCCGGTTGATTTATAGTTAAATATAATTAATTTTTTGTATATAATTAACATTTATCGCAAAATTATCAAATCATGATTTTTTTAATTTAAAAAAGAAAAAATTGACAAACCCGAAATCGACCCGAAACCCGGTCAAACCCGGGTTCTAGTCAACTCGGAAATACCCGAAATCCGTTTTGCCCGTGATCCGAAGTGACCCTACCCGAACCCGAGCCGAATGACCCGTTAGACAGGTCTAATAGGTACATAACTAATTCAATATAGCTAATAATTCATCAACTTTAGATACCCCATCTGTTACCCTTTTTACCAAACATAGCCTTAATGATATTTGGAAATGCTTTTGAAAGCTAAGAGCCTAAGATGATTATCGGGTCTGCTAATTGCACGGCCGCCATCTCGCCAGACGCACGGTGCCGGTGCCGACTTCTCAAACCGGCATATCCTGCTGCCGCTCCCGGACTCCCAAACCGGCATCTCCAGGTCGGCATAGTCCTCAGCGCAGAGAATCTTCAGCTTTTCAGACTTTCCGTCCCATCGGCACTGATGCCGCTGCCGAAGTCCCAGGTCGGCATACACAATGAACTTAATCCAACCTTCTTCTTCAACCATACAAAGTATAATCAATCATAATTAATTAATCTTTGCATGTGCCGGTTTGGGAGTCCGGCAAGGGCAGATCTTGTGCCGGTTTGGGAGTCCGGCAAGGGCATGCCTGACTGCCGATCTCGAACTCCGGCACCGACACCGTGCGTATAGCGAGAAGTCGCCGTGCAAATAACAAAAAGGATGATTATTTTCAACTCCCGGAGAGATCTCTGTTATTTTCAGACTTATCTTAATCAATTTAAGCTTTAAAAAAACGAAGGATTTTATAACGTGCACACATTAAGCAACTCAAAATAAATACATTTATTTTTAATAAGTATATTTTTGTAGTTTTGATATATTTGTCCGGCCCTAACTTGCATCTTCATTGTGGTACATGTGATTTCGTTCTTAATCTACGTCCCCAACTTGATAGTATTAAATTTACTTAGGTTCTGTTATTTATTTTTTATTTTTTGGGGTCTGCTGGTATGGGCCCCAGCCCCAGCCCACCCCAAAAAAATAAGTTTTTTATTTTTTATTTTTTGCTTTCATTCTTTGAATTTGTAAATAAAGAGCGGTCATTCGGGGTTCGAACCGGGGACCGACGTATCTTTGACTATTACCCACAAGTCCTTTCCAGTGAGTCATTCAAGAATGGTTAAAATTATCTTTGTTAAAGTAAACTTTTTATAGTGACTGACCTCACCGCTTCGCGGCCCCATACCCCAGAAACCCCTTGCGGGATTTTTTGAGGAGGCTCAGTACTGATGCGATCGTGGAATTTCACCTATACTTATTACCTCAGGGTGACGACAAATATCCTTATTTACCTGCAAGCCTGATCAGGATGGGTGGTGGTCAGTTTATACGCTTATTGGTTCGATTAGTGTTGGTGATGCTTTCGGTTAGCAAAGAGGTAGTTACTGTTCAATTGTTGTCTTTAGAAGAAGTAAGATGATGTTCTTATTCCAGATACGTTCTTATCCGACCAAAGACCTTAAGAACTCAACTCTGAGGGTTTTAAGTAAGGGAGATATGCAGAGCTCTTCTTCTTCTCTCTTGAATCGGATCCTTTCTTTAGAGGTCCAAGAGGGTATTTATAGGGGGCTAAACGAGTAGTTTGCTGGCGACCTCGTGGATTGCCAAGAGACACTTGTAACGCATGCCCTCATGTCAGAGGGTGGGGGTTTCACACGTGGCGTTGTTAGCGGAGAGGTTCTAGGCCAGTGAGCTGCTAGTCTTTGCCCTAAGGAGCCACAAGGTATTTGTGGGTCCCGTTACAAGGTTTATGCTTATGAGCATTAGAAACCTGATCGCGGTGTTTGAAGGTCGCTATACTTAGGACAAGTATGATGATCGCAATGTGCTTCAGAGTGTGTCAGGCGTTTTGCGTTAGGTGGTCTACTTATGACGTCATATCTCTGTTGATTAGCAGAGCTATTTTCTAGGGCATCGTCAAGTACCACTTTTGCAAAGTTCGATCCATGGTCGCAACCTCACATACCTGCACATTAGCATGATGTTTTGTGAATACACCGCTTGGTCCTACGGATTAGTATACACCGCAGTCTCACTTGGTACATTTCAGGTCATATATGGCCTGAAATGTACCAAGTGAGATTCGAACCCGGGACCTCTCCTTTGGGATATCTCACCCTTCAAACCCTAACTAGTTTTTTGCTTCCATTCCCTTCACACCCCAACTAGTTTTCATGCTTGTTATGACAAATGTGTTGAAATTGTCCCTTAATCCCCACATTAGCATGATGTTTTGTGAAAAAGCATTATTGGCTTGCCACTGTTAGTGATTAGAGATATATATTAGAAGACAAAATTTAATTTGATGAATGAAATATAAGCTTATTCTTTTATGTTATTCGATAATTTAGCATAAATTTTGTATTGACTCGTTCTTTTAAGTTTTGAAAATAATTGTTTGTTTTACTAACACTGCTAGAAACACGCGAGATTGCCACGAATCGATGGGCTCGAAATATTTCGAGGCTAAATTCGAGGTCCTTACCCTCGATTATACACTTGAAACTTTTTTTCGATGCAACATAGAATCGAAATATTTTCGAGGCTATATTTTGAGGCTATTTGGCAACAAATACAAATTCAAGGCTAAATTTTGAGGCTATTTAGCAACAAATACAAATTCGAGGCTTTCTTTGAGCCCATATAGCAACAATAAATATCCAATGCCATCTTCGAGGCCTAATTCGAGGGCGATTAGCCTCAATTGTAGTTTGAGGCTATATTGGATGCTATGTTTGTGTGTGGTTTAACAACTAATTTCTTTTTCGAGGTTAAGTTCGATGTTAGCACGTGACCGTAGAATTCGAGGGTAAAGTCGTCACTATTTTGGAGGCAAAAATGCGGTGTCAATGTTTGACAGAAAATACGAGGCTAATGTCGAGGCTATAGCACACCAACCTCATTTAATATTACACTGTACTTTCTCATCCACATTTATTTTGCGCCATCCGCATTTACTCTGAAACATTCCAATCTATAACTTCATCTGAGAAATATTATGTGATATGATTCAATTTTGAATTTTCAAAATAATATCTGTAATTAAAATTATGGAAAAAAAAAACGAAATGGGTGGGAAATTTTTTTGGTGAATAGCCTCAGAAGTAAGAACTTGATGGCAAATTCAAAGCTAGTAGCATCAAATATAGTCTCGAATTCGTTGTTTCGAGGGTATATGTTCTGGTTTAAGATGGACATCGAGGGCAAATCTGGGAAAAAAATTGAGGGAAATGTTATTCTCTAACCTATAAACTTCGAACTTATAGCTATTTTTTAGGCCAAAATCAAGGCTTTTTAACCTTAAACCCTAGTGTAGGGTAATGTACTTTAAGGCTAATTTTATTGTTATTTAATGCAAAACAATAACTTGAAATAAAATTATAAAAAAGGAAAGAAAAATGAAATGCATAAGAAAAAAATGGTTCATGGCCTCGAAGGTAAGAACTTGAGTGTATATTCGAAGCTAGTGGCATCAAATATAGCCTCGGGTTCTTTGTTTCGAGGCTATACAAGATTTGTAGAGCAATTTGAGATCAATTTTAAGGGACAATTCGACAAAAATATAATGATTTGCAATATTTTTTCACAAGCCAAATGGAGAATCACAATTGGATGTACAATAAGCATCTATCACATGGGGGTGAGTGGTCTTTAGAATTTCTTGACGGTGTTAAAAAAATCATCAAATTTGCGACTTCACAAGTGCATTTGATGGATGATGAGAAGATAAAATCCCTTGTATGAAATGTAAAAATGGAAATTTTGAGATGGAGGATAACATTCGTTGTAATGTATATCGAAAGGGTTTTGTTAACAACTATGAGTGGACTGCACAAGGAGAGACACCATTAGCCCAAGTAATGCATCGTTCAGATGAACCATCAAGCTCTACTGTTAATGGCTTGCACTTCTTTGGGATCAAAATGCATATGTTTGAACATTTGAATCCTCCTCGAAAAATAGTTTTCGATGCAGCCAGACCGAGTTTTATTCCTCGTCACAAATCATTTGATTTTGCACTTTAATTGATCATAATGATCAAGTAAGTTGTCCCACTGAGGTGTTTAGGGGTCCTTTGGATCTTGGAGAAGAAATGACTAGTCCACAAGCAACAACATCTTTGGGTGATATTAATGAAGATATTTCCTTGCTAGCCATCTAATCGATTCTTCGATGTGTTGAGGGCAACAATAAGCTAGTATATCTAGGTTGTTTGAATTGAAAAACAACAACTTGAATTAAAATTAAAAAAAAAAGAAACATATCTAGGTTGTTCGAATAGCAAAACAACAACTTGAAATAAAATTATTAAAAAACTGGAAGAAAAATGAAACACGTGAGAAAAAAATGGTTAATAGCCTCGAAAGTAAGAACTTAAGGGTATATTTGAAGCTATTGACATCGAATATACCCTCGAGTTCTTTGTTTTGAGGCTATGCAAGATTTTTAGACTTAATTTGATGTCAAATTTGAGGGAAAATTCAAGGGCAATAACCACTATTACTGTCAAAATACAATCCCAACTCTATGAGATTAGTCGTCTTGGTAAAATTTATTAACAATTTTAAAATTAAATATGTTTTCAACTGATAAAAATGTATAAACATAATTTTGGTTATATAAGATGTATCAACATAATTTTCGTTATATAAGATGTTTTCAACTACTCTTACCTTTTTGTTTGGGATGCAAAATAACAAATTTAATATATTAAGAAAAGTAATTTGATCACACAAAATATAATAAATAAATAGATTACAAAATAAACTGAGTAATAAAAGTTTTTGTCATAATAGTGTATAATTTATGTATATAAATAGATTGAAATGTATTTTTTTTTAAAAAAATTGAGCACCGCTATTTATCAAGAAATCGAGTTCTGTGTATATTTCCCGAAAAATATAATCTCTTAAAGACTTTATTTTATTTTACATTAATTTAAAAATGACTAACATAATAAAATATTATTTCTTACCAAAAATATAATCTCAGTTCCAGGCTCGATTTCTCCATTTCGTTTCTCCATCCTCCAAACAATCAAAATACAACCAAAAATAAATGGGATTAATTTTACCAAAAATCTCAATCCTGTCCATCCACAAAAATAATTTCCATCTCTTCTATCCCCATAATCCATCCCCATCCATTAAAATCCATCATGTTGCCAAACACAATCTTAACCAAATTTTCAGCCATCTTTATTTTTAACAATATATATTGACATATGATTTTGGTTCTCTTTCAAATTTTAATAAAAATGTAATTAAAGAAAATAGATTTAAGAAATAAAAGGTATTAGTAAAAACTACTGTACTACTTACGGAGTACAGAGTAGAATATAAGGATGTTTTTAGGCGGGAATTTGAAAAGAATGAAAATTTTAGGAGGGAAGTTAAAATTAAAGTAAAAGAGAGAAAGGAGATATTTTTATAGGAGGGTTCACACCAAGTTCTTAAAAAAAACCCTAAGGCCTTCTTTCCCAGCACTACCGCCTCTCTGCTCCCTCTCACCTCTCTCTACGTTTCTTCATCGGAGAACCAATAGCAGTAAACGAAGGTTGGAGGTCGCCGTTTATCACAAAAGCCCCTTCCATATGAGATTCGAACAAGCCCCTTGCTCGTCATCTGTCGGAGCTCTTCAATTCGTTTGCTCGTCGTCTCCTACCTCTCTCTTTCGCACTTTTCTGGATACGTGGCCGCTTGCATCAGAGATTCGAACAGAAGCCCCAAACTATGCTCGAATCACATAGGTAGGCCTCCTTAATTTGTTGATTAATTTTATTGTTCAAAATCCAATTTTATGCTTCGTTTGCCCCGATTTAGGGATGATTTCGAAGTTGCTTTGTCAATTTGCTCCTTACCTTATTGTGGGTCAATTTTTATGTCACTTATTTGTTGATTCTGCTGGTTTGAGTGATTTCTACTCTTGACCTGTATAGTTTGTCGCGGATAGTGGAGATGACGATACATAGCTCGGTCATCTTTCAAAAGGGGCGTCATCGAAATCACCATTGGAGGGGATCTGGTTTGGACGAAGAGGCAGGACAGAGGTTTTGTGTTCCTCCGTATTGTATTATGGAGTACAAGATGTAGTGTATTATTGGATTACGGAGTATTAGGTTACTCATTATTCAAGAGTATTTTGTATATTATTGTATTCAAATATAGAGATTATGTATTTTAATTATTTTAATTAATGTACTCCGTATTATATTTATGTATTATATTTTGTGAATTAATAATTGCTTTAAATATATTCTTAATTCTTACTACAATTCTTCATTTTATAGTATCAAATTAAACTGCTTACCAAAAATAAAAAATAGTATCAAATTAAACTTTCAAGATTTTGTGGGTAAAAATTCGAGGTCATTAAAAATTAAATAATTATGATAGTAAAATTTGAGGCTAATTCTTCACTTTTTCCCATTAGTTGGAAGGCATCCTACCGTCAAATGTAACCTCAAAATTTTTGGATGCCAAAACTGGTCAAACATCTTGCATCGGACTTGGAATCGAAAAATATGCAAGGCTATAATCGAGGCTATATAGTGTCGAAAAATAATTTCGAGGCTAATTTTCCGAGGCCAAAGTTAGCCTCGCGTTTTTTGGGTCGGATTTATTTTCGAGGTTAACTTCGAGGCCATCTCCGAGGATAACCGTTTTCGAGGTCACTTTTGATGTTATTTTAGTAACTAAATTCGTGGCAATAGCGACGCTTTCTAGCAGTGTAATTAGTTCGCTCTTGACCAAAAAAAGCTAATTAGTTACTAGATTGTAACTTGACCGTATTAATACTTTTTGCAATAATTTTACTGGTGTAAAATTTGTACATCAATTTATATTTTCAGGTTTTTTGAATCTCTCCCACCACTGAGATGGAGTGCTACTATCGTTTATGCATGCGCAATGTACATGCTGTACTTGAAAGCTAAGTCTCCTTAATATATAAAATTATAAATTAATTCAGTGTACGGTGACTATTACTATCAAGATGTATTACTATACGTACAGTAAGATAGTATTCATTGCATATCCACATGTAACAAGTTGCCGGCGATATAATATATGATTTATTTTCCCCAATCGATCTCTTCACTTATTTGATTAGCAAAAAGATAATCTACATCTGAATCAGATACTGCATAGAATGTGTTGATGGAAGCAGATATTTCAATTCAATATATTATGGACAAAGGATTAGGCTAGAGAATCTAACGTCTCATCCCACTGGACCAATTAGCGACACTGGTGCGATCGATGTAGATTCTATATACAGATTTTTCGCCAAATATGCCTATGGAAATAAAACTAAAGTTTGCACCACAAGAATTAGCCTAAATGTCAAGAACATATATTTGGCGGAAATTATGTTCTATATATAACTTTCTTTTTTATATAGGTAAGAATTCGAAATATCAGACAAAGTGTCAGACGAGTTGACCGTTATGGTACAACAAAAACAAAGGAAACAACAGAATAAAAAAAATCCATAAACTTGAACAAACAGTATCATGCTCGACGTGGAAGGTCCGACAAAGGTAAGTGAATAGTGAGAATATATATATGGAATATAATTAACTTGATTAATCATCAAGTCCTCCTCTTTATCTTTAATGTTTGGAGGGGGTTTGTCTTTGTTAACAAGCTACCAATAACTGTCAAAGGCATTAATTGCACAAGCCGGCCAAACTAGATAGCTGCTGTTCAATGGAATAGCAAGTTTGGTGATCACTTAGTTAACTTTTGATATGATATAGATATAGGGTGTGTATGGTAAAAATATAAACAAGTTAAAAGTGTAAAAAAATTAACTGTTAAAAAAATAAACGGGTTTAAACGGTGTATGGGAACAACAAATAAGCTTTAGTCAGTTAAAAAAAGGGTTTATAAATAAGCTGCAGATTGAAGCTTATTTTGAGGTTTATATTCCATAATTACTATTTTACCCCTTCTCTTTTATCTTATTCGGTTTGAAAGTACCACAATACCCCTCATAAAAACCAAATAAACTCCACTTTTTACAAATAAACTGTTTTTCGTCCCATACGGAGTTTATATTTTTTCATAAATTTTTAACTACTTTTACCAACAGTTTAAATTTTTTTACCCTGTTTATAATTTTAGTCGGTTTATTAACCTCTTCCCATACGAACTCATATACTCCCTCCGTTTGCATTTAACTGCGTTTTGAGATTTATTTCACTTGCAAAATTAATTGACATTTTTGGGTCTGATATACCACTTTAACTAATGAATTTATACTTCATCTGTCCCACAATAGATGTCTGTAAATTTTGAAAAGCTTCATTTCAAATCATTTATTTCATACTCCCTCTGTCCCACAATAGATGTCTGTAAATTTGTCTTTTACTATATTTATGCACGTTTTCTTAAAAAGCTAAAAACTATATAAAATATCAACATTTTATTAAATATTTTTAAATAATATCATAAATATTACTATTAAGTATATAATTATTTTTAAAAAAATAATTAAAAACGTGCATGCAACTAGCTAGTGTTTTAGATGTCTAAAATTCTAAATGGTAAATATATAAATGATAGAGAAAATTGAGCCACATAAGGGTTCATGACTACAAAAAAAAATGATCTAAGGCTCCGTTTGGTATGAATGCGGGAATCGGAATGGGAATGAAAACCGGAATCGGAATCAAAAGTTGAAATACTCAAGGGTGTTGTTTGGTATAATCTCGGAATAAAAAATTCACACACCAAAACCTAAAAATACACACACAAAAAAAAGTAATGAAGGGAGAGGGGTATAGGCACGGTTGAACTGGATTGATGAGGCAGGGCTGGGCAACGATAGTCTAGCAGTACGAGGAGGGAGGGCTGGGTGGCGCCGGCGGCGATGCCACCATCCCAGGTGGTCGGGGGGAGGGGGAGGACGGGGGCGGAAATCTCAAATCTAATGGAGGTTCCACCGGTGTCGGAGGGCGGCGGTGGCAATCGGTGATTATTGAGATATCGCATCTTCTGTAAATAGATTTGATTTGATTATGTATATCGAAATCTTATCTTGTATTTTAGAATAGAATTAACCTAATTCCTTTGTATATATTTACATCTTCAATCAATGGAAAGAGCACACTTTTGCCTCATATCTTTCTCTACATGGTATCAGGCTTTCCGATCCTACTACACGTCTAAACCTATTCCTCTTCCCCAATGCTTGTTGTCCCTACACCCGCTCTCACCCCTGCCTCCCCATATTACCTGCATCCCTCCGATCGCACCCTAGCTTTGCTATTTGCCCTGTGATCTTGCGTGGTGAGAACTTCCCTGAATGGAAGATCGCTATGCGGAATGCTTTCTCTGCCAAGTTCAATGATGGCTTCCTTTACGGCTCCATCACCAAACCTGCTATCGACTCTGCTGATGCGGCATATTGGAAGTGCGTCAACTCCATGCTGATCTGGTGGATTGCTCAATCTATCGATCCTTCCCTCCACTCCAACATCACCTATTTCGCTACTGCCAAGGAGCTTTGGGATGATCTCGATCAACGCTTCTCTATTGGCAACCATCCTCGGATCTTTCATATTCACTCTGAGATCGCCCGTTGTTACCAGGAAGGTCAATCGATCTCCGCCTACTTCGGTTGTCTCAAGAAGCTTTGGGATGAACTCGTCACCTATATTGGTACCACGGTCTGTACTTGTGGTAACGCCGCTAAGGAGCGTGAAATCGAGTGTGCTCATCAATTTTCGATGGGTCTCGATGACACCTCCTATGCTACCATTCGGTCCACCATCATCGCTCAGAACCCGCTACCGCCCCTCAACCGCATCTACTCTCTAACTGTCCAAGAGGATTGCCTCCAGTCCATTGCTAAGGGCTGTGAGGCTTGCTTCGACTCCTTCTCGTCCCTCCTTTGGCAAGTCGGAAAAAAGTAGCCTTATTTGCACTCATTGCGGCCGATCTGGCCATGGTGTCTCCTCCTGCTTCAAGATCGGGTTTCCTGATTGGTGGAACCACGAAAAGGGTGTCGTCGTGTCGCTGATCCCGTGACGGGCGCTCTTCCCGCCTCTCCCGGTCGTGATCGTGGCTCCTCAGCCTCGGCTCCTCCGTCTCTTTCACATCCCAAGCTTGCTCGTGGCTCTGCAATGCATACCGTCATCGCCAACTCCCCCTCTTCTTTCGGTACTCAGCAGCTGACCCCTTCAGATCGAGAGGCTTTCGGCTCTATCTCTATCCCTTGGATGCTCGACTCGGGCGCCTCCTTTCACATGACAGGTGACGAAACTCTACTTCATGACCTTGTTGATATCTTTCCATACCATATCAAGCTCCCAAACACATCCATATCTACAGCCACTCGGGCAGGCAACCTTCGCCTTTGCCCTGAGGTGACTCTCGCTTACGTCTTGCTTGTCTCGGGCCTTGACTGTCATTTTAACAAATTACAAATTAGCAAAATATAGATTTTTTACAGCAGATTTTAGCAAATTACAGATACTTTTACAAAAGATTTTGTAAATTACATATTTAGCATATTTTAGAATTTTGTCGAAATTGTATGAATGATTGAATGAATAGGATATGTCAATTCAATCTATAAAACTGTTGATATTATACCTCAATTCAATCTAAAAGAATAGTTTACAATCCAAAAAGAATGATGACAACTAGATGATTTCTAATTGTTTGCAACAAAAAGAAGAACATTAAGCAAGAAGTCAATGCTAACAACTAGTAGAATCCAATATACACAAACCACAAGAGGGAATCACACTACTTTGTTGCACGTTGCCTTCAGATCTCCACCAAAGATCGTCTTCTTCCTCCTTCCCAAATTGGAAACAAAGAAAGTGCCGACAACCACAATGTGAGTCGAATTTCGGAGGTCGAACTCCTCTGTCGATGTAGCGAACATCATCGCTAGTCATGGAGATTCATGGAGCTCATGGAGATTTGAGCATCCATGGGTGGAGGAAGAAATGCAGCATCCAATTTTCGACACAAATCAACTTTTTTCGTCTGCATCGCAGTCAATTAGACAGGAAGTCAGTAGGAAAGGAAAAAAATGATGGTTGATAAGTGACGACAACCGCCGTGGGAGGAAGTGCTGACAGCGAGACTATGGGAGATTCAATCTACCTCGATAGCGAAGATGAACCATTCATGGTAGTCGAATGGAGGAGACGGGAAGGGATACTATGAGAGATTCAAATGAAGTCATGAATGGAGCTCGAAAAAGCCCTGAATGAGAGGTGAAAGTGATCGGAGATGATGGAGGGAGATCTGATCGAAGGAGAGAGCGATTGAGACGGAGAGTACTGAGAGAGGGCTAAGCTAGGTTTGTATACTGCCTGTGGACATTTATTTAATTTAAAATGACCGGTGAATATTTATTTAATTGGGTTAGAAAGACCAAATTTCCTCTATAAGACTATATTATAGTAATATAAGACGGAGAGTACTGAGAGGGGGCTAAGGTTTGTATATTGTCTAATTGTCTATGAACATTTGTTTAATTTAAACTGATCGGTAATTTCCTATGCACATGTCTTTAGAGAGATTAATCTGGTTGTAGATAAAGTGGCGTACATTTAGCGTCGTCTCAACCATTATCCCCCCATGTCTCATCCTAAGGTTCATATATTTGTCTGAAAGGACGCTCTGGAGTAGTAGGTTAACAGAGACTAACACCACCCAAATTATTACCTTATATAAAAAAAACACTCCGTAATACAAGACGAGTACTTATTGCATAGGGTTTTTGCCTTTTTGGCCTCTAAAAAATGGAAGAAATTAAAGCTGTGAAAAAGCTGCAATGGGTGGCTACCATTTTAGCAGCTTTTATGATTCAAGTTATTCCTCTAGGAGCTCCAAATTAATTATTTTAGGGCGGTGGACACACCCCTTACCCAGTGCGGCGGCAAGTTTTTTGAGAGGGGGCCAAATTTATGTTTTGAAAGGAAAAAAAAATCGGTATATGTAATAAGGTTAGTAACGAAATAATATAATAAAATATTTGTCAATTTGAATCTAATTAATGAAAAAAATTTAATTTTATCAATTTATCTTATTAATTGTATTTGATTTCCAAGATACTTTATTAATATTTTAACTTACCGTGCTATTTTTTTTCATTGGTCCATTTTTTTCCACATTATTTATTTGCTAAAATTTTAACTATTCTTCTTTCTATTTTTAGCTTTCTTAAAAAGTGTGAAATTAACCAAAAAGTCAATTATTCTGTTACGAAGAGAGTAATTTTTTTTTAAAAAAAAATATTAAAAGAAAATTATAAATTATGGTATAAATATGATATTTTATTATAAAAATTAATATAATAAAAATTAATAATTATATATAAGTATGTATGTGTTATGACCTTAGCAATGTCCGTAGTGTTTATAAGTCTTGAGACAACTACACATCAAAAACCTCAAAACAGATCGAGACGCCAGAAAAAAGTTAAATGGAAGAAACCGGCCGAGGGATTGATGAAGTTAAATTTTGATGGAGCCAAGGTTGCGTCTGGACAAGCTGCTGCTGGGTTTGTTATCCGCGATTGTCGTTGTAGAGTTGTGTCATGTGGTGCACATGGACTTGGGAGTGCTTCGTCAATACAAGCTAAGTGTCTGGGTCTTCACGTCGGCCTTCTTTTTGTTGTTAGGTTGGGTTTCTCGCGCCTCATGGTGGAAGGAGATTGTCTGACCGTTGTCAACGCTCTGCGTGGGATCAGTACTTGCCTGTGACCTATTGAGATGGTGATTACCAATGTTCTCAGCCTCTGCAAATTTTTCGAGGCCATCGATTTCTCCCACACTTTACGAGAAGGTACCCAGGTCGGTGACAAATTGATGCACGCTGGTTTGACCTCCTCTATCTCTGTTGAGCGGTGCCCAGCTGAGATCGAAGATTTAGTCCATAAAAACGCTATTGGGTAGTGATTCAATCGAGGTTGACCACCCCCAACTCTCGCCTTGTAAAAAAAAAATAAGTCTTGAGACAAGACTGTTACGATTTTAGCAAACTTTGGGCTGTAAATAGTCATTGTAACAAGGAGGATGGGTATGCTACGAGAATTGACATATTTTCCCTCCCATCTCCCAATCTCCCTCTCTCTCTCTCTCTCTCTCTCTGCAGGGTGTTTTTAGATACACCGTAAATCCACCATTAAAAATGCACGTCCATTTCAATGCGCAAGCCTTCCTGATTAATTAGCACTTTATAAAAATTAATTAATCCACTTTAACCCTACACGTTGAAATTGACGTGCAAGATTTGGGGTGTATATAGCGGAAACGATCTCTACACCTCCCTTTCTGTTCTCAGCTCATCTTCCTCGTTTCTTCTTTCTCTTTCGGTGACATTGTCCACCATTGACAGGTTCTCTCCCTCGGCTATCTAGGGCCAAAACAATATGTAGCACGATTAATACTTTTTTCAAAATATTAAAAGAAAATTATAAATTTTTTAAAAAATATCTCATTTGCAAATGGAAAAAAATTAATAAGATTTAAAAATATGTTAAAACCCCATAAATTGTGATTAACAGGTGACAATGATAGTAAAAAAAATTTATAAGAATAAAAATTAGAAGAATTTTTTAAAATATATGTGTAGCATATTGAATAGAAAATATTATAAGAAAGTTATAAAATTTTATTTAATAAAAAAGAAAAGAAAAGCGGGTTTCAAATCACCTGTCCCCAATTATGTCCGCCTCCTATCCCCCAAGACCCGCCCCCTCACAAGCCTTAGCTAAAAAGATAAAGAAAAAGACAATATAAATAAATAAAAAAGTAGATTAAAAAATTAAAAAATAGAGAGGTTTTGTGAGAAGAAGGGGATAAGGTTGAGGACAGAAGAATCGGATCCAAGAAAATCAACTTAAACAAACTTTTGAATATATATATATATTTGCTTTAATTCGGTTAATAAAAATTATCAACTCAAGCACACCAACAATTAACCAAAAAACTCAATACCAATTTTTTTATTATTAAGTAATAATTCGTGTTAAGATATTTCTCAAACTCGAGAGGTCGACAAGTCGGCAGACGGAAGAACCGTCTAACATACAAAAACCTAAAATACATGAAAAGAAATAAAGCGCAATCACCACATAACATGCGACATTAAATTATGAAAATCATGCAGAACTAATGAAAAACGTAAAGTTGAAGACGTGGACAAAGAACGAAGTCAAGTATCACTAAAAGTAAACAGTGTAGGTCAATAATACAGTAAGAAGTTAACTCATGTGGATGGTAAAGACGAAACTTCAAAGACCAAACTCTCAATGTTAGACGGTTTAAATCTCGAACAACAAATTGAGATAAATTTGTTACACAACTTGTACAATAAATAAAATAAAATAAAATAATTGCACATACCGTTGGGACATCCCTATTCCCTAGTAAGCCCTGTGTAGTCATCATCGATCAACAACATAAAAATACATATTGGAGAAGTAAATCGGGTTTGGACTTTCAACTTTATCGTTCGATGATGTGAGTTAATGAGTTGTATACCATTTCGATATATGGTCCCTATCACCATATTTAATTAATTAAACTTCCAGCACAGCTAGCTAGTACAGTACTTTGTTATTAATTCAAATTTTTTTTTAAATATCCAGGTATCTCAAGCTTACACTTAGACTAGTCCTGGACCCCAAGTCTTCGGCTCCTCATCGACTTGAGGAGGTAAACCGCGGGATGTGCCTCACCAATAGTCCAACCACCCCCCTTTATACCCTTTTGCTCCAGGAGGCCCACTCCACAAGAGAAACAAATAATGCTCCTCCTGGGAATCGAACCTCCCACCCGAAGCTTCCAGGCCAGCGTAGGGTGACCTTTCAACCAGTAAGCTATGCCCCGGGGGCTTGTTATTAATTCAATGTTCATACATAGAAATGTCTAGAATATTTCTATCTTGCTAATTTTCTAGTAACAAATGAACAAGAAAATATGAGATGAAATAAGTTAATTTATATCAAATACCTAGAGCTTTATAATGGTGATCAAATGCTCGGTATTTAGGGGGAGAGGAAATGAGACTAAATATTAAGAAAGAGATTGCACGGAAGCAACTTCTCTATCATTTCATATTCGCGGATAAATACAAGTGAACGAGAAGTTCAATAAATGAAATGATTATAAGGTTTGACAAATATGTTATTGGAAGCATTTACTAAAGACCAACAAAAGTGACAAAGTCACAGATACTAGCTCATTGGGAAGTTCCAGAAGTAACTCAAACTCAATGAATATCAAGTGGTTCTCAAGTACACCAGAAGTGTTGGAGATCACTATGCTCTTTATATATGGTTCCCCAGAAGTGGAAAGAGCCTATGAGAATATGATGATCATCAAATAAATAATGGATGTCGACAACGAAATCATAGTAAAAGAGCTAGAAAGAAGCAAGTCATGCAAAGATGGATTATTTAAGCATGATGACATTGGACCTGTAGTTCCAACCCGACAAGTGCAACATCAATTGGTTTTAAGTGGGTGTTCATACAAAACAAAATATAAAGCCAAGTTGATTGCACAAATACCTATCAAAGGTTATATGGAGAATGTATTCACCAGAAGTGAATATAATTTTGGATCTAAATGTAAATGACGGACGTGGTAGGTGCATACCCATATAAATGGAAATGATCGATTGAAAATGCTTGAAGCATTAATATCAAAGTCCCGTCACATGCAATTGGTTAAAGATCCTTATAAGAGTACCAGAAGTACCTATAATTATGAAAATGGTGAAATTGCATTAGGTCCCGAATTACCATACAATGTTGTACTCTTTTCCTTGATCTTGGTTTTTATCCCATTGGGTTTTTCCAAGTTAAGGTTTTTAACGAGGCAATTTATGCACCATTTAATACAACAGATCCCCCTGATCAACAATGAAAAGCACACTAGGTCCTGAAGCACCTTATGCTTGTGCATCCAAAGCAGCTCAACACCAATACATGGAAGTCAAGCGCATCAAGTCAATCATGAAGACACTTTAACTCAAAGATAATGCTGAGATTCAACCATAAGCTCATGAAGACATTGCCATTAAGAAGAATGAGAAGATTTCGAGAAGGATGTTGAATTCAGGGGGAGTATATACGCACTGCACTCTTTTACCCTTCGATCAGGTTTTGTCCCACTGGGTTTCCTGACAAGGTTTTTAACGAGGCAGATCACCAAAGCATATCAAATGTCATATGTATTTGTTCTCTGGATCCTAGTTTTCTCCCATTGGGTTTTCTAGGCGAGATTTGTAATTTTGTAATATTTAGGGATGTTTATCCAAGGGGGAGTGTTATAATATTATTAGATTGAGATGGATAAACACTAGAAACCCTAGTTTCCGTGTAAACTCCTATATAAAGGGTCCCTTGAAACCCCAATAAGACATCAGTTTCTCTTCTCTTCTCTGCGCTTCTCTCCTCTATTCTTACGGTTTATCACAAAGCTCTATTTTTCAAAGAATTTTTTTTATCCAACTAAGATTTTTCATCTATTTTAGAAAGATGCAACAGAAAAAGAAAAAATAAAGAGATTTTACCAAATTTATAGTCTTCCTCAAAAACTAAATATTCTTTCAAATATTCGAAATAAGGTAGTTATTTGACTGAGAAAAAAATTGATTTAAAAAATATGTTTTTTGTTTTCTCATGGGAAAATTTTAGAAAAATTATTGAAGATGATGGATTGAGTTTGCTTCTTTATTGGAATTGCCTATCGTGAAATCCCTCACTATTCAACTAAACGAAAAATAATAAGCATTTTCTCAACAAAAAAAAATGTCTAGAAATATTTTTCACATTTTGGTTTGTTCTATAGCAGTTGAAAGTTTGATAAAATGTGCTAATCAAATTGGGTAAGAAAACGTGTGACAAACTTTAATTTCATTTAACAATGGATACTTTATATATTCTGTTGAGATACATTCTGCGATTTATCATGTTTAGTTTGGATATGCGTATGGTCTAATGGAATAGTAATTGCAATGGGACCAGAGAATGAAGACGACGAAGAAGAAGAAGGATGCAAGGTGCTTGGTGAAACCCCAACCCTTCACAACCATAGAGAGTTGGGTAGGAAACACATGCCCATGTGCATTCAATATTTGGAGGGTCACCCTTGATCCTCCCTCCCCCAACACCCTAACATGTTATTTAAGTTCCTTGCCCCTTCTCTCGACCTTGTCCCTTGCCACCGACTGACCTATGTGATCCGTCTTTTTGATTTGTGGCTTAGTTTTCGACTAGGCGAAACCGAATAGTAGTGACACTGACATGGCTCACTTTACATCGAATAGACCCCGTAAGGGAAATGTTTTTAGGTCATTTCATCATATCAATATTATAAGAGTAGAAAGTAACGACTTGCTAACTTAACTCGTCTCCTATGGGTGTGTGTGTTTGTTTTTGGGACTTGGGCTACATTATAGGTGGGTAAGCCTAGGAGGTGGTCCATTTAACTTTATGCAAGTTATTGTATGTTGGGTTGTCTTGGGCTTGGGCCTATGAAATTGGGCCATTGAGATTCTGGGCTTGGTCCACTGGGCTGCTAAGAAGCAAATTGATGAAGTTTCACAAATAGTATTTCAAAAATGATTTTGACATTGAAAGGAGTAAATGATTTTGACATTGAAAGGAGTAGTGCATCAACGAATTTATTCCTCATATAAAATAATAACAAACGAAACATGGTAATCTCTTACTTTAAAGAGATAGAACCATGAAATCTTTTTTTTTAAAAAAACTAGGGTTACAAAGTTTAATAATCTATCAAATTGAAATCTTGAAGGGTAAGCCCGTACAACGCAACGAAACTTTGAATGTCGGTGACGGTCGATCAAATGGATGTGTTGAAGGTTAAGCCGGTGTCATGGAACTTGTCTTGCATAACCTTCTCTAGACGCTCGTACAAGGCATGGCTAATGTGGTTCTTCCAATCACCAACCTCTCCTTTCCTAAAGAAGGACCTATTTTCGACGTTTGGGTTAAACTTTCCACTCTGATTTACCTCCAACTCTTTCAAATTCCGTAAGCTGCAAAGCTTCGAGATCTCATCTATTACCCCGCTCCTCTCCTCCTCCTCGGAGAAAGGAACCCTAAGAAATTCCGCCAGTCTCTTCAACTCTGATAACTCATCCATCTTAAGATCCTCGTATTTCATGAACAAGATCTTATCGGGCTTCTCCAAGCTCATATTCCAGTACCCTAGCACATGATCCCAATGAGGCCCGTACCATTCAACTCCCTTACAAACAGAATCAACTATCTTCTCCAACCCCATGGATTCCATGTCTTCTTCCTTCTCTTCCCCGTTGAGGACCTCTTTGAATTTAACAAGCGACACGATGGTGTCGAATGGGTTCCTACACAAGTAAACTATCCGGCAACCGGAGCTCCTAATAGACTCGCCGAGAGCATGATAAGGAAGGTGCGTAGAAAGAAGTCGAGGAGGATCGAGCTTAGACAGTTGGAGAGGGTGAGTATTCGGACGATTGAGCTCCAAGTGTGGCATGAGGTCATGGGGGTTTGTGGAGAGGAGAGGGTGGGGAATCGGGTGGTTCATGCGATTGAGGATGGCAAAAGCAAGGGCTTTGAGCCAAGTGGTGCCGGATTTGGGCTTGGTGGCGAGCAAGAGATCGGAGTCTCGAGCCCGGAAGTGAGTTTGCAGGGAGATGACCCTTGGGAGGGCGTAAGTAGGGCACCAGAAGTTTAGGTACCAGTAAAGGTAAGGGCTTAGAGTGTTTAAACACCAGTTTTCCCTTGGAAGTGAAAGCTCCAGTTGTTGAACTTTGATGGAGATTAGGGCATCTTCATCTTCATCAATTGAAGACTGGTTTTGGTTGTTTTGGAAATGGGCAGCCATTGGGGCAGCCATTGGAGGGGATTGAATTGCAAAAATACTAAGGATTCCCGTTTATTATTGGCACTAATATATTGCAAGTATTAATTTCATGTCATTGCCGATTTATATAGAATCAAATGGAGCATTATTAATTATCATTATTTACTAATTAATTAATTTATGATATTTGTTTGTTATTTTATTTCCGAAATCTAGATCTGAGTGCATTTATTTTTGGTTTTCAAAGTCTGGGAGGCATAGCTACTTTGTATGGATCCTAAATAGAGAGAGAGAGAACCCGAGGCCATCATCATTCAAAGCCATTGGAGGGGATTTGATTACAAAATGCACGTATTTCATGTGCACTACTTATGATATTTGTTTCTTATTTCATCAATTCATCATCATTATTATTAATTAATTAATTAAATATTTTGGTACCAGAGCCTATGCTCGATTTGCATCTTCCGCTGCTTACTTTGTTGGCTTTGAACAGCTGTCCATTGTTCTATTTTTGCTTGGATTCAATTCTATGCATTTTCGTTTGTATTATTGCTGAAATCTGGGCTAAAGGGACTGATTGGAGGCTGTTTTCCATGGCCTAAAAATTCTGGACTGTTGTGCTCCTGTTAAGGGTCTTATTTGTGAATTCTTGCTGAATTTTAATGTCTAAAATGTTCTTGATGATTCTCTATATGCTATATATGAGTTTCTTGAACTTTAGACTTGGTTTGTGGTCTTTTAGCATGATATATGCAATGATATATGTTGCTGTCCTGAAACTTTGAGACTTTGAACACTTATTTGCTAATTTTTGCTTCCATGTTTAATGCTTTAAAATTCAGCCCTATATATAAGTGTTTCATGGTTTTTTCATGTTTTTCCCTTTATATAAGAAATTTGAGATGAGGTTTCTAATGTCCTTAGGAATCTTCTTGGCCTTGAATACTTGATTGTTGAAATATTCATGAGTATATCTTTTTTTTTTCAGCCTTTAGAAGTGTTTATCATAAGGCCTATGTGTTTCTTTTGAGTGGAAATCATGAACTCTCTTAAAGTTTCTATGTTGATATCCATATGCTCCCATGTGCTCTATTCTCTCATGCTTTGTTATCCCCATGCTTTCTCCCTTATTACCCTTCATGTGGCTTTTACATTATCATTACTTGAGACTCTTGCCTATTTATGTGGTTAAGTTATGGAGTGAAACTTTTTCCATTGAAATTGGTGCTAGAACATATAGCTATTTATTACTCTTGATCACGGTAATATTAATGCTTGTTTTTTTCCTTGCAATTTCTTATGGTTGAGGTTCCTGAACTTGTAAATCCACATTCAGGCTTGTGTGCAACAACTTTAGCTCTTATCTTTAGTCTTATATGACATGGATTTAGATAGCTTATCATGCTTGCCTTAGTCTCTTGTTGATAATGTATTGTTTCTGATCCTTTATCATGAGATACTTGGTTCAGTTTTCTGTCACATATTTGGGGGTGTATGTTGTGAAATTCCTTTGCCTTAAAACTGGTTCATTCTTGTCAATACTACCTATCATATGAGCTGTTTTGTACTGCTGCATTTTACACTCATTTATGATGTACTCCTATGCAGAATTATGGTGCTCTTTAATGGTAGTTATATTGTTTGATAGGCATTAATTCAGATCTGATGTTTCCCTTCTCTTTTTAGCATAATTTGAGATGAAATATATGTTCTGAATGTGTGGAATTTCTTTGCTTTTCTGATCCGGTTTATTGAAAACTATATAATCTTTACTTGGCTTATTACATGAGAACTAACTCTTTGTTTCCTTTTTTTGCAAGGAAATCTTAAAAGGGGATGTGAAGACCTTAGAAGAATTGAAAGAGGATGGTGTTCAAATCTGGAATCAGCCAAGTGATGGCATTCCTTCAAGCTTGAAGCTGCATCAAATTATCCCGGGAGATGCTTACTTCATTTAAAGATTTGTTAAAGAAGACCAAAGGGAGTTTTTTCTTGCACCTCTTTACCTCTTATTTTCAATTCGTTTGGTCTCTTACATTTGTCCTCTTATGAGTGTTTGTGTTCTCTATTAAGCCTAAATGATAAAGATTGTGTTTTCTTTGTTAATCTGGTTCAGCTGTTGGTCAAGTAATTCTTAGCATGCTATAAATTCTGAAGTTACCTTTGTGTAATTTGAATTTTGTCTCATGCTTGAATTATTTGCCCTTGATCAGTTTGCTTGCTCTCAACTAGGGTGTTTTGTCATAAACTTTGATTTTGATCATTGCTGAATTCTAAGGTTAAACTTGTTGTTTTTCCCTTTATTCTAAGATTCAAAATCAGCTTGTTTATGTTGTGGTTATGTGAACCCTTTGCTTGGTGTTTTCTGGGCTGACATGGCATGTTATCCTATTTGCTCCTTTTAGAAACCGGGTTAGGCTTTCTGAGGTTATGTATTAATCCTACTTGTCAATGATTTTGTGCATACTGGCTTATTATCTTTGAGATTCTTATGCCTAGCTCCAACTCCTTGCTAGTTGTAGAAATCATGACCAAAGGATTATACTTGGATATTTCTACTGTTTTTTGAGTAAATCTGATTGCCTTGAGTGATTGCTCTACTCTATTCAGTAGCACTTATGACACCCTGCGGCTTCTCTATGTTCTTTTATAGATTAATCTCTCATCTATGAGCTATAAATCTATCTCAAGATCATAGCTAAGTTTCTCCAACAATTTGGTATTTTTCCTTGAGAAGATTTCTTGATGCACTAAACTTTGTGTGTTGTTTGTGTTTTTTCAGGAAATTCTCACCAGAAAGGAAGACAAGTAACTCCAAATCCAGCAACTGTAAAGCGATGGTCATCTCATGGAGTGTACCCAAGATTGCTGAAGTTGGAGATTCTTCCTCGTTATCAAAGTTGGAAGAACATAGGGATGGGCAAACCAACTTGCAAACTCACCAAATTTGGTGGGGAGTCAGTATTTCCTACCCTAAATCTCCATGCTTGTTTATTTTAAAATTTGCTTGCTAGATGTGGTGTATCTCTACATGTGCATTTATTGTTATGCATGTGTTTTCTGTATGCTTTTACTAGCTAAGCTCATATTCATAACTTGCATGATTTAGGTAGATTTTACTTGCCCTTAATTTTGATGGTGTTTGCTTTGTAGTTGGTGTGATTAACAGCCTCGCATAGCATATTTAAATGGATTGTTTGAACATGTTTTTTCTTGCAAATTACATGCTCTTATATATGATCTCATCTTGCTATATGCTGTTTTTCTTTGGGTCCTATATCCTTGCTGCTTTCTGTGTCTATATACAGCATGCTTGGTTCAAGTTAAAATGCTTGGTATGCTTGTTCTTATCTTGCTTAGATCTTATCAGTTTAAAGTGATGGTTCATGTGTGGTTTACATGCCTTGATTGCTTGTACTGATATATCTGGAGAGCATGATTAACTTGTGTTACCTGCTCACACTTGAGAACTTTTGTTGCTGTTTCCTCAGTTGTCATGCTTCAGTTTTGAGTTAGGATATTTTTTGTTTTTCATGCATGTCTTTCCCCAAATGTCTACATGTTATTCATGTTTAAGCCTTTCTTTTGGGTACCTTTCTTTTATCATGCTATTCATGATTATCCTTGGGTTCCCTTGCTGTTTATGACTTCACATGAGGACTTGACATGATATTTAAGCTCTTGCTATCATTCTCTATGATATGGTGCCTATTTTTTCCATGTTAGTCATGGCTGCCCTTTCAGGCTCTTTCATGCTATTCACGTGTGTTTGGGTGGCTGATACATGTTATTCATGTTTGTCCTTCACTTCTACTCTTACATGTTATTCATGTTAACTTCTTATGTCAAGTTATGCTATTCATGCTTGATCCTTGTACTGTCTACTCTTTATTCTTGGACTTAAAGTATGCAGAATCTTTATGCTTGAGCACTTCTATATTTTCTTGCTATACTTGTCTAGGATTTCTTGAGTAGTGGTTTTGGGTATTGTCATGTTCTTATTTCAGTTTGTTATTCACTGATTATTGTGCATGATGGGTTGCCCTTTAAGAGGGCATTGCTTGCTCCATGTTGTCTTTAAGAGGGCATTGCTTGCTTTGCCTTGATCGACTAAGAGACTAGAGGGATCCTTCCCTTGTCTTTATGTCTTGGGTTCTTGTGACCCTAATGTCATGGTATAATCTAGCTTCAAATCTGTCTTGCATGCTGTATGTTTGCAATTACTTTGCTAGATGTGCTATGGTAGTTTCCTGCTGGATTCATTCCTTTGATTTCCTATATTTGGTTGATGTCACTAACCAAGTTTATAAAGGAAGCGCAGGTACTGCGATGACGGATTTATCCAATATGTTGTAGGCTTTCTTCTTTCTATCTTGATGTAAACTAGTTTTAAGAGGGCAATTGTTGAAAATTGTAACACTAGTTTACTTCTAGGCTTTTATATGTATAAGCTTTAGGGATTTAGATTGGGCTTGTATAAGCCCAAGCCCATGCCTTACCAAGCTTTACCCTTTATAAACCTTCACCAACTAAACCCTAAATTGAGTTTTGGCACTGTTGCCGCTCCAAAAGAGAGCCTGGGAGCTCATCTCCCATGGCTGAAGAAAAGGTGAGGTTTTGGCTGGGGTTTCGGTTCCATTGAAGACAGCAAAAGCCGAGAGAAGAAGATAGAGCAAGCTCGAGCAAGCGTTCATCAGAGAGAGAGGCTCGTTGAGCAATCTCCATGTGAACCGAGCTCGAAGCGGCGAAACAGAGAGAGCCAGCAGGAGGAGATTCGAGGGTGCCGGAGAGGGACTATTCGTCGGCCTTCCTGCAGTGACACTGGATGGACAAAGATGGGAAGAGAGCAAGGAAGACGGAGATGCCAAGACACCCGACCTGCTACAGCAGCCTTGCCGAGTTCATCTCCATGGAAGAAGGGGGTTTTTGTTCCTATCTCCTTGCTATTTCCTTGATTGTCTTGTTGTCTTAGATGCCCTCTTAGGATCTCTGTAATGGTTTCGTTTTTCGCCTTTAAGAGCATATTGGATATCTTCTAGAGCCGGGGACGTAGGGATTAGCCCGAACCTCGTTAACATATCGCGTGTGTCTTTGCTATATTTGATCTTGTTTTCAGTTTAGGATCGATCTAGATCCTAGCTTACTTAAACCGGACTGATTTTGACCACTTCGACCTTAATCGATCCATGATCGAGTGCAACCTTAATCTTAACATATTTGATATATGTTTATTATATTATTTCCTAAATCTCTTAATTTGTAGAGTGATTTTTTTTTTATAAATACACTGCCATCATTGCAATATATTACGAAATGGGTTCCACAACATGTTGAGGAATAGTTGAATATGTAACTAAACAGGACCTAAGGGGCGGCAAAATGTCTGTACCATGTTGTGGACCTTACTCCGCAACTTGTTATGGAAAACCTTATCAGCGGCGTAAAAAACTCGGAGAAATCTTACCTTGACAGTATTACAAAAAAAATCATTACGCAACAAGTTGTGTACAATTGTTGTAGTTTTTTTTTGTTTAAATAAGGATGAGAATTGCTACTGATAGGGTATTTCGATCAAGGTTCAACTTTCGCTTACTAATTGAATTCACTTCCGTATCAATATAAAAGGTTCAACTTCCGTATCACCTAACTTACTAATTGAATTCACTTCCGCTTATTCAATCAACAATCTCAATCTATGTCGTTCTTGATTAGGATAATTCGACTTCTGTTTCAAACCCCTAATTCATGTAATATATGTATATCTAATCAACAATTATCCTTTTTTCAATTCAAATTGTCAATCAAATCTCATCCATAAACTTCCATCCAAGGAAGAGATTAGGGAGTGTTAGCATTATATTATTTATACATGTACAGTTACCATTGTATTATATTATTTATACAATGGTAACTGTACATGTATAAATAATATAATGCTAACAGGGAGAAGGTAAGAGATTAAGGAAGAAGAAGTTTAGAGTTAAGAGGGAGTAAAAGAAAAGAGCAGTACTAACGGTTTAGGAGAAAGAGTAATTGGATTTGATTATTCATTGGATGATCTCCCTAATACAAGCTAGATATGGGGTATCTATTAATATTACTAATTCTGCCAGCATTTTGCTGACGTGTCACGTCCACAATTAAAGTTGAATATTTTATTCAAATGATATTTTCTTATTGGTCAATATTATTGCTGAAATTATTTGTTTCCTATTTTACATATATTTGTTTCCTATTTTTCATACGAAGATTATTTTAATTGATATGCTTATATCAATCGATTAATATTACTAATTCTGCTAGCATTTTGCTGACGTGTCACACCCACAATTAAAGTTGAATTTTTTATTCAAATGAGATTTTCTTATTGGTTAATATTATTATGGAAACTTTAAAATATTTGTTTCCTATTTTAAATATGATTTGAATCCGTTCTTTTTTTTTCGGTTAAATTGCCGTAAATATTGAGACATGTTTCCATTTTTTTCCCGATTGCAATATATCTATTACTAATTCTGCTAGCATTTTGCTGACATGTCACGCCCACAATTAAAGTTGAATTTTTTATTCAAATAAGATTTTCTTATTGGTCAATATTATTATGGAATCTTTAAAATATTTGTTTCCTATTTTAAATATGATTTGAATCCATTCCTTTTTTTTTTATTTTCGGTTATATTGTCGTAAATATTGAGACATGTTTCCATTTTTTTCCCGATTGCAATCTCTTTTCGGTTATATTGTTGATGTGTCACGCTCACAATTAAACTTGAATTTTTTATTCAAATGGTATTTTCTTATTGGTCAATATTATGACTGAAATTTTAAAATATTTGTTTCCTATTTTAAACATATTTGTTTCCTATTTGTATACTAAAATATTATTTAATTTGATATGTTGTATGTCAATTTGTGATCTATTTTAATCGTCTACGTACATTGAACATTCGTCAATTCTTGGCTGATTTTATTCTTGGATATTGAAATTGTTGATTTATCATTTTTAACCGATTGCAATATTCCCCACAATGTCTACATACAACGAACATGTAATAATCAATTTGTAAATATTCGATTTCCAAAATTAATTATAAAAATCAATTAGAGCCAAATAAGTGTTTTTTTTATAATTTAATTATTTTTAAACATCTTAAATGACTATCGAAAAATAAATAATATTTTAATACTCACAAGCATTACTAATGCTTATTTTACATCTTGGATGCGGCTTCTTAAATCACTTTTCTACCTTTAGGGATTTTTTTTGTTTACCATCTTACTTTTACTTTCACTATTTATTTTTCTATCTTTCTAACCATCTTTCTCATGAAAATAATCAATAAGTTATGTACATCTACATATTTAACTTCAAAATTATTCACACAATCATGTGCTTATGATTTTTTAATATTTGTACGGGAGCTTATATTTTACTTTTTAGATCTATGCTAATGATAATAATTATATATTTATTTCAAATTATATTAGATGGTGTGTTTGAGTATTATTATTACTTGGATGCGTTGAAGGTTCGAATGTCGGTCACAGTCGATCAAATGGATGCGTTGAAGGGCAAGCCCGTACAACGCAACGAAACTTCGAATGTCGGTCACAGCCGATCAAATGGATGCGTTGAAGGTTAAGCCGGAGCCACGAAACTTATCTTGCATAACCTTCTCTAGACGCTCGTATAAGGTAGGGCTAATATGGTTCTTCCAATCACCAACCTCTCCTTTCCTAAAGAACGACTTATTTTCGATGTTTGGGTTAAACATTCCACTTTGATTTACCTCCAAATCTTTCAAATTTCGTAAGCTGCAAAGCTTCGAGATCTCATCTATTACCCCACTCCCCTCCTCCTCCTCGGAGAAAGGAACCCTAAGAAATTCCGCCAGTCTCTTCAACTCTGATATCTCATCCATCTTAAGATCCTCGTATTTCATGAACAACACCTTATCGGGTTTCTCCAAGCTCATATTCCAGTACCCTAGCACATGATCCCAATGAGGCCCGTACCATTCAACTCCCTTACAAACAGAATCAACTATCTTCTCCAACCCCATGGATTCCATGTCTTCTTCCTTCTCTTCCCCGTTGAGGACCTCTTTGAATTTAACAAGCGACACGATGGTGTCGAATGGGTTCCTACACAAGTAAACTATCCGGTAACCAGAGCTCCTAATAGACTCCCCGAGAGTGTGGTAAGGGAGGTGTGTAGCAAGAAGTCGAGGAGGATCGAGTTTAGACAGTTGGAGAGGGTGAGAATCCGGACGTTGGTACTCCAAGTGTGGCATGAGGTCATGGGGGTTTGTGGAGAGTAGAGGGTGGGGGATCGGGTGGTTCGTGTTGAGCCATGACTAAAGTGATGCGTTTTAGTGCTAATGCCCCATTGCTTCTTGTGTGCTGCGTCACACCCTACCAATTCTACCATAACAGATTTTGTCATCTTATATATATATTGGGTACCACCTCTGTAATTTGTCAGATTAGAGAATCAATCAAGAAGCTTCCTTTCTTCCTCTCCTCCTTGCTCTCTAGTCACCATGGACGTTCACTGTTTCATTCATTGTAAAATCCTTCTTTTCAATTGATCATCCCATTTCTTCTTCTTCAATCTATATCCAAACACTGATTTCATTGTCAATTCACATGGTATCAGAGCTAATATGAGTACAGAGAATCAAAATGAACCCGGAAACACCGTTCATACAGATGTGGCCACAGTTGATCCTATGGATGAACTGTTTCTCCATCACTCAGATCATCCGAGCTATGTCCTGTCTACTCGGCTGCTTGATGGTCGCAATTATAGTCACTGGAGAAGGTCAGTGGAGATGTCCCTCATGGCCAAAAACAAACTCGGTTTTGTCACAGGCTCGTGTCAAAGACCAGAAGCCACTTCGCCCTCGCTGCATTTGTGGGAGAGGTGCAACAATATGGTAATGTCTTGGCTTATTCATTCTGTAGAAAAAGATATTGCTGAATCTGCTTTGTATTGTCGCACTGCAAAACAAATCTGGAATGACCTTGAGAATCGTTTTGGAAGCTCAAATCGAACTAGACTGTATCAGATTGAAAAGGATCTTGCTGCTATTGAACAAGGGAGTCTAGGAATTCCTGAGTACTTTACTAAATTTAAACGTTTATGGGATGAGTATGTGATGCTTGTTGAATACCAAGCCTGTGAGTGTGGTTCAAATCGTTCTGTGATGAACTTGATCCAAAATCAGCAAGTAGTCAACTTTCTCATGGGTTTGAATGATGTATACAATGTTGTTAGAGGCAATATTTTGATGATGACACCGCCACCAAACATAGACGAGGCGTACAGATTTCTGATTCAGGATGAACAGCAACGAAATTTCAAATCTGGCTCTAGTGCTGAGAGTACTGCCTTTGCTTCTCAGCAATCTCGCTCAGCTGGTGGACCACCTAAGAAACCCTTGTTCTGTGATCATTGTAAGGTGGCAGGACATGCCATGGATAAGTGTTGGAAAGTCCATGGCTATCCCACTTCATCTGCATCTGGTGCCTTTTGTGAACACTGCAAAGTAGGTGGGCATACCATGGGCAAGTGTTGGAAGCTTCATGGCTATCCAAACACAGGAACTGCAGATTCTAATCAAGGCTCAGGAACTAATGGTTCAAGGCCTTATTGCACACACTACAAATCTCTTGGCCATTTGGTTGACAAATGCTGGAAGCTGCATGGCTACCCAACTGACAGTGGTGCCTCTAAAGGGAAGAAGATTGCTGCTGGAGCTACTTCCCTCACTCAGGAGAAATATCAACAACTTATGAATCTTCTGAAAGGCCATGACAACACAGAGCCCACAGCATTGCTAGCAGGTAAAGGTACTTGTCGCTTTTCTTCAAAGTTGAATTCTAATTGGATCTTGGATAGTGGAGCCACTGATCATATGATTCCTAACCATACCCTTTTTCACTCTTCTAAATCTTTGCATAAACCATCTCACATTACTTTACCTAATAATCATAAAGCAAGTGTTTCTTCAATAGGATCAGTGGCCTTATCCCCATCCCTTTCCCTCCACAATGTATTACATGTTCCAGATTTTCATTATAATCTTCTATCCATTCACAAACTGATCCTTGATTCCAATTCTAATGTCCTTTTCACCCCCACATCTTGTATTATTCAGGCCCCTTTGATGAAGAAGCCTGTGGTAATTGGAAGTGAAGATAATGGTCTATACATTGCACACACTCCTTATGAGCTAGAAGAATTTCCTTCTTTAACTTCTGTTTTGCAGAATACTTTTTTGCCATGTAATAATTCTAGTGAGACCAATGGTGCTAGTTTTCAAGCATCTTGTACCTCTGAACTTCTCCACTGTCGTATGGGCCATCTGCCTTTTGCTCAATTAAGACATGTTGATGCTTCTATTTCTACTATACAACCATCTGTTGTGTGTCAGATTTGCCCTCAGGCCAAGCAACACAGGAAACCATTTTTCTTGAGACAAACACAGTCCTCTACACCTTTCCAACTGGTCTATTTTGACACATGGGGTCCTTACCGTGAACCAACTCACAATGGCTTCAGATACTTCATCACCTTGGTGGATGATTTCACTAAGTGCACTTGGACTTACCTCATGGCTTCAAAGACCAGTACCTTACACATTATTAAGTCTTTTGTCTCCCTCATTCATACTCAATTTCAAACCACAATCAAAGTCATGAGATCTGATAATGCAGCTGAATTCCATGAAGGTCTCTTATCCCAATTTTTTGCCAATCATGGCATCATTCACCAAACAAGTTGTGTGGATTCACCACAACAAAATGGAGTAGTGGAAAGGAAACACAAACATTTGCTTGAGGTTGCACGAGCACTCAAATTTCAGGCCAACCTTCCTCTACGTTTTTGGGGAGAATGTATATTGACAGCAACCTATCTCATTAATCGCTCTCCTTTACCTGTGTTGAATCAAAAATCACCTTATGAAATGCTATTTCAGAAGCCACCATCTTATTCTCATTTACGAGTCTTTGGTTGCTTATGCTTTGTCAGCACATTGAAAAGAGCAAGAGATAAGTTCTGTCCTCGTGCCACACCTTGTGTTTTCTTGGGATATTCTCAAGGCAAGAGTAGTGGAAAGGAAACACAAACATTTGCTTGAGGTTGCACGAGCACTCAAATTTCAGGCCAACCTTCCTCTACGTTTTTGGGGAGAATGTATATTGACAGCAACCTATCTCATTAATCGCTCTCCTTTACCTGTGTTGAATCAAAAATCACCTTATGAAATGCTATTTCAGAAGCCACCATCTTATTCTCATTTACGAGTCTTTGGTTGCTTATGCTTTGTCAGCACATTGAAAAGAGCAAGAGATAAGTTCTGTCCTCGTGCCACACCTTGTGTTTTCTTGGGATATTCTCAAGGCAAGAGTGCCTACACTGTCTTGAACCTTCATACACAACTGCTCATCCATACCAGAGATGTTACTTTCTTTGAGCATAACTTCCCCTTTCATTCTCCTGCACCACATTCCCATACACCTCTACCACCTCCAATTCCTGATTCTTCTACCACTTCATTTCCCTCTTCCATTTTTCTCCCAACCCATACTGTCCCATCCCCTCCTGTCAATCAGTCTTCATCTTCTTCCATCACCACCTCCCCCTCACCTCCTCCTACATCCTCTTCATCACAGAATATATCACCATCACCACCACCCCCACCACCACCACCCCTCCGACGGTCCACCAGAATTCATGGCCCTCCTGCTCATCTTAAAGACTATGTGTGCAATGTATGTTCCCTATCCCACCATGATCATCATCCTAGCTCATTCTTTGCTACTACCTTACCTCCCACTTCCCATGCTCTACTTTCTCACATACAATCTTACATTGAACCCACCACATACAAAGAAGCTATTCAAGATCCTAATTGGAGTTTAGCTATGAAAAAAGAACTTGATGCCTTGACTGCTAACAATACTTGGTCTTTGGTCACTCTTCCAATTGGCAAAAAGGCCATAGGTTACAGATGGGTTTACAAAGTTAAACTAAAATCTGATGGTTCTCTTGAACGTCACAAAGCTCGTTTGGTTGCAAAAGGATATACTCAAACTGCTGGCATTGATTATCATGAAACTTTCTCCCCGGTTGTTAAGATGCCAACCATCAGAACTATTCTTGCATTAGCTGCTTCCAAAGGCTGGGATATACATCAAATGGATGTAAATAATGCCTTTCTTCACAGTGATCTCTATGAGGAGGTCTATATGAAACTGCCTGAAGGTCTTACAACTCCACCTAACATGGTTTGTAAATTACAGAAGTCTCTTTATGGCTTAAAACAGGCCAGCCGCCAGTGGTTTCAGAAACTCTCCTCTTCTCTTATTTCTCTTGGTTACTCTCAGTCCAAGTTAGATCATTCTCTCTTCACTAAAAATGCAGAGAATAACATTACTATTGTGGCCATTTATGTTGATGACTTACTGGTTACTGGATCAAATTCTTCTGAAATTCATCATCTGAAGCATTTCTTGGATCACTACTTCAGCATCAAGGATCTTGGTCATCTCCATTATTTTTTGGGCTTTGAAGTTACATACAGCTCTCAAGGAATCCACTTATCCCAGCATAAGTTCAACAAAGAGTTGCTTACAGAAGCAACTATGGATTCTATTTCCCCTGTGTGCACTCCTCTTCCTCATCGATTGAAACTTCTGCCTTCTGATGGTGATCCAATTCCAGATGCTACATATTACAGGAAAATGGTTGGCAAGCTCAATTATTTGACCAACACACGTCCTGATCTTTCTTTTGTTGTTCAGACATTAAGTCAGTTTATGCAGGCTCCTTGCACCTCTCATCTCGCAGCCTTACATCATACACTTCATTATGTTGCTGGTACCCTCAATCAAGGAATTGTTCTTAAGGGATTTGACAGCCCTTCAATTGTTGCTTATGCTGATTCTGATTGGGCTTCATGTGCACATTCTCGACGATCTGTTACTGGTTTTGTGATTCTACTTGGCCAGTCTCCAATCAGCTGGCGTTCCAAGAAACAAAGTGTTGTCTCTAGGAGCTCTTCTGAGGCCGAATATCGAGCCATGGCTCAAACTGTTGCAGAGGTCACTTGGCTCGTGCGTTTACTAGAAGAACTTAACACTCCTCCAATTACACCAGTGACTCTATTTTGTGACAATCAATCGGCCATTCAGATTGCTAAAAACCCGGTGTTTCATGAACGCACCAAACATATTGAAATCGATTGTCATTTCACACGGGAAAAAGTCATGGATGGTCTATTAGATCTGTGCTTCGTTCCATCACATTCTCAGCTGGCTGATGTCCTTACAAAAATCTTACCATCACACCAGCAAGATGAACTCCTTACCAAACTTGGGATGTCACCACCCCAAGTTTGAGGGGGTGTTGAGCCATGACTAAAGTGATGCGTTTTAGTGCTAATGCCCCATTGCTTCTTGTGTGCTGCGTCACACCCTACCAATTCTACCATAACATATTTTGTCATCTTATATATATATTGGGTACCACCTCTGTAATTTGTCAGATTAGAGAATCAATCAAGAATCTTCCTTTCTTCCTCTCCTCCTTGCTCTCTAGTCACCATGGACGTTCACTGTTTCATTCATTGCAAAATCCTTCTTTTCAATTGATCATCCAATTTCTTCTTCTTCAATCTATATCCAAACACTGATTTCATTGTCAATTCACACGTGCGATTGAGGATGGCGAAGGCAAGGGCTTTGAGCCAAGTGGTGCCGGATTTGGGCTTGGTGGCGAGCAAGAGATCGGAGTCGCGAGCTCGGAAGTTTGCAGGGAGATGACCCTTTGGAGGGCGAAAGAAGGGCACCAGAAGTTTTGGTACCAGTAAAGGTAAGGGCTTAGAGTGTTTAAACACCAGTTTTCTCTTGGAAGAGAAAGCTCAAGTTGTTGGACTTTGATGGAGATTAGGGCATCTTCATCTTCATGATCAAGTGAAGACTGGTTTTGGTTGTTTTGGAAATGGGCAGCCATTGGAGGGGATTGAGTTGCAAAATACTAAGGATTCTTGTTTATTATTGGCACTAATATATTGCAAGTATTAATTTCATGTCATTGCCGATTTATATAGAATCAAATGGAGCATTTATTAATTATCATTATTTATTAATTAATTAATATATGATTACAAAATGCATTGGAGTGGATTTGATTACAAAATGCACGTATTTCATGTGTACTTAATTATATACTAGAATTATTATTAAATAGAGGTAAGGTAGCTCATTTTTCTTTTTGGTCGAACAATAATGGAGGTTGCCCATTATCATCATCATTATTTATTAATTAATTAAATATTTGAGATTTGTTTATTATATTATTTCCGAAATCTCTTAATTTGTATAGTAATTTTTTTATTGATAAATACACCGTTAATTTTTACTTGATATATCGACATATCGCTCATCATCGCAATATATTACAGAATGGGTTCCGCAGCACGTTGCAGAATAGGTTCAATATGTTACTAAACAGGACCCAAGGGGCGGCAAAATGTCTGCACCATGTTGCGGACCTTACTCCGCAACTTGTTACGGAAAACCTTGTTAGCGGCGTAAAAAACTCGGAGAAACCTTACCTTGACAGCATTTAAAAAAAATCATGGTAAGGTTAAGAACATGGTACTTGTGATCACTCGGTCATGGAAGAACCAAATGAGTGGTTTGGGTACCTTTCGTCTAGTGTGTGATAAGTACGGAGGGGGTAGAGATATTCCAGATGTCGACAAGGATTTTACGCCTGCAGTGAGTAGGCGCGGAAAAACGACAAAGATCGGATGCATGTTTGAGCTGGAGGGTCGTCAAAATGAAGCTGACAATTGGACCATGAAGGTTTTATGCGGTGTGCATAACCACAAGCTAAACGATGTGATGTTAGGACATCCCTATGCCGGTAGATTAACTCCAGATCAACATCGGCAGGTTAGACGTGATACAGTGATTGGGATAAAACCAGGGGTTATGCTGCGCGGGATGAAGTATGATGATCATGACTGCGTGACTGACATTCGTCAAGTCTACAATGCACGAGCTCAGTTGCAGAGAACCGCTGCAGAAGGACGGAGGGACCTGCCTCAAGCGCTTCACAAACTCAAACAAAAGGGATACTTTATCGCCACACGGAATTCCTCTAAAGCAGGAGTAGATGAGGTTACTGATGTGTTTTTGTCCCATCCGAACTCCCGACATCTTCTGATGTTGTTTCCGTATGTTATCGTGATGGACTCGACCTACAAGACGGACGAGTAAGAGGAATCACATTACACTCCATTGACGATCTCATCGAGAATGTTGATCTGCAAGACCCAGGTCCTTGTTTACATCGTCATCAAAACTGGATGGAGGCACCTATGGTCCCCCTTGCTGTAGCAACCTTGTACAACAAGGTCGTTGCTGTCCTAAGTGTCGACAATCCTCACACCTGCTTTCCTATTGTCGCGAATGGGTCGAACCAAACTCCACCAACTGAGGTGATTACAGTTGCCTGGCTAGCAAGAGTCCATTGGACCCCCATGTGGCTGAAGGAAGGGTCACCACTTCCACCTACTGCACCTGAATGGTCTCACTTCCACCACCCAAGTGTGAATAGATGGGATACCCCATTCAACGACCGCATTCAACAATACTTGAACTACCTTCTAGTTGAAAGGGCAACTCAGTAGTTGTGATGCTATTATATTCTGGGATCGCACTTATTTTATTTTAAATGATCTAGCATCGGATGATGCCCCCTCGTCGCGTGCCGCTGTACCAGCAGCTGGGTTTGAGGATGATGCCCCCTCGTCGCGGATGGGCTGCTCAGTCATGCCCGCCCAGTTCGGCCACAGCCCAGATCCACCCACGGTCGAATAAATGGGGGGGTCTGGTTGATTTGTGGTTCCCATGCAGTGGAATGATGCATGGATCCGGTGTCGACGTCCTCGGCTGACGTATACATCGGGGACAGGGGGGTGTCTGGGACGTAAGGGGTCTCTGGCAATTGTGAAGTGTCGACCTCGTCGACAGTGTAATCAGCCAAGAAATCCTCGTCGTCCCGCCCGAGAAACGACGTGCTAGCCCTTGCGGGCTCCTGGATTGGTCGCTCTAGTGATGGTTGTCTAACCGCCGATGTGCTGGCTCTTATCGGCCTATCCCCTCTCCTCAGAGAGGCCGTTGGCCTAACCCGTTTCCGCTGGGATACGGCCCTCCTCATAATCTGCATTATAAAATTCCATATCCATTAGGTACACATAAATTCCATATCTATATTCCATCTGCATTTATTTCCATTTATATTCCATAAATCTACATTATCTAATTTCATTTTTGCCCATGAATCATATTTAGTGACATGTTAACATAAATTCATGTACTTTCATAATTTAATTACAAATTACCTATCTGTTTTTCATGAAATAAAAATTCTATATCTCAATTTCATGCATTATTATATCTATATCTAATTTCATGCATTACTAATTCCCTAGCTATTTTTCATGAAATAAAAATTCTATATCTCTTTTTCATGCATAATTATATCTATATCTAATTTCATGCATTACTAATTCCATATCTATTTTTCATGAAATAAAAATCAATACAATTATATATCTCATTTTCATAAACTAATTCTATATCTCATTTTCATGCATTACTAATTCCATCACTAATTCCATATCTAATTTTATCAATATTCCATACCTAATAATAACATAAACTTAACATGTACTAAACATACAATCAATACTTACCTCCGCCGCAGCTTGCGCTCTAGGATCGTTCGGCGCGGGTTGTGAAATCGCACGCTCATCGGGAGGTGGAGTCGCTGGTGAAGGGGATCTCGAACCTCGAAAAAATCGATCTATCAGGTTCGAGTACTTCGGCATTTCTCCTAAGACGGAATTCCGGGCTTGTGGAGCTCTCTAGCTAAAACCGCCGAGGTAAGAGACTAAGAGGTGGGAGCTTGGAGTGGAATGTGTGGTGCACCAAGTGAGGGAGGGGATCCCCCCTTTTATACTACATCGGCACCCCCTTTGCCGGACTCGGAACCCGACACCGACACCACCCTGCAGACATGACGCACCCGGCAGGGAATCTGCAGCTTTTCAGACGATGGGACTGATGTGACCGTACCGGACCCGGAATCCGGCACTGGCCTGCGCCAGACTGCAGCTTTTCAGTCGATGGGATTGATTTGACGAAAGCTGAAGATTCCGTTGATCCCCGTCTGCCGGTTTGAGAGTCCGGTATCGGCACCAGGCTCTGTCGGTTTGAGAAGCCGGCACCGGCACCGTGCGTCTGGCGAGATGAAGGCCGTGCAATTAGCAGAACGTAAATTAAATTAAATTAAATAATTGCACATACCGTTGGGACATCCCTATTCCCTAGTAAGCCCTGTGTAGTCATCATCGATCAACAACATAAAAATACATATTGGAGAAGTAAATCGGGTTTGGACTTTCAACTTTATCGTTCGATGATGTGAGTTAATGAGTTGTATACCATTTCGATATATGGTCCCTATCACCATATTTAATTTAATTAATTAAACTTCCAGCACAGCTAGCTAGTACAGTACTTTGTTATTAATTCAAAAAAAAAATTATTCAATGTTCATACATAGAAATGTCTAGAATATTTCTATCTTGCTAATTTTCTAGATAAGAAATGAACGAGAAAATACTGAAGTATCAAATTATATAGAAAAAATTAATTAAAAATAATGTTTATAGAGTTTGTCGCTCCTTGAAAAAAACGTGTCAAAAAAGCAAAAGGTTATGTATTTTGAATTTGACTTTCATTTTTGAGATTTTGATATTTTTAAAGAATTTTTTTTATTCAACCAAGATTTTTCATCTCGTTCCCGAAAATAGAGATACAATAAAAGTAAAAAAAAGAAGAGATTTTACTAAATTTATACTAGTATTCTTCAAAAACTATATATTCTTTCACATATTTGAAATAAGGTAGTTATTTAAGTTAGAACAAAATTGATTTAAAAAATACAGTATGTTTTTATTTTCTCATGGGAAAATTTTATAAAAATTGTTGACGATGATCTACGATTGTGCTTTGCTTCTTTATTGGACTTAACTAACGTGAAATCCCTCACTATTCAACTAAACAAAATAAAATAAAATAAAATAATAATAATAATAATAATAATAATAATAATAATAATAATAATAATAATAATAATAATAATAATAATAATAATAATAATAATAATAATAATAATAATAATAAGCATTTTATCAAAAAGAAAGAAAGAAGGAAAATGACTAGAAATATTTTTCACATTTTGGTTTGTTCTATAGCTGTTGAATGTGTGGTGGGTCAGTAGAGTCTGACATCGCCTAAAATCTTATCTTGTATCGAAAAAAAAATATAGTTGTTAAATGTGTGATAGAATGTGTTAATCAAACTGGGTACAAAAAACGCGTGACAAACTTTAATTTCATTTAACAATGGATACTTTATATATATTCTGTTGAGATACATTCTTCGATTTATCATATTTGATTTGATAGGCGTTTGGTCTAATGGAATAGTAAATGCAATGGGACCAGAGAATGAAGACGACGAAGAAGAAGAAGGATGCATGGTGCTTGGTGAAACCCCAACCCTTCACAACCATAGAGAGTTGGGTAGGAAACACATGCCCATGTGCATTCAATATTTGGAGGGTCACCCTTGATCCTCCCTCCCCCAACACCCTAACATGTTATTTAAGTTCCTTGCCCCTTCTCTCGACCTTGTCCCTTGCCACCGACTGACCTATGTGATTCGTCTTTTTGATTTGTGGCTTAGTTTTCGACTAGCCGAAACCAAATAGTAGTGACACTGACTTGGCTCACTTCACATCGAATAGACCCAGTAAGAGAAATGTTTTTAGGTCATTTCATTATGTCAATATCACGGCCTAAGCTCGTGGGTTTGGTTTAGAGTGGAAAGTAACGACTTGCTAACTTAACTCGTCTCCTATGGGTGTGTCATGTGTGTGTTTGTTTTGGGACTTGGGATATATTATAGGTGGGTAAGCCTAGGAGGTGGTCCATTTAACTTTATGCAAGTTATTGTATGTTGGGTTGTATTGGGCTTGGGCCTATGAGATTGGGCCATTCATATTCTGGGATTGGTCCACTGGGCTGCTAAGAAGCAAATTGATGAAGTTTCACAAATAGTATTTTGGCGCAGATGTATACACAATAAGCTCAATTTGTAAGGCCGATGATGTTCTATTTCAAAATTGATTTTTAACATTGAAATAATAACAAACGAAACATGGTAATCTCTTATTTCAAAGAGATAGACTAAGGGTGAACGTAGACTAAGGGCCGATGCCAAGCGCCAGCAAGCAGTGACACCACTGGTCAGCGGTACATCAGGAGTCCATGTGAGCAGTGAAGACGATCCTCCAAGGAAGTTTCCGTAACGCAGAGTCGCCTCAATACACACTCCTTCGACAACAGCCAGACCCGACACCGGACGTCAGAGCTCCAACTCAGACGAAGAACGCCACAAACAACCAGACTTGCTATCGAGAACCACCCTAGTACGACGCACCAACAGACCCTTTCAGGATTTAATTGAAGCTCTTTCGGGATTTAACAAACCGAATAAAAAGAGATTTATCTAGCATATTTTTTTTCTCAATGGGCAGCTTAGGGCCCAAGCCTAAGGCTTGGGCCCAAAGGACACCAGAACGTGCCCAAAGAAAGCGGCAACGGGTCACCACCAGGCCCAAAGAAAGTAAAGGCTACAGAGGCAAGTCACCGGCACACCCAAAACAAAGCGGAGGATAGGGAGGCCGAAGGCAGGCCGGCGACGACGAAGGTTAGAGTGGATGGAGTAACATGACCGACAAGGAGAGAGATGAACGACTAGGGTGGGAGCAGGGCGGAGGTGAAGGCGGCGCTCCGAGAAGAGCCGAAGAGACACCAATAGGGCAACAGGACGAGATAGATTTCCAATAGAAGAAGAGGAGGACCAACAAGAGTCGGTCAGGTTTGGAATCAGGCCGAGGAAGAAGAGCCTGGGAGGCAGGATTGCAAAGAAAGGGGAAGGGGAGGATGAAAAGGGCGATGGGGAGGCGGAACAGGGCGTCGGGATGGATATGGGGTGGAATCAGACAGGAATCTGAACGAGGAAGAGCCACACCGGGCTGATTTTTCCGACGAAAACGAGAGTGCAAGCCCGAGATCCAGCAGATCGGGGCAAGGATGAACGAAATTGGTTAGAACGAAAGTTGCATCGAGCTTCAAAGCCTCATATCTGCAAAAGCCCGGCGGAGCCACCGTAGCAGGAGGAGGCCAAAGCCGGGATGAGGATGACCGGAGCCGAGTTGGGGCCGGCGGAGCCGGGGTTAGGACCGGCAGAGCCGGGGTTGGATCTCTCCTTCTCTTTAGAAATCTAGAGAGAGGAGGGAGCAATTCAATGTTCATACATAGAAATGTCTAGAATATTTCTATCTTGCTAATTTTCTAGATAATATATGAACAAGAAAATATGAGATGAAATAAGTTAATTTAAGGGTCAGTTTGGTAAAATAAAGCTGATGAGGTAGCTGAAGCAGATGGATTAAGTGTGTTAAATATATAATAAATTAAAGTTTTCAGAAGCTAGTAAGGTGTTTGGTAACTAAGCTGATAGAGTAGCTGATGCAAACTAGTTGATCAAATAGAAGAAAATGAATAGAATTTTGAAAAGCTTGGGATGAATAGCTGATGAAAATCCAATTTCAAAAGCTAATTAAATTTAAATCTTATATTTAACTTATTTAAAACTATAAAATATAAAAACCAAAAGCTCCGAAAAGCTATTTGCATTGCCAAACGGACCCAGCTCTATTTTTCTAAATTAGATATTTGAATTCAAATCACGAAAACAGAAAAATTAAAACTAAAATGAATTGACACGAGAACGTAGTAAGACTAAGATCATTTGCAATAACTTCGACTTTCATTTTAGAGATTTTGAGATTTCCGAAGATTTTTTTTTGTATCTAACAAAGAATTTTCATCTCTTTCTCTAAAATAGAGATACAACAGAAAAAGAAAAAAACAAAGAGATTTTACCAGATTTATAGTATTCTTCAAAATATTCAACATAATGTACGGAGTAGTTATTTGAGTTAGAACAAAATTGATTTAAAGAATATGTGTTTTGTTTTCTATAGATTTGTTTTTAGAAAAACTGTTGAAGATGAAGATGATCTACGATTGAGCTTTGCTTCTTTATTGGACTTACCTAACGTGGAATCTCTCAATATTCAACTAAATATAAAAAATAATAAGCACTTTCTCAACAAAGAAAGAAAGAAAATGACTAGAAATATTTTTCACATTTTGGTTTGTTCTATAGCTGTTGAAATAGAATGTGTTAAATCAAATTGGGTACAAAAAACATGTGACAAACTTTAATTTCATTTAACAAATTACACTTTTTATATATATATATATATTCCGTTGAGATACATTCTGCGATTTACGTGTTTCGTTGGATATGCATTTGGTCTAATGGAATAGTAAATGCAATGGGACCAGGAGATTAAGACGAAGAAGAAGGGTGTAGGGTGCTTGGTGAAACCCCAACCCTTCACATCCATAGAGAGTTGGGTAGGAAACAGATGCCCATGTGCATTCAATTTTTGGAGGGTCACCCTCGACCTTGTCCCTTGTCACCGACTGACCTACGTGATTCGATCTTTTGATCTGTGGCTTAGTTTCCGATTAGTGACAGGGCTCACTTCACATCGAATAGACCCAATAATGGAGTGAAGCACTCTTTCACTGTTTCACTTGTATGTTTTTAGGTCATTTCAATTTTCATTATATAATGCATCCACTTAATTGTGTGTGTGTTTTTGTTTTGGGGCTTGGGCAACATTATAGGTGGATAAGCCTAGGAGGTGATAATCCATTTACAAGTTGTTCTATGTTGGGCTGCATTGGGCTTGGGCCTATGAGATTGGGCCATTGTGAATCTGGGCATGGTCCACTGGGCTGCTAAGCTGCAAATTGACGAATTTAGGCGCAAGTATATACACAATAAGCTCAATTAGATGATATAAGTTCTATTTCAAAATTGATTTTAACACTGAAAGGAGTAGTGCATCAACGAATTTATTCCTCATATAAAATAATAACAAACGAAACATGGTAATCTCTTACTTAAAAGAGATAAAATCATGAAAGCTTATTTTTTTCAACTAGGGTTACAAAGTTTAATAATCTATCAAATTGAAATCTTGAAGGGCAAGCTCGTACAATGGAACGAAACTTTGAATGTCACTATGTCAGCCACAATCGATCAAATGGATGTGTTGAAGGTTAAACCGGTGCCACGAAACTTGTCTTGCATAACCTTCTCTAGACGCTCGTACAAGGCTGGGCTAATACGGTTCTTCCAACCACCAACCTCTCCTTTCCTAAAGAACGACTTATTTTCGATTTTTGGGTAAAATTTCCCACTTTGATTTACCTCCAAATCTTTCAAATTTCGTAAGCTGCAAAGCTTCGAGATCTCATCTATTACCCCACTCCCCTCCTCCTCCTCGGAGAAAGGAACCCTAAGAAATTCCGCCAGTCTCTTCAACTCTGATATCTCATTCATCTTAAGATCCTCGTATTTCATGAACAAGACCTTATCGGGCTTCTCCAAGCTCATATTCCAGTACCCTAGGACATGATCCCAATGAGGCCCATACCATTCAACTCCCTTACAAACAAAATCAACTATCTCCTCTAACCCCATGGATTCCATGCCTTCTCCCTTCTCTTCTCCATTGAGGACCTCTTTGAATTTACAAAGCGAAACGATGGTGTCGAATGGGTTCCTACACAAGTAAACTATCCGGCAACCGGAGCTCCTAATAGACTCCCCGAGAGCGTGGTAAGGGAGGTGCGTAGCAAGAAGTCGAGGAGGATCGAGTTTCGACAGTTGGAGAGGGTGAGAATTCGGATGTTGGTACTCCAAGTGTGGCATGAGCTCATGGGGGTTCGCGGAGAGGAGAGGGTGGGGGATCGGGTGGTTCGTGCGATTGAGGATGGCGAAGGCAAGGGCTTTGAGCCAAGTGGTGCCGGATTTGGGCTTGGTGGCGAGCAAGAGATCGGAGTCACGAGCTCGGAAGTGAGTTTGCAGGGAGACTACCCTGTGGAGGGCGTAAGTAGGACACCAGAAGTTTTGGTACCAGTAGAGGTAAGGGCTTATAGTGTTTAAACACCAGTTTTCCCTTGGAAGAGAAAGCTCAAGTTGTTGGACTTTGATAGAGATTAGGGCATCTTCATCTTCATGATCAAGTGAAGACTGGTTTTGGTTGTTTTGGAAATGGGCAGCCATTGGAGGGGATTGAATTGTAAAATACTAAGGATTCCCGTTTTTACTTGATATCTCTCTCATGGCATTGCCGATTTATATAGAATCAAATGGAGCATTATTAATTATCATTATTTATTAATTAATTAATGTATGATATTTGTTTATTATTTTATTTTCGAAATCTAGATCTGAGTGCATTTTTTTTTTAGTTTTCAAAGTCTGGGAGGCATAGCTACTTTTATGGATCCTAATTAAATAGAGAGAGAGAAGTCAGAGAACCCGAGGCCATCATCAATCAAAGCCATTGGAGAGGGTTTGATACTTTGATTACAAAATGCCAAGGATTCCTGTTTGAACTTCCGGTCATTTTGTCTAATTTGCTGTCATCTGATGTTCAAGGAGTCCGGGTGACTCGCTTGATCAGCTCTGGATGATACTGCTGTACTCTTTATTATTTCAATAAATTAGGAGGGCTCGCCCTCTGTGCTTCTTCGACCAGAAAAAAAAAATGCCAAGGATTCCACCTTATTGTTGGTCTTGTTAGAATTATTTTATAATCCGGACATAATTAAATGTATGCCAAAAAAGATAAAAAATCTAATTTATGTAATTATGTAAGTAATTCTTATTCGTTAAGAATTAGCAAATATTAGGATAAATAATATATATTCGTTATATATTAATTTATCTAATATATAAAGAGATAAATAGAGATTCTATTCGTCAGACGTTCCTCTCTCAGGCAAGAAAACCCACAGAGAGTTCTCTCTTTCGTGGAGAGAGTCTCTTTCCTCTCCAACACTCTTTCCCATGGTGTGTATGGTATGAATCGTAGGTTCTCCACTGCTCCTGAATCTCTAACGAGATTTAGTGTTATGGAGATCTACCCGGTGGCAAGACGGTCTTGATTCCGCTTCCGCTATTCGAGGTAATCCGTATATCTCTCAAAGTGTGTCATTGATATCAGAGCTTTAGGCTCAAATTGCCTTCAAATTTGTTTAATTGGATTGAATAACAACATGATCTAGGTTCCTAGAACTAGATTCAATTTGAAAGTCCATATTTTTGTTTTGCTGTGTTCGTGTTCATGATGAACTAGGCTATTGCAATTTTTTGCTATGGAAATTATATGCTCCGTAAGTCGTAACCTGTATGCCCAAATTTAAGGAAGTCTTCTTCTTCATCTTGCCCTTTTACTTCTCCATGCTTCCCTTATGTTTTCTCTGATTGCATGCGGTTATGAGGGGATTCGATTTCGTTTCGATCTCTTGTGTGTGCTTATTAGATGTGAATCTATTGCTCGGAAAATTTGTCTTTTTCGATTTCACAGCACAGGTTCAACAGATCTGAGACATATGGGTTCTTGAGGGCTTGAAATTGGATCTTTGTCCTCTCGATCGAGATCTCCTAGCCAGACTTAGGGCTTGTTGGCGTCGGACTTGCCACCGTCCTCCTTAACGGAGCAATTGGAGGCAGCGACGCCACCGCCTAGGGTTGTCGACGGAAAGGAGTGCTTCTCGATTTCACAGCAGAGGTTCGCTAGATCTGAAAAATTGAGACTTCGTGGCTCAGTTTTTGGCATGGAGATGGATAGATCTGAGATTCTCAGCCCTGAATCTGTAAAACCCCCCAATTTTTTTTTATGTGGGTTACAATGGAAAGGGGCTTCGTGCTCCTCGACGGTAGTCTTCTCCCCGGAGATCCATGGCATGGAGGCGCTTTCTCGCCACCGTGCTCCTTGTCGGAGCACTTGAAGGCGGTGGTGCCACCGCCTGGGGTCGTTGACGGCGTGGCGACGGAGAAGAAAGGTGGAGATGGAGTCTTGAACTCACTGCGCAATGAGAAACGACGGGGTTTCGTTCCTCTTCTGGCTTGTACTCACTTGAGATCCAAGGCTGGGCGGTGTGTTGCGCGCCACCATGCCCCTTGACGGAGCACCTGGAGGTTCCAGCGCCGCAACATGTGTTGTCGACGACGGGGAAGCAGTGGAAGAAGCTTCGAAGGAGGCCGAGCTCGCTGCTATGGCGGCCTGGCTCAGTCGGGTCTCATTGGGTTTGGCTTCGGGCCGAGCCGGGCTAATGGTAACCTAACAAGCAAGGGCGGGCTTCGGGTCGCGCCTGGGCTAAGTTTCTAAAGGGTGTGAAGATTGGGCCTAATTTTGTTTGGGCCTAATTTGTTGTAAAATTGGCTAAGCATATTTTTGTTGGACTTTGCTGTTATATGTTGAACATGACTAGTTGGTCCAGATTCGTTTTGGACTGAGACTTGTCGTGTTTGACCGAGTGTTGGAGTTGTCTTGATCGGGCTCGGACCTGGAGTAAGACATGGTGGGTTGTTGATAGAACATAATTAATATTGCATAATAGATTATATTTAGCATAGTTTAGTTGTGAATATTGCATATTTTAGTTATAATTACATGTTTACCGGTGGTGTTGGAAGAGTCGGAATCTATGCAATTTTATGGTTAATTTCAGGTAAATGTGGATCCGACGAGGAATGAGGAGACTCTTGGATGAAGGAAGATTCAAGTTGAGGAAGAAAAGTGAAGAGCACGGGAGCGGAGTCGAATTTCGAGAGCCTAAGTGAATAACAAGTCATCAAAAGTTGCCGCCAGACATGCTGAACTTGTTTCGCACTTTCTGGAGGCCTCGGTGGTCCGATTGACTATTTTAACCATGCGTTGGAAAGCTCTCTTCGAGATCTACAAATTTCGTGTTGACATCGTGACCAAATTCGAAACGGAAAAATTGCTGTGAACAGTAAAGGCCGCCCCGCGACCCGAAACTCTGACGAGCGATTTCGCTGATCGCCGGTCGCGGCCTGGGTTGGCTGCCCCGCGGCCCTCGCAGAAACCCGCCGTTCAGAATTGGACTTTAATTAGGATTTTTATTTTATTCTTTGGCCGACTTGTTAGAGGCTTTATAAGACTTTTCTAGTTTATTATTCCACGAACCTTATGCACTTTATTCAATTGTTGAGAGCGCCGTTGAGCATGAGCAACTAAACTCTCAAGGTTTCGCCTACAGTTTGGATCTTTGATTGTTGAATTGTGAGTTTCTTAATCTAATTCTTATTCATATTCCAATGTTTTGACTTCTTTGTGCTTAATTGCTTGAATGTGTTTTATTCTCTCTGGCCTGATCAACTAGTTAGAGTAGATTCATTCAATTGCTAGGGTTTTGCAGATTCCTCGTAGCGAACCTTAACCCAAGTGGCAATCATATCCCTTTAGGACTCGTAGGACTAATTGGATGTGTAGGAAGTTGAATATATGTTAAATATCGACTCGTAGCTTGATGTTGCATGTACCTTGATTAATTCATATTCTTAATGCTATCTCTAGGTTAAACCTTAACCGTGTTAGGGTTATTTAGAGATAAGGGTTGCTAGGACTCGTAGGACTAGTAATTTACCTAAGATTTGGATAAGGACATTGATAGGAAAAGACAAGAACTAGAGGCTGAAACAAGGATCGAATTCATCAATCGAAGTGATAAATTGTAGGTGAACCTATTTATCTCTATTACATTCTACAATCAATTTACTTTGTTTGCATTGCTTCCGCTTTGATAAAAGACGGATCTTTTTCTCACCAAAAACCCCCCATATTCTCTCTTAGCGATTAGATTGGCAGTTGAATTGATTAGATTTCCTTGTGGATCGACCTCTTGCTTACACACTATACTAGTTGTGAGTTTGAGTATTCTTTGGCAAGAACAACGACAGGTTTTCCTCTTGTCAGTTGTGTTTGATGAATTGGGCTTAGCCCGATTCGATTCGAACGCGAATCATCGCTCTTATGTGACCAAGTTGTGACTAAGTTTTGTGAACTAGGTCAGTTGAAACAGTTTTTCGGTTATGTTTGCTCTCAAAATTTTGATAGGACTATGTGTCTGATTGAATATTTGATTGAAGCAAACGAACTTGAAAGTTATGTGATATATCGACCTACGTGGCCTTTTATCTAATAACGAGCGATGATGAGTCCTATGTTATGTTGATTTATTCACATGCCGACTGAACTCTCTAAAATTCTTTTTCAAGAATTTGTTTTCAAGGATGTTTAACTTTGGTTGAATATCGTTTTACTTGAAAATAAAGCGGATTTAAATAATTCAATTGTGAGTTGTTTAAAATTATTTTGAGTTAACGGATAGTTATTGCGTATAACTTATTAACTTAAAATGGGAAATTGACTTTATGTAAGTTAATTAAAATCTGAGAAATAAATCTTTTATGTAAATATTGTATAAGAGATAGACATTCGGGATGCATCTCTGAACCTTGCTAACCATTTCATGTTTTTACCACTAATGCGGTGCTGTACTTGAAATTATAAAAGACACTTGATTTGTTTGAGTGTGATTGCAAGGTAATCGAGCAAGCAATTCATTTGTTAAATGGATGAAAGTATTCAGTAATTTTGAATAGCAGTTTTAAACGTAGTTCCAAAAATTCTGAATAAACCCTTAAAGGGTAAGGACCTATACGTCTAGGATCCTGAAAGTCGATAGTCCTAATGAAGACATGTTATCTGACTTTGCTCGATTATACTCAATTTGTTTTAGTGTATATCCATACGTTGGACATACAAATAAAGTGAGCCGATGTTGAGTACTTCGGGTACGCCAACAGTAATGCAGTTCTCTTGAAAATTAGAAAATGAGCAGATGGACTTGATGAGAGTTCGACTCTTGAGTCCTAGGCTTTAAAAAAATATTTTCTAATTTGTAAAGCTCACTTTGGATTTTCTCAGATCAAGAGAGTTGTAAAACTAAATTTCATGTTTCTAAGGCATTTTCATGCTAGGAAGATTGTTATTTAGTGTACTCTGTTTTCACTTAGGGACATGGTCCTAGTGGGAGCAAATCTTTAGACTGACTCGCAAAGTTCAAAAGATAACCTTAAACATACGTTGTTTGAAAATCGTCAGACAGACGATAATGTCGTCATGAATCTGTGTTCTAACGGAGTTGATTGCATGCTATAAGTATGTTTTTGCTTCGAAGGTCATGGTAAATGATGATATGTGTTAGTTTGTGCTTCGTGCATAAATGGTAACATGTTTCTGGTTAATGGTGATAGATGGGTAATACACTAATTTCACTTATCTGAATAAGAAGTTAGCAGAACTGAGGTTACATCGATTTATATCGTAGTAATAAAAGTTTAGCTTTCCTGAAATGTCAGGGGCTTATGAAGTTTCCTTACTGACGGAGGGAAAGTCGTTGATTCACCTCGCCAAAAATAAATCCCAAACAAACAAACTAGTATAGTATGCAAGTAAGTGGTCGAACCCTAGAGAATCAAGTATTTCTAAATATTGTGTATTTATCAATATAAAAAGAAAAGATTTTTATGAATAAAAATAAAAGAAAATAATATTGACAAAAGAAAATAAAGGATAGAAGAAAAGCGTTTCCACCTACAAGTTCTCGACTTTGGTTGGTTTTATTGATCATCGAATCCTTTTCAAGTTATTATCTTTTCCTAAGAATTCCTCTCGTCTTGGTTTAAGTAGATTAAAAGTCCTACGAGTCCAATTAATCCCTTACACCTCAATGCAACCTTAACACGATCAAGATTTAACAAAAAGATAGCAAATACTCCCAAGAACTTGAGCATATAAATAACACCAATTAAACACGGTAAATCGATGTTTAAGATATATGTCAACTCCCTACATAATCATGTTTCAAACACGGAATCCACAATCTTATGCGTGCTACTACAGAAATAACACAAATACGAAAATATTAAATCCTAGCATGAAATCAATATTATCAAGGTAGCTAATCAAGATAACATCAATAACATAATCAATATCACACAAAGAAGTTGAAAGAATTATAGAGGAAAAATAACTTAAATTAGAAACTCACAAACCACCAACCAAATCTCGAAAGTGTAGGCAAAAACTACAAAATTAGCCAAACATGGCTTACCTAAGCTTTCTTCTCTTCAATGGTGATTTCTCTACTTGAATCCATCCTTAAACTAATCCTAAAACATCCTATTTATAAGCCTAAAGTCTTGCATAAATAAGGTAAAAGATATATAAATAAGATAGAAACTTCCTAAACAAACTAGATAGAAGATAGACTTTCCATGTTTAGTCCAACGTCAAATTCCGCTGGCAGCGAAAATTTCCGCTAGCAGCGAATGGCCTCAATCAAGCTCCTGCTGGATTTTCGCTAGCACCTCGCTACCACACTCGCTGACAGCGAATGTCCATGCCTTAGAATATTTTCCAACACTCTTCGATTCCATCATTTTCGCTTCCGCGAGAGCCTCCATCCGCTGCAGTGAGTCCGGCCATCCGCAGCCGCGAGTCCATCCTTCCGCTGGAGTGACTCCAATCGCTGGCAGCGAGTCACCATTCGCTGCCAGCGACTCATGTTGCTTGCTCGCTGACTTTTGGGATGACTCGACTCGCTGGAAGCGAGTTCCCATTCGCTGACAGCGAGACATGCTGGCTCCAGGACATCCTCCCGCTGACTCCACTCGCTGGCAGCGAGATTCCATTCGCTAGCAGCAACAGATGCCCAGAAGCTTGTTTTCTCTTCATTCTTCCCTCGTTCTTTCTTGCCTTTTTTCTTTCTTTCCTTAGCTTGCTTTCTTGACTTCACTTGGACATATTGTTCACCCTTCCTTTGCTTTCCACCATGTCGGATCTACGATTCTGCACAATTCAACCAAAATAGCGTAGATTCCGAACTTTGCCACGAAACGAGTTTAATCTAAGTTGACACTAAACATGCATATTCTACAATGCAAATGCATCAAAACGACCCTATAATGCCCATTAGAAATGTGCATTATCACTTACAAAGACCATGTGATGTCATGATTCTAGTAATGGAACATACCTTGAGATCTTGTTGGATTTCGGTTTCAATGTTATGATCATAAGTTTGCTGATTTTGTTTCAGTAACAAGAAGTTAAAATTTTTACTTTTGTGATAATGGTTGCAAATATGATTTGTAACTTATGCATAATCTGATCATTGGGAATAAGCAAGTCGTTGCTAGGTCCATATGAAGAAGTTGCGATCTACTTGTTTCAAGTTGATCACTACGCAACTAGATCAGATGATATACCCAAAGATTGGTGTTGCAATTTGAAGTTTATTTGAAGCCAATTGTATAAGATAATATCAAGTTCAGATCTTGGTATTTCCTAATCCCCACTGAATTTTTGTAATTCATTAGAAGTGTCACTATGGAAGCATAGTTTAACCACTTTGCAAAATGATAAAGGGTAGATGAAATGCATACTCTAACAGGTATTTTACTAGTGAGTGGGAGAATAGGTTCAACGGAACCTGAGAAAAGACAGAGTTGTCAGAAGAGGATGTTTCCTTATTTGAAAATGATGTGACACACCTTGGAGTATGTCCAGGATGATCATTGTGGGATTGTTCAAAGAGATTAGATGCTTATTGCGTTAAGCACTTCATCTGAGGCTTCGAGGGTAATCTGTTACTTGTAACAGATCACTATATTTTTTGTAGATTGCGTTCTACAAAATTTAGAAGCTTAAAACACAAATTCAATTGTGTTGTTTGAATTTTATGATCTCATATGATCAATATGGATCTAAGGGTGTATAAATGGATGCTGATATACAAGGTGAGCTTGTGGTTAACATATATCCATGCTTTCTCTCACATTGGGTGATGGAGAAATCAGAAGAAATTCAAAAAGTTTTATTTCTTAAATTCTTCTGTTGACTGAAGTTACACGAAATGGTCAAATCCGAGCACCGAGCATTAGTTTCTGCTGAGAGTGCATTGTGCTAGTTTGTGGAGTGGTTCATTTGTTGAACTATCCTTGGTCAGTTACTTCCTAGAAATGACATAGAAGGTATCATGTCAAAGGCTAAAGGCATAAGAGGATCTCTAGGGGAGATGTACTTATGATTGAGGGTTACTTGGTGAACCTTAAGATATGGAATAAGCTTAAGAAGCTGGTTTTTATATATATTTTAGCCTTATCTGTTTAGTTGCATCAAATCCATTTCGATAAAAGGTATCATGAAGAATGCGTGTACTAGGCATGAGGCTAGGTACATGATCACATTCTTAAATCATCTTGGAAATGCAATCTTCTAAGATTGATGAGAGCAATCTGATAAGGAAACTGAGTTTTCGTAGCTCAATTATCCTTAACCATGATTGTATGATAGTTGTTAAAACAACTTAGGATGAGTTTTGACTGATGAAACCACAACATAGCCTCTGGTAGTTCAATTATTATATTATCTTAGGATAGTTGTAATACAAATTGTCTTGTCACATTAATGTTCAGGACATTCTGGGTCAATCGTGATCTAGTGTTCTTGAGAATGTTCAGAGCTAAAGAAGTTTCGTTCTTGGCTCACAACTTGTTGAACAAATGTGTTTCGAGTTCAGGATTTTCATCTAGAACAACTGTGAGCATATCGAAACCACTTTAGAGTGGGAGTTGTTTTGAACACGAGATATCTTAGAAACACATTAGATGTGGTTGCTCCAAAAGTATCCAAATGAGATAGCACTAAACACCACTTAGAGTCTGTGATCTGTTGGTAGATCTAAGACACAACTAGCAAATGGTGATGACAGATAACGAGTCTATAGAAGAAGCCATGTTTTGAACTGGATGGTTTCTATTCTGCCTAGACATAAAGCAATGAGATAATTGGGTTCTTAAAGCTTTATAGGCGGAATGATCCATTGAGAGTTATACCCTAGATCAAGAGAGTTAGGTTGGAACCTTCTCTCTGCATGGTTAGATTGTGTTCAATCAGACCGATGAATGGCTACAAAAGCTTGTATCCGTTTACAAGTTGACCTAGATAGTAAAGTTTTTCCCAGTGGGAGGACTTCTGGAAATTCGTTTTTCCCAGTGGGAGGACTTCTGGAAATTTGTTTTTCCCAGTGGGAGGACTTTTGCTAAGGTTTCTGCTAAGGTTTGGAAATTCGTTTTCTAGGTAAGCATTGAAACATGCATCTAGATGACAATGATAAGATGTTTTGTACTTTGTGTTCAAAATATGAATCATTGTAAGTATGTGATGTTGGAAAGTTTAACTTTCTGATGTTGCAGATGACACACTGATAGCCAACTATGTTGTGATTCTAGCATTACAACTTTGATACAATTGTTAGGTGAATCTGCTACATAGAAATTGGGTAGTTGTCTATGAGGTTATTTCGTATAATCTTAGGCATGTCATTCTCATATATGGAAATGTGTAAATGGACTTACATAGGAAGTGGATTAAGTGAGGAACACTTGAGAATTTGAGTGCAATCTCGCATTCTATTGTATGCTGAGATGAGACAAGCGAACATGTGTTTGTTTACAAACTGATTCGAGTCTTATGCACTGAACACAATAAATGATTGCAAAATCCCTCTTGTAGACTGTGTATTGTGTTATGGTGGATGATGTCTATGTCCATGTTGGAACATAGATATGGATCTTAGTGATCTAAGGGAGGAGACACTGATGTATGTATCAACATCAGTCTGTAGGTCTTATCTCTAAGGAGAAGAGACGTTGTCTAGCAAGAAATTGTCTTGCTTGTCCTTCCACCATGGAAGCTGAGGTTCTTACATCATCAGAAGCTTCCGAGGAGATTATGAAAAAGGATTCTCCTAAAAACACAAAATTTGGTTGTGGCGAAATATGGCGAGTGGATGTCATGACTATGGGTTGTGACTGACCATTTTTTTCAATACTAGGATTTCCAAAGGATGTTAGAGATCAAATGATATTCAGATCAAACCCTGTCTAGTCAGAGAGACGTTGTTCAAGAACAACGTTGTCATAATATGTTTGACTCTTGATGGTTATGCGAACCACCTCTCTGATTTGAGTTTTTAGCAAGTGATAGACTTTGGTCTTAACTCATATATGCTATGCCATTGAGATGGTAAAAACAGGTGATGTAAATATGAAATATGTTACATGTCACTGAACCATAGTTTGTTCTCTCACACAAACAAATGTTCCTATAAGTGTTCGTCACTGTAGGTGTAAGGTATCTCAATTCTTATGGGAACGGAATGAGATGATAACCGCCTTGACTATCTTTGGATGTCAAGATGAAGTCTCTCCGGTTGGGAAAGGCTGAATGAGTAATTTATAGTTAGTCATTCATATGACTAACTAGTAACTATGCTCCTGCGCCCATTGGTTCAGAAAAGCAAGGTGTTGTAGGGTAAATTGGTTCTCAAGCCTGCGTGACTATGAGATGAACACCTTTACAGGTTGAGAGGACAACGCTTTAGAGAAGCGCTCCCTGTAGCACATTGTCATACTAGTGTGTGCTAGTCGACCCTATGAGGGGATAGATTGATCCCATCTCTATCACTGTGTGAGCTAAGATATATGTAAACAAAGCAGCCCTTAGTGACTAACGGCTTGGGTTACTGATTGTGGTAGTGATGCGCTACTTTGGTTGTGTTCCAATGGCCATGAGCGATGTGGTCTAAGTGGGGCATTTCTGGGAAATTGGTCATCATTTACATGAAAGTAATGCCAATGCGAAAGGAAGGTATTATGAGTAATCGTTGACGGGAATGGGATTTGCTGGATCCGACAGTTACGTACCGTTGTGAATCGCCATTATAGTTGAACCAAGATGAGAGGGATCCGGTTTTGTGTGTCAACTAGTCCGATGAAAGATAATCCTAGGGATGTAGCAATACTTTTCAACTAACGTTGTGACCTAGTCCCATACGGGATTTTTATGCAGGTGGTATTGCCGGGTCGCACAGCCTATACACGACAAGTATGAGATTGAGTTTTGAAGGAACACGATCTTTTGTGTGAGTGGGAGATGTTAGAATTATTTTATAATTTGGACATAATTAAATGTATGCCCAAAAGATAAAAGCCTAATTTACGTAATTAGGTAAGTAATTCTTATTCGTTAAGAATTAGCTACTATTAGGATAAATAATATATATTCGTTATATATTAATTTATCTAATATATAAAGAGATAAATAGGAGAGATTCCTCTCTCCTGATCTCTAACCCTAGAGAGTATGTTCGTCAGACGTTCCTCTCTCAGGCAAGAAAACCCACAGAGAATTCTCTCCTTCGTGGAGAGAGTCTCCTTCCTCTCCAATGCTCTCCCATGGTGTGTAGGCTGTGAATCGTAGGTTCGCCACTGCTCCTGAATCTCTAATGAGATTTAGTGATATGGAGATCTACCTAGTGATCAAATTCGAAGGCAAGACGATCTTGATTCTGCTTCTGCTATTCAAGGTAATCCGTATATCTCTCAAATTCTATCAACACTAATTGCACGTATTTCATGTGCACTTATATAGAATTAAATAGAGCTACGGTAGCTCAATTTTCTTTATGGTCGAACAATAATGGAGGTTGCCCATTATCATCATCATTATTTATTAATTAATTAAATATTTGATATTTGTTTATTATATTATTTCCGAAATCTCTTAATTTGTAGAGTAATTTTTTTATTGATAAATACACCGCTAATTTTTACTTGATATATCGGCATCGCTCATCATCGCGATATATTACAGAATGGGATCCGCATCACATTGCAGAATGGGTTCAATATGTTACAAAACAGGACCCAAGGGGCGGCAAAATGTCTACACCATGTTGCGGATCTTACTCCGCAACTTGTTACGGAAAACCTTGTCAGTGACGTCAAAAACTCGGAGAAACCTTACCTTGACAGCATTTTAAAAAAATCATTAAACAACAAGTTGTGTACCTAGCGGTTGTAGTTTATTTTTTCTTTTTTAAATAAGGATGGGAATTGCTGCTGAAAGGGTATTTCGATCAAGCAAATAAATTTATAAATCGAGACTCCGCTATAGTATAGTAGAGTCAAATTCATTCACATGGAGATAGTCAGTTCCTTTGTTTAGTTACTTTATAAGAGCAAAGAAATAGCAATAAGATGTGGAAAGTAGGGTGTTAGGGGGGTTTGTTTGATTAAAAAGGGAATTTATATCAATATTAGAAGGTTCTAGGATTAGGGTTTCACCACAAAATGCAGTAGTCATGCATATCAATCACCAATGAATAGAATCAGAACACAACCCTTATCGATCAATATGAAAGGTTCAACTTCCGTATCACCTAACTTGCTAATCGCATTAACTTTCGCTTATTCAATCAACAATCTCAATCTATGTAGTTCTTGATTTGGATAATTCAACTTCCGTTTCAAACCCCTAATTCATGTAATATATCTAATCAATAATTATCCTTTTTCCAATTCAAATTGTCAGTCAAATCTTATCCCTAAACTTCCATCCAAGGAAGAGATTAGGGGAGAAAGGAAGAGATTAGGGAAGAAAATGTTTAGGGTTAAGAGAGAGTAGAAGAAGAGAGATAGTAAGGGTTTAGGAGAAAGAGTAATTGGATTTGATTATTCATTAGAGGATCACTCTAATACAAGATGTGAGGTATTTATACTGATCCTCCTTGACCTCTATACATGACAAGACCCAGTAAGGGAGTGGAGCACTCTTTCACATGTATGTTTTTAGGTCATTTATGCCCTAAGCTTGTGGATTCATTATGTTCATAGGACATTTCATTATATAATGCCTTAAGTTGTTGTATGTTGGGTTGCCTTGGACTTGGGCCTATCGGATTGGGCCATTGAGATTTTGGGCTTGGTCTACTGGGTTGCTAAGTTGCAAATTGATGAAATTTCACAAATCATATTTAGGCGCATATATACAAGGCCGATGATGTTCTATTTCAAAATGATTTAACACTGAAATGAGTTGTGTCAACGAATTTATTCCTCATATAAAATAATAACAAAAGAAACACGGTAATCTCTTACTTTAAAGAGATAGAATCATGAAAGCTCATTTTTTAGGAATATTCCTATCCCTCGGGGGCTACCACACTTCAGTCCATTAAAGCTCAAATTCGCAATTGGAAAAAAACTAAACAACTAGAGTCCGACCTAGAATCGAATCATACATCAATTAACCAACAAAATATGCTCCAAAGTAAACGGAAAAAGAGTAAGGATAATAAATGGCGTAAGCCGCCAATTGGAATCTTCAAGATGAATTTTGATGGCTCCTCGCTATCTAACAGGGACAGCTCGGCGGGGGCAGTAATCCGGGACTGGGAAGGCCGACCTATCAACATAAGTTTTCAGAAACTTGGCTCTCAAAGCCCTCTCCAGGCTGAGGCACTTGCTTTAAAGCTTGGCATTCAATGAGCCATCAACCTCCGTATTTAGAAAATCCACATTGAGGGAGACTCCTCCATAATCATAAATCATTTAAAAAAACAAACTACATGCCCATGGGAAATTGAACTCCTACTATCAGATGTGAAAATTTTACTATCGACTATGAAAGAGGCATCCTTCTTTCATGTTCCCCGGTTGGGCAATAGAGTGGCGGATAAGGTTGCACACCTTTGCCACTCTGCCTGGGGTGTCGATATTCAAAATGATTCTGGTCTTCTTGACCTCATCCGCAAGGATGCTGCCGGATAGAGCGTGCTCACCCGAATTCTTTCCTAATCAAAAAAATAAAATAAAAAAAATGAAAGCTCATTTTTTTCAACTATTGTTACAAAGTTTGACAATTTATCAAATTGAAATCTTGAAGGGCAAGCCCGTACAACGCAACGAAACTTCGATTGTCGGGCACAGTCGATCAAATGGATGTGTTGAAAGTTAAGCCGGTGCCACGAAACTTATCTTGCATAACCTTCTCTAGACGCTCGTACAAGGTAGGGCTAATATGGTTCTTCCAATCACCAACCTCTCCTTTCCTAAAGAACGACTTATTTTCGATGTTTGGGTTAAACATTCCACTTTGATTTACCTCCAACTCTTTCAAATTTCGTAAGCTGCAAAGCTTCGAGATCTCATCTATTACCCCACTCCCCTCCTCCTCCTTGGAGAAAGGAACCCTAAGAAATTCCGCCAGTCTCTTCAACTCTGATATCTCATCCATCTTAAGATCCTCGTATTTCATGAACAACACCTTATCGGGTTTCTCCAAGCTCATATTCCAGTACCCTAGCACATGATCCCAATGAGGCCCATACCATTCAACTCCCTTACAAACAGAATAAACTATCTCCTCTAACCCCATGGATTCCATGCCTTCTCCCTTCTCTTCTCCGTTGAGGACCTCTTTGAATTTACAAAGCGAAACGATGGTGTCGAATGGGTTCCTACACAAGTAAACTATCCGGCAACCGGAGCTCCTAATAGACTCTCCAAGAGCATTGTAAGGGAGGTGCGTGGCAAGAAGTCGAGGGGGATCGAGTTTCGACAGTTGGAGAGGGTGAGAATTCGGACTTTGGTACTCCAAGTGTGGCATGAGGTCATGGGGGTTCGCGGAGAGGAGAGGGTGGGGGATCGGGTGGTTCGTGCGATTGAGGATTGCGAAGGCAAGGGCTTTGAGCCAAGTGGTGCCGGATTTGGGCTTGGTGGCAAGCAAGAGATCGGAGTCGCGAGCTCGGAAGTGAGTTTGCAGGGAGATGACCCTTTGGAGGGCGAAAGAAGGGCACCAGAAGTTTTGATACCAGTAAAGGTAAGGGCTTACAGTGTTTAAACACCAGTTTTCCCTTGGAAGAGAAAGCTCAAGTTGTTGGACTTTGATGGAGATTAGGGCATCTTCATCTTCATGATCAAGTGAAGACTGGTTTTGGTTGTTTTGGAAATGGGCAGCCATTGGAGGGGATTGAGTTGCAAAATACTAAGGATTCTTGTTTATTATTGGCACTAATATATTGCAAGTATTAATTTCATGTCATTGCCGATTTATATAGAATCAAATGGAGCATTTATTAATTATCATTATTTATTAATTAATTAATATATGATTACAAAATGCATTGGAGTGGATTTGATTACAAAATGCACGTATTTCATGTGTACTTAATTATATACTAGAATTATTATTAAATAGAGGTAAGGTAGCTCATTTTTCTTTTTTGGTCGAACAATAATGGAGGTTGCCCATTATCATCATCATTATTTATTAATTAATTAAATATTTGAGATTTGTTTATTATATTATTTCCGAAATCTCTTAATTTGTATAGTAATTTTTTTATTGATAAATACACCGTTAATTTTTACTTGATATATCGGCATATCGCTCATCATCGCAATATATTACGGAATGGGTTCCGCAGCACGTTGCAGAATAGGTTCAATATGTTACTAAACAGGACCCAAGGGGAGGCAAAATGTCTGCACCCTGTTGCGGACCTTACTTCGCAACTTGTTACGGAAAACCTTGTTAGCGGCGTAAAAAACTCGGAGAAACCTTACCTTGACAGCATTTTAAAAAAATCATTACACAACAAGTTGTGTACATAGTGGTTGTAGTTTATTTATTTTTATTTTCACCATAAAAGTTTATTTATTTTTAAATAAGGATGAGAATTGCTGCTGATAGGGTATTTCGATCAAGCAAATAAATTTATAAATCAAGACCCCGCTATAGTATAGTGTAGTCAAATTCGCTCGCATGGAGATAGTCAGTTCCTTTGTTTAGTTACTTTAGAAGAGCAAAGAAATAGCAAGAAGATGTGGAAGGTAGGGTGTTAGGGGGGTTTGTTTGATTAAAAAGGGAATTTATATCAATATTAGAAGGTTCTAGGATTAGGGTTTCACCACAACATGCAGTAGTCATGCATATCAATCACCAATGAATAGAAACAGAACACAACCCTTATCAATATGAAAGGTTCAACTTCCGTATCATCTAATTAACTTGCGAATCTCAATCTATGTCGTTCTTGATTAGGATAATTCAACTTTCGTTTCAAACCCCTAATTCATTGTAATATATCTAATCAACAATTATCCTTTTTTCAATTCAAATTGTTAATCAAATCCCATCTCTAAACTTCCATCCAAGGAAGAGATTAGGGAAGAAGAAGTTTAGGGTTAAGAGAGAGTAAAAGAAGAGAGATAGTAAGGGTTTAGGAGAAGGAGGAATTGGATTTGATTATTCATTGGATGATCTCTCTAATACAAGATATGAAGTATTTATACTAATCCCCATTGACCTCTATGGGTGTTTTTAAATACACCGCAAATCCACCTCTAAAAATGCACGTTGCTTTCGACGTGCAACCCACCATCACTAATTAACACTTTTTAAAATTTAATTACCCCACTTTAACCTTGCACGTTGGAATTGACGTGCAGGGTTCGTGGTGTATATAGCGAAGGCGGACCTCTATACATGACAAGACCCAGTAAGGGAGTGGAGCACTCTTTCACATGTATGTTTTTAGGTCATTTCATTATATAATGCCCTAAGTTGTTGTATGTTGGGTTGACTTGGGCTTGGGCCTATGAGATTCTGGGCTTGATCCACTGAGTTGCTAAGTTGCAAATTGATGAAATTTCACAAATCATATTTAGGCGCAGATATATAAGGCCGATGATGTTCTATTTCAAAATTGATTTAACATTGTAAGGAGTAGTACATCAACAAATTTATTTCTCATATAAAATAATAACAAAAGAAACATGGTAATCTCTTACTTTAAAGAGATAGAATCATGAAAGCTCATTTTTTTCCAACTATGGTTACAAAGTTTAACAATTTATCAAATTGAAATCTTGAAGGGCAGGCCCGTACAACGCAACGATACTTCGAATGTCGGTCACAGTCGATCAAATGGATGTGTTGAAGGTTAAGCCGGAGCCACGAAACTTATCTTGCATAACCTTCTCTAGACGCTCGTACAAGGTAGGGCTAATGTGGTTCTTCCAATCACCAACCTCTCCTTTCCTAAAGAACGACTTATTTTCGATGTTTGGGTTAAACATTCCACTTTGATTTACCTCCAACTCTTTCAAATTTCGTAAGCTGCAAAGCTTCGAGATCTCATCTATTACCCCACTCCGCTCCTCCTCCTCGCAGAAAGGAACCCTAAGAAATTCCGCCAGTCTCTTCAACTCTGATATCTCATCCATCTTAAGATCCTCGTATTTTATGAACAACACCTTATCGGGCTTCTCCAAGCTCATATTCCTGTACCCTAACACATGATCCCAATGAGGCCCGTACCATTCAACTCCCTTACAAACAGAATCAACTATCTCCTCTAACCCCATGGATTCCATGCCTTCTCCCTTCTCTTCTCCGTTGAGGACCTCTTTGAATTTACAAAGCGAAACGATGGTGTCGAATGGGTTCCTACACAAGTAAACTATCCGACAACAGGAGCTCCTAATAGACTCCCCGAGAGCATGATATGGGAGGTGCGTAGCAAGAAGTCGAGGAGGATCGAGTTTAGACAGTTGGAGAGGGTGAGAATCCGGACGTTGGTACTCCAAGTGTGGCATGAGGTCATGGGGATTTGTGGAGAGTAGAGGGTGGGGGATTGGGTGGTTCGTGCGATTGAGGATGGCGAAAGCAAGGGCTTTGAGCCAAGTGGTGCCGGATTTGGGCTTGGTAGCGAGCAAGAGATCGGAGTTGCGAGCTCGGAAGTGAGCTTGCAGGGAGATGACCCTGTGGAGGGCGTAAGTAGGACACCAGAAGTCTTGGTACCAGTAGAGGTAAGGGCTTGTTCTGTTTAAACACCAGGTTTTCCTTGGAAGAGAAAGCTCAAGTTGTTGGACTTTGATGGAAATAATGGCATCTTCATCTTCATCAAGTGAAGACTGGTTTTGGTTGTTTTTGAAATTGGCAGCCATGGGAGGGAATTGAAAATATATTGCAAGTATTTCATGTCATTGTGGATTTTATATAGAATCAAATAGAACTAGGGCAGCTAGCTAGCTAGCTCATTTTTCTTTTTGGTCTCATTATAATTATCATTATGATATTTGTTTACAATATTATTTTATTTCTGCAATCTCGATCTGGTTGCATTTTTTAAGTTTTCAAAGTATGGGAGGCCATTATCAAATATCAATCAAAGCCTTCAACCCAATTTTCGAAATCTCGATCTGGTTGCATTTTTTATATGTTTTTACCTTTCACCAACAACCACCAGCTTAATATGAATTATAGAAACCCACCCATTAAATGGATTGAGATCAATTTGCTATATGTCCATTTTCATTAGCCCTCTAAGTGATTATTCAAATTGACATTTTTATCCTTCCTTCAATTTTTTTTTAATTTGACAAGTGACCGGTTAAGAGTAAAGACTTTTGATGACAAGAATTTTTTTTAGTAACAACTTGTTTTAAATAGTTTTTTTTACTAGATCACTGTCACCGCTCTTATTAGTGGTGATACATACTTGGTGATAATTAGACCTGTCAAAATGTGATCCGACCCTACCCGACTCGTAAAACGTGGGTTTTGACACAAATATTTCAACCCGAAACCCGAAGCAACCCGAACCCGTTCAACCCGCAAATTTCTGGGTCGGGTTGGGTCAACTTGTGGTTACCCGTTGGGTCAAGCTTTAAGATAATAAATACATAAATAAATTACAATTTAACTTAATATTGAAATTTATTACTAATAATAATTAGGATTGAAAATTATATTTTTCATCATCAACTTCACATTATAATTTAACATTACAATTTGTTATGTATATAAAATTACATATTACTATTGTAGCAACATTAATTTTTTTTTTCCAGTAATATAACTATTATTAGGATAATATAACAATTTTAGTTTTAGGAACTATGTAAATAGTCATTAAAAATACTCTATCTGTTTACTTTTAAATGTCATTTACAATTCATGTATGGTTTTAAGGATGATAATAATTATATAAAATATAAATTTATATATTATATATAATTTCATACTTCAAAAACTAAAAAGAATGAAATTATAACAAGTAATGAATTTTTATTGATATTTTACATATTTTTATCATTTTTAATTAACGTGTATAAATAGTAAATGACATTTAAAAAATTATGAATGAGTAACGCTCTTGACCCGTTGGGTCGACCCGAACCCGTTAAATATGGGTATGGGTTGAGCATTTCATGACCCGTAACCCAAAATGACCCGATCCGAAATGGACCCGAACCCGAGACGACCCGACCCAAATCCGACCTATTTGACAGGTCTAGTGACAACTTTGTTTTTTGAGTTTTTATTTTTCTTTCTTTATTTATTTATTTTTATGAGATCAGTGTCACCACCTTTAATAGTGGTGACACATGTATGGTGACAACTTTGTTTTGAGATTTTTTTGACAGGGTCGCTGCTACCACCTTTATCACCACAAGTGTACCGATGTTGTCACCACCAGTGTACAAAGTAAAAACACTAAGACAAGGAAAGCACAAGCTCCAAGCTGTAAAAACTGAACACCGATGTTGTCACCACCGGTGTACCAAGTAAAAACACTAAGACAAGATGGTAGATTTCAGCAATCCGTTCTTCAACCTTAACACTGATTGAGAATGCAAATGATAAAATTGTTTTCAGCTCTAGTACGACCAAATCCAACAAATTAAAACAAGGGAGGGATTGGGAGAGAAATTGAGGGCATCTTCAAAAAGAATCAAAGAAATCATAAAACAGTAATGTTAATTACTCCATATATCTACGAAAACACCCAGGAATATGCATAAAATTTCACAATAAATCTATGAAACCAATCAATTAACATTATAAATCTATGAAATCAATCACAATTAACTACACAAGCTACACTACTACTCACTGGAACGTGGAAACCTTTATCTTCTATGACAGTAGTGTCTTACCTTCCTTTAAGCATCATTATTAATGATGCTTTACCGGAGTAAATCATCCAGGCGGTGTCCTCTGCATTCAACGAGGGAAAGCGATCGGCGGGAGTGAAGATGACACCGACAATCAGGTGCCGTAGAAGAGAATGAAAAGGGAGGCAGCGATTGAGGATTAATGGAAGCGAAGCGAAGCAAAATTGAGCACGGAAGGCATAAAATGTTCAGATCCAAAACTTACATCGCTGCTTCTGTCAGCCAATTCAAGCGCAATCATATGATATGAGATTTGGTGTACTCGGGAAACGCCTCCATCGCAGCCTCATTGTTGTAAACATTATCATCCTTCAAAATCGCTATGATATTTACACAACGGCACAGATGCAATCGAGGAAAAGAGCAAGGAGAAGATGACTTATTTCACATTTGGAGACATAGGCCCGTTTGGTATCCATATACGTATATGAGATATGGGTATGGATATCACTCATACCTATACCTACTGTTTGGTAAATAGGTATATGGATATCAATCCGATATACTCATTTTTCCATTCCTTTGTATTTTGTCCCATTTTGATATACCCTTCTAACGGGGATATCAAAACAAGACGCTCATCTTCTTTCTTCCTCAACACATACATTCCTCCTCTTTCTTCCTCAACGCTTCTCCGTAGAGCGGCTTGCCTTTGGATTTCTCCCTCAAGCTTGGATTCTCAACCCAATCAAGGTATGGTCTTCACTTTTTATCTATTATTTTATACTTTGGTCTTCGATTTGTTGATGATTTCCAAAATTCATAGAAATTTCAAGATCTAGGGTTAGGGTTTCTATTCTCCGTCTAGCCCTTGTGAGCCTTTCGATCTTTCCGACCAGCCCTTTCCGACCGACCAACCCTTTCGACCAGCAACAGACCCGACCAGCCCTTTCCGACCACCAACAGACCCGACCAGCCCTTTCCGACCAGCAACAGAAAGTTCCAACAACCCTTGTGAGGGCCCGTTCCAACAGCAACAGAAAGTTCCAACAGAAAGTTCCGACCAGCCCTTTCGGTCTTCGATTTGTTGATTTATTTTGTTGATTGTTTGGTTAGGCGCTTGCATTGTTAGGATTTGTGATTGAATTGTTGTTCTGCTTATTAGAAATGGATGCATATAATGAGGTGGATGAATTTCAACTTGAATCGATAAAGAGAAAGACGGAACGACAAAGAATTGTTATAAGAACAATCGCACTTGTTGTGAAATTTATCTTGATGGGTTTCATTTTCGAATTGATGAATTTCTTCGATATGGGAATTTTAAATCCTTGTATTAGCTATTTTCGAATTGATGAAAGTCATATAACATTGGTTTCATCCAATTTGAAAATCCTATTCGGATATACTATTATATTTGATTTCGATATCTCATATCCCTAGCTGATATCGATATCTCATACCCATATCTGATATCTGATATACATATATGGATACCAAACGAGCCCATATATATTTGATTTCGCCGGCGGGAGTGTTTAACAGGAACCATTTCGTGATCTCTTTCTTCTGCTTGTTGTTGAGCTCGGGTTCTTAGGACTCATCGTCCACCATTATCTCTTTCTTCTGACACCACTTCCTTCTAATTCGACACCATTTCCACATATTTCGAAGAACGAGTAGTGGTTCTAGGTCTTTTGGGGGCAAATCGGAGATGCAGCGGCGGCGCTCTCATCCCTTGGTGCAGAGCTTGATTCCTCACCGCCTTGACCTAATTTGCTCTCTTCATCCCCGATCGCCGCCATATCCGCGCTCGTTTCAGCAAGGGCTTGCTGCCCGAAGATTCGCCAACAGAGAAAAGGGTAAAATTAAGAAATAATGAGCTTTATAAACCTTTTTCATTGTTTTTTTAAGTTTATAGACCCCATAATAAAATCTTTAATTATATAGACCTTTTTATATATATTGTTCCATCTATACCCTTCAATGCCTTTTATTTTCTTAAAGGTTAACATCTTTAATAATAAATTTGAAAAATGAGTACAAAAAAATCTTCAAATTAAATATAATATACATTATAAGGAAAGAATAATAGTTTATTATATTCAATCCCTAATAAAATATCTAGGTACATACATTACAATTAACACTATCAATTATTGTAACACAATAACTTGTGTACTGTGATACAATATTTCACCTTTATTGTAATACAATATTACCACCGTAAAAATTCCATATTGTAATACAATGAATAATTTAATGTAATTATTCATGTATTACAATAAATACAATTTTTATTGTAGATGTATTGTAATTGATTATTCTAATCGCATATGTAAATTTTAAAAACAAAGATAATGTCAATATATATGTTATGCTATAAATCAGTGTATTATATGAATGTAGAATTTCAAAAAAAATAATTTATCTTTAACTATTTAAAAAACATAGTTTTCAATTTTATTATTTAAGTATATTAACTTTTTTATTAAACCAAAGCAATTAAGGGTAAACAAATAATAACACCACCAAAAGGGTCTATATACTTAAAAGATTTATTATGGGGTCTATTAACTAAAAAATTATGAAAAAGGGTCATAATCCTCCAATTATCTCTAAAATTAATAGGAAGGTTAGTTAGGATATTATGAAAAAAAAATTGGGCATTTATTTAAAAGCGGAATTAGGGTTATATAAAAATGGAAATAGGGGTGTTATGTGAACACGAGTAGCTCGAATTCGACTCGTACTCGCTCGATAAAAACTCGACTCGAGCTCGTTCATTTTCTAAACGAGCCGAGTATAAGCACCTTTTTAAGCTCGGTCCAAAGTTCGACTCGTTCGAATTAAACTTGAATAGCTCGAATTTTATGGAATTTCTAAAATTTCATTCAAATTACTAGTGAGCAAGTCGAATTGCCTAAAGCTCGAAAAAGCTCGGCTCGAGCTCGCTCATTTCCTAAACGAGCCGAATATGAGCACATTTTTAAGCTTGAGTCAAAATTTAGGCTCGGCTCGAACTCGTTCATATTCTAAATTAATGAACTGAATATAAACAAGCAATACTCGACTTATTTGGTTCGAATAACAGCCCTAAATGAAAACCATTCCGGAATGGTTCATTGGAAAGGACTTGCGGTTAATACCCATATATCCCCAGTTCGAACCCCGGATATGACCGCTCTTTATTTACAAATTCAAGTTATATAAAAATGGATATTTGACCTAATTTTTTTTTTGGACGTGGGGGGTTCCGAGGTTATCGACTAATCCCCCCACGGGTCTGGGCCCTAGCCTGCAAAAGACGCGAACCGGTTAACCCAGGCGGCAAGCCACCAGGCAGGCTCACCCAAGTCAATGAAGGCTTGAGCACCCACTAATACACAAATTGTGTAAGAAGTGGGATTTGAACCCTTGACCTCTTGCAAGGGCCACCTCTCCCTTACCACTAGGGCAAGAGGTCATTGGTATTTGACCTAATTATTTCATTGGGTTACATGATTATGTAGCACGGAAACACCTATGTAGGGCACAGTGTCGTGTCGGAAACACGGACACGACACGAAACACCTCGGAAACGCCTGGACACGGTCAAGACAAGGTCAAGAAACGGTCAAACTTCGGACACGTATGGAAACGCGATGGAAACGCCTTGGACACAGTTCACAAATAATGGACACGGTTTGGAATTTAAAAAACCCCAGTTCATAATTAAAAGAAAAAAGAAAAAAGCAAACCCGGCTATCAACCTTTGCCCTTTTCTTCTCAAGCGTCCTTTTGCACTAGCCACCGCCGAGCGTTGTTCTACACTAGCCACCGCTGTTCTTCGATCTGCACTAGCCACCGTCGATCGCCGAGCTTTCTGAACATAAACGAGTGCCGTTCTTGTCAATCTTCCTTCAACTCTTCTCTCCCTATCTCACTCCCTCTCTATACCTTGATTTATTTTTAGATTTAGGGTTACTTTGATTGAGTGATGTTTGATTTCAATTTATATGAGATTTAGGTGTAGGATCTAGAAATTGATGATGGTTCAAGCTCACAAACTAACGAAGGTAGCAGAGGGGGTGTTTCTTTGAAACAGAACGTGAAGGTGGAGTGGACCACTTTGGGATTATGTTGATAACTTGATATAGTTGGTAGAACAGCGGGAGGAGGGTAACAAGACATGATGGTGGACACGTCCTCTCTATACTTTGATTTATTTTTAGACTTAGCAATGTTTATTTGTATATATTTTGATTTAAAATGTTATATAATTATTTATTTATATCTCATTTGTCTTAACATCTAGGTGGCTCTTATTAGTATAAATGTATACATCTTTGCAAGACCTTTAAAATGATATATATATCATATATCTTTGCCGTGTCCGTGTCCTATGTTTTTTGAAATTGTCGTTTCCCCGTGTCTTCCCGTGTCCGTGTCTTGTGTCCGTTTCCGTTTCCGTGCTACATAGGTTACATCACATATTTTCATTAGAATTTCATTGAATATGATATATTTTAATGTCTTATACTTAAAATTTAAAGTTTAAACTTGAATATTTTTAAATTAAATTTATTGTTGGATAAAAAAATCAATAAAATATTAGGGGGAAAATGTGTTAAAATTTTAAATTCTATATTTATTTGGAGGGCATGGATTCTAAATGCAGATGATATAACTGATCAATAGTATAATACTAAAGGAGAAATCGCTTACGCCATGTGGCGACTTCTCTTTTAAATTAGTTTTTTTTAAATTTTTTATTTATGATTTGTTACTTAATTAAATTAATTACATTAATAATAAAAAATACTTAGATTTAAAAACTAAAATATTAATTGATTGTTATCCCACTTGTCCGATGGTTAATTATGATTGTTATCCCACTTATCCAATTAGCTATAAGATATGTCGATTAATTGATTATAAAAGTAGGGTTTTTTTTAATTTGTTAATTATTACTCTAATTACTTTAATTATTACTATAATTAATTTAATTAGTACTCTAATTAATATATGCCGATAACAAATCTATGAGAGCCTAAGGCGATAATTAATATGTGCCGACATGATTTGCCGATCAGGTGGTTATGATTAGGTGGTTATGATTTCATATATGCCAATAGGATTTGTTAATTAATTAATTTCAAATCAAATTAATGTTCTTATAAACAATAGAATAATTAATAATTAATAAATAGAAATAATCATATATACCCATAGGATAAACACAACTAATCATATATATACCGATAGGATTTGCCGATCAGGTGATTATGATTTATTTTCATATATGTCGATAGTAATTAATTGCAAATTGAAAGATATAAAGGTAAGGCTCGACTCCCATAGATTTCATTTTTACCGTTAAGTCGTTAACTATATAATAATTAACAATGTTTAGATGTGACTTGTGAGGGGTATTTAGAGTTTAATGCTAGTTTAATTACATAAATTTTTTATACATTTTTTTAATATTAAATGTATTAATTTAAAAAAATAGACTGCACAATAGTGCGGGTGCTAAACTTGCACACGGAAACGAGGTAAAACTGGCTTTCTCTACTAGTGTACTTAAAGCAAGCCCAACAAAATTTGTAAAAATTCTCTATTTTACATATCAAAATATCAAAATATCAAAAAAAAATTCACCTCAACTCCAACAACTTTTCTATTTTACAGATTTTTACATTTATTATACACTACAATAAATACATAGATTTATAATATACTAAATGTATTTATTAAAGTTGCAATATATAATTCATAAAGATGGAAGATGTATATGCGACAATGGTGCAATATAGAGTCTTGGCATAATTTTTACGGAGTATTCAATTTGCAAGTAAAATTAGAGACCACAACATGTCAACTATCTGGAGCCCATGAACATTGAGCAAATTAGAGCCCATGACCCTAAAATCATAAATCAACCCTATGACAGTAACCTAAAAGCAACTATGACATCAATCATAAATCAACCAGCAACCATGACGAACACTAGCAATCGACAATCAGAAAAAAATATGCAATCGACGAAGTTATTTAATCAACAATTAGAAGAAAAGAAATTGCAATCGATCGAAGCCCGGAGCTATCAGTAAACTGGAATTAGCAATCAGAAGAAGAAAATTGTAATCGAAGCCCGGAGAAATTAGTAAACGGGAATAAGCCATCGGAAGAAAAAAAAAATCAATCCAAGCCCGGAGCAATCATAAGAAATCTAACCTTTCTCTTGGCTACTAACAACAATCAACGTAGAGTAGAGACGAACAACAATAGTAAACTGGTGTCAATGGGATGACATAGGGTTTTTTCGAAACATAAAATCAAAGCATACTCGAACAGCAAGGAGCAAGGAGAAAGATGGGACGACCGGAAAGAAGGGAAGCAATCAATTTTCATGGAAAGGAGTGGAGAATTTAATTTTAGCGTTCTTCTTCCCTTCTCCAAATTTGCAGATTTTTTTCTCTTTCCTAGCATTTCTCTATTTTAGAGAAAGATTTACAGAATCTGTTGGGGTTAAAAAATGTCTATTTTCTCTAAAGTTTTGCCTTTTTTCTATTTTGCAGGGACTGTTGGGCTTGCTCTTACTAAATATTTATCTATTAATAATTCTGATAAGTATTGTTGAGAGAATGGTGAATGTGGATAGACCAAAAGAGTTCCACATTGATAATATGAACAAAGAAGCTAGCCTTAATATATAAGCTAGTGGGTTATTCCTTATATTGTAAATTGGTTTTAGGATGGAACCCACTCGCCTTATAGGCTATTAGCCCATGGGCGCACGTGTATTCACGACCCTCGATCCCGAGTCCCAACAGACTTCAGTATGGTATCAGTCTATCAGAGCAGAAAAGCCCAAAACGGTTCGACTCTCGATCCTAGGCTAGCTAAAAAGAGAATGAGATGATAGACCCGTTGTCCAAGTGTCAACTAGAGGCGAAAAACGACCCTAGTTGCACTTGCGGGAGCGTGTTGAGAGAACGGTTAATGTGTAGAGACAAAAAAAAGTCTCACATTGATAATATTAACAAAAAAACCTTAGTATATAAGCCAATGAGTGTTAGTGATTGGGTTACTCCTCCTATTGCCAATTGGTTTTATGATGGAACCCCACTCGGCTTATGTACTAGACTATTAGCGCATGGACGCACGTGTATTCACGACACCCGATCCCGAGTCCCAACAGACTTCAGTAAGTATATATGACTTTGAAATAGTTTTTATTTATATTTTTATCAATTAATTAATAGATAGATGGATAGATAGATAGATACACCATAAGCTCAATTTAGGCACAGATACATACACAATAAGCTCAATTTATAAGGCCGATGATGTTCTATTTCAAAATTGATTTTAACATTGAAAGGAGTAGTCAATCAACAAATTTATTCCTCATATAAAATAATAACAAATGAAACAAGGTAATCTCTTACTTGAAAGAGATTACCATGAAGGACAATCCCAAACACTTTTTGTTTTCAACTAGGGTTACAAAGTTTAATAATTTATCAAATTGAAATCTTGAAGGACAATCCCGAACAACGCAACGAAACTTCGAATGTTGGTCACAATCGATCAAATGGATGTGTTGAAGGTTAAGCCGGTACCACGGAACTTGTCTTGCATAACCTTCTCTAGACGCTCGTACAAGGCAGGGCTAATGTGGTTCTTCCAATCACCAACCTCTCCTTTCCTAAAGAACGACTTATTTTCGACTTTTTGGTTAAAATTTCCACTTTGATTTACCTCCAACTCTTTCAAATTCCGTAAGCTCCAAAGCTTCGAGATCTCATCTATTACCCCACTCCCCTCCTCCTCCTCGGAGAAAGGAACCCTAAGAAATCTGGCCAATCTCTTCAACGCTGACATCTCATCCATCCTAAGATCCTCGTATTTCATGAACAATACCCTATCGGGATTCTCCAAGCACATATTCCAGTACCCTAACACATGATCCCAATGAGGCCCGTACCATTCAACTCCCTTACAAACAGAATCAACTATCTTCTCCAACCCCATGGATTCCATCCCTTCTTCCTTCTCTTCCCCGTTGATGACCTCTTTGAATTTCAAAAGCGACACGATGGTGTCGAATGGGTTCCTACACAAGTAAACTATCCAGCAACCGGAGCTCCTAATAGACTCCTCCGAGAGCATGATGAGGGAGGTGCGTAGCAAGAAGTCGAGGAGGATTGAGTTTAGACAGTTGGAGAGGGTGAGTATCCGGAAGCGGGTACTCCAACTGTGGCGGTAATTAATTTCGCCCCCCACTGCACCATACAATGGTGGGTTCAGTTATCCGTAATTAATTAACTCACCGCAAGACGGTGCGGTAATACTCGTTTCTAACTTTCACCAATATCGATCGTCTACCTCCGCTTGTTAAATATATGTTTCTACCTACTGGGACGCCAGAAATATATCGAGGAGGGGGCGAAATTTTATACAAATTGTTGATTCACTATTCGTTTAGCAAATAAAAACCATAATATTTTAGATCAAACGATGATATTTTAATTTAAGACAACGTTTTTTAGTTCAAAACACAATGTTTTTTGTTCAAAACGGTGGTGTTTTAATTTAAACTTGTGTCATTAGTTGTTACAGTATATATTTTTCTCTTTAAACGAAAAAATGACGTCGTTTCTTTTTCATCTAAAAATATAACATTTGAAACCTATAAAGTCAATGTGCAAAAACTTGTTCTTTTCTTAGCATGCAATAACGTGTAACAAGATTTACAAACTTTAAACTTGTTTCGAAGCTCTTTGGTTGAATTATATTGCCAAAATATCAAATTAAGTAAAATATAAAAGAATCGTGATTTATTAAATGACATTTGAAATAATTAATCTTTTTTTACATTTCAAACGGACATAACTTTTTGCTTGTTTATCGGATTCAAACTTATAATAATATTTTAAAATGAAGGTATTGACGCGTAGAACAAATATAGATGATTCGCCGGATTAAAGGGAGGGCGTATGCTCCCGCTTGCCTCCGGCTAGATCCGTCTATGACCTTTGATATATCACCTGTAACGGCCCGAAATTATGATTTACGGGTTACGTTTCAAGGGATGAAATCCCCTGTTCGGATCTTGCAATTCAGGTACGGGTCGAGGTTTCGAACTCATTTTTATGGTCAATAATAAAGAGGGATTTTGAACCCTGAAAATATCGTAGGGTCGTTGGGTACCCTTAACCTGTCCTAGGGACTAACTCGCGAAATTCATTTCAAACGGAAGCAGGACGGAAGAAAAATTAAGATACAAAGCGCCACGGCAGAGTCGGGTCAAAACCAAAACATAAGTGGATGATTACCATTTATATTGAGTTAGAGACTTAGTCGGGTTCTTCGATTCGCAAAAAGGGAACCCCGTCATATAGACATCGAGCAATCAAAATCTGCAGAAATACCTTAAAAAAAAGAACCGGGAAAAGTGTCAGATCGAGCCACTCATGCGGGACCGACAGTCCTCGCTGAGGCCACATAGTATGTGCTATACCTAATAAAGATGCTCTAATGCAGTACGAAAGTCAAACACACTAGCATGCTCCTAGTTATAATAATGTACAAAACTACTGTAAAGGGCCCAAGACAATGCCAAGTGGCATATCCCTCTCCTACCTCCACCCCCTTCCGATAGGGCGGAGACTGGCCAACTCGTGAATGCATTCCATCATAATCGGGCGGCACGCATTCCTAACCCGCTCCACAATAAAGCCCGCAGGCATCTCATAGTATAAGGAAATTCATGACTCGATTGACTCAGGCTATCCGATGAGGCTGGAATACCCTATGACCCTAGCAAATACTCTAGGACTATCACAGATAACGGCCGTTTTGTTTCAAACGCATTAAGTAAGCAGATGCTCATTCAATTAGTGCAACCTAAACAGGATACTACATGGCATTCTTTTATGCATATGCAACACCTAACATAAAATGCAACAATAGACATGAATGTCCAACCTGAGTAAGCCCCCTAAGGAACTTACCAGAAGATGCAGAACAACATGTTAATACAAGCAAGGGCCCAATGCAAGTCCAAAGCAATCCAAAAGCAATACACACCTATCATCAAGCCATTTCCATAAGCCATCGGACTAACATTCATACACACGATACCCAAGTTCTCAACATCCGCAAAATCAATCGATAGTAAAACCATTTTACAAAACCTTTTCGATACGATCAATCATCAACCAAAATCATTTACTTCCAATCAAACCCATTAATAAAATCGTACCAACCATATTTCCAAACTTCCTTATCAAAACCAACATCATCAAACCAAGACAAAGAATCCCGACATTAAATATTTAAACCTCAAAACCAATACCTCAAAATCATACTATAGAAATAATCCCGACATTTTATTTCAAACCTTGACTTTAATATTTCAAGTAATTGATAAACATTTTCAAAATAAATTCATTTTTAATAATCTTCATTTATAAATCAGAACCAACGAATCCCTTCACAATTTCTAAAATCACACTTTTAAAACAACACATAATAAAATATTCCAAACAATTTATAACACTTATAATTTATTTACAGAAAATATTAGATATTAAATACCTAGAATAATATATAATAATCATATTAATCTAATATTTAACATAAGTCATTATATATAATAACATATCTTAACAATAAAACAACAACAATTAACAAGTAACAAAACCCCAAATAACCTAGGAAAAGAAAATGGGTCCGGTCCAACTCTCAATTCTGGAGGAGGAATTCGAATGAAGGCCCAGAAAAATAGGCGCACTGAAAAGAGGAGGAGACCCGACACATTTCTGAAACCCAAACCAAACCCCTGAAGAAAATGATATAACCCGAAAGATAGAATTCGGGATAAGCCCAACCCGATGGCCCAACAATTAAAATAGAACAACAAACGAGGAAAGAGGGAGGAGCGGGTCTCAGACCTTCTTCAACCTCTGAACGAGAAGCCGGAGAACGAAGGAAGGGGAGGAGGGAGTTCTGGGCAGCTCTCGGCCGACCCACACACCCAGACCCCTTCTCCGACATCAATCGTACGGAAACACCTAAATAGCACATAAAGGAGGGAAATGAAGGGGGGGTTACCGCTGTTGAAGGTCTCTTCGGAGAAATACGCCGCCGAACACGATTTGGCGTCGTCGAGGGTGGAATCGGCCTTCTCCTGGCCTAAGAAGGTGTAAGGATGAGTAAAAGTGGTTCTTTGCTAGACATTACAAGGAAAGGATGGGAATACAATCTCACCGATCGAAACCGAAGAAATCAGGGGAGGAGAAGACTTGGCGGGGGCGATGGAGGCTCCTCGGCGACTCGGCTCATCCGGGAACGTCGGAGCCCTGCTTCTGGCTTGGACACGGAGAAGGGAAGAGGAGCTGCTGCGTAGCTCGGAATCGGTGGAAGGAGAACAAGGTGCTCGCCTGCTCGGTCCGTCATTGGCGAAAAGGGGAGGCTTGGCTCGAGACGGCGATGATGAGGCTGTAAACGGACGGAAGAAGCTTGGTGAAGGCGTGGTGATTTGATGGAAATTTGATGAAGTGGTGGTGACTTGGTGGCTGGGGAAACAACAGAAGCAACAATGGTGGGTCTTTGTGGCTAAAAGAGAAGAGAAAGAGAGGAGATGAGAGTTGATAGGGTTTGTGGTGCTCTTTCTGGGTTGATTTGGTGAAAGAAAAAGGAGGGGATGAGAGGGATTTGGTGTTGCAATGTTTGTGGGTTGCTCCTGGTGATTCCTCTGCAGAATGGTTCCAATTAAAAGAAGACAAAGAGAGTCTTGGCAGGGCTGCAGATTGGCGTGGGAGGTGCAGTGCCCTTTGCCAGAAATGGGGCAGCAGTGGTTCGAGTAGAGAGGAGGGTGAGGTGTGGTTTAGCCTTAAATGAACAAAGAAGACCAAGTTGGCATGTGAATCTGCAAGCTTCATATTTGAAGTAAGGAGGGAGGAGAAAAGAAGTAAGAATGGTCCCCATTAGTACCAATTAGAATTTACCTGGAAACAAATCTCGAAATCCGTTCTATCAACGTTACCCCGACTCTACTCAAAAATATTTTTTTTTTAATTTTCAATTCCGAATTTAATAAGAACTCCAAACATTTTTTTTTTGCATATGGAAGCGATATAAAGCATATTTTAAATTTTCAACTAAATAATATCGGAACTCGTTTTAAAATATTTAGAATAAAACCAATTGCTCAAGGACGGAAATTCCAAACCTCTCAAATCTTAGAAATCGAAATGATTATAAATCACTATTTTAATAATTTAATTTTCTAAAATTTCCCATTCCTTACATCATCCACCTCTAAAAACAAGTCTCGTCCCCGAGACTAAAATCACTCTAAAACATGGGGATGAAGTTTTAAATTGGTGAGTCCAAGGATCATGCCATTGATTCTGTAAGCATCTCATAGGGGCCCGTATGAGATCCTCACAGCACCCTTGACGTGATCATAACATTCCCAATTGGTCGTAGCAAGTAAGTGATATGGGCCCCTATCACACCCTTACTCCGACCTTTCGGTCACGTCATAACTCGAAAAGCAATCATAGCGTCTCTACTGGGTCTTAGCAAGCATTCTATATGCGCCCCTATAAAATGCTTGTATCCACTTCGTGAGGCGTTATAATATAAGCCCGGGTGTGAAAATTCTCAAAAAGGGATTCCGCAATTGGAAAAAATTGGCCTCAAAATCGTTGAAATTCTCGGTAACATTTATTCTTTAAAATTCCAAGTAATTTCTTTTTAAACCGCTCAAAATCTTCAAATAAGACATTTAACCAAGCAACTTTACACCAAAACAAGTAAAATCTTTTCGATCAAATTTCGTTAAAATCCTCCAAAACCAAATCAGTTTCCCGCATAACAATCAATCAAATTCGGAAGCTCGGAGGTGGAATCATCCACCTCTAAGGGCTAATCCCATATTCTCTTCCTAGTTTCCAGATCATGCAACATCATTCACAACTCAACAGGTACTATAACCAAAAGTCTCGTCAACTCTTATATAAGCATAATACCGTAAGCCATCTCACACATGGCAAGTCCCACATCATATCACAGTCACAAACCATCACATAACCGTCTAACATAAATAGAAAATGCCAACAAGTCTCAAGTAACAAAGGAACAACAAGCCTCAATATACTACGAATCATAAGGTATATCTATATCATACTAAAGGCATCACAAGTGCATAATCGAATGCTCATCACTCATCACGTAAGCACACATGTCCATAAATCAACGGGTTAGGTGTTATGGGGTTAGTACGTAAGTACACATCAAATCTCCCAATCGCATATCGATATCGCACCACAAGTAGAACAGATTCCTCACGTTAACATATCAACACAACGAGGTCATGCTATTAAGATTAAGAAAAAAAGAAGTCCAAACAGTATATAAATCATCAAAATGTCAATATGCCCTAAAAGACATCACCTTAACTCGTCACAAAACCATATAACGACCATTTAGAAATCATGCACCATTATCTCATATATACAAGCCATGTCCATACTTCAAGTCATATTAATCATATACATAATCAATAATCATGCTAGTCGACCATATAATACATCATAATGCTTACTACAACATAATAAAACATCATGCTTCCACATAATAGCACATCATTATCTCATAGTTTATACTCATCATTACTTCATATATCATATCACAACACGTTCTAACATGCTTCTAAACCAATATATCAGGATATCAAAGTATTAATATATCACGGTAACACTTGTCACTACCAACTAGATTTTAATATTGTATATCAACATGTAATTCCATATCAGGTTCATCATGGTCGTTATCTAACATCATGCCAGCAGATATAAATAAATCACAAAATCAAGAAAATTCCTCACATTATACCAGTCAAAATAAAACACAATCTCCACTCACCCATCTCCACTCTCAAGCCAAGATTAATCCTCTTCTAGACTCAACAACACTAATTCCGACAAAATCCCTTGAAGAAATCCCAATTCATTTCGATACTCCAATCTCACCCCTCATTCCATCAAGCACTCCCACACACCATCCACCTCTAAGAACCCAACTCCTATCTGTAACTTCACACCCGAGAACCCTCTCATACTATATCCTTAATACTCTCAAAAGTCATTCCCCACACTTCATATACTACTCAAGACATCACAAGCATCATACCCTGCTAACCACATGGATCACTCTCTCGCGTCTTACCTCGTAATACCATCGATCATCCTAACCGCCTATAATTCTTTTACCATTCATCAACCACTCCACAAGAGAACCCTCACCCACAAGTTCAAAGAATAAGCAATCATGGACATTATTACACATAAGGACCACATCATATCAACCAGCATTTATATCAATAGCAACATTAGTTCATGATTAAACATTTTAACTGCGTCGATAAATCTCAATCTACCGTCATGCTCAATCATTATTACAAATCATCATATATGCACATAATCAAGTCAAGCTATCAAGTTTCATCATAACCTTATCTAATAGACAGTTCAGGTTTCTCAGCATTTGCAGTTCACATTTTATAGGTAACGAATTTAGATCATGCTTAGCAACTCAAGCATCAACGCATCAAGACATCATTTACATTAGAACTGTAAGGCACCGAATCATATCATCATAAACAATAGACAATCAGACAACAATTATTACCAAGTCAGCACATCAACACATAAACGTCACCATCAAAGCATTGCAACATGGTTATCAACATATTCAGAAAAGTTAGCAATTCAAACGGAGGACACTCCCGCCTGCAAGTCATATCGTACTCGATAGCCGCCATCCTCAGAACATACCTGTCCCACCAACACCGTCGATCATGAGGCTTGTAGGTTATGGGCCCACGCTTCCGCCATTGTCTTGAGGAGGAAGAAGAACCATTAGGGGTGTGCATAACCGGGTACCCGACACGAACCGATTAATCGTGTCGGGTACCCGAAACCGTTAAGCCCAAATACCCCGAACCGTATCCGAACCGTGAAAACCCGGGTACCCGACACGGTTAGGGAATTCGGTTCCGTTTCGGATACCCGGGTACCCGACACGAACCGATTTTTTTTTTAATGTTCTGCCCGTGGACAGCAATTTCATCCAAAAAATATAAAAATAAAATAAATTGCAGGGACTGCAGTTTTCGGTTTTCCTGTGATGCAACTTCAAGTCTTCAACCAAAAAAAAATAAAAATAAATTGCATACAACCAATCAGCCATACAATACAGCAATCAGCATAACAACCATACATTCATAATACAGTATCCTCTATCTCGGATTCCTCTATCTCGGATTCTTCATGCCTTCAGATTCCTCTATCTCGGGCTCCGTCATCGTATCACCACTAAGAGACTCATCATCACTCAAGATTTGTTCAACATTTTTCATATTAGAATCCTACAAAACAAATAAAGTGAAGGTTATAATCAGTTTATACAATAAAACCTATACATTCATAATACAGTATTAGTAGTGTTCACAAATGAAATCTGTATATGATGAATCCATACTTTTGTCTGGTTTGCACAATATGACAGTAGAACAGTACACCGACAAAATTAGGCCAAGTTGTGCAATCACTATAGCAGCCAAAGGAATCTCAAGAGCTGGATACAATTGCTCACAGGTTTACTGGATTCCGCGTGATTCAGGACAACATTTAGCAGCTCTAAGGGAATAACTAGCAGATCTAACATACAGCAGCTTCAACACAGTGAAAGAGAAAGGGACAACAAAAATCATAAATGAAGCTACAACACATAAAGAGATCATATGTAATCCTTTCTATGTAACACATTTAAGGCCCTTTGGACCTAACCCGTCTCATTAACCTTCATTCGTGGGCAAGCAATGACACCAATGTGTAAACTGTAAATAAAGGCAGATAATGTAGACCACAAAAATAAAAAGTACAATTTTAATCCTAGCTGCAAGGGAAGACCTAAACAGGTTTACGAAATCGCAGTAACAATCCAAACCTATACATTCAAACCGATTTCTAAAACCTATACATTCAATCCAAAACATTTAAATTGAAAGAGCAAACATAAAGCAAATCGATTTCTAAACCGGCAAACCCTAATCGAAATTTCAAAGTTCCAACACTCAAGGGCACTGCCACTAATGGAGTAACGGAGAGCAGACAAACAGACATCACAAATACTATACAAAATCAACAATTGTTCGAGCAAAAACACCCACAAATCCATTCGGAAACATAGGACTTACCATGGTGTTTCACTGTTTCGTTTTCAGATATGTTGAAGGCCGAGCGACGAGGACGAGGACGTGACTCAAGAGGGGCTGCCGGCGTCGAGCGAAGACTTGAAGCCGACGAGGACGAGCGCCGACTGTCGAGCGAAGTCTGGTGGACTAGGGTTGCGAATGGCGATTGCAGCAGCGGCGATTGTGGTTTCACATTCACTGGCGGCTGCGAGTGCGAGCGTTTAAAAAGAATGAAGACAGTCGAGTGTCGACAGATAGATAGAGATAGGGTTTACAGTTTACTAGTTAGTTTTAGCCCTCAGAAAAAAAATTAAAATTACTGTAGCCGTGAAGAATCGAACCTGGGCCTGTTGGGTGTGAACTAATTGATGCGCACACACGAAACCGGTTGGGCTAACGGAACTTATTGATACATCAAGATTATAATTATACTAGTATTATACTTCCAAACCTAAAATTAAAAAAAAAATAAAAATTTAAACGGTTCCTGTCGGGTACCCGACAAGGCGATTTGCCCGACCCGAACACGAACCGTTTAGAGCCGTGTTTTCTCGGTTCGTGTCATTATCGTGTCGTGTTTTTTCGGTTTCGGGTTTTTTTGTGTCGTGTTTTCGGTTTCGGGTTTTTCTGCACACCCCTAAGAACCATCGCCTCTCTTGAAGCTCCGAACAGTATCTACGAGAAAAAAGGGCAAACTTTACCAAAAAAATAAAGAATAAAAAAGGAAAAAGAAAAGAGGGCAAACTTTACCCAAAAAAAAAAGAAAAGAAAAGAGGGCAAATGCTTCTCTTTTTTTTTCAACGGAGTAAATCTTTTTAAGAATACAGTTTTACTTATGTAGACAGGTGGACCAATTAAATGAAGGGTGTATATAGAGTCTCATATTGGGTCCAGACGATCTTTACTCCCCCACCCCTAATATTCCGGTGTTTATGATTTAGATCCGTGATATTAGCTTTTTACCCATTAAATTTTTTTTCTTTCAAGCGTAAAGGTCATAATATTACGGATATATAAGACCTATGATATTATGGTTAGGTAATAAAATTAACATTTTATACTAGTGTTTGTTTACATGCTTAGTTGTTTTTGTCCACCTGATTTGTTTTGTGACAAGCCAACATGATACTCCGTATATCTATATATAGAATGGAAAAACGACAAAACCGAATGGATGCGGTTTCTACCTAGTATAAGTAAAACACTACTATCTTTCACTACACATAGAGACAAAACCGATGGGTATTTAATAATGTAAAATGCTTCTTTTGGCCTAATAAGCCCTACAAACAATAAGGCGGAGCGATCAATTTATTTGCAAACGGTGGGACTGTGGGAGTACAAGCCAACAAAGTTTGTTCAAGGTAAAACCTCACAGAGCCAACAATTGTATCAGGTGCCATTTGAGGGGGCAAAATGCTGCCTCATAGTCTTCACCCTATACATGGATGCAGAAGACTCGGATAGAAGTTTCTGCCCACCCCTGAGTCCATAGCGAAGGGTAGACACCCGGTCATACTCGTGTTGAAACTTGCTTGAATCAGCCATCTGGTCCCTCTCAGTACCAAACCTCTTCGCTTTAGTATCCTGCCCATACATGACTCCACGCTTCTCCTTCTCAGCCTTCTGCACAAACCCATCCCCATATGCAGCCGATGAATCCCTCTCAGAAAACTTGAATCCGTACTTTTCCCAGTTAATCCGGCACCCAAAACCCGGACCGTATCCAGGCACAGACCCAGCTGGCCCAGTTCTACCACCACTACCCGAACCGTCCGATTCAGTCCCATAGCCATCACACCAAGGTCCTGTGAGTAAGAGATGGGTGTATGATGTATCAGTGATTTTATTAGAGACGAAAAAAACAACAACAAAACTGCTTAATTTCTTCTCTTTTTTTCAAATTTTGATTATCAAATAAAACACATTAACAGTAGGGTCGTTATATCATGTCAATTAAACAGCTCTGCTCGAAAAAGTCTGACTCGGACTCGTTCAAATCCCTTAAACAAGCAGAACTTAAACAAGATTTTGAGCTCGAATCGAGTCCAAAAGCTTGTCACTTCCTATTAATGTGTTTTATAGCAACTTCTACAATCAATATCTTATTACACACTAGAAATTTCGTCTCACCTCTCGGAGGACTCTGCTGCGGCGGGTACTGATAGTTAAGGTCTTTATTTGCTTTGCGGTGGTTGACATCATCATCTGCGAGCATCAATAGTGACTTTCAGTCAGATTTAAAAAAATAAAAAGAATAAAAACTAAAAGATACAGATTCGTACCATGGTCGAGAAGTGGATTTTGAGTGAATCTCGCACTCATCTTCAACCTCAGGTTTTGATACAGAATTGTGAAATAGAACGAGGATTTGAAATCGAGGGGACAGCTTGATGGTGAGAAGCAATTATATATAGAGGCCTCTACTTTTTAATTGGATGGTTAATTTCCGTATTTTTTTTTTTTTAATATTAGATGGTCAAATTTTGAGGACTGGTTGGTGTTTAGAATGGTTGGTGAACAGGACTGGTTGGTGGTGAACAGGACTGGACGACCGGCTGTTGAACGCTGTATTTCCCAAGGAAAGAAAGTGAGATCGTGGCTGCTTTCGCCCCGCAATCCACGCAACACAGGCCAAAAAAGCAAATTGGTGGAAAGGAAGCAAAAGCACCCACACGGCCACACTATCGTCGGACCCAAAAAAATAAAAATACGGAGTATCCACTATCCAGTGCACACCACTTACCTATGTAAAAGCAAAAAGTAAAACACTTTAATTGCATTTTTCACTCTTTTTAAGTAGGGGTGGGCGCGGGACGGGACGGGACGGAGGTTGTTCCGCGTCCCGTCCCGCGTAATTTTTGCGGGACGGAATTCACTATTTTTTTTGTCGTCCCGCACGGGCCTTGTCCCTCACGGGACGGGACGGGACCGGGATGGGACGGACCTTGTCCCTCAAATAAAAACTTGTCTAAAATTCTTATATATTTTGCGAGTTTTAAATGCGTAACACATGATAATTTAAGATTTTTCTTATATATACCATCGATACATTATAAATATAATTATATAGTGTGTATATAGGATTGTGTTTTATATTGTACAGTGTGTTTGTGTTGGCAATTGGCATGTATACACTGTTGTGTGTATATACAATGCAAACACACTGTTGTGTGTGTGCCGTGTATATATACTCCAGTAGTCCAGTGTGTATAAATATATATATCTCTAGTGTGCATTAAAATATATGTGTATATATATATATATTATATATATATATATAATTTTATATATATATGCGGGACGGGACGGGATTTGCGGGATAGGAAATCCTCGTCTCGCGTCCCGTCCCGCATAATTTTTGCGGGACGGGATTCACTTTTTTTTTTTCCGAATCCCACCGGGCCCGGGATTTACGGGATTTGTGCCCACCCCTACTTTTTAGCTAATGGCCCATGAAATATTATTAAATAGGGAAAATTAATTCAAATACTCCACTATGAAGAATATGTGATGTTGTTGCTGTTAGTCATCACATATCTCTTCCTTCTATCTATTTCCTATCCTCCTTTTGCTACATTTTGGTCATGTAATAAGCTACTGTTAAACCTCCTTTTTTTCCCGCATTTTGTCTTCTAGCAGCTTAGACAGTTGTAGTGGTAAGAGGCCTCAGCCAGCTGTGCTGTATTGCACACCCTTGTCACGTGAGTGACCTTGTTCAGGGTATATAAGCATCCCATGTAATCCTTTCTGGATTAGCAGGGTTTTGGGGATCAGTTCCTCACAGAAAAAAAGAGGCGGCCACACCTCATTTTCATCTTTTTGCTGTGTTCTTCAATGGAACAGTGAATGTTCCTTTTATTTTGATCAAACCAAAACCAAACAATTCTAAGCACTTAATGTGCTGAATTCTCAATTCAATTTGCTACTCTTTTCATGGTATCAGAGCTTGATGGTTAGCTCGATCAATCATAGCTTCTAGCTGAGCACAGGAATTGATGTTCACTCCACCAAGACACAGCACTGAGATCAACAACATTGAAGGAGATATGGCAAATCAAGGTAACCCAAATGATCCTCTATTTTTATCAAATTCTGATCATCCAGGAGCCCAACTTGTTGGGGTTCCATTTGATGGCACCAACTTCATGACATGGAGTAGAGGTGTGACTATGGCTCTAGGAGCCAAATGCAAACTTGGGTTCATTGAAGGAACCTGTGTGAGACCTGCTGCAGACTCTGCAGACTTGCAGAAATGGATTAGATCTGATTTTATGGTCCGTTGTTGGATCATAAATTCCATGAAAAAGAACATAGCAGAAGGGCTGATGTTTTACAGTTCCACTAAACAGCTTTGGGATGAGCTTAATGAGAGGTACAGTCAGACTAATGCTCCTTTGATTTATCAAATCAAGAGGAAACTTGCTAATGTGTCACAAGGAAACATGTTTGTTTCAGACTTGTATAACAAACTGAAGAAGTATTGGGATGAACTCCAAGTATTAGAGGAAGTCCCTGTGTGCAGCTGTGGTGTCATAGCCACTTGCAAGTGTAACTTGACTAAGAAGTTTGAGGAGATGGAGCAGAGAAACAGGCTTATGCAATTGCTTATGAGTCTAAATGATAATTTTGATGCAGCTAAGAATCAGATACTGGCTACAGATCCACTTCCCTCTGTAGGGAAGGCTTATTATATTCTGCAACAGGTGGAGACAGGTAATGATCCCTCCAATCGGAGTCAATCTGGATCCTCAGAGACCAGTGCTTTTGTTGCTATGCGAGGAGGATCAGGACAGCAGGGAAACAGATCTTACAGTGGGAGTCAGAAATCTAATCAGTCCTCAAATGGATCAGCTGGGAATCAAACTGTAGGAAAAGACTGGAGAGAGATCAGAAAGCAGTTGAAGCTTAAAAAAAATGCACTCATTGCAACATGAATGGGCATACAGTTGAGGAGTGCTTCAAGATACATGGGTATCCAGATTGGTTCAAAGGAACTAAGGAAAGAGAGAAGACTACCAGTACACACAGGGGTTCAGTCAATGCTGTAGGCTCCATGAATGTGAGTGCTCAAAACAGTCCTATGGATGATCTTGATGGCTATGATGCAGGGAATCTAGACACAAGCATGGTGAATGCTATGTATCAGGAGATCATGAGGAAGATGAAAGGAAAGTCTGAGAATTCCTTTGCAAATTTTGCAGGTAAGATTTTACCATATTCATCTAACATAGTTGTAGCAAATAACTATGTGAAAGACTGGATCATAGACACTGGTGCCAGTGATCATATGATGCCAATGTGTGACAAAATTTTTGAGAAATCTAGACTTGCAAGGCCTGTGCATATAGGCCTCCCTGATGGATCTGTCAAAGTTGTTACAGAAATGGGAAGCTTACAGTTGACAGAGAACTTAGTTCTCAATCATATATTGCTTGTTCCTGATTTTCAACATAAGTTGTTGTCTGTGGGAAAGCTTCTTGATGAGAATGATCTGATAGCTCACTTCACTCGGCTGTCTTGTTTGATTCAGGACCCTGGAACTGAGAGAGTTGTGCTCAAAGGAATCAGGAAGCATGGGTTGTATAGAGTGCTGTCTGATGATCAGGTTCAAGAATGGGAGCAGTTGAAATTAGTTGACAAAAACATTAAGAAATGTTTTGATTACTACCTTAGCAGTTGTAATAAGGCTAGCATAAACTTGAATGTTATGCATGCCAGACTGGGTCATAGCTCTTTGTCTAAGATGAAACATATGCAGATTACTAAGCAGTTGAATCTTTCAGATTTTAATTGTGAAATTTGTTCTCTTTCCAAGCATCACAGGCTTCCTTTTGAAAGAAGTAGTAGCATAGCAGACATGCCTTTTGATCTAGTTCACATGGACCTATGGGGTCCCTATAAGGTGGCTACCTACAATGGGTTCCAATATTTCCTTACAGTCCTTGATGATAACACTAGAACAACTTGGACTTTTTTGATAAAAGACAAAACTCATATTAAAAAAGTGTCATGGGTTTTCCATCTGGCTTATAGTAATTACAATTACGCTTATTATAGCTAATAAAAAGCAAAGAAGTCTCGAAGATCAACGACATACATGTACATTCAAAAGACACATTCGGGTTCTACCTTGAGGTGCATGCGAGACAAGCTAACGATCTATCGATTCATGAAAGCCATAATGCCTAGTAGTCTTAAGCGAGATATGCAGGATTTACCAAACAGAGCAAATATCACATATATGAGCAATGCACTAGCGGGGTATATATATCAACAATCAAGGTCAATGCATCATGATGAGGTTATCGTAACAATCCGACCTAATGTTATACGAGAACACATAAGAGCAGCATAATATCTATCACATATGGCAACCATGACCATATAATAAGTCAAGAATGGCATGTAATCAGACGAAGGGTCACATTTAGAAAGCATAGGTCCTACAGGATGCTAGCGATACACGATGAGGCATGACATAGTTAAGAGTGGCCTAAGAGAACTCAGCATAAGGTTCACGAAGCATGTTTAGGCAATGCAGTAAGTACGAAAAGTTACCATCTAAGGAGTCATATCGGAATTCATAAACCTTATAGGATACTACTAGCACATATCGAACATGAACTCATCAAGGCACTTCGACTAGACCTACCCTAACATTCGGGTGTCATGTATGCGCGAAAACATGATATAACATGGTGTGTGATCATGCGAAGTGTCGAGTCATATATTCATGTAAGCACGAGAGAGCATCATGGAGTAATAGGGAACACTATCAAGAGATAATCATGTAAACATGTTAGGACTAATCAGGGCGAATACAACATTTGATACATACATGCACTTGATTGGCTAACACAACGATACATAAGAGGCCACATTAACATAGTCCAGCGATATAGAGCATGGGAGGAATGTAGCAACGCGTAATGAAAACCTATATCACAGGACAATATAAGTAGAATACGAAGGCATGAGTTCCAATTCAATAATACTAAATGCGACATACATTTATCAAGACATTACTTCGACAACATGGTCACAGATAGAGCTACTAATTTAATCAAACAAAGCCAAGTGCAATCTTCTCACACTATCATGGACCTAATCCAGGAGAAGAAAACAATTATATAGACTCACATCATGCCAGTCATGCTTCTAAGCAGTCATTAGTACCACCAATACAACAAGTTAATTATACTTGTGAAGGAAGCATATAATCATAACAAAAAGGAAGGTGCAACACGAGACCTAAGCAATGGGCGCAAGCATGGGTACAGAATGTCATACAACCACGAATTTGCATTAAAGATCATCATCATATAATGTACTGGGAATTACATATTGCATAAGGCATGTTGACATCCAATTGTAACACGTATCCATCAAGTAAGGAACTCACTCTATCATGGTATCAAAACTGAACGATCACACTATCATGAACCTATTCACATGGAGGACGTCAATTATGCAGCTTTCGAACATATGACATTTACATTCATGCACTTGTATGACGATACAACATACTAAGTAAAACATGTTGAATTGATAGGAATGTAACAATTGTAACTCGGACCTATACAATGGTCATCATGAACATCAAACATGTAAGCACAATTTCACATTAAAGATTAATTCGTAGGTCAAAGAGTAGTACATGTAGAATCATACGATCAGTAAGCCAAGTAAACATGCTATAATAATAAACACGTAATCATACAACATGATATAAGGCAAGACACAACATGAGACGTGAGCAAGGTAATTAACCACAACATGAGCTTAAACAATAAAACCATGACAGAAGGCAAGACATAACATAAGCAGCTTCTTACTAATGATCATTTGCAAGGTACATGCGGTAGATTACAAAATCATATCATGCAATTAAGAAAGAGTCACAATTACAACCGGACAGAGATCCCTAAGGGCAACCATTGACTTTTCCCAACCGACTCATCACCCCTCTTTCCCGTGGGACTTTGGTATGACTCTTTGTGGTAAAAAAATAAAGGTTGATCATCATATATATCAAGAAAGACAACCCCATGACACCTTACTTTTGACTCAAAATGCCATCAAGAACCACCTTCTAGTACTCACTCAGAGAACCTTCATATACACACATGATTCTGACACAATGTATTTATAACCAACCCGATTCCCGTGAAAGATACTGACATCCGGGAGAAAGACTCGATAAGATCCTCAAGGGTTTAGCATAGTGGAACGGGCTATTACATATAACTGGGTTGACCATACAGAAACAAGGGTACTCCCACTATCCCGTTTGCACAGATCAGTCAAGACACATTTAACAGTTAAGGCGTCTGAATCATATCTCTAACGTAGCAAGCATTCAGCACATAATCAGTTAATAACACTCATAATGATCTCCTTGGAGTCTCCCAACCCATCTGTAGAGAACAAGCTGATATTTTGCCTAGGGCTGGCACGGTACGGTACCATGGTAAATTTTCGATTACCACGTACCGTACCGATACCACTCGGTATGGAATTTTCTATACCACGTACCAACCGACTAGTTTCGGTTACAAAACTATTGGTACCGAAACTATCGGTTACCGAATGTCGGTACCATGGTAACCGAAGACACTATTTTTATGCCTAAATTTGCGTTTTATACACTGTGGTACTATCGGTACCGATAGTACTGTTATTTTTTTTAAATAAATATATATTCGATACCACGGTACCGACGGTACCGAATGTAGTCTACAACCCTACACAATATTTAATTTTTAAATAAATAAATATATATATATTCAGTACCGACGGTACCACGGTATTTGGGTTGCCCATACCGTGTACCGTACTGACTAGCCTTGGTACCGAGATTTCGGTTACCGATTCAGTCGGTTACCGACTTCTTGGTACCAATGTCCGGTTGGTACGGTTGGTAATCGGTTGTTATGGTAATTTTCACACCACCGCCCAACCCTAATTTTGCCTACCGTTCTCAACTACACCCAATAGGGGTGGTCTAGCGCCTTTACTATCCACTCGTGTCCCCGTTTGGTTGGTCTTCCTCTTTTATTACAAGTCAAGTTCATTACTTAGTCCAATTTCGGTTAGACATCTTAAGTTCACTTTGCCATTCTTAAAATCCTTTCAAATCCTTTGAAATTCATGGGCGGTTTTCCAAAACATACACTCGACCCTTGCATACCCGAATTGCACAACCTCAGCTCTGATACCATCTTTGTAACGACCCAGAATTATGATTTCCGGGTTACGTTTCAAGGGATGAAACCCCTTGTTCGGATCTTGCAATTCAGGTACGGGTCTCGAGGTTTCGAACTCATTTTTATGGTCAGTAATAAAGAGGGATTTCGAACCCTGAAAATATCGTAGGGCCGTTGGGTACCCTTAACCTGTCATAGGGACTAACTCGCGAAATTCATTTCAAACGGAAGCAGGACGGAAGCAAAATTAAGATACAAAGCGCAACGGCAAAGCCGGGTCAAAACCAAAACATAAGTGGATGATTACCATTTATATTGAGTTAGAGATTTAGCCGGGTTCTACGATTCGCAAAAAGGGAACCCCGTCATATAGACATCGAGCAATCAAAATCTGCAGAAATACATTAAAAAAAAGAACGGGGAAAGGAGTCAGATCGAGCCACTCATGCGGGACCGTCAGTCCTCGCTGAGGCCACATAGTATGTGCTATACCTAATAAAGATGCTCTAATGCAGTACGAAAGTCAAACACACTAGCATGCTCCTAGTTATAATAATGTGCAAAAATACTGTAAAGGGCCCAAGACAATGCCAAGTGGCATATCCCTCTCCTACCTCCACCCCCTTCCGATAGGGCGGAGACTGGCCAGCTCGTGAATGCATTCCATCATAATCGGACGGCACGCATGCCTAACCCGCTCCACATTAATAAAGCCCGCAGACATCTCATAATATAAGGAAGTTCATGACTCGATTGACTCAGGGTACCCGATGACGCTGGGCTACCCTATGACCCTAGCAAAGACTCTAGGACTATCAAAGATAACGGTCGTTCTGTTTCAAACGCATTAAGTAAGCAGATGCTCATTCAATTAGTGCAACCTAAACAGGATACTACATGGCATCCTTTTATGCATATGCAACACCTAACATAAAATGCAACAACAGGCATGAATGTCCAACCTGAGTAAGCCCCCTAGGGAACTTACCTGAAGATGCAGAACAGCAGGTTAATACAAGCAAGGGCCCAATGCAAGTCCAAAGCAATCCAAAAGCAATACACACCTATCATCAAGCCATTTCCATAAGCCATCGGACTAACATTCATACACACGAGACCCGAGTTCTCAATATCCGCAAAATCAATCGATAGTAAAACCATTTTCCAAAACCTTTTCGATATGATCAATCATCAACCAAAATCATTTACTTCCAATCAAACCCATTAATAAAATCGTACCAACCATATTTCCAAACTTCCTTATCAAAACCAACATCATCAAACCAAGACAAAGAATCCCGACATTAAATATTTAAACCTCAAAACCAATACCTCAAAATCATACTATAGAAATAATCCCGACATTTTATTTCAAACCTTGACTTTAATATTTCAAGTAATTGATAAACATTTTCAAAATAAATTCATTTTTAATAATCTTCATTTATAAATCAGAACCAACAAATCCCTTCACAATTTCTAAAATCACACTTTTAAAACAACACATAATAACATATTCTAAACAATTTATAACACTTATAATTTATTTACAGAAAATATTAGATATTAAATACCCAGAATAATATATAATAATCATATTAATCTAATATTTAACATAAGTCATTATATATAATAACATATCTTAACAATAAAACAACAACAATTAACAAGTAACGAAACCCCAAATAACCCAGGAAAAGAAAATGGGTCCGGCCCAACTCTCAATTCTGGAGGAGGAATTCGAATGAAGGCCCAGAAAAATAGGCTCACCAAAAAGAGGAGGAGACCCGACCCATTTCTGAAACCCAAACCAAACCCTTGAAGAAAATGATATAACCTGAAAGATAGAGTCCGGGATAAGCCCAACCCGATGGCCCAACAATTAAAATAGAACAACAAACGAGGAAAGAGGGAGGAGCGGGTCTCAGACCTTCTTCAACCTCTGAACGAGAAGCCGGAGAACGAAGGAAGGGGAGGAGGGATTTCTGGGCAGCTCTCGGCCGACCCACACACCCAGACCCCTTCTCCGACATCAATCGTACGAAAACACCTAAATAGCACATAAAGGAGGGAAAGGAAGGGGGGGGGGGTTACCGTTGTTGAAGGTCTCGTCGGAGAAACAGGTCGCCGGGCACGATTCGGCATCGGCGAGGGTGGAATCGGCCTTCTCCTTGCCTAAGAAGGCGTAAGGATGAGTGAAGGTGGTTCTTTGCTAGACATTACAAGGAAATGATGGGAATAAAATCTCATCGATCGAAACTGAAGAAATCAGGGGAGGAGAAACTTGGCGGCGGCGATGGAGCTGGCTCCTCGGCGGCTCGGCTCATCCGGGAACGTCGGAGCCCTGCTTCTGGCTTAGACACGGAGAAGGGAAGAGGAGTTGCTGCGTATCTCGGAATCGGTGGAAGGAGAACAAGGTGCTCGTATGCTCGGTCCGTCACTAGCGAAAAGGGGAGGCTTGGCTCGCGACGGCGATGACGAGGCTGTAAACGGACGGAAGAAGCTTGGTGAAGGCGTGGTGATTTGATGGAAATTTGATGAAGTGGTGGTGACTTGGTGGCTGCGGTAACAACAGGAGCAACAATGGTGGGTCTTTGTGGCTAAAAGAGAAGAGAAAGAGAGGAGATGAGAGCTGATAGGGTTTGTGGTGCTCTTTCTGGTTTGATTTGGTGAAAAAAAAGGAGGGGATGAGAGGGATTTGGCGATGCAATGTTTGTGGGTTGCTCCTGGTGATTCCTCTGCAGAATGGTTCCAATTAAAAGAAGACAAAGAGAGTCTTGGCAGGGCTTCAGATTGGCGTGGGAGGTGCAGTGCCCTTTGCCAGAAATGGGGCAGCAGTGGTGCGAGTAGAGAGGAGGGTGAGGTGTGGTTTAGCCTTAAATGAAAGAAGAAGACCAAGCTGGCATGTGAATCTGCAAGCTTCAGATTTGAAGTAAGGAGGGAGGAGAAAAGAAGTAAGAATGGTCCCCATTAGTACCAATTAAAATTTACCCGAAAACAAATCTCGAAATCCGTTCTATCGACGTTACCCCGACTCTACTCACAAATATTTTTTTTTAAATTTTCAATTCCGAATTTAATAAGAACTCCAAACATTTTTTTTTTGCATATGGAAGCGATATAAAGCATATTTTAAATTTTCAACTAAATAATGTCGGAACTCGTTTTAAAATATTTAGAATAAAACCAATTGCTCAAGGACGGAAATTCCAAACCTCTCAAATCTTAGAAATCGAAATGATTATAAATCACTATTTTAATAATTTAATTTTCTAAAATTTCCCGGTCATCGCCCACTAATGAAATTAAATAAAACTATCCACTAAATGGTTTCCATCAACAAAACATCACCCACACATATTTCCATCAGAATTTCATTGAATATAATATATTTTAATATCTTAAACTTTAAAGTTTAAATTTGAATGTTTTAAAATTATATTTATTGAAGGATAAAAAATTCAATAATATTTCCCCCCCAAGGATTATGCCACCTTCGTCTTCATCAAATGAAGATTGGTTTTGGTTGTTTCTACAATGCAGCCATTGGAGGGGATTTGATTACAAAATGCCAAGGATTCCAGCTTATTGTTTATACAATTGGCAGCCATAAGGTAGCTCATTTTTCTATTTGGTCGAACAATAATGGAGGTTGCCCATTATCATCATCATTATTTATTAATTCATTAAATATTGGGGAATTAGTACTTAGTAGTAAATATCCACTTTCATAATTTGTTTACAAAAATACCTATTTTTGAAAACAATTGCACCCACATATAATTTTTTAAAAAAAAATACCCTATTCAATTAGCAAAACTACCCCATCACCCAAAAAAATCCTAAAATAAAAAAAGGTAAAATATTTTTGGTATTTATCTTTTTTTTTCCTGTTATATTTAAATTATATTAAATAATAAAAAGAATTAAAATGTAAACATGTAGAAAAAAAAAACAATACAACCCCGTACCTTTACATAATATCCCGTCGATTATTGCATCCATCTTGTCAATGTTAATAATAATGTTAGAGCATGCACAATAGCTTCCAACAAAAATTCTCTAAAATGAAGAATTATAAATCACATATTCTGAATTTTTTTTAGCTAAATTCCAACAACTTCCTCATTATCGAGATTACCCAAAATATATAACGTTTTCTCTAAATTTAAGGAACGATCTCTATTTTCTCTTTTCATTCTCTATTTTGAAGAATGTAATGGAAAAACTATTAGAACAAAATCAATATTAAAATATTCGGAGAATCTGGACTGCTCTTATAGTATCTAGGAACAGATATTTGACTGAAGGCCAAATTGCAGAAAACCACCCTTTAAATAGGCTGTTTTGCGTGAAACCACCCCTTAAAACAAAAGTTGCAGAAAACCACCCTTTAAAACTATTTTCTTTGCAAAGTCACACCCATCACCCAATTTTTGTTAATTAAATGTTAAAGTGTGGGGGAAATTTAATTATACCCCTTATTATTATTATTATTATTATTATTATTATTTTACTCATTTCAATTGATATTAGTTAATATTTAACTTTTTGACATATTTTTCAAAAGCAAAAAACACTATAAATATAAAAAAAATGTTTTTTTTAAAAATAATTTCATACTTACAAAAAAACTCTATAAAAATATTGATGTGCAATTTATGTTTTATACATATAAAATAAATGTGTAATACTAGGGTTACTTGAAGAAAATATTTTTTAAAAAAAATAATGTTTCATATAGTTTTTATTATTCTAAAAATGTATATGGAATAGTGAACATATTTTTAGAATAATAAAAACTATATAACATATCATTTTTTTAAAATGTATTTTCTTTGAGTAACCCTTTAGTTTTTTTGGTAAACATGAGTAACCCTTTAGTAATATACACTTTTTAAAATATATAAAACATCAATCATATCTATTTTTTTATAGAGTGTTTTTACTAATAAGTGTGAAATTATATTTAAAAATGATATTTTATTAAAAAAATGACTTTTGAAAAACATGTTAAAAGGTAAAAATTAATTAATACCGATTGGGTAAACTAAAATAATAGTAATAAAAACAAGGGATATAATTGATTTTCATGCACTTTAACATTTAATTAAAAAAAATTGGGTGGTGGGTAGGGCTGTTACTTAAGCCGAGTAGCTCGAGCTCGACTCGGGCTCGCTCGAATTAAATATGAGCCAAGCTTGAGCAGAATTCTGAGCTCGAGCTCGGCTCGAGTAGATCGTATAGCTCATTTTATGGGTGAAATTACTGTTCTCCCCCAATGTTTTATTTAACCCCATGTAAATAGGTTTTATTTAACCCCTTGTAAATAGGGCGTATATCTCGTTTTGTAGGTGAAATTACAGTTCTGTCCCTGTGTTTTATTTAACATCTTCTTCTAAAGAGTCTGTCAGCCACTTTACCTTTTGGACTCCATTCACTTTGAATCAAAGATCTAGATTTTGTGAGTAGCTCGAGCTCGACTCGGCTCGGCTCGAGAAAATGAGGCTCGAGCTTGAACTCGTTAGCTCGTATATCAGCCCTAGTGGTGGGTGTGACTTTGCAAAAAAAAAAAAAAAGTTTTAAAGGGTGGTTTTCTGCAATTTTGGTTTTAAGGGATGGTTTCACACAAAATAGCCTATTTAAAGGGTGATTTTCTGCAATTTGGCCTTGACTGAATGCATGTTGTTGTAGGATGGGTTGCCTTGGGCTTGAGCCTACGAGATTGGGCCTTTGAGATTTTGGGCATGGTCCACTGGGCTGCTAAACTGCAAATTCACGACGTTTCACAAATCATATTTAGGCGCAGATATACACAACGTTCAGACTAAATACAGAAATCTTGTACGTCGGAATTGACGTGCAAGGTTGAAGTAGGTTAATTAATTTTTTTGGGTGCTAATTAATTAGAAACGTTAATTCTTGCGGTGTATCTAACAACACCATATACACAATAAGCTCAATATATGTTCTATTTCAAAATTGATTTAACACTGAAAGGAGTAGTTCATCAACGACTTTAGTATAAAAACTAATTATTTTCAAATCAAATAGATATTGAATCCGTAAGGCTACTTAAATGTCACTATAAAGGTAAATATTAAATTCATACTACACCTTACACGTCTTTATTGCTCATATATAACAAACGAAAGTTGGTAATCTCTTACTCCAAAGCGATAGAATCATCAAAGCTCATTTTTCCCAACAACGGTTACAAAGCTTAACAATTTATCAAATTCAAATCTTGAACGCAACTTCTCCTCACCACACCACATATGAAAACAAATGAAAATTGGTACTTGTTTTACATCAAAAGGAATCAAAGCTCAATTATTAGTTACTTCGAATGTCGGTCACAATCGATCAAATAGATGTGTTGAAGGTTAAGCCGGTGCCACGAAACTTGTCTTGCATAACCTTTTCTAGACGCTCGTACAAGGCAGGGCTAATGTGGTTCTTCCAATCACCAACCTCTCCTTTCCTAAAGAACACCTTATTTTCGATGTATTGGTCTAACTTTCCACTTTGGTTTACCTCCAACTCTTTCAAAATTTGTAAGCTGCAAAGCTTCGAGATCTCATCTATTACCCCACTCCTCTCCTCCTCCTCAGAGAAATGAACCCTAAGAAATTCGGCTAATCTCTTCAACTCCGATATCTCATCCTTCTTAAGATCCTCGTATTTCATGAACAATACCTTATCGGGCTTCTCCAAGCTCATATTCCAGTACCCTAGCACATGATCCCAGTGAGGTCCGCACCATTCAACTCCCTTACAAACAGAATCAACTATCTGCTCCAACCCCATGGATTCCATGCCTTCATCCTCCTCTTCCCCGTTGAGGACCTCTTTGAATTTCACCAACGACACGATGGTGTCGAAAAGGTTCCTACACAAGTAAACTATCCGGCAATCAGAGCTCTTAATAGACTCCCCGAGAACATGATAAGGGAGGTGCGTAGAAAGAAGTCGAGGAGGATCGAGTTTAGACAGTTGGCGAGGGTGAGAATCCGGACGTTGGTACTCCAAGAGTGGCATCAGGTCATGGGGGTTGGTGGAGAGTATTGGGTGGGGGATCGGGTGGTTCGTACGATTGAGGATGGCGAAGGCAAGGGCTTTGAGCCAAGTGGTGCCGGATTTGGGCTTGGTGGCGAGCAAGAGATCGGAGTCACGAGCTCGGAAGTGAGCTTGCAGGGAGATGAGCCTGTGGAGGCCGCCGGAAGGGCACCAGAAGTTTTGGTACCAGTAAAGGCGTGGAATTGTTTTTAAACACCAGTTTTCCCTTGGAAGAGAAAGCTCAAGTTGTTGGACTTTCATGGAGATTATGGCATCTTCATCTTCATCAAGTGAAGACTGGTTTTGGTTGTTTTGGCAATTGGCAGCCATTGGATTGCAAAGTACTAATTCGATCAGCAGTTCCTATGTAGAGAGAGAGAGAGGGGGACCCGAGGTCATCATCAATCAATGCCTCCAACCAATTCAACAATGTCGTCTACCTCTACTTGTTAAATAGTATATGTTTTTACCTTTGAGCACCCACTAAATATAAAATTACAAAAAACCACCAATTAAATGGAGTTCATCAACAAAACATCACCCACACATATTTCCATTAGAATTTCATTGAATATAATATATTTTAATATTTTATACTTGAAATTTAAAGTTTAGACTTGAATATTTTAAAATTATATTTATTTTAGGATAAAAAATTCAATAATATATTAGGGGAAAAATGTGTAAAAAATTCAAATTCTATATTTATTTGGAGGGCGGGGGTTTAAATGCTGATAATATAATCGATTTTTTTTTTGAAATTTATTCAAAATTTTAATAAAAATTTTGTTTTGCTTGGAAAATATATTTTTAAAAAAATATCTAGACAAGTCTTTCTTTTTAATATATAGTGTAGGTATTTACAAATGAAATAAAATGAGACATTAATTATTAGAATAAAAAATTTATTAAACTTAAACAATGCTAATGATTTATAAGTTTTTTTTTAAATTGGTAAATATATAGCTCCGGTGTTAAAACCAAGATGTACAAAAGTGTAAGACCAAGCAAACGGGTCTTACGTAAGAAGGGAAAAACACTATACCAAAAAATATCCCCTCTATTCCTCAACTACCTCAGCCTACCAAACCCTCAAAAACCTACTAGTTTCTCCATCTACTCGATATCTACTCCCACCACTCTACTACCTCCCACCATTCTACTACCATTAGACCTATCAAAACACAACCCGACCCGGTTGACCCGACTCGAACGCTAAGTAATTTTCCGACCCGAACCTGAAAATTTTGACCCGAATTTTTTTTCCGACCCGAACCCGAAACTCCGGAAATTTTCTGAGTAATTTGGGTTTCGACCCGGTGACCTGATTGACCCGGTTGATTTATAATTATATATGATTAAATTTGGGTGTTGATATATACACCGCAAATCCGGATTAAGGATTTGCACGTTCTTAAGGACATGCAAGTTTGGGACTGTGCACGTCCACTAGCAGACCCTTTGCACGTCCTTAAGGACGTGCACTATATGCACGTTGTTAAGGACGTGCAAACCCTAGTTAGGGTTTCACGTTTATGGTTTAGGGTTTAGGTTTTTCGAGGGTTTGTATTTTTAATTGCAAAAATTAAAGTGTTTAGCTAGTAGAGTTGAAGTATTTAAGGTCTAATTAAATGGAAACCAATAATTGTTAAGATTTTCATTTGGATAATATGCGAATAATGTTATAAGGAACGGAAAAAAAAGTTTACATCCATAAATTTAATAAACAGGTGGAATAAAATCTAGGAAAATAGTAAAGGGCGACCAGACTCGACACGTAAGGCTCGAAATCTCTCAAACTGAGCTTGAAATGGAGCATCCCATCCTTCGACACTCGATTGATGATGTGCGACCCATTCTGGCAGAGGCGGCGGAAGAGGAGCGTTAGGACGCAACCAGATCTATGAGAACGGAAAATTACAGTTAGAGTATTGACATATATATGAAAAGCATGAATAGGTAATAAAAAAAGACGTTTGAAGTCGTACCGCGGAAAAATGATCTTGGTTTCCGATGCAGGCTATATCAAGGGTTGCTGATTGAGGGTTGTTAGCAGGTGTCAGCGAGGTCATGGGGAGACATGTGAACGGATGATGCCAAGCTAGGACGACGAGAGGAATTGTTGTTGCAGGAGTAAGTCAAGTATAGAATAGAATATGGTTTAGAACGACTCCCCTGTCTCAGCAAATAAATACAAGACTTCCTTCCGTTGTAGTAAGAGAAAGTCAGGATCGAATCCACGAGGAAGCACGTCAGCAGTTCTCAGGTAGCTATCAGATTCTCACAGAAGCAGTGAAAAAAGCAGAAACAAACACAGAAGCAGAAACAAATAATCCCGGCAAGGGCAGCTAAAATAAAAGCAAATAAGCAAAACAAAGACAGAAATAAAAGCAAAGCAAAGATGGAAGCAAAGACAGAAAGTAAAACAGCAAATAAAAGCAAGGAACAAAGTAAAACAAAAGCAAAGGCTCTCGTCGATCTCGACAAACAGTACTCGAGATAGACAAAGGTGGTCGACAACAGTGGCTCAGAATCGAAAACGAAGCAACTCGACAAAGGCGAGTCAACTCGATCTCGACTACCCCCTCCTCGAGATCGACAAGAATCAGCAAGGACAGACAACAGAAAATCGACAAACGGCAGAAACTTCAACTCGACCTAGACCAGTTCTCGTCGAGATCGACAAGAACCGTACTCTATCTCGACCAAATCCTACTCTATGTCGACAAGAACAGAAATTTAAAGGAATGTAAATTGCAATTGCTCAAAACCCAAACTCAGCTTTTTGACGGAAAATAAACTCAATATATAAAAAAACCTCCAAGGCTAGGGTTTCAACACCACAACGGTAATCATGCAAAACAACACATAAAGGCATAAAAGATCATGCTTTCCATCAAATAACTTTCGTTATTAACAAATAGGCATATAGAGGCTTTCGCATAAACCCTAATTGTTACTAACCCTTTTCACATAATTAATCCAAGTTGCATTAAGATCACTTTCGCTTCAATAACACAAACAAGGATCACCTTCAACTCTCGCAAAAGAATCATGCTCATAGGGATAGAAGATGAATTGCACAAAAATCTGACCTTTATCGCATCGCCTCACATGGCCACCGTCGGGCTCACCCCAGCCCCAGAAGTGGGTGGACTACTCACGCCTCATCGCAATCGCAGACATTGAATTGATGAAAGAAACTTGCATAAAACTATATTCAAAGCCTTTTACAATCTTGGCAATCAACTTTCGTTGTAAGCCAAAACCCTAAAAACCTTAGAACTCCTAAACTACTCTACTTGAATGGAATTGTGTGTAACTTCCCATGAATCAAAAACCAGCCCCATGGGCTTTATTTATAGTGATCTATTCCTTGCTAGTCAAGGATTAAATCTTCTATCTCTATCTAAAATTATATCTAAAAGCGTAAAAAGATAAATAATTGTTTAATGGAAATAAATCCATAAGGGAAAAGATAAAACTAAATAAGGTAGTATGTCTTCATGATGTGATAGATCTTGTCTCCTTTGGATAGAACTTGATAGTTTCGGATAGATTTCAGCAACTTCGCGACCAAGCAACGTCAACTCTACTCGGACAGGGCTACGTCGAGAAGATTCTGGACACTGGGTCTAGTCGACCTCGAGTTGGTCTCCTCGACCTCGAGTTGGGTGGCTCGGCTTGGCTTGACTCTGCTCGATGTGGCTCGGACATGCTCGGACCTGGGCTCCTGGGTGCTTGTCGACCTCGAGTAGCCTTCATCGATCTCGACAAGGGTGGCTCCGTCGACTAGGCCTCCTCGGGTTGGTGTGGTCGAGTGGCTCGGACATGCTCGGACATGTCTCAAGGTCTTCGTCGATCTCGACAAGAGTTCGTCGAGATCGAGTTGGGTCTTCTTCCGCTTCCGCGAGCTGGCTCTTCCGCTGGCAGCGGATGGCTTTGTCCGCGGCAGCGGATCCTCCTTTCCGCGGCAGCGAGTCTTCTGGTCGTCCTCGGGTGGATCTCCTCGGCAAGCTCGGCTCTTCTCCTTGTCGACTCCGGACATGGGGACTGGGCTTCGTCGACCTCGACCAGGGCTTGTCGAGGTCGAGTAGGGTCCGGAGTCTGGGTGTCTGGCTTGCTCGATCAGGGTGTGCTCGACCAAGGCTGCTCGGCCATGGCTCGTCTAGGTCGAGTAGGGTTACTCGATGTCGACTAGACTTGGCTCTCCGATTTGTTCCGCTGTTTTGACCTTGGACTTCTGTAGTGGTTTTCCGAGCTTTTCCGAGCTTTTGTAGAATTGCTGTAAATGCCTCGATTTCTGCGATTTAAACAGAAACTGGTGTAGATTCCATAATTTTGACAAATAAACATAAACTACACAGATTCTGTACTATCTTAACCCAAATGCATGAAATGTATACAGAAATCGATATAAAAGTTACTGTAAAACATGGCAAATTCCGCTCACAACAAACACCCCATACTTAAGCTTGCTTGTCCTCAAGCAATACTTTTATTTGTCATTCAGGGGAAGAAATCAAAACTCTTAACATCTTAGATTCATTCTTTATATGTCCCTGCAGTCAATTACCATCCTCGAAAAGGTACTACTGTCACAGATTCATGCATGTGCAAATAAAAGCAACATCTACTCATTAAAGGAGGGTTATGCACAAATAATTCATGTGACAGAGCATTAATAATCAAGAGGACTTTAATTTAAGCTCATGAAGGAGTAGATAGGTAAAAGGCTAAGGGTGGGCAATTTTTGGCAATGTGGTGCTTTTGATCCGGGGAAATGGAGTACTTTTCAAATTGAATTTCCACATTCCTTCTTCCATTTGATTCATCACCTTACATAATGCTTTTCTCAATAATAATGCTTTTACCTCTCTGACCTTAGCACTGCCTTCTCGCGAGTCGCAAACATGGGTGTCATGAATGGCCCCGGATACTTAGTGATTTGGACTCCTCACAGTGTGTCCCATCTCTCCAAACTATTATCTCAGATAGCAGGGTCAATCTACCTTTATCTCCTAAGGTGATTGGATTTTCTTTCACTCATTAAATTTTCCATATATTTCAAACAATTTCCTTCCAAACTCCAATAATGATAAACGCAAACACCATATAACATTTCCATAATGTAACATCATTCTCAACATAATCCCCGGATAAGGTAAAGAATGGAAATATTTAGATCATGTGGAGCAATATTTGAAATAAGGCATAATATGGCTTTTGTGATGCATAAGCATAGGTAAGGCTAGGAATAAACAATGAGCATTATATGGAAAAATAAAGTCCTCCATCAATCTTATCATGCAATATGTCAAAAACAACTTCAAATTTTACCTCCTGTCATGGTTTTCAAGAAAATAATGCACTTCATTGTGACTTCCCTTTACTAGGCAATTTCATGCTATATCTCTAATGAATCCAATTTTGCATCGTCGAGTTCCATAAAGCTTCCATGACATTATTCAAAAATTTCAATCCATGACATTATTCAAAAATTTCAATGGGGGTCATTTTTCAAGATTTTTGGAAAACGGGTCATTTTTCAAGATTTTTGGAAAACATGCATATAAGCACATAAATAAATAATGCATTCCAAAATAGCCATGTAGCAATTCCAAGAAATAATGCACACATAATGTCAAGTATGGCAAATATGCATAATGTAAGCCCTTCCCCCACCCCATACTTAAACATTACAGTGTCCTCACTGTATAAAAAAAACAATGTAAAAGGTAAAGAAAGAAACTCACAAGACATGTGTGCAGAGCTGCAAAATTTCGAATGGAGCACCTCTTAGTCCGAGTAAGCTTTGGTTCTATCCATTGACCTGAAAGAGTAGAAGACATATACCCATAATAGCAAAAACAAAAACAAAGTCTCAAATGTCCTAAAAAGTCTATGTACATGCTCTAGATTTTATAGTCGCTAGGTCGACTTTCATTAATGCTCAAGGTGGTTGTTGAACAAAAAATGCGCAATAATCGTACAACACATTTTATTTGATTTTTAATATTTGAGTTCGACCCCTTTTGGTTACCCTCTTGATTCGAAGTCGTATCGATACCAAGATTTGAGTGGTTTTGGTGATTTGGGCTGCACCCGAATTTTAACGGGTTGCCTACGTATCTCTTGGAAGAGAATCAAGCCTCACGTAGTTCAGAGTGTTTTGGATTTTGTGTTCGGTTTCGTTTTCTTGTATGCATCAGAGGATGAAGTTCAAGCCCACCTTCTATGAAGGGTAGCTCAAACAACACTCCACCCGAGTAACCTGAGCCCACCTTCTTGAAAGGGTAACTCAAGTAACCCGCCTATCATTTGCATAGAAAACGATTTTAGGTGGGGTTTGATTTGATTTGACTTGTTTTGACTTAAAGGTCAATTTGGGGATCGTGATTGAACTCGTTTGTGAGTTTCCTACGTACCCTTTTGAAAAGGATCAAATCACACGTAGTTCTTGAAAAGGATAACTTTGGTATTTGGTATTTGAGTTATCGTAGTTTTGGTCATGACCGAACTCGACGAGCGGAAGCTTTGTATCGAGTCGGAGGGGACACCTTGGATTTGATAGAAATTTGATACTTGGGACGACTTAGAGTCGAAAAGTGAATTTGAGGAGATTTGATTTGAGAGCTTAGGTGTGACTGGACTCGGTGAGAATTTGGTTTACCCCGAGGTTCCTACGTATTCACTTGTTTGGTGGAATCAAGTCACCGTAGTTCGGGACAATGATGAATTTTGTATTTGGATTTGATCATGAGATCATTTAAGGGTGGTGGTTAAACTCAACGAGCAAAAGCTTTGTATCGAGTCAGAATAGACAATTTAAATTTGTTTTTGGTGATTGAACTCAACGAGCCTTGGCTTTGTATCGAGTGTCCTACGTATCTCTTAGAAGAGAATCAAATCACCCGTAGTTCTAAACGGGAGCAATTTAATTTGCTTGGTTTTGACCTCATATTCATTTAAAGGGAATTTAGAGGTCGACGACTGTACCCGATATATTTTTAGTATTTAATATCGGGTTACCTACGTAGCCGATAGAGGGCGTCAAGTCTTTACGTAGTTCTGAAAAAATGACAAATTTGAATTAATTTTTGGCGATTGAACTCGACGAGCTTATAGCTTAGTATCGAGTGTCCTACGTATCTCTTAGAAGAGAATCAAATCACCCGTAGTTCTAAACGAGAGCAATTTCATTTGTTTGATTTTGACCTCATATTCATTTAAAGGGAATTTAGAGGTCGACGACTGTACCCGGTATATTTCTAGAATTTAATATCGGGTTACCTACGTAGCCGTTTTTACGGCGTCAAGTCTTTACGTAGTTCTACCAGAACCGAGTTTATATTTGGTGCAACTCGATTTGAGGTTTTGACTCCGTTTTTGTTGAAGCCGGTTTGAGATTGACCCACTAGAATTAATTGACAAAGAATATTTGACGAGTTTAATTTTATGTTTTGATCAAACTCGAATTCTTAATTTGTACCAATTATAATTTGTATACTTTAGTGGGTTGGTTTTGCAATTAATTGAATCTCCTCCCAAATATACACCGTATATACATGTGTATATAGGTGGTTGACCGCAGCTTGTTCTTTTTAAAGAACAAAAGCTGGTATGTTGCCACAAGCCCATCTCAATTTGCTGGAGTCCAAACATTAGCCAAGCCCACCACTCTTTTTTTTCTTTCATTTAAGCCCATGTGTAATTGAATTTAAGCCCCTTTTTTCTTCTTCTTTGCAACTACACAGTCACATGCTTGCACAAAGCCCTAGCCTCGCTTCAGATCGGGCACAAGACAAAGCGCCGACCGTAGATGAACGACGACTGAAAGTGCAGCAATTTTGGGGCTCTCCAAGGAATGAAGGTCGAAAGTGCTTGAAGAATCGATACGTCGGCACTGATGAGCACGGATGCCGGGAGTGATCGAGAGCTCTCCAAAGGCGTCTTCATTTGAAGGACCCCGAAGAAGCTTACGATCAAGAGCTTTTCCGTACGTTCGATTCTAGATTGATTTTTTTTATTCTTGTAATTTGGTTTTGTGCTTCATATCTTCTTCTTCTTTTTTTTTTTCAAATCGACTCCCATCATTCCTATATTCATCACCCCATCAATTTTGTTGAAGGTGATAAGGCCAAGGTTGACTTTCCCCTGCAATTGGCAATTTTAGGGTTCCCGATTTGAGCAATTTCGGGGCCTACGGTTTGGGTAGGTGGAATTCCGGGCTCAGGAAGTCCGAATGGGGACTGGGGACCAGTTCAGTGGAGTCGAGGGCTGCTAGAACTCAGTCCCTCCGCCCAGGTATGTTTGGCTCCTCTCTTAGTCTCTTTTCATTCTTTTGAAACCCATTTTTTCGGATTGAGTTGAACCTACTGATTTGAGTTTCGGTTCATGCTCTATGCCGATTTGACTGTGTTTTAATTTTCTGGATTTTTCCATTAATTTCTGGATTTTTCATAAACACCCAAGTATGTCTGCACATTTTTATTGCCTCATATGGTGTTTAGTTTGATGTTAATTTGCCTGGATGACATTTTTTTTGGTCTCCAAACTGAGCGCCCCTCACTTAAACAGTGAAAGGTTTAACTCATTTGAATTTGTTGATTGAATTAGCATTCTTGTCGTCAGCCAATTCTGGTAAAATTTTGGCAGCATCTCGTCCTTGTAGATCAACCCCGTAGACCTGTAAGAAAAACAGTGGTAGACAGGCCATGGAAGGATTTGGATTTCTACCTTCTCTTTTGGGAGATTGATGGGAGAAAGCTCTCTTTCGTTTTCTCTGTATTTTCTTACTGGGTTTTGTTTTGTGGGTGTTGTTTGCAGGTGTATCTACTGCTATTCACTTGCTTTGGTGATGTTGGGCAGCAGAGAGAGCCGGCCAGAAGAAAGGGGAAAATCAGGAAGGAGAAAACTACTTTGCATTGGAACAGGCAAAAGGCAGGAAGAAGCCAGCCTGCAAGAAGCGACAGTTACTTTCTTTTATAGGCTGAATTGGGAGAAGTTATTTGATAACTTCCCACTTTTCCACTTTCCATGTACAGTTTTGTTTCTTGTACGTGTAACCTCATTGTACGTCAGTTTTATTCTTGCCACAACTGCTCATACTTGGGCTGGGTTGTATTTTACTTTGATTCATTTAATAGAAACTCATTTTTAAACCCATCCAATTGAGTTCTGGGCTGCTTTGACTTGGGCCTAATTTACTTTCCTATGCCCATTAACAGAGTTTCCCCCAAATTGTTTTTCACCAAATTTAACAATAGATAAATAATTAAATTTGGCAATTTGAACATAAAGTCACGAATAATTAAATTCGCGAAATTTTACCCTTCAACAGTGGTATCTGCAGGGCCCATGTAGCTTGAGCCTCAAATAAGACTCCGTTCTTGTCTATCAGCTGTAATCCTCCAGAATGGATCTTGTTTACCACGAACGGTCTCATCCGCTTCTTGTTGAATTTGTTGGGAAACCAATGATCCTTTGATTTAGAGACATAGAGCTTGTCTCCAATTTCATATTCTTTAGGCTCATCATTGGAAATCCTGCACAATCGCACATACCAAGGCAGACCTCTCCCATGTATAGATAAATCTTTGATGGAAATAGGAGAAGAAAGATCCATACCTTGACTTACCTTCGCAGAAACGGAATCGGGCACCACGGTGTTTGGTCGATCTCGACTAGGGCTCCTCGAGATCGACGAGTCTGCTGGCTCTGGTGGTGGTCTGGTCGAAGAGGCGGAAGTCGACGAAGAATAGGTCTTGTCGACCTCGAGTTGGCTGGTCGACCTCGAGTAGGCCTCTGCTCCTGGTGGTGCTGGCTTCATCGAGGAGGAAGAGTCCGAGGGTGCCTGGTCGTGGTCGAGATCGAGTACCGTACTCGATCTCGAGTAAGGCTCTGGACCTGGTGGCTGCAGCGTCGAGGAAGCAAGGGCGGTGCTCTCCGAGTGCTGGTCGACATCGAGTAGGTTCCTCGAGATCGACAAGGGCTCTGGTCCTGGAGTTGGCAGCGTCGAGGAAGACAGGTCTGGTGGCTCCGAGTTTTGGTCGACCTCGACGAGACTACTCGAGGTCGAGTAGGGCTGTCCCTCTGGTTTGTTGCTCGGCTTCGGTGGAGTCGCCTTGGTCTGGTCGAGATCGACTAGGGTCTGGTCGATCTTGACCCCATACTTAGTTCCTTTGTTCTCCTTGAGGATTGCCATGATCTCCTCAACCTGGGCCTCCATGTCCCTCTTTTCCAGCTCCTCCGGGGTCATATTTCTGACCTTGGGTTCCCCGCAGGTGATGTAGCCAGCTGAGATAGATTTGACCTCTTCCATCGGACCTGTATGCCTTTCAGTTTTGTTGAAGGAATACTCAATGACCTCATCGCTGATGTTGAAGGTGAGCACTCCTTTCCTTACGCTTATGTTGGCATCCACCGTCGCCAAGAATGGTCTCCCTAGAATAATTGGACAAGCAGGATCTTCTTGCATATCAATAATTAAGAAATCAGCAGGGACAAAGAATTTACCTACTTGTACTGGGACATTTTCCACCATGCCTGTTGGAATGACCACTGTGTTATTGGCCATGTAAAGTCTAGCATCCACAGGCTCCAGGGCACCTATCTTAATCTTGGACCAAATTGTTAAAGGCATAATACTAACACTAGCTCTAAGATCACATAAAGCATTAATTTTGTATGGACCAAATCCAATAGTTATAGCAAACTTACCTGGATCCGGCCGCTTTTCCAGTATGTCCAGTTGGCTGCACTCCTCTGTAATTTCAGCCATTGATCGCTTTTTGCTCAGAATCTCCTTCAGGAATTTGACATAAGATGGCATTTCATTGAGAGCTTCTGTGAAGGGTATGGTAACATTCAGCTTTTGAAACATCTTGATGAAGCGCTGAAACTTTTTCTCCGCTGGATCCTTTAGAGATTTTGTGGGGAAAGGCAGCTTCTTTTTCTGCGTCGGAGCCAGAACAGACGTCGGAGTTGCCGCAGATTTCTCGACTGAGGGCTCCTCGACATCGACAAGGCCTTTGTCGACATCGACCAGATTGGGCCCAGTCGAGTTGCTGTGTGGTGCAGACGAAGATTCTGGAGATTTCTCCTCGACCTCGAGTAGACCTTTGTCGAGGTCGACTAGGCTCTGGTCGAGATCGACGATGGGTTTGTCGACCTCGACTTGCTGTTCCTCGTCATTCTGCTGCTTCCCGATCTCTGGCTCTTGTAGTTGATGCCCGCTCCTAAGCTTTACAGCAGCGATGTGTCCAGTCTTTCCCTTAGGATTTGGTTCTGTTTGCCCAGGGAGCTTGCCGGACTGTCGTGGGATCTGTGCTGAAATCTGTCCTATCTGCGTCTCAATTCCCCTTTTCCAGATGTCCAGTTCTCCAAATTTGGTGGTGATGTTCTGGAACTGGTTGTTGATGGTCCCTTGATTTCGTCGCATCTCCTCAAGGATCAGGTGCAGATCATCCTTCCTTTGATCCCTTTCTGGATATCCTGGAGCTCTGTAGGGTGGAGGATTCCTAGGGGGACCTTGGTTCCATTGCTGTTGATAAGGCCTTTGATCCCCCATATAGCGATTAGGCCCTCCTGCGTACGCTGCATCCTCATGATGTTCTGCCATCCTAACTTGCTCTGTATGTGGGCACTCAGTAGTGGTGTGCCTTTGCGATCCGCATTCTATGCAAGGCTGGTTGACAGAGAGATACTTCACTTGTTTGAGGAGCTTCTTATTCTGGTCTCTGTAGTATTGCTCCCTGACATCTGGGTCGATCTCCTTTGCTGGCTCATAAAGTGGCATAGATGGTGCTGGCCTGGCGCAAGAGTTCTCATCATAGTTTGAAGTAGCCCCATACTTGTTGTCATAGTTGGTGAGCTTGTCCAGCACACCCCAGGCGTCAATTGGTGGCATCGTTAGAAACTCATAGCGAGTGTAATGGTTGATTCTGTCCTTGGTACCTTGATCAAGAGAGTTGAAGAAGATCTCTTGAATGACGTAGGGTGGCTGTCCATGAGTAGGGCAAGATCGCAGAAGTTCCTTGTAGCGCTCCCATGCCTTTGCCAACGGTTCCCCTTGCTTCTGTTTGAAGGCGGTGATTTTCTGGCGGAGATATGCTGTTTTGGCGGGTGGGAAGAATTTATTCAGAAATTCTTCCTCTACTTGGGCCCAGGTTGTCAGTGATCTTGCTTTCAGCCCTTCCAGCCATTTCAGTGCAGGACCAGCGAGAGACCAGCGAAAAGCTTTCATCTTGACATATTCCAGCGTGGTACCTTCAGCAAGAGTACGGCACATGTCAGAAAAGTTGGTAATATGCTCAAGAGGACACTCATTAAATCTGCCATAAAAGGCATTATTTTTAAGCTCTATAAGAAATTGAGTGCGAATTTCAAAAGAGTTGTCAGGGATAAGAATCGCCGATTCAGGCACGACGATCGTGGGATGCATATAATCCTCAGCAGTGGTCGGATATTGGGCAAGCTCAGCTTCTGCTTGCTCCCTTGCTGCTTTCTCAGCGGCGAGAGCAGCATCCCTGGCGGCTAGATCCCTGGTAAGCCTAGCGATCAGCTGCTCCTGTGTTTCAGCGTCCTCCATGGCTCTTTGAAGTCTATTTCTGATGTGTAGAAGGCGCTCTGGTTCGTCTAAACCGTAATATTCAGGTGGGATACCAGAACGGCGCATACACCTGAAAAGTAACTCAAAGAAACAGTGAGAACTGACTACCTAAGGCGCGATTGATTGCTTCCCCGGCAACGGCGCCAATTTGTTGTTGCAGGAGTAAGTCAAGTATAGAATAGAATATGGTTTAGAACGACTCCCCTGTCTCAGCAAATAAATACAAGACTTCCTTCCGTTGTAGTAAGAGAAAGTCAGGATCGAATCCACGAGGAAGCACGTCAGCAGTTCTCAGGTAGCTATCAGATTCTCACAGAAGCAGTGAAAAAAGCAGAAACAAACACAGAAGCAGAAACAAATAATCCCGGCAAGGGCAGCTAAAATAAAAGCAAATAAGCAAAACAAAGACAGAAATAAAAGCAAAGCAAAGACAGAAAGTAAAACAGCAAATAAAAGCAAGGAACAAAGTAAAACAAAAGCAAAGGCTCTCGTCGATCTCGACAAACAGTACTCGAGATAGACAAAGGTGGTCGACAACAGTGGCTCAGAATCGAAAACGAAGCAACTCGACAAAGGCGAGTCAACTCGATCTCGACTACCCCCTCCTCGAGATCGACAAGAATCAGCAAGGACAGACAACAGAAAATCGACAAAGGGCAGAAACTTCAACTCGACCTAGACCAGTTCTCGTCGAGATCGACAAGAACCGTACTCTATCTCGACCAAATCCTACTCTATGTCGACAAGAACAGAAATTTAAAGGAATGTAAATTGCAATTGCTCAAAACCCAAACTCAGCTTTTTGACGGAAAATAAACTCAATATATAAAAAAACCTCCAAGGCTAGGGTTTCAACACCACAACGGTAATCATGCAAAACAACACATAAAGGCATAAAAGATCATGCTTTCCATCAAATAACTTTCGTTATTAACAAATAGGCATATAGAGGCTTTCGCATAAACCCTAATTGTTACTAACCCTTTTCACATAATTAATCCAAGTTGCATTAAGATCACTTTCGCTTCAATAACACAAACAAGGATCACCTTCAACTCTCGCAAAAGAATCATGCTCATAGGGATAGAAGATGAATTGCACAAAAATCTGACCTTTATCGCATCGCCTCACATGGCCACCGTCGGGCTCACCCCAGCCCCAGAAGTGGGTGGACTACTCACGCCTCATCGCAATCGCAGACATTGAATTGATGAAAGAAACTTGCATAAAACTATATTCAAAGCCTTTTACAATCTTGGCAATCAACTTTCGTTGTAAGCCAAAACCCTAAAAACCTTAGAACTCCTAAACTACTCTACTTGAATGGAATTGTGTGTAACTTCCCATGAATCAAAAACCAGCCCCATGGGCTTTATTTATAGTGATCTATTCCTTGCTAGTCAAGGATTAAATCTTCTATCTCTATCTAAAATTATATCTAAAAGCGTAAAAAGATAAATAATTGTTTAATGGAAATAAATCCATAAGGGAAAAGATAAAACTAAATAAGGTAGTATGTCTTCATGATGTGATAGATCTTGTCTCCTTTGGATAGAACTTGATAGTTTCGGATAGATTTCAGCAACTTCGCGACCAAGCAACGTCAACTCTACTCGGACAGGGCTACGTCGAGAAGATTCTGGACACTGGGTCTAGTCGACCTCGAGTTGGTCTCCTCGACCTCGAGTTGGGTGGCTCGGCTTGGCTTGACTCTGCTCGATGTGGCTCGGACATGCTCGGACCTGGGCTCCTGGTGCTTGTCGACCTCGAGTAGCCTTCATCGATCTCGACAAGGGTGGCTCCGTCGACTAGGCCTCCTCGGGTTGGTGTGGTCGAGTGGCTCGGACATGCTCGGACATGTCTCAAGGTCTTCGTCGATCTCGACAAGAGTTCGTCGAGATCGAGTTGGGTCTTCTTCCGCTTCCGCGAGCTGGCTCTTCCGCTGGCAGCGGATGGCTTCGTCCGCGGCAGCGGATCCTCCTTTCCGCGGCAGCGAGTCTCCTGGTCGTCCTCGGGTGGATCTCCTCGGCAAGCTCGGCTCTTCTCCTTGTCGACTCCGGACATGGGGACTGGGCTTCGTCGACCTCGACCAGGGCTTGTCGAGGTCGAGTAGGGTCCGGAGTCTGGGTGTCTGGCTTGCTCGATCAGGGTGTGCTCGACCAAGGCTGCTCGGCCATGGCTCGTCTAGGTCGAGTAGGGTTACTCGATGTCGACTAGACTTGGCTCTCCGATTTGTTCCGCTGTTTTGACCTTGGACTTCTGTAGTGGTTTTCCGAGCTTTTCCGACCTTCTGTAGAATTGCTGTAAATGCCTCGATTTCTGCGATTTAAACAGAAACTGGTGTAGATTCCATAATTTTGGCAAATAAACATAAACTACACAGATTCTGTACTATCTTAACCCAAATGCATGAAATGTATACAGAAATCGATATAAAAGTTACTGTAAAACATGGCAAATTCCGCTCACAACAGGAATCTGATATACCACCACCCTCCCGCATCTCCTCCTCCATGGGCACTTCCGCCTGGCTCCCCGCCTCCGCTCTCTCCCTCTTTGTCTCAATCTCTCTCTTGATCTCTCTCCGGCGTCGCTCTGTCTCTTTGGTTGCTGGTGGGACGAAGACGAATGGGCTCTTTTTTTCGTTTTTAAGAAGACGTGCAATATTGCACGTCCATAAGAACGTGCAATGCACGTTTACTTTAAAAAAAAAAAAAAAGGACGTGCGTGCACGTAGCCACGCTTTGGGGGTTTCCACCCTTGCACGTCCTTAACTACGTGTAGATTTGCGGTATATATAGCCAAAACGTTAAATTTTTTTTTATTGAGATTCCAATTTATTACATTTTATAATTAGAATCACTTTATCTTTCAATTTTAAATCAACTTTTATATTTATATATTATTACATTTTATTAAAAATGACGAAAAATCATAAAAATCAAATATTTTAGATTAGATATAGTGTATAATTACAAGCACTATAACTTATGAATAACGTCTTTAATTTTAGAATTTTAAAATTATCGCAAAATTATCAAATCATGATTTTTTTAATTTAAAAAAGAAGAAATTGACAAGCCCGAAATCGACCCAAAATGATCCGAAACCCTGTCAAATCCGGCTTCGAGTCAACCCGAATATACCCGGAACCCGTTTTCTCCGAGATCTATTTTCCCCAGAATCCGAAGTAACCCGACCCGATTGACCCGTAACCCATTTAACAGGTCTAACTACCATCGATCCCGGCTACCCACGAGTGCACTTCCACTTTTATGGATAATCGGGATCCACAACTAGCTATGATAAGATTTGCACAACTAGTAACATCAAAAGGTTTTTGGCTAAATACAAGGTTCTTGAGCAAGCCAATCAAAAGGTTCCTGGATAAGATTTATAAGCTTATTTTAATAAACAATGCTAGTGGTTTTTTGTAAAGTTTCCTTTTTAAAAACATAAAAAAAAAACAGAAAATAATTTTTTTTTCTGATTTATAATATTAATATTTCTAAAATATGAAATATTGGTTTGGTTAAGATCTTAAACAAACCAATATTTCATATGCTCGCTTAGCATCAAATTTGCCCTCGAAATCATAATATTGTTGCTATTGAGGAAGAGTTCATGTGCTCGCTTACTCTCGAAAATAATAATTCTAGAGTATTGAAGAGGGTAATCATAATAGTTTAACCTCGAACTTATGAACTTGAGGGCATGTCTGAGGTTAATATTTGCATACTATACGACTACATTTTCAGCTATCTCTCACAGATTTGCTACACCCTCAACTCTACCCTCCAAAAAATATTCGATCTTATATGCCCTCACAATTAGCCTCGAGTGTACCCTCTAACAACTTCATGACTAACACCGCTTGGCAATAGCTTCAAAAAAGTGCCCTCGAATTTTATTCCGAGGCTAATGTACCCTCGAAATATACATTCGTGGTTATATAGCATGAAAAAATAGCCCTGATTTTATTTCAATGGTATTTAGGCTCCAAATATTTTTTCGAGCCCAAAGGCGAGGGTATTGGCTACGATGATACCCTCGAAATAATTGGTAGCGAAACACTTCGAGGCTATATAGCGTTTTTCTAGTAGTAGAAAAATTGGGTTTAACCTAAACTTGGTTTAATCAAAATCCTATTGAATGACTTTATATTAAAAAGTTCATTCAGTTTGATAGCTATTTTTAGCCATTTCAACGTACAATATTTACAACCATATTACATAGACAATTTTATTTTAAAAAACCACAGATGTACATAACTCAAACTACAACTAATCTCAATCAGTTATCCTTTGCTATGTGCATTCACATAGTCATTCAATTAAGAATATCCATGAGAACTAATGATATATATGTAACATGTATATATTGTCAGTCGTGCATCACTTTTTTTTATAGTGATATTTCCCTTTATTCTTCATCATTGTTATTATATGCGATTGCCTTTTTTTTGGCTCTGAATATTAAAACCGCTATTTTCAAATTTGAATTTTTGGTGTTCCTTTACACATCCAAGATATAACCAAAAAATGTTTCAAAAATCACTTTTCCCGAACCATGTTCGGGTTTTTTCCGATATATTTTCGATCGAACGTCAATTTTCAACCAATATACTTCTCACCTTGTTGTTCTTCGAAATCTTTGGTTGTTAAGGTGAATTATATCAAACTCCCAAACTATATTTCATACCATGAAAAATAACAACTCGACCCAAACTATATCAAACTCCCAAACTATATGAAACTATGTTAATTAAGATGCAAGCTACATTGAATCCAAATACACATGATCCATAACAATTCCGTCCTTCACAACAAACTAAAGACTTTTACTCAGCACATTTCACAACACAGGCATGAAAAAAAATATGGCCATAACAACAGCAATGACATGTGTTAAACAGATCTAACAGCTACGCCATGAAATAAGTATGGTTATAAGAACAACAATCAACCAACACAACTCAACATTAATAAGCATTAATCCCGAATTCCAATCCCAATTCCTCTCTCAATTTCTCCACTTTTTTTGTTCAATCTCAATCTTCGGGTTCGCGGCCAGGGGAGATGATGACGGGCGGCAGAGTGCCAAGCTCTGCCGGCGGGAGCCCCAGGCCGGTTTCTGACGGCGTTGCAAACAGGATTAAGGAGCTGGTTCGTTTTTTGGCTGCATAGTCGATCGCGTTGCAAACAGGATTAAGGAGGGGAAGTTCACTCTTGATGGTGCTGACTACTCCTTGCCCATCAACAACCATCCGAATAGTCTCCATGGTATATATCATTCTAATTCATTTCAGGTTTCAACCTATATAAATTCGCTCTATGAATATAGTGTTTACAATATCCACAGCTTGTTTTTAGTCATATACAATTAACATGTTAGTAACATTAGAGTTTTCACCGTTCATAATCACCAAAAATACACTATACTCTGAGCATCAATCGTTTTGTAGCATGCGCATGTCTCGAGTCAAGAAGCCTTAACTCAATCTTGTCTGTAAGTTTGATTCCTCAAAATTGCATTTCAAAATGTTATTTCAAAACCATAAATTCAGACAAATTGATTTCGGGAACCACTAATCTTTTTTTCTCGTGATTCTCCCCATGGCATTTCATCAAACAAGTAGAGTGCATGACTAAATGGTACTTCAAAACCATAAATGTCAGGAGCTTTTATTCGTCTAAACTTTATATGTAATCAAATACATGTAACTTCCTGAAATTGAAACCCTTAAGGCCCTAACCCCTAATTGAGTTTGAGTTGAGCCAAAATTATCAACCTCGGATTGAACTCAAATACCACATTCAATCTAACCAACAAATTGAGTCAGAATTCATGAAATTGAAAGAAGTAAATTTTGACAAAACTGAAAACTGAAAATGGAATAAGGTGAATACCTCTTTTGATGAATTTTCTAGTTATTTATAAAACCTAGATCAATGACAAAAAAAAAGAGGGCGTTAAGGGTGCATACCAATTGCCCTCCTCCCGGCGCCGACTGATTCCGCTCGTCCAAGATTCCAACGGCGAGGCGAGAATAGGCGAGTGGAGTTCTAGTAGAGCGACGACCAGGCGGCAAATCCGAGCGAAGAATTCATATTGGATCCACGCGAGGGAGGTCGTGGATCTGGTAGAGCGACGGTCCGACGGTTACGGTTGACAGTAGAGCAACCGTCCGGCGAGAGGAGATGCGAGGGAGGTCGTGGATCTGGTAGAGCGACGGTTCGGCGGAGAGGAGATGCGAGGGAAGCCGTGGGGGTGTGGCGCGGCGAGGGACCTCCACCCTCTCCGGATCTGGTGCCCCGACCTCGAATCCGAGCGAGGGAGATGAACGGATGTGAGCGAGACTGCGATGTCGATTGTGGAGCGGCAATGAAGCTGATGTGAGGGATAGGGTTGTGCAGAAAAAATCCAACACGACTGACCCGACACGAAACCGGGGCGATATGACATGAAAAAACACGACACGAAAAGGACACGACACGATAATGACACGAACCGTGAAAACACGAAAATTAATGGTTCGTGTATGGTTCGGGCAAATCTCGTTACCGGATACCCGACACGAACCATCGAATCGTTTATTTTTATTTTTTTAAAAAAAATATAGCGAGCTATGTATTTATATATATTAGATGTAATTAATTAGGATCACTAAGTCATGATAGCTCAATTGGTTGGTCGTGTGGGGAGAGTTTCAAAAGAGACTTGGAGTAGTGGGTTCGAATCCCATTACTTCCTAATTTTTTGTGTAGGGTAAAAGGATGAAAATTTGGCTTCATAGAAGGACACGTGGCACAATATTTTGTGAAGACATTGCTTCTAAAATAATAAGTATAAGGGGTGGATATTTTGAGATTTGAATGGCCAAATCAGGTGATCGATGAAGATAGTTGATAATAAACTCAGAACAGTTGTACCACTATCCAAGAGCGCCCTTATGGACGACTGGACGAGAGTTTGGAGCTCTAGGCGGATCTCCAAAAAGATGAGTCGGCCTTGTCCCTTTTCACCGATTGACCTACGTGATTCGATCTATTGATATGTGGCTTAGTTTTCGATTAGTGGAAACCGGATAGTAATGACACCGACATGACTCACTTCACATTGAATAGACCCAATAAGGGAGTAAAATGCTCTTTCACATGTACTCCGGAATTGCCGCGGAATTGGTTAAGAGTGGAAAGTCAGGTAACAACCATTCCGGAATGGCTCACTGGAAAGGACTTGTGGGTAGTACCCATAGGTCCCCGGTTCGAACCCCGGAATTGCCGCTCTTTATTTACCAATTCAAGAAAAGTCACGTAACGACTTGCTAACTTACCTCGCTTTCTATGGGTGTGTGTTTGTTTTGGGGGTTGGGCTACATTTTTTTTTTGAGTATAAAGGGTTGGGCTATTAGGCCAGGTTTATCAAGGGATACGAGAAATACTAATATTTTATTATTCTCTCTCCGCCACATCATCCTAACATCTCATTCTCATTTTTTCCACTTTATCAATAGCATCCCTAGTATCCCAAAACCCATCTTTTCGTAAGTCGTGCATCATCTCAATTTTTTTGGTAAAAAGGGTTAGGCTACATTACAGGTGGGTTATAACTAGACCTGAGCAGACCTGGGCCAACCCGCTCAGCCCGTCCGACAAAATGGAAGCGGGCCGGTCGGTCCCGGCCCGGTAGGCCTACAGGGCGTTGGGAGTCCATCAGACTTTAGTATCAAAACTAGACCTATCAAACGGGCCTTTCGGGTCGGGTCACTTCGGGTTTTGGATAAAACGGGTCCCGGGTAAAACGGGTTTTGAGTATTTTCGGGTTGACTCGAACCCGGGTTTCGGGTCATTTCGGATCGATTTCGGGTTTGTCAAATTTTTCTTTTTTAAATTGAAAAAATCAAGATTTGATAATTTTGTGATAAATTTTAATTATATATAAACAAAATTAATTATATATAATTATAAATCAACCGGATCAATTGGGTAAATCGGGTCAAAATTACCGGGTCAATCAGGTCACCAGGTCGAAACCCAGATTACCCGGAAAATTTTTGATTTTTCGGGTTCGGGTCGGAAAAAAAATTTTAGGTCAAAATTTCCGAGTTCGGGTGGAAAATTTTTCGGGTCATTCGGATCGGGTCACCGGATCGGATTGTGTTTTGACAGGTCTAATCAAAACTAATTATTTTCAATCAAATAGATAATGAAAAGGTATATATTAAATTCCCAGTACAGGTTACAAGTCTTTATTGCTCATATATGACAAACGAAAGCTTAACAATTTATCAAATTGAAATCTTGAACGCAACTTCTCGTCACCACACCACATATGAAAACAAATGTTGGTACTTATTTTACATCAAAGAGAATCAAAGATTATTAATTACTTCGAATTTCGGTCACAATCGATCAAATAGATGTGTGGAAGGTTAAGCCGGTGCCACGAAACTTGTCTTGCATAACCTTCTCTAGACGCTCATACAAGACAGGGCTAATGTGATTCTTCCAATCACCAACCTCACCTTTCCTAAAAAACGTCTTATTTTCGACATTTGGGCTCATCCTTCCACTTTGGTTTACCTCCAACTTTTTCAAATTCTGGAAGCTGCAAAGCTTTGAGATCTCATCTATTACCCCACTCCCCTCCTCCTCCTCGGAGAAAGGAACCCTAAGAAACTCAGCCAATCTCTTCAACTCCGATATCTCATCCAACTTAAGATCCTCGTATTTCATGAACAACACCTTATCGGGTTTCTCCAAACTCATATTCCAGTACCCTAATACATGATCCCAGTGAGGCCCGTACCATTCAACTCCCTTACAAACAGAATCAACTATCTCCTCCAACCCCATGGATTCCATGCCTTCTTCCTCCACTTCCCCGTTGAAGACCTCTTTGAATTTAACAAGTGAAACAATGGTGTCGAATGGGTTCCTACACAAGTAAACTATTCGGCAACCGGAGCTCCTAAGAGACTCCCCGAGAGCATGATAAGGGAGGTGCGTAGCAAGAAGTCGAGGAGGATCGAGTTTAGACAGTTGGAGAGGGTGAGTATCCGGAAGTGGGTACTCCAACTGTGGCATGAGCTCATGGGGGTTTGCGGAGAGTAGAGGGTGGGGGCTCAGGTGGTTTGTGCGGTTGAGGATGGAGAAAGCAAGGGCTTTGAGCCAAGTGGTGCCGGATTTGGGCTTGGAGGCGAGCAAGAGATCGGAGTCATGAGCTCGATAGTGAGCTTGCAGGGAGATGACCCTTTGGAGGGCGAAAGAAGGGCACCAGAAGTTTTGGTACCAGTAAAGGTAAGGGCTTAGAGTGTTTAAACACCAGTTTTCCCTTGGAAGAGAAAGCTCAAGTTGTTGGACTTTGATGGAGATTATGGCATCTTCATCTTCATCAGCTGAAGACTGCTGGTTTTTATTGTTTTGGGAATTGGCAGCCATTGGAGGGGATTTGATTGCAAAATACATTGCAAGTATTTCATGTCCACTTATATAGGATTAAATAGAGCTTCCAGCCAAATGTCATCATCAATCAAATTCAATGCTTCCAGCCAAATGTCATCATCAATCAAATTCAATGCTTCCAGCCAAATGTCTTCTACCACCAACAAATTCAATGCCCTCACCAACACTTAATTAGTTGAATCAATCAAACGCCATAATTTGTTTAGGAATCAACTTACATATGCTAGCTAATATAAAATCATCAATTGGTAGAGTGCATTTTCCTTTTGGTCCCGTTATCACTATCATTATTAATTAATTAATTAGTGCCCTACACAAAATCAGATTGGTAGGGAAAAACTATGTCTATGAGAGCCGGAAAAAACCCAACTTGGGGCTAGAGAACGTCGCCGTCGATCACCGACCTCTTCGGAAGCTCAAAACCACCTCTACGGAGGCTGAAAATCACCTCTTCGGAGTTGATAATCCCCCTCGCCGGACCAAGGCTTGTTGTCTTGCCCTTCCTCTCCGCCTCCCATTCCTATTTCCAGGGTTGTCTCGATGTTTTCGGAAGTCCGATGCGGTAATTAGAATTAGGCGCTTTTTTTTTCATGCTTGTTACTATCATAATTATATAATTATATTTTTAGTAGTGAATTACATCTATTTATTGTATAGGACATAAATGATGTTATGGAAAAAAAACTATTTATCGTCTATTTACATGAAAACAATGTTATATATTTATATGTATATACTTCTTAATTTTTAGTGTCACTGAAGAAATAACATACTCTCAACATATTAATTAAAATTTAAATTATTTTATTACTTTTTAAAAAAATTTAAAATTATATAAATATCAATTATATTACTTTTTCTAATTGTATAAGTTATTATATCAAGTAGTCATAAAATAATTAAATGTAAGTAATTAACGAAAAAAAAAAATTAAGAGACTAGAGAGTGGAGAGAGGTCCAACAAAAGGAAAAAAAAAAGAAACATTTCAATGATTCATGTTGCAAAATTCTTCCTAATAGCTTCATAACCAATACAAAAATATACAGTGCAAGAGGATCTCCTTGTCGAATTCCCCTAGAAGTTTGAAATGTACGTCCAGGCAAGTTATTTACTAAAACTGAGAAACTAGTTTTAGTCAAACAGGTCATAACCCAATTAATCCATTTAGAGTCAAAACCAAATTTGTTTAGAATAATGCGTATAAAATTCCAATTGGTTTTGTCATATGCTTTCTTCATATTTAGCTTTAATGTCATCCATCCAAATTTGCCCTTTTTGTTATGAAAAGAGTGGAAAACTTCATGAGCAATCAATATGTTATCTTGAATATTTCTTCCTTGTACAAAAGCTCATTGAAATGGATTAATAATACGTGGTAAAATAGGTTTTAAACGATTAGCCAATAATTTCGAAATAACCTTGTAAATAGTATTACACAGACTAATCGGACGATAATGATTAATGTTAATTCATTACATGTGTATTAGATAAAGATACTATGTAATTTTTTAGATATAATTTTAGAAGAATTTAATCACAATTTTTTTTATGGAAGATCTATATATGCATAAGATTTATAAATAATCAATATTTGATAAAAATATATTATTTCAATTAATTGTAACTAGTACAGTCCCCGCGCCATGGCGCGTGCGCGAGGAAAAAAAATATAAAATATCAATTATAAGGATGAACAAAAATAATAATGAAAAAAATACAAATAGTGAAATACATTAATGAATATAAAACTAAATATATGAATGGATGTTGTCGTTACGCTAGACTTCGTCCATGTGATTCCTGAGGAAAAAAATAGTTTGGTTATATGAAGGGATGAAAATGTATATAAAAAGAAATAATATATGTAAGGCTAATCTTACAAAATGACGAAAATAAGGATTAATTATGGGTGGGTGACACCAAGCCCTCCAAACTCTATGTGAATATACTCCGCCTGTGTAAACAAATTAATAAACACAGTAAGGCCAATATTATGATTAGCATATTGAAATAAAAGTTATAAAGGCAAAAAAAAAACAGTAAATAGAATGTACCTGTTAGGCTAAAGTATGTAAGATTTCTTTGTACACGACGTTAACAGTAGTGTTGAGCGAGTTACCATTCTTATCACATGATAGAATTTTCAAGTCAGATTTGGATGTAACCCTTGAGACAGCAACATACAACTGGCCATGGCTGAAGACCCTCCTCAGGTATAGCCCAACATGAGAAAGAGATTGGCCTTGACTTTTGTTAATCGCCATGGCAAAACAGAAAGAGAGGGTTGCCGTAGAGGAGGGCGGAAGTGAAGGGCATCGCCAGTCCGACGGCGGTTGACACCGTAGCCGCCACCAGAACCTATCAATTAGAAGCAGGGAAAACAAAATCAAACAGGAAATGCAAAATCCCTAAATTAAGAAACCCCTGTGCAAGGAAATCAAGAAACGAAATTAATGGCAATGGCTTACCTAACATATTCCATAAACTTGAAAAAACTACTCGACACAATCAAATCAATGTCGGCAAAGGCAAACCTTTCAAGACCCACCTCAATTGTTTTGCATTGTATTCTTGACAGTATCGGCTGCATCATGTGCCTTGGCCAGCCTACAATTGAAATGTAAAAACTAAAAATCAATAAACTTAACTAATCAAATTACCAACTTAATTAACAATCCGATTAACAAAAAGATGGTTGAATACTTGAATCATAAAGATTAATATGCAATCCCTAAATTAAGAAACCCCTGTGCAAGGAAATCAAGAAACGAAATCAATGGCAATGACTTACCTACCATATTCCATAAACTTGAAAAAACTACTGTACACAATCAAATCAATGTCGGCAAAGGCAAACCTTTCAAGACCCAGTTATGTTGCCAGATCGAACGGCGACCTTGAAATTGAAAGGGTTGCCGTAGAGGAGGGCGGAAGTGAAGGGCTTCGCCAGTCCGACGACAGTTGACACCGTAGCCGCCACCAGAACCTAGCAATTAGAAGCAGGGTAAACACAATCAAACAGGAAACGCAAAATCCCTAAATTATTACTCCGTAATTGAGAGCAACCGAAGGAGGAGCATTTCTTCTACATGATGAAGCAATTGAGAATCGATAGGAGAATCGAGGGAGACGACGGTGGGCGGGGAGGAAGGCGAGGGTGGGCGGGGATGAAGCGGCGAGGGTGGGCGCGCAGTGACGAAGCGCCGAAGCGTGAGAAGCCAGGAGATGTTCGGAGGCAGTGACCGTGAGAATTGGAACCCTAGGCCGATTTGATTATTAGAAAATGAAACTTAGGAAGGGAAATGAAGGTTAGGGAAAAAAATAAAAGAATTAGAATAAAATAGATTAGTTAAAATAGTTAAATTTAAGGAGAGTAAGACACATCAGCAAAGTCTTCTTTTTTAAAGTTATATATATATAGATTATTAATCACTATAAATCCATGTTGATGAATGATATGGCTAAAATATGTGAAATCAGTAATTAACACGGTTAAAATATATTGAATTAACACGGTTAAAATATGTGGTCAAAATGAGTTAGAATTCAACACTTAGACGAATCGGACGAATTGCATCGAATTCCGATTCAGATCTCTGTTTTATTTATGTATTCCCAGTTGAGTGGTGGTTGTTAGAATTGCCAAAATCGCACCAAAATATTATTGACAATATTGGGCATGGCCTAATTAGAAAATTGGTTAGATATAAAGTATGAGGTCGAAAAGAAGATGCAATTTTTTTAAAGTGAAATAAAAAAAGTATGGCCAATGTAGAGGAGATGAATGACTTAATTAATTATTTAATTTGCCGACAAATAATTAACTGCTCAAGTACCTCATCATCGATGTGAACTATGTAATAATCTAGAGGGTTTCTACTATGATTTAAGTTTCTACTCTGATCTAAGTCTTAAATTAGCGTCCCTATAGATCTAGTGCTAGATTGAATTCTAGTAATAATAGGTGGCAAAGGAAAAAAAATTGGAAGGTTTCCGATGAGTGGAATTCCCTGGCAGCCGCCGGCAGAGGATCCGAACGCAAGCAAGGAGGATGTCCGAATGAACCTGATAACTGGCACCCCACCAGTTAATCATACCGAGCAAAAGAAGGAATTTCCCACCATTCTGGAAACTTTGAGGGGAGAAACAGGCAAGGCCATGAGCTTTAAGGACAAATTAGTTGGCGGGACTAGTGAAAGCCATGCCATTGTCCACACCACTGCTATCAATCTGATTGCTGATCACACAGACTACATGGCTATGGATGATGCACCACCAGAGGAAGACGACCCCCTGTGCCCTACGATCAGCCTGAGCAAGAAGGAAAAGGAAGAATTGTGGAGACCCTGGCGCGACACACTCATTATCAAAATGTTTGATAAGGGTCCAGGGTATATGCAACTTCACCGTCGCCTGTCGCAGAAATGGGGACTTAGTGCACCCTTCTCTCTGATAGACTTGGGTAATGATTTCTTCATTACTCGTTTCTCGAATCAATCTGATTATGATCGGGTGCTTCTGGAAGGACCTTGGATGATTGGTGATAACTATCTCACCATAAGGCGATGGGTGCCAAGATTTGATGCGAGTAACGAAACTATTACTAAGCTAACTGTGTGGGTGCGAATCCCGGGGCTCCACATTGAGTATTTCGACCCTAGGTTCCTGAGACTGGTGGGACAGAAGATCGGAAAGATTCTCAGAATCGACAACACAACAGCCTCGGCGGAGAGGGGCCAGTTTGCTAGACTGAGCGTGGAAATCGACCTTTCAAAACCGCTGTTGTCGAAATTTAGATTGGATGGCAAGGTCTGGCCAATTCAATATGAAGGTTTAAGAATGGTCTGTTTTAGGTGCGGGATGGTGGGACACTGCGCCGATAACTGTTCGATAGAGCAAGAAAAGGTGGATCCAATTGAGGTACCAAAGAGTAATGGGCAAGGAGCAGATGAAACCAGAGCCGATCAGTACGGGGAATGGATGCAAGCAAGAAAACCGCAAAGGAAACGTCAAGGAGGAAAGGAGTCGACGCCGAGTCAAGAGCAGGGGTCAACAGGGATGACCGGAGCTACGTTAGTAAGGAGAACTCCAGCAGGGGTTGTCAATCCGACGGCAGATACGGGACAAACAAGGGCAACTAATTCGAAAGGAAAGTCCGTCAATCAAGGGAATCAAGGATTTGGGGGATCTTCTAGATTTGAGGTGTTAAGAATCGACGAGGATATCCAAGGAAATCAGGGAGATTCGGTGGAGAAGGACAAGACTCTAAGGAACACAAGTAAGGCAAATCAGATGGAAGCCAACAAGGCAAAGGGTGCCGTGCCCATAAGCCAGAGCCCACAGGCTCCCGGGAAAGAGAATAGGCCCACGAAAGTTTACGATGGAGGGCTTGGGCCTAATCAGACAAACAGGAACGCTAACTTATCTGTGAAGATAGCAACGAACACCAAGTGGAAAGCAGTTAAACCTAAATCCCTCACAGTCAACGCCTCCGGGACGCCCTTCACGAACCTGGATGTAAACTCACTCCCCACCAAGAAGCCCCAACCAAGCCATAAAACCGTCACTCACCGTGCTCCCCGAAGCCAGCAACAAGACCGTCTCACGACCACCCCAAGTCACCCACAAGCCAACGCTGTGAAGTTCTCATTCCCACCCCTCACGCAACCCATAAGCACTAATGGATCCACCACTACAAGTGATGAAAGTACCCGTAACGGACCAGGCAAGCTTCTTAATGTCGAACCACCGGATAGGCCCTTTTCTGATTCACTTCCCGCCCATAGCGAACAGAGCTTGTCTGGAATTCCAGCCGACAACGTCAGTGAATCAACTGATCCTATGCAGGGCGTTTTTGCCCCAGGCGCTAATTGAGACGGTCTCCCGTCTCGATGATGCCGCACATGCTTTTGCGGATTCAATGCGAATCCCGGATGATACAGTCTACAAGGCTCTCCGACACACTTTAGTTTTTATGGATAGTATAAAAATCATTGCTTGGAACACTAGCGGAGCGGGCAACGACTTCTTCCTTGCGGCGCTGCGTGGCTTAATTAGAAGGTATAACCCGCAAGTTCTTGCCTTGGTTGAGACGAGAATAAGCGGTGATAATGCGGACAGAATTTGTAGAAGGATAGGATTCGATGGCATCATTCGAATGGAGGCGGTGGGATTTGCCAAGGGAATTTGGATACTTTGGAGGACGGCGGAAGTGGACGTGTACCCTTTGGTGCGTCACCCTCAGCATCTCATGGTTGAAATCAGGAGAAGAGGAGAGGTACCTTGGATTCTATCGGCCATCTATGCTGCTCCGGAAAGAACTCGCCGTCTAGACCTGTGGAGAAGTCTGATGGAGTTTGCTGAATCTGTCAATCAACCATGGATGCTTGTGGGGGACTTTAACGCCACCATGAGCTCTTTGGAACGATCTCCGCAGTCCTCGGTTGGCTCGAACCGCTCCTCGCAGGAGTTCAGAAACTGGGCAGAGGATTTGAGTCTTATTGATATTGGGTACTCGGGACCTCCCTACACGTGGTGGAGAGGCAATAATGAACAAACTCGACTCATGGCAAGACTTGACAGAGCTTTATGCTGCTCGGATTGGAGGATGCGATTTCCTGAAGCAACGGTGACTCATCTGGTAGCCCCATACTCAGACCACACACCACTGTTAGTGGACTTACTGCCGACTACTGATGGGCGCAGGGTTGACAGGCCGTTCCGATTCCAATCTGCCTGGCTGCTGCACGACAACTTTCGAGATTTCTTGGGGACGAAATGGAGACAAGAAGGGAATGTGTGTGACGCCCTCCGGAATCTTGAGAGAGAGCTCAAGGTCTGGAATCGGGATATATTCGGCAATATTTTCAAGAAGAAGAGTAACCTCACGAAGAGAATCGAAGGGGTTCGCCGGAAACTTGCGATAGGGCTCTACGATCACTATTTGCGCCTAGAGGAGCAACTTACGAAAGAGCTTGAGGAGGTCTTAAATGAGGAGCAGCAGCTCTGGTTTCAAAAATCACGAGCCGGCTTCCTATTAGAGGGCGACCGCAACACCAGGTTCTATCATATGTCGACGATAATACGTCGGCGCGTTAATAAAATCCAGTGCTTGCAATCCGAAGAGGGTATTTGGATTGAGGATCCAACTGAATTAAAAAACCTGGTGGTTAGTTTCTTTGCTGGAATCTATTCGGCGGATGAATCGAGAACCAACGCTATACGACTGCAAAGCAGGCACACTTTTCCGACGATGGAGGAAGGAAAAATGGCAGTTTTGGCGTCACCTTTTCGAGGGGAAGAAGTCTGGTTTGCTCTTAAACAGATGGGTCCTCACAAGGCACCGGGTCCGGACGGGTTTCCAGCACTATTCTACCAGCGTAACTGGGATACGGTTGGAGAACAGGTGAAGAAGACAGTGTTGAGTTTGCTGAACAACAATGAGTTTCCGGTTGGGATGAGCAATGCGTTGATGGTCTTAATCCCAAAGACTGAGAACCCGTCAAAAGTGCAGTAGTTCCGGCCAATATCTCTACTCAATGTGGTCTTCAAGATTGCAACTAAGATGATAGTCAATAGGATCAAGCCGATCCTCCCGAATATCATTTCGCCGACTCAATCGAGTTTTATACCAGGGAGACAGATTATAGATAATGTGGTGGTGGTTCAGGAGGTCCTTCATTCGATGTCGGAAAGGAGAAGGAGAGATTGGATGATTATCAAAGTGGACCTCGAAAAGGCTTATGATCGAATCGATTGGGGCTTCCTGCGATCTACTCTTCTAAGAGCACATTTGCCTGACGCCCTAGTCCGGGTGATCATGACATGCCAGTCGTCGGGAAGCATGGAGGTTCTTTGGAATGGCGAGAAAGATGGGGGTTTCCATCCGTCAAGAGGGATACGACAGGGGGACCCGCTGTCTCCTTACCTGTTCGTGATGTGTATGGAGTACCTTTTCACACATCATACAGGATGCCGTTGAGGATGGGAGTTGGAAACCAATTCGAGTGGGAGGCGTGGGGCTCTCGCATCTTTTCTTTGCGGACGATCTTGTCCTATTCGGAGAAACCACACTGGATCAGGGAAGAGCAATTAAGAGCTGTCTTGAAAAGTTCTGTAGTGCATCGGGTGAAAGGGTTAGTCTGGCGAAGAGCTCGGTGATGTTTTCTAGGCATGTCGCCGCTTCCGTGAAGGGAAGTATTAGTGAGGTACTCGGTATGCCTATAACACTGGAATTTGGGAATTACTTGGGGGTTGCAACCTCCGAAACCCGAATGACAAAGGAAAAGTTCGAATTCCTGCGGAACAAGGTCACCACAAGGTTAGGTGGATGGAAGACGAAGTCTCTCTCGATGGCGGGAAGGATCACTCTCGCCAAATCCGTCCTAACTAGTCTGCCTATCTACGCTATGCAATCAACTTACATACCCAAGGGTCTTTGTGATGAAATTGATAAGGCAATTAGAGGATTTATTTGGGGATCATCGGCGGAACAGAGGAAAATGCACTTGTTAAGAAAGGAATTTATCCACGCGCCACAGGATGTAGGTGGCCTTGGTATTAGACCCATGAGGGAGACCAACCAAGCGGTTCTGGCTAAGCTTGGGTGGAGAGTGATACGGAATCCGTCGGCTATGTGGAGCTGAGTTATTAGAGGCAAGTATTGTCATGGGCGTGCAGACATTGACATGTTTGCAAACCGGAGAGGCTCCTCGAACCTATGGACAGGGATCGTCCATGGGGCGGAGGTCCTGAGGGCCTGAACGCTAGAGGAGGCGGCTCCGCAGGGGATTCCGGATGAGATTCTGGGAGCCACGGTCGCGGAAATGTGGAATGGCGTGAGCTGGAAATGGGATGTTATGGCACCATTTATTGGGGATGAGGACGTACAAAGACTCAAATCAGTTCAGGTAAGCAATCTGGACGGGGCTGAAGATAGATTGTATTGGGGCCACACGGAGTCGGGCCAATTCACGGTTGCGTCGGCTCTTCGTTTGCTTCTTGGCGGTTCGGGTTTACCAAGTTCGACAGGGTGGCGGCGCATATGGCAGACTTCTGCCCAGCAGCGGGCCCGCACCTTTGCATACCTTGCAGCCCATGGGGCGATTATGACAAATGCAAATAGACAACGACGCCATCTATCCAATCACTCAGCTTGTCCGAGATGCGGAGAGCATGAATCGATCACCCACCTATTGAGAGACTATGCCATGGTCCGGGAAGCTTGGGAGCAAGTGTTGGGGGACCATCAGCCGCTGCACTTCTTCTCCGAACCTGAACCGAGAGAGTGGATCTTCAGCAATGTAGAAAAGAGAAACAGAGGAAGCACACTCTTCATTGCCATGTTGTGGGCGGTTTGGAAGGTGAGAAACGAGCTTGTCTTCCATGGTAAAGATAGAATTGATGGGGTACAGTTCAAGGTTTGGATTACAACCTCTGTATACCTTCACTGCAAGGACAAGGCGAACAGACTTAGGATGCCGGAGGGGCGAATCAACTCCACGCCTGCGGTGTGGTTCCCTCCGGAACCGGGTTGGATCAAGCTAAATACGGATAGGGCCTCTAGGGGGAACCCCGGACAAGCAGGAGGAGGTGGTACTCTGCGCGACGCCGATGGGTCTTTGATTCGAGCCTTTGCCATCCAGGGAGGCTACTGCAAAGCGCTTGAAGAGGAGTTGTTGGCGGTGCTTTTCGGTCTCGAGCTCGCCAAGGGGCTGGATATACCGAGGCTGGTGATCGAACTGGACTGTGAGACGACTTGCAAACTACTCGCACAGGAGATAGAGGTAGAGGCACATGCTCATTACAATCTTATCAAGCAGTGCAGGAGACTACTGAAGGACACAGGATGGACTACGGCGATTCAACACGTCCGTCGCCAAGCAAACAAGGAGGTTGACGCCCTCGCAAACATAGGAGTTAACCTCCCAACTAGTTCTGTTATTTACTCTTCTTTGCCTGATCTGGTACTGAATACTACTGTCATGGACCCTTTAGGGTCGGTGGCTTGATTCCTATTATATAATAAAGGGCTTTAGCCCCGTTTTGAGACCAAAAAAAAAGTAATAATAGGTGGCAAAATCGATAGCACATAAACTCAATCGTAAGCAATGCAATAATAGTGGAGAATAAAGATTATTCAAAAGTAAATAGAGTAGAGAAGATTTCACGGAATATCAAATATTCGAAAGCTTCAAACTAATAAATCGGATGAATGAGGAGTTTAGTTTGTCATAGCACAAAAGCTCTCCTACCTTTAGGGTTTCTTCAATTGCAAAAGGGCAAGCCCGTACAACGCAACTTTCTCCTCACCACACCACATGTGAAAACAAATGAAAGTTGGTGCTTGTTTTATATCAAAGAGAATCAGAGCTTATTAGTTCCTTCGAATTTTGGTCACAATCCATCAAATGGATGTCTTGAAGATTAACCCGGTACCACGAAACTTATCTTGCATAACCTTCTCTAGACGCTCGTACAAGGCGGGGCTAATGTGGTTCTTCCAACATTCTTCTCCTTGTTTCCTTGGTCGACTCCCGTTATTCCACTTTTACACTTCATGCACCTCTCACCTTAGCTTTTCAATCCTTGCAATTAACAACAATATATTGTGTGTAGATTCTGCCTCCGCAACCACAATCACCAAATGCATAAATTCATATGAAAATGGACAATATGTGCACCAAATCTCCTACACCTAGGGAGATTTGGTGCGGGTTTATCGTATAGATGACGGGTTTATTTATTTAGCGGGAACCCGTTTATTTATATGATTATAAAGTAATATTAACTTTAGTGCATCATCAGAGATGAAATCATGTCCTGATCTAGTAATTAACTAGGGTCTAGGATAAGAGATACGTCAGTTTGTCAGTCATCTGGTTCACCTCTCAGAAAACGTAGGAGCGGAAAGTTAAATGAAGGGTCTACAACAAAGCTTGGGCATCAGAGATGACCATCTCAATCTCCTACACCTAGGGAGATTTCCAGACTCCATTGACGGAGTCAGAGCCGGCCCTAGGGGTGGATCACGTGGTCCGACCGCGCAGGACCCCCAAATTTTCGGGGCCCTATAATTTTTTAAACCTAATTATCCATCGCAATAAAAAAAACAGTTATTGGGTAGTTTTACAACACTCAAATTCTTTCCTAATAAAAAAAAAGATTGTATTATTCTATCAAAAGAGAGAGAGAGAGAAATAGTAGGACCCCTATGGAAGACTTTGTTTTTGTTATAAGGATGAAAAATATTTGTTATTTTAATCAAGTCTTTAATATGTTATATGTAAAAATTAAGATTATTATAATTATAAAACAACTTTTACATTTTTGTATTATTTTTTTGTTATTATCAGAGCCTAATAATTATTATAGAATAGAGCCCCGATAATCATATAACCAACCCTGAACAGAGTTGATGACAACAAGAATGTCTCCCGGCCTCAACTTCGAATACTTGTCACACCCAAACTCTAGCTAGCCGCAATCAACCCATCATGAAGTGTGAAGGCTTCCGACATCATGGTTTTAAGTCATTTTAATATGTTTAGATTTGCATGTTTTTTTATGTAATTTTTTGTTTTGTTTTTAGAATAGATGTCTACACTTGTGTTTTTATGTGCTTTTAGGTTATTGTGGAGCTTGTTCAATGTCATTTTGGAATCACGATGGAAGAAAATTAATTGAAGTCGAATAGTTCCTGCTTGACGACGTCTCGGTAAAATATGTTGTTTGAGCTCCACAAAATTTGGATCGAGTCGTTGTATAATTGACGACGTCTCGGTAAAATATGTTGTTTGAGCTCCACAAAATTCGGATCGAGTCGTTGTATAATAGTGGATAATAAAGATTATTCAAAAGTAAATAGGGTAGAGAAGATCACACAGAATATCAAATCGAACTAATAAATCATGCAATGAACGAGGAATTTAGTTTGATATAGTACAACAGCTCTCCTACCTCTAGGGTTTCTTCAATTGCAAAAGGGCAAGCCGTACAACGCAACTTCTCCACACTACACCACATATGAAAACAAATGAAAGTTGGTGCTTGTTTTACATCAAAGAGACTCAGAGCTTATTAGTTACTTCAAATTTTGGTCACCATCGATCAAACGGACATCTTGAAGGTTAAGCCGGTACCACGAAACTTATCTTGCATAACCTTCTCTAGACGCTCGTACAAGACAGGGCTAATGTGGTTCTTCCAATCACCAACCTCTCCTTTCCTAAAGAACACCTTATTTTCGAAGTTGTAGCCTAACCTTCCACCTTGGTTTACCTCCAACTCTTTCAAATTCTGTAAGCTGCAAAGCTTCGAGATCTCATCTATTATTCCACTCTCCTCCTCCTCCTTGGAGAAAGGAACCCTAAGAAATTCGGCCAATCTCTTCAACTCTGATATTTCATCCATCTTAAGATCCTCGTATTTCATGAACAATACCTTATCGGGCTTCTCCAAGCTCATATTCCAGTACCCTAACACATGATCCCAGTGAGGCCCATACCATTCAACTCCCTTACAAACAGAATCAGCTATCTCCTCCAACCCCATGGATTCCATGCCTTCTTCATTCACTTCCCCGTTGAGGACCTCTTTGAATTTCACAAGCGAAACGATGGTGTCGAATGGATTCCTACACAAGTAAACTATCCGGCAACCAGAGCCCCTAATAGACTCCCCGAGAGCATGATAAGGGAGGTGCGTAGAAAGAAGTCGAGGAGGATCGAGTTTAGACAAATGGAGAGGGTGAGAATCAGGACGTTTGAACTCCAAGTGTGGCATCAGGTCATGGGGATTTGTGGAGAGTAGAGGGTGGGGGATCGGGTGGTTCGTGCGATTGAGGATGGCGAAGGCAAGGGCTTTGAGCCAAGTGGTGCCGGATTTGGGCTTGGTGGCGAGCAAGAGATCGGAGTCGCGAGCTCGGAAGTTAGTTTGCTGGGAGATTGTCCGGTGGAGGGCTCCGGCAGGGCACCAGAAGTTTTGGTACCAGTAAATATAAGGGCTTTTTATATTTAAAACCCACTTTTCCCTTGGAAGAGAAAGCTCAAGTTGTTGGACTTTCATGGAGATTGTGGCATCTTCGTCTTCGTCAAGTGAAGACTGGTTTTGGCTGTTTTTGCAATTGGAAGCCATTGGAGGGGATCGATTGAATTATTGTTGAAACTAATATATTGCAAGTATATATTTCATGTCCACTTATATAGAAGTAAATAACCACTGAATTATTTAAAGAATTAATAAAAAAAAATGGCCTATGCCTCTTTTTTTTTTGGTAGAGCCAGAATAAGGCATTTTCACGGGATGCGATCACCAGGGGCATAGATGTAATCCCCCTCTCTTTTAACTCAAGGGAAGGTCACTTGAAACAAGTAAAAAATTGCGTCTTTAGCAAAATTGACTAAAGAAAGACCAGGTGGATAGAACGTCATTTCAACGAGACAGTGCTTCTTCACCGGCCTCTATCAAAACGGAATATCCCTTAATCCACTCCACCGTCATATCATGTTGTGTAGTTATTATTATTATTATTATTATTAATAAAATGATTTACACAATTAGAGAGAGAACCCGACTACACATCAGGGTTGAAGAAATCTCACAAGGGTTTGAAAAACTATAATATAAAATAATTTAATTATTAAAACTTTTACGGAAATTTCACGAGATATCCCTGAGGTATCGCTTAATTCATGTGGTGACCAATTGTTTTACCCATTTCACGTGGTATCCTGAGGTTATAAATCATTTCACCCCATGCCCTTATCACTATTTTTTAACATTTTCCGTTAGTTTAAAATAAAATAAAAAATAAAAAATAAACTTAATAGAAAAGGGGAAAGAAGCTTCAATTCATATCCCCCAATTCTATCGGTTACCCTCAAAAACACCAAGAAACTAATACCCCAATCCTCACAATCATCCACAATCACAAAAGCAAACACAACACATCACCATCACCACTACCAGAAGATGAATACCACCAACATCAACAACAATTTCTAGGGGAACAACCGAGAGTTCATTACTCTCAACCCCAAATGAACAACTTATCGGGGAACCACCGCGAGTTCTTACTCCAACCCCAAATCAACAACAATTATAGGGGAACAACCGAGAGTTCATTCTCTCAACCCCAAATCAAACCCATTTACTGGATTAAACCTAATCATCAAATACCAAGAAGGATTAATCCAAAAAATTTCGGTGTGAGGGTGCCTAACCTAGGCTCTCAACCACCGGGATGCCACCGCCAAACCACCACCTCAATTGAACCACCACCATACTAAACCGCAGTCTTCGGATGGACCACCATCAGCCAGCCATCGCCACCTCTTTATCAATTTAAAGGGCCTTTGTTGAGATCTTTCAATTTCACCATGCTTCCGCTCCTCCCATCAACCCTTACTCTCTCCGATCCACCTCTCTCGTGATCCGGTGCCCGAATCTCTTTCGGACCGCTATAACCCTCAATCACTCTCTGCCACCTCTGACGGATCTCTCCCTGGCCGATCGCTCTCGTCCGTTGCCATCCAGATTGCCACCTTAACCCTCAATTGCAACCGGACCTACCACCACCTTCTCCCGCAATCAATTTGGGATTTTCCTCAGTTTGCAAAACAAACTCATCCCCAAATCAATTTGGGATTTCTCCCTCTACAACCTTCGATCACTCTCCATCGCCTTCGACGGGCCTTTCCCTGGTCGGACGCTTTCATCTGCCGCTCCTCTCTCCTCCAACCGACTACTTCGAGTACCACAACCCTGGCCTGGCGATCGCTTCGTTTGTCCGTCACCCATCTCCCCCTCTCGCACAACCCCATGGGCGATGGCGTCTCTTTCCTGGGCGTCTGGTTTTCCCCCGGTGGATTCAAACCCCACCGCAGATCCACCCTCTTCCTAGGCTTCGCCGGTCTTCCTTGCCGGTTCGATCCTCGTCGGCGGTTGTCTCGGCCGGTCTTGGATTACCGACCCCCTTCCTTGGGCTTCGCCAGCCTCCAAGCCGGATCTGCTTCGCCGTCGGGCGGTTCGGCTTCCTTGGGCTCTTGGAGGTCTGTCGTCGCTCCTGGTGTCTCAACCGACCTTTGCAAGTTCTTCCTTGCTCGGCTTGGTCGTCTGACCAAATTAAAATTAATTAAAAAATCTATTCCAACACCTATCCGAATCGTCCCAACCCCCATTGACTTTTGTTACGGTTAATTTCTTACACATTTCCAATTTGGGCCCAATTTCTTCTTTTTATGTTTTGGGCCCAAAATCTTTTTTAATCATCATCAACCCCGATTTATGAAAATTTATATTTCTTTGACATTATGAATCTATTATCTATATGTTAACCTTCTCAGAGATTTGCCCCGACTTTTTCTAGAGTTATGTTTGCTTATTTCTAGCGGTGGTATCTCATTGAGCTTTGTGGTCTTTCTTCTGCAACCGCGCGAGAGGTCGTGGACGTGATCGAGATCTGATGGCTCGTTGTCGACTGAGTCCAAATCTGAGGTCTCCACTTTTGTTCCCCAGGGTGTCCCTGCGTTGCCTCTACCAACCGTCAGAAGTGATGACTCACATTGTCCCGGTTCTAACATTGTTCGCCTTCGTTAGTTATGGGCTTCTTTCTCTAGTTTGTTGGTGGTGCTTGCTCTCTGCTGTTTGGTTTTGTATTTTCGTTTCTTTCATTACGGTTTGTCCGTAGCCGATCTTTCGGCCTCTCGACTCACTGGGCATGTCCAGGAGTCGAATTCTTTCCGGTTCAAAAAAAAAAAAAAAAAAGCTTCAATTCATATCATATGAAACCAGTAAACCACCGCATAATCAAACCACCGCATCAATTAAGTCTCCTCCTAGAAGCTTCAATTCGAATACTTGTCGTTTGCGAGTAAGAAATACACAGATGGCTCTCATTTAATCATGATTCATCTCATATGAAATTCCATAATCAATGTTTGCCAAAATCAGACTCAATAATAAGCCCTAAAAATCCAGCGAGAACAGCAAACAAATCAAAAAAAATAATCAAACAGATCAAGCAACATCGAGAGAAGGAGAGTTCTCGTGCTAGAAGTGTTAAATGTGCCTTGAACGACTGTTGACCAGCGACGCATCGGGGGGTCCGGGGGGCGGAGCCCCCGGCGGTGGTCTCGCTGACCGGTATGCAATGTTTATTGTAAACGGGCCTATCGTCTGTCTATTTTGGACTTTCAGCCCATTGTCTGTTTAGGGTTCCATGAGTTTCTTCATATACTCATGGAACGCCAACCCCTGTAACCTAATCTGTTTTCGCTTCCTCTAATAAGAAATCTGGTTCTCTGCCCGTGGACGTAGGCAACACACCGTTGCTGAACCACGTAAATCTCTGTGTCTTTCTTCGCTATTATCGTTCTCGTTATAACAAGAAGAAGGGTCGAGGAGAGGGTTCTTCTTGTACGGCTGGAATGAAAACCGGCCAAGGCAACACAGGAGAGAGAGAGAGAGAGAGTACTTCGGGGAGTCGTTCACATACCTGCCGACGGTTCAATTTCAGTGTCGTCTGTTCATCCTCTTCCTCCTCCTCCGTCGACGGTTTATCTCGGTCCTCTTCTTTCTCCGCCCTCTCCAAGGGCGGAAATTTATTGCTAACATCTTCAATTTGTTCAAAGATTGAATCTTTTCCGATGACCGTCACTGACAGAGGATTTTCAGTCGCCTTAAATCCTATCAAATAAATCCGACTAACCTAACTAATGTACCTAACTAATGTAGTTTGGCAAGTACGGGTCGATCCCACAGAGAGTCAATGATTTGTATGCAAGTCAAGTGTGTTAAATAAGAACTAAAGAAACAAATAGGGGTGATTGTGATTGTTTAAACTAACTAAAAATGCAAAAGTAAGCAAAACAATAAAATAAAACAGATTGAATGAATAAATAGGAGAGAATAACTCAGGTCAATCAATCTCAGCAATCAGGTTTGTTCATTGGTCATGGATATCGAAAAGATAACTTCCTCTTGAATACTTTGTTGTGGAAAGACTATGTCTTTTGAATCCAATTCCTTATCGAATCTAGTTAACGGGACAACCAGACCCTGAAAACCCTAATTATCAAACAATCCTGAAACTATCAAGATTCAATTCAATAATCGATGAAGTCTAAAGAAAATCAACAAAGGCAATCGACACGCACAATCAGTTATTGCATCAATTGCAAACCAATTCTTCATACAAATCCCTAAATCAACAAATTTCAGAGATTTATATTTTGCTACACAATAATATAGATAATTCAACCAGAAATTACCTATATCTAGCTATAGATTATCATGAAAAGGCATCAGTTGATCAGACTAACGGAAATTCACGAAAACCCTAAACAATCAGCACAAATAATTGATAATATTCAAAGAAAAGTATTAAGAACAGAATTCTCACAATGAAATAGAAAACCTGAAGCTTCGATTAATTTCCCCGAGTAAAGAGGATTAGTCGTTCATCCTTGAGAAATCACAAGAGGTCTCATTTTCTATGTACAAAACTTGTTCGATGGTTTTCAAACCAAAAACACACCAAAACCTACTTACCCTCAAAACCTACGTTTTTCTTGATAGTAATAATAATTCTCCTAGTGAAAAAGTCAAAAACAACTTACAAACTAACACCCAAAGGCCAAAACATGCGGCCCAGCTCGTCAGAGCCCAAACCGAATGACTGTTGCTGCTGATGCTAAAAAACTCGGTCTGAAACCAAAGAACTCGGCCAAGTTGTGTCTACTCCACCCGAGTTCTTTTGAACAGTAATCTTGACGTCCAGATTTCTCTGTTTTCAAGGTCGAATTTGGAAAAGTCGTAAACACGAAAGTTGTAGGTCTTCGAATCCTCTTTCCAACAAGTATAAGTACACCCCGATCCGATAACTACAGCCTTCAAACGACTCGTTTTAGTGCAGCGTCGCCAACCTGGACAGGTCCAATCTTTTTATGTTTAGCTCCTCTCATCGGCTCTCGTGCTCTTCTATTTTCGTCAAATCTTTGAGCATTGGCTCGAGCTTAGCTTCACCCCTTTGCAATCACCTGAAATCATGCACAAAAATTGTAGATTCCGACTCTAATCGAAACATGATGAAAACATGAAAACTACTCTAAACTTATGCATTTTACCCTACTTAAACACATCTAAATGCATATATTAACACTACCTAAATGTGCATGATCAGTCACCTGAATTTCAACCAGGTCTTTGTCATCTTCTTCTTGATGTTCAATGGATGGCGCTGACTCTGGTGGGTCATAAAATTGACAACCGGCTTCTCCCTCCATTAGTCCATTTCAACTGGGTCTTCGAACAACATCGCCAAGCTACTTAATTCATCTTCAGAAACAGAAACCCTAACCCGCTCCACATATCTGGAGTGTCTTCTTTCCCCCTTTTCTATTCAGTTGATTTTGTTTTTAATTTTAAACTAACGGTAAATTTAAACTAACGGAAAATGTTAAAAAAACAGGGATAAGGGCACGAGGTGAAAAAATTTAAAACCTCAGGGGTACCATGTGAAAGGTGTAAAACAATTGGTCACCACGTCAATTAAGCGATACCTTAGGGGTACCTCGTGAAATTTCCGAAACTTTTAATATAATAATAATTAATTACTATGTGATTATGTAACAAAATCCAAAATCCAAAATAAAACTATGATGTTTAACCCCTTACCTTTCAAGGCTTGAAAACCTTTCATTTTTACGAACACTAAGATCTGCGTTTATTTAGGCCTGTTCTTTTGGGTACATTTTGCACGGGCGGTGTACGGTTTGATTCTAGAATGTCATCTTCTTCTTCGTTAGGGTTCTGGATAGGGTCGTGGTGGTGTGTACGGGATGACCTCGTGTTCGGAAAGGGAGTTCCTTAGAGGTTCGTCTTCATTGTCCACAACGGACCACAAGTGATTCCTGAAGCGGTATATCAGTAATTGATATTTCTACCTCATTTCTAATATTAAATTAATTAATAAATGTTAAATATAATTGATATTTTTGTATGATAAATTTGTAAGATTCATTAGTTTGTTAAAATTAATTAGATTTATTCAAATAAGTCATAAAATGCTATCAAAATATAACTAATAAATATTTAATAAAAATATATTTTTTCAATTAATTGTAATTATCAATAACTATAAGAGCACCCACATTTGGGTGTTTAAATGATAAAAATAAGGAACTTAACAATTAAATAACAGATGAATGATATGTTTTGTTAAGGAATGATGTGATAGGTTTATTAGTAAAGAACCCTTAAAAACTCAAGAAAAGAAAGAGAAAGAGATGGGTTTGGAGTAGATGGTGTGGCTATTTTGAATTTTATATTATTTAGTTTATAATAAAATAGGTCGTAGGGGTGTGGGTAAAAAATTAAGTTGAATTTCTTAAGGAGAGAGAAAAATAAAAATGAGAGTTAAAGGAACCGAATTATGTTCCATGAATGCAAATGCTCTAAGTCCGGTTGAATTCAACACCTAGATGAATCGGACGAATCGCATCAAAGCCCAATTCAGATCTCTGTTTTGCAACAGGGACTATAAGTCTATAAGGAGACGTGCCAATTGAGTGGTGGTTGTTAGAATTGCCAAAATCGCATCAAAAGATTACTGACAATGTTCAGCATGGCCTACTTTGAAAACTGGTTATATATCGACAAATAATTAAAGCTCAAGTACCTCATCATCGATGTGCACAGTACTCTGTAATAATCTAGAGGGTGTTCGGTGTTCCACACATGAAATTTATTAGGAGGATCGTCTTCACTGCCAACAAGGACTCTTGATGTACCGTTGGTCAGCGGTGTCATTGTTAAATGGTATTTGATATCGGGTTTAGTCTATGTTGTCTCCAATGTTTTTGGTTTAGGTTCTTTTGTTCGTCTGGATTTGTTAGCTTGTCACTGATTGTATTGCACCTTTTTTTTTACGTTGTATGTTTGACGGTTCACTGTCTCTCGATTTTGTCGGTCGCTCGAGGTGTCAGACTTGTCTGACCCTCGAATTCTTACCTTATAAAAAAAAAGTAGAATTTTTTTAGAGCGGGACCAAAATACCCTCACAATTAAATTAAATTACATCTATACCCAAGGTTCTAAATATCGGGTATCGGGGTTGTATCGGTTAGGAGTAAAAATGATATATCGGGGATATATCGGAGATATATCGGATTTATCGATTTTGCTAATTTCTATTATAAATATTATATTAATACTTCAAAATGTAAAAATACACATGAAAAATGAATATTTAAAATACAAAATTACTAAATAAACTTCACAAAATAAAAACAACTTCATTCATAAAGGCTAAAGTTACCTTATCAAAGTTGATAATTCTAAATATCCCCGATATATCGCCGATATTAACCCGATATATCGGGTCATAAAGGCTAAAGTTTCCTTATAAAAGTTGGCAATTCTAAATATCCCCGATATATCACCGATATTGACCCGATATATCACGTTGACCGATATTTTCACCCGATATGCCGATATCGTATCGGATTCTAAATATCCCCGATATATCGACCGATATGTCCGATATTTAGAACACTTTCTATACCCAACCTACCCCCCTACCTAGGCCTGTCCACGGGTCACGGGTCGGGAAAGACATGACCCGCACCCGAACCCCGGGAATAGCCGGGTCGGCGTGTCACGGGTCGACCCGCCGGGTCAACGGGTCGAGATATTAGTAAATTTTAAAAAAAAGTGTTTAAAAAAGGGGAAGAAGGGCTTGCACCGTTTTGAGTTGCCTACGTATCCTTTCGGGGAAAAGGAATCAAAGCCCACGTAGTTCTTTTACCTGTTTTAATCCCCCCTTACCTTCCGACGACGTCACCGTCTACACTCCCGATGGATGTCTCGTATTCTACTCCTTTATCCGGGTCTGATTCGGTTGAGAGGTGGTTCCTTTGCCTTCTTTCATCTGTCCGTTTCCAATCGCTTAGTATGACTTGCATCTCGAGATTCTCCGGTAGCATAGTCGATCTTTGGACCGTTAAGATCTGCCCGCTCCGACTAAATAGTTGTTCAACCACAACCGTCGAGCATGGTGCGCCTAGAATCTGACGGGCAATTACCTATAGCGTGGGATATTGTAATCTCACTGGCTTACTCCACCAAGCCAGGACGTCGAAGTCATCCATTTCAATATCAACAAAATCAAAGTTAGTAGATAAATACTCGTCGATCTCCGAATGGGAGGTCGACGAGGTCGTCGATCTCTTTGTGCTAAAAATATCTCTAGTAAGAGTCTTCGTTCGTGAAGTAATGCTAGTGCGTGACAAGGTTGAGGACGAAGGGGGCGGTTGAGATGATTGAGTACCATTAGTAGAACAAATATCATATAAACTTTGAAGTAATGTTCTAACTTTAGTAACTGTAACAAGCACATTTGGCGGTTCTTCAACTTCTAACATAGGATAATAGCTTTTCAAAAACCTTTGAAGACTAGTAAGCTTAATTCGAGGGTCGAAAATCGTTGCTACGAGGAAAATATTAGGAATGTTTGTGTATTATTGTAATTATTTAGCCCTCATTTCCATCACGGCTTGGCAGACTGACGATATCCGCAACCCGTCGTTTAGGGCTATTGCAACGTTCCTTGCGGTAAAACAAAATAAATGAGAGTTAGGGGTGTAAACTTGACTAAAAGTTCTGGTGGCATGATGTCCATGATTTATGCCACGTTTTAATATCTATTTTAGCTCCTTATTTTATCATTTTATATATATTATGGGTTGAGAATAGTACAAAATCTATGTAGTTTATGCTTATTTGCCAAATTATGGAGTCTACACTAGTTTCTGTTTAATTTCATAGAAATCGGAGGCACTTTGGAGCTTAAAGAAAACTCATGAAGAAGCTAAGGATGGTGCAGCTGGAGGAAAGCCCACTTTTCGCCATTCATCATTCTGAATCATGTTCTGATGTCTTCATGAGAGTTGTAGCCCTCGAAAAGAGATTTCCAACACATATTCATATGTGTCAATCGGACGAACGAGAACTCGGGAAAGTGCGTTTCAAGACGGAGCAGAATGGTGAGAACTGAAGAGTTGTCGATTTCGACCAGACTTGGTCAATATTGACCTAATTCCAGTCGAAATTTCCGGATCGACTCTACATTGCAAGAGGACATAAAGACAGGTCGATATCGACCAACTTCCAGCGTCGATATCGACCACAATCAAGTCGAAATTCCTACGAGAGCCGAAATCGAGTGATCTGAAGCAAATCCGAGCAGTCAACTCGATATCAACCAAAGTTGGTCGATAGATATCGACCAACTTTGGTCGATATCGACCAACTTTGGTTGATATCGATTAACTTCCAGCGTCGGAGATAGGTCGATTCCGAGTTCTATCCTGATTCCGAGTGAGAAGATATTCCAAGAGAAGATTCCTTGCACATGAAGACTTGAGAAGATTTATCTTTGTATCTATCCTAGGGGTGGAACATTTAATTACCCTATAGGATTTATCTTGTTTACTAAATTAGATTTATTTTCTTTCAAAGTAGAATTATATCTTTAGGGAATGATAGATATTCCTTACCTTGATTAGCAAGGATTAAGGCCTATAAATAAAGCCCATGGGACTAGTTTTTATAAATTCCAAGCGAGAGAGAACACAAGTAGAGAGAGAGAGTGTGGAGGCCGAGTAGGAGCAAGGGAGCGAAAGTTGTATGGCTTCGATCGGTTGTAAGCTTTGGTTTATTTTAATGCAAGTAATTATTTCCCTTTTATTATTGATGTCTTTTCCTATGATGAAGAGCGAGTAGTCCACCTACTTTTCTAGGGTCGGGGTGAACCCGACGATAGCCAAGCGTCACTACAAAAAAATATTGCTTTTGCTACACTATCTAGAAACGGCAAACAGATCCCGTGGCGAATCTTAGATGTTTGCTATGGAATTAGCAACGGCACTATTCCCGTAGCAGAATTCTGAGACGACGCCCACTACAGTTGCGATGGAAAATGGACACCGTTGCTAACCCTGACTTCTGGTATCTTGAATTAGACACGGCTTTACCTTGTCATGGCTAGCGGGATCCATTTAACTTAAAAATCCCCTAAATTTTCATTCTCGCGAGCTATGGGAGACAAACGCACTTCACCTTTCTTCTTCGTCTTAAATGGCGATAACTTGAATCCCGTCCTCTACTCCACCACTGAAATCCCTCTCCTTTCATCGACCACTGAAATCCCCGTCCGCCTATCCATTGTGTCAGCCATAACTGAAATCTTCGTTTGCTCCACTCCCCGTCGTTCTGTTTGTCATTTCCTCTCCTTCAACAACAAGTGCACGGTGAAGCGAGGTTCCTAACCCTAAAATTGAAGAGGTATGTTGTGTAATGTTTGAGTCTTGAAATCAATTTAGGGTTTTGATTTGAGGTTAAGTCTACAGAAATTAGGTTTTCGATTTAGGGTTTTCATCATTTTATAGTCGATTTGTAGTAAAATATTTCTTTCACTTTCTTTCATTCTATGGAGTAAAGGGTTTCTTTCAATGTCTGTTTCTTTCAATTTCTTTCATCAGTAAAGTATATGTTTTTGTTTCTTTCTATTTCTTTCAATGTATGTTTCTTTCGATTTCTTCCATGTCTGTTTCGGCTTTCGCCCATTAGCTCGACTATTGATATCCTATCTGTTTCTGGTTTCATTAGTAAAGTATTGGTTCGTTTCTGTTTCTCTTAGAAGTTCTTTTCTGTTTCTGGTTTCATAAATTTGTTTCTAGTTTCAGCAGTGATCTAATATGTGTGTGGTTTAAATTGGCTCGACTGGGTAAAGTCTATTGGCTCATTATGTTTTTGTGGTAAAGTATATGCTCGTTTCTGTTTCTGATTGTTGGTTTTGGCTCATAAGTTCTGATTTTAATTTTCTCCACTGTATGTAATTAGCATAACAAAGAGAAGGTTCCTTATCTGCACATGTTAAAGGTAATGGACAACAAATAATTTATTTGGCTTTTCTTTGTAAAAATCAATCTGCATGGTTAATAGATTACATTACTAATCAAGAAAAATGGGTAGATCACGTACAATAGGAGTGCATATATCATAGCCATTTAGCTTTATCCATTACTACACTAAGTTTTGAGTGACAACATCCACTAATCTTATCAATTTTACAACTTTTGAGATATATTCACATTCAAATTTTCTCCCACTAGGACCATGTCTCTATTGTACCTAACATATTAAATTAAATATGTTTGAGATTTTTATATCAAAAGCAAAGCCACTTATTAGATAGTATGTCCAATAAAAGAAATCTGCACTTGAGCAATCACACATTTAGACACGTAAAAGTAGTATGAAGATATAGGAAACTCAAGGGAGATTTTCCCACTTTATTATTGTCTTAAACATTCCAAAACTGGTTGGGTATAAATATTTTCACTTTGTTCCCAAACAACATGTTTTTCCATGTGGAAAAGGTGAAAATGCTTTGTCATTATTCAGGGAGATTATATTTTGATTATTTGAAAACCGAGCAAGTTATAGCTGAACCAATCCAATGAGTTGTATCATTCTTTTTTTTATTTCTCTTTTTAATCATCTTTAATTTCTAATTTATCATTCATCAAGAACCTTTCCTTATTGAAAGTTTTAACTTGTTAACTTGTCAACAAGCTGGTTGACTTGGAGTTTGATATTTTCAATTTGTTTCATTTTGCTATTAATTTTATCTGGCTTAGATTAGCTAGATTTTGTATTACTGTTTATTGGCATGGACACTCTTTAGTCACCGAGCAGTAACCGTGATGATTCAATGAAATATATATTGCCCTGCAAAAAATAAAGTAATGTTGTTGAGCTCACCATGTCTGAATTACTGTATTAGCTTTCGAGTGATGGCATTGAATAGGGAAAATGTACACGAATAATCTGGCTTATTGCTTGTAGTCCAAAAATAATCCAAAGTAAGTAACTGTATCAATGGATATAAACCAAACTAGATGAATATATTCAAAAACTAAGCTGGTTAATTATTAAATACAATTAAAATAGATTTCAGAAAAACTTCTGATGTTATATTATTTTCATAAACCCACCACTTTCCCCCCTTTGTTTAAAAAAACCTTCAACTTTTTTTTTTAGCCCAAAACACCACCTATTCATTGCTCGGTTAGGGGTTTAGACCATGGTAGTATGATACCTCTCTAAGCTAGGATGGGTTTAGACCATGTTGCTTCCCTTAGTCCATTTACTGGACTAGCTTGACATGGTTTACTTTCCTACCCCTAATCTACTATGTTGTTGTGTTATTTGACATGGTTTTGTAACTGGATAGGAGGCTTGACGTGGGATGTTCTTTTGGTCAATTTTCTCTTGCATATTAACATCTACTTGAGTTTGCTGCGATTGAGCTATTGTAGGTGGTGAGTGACTCCTTGCCTGATTGTTTTTGCTTTTTTTTTTCCATATATATGGTTATTCTTTCGTAACTTGAATGTTTAATGCTTTTGTCTCAATATTAGTTTTCTTGGATGTTTAATGCTTTTGTATTAATATTAGTTTTCTTATTCAACTTCATTGATTTATATGCTTTCATAATAATGAATACAGTGGTGCTTTGCTTCTATCACCTCTTTGATTCTTTTGCTTGTTTCCATTTCTTTTCTTTTCTTTTTTTGCAAATAAATGTAAACTTAGGGAAATTAGGTGTGTTTGTCTATGTTTAAGGAAAGTTGGGGTGAAATTGTACTTATAATAAGCAACTTTAGCTCCAACTGGCAACCCCCCAATAATGTAGCATAAATGCCTAGTCTTTGGTCCAAAAATGATTTATTTGGTCATATTTATGGCTGCTATTTTTGTTGTCATACTTGTAATTTTCCACATAGAGTTCTTGTTGCAAGTCTTCCTCTTCATCCATCGTTCTCACATGCTGCACATACTCCTTGGTCATTTGATTCACCTGTCTATATTGGTGCGTGCTACTTCTCATACCCTTCCATATAGGTAACAATGAGTCAACTAATCACAACGGTTCAAGGCATCACATCATTTTTATAGTATTCTTATTTTTTATTCTGGAGTTATTTTAAGGCATCACATCATTTTTATAGTATTCTTATTTTTGTGAAATGAGGATTGAATGCAATGTGCTTGCTTCCGTGTTCTATCTTCTTGCTCGATTGCTTCAACTATCATTTTGTGTAGTTTGATACAAGCCATAAAGCTTCGACTTTTCCATTTCCTCTCCTGAATTAAGATTTGAGAGCTCGCATGAACAAATAGATGAATAATAGTTTCAATTCAGCTCGTCTAAGCTTATACTTTATGACACACTTCTATGTTAATCGACTGATACACCATGTCCAGCTCTTGAAATTCGGCTGTTCAAATTCAGCTTGTCTAAGGTTCCTGATTTTTCTAGAAGCAAAGCTAAACACAATGTCTAGCTGTTGAAATTCAGCTCTTTTAAGCTTATACTTTATGTTTGATGTTTATGAGTTATTATTAATGGTTATAGTTATGCAACCCTTTGTGTTTTTATTGTCACTTGTCAAAATATGCTAGTTTTTTTTTTTACAGGGAGATATCATTTTAGTTTTCAATTAGCAATTATTAAAGTTCCATACATAGGCATTTTATTTTCTTACCCGTTCTTTTACATTTCCTTATATCTTTGATGTGTTTTGTTTTAGCCTATGTCAAGTGTTCATCATAAGGAGTCAATTGGAGATGGCTTTCAACTATTACTGTCAGATGACGTGGAATCTGGTAAAGAAAATGACGAAGAAGATTCACCTAAGAAAGGAGCTTAAGCTGGAACGACGAAGAAGATTCAACTGAATTATCATTTTGCATAGCGTTATGTTATGAAATACTCTTTTGATGTATATCAGTTGATGTTAATCGACCGAATTATTATTTTGTATAACGGTAGTGTAATGAAAGCTGATTCGAATTGTTATCTAATTAGGTTTATGAATGTTGATGCACTAATCTAGCAAATGAAAAATACAGGTGCTTGCCTATAGGGGCGCATTACATCAATGGCCAAGGCATAGGTCGTGGCAAATTGGAAATATATGAACTATCCTTAAGCAACGGAAATTGCCGTCGCAAAAAGGTTTTCATTGGATGGAGTGGCTAATTATTTTGCGACGGCATGTATCGTCGCAAAATACAGTAGCAAATTCACTAGTTGAAACTGCCGTCGCATAACCCGTTGCAAATATTTGGCCACGGCTCAATGCCGTCGCCAGCCAGTATTTGCTACCCTAGAGCTAGCGACCGACTGTTTACCGTCGCAGAGCCGTGGCAAATGTCTTTTTGTGACGGTAAACCTACTTTTTGTGACGACATTGAGCCGTTTCTAAAGGAATTTTTTTTTGTAGTGCGTGTTTGAGGTAAAAGATTCGACCTTTATTGTGTCTTGATCATCCACTACCTTTTATATGTTTATTACCTATTTAATAGAGATTCAGGTTATCCACTTGGATTATAAACATAAAACTGGTAGATACAATTAGGGTTTCTTGATAGAGTTGTCTAATTGTTGGAAAAGGCGAAAGCTTGATCCTTTGATGTGATTTGCATGATTATTTCTCTTTATCTTGCCTTATACATGTTTGGCTATCGTTGTTGCAAACGCCGATCTTGGAAGTTTCCTTTCATATAGTTGTTTATTTCGAAATCTGCAAACTTTGGCTTTTATTCCGTTTTTTGCATTCTACTCGATCCAGAAAGATCGATGCTCGTTTGTGTTTCTGCAACTACAGGTCGAAATCGAAGGACTGGTCGATATCAAGCTCTCTGGTTGATATCGAGTGAGTTTGGTCGATATTGACTGCCTTCTGCACAGCAACCAGAATCGAATGGATTTAGTCGATATCGAGCTCTTTGGTCTATATCAAGTGAATCTCCTGAAGTCGAAATCCGATGTGAGATATCCGCTTCCTGAGATCCGCTGACACGCTTCCTGAGATCCGCTGGCACGCTTCCTCGAGGATCGATCCTGACTTCCTGTTGCTACATCGGGAGGAAGTCTTGTATTTATTTGCGTAGGCAAGATCCGGTTTGATTTATTTTTCTATATTTTGAACTCGATTTCCTCCTACAACAAATTTGGCGATGTTGCCGGGGAAACAATCATCCGCGCCTTAGGTAGCTACTTTTCACGTTTTTCTTTGAGATTTCTTCTACAGGTGGATGCAAGACACCTTCGAGTGTTACGAAACATGGGCCGAAAGGGAAAAAGAGAGACGATATTCAAAAGAATTGGAATATTTGAGATGGCTATACATGGTTGATGAGGAGGCATGGCTTGAGGGTGTACACGCATTCAAGAAGCTACAAGCATCGCTAGAATCACCACCAGAAGCCCCAATCCTGCTAGAAGAAGGATCCAAACTTGAGGTCGGCCTCGACCAACACCTAGTCGATGTCGACCCATCTTCAGTCGATACCCAGGTATGTCCTTCCACGATCTCAATTCCAACTTTGCTATCTATCTTTGAAAAACCATTTGAAGGACCCCGAGAAGAAGAAGAGCTACAAAAGAAGAAGTCGGATGTCGTTGCCCATGGTGTTTCAAAGTCGCTTTTACCTTACAAGGTGAAGGCGATCCCTGACAATTTTGAGCAATTGATGTACGTGTTCAAGTATGGGGTCCTCGCAAAGTGGCACGAGGCTCCACAGGATGTGGTGAAAGTATCTCTTCAAACTCCACTATTTTGTTGTGGTGGAGATGCACAAATGAGTCAACCTATGAAGCGGAAGGGATACGATAATGAGGTATGTGAATCTCCTTTATGTCTTCCCTTTTGCAGGCTAGCTGGAGCCCAGGAAGATAAATGGGTGGAGCCATGGACCGTTCACTCGGGGAGATTTAAACTTCTCCATATGATGCCCTCGGATGACATTCCACGCTTCCCACCACCGGAGGAACCACCAGACCGACCTATACCTCCGGAAAAAGATGAGTCGGGCTAAGGCTAACAGGAAAGTAGTTCGAGCTAGCGACTTAAACCCTAGCGCTTACGGGAGGCAACCCACTATTTTTATTCTTATTTTATTATCCTTTTTTCTTTGCTTTATATATATTTTTTTATCTCTTTTACTTCGTGCAAGGTATCTTTTGTTGAATTTTTTTAGACAGGTCAAAAAACTGGGATCGAGTAGAACTGTCAGAGCAACCTGGTCGATATCGAGTAGATATCGACCTCTGAGGCGATTTCGACCAGAGTAGCAGAGAAGTTGAGCATGATCGATATCGACCATATGTACTCGATATCGAGTATGTTGGTCGATATTGACCAAAGCCCCTGATTTCGACCATCTGATCACTTGGAACCCGACGAATTGAAGTCGATATCGAGCTCCACCTGGTCGATATCGACTTCTGGCAATCTACAGCAACCCAATTTCGACCCTACAACGCGTTATTCGGTGAGTTCCTTCTTTTACCCTTTGTTTTATTTTATTTATACAGTGGGGACATTGTATATTCTAAGTATGGGGTGGGGGGAAAGCTCATTATCATTATTGCTTTATTCTTGATTTTGGTTTTACATGGTGAATTTTGGGTAAATTTTTAATTTTTATGCTTAATTCCTGATCCCAAAGTTTGTTTCATGAGACATCTCCCAAAACTTGTAAATTGTTCAAAGAAAAGAGTCATGGAAGCTTTAATTGAACTCGACGATGCAAAATTGGATTCATTAGAGATATTGCATGAAATTGCCTAGTAAAAGGAAGTCACAAGGAAGTGCATTATTTTCTTGAAAACCATGAAATGAGGTAAAATTTGATATTGCTTTTGACATGTTGCATGATAAGAGGATGAAGGCCTTTATATTTTCCATATAATGCTCATATTGCTATATTCCTAGCCTTACATATGCTTATGCATCACAAAAGCCATATTATGCCTTTTTTCATATATTGCTCCACATGATCTAAATATTGCCCATTCTTCACCTTATTTCCTATCCGGGGATTATGTTGAGAATGATGTTACATTATGGAGATTATTATATGGTTGTTGTGTTATCATTATTGGAGTTTGGCTGGAAATTGAAAAAATATATGGAAATTTTAATGAGTGAAAGAAAATCCGACTACCTCAGGAGATAAAGGTAGATTGACCCTGCTCGTTGAGATAATAGTTCAGCGAGATGGGACACACAGGTGAGGAGTCCAAAGCACTAAGAATCCGGGGCCATTCATGACACTCATGTTTGTGACTCGCGAGAAGGCAGTGCTAAGGTTAGAGAGGTAAAAGCATAATATTGGAAAAAGCATTGAGCGAATGAGCGAACGGTGAGAAATCAAGAAGAAGGAATGTGGTATGAAAGTTTGGAAAGTACTCCATTTCCCCGGATTATTAGCATCACATGGCCAAAAATTGCCCACTTTTAGCTTTTTACCAATCTACTCTTTATTGAGCTTAAATTAAAGTCCCTCTTGATTATTATTGCTTTGTCACTTATGAATTGTTTTGCATAACCCTCCTTTTGTGAGTAGATGTTGCTTTTATTCACAAGCATGAATTTGTGACATTAGTATCTTTTCAAGAAAGGTAATTGATTGCAGGGTTATATGAGAATGGATATATGATGTTAAGAGTTTGATTTCTTCCCCTGAATGACCATCCAAGTTATTTCTTGGGGACAAGCAAGCTTAAGAATGGGGTGATTTGATGTCCATGATTTATGCCATGTTTTTATATATATTTCAGCTCCTTATTTTATCATTTTATATATTCTGGGTTGAGAATAGTACAGAATCTATGTAGTTTATGCTTATTTGCCAAATTATGGAGGCTACACTAGTTTCTGTTTAATTTCGCAGAAATCGGAGGCACTTTGGAGCTTAAAGGAAACTCATGAAGAAGCTAAGGATGGTGCAGCTGGAGGAAAGCCCACTTTTCTCCATTCATCATTCTGAACCAAGTTCTGATGTCTTCATGAGAGTTGTATCTCTCGAAAAGATCTTTCCAACGCATATATTCATATGGGTCAATCGGACGAACGAGGACTCGGGAAAGTGCGTTTCAAGATGGAGCAGAATGCTGAGAACTGAAGAGTGGTCGATTTCAACCAGACTTGGTCGATATTGACCTAATTCCAGTCGAAATTTCCGGATCGACTCTACATTGCAAGAGGACACAAAGACAGGTCGATTTCGACGAACTTCCAGCGTCGATATCGACCATAATCAAGTCGAAATTCCTACCAGAGCCGAAATCGAGTGATCTGAAGCAAATCCGAGCAGTCAACTCGATATCGACCAACTTTGGTCGATATCGACCAACTTCTAGCGTCGGAGACAAGTCGATTCCGAGTTCTATCCTGATTCCGAGTGAGAAGATATTCCAAGAGAAGATTCTTTGCACATGAAGACTTGAGAAGATTTATCTTTTTATCTATCCTAAAGGTGGAACATTTAATTACCCTATAGGATTTATCTTGTTTACTAACTTAGATTTATTTTCTTTCCAAGTAGAATTATATCTTTAGGAAATGATGGATATTCCTTACCTTGATTATCAAGGATTAAGGCCTATAAATAAAGCCCATGGGGCTAGTTTTTATAAATTCCAAGCAAGAGAGAACACAAGTAGAGAGAGAGAGAGAGAGAGAGAGAGAGAGAGAGAGAGAGAGAGAGAGAGAGAGTGGAGGCTGAGTAGGAGCAAGGGAGCCAAAGTTGTCTGGCTTCGATCGGTTGTAAGCTTTGGTTTATTTTAATGCAAGTAATTATTTCCCTTGCTCATACTCGACCTCCACTCTCTGGTGAAAGTGTTTGCAAATTGTGTTGACTCTACTCTTTGGTGAAAGTGTTGAACACTAGAAGAATATCTATCATTTCCTAAAGAGTGCAAACTGTGTTGAACACCAGAAGAATTTGAGATAGATTTCTTATCTTTAAAAGGAAAAACACTTTCAGCAAACTTGACATTTCTGCTGATAATCACTTTCTTAGAATCCAAATCAAACAGTCTGAAAGCCTTCTGATTTGGAGGATATATATCCCAAAAACACACACCTTCTAGAGGTGACACCGAGTTTGTCTCTACTATGTTTATCCATAGTACAATAGCAAAGACAACCAATTATTCTCAAATCATCATAAGAAGGAACTTTATTATGTAATACCTCATAAGGAGGCTTCCAATTCAATTTAGAAGAGGGCATCTTATTAATAAGATGTGTAGCACTTAGAACACAGTTACCCCAAAACTGAATAGGTAGGCATGCATATATAGCCTAATAGCCCGAGTTGTTTCTATAAGGTGCATGTGCTTTCTTTCTACCTTACCATTTTGAGCATGAACACCAAGTGCATACCTCTGATGCACAATACCTTTGGACTGTAAGAAATCAGTGCACTTTTTCTATGTAAACTCAGTCCCATTATCTGATCTCAACACTTTAACAGAAGCCCCAAACTGATTTTCAACCATGATGATAAAATTCACTATAACTGTGGCAACCTGCAATTTATCTTGCAGCAGAAATATCTAGGTAGATCTACTATGATCATCCAAAACTATATGGAAATATTTTGCACCACATAAAGAAGCTACTTTATAGGGACCCCAAAGATCCATATGAATCAATTTGAAAGAAGCATCAGCTCTACATTCACTCATCTGAAAAGGGAGAGCGTGGTGCTTAGTCATAGCACATGTATCATAAAAAAAATCCTACAAATCAACCTTATTACAACCAGGAAGGTGTCTCGTCTTAGAAATAGATGAGTGACCAAGTCTGGCATATGAAAAGTTTGTAACAATTCTACTGAATTACAACTATGAACCGGACTCAAATCAGAACCAACATGTGTCACTTGGTGTGCTTATTTGATCTTTTGTGCATATAGCATGTACAAGCCAGCATGAACCACACCACGAGCTATCTTGACCTTAGTTGTAAGGTCCTGCAGTACACATGAGACAACATCAAAACTAAATTCTAACCCTCCATCACAAAGCATCTTTGACACAGATAACAGGTTGTGTCTAAATTCAGGCACATAAAGCACATTCCTAAGCACAAGATTGCTTGCTAAAGTTATAGTTCCTGTCCATTCAACCACCTTAGTAGTTACATCAGGTAAGCCAAGCAAAATACTTTTATCAAGTGACCTCAAATCACAAAAAAAAGATTTGTCAAATGCTATATGATCAGTAGCACCAGAGTCTATTATCCATTCAAGAGAATCTCTTTTATGAGATCCAATAAGAAATGAAACACTGAGATTACCTGCAAAATGCACAATTGCATTATTGGAATAGGCCTTAGAACTGGCATCATCACATGGTTGCTTGCCCTTCATCATCTTCACAACTTCATGATAGATTGCATTCACCGTGCTTTGATCAGGCTTGACTCCACTACCATCAAGTGGAGACTCAGACTGTGGTGCATCCACATTGGCAGCAAATTTTCCACCTTGAGATTTGCCACCAGTACGAGGTCCATTGTACCACTCAGGATAGCCCACCAGTTTGAACCAATACCCTTTGGTATGTCCTTTCTCACCACAGTAATCACATTGCCTATCATACTTAGGCTTCTTAAAGTCTCTCCTTTCCTGATCAGATTGCTTAAGCTGATAACCTAGAGAACCCTTAAAGTTCTTACCATCACCAAGATCCTTTCCTCTCTTATCAGTTTGAAGGTTTCAACCCACAACAAGCACATCTACATCTGTCTGAGTACTAGTACATGCACCTTTTCCTCTTTCAGCTTGAACAGCAAGTTGAAAAACTTTATTGATGCTAGGCATAGGATCCTTTGTCAACACATTATTCTTCAAATGATCATAAGACTCATTGAGTCCCATCAAGAACTGCATTACTTTAGCCTTAGCTTCACGTTCTTGAATCCTTTTGATAATTCCACACGTACAATGAACAAACACACCACATTCACATCCAGCTAATCCTTCTAAAACATGTAACTCATCCCATATCCTCACCAATCGACAGATTTCCTTACTTAAGATTGCACAAATCTTTGTGCAATTGGTAAATCAGTGGATCATTAGACTCAGAGAACCTTTCTCTCACTTAATCCCACAGTTGTTTAGATGATTGAATATACATGAAACTCTCTCCTATTTCATTAGTCATTGAATTTATAATTCAACACATGACCTTAAAGTCTGCACGAATCCATTTCTCACAATCTTTAGTGTTTTTAGCCGATTTCACACAATTTCCATTGATAAATCCCAATTTAGCTTTAGCACATAAAGCCATACAGATTCCTCTACTCCAGCTAGTGAAATTAGATCCATTGAACAAAGTCGAAACTAGCTGCATACGTGGATGATCAGAGTTCGCAAGAAACATTGGATTCACATGTGCATTCGAATTCTGAGATCCAAAATCCCCAAACTGCATCGGATTGGTGCCAATATTCAAAGGCCGATATTGCTGACCATGCCAGCCCCTGGATTCACATTTCCATTCCCATTCGAACCACCTGACTGCTGATTAACAGTTCCAGCCCCTCGAGCCATCACAAAATCAATCAAAAGCGGAAGCAGATGAAATAGAGCTATGCAATGGAGCAAGAACACAAGAAAATCAACCAGATCTTACACATGGCTCTAATACCATGTGAAGAATCAAGGAATCCAAACACAAAAAACATAAAACAGAACTTTGATTGAAGGAGAACAATTTTACAGTACCAAAATCATCACCAACTCCGAACAGACCGGCTCCTTATATAGAGGAAAGGAGGAGCTTCTAACTGCCTAACAGAATAGGGTGAAAAGACAAGTTTACCTTTAGAAAAAAAAAATACTAAATCCCAAAGCTACCCTGGCTATGTAGCTTAAGCCATATGATTCACACACGTATTCATATGAATAGGAGACATAGATTTCACATTCACGTTTAATTTTAACTTTTTTTAATAAAGTGAGTGAAAAAAGAATAAAAAATATGGAGAGAGAAATTTATCAGTTATTTTCAAAGTTATTTTTTGCATATATTTAAAGATTAGATTGAAATCTATTCATTTATCAAAGCTCATCCATTGGTGTGTGTATATAATTAAGAAGTAAATGTATTGAAAATTATTACTCCCTCCGTTTGAAAATATTTGTCGTTTGACTTTTCGGAACGTTTTTTAAAGAGTTAAAAACTCTATAAAATATAATTTTTTTAATTAAATTTTTTTCATAATCTTATACTTACTACTTATATGTATGAAATTATATAAAAAAAATTGATTAAAAAATATATTTTATAGAGTTTTTAGCTTATTAAAAAGCGCGCACTACGAGACAAACGACAAATATTTTCAAACGGAGGGAGTATATCAATAGATAGATACGGAGTAGTCGAGTAGATGTTTTGCCATAGGGATTAGGGAGACGTGCCAATTGAGTGGTGGTTGTTAGAATTGCCACAATCGCACCAGATATAGGGTTAGTAAGGGACGAGATTAATAAACTGATTAAAATTATAAACAGGGTAAAATTTATAAATTGTTGGTAAAAATAGTTAAAAATTTATGAAAAAATATAAACTCCGTATGAGACGAAAAAGTGTTTATTTGTAAAAAAAAAAGTGGTGTTTATTTGGTTATTATTAGGGGTATTATGATACTTTCAAACCAAATAAACATATAAACCCAAAATAAGCTTCAATTTGAAGCTTATTTTTAAAACCTTTTTTGTAACTGATTATAGCTTCTTTTTGGTTCTCATACACCCTTATTAGCTATTTATTTTTTAACAACTAATAATTTCTGATTTTTAACCGGTAATAAAAACCACTCCCATACACACCTAAAGTATGAGGTTGAAAGAGGATGCAATTGTTTTTAAAGTGAAATAAAAAAGTATGGCCAATGTATTATTTATCAACAAATAATTAAGCTAAAGTACCTCATCATGGTGCACCGAGGGTGTTCCACCACATATGAGATTTTCCACCGTCTAAATCACACAAACAAATAACATTGCTTTACGATCACTTTGATAAGATTTTTATTTAGGGTAAACGGTAGAAAACCATCCCTTAAATAGAACATATTGCTTAAAATTATCCCTTAAATTCAATATTGTAGAAAACCACCTTTTATATAGCTTTTGTTTGTCAAAGACCACCCCACCTCTATCTGCCGTTGGAGTTTCGTTAAATATCTTTAAAGAAAAAAAAAATTTACCCCTATACATATCATTTTCTTGTCACCACTCACTCTCCGCCTATATATCTTTTTGTACATATGTACAACTCCACATACACTTTTTAAATTAAAATTATTCAACAACTCTTACGGTACTACAATATGTTCCCTTCAATCCATGCCTAAATCTCTCCACAACTCCTATGCGAGATCTCCTTCAATATCGCATCTCCATATAATAAGGGTATTTTGGTAATTTATCGAATTTTTTCTCTAAAACTTAACGAAATTAGAGATAAGCCGGTGGTCTTCGGTAAACAAAAGGTATATAAAGGGCGGTTTTCTGCAATATTGAATTTAAGGAGTGGTTTTGAGTAATATACCCTATTTAAGGGGTGGTTTTCTGCCGTTTACCCGTATATTTATATTACTTGTAGATCTAGGGTGCCCCAGCTCGGGGTAGATGAAGAAAAAATGAGGTAAATTTTTTTTACATGTTTTATTTGGTAATTTTAATAAGGGAAAATTACAGAAAACCACCCATTAAATATGAGCTTTTTCATATAACCACCCCTTAAATATAAAATTACAGAAAACCACCCGTTATATAGGTTGTGTTAACAAAAAGCCACCCATACCCAATTGTCATCTAAAAGCCTGTCAAGTTTATGATAAAAAGACATAATTGTCCCTCCCTCTTTCTCCTCTTAAGGCATACAGTACCCTTCGTCTCTCTCCCACATTCGCTTCCCCCTCTACCTACCAACATCTTAAAAGTTTAATTTTCTTTATGAATTTGGTAGATGGTAGGTGCAATTGTGCAAAAACAATGAAAAAATTGAAGAAATTTTGTGCTTCATATATAACAATCAGGCCCAATATAACTCCAACACCTTCCAAGATAGCATCTTCAACCTCCTGCTCAACAAAAAAATACATCTTTGTATGTGTTAATTTCCCTGGGCAGATACGAGTAACTGTGAAGACTGCAACCTGATTTGTCCTCAAATTGATTTCTTAATCATTGTCCAAAATCAAATTAGGATATGTCATCTTCAACCTCCACCATCAAAAAGGCCAATTTTGAAATTTCAACCTTCCAGCCTATCGTCTAACTCCTCTGCTATCGATTCCAAGGACCCGAGCCACCACCACCACATATACTATTAACCTACGTTCTGCAATAACCCTAACCATTGATTTTCCATTCGCCGTCATCTTCTTCATGTATTGCAGACCTTCAAATCTAACCCTCACCCACCTTCCTGTACACACATGTTAGATTACTGCCAAAAAATCAAATAAAAAAAAAAAAGATTACTGCCAAAAATTGAGAAATTTGCTAGATAATCGCTCAAATCCAACACGCAGCACCAAATTTGACCTTAAATCAACGAGATCCATGCGCCAATTTTCAAAAATCAGGATTCTAATATTGATCTGGGATTAGAGGTTTTAAACTATCAAATTGGGGGAAATTCGACTAGTATACAAGAGGCACATTGGTGGTAATGATGAGTAACGACGAACCGGCGACGAACCATTTGAGATAAATCAGATAATGGTAGAGAATGGGAGGATTTGGAGATAGCTATCAAAGTACAAGGGCAATGTGCAGGTTTTTATTTTTCACATTAATTAATTATTTTCTTGTTAATAAATAGGGGTATTATATGTCTTTTCACCTCAACTTGACGGAAAACTTGACGGTTAATAGGGATGGGTGGTTATTTGTTAATGGAACACTTATTTAACGGGTGGTTTTCTATAATTTACCCTTTTAATAATTTTAGAAATAAAATAGTTTAAAATAATCCCTTACAATATAATAGCAAAACAAGTTATTTAGAAAAGAATTTGCCACGTGTTAAGGTTAACACCAGCAATTTTTGATGAGTTTTTATTTTATTTTTTTTCCCAACAAAGAGTTTCACTGATTTTTTTCTTCCGCATTTGTTAAAGCTGTTTCGTGTTTCTCTCCTTCCCTGCTTAGCCCCACGTTCTCCCCACAAACTGCTCTTCAACTCCCTCTCATTCAGAAGGAAGCGGCAGGAGGAGAAGACCGAGGAAGAACGATTCAAGGCGAGCGCGAGGAGGTAGGGTGGAGCCGGTGCGCGGGTGCGGGACAGAGCGGGAGTGCTAGGTAGGAGGGCGAGCGCGAGAGGGGATCTGGTGGAGGGGAAAGAGGGGAGGTGATGAGGGAGGTGAAAACCGGCGGGGATAGAGGGAAGGTCCGGCAATTAGAGAAGGACGGAGAGGTGAAGAGGTTGTGCGGTGAGGATGCAGCGACGGTGAGCGAACAGAGGGAACGTCCTCCGCGTTCTCATCCTCCAGGGCTTCTACATCGTCTCCTACGCTCTCGGCATCTACATCCTCAACCTCCTCATTGCCTTTCTCTCTCCTCATGTTCTGGTGAGCGTTTTTCTTCCGGTTTCAATGTTGTTCTGCTGTTAGGGTTAGGGCTTGGTTGGTGCTACTATTGTAAATTTGGATTTTTGACTTGAATTGATCTGTCATATGATGATTGAGTTCTTCACTTCTTGTGAAAAAACCTTGATTCATTTCCATTAATTTGATAGAACATGGTTGCAATCATGGAGGAAATTGTACGCATTACTGACAAAACACAATGAATTGATCTGTCATATGAAGAACAGGAAGCATCGAGGCAGAGGAGAAGCGGAAAAGGGAGCCACTCTACGTCGGATCGAGGCGGGGTTTATGCAATTTGAAGGTATAGCGATCCAGTCTATCCTTTTCCCCTTTTTGTACGTTTTCGTTTTCATATGGTTTCTAGGGTTTCCGGTTGGTTTGCTTCAGTTCTGAATGAGAGGATCATTCTGCCTCTTGATATGAGTTTCAGAATGGTTCTAGGGCTAACTTATGTTGTCATGTATTTAATCTAAAGAAGTGGAAACTGGAAAGTGATTGTTGAACTTTTAATCGTACGTTGATGTGAGCATTCATTTAAAATAAGCAATTTCGTAGCCAATTATTTTGTGCTGGTTAAGTTTATATAATGATCTTGAAAGTTTTGAACCTTTTTAGGTCTGCCTTTTTCTCCTTTGCGTTTATTTCTATATTATGTTTATATTAGTGTGTTTCCTTCTCACTTGATCCTTTTCTTCTGTGGGTTTTAGTTCTACTGGAGAGCCTGCACTGGAGGAGTGCACTTCAAGGATTGAAACCTTCGACAACCAGCCTGCATGAGCATGTGAGTTTAAAACTTACTCTTTTGTTATCATTTAATTTCATTAGTATTTTTTTATTCTGATTTATTAGTTCAATTTGGGGCTTTTTCTTGGTCTAATCATTGTACGCGATGTCTTTATGATTATCAATTTTTTTTCCCTATCTTGGTGTATTTGGTTGAATGTAAGAATGTCTGGGCTGATTTATGAGACTCTTTCGAGAACCTCTTTAGAAATTTAGAACCTCATATCCATCCTTTGCACTGTAAGAACAATTGCACTGTAAGAATGTCTCAGAACCTCTTCTAAAATAAATTTAGTTGCACTATAAGAATGTCTCGGCTCTTTGTTTTCAGCTTTCATATCCATCCTTTGCTTGGTCAGCCAGAGGGCATCTTTCATCACCAAAACCTCATGAGATGTCGACTCTTCTTAGTCTTAGTTTGAGCAACATGGTTGTCCTGATGTCCTAATTCCTTGAGTGTGCATCTTACATGGTCGGCCTCCCTGTACCTTTCCGATATGAGTATCTTATGGCATAAACTATATTCTCACAGGTATGCAGTTCATAAAGATCTCTGCTGAACTCCATTTCCCACTCTGGTTCATTATAGTAACATTTAGATCTTTGTATGCATGCATGTGTTTGCATGTTTTGGCCTCCCCTTCTCCCCCTAGGGCCCTGCTTTGTGCAGGATATACTGGGTAGATGTTTTCTTTTCATCTTATATTGTTTTTCTTTTCTGGCATGGAGAAGAAGCAAAATTATGTGGCTTATTCCATTTCCTTTGTTATTCAACAAAATTCAAATTATGTTTAAAGTTCATTCTCATAATCATCATGGTTAGGACCTTTATGTAACTATATGCAGCTGCTAGATTCTACCTTTAGGATTCTGCAGTAATGAATTTGTATCAACATATCAAGTTTTAAAAAGTGTTCACTGCTGAATTCTCGTAATGAGTTCATTGCTGATTTTTTTTCCTGGTAAATACGACTCTTGCGTTTCTTAGTAGGGTTTCAAATGCCTGTTCAATTACTATAACTGCTTGCATTTTCATAGCAATTTTCCATTTGAATAGTGAAGCATGAGACTGTTTTTTATGTCGAATATTTAAGATGTAAATAAATGTCCTTCCTGGTAGTGGAATTGTTCCATTTGTTGATTTCAAATCTCACTTGAATAGTGTATCTGTGTATGTTTGTTGAGGGGTCTGTTGGTTAGCCGGTGAATGGATGTTCATGTGGACCTTGTACATTTATTTTCCTATGGATTTGTAATTTAAAGAGAATATATTTTATTCATTAACTTGCTACTCTTTGAACTCTTCTTGTATATTATTCTCTTATTATTTTATTTAGGCCTCACCAAAATGATGTTTATTTATTTGCATTCTCATTGTGATTGTTTCTAATGCAACTGCTTTTGCTACCCAACCCTCGATTCAAACCTGCATATTACACATTGGAGATTATGGACCTTTGTAAGGTAACCTCTGCTAATTTTTTTGGTTAATTGGGTTGATTTCTTATAAAGATATCCTCTATTGTGGTGTTTATATAAAGAAATATCTTAAATGAATAGTCTAATGAGTCTTTTCATGTTTCTTATAAATGATTTCGTTAGGCGCGCTCTTCCTGCGGCTTTTCCGGCAGTTATGGGGTGCTGTTTGGACCCTTTTTGAGAAATTAGCGCAATTAGATGTGGAATGCCGAACACGACTTATACTTTGGTTTTCCCATCATTTGTGAGTCTCTTTTTGTTCACTTTCCTTTTAGTTCATTTTATGCTCCTATAGTTGTATTAATCCGCTTCTCTTGTAAGAGATATTAGCTAGCTGTTTGGTCGCAGGACTTTAGGTTCAGGGGCGGATGCTTAGCTTAGGTTGGGGATGCTCAAGCATCCCCAAAAAGAAAAAAAAAATAGTGCTAATTTCCTAATATCTTACGTCAAGCATCCCCAACCCGGGAAAAATATTACAAAAGAATGTTTTTTATACCTTTCAATATTCTCGGAATGATGAAAAATTTACCTTCAAGTATCCCTAGGATGACGGTCCAGGATCCGCCCCTGTTTATGTTGTCTTCATTATCACTTGCTGGCATAATCTATTGTATCCAGTCACATTTGCTGAAATGTTCTCTTGCATGCTCAATTGTGTATCTCTTTCTTGGAATTAATTTAAAGAACAATGGTGGGAACTAGCTAACCTCTGGGATTAAATACTTTTGATTGCATCGGATAGAGTGTTATAGATTATTTCAGCTGCATATTGCTAAAATTATAACAAGACCCTTCAGGTTGTGGCCTATTGTCATCACTACTGACTTCTTGAGAAATCATGTCTGCCACCTTCAGTTGTTTCTTGCATTTAGTTTTTACAAGATAGATACAAGTGAAGTCCTCATCATGAATCTTAGGTCAAGATTAAAATGACGATGAGAAAGTTATGCCCTCTTTCTCCATTTCGTCCATTCTCATGTGAAACAAGAGCGAATTGTTGAAGCATTGCAGCATAGCCTTTGAATCCACTTTCCCCCATTTCTATTCACACTTTTGTTCACGATGACCTGTCTACCATGTTGTGTTCAAGCCCATTGTGGGTTCTTTTTCATGTCATATTCATGTTATGGCTTTTACCCATGTTCTACTTACTCATTCTTGAGCAGGTAAAAAATTCTTAAGATGCCATTCATGATTATACATTATTACAGTAGTATTTATCGTTCAATCTATAGTGGAGATCCTTCAGCAAACTCAGGTCATGAAAGGTTTCTTAGATGGGTTCAATACATGTCCATTACTTAATATGATTGTCTTGTGTCTTCATTCATACTTAACACATTACGTTTTTGTTTGAGCTGATATAGAGTTTAGTGAGCATAATCGACTTATTCTCAATCACTAACTGAACTTCTGCCTTTATTTTTAAGTTTTGAAGCTAGATTGATTTTCTTTAGGTTGTGGTTTAGATGTTTGCAACATGGTTGTTTTCGGTTATTCTTATGAAATGAAGTCATTGTGTTTTTTCCCTGCAGATTAAGATCAAACAGAAAGCAAATGGAAAGGATGATGAAGTTTTAGAAGATCAACCCGTATCAAATGGTTCTGGAGGGAATGCCAATGACGACTCTAAATTGGATGATAACGAGTGTGTTTGTGATGAATTTTTTTCACCGTGTATAAAAAAGCTTTTCACAATGTATAGTTTGTACGTAGATTAATTTTAAAAATCTCGTGCGTGATGCACGGGTTCTAGACTGTAAAACTATTGATTCTAACTAATTTTACAACCAAGGTATTCATTCTACAGTCGTAATTGCTTTTAAACACTGTTCACCATAACTGAAAATAGTTTAGGATTCCTGATCTTTACCAAAACAATATGACAGGAACTCGGTATTAAAAGAACAAAGAGAGTTAAGAAATAATGTAGAGTAGCAAACCAACTGGAGTTAAAGAGGATTACCTGCTAAGAGCACTTCTTACGCACCTCAAGCCGAACATCTGATCTTTCTACCATGGGCTACTACTTGTAATCTAATGATTCCCCTCACACAATGCAAAGTGGTTACAACTTGCCTTCTTACCAAGTGTCCCTGAGGGAAGGAACACCTTTGGCGAAATCTGCACCCAAAAAATATATCACCAAAATTCATTTTTCCTAGTGCATCAAAAACATGTTGTTCATCAAATTAGAGATATCATAGAAGCAAATCTTGCTTTAGGAATCAAATGTCGGATAGACAAAACCCAAAGTAAGTTACAAGCAAATCTTAGTCATTTCATCGAGCACCTTGAGTGCAACATAAAATTTTATCTTTACATCCAAAATTTCACCAGTTTGTAACCGTCCTACCTTAAACATAACTCAATACACCCCGACCACACAAAGGAGAGGACAACTTACATATGATTTGCACAACCGGAGTCATGCATCTTGACCCAAGGCTAGCAAAAGGAGTCGAAGGACTGAAGAACGAAGGAGGCTGGCACGCGAGGTCGGCGACTCCGAGAGGGGGACTTTCTGTTCACTACTGTTCTTCGATGTTCATCCTTCTAATTTTAATTTCTTCAAACGCAGTGTTTCTTTTGTTTCCTAATTTCTTTCTTTATCCCTTTTATAAATAACAAAAAAAAAAAAAAAAAAAAAAAAAAAACTTCCAACATCTTTTATTTCTTTTAACATTTACTTCATCAATTGTGTCACAATTTAAGCCTATTTTGGTTTTAAATATTTTGAATTTTTCTTAAGTGTATAGTATGATAATCTTTTTCTTTGTTTTTGTTATTGTTGTTGTCTAAAAGTTTATCAGATTTTAATACTCGTCCGGGAAATATTATGGCGAGTACTATGTTTTATACATCATTTAAAACGCATTGATTAATGTAATAACATCCAAAAAATAAGATGAGTTTACTTAGGGTGTTTCTATGGAAAGGTGAGTTTATGTAGTTTAACACTAATGTATAAATTTCATGCGTCATACGTAATATTATAACATCCGATAAATATTTTTGGTGTTTTTCATATGATTTTTAAAAATCCCGTGCGTTCGCGCACGGGGTACTGGCTAGTAAAGAATAAAAAGGCTAATTAAGTAACATAGGGGGATTTAGCCAAGATTCAAAAACGACTATTGTCAAGACAATTTCAATTAAATTGCACGTAAGTCCTTTTTATTTTTTTCAAACAAATTGTATAAATGAGGACAAATTCTTCAAGTTAAGGAAACAAATTAGGGTTTTGACGGAATTCAACCCAATTCAATCTAGCTTAGGAATTGTTGGAGGAAGAGGATTCAATCGATTAATCAACACAGATCCTAATCATCTGATCGATCCACCTCAAATACCTCAGTACTCCACCTCCAATGGCGGATGGATACCAGCTCCTCTCCCTCATCATCCTACTCCTACCCATCTCTCTCCTCGCCCTCCTCTACTTCACCGTCCGCCCTCGCCCTGTGCATCAAGATCCCCATCAAGAGCCGCCACGTCTTCATCACCGGCGAATCCAACGTCATCAGCCTTGCCCTCGCCACCGCACCGCCTCTGAGGGCACTAAAGTCTCCATCCTCGCTCTGCAACCAATCCAAGCTCGACGAGGCCAAGGAGGCCATCCGCCTCGCCACCGACGTCGACGTCTTGCAATCTTCAGTGATGGTGGATCCAACGACATCAGCCTCGTCATCGCCCACCACGCCGCCTCTAAGGGCACCAGAGTCTCCATCTCGCTCGCAACCAGCCCAAGTGCGCTCGAGGAGGGCCAAGGAGGCCATCCGCCTCTCCACCGACGTCAATGTTGCAGTCTTTAGCGTCGATGCTAAGGATTTCAATGCTGTCAAGAAGCAGGTCTTTGCCGAATTCAATATTATGAATTTAGGGTAAATTGATTGAAGGGTTCGATTAACAGCAAATTGATTGAAATTTGTTGGCTAATTCATTAGTGTATGAAATTAGGGTAAATTGGTTCGCAGTGTAGATGGAGAGTTTTAAGCCTATTTGCAATTTGTTTGGAAAAAATGAGAAGGACATGTGTGCAATTTAGTTGAAATTGTCTTGACAATAGTCGTTCTGAAATCTTGCCTAAGCCTCTTTGAAACTATGCAATCATGGAACTAATTGCAGTAGACAATCAAGATTAGAGGAAATCAAAACTCCATTGAAGAGGAGAAAATGCAAGCTCAATTTGTTCAGGTTGTTACAACTGATTTCCCGCCTTTTATTTGCTCACAATGTGTCCAACTTGGACCACATTGGAAATTATAGAAATGCCCCTCTGGGGTTAGCTAACCAAGCTCACACACACACACACACTCATATACCCCCCTCAAATTGGACCTAAAACTGGAAGGACTTGGCCCAGCTTGGCTCTCGAAGAAACTCATGCTGCTTAGCCCCCAATGCCTTAGTAAAAATGTCTGCTACCTGCAAGTTGGTTGGGACATGGACAGTTTTGATGAAACCTGCTAATACCATCTCCCGGATGAAATGAGAATCAATCCTGACATGTTTTGTACGTTCATGGAAGACATGATTGAGGGCTAGCTATTGTGCAGACCTGTTGTCACAGTGGAGAGGAATGGGGAGAAGAACTGTGATGCCTAGATCAGACAAAATTCCTTGCATCCAAACAAACTCACTGGCCACATATATAGGACATGCTTCTATATGTTATAGGTTGTATTTTATAATTTATAGACGGTCTTAAATTATTTTTATATATTTTGCATGTCTTTTTTTATAGTTTTTGGTTTCGTTTTTTTAATAGATCCATGTCTACAGTCGTGTTTTATTTGTTCATAGGTAATTTAGCGATTCTTTGATGTCATTTTGAAATCACGATGGCCGAATAAGATTCATTGAAATCAAGTTCGAGATATTCATGGATGTCGGCTAAGCCTTTCATAGTGGCCTCAGTCATGTGCTAAGAAGCAAGTTAAGAAGAGTTTATTGTCGAATTGGCATTTTTCGGACAATTCCTGCTTGGTGATGTCTCGATAAAATGAGTCATTTGAGCTACAAAAAATTTGGATCGAGTTGTTCTGTAACTTGTTGGAATGCTGATTCAAAGATCTACAACTTTCATGGTGACCAATTTTCCAAATTCGGCATGCAACATAGATAAATCGAGCCCAAAATCTAATATTGACTCAAATTTTCGACCCGATATCTATATATTCCGACCTGGAAGCCCGGAAATTTCAAGGTTACAAAGTTTTGGGTTGGTATTTAAGTCCTTTGCGAGGTCGAAATGTGCTTTCTGAGGATTCCAACCCGGAATCCTATAGCTCTGACCTGGAACCTTTGGGGATCTTTCCTTTTTTCTATTCGGACGTGTGTTTTATCTTTTGGAATCTATCTATATTATTTATTTAGGATATTTTTATCTTGTTAGCTTTATAAATACCTTGGATTAGTTAGATAGTTTACACTTAAATATCTCTGTTTTATTTGTTCAAGCATGAAAAGTAAATTGGTCTGTCGATGATGCATTAGTTAATAATCCGATTGATTGATATTAATAGGAATCTTTCTGATGTTCAACATATGGAAACTGTGAATTGAGATTGGATAAATGGATATAAAGTTAATAACTTTATTGATGGATTAACCTTGAGTATTGTTTATGAAAAATCTATTTAATTCTCTTGAAGATAAATAAACTATTATAGATAATCTAGGTTCTAGAAAAATGCAATTAGACATCTGTTGTCAACAGATGTCTTTCAAAAAAATTTCCGATCTCTTTGTGCGTGTAGTAAAAGATCAAACTTTCCACATCGGTTTTAAGCAGATGTCTTTTCTTAATTAAAACCCCTCAATTTTGGTTATGACATATTCACTTGTTGATGAATATCCATGATTTGTCATTTGAAAACATGCGAAGATGTCATCTTAAAGCAAAAAAGTGACATTTACATCTTTATTTATAAAATAAGTAATGTCTTAAGACAAAATAGACAACATTTTTTGTTTTAGTGATCATGTTTATAATCATGTCTGATATATAATTTATGATTTTATATTGTTTTAATTTAACCGACCACGTGAAATATAGGAATAACTGATGTCGTTTCCAACATTTATATCAGTTTTTTCAAAATAAAATGATGATGTTGCTGCAATGACACATCAATTTATTTGACAGATAACGATGTTACTTTGACAAATATACATCAATTTATATATCATTTTAATGTTCAAACTGGTGTTGCACATTTATTTAAATGAATGAACTGATGTGTATAATTATATTGACATCTGTTTCCATAGACTCACATATCTACGACAAACATTACCTAGCTAGCCACAACATCACAAAAAACATACAAGCCCATCATCATGATGCCACCTCCTTCCGTGCCGCTCACAAAGAAGGTACCTACCTACGCTACGCATCATAAGCAAAAAGAAATATCTAAAGCTTATCGAGTTGGATCCTCAAATCATTAAACTTTTAGTCAAATTTGACTAAAATAAATCCTCAAGTCATAGTAGCTGAGGAAAGGAGTCGACGGAAGGAGTTGCTATCGGATCCCGGCTTCGGTGACAATGGGCGGGAAGGTGGCTCTGTCTTCATTCGTGTTGCTGCCAGAGATAACCATTGTACCTTTCCGGGTTCTGTCTTACAACTTGAGTGGTGTTATCCATTGTACATTTGTACCTTTCCAGGTTCCCCGTCTGATCACGCCACGGGGTTATAAAATCTTCCTCTTTAAAGATTATTCCGGGTACTAGTATTCCAACTGCTAGACGCTGCATTCGAGGGAAAAAAACCCAAAAAAATAATTTAACTGCTAATAAACTCATAAAGCTCATGCTCCAAGAAATCTTAGTCATGTCAAACACCACATTGTTTTCCTGAAAGATATCAGTAAATAGAGCACTGAAAGAAGAATAAGTATGAATTGAGTTATGAAACATACGTCCTGGTTATGATTCTCTCCAACTTAACTACTTTAAACTCAAATTCCTCAATGTCTTGTCTCCTAGTCATTTAGCCACCTTGCTCCCAGTAAGCCCAGCTCCAGCAGCTTGAATAAATCAGGGAGCAAGCATGCAGTCGTGTAATCAATATGGTTTTACGGCTAGATAAAGGGTTTCCTTCCCTAGAAACTCCACGAGGATAAACTACAATAAATCCATACCGCTAAATGATGTCGCAACATCTACTGAACCTCCGAAAGACCCCACAACATTTACTGCTGCAACAAATCCGCTTGCTCCAATGGCAGGCACAAGAGCATGCAGAGTTGGAGCCAAAGCACATATTCCTTTGCTTTCTGCCAGAGCAGATAGCATAATCATAAGATGAATTTAATTCTAAACTTAATAAATTATTTCAATTCTAACATGACAAACATCTAAACTATAACAAAATTTAACTTACTAAATTTAACATGACAAACTTCCAAGAACTTAATTTAACTTACTAAAAACTTCTAAACTTAATTTAACTTAACAACTTATATAGAATGAAAGCATCAGTATCCTTAATTTAACTAAAAATAATTCTAAATGCATTTATAGAATCAAAGCATCAATAGAAAAAAAAATTCAATAGCAACTTGATCAGCATTGCAGAAACTTGTATCAGCAAAGCAACACAACAAAGCATAGCAACAATGCTAGCAAATAACATCAACTTGTATCAAAGCATCAGTGCAAATAAACCGCATCAAAGCATAGAAAACACAGCAGCAAAAAAAACACATCAAAGGATAGCAGCAAAAAATTTCAAGAATAACAGCAACACAACAAAGGCAATATTTGTAAAAAGCGGATTCCTTAAAATCTAATGTGAATAGGTACTGAAGAGTGGCTTACCTAAAAAACATAGGAGAGTGGTATTCTAGGAGGAGTGGCATCAAATGGTTGTTGATGTTGCACAATCGTCGAGCCTGGTTATATGAGCACAAGCTTGAAGGAATGCCATCACTAGGCTGATTCCAGATTTGAAGACCAACCTCTTTCAATTCTTCTAAGGTCTTAACATCTCCTTTTAAGATTTCCTTGCAAAAAAGGGAACAAAGAGTTAGTTCTCATGCAATAAGCCAAGTTAAGATTATAACGTTTTCAATAAATTGGATCAGAAAAACAGAGAAATTCCACACGTTCAGAACATATATTTCATCTCAAATTATGCAAAAAAAGAGAAGGGAAACATCGGATATGAATTGATGCTTAGTAAACACATATAACTACTATTAAAGAGCACCATAATTCTTCCCAGGAATACATCATGTATGAGTATAAAATGCAGCAGTACAAAACAACTCAAATCATTGGTAGTATTGCCAGGAATGAACCAGTTTTAACGCAAAGGAATTTCACAACATATACCCCAAATACGTGACAGAAAATAGAACCAAATATCTCATGACAAAGGATCATGAAAAACACATTATCAACAAGAAATTAAGGCAAGCATGATAAGCTATCAAAATCCATGTCACATAAGACCATATATAAGGGCTAAAGTTGCTGCACACAAGCCTGAATGTGGTTTTACAAGTTCAAGAACCTCAACCATCAAAAGTAGCAAGAAAAACTAGCATTAATATTACCGTGAAAATGAGAAATAAATAGTTATATGTTCTAGCATCAATTTGAATCGCAAAAACTTAAGTCCATAACTTGACCACATAAATAGGCAAGAGTGTCGAGTAATGATAATGTAAAAGCCACATGAAGGGTAATAAAGGAGAAGGCATAAAGATAACAAAGCATGAGAGATAGGAGAGAATAGAGCACATAGAAACATATGGACATCAACATAGAATCTTTAAGAGAGTGCATGATTTCCACTCAGAAGAACCAGATAGGCCTAAATACTTCTAAAGTTTGAAAATAAAAGATATACTCGTGAATATTTCAGCAATCAAGTATTAAGGGCCAATAAGATTCCTAAGCACGTAAGAAACATTAACTCAAATTTCTTATGTAAGGAAAAACGTGACAAATCATGAAACACTTATATAGGGTTGAATTTTAAAGCATCAAACATGGAAGCAAAAATCAGCAAGTAAGTGTTCAACATCTCAAAGTTTCAGGACAACAATAAATCAGTGCATAAATCATGCTAAAAGACTACATAACCAATTCAGAAAATTCAGGAAACCCATATATGTCATATACTCATATAGAGAAGCATCAAGGATATGGCAAACAGAGAGAATTCAGCAACAACTCGCAATAAAGACCATAAACAAGAGCACAACAATTCAGAATCCATTAGCCAAGTATAGCTTCCAGTCAGTCCTAGCCCAGATTTCAGCAATAATACTTATTAAAATGTATAAAATCGAATCCAATTCGAATGAATCAGTCTCATCTTTTTTCGTAACCAATCTAACCTGAACCAGCATCTTTTGAGCTACACGATTCTTGGGAATGGAGACAAACTAGTAGGCTACAATCCATGATCCTATCCTGCTCGAGGTATGAATAAGAGAGGGAAAAATCAGATCTGAAACCTCATATCTAAGGACGGAAGAAATTGGTAACAAAAGGGTGGATAGATCTATTAGGGTTAAAGAGGACTTACCAATGATTGTGGTCAGTGTTGGTGTCGGCGTCTTCTCTGTATTCACCACCTAGAGGGAGAGAGAGGAAGAAGACGAGTGTGCCTGACCGGTGGTTGTCGGAGGAGGTGAGCCATGGGAGAGGCAGGGTTTGTCTTTGGCGAGAGTTTGTGGGGGCGATTTGAAGTGGAGGGGAGGAAGGGTTGAGGTTTGGAGAGAGGGAGGAAGTTAGGGTTTGTCTCCGACGGGAGTTATTGGGGGCGATTTGGAGTGGAGGGAGAAAGGGTTGAGGTTCGGAATCTGGAGAGACGTTGCTGATCCAAAGGCAGGGGAGATGGAGAACAAGAGAAGGTCCAAGGTAGATATGAGATAGGGAGAAGAGGAAGAACCAGGAGAGAATAAAGTTTTCTAATGGCGAAGAGAGATAAAAAATGTGGGGAGATGGGAAACTTTTTTTTGTAAGCTCCTCCAATTTTTCGAAGTGTTAGAAAATCTCCGAATTTTGAAAGTCCCTCCAATTTTTTCTACTTAATTCAATCCCGCTCATTTAACTTGGAAAATTCAAACCCACACGCGTTTTGATTATTTTTAAGAATGAGCAATTTCACATCTGTCAAAAAATTTGACAGATGTCTAAATATTTTTTAACATCATAAATTTAATAATTGATGTAAAAAATGAATTTAACATCAGCTGTTTTCTTGACAGACTTAAAAGACGTGATGTCTAATTGCATAATTCTAATTTGAATTGGTTATGTGGATCACGTACACTAATGTTTGCTAAGTCGTAATTAATTAAACCAGACATATTTATTACGAGACACACGTATTGAGTAATAATGAATTTAGATAGTTTACCTTCAAATATCTCTTTTTGATTTGTTCAAGCATGAAAAGTAAATTGGTCTGTCGATGATGCATTAGTTATGGTGAATCCTAACTTTAGAATGTTTTTCATCATATTATTTACAAAACCTTGCAATTTGTTATTTGTTACTTTTTTATTTTAGAAAATATTCTCTAAAAAAAATCGCATCTTTTATTTGGTTTAACTAACTAGTTGAGGTTCTACAACTGATTTTCACACAGTTTCCATGGATTCGACACCCGATATGATATACTATAATCGACACCATACACTTGCGGTGTTGGTTTTAGACCGATCACTCAATCTCTGGGGCTTCAAGTAGGACATCGATGAATCGCTTCCGCTTGACTCTTGGAGCGGACGGAGAGCTAGAGTGTCCCTGATAGGCAGTGCACGAAGTGGCCGGCGACGGTATCGTATAAAATAATAACAAATGAAACTAGGCAGTCTCTTTACTTGAAAGGTATATATATATAGAATCATCAAAGCTCAATTTTTGCAACAACGGTTACAAAGTTTTAACAATTTATCAAATTGAAATCTTGAAAGGCAAGCCCGTACAACTCAACTTCTCCAAACCACACCGCACCACACCACATATGTAAACAAATGAAAGTGGGTACTTATTTTACATCAAAAGGAATAAAAGCTGAATTATTAGTTACTTTGAATGTCGGTCACAATCGATCAAATGGATGTGTTGAAGGTGAAACCGGTGCCACGAAACTTGTCTTGCATAACCTTATCTAGACGCTCGTACAAGGCAGGACTAATGTGGTTCTTCCAATCACCAACCTCTCCTTTCCTAAAAAACATCTTATTTTCGAAGTTTGCGTCTAACCTTCCACTTTTGTTTATCTCCAACTCTTTCAAATTCCGTAAGCTACAAAGCTTCGAGATCTCATCTATTACCCCACTCCGCTCCTCCTCCTCAGAGAAAGGAACCCTAAGAAATTCAGCCAATCTCTTCAACTCCGATATCTCATGCTTCTTAAGATCCTCGTATTTCATGAACAACACCCTATCGGGCTTCTCCAAACTCAGATTCCAGTACCCTAACACATGATCCCAGTGAGGTCCGCACCATTCAACTCCCTTACAAACAGAATCAACTATCTGCTCCAACCCCATGGATTCCATGCCTTTTACCTTCTCTTCCCCATTGAGGACCTCTCTGAATTTCACAACCGAAACGATGGTGTCGAATGGGTTCCTACACAAGTAAACTATCCGGCAACTGGAGCTCCTAATAGACTCCCCGAGAGCATGATAAGGGATGTGCGTAGCAAGAAGTCGAGGAGAATCGAGTTTAGACAGTTGGAGAGGGTGAGAATCCGAACGTGGGTAGTCCAAGTGTGGCATGAGGTCATGGGGGTTTGTGGAGTGTAGAGGGTGGGGGATCGGGTGGTTCGTGCGATTGAGGATGGAGAAAGCAAGGGCTTTGAGCCAAGTGGCGCCGAATTTCGGCTTGGTGGCGAGCAAGAGATCGGAGTCACGAGCTCGAAAGTCGGTTTGCATGGAGATGGCCCTTGGGAGGGAGTAAGGAGTGCACCAAAAGTTTTGATACCAGTAAAGGTAAGGGCTTATTGTGCTAAAACACCAGTTTTCCCTTGGAAAGAGAAAGCTTAAGTTGTTGGACTTTGATGGAGATTAGGGCATCTTCATCTTCATGATCAAGTGAAGACTGGTTTTGGTTGTTTTTGATAGATTACATAGGTTTCATATTATATAGTGGGCTAAAAGCCCGTTAAGGCCCAATACCTGTGTAACCTATATATATGTTATATCAATGAATGGAAACCCTCAAGGAGGACATTACAATCAATCTCATGATCTTACATGGTATCACAACCTAAGATCCAAAAACCCTAATTTTCTTTTTCTTCTTGTTCTACCCAAACCCTAGCCGCCACCTCCCTGTGCCGCCCCTCCCCCGTCGGCGCCGCCCCCTTCCCCCCACCGACCACCCCTCGCCGACAGCCCCCCCCTCTCCCTTTCTCTCTCTCTCTCTCTCTCCCACCTGTCCCAATGGCTACCGATCCGCCCACCACCAAATCGCCCTTCCACTCCGCTCTCACGATCTCCAACATCAAAAATTGCATCCCTATCATCCTTGATCATGAGTCCAGTGGTATTTCTTGCCGCTCCTATTCGCAAGAATACCACATATGGTATTCTTGCAAATTTTGCAAAAATGTGGTATTTTTGCAAACCCACACCAAAAAAGTGGTATTTCTGCAAATTACCCAAAGTAAAATGTGAACTCAAACTCAATCATCTTCATTAGCAGACGCAGCCGCAACTCAAAAGGAGAGCAGTGAATATTATTAGCTTGCAGCTTTCCCTAAAGTATTATCAACTTGTAACTATCATCTCTAACTTCCATTATACTCCGTATGAGATAATGGTTGAGCTCGTTCCTTTTTTGTTGTCGAGGTTGGCCGTATCACGTCGATTCCTAGACTAAATCTTCCACAAGTAAGTAAATGAGTCGGTCACAAACACCTTAATTACACATTTGTATTAAAGCATATGTTCATCACTTGGGACATTTAGCCTAAGAGATGGTAAAGAATTGATGTGCAATAATGCAACCCTAATCATTCTCAATGCTTCCTCCTTTGTATTTATACTCTAGCCAAGGGTTAACTATTTCCATTACATTCCCTTTTTGTTGTAGAAAAAATGTCTGCGGGCCATGCATGAACCAAAAAAAACAAAAACAAATGGTGCTTCATAAGACATCTATCGCCATAAAAAGAATCAAAATTGGTTTTCTTGAGTCATTGTTCTCCAAAAGTGCGCAACATTTCAGCAAGTGTAATGCAATGTACTTATTGATTTTTCATATCATGTGGGGCAGTAGGAAACCAATATAAGGAAAGAAATAAAGTTCCACCTTTAACATGCCTATCGGGGAAAATGAATTAACCATTCCATTGGGTAAAGGAAAGATTTTCTAACCATTTTTATTCATGACAGATGTTGAAAAAAAAGCCAAAGGTGCAGAAGAAGGTGTTTTGCAAACGCTATTTCCACCCTTGATCTCTGTTCTCTCTACATCACAAAATCGCCCAAATCTCAAGCAAGGACTGTTAGCCATACAGAGCTCCAAAGTGTCAAATATATCAAAACCATGCTCCAAAATTCTGTTGTAATGACGTAAAAGTTGCTCCATCTTCTAAAATTTCACATGCTATAAAAAAAATCAGCAAATTGTACAATGGTAGAAAATTTCGACAGTCACAAAAAATCAGCAAGATTTCTTCAGAAAAAAGAAAAGAAAAAGCAACAAGTATGGAAATTGGAAAGAGCATGGAACCCCATGATGCTCATTTCAAACAAATCTATTGGAAAGAAGAAATTACCTAATATATATGGCAAGAAGGAGAAGGTCATCTAGCTTATGTTAGAGGTGGACAATGCCTTTCCCCCCTCTAGATCTTGGGTTTCATAGCATCCTTCAATGAATTTATCTTGTTTGCACTGTCTCTAGTTTGAGACACGTCAGTTGGTGAAAACGACCCTCCTAAATCAATTGCAGAGGGGGTTATCTTTGGATTTCTTATCAGTTTTTTACAAGTCTTACCTCAAGAAGAAGATGTTTAGTAGTTGTAGGAGTATCCTCTCTTCCTAGCTCATATTTGAAGCAACTTCTTAGAGCTCCAAAGATTATCTCTAGCTTTGATGGCGTTTGTTAGACCTAAAATACATAGTTGACAAATTGTATCATGATTTTAAGAAAATAATAATAAGGAAGATGAAAAGTAAGGTGTTAAATAAAAACACAAGAACATGATTGATTAAATAAAAACACAAGACCTAAATACATAGTTTGGTTTCAGCATTTTCAAGTATAGACTAATCAAACATCTGAAGCTTGAATCTTCTTATTTCTTCTCACCCTTAAACAAAAATTACTCATTAAGGGCATAACTCATAAGTGCATAACCATGATACAGTGGCACATGGTTCAAACATAACAACACGTTATTACAGAAACGGACAAAATGCAGAACTACTTTGCAGGTTGTCAAAGTAAAGACGGTAACATGAATGATTTGTACAAACCAATGTGCCTCTCTGCCACACCACCTTGTGCTCCAAAACCTCGAACATCAGAAACAACAACACCATGAATGCCGATTTTCAAAAGAGCCTACATTAAGAGATAAGCCGATCACACGAAGACGAATAGCAGTAAATTTGATTTCTGAATGTAGCTTCAGGTTCAATAATCTTAATTCAGTCAACTCTATCAGAAATGTCCAACCTCCATTATATGTCTAATATATCTTCTCTCTAGGCAAAAAGCGCAAAAAACAAATGCAAGCATAAAAAAATAGAAAAAGAAGAGGACTAAGAGAGTTGAACAACAAACCAATCAAACAGACCACGATACCATACGTCATACGCTGCGCAAAAGATCTATCCAATTGCCAGGATGAAAAAACCCATACTTTACATGGATTCTTAAATCTTAACCATATGACATTGATATTCCTAGCTTCTTCAATCATAAATATATGAACAATTACAATCCTAATCTCTAAAGAACACAAATGCATAATCAACAGCAAAAATACTGAATTTTAACCCTTGTCCTCATTATCTTTGATTGACATTGTATCTGGCTGAAATACAAGGAATAGAATTCCAAGTAAGACCCATTCATGCATTTAAATGTTCCAAATTACAATTAATCAATTAAATGAATAACAAACCGCATAAGAGAACTCTTACCGAAGAGAGTCTGGTTTCATCCTTATAACAACTCAATTTGGAAGAAATTAAATTCATTTACAAATCCCTTTGGTTTTCCAAAACGCCATAGAAGTAATAAGGTCTCCAAAGAACAACTTGATTTTTTCCCCTTATCTATGTATCTTCTTGCATTTCAGCTACCAAACAATACCTCACCCAATAAAAAAGAATAATATGATTGTTTGCGCATATGGATCTATATCTGCATATACATAAACATAAATAAACATATATAAGAAGGAATGGGTTAATTCTTGTTTAGTTGTTGCTAAAAAAAAAGAGTTAATTCTTAAAAATTACAAGCCCTTTATCATTTTTTTAAAGAAAATTCTTTTACTAAATATGCGGTTCCTACACCACTAGAAAAACCATATTGGAGAGAAACATACTTAGAAAGAACAATATTAACTCCTCGATAACATACAAAACCAAAAATGCCTCATCTGCCATCTACTGGAAATATTATTCATTCTTTCTTTTCTGGAATAGTGGCCATGAAATATTCTCTTTTAGTTGTAGCGTGTATGGAAAAAAATTCCAGTAATATGGATTTGCTTAAAGGGCTTAATTTTAGTTTTCTTTGACAAGAAATATGCATATTCAAAATAAGCTCAAAATCATGGCTTTACCCCTGGTGGATGATGGCTCTAATATATTTTTAGAAAGTTGATGGAATTCTTTAAGATGCTTAAACATCAAAGAAATTATTAAAACATCGGTCTCTAACTCACTAGGATTATACAATATATTAGTATCTCAGGGTATCTCGGTGAAGTTTTATTGTCAGATGATAAGCATGAAATTTAATGCTTTACTATTGGATAGATCATACTATAACCTAACTCAAAAGAATTCATTTTTTTTATAGGACCTCACGGAGGTTTCAGGAAGGTAAAGACTAAATGAAAATCTAGATGCAAGGACGTACTCAAAGCTGTCATAAAGCACTTGTGACAGAAACATACCTAGACACTTGAGAATTAAAAAAAAAACAGAAAATAGATTCAAATAATGAACATGAAAGCACCAGAAAACGCACAGAAGTAATATCAACCGGAGTCCAGAGCACGAGGGAGCTTCAAAATGCATAAAGAATTAATATGAGGTTCAGATAAGTTTAGTCAGATACCATGTAAGGAATTTGACTACTGCTGCAAACCCGATTGCTGTTGTGACTCTGTTGTCTAAGATTGCATTTGTGTCATCTTTTGTTGTTGCTAAGGTTGTTGTTGGCCACCACCTAGTAGGTTTAACAGCAAGGTAGAACATAATTAAGCTGAAAATTTCATGGAAGGTGAAGCATAACATACACTCCATGTGTTTATCCTTGTTTAAAAACAAAATGCTCTGGATTTCATATGTCTCAAAAGTGGCTAAACTAAACAACTCTAATCATTTTTGAAAGAATGGGAAAAATAGTCTCAAGTTCCATACCTCGCATAATAGTCTCGTTAATCTTTGTTTTTGGAATTGCGAAATGATCAATGCAGAGTCATGTGAAATCGACCAGCTGCATTAAAAAGTTTGTATTGTTCTTGAGCTATATAAAATTTTCAGTGTAATTTGTATTTGACAGTTGCAGACTGGCTGAAATATGCTCTAAAAACTCCTTTTGAAGTCTGATTTTTATGCATGAATAAGTAGTCATAAATAAAGACAAATTCAATTAAATACTTGAAAAACCCTAATTACAAAAACCCTAATTACAAAAACTTGAAAAAAAAATTCAACTAAATACTTCCGTGGAGGATTCAACTTGGCGAGAGACGGCGGTTTCCCCCTCACCTTTGTCGCTCGATTGACCAAAATCAAAGTGGTTGGAAATCGGAAGGAAGGCTGAGCGGTTTCTCACTCGCTGAAATGTACAAATAGAGGTTGAACAGTTGAAGATCGCGTCTGAGAGAGAAGATCGCCCAACGTTTATGAGAGAGATAAAGCGCAAAAAGTAAAAGATCGAGCAAGATCGAACACGAAATCGAAAGAAAAGAAGAAGAACAGACCAAATTATGCCGGAAGCGGTTATCGACCGCGATGGGTGAGAACTCCCCTGATGTTGATGGTGGCTTCTCCGAGTCCTTGTTGTTCAGATCTCATCTCCGGTGTCATCTCCACCTCCACTGACAATAATAGAGAAGGAAAAGACGAAGAACCGAAGGAGAATTTGGGGGTGGAGTCTTGAAGAGGGCGCGTTAATGGCGGTTCCACTGCCCTCATCACCTCCCCTCTTTCCCCTCCACCAGATCCCCTTTCGCGCTCGTCCTCCTACCCAGCACTCCTGCTCTCTCCCGCACCGGCTCCACCCTACCTCCCCGCGCTCCCGCCGCACTGGATTTAAGAAAGAAAAAGAAGGAAGAAATTTCAGAAAGAAAGAAGAGATTAGAGAAGTAGAGGCGTCTGAAAATCGGGAAAAGTAGCCTTGAGAACGTAGGAGATAACTGTAAAAAAAATTAAAAATTAAAAAACATCACAAAATTGCTCTGCTAGACACGTGGAGCGTTCTTTTCAACAAACAATGCTTTTGCTCTTATATTGTAGGGATACAATGGGTTAACACCCTACCGTTGAAACAAAAAAAAAAATTAAAATTAAAAATTATCCACCGTTTCTAAAAAAAAAAAAGTTATCCACCGTATTTTATTGATGTAAACCGATACTCCATGCGATTGTCGTTTTAACTCTTGATACAATTTTCAAGTACAATATTAATTAATTATCATTGATTTTATACAATTTTTTCTAGAGGTTGGGTCATGTGTAATCATCTCTTATTGTGTTTTGTGTTAACAAACAGTATAAGTCATTGATTGAATGAAATGGGTGACTGAGATTATTTCGCAATTTTTATTTTTTTCTTTAATTAAAAATCAATGGGACCCACCTCTTTCCTTCCCCACTTGCAAAATTACGTGCGCGTGTGTTGTATTTTTTTTTTGTAGCGTAACGTTTTTTTTTTGGTGGGATAACGTTGTTTTTTGTGCGGTACACTGTTTGAACTATTCGATAAAGTGATATTAATTATTCGCTAACTTAGAGTTATTATTCGTGTGTAATGAGAAGTTATCGTTTAGATAATATCAAAAGGGTTGGCCAATTTTGCAACTATTCGCTAGGTTAATAGTAATTATTCAGTAAATTGATCGTTATTATTCGTCTTCGTTTAGATAATATCAAAAGGGTTGGTCAATTTTGCAACTATTCGCTATGTTAATAGTAATTATTCAGTAAATTGATTGTTATTATTCGTCTGAAAAGAGAAGTTATCATTTAGATAATAGCAAAGGGTTGTCAATTCTGCAACTATTCGCTAGGTTGATGGTAATTATTCGCCAAGTTGATAGTAATTATTTGCTAGGTTGAAAAAATATGTAAATATAATTCTTGATTTTCCAAATCTAATTAACCACATACAACTGAATACTTCCTTATTATCAAGGAATAGTGCCTCTGAACTTGCCGAATAGTTATAAATTGAATGGGTCGAATAGTTATAAATTGAATGGGCAAAAGGGTTTGGTCAATTTTACAATTATTCGCTAGTTGATAGTAATTATTCACTAAATTGATTGTTATTATTCACTAGTAAGTTAACACAAAATTGACAAATACACAAAATTGACAAACTGGAGTTAATTGCATTACATGGAGTTAATCCACAAATTACAATACACAAATGAGTTAATCCACTAAGTCGGTAAGTGATGGATTAAAAACAAAGGCTTACTCAAATTCAAGGTCATCGCCACCGAAGATCATTTCCATCGGCAAAAAAAGAAATAAGAAAAAGTAATGCGGCAACAAATCGCCACCAAGGGTCATCGCCAACATCATTCATCGCCACCGAAGGTCATCGACGGGTACTGCCAACAAATCGCGCTCCGCTCCGCCATCATAGAAGAATTTCCTCCCTGTCATCGCCGATCGAACATGGCGATGGCGATGGTGATGGCTTCAATTGGAGTACTCAACGGGGATTTGAAGGAGTGTGGGGGCGATTTGAAGCAATCGGCAGAGGAGCAAAGTCCGGTGTCGGGCGCTCCGTGTGCAAAGGCCAACGGAGGCGATGGCGGGCGAAGAAGGTGATGACTCTGGTGAAGGGGACAACCATGGCGATGGCTTTAATTGGATCGCATAGGATGTTGGTCGATGGAATTCGCCACCTCCAATCGAAGACAAAGGAAACTCGAAGGAGATGGCGGAGGCGGAGTCGATGGCGGCGAAGAAGGATGACTTCGGCGATTGCGGCGACGATGACGGTGATGGCTTCAATTGGATTGCAGAGGATGGTGAATTTGGGGGCAAAAGAATTCATGAATCCACCATGGGAGGAAGAAGCAAGAAGAAGGAGACGTCGATCTGGGAGGTTTACTAGGATCGATCAGGGTAAACCTTGAATTTATAGGGAATTAAAATACACGCTCCAACGGTTGAGAGTAACACAATTTTTTTGTGGGCCCATCTTGATAAATAAATAATTAATTTGAATTTTGACAAAATCTAGGCCATCCATCTTTTCTCAATCAAGGGCCCAGATTTGTTAACACAAAACACAATAAGACTTGTTAACATCTGATCCATACTCATTTTTTCTAAATCTTATCATTTATTAAATTATTACCAATTTTTTTTAACTAAGTAGAGAGTTTGAAAGAAAAAATACGGAAATAATTTGGCTAAATATCCACCCTAATCTCCCCTTTTACTAAACTAGCCTATACCCCGTGCGATACGCACGGGATTTTTAAAGTTAATCGAAGTAAACTCATCTTATTTTTTTAGATGTTATCATATTAATCAATGTATTTTAAATGATATATAAAATATTGTACTCGCCAGGGAAACATAGAATCTTTCTCGGATGAGTATTAAAATGCGATAAACTTATAGACAATAACAAAAGAAAAGATGGAAACATCTGAAAAATGATAACACAAGAAATCAAGAACCACTTGATAAGAATTCACAAAACCTAGCAATAATCACATACATGAAGTGGGACGATGCATTTGCAAGATCAAATATTGAACTGCCCTAACACAATACACAACTGATAATCAAACATTCAGGCAGGCAGATTAGGATACACCTTGGGCTTTGACTTTACTTCAACTTCACTGACACTTCTTACAAATATGGAGTCTGGTTCATGACTGCAATGAGAAGATAAACAGATTCGGAGGCAATAAGATTTAGAAAAGCATAAAGGGCGGCAGAAAGGAAGGGTTTGGAGAAAGGAAAGATTAGATCTTACGGTACATCCCCTTCCTCGTAAGTGTAACTGGAAGCAACAACCAATAGAAGACCATCCCAGCTAAAGGATAATGCAGCAATGCTTGATGGGTACTTCACATACTGAGAATAAGCAGCAGCAACAATCAGAATTGCACATTTTTATTGAGATAAGAATTATCAACTTCAAGCAAGTGAGTCTACCTGATATATCCTCTTCTTGTTGTTTCCATCCCATACACTTACTATTCCATCACATCCACCTCTAGCGAACGTCCCATAGCTATAAACCACATAAAATAGAGATTGTTACAACTTACAAGACATGGACCCATAAGCCAGATTGCCAGAAACATAGCGCTGAAAACAAATGTAAATTATATAGAGCATGATGATTTTTTGCTTGTAGTTGTCATCAATTGAACAGTATATATGAATCCGAACTGGGTGCAAAATTAAAATTATATATAGATGAAAACTATCCTTCACCTCACAAATGTGAAAAGAGAGCAGCCCAGTCAGCCAATTTCTACTCTCTTTGTCCAAGACTATAGTTTTGTGAGCACATAAATCTAGAGAGTTTCATAAATAACTTTTTATCCTAAATCAACTGTCTCAATGAACCAATTTTTCACATCGTATCAAATCGATTAAAAATTCTAATTCAAAACACATGGTGCTATCTTTCTCCCCATCTTTCATATCTTTTCCTGGTGAACACCGGAAGCTCCAGATTAGCAAGGTATGCAGTGAATAACACACAGATCTTTGCTCTATTGGTCCCCTAATGGAAGGTAGGAAGGACATAAGGACATTCTATGAAGAACACTTGATTTACCCAAAGGTTCAGGTCAATGGATATTTATTTTGCAAAAAAAAAACAAAAATAAAACACCTAAATGACTGGTCATCTACTTCTTATGAGCACGTCACTACACATTGTTAATCTTCTCTATCTTCAACACTAGTGGGTGGCCTTATCAGATCTGAGCCTTGAGTTCAAAGTGGAATGGAATTCAGGGCATCAATTTTGTCAAATATTTTCACTTTCTTTGGAAGGGAAAGAACACACTAGCTCTGAAAAAGATTATGCCCTTCAATAGTTCAATTTTTCCCAAGGAACACTTGCTCTCCATAAGGCTCAACCTAGAAGTTCTACACACCTCACAAACCAATCATGAGGTATTATTGGTTCCACTAAGTACCAGTCTAAACCTTAAATGCAAAGTACACAACTCTAAAGATTTCCATATTTCATACCAAAACTTTTCATGTAAAATGCCCACTGCAGAGATAAATTAATGATGATTTTAAAATAGGGAAAATTCCAAAAAAATGCCTATAGAACAGGGTATTTTCAAAACAATTATTTTCTCTACCTCGAATTATTTATAATCACCACTATCTCCATTACCCATACTCCACCTGAGCCCTCAACTCTTTAAACTTAAAAGGCCCCTTTTTCCCCACTTAGGACGAGTTTGCGCAACTGAGATGGGAAATTAAGCTAAAATAGGAAACATACTTCGATACTCTTGAATTGCATTTCGCGATCGAATGACAGATGAGACCTTTCATATTTTTTTAAGGGCATATATTAGCGCCAGCGGGATGAGGGGCCTAGTTGTGAAATATAGAAAGCATCCACAGAGGTTGTACAAATAGCACACAAACATGATAAAATCACACAGAAATTCCAAGAAATTGGATAAACATAGAGCTAAGAAAAAACACACACACTTGAACAACAAAAACATAAAAAATTTCTACAATTTATGGAAATTAGGAAAACTTACCACTGCTCTTGCCATCGCCTTCTTCAATTTGAAAAATTACCCTCTTACCGCCATGCCTTAGCATTTTGATTTTCCGGAGCCTATACCTGCTGCAGACACGCCATCTTTTTATTTTGAGTTGCTGTCATGTATGCTCCAAACGCTGAGTTCGCAGGCTCAATAGACAAAGATGTGTCAATAGAAAGAACATGTAAGCTTTTTCGCTCAATGAAATATCTGAGTACTTATACAAAGCAAGTTATGAGGTAACAAAGCCAAAATACTATTTTGAAGATTTTCAGGTACGGAAGCATAGTAGCAACCCTTAAAAACTTTAGAATATGAATTATCTCTTCTAGATGTAAAGAATGTTTAATCAGATGTTGGGGAGGGCTCAATTGATGTAGTATGAGCCTAATCGCTTAAATGATCAAAATAACAATCACAACCCCAAAATCTAATCATCATAAACATACTACCTAACACCGATCCAAAACGCCGCTACGAGGAGCCAAATCCTTTTAGGTCAATCCAACCATAAGTAGAATTTTGTAAACAAAATTAGAAGCCCTAGAAAGCAAATATCAATTTAGAACAAAATATAACTCTCTATGTGACTAGTCATGCAGATTTATTCTCAGGATAAGACAATGAAGAAAAATAAAAATTAGATTAAGAATGACAAAGTCACAATCACAAATTTTGTTTTCCAGGTTTTTTTTTTAATTTACCTTGCTATTCAATGAATGCATTTTGCAAAACAAACGTTTGATCTTTTGTAATGAGAATAATCTTGTTATTTTTATCAAACACCTTGTATCCATTAAGATTAGGCATCCGTGAAAGTATTAAACTACAATTTCAAACTTTAACCTCATAAATTTCAAGCCAATCAACCCTGCATAATAACATTCACCACATATTCAAACTTTTATAATACTCCGTACCAAACACGAAGAAATTGAATTTACCGTGTATATTCTCCTTGCAAGGCAGCAAGAGGTCGGTTCGCAAGAGCCTTGGTGGAGGTACAGGGACAACGTAACGACTGTGTAGTGGCAAGTTCAGTACCCACCTAAATCCCTATTTCAAATCAAACCTTAAACTAAAAAATTTAAAAAATAGACTTACATGATGCAACAGTGTCTATGATACTGCAAGGAAGAGAGGGCAAAGAGAAATCTGGGAGGAAGAGGGAAATTAGCAGTAGGAAGAAGCAGCGGAAAAACCCCTAAATCCCTAAACCCTAAATTAATAGTCGAAATCAAGACGGAGAACTTACCACTACAGCAGTCGCGGTCTTCTAGATCGAAATTGCCGGTGACGGACTCCTCCCTCTTGGCGTATGTGGCTCCACCAACGAAGGCCCTCACCTGCAGAAGAAAGTGACGACGAGAGAAAAGAGAATGGAGAAGAGAAAGGGGCGGTTTGCATTAGGTTGAGAAACTCGTTTCAGAAATCTATGAAGCATTTTTGGTCGACTCGATCGACGATGCTCCTGTCCGCCATCACCACCGGCAACTCCAGCAACGGCCTTCGGCGCTTACAGCCGCGAGAGAGGAGCACCGAGCATCCTGGGAAATCCGAGAGAGATCGAAGAGACGAGGGAGAAGCGGTGTGAGAAAAGTAGAAAACCGTGATCGAGAGAGATCGTGGGAGAGACTACTGTGACAGGGCTGGAAATGACTCAGCTTTAAGATATAGGGGGATATCCAAAATATTTTTATAATACCAAATTTACCCCTATTATAATTTTACCCCAATGGCCAATACCCATTGTTCCTCCTCTTGGATCCCGTTCCCGTCCCCATCTGCCATTAACGATTACCGGAGGAGAGCCGCTGACACGGTGGACCTGCTGCGATTGACGGTTGGAGGCTGCTCCAGCTTCGTCACCTCCCCAAATTTCGTTCTTTTCAACCGTTGAGGTGCTGCTGCAAGTTTATTCGTCGTTGCCTGGTTTGTTTTGATCTGTTTTGTGTTTGGCCTGAACTCTTGAGTCGATCTTGACTTGACCGCCACTAATATCTCTTGATTTGGCTTCAATCGGAAGTCTAACTGTATGCGGATTCAAAAAGGGGTGGAATTTTGAATGAACCACTGTACTATATGAGATATAATCATGGTTTTGATGATTTCCCCCAAAATAAAAAAATTCAAGGCTTTTGATAAATTATACTCTGTGTCAAATCTGCAGCAGCATGGAGTATCTGTTTACATCAATAAATTATACTCTGTGTCAAATCTGCAGCAGCATTGTGTTTCTCTGTAGCAGCATGTTCTCCCATCCCTGAATTATCTTCTGCATTTCCATTTTCCTTTAATAAGTTGTTCAACTTTGATGGAGATTAGGGCATCTTCATCTTCATCAAGTGAAAACTGGTTTAATTGGTTGTTTTGGCAATTGGTAGCCATTGGATTGGAGGGGATTGGATTGCAAGGATTCCTGTTTGTTAATTAGCAAATGGTATTTCACGTCCACTTATATATAATTAAATAGAAACCCCATTTTACTTTGAGAGATTTTGTTCAAATAGACCTTTAAGCATATTTGATTAGCTAGATAGGTCCATTAATTGTTTTTTTAGCATGCTTAGTCCATTAATTGTTTTTTTAGCTTGCTTAGCCCATTAATTTTATGGTGACAATTTTATATAATTGATGGCATAAGAGCTTAAAACGTGGAATCAAAATATTGTCACCTTATTGTCACTTTTCTAATGAAATGATTGGATGACTTTTTTTTAATGCCACTTTTTTAAAACATTGATGACATTTTTTGTGATGTCATATTTTACCGTTTTGATGCCAAAATTTTATTACATTTTATTTTTACTCTGATGCCACTTTTCTAATTAAATTATTGGATAACACTTTTTTTAAACTTTGAGGACATTTTTTGTTTACTCTAATGTCATTTTGACCATTGATGCCATTTTGAAAAATTTGTATCACATTAAAGAAAAAAATGTCATAAAAAATACTACTTTGAAAAAATATCATCAAAAATATGGCATCACGGTAAAAAAAATATTATCAAAAAATTGACATAAAAAAGTGGCATCAAAGTGAAAATAAAATATAGTAAAATTTTGGCATCAAAACGGTAAAAATATGGCATCACTAAAAAAAAAAAAAGAAGTTGGTATCAAAACAAAACAAAAAAAAATTTAGCATCAAAGTGGGTTGGTCAATGTTGATCGGTCAACCGTTGACCGTTCAATGGTCAAACGGTTGACCATTGACCAACCCACCCTATTGGGAAGGATGATAGGGCAAAACTAATTAAATTGATTTAGGGGCTAGGTGACTAATTGAATATTCAAAAAAGGCCCTCTACCAAAATCACCATTTTCCTTTTTTGGGTAGAATATTTGTTTATTACTGTAACTAAAATGAAAAATGGGAGACTAGATGCGCGGAGAGCCCCGCCTCTCCTTTAACCAAAAAAAAAAAAAAAGGAAAAATTCTGCATTTAATGATTCACCTACGCGTGATACTGATCTTAGCATAACAAGAGGTTGACCTCAACTAATGTCTCCGAAATCTCTTGGAGTAATTTGTAGTGTGCATCCATCAAAGCTAGCTTCCAACCATCATATGTCTGCAATCAGAGACGGAGTCAGAAATTTATCGAAGATGGGGCAAAGTTTTATACAAATAGTTGATTCACACTTCTATAGATATTTTTTTACAGTACGTTGAGGGAACCTATGATATTTTAGATTAAACGATGATATTGTAGTTTAAGACAGCGTTTTTTAGTTCAAAACACAATGTTTTTTGTTCAAAACGGTAGTGTTTTAATTTAAAATTGCGTCATTAGTTATTACATATTTTTTCTCTTTAAACAAAAAAAATGACGTCGTTTTAATCGATAACAAAATTCTTTTTTGTCTACAAATATATCGTTTGAAACATACAAAGTCAATATGCAACTCGTTATTCTCTTAGCATGCAATAAAGTGTAACAAGATATACAAACTTTAAACTTGCATAATTTCTTATATAATTATCGAATTTAGTAATATAACCTCTTGTTTCAAAGCTCTTTGGTTTAATTATATTGCCAAAATATCAAATTAAGTAAAATATAAAAGAATCGTGATTTATTAAAAGACATTTGAAATGATTCATTTGTGTTTAACTTTCAAACGGTCATAACTTTTTACTCGTTTATCGGATTCAGGCTTATAATATATCGAAACGAAGCTATCGACGTGTAGAACAAATATAGGTGAATTTTCGGATGAAAGGGGGCCGTATCCTCCTGCTTGCCCCCGCTCTTACCCGTTTGTTTTTTTTTTTTTTTTTTTTTTGTAGAGAAAGATAATGATTTATAGTTCATATTTAAGTTAAGATATATAGTTCATACCCGATAGAATATATATAGGTTACATGGATGAATATTTACAACGAGACCTTAGGCCAATTAGCCTATACAATACTACTGCTATCAACGAGTACATAATTACTTTGGCCCATAATCCATACTGATCAATGGCACAATCAAACCACTTGAATATCTTCAAACTAAACGAGAGCACTTGAACATGCATGCACATGTGGATCAGCTAAACAAAGAATTACATTAGCATTAATTAAACAAGGTTTGGTTAGAAGAGATTAGTTGAAATATACAATGTAGTCTTAATTGTCAAGACTAAGTTTGTGCGCCCTGTATCTATAATTGCCACGTGAATGGCTCCATTGATCAGACCTTAGGCAACAAAAAAAATGTTTTGCAGCGGAAGGATTGCACATACCAAAACATAAACATATTCATTACCATAATAAAATAGTAACAAATGAAGTGGCCGGCGACGGTATCGTATAAAATAGTAACAAATTAATGAAACTTGGCAGTCTTTTTACTTGAAAAATATATAATCATATCAAAGCTCAATTTTTTCAACAACGGTTACAAAGTTTTAACAATTTATTGAAAGGCAAGCCCGTACAACTCAACTTCTCCACACCACACCATATATGAAAACAAATTAAAGGAATCAAAGCTCAATTATTAGTTACTTCGAATGTCGGTCGCAATCGATCAAATGGATGTGTTGAAGGTTAAACCGGTGCCACGAAACTTGTCTTGCATAACCTTCTCTAGGCGCTCGTACAAGGCAGGACTAATGTGGTTCTTCCAATCACCAACCTCTCCTTTCCTAAAAAACACCTTATTTTCAAAGTTTGCGTCTAACCTTCCACTTTTGTTTACCTCCAACTCTTTCAAATTCCGTAAGCTACAAAGCTTCGAGATCTCATCGATTGTCCCACTCCCCTCCTCCTCCTCGGAGAAAGGAACCCTAAGAAATTCAGCCAATCTCTTCAACTCCGATATCTCATTCCTCTTAAGATCCTCGTATTTCATAAACAACACCTTATCGGGCTTCTCCAAACTCATATTCCAGTACCCTAGCACATGATCCCAGTGAGGTCCACACCAATCAACTCCCTTACAAACAGAATCAACTATATGCTCCAACCCCATGGATTCCATGCCTTCTTCCTCCACTTCACCGTTGAGGACCTCTTTGTATTTCACAAACGACACGATGGTGTCGAATGGGTTCCTACACAAGTAAACTATCCGGCAACCGGAGCTCCTAATAGACTCCCCGAGAGCATGATAAGGGAGGTGCGTAGCAAGAAGTCGAGGAGGATCGAGTTTCGACGGTTGGGGAGGGGGAGTATTCGGATGGTGGTACTCCAAGTGTGGGACGAGGTCATGGGGGTTCGCGGAGAGGAGAGGGTGGGGGATGGGGTGGTTTGTGCGATTGAGGATGGCGAAGGCAAGGGCTTTGAGCCAAGTGGTGCCGGATTTGGGCTTGGTGGCGAGCAAGAGATCGGAGTCGAGAGCTCGGAAGTGAGCTTGCAGGGAGATGAGGCTATGGAGGCAGCCGGAAGGGCACCAGAAGTTTTGGTACCAGTAAAGGTATGGAGTTATTTTTAAACACCAGGCTTCCCTTGGAAGAGAAAGCTCAAGTTGTTGAACTTTGATGGAGATTAGGGCATCTTCATCTTCATCAAGTGAAAACTGGTTTATTTGGTTGTTTTGGCAATTGGTAGCCATTGGATTGGAGGGGATTGGATTGCAAGGATTCCCGTTTGTTAGCAAATGGTATTTCACGTTCACTTATATAGAATTAAATAGAGATGACCAAATATATATATATATAATGGTAACTTGTGCACAAGGCTTACGATGTGCATTGTGCACAAAACATTATTCGGTGAAATGTGAAACATTATTCAGTGAAATTTGAAGCATTATTCGGTGAAATGTGAGTATTGTTTAGGGGAATGTGAAACATTATTTGGTGAAATTTGAGGCATTTCATATAAATTGTAACTATTGTTTAGGGAATTGAGGTTTCTTTTATTTGAAATGGATAAATAAAAAAACTAAACATTATTCGGTAGAATGTTATAAATTATTCTGTGAAATTGGGACGTTTTCATCTGAACTGAACGGAAAAAAAAAACATAACAGTATTCGGTAGAATGTTTCACATTTCACCGAATAATGCTTCAAATTTAACCGAATAATGTTTCACATTTCACCGAATAATATTTGTGCACAATGCACGTACACCCGAACCACACCCTATATATATATATATATATATATATATATATATATATATATATATATATATATATAGAGAGAGAGAGAGAGAGAGAGAGAGAGAGAGAGAGAGAGAGAGAGAGAGAGAGAGAGAGAGAGAGAGAGAGAGAGAGAGAGAGAGAGAGAGAGAGAGAGAGAGAGAGTATGGTTCTTTTGTTCACAACCCTTACGGTGTACCTTGTACACAAATCAGGATCGTTGATAAAAAGAAAATAAATGGTCAAGATTACACCACGTCATAGGGTGGTTTTAAAAAAAAATGAAAAAAAAGCCCCAACCTCACCCGATGCTTGGGTAAAGCGCGTGTAAAACCATTCAATAAAACCCTACCACTTTTTGGCATGTGCAACACAGAGGGGAGAGGCGGCGAGCGTTTCAATCGGAGAGGCGAGGGCGAATCTAGTTGTTGAGCGGAGCGACGTTCGGCGAGGATCGACGACGGCGAAGCCTTTTGATCAGGTATGCTCGGATCCCGTGCTTTTTCAGGGTGGTGCTAGGCGGTGCAAGGCGAAGGGCTCAATCCTCATGAATTAGGGGATCAGTCTGAAGGCGATGCTAGGCGGTGCAAGACGAGAGATTGTCGTCGCACCAGGGACTACTATGATTTCTCCAAATGGAAGGTAAAATAGAAACCCTCAATTGAATCTCTCCATGAACAAATCGCGCCTCCTTTGAATTTGAATTTCTCGAATCCGAATTTGAGCAGATCCTGATCGGGACATCGGATTGGGAGGACCACTGGCTCATCAAATCCGAATTTGAGCAAATCCGAATTTGAGCAGATCCTCTGCAGTTCGTCTTCTTCTTCCATCGACTGGCCACAGAGGGAAAGGCGAGGCCGTTGGCGAAGAGTGGTTGTTCCCGACGAATCGAGGGCAAGGCAAGGCGGATTCGGACTCGCCACCAGATCTCCGGAGTCCCTCGTGATTAGATTTCGCACTGGGGGAGGCGGCGAAGGGTCAATGTGGCTCCGAGGGCTCCAATGGTGGTTGTGGGTTCGATGGCATCGACAGTGCTCCCTTCTTTCAAGTTCGAGTGGTGACGCTTCCGCTTGAACTCAGTAAATGGGGAAATAGAAATTTGAAGAATTATTCGGTGGGATAAACTACAATATAGAATTATTCGGTGGGATATGGAATATTATTCGGTGATATTGAATAATTATTCATAGACATCAAAAGTATTTTTTTTTTAAATTGTGATTTCTGAAATATGAAACATTATTCGGTGAATTGTGAAGCATTATTCGGTGAAATATGAAATATTATTAAAAAAACAAAATATTATTCGGTAGCTCTGGGCAAATTATTCACTAGAATTAATGGATTTTCATCTGAACGGGAGAGAAAAAAAAACATTATTCGGTAGAACGTGAAATATTTTTCGGTTAAATTGGTTAATAACATTGTTCAGTAGAATGTGAAATATAATTCTGTTAAATTGATGAATTTTACAAATAATAATAACATTATTCGGTGAAATTATGAAATATTTAAAATAAACTAAATCAGGTGGTTCCACAAATGAACAAATATTAGATATATATTTTTTTTAAAAGAGCCGGCCACAAAAAAGAAAAACAAAAAAACAGCGGACCAAAACATATAAAAAAAAAAAGGAGGTGGGTTCACGCACTTTCAAGGGTGGGTTGAATTCCTTTTCTACGTGGACCACACAAAAAATTAAACAAAATTAAAAAAAAATTCCTTTTTATCTTGGCCTTCCATTCTCTATCGATCGACGATCCAGATTTGTGTACAAGGTACACCATAAGGCTTGTGAACACCAGAACCACACCCTATATATATATATAGAGAGAGAGAGAGAGAATTAAATGGGTGTCCCTATATACACCGCAAATCCGTGGATTAGAGTTGCTAATCAACGTCGGATTCGACGTTGCAACATTAATTATATTACAACGTCGAATCTAACGTTATAATATGTGAAGTATCGGGCCTAACCGGGCTAACAACGTCGGATCCAACGTTGCTAGGGTAAAAAAAAAATTTCACACCCACCAACCCACACTCACCCAAAAAAAAAAAAAAAAAAACACAACGTCCAAAAGGACGTTGCAAATCAAAAAAAAAATTTGTTTGTTTAATATCTTATATTAGGCCCGGCATCGACCCGTATTAGCAACGTTCAATTTGACGTTGTAAAACGTCAAATTCAACGTTGTTATAACATCTGATAAGTGAAATTAGCACACAATTAACAACGTCGGATTGGACGTTGTAGCAACGTCTAATCCAACGTTGCTACAACGTTGGATCCGATGAAGTATTTGCGGTGTATATAGGGAACGCGAATTAAATAGAGCTAGCTAGCTTAATTATTGTTTTCAAGGATTGCAACTTGCATGGATTGGAGGGGATTGGATTGCAAGGATTGGAAGGGATTGGATTGCCATCATTGCAAGGATTGCAATTCAAAGTTAATTAAGTTAATTAAGTTACTGTAATTAGAGCTGGCAATCGGGCAAGTCGGATCGGTCTCGGTCAGACGTTTCGGTTTTGGGTTGTTTCGAACTTGAATTCATATCGGATTGGCTGAAATTCGGGTTGTATATCGGATCGGGTCGGGTCAATTCGGGCTTTGAATGGATTGGATAAAATCGGTTATCGAAAAAAACCGATTAAGTTAAATCGGATTTCGGATTAATCGGGTTTCAACTTAATCGGAGTTCGACAAAATCGAGTTGGTGAAGTTGGGTTTCGATTGAATCAGAATTACATAAGATCGGGTTCAGATTGAAACGGATGTTGACATATTCGGGTTTCGGATTAATCAGATTTCGAGATGATCGGGTCAGACTAATCGGGTTTCGATTTGACTGAATATCAACTTCATTCGGTACTATGAATTGGGTTTTGCACAAAAATATCAACCGGGAGGGGGAGACTAATTAACCAGTCCCCGGAAATCGGTTTGCATGGTCACAACAAACACAATGGGTCTCCCTCCCACTCTCCCACTATCCTAACAGTAGCTAGTTAGGCCCGGCCATATGGGGGAGGGCAAGATGGGCGATTGTCCCGGGCCTCCGATTTTACGAGGCCTCATTTTTTTTTACTAATTTTAATATATATAATAAAACATTTTTAAAATTAACACAAGTTTCTTTTGGCGTGGTGGTTGCTAAATTGATACGGGGCATGCATGTTTTGAGTTTTCTGATATAGTCACGGGTTCGAACCCCAAATTTAGCACAACTCTCAACATTCTAACCTTTTTTTTCTATTGGTTATGACGCCCCACCTATTTCTCTTCATTTATTATGTAACTAATTTCGAGGCCTCAATAAATTTCATCAAATCATAGAGTATTTAATTATTAATCCAAATTTAAATATAGCTAATCTTTTAGTTTCGTTTTATAATTATGTCATTCATGAACAACTTTAGTTTTTATTAACATGAACATTCAAGAAAAAAAGTTTCATATGGTCATAGCTATATATATTTATGTTAATTGAATTGAATGAAATAACATGTTTCAAGGAGTTTTAGAATATTATATATAGAAAAAAACTAGGGTTTTGTGTTTTAAAACAAATGACACAAATTTAAACGTGCAGTATATAAATTATTTTTAATATTGTATAACTATAAATTTTATAGGGTAAAAGATTGATAAATATAGCTTGCGTACGTAATTTGTACTATGGATTAAAACATTTTGTATTAAATTTTTGATATAAACTTTACCGGTGATTTTCTTAAAAATTCTTATTTTAAAGAGTTTTCTATATTTTTCCTTAAATATCAACAACAATAATCTAAATTTTTTTAACATACTCATCCTTAAGATATAAATTTTAAAAAAAAATACATATAAAATTTATAATTTATAAAATTATGACCCGGGCCTCCAAAATTGATTGGACGGCCCCTAGTAATCCAATTAAATAAAAAAAATGAAAGAAATTTGTAATGAAATCGGAAAGCGGGAAAGGAAACTAAAGATATGAAGGAGTGAAATCCGGCCTCCTAGACTCTCTTCAAAATCAGCAGGGTTTCAAGTTCAACTGTCATGAATCCTAATATGATAATTCACAGATACAAAAGATGGAGTTTTCCCTTGAAATCAGCAGGTTTTTTCAGTTTCGGGATAGAATTGGGTTCGATTATATATTTGTTTCAAATTTCATATTTAATTTGGTTCGGGTAGTTTCAGATTTCGGATAAAATCGGGTTTGGGTTATTTTAGATTTCGAATACAATCGGGTTCGGGTTATTCCGGATTTCAGATACAGTCGGGTTCGAGCTGTTTCGGATTTCCGATTTGATCGGGTTCATGTTGTTTCGGTTTCGGGTTAATGTCGAATTGATCCATTCGGTTATAATCAGATTCGGGTACGTCACAAATTCGGGTTTTTTAAGATTTCGGTCTAGATCGGATCGGATTTAATGTCGAATTTATCTCATATCAGATATCAGTCGGATCGGTTTCAGATCGGACGGATCGGTTTTTTCGGGTCGGATCAATTCTTGCCGGCTCTAACTGTAATTTATTGCGGTGGGTAGTAATTACAGTAAAAGTTATCCACCGTATTTTATTGATGTAGAGTATTGTAGACTGATATTGAACTTAATTAAGTGAGACCGCTTGATTCTGCATGCAGTGATTAACAGTGTATATTGTAAAACTGAGTGGTGTATAACTGTATATATATCAACCCCAACCCCATTGGAAAGAGACATGAATCTTGTCATTAGACTGTCAGAGTGAATATATATAATCCATGTTGGGTTGTCTTCGCTATTATTGGAATATATATATAGGAGTATAAGATAGTTAACCCTAATTACAATTGGGTAATTAAACTTATACATATATTCTATCTAACATACCCCTCAATCGAAACAAGAGGGCATCAAGTGAGACTGAATCTAAAATCAAGAAATAAATGACGAGGTAATTCCTTGGTATATATGTCTGCATATTGGTACGGGGAGGGAACATGTAGGACACGCACATGTGTCCCATAGCTACCTTCTCACGAACAAAGTGGGATGGCAACGAGTCGGGTGATGGGTGGATGATCTACTTCCGTCACTCGACCCACCACCCAAAACCCTTCACCCTACTCAATCCATCACCCACCAAATATTTCACCCACCCTGTCCATCCATCACCCACCGGGTGATCAGGTGGATCGGGTGATAGTTCGGGTGAAATACAAGACATCAAAGTCATCAAAAAAAAATTACCGAAAAATATACGTCTGACACATCGACAAATAAACAAGTACCAAATATAGTCAGATTCGGTCAAAAAATTATTGAAAAATTATTGCATTCACGTTTACATGGCCAATGGACTATTTTCATGACCCATTGCCTTCAAATACAGTAGGATATAAGTTAGTGGAAATTGATTGTTTTCCTGAGCAAAGAAATTACAGTAGGTACATTTCTATTTTAATGAGCATGTATATTCATTATATTAGTAATTTCACATACTACATTAGTAATTTCACATATAATATATATATATATATATATATATATATATATATATATATATATATATATATATATATATATAAGTCGGGTGACGGTTCGGGTGATGGGTCGGATGACGGGTGGGGAATGTCTTCTCTTGAATCCGACCCAACCCATCATCCGTTCACCCATCACCCATTTAATACCCGCTTTATTTCGGATTTTCACCCATTTTTTCAGGTCGGGTGAGACTAATATCCGTCGGGGTGCGGGTGAAATTGCCATCCCTAGATGTCAATCTCCACATCTTTGGTTCTCTGATGGTGAACCGGGTTGTGAGCCAGGTATGTAGCACTAACATTGTCTACATACACAATACACGCCAAACTCAGAGGACAATGAAGCTCAAAGAATAAGTTGCGAAGCCAAGCGCACTCAGCGACAACATTGACAACACCGTGATATCTGGCTTCCAAATTACAGGTGCTGGGTTCCACAAATACTTGATGATCACTCCTTATGGTCTTGACCTTGCAGTCAAATTGAGTCTCAACATATGTCAAAAACCCCTTTATGGAACCCAACACCTGTAATTTGGAAGCCAGCAAGTATGTTCAAGTATACTTGCTGTGATCATCAAGTATGGTCAAAAAATATTTGGCTCCATCATGAGCCTGGCATTTGTAAGGGCCCCAAAGATCTATATGAACAAGATCAAATGGCTGCATAGCCAGAGAAGGACTTCTATTAAATGGAGACTTGTGATGTTTAGCAAGCACACAACTCTCACAAAAGAAATCTTTACAAACCAAATGCTTAAACTGATCCAAATGAAGAAGTTTTGACATAGAGCTATGGCCTAGCCGAGCATGAACAAGCTCTAACTGATTCCCTTCATCAAGGGTACTAGTTTGGCTACAGGCCTTTATTGAACTGAAAAAATCATCAATACCATTCTTAATCACAACTCCAGCACCTTCTGTCTTGATGATGTAGAGTCCACTGATTATGTGACCCCTTCCCACAATCTTCTTAGTGATAAGGTCCTGAAAGAAGCATTGATCAGAAGTGAACATGGCCACTAACCCAGAATCTTCAAGAAGTCTGCCAACAAATAATAGATTGTGTTTGAAAGAAGGGACCAACAACACATTCTTTAACACAAGACTTGATTTGAATTTAACCAATCCAACTGTGTCCACAGTCACAGCTGAATCATCAGGCAAAGCAATATTAATTGATTTCACAAGCTTCTGTTTATATCTAAGAGCAGATTGATCATAAATCATATGGTCAGTGGCTCCTGTGTCAACAATTCAGAAATCTTTCCCAGCTATTTTCTCAATCATCAAGGCTTTATAGGGATTATAGTTACCTGAGAAGTTGGCTGCTGCAAAGCAGTCCTCATTCTCAACTTGGATTTGCTTTCCCTTCATCAACCTCATTACTTCCTTACAAACTGCAGTAACAAGGCCATTGTCAAACTTTCTCTCCTTTCCTTGATCCAGTGGAGAATCCCTTGTGTGCACATCCATTGAATTTGCAGATGATCTTCCATATTGCTTTCCCTTCGAATTCTGATCCTTATCTGGATATCCATGCAATTTGTAGCATGTATCTTTCTTGTGACCTTTGTTCCCACAAAAATCACAAACCGGGAAACCATGGAGCTTGTAACAGATGTCTCTAGTGTGACCTTTGTTGCCACAAAAGTCACACTTCTTGAAATCATCCCTTGATTTCTTACTATCTCCATCTTTCTTCCAGTTGTTGCCCTGGTTTCTGCTAGCATTAAGTGCAGTAACATCACTTCCCTGCTTAGAAGTGGTGTTTGGACCATTTCCACAATGTTCAACTTGTTGAACAATATAGAAAGCACGATTTAAGTTGGGAACTGGATCCATAGCAAGAACTTGATTCCTTGCTGAATCATATCCCTCATTCAGTCCCATTAAAAAATGCATCAATTTGTTTCTTTCCTCCGTTTCAATTATCTTTTTTGATAGCATGACAAGTGCACTTGTCCATGATACCACAAACGCATCTCGGTGATCCCTCTACACAAGCAATCTCGTTCCAGATTTTCTTTAATTTCCAAAAGTAATCACCAACGGAATCCGATCCTTGTTTCACAGAACAAAGATCTTTCCTCAAATGATAAAGTAGAGGGATGTTGGATTGGCCATACCTTTCCAGGATCTCCTCCCAGAGTTCCCTTGCAGATCCAGAGAACATCAGTGATTCTGAAATCGACTTGTCCATGGAATTGACAAGCCAGCATCGCACCATGTAATCTGCTCTCAACCATCTCTGCTTGTTAGGAGATTCATCTGGCGGCATCACAATGGATCCATCAATGAATCCGAGCTTCAATTTCGCTCCTAATGCCATCTTCACATTTCGCATCCAGCTCAAAAAGTTTGTTCAATTGAACACAACCGCCACCAGCTGCGCACCTGGACTGTCTGAACTTGCAAGTGCATAAGGATCATTCGACGCCATCTGGAATTGCTGATCTCCATTCTGAATCCTCTGCTCGCCATTCTGATTCCTCACAACCGAAGCATAGGTGTCTCCCATAGCTGTAATTCCCGACGGATCTTAGCGCCAATTTTCTCCTCGCTCTGATACCGTATGAACGGGATCTCAGTTCACCAATCGGCCATGGAAGTCAGAGAGAAATCAGAGAGAAATTGGGGAAGAAAACATTCAAGTGTAATTGTGTTTCTTGGGTTCAAGTTGTTACAGCAACCGAAATGAACTAGAGGCTTTATAGCCTTACATTGCTAACTACCACTACCCTTCTCGGCCGTATACGTGTCCTGTTCTAACCACCTTGTAGCTGAGCTTGAGTAAGGCTCGGATGAGCTGGCCTAGTGCAGTAACAACTAGCTCATATAGCTCATATGACATTGTGAAGAGCGTCGGAAGGGCACCAGAAATTTTTGTACCAATAAAGGTACGTAGGGGCTTACTACATTTACACACCATTTCTCCCTTGGAAGAGAAAGCTCAAGCTGTTGGGCTTCAATGGAGGTTTTGGCATCTTCATCTTCTGTAATTGAGGGGTTGTTTTGGTGGTGGTTGGAAATGGCAGCCATTATTGGAGAGAATTTGATAGCCAATACCAAGACTCCAATTATTGTGGGTATTTGTTGCACATATACAATACTCCCTCTTATCCAAACGATCCAAAAAAATTGTCGTTTGACTTTTTAACACGTATTTTAAAGAGCTAAAAACTATATAAAATATTAACTTTTTTAAAATTATTTTTTTACAACTTAATATTTTTGGTGATAAGTATTAGATTATAAAAAAATAATAATAAAAAAGTTAATATATTATATAGTTTTTAACTCCTTAAAATACGTGTTAAAAAGTCAAACGACATTCTTTTTGGATCAGATGTAGTACAACTTATATAGATTTTCATTTGACGTGCCAATTAGATAAAACTAGCACAGTACCCGTGCGTAACGCACGGGATTTGTAAAATATATTATATTAGTTAAAAGATATTATCATCATTTATTTACATTATATATTGTATATATTATAATATTATAATAATATGAAAATGATATAGCCAAATAATATTCATTTGGAAAAAATAATGCTTATATTATATCAGTATATAATATATATGGCAAAACGCCAAAGATAGACACGGTTGCATGAACTAATTATGTAGAGAGTGTTTTAAATTTTTTGTTTCACCTTATAATTTTTTTTTGTAACTTGATTGGTTACTTTTGAACATTAAACAAATATTTTTGTCATAATAAGCTGAAAGGTAGAACCAAATACTTTGTTAAGTGGTCTACACATTCGAAAAATGCTAGGTGAGCCCAATATATTAGGATTTATGTACTAATACTTTTACCGGATGGATATTTTATACAATTACATTTTATAAATTAATATCCTTTTAATCACAATTTAAGTGACTCTTGTCATATGTCTTACACGCATGTGCTTTCTTAATAATCACATATTATAAATTTGGATCAAATTTGATCGATTTATATTATACTATTTTAAATTCTGATGTGGTGAAAACACATCAAAATTTAAGTGTCTCTAGTCTTAATATCCTTTCATCATACTTAATTATAATTAATTATCAAAAATTGGGAAAATGTTAAGCTTAAAATGCTAATTAATTCGAATCAAAATTGGTTCTAAGTGTTATATGTATTATTGTTTGTAGAAAATCGCTCAAAAAATATTTATCAAGAATTAAAAAAATATTTTATACAAATAAAGTATAAAGAAATAGATCGAAGTCATTAATAGAAATAAAAAGTCTTGCTCGATAAACAATGATGTGTGAAAATATATCAACAAATTCGTCACAATTGCTTCATACAAAATATAGTACAGAAGTGAGAAAGAAAAATAAAATGCATCAATTCAAGGAATCATAAGCTAAATTGCAATGTAGTTTTATGCGAGATCGATGGCTATGGGATCAGGATTGTGGCTTGAGCAAGATGGGGTGAAGTTTTTTTTTAGGGTTTTCGATAGTGTAGTTTGTAGACATGACATGACTGAGATTTTTGAGGCAAATGTCATCATTTGGGGTTCGATAACTTTTAGAGATAAAGAGAAGGAAAATAATGGTGGAGTCCGATTGTCTTTAATTGATATCGAAGTTGGATATGCAGACCCTTTGGATGTGATAGGGTTAATGTTGGAAGAGTTTAGATGGTGGCAAGGCCTTTCTTGGATTGTAGATGGGAGCATGTTATAAGGAGTACTGCATATTACAAATTGCAAATGGAAATCATTTACTCACCCTGTGTCCCTGTGTAACATAAAAAATTGAAATCAAATTCAAAATACAATTACTAATAAGAAAAAAGCAATAGCACAATTGATAGTTATAAAAAGAAAATGTTGAAAATAATAGAAAACTTGATGCTTACCATGTGAAATAAAACCTATTACATTTTCCCTAAATTTATATACTCCGTATAATTTAGGACATAGTATCTTCCTATGCAAGATTGATAGCTTGGCTTATTCGTTGAACAATTTTGGCAAAAAATTTCATTTATTATTATTTTTCAATAAAAAGATAAGAATGAAGTCTTAGATTAATTATTGATGAAGATTAAGACTGAAATTTCAAATTTAGATTTGTTTTTGTTTTTTCAATAAAAATATAGGATCTGATGAATCTTTAAAAAAGATGATTATGTAGAAAATAAGAATAATTTAATTTCAAATGTTATTGGTTGTTAACTATAACAAACTTCCCATGGAGACGTGATATTAAGCTAAATCAAAAAAATTTGGAAATAAAATTAAACACTAAAAAAAGAGTTAGTTGATAGCTATGTTGATCGATGTTGTTACTTAATTAAAATGAAAATGAAAATGAAAATTAAGATTTGGCCTTACCCTCCAGATGAAATCCGAACAAGGCTAAACAAACTTATCAAGTAAGTATTAATTAAATTACATATTAGATTAATTAAATAATTACTTATTTTAAAAAACATAAATAAGAAAATTAATAAAAGATAACAAATTTAATATTTTAATTTAGATAATATAATAAAGAAAAATAGTTTTGTTTATTATCTAATGTTATTTTTGGTTAATACATATTGACTTTTTTTTAATAAATAACGGGTCATTTTTATTGATTTTGTTTGTATAAACTTTTGGTTGTATAAAAATTGAATTTCCTTTGTTATGAAAAGGGAGAATTTCCTCATAAATTGAATTTTGAGTCAAAAGAAATATTTAGTTGTAAAATCTAGTTTTTGCTAATTAAGAATGATTTGTAAGTTCGTGTTTTAAAATAAAATAAAATAATTTTAACTGCAATTCGTTACTTTATACCATATAGATATTTGAGAGTTTTTTTTCGTAGTATGATTAGTAGATTAATATGAAGTTGATTAATTGCATATTATAATATTATATATCATCCTCTAGTTCTTTATGTACCTTCGAACTTTGTAGTTAGGAGTCTTGGAGTAGTTTTCCTTTTAAGGGTGTTCTGAACACATTCGTGTTATATATGTACATTAAAAATATCAATCAATTGTTAATTGGTAAAAAAAAAAATATGAATAGCGAGATAAAAACCACGAGTAAGTCAAAAGAACAAATAATAAATTATTGAAACTATCATTGAAACTATTAGCAAGATGATTTTAATTGAAAATTACTATATTGATTTGTTATGATTAAATATGTTGACGACAACAACAATAATTATAATAAAATAATAATAATAATAACTACACAACCTTTATCTTTTTGTGAACAATAATTACCGGTAATTAAAATAAAAATTTTGTAAATAAAAGATGATAAAGGTTTTTACAAATTTGTATTTCTGAAAGATCATAACAACTTTTCAATTTCAAATAAATATTTTGGGTAAATAATAAATTTATTTAATTAGAAAAAACTAATTAATTATAAAGTGGGACCATGATTCATTAGAAGTTGCCACATAAGCCTATTGCTAAGCAAAAGTCGCCAAGTGGCATCATCAACATTTGTTTTAGTATTATATTAGATATTAGATATAAAGATATAATAAGGGTGTTGTTAGATACACCGCAAATTCCTCATCAAAAGTGGACGTCAGAATTAACGTGCATGTCTTTCCCACTAATTAGCACGCTAAAAAAAATTAATTAACTCACTCCAACCCTACACGTCAATTCATGTGCAGATCTTTGGTGTATTTAGTTTTCACGTGCAACAAAATACAATAATGATGATACAATTTCAAGCTATCATAACCCAAATTTTAAAACAAGTCATTAAAAAAAGACTAAATTACATAAAACCACCCGCTAAATATCCATACTTACACTTAATCACCCGTTATAATTGAAATTACACTAAACCACCCATTAAAAAGCCCCTGTTTACAAAATACCACCCACTTGGGAATATTCTGTTATTATTCTACAACTTCCGTTAAATGTTCTCCAAATCACTTGCTCTACTTTGGGAAAGGGAAAAAAAATCAAACAAATAATTCCTCCCGTAGAACCTCCCTTCAAACCTGTCGGCCTTCACAGTCCATGGCCACGACCTACACCAAACTTCGTAGTTGTCGTCGTTAACAATACAACCATTGTTCAAGTAACCCTGCTATAGGTGAATTGTGAGAGTTGTCCTCTAATCAGTGGCGGATCCTGAAGCGTTTAGTTGAGGAGGCGAAAAATTGATCACTATTTTTTTCTCGAAAAAATCGTCAATATTTGAAGTTTTCATGTTTAATTACAGTATTAAGTCATGAAGTTTAACAGATGATGAGGAAGGTAGAAGTGTATTAATTTGATAAATGATGTGAAAAATAATTTATATCGCTTCAGTCTTGAAACGTATATAACTTTTTACTCAGTTATCGGATTTGAGCCTATAATATATCAAATCGAAGCTATTGACGAGAGGAATATGTATATTAAATTTTATTTTTGATGGGGGGGCGACTGCCACCCCTGGCCCTTTAAAGGATCCGCCCTGCCTCTAATGGCACCCTTTCAGGCTCAAAGCCTCTACCAAATTAAGCCAACCAAATACTCTTGATTTGGTTGGATATGTGGCCGAATCCACAAGAAATCCTTGAACCAAATTATTCTACATCCTAAAACCTAAACATTTTAGAAATTAGTTGTCAAATCACCCAGAACCTATCAGTTTAAAGATTGGGTTTTTGTATGTTTTATTGACTGGGTATAATTGATTTGTAAGATTTATGTTTTCTGACTTTTATTAAAGACTAATTGTGAAATTCAATCTTAGATCTCTAATAGTTTAAAGCAAAATTTTATAGATTTTAAGATATTTGTTTAACTTTGTGTGGTTTGTGTCACTGTGTGTAGGCTAATAAATGGCAACGTTTGAAAATTTAATTATTATGTAAGGGTATTCCCAAGTGGGTGGTATTTTGTAAGGGTATCCCCTCTAGCGATTCCTACGGCCGCCACTGCCCCTAACCAAGTGTTAAATTTGATAGAGTTTTCCACTCTTCGTTAGTTTTGAATTTTTTTTTTTTTAAACAAAGAAATAGCAATTGAAACTTAAAGAGGGGAGAGGTGACAGAATGATTACACTCGCTAGTCGCTACTAGATATATTTGATATTTTAGAAACTAAAATCATTTTTAGGCCGGAGACTAACAATATTAGACAGTATAATTTAAATATCTTTTATTTAGATTCTTTCAAAATATAAACATAATTTATAGATAGATATAGAGTTTTTATGTGATCCGGGGAGATTCCATGGGTTATTTATTTAGATAATGATAGTAGAAGATTTTGGTATAGAATAATAGTTTACTTGGATTTTGGTATAGAATGATATATATGTCCAATCCTGCGAATATGTTATTGTAGAATGATAGAATTGATGTAATGTCCTCCTTGAGGGTTTCCATTCATTGATATAACATATATATAGGTTACACAGGTATTGAGCCTTAACGGGCTTTTAGCCCACTATACAATATGAAACCTATGTATTTTTGACAATCTTTGGGGCAATAAGGACATTGTTGAGTTGTAGTGGGTGGGTTGGGGTCTGTAATTTGGCATGGCCAATTCCCGAAGTAGCAAGACGACCACCATTTCCGACGATAATAGAGTGGGCAGGGCCCTTAAAAGAAATAGATGAGAGGTTACCTGAGGAGTTCGTCATGTGGGAGGTGGCACCAGTGTCCATGTACCAAGAAGAGTCTGAAGATGTCGGCTGCGTAGAGGAGAATGCGTGATGCAGAGCTGGCGGAACATAGCCTGGGCCAAGCGATGTCAGAGAGGCCTGAGGACCAGCATGTCGAGGGATAGGATATCTAGAGTATCCAGAGAAGGCGTGATGTTGGTGATCGCAGAGAGCCATGGTAAGAGTTTTTTTTTTTTTTTTTTTTTATGCCAACTAACTTAATAAATAATTAAGTTAGGGTCAGAAACGAAAAATAGGAGAACACAAGGACTGTTTTTGGAATTTCTCCAAAAGAGATTAAAAGCGTCTGCTTTCTTCTCCGTCGAAACACGTTCAGGGACGGGGATGGGGGCTGCGGCAGGGTGGTTCGGGGCAGCGGAGGCGGTGGATCCGGGGTCAAGGAGGCCGGATCTGGACTAGTGGTTCCGGATCTGGGCTGTGACGGTCTGAGCGAGAGAGAGAGACAGTGGAATAGGGCTGCTGGGTGCTCGGGACTGGCGGATCTGGTGCTGGGAGGCCGGCTGTGGTGCGGCTGGTGGATCTGGGCAACAGAAAAGACGAGGGAGGAGGGCGCGAGACGTCGGTGATGCCTGGAGGAGTTGGATTCGGGGCTCGAGGAGGCCGGAATCGAGGAACGGTGGCCGGATCTGGGGGATTGTGGTGGTTGGCGGCGGTTCTGGGTAGCGATAGTGAAGACAGCAAGAGCGCGGGGAGGAGCGCTCGGACTCAGCGGGGGCTGCTGGTGCTTGGATCGTTGGATTTGGAGTGGCTGGATCTCGGCTTGGTGGCCGGCAAGGTGCAGCGAGAGGTCGAGGGAGAGGGCGAGAGGAAGAAGACAGTGTTGGGTCGACTAGGACAGAGGAGGATGATCGGCGATGGTGAGTCGAAAGAAGAAGAGGGCCGGTGAGACGGGAGGATCAATTTAGAGTTCCGTTAGGAAGAAAAGGCTGTGATACCATGTAGAATGATAGAATTGATGTAATGTCCTCCTTGAGGGTTTCCATTCATTGATATAACATATATATAAGTTACACAGGTATTGGGCCTTAACGGGCTTTTAGCCCACTATACAATATGAAACCCATGTAATCTATCAGTTATGCTACTAAAATATCACATAAAAGGGTTATTATATATATCGAATTCACGATTCAACGTACACATTATATAAAACATGTACATGTGAAGAATTAGAATCATTAAAGCTCATTATTTCGATTTCAGACACAAAGTTGAAACATTGATCGATCAATTGCAAATGGATGTCTTAAAGGTTAAACCGGTGCCGTGAAACTTCTCTTGCATAACAGCCTCCAGGCGCTCGAACGAGGCAGGGCTTAGGTGGTTCTTCCAATCACCAACTTCGCCTTTTCTAAAGAACACCTTATTATCGACATTACGAGGCGATTTTCCACTTTTGTTCACCTCCATCTCTTTCAGATTCGGTAAGCTGCATAGCTTCGAGATCTCATCTATCACTCCACTCTCTTCCTCCTCCGAGGTGAAGGGAACCCTAAGAAATTCGGCCAACCTCTTCATCTCTGATATCTCATCCATCTTAATATCCTCATACTTCATGAACAATACCTTATCGGGCTTCTCCAAGCTCATGTTCCAGTACCCTAGCACATGATCCCAGTGGGGCCCACACCATTCCACACCCTTACAAACATTATCTACCAAGTCCTCCAACTCCATGGACACAACGCCTTCTTCCTTCCTCTCCTCGTCAATGGCCTTCTGGAACTTAAAAAAGGACACGATGGTGTCAAACGGGTTCCTACACAAGTAAACTATTCGGCAACCAGAACTCCTAACAGACTCCGGGAGAGCCTGGTAGGGAAGTTGTGTAGCAAGAAGTCGAGGAGGAGATCAAGCTTAGATACCTCGAGAGGGTGAGGTAAGTACTCCATGTTTCGTACGAGTGCATGGGGGTTTGCGGAGAACAGAGGGTGGGGGCTCGGGTAGTTCTTGCGATTGAGGATGGCGAAAGCTAGGGCTTTGAGCCAGGTGGTGCCGGATTTGGGCTTGGTGGCAAGGTAGATGTCGGAGTCATGAGCTCGAAAGTGAGCTTGTAGGGTGATGACATTGTGGAGGGCACTTGAAGGAATATTTATTATGTGATCCACAGTGTTCTAAGGACATCATAATTTTTTATTTTTTTTGGGTCTAAGGACATCATAATTTTTTGTGATGAATAAATGAATTATTGATAATAAAATGAATTAATGTTATACAATTAAATAAAATATTAATAAAACTTATTATAAAATTAGAAAGTTAGGTTTAATAAATTAAAAAATCATAAGAAATTTTACCATAAAATTAGTACCTTAGAAATCCTTTTTAAAATTATTTTAAAAAGTTTATTTTTTTTGCATACAAATAATCCATCAAGTTTAACCGAATAATTATCCCATTATTTTCCGACATTATCATATCACCAAATGTAAAAAAAAAAAAAAGGTGAAATGACGTAGATAGAAGTTTTTTTTGAAAGAAGAAACCATATGGGACTATAAAAAGAAGAAGAGCGGATCATGACAATAGATCAAACTTACGGAAATTCAAGACGGATTTTGTGCGGGATTAGTGTGGTGGGTTGGAAATGAAAAAACAAATCAGATTACGAGAGAATAGTTGGATGGATGAGGAGAAACCTCTTAAAGGTAAAGCGACACCAAAATATTGCATAATAGATGAAGTTAAAAAGTAAAAAAATATCAGAACTCGAATAAAACATGAGAGTGGAAGACCTTATAAGCGAAATCTCCCAGATAATATAGTGGAACATATAAAAAAAATCAGTATTTGGACGTACCTCAAATCTAGAGGATAGACTATATTGGATGAAAGGTAAAAGTGGATGGTTTACCATAACAAACGCACTTGATCTAATTATGAACAACGTACAAGGTACAAGAGACAAAAAAAAAAAAAAAAAAAGGCGTCGATTTGGAACTTAGGGTCAGTTTGGTAAAAGCAGAGCTGATGAGGTAGCTGAAGCTGATAGGGTAACTGAAGCTGATGGATTAAATGTGTTAAATATATGTTAAATTAGAGTTTTCAGAAGGTAGTACGGTGTTTGGTAACCCAGCTGATAGAGTACGTAGCTATGCAAACTAGTTGATCAGATAGAAGAAAATAAATAGAATTCTGAAAAGTTTGGGGTGCGTAGCTGTTGAAAATCCAATTTCAAAAGCTAATTAAATTAAAATATTATATTTAACTTGTTTAAAACTATAAAATATTAAAATCAAAAGCTCCGAAAAGTTACTTGTATTGCCAAACGGACCCTTAAATTGCTCTCCAAATGTTAAATTTTTTTCATGAAAACTAACTACAACAACTACTACTACCCAGTAAATCTCGCAATTAAGCGGGGTCTGGGGGTCAAGATGTGCACGCTCATACCTCAAAAAGGCCGAGAGAGTGTTGCCGAGAGACCTATAACAACACGAAACAAGGGCCACAAGGGAATGGAAGGTAAAAGAACAGTAAGGAAGGGAAAAAAAAAGGGGGGGGGGGGGGGGGGGAGGCACATAAAGAAGGACATAACAACAGAGACTGAACAGCTAAACATCGGCAACTCGTATACACCTCCTCCATTGGTCCCTATCTTTTAAGAGTTGAAAATGGAGTTTTCTTATTGAATGGAAAATAGAATCCACAATCTGTAATCACTTGTGTTTACAGAAGACCACAACCAAGCTTATATACTAAGCCTTGGCGCGTCTAACAACCCACCAACAACCCTCTTGCTGTAACAGAATTACAAATGGGTGAAGAGACCAAAATGCCCTTCAGCCAGCTTCACACACTAACTCTAAGCTAACTCTCTACATACCCCCCTCAAGGTTGGCTTGGGGATGAGCAAGGCCAAGCTTGGAACACAGAATGTGATGCTGGTGAGCTCCAAGAGGCTTGGTCATGATGTCTGCAGTTTGCAGCTGTGAAGACACATGAGAAGTAGCCAGGAAGCCTTGCTGAATGAGTTCCCTGATGAAGTGGCAATCTATTCTCACATGCTTAGTCCTTTCATGGTAAACTGGATTGGAAGCTAAGCTTTGGGAAGCTTTGTTGTCACAAAACAAAGTCACAGGTAAAGGCAATTTGATATGGAGATCAGACAACAGGCCTTGAATCCAAATGAGTTCACTGGCTGCGTAGGACATACTCCTGTACTCACTCTCAGCTGAGGATTTGGACACCACTTTCCGTTTCTTTGATTTCCAAGAGACAAGGGCACCACCAAGAAACACACAATATCCAGACAGTGATCTCCCAGTGTCAAGACAATTACCCCAGTCTGCATCACTGAAGGCTGTGAGTTGAAGATCAGAGATTGCTGGATAAGAGAGAGCAACAGTGAAACTGCCTTTAAGGTACCTGAGAAGATACAGAGCAGCATTCCAATGTGGGGTACGAGGGCATTGCAAGAATTGACTCAACTGCTGGACTGTAAAGGAAATGTCAGGTCTAGTGAAGGTCAAATAGAGAAGACGGCCAACTAGTCTTCTGTACAATTCAGGATGTGCAATGGGATCACCAGTGGAAGCAGACAGCTTGGTTCCTCTCTGCATAGGAAAAGAAGCTGGCTTGCATTCCAACATGTTGGCATCTCGTAAGATGTCTAGCACATATTTTCTTTGATTCAAAAGAAGTCCTTGAGAAGACCTTGAAATTTCCATCCCTAGGAAATATCTGGCTATGCCAAGATCTTTGATGGTGAAGGCAGTGTGCAGGGCAGTCTTTGTAGAAGTAATGACAGTAGAATCATTCCCCATTAACAACATGTCATCTACATAAACTAGTGCCACAGTGAAAGAATCTCCAACAGATTTGGTGAACAAGGAGTAATCATGCAAGGACTGAACAAAACCAAGTATGCCTAGGAATTCAGTAAGTTCCAGATTCCATTGCCTACTGGCTTGCTTAAGACCATATAAAGACCTGTGTAACCTGCAAACCTGTCCATGAGCAGCCAACTTATAGCCAAGAGGAGGAGTCATGTATACCTCTTCATCAATGAATCCATGAAGGAAAGCATTGTTGACATCAAGTTGATGTAGATTCCACCCCATTGCTGCAGCAAGAGCCAAAACAATTCTAACTGTTGATATTTTGGCCACTGGGGAAAAAGTTTGCATGTAGTCTTTATCTTTGACTTGATTGTACCCTTTTGCAACCAATCTGGCCTTGAATCTGTCAATCTCACCACTGGGCTTGTATTTAATCTTGGAAATCCATTTGGACCCAATTGCTTTCTTTCCTGGAGGCAAATCTGTAACAGACCATGTATGATTTCTATCCAGGGCATCAATCTCAGCTTGCATAGCTTCCTGCCACCTTTCATCATCCTTAGCCTGATTATAGGTCCTAGGTTCAAAAGTATCACACATATTGATGAGAGACTGCACATAAGAGGGAGATAGGTGAGCCAGATGCTGTACTGAAAACACTGAGAAAGATTGAGACTGAGAATCTGATCTAGTTGGCAAGTGAGAGCAGATGTAATCCTGGAATCTGTGTGGCCTGTGGATAGGTCTTTTAGTGGGCAGGACATCATGTGAGGGCACCATATCATGAATGATGTGGCTGTCATTAGCTGGACTGGATTGAGGAGATTGACTAGCATGGATGGGGTTAAGGCTGGCAGGGCAAGTCACCTCCCTTAGAGGAGATACAGAATCACTCACTTCATCTAATGGGTTGGGAGATTGAACAACTATAGGGTACAGAATTGGCAAATCCACATTGTGGTCAGGAGAAGGAGATACTAGAGGCAACTGATGACCATGAGAAGGAGAAAGAGTAGCCTATGGAGGGTTTTTGTAAGGGAACTGTAACTCATGAAACTTCACATGTCTACTAGTGATCATGATATGGGGTTAGCCGTAGGGTGGCCCGATCTTCGACAATCAAACTAGAAATAACAAGAACGGAAGCAAAGACTCAAGAAACAAGAACAAAGACTCAAAATTGATAACAAAGACACGACCGATAAGGACTGATTCGAACTAAAATAGAACGAGATAAAGACCCCAGGCCTCCTAAGAGGGTAGGAACCAAATATCAACGACTATAAAGCCCGCCTCTACAACCTTACACAACCAAGCGGACAACTTGGAGGCACAAGGAGGGGACTTGTGATTGCCTGGATCACCAAGCTCTCGCGAGGTTGACGAACTCAAAGCAAACCAAGTTAGATCTATAACCAATTTGCAATCGATGAGCCACGCTACGAATCGATTGACTTGCACTCATGTGTTTCACACAAAAAGAGAGACTTTCTTCATAATGAATAACGTACGTTCTACAATGGAGATCGGTCTTCTTATAACCCTAACAAAGCCTATTTTCTAATAAAAATAAAAATAATTATTTAATTTATCACCTAAATGACTTAATTAATTAATGTTCTAATTAGCACATGAAATACTAACGTGGGAGATTTCAAAGCCGGCACACGCAGCGCCAACGAGCCACTCGCGCACGCCCACGCAGCTTCACCCGCACTCCCGCGCAGCTCGGTGCACGCCCGCGCAGATTGGTGCACGCCCGCGCACTTGGCGTTGATTTTCGTTCCAAACAGTACAGCTGCAAAGATGTTGAGTTTCGGCCAAGCTCTATGACGAATCTGGAAAAACCTTCAACAACAAAGTTGTAGATCTCTTCGTCCTCGTTCCGACAAGGTATAGCACGATCAATTCCGATTAATATTGAATCCGTACGACTCATTTTACTGAGACGTCGAAAAGCTGTCAAACTGCTGAACGAATCTAATAACGAACGACCATCAAGCTTGCACCTTTGGACCTTCTCCCATGGTGGAGCCTTCTTCTTTCTCTTGAGGATGACAACATTCTCATGAGCTCGAATAATAGGTCCATTCCCAAGTATAGGTGTGTCCGGAGGTGTCTTGGATGGTCCCGCATCAGATCACTACTTTCTTATCCATGTCAAACAGTTTGTAAGCTTTCTGATCAGTGGGGTAGCCCAAGAAAACACATCTCCTGGCCTTGATCCCAAGTTTATCTCTAGCATCATTTGGTTGATATGCATAGCAGAGACACCCTATGACATGCAAATTGTCAAATGAAGGAGGTTTACCATGCAACATTTCAAATGGAGATTTCCAGTTTAAGATAGCTGAGGGTAGTTTGTTAATCAAATAAGTGGCACTGAGGACACATTCACCCCAAAATCTGATGGGGAGACCTGCAAAATGCCTGATTGCACGAGCTGTTTCTATTAGATGTCGATGCTTTCTTTCCACCCTGCCATTCTGCTCAGGAACCCCTGGGGCAGACCTTTGATGAACAATTCCATGTTGTTCAAACAAAGTAACACATGCATGTTGAGTGAATTCAGTCCTATTATCTGTCCTGATGCACTTAACAGTGGTGTGAAATTGATTTTTCACCAAAGCAATGAAGGCAGCAATCATTCTCAAAACCTGTGTCTTATCCTGAATCAGAAAAACCCAAGTGGCCCTTGAATGATCATCAAGGATGGTCAGAAAGTACCTGGCTCCACATAGAGAAGGTACTTTGTAAGGGCCCCAAACATCCATGTGTACCAATTTGAAAGGAAACTCAGCCATTGAATTACTCATGGAAAAAGGAAGCTTGTGATGTTTAGTCATATCACAGGAATCACAAAAGAAACTACTAAGGTCACAACCTTTACACAAATCCAAATGCTTCATTTTGGAGACTGACAAATGACCCAGTCTGGCATGAATCAAATCCAAACTGGACACTTTATTACACATACTCTCAAAAGAGTTATTCAAAGAAGCAACAAGGCAACTATCAGTAGGAGATCTTCTAGACTGATCCATAGCATCCCTATCAGCAACAACTCTTAAGTAGTAAAGACCTCCAACTTCTTTTCCTTTAGCAATGCAACATCTAGTGGTAAGGTCCTGCAAGATGCATTCAACTGCATTAAAACTAAATTCCAATCTCTGTGCCTTTAACATCTTGGACACAGAAAGGAGGTTGTGTTGAAACTGAGGGACATATAGCACATGTGTCAACCTCAATGCTGCAGACACAACCACAGTACCAGCTTCCTTAACCAAGAAGGAGGTACCATCTGGCAAGCCAAGAGAAATCATCTTATCCAAGAGATGAATCTCATGAAAAATATTTTTATCAAATGCTATATGATCTGTAGCACCAGAGTCTACATTCCATGTCAAGGCATCTGATTTGTTGTTTCCAACAAGAAAGGAGAAACTCTTAATACCTACAAAGTTGACAAAGGCATGATTGATGGAAGAATCTCTTTCATCCATATGTGCCTTGCCTTTCATCATCCTGACAATCTCATGGAAAATAGCATTCACCATGCTAGGATCAGGTTTAGCAGCATCAAACTCTAGAGGTGTGTCAAACTTTGCTTCATATTGCTGCCCCTCAGTGTTAGCAGCAAATTTGTTAACTCCACTTGAACTTCCTTTCTGAAACTCACCATCTCTCGGACCTTTGAACCACTCAGGGTAGCCCACCAGTTTGAAACAGTACTCTCTGGTGTGTCCTTTCTCTTTGCAGTAATCACACTGACGCTCATACTTAGCCTTCTTAAAGTCACGTTTCATCTGTTCAGTCAGCTTCCCTTGAGCAGATCTGTTCCTTACAGCAAAAGCATTACCCTCAGTCTGTTCATTCCTGTTGACATTCATCACATTCATCTCAGATTGCAAACCTGTAATGCCTTTCTGCCTTTCAATTTGCACTGCCATCTGGAATACCTTGTTAAGTCCAGGCATAGGATCCATGGACAAAACATTATTCCTCAGCTGTTCATAAGCATCATTAAGTCCCATGAGGAACTGCATGATCTTGGCCTTATTGTCCCTATCCAAGATCTTCTTCAAGATCAGGCAACTACAGTGGCTAATTCCTTCACAACTGCACACAGGCAACGGATCTAAAAGCTGCAATTCATCCCAGATTCGTTTAAGTTTTCCATAGTATACAGACACAGACATATTCTCCTGCCTTAGGTTACCAATATCTCTCCTGAACTGGTAAATGAGTGGATCATTAGACTCGTAAAACCTCTCACGAATCTCATCCCAAAGTTCCTTAGACGACTGAACATGCATAAAATTTTCCCTAATTTCACTCGTCATCGAGTTAATCAACCAACAGGTAACCATATAATCGGCTCTAATCCATCTCTCAAACTCGTCACTATCCTCATCAGGCCTCACACAGGCACCAGTAATGAAGCCTAATTTTACCTTAGCTCCAAGTGCCATCCTAACACCCCTACTCCAACTAGTGAAATTAGTTCCGTTGAACAGATTAGACACTAATTGCATACCTGGATGGTCAGAATTGGAGAGGTAATACGGATTGATGTGCGCATTGTTCATTCCTTGGGCGAATTCCCCAAATTGAATCGGATTTGGCGCAAATCCTGGACCGAATCCCTGATTAGCTCCTCTTCCTGCTCCAGGACCCGGGACGAAGATTCCTCTTCCTGCACCAGCTCCAGCTCCTGAGCTCCCATGTCCAGATCCAGAACCTTGATTCGGAGGAATTCCACTTCCTCTTCCAGCCATTTGCAGACAGACCTCAGTTTCACAAGAAGGAAAAACGAAGTACTGTGAAGAACACAGATCTTAGCAACAAAAACCGATCTAGATCTCAACGAGATCCACTTGCTCTGATACCATTTTAAGAGTTGAAAATGGAGTTTTCTTATTGAATGGAAAATAGAATCCACAATCTGTAATCACTTGTGTTTACAGAAGACCACAACCAAGCTTATATACTAAGCCTTGGCGCGTCTAACAACCCACCAACAACCCTCTTGCTGTAACAGAATTACAAATGGGTGAAGAGACCAAAATGCCCTTCAGCCAGCTTCACACACTAACTCTAAGCTAACTCTCTACACTATCCAAAGCCCCATCTTCCGAAAGATCTAGAAGATTAAGGTCATGGCGGATGACCTCCATCCAGTTCTTCTTAGGTCTACCTCTCCCCTGCGGCTAACTCCAAGATTCAAGTGTTCACATCTACGAACTGGAGCCGAAGAAGGCCTCCTACGAACATGTCCATACCAACGCATTTTGTACTCCCTCAGTTTGTCCACAATGCACGCAACACCCACAAAGTATAGGCTCTCACAAAAAGGCATCCATGCCCCCATGAATTGTGCAATATGTAACCACTCTTATAAAGATATAGTTCACTTATTATTAGAAGCACCGAGACCTCAAACAAAGAGATGAATTAACTTATAATTAGAAATTATGGGGAAACTTACAAAGGATCAAAAAAAATCGTACTCTACTGATAAGCTGGTGGAGTTAGTAGACAATTAGAAACAAGAAAGTCTTCCGGGAAACGTATAACGAGAACCATTCAAACTGGAAAAAAATTGAAATAACAAGTATATAGATGGAGAATGAATAAAGATGAAAAAGCAAGGCCAAAAATATCGACTACTGGAAGAACATGCACACCCCAACGAAAGAAGATCTAAGAAACCTTTGGACGACTGAATAAAGTTAAATTTTGATAGATCAGGCCCCCCTTCGGACTTGGCATCGGCATGATGGATTATTAGAGATCACAAGGGGCATATGGTACCTTGTGGTGCTGGCCTCTGTAGTGCTAGCTAGCACCTCTATCTAGGCGGAGGCTCTCGGATTTCGACTCGGTATTATCACGACCAAGGCGATTGGGACTTTGAGGTTACTAATCGAAGGGGATTGCTCGATGATTATTAACTCTTTGAAAGGAGTTTTGAACATGTTATTGGGAGGTTGAAATGATGATCATAGATGTGCTCCTTGTTCTACAATATTTCGATTCTGTTGAGTATTCTCACTTTTACATAGAAATCAATCTTTATAAGGAGATCGACTTCATAACCTACAAATAAAATAAATCCCGATACGACTCTTATTATCACTCATCTCGATCGAGTTTTTCAGAACTATTCATGTTATCAAAGCAAGTCTTAGTCTAGTCCATTTTTTTTGGATTTGATTTAAGGTAAAAGAGACTGAGATGATGAAACCCGTCTTTTAAAAAAACACAAACCAAAAAATATGCCCGACTTAAAAAAGAGATTAAGATGCTCAAACAAAATAAATTTAAAAAAAAAACTAGTTTCAGCTCGATCAACCTGTTACGCTTTTTGAACAATAGCCTAACCAGAGAGAGAGAGAGAGCTAACAAGGTAAGAGTGAGATGTTTGATTGAATGAATGAATGGAGAGTTCGGTATACAACTTGGCCTATATACACTCTCCTAACATCACTCCCTCCCTCACAAAAAACCTTGTCCTCAAGGTTCAAGGCAAATAAAATTTTGGAAATTGATTAAGTATGTGGCCTGTTGGTTCCCATGTAGCCTCATCCGGAGGTAAGCTGGTCTACTTGATCAACCACTCAGTCACCGGCTCTCCATTTGCTAAGTACTGCTGATGCGGGACCATCCAAGACACCTCCGGACACACCTATACTTGGGAATGGACCTATTAATCGGAATTGATCGTGCTATACCCTGTCGGAACGAGGACGAAGAGATCTACAACTTTGTTGTTGAAGGTTTTTCCATATTCGTCATAGAGCTTGGCCGAAACTCAACATCTTTGCAGCTGTACTGTTTGGAACGAAAATCAATGCCAAGTGCGCGGGCGTGCACCAATCTGCGCGGGCGTGCACCGAGCTGCGCGGGAGTGCGGGTGAAGCTGCGTGGGCGTGCGCGAGTGGCCTATTGGCGCTGCGTGTGCCGGCTTTGAAATCTCCCACGTTAGTATTTCATGTGCTAATTAGAACATTAATTAATTAAGTCATTTAGGTGATAAATTAAATAATTATTTTTATTTTTATTAGAAAATAGGCTTTGTTAGGGTTATAAGAAGACCGATCTCCATTGTAGAACGTACGTTATTCATGATGAAGAAAGTCTCTCTTTTTGTGTGAAACACATGAGTGCAAGTCAATCGATTCGTAGCGTGGCTCATCGATTGCAAATTGGTTATAGATCTAACTTGGTTTGCTTTGAGTTCGTCAACCTCGCGAGAGCTTGGTGATCCAGGTAATCACAAGTCCCCTCCTTGTGCCTCCAAGTTGTCCGCTTGGTTGTGTAAGGTTGTAGAGGCGGGCTTTATAGTCGTTGATATTTGGTTCCTACCCTCTTAGGAGGCCTGGGGTCTTTATCTCGTTCTATTTTAGTTCGAATCAGTCCTTATCGGTCGTGTCTTTGTTATCAATTTTGAGTCTTTGTTCTTGTTTCTTGAGTCTTTGCTTCCGTTCTTGTTATTTCTAGTTTGATTGTCGAAGATCGGGCCACCCTACGGCTAACCCCGTATCAAATTGGCATCAGAGATTTGGTTTCCGACATCAAAGTGTCTTTTGTTTCCCTAAACACAAAAACTACAAAAATAGAGTCTTTCCTGTTCTTGGTATTTTTACTTCTTGATTTTTTTTAATTTGATTGCATTAACCTTTGTTTGTGATTGTTGTGGTTGCTTTAGCCTAAACACATGTTAAGCCGAGACCACGGTAGCCACGTTTGAGCCAATTACCATTGGAGGCTGACATCACCTTGTGCTCGCACCCTTTGTGCAGTAACATAACCGAAGGCACCAAAAGGAAATTCATCTTAATTGATTTCGGCCTCCCACCTTTCACAAACCCTAGTTTGTTGTTCTATCTTTTGATCTATCTATTTTAATTGCCTAAATTAAATTCTGAATTTTATTTTTTTTGTGGTAGATATTATTGTTTTATCTATCATAAATTATAAAAGGCATAAGATAGTTCCCCTTACCTAAGATAGCCAAACCTCCATCTATATATATTTCATTAGGGCTACATATTTTATTTTCTTTCACCTCAGCATGAAATTTTCAAGAGTCCTTTATTTCATAGATAGTTTCTTGCATTAGTCACCAAAAAAAAAACAGTCTGAAAAACAGTCAAAATAAAAAATAAAAAAAATTACATTCAAAGCTTAGTCCTAGGAGAATAAAATTCACTAGGGGCAAAAGTAAGCTTTCAAAAAAAAAAAAAAAAAAAAAAAAAAGAGGATGTTCGAGTCTAGTGCAAGAAGCTTCAAGGACCAATTTTGGTGAAATCATATATCCCTAGTCGAAAGTCTCAAACACATACCTCCCAAACCAATTTTTGTTTTTTTTTTAAGCCCTACCTTTGCAACTACAACATCCATACTAAGGGTTTATATCAACAAGAGGTAAAAGTCCAAGTTTTTCTTTCTTTTCTTTCATTTTCTTTTCCTATTTTTGTGTGTCGTGTACTGCAGTGCCCATACCGACCCCATACCGACCCCCTCCAGCCTCGGTACAGCCTCGTTACAGTGTCTGTTGAGCTCTGTTCTGGTCGATTTCGAGCCCCTTGTTGCTTGTTCTTTGTCCTTTCTCTTGATTACTCTCTTTTGATTGTTAAGTACTTGCTTGAGTGTTGATTTGCTCAAAGCGGATTGCCCCAACAAGCTTGCCATAACCAATTAGAGAGAAGTGTGCGAGAGAAACACATTGTGAGTTGTTTTATTTGCTAATCTTGACATAGTTTCGTGTTTGTCTTTATTTGCAATGTCTAACGAGCAGGTGAACAACGGGAACAATGCCAACAGTGGCAACGATGACAACAATTCCGAAGCAACTATATCCGTCGCAATGTTCAACAACAAAATGAACACTCTTATGGAGACCTTGGCTAAGATAAATGAAAGATTGAAGGTACAAGAGCGTCGGTACGGCTTACCGGTACAACATACTGATTGTTCTTTCCCCGTGCTTAGTTCTTGTGTTGGCTCTAACACGGTGATCGGACAAGGAGTACCACCTAGAGATGACGTGCCACCACTTGAAAGGGAAGAAACTCATCCTATTACTAATCAACTTAATGTTTCTCCTAGTATGGATATTCAGCTTGTTGATGAAATTAAAGAGCATGTTAATAATGATCAAGATGCTAATTTACTTGCCTACGATCATGAAGATTGCATTGACTATGAGCATGAAGATTCTTTGATTGTTAGTAAAGTTTTAAGTGTTCCATCTATACCTTGTGCTGATAATCAAAGAGAAGATTTGTTTCATACTACATGCATCGAAAAAGGCGTAATTTGTAATATGATCATTATTGGTGAAAATTGTTCTAATATTGCTAGCCCTGTAATGATTGAAAATCCAGCCTTGAAAAGGGATGAAAACTTGCTAGTATTGGATGAAAACTTAGAGATCACTGAACAAGCTAAAGTGCATATTAAGTTAGTATATAATGAAGATGATAGAAAATATGACTTGTGCACTAATAATGCTTCTTTTCTTGGTGTTGTAGTGACCTCTAAGGGCCTTGAGAGGAGTTTTCATGGACATGAGGTATTCGATCCAGGAGCTCGTGTGGGTGCATTTGCGGGATCTTATGCAACATTGGATTCGAGGTCGAATCCTTTTCAAGAAAGGGGGAATGATGCGGGACCATCCAAGACACCTCCGGACACACCTATACTTGGGGATGGACCTATTATTCGAGCTCATGAGAATGTTGTCATCCTCAAGAGAAAGAAGAAGGCTCCACCATGGGAGAAGGTCCAAAGGTGCAAGCTTGATGGTCGTTCGTTATTAGATTCGTTCAGCAGTTTGACAGCTTTTCGACGTCTCAGTAAAATGAGTCGTACGGATTCAATATTAATCGGAATTGATCGTGCTATACCGTGTCGGAACGAGGACGAAGAGATCTACAACTTTGCTGTTAAAGGTTTTTCCAGATTCGTCATAGAGCTTGTCCGAAACTCAACATCTTTGCAGCTGTACTGTTTGGAACGAAAATCAACGCCAAGTGCGCGGGCGTGCACCAATCTGCGCGGGCGTGCACCGAGCTGCGCGGGAGTGCGGGTGAAGCTGCGTGGGCGTGCGCGAGTGGCCCGTTGGCGCTGCGTGTGCCGGCTTTGAAATCTCCCACGTTAGTATTTCATGTGCTAATTAGAACATTAATTAATTAAGTCATTTAGGTGATAAATTAAATAATTGTTTTTATTTTTATTAGAAAATAGGCTTTGTTAGGGTTATAAGAAGACCGATCTCCATTGTAGAACGTACGTTATTCATGATGAAGAAAGTCTCTCTTTTTGTGTGAAACACATGAGTGCAAGTCAATCGATTCGTAGTGTGGCTCATCGATTGCAAATTGGTTATAGATCTAACTTGGTTTGCTTTGAGTTCGTCAACCTCGCGAGAGCTTGGTGATCCAGGTAATCACAAGTCCCCTCCTTGTGCCTCCAAGTTGTCCGCTTGGTTGTGTAAGGTTGTAGAGGCGGGCTTTATAGTCGTTGATATTTGGTTCCTACCCTCTTAGGAGGCCTGGGGTCTTTATCTCGTTCTATTTTAGTTCGAATCAGTCCTTATCGGTCGTGTCTTTGTTATCAATTTTGAGTCTTTGTTCTTGTTTCTTGAGTCTTTGCTTCCGTTCTTGTTATTTCTAGTTTGATTGTCGAAGATCGGGCCACCCTACGGCTAACCCCGTATCAACTGCACTCTTGAGTCGAACACTGTCTCTGGCGCGACAATGAAGGAGCATGAGTCGTCGGTTGCTGGTAAGTCAGATTGTACTGCAGTAGATGGCCCAAATCTCTTCTTCAATTGAGAAATATGGAACACTGGATGCAGCCTTGAAGAGTTTGGCAATGCCAAACGATATGCAGTCTCCCCAATTCTGTCTGTAACCTCAAACGGTCCATAGAATTTGGCACTCAACTTCAAACATTTGCGTAGTGCCAGAGACGTCTGCCTATAAGGTTGTAGCTTGAGATAAACCATATCACCCATCTGCAAAACTCTCTCAGAGCGCTTGGCATCAGCAAAGTACTTCATGTGTTCCTGTGCTACCACAAGACCAGATTTCAAGGTGTCCAAGGCCATGTCCCTTTCTTGGAACCAGTCCTCCACAGATGCAGTAGTGACATTGCTATCTCTGATGCCCAGCTGTGGAGGTTGATACCCGTACAAAGCTTGGAATGGAGACATCTTCAAGGCAGTGTGATAGGTGGTATTGTACGTACCACCACTCAGCTAAAGTTATCCATCTAGCCCACTGCTTAGGCATTGCTGAGGCCATGCAACGTAAATATGACTCTATGCACCGGTTCACTCTCTCAGTTTGGCCATCTGTTTGTGGGTGGTAGGCAGTAGATAACTTGAGAGAGGTCATCATACTGGTGAAGAGTTCCTTCCACAAATGGCTTATAAAAATTTTGTCCCTATCTGAGATAATGTCACGTGGTAAACCATGGAGTTTATACACATTATCCATAAATAAATGAGCCACCTGACTTGTAGAGAAGGGATGAGTTAGCAACAAGAAGTGGGCATAATTGGTCAGTCGGTCTACTACTACCAAGATCACATCAAAGCCCCTAGATCTTGGCAGTCTCTCCACAAAATCCATGCCTATTGAGTGCCAAGGAAGCTCTAAAATAGGCAATGGCTGAAGCAATCCTGGGTATGCAACTGTCTAATGCTTGTGCATCTGGCACACATCACATTCTTTGATCAACTCCTCTACAAATTGCTTAATCTGTGGCCAGTAAAATAAGGCTTTTACTCTCTGATATGTAGCTCTCATTCCTGAATGTCCACCCGCTGCTTCAGCATGAAATGCAAGAACAATTTTCTTCCTTAGCTCTGCATTGTTGCCTATCACCACCCTGCCCTTGTACCTCAGAATTTCACCTTTCCATTTGAAGGAGGAAGTTGCATCAATAGCTGCTGCAGGGCTCAATTTATCAATCTCTAGATCTCCTACATAACTTCCCACCACCTCTTGCATCCATACTGGCTTGACCTCCACTAAGGCATGGCAAGAGCCTTCATCTGCTTGCTCAACTGATAACCCACACCTAGATAGTGCATCAACAACTGAGTTACATTTGCCCAACTTGTACTATATGGAGTATGAAAGACTAAGCAATTTTTTAATTGCTTTCTTCTGCAGATGGGTAGTCACTTGTTGATCCAAGAGATGCTTCAAACTCTGATGATCAGTGATGATAATGAAGTGACATGGCTCTAGGTAGTGTTGCCATTTTTCAACTGCATACAAGATGGCAAGGAGTTCCTTTTCATAAGTGGACAACAATAGATGTTGTCCATGAAGAGCTTTGTTGATAAATGCAAAAGGCCTTCCTTGCTGCATAAGCGCTGCCCCAATATCAGTTTCACATGCATCAGTCTCAATCTGAAATTGAAGTGAGTAATCACTAATCAGGGAGAGCTAGCACAGGTGGACAAGATAATGAGCTCCTAATCTGAAGAAAAGCTTTCATGCTCTCCTCACTCCACTGGAATGATTCCTTTTTAAGCAAATTAATCAAAGGCCTACAGATGACTCCAAAATTCTTTATAAATCTTATGTAATACCTTGCCAAACCCAAGAAGCTCCTTAATTCCTTTTCATTCTTGGGTGTAAGCCACCTGATACTTGCTTCAATATATTTTAGACTGATCAGTGGCCACTCCCTCCTTAGAGATCACATGACCCAAGTACTCCACCTTGGTGACAGCAAAGCTACACTTAGATCTCTTAGCATACAACTGATGTTTTCTCATACAACTCAACACATTCTCAAGATGACCAACATGCTCCCTTAGGGTTGTACTGTACACCAGAATATCATCAAAGAACACTAGTATATACTTCCTCAAATATTCAGCAAACACCATGTTCATTAAGGATTGAAAAGTTTCAGGTGCATTTGTCAATCCAAATGGCATTACATTGAATTCATAATGACCATTATGAGTTCTAAAGGCTGTCTTTGGAATATCATTCTCAGAAACACGTACCTGATGGTATCCAGCCCTTGGATCCAATTTTGAGAATACAGTTGCCCCATGTAATTCATCCAATAGCTCCTCTATGTTTGGAACTGGAAATTTATCTTTGATGGTGGCCTCGTTGAGCTTCATGTAGTCCTGATAATGCATATTTCATATAGACATTATAGGTGTTTCTTATTGCAATTAGATAGTGGTTTTGCTATTGTTTGAGTCTAGTTCCGTTTATTACTTGTGAAGTATTCGAGTTCGGAATCTATGCGTTTTTAGTGTTTATTCTGCAGAATTACATTCCGACCTTGGATGGACTTTGGGAAGAGCTTAAGAAGCATGTTTTGGGAGCATATGGCGGCTGAGGAGAAGCTAAGGAGGAGCAAGGAGGCACGACATTGGAATCTATTGAAGGAAATTGAGGAACATCGGATACTGCAGAGACGGCGCCCGCCACCCCTTGCACGGCGCCCACCGTGGCCCAGTTTTCCGAATACGCGGTTTTGGATCCGAAGACATTATTTTATATTATTTTATTATATTTCCTACTATGGTTTTGCCGACCTTAGAGAGACTTATTTAGGTTGTTTTCAGTTTGTTCTAAGAGAAGAGAGGTGGATTATTGTGAGACTATAAATACAATTAGAGAGAGAGAGAGAGAATTGGCATATGAGTTGCTAAACTCATAGTTTCGCTTGTGATTCGAAGACATGGTTGTTCGGATTGTGATGATTTGATTCTATTTGATTATTCATGTTCTTAGTTATCATCTTGTGCTTAATTTATAGTTGTGTTCCTTTCTATGCCTAATCAACATGTTAGGAATTGCATCTTAGCTATGAATTCGTTGTTGTTTTCTCGATAGCCAACAAAGGTATTGATGATAGTGATGTCTCTTTGTCTTTGTAGTGGATGATTTCAATTGATCTATGTTGAGGATATTCGATTGGGGATGAGTTCGGTATGCGCCTATTAGTCTTAATTGTGTTGAGTCAATGTACCAATTGGTCTTGATTATTTGAGTTCTTAATGCTATTCTTTAGTGATATTGAATAAGATGAGTGACTCTCTGCGGATCTCTCAACTTTAGTCAAGTAGACCTAGGAATATGAATAATTAATATATCAATCCAAGGACCATGAATTCCAACCATTGTCAGAGAATTGCAGGTGAAATGTTCTTTCTACTTTGATATCGAATTACTTTGCGATCATAAATCTGGTTACTTTTACATCTTTGCTACTTGTTAAGAATCATTGATTTGCTATAAGAGTCTTTGCTTGGAGCTATTGAATAAGAAATCGCTTATCCCTGTGGGTTCGACACCGGACTTCATCGCTATACTAGTAGTTATTTGGTTTATCAAGTGATTGGTTGCCTAATCTATTGGTTGTGTGTTTAAGTTTGGATATTATTACTAATTTGGCAAAGGGAGAAAGTTCCAACGACGTTCGTCCCGCACCAAGTCCACACAAAACCTCCAAGACCTGTCCTTCTTCTTGACCAGTAGTGTAGGTGAGGCAAATGGGCTCTGGTGTGTCTAATAAGGCATGTGGAAAGCATTTCCTTGACATGCCTTTCAAAATCATCTTTCTGCCCATGTGGATATCTGTATGGCTTTGAACAAATTGATTGACTGTGTGGTTTCAATGGAATCGTGTGCTCACACCCCCTTTCAGGAGGAAGGCTTGTAGGCTCTGCAAAAACGTCACTGAATGATTCCAACAACCCTTGCACATTTTCTGGAACAGCTTCCTCCTTGGCACATAACTGAAAAGACTGAGCTATCTCAGTGATACACTCCAGCTCATTGTCCTTTACTAATGTCTGTAACTCCTTAAATGTGATGTGCCTCGTCGCAGATCCCTTGTTGTGGTCCACAATTCCTTCCAACTCCACCCTTTTACCATCCTTAGTAAAGGCAATGGTAATCCTGTTGTAATCAAATTGTACTGGATTGTATTTCTTCATCCAGTTTACACCTAATAGCAACTCAAATTCCCCTATCGTCAATGCTCGGATGTCAAATGCATAGCTACCCTCTTGCATGGTCCACTTTAATCATTTGCACTCCTGCCTACAAAATAGCTTTCCTTTGTTTAATCCATCAACAATCATCAGATTAGCATTTGAAACCTTGGACCCAGTTTCCTTGGCCACCATTGGATCCACAAAGTTGGGAGTCACGCCACTGTCAATCAAGACATTAATGAGTCTGTCTCCAATGAACCCTTTAACCATGATCGACGTATTTGAGCCACTTCCAATAAGAGCTCTCATAAATCCTTCTTGATTCTCTTCTTCTCCAAGATTATCCAAGGTCAAAGTGTCTGCTGAGTCATCTTCCTCCTCAAGATCCACATCCTGAGCTGAAACATGCTTGACTGAAGATGTCTTACATCTGTGACCCACAAAGTACTTCTCCTCACATCTAAAGCAAAGGCCCGGAGCGCCTTTATAACTCAAAGCTCCTCCGCGACTAGTTTCTTGATTCACACCAGCAGCTGATTTCCATGGATTCTTGCTAATTCTGACCAGATCTTGTACTGCATCCCACTGCAAGCTTGCCAATTCCAAGCTCCCAGCGAGATCTCTCGGCCTACCCAATTTCACCAACGGTTTGATTTCTACCCTGAGGTTGCTTATGTAGCTGGTGACGAAGTAATTCTCCAAAAGGTGATGATTGTAAGACAACATCCTGGCGCGAAGCTCTTCGAATTTCTCATTATAATCTTCTAGCTCGTTGATCTGATTCAGTTTGTTGAATTCTTCAACAATATACACCCCTTGCTTTTCCCCAAATCACGTGCATAAGGCTTCACTCATCTTCTTCCACCGTACTCCCCGTCTCTGCATCAAATACCCCTGAATCCAAGTATCAGCGCGATCTTGCATATACATGCCTGCTAGCTCAACCTTTTGATTCTCTTGGATTCCAAAAAAGGAGAAATACTTCTCGCACTTACGAACCCAGCTCCGGGGTTTCTTTCCGTCGAATTGAGGAAAATCCACCTTGGGAAAACAACCCTAACCTGCAAGAAAACCTTCATTTCTCATCGGAGGTGGCATGTACGCATTTGTATCCTCCGAAATTTCGCGATTGCCCACTTGTGGCGTCTTTTCTTGATGCTCGAATGAAGCTCCTCCAACATTGACTTGCCGATCAACTTTCTGAGACAAAACTCGCATCCATTCACCGATCTGTGCAACAGATTGGTCCATCCGAGTATGAAATTCCTCCGACGATCTCTTCATGTCGTTGATCATCTGTTTCTGGTCTTGAAGGATCCTGCACTGGTCTTCTTGTTTCTGAACTATCTCCAACAATTGCTCATGTGTCGTCGTCGTGAATTGTTGAAGCTGATGCAGTTGCGATTCCGCCTTTTCCGTCATCTTGAAGCGTGTTCCTTCTGCCATCACCAAAGATCGTCACACCTGATACCAATTGTTAAGGTTCTTGATCAATAGCCTAACCGGAGAGAGAGAGAGAGAGAGAGAGAGAGAGAGAGAGAGAGAGAGAGAACTAACAAGGTAAGTGTGAGATGTTTGATTGAATGAATAAATGGAGAGTTCGGTATACAACATGGCATATATACACTCTCCTGACACAACCATACGAGTTACACTTGATAGGTCGTACATATTAGGATATTACATCCCACGTCGGTTGGGAGTAAACCCCTTTCCTCCCAAAATATAAGGTACGATGAAGGCCTTACACAATGTATAAAATTTTTAAACTTGAATATATTTAAATTATAGATATTTTGTCATTTTAGGAAATAAATTTTGTTAAGAAAAACTTGTCATTTTAGATATTTTGTCATCCACTTTACGAAATTGTCCTTGTAATAATTAGATAGTTGTTAGTTGTAATCTTTTAATTTTTTAGAAAGTAGAAAAGTAGAGTAATAATTAGAGGTATAATAAGTGTATTTTTTTTATTGGGTAAGGATTCAGATGTGCATGAAAACGCTATCTGATAGCATCCTTTCGGATGAGGTCTGCGAGACCAGGATTAGTATGTAGGATAGGGTTGGAGGTAACATGAGCAAGGTGTGCAACCTTATCTGCCACGCAGTTACCTGTACGACGGATGTGAGAGAACGAGACATCAATGAACCCAATGAGGATTGTGTTGATGTCAGACATTATCATTTCGACTTCCCATGGGCATTTGGCTTTTGACTTAAAGTAGTCGATTATGATTTTTGAGTCTCCCTCTATAATCAAGTTTTGAATGTGTAGTTCTTTGATTTTAATAAGACCCGCTCTTAATGCTAGTGCTTCCGCCATTAAAGGTGACTGTTTGCCAATTAAATCACATCCAAGTGACACTGCTTCTCCAAGGATGTTTCGAATAATGTACCTAATAGAACTTACATTGTGCGTTGAGGCTTTCCCATCGAAGTTTAATTCCACTTTCCCGATTGGCGGTTTCTTCCATCTTTCCGATCTGGTTAATCTAGAGACCTCTCTTTTACACTGTTGTTGCTGGCCCAGATCGCTGGTACCATCATTATCTGTCGCCTCATCTTTACTCCATTAAGTGATGAGTGCTTCCACCTTTCTACGGAATTCTTCATTACTTGGGAGTTTTTGTTGTTGGGAGATAAAATTATTCCTTATTAGCCAAATACTCCACCACTGAAATGCCATCAACTTCTTCTACAAGGGGGTTAGTATGTCTTTGAGCTTTGTCATTACTGAGACAATATTTCTTGATGATGTTAATGCGTTCGAGAGTTCTAACTTAACACTCGGCGAGAAACCAAGGCAGATTTGTGAGTTTTTAAACTCCAAGAAAACATGTGTGTCATCTTCCTCATGGTGGTTACATATTGCACAATAAGAAGGGATTTCCACTCCTCTACTAGCCAGCTTAGCCGCCGTCGGGAGTCCATTGTGGCATATCTTCCATAAAAAAAAATTAATCTTGGGAGGGGTACTAATTCTCCAAATCCATGCATTATCATCCTCTATCCCCGAGGTAGTTTTCATGATAAAATTATACGCGCTTGAAGTTGTAAACCACCATTTTTTATCCGGCCACCAATACATTCTATCCTGAATGCAATTTTTTGGAAAGGGAATATCTAGAATTTGTTGTTTGAGTTCACTTATTAAAAATGCTTTTAGTTTATCCCCATTCCATTCCACATTGATGATATACTGATCAACTATTTCCTCTTCATTAATTTTATTTGGTTTGAGGCAATTACTATACACATCTTGACATGTCACCCAATTGTCCTTCCAGAACTTGATTGTCTTATCGTCCCCGACTGACCAAGCAATACCTCCTTTGAATGACTGGATAAGTTTACGGAGTTGTGACCATTGCCATGAGGCATTTCCTTGTTTGTCATAGTTTAAAATTGGTATTGATGTCAAATATTTTTAAATGATGACTTTGACCCAAATATTTTTCGGTTCTACAATTATTTTCCAAATTAACTGCATTTGTAGCGCCTCATTCATCTTCTTTGTTTTTCTCAGCCCCATTCCCCCATTAGGTTTTGATCTACAAACTTTGTCTCATCCAATTAGGGGCTTATGTTGGAGGTCTTTGTTCTAGAAGAAAGATCTGTTAATTTTGTCTAGACTTGAATGTATTGAACCTGGAAGCATAAAACTCTACATAGAGAAAAGTGGTTTGGATGCCATATTTGAGTTGATTAGGATCGCCCTTCCATGTTGACATAAAGTATTAGCTTTCCATTTTGCTAGTTGATCCGTTGTTTTACTAATGATCTCTTCAAATGTTTGTTTATTCACTCTTCCATTAACTATTGGGCACCCCAGATATTTGTCAAGTTTTGTGTGCTTAGATATATTTAGCCAACTTTCGATTAACGGGTTTCTTGTTGAGTGAATCCCCGGAGATCCTTGAAAAGCAGATTTGCCGTAGTTGACTTTTTGTCCCGAGAGTCGACAGTAGTCATCCACTATCATTCTAACTTTTTCACACGCGTTTTATTTCCTTTTGCGAAGATAATAATGTCATCTGCGAATGCTAGAAATGGGATTCTCGGACCAGATTGACCAAACTGAAACCCTATACCCGACTTGGTTAATCTAGACTCCGAAGTTAATTTCCTTGCAAAAACTTCCGCACCCAAGATGAACATAAACGGAGATAACGGATCACCTTGTCTTATTCCTCTAGATGGCCAAAACACCTCCGTATGGTCGTTATTGACTAATACGGAAAACAAAACAGTTGATACACATTCCATAATCAGCTTGATAAAATATGGGGTGAATCCAAACTTTCTCATCATGACCTTTGTAAATGTCTAGTCTACTCTATCGTATGCTTTTTTCATATCTAATTTAATTGTCAGCCAGCCATCCCTCCGCTCCTCTTTTAGTTTTGAAAGAGTGGAAAATCTCATGGGCGATCAAGATATTATCTTGAATAGCTCTGTCTGAGACGAATGCTCCTTGTAGTGGATGAATCAGCTTCCCTATTACCCTTTTGAGACGTTCTGTTAAGATTGTCGATATAATCTTATATATCATAGTACATAGGCTAATTGGTTTATAATCCGTTGTTTTGGAAGGGTTGTCACATTTAGGGAGCAGGGTGATGAAAGTATGATTAATCTGTCGGAGTAGTCGCCCAGAGTGGAAAAAAGCCTTGACTGCTTTAGTTACGTCTCCTCCCACTATATCCCAGTAGGATTTATAAAATTCAGCCGCCATTCCATCCGGTCCCGAAGACTTGTTGAGACCTAGTGACCAGACCGCGCTTTTTATTTCCCCATCGGTTGGTTGTTGGACTAAGCTTCTATTTTCTTCGTCAGTTATTGATGTCGGAATCAACTCCAGATATTCTTCAAGGGTTGTCATGTTTATTTGTTCTTTTGAAAATCTCCTCTCAAAGTCACTACGAATCTCATTTTTAATATTTTGTTCCCCAATTATATTTGTGTCAGCATCCGTGGTGATATTCCTTATTATTTTCCTATTCCGTCTCCCCAAGGCGACCCTATGAAAGTATGCCATGTTTGAATCAGCAAGCTTTATGTGCTTGGTCTTGGCTCATTGACCCCAATACTCCTTCTGGAACTTTAGCAACTTATCCTTTTTAGCTATCAATTGTTTTTCCTTGGCAATATTGACATTGGATCCTTCGGTATCGCAAGATTGAAGATTAACTAATTCATTCTCCATTCTTCTATTTGACGGAAGATGTTTCCGAAAGTTCTTTTGTTCCATTTTTTTGCCTTTCCTTTGAGAATTTTTGTCTTATAGGCAAGCCAAAACATTGATGACCTATTACATATAATTCGCCAAACTTGTTTTACTATGTTTCTGAAATCCCTTCACTGTATCCACATATTTTCGAACTTAAATGGTGGTGTCGTGAATTTTATACCAGTATTTAGATTTACAAATATTGGGCAGTGATCTGAGTTAGTAAAGGCTCCATTATGCGTTGCCAAATCGGGAAAGTTTTCTAAGAATTCATGTTGTACTAGGACTCGGTCAAGTTTCTCTAGAATATTGTCTTCCCCCTCAATTTTCTTTCTCCGCGTAAATTTATTTCCTAAAGACGGGATCTCGAGCATAGAGCATTGGTTTTTGAAATGATTTAATCTCATAAATCTCGATTGACTACTAGATGCACCACCTGAATTTTCACTACCATGTCCTATTTCATTTAGATCGCTAATCACAAGAGATGGCAGCCTTTCACTGGCTATTATATTTGTTAATTCATGCCAGAACGAGTCTTTCTCTTGTGCATGCGGGGGACGTAGATAAAAAATAAGTTCCCTGTGAAATTTTTCTCATGGCTTGAGTATCTTACACGAATAATTCGTGACATTATGATTTCCACGTCAACTGATTCGTTTGTGAGATAATTCTCATTCCAAAGCAAACCAATTCCTCCCGCTCTACCAGTTCCCGTTGCCCAAATGGCTTTGCTATATCCTGTTGCTTGCCAAACTTTTTCATGTGGGATTTTGTCTGTTCTAATTTCAACGATTGCCATGATTGAGATATGATTATTGATCCTCATTGATTTAAGATCCATCCACATATTAGTCTTTCCCAACCCTCTCACATTCCAGAAACATATTTTCATTTATTAACAATCAATTCCGCTAGAAGCCACAATTGCTCCTCTTCTGACGGAGAAAACCCTAAAAAATATTTGTGTAGTTGTTATTTTGTAAATATTCAAATGCTCGATTTGTTTTCCTTTTATCCATACAACAAGAAACAATACAACTCGAAGTATGAAGGTTACCCCTTTCGAACACAAATCTCCAAAGCTTTGTAACTAGAATATCATATCTATCACCAGAAGTATGCATATATTTTTTAGACCATAGGTTCCATTCATTACTAAACCTTTCATACATTACATAGCAACCATTTCTATCACATTTGCTTACTCTGATTTCCCATCCATGGCGCCATACAACACTTTTAGCCCATTTGTGCACAAAACATACAACCCTAACATCCCACTCACAAACTACAACCATAACACACTTATTTCTGAAAGTTTTTACCCATGACAGACCATAATCATACCCATACAGACACACATAAAGGATAGAGATCATAGCTAAAGACACAAGACATACACTTAGTAGTGGCTTTATTCGATACTTGGCAGGGAGCCACACGAAGCCACAACCGAGAGCTCCCATCTGCCACTGGATAGATGTCCTACACATGCTTCCCCTACTTGATGCTACCACCCATCAGAATCATGGTGGAGCAAGCTGAATCACCCTTCTCGATCTTCATCTTCCGCTTCCCGGACTCAGATCATTTTGATGCACCAATAGGAGATTCTTGGTTTGCGATGACTGGGGACATAGCTGGTGAAAGGAAGGCCTCTTGAAGAGACTCAGCAAAGCGCTCAGGGTGGCTCAGATCAGGCAGTTTGAATTCCATAGAGGAAGGCACATCCCTAAATATCACCTCATAATCTGCCTGGGTAAGCCCGGGATCAGCCAACCCATCAGACACCAAGCATTCCTCCAGAAATTCCTCCGCATCAAACATCTCATAATCATCATCGTCGGCAGCAGAAGATGGAAGACCTGGTTGCAATTCCTCCTGGAAATCGAGTTTCTCATCATGCGGGGGTGTCACAGTCAGGGGAGGCACAATAGGCATCACAGTGGTCAGAGGGACAACATCAATGATAGAGCCAGGAACCATTGCACCAGAACCAACATGGACAGCAGAAGAATTACCCATCGAGCTTCCAAGAGACTTGGAGCTTGAAGAATCAGAAGAGATTTTCACATTCTTCCCAAAACATTTAAGCAGCTCGTCCTTTGAATGGCCAAGCAGGGGATGAGGCCTCACTGTGGGCTTTCTTGCAGCCACCTTCACCCACTCCCCATCACCTTGCTCTTGTACAAGTTCCTCAGGCTGTTGGGGCTCCATCATTGGAACCTGCACACCACCAACAGCCCCATTGTTGCACACATTTCCCCCAAGACACTCATCGAATTCATGATTAGCTGCACCACAACTCCCACACCCCGAGGGGAAATCCTCAAACCACATAGGGTAGGATTCCCCTTCACCATCTTCATTAGCCACAAATACTTCCCTTCCAGAGATCTTAGTTAAGTCAACCGAGACACAAACTCTAGGATATCGAAACCTAGCACCCTTAGCATTAAAAGCAGACACCTTAATCACACTCCCTAACTTATTTGCCTTGACAATATCCTTCAAAATTTCCTCATGGACAAACTTAGCAGGTAGTCCAGGAAATCTGATCCACAAATCAGGGATAGTAAGAGACTCCTTCCATGGATCAAAATCCAAGCGCTAGGGTCGGAGTAATTAAAATGAGTTGGCCAGACACATGAAAGGGACGATTGTCCCAGACCCAAGATCTATCCTCAACAAGATCAAATCTCAACTCAAACCAATTATTTGCAATTGGTATGAGTTGAAAGCCACCAGAAAGATTTTCCACACGTACCTCATTTTTTCCTGACAATCTTCGCTTCCATTGGCTCCCCAATAATAGTGGCAAAGATCGAAGATTTATGAAGCATTGAGATGTTCTCCTGGACCTTGCCTTGTAAAGCCAACAATTTCTCACGATTCATTGATCGCTTCCTGGTCTTCCTCTCAGTCTTTGCAGACTGATCGGCATCGCCACCATCATTGGAGATGGGATTCTCCTCAGCCAGTTTTAAGCCTTTCGACTTCCCTTTGCACTTGGGAGGTTTAGTCACTTTTGGAGCAGGATCATCTGCAACCATGGGTTGTTTGCCCTTATCAACCTCGGTTGGAGCCATGACAAACAAAAAGAGAGTTTTGTTAACCGATTTTGCTTCAGATTGTTTGAAGAGATAAGAGAAATAGAAGGAAAAATTGTGTAGAATCCCTACTCCCAAGCACCAATATTTATAGGGGAAATCCGAGAGAGAAGAGGGAGAAGAGGGATTAAAGAACTCACAAACCCAATACCACACACCATCAGAGTCAGAGAAGATTATCTTGCCACAGAGCCCCATTCCGATTTCATCGATCGACATGTACGAACAGCAACCCATGTTCGTACAGCGAAATCCCAAATCGATCTTCGTACGATTGAATCGTGGCCATGGAGGAGGTCGCTTCGATTTATCACCAACAATCACCTCATCCTTAATCCCCCAAAAGCAATCGTCGTAACACAGACTCAAATCAAGAGGATCAAACCTCATTTCACACGAAAACCTTCGATCAAAGATCGTACATCCCTCCAATAGAAATCCACCAACACCGGGCCAGACCCGACTCCCGGTAGCGAGACAAGGGCGAATAGTAGGGTTATCATTGATAATCCGAGGATGGGTAGTCTGAATTTGGGGATCAAGAGAGGGTAGGCCATAGATTAGGGCTTCAGAGAGCACAAGCACGCTAAGTTGGGGCTTCGAGGAGGACGAACGCAAAGGGTTTTTTTTCCAGGCGCGTGTCGCGCGTTCTTCACAAGGAAAGGGGCTCATTTTGGATTTTTTAATAAGTGTATTTTTATTTGCTTTTTAATACTCCTTCCGTCCCACAATAGATGTCTTCTACTATTCATGCACGTTTTCTTAAGAAGCTAAAAACTATATAAAATATCAACATTTTATTAAATATTTTTAAATACTATCATACATATTACTAATAAGTATAGAGTTATTTTACAACAATAACAACAACAACTACCCAGTAAATCCCGCAATTAAGCAGGGTCTGGGGGGTCAGGATGTACGCACTCTTTCCCCGAATACATCGAGAGAGTGTTTCCGATAGACCCAAAATAGTAGACATATCAATCCCATCAAAGCACGCTAAACAGTAGAAAAAGAGGCACGAAGAAGCAAAGAGGGAGGCGGAATAAAAGCAACCACAATAGAACAAAACCCCAGCCTAGTACTGCTACACATCCGGAGCCCGAATAGCCCTCCTCCAACGGTCTCTGTCCAAAGTCAATTCTTCCGATAAGTTGAGCAGATTAAAAAATTAATTAAAAAATGGATATTTTATATTGTTTTTAGCTCGTTAAAAAGCGTGTATGAATAGTCAAAAATAACTATTGTGGGACGGATGAGTAAGTGTTTAGATTTCAAATTTTAATTAACGAATTGAATACTTTTTATTTGGCCAAATTGCAGAAAACCACCCTTTAAATACGCTGTTTTGCGTGAAACCACCCCTTAAAACAAAAATTGCAGAAAACCACCCTTTAAAACTGTTTTCCTTGCAAAGTCACACCCATCACCCAATTTTTGTTAATAAAATGTTAAAGTGCATGAAAATCAATTATATCTCATATTTTTATTATTATTTTACTTTACCCAATCGGTATTAATTAATTTTTACCTTTTAACATGTTTTGCAAAAGTAATTTTTTTAATAAAATATCATTTTTAAATATAATTTCACACTTATTAGTAAAACCACTCTATAAAAAAATAAATATGATTGATGTTTTATATATTTTAAAAAGTATATATTACTAAAGGGTTACTCAAAGAAAATACATTATTCTCTTCAAGTAGCTCTAGTATTACACATTTTTTAATATTCTAAAAAATATGTTCACTATTCCACATACATTTTTAGAATAATAAAAACTATATGAAACATTATTTTTTAAAAAAATTATTTTCTTCGAGTAGCTCTAGTATTACACATTTTTTTATATGTATAAAAGATAAATTAAACATCAATTTTTTATAGAGTTTTTTTGTAAGTATGAAATTATTTAAAAAAAACATTTTTTTATATATTTATAGTGTTTTTTGCTTTTGAAAAATATGTCAAAAAGTTAAATATCAACTAATATCAATTAAAATGAGTAAAATAATAATAATAAGGGGTATAATTAAATTTCCACACACTTTAACATTTAATTAACAAAAATTGGGTGATGGGTGTGACTTTGCAAGGAAAACAGTTTTAAAGGGTGGTTTTCTGCAATTTTCGTTTTAAGGGGTGGTTTCATGCAAAACAGCCTATTTAAAGGTTGGTTTTCTGCAATTTGGCCTTTTCACATGATTCATGACAACGTATGTGGCCATAAGATATCTATAATGGGCTGGCCCAATCAAATTTGGATGTCGAGAGTAATCATTCAGTTGCGCGCCCCTATGCATAGCCATACAAAGTTTTAAATTCAATGATTTTAATTTAGGCGTAAATGTATAAAATCTTTGTAAATAACCACCCCTTATTAAAAAATTGTCAAATAATCATCCGTTAAATATAGGTTGATTGCAACTAACAACCCATATACTTTTCTTTTTAAACCCCACTTAATTTAATATGAAAAGACAATTATACTCATATTCTTTAATGCTTCATTTTTAGTAAAAAATAGTTATACTTCTCTCTGTTGCTTAATTTTTCAGGTATTACAATTAGATCTGTCAAACGGGTCATTCGGGTCTCGGGTAAAACGGGTTCCGGGTATATCCAAGTTGACTCGAACTCGGGTTTGACCAGGTTTTGGGTCATTTTGGGTCGATTTTGAGTTTGTCAATTTTTTTCCTTTTTAAATTAATAAAAATCACGATTTGATAATTTTTAAAATTCTAAAATTAAAGACGTTGTTCATAAATTCTAGTGCTTGTAATTATATACTATATCTGATCTAAAATATTTTTTTTATTATTTCTGATAATTTTTTAATAAAATGTAATAATATATAAATATCAAAATTTTAAATAATTTTTTTAAAATTTTGATATTTTATATATTATTACATCTTATTAAAAACATTTAATTTTTATTATTTCACGTAATTTTTAATAAAATGTAATAATATATCAAATATCGAATTTTTAAATATTTTTTTAAAAATAATTTCATGTAACTAGTAATAAGCATAGAATTATTTTAATATTTTTTTAGAATTTTTATCTTCTTAAAAAAATGTGTTGAAAAATAAAAAATCAAATATATCGATCGGACGGAGTATTACACAATACAAATAAATATAAAAATGATTTAAAAATGAAAGATCAAGTGATTGTAATTATAAAATGTAATAGATTGGAATCTCCATAAAAACATTTTAATCATATATAATTATAAATCAACCGGGTCAATCGGGTCACTGAGTCAATGGGGTAAATCGGGTCAAAATTATCGGGTCACCAGGTCGAAACCCATATTCCTCGAAAAATTTCCGGATTTTCGGGTATAATTGTCTTTTCATATTAAATTAAGGTTTAACAAGAAAAAGGGTATGGGTGGTTAGTTGCAAACAACCTATATATAATGAGTGGTTATTTGACAATTTTTTAATAAGGGGTGGTTATTTGCAAACAACAATGAATAATGGGTGGTTTTATACATTTTCGCCTTTAATTTAATGAAGTATACACCTGTTTTTTCGTGTCGATAAACATCGATAAATAGTTTATCAATATGAAAAGCTGGTATCGACAAGTTATTTTCTAGTTAAAAAGGTTTATTTTCGAATCTACCAACATTGAATAGATGTAGCTAAGACTGTTATATGAACTGAACAGTTCAAGCTAAGCTCATGATCGACTCGAAAAAAACTCGATTCGAGCTCGTTCACTTACCTAAACAAGTCGATTCTAAATAGAATTTTAAGCTCGGTTGAAAGCTCAGCTCATTCGATTTGAGCTCGAATTTTATTGAATTTCTAAATTTCCTATAAGCTAATATGTTATGACCAATTAGAACTACTTAAAACTCGGGAAAAAAAATACTCAGCTTGAGCTCGTTCATTTCCTAAACAAACCAAGCTTAATATAAAAAAAAAACTCGTTTAAAATTGGGCTCGACTCGGCTCGAACTCGTTTAAAAAATGAACCAAACTTAAGCATATCAAACTCGGCTCGAATAACACTATACAAAGTACTAAAATGGCATATGAAATATGAAATGTTTAAACCGGATTCACATTAACGCGCACACAGTTACACACAACCAAAAAAGTGTGACAACTGATTATCCTCTTACATGTAAGAGCTAACCAATTCTTTATTTTCAATGATCAAACAAACAAACAAAAAAAGCTCATTGTTTTAGATTTTCGTCACCGGAAATTGATCAAATGGATGTTCTGAAGGTTAAGCCGGTGCCATAAAACTTATCTTCGATAACTTTCTCAAGACGCTCGTACAACACAGGGTTGATGTGGTTCTTCCAATCACCCACCTCGCCTTTCCTAAAAAATGCCTTCTTTTCAATGTTCCGAGGAGTCCTTCCGCTTCGATTCACCTCCAACTCTTTCAAATTCCGTAAGCTACAAAGCTTCGAGATCTCTTCTATCACCCCACCCTCCTCCTCTTCTGAGGTGAAAGGAGCCCTAAGAAACTCGGCCAGCCTCTTCACCTCAAATATCTCATCCCTTTTAATATCCTCATAATTCATGAACAACACCTTATCAGGCTTCTCCAAACTCGTATTCCAGTACCCTAACACATGATCCCAACCAGGCCCGTACCATTCAACTCCCCTACAAATCGAATCAACTATCTTCTCCAAATCCATGGACGTCGTGTCTTCTTCCTTTTCATCAAGGACTTTGATGAATTGCACAAGCGACACAATGGAGTCGTATGGATTCCTACACAGGTAGACAATCCGGCAACCAGAGCTCCTAACAGACTCCGGGAGACCCTGATAGGGAAGGTGTGTAGCAAGAAGCCGGGGAGGATCGAGTTTTGACACGTCGAGAGGGTGAGTGCCAACGCTTGGGAACTCCAAGTGTGGCATGAGATGATGAGGGTTTGTGGAGAGTAGTGGATGGGTGCCGGCCTGGCGGTGGTTTCGGCGATTGAGGATGGAGTAAGCAAGGGCTTTGAGCCAAGTGGTGCCGGATTTGGGCTTGGTGGCGAGCAAGAGATCGGAGTCATGAGCTTGAAAGTGAGCTTGTAGGGCGATGACATGGTGGAGAGCGTCGGAAGGGCACCAGAAATTTTTGTACCAATAAAGGTAAGGGCTTACTACATTTATACACCATTTCTCCCTTGGAAGAGAAAGCTCAAGTTGTTGGGCTTCAATGGAGGTTTTGGCATCTTCGTCTTCTGTAATTGAGGGGGTGTTTTGGTGGTGGTGGGAAATGGCAGCCATTAGTGGGGGGATTTGATCGATAGCCAATACCAAGGAGTTCAATAATTGTGAGTATTTGTTGCACATATTACATATCTACTACTTATATAGATTTTCATTTTTCTTTAATCTAGAAAACCGATGTCATTTTCATTTTTTAATTAGCAATTTAGCATGTGTCAATTAGATAAAATACAAAAATAATACAATTTCAAGCTATCATATATAACCCAAATTTTAAAACAAGTCATTAAAAAAAAGGTTTAGTAAGTAGCTGCATGATTAATTTTGATTTGTATTCAACCAGAGACAGAAACAAATTCACTATTTGTTTCATGTTAAGCAATACGATGAGTCACTCCTATCGGACTCATTTTGATTCTGTCTTCCCTTTCCGGCTGGAGTTCCTTCTCCGAGGCACAATATAGGGTTATACTAGATCGAAAATTCATGAGATTCAAAAACAGGTATAGATCCCATGTCACATGTACTGATCACATACCCTAGAGGTATGACGTTTTTGCGGAGTATATAAAAGTTTTACCTGTACCTTTGACTTTTAATAATATTGCACGTTGCACCCTTGAGGTTTTAAACTTGATAGCGTTTTTCACACTCTGTTAGTTTTGAATTTTTTTTAAACAAAGAAATAACAATTGAAACTTGAAGAGATCGAGGAGAGGTACGTGACAGAATAATTACACTCGCTACTATCTGGTGGTGTATTTGGTATTTTAGAAACTAAATCATATATGTTTAGACAGGAGACTAACAATATTAGAAAGTATACCGAATATGCAAAAGCCCAAATCTGTAATTGAAAAAAAAAACTTGTAAGAAAGATGAAGATGAAGAACATGGTTACAAACGTTTTAACATCTGACAAAAAATCTTATCGATAAACCAAATTATTTTTAATTTTGGTGGCTCCCTCCTCCTAGATGGAGAAGTATCATTTCGATATATTATCATAGATCACCCTACTATATAATGTGGTGAGGATGAATGTCGGCCGATGCTTCGTGTCCTCAGCCCAGACACCAGAAGTATATGCTCTTAGGAATGGATTAAGAGAGGCATTGGATCTTACCATTCAGCATATTGAAATTGAAAGAGACAATTTGTGTGTTATTAATGCATTAAGGGGCGACTGGAAATGTGATAGCATGCCTTTAAATATGCATAATAGATTGCATTTAGCTTAGTTAAGATACATAACATGTATACTATAAGCAGAATTTGCATATTTACTCGTTATGTTCGTGGAGTTGGAATGTAGAAGTTTTTATTAATTATTTTATGTAAATGTAAATCCAAGGAGGAGATATGTGTTGGAATCTATACATATATAAATATGTGGTGTGTGTATATATGGGCACCTTCTTTTCCTTTGTGGCCTAATCCAAGTAAGCCGGCCTACCACATCAACCCAGCAAAATAGCAGACGGGAGAGATTGTTTTTTTTAAAACAGAAATCTATCTTTAACTAAACAATAACTATAACTTTTTAGCCACATTTATCAACCTAAAATCCCTATCTTCCGGAGATCTGATTAGGTCAAATTGAAGAGGACGTTGCAGGCTTTCAGTTCCTCTATCTCGTTCATCATAGTTCCTTCTAATTTATCCTCTACAAACAACCGAACACCCACCAAAAATCACAACCCACTACTAGCTCCGATCATCTCCGACCAGACACGGAACCAGGAATAAAAATCGGGATAGACTAAAATTGCCTTATAAAATGAATAAAATTTTAAGAGTTATATCACATGTATAACATATATAAACACACCTAGGAAAAAAACTAATAAAGAGAAAAATAAAATATACAATGAACCAATTTTTAAGAGTTATAAATATCACATATATACCCACCTAGATTTTAAAAAAAGACTAATGAGGAGAGAATTTTTATTAATATCACATACAACCCCCTAGACAAATCAACCTCATGAAGAGGAAAATAAAAACACAGCCTATAGGACATTCCAGGCGGGGAACCGAACGTTGGTTAGTTTGCACGCTGGTTAGTTTGCAATACACCAATAATGGACTTCTGGACTTAACCAACTAGACAACAGCAAATTTGTGATACACTCCTACTGCTAATTACCTACATTCTAAATTTTTGGGGTGGGCTGCACTGCAGCAAAGCCCAGCCCACCCCTAGATCTGTGCCTATCCCCGACAGCAATTCCGGTGATACCAGGGCCGACGGCCACCACCACAGGGCTTCTTAAACACATAGGAGACCACCGTGCAAGCCCCGACGCAACAGCTCGCCGGAAAGATGTCTGAAACGACATCGGAAGTTTCTGCAAAAAGTGATCGACATGCCAACTTCCAAGCTTCGCCACAACCACCACCATGATCTTACTCTGACTCCAACGTAAACCCTACATCACCCATTGTCAAACGGGACTGTTTTCATACTTTATGAAAACATACTAACATCATTTTTTAAATTCTGTAAAATCCCAGGTTCCATTTCAACTTATCCTTCTAAACCACATTGAACCATATCATCGAGTTGAGGCAAGTGGTTTTGGTTCAATCAGTGCATTTCTGCAATTTCGTGTCTTTTTTTCACAATTTTTGTTTTTCGTGTCTTTTATAAGTTTCATGCTATGCATTTGTGATAAATATGCAATATAGATTTCTTTGTTGCTATTTATCGGCCCATTAATCTCACATAGCATGAAAACTCGAGTAATTATAACTTGATACCACGAATTTAGAGAAATTACAATAAATGCTCGAACTTCCTAAAAAGCATGATTTGTTCTTTTTGTTCCCTTCCTGCTAGTCAAGTATGGTATGCTATTTTTCTTGGATATCCATGCTTTTCATTTATTTTATTTCGTGCACTTTCTAGTTTATTATAAAGTGTACAATATGCTTAATGTGGTCATCTAGGATGGAATCGTGAACTAATAATCATAAAGTGTGATATTGAAGATTATTGTTACCATTGTGATTGTTATTTATGATTTGTGTCTTAAAGAACGGAAAATGGTTAAGTCGGGTTCATGTTGAATTATACCTTTCTCTATAAACGTTTCATGAGATGCCCCTTCGAAATTGCAAATATCTGGAATGGGTACATATATACCTACGACTCCTACGACTAATAGGTCATCTACCTGTCCTATCTATGTGGTCGAGACCGGTATTACTTGTCATTTAAGTAAATAATAAAGATATTTATATTTATGTTATTATTATAGTGTAAATTAATTTACTAATAGGTGACCCATATTCAGTAACGCTAATATCATATTCCTTCTGTACTCGGAATATGATTCATATGGTCTTCGGATCCACATCCCATTCAAAGACTCGGTTCTTATGGATCATCTGGTTATTTTATTACAGTCACATGAGTCTTTTATCCACATAAATAAATCTTTATTTTTTATTTTAGTCTACAATCACCATTACCTTTTTATGGTCAATGAGTGGTAGACTGAATCTTGAACACTTTACTTTCTGCTACTTGCTAGTTGTAAAAGGACTAATTGTTCTAATTTTCCCTTTGAACGGTTGGTGTCCCTGATTTTCATAATATACCTCAGCCCCTAACCCGTAGGTTTAGATAAATGGTCTTAAGGCGCTGAAGAATAAAAAAGTCTATTATTTTTGCTCATTTCTACTATTTTGTAACTTTTAAGGTATTAATTCCTAAAATTTATTGTATCAAAGTTTATTTATTTTCGTTGCAACTATTTAAACTTATTTCCGCTGCTACTACTCATTGTTTTGGTTATTGTATTTAGACCCCTTGTTTTGGGTAACGTTGTTTTAGAATATTGTTTTATATTTAAGTCTTCCGTTGATTTAATTTTTACTTGTTATCATTTGTTTATGAGAGCATGGTTGCATGTCCCTATAAGCCTAAGGCGGTTACCAAGACATTAAAGTCTAAGTAATTGATGGCGTTGTAACATATATCTCTTCAATGTCTTAAGAAGGGGTGTTACACTTTTAATCTTTTTTAGGATATATCTTAGGATGATATTAGGCTATATGAGGAGGACTTGGGGTGCATTTCCAATCGTCCAATTTTCGAAGAAACCCCTAATTTAGAGCTTTTGTTTTTTGTGGAGAACTAAACTCCCTTTCACATTTGGTTAAATAGTGAAGCTTTCGGCATTTCCCCTTTATCTATTCCGCAAATTAGTATTGTATGAATTATTATCAGCAAAAAATAAGTCAGATATAAAAATGAAAAAAAAAACCAAGGAAATAAGGAAAGAACTAGTACAATCCCCGCGCCATGGCACGCGCGAGGGAAGAAAATAAAATATAAAATATCTATTAAAAGACTGAAAAAATACAAGAATGAAAATAATACAAATAGTGAATTATATTATGAATAAATGTATGATAGAGGTCACATGAGGGAGACTGCAGTAAAATTTACATTAGGGAAGGGGCAGATCGGCGCCAAAGGAATATAAGATAACATGATCCATCCAATTGTTTGCACCCAACATTCATCCATGGTACTACAACTATCCAATAACTTAAGTTGACCCAATTTTCAGACTATAAATAGCTAGGAGCTGAAGCAAAACACACCTACTGCATCTGCATGACCTATGTGATATAAAACTGTATGTGATTACACACAATGTATATGAACTAATGGAACTACTCAAATCTAATCAAGAACTCATGGTTTAGAAAACCCAATCAATATTTTCACAAGAGAATAAAACCCCATTATCAAAAGATCAACAAATGACCAAATCAATTAGTAGAAAATGCATGTTATGTTTAAGGATAGGAGCATTAACCGTCTTCCTTGATGTGCCACGCAAAACATCCAATATTTTAGTTAAGTGCTCGTGTGCATCAGCAACAAATAAATAAATAAATAATTATGCACTTGTAAATATTACAAATTTAAAGTAAATATGAAAATTTTGAACTTCAAAAGTAAAAGGAAAGCGCACCAGTTTCAATATATCTTCCAAGTTGCTAAAATTGGTTAGAACCTTAACCAATATAGATTGCGAACCTTCCATTTCACTGTCGGATGTCCACTTACTACATGCATGCTCGTTTTGCAATACCTTCTAGGATTATTTGCAAATGATTTCTCTGAGAGAGAACTGATAAATTCAGGGTAAGAGAAAACTAAGATGTGAAAGTTCTACTATAGAACACGAGATCATTTGGGAAGTTGTGTTGCTTATAAACAATTGATAAATAGCATTTGATGTGTGTGATGATAAGGAAAGTATGCCAAACCAAACCTACTGCATTGTGTTCTAAGGCGCGCCTTGGCAAAGGTGAGGTGCCTTCAATTATAGGCACACCCTATGCACATCTTAAATAAAGGTGAAGAAAATCAGTTTCTGCTGGATTCAGCTCAGTTGTTACTCTTCTTCATTTCTTACCACTACCTTCTTCTCTCCCCTAAATATTCAGGAAACAACCCATAAGGCGTGCCTAGGCACTATGCTCCTAGCGTCCATAACACCTAGTGCCTATAAAAGAAAACAAAAGTTAGTTGTGCATACCATTTCGTCAATTTAGCAACTTCAACCAATCCCGTTTGCGCAGTTCTTATGGGTAATCGGGACATCAATTGAAGCCTTGGCATTGCTGGAACTTCCAAATTTATCCCCTGAAATATTCCACAAACAAAGTAACTCAGTCTATTTTCATATGATTTGAAGAGATGATATTAGCGGAGCATAAACTATAGACATGAATAAAGTTCAAGTAACTCAGTCTATTTTCCTTAGTCAAGTAGTCAACATAAACATTTCTATAGAAAGTTCTCTTGTAGTTCAATTAACAATCATTGAGGCAGAAGAACTATTGCTTAGTCTATTTTTCACCATATTACCCGTCGTGATTAGTACAGTATGAATTATTATTAGCAAAAAATAAGTCAGATATAAAAATGAAAAAAAAAACAAGGAAATAAGGAAAGAATAAGAGGGGGGAAAAACAAAAGATGGGGTATTTATTATAAATTGCAAGATTTATAGTGTACCCAAGTTGATATCAAACACTAGTGTCTAGGTATTTGTTTGAGATCAATCGAGCATTTTTTTTGGAATCAACTCTACCGATGCTATTTGCAAATTGAAGATGAAACAATTCAACCACCTTAGATAACAAAAAAAAAAAAAGTGGGTGTGGAATGTGGATAGCTTGCAAAGCAAAAAGAAGTAGAGATTACTTACTTCTCCAAGTAGTATTAGCAAAAGTAGGACAATTTAAACATGTCTTTTTTCAACATTTAATTGTAATTAACCACTTTCATTGGTCCTTGGAGAATAACTTAATCGTTTTGTATTTATCATCCCCACAAGAAAGGTTGAAAGATTGCGAATAATCCAATCACTTCTAAATGCAAGTAATAATAAAGATGGGCGATTTGGCACAAACAATCTTCACCATCATCCTATCTTTCTTCCATACCTAAAACCTTTGTGGCATAAGATTCATTGCTTCTTTTTCTTCCTTTTCTTTGAAATTAATAATTGGGAATTCTCCTAAACCCTTAGAGGCTTAGAGCCTTAGACCATCTCCGATAATTTCTCCAACAAAATTTCAAAATAGGAAAACAAAATACATATTTTTCAAATTATTTTTGCTTCAACTCCAACGGCTTTTCCATTTCGAATATTTAGATAATCATTTAGTTTTCAAGAATGTTGCAGATTTAAAGAAACTTCTCTATTTTTTCCCGTTGTTTTTCCATTTTGAAGAATGTGATAGAGAATCTATTTAATCAAAAAAAGTCTTAAAATTCTCTAAAAACTCTCAAATCTCCAAAGTGGAAAAAATGTTGGAGATGCTCTTATTTAGAGAAATTTGCACAAACCACCCTTAAAAAATTTTCCTACACAAACCACCCTTGAAATTGTGCACAAATTGCTTTACACAAGGTTATTTTGGTCATTAATAATAAATGACTTGTAAACGAATTTTCAATTAACTGGAAAGAAAATAAGAGTGATTTTGTAAAAATGACCCAAGAATATAGTTTGAAAAGGACAAAACAACAAACCAAAAACAATAAACCATCAATGGTGTGAATCTCTCCCTAGCTATAGTTTCACAGTTCACAACAAGACCCCATTCCCAACTCTTCATAACCATCACTCGCCCATCTCCAATCTCAAACACACAACAAACCTTTTGCCATACTAAAGTTCGAATTCGATTCGATCGATTTCGTGAAGTTGTATACCTTATAGTCGATCATCGAACACGAAGAAGAAGCTAGATCAGGCTGATCATCGGACTCCATCTTCTCGACGACTGACTCGATCGACTTTTGCCAAAGCAAAGGTACAACAACACAACCATCGATCGAGTTACAAGCATTATTTAAATTTCCAATATGGACTTCCATATTTCTTACTTTGTTCCAACTTTCAATCCATCTTCCTTTACTTTGTGAAGTATGAAAATTGAAACTGATGTCCATATTGATTCCTCTGGTTTGATACCCACTTAGCCGAAACCCCACCAAACAAAGATTCTTCATCAGAGTGGAGAAATTTGATACCCATATCCTCAATTTGTGTTTAACTCCGTTTCTTGGCGGAAAGATTGATACCCAATTTACCAAACATCGGGAATGGAAACCCTCCACCGCCACCGAAGGCTACTCCTGGGGGCGGCGGTGGCGCCGGCGCCTCCGTCTCCTTCCAACTTCGACATGAACATGGTGATCATCCTGGCGGCGCTGCTCTGCGCGCTAATATGCGCCTTGGGGCTGAACTCTATCGTGCGCTGCGCCCTCCGCTGCAGCCGCCGTCTAGCATCGACCGGCGCTTCGGACGAAGTGGCGGCGCCCGCTGCAGCACGGGTCGTGTCGGTGACGAGGAGGGGGCTGAGGAGGAGCGCTCTCCGGCAGATACCGGTGGTGGTGTACGGAGACGGCGGCGATGGGGACGTCAAGGTGATGGCGACGGAGTGCACGATTTGCTTAGGAGAGTTGGCCGACGGTGAGAAGGTTAGGGTTCTTCCGAGGTGCAATCATGGGTTTCACGTCCGGTGCATTGACCCGTGGCTCGCCTCCCACTCCTCATGCCCTACTTGCCGGAGGTCGATTGCAGAGGCCGGAGGTGCCGTGGCGGTTGCCGCGGCTGCTGCGGCAGTTGCTGGTGGAGGTGTGGGCCACAGTGACGTGGCAATCGGCTTCGGTGATGTGGATGGGAGTTGAACACTTTGGCTAGTGAAATGGATCCTTTGCATTCGTCGCTAAAATCTCAAAGCGTCACGAATATGAGATGACTCGTTGAGACAGATTCTGACCTAGTTGATGGTGAGTCTTGTTTTGAGATTATACCTCATAAGACAATTTGTTTAGTGACAATGTTGATATGGCTTGAGTGCCAATGTTAGTTGTTAGGCAACCTTGTAACAATGTAAAAACAAAGAGATCAAGTTTTTGAAATTATTACCAAAATTATTTTCTATCAAAATCTTGTATATATATTCGATTTTCAGCTGTTGTTAAAAAATATATAAATGTACGGTTTGTCTATTGTGTGTCATAAGGGCACGTGATAAAGATACTCTATTGGGAAAGAAAACTCTAAAAGAAAATGGGTAAACCCCATAGTCTAATACCTCATAATCTAATTTAAAAATAGTTAAACTGGGTGTATTTAGAGAAAATATTTTTCGGCCCAACGGCAACAGCATTCATGAGCATGGGGAGTGCAGCAATAAAGATGGAAGTATTGGAAAAATCACAAAGAGCACGAGCGCGGAGGGAGACATTAATGCGGGAGAACAAAGCGCGAAAGGACCCTGTGTTGACAACGGCGGGGATGAAGTTATGAGGAGCGCTAGTGGAGAGGTTGGGCCGACAGGAAAGAGTGATGGGCCGGGTAATACTGAGGATATGGATATGGGCCCAGGGATAGATGTTCCTAAAACCCATTTGGGCTCGGTCAATCCTAAAACTAAAAGATTAGTCAAAGTTCAAAAACCCTCAGGATTCAAAAAGAAAACCCAGCCAAAGAAAGGCAAGATCAATGCCGCTGCTCGGAAGGGGTGCTTTGCGCCGGAGGTAGAGGTTAAGGCTCCTGTCCATCAACAATTAAGGAGGGAACCAGGGACTTGTGTGAATGGGGAAAGCCTGCAGCAAAAGGTGGTACCTTCCGTTGTTTGGAGTCCTATCCAAGACCAACCGGCGCCCCCACCCATCACTGGCAAGTTCTGGTCTAACGGCGAGAATTCAGGCACGGTAGAGTGCAAGGGCCAAAACGAAACAGGGTCTCCCATAGCCGGGGGAGAGGGCATTTAATCCAGGGAGTTGATTTTTGTTTTTTGTGTTGTGCTTTCTCCCTTAATTTTGTTTCTGATTTCCTTCCTTTTTCTTTTTCTGATGAGTAACACTAATATCCTCTTTTGGAACTGTTTCGGTGCAGGCAAGAAAAGCTTCTAGAGAGCTATCAGATTCATCCGTAAGAAGTGCAGTGTCGATATTCTAGCTTTGATGGAAACTCGCATATCTGGGGAAAAAGCTGACAAAGTGTGCAGGAAGCTCAAGTTTTCTAACTTTATTCGCATCGAGGCGTCGGGTTTCGCCGGCGGGGTTTGGTTATTGTGGAATAAGGATAGGTGTGATCTGAACATTCATGAGAAAGAAGCTGACTTTATTCATGCCTCGTGGAGTGAGGGCAGTGCGAGAATGCACCTTATCGCCCTGTATGCTCCGCCGACGTTTGCTAGAAGAGTTCCGTTTTAGGAAAACCTGGGAAAGTGTTTGGATAATATCTCTGGGCCGCTGGTGTTAGGGGGTGATTTCAACTGCATAATCAGTCCCTCGGAAACTCATGGCGGCACAAGGGCGGTTCACGGAGATAGCCAAGTGTTCCGAGAGCTGATCAATCAGTTTAATCTCTTGGACTTGGGCTTCTCCGGACAGGAGTTCACCTGGAGCAAGGAGTCGTTGGGAGGAAAGACCATATCTAAGAGGCTTGATAGAGCTCTCATTAACGTGGAAGGTCGAATGAAGTTACCGAATGCGAGAGTTCGACACCTACCGCGATACTCTTCTGACCACTGCCCTCTGTTCTTGGAGCTCTGTCCGAAAGTCGTTGCCAGAAAGGAGCGTCGTCCATTCAGGTTCGAGGCTGCCTGGTTGGTCCACGATAAGTTTTCAGACCTTATTAAGGAGAAGTGGAAACATGAGTGTACGGTCCCGGAAGCCCTGGAGAGCCTCAAAGTCGATCTGTCGGTTTGGAATAAGGATGTCTTTGGTGTTATTCAGACCAGAAAAAGTGAGCTCATGAATGCACTAGACTGTATTCAAAAGAAGATGGCGAGAAATTATACCACCAAAGGGGCCGAGTGGGAAACCAAGATTAAAACTGCCCTCGATGCTACTCTAGAGCAAGAAGAGATTCTATGGTACCAAAAGGCTATGGAGAAATGGCTGTTGTTCGGCGACAGGAACACCAATTACTTTCACACCACTACTATTATCTGTCGTAGCCATAACAGAGTTGAGGGTCTCAGGGCGGAGGATGGAAACTGGGTCGAGGAAAGTCGGGATGTGGAGCAGTTGGCGCTGGACTACTTCAAAAATCTCTTCAGAGAAGGGACTGCCGAGAGACCCAGTGTCGAATGCCCGAGTGCTTTTCCTCAGTTGGCTAGAGAGACTTGGAGGGATATTTCGAACATGCCGGCTGAGAAGGAGATATGGCAGGCCATGAGAAGCATGGGTGCGTTCAAGGCATCGGGGATTGACGGCTTTCAACCTGTTTTCTTCCAGAAATGTTGGGGTACTGTTGGTAAATCTGTGGTGGAGTTTATTAGGGACTTCTTTTGGTATGTCTCTCTCCCATTGGGAGTCAACGATACCTTGATCGTTCTCCTTCCAAAAGTGGGCAAACCGGAGAAGATCCAACAGTTCCGCCCCATAAGTTTATGCACATGAGTAGATTAGTGGGCCCGACGTAGGGTAGCTTCATTCCGGGAAGGTACATCTCCGACAACATTATTATTGCCCTAGAAGTTGTCCATTCTATGAAGAGAAAGAAAGGGTCTAAGGGGTGGATGTGTTTGAAGCTGGACTTGGAGAAGGCGTATGATAGGCTCAGTTGGAGTTTCATCGAAGATACGCTCCGATGTGCTGGTCTGCCGGATCAATGGATCAGATGGATTATGGAATGCGTCAAGACGCCGAGAATGCAGGTCCTATGGAATGGGGAAGCTACTGAGCAGTTTACTCCGACTCGGGGTATCCGGCAGGGGGACCCTATTTCTCCTTACATCTTTATACTCTGCATGGAAAGGCTCAGCCACCTCATTTCGGAGGTTGTGGACAGCGGGGAGTGGAAACCTATAAGCATCGCTAGAGGAGGACCAAGGCTATCTCACTTATTTTTCGCGGATGACATCCTTCTGTTTGCGGAGGCCTCTTGTGAGCAGGTAAGGGTGGTCAGGAAGTGTATTGACGCCTTCTGTGGCTACTCGGGGGAATGGGTCAGCCTTGAAAAGTCTAAGGTGTATATCTCTAAGAATGTGAAACCGGACTTGCGTAGAAGGATACACGAGCTGAGCGGGATTGAGGTTACTGAGGACCTGGGTAAGTATCTTGGTGTGCCAATTCTACACAAGAGGGTCTCGAAAGGGCTGTCCGCGCCTATCCTCGACGCTTTTGCCGCCAAGCTCAAAGGGTGGAGGGCATCACTTCTCAACTTCGCAGGTAGAGTCACGCTCACTCGAGCTGTTCTGACTGTGCTGCATATTTACTCCATGTCCACCATTTTATTGCCGACTGAGATCTGCAGGAAGGTTGAAAAATATTGTAGGGGCTTTATTTGGGGTTCAACGCTTGAGAAACGTCGTATGCACAAAATTGCGTGGGGAGAATTGACGCTGCCTAAGGATCTTGGGGGCTGGGAATAAAAAAGATGGAGGATCTCAACATTGCCTTGGTCGCGAAGCTCGGCTGGAGACTGCTCACGAAAGATGAGGGGTTGTGGAGCGAGGTCCTGACTAGCAAATACGGTAACAAGGCTCTCGGTTGCTCGGCGGGTGCGTCTCATGTGTGGAAGGGCCTGGTTAAAGCGGTTAATATGATTATCAAACCCCATATTAGATGGAACCTTGGAGATGGTGAAAAGATTAGATTCTGGGATGACACTTGGGTTGGCAATCAACCCCTTTCAGCAGCTATTGTGGGGGAAGGTCCGTCGGAAGCTGCTAAGGGGGCGGTTGCTGATTTGTGGGAGCATGAAAGTGGTTGGCGGTGGGCTGAGTTTGCTCGCTATCTCCCCTCGTCTACCATTCTGGAGATCGCTGCTTCTACTATTACGGAGAGAGAGGATTCTATCAGTTGGATGCCCAGTAGCAATGGCGAGTACTCGGTTAAATCCGGCTATGCTACACTAAGGAGTCTGGAGGATGCTCAGGTCATCGACAAACCTTTCTTTCGTGCCTTGTGGAAGGTTAGGACTCCGGAGAAGATAAGGACCTTCATTTGGACAGCGAGCAAGGGAGGGGTCCTGACAAATGCCGAACGAAAGAGACGCCATATAGGTAACTGTGATCTTTGCCCGATCTGTGATGTTAATTGTGAATCCTTGTTACATTTGTTTAGAGAATGTGATACTGCAAAGGAGTTCTGGCTGCAGGTTGAAGATACCCGGAGCAAGGCGGACTTTTTCACTCTCCCGTTCGCTGCTTGGTTGAGAGTTAACATCCTCGACTCGGCGGTGGGTGCGGAAGGGGTGCAATGGAATGCCTTCTTCGCGGTAGCATTGTGGTGGCTTTGGCGCAGAAGGAACGAGTTCGCATTCGGAGATGGAACGAAGGCTCAGCGGGTATCCCAGGAAAAATGCAAGGAGTTGGCTCGGGAGTACGATAAATGTCGCAAAGAGCTGCTGGGGACTACGGAAAAGTGGAGAGAACACACGGAGGTCAGATGGAACCCACCGGATCCCGGATGGGTAAAAATTAACACAGACGGAGCCATGAAGACCACGGGTGCTGCTGCTACTGGAGGCATCATACGTGACGGTAAAGGGAAATGGATTCGGGGCTTTACTCTCAACCTCGGATCTTGCTCGGTGTTAGCTGTCGAATTGTGGGGCATTGTCAAGGGATTAGAGACGGCTTGGCACTTGGGATGCCGGAAAGTGGTGTGCGAAACCGACTCGAAGGATGCGTTAAGACTCTTGAAGAATGCGACGGTGCCCTCGCATCCGTGCGCCAGCAGCCTGGTGTTCCTATGCCATGGCTTCCTTAGTAGAAGTTGGTCTGTCCAGCTTCGTCACACCTTCCGGGAAGGCAATGTACTGGCATATTTCCTTGCCGGTATTGCTTTCTCCTCACCTTTAGGCCTTATTTTGTTAGACTCCATTCCGAACGGTGCTACTGATTTTGTTCTTGATGATGCGAGGGGGGTCCCTAGACCTCGGCTCCGTATCGTCGAGTGAGACTCGTGTTTCTTTGTTGGTTTTTAAATAAAGGGCTTCATGCCCGTGTTTGTTCAACAAAAAAAAATATATATATTTTTCAATTTGAATTCTTATCTTATACCCCAAGGATATAGGATAGAAAAATCGATAAACGTATAAGCGTTTTTAGTTGTGATAGTAACTTAAAGTTATATCAAATAGAACTTCTTATAAAGAGTGATAACTTGTAATTTTATTTGGCTTTGCTCATGTAGCACCAAGAGTTGTCCAATTATTTCTTCTTGTCTTTAATTATAAGAACATATATGCACCTTCATTTAGAATGGTTGAATTGGTTTCATTGGAGTAGAAACAATTACAAAGAAAGAAAGAAAGATTTTAGGAGTGTAAAAATGATTAAGAATCTTGAAACTAAAGTAAAGTCCACATTGTGGACAAAGTAAAACTACCTTCATTCGTCCAACATAGTATTAGTGGGTTTGGGTATTGATTCATAGTTGAGCAATATCTTTACTCTTACTAAATGGTCCTACCATTCCAAATGGTGTCTTATCTTGTATTCTTACCTTCTAGTAAAATTAAAATAAGATTTTAATTTCCATAGTGTGGATAAAATATTTGATTTAAAAAAAATGGCTTTAATAATGAGTTTATAAAATAATTGGTTTTCCTTTAATTATAAGCTAGGTTTTAGCTTGAGTATAAAAAATATTTGATCCTCTTTAATAAGCTTCAATAAATTAGTTTTATAAAAATAATTGATTTTCCTTAATTAAAAGATACTAGTGAGCATGCCCGTGCTACGCACGGGACTTATTTTAATATATATTTTTAATTAATATATTATTATTGTAATTTTATTACTAATAATATTTATCTCTAAAAGTTTTAATATGTTTAGTTATCTTTGAAATTCAACAAATATTAGTTTGATTCTATTTATCTTCTTACTCACTTCTATATGCGATTTAACTATATAACTAATTAAAAAAAATGATATTTGCTTTAGAAATACATGTGTTTAGTTTTAAAACAAATAAAGAAAAATATATATTATAAACTTGAAAAATGTTGTAGTTATAGAGGACTTATTTTAAATATATGTTTTTAATTAATATATTATCATTGTAATTTGATTACTAATAATTTTTATCTCTAAAAGTTTTAATATTTTTATATATCTTTGAAATGTGATAAATATATTAACATGGCTCTATTTATCTTCTTACTCACTTCTACATGCAATTCAACTATATAAGCAAAAAAAAACGATAATTGCTTTAGAAATATTGCATGTGTTTAGGTTTAAAACAAATAAAAAATAATATACTATACACTTGAAAAATGTTGCAATTGTAGAGATTTGATCTCGTGACCTCATAGAAGGAAACCATTCCTATAACCAATAAGCCACAACAACTTTTTGATTTCTTAACCTAATAATAAATATATATTAGATTGATTTGTATGTATTTAATAGGTGCAATTAATGGACTTTCACCCAAATTTATATTATACTAGTAAGCATGCCCGTGCTACGCACGGGACTTATTTTAATATATTTTTAAATTTTAAATAATATATTATGTAATTTTATTACTAATAACTTTATCTCTAAAAGTTTTAATATGTTTATTTATTTTTGAGTCTATTTATCTTCTTACTCACGCAATTCAGCTATATAAGCAAAAAAAATGATAATTGTTTTAGAAATGCATTTGTTTAGGTTTAAAACAAATAAAAAACAATATACTATAAATTTGAAAAATGTTGTAGTTATAGAGGACTTATTTTAAATATATATTTTTAATTAATATATTATCATTATAATTTTATTATTAATAATTTTTATCTCTAAAAGTTTTAATATGTTTATTTATTTTTGAAATTTGATAAATATATTAACTTGAGTCTATTTATCTCCTTACCCACGCAATTCAGCTATATAAGCAAAAAAATGATAATTGTTTTATAAATGCATTTGTTTAGGTTTAAAACAAATAAAAAAATATACTATAAATTTGAAAAATGTTGTAGTTATAGAGGACTTATTTTAAATATATATTTTTAATTAATATATTATCATTATAATTTTATTATTATTAATTTTTATCTCTAAAAGTTTTAATATGTTTATTTATCTTTGAAATTCAATAAATATATTAACTTGTCTCTATTTATCATCTTACTCACTTCTATATGCAATTCAACTATATAAGCAAAAAACAAAATGATAATTGCTTTAGAAATATTGCATGTGTTTAGGGTTAAAACAAATAAAAAAAAATACTATAAACTTGAAAAATGTTGTGGTTATATAGAGATTTGTGTAAAGGCTCGGATTTTTAAATCCTAATTTTTTCAATAAAAAAAATAAAATAAATAAATAATAATTAAAAATGAATTTAAAACGGATTAATCGGATATTTCAAGGAAAACTCGTTCTCAATTTAATAAATCAAACTCGAAATTCTTGAAGCGAATTCTGGCCCCAATTTTGAACCTTTAAGGATCGATTCCTTCTTTCACCTCGGGATTCAAAAATTTATTCGGATAGCGTTATCTTTTTCGGTTTTAAAAACCTAATTGACCGATAGAGCAGGAATTTGAGAGACTAACATCAAGAACTAATTCCGGAATTTATTTTCCGAGTATTTCCTTGGGACCACATTCCTTGTTTTTTTCCCCTTGTCTCCTTCTTCCATTCCCTATCCGAATTTTAAATTAATTGTTATTTGGGGTAGAATATGGATAAGAATTGTGTTGGTGTTTGGTTTCTTAAGGAAAACTTTGACCACTTTCATCCCCTTATTTCACTTAGTAGGTCAAAACCTACTCCTCTTTTTGTCTCATTGTTTCAGAAAAAGGATACCCTCCCCTTTCAATTGTATTACAAATCCAAAATCCAAATGACCTTCCTCTTGTTGCTTTTGGATCCTTTTCGTTTAACAGGAATAAATGCCCAGCTGTCCTCCACCCCTTTCCTTTGACTCAACCCCACAAACAGTCAAACATCATCTGTTCTCCCCCCTTTTCACTCTGTTGCAGCTGGAGAAATCCAAAACAACACACAGCTTCCCTTGTTTTTTCGGTTCAAACCCAAACACATACATCCTCCTATTTTCATTTCATTCCACACCTTCCCATCTTCAATAACCCAGCCCCCAGTCACCGTCACCTCCCAACTCCGTCGGAGCCGAGCGCCCCTGCTTTCCCCGAGAACCTGAGCACAGAGCACCCAAGCCCTTTTCTTTCGTCCTTTCACAGCGAGCAGCAGCTCAGATGCTCACCCACTCCTCCCTCGACATCGACGAGACGCCAGGGCCACCCAGCAGACCTCCGACGTCCGCCCGAGCGCACCACCGAGCCGCCCGAGTCCTTCGTCGCCCTGTTTTCGATTCGAGATCGGTAAGGCTCTCTCCCTCCTTTCAATCGGAATCGCCATAAAGCTCCGCCTTTGAACCTATTACCGTTGTTATAGGCTAAGCCAGTGCCGATTCGTCTCCGACGAGGCCCAATCGTGCACCGACGACGTTCCGGCGAGTCGACGCCCTCGGTGAGCGCTTTCCCCTTCCCCCTTCCTTTCCCTTTCTTTTCATCCATGTGTGTGTCGGGTAGTCGATGTCGGGTATTCGTGGTCGGAATCCTGAATTGTCGCCGGCGAGGCCCTCCCCTTCCCCTTCGTTTTCCCCGTTGTGTCGAGCAGGGCGTTTTGAGAGATGATGAACAGTAGCCGGCGGGTTCGGTTTTGCTTTATTTCTTTCTTTCTGACCGGTTCAATGGGTTCCATTTAATTAGTCCGGTTCGGTTCATTTATCAAAATCAGATTTTAAAAGGGGAATTGGGCCTATTTCTTTGGGCTGGATTTGGTTGTTTAAAATCAAAGTGCTTTGGGCCTATTTCTTTCAAATAGATCCGATTTTGAGATTTTAAACAAAGATGTCGGATTTCTTTTGAGTTTATAAAAAAAAAGGGGGCGGTTTTGGGTAATTTAAAAAGGGGTCAGAATTTATAAAATAAAAATGGTTGGGATTTTTAAGGTATGTAGAAATATTTTATGAAAATGTTTAAAGGAAATAGTATTTGAAATATTATATAATATTATTTGAGATTTGAAATATAAGATATTATTATTGAGATTTAAAACGAAAGAGGAAATTTACGAACATTTTTCCAAGGTCGGAATTTCTATCTAATAAACTCGGGTTTCTAAACGGTTTTCGGGACTAACTTGGGAATTATGTGATTGATGACTAACTAGCATGATGATGTGATTGATTGACTAATATCATGATTTGCGTGGACTAATAGCATGATGAGACGTTAAAGTTATGTATCGTTGACTTATGCCTTATGAGATATGATGAATACGATGAACCTTGAGATAAATGACTATGCAGATTATTATTATTGCGAATATATGAAAATGACGGAATGGAACGATGAGAATGATGAGGTCTTACGGGATTTGGCAATATGGTAAATGGTTGAGCTTGATAGAACGATGATTGCGATATGTTTGTTATTCTCGTTGAATGATATGCTTGAGTGCTTGGATGATCAGACGTAGACTTATACATGTGTTCCTATTCTAGGTGATCTTTAATCTATCGTAATGCTTGTCTTGCTGTTCTGCACCGCCAGGTAAGTCTCTTCGGAGCTTACTCAGATTGAATAGAGCTATTCCCTGCTTTAGGTGCATGATATACTAGGTGTTGCATTCATGATCAGCATGCCATGTAGTACCATGCTAGGTTGCATCTACGTTGAGCATCCTATTTCTTTATGCGTATGTAAACAGAACGGCCGTTATCTGTGAAGTAACTAGAGTCATTGCTAGGGTCATAGGACGACCCAGTCTCATCGGGTCCCGTCCTGAGTCAATCGAGTCATGCACTTCCTTATATTATGAGATGCCTGCGGGCTTTATTGTGGAGCGGGTTAGGCATGCGTGCCGCCCTATTATGAATGAATGCATTCACGAGCTGGCCAGTCTCCACCTATCGGAAGGGGTGGAGGTAGGAGAGGGACATACCACTTGGTATTCTGTGCTAAGGCCTTATTATTATTATGCACTTGATCTTAGGAGCATGTTAGTGTGTTAATATTCCGCCATGCATCTAGAAGCATCTTTATTAGGTATAGCGTGTATGTGTGCTTAGGGTTGGGATGCAGAGCTAAAGTGGGCATCGATCTGATCCCGCCCCATATCAAATTTTTTAGGTATCCGTTATGCTTACTACTGTTGATGCTGATTTGAGTCCATGGCCTCTGGGTCTAACATGGCGGGAAGAGAGAGTTAAGATCCCAACTTCACCAATTTAATTACGGCTCGAATTTGAATGGTTGATCATATTTTGACCCGGCTCTGCCGTGGCACCCACTTTGTATTATGCTTTACTTCCGCTATTTGTGTGACCTTTGGTTTTCCACGCTTAGACTTATGACAGGTACAGGGGACTTCCCCGGGGATTCCAACGATCCCTTCGAATTTTGGGTATGAAATCCCACTTTAAAATGTTAGGATAGAATTTCAAACCTTCAACCTGTACTCGGGGCGCAAGATCCTAACGAGGGGTTTCATCCCTCGAAACGTAACCCGGGAATCATAATCCCGGGCCGTTACAAAGGGGTATCAGAGCTGAGGTTGTGCAAACCGAGTATGATAGGTTGAAGTGGTTTTGAAAATGGCCCAAAGTTTTCAAATGGTTTTTCAAAATGTTTTATAAAGGGCAAAATGAATTTAATATGGCTAACTCAAATGGACTAAATAAGAACATGACTCAATAAATCCGGTAATCAAAGAAAGGGAAGCGAATGGGTAATAAAGGCGCTAGAACATCCCTATTGGGTGTAGTTGGGAACGGGTAGGCAAAATATAGCTTGTTATTTTACAGGTGGACTTGAAGACTCCAAGGAACCCGAAGGTTGGAGTGGCATGGGTTAGGAGGCCGTGAGGTATTTGCTCCTCCGGTCGGCCGTCCCTCGAAGGACGGCATAGATCGTCTTTGTGATTGTGTCCATTATATCCAATTGGGCCCGAGGGCGATCCTCCTCGAAGGGGGTCATATTAATCCCGTTGATTGCTTCCATGCTGAGTGTTGTTGTGTTTAGGATAGAAAACTAATCAATATGCTTTAACTTGAATGTGTGAGTGAGATAGCGGGAGGAAACATTGTCTTTATGTCGTCGGAATTCCCGTCTTGTCAGGATAGCCCTTCCCTGATTCAAGCCCCTTGATGATTCTAACTTTGTCATGCGCCCTACCAAAACATCTAAGCATGTTAGCAAGGGTTGAGAAGCGTCTGCTATCCCCGTTTCGAGTCCTACTTGATATCCCACTATCTATGCTTCTATCGAGTCTCGTATTTGAGGTTTGTGTCTCCCACGGGAAAATTTGGGTCGGTCAACTAAATACTTTTGGGAATCGTGTCGGGGTGAGGGTTACTTGAGTATGCTAGTGGGGGTGATGATTGAAATAGTTCGAGTTAGAAGTGAGTTGTCTTACGAGTCGTCCCTCTCGATCCTCGTGTTGGTTGACTGTGTCTTCTTACCACGAGAGTCTAAACACAAATTATACCCTCTCATCTCGAAAACAGTGTGAATGTCCTTGTGTCATACCGAGCAGGTCATATTAGCGTCCCACGGGGAAACAGGGTGATGAGTCGGTGATTGTATGACATGGTGTGTTGGTATATTTCAACATGACTTGCCTGATAACTTGCATGATCGCACTTATGAACGAATATATACATCGAATCTATGAATTCCCATCATTGTTACTCTCCTTTGAATTAGGTCCATGATAGTGTGGTCAACCCTCTTTGTATGAATGCCATGAGAAATGAATTTTTGAGCATGTTAAGTTAATCAAATTGAACCTCATTGACTATGTATGTTCTTAATGAGTGTTGGTAGTATCATGTAGGATATACATCTCCTAATTATTGACCATCATGCATCTATGTGCCATACTTGTCATACTACATGTATATGGTTGTGTTGGATGTGATAGTTGTTATGCCCAAACGACTTAACCATACCCCTCGACACGATTATTAGAGTGCATCTTAACATGCTTACCTGGAACCCACCTTGTTTTGACCTACTTATGTGTACACTAAGTGAGTAATGGATCATACATGTGATATCCTATAATGCTCGCTATGTCATATATAACTTATTCTGCATATGTCTATTGTCGGTTTGTGCATACATGATATTAATACGTCAAGCATGATTAGTGCCTGAGATGATAAGTTTTAGCATGTCCCGTGTGCATGTAAAGTTGATTATGTGAAATGTTATGGATACATAGGACGCTATTCCTTTAATAGGTACGTGATAGTGTGGAATGATATTATTGAAATATTTTGTGATTGCTATGTGCACCTGTAACCTTATAGAATACCTTAAGGGGATTGTTGTAACTCTCGAGTCTGTGTCTTGTCTTGAGTCTCGTCATCTCTAATCCTGGTTTGTGTCTGAATTCTTAAGGAAGTCGTTTTGTCCTCCCTTGCCCTCCCCTATCTCCGTGACTTCTAACCCCTCGTGATCCCCTTGATGGACGTCGACATAGAAGAGAAAACGAGCGATCGAGTGGCACCAGAGTGGCGCAACGGAAGTGGGGTGGGCCCATGGCCCATGGACCCTAGGATCGACGTCGCCAAAGGAAGGACGCCTTTCGAAGATGGCGGTTGCAGACGTAATTCTCCTAGATGACTCAAGGAATGACATTCTTCGTCCGAATTGTGATCTCTCCTATGCGATCTGAAATCGGTGTCGTGTGATAGGCTTGGAACTAACTAAATTGAGGTGTGATGACTGATAAGCTGAACTGGTAGTGAATGATTGCCTGACTAGCTTGTGTTTGTGATGATGTGCCTATATGCTTAAGTGTACTGACCTGCTAGTAAATCGGTTATGAGTTATATGGGTGGTGGTGTTTCCTTTCTGGGCATGAGTCGAGTGATTCCTTGGTGAGACGGATCGGGAATTCGCAGGTACATTGAGGTCTTCGAGTTGGTCATTGGTTATGCGAGATGGAGTGCATGAAGGATGTGTTAGCTTGGGTAGAGTCGAGTGAGTTATGGCTTGTCGGAGATAGTGTTCACTGAGTATATTTGAGCTTCCAGGTAAGTCTTAGGTGAAGAGTGGAGTTAGCATGGTGAGATTTCGAGGAAGAGGTCCTAGCTAGAAGTGTCGGTAGGTAGTGGGTGCGAGTATAGGTGGTTAGTGTAGTTCTAGAGGTGGATGAGTGAGCTAAGAATGGATCGGAGGGATTCTCAAAGGGAAGTGTTATTAGACGGATTGGTGAGCTAGGGAAGGTGTCTAGATAGTCTAGGAGCGGATCGTGGGCGGCATCGAGGATGATTGGTTGAGGAATGTCTAAGGAATTGCAGAATTAGGGACTAGGTTCTATGTGCGGTGATTGGGAACTGTTTATGGTAAAGGATGAGATTGAGGAATCGCTAAGAAAGAGTAGTAGCAGGTTGTATCTGGGATGAGTACTTGGGGTTGCTTAAATAGGGTTAGTGATGCTTAGAGGATTTCTTAGGGAAGGATTTCTAGATGCGATGTTGGAGGATTTTTGGCATCAGAAAGGAGTAGAGATTGATGTGTGGAGGTTATTGTGGCTATTGAGGTATTTGAGGATGTGAGATGAGTCCTGGTGGAGAGGTTGGTAGCTAGGCAAGGATGTCGTTGAGATTTCTAGCAAGGTTGTGGGCTTGAGGTTGAGACAGGGAGATTCTGAGCTTGGAATGGGGAACTAGGCAGAGCAGAATGTATTGGGAACGTTAGAGGATGAAGGATCTTAGAAGGTTGGTGAAATAACGGTACTTGGGAAAACTCGGACGAGAACGATTTAGGGACTCTACGGAAATGATGATCGGTAAAAGAGGGCTTTGGATGGTAAGGTGTCATGGTTAAGAAGTAGGAGCTCGAGGCAATTTAGGAATATGAAGAGATGAGGGACCGGAGTAGGACGACTTGAGGATTTTTAATGATTAAGGTTCAGTAAGATTTGGAATGAGAAAATTTGGGAACATGTTGGGACGAGGATATAGAATATGTCGGATGAGGAGTCATGGATGATCATATTTCGTGAGATTCGGAATGGGATAAGTAGGTAACATCTGTGATTGGTCGTTGAGGATAGACGTGGGTGATGAATAACTCGGTGATTCGTGGTTGCGAGTACCACTAGATGGGTTTTTGTGTTAGAGTTTGACGGGAGTTTCAGGTGTGAGATGATCAGTATGAGTTGGGTTCTTAGAGGTGGATGACTAGTGAGAGTGATTAGTGGTACAGTAAGTGTGATCAGGTTAGCAAAAGGATTCGAGATGTCTCCTTGGGAGATAAGGGTCAGACAGATGGGAAGAGTAAGCGAGATTGTTAAGGAGCACCGAGGTCGATCGAGAGAGCAGTTCAGTCGAGGACTTGGGATTTCTCTTAGAAGGTGAAGATGAGACTGGTAGAGGACCTCTAGGATGAGGGTATGCCTTATAGAGAGTCTTTGTAGTCGATCGAGTTTTTAGGCTTGTCGGAATAAGGGTCTTTTAAGGGAATTATGCGATTGGGAACTCCATGAGATGGTTTAGATGGTCGAGTGAAAGGTAGGACGTGAGATTGGGTGTTGAGATAGATTGATCTTTAGATGGCTTAATGGCATATGATTTGGGATGCCTAGTAGTCGGTTTTGGGGATTTGGTCTTGATTATGAATCATTATGAGGCTAGAGAGTTGTATATGAGCGGGATGCAATGGTGTTTAGAAATAGTATCGGATTTGAGTTGGTGGACCTGATGAGGTTGATCTTGATGCGAGAGATAAGGAGCACGTAGTGGTCGTGTCTTGTTATGGTTGATAGTTATAAGCAAATTCTCTTGAGGATGTGATCTAGTGTATGCTTTAATTGGGGCCGAATGTTTTGCGAATTCTATTCGATAGACAATGCTGATTCCTTGACGAATTGCCATAACCAATAGTGAGCTATTAGTACTGACATAGTCTTCCCCTGAGCTTGATGAAATGCTAGTGTGCGGAGGTCCTTGATGCCTCTAAATGTGATGATGCTTGGTAGTTAGTAAGGGTATGATGTGATTATCCGATTGATACAATGTGCAACCCCTCATATGTTATGATAAATGCTACTATATACGATACTATGCTAGATCTGTTATGATATGTGACTATCCTTGCCATGGATATGATTTGTTTATGAATGTATGATACGAGTGCTATGTTATATGATGTCGCGAACTGGAATTGAGAGGATGTTAGAACTTAATTGATGGAATTTGATTTTTGACTTGGAATCTAGGGAGAAAATATGGGATTAGCCCTTAGAGGTGGATGATTCCACCTCCTGAAGTTGAAACTTGCTTGACTAACATCGGGTTAAGGGATTTGAATGATGTTTAAAAAGAACTAACTTGGATTTTGGGAAATTTAACGCGATTGAGAATGTCAATGATTTTGAAACAAACCTTTCAAACTGAGATCCCCCTTGAAATTTTCTAGCCGAGCTTGCGTTATGACGTCCCACAAAGTGGATACATGCATTTTATAGGGGCCCTTATAGACTGCTTGCTAAGACCTAGTGAAGATGTCATAGTGCTTTTTGAGTTATGATATGACCGAGAAGTCGGGGTAAGGATGTGGTAAGGGCCCATATCACACTCTCACTACGACCTATTGGGGATATTATGATCATAACGACGATACTGTGAGTATCTCATAGGGGCACTTATGAGACACTTACGGGATCACCGGAATGATCCTTGGACTCACCTATTCCAACTTCATCCCCTACCTTGTTTTGGTTTTAGTCTCGGGGACGAGACTTGTTTTTAGAGGTGGATGATGTAAAGGCTCGGATTTTTAAATCCTAATTTTTTCAATAAAAAAAATAAAATAAATAAATAATAATTAAAAATGAATTTAAAACGGATTAATCGGATATTTCAAGGAAAACTCGTTCTCAATTTAATAAATCAAACTCGAAATTCTTGAAGCGAATTCTGGCCCCAATTTTGAACCTTTAAGGATCGATTCCTTCTTTCACCTCGGGATTCAAAAATTTATTCGGATAGCGTTATCTTTTTCGGTTTTAAAAACCTAATTGACCGATAGAGCAGGAATTTGAGAGACTAACATCAAGAACTAATTCCGGAATTTATTTTCCGAGTATTTCCTTGGGACCACATTCCTTGTTTTTTTCCCCTTGTCTCCTTCTTCCATTCCCTATCCGAATTTTAAATTAATTGTTATTTGGGGTAGAATATGGATAAGAATTGTGTTGGTGTTTGGTTTCTTAAGGAAAACTTTGACCACTTTCATCCCCTTATTTCACTTAGTAGGTCAAAACCTACTCCTCTTTTTGTCTCATTGTTTCAGAAAAAGGATACCCTCCCCTTTCAATTGTATTACAAATCCAAAATCCAAATGACCTTCCTCTTGTTGCTTTTGGATCCTTTTCGTTTAACAGGAATAAATGCCCAGCTGTCCTCCACCCCTTTCCTTTGACTCAACCCCACAAACAGTCAAACATCATCTGTTCTCCCCCCTTTTCACTCTGTTGCAGCTGGAGAAATCCAAAACAACACACAGCTTCCCTTGTTTTTTCGGTTCAAACCCAAACACATACATCCTCCTATTTTCATTTCATTCCACACCTTCCCATCTTCAATAACCCAGCCCCCAGTCACCGTCACCTCCCAACTCCGTCGGAGCCGAGCGCCCCTGCTTTCCCCGAGAACCTGAGCACAGAGCACCCAAGCCCTTTTCTTTCGTCCTTTCACAGCGAGCAGCAGCTCAGATGCTCACCCACTCCTCCCTCGACATCGACGAGACGCCAGGGCCACCCAGCAGACCTCCGACGTCCGCCCGAGCGCACCACCGAGCCGCCCGAGTCCTTCGTCGCCCTGTTTTCGATTCGAGATCGGTAAGGCTCTCTCCCTCCTTTCAATCGGAATCGCCATAAAGCTCCGCCTTTGAACCTATTACCGTTGTTATAGGCTAAGCCAGTGCCGATTCGTCTCCGACGAGGCCCAATCGTGCACCGACGACGTTCCGGCGAGTCGACGCCCTCGGTGAGCGCTTTCCCCTTCCCCCTTCCTTTCCCTTTCTTTTCATCCATGTGTGTGTCGGGTAGTCGATGTCGGGTATTCGTGGTCGGAATCCTGAATTGTCGCCGGCGAGGCCCTCCCCTTCCCCTTCGTTTTCCCCGTTGTGTCGAGCAGGGCGTTTTGAGAGATGATGAACAGTAGCCGGCGGGTTCGGTTTTGCTTTATTTCTTTCTTTCTGACCGGTTCAATGGGTTCCATTTAATTAGTCCGGTTCGGTTCATTTATCAAAATCAGATTTTAAAAGGGGAATTGGGCCTATTTCTTTGGGCTGGATTTGGTTGTTTAAAATCAAAGTGCTTTGGGCCTATTTCTTTCAAATAGATCCGATTTTGAGATTTTAAACAAAGATGTCGGATTTCTTTTGAGTTTATAAAAAAAAAGGGGGCGGTTTTGGGTAATTTAAAAAGGGGTCAGAATTTATAAAATAAAAATGGTTGGGATTTTTAAGGTATGTAGAAATATTTTATGAAAATGTTTAAAGGAAATAGTATTTGAAATATTATATAATATTATTTGAGATTTGAAATATAAGATATTATTATTGAGATTTAAAACGAAAGAGGAAATTTACGAACATTTTTCCAAGGTCGGAATTTCTATCTAATAAACTCGGGTTTCTAAACGGTTTTCGGGACTAACTTGGGAATTATGTGATTGATGACTAACTAGCATGATGATGTGATTGATTGACTAATATCATGATTTGCGTGGACTAATAGCATGATGAGACGTTAAAGTTATGTATCGTTGACTTATGCCTTATGAGATATGATGAATACGATGAACCTTGAGATAAATGACTATGCAGATTATTATTATTGCGAATATATGAAAATGACGGAATGGAACGATGAGAATGATGAGGTCTTACGGGATTTGGCAATATGGTAAATGGTTGAGCTTGATAGAACGATGATTGCGATATGTTTGTTATTCTCGTTGAATGATATGCTTGAGTGCTTGGATGATCAGACGTAGACTTATACATGTGTTCCTATTCTAGGTGATCTTTAATCTATCGTAATGCTTGTCTTGCTGTTCTGCACCGCCAGGTAAGTCTCTTCGGAGCTTACTCAGATTGAATAGAGCTATTCCCTGCTTTAGGTGCATGATATACTAGGTGTTGCATTCATGATCAGCATGCCATGTAGTACCATGCTAGGTTGCATCTACGTTGAGCATCCTATTTCTTTATGCGTATGTAAACAGAACGGCCGTTATCTGTGAAGTAACTAGAGTCATTGCTAGGGTCATAGGACGACCCAGTCTCATCGGGTCCCGTCCTGAGTCAATCGAGTCATGCACTTCCTTATATTATGAGATGCCTGCGGGCTTTATTGTGGAGCGGGTTAGGCATGCGTGCCGCCCTATTATGAATGAATGCATTCACGAGCTGGCCAGTCTCCACCTATCGGAAGGGGTGGAGGTAGGAGAGGGACATACCACTTGGTATTCTGTGCTAAGGCCTTATTATTATTATGCACTTGATCTTAGGAGCATGTTAGTGTGTTAATATTCCGCCATGCATCTAGAAGCATCTTTATTAGGTATAGCGTGTATGTGTGCTTAGGGTTGGGATGCAGAGCTAAAGTGGGCATCGATCTGATCCCGCCCCATATCAAATTTTTTAGGTATCCGTTATGCTTACTACTGTTGATGCTGATTTGAGTCCATGGCCTCTGGGTCTAACATGGCGGGAAGAGAGAGTTAAGATCCCAACTTCACCAATTTAATTACGGCTCGAATTTGAATGGTTGATCATATTTTGACCCGGCTCTGCCGTGGCACCCACTTTGTATTATGCTTTACTTCCGCTATTTGTGTGACCTTTGGTTTTCCACGCTTAGACTTATGACAGGTACAGGGGACTTCCCCGGGGATTCCAACGATCCCTTCGAATTTTGGGTATGAAATCCCACTTTAAAATGTTAGGATAGAATTTCAAACCTTCAACCTGTACTCGGGGCGCAAGATCCTAACGAGGGGTTTCATCCCTCGAAACGTAACCCGGGAATCATAATCCCGGGCCGTTACAATTTGATCCCTTGACACGTTGGATTGAAACTAATAACTTGATTTGTTAAGCTATTAATAATATTAAATATAATTAAAAAATACAAAATAGTGTAGTTAGGGAGAGTTGAACTCTTAACCTCTTGCATATAAATTATAAATTATTCCTTAACCATTAGGCTACAATAACCTATTGATTTTTTGTGCTAATTTTTAATATATATTAGGTTATTAGGCTACAATAACCTATTGATTTTTTGTGCTAATTTTTAATATATACTAGGTAGGCAGACCCGTGCTACGCCCGGAACATGTGATTTTGTTCAAAACAATATAGTGATATTATACTTGTAAATAAAAAAAATAACACGTTATACAAACTTTTAAAAGAATAGAATAATAGCACAGGGTGTTTTTACAAACAACAATTGAATCAAAATATTATTATTAAAAAACAATATATACTATATAGCAAAAAAAGTAATCTAGCTAGACCCATGAGTGAAGAGATAAAATTTGAGAAAAATTTAAATATGAAAAAATTTCATGTATTTGATAATGTTATAATTTTTTATAACATGAAAAGAATCCATAAAAAAATATTTTATACTAACCAAATCAAATTATACACACTTTTATCATTAGGTTTTTTTGCATATGTTGACCAATTAAAATTCTCGATTGTAAACTTTTATAAATCTGCAAATTAAATAAATAGAATATAAATTTGGATAACAATTAAAAAAATAGTGATAATATAAATAAAAATTATGAAAAAAAATCCAATATAAAAAGAAGATGAAGATGCATGCATATTAATCACTACTTATGCTTAAATGAAGGACAATATCAAGAAACTATTGTAAGTTTTGTTTTATGAACTTCATATTGATCCTTTTAGCTACGATATTAATATATAGACAAATTTATGTTAAATGCCTAAATTTTATGATCAAATAAATTTTATTCAATTAAAGGGGAAAAGAGTAATAAAACTTATAATAAATTAGCAAGAAACATGATTAAAGCTTAGTAATATTGAACTTAATTAATTGCAAAGAAAAGGGTCATACATCAATTAAAACAAATTTTTAAGGTTAAAAAAAATACAAAGTAAATAAATTGATAGTAAATAAATTAATAAAAAATTGAAAAATAAAATATAATATTTGATTTAGAAAGATAAATCTAATTAGCAACTCACCACCAAATCCATGCTTTGCTCTAACTGTAAGTCGTGATGGTTGTATCTTCGAAATAATGTCCAACTACATATAATACTCTTTTAATTTATATAAAACTAATTTTTTTTAGAGTGAATTATAAACCGTTACAAAAATACACATTAAATTCAATTAGATATGGATGAAATGTTTAGAATTAGAATTTAATGTCATTTATTTTATATACAACTAAATTGACGTTAAATTTTAAAAATTTGACTCAAACTAATGACTCGGGCCGGTCTATTTTCTAATTAAATAATAATACTATATTACTTATATTTTATTAAAAATTGATACTCTCTCCGTTCCAAAATAGATGGCCTTTTACTTTTTAACACGTTTTTTAAGGAGCGAAAAACTCTATAAAATATTATTTATTTGATTAAAATTTTTATACTATTTGATACTTATTACTAATAAGTATCTAATTATATATAAAAAATTAATTAAAAAATAATATTTCATAGAGTTTTTCGCTCCTTAAAAAGCGTGTCAAAAAAGTAAAAGACCATGTATTTTGAAACGGAGGGAGTACATAACAAACATAATAGTTTAATATAACGTAGACAAAATGTGTAAAATGAGCATAAATTAATGAATTGAATGATATTTGAATTAAAGACCTTATGAATAACAAATGAATCTTTGAATCATTAAGAAAAGTGCAAAATGTTGAAAATGAGTAACCAATGAGATTTAAAACCTTATGTATATCAAATAAGTACTCAAACCATTGAGCTATGATGGAGTTATTGATATTTCATAGAATACAAACAAAAAATATAAAATATTAATCATAAAATAAATGAGCATTAAATTGCCCTTGAACACAACATATTAATCATAAAATATGAAATATTAATCATAAAATAAATGAGCAAAAAATATAAAATATCAAATAAGTACTCAAACCTTGTATTATTATTATTATTACTATATATTATTATTATCGTGCTTCGCTCGGGACATGTCGTAGAGGTTACCGAGGCTGCCAACAATACTGATAATAATCATGCCATGTCGTAGAGGTAAAACACGCAGACCCGTGCTACGACAGCCTCGAGAATGTGAACAAAATTGCATAATAACACAATTACTCTCCATAAATAAATATATATAGATTGGTAGAAGATATCCCCATTTGCCGTCGATCGATCATCAGGCAGGTACTTCATATGCGTGTTTTACCAAGGAAAACGTCAGGCAGAACAACCTTAATTTGATATCAACAAAGCCTTCAGCAATGCAATTCCCTACGTAAGTACAAACATATATAGTAAGCCGATCGATAGAAATATCTAATATACATATGCATATGTATACACACATTTAATTTGCTGACTTAAACGATCCAAATATATCACATGTCAGAATGGGTACGTACCTGGTTCATGTCAGAATGGGTACACCCTTTGCAGTACATGTAGTATACTCCGTATATCTTTTGTCATTGATCATCATGAGAGGGATGCCCGGAGATCGAGGAGCCGATGGCAGCCTTGGGGTTGAGGAGGCAGTCCTTGGTTAGGTTGGCCAGTAGGTAGTCGCTGCTCAGAGGTTGTCGAGGCTGCCAATGAACTATGGCTTCCTTGGTCAGACACCTCACAAGTCACAACTGTCCCTATGGGGAGGGCCAGCAATTAAGTGTAGGAAGAAATCTACGCATTCCGCCCTTGCCGGCTTCCGGGAACAGAACTTTGTTTTGTTCTTGGCTTCTTGCTGTCTATCAGCAGCTTCATGCTTATCCTACCATTTGAATTCGCCATTTTTTCTCCGCTAACTTGTGCATCCAACTCGATCGATCGCCGGCCAGTACGCACTTATAGGCGTGTCCTCTGTCAAGCCCAAAAGGCTTCGTAGGATGATTCGTTTCAGATCCTCCAACTGAAACTTCTCATTAAGCAAATGTAATTAACGTACGTTACATTAATTAAATTTTAATCGATCAAATCCTTTTTCATTCTTTTTTCTATATATAGTTGATTCGGCTCCCCCTTTCTTTACTTAATTTCAAGTTTGAGAAGGTGGAAGATCTTCCCAATAAATTGAAATTAATATTTTTATTAGTAATTCTTTTCAAACGTAATATTATTTTGGTCTCTTGATATTTCCTTTAATTAAGTTAGATGTTTTGGAAAAGAAAATGCTACATAACCACACAATAAATTGAAATTAATATTTTTTCGGTCTCTTGATAAATTCTAATATATGATCTGATGCATTTAAAAAAAGAGTTAACAACTACGTACTACCATTTTGATATAGTTTAATATTTTAATAAATTATTATTTTTGATAAATTTTAATACATATATATATATAAAATAAATTGTAGTAATAAATTGATAAATTTTTAAGGTTTAGATGAAGAGGTTATTATTATTATTATAAATTAATTAGATTAGATTGTTATTAAGTAGAAAATGACAAAGTAGGAAAATAAAATAATATTGAGATCCTTGGCTAATGATATAAATAGCTAATATTGTTGAATACATTAGTGACATGTGAGAATAATAAAGACCTAATAATATATATATATATATATAATATTATAGATATTATGTTATAGATATATGTATTATATATTTTAAATAATTAAACATAAAAATGATAATTTAAGATAAAATAAAATTGTAAAATATTGACAAAGAGTAGTGAATATGATTGAAACCAAAACATTATGCGTAAAGAATAAAAAATGATAATTTAATAGATTATAGATTATATTCCATTTTTAAAAATTACACATAACATGAAAATTTATTATTATATTCAATTTTAAAAAATTACACATGACAAATACATGAAAATTTAAGAGGAAATAAAAAATTTGCAAAATGTGTTTAGAATGTACCTAATGGGATTTGAACTCAAGACCTCATGTATACCAAATAATTCTCCTAACCATTGAGCTATGTGAGTATTTTTGATATTTCATGGAATAAAAATAAAATAAGTATAAAAGATGAATCATTAAATAAATGTGCATTAAATTGGAGGTGAACACAACTTTTTATGTTTTATAGATTAGGTTATGTGCTTTTTAATCATTTAATAGGGGCAATTAATGGGCAAAACCCAACTTTATATATATAGTTAGACTAGTGAGCATACCCGTGCTACGCACGGGACTTGTTTTTAATATATTTTTTTAATTAATATATTGTCATTGTAATTTTATTATTAATAATTTTTTATCTCTAAAAGTTTTAATGTGTTTATTTATCTTTGAAATGTGATAAATATATTAAGTTTGCTCTATTTATCTTCTTATTCACTTCTACATGCAATTCAACTATATAAGCAAAAAAATGATAATTGCTTTAGAAATGCATGCGTATAGGTTTAAAACAAATAAAAAAACAATATAGTATAAACTTAATTGAAAAGTGTTGTAGTTATAGATGACTTATTTTAAATATATATTTTAATTAATATATTATCATTGTAATTTTATTAATAATAATTTTTATCTCTAAAAGTTTTAATATGTTTATTTATCTTTGAAATTTGATAAATATATTAACTTGGCTCTATTTATCTTCTTAATCACTTCTACATGTAATTCAACTAAATAAGCAAAAAAATTGATAATTGCTTTAGAAATGCACGTGTATAGGTTTAAAACAAATAAAAAAAAACAATATAGTATAAACTTAATAGGAAAATGTTGTTGTTATAGACGACTTATTTTAAATATATATTTTAATTAATATATTGTCATTGTAATTTTATCACTAATAATTTTTATCTCTAAAAGTTTTAATATGTTTAATTATTTATCTTTGAAATTCAATAAATATATTAACTTGGAGTTATATTTATCTTCTTACTCACTTATATATACATGCAATTCAACTATATACACACAAAAAAAAAAGATAAATGCTTTTTAAATGCATGCCCGTGCTACGCACGGGACTTATTTTAATATATATTTTTAATTAATATATTATTATTGTAATTTTATTACTAATAAAATTCTAAAAAATATGTTTAGTTATCTTTGAAATTCAGCAAAATATTAGCTTGATTCTATTTATTTTCTTACTCACTTCAATATGCGATTCAACTATATAAGTAATAAAAAAAATATATATATATATATTTTTAATTAATATATTATTATTGTAATTTTATTACTAATAAAATTCTAAAAAATATGTTTAGTTATCTTTGAAATTCAGCAAAATATTAGCTTGATTCTATTTATTTTCTTACTCACTTCAATATGCGATTCAACTATATAAGTAATAAAAAAATGATATTTGCTTTGAAATATATGTGTTTAGGTTTAAAACAAATAAAAAAATATATACTATAAACTTGAAAAATGTTGTTGTTATAGAGAACTTATTTTAAATATATATTTTTAATTAATATATTATCATTGTAATTTTATTACTAATAATTTTTATGTCTAAAAGTTTTAATATTTTTATATATCTTTGAAATTTGATAAATATATAAACATGGCTCTATTTATCTTCTTACTCACTTCTACATGCAATTCAACTATATAAACAAAAAAATGATAATTAATTGCTTTAGAAATATTGCACGTGTTTAGGTTTAAAACAAATAAAAAATAATATACTATACACTTGAAAAATGTTGCAATTGTAGAGATTTGATCCCATGACCTCATGGAAGTAAACTATACCTATAACCAATAAGCCACAATAACTTTTTGATTTCTTAACCTAATATTAAATATATATTAGATTGATTTGTATGTATTTAATAGGTGCATATAGATTTGATTTGATTCTCTTCAATAGTTAACTTCAATAAATTTGTTTAGAGAAGGCGTATGACCGAATCAATTGGGATTTCCTTCGAAGTATACTGGTTAAAGCGCAGCTGCCCGGGAATCTAGTGGATTTTATTATGCAATGCCAAACAATGGGGACTACTTCAGTTTTGTGGAATGGAGAGCGTGCGGGATCCTTTAAGCCGACGAGGGGGGTTCGACAAGGAGATCCACTGTCGCCCTATCTTTTTGTGCTCTGTATGGAGTATCTAGCCCACATCATTCAGGACTCGGTGGAGATGGGGAATTGGAAACCAGTCTGCGTGGGGGGTGTACAATTGTCTCACTTATTTTTTGCCGACGACTTGGTTTTGTTCGGAGAGGCAACACCGGATCAGGGGAGGGTGGTCCAAGAATGCCTGGAAAGGTTCTGCGTTGCGTCGGGAGAGAAGGTGAGCCATGAGAAGAGTTCGATCTTCTTTTCTCGAAACGTGTCGGCTGCTACAAAACAAGAAATCAGTGGGGAGCTTGCGATGCCTATCGCTATGGAGTTTGGGAACTATCTCGGGGTACCAATGGGGGACAATCGGATGAAGAACGAAAGACACGCCTATCTACTTGAGAAGATCACGTCTAGACTGAGTGGGTGGAAGCAACGATCGCTCTCGCTAGCAGGTAGAGTCACGTTGGCTAAATCCGTATTGACAAGCCTCCCGCTTTATTCTATGCAGTCGACCATGCTACCGCGGAGGATCTGCGATGACATGGACAAGGAAGTCCGGCGTTTCATTTGGGGCTCGACGCCGGAAAATCGACGGATTCCTTTGCTGAGAAAGGAGATCCTTTGCGCGCCCACAGTAGAAGGCGGTTTGGGCGTGAGGCAAATGAGGGCTACTAATCAGGCTACTCTTGCTAAATTAGGGTGGCGTTTGATTCAGGATCCTAGCTCACTTTGGAGTAGAGTGATTAGAGGGAAGTACTGCGGGGGTCGAGTTGATGTGGATATGTTCAGGAGCCAAACTAGATGCTCGACGGTTTGGAAAGGAGTTGTCCATGGAGCAGCGGTTCTGACACCGGGTATTCGGGTGGATATAGGGAATGGTCGTCGCACCTTCTTCTGGATACATCTGTGGCTGCAGGAGAGACCCTTGATAGATACTGCAACTCAAGAAGTCCCGGAAGAGGAATTTGGCAAAATAGTAGAGGAATTGTGGGCATTTGACGATTGGAGATGGGAGGATATAAGCCCCTACATATCGGACACTACTGGACAGAAACTTAGAGCAATCCAGGTAAATCCGGAAGGCGATGAACCTGATCGGTACTACTGGGCTCACACCCAAACTGGCCGGTTCACCACGGGGTCGGCGTTGGGGCTCATAAAGGGCGATCAGGTGCTGCCAAGAGCGCCAGTTTGGAAGCATATTTGGAGGGCTCCTCCGCAGCAGCGAGCTCGAACTTTCGCCTTTCTGGCGGCTTATAATGCGATGCTCTGCAATGCAAACCGAGTGAGACGTCACTTATCCCAGTTCGCAGCGTGTCCAAGGTGTGGACTGGATGAGACGGCCTTACATTTGTTGAGAGATTGTGAGGTTATAAAGGCCATTTGGAGACTGCTGGGTAACAATGGTTTTCGACATGGATTCTTCCTCACAACAGAGATCCGAGAGTGGATTATGCTGAACGTTCAGAAGGAGGATAGATGGGCTGCGATTTTTGTCACCATGCTCTGGCTCACCTGGAAAACTCGGAATGAGTTGGTGTTTCAAGGAAGTGACCGGATTCAGGGGATCGCAGACCGAGTGTGGCAACAAGTGTCATGGTATAGAAGAGCTGCTGAGAGGGATCGTAGAGCCGGGGTACGCAGCGACGAGCAGGGAAATCAGTCGAGAGTGAGATGGGAACCTCCGGATGATGGATGGTTGAAATTAAACACCGATGGGGTATCGAAAGGAAATCCTGGTATTGCGGGAGGAGGCGGAGTTATCAGAGATCATAGGGGGGCTTTCATCAAGGGCTTTGCCTTTAAATGTGGGCTCTGTTCGGCAGAGAAAGCTGAGGCTTTGGCTCTATGGAGAGGAGTGCAGGTAGCTAAGGACATGGGAATCTCTAAGTTGCTGATAGAGATGGACAGCGCCAACATTTGTGCGCAGAGTCAAGAGCTGGGTACGCCAGAGGGGGAGAATGACCATCTTATAACTTGATGTCGAGCCATGATTAGAAGAGGAGATTGGGAAGTGAAGGTCTGCCATGCTCGTAGACAAGCAAACGTGGTGGCGGATACCCTTGCAAATTTTGCAGTCATTTTGACTGTTCCTTTTGTTATTTTTGACGTAGTGCCGGATTGCATCCGTGCTCTTGTACCCCCAACCCCCCAGTTGGGGAACTAGTTTGATTTCTTTGCTTAATAATACAGGGCCTTGCCCTCCTTTGCACCCAAAAAAAAAAAAAAATTGTTTAGAAAAATATTTGTTTTTTTTATTATTTTATGAACAAGTTTTTAAAAATATGTTTTCAATTATTACAATATTTTATTTTATTGATTTTCTTTTTAAACACTAGATGGGCAAGTGATGTGATTCCCACATGAAGCAAAGTCACTCAAGACTTGGGTGTTCCTCAAGGCGATGTCCAAATTCCTACAATAAAGTCACTTCCTCCACTCACCCGGTCTCGTGCTCGATCGTCTCCTAGGCCAACTGATGCTAATTATGTCACTTTCATTTGCTCCAATTTCGATCCATTGTCATTTTCATTTGTTAAGCCACCAAGACTCACACGAGTGAAGGTTGAGCACCCACTAATTACATCAATTGTGTAAGGGGCGGAATTTGAATCATTGACCTCTTGCAAGGGTCACCTCTCCTTTATCACAAGATTCAGGGGTTATTGATTATTTGTGTTCTAGCTTAATTTAAGCTATAAACCTTCATATAAGAGATTTTGAGCGATAAAGGATTGCAACTCCGAAGTCTGATTCTAAGGAGGGACGATCAAGGCTAGGAGCTTCGAAGTGAGATTTTGAGAAGCTTGTTATTCTACCCATCACATGGAACTCCATTGACGGTCCTCACTCCTCACCCTCGATTATTTATTCGCAAGTCTTTGCGCATGTTGTTGGAATATGGGGTTGTCAATTGGTTTTGAGATGGAACACCGTTGGATTTATGTGTTATTCGTATCTCCCGTGCATAGGCATGCACACGACCTCCATCTAGCTTGTCTTGACCCCACCGACACGACCTGTAACAAATTTGTTTTTTTTTTTCCATTTTATAAACAAGTTTATAAAAATAAGGTTTTATCTGTTTTGTTATATCACGTTAGAATTCTACATCATCAATAAATTTCTATCCTTTTGAAAATGGCAAAAGATATTATATTATATCTATAACAAATTTCTATCATCTATCAAAACAACAATTAAATTATTAACGGGGTGACCTAGTTAAGCGCTCTCTTGTTGGGAACGTTTTGCCGCCGCCTACCTCACCGACCTTCATCTCTTGGGCCGCCACCATAGGTCCATAGCCACTGCTCGCCAGCAACCACCCGTCTTCCTAGGCCACCGTCCCCCTGGCCACCATAGACACCACATCGTCTCGCCCACTAGCCTTCAGCCTCTTCGGCGTCCGCCTCCCATGGTCTTGTCCACCGGGATGGTTCTTGCAGCTCCGCTCTTGCCTCCTACCTCGGCTCCGCCCTGATTTCCGGCCACCGCGGTAGATCTTTTGGCTCCTACATCCCGTCGCCCTCACCGGTCTTCCGCCGCCTTCCCTTGCCACAATCGGATTCGCTCTTTTGGCTCCTCCTTCGGATTCGCTCTCCGACTTTTGTCTGGGGCATGAATCTATTTTGAATGATGTAAGCCCCTGTTTGGTATCCATATAATGATATCAGATATCAGGTATGGGTATGGGATATCGATATCAGGATATGTGTAGAATTTAGAGAGGGATGAAACCCTAATAGATTGGTGATGAAAGCCTCATATTAGAGAAGGCAAACCCACGTTTAGAATGTTATTATTCAACCCTTTATATAGGGATTACAATGCTTAGAGAATAAGTAATATAAAGATATTGATAAACTAAACCTACCAAAGATATATATCTCTAACCTAATATAACAATATCAAAGATTATATCCTAATACAATCATATCTAATATATTATTCCTAATTTATCTCCAATACGCCCCCGCAGTCGAAGCGAGAGTAGAGCCACGAGCGTTGAAGACTGGAAGCATAAGATAGATCTGCAGTTGATGTAGATGGCTAGAACACGAATGGTGAGAGCCCGAGAGTCCATGCCAACAAGAACAAGGTAGAGGCTGACGAACATGATAGAGGCCGACGGATCAGGTAGAGGCCGATGAACTTGATAGAGGCTGCCGGATAAGATAGAGGCCGATGAACAAGGCGCCCCCGCAATTAGACAAGGTAGAGACCGGTAAAGCAGAACTGATTGAGCCACGGGGGTTTGAGTAGCCATAGCAGCGGCGGTGGTAGGGGTTGTGGAGGGTCGGTAGAGGCGGCGGTAGAGGTTGTGTGTAGGGTCGGTTGAGGCGGTAGGGTAGAGCCGTCGGCGGAAGTGGAGCGGACGACGGTCAATCAAACGGAAAAAAAAAAAACAAATATGGATAGGGTAAGGTAAGGCAGCGGAAGAGTTTGATGAAGGTGGAGATAGGCCAAGATCGAAACCTGCTCTGATGCCATGTAGAATTTAGAGAGGGATGAAACCCTAATAGATTGGTGATGAAAGCCTCATATTAGAGAAGGCAAACCCACGTTTAGAATGTTATTATTCAACCCTTTATATAGGGATTACAATGCTTAGAGAATAAGTAATATAAAGATATTGATAAACTAAACCTACCAAAGATATATATCTCTAACCTAATATAACAATATCAAAGATTATATCCTAATACAATCATATCTAATATATTATTCCTAATTTATCTCCAATAATATGAGTATCAAATCTGATATCCGATATCTAATATCTCTGTTTGGTATGAGATGATATCAAAGTAAGTAGGGCTCAAGAGCTCACAACTTCAGCACAACTAAATCTGAAATTTCACTCACACATCCAAAAATTCAGCACAAGTAAATCTCATATCTGAACGGAACAGATAAATCTAATATCTGAACAGAAGGCTCACAAGTAAATCTGAAATTTCACTCATACATCCAACAGTTCAACCCTCGACCTCTGTCAAATTCGCTCAGAAGTTCAACACTTAAACCCTCAAATTTGTCGACATAAATCTGAAACAAAAAAATTACAAAATCTGAAACAATGGAAACCACACATACAAACCTTGCACTTGCAGTAGCAAACTCTGTCAGATTCGCTCAAAATTTGAGAGTGCAGCAGTGGAAGGGGAGGGGGAGAGGCGAACTGGAGAGGTGGAGGTGGTCGAGGTCGAGAGAGGAACAAAAAAGGAGGCAAACCGGAGATGTGGTGAGGGCGTAAGGCGAGTGAACAACGATGAACATGGAGGCGAAGAAGAAGATCGGAACAAAAAAAAAGAACCAGTTTGATATCCCAATTTTTTGGGTATATCAGATTGGAGAGATTTACAAAGAGAGGGGTATATGGGGATATCAATTTGATATCCATACACCTGGATACCAAACAAGGATATGGATATCACCGATATCCATACCCATATCCCATATCAAGATATGGATACCAAACAGGGGCTAAATAATCTTGTTCGAGATTCTAAGGTCAAATAATAGCTATTTGTTGTTTCAACGCTAGTTGTTGGTTTGACCTTAGTTCCAATCTCCTTCCGTTCTTCATACCAATCTCAAATCTCTTTGTCTTTTTTATTGTTGTTCATTCTCTCTTCTTCGACCCGTTTCATCTGCATCTATTTTGACTACTTAGTAGTCGCTCACGATCTTGTTATCGTCTTTGAGGGTTTGGGATGGGTCTCGGGGTTTTAATGGATAATGATTTGGCCCGGTGTCGGATTTTCGGATTGGTGTGCAGTGTTGTTCTTGTTCTGTTGCAGGCTTCTTTTGGCGGTGTTTGATTTGTCATGTTCAATGATGTCGTGGACGTGTTTTGACATCTGATGGCTTCTTTGAGTCCACAATATGAGGTGTCCGCTGGTGTTCCCCAGAGTTCTCTGTGTGCGTTGCCTTTGACCGATTGTTTCATTTGCCTCTAGCTTGTGATTTCGGTGTAGGATGACTTGTACGTTTATTTTGTTATTTTATTTATGTCATTTGCTTCTGTAATTTCATTTCTGTCATTTGCTTCTGTAATTTTCTTTCAGTTGTACATGATGGTTAGTCCATCTACCGGCTTGTCCGGTCTCTCGGTTTCTCTAGGCTTATCTAGTGAACCGGTTTCTTATCTTGCTTAAAAAAAAAATATCAAAACAACATCAAAACCTTATGATAAATAGGACATTATAACACCAGATTTATTATATTGCTATTTAGGTAGTCTTTGATTTTCACTTTGGTATTTATACCTTTTGCTAATTCACAAATATATCGATTATAATCCCTTTTTCTGTTGCTAATTATTGGGTTTATAGTTTGTGCTTTAACTATTTGAATTGACATATAAATCTCTTCTTGCAGGCGGTTGCACTCTTTCACGATCAAAATCATTGCTTTCATTAGAATCAGATCACTATATATGAATTTGTTATGTACTTGTGTACGGGTTAGTATAAATACCCTTGTAGTGTAATACTCCGGTATGAAGAATCAATTAATAATCAAATTAGAATTACTCAATTGCCCATTTTCTCTGTAAACTCACTCAATCCCTGTACTCGTATCTCCCTGCACCTTTCTCCCTTTTTCTGTCTTTCCATACAATTTGTTGTCCTGATGAGATTGAAAGGAAAAGGTTAGGTAAGAAAGAGGATAAGAAAGTATAAGCTCATGATTAAGCTAATTCTCTTTTAGTATTTCTCCCTTTTTGTCTTACATACACAACTCCAACTCTCCAAGTAGAACTACCATTAATTAGCAACATTTTGTGGCATATGATTGGTGGGTTGAAGGTTGAATGGCTACTTCTTTCATTGTCAATTGGTTTTGAGATGGAACCTCGTTGGATTTATGTGTTGTTCGAGTCTCCCGTATGTGGGTCCGCACACACGACCTCCCTCCAACTTGTCTTAGCCCCCACCGGGCCCAACCAACTTTAACATGGTATGGTATCAGAGCAGGGTTCAGCTAGTTTCGGTTTGGGCTTCGGATTAGTGGGGTTGCTGGCCTTGTTGACATGTTGCGGGCATTAAGTTCTCATTTAAGAACGTGTGGCAAGTGCAACTTGTTGGCCAAAAATATCGTTGCACTTGAGAGGCGTGTTGGAATGTAGTTGTCTCATATCGGTAATATAGAGAATGTTTGAACAATATATCAGGTTGAAGGGCTACTCCTCTCATTGCTAATTGATTTTGAGATAGAATCTCGTTGGGTTTATGTATTGTTCGAATCTCCCGTATGTGGGCCCGCACACACGACCTCCCTCCATCTTATCTTAGACTCACCGAGCCCATCCGACTTTAACAAAAATCAATTGTCAACCAAGCCACAAAATGATAAAGTATTTTAAGTGACTTCAATAAAAATATAATAGTTATCAACGTTTAGTTTGGAACCGGTATATAGTTGATTCCCATGTATAATAAGATAAAATAACTCAACCCATTTCAACCTGTATATAGTTAATTCCAAAGTATTTTAATATTCTTAGGTAGCAATTATAATACATGTAACTAACATAAACTTGCATAGAATTTGGTATGATGACTATAAAATAACCCAACGTTGAGGGATGTTCTGTGCTTTGGGAAATATTATTTTCATAACCCTATGCAACAATCCCTTCAATTAGAGTGGAAGTTGTCGGAGGCGAGTTTGTTTCCTTCGTTGGGATGGAATGGAAGATGGAGTTTGTTTGATTCATGGGGCCTATATGATCCATTCTGATCTTTCTTTTTGATTGCAAGTTTCCATCCAGGCAGTTCAACACCTTGCTTTTATATGAAAACACCATATTATGTAGTATAGACATGATGCTTTCGCTTTAAATACAACAACTATCTACAAAGGCCCTTGAAAGTTACTCTTTTTCACATGAAGCTTGAAAATGAACCTCATAAGTTTCTGATTCATTAACAATGTCATCAACATCAGAGATGTCGTCAACCAATTAACCTTGTCTTGCACTTACCTAGATAAACATTGCTAATAGATTTTGGTCGGTAAAATCACACCATAAGCTCATTGCCAAATGCTCTGTCTATAGAGCTGACAAAAGAATAATAGCAAATCATAAAAGAGAATACAAAATCAAAGACGAGGTTGACACTAATGTCATACATTGACAAGAGGAAAACATGTCGTTGTTCTTGCCAAAGAATACTCAAACTCACTAACTAGTATAGCGTGCAAGTAAGAGATCGATCCACAGGGAAATCTATTAAATTCAAGTCTAATTATAATTGCTAAGAGAGAAAAGGGGGAGTTTTTAGTGTGAAAAGATCTACCTTTTAGCAAAGCAGAAGCAAGCAAACAAAGTGAATTGGTTTAAGAATGCAGTGGAGAGGAATAGGTTCACCTACAATTTATCACTTCGATTGATGAATTCGATCCTTGTTTCAGTCTCTAGTTCTTGTCTTTTCCTATCAATGTCCTTGTCCAGATCTTATGTAAGTTACTAGTCCTACGAGTCCTAGCAACCCTTATCTCTAGATAACCCTAACACGGTTAAGATTTAACCTAGAGATAGCATTAAGATTATGAATTAACCAAGGTACATGCAATATCAAGCTACGAGTCGATATTTAACATATATTCAACTTCCTACACATCCAATTAGTCCTACGAGTCCTAAAGGGATATGATTGCCACTTGGGTTAGGGTTCGCTACGAGGAATCTACAAAACCCTAGCAATTGAATGAAACTACTCTAACTAGTCGGCCATGCCAGAGAGAATAAAACACATTCAAGCAATTAAGCACAAGGAAGTCAAAACATTGCAATAGGAATAAGAACTAGATTAAGAAACTCACAATTCAACAATCAAAGATCCAAACTGTAGGCGAAACCTTGAGAGTTTAGTTGCTCATGCTCAACGGCGCTCTCAACAATTGTGTAAAGTGCATAAGGTGAATGAATAGAATAACTAGAAAAACCTTAAATAGTCTAGAGAAATTCGGCCCAAAATAGTTTAATGAAAACCCTAAGTAAAGTCCGCTTCCGATGTTCAGCTACTGTACGGGCCGCGGGGCGGCCGACGATTATGCGAACTCCTCCATTTCTCCTTCGAGCCGCGGGGCGGCCAACGATGCTACGGGGCGGCCAGCGATCCTTCTGATCTCCTTCTTCTTTGTTTCCAGCGGCTCCTAAGTATCCTCTTTAGCTTATTTTTGCTCTTCTCAAATCCATTTCACCTCCAATCTACTTTACCTGAAATAAACCATAAAATCATGTAAATTCCGCATCTTCTAACTCAACAAGTGATAATGCAAATTCAACTGAATAAATGCAATATTCACACCTAAATAATGCTAAATGCAATCTATTATGCAGCACTAAACATGCTCTATCAGACATACATACACATACCTTTGTGTTGTGATTTTAAAGTAGCTTGACCAATGCAAATGGAGACGTTAAGTCGATTCATGTGCAAAGCTCATTGCCAAAGCTTGGGTGATCGAATATAGAATTGTGTCTAACCTCCGTAAATATAAGGGTGATTCCCCGTTTAATGGAAAAACTATTTTTTAAATCGAAATAGGGCTCAATCTGAGGGAGAGAGCAGTCATGCTCGATCAATTTTCCAACAATATGATGACGTGACAATTGAAGCTTTGAAAATTTAAATGGTATGACATTCATCTTATAATACAAACTATCAATTGCGAGTCAAAAATAATTCAAACTATTAAGGATGAATAAAAAAATTCTGATACGATTCTCCACCCAACTTTTCGACACATTTACGTTTGATAGTTCGTATTATAACACTCCTATTTGATTTTTTTAAGAGGTCACCTATCCTAGTACTACTCTCGTCCAAGCACGCTTAACTTCGGAGTTCTGATGGGATCCGGTGCAGTAGTGCTGGTATGGTCGCACGCTTAACTTCGAAGTTCTGATGGGATCCGGTGCAGTAGTGCTGGTATGGTCGCATCCGGATTAATACACGAATTTACGATTTCTAAAGTTTGTTAGGTTGATAATATAGTTTAAGGTCATTTTTTTCCCATTTAAATAGCCATTTCGGGGAAAAAATCCTTTATTTTTGCTCCTTAAATTTTCGCCTCTGAGTTGCCACGAAATTACAGGATTCATTCCTTCTCCGCGTTTGCCATTTCTTCCGATACCTCCTCTCTATCGATTACTGATCTGCGTCTTCGTCTTCTTCTTCGTTCATTGGATTCATCCTCACCTTCAACAACTCCGGCCACCTTCAATTCATCGCCGCCGACAATAAATCTGGCCATAGACCAGGTCAGTTTTTGTTTCTTCGCCTCTTTGATTTCGTTCCCACGAGTTTAAGATGGTCAACCCTAATTTCTGCCGATGATGGATAAAAATTTGTTGGACATTGCTTCATTTTGTGGCTTGTTCTGATTGATTTGGCCGCGATTTCGACTTCAATCTTGTTGCATGTGAATTTATGCTTCCGAATTGTTGGAAGATTTATTATGTAGATTGCAATTGGTTGCGCATCGGTTGGGTTTATGGTGTGGCTCCATACCGCAAGAAAAGATCAGCAATTCCCATACAATGTCGAGTACCATCCTCAACCTACGCTTCTCGTCCATTTGAAAATTAGGGCGATGGATAATTTTGCACAGACTTCCTCTGCAGAAAGAACAAATTTTACATGTTATGTGTCTTTCGTCAACAAAAGAAGACAAATTTGATTAGCTCTAATTTTAACAAACAGCAATCAGCATAGTACACTTGAACAATCCCATATATTGATGCCCATTTTCAATTGCTGGTTTTCAAACCAACTTACAGCTAGTTTTATTATATAAAAGATACAGAAAATGAAACCAAGATGTAAAGAATACACTGGGTTTCGGGGAAAAAGACAGAAGTACACATTAAGCCATCCATGCTTTTAATATGTGATACAAAGGTTAAAAACAATGCAGTTACGATGTATTGATTCAGCCATCCACACTACCAATATACCGAGACATACTTAATATATTAGCAAGAAGAAATGTTCATTTTGAATGAAAATTTTCCTAAAACAAAAATTTGTCCTGCTGAAAAAACTAGATACCCATAAGAGCAATATGCCATTGCTGTAGCAAAAGAAAACATCAGTAACCTTCCAAACAAACCAGCCACTCAGCCAGTAGAAAAGACAGTGCAGGAACTGGAAAAGGCACATCTGTTGGGACTAAGTGAGAAGCAATTAAGTAATTACAGCTGAGTAAGATCCAACTACAAGTTTATACATAAAAACAAACTGAGTTCAAGACACCTTTACATGAAGGTTGAAGGGTGGGAGATCCGTTCACAGATCAGATGGTGTTCACGGGAGAGAGGTCGTTCATCGGGAGAGAAGCGTTGTAGAGGATCAGTTTATTTTCTTGTAGTAAATTACACAAACCACCCTTAAATCGAAAAAGGGGGAAAATGGTGATTACCTCTCTTACACATTTTATGATCAATTTTATATGCCTAGCACATTAGCACCCCTCCCTAATTTTTGGTTTCCTTCATAGTTTAACATAATTTCATCAGTCATGAATCTCAAAAATGATCCACAATTTTCAAATTATAGTTGAACCAGGAAGAGAAAGGGAAAAAAAAATTACTTTTTGTTTAGTGTTCATCCTGCTCTTGTTTGTTCCTTCAGGCCATTATCATGCATAGCCATATCTTTTTTATTTTGCAATCCTTTCAATTTGCTGGTTACATATCTCCTTTTACCTTAAATCTTTCTTATATATATATATCCTTTTCCTTTCTACTTCCTTTATCCTGATTATCTACATTGGGATGTTCCAGAGTTTTGAGCAGGAATAAGATCGTTAAAGCATGAACAAGCCAAGTTGATGAACAATTGTTAGGAGGATTGGTTTCAGGACAAGCATGGAGTCAAAGCTCAAACATGTCCTCTTGCTATGTTTTCTCTTTTTAGCACTAATTGCAACAGTGGGAGCAGAGTCCCAAAAAGTTGTTAGGCACAAGTTAAGGGCTCCGACCCTGAAGAACTTGAAGAATGAGTTCACTGATGGAACTGAATCTAATGATCTACTTAGCTTTGAAGCCACTTCTATAGAGTTCGATGGTCGGAAGGATGAAAATGGAAAAGTTTCAGTTCTGACCGTAGCATTATGTACACTAGCAATGGCTGTTGCCACTGGTTTGGGTTCTGTGCCATTCTTCTTTGTAGACCTTGATCCTCAGTGGGCTGGTGTGTGTAATGGAATGGCTGGTGGGGTGATGCTGGCTGCAAGTTTTGACCTTATTCAAGAAGGGCAAGATCATGGTCATGGAAACTGGGTTGTAATTGGTATATTATTTGGTGGACTGTTCATTTGGCTTTGCAAAAAGGTGACGACTTTTTTATCATGCTTTGCTCTTCTATACAGCTATTAAACTGTTTCATGTCTAATTTTGTAGTTTTGATGATTCTTATACCTATTAAATTGTTTCCTGTCTAATTTTATAGTCGTGCTAAATCCGTTTCCATTCATTTATATATTCTTAGAGAATGGGATACTTTTTTGTCACTGATTCATTGGCTTGTGCTATTTTCTTTCTTCATTACTCAAAAGGACAAGAGATAGTGTTGGAAACTCTATTGTTTTCTCTCCTCCATAGTCACTTGCTCCTTTTTCTCTCTTCTTTTGGTATTTTCAGTGCTGTCTTTTATTGTGTTACTATTGTGGTTAGCAGACTCAAATTGGCCTGGAGCCAAACCGATGAACAAATTAGTGGTTCAGCTGAAGTCATAGAAAAAAAATTGGTATGTAGTTGAACTGACAGAACCTTTATGAAGCAGCCTGTTCAGACCAGAAATCCGTGACGGTATCTGAAGTAGTTGAATTTTTTTTTATAAAAAAGCAGCGTTTAATTCCTAACCCAAAATTGAAAAGACATGCACCAGTTTGAACTCCACTTTTTAGTATGCAAACTCACTTGGATCTAAGGGATGTCTACATATCTTGGAAAAATTGATCCCTGTGTTTGAGATATTGGAGTTTATTTGGCTCAGTAGAAATCAGCATGGTTTTCCTGTTAACTGCCATCTCTTTTTGAATGGGGCGGTTCATAGTTCATACAGCTTCTCTAGTGAGGATGTTGGATGTTTAGATTCTATCGATGCTTGGAAGTTTATTTTCTCCATGCTGCTTTGTCCTGAGAGCAGTAATTTATATGATATCTGTCGTCTGATCTTGATGTTTTCAGTGTTTCTTTACTTTATTTAATAATAAGAGGAAAAATATATTTCCTCCACTTATTACACTTTACATTAATACTGCTGGAATTTAAATATACTACTGAGATGTATCATTGTTTGCTGGTACTGTAATACTTGACTATACTTCCAACTTTCTAGTATTTGTCGTGATTGCCTTGCAGATTCTAGAACAATATGGTGAAGTAAGTATGCTGGACATAAAAGGTGCTGATGCAACTAAAGTTGTTCTAGTGATTGGCATAATGACTCTGCATTCATTTGGAGAAGGTTCTGGTGTTGGAGTCTCTTTTGCCGGCTCAAAGGGCTTATCACAGGGACTCTTGGTTACTTTGGCTATTGCTGTACACAACATACCAGAAGGATTGGCTGTAAGTATGGTACTGGCCTCTAGGGGAGTTTCTCCTCAGAACGCAATGATCTGGAGTATAATCACATCATTGCCACAGGTACTCTCTTGAAGATTTGGCTTTGTGCCATCTCTGTTCATCTTTATTACATCTAATGGCTAAGGGCTTGCGATGATAGCTTTGCTATTCCTGATATAATTGTAGTTTCTCAAATTAGGAAATCCGAAGCCTCTTTATTACACAATCTAAAATGCGCAATGTTCTCTGCTAGGCTCCATTTTCTTCTGATATTTTATCTGTTAGAAACAGGCACACATATTTTGGATCTTCACACGTTTGAGAAGTGTAATTATTTACATAATATCTACATTTGTGATTTAGCATTGCATTATGCACAGTTACACTTTATCCCTCCTAAACTGAAGCACTTGGAGTACCTAAAAGGATTTTCTTGTTCATCTCAAACGCAGCCCATTGTAGCAGTTCCGTCGTTCATATGTGCCGATGCCTTTAACAAATTCTTGCCCTTTTGTACGGGCTTTGCAGCTGGGTGTATGATTTGGATGGTTATTGCGGAGGTCCTTCCCGATGCATTCAAGGTAAGTCGTTGAGCTAATTTACATAGTCAAAGGTTGAGAGAACATCTCGAGATATAAGCATCTCAAGTTCTCAACTGTTTGCTGATATCAGGAGGCATCACCATCTCATGTTGCTTCAGCAGCTACAATTTCAGTGGCATTTATGGAAGCTTTTGGTAGCTTATTTCAAAGTTACAGTACTAACTACAAGTAAGTGGTTTCGGTTCTGAACCTTGACTATTAGGGATGAGCTTACATTGTTTTAAACGAATTTCCCTATCTGAAGTTGCTTGTTGACAGCCTTGAACTATATCTTTCAGTTATTGTCATTCACTGTAAATATCATTTATTGCAAATGTGTAGTGCCATTTACATTCTAACATGAGAAAGAGACTTCTCTGCATAAAGTAAATTAATATTGATGTAACCATCTGCATAGAATAAAACTGCTTTTTGACTGAAAAAATGTCCTGTGTTCAGCTGTGTGTCATGATGTGGTATTATGACCATCATATGTTATGATTTGGACACTTGAAGTTCATCTGAATATATCAATATATATTATCTTATGTTTTTTACTTGTAGATCTGAGGACATTTCGGGCTTCCTCGTATCTCTTCTGTTTGGTCTGGGTCCGCTGCTTGGTGGCTTTTCTCTGGTTGCATTTGCAGTTGCTCTCAATCTTCAGCATGCTCTTCTTACCGGTATAGCTTGTGGCATAGCTTTCATTCTTGGCTCATGGCGGCCTCTGCAACTACTACTTGCTTCAAAAATGGGGTTTCTCCCCATCATGCTGCTGCTCGCACTTGGATCCGGTTTGATGCATGTACTTACATCCAGCATCTTGAGCCTTGCCAAACAAAAACGGAGCTCAGCAGATAGCCTAAGTGCAGTTCCAGGCTTGTCAGTAAGCGCGCTCACCCTGCAGTCATTCTTGTCTTGCACGGTTGTCGGTTTTCATGCTTTGGCTGAAGGACTCGCTCTGGGAGTTGCAGCACCAAAAGCTTATGGGTTTGGCCAGCATATTCTCCTCCCTGTCTCCTTGCATGGCCTTACTCGGGGGGCCGCTGTTGCCAGCTGCATCTTTGGTGCAACGGACAGCTGGCACGGGTCCCTTGCAGCAGCTACACTGATCGGTTTTGTGGGGCCTTTATCTGCAATAAGTGCAATACTGGCTGGAATCGACTACAATGGTCTAGATCATTTAATGGTCATTGCTTGTGGGGGATTGCTTCTTGTTTTCGGCAGCATGGTCAAAAGAGCCATGAGGCTGGATAGCAAGAAGAGCACCGTTGGGGTCATGACAGGCTTAGCCTTCGCTACCCTATGTCTGATGTCAACCAAACTGGTTTGTCTGCACACCCCGTATTGTAATTCTGCACCCGAAGCTGTGAGATGATGCTCGCATCCTGATGACTGGAATTCTAGTCTTAGAAGGTTGTTGTATATCAGTGTTGAATCTCTGAGATCGGCTGAGAAGACGATATCCTAGGACAACACCGGATGAAGGATCATTTCACAAGTGTTTATTATACTGATGGGAAACACTGAAACAGAGTTGGGCTATCAATTGTTCGAAACTGCTGGTAGATTTTTCTTTGTTGTACAGCTGCCTATTCAAGGCGAGAGTTTGAAACTCTCGTTCGAAAGCGACTACCCGTAAAACTCGTGTTTCTGGACTCCTTGCATACTTAGAGAACTGTTGGTGGTTTGTATGATAGAAGGCCATTTTATTATGTCAATTTTTCTTGAATGCATTGAAAGACTTGAGAATAGTGTATCAGGAATTTCACAAAATAGAACACATTTAACACTGCTTGATTAACTGATTCATAAATGGATACAGCAGATTCAGATAAACAAATTAACTAGCTAGGTGTGATTTCTATTAAATTAATCACAGTAGGTAATGCTTTGTAGTAATAAAGTTTAAATTTAGAACCCTAATTCATCAATTGCTTCAACTAAACAGAACACCCAATTCATCAATGGCGATGGTGGAACTCCCGCCTTCACCCAACGCTTTCATGGCTGCTTCCTTCAACTCCATGGCCCTCTCCCTTATCCTCTCCCCTTCTTCACCACCCTCCATCACTCCCCTGACCACCCTCGCAACCTCATCGCGGTCCACCAGTCCTCCGCTGCCTTCCTCTGGCCGCAGCGCCACCCCCAAGCCCTCAGTCACTACCACAGCGTTGGTCCTCTGCTCCGCGTACAACGGCCACGCAACCATCGGCACTCCGTGCATTAGGCTCTCTAAGATCGAGTTCCACCCGCAGTGCGTCAAGAACCCTCCTGTCGACCCGTGGCTCAGCACTGCCACCTGCGGTGCCCAGTTCGGCACCACCATCCCCCAATCCCTCGTCCTCTCTATAAAACCCTCCGGCAGGAACCCTAGAGGGTCATCGACGACATCGGTATCTCCCCCTCCGACGTACGAACGGCAGGAGTTGGCATCGTTGGGGCACCTGACCACCCACAAGAACCTCTGCCCGCTCTCCTCCAAACCCATTGCCAACTCTTTCGTTTGTTCGAACGAGAGAGTCCCACCGCTACCGAACGATACGTACATTACCGACTGAACGGGCTGCTTGTCGAGCCACTTCACCATGGGCTCGGTCTCTGGCCCCGGCTGCTCGCCAAACCCAATGATCGGGCCAATGGCGAATACACGGGGCCTCTCCGGGTCCTCCTCCTTCAAGGCAGTTATGGCGCCAGACTCCAAATCGGTGAAGCTATTTACCAAAATGCCATCCACGGAGGCGGTTATTCTGGACTGGTGGAGGAATCGGGTGTACGTCGCGCTCTTGCGGCACCTAAACGGGTCGCCGAAGTCGCGCCCGTGGAGCGGGACGCACCCGGGGAGGAGAAATGGTTCGGGGGAATCGCTAAACTCCTCGTCGTCGGCCATCATTGCGTCGAATCTTGGCAAATGGAACGTGAAGAGGAGGTTCATGGCGGCGGTTCCGAAATACAAGAACGTGGGGACGTGGAGTTCTTTTGCGGTTTCGAGGAGGTCGAGGCCGAAGGGGTCCACCACGAGAGCCGATAGCGCGGATGGGGGCGCCGAGAGAGACGCGAGGGCCTCGCGGGCGGAGGATAGGGAGAGGGAGATGGTGCGGAAGATCTCCGACTCCGGGGATTGGTTGTGATTGTCGTTGTCAAGGATGGGGATGGGTGGGAGGTGGTGGAGGCGGATGCCCTCCGGGAGGGATCGGAGGAGGGAGTGGTTGGAGGGGGTGGTGGAGGGGAGGATGAGGGTAGCGGAGGAGACGTTGCGGCGGTCAAGGAGGAGTCGGGCGAGGTGGACGAAAGGGATGAGGTGGCCCATCCCGGGGCTGGGGAACATGGCGATGTGTACGTTGTGGGTCGACATTTTGTTTCCTTTTGTGGTGTGAAGAGACGGAGAAGTTGTTGGATTGGATTCTATTTATAAACAGTTTTGTAACAGAAGTCGTTAAGGTACGGCATCATTTCCCGCCAACTGCTGTGGCTGTCAGTTATAACTGCCATTCAAATTTTTTTTTAATTTTTTTTTGATAGGAAAAAATTCACACGGTTCTCATGTTACAGTTTCCCACTTCAATGGCGGATATCTCCTGTTATGAGAGAAGTTGCAGTGAGAGAGAGAGAGAGCGATCTCAGGGAGCAAGAGTTTGAGGGAGATGAAGCCTAAATAAGATAGGAAAAGGCAAAAAAAAAAAAAAGATCGATCGATCGTCCTTTGTGTTCAAATTCAAGATCAATAGGACACAGGAGGTTTCCAATAGATCAATTCTTGAAGAGTAAGATCCAAACCCGAGGAGGGTCTGGTCATCAGTCCGTAAACAAGACAAAGACAGAGGCAAGCAAGATGTCGAAGCCTAAAGGGATCGGGCTGATCTCCTACTTCGTTATTAGGGTGTTATTTGCTGCAATCTTGCATTGTTATTCTTCATGGCTTCGTTCAATCTAAAAGTTTGTATCTTGATTTCTTTGTTGATTAGTTGCCCTCATAGGATAGGATTCGGATTCATTGTACTCGTTTGTTTTTCTAGCCTTTAGTGGCGTCCATTTACTGATTTACAATAGCTTGTGTGTACAATCTGAAATCGGACTAAGAACTCACTTAGACCTAACTCGGATCAGCAATCTGGATCGATTATCATACCAAATAGACATGAGCAGACATGGGCTAACCCGCCCGGCCCGCCCAACCCGCCCTGTAAAATATGCGGGCTTGGGTAAGGTAATTGGCCCAAGCGGGCCGATTCGGCCCGGCCCGGTTGGCCCATAGGGCGGGCTTGGGCTAAGGGTTAAGCCCAAGCGGGTCGGGCAGCCTATATATATTACTTATATTAATTTTTATATATTTGTATTAAAATACTACGGAGTATATGTATTGATTATATAATATCTAAAGTTTTACATCTATTACTTTGTAAATACTGCATATAAATTAAGAAATACAATAGTACTTAATATATTATTTAAAAAAAATCATTGAAATGAACCTACATAAAGATTATAGTGTGTAATTTCACATTTATGTAACTTGTATACCTTTGTTTTGTATAAAATTTCAATCTTTTGAGACACTTAGCACATTTTTATAGTTTGAGATCAAACGTAAAAACAATAAAATAAAAATAATATTTTACAAAATTATAATGGGCGGCCTGGTGGGCTACCCGGTCCGCCCATGTGTGCGGACTTGGGCAAGAGAGTTGGCCCAAAAACCGGGCCTAGCCCAAGCCCGGTCCGCTAAAATGGGCCAAAATATTCCCATAGGCCCGGCCCAATCACGCCCATGCTCAGGTCTAGTTACCAAAGTGGTATTAGAGCAATTTGCTTGATTCTTGAGACTTCCACTGTGGACTTTGTTGTTTCTGAAATTTTGGTTCAATTTCTTGAATTTCTTATATGCCTTGATGCTTAAAATTCAGTTTTGTATATTCCTTTATATCTTCTTTTGAGAGGAAATATGAATTTCTTGAATTATTCTAGGCTAGCTATATCCTTTATCAGTGGTTAATTTCTTGGTGAATCTTATGGGTGTTTATTACTCCTGGTCACACTAATATTGATATCTAACGTTGCTTCACACGCCCTCCGAGACATTCGAATATTCGATGCACGTTGCTTGCAACATCTTGCCAAAAACTTGAGCCTTGATTGAGAGTTATTCAGTAGAAGATGGTATATGCTTCATTGTATGTTTGCTCGAGATAGGTTTCTTACTTCAAAAATGGCAAAAACTTGAGCCATGTAACTTAAGTTCCGGTTATTTTGAGTTTTGTTTATAGTGGATTTCAGTCTTATTGCTTAAGTTTTGGTTATTTAGGGTTTTGTTTATATAGCGAATTTGAGTCTTATTGGATTTCAGATTCGAATCATTTGGGTTTATTTAGATGTCAAGTAGCACTTCAGTTTTTGGGTGATTTGTCACAACTCACAACTCGATCAAGCAATCACACAGACTGTGAAATGTGAGAATACATTTCAGTATTGGAGTGAGAAAGAACCAGTGAAAATGCTGTTACTACTGATTCGTTATCACATATGAGACAACATCAGCTACGTGAGTTACACACTCAGCTAGGTGCTAGAACACTAGAGCTTGTGGTGGTCTTCATTCCTTGAGCTGGACCTATGCTATACTTGGTTTATCATCCAATTTAGGCACCTTCATGGGAGAGTATAAAAGTAGATCCAGAGAATGGGAGGGTCGAAAACGGCATGGCGGCAACCATAGCCAACTAGAGCTAAATTGGACTTCAGTGCTCCTCTATATATAAAAATCTGAAGAAGAAAAAAAAACGTGGCTATCAAGCAGCTTATAACTACAGGAACTTGCAGGAGCAGGCTTATCAACCAAGCTACCAAACACATATAAGCTATGTATAATCTAGGTTAGAGATTCTACTAAGATGATTATACGACATACTGTCTTAACCGGTTAATATAGCCTTACTATGCATAAATGATAGAGCTATGATTCAAATATCTACCTTCAAATTAAGGTTCAGAATCCAAATTGGCTAGTAGTTCATTCATGAGTGTAGCACTTCAAATCCTAAATATTTACAGTTACAACTTGCGAAATTTCCAATAGCAATTAGGATTTGGGAAGAGAAAATTATCTTCCATAAATCATGTTACTTGTAACTTTAATTGGTGTCAATCAAGGGGGAAATTAGTCATACCTTCTACACCAAAAAGGGATCAAAAGGAGCAAATATAAAGTCCCATATTTGCTTTCTTCACGAATCCTTGGAATCCTCAACCTGGTCCGAATTAAGTTCTGAGCTACTAGCTGCACCTTCAGACTCAGAATTATCTTCTCTTACAAGGTTCACGAATTTTTTGTTGCGTTTAACTTCAACTGGCCTGCCTAATAGCTCCTACAAGGCCAAACAAACAAGAATGATTCCGAAAGACCTAGTACAAACAATAAAAGAGAACATGTTTGGTTTCCAGAAACTCCTTGTGGGATTGTTACTAATCTGGGTTATCAAAGAAACTCATCAGATGCACAACAACATGAAACGGTTTTGCAACAAAAACGCAAGTCAACTACAGCATGAAAGTTTAACAGGGTCTTTTCAACAGGAGACATAAACAACTGTTGTTACCTTTCCTTGGTAATACGACAAGGCAGCATCAGCCTCCCTCTTCGTAGGAAAGGAGACGTACCCATACCCAGCCGACCTATTAGGGCTACTCTGAAACACAACTTCCGCTGAAATAACTCTGTATCCTGCGGAGCTAAAGAAATCTTTAAGATCCGTAGAAGTTGCTACAAAAGATATATTTTGCACAATGAGAGTATATGACAAGGGTCTGTGCAGATGAATAGGCGGAGAAGGCTTCTTTGCTCTAGGCTTTGCATAGTTCATCTTCAAAGCTCGGCCCTCAAACTCCTGCAAAACACCTCCATTTTAATGACATGCTCTCTATGTGTTATAAGAATCTCTTTGTTAATGCAATCAAATGTTCAAACATGGCCAAAACACTGAAACTTGAATATGTAAATCTCATTCATTGCACATTTTGGATTGCAAGAAGCTAAAATGAAAGCAGTGAAACATGGATGTGACAGTGATGGAAGCAAAGCTTACATAGGCTTCCAGATGAGTAAGAGCTTCAATGGCCTCCTCCGGGGATCCCATTTCCACAAAAGCAAGTCCTCTATTCTTCACCTTATTGTGCATTGAAAGCTGCCCGTTCCCACACAAATACATCACAGGCTCAATCAAACAATCATATCATAGCACACCAATTGGAAAACAATTGAAAGGAAAATGAATTCATAACTCCAATGAAGCACGAAATTGAAGGAAAGGAACCTCGATGTCGACAACGGAGCCGTGCTTCTGAAACAGCGAACGGATGTCATCGGCGGTGGAGGTCCAAGGAACGTTCTGCGCAACGAGCCTGGTCCGAGAAAGCTCTTCCGATTCCGATTCAACGGCTTCGCTGTAGACGGGGACGGCGGAGGAGCGAGGGCGGCGGGGGAGGAGAGAGAGGCATGGGGAATTAGAAGAGAGAGAAAGGGAAGGGTTTGGGGAAGGAAGAGTAGAAGAGTGAGTGAGAAGGAGAGAAGTACTGGTTTTGGAGAAGGAGAGGATAGAAGGCGAAGGAGAGCAGAGCAGGAGTTGAAGCTGCGCCATTAGAGGGGGTTTGGGACGAAATGGGTTGACTGAACTTCTCCATCGGATAAGAGTGGGGGTCGACGGAGACGGAAGTACTGGGCGAAACTTTACAAGAACCACCCTTTATTTTACCCATTTTGCACAAATCCGCCCTTTACTTTCAAAATCAAATTCAATCTTCTTTTTAACGAAAACTAAAAAACCCCTAAATTACAACCCTCTCTCGCCAGTCGCCACTTCGCTGAGTTCGTTCGACAGTCGACGCTCGCCTCTCGTCCAATCGCCCGACCTCAACTGAAGAACAGCCAAAGATCACCCACCGCCGGCGCCTACCGGAGACGGTCAACGCACACCTGAGCCGAGGTTGGTCTGTTTCTTGTTTCATTCTCTCCCTTCGAGTTCGCCCTCACCACTTCACCAGTCACCGGAGGGGAGTCCACACTCCACAGCTTCCCTCCCCTCACCGGCTCGGTCGACGGTCTCCACTGAGCCTAGGTTCGTCTCTCCTCAATCCGAGTCACATACTCACTCCTGCGTTTAATTTCAAATTGGTTCCGATTGCATGTCTAGGTCTGTTCAAATGTGATTTTGTGTTCGGCATATGAATTATTTCTCTTAGATCTGAAATTGACGATTTCCCCTTCGATCGCCCCTTCAGATCACTTTCTCGCTTGTTACTTTGTTAATCCCGATTCAATCGCCTCTCGCCAAAACAAAACAAAAAACACCTTTATGATTCTAGGGTTTCGGGATTCTGATCACTTGTGGTAGAAACATGTTTTTCATGGTCTAGGTATGTGAAACCCCCTTGAAAAACACTATACCGTGAAAGATTGGCCCTTTCCCTCATTTTTAATGGTTGCCTACCTGGATGTTTTGGGGTGTGAGAACAGAGTATCGACAACGACAAAGCTCTTCCACATGTTTCGGTGGGAATGACAATAAGGAAGGAGATGTTGAATTTTTATTCATTGTATTTTTTTCAATGGCAGATATCATTTAGGATTCGTTATTCAGGTTCAAGGAAATGATGGGTTGCTCAGTCAAGCAGAATTCCGCCATCGGTGTTAATGGCAGTCTTATAGGCTCTCCTGGGGATGTGTATGTGATGATGATCACATCCTGTTAACATTGATAATTGGTGTTTATTCCTCTGAACTAAAATGCCTTGCTCAGGATCCAAATCTCTTGATGATCCCCAAATGGCATTAATTAAATCAGGCCAAACACTTGAGAATTGCATCATGATCCCACATCCATTTGTGCTGCCAATCCACAAAAATATCCAATTGTACATGGATCAATGCATGCAACCTTTTCTCTTTTGAGTTATACATATTACCCTTTCAAATCTACATATACATATATATACCCTCATTATTATATAATCCACTTGTGCAGTATCCTGAAAAGCCTCTTCTTTACACAATTACACATAATTTGATTCCCTTTGCACTCATATAGATCATTCCAATTCCCATGATGTCCCGGCAAAAAAATGTTGCCTTATCTGCACCTTGCATGGTTGTTATGCAACCATTCCATGATTTGGATTTGTTTACTTTGGACATTCAATGACAAGACTTGCTGCATGAAGCAGTCATGACAGAGGGCCCTGAGGTTGATGACCGTGTTGATTTTGAAGATGACAATTATATGGAAGATGAAGAAGATATTGATCCCATTGAGGATGAGGCAGATGATGGAACGAGTGATGAAAAGGGTCAAGAACAAGATGATGAATTGAGAGAAAGTAGTGGAAAAGAACAATCATCAGAAGAAGCAGATCAAAGCCCCAATGCTAACAAACATGTGGAGGGTGAAGACAAGCATGCAACTTCAATTGATGAAGCCGAGAGAGAGAAGTATGAAGAACTTCTATCCCTTCCTCCCCATGGTTCTGAAGTGTTCATTGGTGGGTTTCCAAAGGATGCCTCAGAAGAGGACCTTAGAGATCTTTGTGAACCGTTTGGCGAAATTTGTGAGGTTAGATCTTGAAAATCTTACCTTCTCTATGATTAAATGATTTCCCTGGCTTTACCATTTCAGCCTTAAAAAACGTTTGCAGGTTAGGCTAATGAAAAATAAAGATACTGGTGAAAGCAGAGGCTATGCTTTTGTGTTATTTCAAACCGAGGAGATTGCTCAGAAAGCTATAGAAGAGCTGAAGAACAAAGAATTTAAGGTATTTCATTGAATCTCCTTTTACATGCTTCTGTTCTTATATCAGTGCCTCCTGATGTTCAATGGTTATTTGCAGGAGTCTAAAAATTTTCCCCCTCTTTTATTTTTTAAAAATTACAGGGCAAGTCTTTGCGGTGTTCCCTCTCTGAATCAAAACACAGGTTATTTGTTGGTAATATACCAAAGGCTTGGTCTGAGGAACAATTTAAACAAATTATACATGATGTTGGTCCAGGGGCTGAGATTATAGACCTCAAACAGGTTTCTCTCTTTTTTGGATGAACCATTTATGATGTGAGCACACTGTTTTAGATCTGCATTTTAATTAGTTTCCTTCCACCTGCTGCAGGATGCGTTAAACCCTGGTCGTAATCGCGGTTTTGCTTTCATTGAGTATTACAATAACGCATGTGCTGACTATGCAAGGCAGAAAATGAGTAATGGGGCTTTTAAACTTGAGGGCAATACACCGACAGTCTCCTGGGCTGATCCAAAGACTGCTCCTGAGAACTCTGCTGCTGCCTCTCAGGTAATAAATCCAACAAAGGGTGTTTTCTGTGATGTTTTACCCTTGTTTTGGAGCCTGTTTAATCCATACAAGGATTTAACTAGCTTACATACTCACTTCTCGCTCCCTGGTGTGATGAAGCCTTCTGGTTGTTGTTCCATAAAGACTTCTTCATCTAATTCCCCATTTAAAAATGCAGTTGTTCTAGGGCTTTGTTGTATCCTTAGGAGTGAATTTTTCTATAACCCAAGACATCTCCAGTTTTTCTGTTTGATATGTGTTGGAAATCTGAACCTAAACTTCATATTAACTGAATGCCTTTGTGTCCCATGTTTCTGTTGGATTGATTAAGTTCCTCTTTTATGGCCATGCAATGTTTTGTTTGCTTCACGTGGCATTTTTCATGGTGGTAGTTTGTGATATGTTTTCTGTTATCTCTCTTTCTTTTTTAAAAATTGTGGATGTCAAAAATCTTATAATTGCTCCCAGGTTAAAGCTCTTTATGTGAAGAACATACCGGATAATACTACCCCTGAGCAGCTGAAAGAGATGTTCCAGCGCCATGGTGAGGTTATGAAAGTTGTCCTCCCGCCGGCTAAAGATGGACAAGGCAAAGGGAATTTCGGATTTATTCATTTTTCTGAAAGGTCTAGTGCTTTGAAGGCTGTTAAAGACATGGAAAAGTATGAGATTGAAGGTACTACTCTTCTAGATCTTTGCCATCAACTCATCAAGTAGCTTAGGGTTTATACTTTATAGTTATTCTAATGGTTCCTTTTTGCCATATTAATGACCCTTGTTTATGCATATGGTAATGGTACTACATCCTTTTTATTCTGAGCATATCCTTCTGCTTTCCTCCGATATCTTGTGATCTTTTTAGTTGCATAAATTATTACGACAAGCCTTATTTTTTATGCGATAGTATGCCCGATCATCTTTTTACAAACATGTCATGAGCTGGAAAAATACATATCTAATATCCCTTAATTTTGATGCTGCAGGTCAAGTATTGGAGGTCACCATGGCCAAGCCTCAATCTGATAAAAAGTCTGTAGCAGCTGCTTTTAGTGCTGCAGCGAACTACGCCCCACCTGCTCCGTATGGCTTTGGCGGAAATCCATATGGTGCAATGGGAGCTGGATACGGCGTTGCTGCTGGGTACCAGCAGGTGCGTGCGAACTTGGTTTAATACCCGTTTCATATTCTGTCTTATCATAAGTTGATCGACCCATTTTTTGCTTATCTGATTTTTTTTATAACAGCCCGTAATTTATGGCCGGGGCCCAATGCCATCAGGCATGCAAATGGTTCCCATGGTCCTACCAGATGGTCGAATAGGCTATGTTTTGTAAGTTTGTCCCCCCTTATAGTTTCTCTTTGGAAAGTTCCTCATGCTCATCATGGGACCTTAGATTGTCACCTTGCTCGAACTCTGCAGACAGCAGCCTGGAATGCAGCAAATGCCACCGGCTCAACCCCGAAGAAATGACAGATCAAATGGATCAGGTGGATCTCGAGGTAGGGGAGGTGGTGATGATGAAGGCCGAAACCGTAGGTATCGACCCTATTAAGCACCCGTCGGCCCTTCAAAGGAAAAGACTGGAGGCTTTGAGAATTGAGAAGAGCACCAATTATAAAGGCTTCTGCATCCCCTAATTTCCTCCATAGCTAGTGTCTATGGCCGCCATAAGTGAAGTCTCGTCGCGACAGTTTGGGATTGATACATGTACCGATGGTAGCTTAGAATGTTTACTCGTCGAAATCAATGTTTTGGTTTGTTGATCACCTACTTATGCCTACCTTTTTCGTGTTAGATTTTTCAAATCAACTGTCATTTTCTATCTAGTTTTTTATGGTTTGAAACCTTTTAAGTTTTCATTTTGATGCTTTGATGGATTTGATTTCCTCAATTTCAAGACAAGATAGAACCCAGCAATGAAACAAACCCGGTGACTTGGAATCTTGAACTGGTTCCGGTCGAGTCATTTTAAACAATGTAACAAACCCGGTTAGCGTGGATTGGTTCTGGTCTATACTTGTTGTGTTTGCCTGTTTGATAAGGTGGAAAGTTTAAACAATGTAACAAACACCCTCTCGATCATCTCGGAGTAATGGTGCATAAATCTTGACTTTCTTCGGATCCTGTTTTATGGTGGGATATATTGAGTTGATGTAACAAATCTTAAGTATCTTTTTGGGAGTCAGGTCAAGTGCAAATGGGGTTGTTAGACTAACTCCAATGGTTAAGTGTGCAAATGTACATATTTGCACAAGGTGCTTAAAAATGCACATCACTTTTTGATGTTTTACTCCATTGGTTAAATGTGCATTTTATACACACTTATCTCTAAATAAATATGATTAAATTAAAAAGGAAAAGAAAACAATAAAAAGCAACCAATAGAAATGACTTTACTTTATTGAAAAGTGCTAAAAAGTTTTTGCACATGGGGGAGGTGATGTGCTTATATTTGAGCACTTTGTGTGCAAATGTGCACATTTTAAACACTCAAAAGTAACCATTGGAGCACACTTTGGATCAAAATGTGCATATTTGAGCATTTGCACCATACCATTGGAGTTAGCCCTATGTACACGATGAAATTTTCGCCATCCGCACAGCCACACCACCACCACCACCACCGACTCTCGGAGTCAGCAGCCCACGCCACCACACCAACAGCCAGCGAAGCCAAACTATCCAAAACCAGCCACCGCCACCGACTCCCTATATTGGCACCACCCCTTCTGCACCATGCAGCAACTGCAACCCCTGCACAGCACCACACCACCGCCATCGACTCTCCAGGTCACCACCTTCGATTGTGCATTTGGCGAAAAACGACAGTGCAGATAACATACATGGTGAAAATCTACCAGAAGTTGCCAAGTTTCCGAGTTAAATCAATTTGAAAATCATTAATTAGACCGGTTAGCTCATCTTTATATTTATCCATTAATTCTTTACCTTTGGAGTTGGTGTTATCTTGGCTAACAATTTCAATTAAGATGAACAAGTTTTTTATTTAAATTTAAAAAAATCAACGCACCCGACATGTTTGGTAGATTGAGACACTGAATAAATTGATAATGGACTAAATGAAATGAACAAAATAAAAATTGTCCATTAATTTAAAAGAAAATGATATTCAATATACCAATAAACTCGGTCCATTGTAAAAATGATTCCACCCCCCCACCCAATTTGCGAAATGTCAAAAAGGTCCAATTTTTTGCAAATGTAACCGGTGTCCTCAACCCGTTGTTGTGGGTTAACTATACTCATTACAGTTGAAAAGGGAGCATCACATCACCGATAAAACCCCGTCCGAATTCAGTTGAAATTCAAAAGACTTCGAGGGGGGAAACCATCATTGAATGGAGAAGGAGACTGTCATTGACAAAGCTTCGAGGGATGAGAAGGTGAGCGTCGTGCACGTAGGAGAAGGTGAGCGCCGCGGGAATCAAGAGATGGGGGGGGGGGTACTAGCACATAATTCTCATCATCCTATCTTCACATTATACTAGGGGTGGGCACAAATCCCGCAAATCCCGATCCCGGTGGGATTTAGGACAAAATAGCGAATCCCGTCCCGATCCCGTCCCACAAAAATTATGCGGGACGAAACGCGGGACGATCCCGGTGGGATCCCGCAAATCCCGTCCCGTCCCGCATATAATAATAATAATATTAATAATCATAATTTTTATAATAATAATAATAATATAATAATAATAATATTATTATTATAATATTATAGAATAATAATAATATATTATTAGTATTATTATTTTGAGCAAATATTATTTATAACTATAATAATAATTTTTCAATTTTCAATTTATAATAATAATAATATTATTATTATTATATAATATTATAATATAATTTAATAATAATATTAATTTATAATAAAATTATTATTATTATTATATTATTATTATTATATCATATTATATTTTTTTCTTGAAAAGTATAATTATTTTATAATAATAACAATACAAATAAGTAATATTATTTTATTTTATTTTTAATTATAACGTGGGATTATTATTATTTTATTATTATTATTATTTTATTATTATTTTATTATTATTTTATTATTATTATTATTATTATTATTATTATTATAATAAAAACAGATTACAAGAAATTAGTGGGCAACCGAGATACTATCTGGGCACCCACTCCTTTAGCGATAACAAAGCCAAGTCTAGTAAAAATATAATGTGCAGCACGAGCCCCAGCATCCTGAAATACCGAGAATTTCTGAATCCGCTTCAGCAATGCAACCGCATCTGTATCCAACTCCCCCAATGAAGAGAATGAGAAGGGTAGGAAACCATAACCAGCCGATGTACACAAATCTCGATGCTTGACACACTTACATCGAGCAGCATCAACAACAGCACGACCAGACATAAAGTCAGAAATTCCAGACTGAGTCAATGGAGAGGATCCCATCAGATCGACACACACATCCCGCCCATTTAGAGTTACAAGAGGCAAATAGCTAATTAAATACGGTATTCTTCCTAACTATCAATCGATAATTAGACAATATTGGTAAATCTCGTCTCAATTCCTTTCCGTCCTGATCTAGTAAGATAATGTAGCCAAATATGTTGAACATTATAATTAATTATACAATCATTGTATGAATTAATAATAGTATTATAATATTAATAATATTATTATTATTATTGAATAATATAGTTGAGAATAATATCGTATTCAACATATTATGCTAAATAATGAATTATGAAAGCATTTTTTCACTTTGCAAATTTATATAATATTTTATTATTTTTATATGCGGGACAAGACCCGTCCCGTCCCGATCCCGTCCCGTCCAGACACCATCCCGTCCCGAAAAAAAAATGTCAATCCCGTCCCGATCCCGTCCCGAAAAAATTTCGCGGGACGAGTCCCGTCCCGTCCCGTGCCCACCCCTACATTATACATAACATTTTAAGCACATGTTTACATGAGGTGTCCTATTCTAGAAGGATCCACCTTGAGCCTCACTCCACCATTAGAGATTGTGACAAGTGTTACTAAATTCTTGCATCTATTTCTATATATTTTTATTTTTTTTATTAGGTAAAAATTCGAAGGTCAGACATGCCTGACTCATCGAGAGGCCGACAAAGTCGGCAGACGGCGAACCGTCTAACAGAACAAACAAAAACAACAATACAAATAACAAGTGAAATGGACCAAATAGAAATAAACACTACAAAAAAACGTTCCAAGAAGACCAAACGCCCAAAAAGTTGAGGCAGTCGCCGAAGAACGCAGCCAAGCACTACCGAACAGTAGCACCGCGGGCCAGTAGTACAGCGGGACACTATCGCCTGTGGGTAGTGCAGACGAACTCCAAGGAAACTATCCGGATACGGAGTCGCCTTGAGCGCACCACCTCGACCCCAGCCAGACCCGACTACAGACTCCACATCCCCCTCAACCAAGCAGAAGATCTCCTAGAAACATCGGAAGCAGAGCCGCAAACTGCTCGAAACAAAACGCCAACAAGCTTTCACCTTCAAAATATCGACAAGCCTTTGCGGGATTTTCTCGAACTCTTTCGGGTGGTTATACTCAAAACCCTTTGGGAAGACCCATTCGGGATCAAACCCTTTCGGGATTTAGACTACCCTTTCGGGTGGGTTTACACGTTATTACAATACAACCCTTCTTTCTTTTTTTTCCTACCCAAAGGGCCACTTTGGGCCCAAGGCAAAACCTTGGGCCCAAAGGAAAGATTATGGGCCCAGATCACATGCCAACCGGGTCGGTGAAGGCAACCAACTCCGACGACACAGAGGGAAGCGCCGCCGAAGGAGGAGCGAACGCCACCGAAGAGCCCGATCGACAAAGATATCAACATGAGGATGGAAGCAAAAGCCAATAAACTTCAAAATACCCAAACCTAAATTCTCAATCGGCAAGGGGAAGGCCAATGGACCAACCACAAATCAACAGCCAACCGGACGGAGACCGAGAGCCCCCACCGGACTGAAGTCGACTTCCAGAAACCCAGAAGAGGATGAGCGCAGAGGTGTTGGACCAAAGGCGGTAGTGAGGGCAACCATAGGAGAGCCCCTAAACGGCAATTGGAAACCGGAATCCGACAAGGAGTCTCAAGGGAGACAAATCAGAGGAGAATGATCCCCATGTTTAATTAGACGGTAGCACGGAAAGAAGAAGTCAAAAAATGGTTACCGGAGAGGGTCATTAGCACATGGCAAGATTGAATCAACCCACAGATGCACACGTTCTGAATGGAACGGGTTTGTCAAAGAGATTTTAAGCCCTCCGACTGGTTTGTTCCCTTTCGGGGTTTAGTCTTTAGAGGAGCAGGATCTTCTGCTACCACACGCTAATTTCTATTGACAACGAGAAGACAAACGTCGGGAGACAATAGCCGGCCACGAATATAGCCCGGACTCGAAAGCCCCAAATCGGAGACCGAAGGATGGGCGACGACTACGAAGTTGCCAGAACAGCCACCACCAGGGAGGATTGAAAGAAATGGGTTTGAAATTTTGTGTTTTGAAGAGAAAAGTATACATCTCATGATAGATTGGAGTAGGTTGGACAGAGAGGGTGGGTACAATTAAGGGTTACCGATGAAAGTTTGGGGCAAATGAAGTTGGGATTGGACAAATTCCACAAACTGTTGTGGCCAATTTCAAGTTAGAAGTTGGGAATTTTTGGCACAATTCTAGAGAGAGGGCAGAGCCCCTCTCTCTAGATTTTTTCACTCGAGTATCTATTTCTATGTATAAACCCTTGTACAATGGAGAAATTATTCAAGAAATGATAATGAGAATCATCTTTAATTTCATACTCTAGCATGGTATCTAGAGCCACAATGGCCCACGCCTATCCTATCCTTCTTCTGCATTGATTTTTTTTTTTCCTGATGGAGTCACCCTCTAATTCTTCCTCTTCTTCAACATTATCCTCTACCTCCATTCCTAATTTCAACAGTTTAAACACAATCAAACTCAACTCTTCCAATTTTCCCCTTTGGCAAAAGCAACTCACATCATATCTCAAAGCTAATCAATTATTCTCCCTTCTTGATGGCTCATCTCCCTGCCCAGCTTCATTTGATGTTGCTGCCTACCAAGATTGGCAGACAACCTTGCCCTCGCCATTCTAGAGGCTTCTCTCACAGAGTCGATCATGTCCCAGATCCTTGACTGTCCAGCGGCTCACTCTCTTTGGACGCGCCTTCACTTCTTGTTTGTTGCTCAGTCTGGTGCCTAGGTGGTGCAGAACCGTCTTCAACTCCATTCCCTCAAAAAGGGATCTGATTCTATCACAGACTACTTCAACATAGCGAAGACCTTGGTTTCCGCCATCCAAGCCGTCAGGCAATCTGTTTCCGACTTTGAGCTCGTTGTCTATGTGCTCGCTAGTCTCGGAAATGAATATGACTCCCTCGTCACATCGATTTCGATGCAGCTCATCACCCCCACTCCAGATCAGGTACTCTTTCATCTTTTAAACTTTGAGGCTCGATTGAATCGGCAGACAACTTCCATCCTTGGTGCTCCTCCTGTCATCGTCAACACCACCTTCACTCAGTCCTCATCTGCCCCTCTTGAGGCCAACTACGCATCCAGCAACAAAGGTCGTGGTCGAGGAGACCGTGGTGGTCGAGGCCGAGGCCGCAATGATGGTGGTCGTGGTGTCTCACAGGGTCGTGGTCGTGGGTTTACCTTCACTGGAGAGCCTGACAACAGACCGATCTGTCGGATTTGCAACAAACAGGGCCACATTGCATTGAAGTGTTGGAGTCAATTTGATCAAGCTTACTAGGCTCCCCCTCCTCGCTCGTTCCAGGCAAACACCACCAGCGTCTCAAATTGGTACTCGGGCACGGCTGCTACGCATCACTTTACCCCAGACTTATCAAACCTGCGTCTCCATAATTACTCATATGCATGCACAGATCTTGTGTCCCTCGGCGATGGCTCTCAAATTCCAATCAGACATCATGTTTCCTCTTCAATCTCCACGCCTTCTCGCTCTCTTTTCCTTTCTAATCTATTACATACTCCTTCTATCACAAAGAATTTAATGTATGTTCATCGATTGTGTCAATATAACAATGTTATCTTTGAATTCCATAAAACTGGTTTTTCTGTGCTTGATGAACAGAGTTGGACGTCTCTTCTCACGGGTCCCGTTGAAGGCGGTTTGTACATCCTCCCTGTCGCTCCACCATCTCCTCATGCATCATCGTCACCATCAACCCATTACACTGCACGTTCAGGTTTGTCGTTTGCTGATTGGCATCGTCGGTTAGGCCACCCCTCCTCAAGAGTTGTCTCTCATGTTCTCCGTCTTCTGCAAGTTCCTTGCCTTAAAGAAGTGGGTCACCCACAATGTGAAGTTGTAGCTGGGTCAAGGCCCACGCCCTCCCACATCCCCTAAACCCAACCCAGTTCACCTTTCCTTTTCAATTTCTTTTTATAGATGGTTGAGGCCCTTCTCATGAACAATTTTTCAATGGATATCGTTGCTTTATTTCTATGGTTGATGATTTCTCCAAATTTGCGTGGTTGATTCCCTTTACATCTAAGTCGGATGTCTCAAAGTTAATTCAAACCTTTATAAATCTTGTCACAAACTTCTTATCCACACAAATTAAATCCATCCAAACCGACAATGGCACCGAATTTAAACCACTCATACCACTTTTTCAAACCTTGGGTATCGCCCATAGACTCACTTGTCTATAGTCACATCAACAAAACGGGAGTGGTGAGATTCGTCATCGTCGCCTTGTTGACATGGGCCTCCCCCTCCTCAAACAAGCATCCATGCCATTACATATGTTTAGCCAGTCAAAATAATATTTCTGCCCAAACATATAACATTAAACAGATGACAACACTACACAAATGCCACGAATATAAACATGAAACCAGACATCATAGAATAATGAAACCTCATATGCATTAATGGGTGGATGATGATTGCTTTAAGAAATAGGCCATGTTCTTTGTTTTTTTATTCAAAAAAAGCTAAGGCCTACTCAGATTAATTGTTTTCATTAGACAACCTAGTCAATGTACAAAAATCATCAACTACTCAAGAGTCAAAAGTTTTAGGGTAACATGGAATGCTAGCAATGCACATGCTCAAAGACCAGTCCAATTGAACAAATTTATCAATGAATAGCAAAACATGTTCCATTCATAGATAAAAGTAAAAAATGAGCTAGAGCACAATAGAGGATGCCAGCCCAAGTCGTGTTGCCCCCTACTTCTCCAAATCGAAGCCAACACAGAAATTATTAAATTTAGCCATTCAATCGTTTCCTCAATCCTCAAGAATGACTCAGCTCGCCCTTGACAAGTTATCAAAATCCAATTTTCATTCTTTCATGGGGGTTTTCATTCCGTTTCTACCTTATTTGGACCTTCAATTTCATCCTCAACTAAACATCAATGACGAATCCCCACACCTATCCCCAAACCACCCACGACACACACGGTGAGAGTTTTACATTTAAAAAATTTCAACCTCATTCACCCAATTCTTCCCACCGACCCCAAATCGAAATTACATGCATTCAAACCCCAAATTGCCATAAAAGGAGAAAGCTTAGAGATAGAGAATGAGAGATAACTTCTCTTCAGTGGCGGTTTGGGCACCAACTATCGTCTCTCTTCAATGGTGGTTCGTCCCTCCCTTCAATAATGGTTTCCCTCCTCTCTCGGCTCTGGCAACACTCACCTTCTCCTCTGTGCGTGACGCTCACCTTCTCATCCCTCGAAGTTTTGTCAATGGTAGTCTCCTTCTCCCTTCAATGATGATTTTCCCCCTCGAAGCCTTTTGAATTCCAACTGAATTCGGATGAGGTTTTATCGGTGATGTGATTTTCCGTTTTCAACTGTAATGAATACAGTTAACCTACAACAACGGGTTGAGGACACCGGTTACATTTGCAAAAAAATTGGGTCTTTTTGATATTTTTACAAATTGGATCGGGGGTCCGGGGGTGTCATTTTTGCAATGGGCCGGGTTTATTGGTATATTGAATATCATTTTCTTATTTGGAAAAGCGCTAAAGATTCACTTATAATCCTTACATTAATGACTGTATCAAAAATTAGATTAAGGATTGGTTTAACACAGACATAAAATTCACACTCTCACTCTTGTAGAGGGAACTCCCAAAACCTACACCTTTGAAATTCAAAACCCCCAAATTTCCCACCCTTCCGGATCCCCTCGCGACCTATTTCGCTCCACTTTCTTCAATTTCTTCCTCCTCTTCGTCTTGTTGGGTTCTCTACGTTTCGAATTTGGGATCTCCGGGGTTCAGAAATCTGTGTCGATGGAGGGGGCCTGTTCTTCGGAGGATTCAATTCAGTCCCAGCAGTTCCGTTCTAAGGTCAAGATTGTTGCTTTCTCTCCGATTTCATTCATATCCTCCGTTTTTGTTGTTGTTGTTGTTGTTTGCTTTCTGTTCTGATTGATGTGTTTTCGGTGCGTGAAGGCGGTGGAGAAGAGGAGCTGCGGCGGCGGCGGCGGCGGCGGCGGCTTGGAGGATGATTCCGTTTCCTCTCGCAAACGTCTCAAGTTGAGAGATCTTCAGTCTGTGATTCGCTCTCATGGTATCATTTGCTTGCTTGCTCTTTCATTTTTTGTTGTTCTTCAATCTGTGAAATGGTAGATTGTAAGTCCTAATTTTCAGTGTTTCTTATTCATTTCTAGGGATTTAAAAAATAACTCTCACCGCTTCGATGAAATTAAAGGTCCAACTCCAACCCCTTTAATTTTAGCTCCAAACTGAACAGGTGTTGAACTCGACAATACTTGAAACCCTAGAAGGTGCACCATAGCAGCTCAGCTATGAATTGACAGTGAAATGGTAGATTCAAATCTATCATTTTTAGTGTTGCGTATTAATTTATATCGATTTGAAAAATAGTCCTTAGCTTTGATGAAAGTAAAGGTCCAACCCTTTTAATTTTAGCTCCAAACTGAAGAGGTGTTGAAATCGAAATTACTTGAAACCCTGGAAGGTGCTTGATAACAGTTCAAGCAGAACTAGCCTTTTATTTCTTGTTGATCGTCAGTTTGAAGTATGAATTGACTGTGAAATAGTAGATTCAAAGTCCTCCCAATTTTTAGTGCTGCTTATTCATTTCTTGGGATTTGAAAAATAACCCTTGCCTCTTCTTCGATGAAAGTAAAGGTTCAACACTTCTAATTTTAGCTCCAAACTGAAGAGGTGTTCAAATCAAAATTACTCATAACCCTAGAAGGTGCTCAATATCAGCTAAACCAGAACTAATCAGCAATTTCATTCCACATTAGTATCCACTATCCACCATGGGCATGCTTTCTCATTCTTGGTGTTTTTGTAATCATTGTCAGTCATTCCTTTCAATGCTAGGTTTAACTCAATGTAAGCATGCCAAATCTTATATTCTGATTCATGACTGCTTAATGATTTGAATAGAAACATCCAAACACTGCCATAGAAAACTGATGTTATTGAGTTGTTTTTTTGCACATTTAATTACACAAGCCTATATTCTAGGAAGTTTGATAGATTAGTCAAATTGGATCGTGGTCATGTTTTTGTTTGTCACATGAATACTGAACTGTGGGATGCATATAATTGCTTTAGGCCCGTGGATACTTACAAACTCAATTTTTTTACACAGGAATAGTTGACAGTTGTCCGGGATCTTTGAAAACCAATGCTGAAGGTCAGACGGAGAGGTGCTTGAATTCAAATCCAGGTTTGTTGGAGGATGAAAGATTTTCCAAGAAATTATCAGCCCTTGAAGCTGGCGATACAGCTCTTGTATCACTAGATCTTAATAGTGAAGTCTGCATTGATGAGACTTCATCTTGTAAAGAAACTGTAGCCGAGACTAATGATTCTGGCCAGAATATGTCCAATGCCAAATGTGAAGCGGCTAATGACACGAATAACATCAAAGCTGCAGGTTGCAGAGGTTTGGACCTCAACGAAGATGCTTCTAGCACTATAAGTTTGGTTCGCTTTAATCAGTCCCTTAAAGCTTACAACAGTTTAAAGCCCAGAGATGCTTGGGAGTGTGGGAGTTCTGCTGGTCCACGGGATAACATGTCTATGAAAAAGTGGGCAGAGATGAAGCAAAATGGCTTTCTGACACCCAATTATGGGAGCGCACAATCAGCACCTAAACAGCGTGGTAGAAAGAGTAAAGCTGAAGTGCTCAAGAGAAAGATGGAGCAAGCTAAGAAAGAACAAGTAGACAGGTTTGCAAAGATTGCAGCTCCTAGTGGACTTCTCAATGGATTGAACCCTGGAATTATAAACCATGTAAGAAACAGTAAACATGTTCACTCCATAATACAGGCACTAGTGAATGAAAGAGGAGAACAGGGCAGCGATCAGGAAAATGCCAATTTGTGGGTACGTCAATCTAGTATTCCTCATTGCAATGCCTCTCCCGATATAGTATCAGTGAGCAAATATCCACTTGATCATCAAATGCCTAGACATGCAAATGTCCTTCCCCGTGAAGAATATAAAGCTGGATGTCAAGATTTTTGCAATATGGAGGGAACTCAGGGAAGAATGTATGGATATTCTAGTGATGATCCACTTGCACTGAAGTTATCATCTGCAATGATGGGCTCAGAAAATGCTGGCTCATTGACCACAGAGGAGTCTGTAGATGCACAGAATGTTGATTCCCTTTCTGTTAAAGGTCAGTTATTAGTTTGGGGGTGTTTGCAAAACTAACTCATTTAATATGCTGAATTGCTGATTTACAAAACCTAACCTTGGTATATGTGGCATGCCATTTTTGAAGGTTTGACCTGCTATATTTCACATGTAACATCCTCATTTAGTTGTTTCGGGGTTATTTTTGCAAATGGTCGAGTTAAATGGGTTATTTGTTACCATTCCTACATAATTATTTTATATAAGCTTCTATTGCTGCAAATGCTGTTTTGTCTGCCATCTAAACATCTTGAAATGAAATATGATCATTTAAGTTACTTGGTGTTGTTTCACTTTTCTACTAGTGGATTTAAGAAAATCCTTTTTGTTTTCAGCTGCCAATATAGCATCTCAATGGTTGCAGCTGCTTTGTCAGGACATAGAAGGACGTCTTTTTGGTAAACTCTCTCCTGATTTTTTAATTTCGTTTTTTTCGGTTGGAGTGAGTATGCATTTACTGAAATGATATGTGATGAGCATACCTTCTCTGCAACAGCACTGAAATGTAGTAAGAGAAGAGTTCAAGATGTGATTACAATAGAATTGCCCTCTCTTCTATCAAAAGAACTATTGTCCAAACAAGGGAATGATTTTACGAAAAAAACAACTGCTGAGTTACATCGAACACGTTGGATGATGCTGTTTACTAAAATGGAAGAAGGCCTTTCTGAAGAAGAGCAATTGTTGGTAAGTTCCATTGTTCAGACTTTAGATTGCTTTAGTTAATAGTTTGTTTTCATGATAAAGAACAACCATGGTTCAACATGCTTACATATGGAATCTATTCTTTTCGTTGTAATTTTAGGAAAGCCAACTGCATCAAGTAATCAAAATGTTGACGCACTGTGATAAGGGCTTGGAATACCTGCAGCATATCAAGAACATTGGTCTACCATTACCAGGAACTGTAGAGAAAAGCTGCAGGTGGAGTTATTATTCTTTTTCCATTTCCTTTTGAAATGTCAGTTGATCCATCTTATTGAATGTGTCTACGCTGGCTGTAAAGTTTAAGTTGCAAGTAGAAGGTCTAAAATACAAAGCTAACCCATCTGATAGTTCATAATCACTTCTGGGTGAGTACAGATCAGGTACTGAAGACGCAGATGCAGAATTGGCCGTAAAAGCAGCTGCAGCTTCAGTTTACTCTACCTGCTCTTTTGCATTATCGATGGTCAATGTCAATTGTCGCTGATACGTCTTCCCCCCATTGTGATACTAAGGATACCAAGCCTCTAAATGCCAAGTTCTGTTTGATATCTTGTTGTTCCTGTTTCTTTTCCCGGGTTTCAGGTGTCTTCTGGAACAATAAGGTTAAGGTAGCTGGGCAGCTAGTTAACAGGACAGTAGTTTTGGGGGGTTTTGCCCATCTTTTTGCATCATTGTAGCAACAACATCGTTATACTTTCTTGAGGTTCAAGATCTGCTTGATCTTATGCAGGGAGATTAGATGGGTAGCTCAGATGACAATTAATTACTAGTCAAAAGTATCTCCAAGCCCTTGCTGTATCTCTTCATTCAATGAATAAATTGGTGTTTGATATTTTTGAGTATGCTACATGTTCTTTCCTGATTAGTGGACCGTAAGCCTAAAAAGAAAAAATATGCAGATGGCTAGTGAAAATACTGAAAGGAATAAATTTTACAAAAACATAACCCAGGGAAAAGAAATTCCTGTTCTTCCGAATGAGGCCTAGCAAAAGTAGTTTGATTAACAAATGTGCTAAAAGTTTTGATTTTAAGAATTGCAATTAAGGAACAACTATTAGTTTCCAGACATTTTGTGGGATAATAACTGATGTATCACAGTATCAGCTCCAACGGCATCCAACAGAAGAAGATGAAATGAGGGAGAAAGCAAGCTCTTATTTGTTTTGAGATGGAGCGAGTATAAGGTTCCCACGCCAAATGATCGGGGGGGGGGGGGGGGGGGGGGGGTTTCAAGTTCTGTATAGGACACAGTTGAATTGCTTAGTGATGATGCACCAATTGAAGGTTGATTGGGTGCAAAATAGCAACCTTATGTACATGACCTCATTCAAAAAGGGCCAGCTTCACTCTGTACAAATAGGCAATCAATTTAATAAACCTCTGTTACTACAACAATGTTAGACCAACACCCCGGAATACATGGCCATACGGGTACGTTACAGAGCTGAGGGCTTCAAATGTGACGCAAACTTATCTATAGCCAGTTGGGTCTCATCCTGTCCGAAAATGACTTCAAGGTAGAGCTATCTGGGGTCTTGGCAAGCGAGCGATACTGCAATTTCACGCTTTCAGCATTGTCCAGTGTCTTGACGACGTACCTGCATAGTGATTTTACATATGATAGCAACTAAATCCAAAGCACTGTTACCAAGGGATGAAATTGTAACACTCCCAAGATGTGGGAAGATGATACAGATACATCCCAAATCAGATGTAAAGGAGTAATTTTCATCAGTGTAACTTTCCGACTTCAATCTACCCATATATTCCATGTGGGACAAATGTAGCTCCTAAAGCCTTGGAATGTATATAACATACACTGCACCACTGCTCGAATCTTGGGGTGTTGGAGAAATTCTACTACACCATAATACAGAGGTGACTAGGCCATAGGAATCTCATTCAAGTTCACAAAAGTCTTAGGCAATTACAATTTCCAACCAATAATGCAATATCGAGTTCAGATCCACTGAGATCATGGCTCCCTCACTAGTAATAGAAAGAACATAATATATACGATGGCACCGTGGCTTAAGTGGGAAGGACAATGGCAATTTCATTATCGAGAGTATTATGATTATCTCGTAAACTGTGAAGGATTGGGTTAAGTTATTTTCTCGTTGTCAATGTCCAGCTAAAGCATCCTATATGACTAATAGTTTCTGATAAAAAAAAATTTGAGGGAAAATATAGAGAGTAAGATTCAACTCACCATCCGTTCAAGCATTGTTTCGTCACAATAGCCTCCCTTCCAACAAAGCGTTCAGGTGTCCTCTTGTTTCCCTGTTTTAATTTCAATTTGAACAATTTAGCCTTTTTAACTCCATCAAAAGAGCCTCCATAAAACAAATACAGATATGCTAACCTTTATAATGACCCGATCCGTGACAACAAATGGAAATTGAACACCTCTCATTCTTTGAAAGTCCATAAAAGCGGAATCACTGCAGTTCGGCTTCCCCTGCATGATACGTGCTTGAGTATCAAATATACGGGAAGTTTATATATGTATTTTTGCACTGCACCAATCAGAACTATAAATACAAGAAAATAATGAACAAACAAGAAAGTATTATAGGATGCATTACATTAAGTAACTTGGGCAAGCCCAGGGGATAAGAACAACCTGATCATATCGCTCTCTTCTCCTTTTGGATGCATGATACATCTGCTCTTCTTCACGTCGAAAAGCTTGAACAGCAGCACGAAGAGCTACGAAGTTATATAAGAACATGGGGTAAACACATTCGAGATTAGGAAAGGAACTTCGTTAAAAATAAGAGAAATTACATATTAGGGATGGAACACATTCATTTTAACCTCTTCCATATACAATATCTAGTAAACTTTCAGGTCTACATGAAACTAGAAGAATTTTCACTTACACAAATTTGGGGACACCAAATCTTGAGTCACAGGATGTGAACATGTATAGCAAGCTTTCTGCAAATATTTCAAAACATACCGAAGCAAGCAGAATAACATCAGAAAAATGCTTATTCTTTGCATGAGCACATTATATTAGAAAAACAAAGAACGTTTCGTCTGAATATTCTCATAAACAATAGGTTAATAATGCCTCCAGCAAAAGGACAGTATACAACTAGCCTAGCTAGGCATGTCCCTGATTACAATCCAGATAAATTCACTATTAGCAATAGACTTACTAATACTAAGAGTAACCCACATATCACCCCGCTGTAACTAATAGTCTTTCCACAGGAACAGAAATATTCAAGTGCTAATGGCTCCGGCCCAACACTTCTTTCTAGTGTATAGGATTCCATGTGCTATATCAACTCCAGGGAACAGGATTTGATGCCACTAATGATGAAGTGTATAGGATTCCATGTGCTATATCTTCTGTTGGACTTAAAAGGTCCATCTACATTCAAACTACCCATGTCCTGTAAACAAGAATTCTAATGAGAATGATGGAAAATACTATTACCTCGGTCTTAAAATACTTATGTTTTGATTTCAGCAGGCGTTTTAATCAAGATTAAAAGCCTATAAAATATCAACTATTTTTTTATATATATTTTTTCATACTTGAAACTATCATCTATGAAGTTATAAAAAACAATTATTAAAAAAGTTGATATTTTACGTAGTTTTTAGCTCTTTAAAAAAAGCGTGCTGAAAAATCAAACATCAAGTTTTTTGATACAGAGGGAGTATTACGGGTTTAGGAATTGTGAAAAAATTAACAAAAAGTGGTCTCTTACACTATCTCGTTATTTTAACAAGGGCATAGATATGCACCTTGCTTCTTGCAAACAAATAAGTATGCAGTCATTTAAAGTGGGATGAGAGAGAAAATATCTGAAATACTCTTGAGTTGTATTTTTAAGCACCTATGAGAGAATTGAATAAATGCGCAAAAGCCTGATGGTGGAGCACCCTTAGGTTTCTTCACCTTTATGACTTTATCCACAACACCACAAACTTTTATTGAGGACATTTTGTGGTGAATGCCTAAGTGATTGGCAATATCTACGAGCATAACTTTGTATTTTCCCCCTTGCATAAAAATAGAAGATATCACAAATCATCTATGTTCTAACTTAGTTGGCTCATCCATTGGCATTCCCCAAGTGGTTTGCCAACACAGCAGATGACAAACTCAAGTGCAAGACACTTCGAATTAGTAACCAATATTCCAGTCGAACAACAAAAGATCCTTCGTAAAAACAAAAGGATATTCTAGAAAATATAGTGTTTTCTCTTCATGCAAGGCAGATGGAAAGTTTCCCATAGTCAACTTTGTCCGCATGTTCATTACTTGCAGCAAAATTTATTCCCTTTACGAAAATCTAGTTCTCAAGGCCCTTGGCAATCAAGAGCACATATAACATGCCAGTATGCTACCACGATAAGGATACAACACATGACCAGTATAAAACATAAATTCAATAATCTGAATATTCCAAAAATTTATTTTGCTTATTCAATTTTTTCATACTCACCATTCTAATAACCTGCTGAACACCACCACCTCCAAAGGAGTGCCCACAAGGTAATATCATTGCATCATCCATGAGAGATCCTCTGTGAATCAAAGATGCACATTCGGAAATCTCAGAACATAAAAAATGGAGCATTAAGCAAAATTGCATCATTTAGTACTACAAGACTTCACCAACCCATGCCAATGTCATAAGATGAAATATGAATCATAAAAATTGTGCATCCAACCTAAATTTAAGCCTAAGCATAAGGATCATTCACAAATGAGAATGCAATATCCTTTATTATATTGAATCTCATTATGACATCTTAAATAATACAAAAAATTCTCTCCAATCTGCTCCCTGGAAAGCCCAAAAGATGACAACAATGTACAACTGAATATGCAAATGCCAACAATTTTGACTGATCTATTTTGGCAACATTAAGCAGGTAAAGAAAAGACCAAATTATTCATGGGAGTCTTAGTGTACGTTAATTGTTAAGAAATTAGAAATCCTTAGTGCTGTGGCATACCAAGACGAAACATTCGGCACTAAATGTATAACAAGGATCAGACGCCATCAACTTTTTGTAATCAATTCTGATCACCCGTATCAACAAGTGCTGGTGATGTTCTTAACTTTGTATGCTCAAAACTATAACCAGAAAATCATGCAATCAACCTATTAGCTTTTACCTAATCTCAGTAACAAATATGCATCTACATGTTTGGGCTCATTTGGTTCAACGTGGAAATTGAAACTCCGAGGGAGTTATTTCATGGGAATAATCTAGTTCATTAGAATTGTGAAATTGTGTTTGGTTGATTTTTCAGTTTAGATGATTAAATGGGAGAATTGCAATTTTCCAAATACAAAAAAGTGGAAATTGAACTTACTTGACTATGTAAGTGAACTTCCTCCAAATTGTAGGAATGTAAATTCTCGCAAAGTCGAATTCTTGGGTTTTTATGTTACAAAAATGTTAACCATTCTATATCCTCAGATTTTCTACTTCCTAGGTTTTTGGGTTGCTGACCACGAGCCCTAATAGTACAAAGACATTGTTGAAGCCAAATAGTTGGTAGTGTTTATACTTTTGAGTAGACAGAAGAAAACATAGAACTCATATACACCATTTCCCTAAAGGACTGTTATATACACTTACGTTATAGGATCGGAAAAGATTGCCCTTAGCGTATCTCCCGGATCACTGGAAGTTGAACTATCCTTTCTTCCACTAAACCCACATCCATTATCACCTGCTACATCCTTCTGCCCATCTGAGCCCTGTATGAACTGTGAATAACAAATATCTCCATCGGGGTCTGCAACGGTAACTTCACCCGGAAAGTGTCCAATTCTTCTTTGCTGATGGTTCTCACTCGTGTTTGCTCGATTCAAACTGGTCCCTGGTTGCCCTAGTATACCACAATTAGGTAAAAGTCATTTGCAATTAACATACAACAAGTATATTGGCAATGTGAAACATACACTAGGATCCTATACTGAGAAACTTATGAAGTACGCATATCTCCCACCGGTTCCCCCACTCAGACCCATCCGAAACAACAGAAAGATACGTAAGGGGGAACTTATAAGTGCATCATTGTAAGTGGTAACATCTGCGGTGCATAAAAGGTTTCCAAAATACCAGCATACAATAAAAATCAAATCTTTTTTCCTAATTAGAGCTCAAAATGCCCAATTTCAGCAGTGGCGATTCAGCAAAAGCATGAAAGCATTGCCACCAAGAACAGGAATTTCAGATTCTTACCAAAAGAAGGACGGTCCTTTGGATGGCAACTTAATATCTTATCACCTTCGTCACCCTCCATTTCATCAGCATCGTCTTCATCCTCCTCCCCATCCGACTCATCCCCTTCACTGTCCGTCGATGTCGCCCCGTGTCCATCCCAATTCCGGCTAACCATAGCCCCCCTTCTCTCCGGCACCTCTCCCGCGTACATACTAGGGCGAAACTCCCCAGCAGTCGCAACAGCTGCCGCTCCCTGAGAAGCTAAGTACTGTTCCCTGTTGACGGAAGTTAAGAGCTTCCCGTCCATGAATCCGCTTAGCTCCCGGGTTTTAGGGCCACCGGGCTCGCCATCGATGGCGCGGTGTTGCGGCGCGGTGCCGGAGCAGCTAAACCGGAGAGGCTGGGCGTTGCTGGGGTCGTCTTGGAAGAGTAGCTGGGCTGCGGTTACGCCGCTGTCTAGCCTTTGGGTAGGGACCAAACTCAAATTCTCGGAAGCCATTTTCGGAAGAATTGGAGCTGTCTGAGGCATCAATTTGAAACGAGTTTGTGGGGTGAGGGAGGAAACTATTAGGGTTTTAGGACATCGGAAGAATCAGGGAAGAGAAACCTAATCAAGCCCATTTGGTAATTTTTGGTTAGGAGGAGGAATTTGCGGTATTTCGAATTATGAGGGTGAAGGGGCGAAGAAATTAGGGCAGGGAGGGATTGAAATTTGGTTGGAATTGGGGCAATGGTGGGAGATGAGATGACGTTGGGTTGACGAACATGAATGTTTTCGAGTTTCTCAACTTCCCGACCTCTTCGTCAGGACAACAGAAGTTATGGCTTTACGACGTCGTACTGACTTGCATGGGACCTCCTCCTTCAAAGGATTTTCCCTTCAAATTCGAACTACTAAAATTAAAGTAGTATTCCCTCCGTCCTAAAATACATGACATTTTAGCATTTTGCACAAGTTTTAATAAAACACATTAATTTTAAAAAAACATCATCATTCCACTAACTTTTTTATAAATTTTATTATTTTTTAACACACACTACACATTTTAACCAATCAAATTATTTTAAAAATTCAACAACACACAAACCAATACAAATCATTACTCCCTCCGTTCGGCAAAACTTGTCATTTTAACTCTTCACACAACTTTTAATAAAACTAATAATTACACTTCTTTTTTACTCCCTCCGTTCCATAATACATGGTCTTTTGCTTTTTAACAACTAATAAGTATCATATTGTATAAAAAAATTAATTAAAAGAATAATATTTTATAGAGTTTTTCCCTCATTAAAAAGCGTGTCAAAAAGTAAAGGGACATGTATTATGGAACGGAGGGAGTACTAATTTACCCTCAACTATTACTCTACCTTTTACTTTATTAAAAAATACAACTCACAACACATCAATCAAATCAAGGGCATTTTAGTAAAGTAAAAGCAAAAATACCTAAAATGACAAGTTTTTCCGAACAAAAACAAAACTCTAAAACGACAAGTTTTGCCGAACGGAGGGAGTACAACTTTTTATCTAGAAAATCTAAAATCCCATCTATTGTTGGACAAAAATTTACCTCTAAAAACTCATGTATTGTTGGGCGGAGGGAGTAGTATTTTTAAGGGTTCGAACGTTGTGGATTGCACGTCTGGCTTATAGCTCCTCTGCTGATGATACCTTATTCAGAACTCTGTGTTCTCTGTCCTAGCGCGTTCGAACGTTGTGTCAGACATTATTGCACGCAAAAAACGTGTTGAAAAATCAAACGACATTTATTAATAAACGGATGAAGTATTGTATTTGTGTGTATACATACACACGTTATGTGTAGATAATAATTTCTATTAGCTGGTGGGAGATACTCCCTCCGTTCGGCAAAACTTGTCGTTTACTATTCATGCACGTTTTTTTACAACGATAAAAACTATATAAAATATTCATTTTTTTATAAATTTTTTTTAACAAGTTTGTACTTATTAATAATAACTACGAAGTTGTTAAAAAAATTATTAAAAAAACTAGATATTTTATATAGTTTTTATCTCCTAAAAAAACGTGCATGAATAGTAAAGTGTCAAGTTTTTCCGAACGGAGGTAGTATTCAATTCGAGTGACATACGTATACAAATTAAAATGAAGATACAACGTCAATGGTAAAGTTAGGTTATGAATTGTCACACATATATATTGCATTATTGATCAGATATAATATAAAACTTAGGATAACTTATTAATTTATACTATTAAAAGACTATATATATGGCCTTTGGGTGATGGAGCTCGTGGTATAAAAATGAGTATTATGATAGATAAATACGTCGTTCCAAAAAAGGCCGGTTGAGAAGTCACATGTGACTTGTACTCTTCTTAAATACGGAGTAATGTTTTATATGTCCCTTTTAATTAATCAATAATTAATTAACGTTATATGAACACACATCGGTTGATATCTAATTTGGTAGACGATATTGTTTGCTAAACAAAGGAAAAGGTTCCGTTGATTAATTTCAACTTTCTCTACTTATTTTTTAATTGTTTTTTGGTCGGATGATGTTGTTCACTCTTTTAGGAAACTTTTTTTTTAATTGGGGGCGTTGTTAGATACACCGCAAGTCTCCTTTTTTAAATGCAGGTTCATTTCAACGTGAAAGTTTTTTTAATTAATTAGCACTCTTTTCTAATTAATTAACTCACACGACGTGCAAGGTTTGTGGTGTATTTATCCGAACCGTTAATTATCCACTTCTCATCTCACCACTAATGACGAAAAACAAGCATATACCCCAATTGCGTTGGTCTAGTGGGAAAAAGTGAGGGGATGTTGAGAGGTTTTGGATTCAACCTCGACCTCGATTTCTGTACCTTGGTTCGAGGTTTACCATTAAAGGTGAACTTCTCATCAATTATAAAAAAAAAGCAAAAAAACTTGTAATTTACTTTTCTATGTGAAGATGTATCATTATATTAATTGTGTGTAGTTGCCCACGCGCCTGAGCAAGTTGCCCACGCGCCCCTAATCCTTGCGTTCCTGTGTCCGAGCGCAAGCCACATCTCCGCCACCACCCTTGTTTATTCTATCTGTCATCGGTTGCTTGTTTCCAGGCGTGTCTCAGTGTCATCGTTCACTACATCGAGCCTATTTCCCCTTGATTAATCTTCCCAAGCTCCGTTTGTGTCTTGCCGTCCTAGGGTTCGTTTCGGTTCCGGGGACGGTGAGGTGAGGCTACTTCGTTTCCTGTCAAATTGGTTTTGAGCTTCTCAACCTCGTGGGATTCCTCTTCGGTCTTGCTAGGTTCTTCTGCCCGTCTCACAGATTTTCGAGGTTTTTAGCGGGGCTATTTCGGGTTGGTTCGGGTCGCCCTCTCCTCCGCCTCCCTCCTCTCTTCTTCTCCTCCTCCGCATCTAGTGGGGTTTTCTATGGCCTGGCGGCGTCGGCTGGTCTCCGTTTCCCTTCATCGACTGCCGTCGTTGGTGGTGGTCGTGGTCCTAAAGTTCCTTGTTCGTCGTCTGCATCTCATGCCTTGCCGTTCTTGGGTGCCTTGTTTCTAGGAGTAGAAATTTAATTATTTTCTTTGTGTATATTCATATGCATCCTCCTCCGGGAGTTATAAGTATATTGGAGTCTGATGCTTCTCTTTCTCTGGTAAGTGATAACTGATAACCCTCCTTCGGGAGCCCTTACATCTCCTTTGGGAGCCCACACATCTCCTCCGGGAGCCTCGACCTACTCCGTTACCACCTTCCCTATCTCCGGCTTCCGCCGCCGCCAACCACCTTTCCCCTCTTCTATCATCACTGTGTGCGAGGGGCCCCAACCACGTCTTAGACCATCTTGCTCCGGCTTCGCCCCGTCACCCCGTTTTCAGCCGCCTTTGGGGCTCTGTGGCGCCATCGCTTCTTTGCTCCGATGTATTACTAGTTGTGAACAATGATCTGTTTAACCACAGGTCCTCTCTTTCGATTTTGGTCCGTTCCTTTTCCAAAATTGATTGGGGGTTTTCTCTATCCCCTGTTGGCTATCGACTGGCCTTGATTTGTGTTGCCCCGTCCTTTGTTCGCCCTCCCTGGTCGTTTGTCGGATGGTTGTCCTACCCATTCTCGCGAACCCGTCTCGTGAAACCGCTATCGATTCCCTGCCTCTCCTTGGTTTTGTCCCCTCGGTTGTGTGGGGGTGGCGCCTGCCCCTCCCGCCTCACCGTTGTCGGTGCTGGGCTGTGGCGGCGAACCGGTGGTGCTCCCACTAGTGTCTGTCAGGACCTCGTTATTGTGCCTCGCCTTTTGGGTTTATTGGGGCATTTCCCCTCCTCTTTGATTGTCCGGTGCCGCCGCCGGTGTGTGATGTCAGCCTCTCTGGCTTCTCTCGGTTGCGTTTTCCTCCTGACTTCTCTCCTCTGGTTGCCGTTGGGTCCGGGATCCTTGCTTTCGATTGGAGCTTGCGGGTGTAGGCCCGAAAATGGTGCTTTGGACCCAAGGTTTAGCCTTGGGCCCGAGGCAGCCCGGAATTCAACTTATATATATATATTTTTATATATATCCATAAAAAAAGTAATGAATAATTATTTCTTTTATATAAATTTCCGGAATCTTCTCGCACTCTTCGCCATCTCGCGACCGTGCTTCATTTCCTTGTGTTTGTTGGGGGTCCGTTTATTGGTTCGTGGTTAGTTTCGGTTGAGGAGCAGTTCTGCGACCCTGGTTGATCGAAGTGATCGTGTTGGTGGTGTTTGTGGTTTCCGAAGATCCCTCATCTAGGTGGGGGGGGAACGTCGTGTGATCCACACTTCCCTAGGAGTCGTCTTTGCCTCACGAGAATTCCTGCTTTCCCTCTTTCCGGTGGCGAGACATCGTGTCAGCAGGTGCTGTCCCATACGCTCGCTATCCACCTTCTCCACGTCGGGTTTTCTTCTTCTCGATGTTGTGGTCGCTTGTTTGCTTAGGGTTTGAGGTTTTCCTGGTTTGTTTTGGGTGGTTTTTTTGATGTATTTGTAATTATTTTTCTTTCAGATCTTTGTAATCTCATCCTTCGGGATGCTCTCGGGTTGGCTAACCACCACTCGAATTTTTACCTTATCAAAAAAAAATATACGTGTAGTTGTACGTGATTAATTGAGAATGTAAATAACGGAAATGGCTTGGGTAAGAATATGTTTCATCCTTACTATTTGTCATACACGTTTCTTGAAAACATGATAATTCCAATAAAGAAAGATTGATCGACTTACGATGCTAAAACAAGAAGGTGTTACAAGCTGAATCGGTTGAGTTGCAGCTCAGACTGGTGGAAGCTTGGAAGAGAGAGAACCAAAGACTTGCTGCGTGGATGACGATTGTCTCACAATCTTGAATAAGATCAAGGGAGCATGGTTGACACTTGACACCATGAGAAATTGAATTGTTTATTTCGGATGCTCTACTTTTGCTCGACTTCTTTGAGATAAACTATGTTTTTCACATCTTCAGGGAGGTCAACAGGGCGGCAAATCGTCTTGCTTACACGACCTTAGATTCCATTCCTTCCCCTAGAGTTCTGACCTTGAGTTTCAGATTCTCGCTCTTGGGTGGTGGTACAACCGTGGTAACGTGGTTGACACACCCCAATATTTTTCGCCTTGTAGCAAAAAAAAAAAAAATATAAATAATCATCCCATAATAAACACATTAAAACCTCGATATCTAGATACTCTATATTAAGTATCAAAGTTTATATCTAGTGTTTGGTATAACTCGACATCAATATTACTTGATATCTTAATTTCAAGTACGTAGTATTATATTTCACAATTTTTAGCCTATTTAATATATTGGTTTTTATATTCTGTGCCCCAAGGGCATATGATACCACATTAAATTGGGAAAGATTCCTTATAAAAAAATAAAGCGGTCCTAAAAATCTAATTACAAAATGATAAACTAATTAAAATTTTTAAAAAATTCAAATTTAAGATCTTATCCTATGCCCTTGGAGTATATGATAGAAAAACCGTTAATATATTAATTTAGGCCGTGTTTGAAAGTGGTTTTTGTGAGGTTATGTTAGGTTATTTTTTTTTTGGCAACTGATTCGCGTGTGTTTGGAAGCGATTTCTCTTGTAGCTTCCAGAGTTTGAGTTGCAGGTTTCTCCAGCCAATTTCAGAAGATGAGGGGGGAGGGGGGGCAAGCTTTCCCAGTTTCTTCAATCAGGTTTCTGATTTTATATCATTTTTGCCCTTACGCTCCCTCGCTTACCCTTACAATTGCTTTCAATGGTGGGAAGAAGTAGACCTGTACAGACACTGGAAACGAGGGTCGGAGGCGGATGGCGGTGAGGAGTGAGAGGAGGAGGAGCCGCCGGATCTAAGGAGGAGAAGGCGCCGCAAGAGAGCAGGGTTGTGAGAGCTTGGTTTCAAGCGTCCAATGGCGGCAGGGCCGGACCTGAGATTTGCAAGGCCTGAGGCAGGATTTCAAAATTAAGCCCCCCTACAATCACTACCCTAGCAAAAATCTCAAACCTTTACCATTTACAGGGTAAGAAATAACAACCACGCAGTCTTTCAACTACACCATGAACCCTTCCATTTCAAAATCCCAAAATTCGTTCTGATTTAACACCGTCCTCAAATTCTCTGAAATTCACAAATCAAACAGAAATCTCATCACAAATCAAATAAGGATTGCAAATCACAATCTCAAATTCCCAAACACAAAGGCACAAACCGACAAACCCTAACTTCGAAAGCCACCAGGAGACTCCGAGAGAGAGGGATACCACGAGTGCGAGAGAAAGAAAGATAGAGAAAGCTACCGACGGAGGTCTCCGGCATAGGTGGACAGCGACGGGTCGGGCCGGGACCAAATGGACTCAGACGGACGACTTCTTGCCATACTCACCAACAACACTCCATTAAATAGCTCTGTCGAACCAATGATTGCCACCGTTCACTGGGGCTCGGTCGCCGGCCTTTCTGCACTCAATTCCAAAACAAAAAAAAAAAGGGGATTCCAGGCAGATCTGTACGAGAAAGAGCACTAGAGAGGATTAACTGAAAAATTGAAGATTTTTTGCAAACAGATTAGGGTTCAGAAAGAGAGATCAGGGACGCGTAAAAGAAACGCGTTAGTTGAATCATCAGTTTTTTTTTTTTAATATATATACATACAAATATATGGGCATTGGGCCCCCATCCGGAAGTGGGCCTGAGGCGATGGCCTCTTGGGCCTCGCCTCGGGTCCGGGCCTGAATGGCGGCTGCCAGAAGTGAAATAAACAGAGGGAGGGCAGACGAAGGGTCTGAGGGAGAGAGACAGGTCTGACGGGATGGGAGAAGAAGGGCCTCCAATGGCGGCGCTAACTTCAATGAAGCAAGACGGGGGCGATTTCAGTTGGTGATGGTGGACTAGGGAGGACTGATGAGGAGGAGTCGAGGAGGGGGCGATTTCAGTTGGTGATGGTGGAGTCGGGTGGACTAGGGAGGAGGAGGAGCCGAGGCGGGGGTGACTCCTCAGCCTCTGGAAACCGGCGATTGGGAAATTAAAGCAAGAAAGGGAAAGGATAAGGGGTATGAGAAAGGGGTATTTTAGTCATTTTCTTCCTAAATACATCTCCTACACCTCCTACCAACCAAACACCAATCAACTTTTTTACAAGGTTATTTTTAAAATAAAACCTCCAACTCCCACACCTCCATAATACCCAAAATAAACTCCAACTCCTAAAAATACACAACCCCTAAAAAAACCCCAATTTGTCAAACACGCGCTTAGAGGGAGGTATCATTTGACATTAAGATATCACTCGAGGGTTGATATCGATATTTGATACTACCATGTTAATTAAAATTTGTCATTTTATAAATTTACACACTTGTTAAAAAAACAAATAAAAATACACTTATACCTCTAATTATTATTATTTTTCTATTTTTTAAAAAACACTCCCTACTTTATAAGGACAATTTCGTAAATTAAATAATAAAATATCTAAAATGACAAGTTTTTTAACCAGATTTACTTACCAAACTAAAATGACGAGTACGTATCAGCCATTTAAAGGTGAATATTTTGAATCCCAGCCTTTCATTTTTCATCGACGGCTAAAAAATTTCCAACCATTTAAAAGATAAAAATAAATAAATAAAAACCGCCCCTTTTAATAGCTTCCTCTTCCCCCATTTCCCAAGTTCAGGTATTCTTCTTCCTCCATCTCCCTTTTCTCCAGATCTACAATCCTCATTGCTCTTCCAACTGCCCCTGCCGCCGTTCACCCCACCCACCTCCTCCGTGGGTCGCCGGTCGACGCCGCCTCCTCGTCCCTTCCCCTTCAGCCGCCGACTCGTCCCCATTGCCGCCTCGTCGGTCGTCGCCTCTACCGCTCTTCGAGTTTTCGCCAGATCTGTGCACGATTTGAGCTGGTGGTTATACTCTTCTACTTTTTATTTCTGTCATTTATGGATTTGAATTGAATTGAATTGAATGTGATGATGATGTCTCATGAATTTTATTGCATGTCCTTTGATTTCGTGCTTAGAATGGTTTTGGTGTTCAGCAGTTCGTATTAGACATTCAGCTGAATTGAATGTGATGTTGTGTTGATTTTTTTTTTAAAAAATGGTTGCTCTAATTTGATTATATGAATCTTTAATGTTCTGAAAATTGCTGTTAATTGTTGTTGTTGAGAAATTTCGATTATCTTGAATTGAATGCGATGTTGAGTTGCATGTTTGCACACCCGCATTTGCCCAGGAATAGCGACATCGCCGCTGATGGCTGCTAATCTGGCTAGGGTTGCTCTCCTGATTTCCTCTTTTCCCTTGTCAACTCCCATTATTTTAATTGATAAAAATTGCTGTATTTTTTTTTTCAATCATTGATGATTTTTTAAAAAACCAGATTTATAAATTTATAGTTTATCAACATTTATAGATTATATATACGAAGTATATAAATAGATAATTTATATATAGTTTTTTTTAGAAAAGTGGTCACATGATACGAGTCCAATTTTCATAATTTTTTCAAATTGTATATGGATTAAAAACCTATTTAGTTTTGAAAATATCATCTTCAAGGCTAGCATAACCCTTTTAAAAACAATACTTTATAGTATATTTAAAATACTACTATTATAAATTTATAATATATATATTTGAAATAAGCAGTATACATATCTTAAAAAGGAAAAGCCGAATAGTACTTGTGTGGAATTGGTTGTAGTCTTGTAGATGCTTGGTTGTATAAGTGACCCTTGTGTTGTGGGTCCAATTCATGATATGAAGTTTCCTTTCTAATTTGGGTGGTGAGGAAGGGGTTGGGTAGCTGTAAAGATTCACATCCAAGTGAATGTTTTCAATGGTACTATTTCCCGCCAAGTGGGCAACTAAAAAGATTATTATCACACTGGTGAACAGTGATGGTTGGTGGCGGGAACAAGCCGCCATACAGCATGTTTGTCAAAATATCAAAGGGTATATTTCTTGATTCCTTTGAACATGGTGATATTTCTCTAGCTTCATTCTAAATCCCATGTTGAACTATTAAAAGACTGTTTTTAGGGAACAGTTAGAATTGAAGGCATGAATATATCATTTTAATGCCTAGTTTTAGTTCAATATTACTTGTATTATTATTTCCTCGAGGCTTGGGTAATGAATAGATAGTATTGTGAAATATCTTATATTCTCTCGTGGTGAAGAGTGAAGGATGTTAGTCCAGGCAATGATAATGGTTGCCCACAAATACTGAAAATTGTCGTTTAAATGTTATGTAGAGGTCCAGGTTATTTTTGGTATGGAGATGCCTAATAAAGGGCATAATTTATTTGGGTGGGGACTTGAGCATTTATTGGGAATTTGGGGGTCTTTATGTGGATAGTGGGAGTACAAGCAAAGGGCCAAATTGGTTGCTCAAAAGAGAGTTTGGCCTAGTAAGTACCAATTATTGTGGTCTGTTTGATTTCCTTGGGACCATTTAGGATACTTGATATTTCAAGCACATAAGGTCTAATAGTGTTGCTTCACCACTTTGTCCTTATTTATGACAGAAATGTGTGGATCTGCCCATCTGCATGGTTATTGTAGAGTTATCTAACCTCATTCTTTGTCTTAGTATGGAAACAACTCTGTTGTGTTAGCACTACGCTATTTATTTTATGCGTTCAAAGTTGCTTTGACATATATGTTTATACTTGTGGAAAGTTGAAAATAGGTTAATATAACTTGTTTCAATATGACGGTAATACAACCTATGGATATTTATACAAACCAAACTAACTTGTAAACCTGTTTGAATCATAGTCTCATATTTATGTTTGGCAATGATCATAACTAAGTACTTCCAACCAACTTCTTTCAATATGATTGTTTATCACTTTTTCATTGTGAAAATTTGTTGGTTGGAAGTGTTGTCCAACATAAGTTTGGAACTATTGGTATAGGATGCATTTTTTTAATAATAAAGTTGGCATATTTAATATGGTTTGATTGATGTGCTCCAACACCACACATATAGTTAACACTCTTCATTTTAAATGAATCCAAGCTCACATTTGAGCAGATTTATTTCACTATGCAAAGACCAAGCTTAAGACAATCTTTTAATGTTTTCTTCCCCTTTTCCATTATCTGCAATACAAATGGTGTCCTTATTTTTGCTTCATATATATTTATTGTTTTAAATTAACCGTGTCTACTGTCTTCATGTCTTGTTGATATTGGATGGTGACTCCTGATTCTCTTTAATTCGCCCTCTTCAGATATATCCACATAAAAAGTTGTGGTTATAGGACATGCATTTTGCATTACAACCTTTGCCTCTTCTTTATTCTCCTCATTATCTTCCTTGTATGAAAATTGCGTTTGTGGTGAGCAGAGATCAATCATCACTGCCAAATTGCCAATAGATGAGCTAAATTTTCTTCTCTTAACCACAATCTTCTTTCATCTTCAGGAACCATGGGTGCTGGTGGCAGGTCAGTTCCTGTTGCGACTTCAAAGAAGTCAGAATCTGATGCCATCAAGAGGTCGCCCACTGAAAAACCACTGTTTTCTTTAAGCCAAATCAAGAAGGCAATTCCACCACATTGCTTCCAGCGCTCTGTGCTCCACTCCTTCTCCTATGTTGTCTATGATCTCACTATTGCCTCCATCCTCTACTATGTGGCAACAAACTACTTTCAGCTCCTCCCTCATAGCCTTGCCTACCTCGCCTGGCCCATCTACATGTTCGTCCAAGGTTGTGTTCTAACTGGTGTGTGGGTCATAGCCCATGAATGCGGCCACCACGCCTTCAGCGACTACCAGTTGCTGGATGACATTGTTGGCCTTGTCCTCCACTCATTTCTCATGGTCCCCTACTTCTCATGGAAGATCAGCCATCGCCGCCACCACTCTAACACGGGGTCCATGGATAAGGACGAGGTCTTTGTTCCGAAAAAGAAGTCTGGCCTTAGTTGGTTCTCCCCTTACCTTAACAACCCTCCAGGCCGGTTCATCACAATAACGGTGACGTTAACTCTCGGCTGGCCCTTGTATCTTTTGTTCAACGTTTCGGGCAGGAAGTACGAGAAATTTGCATGCCACTATGACCCCTACGGGCCCATCTACAATGACCGTGAGAGGGTGCAGATTTTCATTTCTGATGTCGGTGTTATGACAATGACCTATGGCCTCTACCGTCTAGCTGTCGCCAAGGGTCTCAGCTGGGTACTCTGTGTCTATGGAGGGCCCCTGTTGGTCGTGAACGCGTTCCTTGTGCTGATCACTTTCCTCCAGCATACCCACCCAGCTCTTCCTCATTACGACTCCTCTGAGTGGGACTGGCTGCGAGGAGCTCTGGCTACCGTTGACAGAGACTACGGGATCTTGAACAAGGTCTTCCACAACATCACAGATACCCATGTCGCACACCACTTGTTCTCGACCATGCCACATTACCATGCCATGGAGGCCACCAAGGCCATCAGACCTGTATTGGGCAAGTACTACCAGCTCGACGATACTCCCTTTTACAAGGCGCTGTGGAGGGAGGCGAAGGAGTGCATCTATGTCGCGCCTGATGAGAGCAGCGAGTCCAATGGTGTGTTCTGGTACAGAAACAAGATCTAGTTTAAAGAAGACGATAGAGAAGGGGGCATCAGGTCTAGGGCCTTTTGCTTGCGGAAGATATTTACGAGTTCGAATCACCCTTCCTCAGGTAAGGTAAGATTAGATTATCTCTTCTGTTGGTGTTTCATGTTGGATGCCTACTAGTTCTTTAGCCTTTGTCCTTTCCATCGCTCGGTGTTGTTTGTTAAAGTCCCCATTAATGCTGAGTTTTGATTTGGGTTGTCTGTAAGTGAACAATTTTGTCTATGATCATATTCCTGTGGTTGGTTCTGGACAATGTAGTAATGCATCCATCTCAGCTTCTCCAATTTTATTTTTTTTCAAGTTTAGATTTTTTTTAAAAAAATCCAAACTTTTTTATGGAAGGAAAAAGAACCCAATAAATTGAGTACAATATGTATTAACTCTGCATATTGGCGCGCATTTTCTTAGTTCTTACAGTATATACAGAGATTAGTTACAATGCAATAACATCTTTCAACTTACTGAAATCCGTTGGGACTCGAAACCTGGAGTCGTGTACAAGGGCGCAAATGTTCTACTTGTTCTACCTTCAACAATATTAGGTTAAATGGGGAAAAGAAAACCAACAGAAGGTTAAGAAAATGAAGCACTTAAATTTCAACACATTTTGGTAAGTTTCGAATCGTTTACTGAGTTGCTGATCAATTACTCGGAGATCCAGATACAAATTCGAAGCGATAAAGAAAGGTTGATTTGGTGCACTCTTAACTATTACATGCCCGGAATCACAGCTTACGAGCTTCTTAAGAAAATCAAGGTACTTATGTACGTATCAATGATCATACATAACTCCTAACATATTATCTGCATTTTATCTCTTAACACAGTTAAATCTGTATGACCTCCTGAGAATTGCTCGTGTTAGAAGGGACTAGCAACAAGTTTTCGGGTTAGGGTCATTTAAATGATCGAAGAAGGAAAATGACTTTAAACCCCATTTTTTCCAAAGATCAAATCAAACAAATTTTTTTTTTTTTTTAAAGAATCAAACCCACAAGTCCACATAACAACAAAATCCTGAAAAGATAACATCTGGTTACATCCAAGATCCACACCATTCCATCCCATACCTATAAAGACAGATCGAAGTGGGAAGAGGATAGAAATGTATGCAACAGCAATTGAAATTAGGGGTACTGTGAATTTGGATTATGTTTGTGTTGTGAGTGTTTTCTTCAAAGCTAGCTAGACTTAAAAGAAGTGTTTTTGGTGGTGATTTTGGTGCCTAATTTCATCACAGCCAAAGCAATCCAATACAGGGTAACAAGCAACAAACAAACACCTCCCAACCCTCTTAGACAAGCAAGACACCATCACATGGCAATGGTAGCAAACACAACAAGAAATTGTTGGATCTTGATCACCACCACCACCATGTGGGCTTCTTATCCTTGTTCTTGGTTTCTTGTTGATCTTCTTTCCCATCTGACTGTTTTCACCACTTTCTTGGTTCTGTTGTTGACCCATTTGATCTCTCCTCCTGCACATCAAAACCCACAAACCAATCTCAAAATTGAGAAATTTGGAAAACAAGGAAACAAGTTGTTACCTTTAAGCTTTGATGGTTGGTCTGAAATCTGAATCCACAGCCAAAGATGAATGATGAACCAATCACTCAATGGGACCAAATTTGGGATTTTTCATGGCATAAATTTTTTTTCTCAATAAATGGATTGATTGCATCCAATGCCCATACCAATCTAGGTGGCTGGTGAGGGGATTTGAAGAGGAGATAGACAATAGTACTGCTATGATGAGTGGTAGATGGGAATATGCTTTATTTTAATCAGGAATTATATATAATCTTTTGTTTTTTAAAATAATAAAACAAGGGTTTGCTAAGGAAAGAAGCAAAGAGCAGAAAGTGAGAGAGGATGTGACCAAGTTGAGAACCTTTATGCTGACATTAAAGAGTAGAGAAATGGGTTAATTACAACTTAGCCAAGTTTAATTTTTTTTAAAACATTCATCATACTAATAAAAAAATTAGGGATGATTCTTTTAAAGAAAATCAAGTTTATGAGTGATTTTCATATAACTTTTATTTGAAGAAAAGATAATTTTATATAGTTAAGAGTGAAGAATCCAGACGTAGAGCGAGTGAATCGATCGAACTGGACTGAGATAAAAAAAAAAAAGTAAAGAAAATGATAAATTACGACTCGTCTTTAAAATATCGTTTCGGGAATGGTTCTTAGTTAGGATAGTTTTGTGAAGTTTCTTAACTTATAGGTGATTTGGTAAAAGATCCACTAATATAGGGTGGTTTTGTGTAATTTACCAAAAAGAAAAGACAAACTCGTGGTTGATTCCGTGTATTGAGCAAGGTTTCAACTTTTGTTTTTAGTAACTGAGTTAGTGGGTAAGCATTTGGGGCGTCCAATGAGGATAAGACACGTGGGAGATGCTTTGGGGCTCAATGGTTGGTTGATGTTAATTACAGTATGCAAATGACGAAATTTGTTGGGTTTATTTGATTCGGATTAGAAGAATTTTTGTTAAGTACTGTAATTATTTAAAGGTTGTAACTTGTAAGACTATGAAATTTGATGCGCATGTAAGAAGATGAAGTTGGAAGTAGGAAGAAGTTGAATAGATTCGATGGCGCACCAAATTAGTAATAATCGGTTTATCCAATCTGATAGATGTGTATACTGATACTATGCGTTTCAATTCGTTGATCCCTCAAGATGGGTCTCTTTTCAGGCGTTCGATCCCCTCGCAAAATCTCCATTCAAAACTCAAATCCATGGTTCAACAAGGGCAATTTAGAGAAGCTCTTAAACTCTACTCTAGAGATGGATCGAGTTCTAATCCCACCATTTGTCATCTCGTCTACCCTCCCCTCTTGAAAGCTTGCAGTGCCCTTTCAAACACTGGTCTTGGGAAAACTATTCACGCTAAGACCATTGAATTGGGGCTTCAGTTTGATCCGTTCATCGCCACTTCCCTTGTTAACATGTATGTTAGAAGTGGGTCACTCGGGTATGCAGCCAAGGTGTTTGTGAAAATGTCTGAGTGGGAGGATGCACCTCCTGATGTTACACTGTGGAATGCTATGATTGATGGGTATTTTAAATTCCGTGAGTTTGATTTGGGTTTGGCTCATCTCTCTCAAATGCAGGCGTTGGGGATAAGACCCGATGTGTTCACACTTACAATACTTCTTGGTTCAATTGGTGGCTCTTCTTCGGTTTCGTATGTGTTGGGCAAGCAGATTCATGGCTTTATTGTTAGGAACTTTTCGCGGAATGACCCTTTTGTGGAGACTGCATTGATCAGTATGTACTCGAGCTGTGGGAATGTCGCTCACGCCTGGCATGTTTTCCGGATGCTGGAAGATAAGAGCAGTGTCGCAGTTTGGAATGCAATGATTGCTGGATTCTGTGGGAATGGAATTTGGCATAGCAGTTTGGATCTGTTCTTACAAGCCAAACGTTCTGATTGTAAACTTTCCTCGGGTTCCTTTGCCGGTGCTCTGACTGCTTGCTCTCAAGGCAGCAATGTAGCTTTCGGTCAGCAGATTCATTTGGATGTGGTGAAGACGGGATTTGAACACGAACCATTTGTCTGCACTTCTCTGTTGAGTATGTATGCTAGATGTGGATTTGTCGAAGATGCCAAACAGGTATTTGATGGTGTGCCTTCTAAGCAGATTGAAATATGGAATGCAATGATATCAGGCTATGCTAATAATAGCTGTGAGTATGATGCTATAAATTTACTCGCTCAGCTGAAAAGGAGCGACATCTTACCAGATCCTGTTACGATTTCGAATACTCTATCAGCTTGCTCTGTGAATGATTTATATGATTTTGGCAGAACAGTGCACGCTGAACTGATCAAGAGACCGTTGCAAAACAATGTGGCTGTTCAGAGCGCGTTACTTACTCTCTACTCAAGACACGGCATCACTGATAACGCCAAAATAGTCTTCAGTATGATTGAAGAAAAAGACATAGTCGCGTGGGGTTCCATGATATCAGGCTTCTACCAAAATGGGAGTCTCAATGAATCCCTCGACTTGTTTAGAACGATGCTTGCTGATGCAGTGAAACCCGACTCTGATATAATGTCGAGTTTGATTTGTGCCTGTGCTGGAGGACTTGAGGATGTGCATTCAGGAAGGGCAATTCATGGGTTTTCAGTCAAGAGTGGCTTTGAATCGGATGTTTTCGTGGCAAGTTCACTGATAGACATGTATTCAAAAGGCGGTTTTCTAGAGGATGCAGAAGAAGTATTCTCTGTAATGCCATATAAGAATCTAGTGGCTTGGAATTCGATGATTTCGTGCTATTGCAAGAACAAAAAGCCGGAGATGTCCATATCTCTATTTCATCAAATTGAGCTACGAGGACTACATCCTGACTCGATTTCGTTCACCAATGTCCTCGTTGCAGTTTCATCATTGGCGGGATTGACCAAAGGGAAGGAGATACACGGTTACCTAACGAGGAATTCCATTCATGATCTTCAGGTGGAAAATGCAGTGATAGATATGTATATCAAGTCTGGCAGCTTATCGTATGCTCGGAGCCTCTTCAATCACATGCCCACAAAAAACTTAGTGACATGGAACTCGATAATTTCTGGCTATGGATCACACGGTGAGTGCCTTGAGGCAATCAAACTGTTCGACGAGATGAAGACATCAGGAATGAGGCCTGATGAGGTGACCTTCCTGTCTCTGATCACATCCTGTAGCCATTCAGGTCTGGTTGATGAAGGGCTAGACCTGTTTCACTCCATGAAGCCGCGACATCAAATTGAACCGAAAATGGAGCACTACATCAACGTTGTTGATCTCTTAGGCCGTGCTGGCCGGTTAGAGGAGGCTTATAGGTTCATACAGAGGATCGAAATAGAGCCTGATCAAAACATCTGGAGGTGTTTGCTTGCTTCGTGTTGCGCTCATCTCAACCTTGAGCTTGGCGAATTGGCTGCCCGAAATCTGTCTAGGATTGAAGCGGCTAGAAGTAGTGACTTTGTTCAGCTGTTGAATCTCTATGGAGAGTCAGGACAATGGGAGAAGGCGGCGAGCTTGAGGGCTTCAATGAAGGAGATGGGGCTTAAGAAGGTCCCTGGATGCAGCTGGATTGAGGTGAGGAACAAGACGAATGCTTTCGTATCAGGGGATTCGTCTTCCCCACATTCGAAGGAGATCTTTGAGATGTTAAACAGACTTAGGAGTGACATGGGAGGCTATGAAGAAGACGACTATGATATCGATATCGATATCGAACTGTCATGACATTAGCTTACATATAACTGCTTTGATGATGTTGAAAATGGAATTCATAATTTCGTACATAATTGCCGAATTGAGTAGTATAATCGTTTTGAAGCTCTTGAGCTAAATTATGGTATAGAATTATCAAATTGAGTAAAATATAAGAGCATCGTGGTTTATTAAAAGATATTTGAAGTGGTGAATACTGAATATGTGTTTAATTTTTAAATACTCGTAATTTTTCACTTAGATATTGGATTTATGCTTATAGTATATCAATGTACAGAGCTATCGACTAATAGAACATATACAGGTGATTCGTAGAATGAAAGGGGAGACATCTGCTTACCATGGCCCCTAGCTTCGACTATGACGACATCCAATACTTCAGTACTACGTATAATATGAATTCTAGGTCTCACTCGATTTCGTGAGTGTTTCCTTCATTTAAATCATCTGTCCGATTGATCAATCAATTAAGGGATTGACTTCAATTTAGACAAAATGTACTTGTCATTTTCGACATTTATTGAATGTTGAATTGGTTTAAAATTGAATTCAAGATGTTCGATCAACAACGAATTCAGAAGGAAGAACCATCAACAGAAGGCACATAATACATACATACATACATATTTGACCAAACATTGCAAAAATGTATCATAGACTAAAATGATAGATTACATATATTTTATATTTATATATTGTATAGTGGGTATATTGGCTCAGACCCAGTTAGGGCTGATATTCAAGCCGAGTAGCTCGGGCTCGGCTCGAAAAAAGCTCGGCTCGAGCTCGTTCGAATTTGAAAACGAGCCGAGTTCGAGCTCACAGTCGAGCTCGTCACGAGCTCGAGCCGAGCTCGAGTAAGCTCGGTAGCTCGTTTTAGATAAATTACATTTTTACCCCTTAATTAGTTTATTACCCTATCCGTCCCTCCCCAAAGCTGCCTGCCACTTTTACCCTAGGGTTTTATTACTCCCCACTAGTCACTACTCGGTTAATTTCCGCACAGCCACACTCCTCTCTCGCCTTTCTCACTTCTTGTCGCCTTCTTCAATCCCAGATCTAGATCTGGCCAGACGACGACGTCGCCAGCCGTTGCCCCTCGCCTTCGCTCATCATCCTCCCGCCGCCTCTTGTCGTCCTAGATCTGGGTCTCGCCCTTGCTCGCGCTTTGTCTCTCATCCTCGCTCGTCGCGCTTCGTCGCCCTCGCTCTCTTCAGATCTAGGTCTCCTCCGTTGCGCTCCTCAGATTTGGGTCTTCTCTTTCGTGCTCCTCGTCTCCCTTCGTCTCTCACCCTCGCTCAGATCTGGCTCGCCCTCGCTCTCTTCCTCTCTCGCCCTCGACGCCTCCACCTTTCGAATCTGGGCCGGCTGATTTTTGTCGTCCCTCGGCTCCCTCTTTTGCTCGTCGTCCTGATTCTAGGTATCCTTCTCTTGGCTCCCTCTTACTGATTCAATCCACCTTCAATTTATTTGATTTCAAGTTCGGAATTGACTTACTGATTTCTTCAATCTTGTTCTTCGTCATCTTCTTCAATATTGTTCTCCCCCTCTACATATTTCCTTCAATTTGCATATCTACTGCTCTAATTTGGTATGTGATTGGTCTGGGTTCTAGTCCACAGATATATATTCTTTTGTACTTATGTTCCTCATCTTTGTATTTATGTTTTCCCCTTGCTTGTTTTTATCTTAATTTTGTGATGTAACTTGATTTGATCGATTATGTTCTTCTCCTTCTGCTGGTTCATAGGCATGTTCAAATACTGAGAGAAACAAGAACAAGCCAGCAATCTGAAAGAATTTGCTAAGCTATTATATACTGTATATAAATGTGTTATTGAATTTAATTGGTGGTTACCCATTGTAAATTTCAGCTAGTTTGTAAACATGTATTGGAATCTCATGTTTTATTTCAATATGGTTTGAGATTACTACCTAAATCAGCAAAAAGCCCAAATTTGATTGTAAAACGAGCTCAAAACAAGCACAGGGCAGAATTTGCAAAACGAGCCCTCCCTCAAGCTCGAGCTCGGCTCGAACACAAACGAGCTTATCGAGCTCGAGCTTGGTTTCCTACTCGCGAGTCGAGCTTGAGCAAGCTTTTAGGCTCGAATACAAATTGAGCTCGAGCTCGGCTCGTTTGTAAACGAGCCGAGCTTGAACACCCAATACTCGAGCTCGTGAGCTCGTATATCACCCCTCGTATATCACCCCTAGACCCAGTCTTACTTGTAATCTATATATATATATATATATATATATATATATATATATATATATATATATGAACATTACGAGGAATGAAATCCTAAGGAGGGTTTTGTATCAATAATACGCTCTTTTTTCTATGCACCTAACAAGGCTCCAGGTCCGGATGGTATGCCAGCACTCTTTTATCAAAAGTTCTGGCATATTGTCGGGAACGATCTCACTAGATGTGTGCTGGATGTCTTAGCCGGTCACTCTATGCCTGAGGGGTTGAACCATACTTTTATAACTCTTATTCCTAAAGTCAATAATCCTTGTAAGATGAAGGATTTGAGGCCAATAAGCTTATGTAATGTTATTTATAAAGTGGTCTCCAAGGTGCTAGCGAACAGGTTAAAGAAGGTCCTCGAGCATCTGGTTGCAGAGAGTCAAAGTGCTTTTGTGCCAGGAAGAATGATCACGGATAATGTACTTGCAGCTTTTGAACTGTTTCATTATATGAAGACGAGGAATGGGAAGAAGGGGTACATGGCTCTCAAACTTGATATGGCTAAGGCCTATGATCGAGTTGAGTGGTCATTCCTAGAGCATAGCATGAGAAGACAAGGGTTTGCGGAGGAATGGGTGGCGCTGATCATGAAATGCGTTACAACAGTGACATTCTCGGTGTTGTGGGATGGTTCGCCGTCACAAGCCTTTAGCCCGAGGAGAGGTTTGAGGCCGGGGGATCCGTTGTCACCATACTTGTTTCTATTGTGCGCGGAAGGTTTGTCTGGGCGGTTGTGCGAAAGTGAGAGGCAAGGGAGAATTGAAGGGATTCGGATAGCACCGATGGCTCCTAGGGTCTCACATCTTTTCTTTGCAGATGACTGTGTTCTATTTACGAGAGCTACGTGTCAACAGAGTGCTGAAATTGTCAAAATCCTCCATATTTATGGAAAAGAATCAGGCCAACAGGTGAATTTCTCTAAATCTGAACTTTCATTTAGTAAGAATGTAGATGTGGGTCAGAGGCAGGAATTATCTGAGCTACTGGGAATTAGGGAGGTGGAGAAGCATGAGCGCTATCTAGGCCTTCCGACAATGGTGGGAAGATCGAAGAAAGTCATCTTTACACAGATAAAGGAGCGGGTTTGGAAAAAGGTTAAAGACTGGAAAGAGAAGTGCCTCTTTAGTGCGGGGAAAGAGGTTTTAATCAAGTCTATAGCCCAAGCTATCCCTACTTATGCGATGTCGTGCTTCAAACTGCCGGTTGGTTTCTGCGAGGAGTTGGAACAGATTATGTGCTAGTTCTGGTGGGGTGGGGATGACCGAAACAAGAATGTACACTGGATGAGTTGGAAGAGGATGGGTATGACAAAGGAGAAAGGGGGACTTGGGTTTCGTGATCTTGAGCTGTTTAATAACGCGTTGTTAGCGAGACAAGGGTGGAGATTAGTTCAAAACCCTTTATCTTTAGTAGCGCGGCTGCTGAAAGCGAGGTATTTTCCGAATTCATCATTCCTAGAGGCGACTTGTGGATACAATCCGAGCTATACATGGAGAAGTATTCTAAGTGGACAGGAGGTGCTTAAGAAGGGTCTTGTTTGGGAAATAGGGAATGGTGCGAATGTGAATGTGTGGGAGGACAGATGGATTCCACGTCCAAAGAGCTTTTGGGTTCTAGGCAACCTACACGGTGGGGATCCTGGGTTGTGGGTGCTGGATTTGATTGACTGGAGCCGAAATATGTGGAATGAAGGCTTGGTTCGGTTCTTGCTGCTACCATGTGATGCTGAGTTGGTGCTCCGAATGCGGTTGGTCTGCCCTTTCAATGAGGATGAGCGAGTTTGGGCGTATGATAAGGGCGGCTTCTTCTCGGTAAGGTCTGCTTATCATATGTTAATGGAGGAGAGGTTAGAAAGGGAAGGAAGGCCAGAACAAGCGAAAGGTAACGTAGTGGGGAGAGCTTGGAAGAAAATGTGGAAGTTGAACATATTGCCGCGAGTTAGAACCTTTGTTTGGAGGGCTGTTAGGGGGGTGTTACCTTGCAAGACCAATCTGTTTAAGAGGAAGATAGTGGAAGATGAATGTTGCGATTTGTGTGGTAGAAGGGAGGACGAGTTTCATGCTCTGTTTGAATGTCGTGGAGTGAGGAAAGCATGGAAGCAGAAGGAGGCCTTGGTGCGGGGATGGGGTGAGAAGCCGTTGTTGGACACATTTGTGCGGGTGTTTATGGAGCTGAACTCAGAGGAGCAACGCCGGTGGGCTGTGACGATGTGGAAGGCGTGGGAAGTTCGAAACAAACGCATTTTCGAGGGAAAGATCATTGATCCGATGGAAGTGAGACAGGGGGTTGAGGATGTACTCAGGGGACAACGGACCATTGTTGTAGGAGGAAGTGTCACGCGGCTGGAAGAGCGACCAGGGGAGGCTGCCTGGACACCACCGGGAGCCGGTTTCATAAAGCTTAATTGCGATGCCGCGGTCTCTGAAGATCGAGGTTCGGGGTTGGGCATTGTGGGAAGGAATGAGCGGGGGGAGATGCTGTTTGCGGGATGCAGAAGAATCGAATTCACCACGACGGTCGAAGTGGCGGAGGTGCAGGCGGTCATGTGGGCTGTTGAGGTAGCGCGGGAAAGGGGCTTTACAAGGCTGATCGTTGAGACAGACTGTTTAGCGCTAGTAGCGAAGCTGAGGAAAGGATACAACGACCGGGGTGAGCTGAAACATTTGATCGATGCGGCTCGTGGACTCGCGACTGGTGCAATGGAGGTTATTTGGCGTCATGTCCGGCGGGAAGGCAATAAAGTGGCCCATGGTTTAGCTGCTTATAGGTCTTCACATTCTAGTTTATTTTTTAGCTATTTAGCATTACCAATTACAGTGTCTGAACAATTGCTCTTAGATATCTAATATCTAATATAATACTAAAACAGTTGCAAAAAGGACACGTGGCGACAATACATTAAAAGTGACACGTGGCATCCATACACTTAACATACCCTCATATATACTTAAAATAAATATATTTAAAATGATTTTTATTAATTAAAATATTGAATTTGTTAACCATATCACAACAACTTCTCCAAATTTTTAGATAATTTTTTATCTAATATTTTTTGAATCCTGGAAATAATAAATCAATAATTTTATTAATAAATTTAAATTAATTTATCCACCGTTGATTTGAAAACATCTAATTAACAACGAGATTTGTTTGAATTAATAAATTAATAATATTTAAACATTTTGTTTATTGATTTTTTTTTGTTAAGATATTTGAGGATTCTATGATACTCGAAATGATATTGTATTTAACGAAATACACTACGTGAAGATTTTATTCTTATATATTTAATTTATCTATTTATTTATTTATTTTGTTAAAGTTGTCGAATGATATTTAATTTATACTTTTATAATCAATAATCAATAGACTATTAAAAAACATCATTTGGAATATTGGATAGGCAACATATGCATATACGATCCTAACCTTCTTATCTTAATCAATATATTTGTTTAATCAATAAATTGATGATAAGATCAAATCGATCTTCTTTAGATGATATGTGATCTTGGTATATATGTGATCCATTAGTGCAAGAAAATTTAGAAGTTTAGGTTGATTTTTTATTATTGCAAAATTGAAGTGACACGTGCAATTTGAGGCATTTTTTTTTTCATTTTAAATGAAAAAATAGTTTTTCTACTTATCCGGATTTCTCTTTGTTTGTGTTGTTATGGCATCGAGACATCGATCATATGTATATGCTTGGTAAATTCAAAGGCTATTGCCCTACGATTTGATTTGATTTTTTTATATGTAAAATATATTTTCATTTTTATAATAACAAAATCTTAGAAATACTAAGCAATTTAGTAAAAAGAAATATTTGTCAACAATTATGGCTTTACCTTATACTATATAAATTCCTAAATAATATGGGTTCAACTTCACTAAACATACGTGACTTTACCTTATACTATGAGATTATTTCTAATTAACATTTTTTGGTTAAACAAATAGGACACATAATACATTATCCAGAAGTCGAGTCGACGTGAAGCTCGATTGAACTAGACTAAGATAAAAAAAAATGCTTGATTTGAATTCACTGAGTTTGATTAATTTGATTTGATTTCAATAAACAATGAAAATATTAGAAATATTATAATGTTTAATTATTCATTAAAACTAATCATTTTCAATTATTTTAAAAACCATAAATTTAACAAAATGAGAAAATCAAGAGATTTCGTAAACTTCTTTATTTGGTGAGCTGATACTCCGATATATTTGGGTTATTAATTTTATTCACTATATTTCAAAGATAATTATTTAGTTATAATATTTAATCATTTATTTTTAAATTTGTTTTAAGTTATAATTCAAAATTTGATTTTACCACATAAATTTATGTTTAATCTGAACACATGTGCGCGCACAAGCCCATATTTTTCATGAAATCTTGGTGGGTAGACACACCCATATGCCATTTTATTTCATTTGTCAATTTTTATCTTAACAAATACGTACTCAAAATAAAATTATTTAAAATCCTAATTATGATATGTTAATATGTGAATTAATTTATTACAATCATCTCATTTGATAGTGATTGAATTCTCTAGATTGATCAATTTTAATTTATTATCATTTACCAAATAACAACAAACATATCTTTTTTAATTTTTTTTAAACACAATAACTCAAAACATTTACATGTATATATGTATATACAATAAACATGTTACTTCTATCATGTTTGTACTTACAATTTCGTAGTTTTGTTTTTCAGTTTCTCTACATGTATCAATATATCTATATTTTTTTTCTTTCATTTTATTAATATTGTTTTATCTAGAGTAAATTTTTTTTAACATATAATCAATAATGAATGACCTTTATTACGGACCACATTGAAGAACTAACAAACTATAAAATATTATAAGATTAGAAGATAACTAAAAAAAAGTTGAAACAATCTTTGCATATAAAAATAAAACAATAATGTGTATTTTTATGGAATAAAGAAATTTGAACTTATGAACTATGGAAGTGATGAAGAGGATGATGAAAATCAAAACGGGAATGAGGAATGATAACATCAATCGAAACAATTATGATTAATAATCTAGCTAGGTATGAAAATAGATTGCCTAAAAATACTAAATTATTTAATCTCATATAATATTCTCCGAATTCAGAATTCATAAAAAGTACGTCACAAGACCGCAAATTAGAAAAATCAATTACAACATATGCTTCAAGACACGGGAATTAAAATTTGAATCCAAGTTCAAGATTTTCATTATCAATAGGTTATGAGCTCGATTCCCAATCCCCATTTTGTTTAAGAGTTTTTCCTGCACTTCTTCTTCTTCTTCTTCTTCTTCTTCTTCTTCTTCTTCTTTTACAAATGAATTGAAAGTAAAAACTTGAGATCCAAAAGAATTTCATTCAATATTTTTATTTGTCATATGTTTTATGACACTAAGCTAACTATCCATACTTTGACCTAATATATATAATAATAAAGCTTCTATTTAGATATTGCAAATCATATAATATGCTCAAATAAAACTAATAAAAAGATAATACTTGAAAGAGTTTTTAGCTTCTTAAAAAACATATAAAAAAATAAAATGGCATATATTTTGAGACGAAAGGATATTTTTTTTTACTTTTAAGTTTAGTAATGTAATATAGTTTTTTTTATGTGTTCTCCATCCCAAAGTTCTGAAAATTCCATTCACCGGTGTTTGTGGGATGTGTAGTACATATCTTCTATAAAATATAATATACTTACAAATCTCGTGCGTTACGCACGGGCACTACGCTAGTTTTTTTTTTTTTGTTTTTGATTAGGAAATAATTCGAGGCCGGACAGGCCCGGACCTCGAGAGGCCGACAAAGTCGGCAGACGGTAAGCCGTCTAAACATACAACATAGCAAAAGAAAATACAATATGGAAACAGAATACAATCACATAGTACAACAAAAGACCCACACAAAATAAACCCGGAAACCCCAGACCCAAGCACACAAGCGGACATAGCAACGAGAATATGGAGACCCGGCGTGGAAAGTGGATAGCGAGCGCATGGGACAGCACGACTGACATGATGTCTCGCCGCCGAAAAGACGGAAAGCAGCAATCCACAAAGGGCAAAGACGACACCTGGGGAAGTGTGGATCACACGACGTTCCCTCCACCTAGATGAAGGATCTTCGGAGACCACGAACACCACCAATACGATCACTTCGATCAACCAGGGTCGCAGAACTGCTCCTCAACCGAAACTAACCACGAACCAGAAGACAGAACTCCAAACAACCCGATAGAAAAGTATGACCGTGAGAGGGCGAAGAGCGCAAGAAGATTCCGGAATTATATGTATTTATTATAATATATATGAGCTGATAAATTTCCAAAATACGGAAATTTATATGAATTTAATATAAATTTTATTAATTATTTTAATTTCTTGGGTGCTCAGGCCGGAGCAAAATACTTGGCCAAACCACACAAGACATAATCTATCAGGCCCGGGCCACCTTCGGGCCCAAGGCAAACCCGAAGGTAAGGGCAAGCCCGATAAGGTGATTGAATCCCTAACCCCAAAATGAACAGCCAAAGGGGATGACGGGGAAGGGACAACACAACAGTCCGCCGGAGCAGCCCACGGCGCACACCGTAGTAGCCAACCAGCCGGACAACGACGGCCACAAGATCGACCAACGGTGCGCAACAACACCCAGGTCGACCAGATGGACAGCAAAGGCGATAGGAAATCACCGGTCAGAGAAGGGGAGGCCGGTGGAGACGGGCACTAAAACCAAACCACACCAGGACGACACCCACAGACGCACCGACGAACGACAGCCCGATAACCGGCTACCGAGCAAAGGAAACGACGAAGGAGCGCCAGTTAGGGGCGGAAACGCCGATCCCAGGCCGGAGTAGCAAGTGACAACCCAAATTGAGACAAATTTCAGCCTAATTAAACGCAGAAAAGGATTTTTGGAGGCTGAGTAGGAGAGACGAGGAGACCACCCAACCTAATTTTGACATCGACTTCACCGACCGAGGAGACCAAACGAGATAGCGGTATGCAGCCAACATGCGGCAACAGGGGATGAGACATCTCCGACCCGAAGACGAGAGGACGGAAGAAAGAAAACCACCCAGTCGGCCAACCGGAGAACGCCACCGAAGAGGGGATAAGAGCTTCCGACGAGGAGAATCTCAGTCGAGAAGAGAGATCCGACCTCCGCAGAGGAGCTGAGGGCCTCCGCAGAGGGGTTAGGGGCCTCCGAAGAGGAGTTAAGGGCCTCCGAAGAGGGGTTAGGGCCTCCGAAAAGGAGTTTTGAGCTTCCGATGGTCGGAAAACCTGCTCCGGCAAGAGCCTCCGAATGCTCTCTCTCTAGAAAGATAGAGAGAGGAGAGAGCGTTTTTTGGGAGTTCTTATAAATTTTATATTCATGGGCACTACGCTAGTTAATCACTAAGCCAGTTGGCTCTTTCTCAAAAAAAAAAAAAAACGATTTTACATAAAAAAAATAAATAAAAAAAACCACAAGAAGGTAAAAATATTAGTGGTAAAATGGTAAAAATAAAAAGAAAGGATATAAAATATTAATATAGATGCTCCCTGCCCACAAACAAGGGGCAAAGAAAATTCATCATCTTGGATAATTCTAATTCCCAATTCAATTGGTCAACGGAGACAAGGTCATCCCTTTGACTCCAAACCCAAGCAAGAAGCAATTAAATCTCTATGCTCCCACCAACATTCACAATTGAACTAGTCTTTTCTATGGATTAATTAATTAATCAACCGGTGTTACCAATTACAAGTTGGTGTAGTGGATATGGGACTACGTCTCATATCAAAAGGTTTGAACTTCGAATCTCCTTCAAAACATGAAGACGCTTGTGAGTGGAGGGTCAACCTAGTTGATCGAAAAACTGGAATAAAATTAAAAAAAAATTAATCAACCGGTGTGAGATTTTATATTTTAATTAGTTTCACATAAACTTTCATTTTTGGGTACTAAAGTATTTGTATTTGGATGATATTCATTAACCAAATATATCACATAATTTACAAAACTTATGATATTAATATTTCAAAAAATTGAAACTATATATATATATATTAAATTCCAAATAACACAATTAAAATTATTAAAACTACATTTAAATAACATTAGGAAAAATTACTCTATTTTTTTTTTTTATCATGTGAAAAAATGACACTCAAGGGTTGGTATGGAACTGGACTCTGGAGTAGACAAAAAAAATAAAAAAAAAATACCGAAAAGGACAGAAAACTCGATTGAATAATTCCTACTAAACCTTTGATCCAATTAAATAGAGACACTATACACCCTTTTTACTCCACCATATATATATATATATATATAGATAGATTATTAAAACGTAGTCCAAACTAGTAATAACTAAACAAATTAGAGAGAAATTAAAAGAGATATGGAAGATATAGCGCGTTTAGTTGTGTCAGGGTGCAGATTAGCCAAAGAGATAGAATCCGGCGTACTAAACGAGTATGGAGCGGCGGGGGAGCTGCCGGAGAAATGCGAAGAGATCGCCCGGATATTCAGGGAGGCCTGTGACCGCCTACGTGCCCTCCAAGCAGTTGGCGCCCACGAGCCGCCTAATGCAGTAGTAGTGCTGCCACGTCCTGTGGCTTTGGGGCCCACTCTAGGCAAGGGGAAGGAGGTTGGTGTATGGAAACCGCCGTGCACGGTGAAGCGCCGGACAGGCGCCGGTGAGGATTGGACGGCCTTGCAATTTACACGGACGGGGTAATTATAATTAATTAATATAAGTATTGAATAAGGCAATACGTACGTAGCATACTATACTTAAGGCTCGTTTGTTTAGATAACTAGGGAAAGGAAAGGTAAGGTATTAAATTTTACACATAAAATGTATATGATCACCAATTTTTGTGAGCTTGGAGGAGATGATGGAGGGGAATATTAGCCATCCTAGATGTATTAGTTATCCCCCTCAAAATTAGGGAATAGAAGGGTAACACATTTGTGTGGAAAATGGGAGAAGGAGGTGAATGATTAGAATAGGGATCAATGAATCTTAACTTAAATATGGACTATATTCATGAGGGTAATCATTACTTTTCCCCACCAGAAAACAAACGGGGGCTTAATACTTATAGACTATAATCTTGAGATGATTTAATTTGTTGGTGTAAATTTGTAATATATATGATGAAGAAATCAAAGTAAGGAAGGAGGGAAGAAAAGAACAACAGTGGAGGTAGCGGCGCCGGTGCAAGGGAACACAGAAATAGCTCCGGACGACGGCTTCACTTGGAGAAAATATGGCCAAAAAGAGATTCTTCATGCTATTTTCCCCAGGTATTTTTTTTCTTCTTATTATTTCCTATAATTCTATATTATACCACTGAAATTAATCGCGATTAGCTTGAAAGCAAAATAGAAAAAAACAAATATGTCTACTAATAATAACAAAGAGATAATTGGAGAATTTAAACCCCTTTCAATAATTTTATTAGTTTATAGACCCCTTTGTTAATTGTTTAGGTAAGTAGACCTTTTTAGATGTGTTTTTACTTAATTGTCCTTAATTGTTTTATTTTCAAAAAATGATAATAGAAAAAAAAAAGAAATGGTTAAAATCAAATCTTTTAAAGGAGATTACAATCAGATTGGAGAAACGGTTTTCAAACGCTCTCCTCTCCTCCATTTTGCAGGGTTTCTCTGCTCGACCTAAGTCTCTCTATGTTCCATCGTATATCTTGATTCACCAAAATAGCTTTTCGCCCTTTCTCTCCAACAAAAGTCCAAGTACCTTCCAATAAATCCCAATGTCCATTATAGTATGTCGTTATAAGCATTTCCTCCATACCTACACATCAATAAACACATTACTAATTACAATATAACATCACAATACAATATTTTAGGTAAGCTAATACGCACTTACAATAATATATTACCATTCCGATTTATTTCTCCTTACACTAAATTTCAGGTAAGCTAATACGTACTCACAATACTATATTACCATTCCGCTTTATTTCTCATTACACTAAATCGATGCCTTATTGTAACTACCTATTATCCCCCCAATCCTATCTCAACCCCCCTCTCACAACTCCCCTTGTGTCCTACAATCAAAATTCAATATCCTATTACAATATCAACCCAAAGATCCAATAAGACAGCTTCTGTTTCACCATCAACAATAGCAAACGCAATCGGATAAATCTGGTAATTTGAATCTTGTGCTACTGCAACTAATAAAACCCCACCATACTTTCCTTTCAATAACGGAAAATCCACTGATATAACCTACAATAATAATAAAAATACAGATTCTACAATAAGTATGGATGTATATGGAACATAAATACTGCACTAAATTAACTACACATACTCCTATAAACGTCATGTACCCTATATATATTTCCTTCCTCATAATGCTCAATTACATACCGAACATATCAAACGATAGTTACATTACATTAAATTGGTCATTTCAATTCCGTAACTTAAATTAACACAATACTTACCCTTCACTAGAGAAACTGTGCACTCTTGTATCTCTCTTCAATGGCGTTTGCCGCTTTAGAACATGATGGCTCTGCCACAGCTTCGTACCGTACTACTTAATTAGGAGACGGATTTGATTTCTACAGATCGCCGTTTAGCCCTTCTCCCCGTGATAGCTAACCGGTTACAAAAGAAATAAGAGAGATTTTATTTGATTTTGTGGATTAAAAATAAAAGGGGTGGTTAAGATCTTTTTTTTAAAAAAAAATTCTTTTCCATAATTAATTTATTCATCTTGAGTTTGTACGGCAGTTGCTTTTCTTTTGTGGATCACAAGGGCTTTTTTGGAATAAAAAAGATAAAAGGTCTAAATTACAATAAAATTATGAGAGGAGTCTATTTACCTATACAATTTATGGAAAGGGTCTATATACCCCATTCTCCCAATAACAAATGAACGGCCTGAATGAGTTACGACATAAAATTTAGGATAGCAAGACGAAGTACAAGTTTGCATTATCAATCCAAGTTGCATTCTGACTCTGATTCAATCATTTGTTTTTGTACAAATCTTATTATGTACGTACATAAAATTTTGAGATACTAACCATTCAATACACGTGCTTTTATTTTTTCAATACATTTTGTAAATAATAAGTACTGTATTAATTTATTAAAAAAATACTATAATTTAATTAATGTATATAGTTTTTAGATTTAAAAAAAATATTAAAAAATAAAAACACATTTATCACCGAACAAGATAGTATATACTACCACTCCTTCTCCCACCCTCACCGCACTGTCTCTCCCCTTCCTCACTCCCTCCATTGGCATCATCATTACCCAATGTTAGGGATTTAGTGGTAATAAGAACAAGAGCACGCATCGGAAGAACGGAATCACAAAATAGAGAAAGTAAGGCAAGATTGATCACACACAGAGTTAACGTGGGAAACCCGAGTATCGGGAGAAAAACCCACGGGCAGCAAGAGCCAATAAAATCCACTATAAAATGAAAGAGTACAAGAAATCTTGTAGGATAATAGAAGATAATGGGAGGACTCTGTATACAAGTAGTGGATATGGAATGAGGGATGAAGACTTTGTGTGTGTCGGAGGCTTGAACTCTCACCCCACCTGAAATTCACTGCTTCTCTCTAGAAATCTCTAGTCTTTCTAGAGAGGGAGATATACCGTAGACAACCCTCCCGTTGGAATTCAAAACCCCTCCCATTGGAAGCCGAAAGCCCAAAAACCCTCCTCCTAGGAGTCAAAACCCCTCCATCTAGGAGCTGAAACCTCATCTCGAAGAGGGGTACGTGGATGATTATGATGATGATATATTTAATAAAAACAAAAATAAATAAAATAGTTCTCAAATGAGAACCGAAACTCCTCCCTAGGGGAGTTGTAACAACGTACTATTTCCACCCCTCCCTCGGAGAGCGGGAAATCTTTCCTTTGGGTTGAATAGATCAAAGTAGGTTATGCTTGCAAAGATCTCTCCCTCTAAAGAGCCAAGGTTGAGGTTCATATAATTTTTTTGCGCGATGTTCTTCGGCTCAAAGTGGATTCGTGGAGGTAATTAAAGACACGACCTTTCGTTTTCTTAATTCATCTGCCCTTATCTCGATGTTAGGTTGTTTCGATACCGTTGTGCCTCTACGGCAAAGGTAACACCATCTCATACGAGATTTTACCCATAATCTAAAAAACCATCCAAAGGGATACCAAACCTGGTTGGTTAGCAATTGAAAATCCATCTTGCAAGGCCTGTGATCGTCGAAGAGGAGCAATCATGTGGCCCTATTGATTAGGTTGATCGAGGCAAAGTATGTGATCACTGAAGATCCCTCGATATATCATCTAGGTGGGGGTCCGGGAAATGTCATGTGATTCACACTTTCTCAGGAGTTGTCCATTGTATATTGATCAATTGAGGATTTCTGCTTTTTGTCTCTCCTGCGGTGTGCAACATCTTGTTAGTTTCAGTTTTTTCATGTGCTTACCAGCCACACTTCCTCTCACCGATTAGTTCATAGCCGGATTTCTAAGTGGGTCATAGTTCTTAGTGTTGTTTTCTTCATTTTGCTTGATCGATTGATTTTTAGATTGTTGATTGGTTGATTTTTTAGTTGTAACTCTTTGTTTGTAGCGTTCCTTGCCCCCTCTCAAATTACCAAGACTTGTTTGGATCTAAAAAAATTACCAAGACTTGTATCCTTTTTTAAAGAAAAATTCAATCACGTGCGAATCGTGACATATATACGGAGTAGTGATCATATTGCCGTCTAAATTAATGAATTAGTGCTTCCTTTGACAATGTCATACTACTACTATATTATGACAATAAATGCCCTTTTGCCAACCAAATATTAAAAACCTCTTTTTGACCGTTAATGAAAAACGAAAGACTATAATCAATTTATCAATTAATTATTCCATCATGTTGACCAAAAATAATAATTAATTATTCCATCCTATACTAAAATAAAAATATTTATTTTTATATAGGTTATTCTCTCCTTACTTTTCTTAGTTGAAAATAATAACAATAAACATAATTATTTAATTATTAAATAATACTCCCTCCGTCTCAAAATTCATGTCGTTTGACTTTTGGACATGCTTTTTAATGTGTTAAAAACTCTATGAAATATTGATTTTTTTTCAAAAAATTTAAAATAATTTCAAACTTATTAATAAGTTTGAAATTATTTTAAAAATTTTGAAAAATAAATAATATTTCATAGAGTTTTTAACACATTAAAAAGCGTGCCAAAAAATAAAATGACGTGAATTTTGAGACGGAGGTAGTAGTTGAAACATGCAATACTTTCCATTTTTTTATAACAAATACTTACTTTCTTTTTTTGATTAGGTAAAAATTCGGGTGAGCACGCTCTACCCGAAGGCATCCTTGCGGATGAGGTCTGTAAGACCGAAATTATTACAAATATCAATACCCCTGACAGAGTGGCTAAGGTTTGCAAATGTGTGCAACCTTATCAGCCACTCAATTGCCAAGACGGGGTACGTGAATGAAAGAGATTTCTTTCATTGTTGATAGTGGGGTACGTGAATGAAAGAGATTTCTTTCATTGTTGATAGAAGAAATTGTACGTCTGACATGATGACTTCGATTTTCCATGGGCATCTCGACTTGTTGTTTAGATGGTTAATAATTATGCTGGAATCTCCTTCAATATGGATTTTGTCAATATGAAGTTGTAAGGCCTTTTGTATCCCAAGTTTGAGTGCTAGTGCTTCCACTTGAAGTGCGGTTTTAATACCCAATTGTTTATAGCCTATGTGTATTGGGTGTCCTTGCTAGTCCCTGATAACCACCCCAACGGTACTACGATTATCAACCAGAGACGAACCGTCAAAGTTGAGTTTGAATGTGCATTTTGGTGGTTTGCGCCACTTGATATGATGTATTTTGTTTCTCTTTACGGGTTGTCGGCCGCTTCGTGAATGATGTTTGGTGTTATCATCTAGTGTACTGTCATATTGGTGAGTGTTACTCCAATTTTCCTCATGTGTATTAATAAGCATCAATGCGGCGTCCCTCGAAGGGATATGTGCCTGCCTAAACACATGTTGGTTTTGAATATACCACGTTGTCCACCAAGCGAAAGCAAGTTTACCAAGAGCAGCCTTTGGTAGGCTATTCCCAATGAATGACATGATTGGTCTTATATCTCTTGATAGTGTGATTTGGATGACTATTGCGGAGTTTATGTGGCTCAGGAAAAGAGCGAGAGACCTCAAGTATTGACATTCGAATATTAGATGTACATCATCTTCCATAGGGAAATTACAAAGGATACATGTAGGAGGGATAGGGACCCCCCGTTGGGCTAGTCTAGCAGCCGTGGGAAGGTCGTTTTGACAGACTTTCCACATGAAATTTTTGATCTTAGGTGGGATGTCGAGATGCCAGATCCAGGAGTTATTGTCTAAGGGAATTGATGATTCGATAGAGACCAATTGATACGCGCTTGGCGTAGTGAACCAGCCCTCTCGGTCCGACCACTAGTATAATCTATCCACAAAATTTGAGACTGGGAGTGGAATGTCAAGGATTTCCTCCACAATGTTGTGTGGGAGAACAAAGGAGAGTTTCTCCTCCCACCATTTACCTCTGAGGATATAGTCATTGACTTTATCATTAATGTTATTAATTCTTGGACAATCGTCTCCAGACTGAATAGTAGATGTTGTAATCCAGTTATCAGACCAGAAATTGATAGCGCTCCCGGTGCCGACTGACCAAATAAGCCCCCTTTTGAACTTATTGTTAAAGTCGACTGGGCCCAGCGGGGTCAAAGACAAGCTGGAGGGGGTCGTGTTTGCGGGCCCACATACGAGAGACTCGAACAACACATAAATTCGAACGGGGTTCCATCTCAAAACCAATTGGCTATAGGTGGGGTAGCCCACTAGCTTATATACTAAGGTTTTTTTGTTCATGTAATCAATGTGGGACTCTTTTAATTTGGTCCCTTCACATTCCTTTCATTCTCAACACGCCCCCGCAAGTGCAACCAGGGTCGTCTTTCGCCTCTAGTTGACACTTGGACATCGGGTATAGCATCTCATTCTTTTCACATTCCTTTCATTCTCAACACTTATCAATTAGAGTTGTAAGTTTTGCCCATTTTCAGGAGGTGGTGCCACTTTTCTTATAATGGAGAATGTCATCCGCTCGAAGATATTTATACTTAATTATTTGCATCCAAACATTATCCGGCTCAGCCAGCGTTTTCCATAGCAGTTTCATTTGTAGTGCTTCATTCATTTCTTTGGATTTTCAAATCCCCATGCCCCGCATTTTTTTGTTCTACAAATTCTATCTCAGCTAATCAACGGACGGTGTTGCAGATCCTTATTTCAGAAAAAAGTTCTATTTATCTGATCAAGTTATTTATGTATTGAAGATGGCAATAGCATCGTATATAAGAGTTTATAATAATACTTTCCATATATATAAGAAAATAATTTCCTTTTATAACGCAGGGCTTTAACCGTTTTTTTTTTTAATTGCTGTATGCCATCTTCTATATTACTTTTTTAAATCTGTTTGAAGACGGGTTTTAATTCCAACCATCTAATTATTTAACTAATTTTATAATATATCATTAGCCATTGAACTATATGTTATGAAATGATGTTCATATATATTTGTGTGTAGTATTAAGGTTAAGTTATAATTTTATTTTATTTTTTTGGTGGGGGAGGGCCGGAGGTTTTGATCATCTTATAAGTTGGGAATCTGTGTATTTATTTAGAAAAAAAGTCAATCATTGACAACATTCATTCAATATTAGTATAATAGATTAATTCTTAATTATTATAATATATATTAATGTATAATGTATAGGGCATACTACAGATGCACACATCAAAAGCTATACGGGTGCCCGGCCAAGAAGCAAGTGCAACGCCTTGACAACAACCCTCACGTCTTCCAAGTGACCTACCGCGGCCACCACACCTGCCACACATCTTCAACCGCCCCGACCGCCGTCCCTCCACCGCCCCCCGCCACCAACCACCACGACATGTCGACAGACGCCTCCTTGTTTAGGTGGCTCTCCATGGCGGCAACACCAAGTACAAGCACTACCACACTAGTCACGCCAATCAACATTAATAACTTAGACAAGCGTGACGTCCTTCGAATCGGAAGTGCTAGCGGCGGTGTGGTGGCACCGACTGCGATGGATGGGGAGTACCACCACCACGCGACGGTTGTGGACATGGCGGACACCATGTTTAACTTCATCAATCGTGGCGGCGGCAATAGTATGGACTTCATTTTCTCCGACTCGGGATCTCGCGATGGGAAGAATTAAACCCAAACTATATTGGATCGAATGATCGATTAAGCATATATTGAGGAAAACTGCTCGACATGTATAATATATAGTCTTTATTAAAAGATTTTATAGCCTAACATTGGAACACGTACAATTGAATTTATTAAAATATCATGGTTTTTTTTTTTAATTTTATACTCCCTTCCATAATAAAAGTGATTTGATTTTTTACACGTATTTTAATGAGGTAAAAACTTTATAAAATATTAATTTTTTAACGAATTTATACTTATGACTAAAAAGTATGAAATTATTAAAAAAAAAGATTAAAAAATAATATTTTATAGTGTTTTTATCTCCTTAAAAAAATGTGCACTAAAAGACAAACGACTTTTAATGTGGAACGGAGGGAGTGTATATGATTGGGGTATTATATAAGATATAATATATTGGCTTTTTACTTGTTAGTGTATTTCTTTTATGAAAAATATGACTAATATATGAACTTATGTTCCAATCTCATTTGATGAAGTCTTGAATTAGTAATGATAATCAAACTAAGTTGGTTGGAAGTGGATTCGTGTATTATTTGTGAGTTGTTGGGTGTCCCAACTACCAAAGTCTTTACCCATTTTGCTTCTATACTCCTAATTGAATCCTAGTCCATGTTTCTTGAAATAAAGAAAGAATAAAAGTCAAGTTATTTACAAATTAACTATATCTAAGCTTAATACTTAGGGAAACTATTTAAATATAGTGAGTAATTATTTGAAACTATATAATGTTTAAATTATAAGTTCAAAAAGCGAGCTGATTGTGTAGTTTTGTGCCAAATACTGCCTTAAACTTTGACAAACAAAGAATCGACCATAGATATACTTAATAAGCTCCATCGACCCTCAATGAAAACTCGAAAGGGCGGCTGATTGACAAATGAACTAACAATCACGATACAACATAGAAAATTAGATATAACGCAAATAAAACAAGGAAAAATAACACAACACTCGACAAATAACAATAAAATCGCTAATCGATGTGGAAGTCGAGGAAGATCCAACGAAGACTGTGAATGTTGAAAATGTGGCCAAGTGTAAGGACTTACACCGTGTCTCAATGTTAGAGAGATGGATAACAGTAACCCAACATCGAAAAGAACGACTCTTAAAAAAGTGCGGATCAGGCTAAGCGATGTTCTCCTCACCTAAATTAACCATAAACAACACTTTCAAGATATTGGTATAAGTAATGTTTTGGTGCGATGAAGAAACATATGATAGGAAGGGGCGCCGAATGAAATGCAATCCCCACCGTTGATGAGATGCTGCTCCCGAACATCCCCCTTCTTCACCTTAGCCGCCCTGAGGATGCTCTCCCACCCCCACCCCTCTCCGATCCCCAAACCCAACCCCTCCGCCATTAAACCCTCCTCCCAAGCTCTCAAACCCTCGCCTGCACCCCTCCCTCTCTCCGCCTCTCCCTCCTTCCACGCCGCCTCAATTGCCAGGCGCTTCTCCATGCCGCCCTCCGCCGTTTCGGTTTCCGATTCCCCGGATTTGGACCCGAGTTCGCTCCTCGTCGTCTCCTTCTACAAGTTTGCCGATTTTCCTGACCACGCTGACCTCCGAAAGCCGCTCAAGGATCTTTGCGAGGAACTGGTATCTTTAATTCGCATCTTTCCCAGTGTTTTTTTGTTGTTGAGATTTTGCTCAATTTCCTAGTTCTGGCGTGAATTTGCTTCCTATTTGCTATTACATTGCTCTAAATATAGGAATTTGGTTCGTATGAGATTGACCTAACTTCTATATAATAGAATAGTTTAATAGAAAGCGGAAACGGAGGCCATTAGATCTGGCATTGATCAAAAGCTTTGAATCAGAGGACATCTAATAGAAGCTGATGATATGTTGGAGTCGGTTGGACGATTGACCTTCCCTCTTTTGATACCTCTTGATCCCAAAAACTGAAACTTTTTTTAATAGAGTTCAAAGCTAGTTCTTCATCAATTTGCTTGCTATTTCTTGTTGTCTTGCTCCAAATTAGGAGAAAGTGGTGGAAATTGATTGTTTTGGGTAAGAAATTGACTAACTTCTATAATGGATGAACGGTGGTGTGTGGAATTTTTAATTGAAATTTCTTTCTTTGAAAGGGATGCCATTACCAGGAGGCTTGGTATTGATCAAAATGTTTGTCAATGGATATCTACTAGAACTATTATTTATTGTTAACAATTGATGCCTTTTTCCACCTTCCTTCGTGATGATTATTTTAGAGTTCTGAGCTAATTTAATTAGTGTTCCTACTAGACTGAAATATGAAGGTCTGTTTTAGGATGGAAATATCTAGGCCTCTTCAAATACATTTTAGAAAGAATTTTAGTAAGAGGGCAGATGATTATAACGGGTAAAGAGGGTACAGTCCTTACTGACAGCAAATGACTCTTTCCATACCACTCCTGAACTATATATAATTTCAATTTGTGATGGGAATTTTTCTTCTGAGATTTCTCTGCAAGTTCTAGGCCCAGATGATTTCATCATATTGTTGGGTTGCTTTGCAAACTCCATATGCTTACTTGATGACGAGTCCTCACCAGCCTGATATTGTTCAGCGTGTTTCAGGTGGTATCATTCTTGCGCCTGAAGGAATAAATGGTAGCATTTGTGGTACACGTGAATCAGTAGAAAAGGTCCTTCAGTTTATCCAATCTGACAATCGTCTGAGGGGTCTGAGGCAGATTGAATCACCTGTGACTCCCGAAGATGAAGCTATTCACCATGGCCACACTAGCAGTTCACCTGTTGGGGCTGGGGAAGATGCACCATTTAGGTGGGATCATGTCAGGGTCAAGCTAAAGCAGGAGGTATGTGTATTTATATCATTAAGCTGGTGCAGTTAGTTACCTTATGAATACAAGTATTATGCTTTTTTGAGTTTTTTCATCAGCTGACAAAGTTCCATTTTTTTACAGATTGTGTCTCTTGGAATGCCTAGTGTTAACCCTACAGAGAAAGTTGGAGAGTATGTGAGTCCAAGAGAGTGGAATGAACTGATCAGTGATCCAAATACGGTGAGAATTATGCAATAATTGGTTAATTAGATGTGACACTTCGAACTTCATGAATGAGTCTATGATAATGGTTGATGCTGTAATTGGTTATATTTTCTTCCGTCTTTATTGCTTTATGAACGATGGTTCATTGCAGGGGACAGTTGTATCTTGAACCTTTGCTTCATTCTTTTGCATTTAGGTCGTGGTTGATGTACGCAATAGCTATGAAATCAGAATAGGCAAGTTCAAACGAGCAGTTGATCCAAAGACCAAAGCATTTCGTGAGTTCCCTACCTGGGTAGAGAGTGAGTTGATTTCCAAACCAGAAGACCAACATTCTAGGAATTGTGATTCAACTGGAACTCCAGGAGAAAATATGGATGACAAGGGACATAAATCGCCGCCCCGAGTTGCCATGTATTGTACCGGAGGAATAAGATGCGAGAAAGCTTCAAGTTATCTCTTGAGCAAAGGATTTAAAGAGGTAGGGTGGTAACTCATTTCAAGTAGAACAACCCTTGCATTTAATAATCCTTCTCCTATAGTTGCAGAGAACTTTCATGCATACTCTAACCAACACTCGTGATCCATGATTGTATCTTCTACAAATGTTTGCACTGTGATATAGGGAGAAGTTTTCATAGTATATGTTTCTTTGGACATGTGAGAAGTTTGTAGGATTGGGTCATCGCACATGAATGCATCATTAGCTTATTTATGATTTATGAATAAATTGAAATTAGCTTGACCCTATCTCACTGCAATGGATCATGATTTTATAGAGATGCATGTATGGCCATCTTATCTTGGCATTTCAATCACCGGAACAACTACAAAGGAATTCTTTCAACATTCAACTCATTCTCTTCTAACTGCAAGCATTTTTTTTATAGGTCTATCACTTGCAAGGTGGGATCCTAAAATACCTGGAGGAGATCCCGGAATCCGAGAGTCTATGGGAAGGCGAATGCTTTGTGTTCGACAAGCGAGTCTCTGTCGAGCATGGACTGGTTCCAGGATCTCACAAGCTGTGCTATGGCTGCAAGCAGCCAGTGAGCGACGAGGATATGGAATCCCCATTGTGGGAGTATGCTGTCACATGTCCATACTGTTTCTCGTCAAAATCCGAAGACGAGAAAGAGAGGGCACGAGCCCGCCAGAGACAGTTTGAGACGTGGGGCATCATTGGGGGACCAGACAAGGGCCGTCGTCCTGCTCAACAAAACAGATGATAGGAGATTTGGGGATTATGAGGGAGGTTGTATTATTGAGCTGTTCTTTATTTGCTACTAGTCCTTGGTAATGGTTTACCTCATTATTATAGTTTGTGTCCCTGGAGTTGTACTTGCTTTTTTGTTTTGTTTTGATACTAGAATGTAAACTACCTTGTGTATTTCTTAGAAAATTCTCTCTTTGCTCATTGATTTGTACTCCATCTGTTCCAAAATAAGTTTCGTTTGTCTTTTAATGCACGTGATACGGGGTTAGCCGTGTGATGGTCCGATCTTCGACAACAAGCAAGAAACTTCAAGAACTGAACAAGAAACGCAAGAACTTAATCAAGATCGATCAAGAACTACAAGGACGCAGCAAGAACTAACAAGAAAGATGCAAGATTTATGCAAGACTCAACAAGATCTCCAAGAACTCGTCCAAGAAGATCAAGAACGCAGCAAGAAACAAAAGAAACGACACAAGAACAAAAGCAGACTCGACAATATGAATAAAGACTCGATAAAGATAGAAAGACACGACCTGATAAGGACTGAAACGGTCTGTATAGAACAAGATAGAGACCCCAGACTTCCGTAGAAGGTAGGAACCAATATCAATGACTACACAACCCGCCTCTGCAACCCTACACAATCAAGCGGACAACTTGAAGGCACAAGGAGGGGGTTTGTGGATACTCGGATCACCAAGTCTTGCGAAGTTGATGAACGGCAAAGCAAACCAAGCTGAGATGATATCAATTCGAAGGCGAATGAGCACTGCTCTAATTCGGCCAACAGCTCTCAAGGACACACACAATTTTGAGAAGTAAAAGTTCTATTATGAATGTTCCAAGTTGTTTACAAGGAGAATCGAAAATATATAGATGACTAAGGCCTGATGGCCGGCTTTCCTAGATAGAATAAGATAGACTAATTGCTTAATGGACTTAATAAAATAAACCTAAAGACATAAGTAAATAAGGTCTTTAAAAATAATAACTAGAAAAAGCCCAATTCAGCCCAATAGAAGTCTTAAGCTGAAAATGGGTTCAAATATCGGCCTAAGCTGATCTAAGATGGCTCGACCTCCATTTGTACTCCAATGCACATGTATGTCTTCAATGTTGGCTCGGGGAGTTGAACCTTGCTCGAGAACAAAGCATGACTCACAAAGTTGAATGAGTCTCTTTGAAGCTTCTTAGCTCTAGCTCGAGTCATTGGTCCTTCTCCAAGAATGATGGGTGTGTCTGGAGCCGTAGAAGATGGTCCCGCATCAACCTCCCCTTCTTGAAAAGGATTCGACCACGAATCCAAGTCTTCATCCACAGCGAAGTAAGGGATTAGATCCGCGGCGTTGAATGTAGCGCTCACGCCCATGTCTCCAGGAAGCTCCAATTGGTAGGCATTGTCGCCCACTCCCCTCTTGATCCGAAATGGCCCATCACCTCGTGGTGAGAGCTTGTTCTTCCGTGCTTCTGGAAACCGCTCCTTCCGTAAGTGCACCCATACAAGATCTCCAGGCTGAAATGTGACCAAGCGACGTCCCTTGTTGGCATTGTATTCAGCCTTTAGCTTCAGCTTCTCACGAGTTCGTTCATGCAACTCCTTAATGAACTCGACGTGCTTACCTGCCTCAAATGATTCTTTGTCTCTCATAGGATATGGAGTAAGATCAAAAGGGGTTAGTGGATTAACACCATACACACATTCAAATGGGGTGAGTTTAGTAGCCGAATGCATGGTTCTGTTATATGCAAATTCCACATGAGGCAAGGTTTCTTCCCAAAGTTTTAAATTCTTCCTAATTATGGCTCTTAGGACAGTAGCAAGTGTTCTATTAGTCACCTCAGTTTGGCCACCAGTTTGAGGGTGGCTAGAAGTAGAGAATAGTAATCTAGTTCCCAATTTATTCCATAATGTACGCCAAAAATGACTTAAGAATTTCACATCCCTATCACTAACAATGGTTTTAGGCACGCCATGCAACCTAACTACTTCTCTAAATAATAGATTAGCAACATTGGTAGCATCATCAGTTTTGTGGCATGCAATAAAGTGAACCATTTTAGAGAATCTATCCACTACCACAAATATAGAATCCCTCCCCTTCTTAGTTTTAGGCAACCCAACTATGAAATCCATGGATATGTCTTCCCAAGGGGCTGATGGGGTCGACATTGGTGTATAAAGGCCATGGGGCATAAGCTTAGCTTTGGCTTTTATGCAATCTATGCATCTTTTAAGGCAATGTTCTACATCCCTAAGCATATGTGGCCAATAAAAATGTGATTTTAAAGTGTGATAAGTCTTATCTCTACCAAAATGTCCCATTAAACCACCACTATGTGCTTCACTAACAAGTAATAAACGTAGAGAACATCTAGGAATGCACACTTGATATTTTCGAAATAAGAATCCTTCATGTATATAAAAGCTATCATTTGGACCCTTTTCTAAGCATTTTCGAAAGACCTCTCCAAAATCCAAATCAGGTTCATACAATTCCTTTATGTAAACAAAGCCTAAGACTCTAGAATCCAAAGTGGTTAAAAGAACATGTCTCCTAGCTAAAACATGAGATTCAAAATCAGCTCATAGGACATGTCTTCTAGATAATGCATCAACAACCACATTGTCTTTGCCTTTCTTATACTTAATCACATAAGGAAATGTTTCAATGAACTCCATCCATCTACCATGTCTCCTATCAAGTTTATCTTGGCTTTTAAAATGTTTCAAGGATTCATGATCAGTCCTAAGAATAAACTCGCTAGGCCATAGATAGTGAGACCATGTCTTGAGCACTCTATATAAAGCATATAATTCCTTATCATAGGTAAAGTAATTAAGACAAGCACCTTTAAGTTTCTCATAAAAGAAGGCTATAGGCTTACCTCCCTGCATAAGGACTCCACCAATTCCAATTTCGCTAGCGTCGCACTCTACCTCAAAGGGCTGAGAGAAATCCGGCAAGGCTAGTAGAGGTGCGTGTGTGAGCTTGTCCTTGAGCATGTTGAATGGCTCCTCCTGAGCTGCTCCCCATGTGAACTCACTCCTCTTCTTTGTGAGTTCGGTTAGAGGTGCTGAGATTGTGCTAAAGTCGCGCACAAATCGTCGGTAGAAGCTCGCAAGTCCTTGGAAGTTGCGTACATGTCCTATGTTGGTGGGGGTCGGCCAATCTTGAATGGCTTTTATCTTCGCCTCATCAACACGCAGTTCATTTGAGCTTACTACAAAACCAAGAAAAGCCCTACCCTGCAACTACCCATCCTCCTAGGTCCAAGATAAATCTTTTTTTTTTTTTTTGATTTTTCGAAACTAATTTTTTTATATATAAACTAATGCAAGAAAGACTCTTAAACAACCTAAAGGACTCGAAAATCTGATGGGAGGTGATAAAAGATAAAAATTTCAGCCCTAAGATAAATAAATAGACAACCTTTTAGGTAAATTAAATAGGAAAGTGGATATATCTTTAGCCTTTTTAGGTAGTTGATAAATATAATGGAGTTTAAATCTAACAACTTAATAAAATATGATTTTTAGGCAATGGATAAAAGATAAATCAAAATTCCCAAAGATAGGACAATGGATAGAAAAGATAACAAACTAGGGTTTTCTTGTGTGTGAGTATGGGTTGTCGACCAAGCTTTTGCTCGACTATGGGGACAGATTCTGCCGTCGGCTATGGGTGATCACAAAGGAATGTGCGCGCCACTATGTTCGACTCCACGGTCTCGGCTAGGCTTTGTGTTTAGGCTATGCAACCACAAACAATCACAAACTCAAGATTAGTGCAAGAATCAATAAAGAATTGCAAGAAGTAAATAACCAAAACAAGAACTGACTCTATTTTTGTGCTTTTGTGTTTAGGAAAAGAAAAAGACTCAATCTTGATGTCGGAAACCAAAGCTCCGATACCAATTTGATACGGGGTTAGCCGTGGGATGGTCCGATCTTCGACAACAAGCAAGAAACTAAAGAAATAAGCAAGAACTGAACAAGAACTAAAGAAACGCAGCAAGAAACAATCAAGAAGACGCAAGAACTCAATCAAGACGATCAAGATCTTCCAAGAACGCATCAAGACTCGAAAGAAATAAACAAGAATTGAAAGACACGACCTGATATGGACTGAGTCGATCTATATAGAACAAGATAGAGACCCCAGACTTCCGTAGAAGGTAGGAACCAATACCAATGACTATATAACCCGCCTCTACAACCCTACACAATCAAGCGGACAACTTGGAGGCACAAGGAGGGGGCTTGTGGATACTCGGATCACCAAGTCTTGCGAAGTTGATGAACGGCAAAGCAAACCAAGCTAGATCAATACCAATAGTTGCAATTGAAGAGCACAACTCTATTCAATCGACAAACACTCATTGTGTTTCACACAAAAAAGAGAGCTTTTTCTATCAAATTCAACGTGAATGTTTAACATAGGGGTGTCGGCAATATATAGCTTACAAGGGCTGATTTAGCCGAAAATAATAATAAAATAAATAACTAATTAAAACACCTAAAACATAAGTAAATAAGGTCTCTAAAAATAACACATAGAAAAGCCCAAATTCGGCCCAATAAGATGTTCCAACACTTATTCCCGTCAAAACAGTGACAACTTTGCAAAGATGGTGATTTTCGGCCAATCTCTATGTCGAATCTGGAAAAACCTTCAACAGAAAAGTTGTAGATCTCTTCGTCCTAGTTCCGACAAGGTATGACACGCCTCAATCCGATAAATATTGAATCCGTACGACCCATTTTACAAAGACATCAAAAAGCTGTCAAAATTCTGAACGAGAGTCTAAAACGTCATTTGCACCTTTGGATCTTCTCCCATGGCGGAACCTTTTTCTTCCTTTTGAGGATGACAACATTCTCACGAGCTCGAATCATAGGTGTGTCCGGAGGTGGCTTGGATGGTCCCGCATCAGCACGTTTTTCAATGAGTTAAAAATTTTATAAAATATTATTATTTTAGTTAAATTTTTTATACGATTTTATACTTATTAGTAATAACTATGAAATTATATAAAAAATTTGATTAAAAAAATAATATTTTATAGAGTTTTTAACACCTTAAAAAACGTGTCGAAAAGATACGTGACATTTATTTTGGAACGGAGGGAGTAGTTCTTAGGCGAATGAATTAGTCATTAGATCTGGAATAATTACAACGTGTTTATCGATCAACATCGTGTTATAGGCTCACAACATTCTCCCATGCTGCAACTCTTCTTTTTCATCATTTCCCATTTATCTTCAATCTCATTTCTATGTTATGATGAAAAGGCCTCTTACATCATTGGTTGTGTCTATTGGATGCCACCGATGCTAGATGGGCTATTTCAGTACCTATCAGTAAGTTAATGATCGACAGGCATTAATAAAAAAATTCAATACTTTTTCAGCAACAATGTAACTCAACTCACCTACACATCAACCAGAATCAACCCACCTCTCATCAATCAGTAACCACAAACAAGCAATCAACCAGAATCAACCCACCTATCTTCAATCAACGTTTCAAACCTAAAAATAAAAACACGTTTCAGACAAACAAGCAATCAAGAAATACTCTTTTTTTATACCGCCTATACATCAACAAGAATCAACCCAGAATCCAATTAACAATGGAATGTAATCCTCTTGGCCTGTTAAACCTTGAAATTGGTAATGGTTGTGGGAGCGCTAAAACAGATACCGCCCACCTTGATGACATCGTCCTCCTCATTGGCCGCCGACGAGACCAAAGTTTGCCCTTCAAGAATCTCCGTCATCGGATAGTGGCTGGGATAGCCACCCGGGTGAATTTAACTTTAACTTTCTTGGGGGGTTTTGATGCCGAGGGAGTACCTTCGTGGGTAGATTTAACTTTCTTCCTCGTCGCCACCGAGACGGATGCTTGCGTAGCGTCTGGACCCGTCGCCGCCAATGAACGGGAGATAGAGGGACCCATTGCGGTCGTCGCCGCCGCTGATTCCGAAGAGGCCAGAAATTGCTTAACTGAATTTCGACCGGCCACGGCCAGAGCTATTGCTTCCGAGGCATCGCCGAGTCGTTGCGCTGAGTCTGAAGGGTGTACTGGGTGACGCATCGCCGACGCCGGCCACCCAACCGGGGGAAGGGGCTTCTCCTTCGAAGGTGAATCGCGGGCCATGAAGATGGTAGAAAGTGTATCGGAGAGTTTTCAGAATGAATGCATACTGTTTCTCGGGGAAATTTTTTGAAAATCTGATCCAAAATCAACCTAACGATGGAATTTCATTCTTTTGACCGGTAAACATTGAAACCAGTAATGGTGGTAGGGGCATTAAAACAAATACTACCAACCTCATTGACATCGTCCTCCTCCGTCTTTTTCGTTTTGTCACCACCGGACTCCTTAATAGGGTTGTCCCCGGCCTCTTTCGGCTTGTTCAAATTGGTCGTCGACGTCGTCGGATTGTGGCTAAGATGGCCACCCGGTTGTGAGGGAGTACCTTTATTTGTGAATTTAACTCTCTTCCCAACCCTCGCTGCTGGTGTGAGGCACTCCAAGAACAACGTTGACAACGAGGGCCGTCGTCGAGATTGAAGAGGGCGTCGCCGTCACCTCTGAGAACGAAGAAGTGGTATTTGTCGCCTCAAGAAAAATAAGAGGCTTTGGTAGCGTTTGGGTCCGTCGTCATCGTCTCTGCTGCCAAAACCAATGAACGGGAGACAATGAGACCCGTTGTCGTCACCTCCGCCGCTGAGTCCGAAGAGGCAAGAAATCGTTGCACTGAGTTTCGATCGGCTTCCGTCGATTCCGAAGAGGCAAGAAAAGGATGTACTGAGTTTCGGTCGGAAAGAGGCATCGTCGGCCACCCATCAGGAGAGAGAAAGAGGATTCTTCTGGTTGGGCAGAAGAGAAGGAGAATCGCGTGCCATGACGGAAGAAAGTGTAAAAGAAATCAGAGAGGTTGTGTAAGATCGGAGCTCGAAAGTCAAGATCTAGACTACTCCCTCCCGAATTCAAATCAGAAACGGGTTCTCCCACCTTCCCTTGACCAATTTGAAGGTCAATCCTCTAAAGAATGAGAAAGTAGAGGTGGATGAAAAGGGTAATCTCTGTTGCAATCTCAAATTCAGAAATTCAACTGTTGTTAAGGTGAAGTTGAATCTTGTGTCCCCCTTTTACCACTAAACCCTATATGTTTTATGTTGATTTAGGGTCGATTATGAACCCTGATGTGGGTATATAAGATGTCCCATTGAGAACCGACGTCTCGGCGACTCTGAACAATTGAGTTTCTCTTTACCTCTTAGGTTCAGAACGGGTATATCATTATCGAGAGGCCCGTCCCATCACTGATACCAATGTAATAGGTATACAAGTGGAATCTCGTTCCCGCCGCTAAAATCTAGTCATTAGGGATAGGGGCTCCCACTTATATACTCACATCGGGGTTCATGAATTATCAATGTGGGATATAAGACCATCCGCAACTATGGAGAAACCTGTTTCTTTTTTTTTTCCATATTCTTATCACAACTTTACACCTCATTTATTTTTTTGTTTAAAATTATTTTCACTTTTTCTACCTATTTCTAAAAGGTTTCCGCTACAACCATGAGAAACCTCTTTTACCCCTTTTCAAATTTACCTTTTCTTTTCCTTTATATATATTTCCCTTTATTATATGTGTATCATCGTATATTATTGTCAATTATTTTTATTTATAATTTTATAAATAAATAAAAATAGCACGTACTCGATATAAATATATTTTATTACATCTAAATTAAAATTAAAAAAGTTAGATACATTCGAGTGTCACTCCCTTGAACACCCGAAGAATGCTCAAAATGTTGTTGGTTTGGAAAAAAAAAAAAATTGTACAAATTGGTATTATGTGGGGTTCGGATGTTAGAGGATTGTTAAACATTTGTAAAATCACTTGAAATTGAGGATTTTTTAGAAGATTTGGATCAAAAAGGCATATTTGGAATGGGTGGATTATTTGGATTATTGTGATCCATAGTCAAGAAAATAGGTGCAACTACAATAGATCAAGATGTGGGTATATATGGAGTAAAATTGAGCTCAAATTATATATATATATATATATATATATATATATATATATATATATATATATATATATATATATATATATATATATATATATATATATATATTAACTATTAGGAAAGAATTTGGGGGGGATAGCCCTACTCGGCAGCATCCTTACGGATGAGGTCAAGAAGACCCATATCATTTTTAATATCGACCCCTCGGGCAGAGTGACTAAGGTGTGCAACCTTATCCGCCACTCTATTGCCCATGCGAGGAATGTGAAAGAAAACTGCTTCTTTCACCATCGATAACAGTAGTTGAGTATCCGAGAGGATTAATTCGATTTCCCATGGACATGAAGATTTTCCGTTTAAATGGCCAATGATGATCTTACAGTCTCCTTCGATTTGGATCCTTTCTATGTTGAGTTGCCGAACTTTTTGAACACTCAATTTGAGGGCTAACGCCTCCGCTTTGAGTGGGTTTCGTTTGCCAAGCTGCTGGTGCTGAATGGAAGTTGAGTGTCCTTCCCAATCCCTAATAATGACACCAGCTGAACTGTCGCCATTAGAAAGAGATGATCCATCGAAATTTAGTTTGTACGTACCCCTTGGAGGCTTCCGCCAATGAACGGAACGTTGTTTTTTACTTTGTTTTGTCGAGTGCTTCCGAGGGGTGCGAAGCTCCTCTTCAAATCCAGTCTCACGCACAGACGTTCTATTCCAGTTATCTATATGAGATTTGATCATTCGTATTGCTTTATCTTTTTGTGGGATTGCAATCTGCTGGAACATAAATTGATTCCTAGTATACCATGTCGACCACCAAGAGAAAGCGAGGCTGGTCATGGCGGTAGATTTTAGGCTCTTCCCAAGAGCAGATAGAATGGGCCTGATATCCCGGGACTAGGCAATCAAACAAGCAATCGTTGATTGGTCTTGGATTGGGAGCTGATGGATTGCTCTGATGAAGGGACATTCCAAGAACAAATGGACCTCATCCTCAGGCGCCGAATTACATAGGGAACAGGTGGAAGGTACAGCCGAACCCCTACAAGACAACCTAGAGGTAGTGGGGATGCGGGCCTGTGCTATTTTCCAAAGGAAGTTTTTAACTTTCGGAGGGGTATTGGTCTTCCAAATCCAGTCATTACTATCCGGGGTTGCAGATACCTGAGAGGTTATCAATTTGTATGCACTGGCAGTAGTAAACCATCCTTCCCTATCCGGCCACCAGTATAGACGGTCTTGCAATTCCGAAGCAGGAAGCGGGATGTCTAAAATGTCTTGTACCAGATCGTTAGGAAGGATCCGTTGTAGTTTTTCACTCCACCACTTGCCCCCCAAAATATAGTCACTGACCGTTTCATCCTGATTGTAATGTAGAGGGTAGTCATCCCTAGCCAGAAGAGGGGAGGTTGAGATCCAATTATCCGTCCATAACTTTATTGAGTGTCCATTTCCTACAGACCAAATTAGGCCTGTTTTAAATTTATCTATTAGCTCAGATAGCTTGGACCATTGCCAGGAGCACGATCCTGATCTTCTGTACTCGAAAATACTTGTGGTACGCAGATATTTATGTCTGATCAAAGATACCCACACATTACTAGGCTCTGCCAGAAGCTTCCACATGAGCTTCATTTGGAGAGCAACGTTCATATCACTTGATTTACGAATTCCCAAACCCCCAAAATGTTTCGGTTTAGAGATCCTGTCCCAGCTAATTAGCGATCAGTACTGTAGGTCCTTATTCCAGAAGAAGGAACGGTTTATTTGATCAAGTTCTTTATGCATAGAAGCAGGGAGCATAAAACTCTGCATCACATGCAGTGGCTTATACGAGAGGTTGGAGTTTATTAATGTAGCACGACCTTGATGGGAGAGAGCATTAGCCCTCCACTTTGTCAATTGTTGTTTAGAATTACAGATGATATCTTCGAATGTACTGCTGATGACTCTTCCATTGATAATAGGACAACCAAGATATTTTTCTATTGAGTTTTCATCTGTAATGTTGAGGCAATTACGCAACTGAATAATCCTATGATTCGGAATCCCCCGAGTTGATTGGAAGCATGATTTATGGTAATTAACCTTTTGGCCAGACACTTTGCAGTATGAGTCGATGATAGCCTTTACTTTGCGCCCTACTTCAATGCTACCCTTTGAGAAGATGATGATATCGTCAACAAAGGAGAGGAACGGAACCCGGGGCCCGTTGCGTCCAATCGGAAAGCCAATGTGAGTTCTATCTAGGCTAGCTTCCGCTGCTAGTTTCCGGGCTAGAATCTCAGCACCTAAAATGAATAGGAACGGGGATAGTGGATCGCCCTGGCGAATTCCGCGCGACGGAAGAAACAGGTCTGTAGGCCCATTGTTGACTAACACCGAGAAGGAGGCAGACGTTATACACTCCATAACCCATGCGACAAATCTATCATGAAATCCGAATCTCAGAAGCACACATTTGAGGAAATTCCAGTCCACCCTATCGTATGTTTTTTCCATGTCTAACTTTATTGCCAACCATCCTTCCCGACCCCTACGATTTTTGTAAGAATGGAAGATTTCATGCGCTATAAGGATATTGTCTTGTATAGCCCTGTCTGAAACAAAGGCACCCTGTAGTGGATGTATGAGTTTACCAATAACTTTTTTCATTCTTTCTGTCAGAATTTTGGAAATTATTTTGTAGACATTGGAACATAGACTAATGGGTTTGTAGTGACCAGTAGTCGTGGGAGCATCTCTTTTAGGGAGCAGAGAGATAAAAGTATGGTTTATTTGTCGGAGCATTCAGCCGGAGTGGAAAAACCCTTTTACCGCATATATTACCGATTTTCCGACGATATCCCAGTATTTTGTATAGAATTCAGCCGTGAATCCATCAGGACTCGGGGACTTGTTTCGCCCTAGACTGAAAACAGATGTTTTAATTTCTGAGTTAGTCGGGATTGCTGTAAGAAGACAATTTTCATCCAGCGAGATGGACGGTTGTATTAGTTCCAGAAGGTCGTTAAGGAGACCGTCATCAGTTGGCTCTTTCTTAAACCTCTTCTCAAAATCCCGATTTATCTCATTCCTAACGTTTTCTTCTCCCACGACCACCGTACCAGTGGAGGAGAGGATATTTCGTATCTGTTTTCTATGTCGTCGTTCTGAAGCTACTCGATGAAAATAAACTTCCGTCAATTAAAGGATGTAGACTCTGAGCTGTTGTGTATTCAGTCTGCATGACCTGGCTTTAATTCTCAAGCAGATCAAAAGAGGGAAAGGCAGCTCATTGTGAAGAGAGATAAGCTCCTTCTATTTCAGAAATCTTTCTGGAGCCAAAGGGCTAAAACTAAGCATTTAAAACTCTGAGCTCAAATTTTATAGAAAAATAAACTTAAACCAATGGGTTATTTTATTTAAAAAATAATGAAATATAAATATATTTTTTATTTTATTTTAAACATTATTACAATAAATAAATATGAATGGAAAAGGGACGAGACTATTTTTCATTAAAAAAAATAAAACAAAATTTGAAAAGGGAAGAGGTTACCTCTCTATACTAAGGTAACCTCTTCCATCCTCTTACCTTAAGGTAAAATCCACAATCATGAGTTTACCTTTTAGAAACCTTAAGGTAAGTAAAACCCATGGTTACTCATAAGTTGTCCCATACCATCCTATTCTTGTTACAAGGCAGAAGATTTATGACTTGTAAGAGCACCCACATTGGTAGTTTTTAGTGGGTTATTAGAGGCAAGAAAATATTACGTAGTATAATATTAGAGAAGTGTTAAAAACCCAATTTTGAGTTGCTTGGGTAGCAACTCCTCTAAAAACCGAAGAAACTCAAATCGAAGAGAGAGATAGAGAAAAAGGGGGAGAGAAAGTGGGTCAGAATTGGTGAGACGAAAGGGAATATGGGATCACATGACTATTGTTTATAGTGTATAAATAACAAATGAGGTTTTTAGAGATGTTGGTAAAAAAATAAGTTGGGTTTTTTTTAAGGAGAGAGGGTGTGATAAAGAGGTTAAGAAACTCGAGAAACTCGAACTATCCTAACACCCTTTTCTTTATTTGCTTGATGTCAGGACAGTGAAGGCGTTAAGGAAGCAACAAAGATTAACCATTTCAAGAAAAACTAGAGAAGCACTAGCAGAGTCATACCTAGACGGCTACACTGAAGAACAATTTAGTTAGCTTGCATCTCTTCTCACCCTAGTCAGTGTGGTCCTGATCCCTGTGATGGGTGAATATATTGTGTGTTTGATACGTTTTATCCGTCAAACTCTTACTTCTTGACATTCAATTCATTTCATTTAGCATTGTCTAAAGTTTAAGGTTTATTGTTCTTGCATTGTTTCATACTACATCCGTTCGGCAAAACTTGTCATTTTAACTCTTCACACAACTTTTAATAAATCTAATAATTACACTTTTTTTTTTACCAATTTACCCTCATTTATTACTCTATTTTTTACTTTATCAAAAACTACAACTCACAACACATCAATCAAATCAAGGGCATTTTAGTAAAGTAGAAGCAAAAATACGTAAAATGACAAGTTTTTTCGAACAAAAACAAAACTCTAAAACGACAAGTTTTGCCGAACGGAGGGAGTATTTGATTAATGTTCAACGTTTCTAGGGCTCGGCCAATGTTAAACTTGAGTTTTTCAAGTATTTGTGATTATGGATGAATTTGGGCTTGATCTTTCTAAGACTACAAATTCTTCCTGCCCATAGTTTAGGGATGAATTTGGGCATGAACTTAGGCTTGATTTTTCCTGCAAATTTGGGCTTGATCTTTCTAAGCCCTAATTCTTGATGGGCCGGTAAAACAAGCAGATGGAAATATCGTGAGAAACAAATACAATCATTACATTGTAACTGCTTTTGTGCTTTTTTATTGATTTTTTTAATAAGGTAATAATTCGGTTGGAGTTAAGCCTAACCGATTGCATCCTTACTGATGAGATCAAGGAGATCTTTGTTGGTTGCAATCGAGTACCCGTGTGCAGAGTGACTAAGTTGTGTAACCTTATCAGCAACTCTGTTTTCTTCACGGGACACGGACGAGAATTTTGTTATCTCGAAAGACTTGGTTATAATTTTTATGTCTCCCGTTAAAAGTTATATCTCCCATGAACATTTACCATGTAATTATAAATGTCGAATAATGGTTTGCTAGTCCCCTTCAATTTCTATTTTTCTGATCCCTAATTCCTGAGCATTTTTAAGACCATCACATAAGGCAAGGGTTTCTATCATTAGGGGGTTTGTCTGCCAATGTTTTTTTAGTCTACTTTTATTGGATTTCCGTTCCAATATCTGATGATGCATCCTATATGACTATCCTCATTTGGTTTTGATGTTCCATCAAAATTCACTCTCATATATCCGACCTCAGGTTTTCGCCTTTGCTGATATTGTGCGCTTTTGTTTATTTGTGTATTTCTATTCTTAATTTTGGTCAACTTTCATCTTAATACGGAGAAATTTAAATGTTCTCTCTTGTCATCTTCTCATTTGTGGATCACATTTGTGATGAAAATAAACAAACGGAGAGAATTGTCACTATAAATGGTATTCACTCCCCTTTCAATCAGGTCTGTCCATTGGGGTGTGCAAACAACCCAACAGAACAGACCCCCATATTTTATGGAACCCCAACTAGTAATTATTTAAACTTATTATATTTGTTGCCATAAAAATAACCTTGTTTTCTTAGCCAAGTGGTAAATGACCCAATGAGTTTTAAAATAAGCAGCCCAAGTGGGAGTTCGATTCCCAACAACCGCTTCATTCAATTATTTTTTTGGCCCTTTTTGTTATCTTTTTGAACACACACTCCCAGTTCTTATACTGTGTACGGAGTATAGTTAACGTATATGTAACAATATAAATACAGTGAGTTAAAATGAGTTAAAATCTAATACTACATGCAAAGTAGTCCTATATTAAATTTATTTTGACATAGTTTTACTATTTTAAAATTTAAAAAATAAAAAAAATTTAATACTAATTTACTTCATATTTTGTAATTTTTTTAATTAAAATTTAGTATAAACTATAGATTGAATTGGGCCCCCAAAAATCATTTGCAAGACCATGCCCTTATGTTTTCTAAGCTCTTGAATGTACAACATTAGGAAATTCAGTGAAAGGGCTCAATGCCTTTGGCTTGAATTGGTGCTTAAGTATGTCCCATCTGAAAATGAAGAAATATTTGGCATCATGAACCTCATCAAGGACGGGCTTTAGCATACTAATTGCATTTTTTGTTTTAGCAACTGTAAAGCTTTTCCTACATCTAACCTCGTCTATGAATAAGGCGTAGAAGCATTGAAGATCATGGCTCAGGGGCTAAATTTGGTCGAGGGGAAGTTAAGTTCTTGTTCTCTTGTGCACATTGTTGTTTGAAAGATATGTAGAGTTGAAACAAACTCCTTGTGGAGTGTAGTTTCCTTGCCATATGTACCCACTCAACTACTCAAGCATACAACAAGAATAAAATTTTGTGCTCTCTTATATTTTAGCATGGGCTTTGTACTAAATCGTGTTAGATTTAAACTAGGGTAAAAACCATCCTTTAAATACGCTATATTGCAAGACACAAAAAAAAACGCTATATATTACATATAGGGTAATCTGCAGGAAACCACCCCTTAAATGGGACCTTTTGCACAAAACCACCCCTTAAAATCGAAATTGTAGAAAACCACCCTTTAAATAGCAACTGTTAGCAAATCACCACCCCACACCACGGTTCTATCAAAGTTCCGTTAAATATGTGAAATGACTATTTTACCCCTATTTTTTATCATTGAAATAAGGGCATATTTTATAAAAATAAAAAGTATGGGAGGAAGAATACAATTAATTCATCTTCCTCCCCAAATCGACACCATTAGAGGACCAGGACATCGGCGGCAATAGCAATATACTTCGGCGAGGCTTCGGTAGATTCCCGGTGGAGTTTGGAGGGACGGAAAGGCAAGAGGTCGGAGGCTACGGACTTCTGGTGGTGCGGCGGATCTCCTGGTGGTGCAAGGAGGCGGCAAAAACAACGACAGGGTGGCGGGCTGCAACCTCCGGGTAGCTTATATCGGAAATGGAATCCGATTATTTTGCACAATTTTGAGAGGGTTTTTTACACTAAAACGACGCTTGAGGTATAATGAACGCGATAGAGTAAATTAAGAGCTCGAATTTTAGCCAACAATGGTGGAATAGGGTCCTAAAGAGGACGAAATCCCCTTTTGTAGGGAGAGTGGATAGAGTCCATAAAACCCACAATTGAATACATCAATCTCTTTCATTTTATTTTTTGATTGATTTTGTATATTCAATTACAAGAAACGGCTTCAAAATCATCCAAAATGTCGTCGATTTCAATTTGGGGCAAAAACGAACTTGAACGAAATTGAGGTTGAATCATTAGATTAAATTACAAATTGAACACGTTTTTTAGATGAAGGGAGTGATTAGAACTTAATAGAGGTATTTTGAAGGTGAAACAATGGAAATTAACCAACCCCCATTGAAGCCCCTACCACCCAATTTGGAGGAAGAAGACAATGAGTTGACTCGACCGAGTTGGGCGAGTGGACTCAATGAGTAAACTCACCCCTTGAGTTCTAACAGATCTTTTGACAGAATATTGGTGTGGGGGGTGATTTGCTAACAATTTCTATTTAAAGGGTGGTTTTCTGCAATTTCGATTTTAAGGGGTGGTTTTATGCAAAAGACCATATTTAAGGGGTGGTTTTCTGCAGATTACCCTTACATATAACTATCCCTTAGATACCAAATTGTAGTAAACCACCCATTAAAGCATTTCCGTTAACACGAGCCACCCCTACACACTATTCCATTAAATTCACCATTAAAAAGTGTAATTATAAAAAAATTGCCCAAGAGTGCGGGCAGTAAGACTAGTATATTATGTAACTGATGATCTTACGATCCACCAATGAGATCTTATGATCTGATCTACATTTTTATATTTTACATTTTAATTATATTTTAATGATCTTACGATCCACCAATGGGATATTATCATCTGGTTCTCTGCTGTGATTCGATTTTAAAATTCCGATCATAATAAACTTGCCCCGGACAAATTTGCTGATGAGACGAAATTAAATGGGCCAACCGGGCCCAAGCCCAAAAAGCGAGCCCGTATAGATCGAACATCAAAGGCATCTTCTCTTCCATCTCCCCTCTTCCCACCTTCTCTCTCTTTCTCCAATCTGATTTCATTTTCTGCGATTTCTAGGGTTTGACCTGTGCGTTGCTATCCAATTTGCACATACCAGATCGAGAATGGTGAAGTTTCCTAAGCCGCCCATGCGCCTCCAGCCTGCCGATGTCCAGGCCGCTGCCGCTTGGGGCGTCGCCGCCGGCACCACCGCCCTGTGGATCGTCCAGGTTGCTTTTTTGCCCCCTTCCTCCCACCGGATCTCTTTCGGATCCCAATCTCTTTCTCCAGTTGCATCTTCGTGTAAAGCTATAGCGAATTTGCTAGTATGATCGGAACTTATTTATTTATCTTCGTGTAGAATTATCCCGATAGTGTTTGCTCATGCGTAATTGGTGTTGTTTCCTGTCCTTTTCTTTCTCATAAATTAAATAGAACACTCTTTGCATTTAATTTAGGGTTTCAACTGGATATATGACGTGTTGAAATGGAATGAAAACACGTATGGGATGGAATTCGGAATACAAAAGTTAACGCCAAATGGCTTACGGAGTGCTTGTAATTGTTCCTGTACATCGATCATGATCCCTCATTTGTTTGTCTCATCTCATATCGTAATTCATAAAACTCGTCTTGTGAATTGTTGCATGTACCCTATTGAATCGAACACAGTTTTTTCTGTTTATTTCAGTAAATTTCATCTAGTTCTGGAAGGATCACCTGATATGATTTTCTTATGTTTAGTGACTAATTGTTAGTACTTGAAATGGAGTTGTGTGCAGAACATTGAAGCATCTCCGATAGCTTCATCTAGTATATGATATGATAACATATCATTCTCTGCCATCGTTTATGAAGAAATGGATGGAATAATTTCGTTGTTGACTTGTTCATTTATATCTGGCATGCTTGATTTAGGGTTTCAGCCGGATATCTGACTTGTTGAAATGGTACAAAAACTCATGTATGGGATCGAATTTGGAAAACAAAAATTGGCAACGCCAAATGGCATACTGAGTGCTTGTAATTGTTCATGTACATCGGTTAAGATCTCTCATTTGTTTGTCTCATCACAGGTCGTAATTGATAAATGTTCTTAAATTCTCAAGAGTTCTAGGATGTTGTGAATTCCTCTACCCTATTGAATCAAACGCAGTTTTGCTGTTTATGTCAGTAAATGGAAATTCTGGAAGGACCACCTGATGTGATTCTCTTATATATAGTGACTAATTGTTAGTACTTGAAATGGATTTTTTGTGTGTGCAATAACATTGTAGTATCTTAGCTAGCTTTATCTAGTATCTGAAAACATATCATCCTCGGCCATTGTTTATGAAGAAATTGATGTAATAATTTCTGACTTGTTCATTTATCTCTGGCATGCTTGATTTTGCAGCCTTTTGACTGGATAAAGAAGACGTTCTTCGAGAAGCCAGCTGAAGAAAAGTGAAGACGGTGTTTCATCCGTGGAATAACCCTCAATTTGGCCACGGAGAATCTGTAATCAAAGTTGAACTGAATAATGAGTCGTTTTTTTTCTTTATTGTTGGCAATCTGATTGTCAAGCCATTTTTGGCAATTGATTTCATGAGAGGTTAGTTAACTCAAACTCAGAGATTTGGTATTTACTCAGTTGATTTGAATTTGATATTATTGCACTCAATCTTCCCTCTTATTTTTCCCCTTTACAATAACATACATATATATATGGAATGCATCTCTCTCTCTCTATGCAATTGCAAGCTTGAATGATCAACTCCTCCCTGCCTCTGTGATAAGATACATCTGCAGTGATTCCAAATTCTGAAACTTTCATCTGTCTTTGACCTAGATCCTTACATAGGATCATGTCTGAAGCAGATTGAATGATCTGCATCCTTATATAAGTAGAGCTTCTGTCTGTTTGATCTGTCTCGGTCATATTGTTGGGCATCAACACTTGCAAGTTAAGACATTGTCTTCCATTTTTAGCCTTTACATTCATTTTGAAGGGCGTTCGCTACTGAATCTCAGAATCTGAGTGTTTCTTTCACATTGGGAATTTGGGAGAGATGTTGATGACCAGAACCATACTCTTCTTATGGGCAGTGCTTAGGCTTTGTTTGTTTCATAGGCGTAATAGCATCTTATCAGATGAAGAATGTTACTAAGAGCACCATTAAAATTATTTGGAGCACCGGTATCATTGCGAATAAGGTACTTATCAACAATCGTAGACTGTAGTTGTTTAAAAATCTACAGGGCGCTCTTTTGATTAATTCACTCCATTGTTGGTTGGTAATTTTACAATGAGCCACAATTTATGTTTTGTTTTATGTCTCAAAAGTAATTTATACTGCTTTTGTTTAACCTACAAATTCAGGGCTTGGTTGTTTTAAGAGTAAAAAAAGGAAATTTGACATATAGCTAAGAGGAGAATACGGTGTACAAATGACTAGGAAAGAAAATGAGATAATTATTATAATTTTCACTGGTAAAACATCCATTTTTTTTTTCAAATAAGATTATTAATCCATGTCGTAATTTAGAAAAATCGATAAACAGTTATTTCAAAGTCGGCTACTCCAAACCAAGTCGAGGTTTAAATTGGTCTAACAATTCGGCCTAAAGAATATGTACTTCATACAGTATTATAGACGAAGCAAACCTTATTAAAATATTTTATCCTTAAATTAACATTATAAAAATTAAAAAAATATATACATTTGAATTTTACAGAATTATTATAATATATTTAAAAAAATCAATTTACAAAAAAAATACCAATTATATATTAGAATAACTTCTTTTTACAATTATTAAAAATCTCTCTATCTCTTTTGAATTATTGTAATTTTTGTTAAGTAATTTTAGACTTTTTATCCTTAATTTAAGGATAAAATATTTTTGTGGGATTAGATTTTAGGGAAAATTACAGAAAACCACCCATTAAATATGGGTGTTTTCACTTAACCACCCCTTAAATTCAAAATTACAGAAAACCACCCTTTAAATGTTATTTGTTTACAACTCACCACCCATTCAACTATTTTTGTTACTTTATCATTAAATATATTATATTTTAATATTTTCAAACTCAAATTTGATTGTAAATATATTCAAATTTTGAATTTAAGGATCCAATTATATTTTAGGGAATTTTGTATTTATTTTTAAAAATAATAATCAATAAAGCCTAGAATTATTATCTTAATTTATGTTTGAAAATGTTTATAAATTTTTAAAATATTATGTAAATTACTCTTATTCAAAATATAAATAAATGAGAGTAATTTCCATAATATTTTAAAATTTTATAAACATTTTCAACCATAAATTAAGATAATAATTCTATGCTATATTTATTATTATTATTTAAAAATAAATAAAATAATCCCTAAAATATGACCGAGCCCTTAAATTCAAAATATGAATATATTTACAATCAAATTTGAGTTTAAAAATATTAAAATATAATATATTTAATGATAAATTAAAGAAAATAGTTGAATGGGTGGTGAGTTGTAAACAAATGCCATTTAAAGGGTGGTTTTCTGTAATTTTAAATTTAAGGGGTGGTTAAGTGAAAACACCCATATTTAATGGGTGGTTTTCTGTAATTTTGCCTAGATTTTAAGACAGCAATTGGGGTAGAACCGTAGAAGATTTTTATAGAAGGCTAGAAGAAGTGAAACGAGGCACAGCGAGTCGCGCGGCGCCGGAAAAGGTGAAAAGACGAAACTACCCATATAAGGGTTCTGAGTTCTGACTTCTTCCGGCAGTGAAATCCCAATGTAGCCCTTTGTGTTGAGTGAAACGGTCAGTCAGAGACTCATCACGTCTGATTCCAATTTCAATAATCCTCAACCGTCAGATTTCCATTTAATCCACCGTAGGATGATTACACGTGTACGGTAAACCCCGGCCTCTATTTCTATCTCCTTCCAACTCTTCAAACCCTCCCTCTCTCTCTCTCTCTACCAGAAACGGCGAAAGCTCTTCTTCTTCTCCTCTCTCGCGGATTTGCGTCTCCCTCGTTTTCCACCGCTCTCGTTGTCGCTTCAATTACAGGTTAATATCGCTTTCTCTCTCTCTTCCTCTATTTTGTTCGATTTGGCTATCGATTGGATTTTCTGATCTATTGTTGTGTGAATTTGTTAGTCTCGTGGTTCGTAAATTGGTGTGAATTTATAAATTTTGTCTATTTTGACTTTCATTGTAGATATTGGAATTGGGAGTCGAAGGAGATATGGAGAAGGAGTTGGTGGAGCTATACGAGGCTGCGAAGAAAGCGGCCGACGCCGTTGCCGCCGATGACGGCGGCTCTGCCGAGGAAAGTCGATGCCTTGATGCCCTCAGGGAGCTTAAGGATTTCCCCGTCAATTACCAGATCCTTGTCGACACTCAGGTACTCTCCCTCTCTCACCTTGCAATTTTGTGATTTGGGTTCCTATTGAAAAGGAAAAGGAAAAAAATTGCAATTCGGTACTCAATTTTTTGGCTTCTTCGGTTGCTCAATTGTCACGTATGGTATCTGTACATGAAATATTCTTTTCTTTTTATTTGCAATTTGTCCTTTTCCCTTCAAACCGCTAAACGAGGTGTCTTTTGAATCCTCTTGTGGATTTATAGGTTTGGGAAATTGGGGGATGATATACGTAGTTCATATTGTTTTATAAGTATGAATGATTATGTGTTCTCAAAAAAAAATGAATATATGCTACATTTCCAGAGGTTATTTATCAAATTGGAATAATAAATTTGGCAAATGGGATCCCTGATTTTTCTGTAGAGAACATTTTTTTGGTTTATAGGAGAAAGGCCTACAATTTGATCTACTGTGGGCTCCCCTTGGATCTGTGAGCTGATCAGGTTGATGAGGGTATGAAATGGGTGGAAGTTGTGTCTGTGGAGCTTTGATTTTATAGGATTCCAGAGGATATTGCAGAGGGCGTTATTACCAGCTCCAACAACTTCTGTTGCTAAATACGGAGGGCTGCTTTACTGTCGTTTACTTGAATCACAATTCCTTTACTCTTCCATTCTATAGGAATCAGATGCATCGATGCATAGTTATTCTGAATTCTGATTACGTTATTTCTCTTCAATAGTTCAGTGCTAGTTCTGTGTTACTTTCAATTCACATTAAGAAAACCATAATGTACATTGATTCTTCTATGAATAAAATGCACTAATAGATAGCCAAGTATGTGGCATGAAGAAGACTCATAAACCCATGGTAGGTAATTCTTCAAGAGCTCCACAATTTGAGTTAAATGCTCTCATTTCTTTTCTCGGTAAAAATTATATGTATACAGCAGTGTTTATACTGTTTTTCCATTCCATTTGTTTTAACTGTAAAATCTTTTCATATATTTTTTAGTTTTGGAAAATAAATTTCAACAAAATTTGAAGATTTTATTTTCTTGTATTCCTCCTTCCTACGTTGATCTTGCATGTTTCTTGTATTCCAACTTTAGTGCTTCCTATGGTTGCATTGTTCTTCAAATTTAGCATGCCTTGTTTGAAATAACTTGTGACTCATCTCTCCATTCATCTCTTTCTTTTACTGAAGTTCTATAGAGAGACATCACGTGTACAAAATTGCAGCATTTTTTGCTCACTTGAGTTTTGTTGATGCCACTTTTTGTTCATGTAGGTCGGGAAACGTTTGAGACACCTCACAAAGCATCCTAGAAAGGCAATACAAACATTTGCAGCTGATCTGATTGAGATATGGAAGAAAATCATCATTGAGGAAACAACCCGAAATAAGAATGGAAATGGAAATTCAGACAATAAGATATCTGCTGATGGCAAGAAGAGATCAATTTCCGTCAAGACTGAGAAGGTTTCACAGCCTGACATTGTTAAAAGAGAGAAAGTTGAGCGGGACTTTTCTCCAAGACCTACAAAGATGGTTAAATCAGAATCTGATAAGAAAATGAATAATGGCTACTCTGTCAAGACGGAGAGTGGTGGTTCACCGCAGCCTATAAAGATTAATACTACTGTGAAGCAGGAGAATGGCTACTCTGTCAAGACGGAGAGTGGTGGTTCACCGCAGCGTATGAAGATTAATACTACTGTGAAGCAGGAGCATGTCTACTCTGTCAAGACGGAAAGTGGTAGTTCACCGCAGCCTGTCAAGGTTAAAACTAACTTGAAGCAGGAGAATGGCCAATCTGTCAAGACAGAAAGTGGCAGTTCAGTGCAGCCTATTAAATCTAATACTTCAGATTCAAAGAGGCCTTCCTCAGTCTTTAACGGGCCACCAAAGTTGACGAGCATGATCAAATGTAATGACGAAGCACGGGACAATGTGCGGAAGCTTGTTTGCGAGGCTCTGTCCAAGGTTTCTGGTGAAGCGGATATTAGCATCCAAGATGAGGTACAAGCTTGTGATCCAATCCGTGTGGCGGTGACAGTAGAGTCAGTAATGTTTGAGAAGTGGGGCCGATCCACAGGGGCTAACAAGGCAAAATACAGAAGCATCTTGTTTAACCTCAGGGATCAAAAGAATCCTGACTTTCGTAGAAATGTTCTTCTTGAGCACGTGAAGGCAGAGAGTATCCCCACATTGACTCCTGAGGAAATGGCTAGTGAAGAAAGGAAAAGGGAGATCCAACAAATCAAGGAGAAGGCAATGTTTGAGTGCGAGCGTGCGGGCCAACCAAAGGCTACGACTGACCAGTTCAAGTGCGGTCGTTGCGGGCAGCGGAAGACCACATACCATCAGATGCAAACCAGAAGTGCTGATGAGCCTATGACTACATTCGTGACATGCGTAAACTGCAACAACCACTGGAAGTTCTGCTGATGACCTTTTCTCTCATTCATTCAAGAATTGTCTGGTTGAGTGTCTGCTGCCATCCCTTTCTTTTGCGCGAGGGAGGAGCTCAGCTGAGTGCACGAGGAGCGCGCCATCTTTCGCTCTAGTTTCATTAGTTTATGTGGAATCAAGATGCTCGTCTGTTCCGCAGTAGAACAATCTTATGTTTGTTTGAGTAGATTTGTTTTTCTGTTAGCTTGATTTGCAGTGTAGAACTTTGTACCATCGCCGTCTTACTAGGTCTTAGGCCCTTGTTTTCCAATTGGAATTTTATTAGATTCGTCATAAAACTGTGGTTGTAAAACGAATGTTTGAATGGAGTGTTTTTACAGCATCTCCTATCATACTCTTTAACTCACTAGTAATCCACCTGTCTTCGTCTTGGTCTTCTTCAGAGATGAAAAACATGTTTTCATATGCACAAAACTTGTGATTTTCTCACATAAGAAAAAGAGGCCTCAATTGCACGAAGAGCGTTGCTGGCAACATCTCAAGTGCAAGTTTGAAAGTAATGGTTAAGACTTGAGAGAATTAATCTAATTATACCAAAAAAAGAGAATTAATCTAGCCTATGATTAAGTTTAGTAAAATTTACTTATAAAACTTCTAATCACTACACTTATTTTTCCTACAAAATTTGTTTTTGTTCTTCATTTTTTCTATAGACTCCTCAGACCTTGCTTAATTGCGGGATATACGAGGTCTTAATTGCGGGATATACTGGAATGTTGTTGTTATTGCTGTTCTTCATTTTTTCTATAGAAGTTCATCTCACTTCCCTTGTGTAAAGATGTAATCTTAGCTCTATTTTTTCTACAAGTACTTGAAATTTTGAATGAATTTGTTTGAATTTTTTTTTAGACTTTAATTCACTTTGAAAATATTTTTTCCCAGGTTATTAGAATGTAATTTATATAAAATTATTTTACTAATTGTTTTATAATCTTGCCTAAAGTCATTCCATAAACTCTTACCAAAACACCAACTAGAACGATGAGAAAAGCACCTTTCTCCAGAAATCAACTACCAGAACAAATCAAACTAAAGGTTACAAAATGAGAAGGCAAGGGAAACAATTTAAAGAAAAAACTCAATGTTCAAGAAGAGGGAAGATGATGCTTGAGGGCTTGAAACATCTTGGAGCTCTTATCAAAGATGTGAGCTCTTCTGTTGTAGTCAGTTGGATTTTTCCCTTCATCCTCCCCCATGATTGCTTCTCTCTCCAAACACTCCAATAACTCCACCACCCCACCTCTCTCTCCACACCCTTTGCACTTGTCCATCTCCCTCCATTCCCAGTACCCTTCCTTCTCCAGCTCCTTCTCGAGTTCGTCCACCATGGCCGCTTTCTCGGAGCTCTCCGTCATTGCTTGCACTGCTTTCACCCTCCCCTTGGAAGCTGCTGCTCCTGCAGAAAGAGCTCCTGTTTTCTTCCATGTAGATGCAGTGGGGATTCGGGTAATTGGGAGGTGTTTGGTTGCTGCAACTGCAGTGGGGTTGATGAAGCTGAGAGGTGTTGATTCCATTTGACAATAGTTTTCCAGCAGCAACAACAATGAAAGCTTGATAGAATTGAGTTTGAGGATCTGTTTGGAAATGGGGTATGCATTAATTAATTTATAGTATATGTTTTTCATCATGAGATGATCATGACAAAAATCTGACACGTGGCGGAGTAGCTGCCGTCGCCTCAATGTGCCACGTGGCAGGGATTGAGACCACGTGTAAGGCAAATTGCAAAGCAATTTGAGACCAACTTCTTTTTTCTAGTTAAATGACCTAGAATGATTGGAGGATTGTAGGTAATAGGGCATTGCTGGAAGTATTAGCACAGCCATAGCTTTGTTAATCAGGTTTTCTTGTGGCTGCGGAAAATGAAGGAATCAACTAAAGTAAAGAATCTCTTGTAAAGGGTACGTCCCAATAAGTTATATTTTCAGCAACAACAGATGCATCAGGAAGCTTGGACTTTAAAACTTGATTTACAATCTATAAGCTCTGTGTGACAATCTATATCTCATATACACAATACAAGGAACAATACAGCAAAGAATATGTGGAGTGCAAATTTCATGTATAATGCATGCTACAATCAAAACTGATATTCAAAATATATGACAGATAAGATGATAAACATGTAAAAGACTAAAAGTACCTGCCTTGCGATTAACTACCCTTTAACCTAAAATGTCAAACTGCTGCATAAAATCAGTTCCTCGAATACTCTTGCATCTCCAAGTCATCTGATGAGCCGTACCCTTGCAATACAGCACTAGGGGAAGAATAACCCATCAGCCGGTGAAGTGGCGAACTGCTTCTGTCTGGAACTTTCCATGTCACTTTTGGCTGTTTGGGTATATCAGGAGAACTGCCAGCTGCAGAGTTATGCCTGTGCATCTCCACCATTACACTCTTGCCTTTATCTTGGGAGTGACTCCTCTGTCTCTCTGAGGCCTGAGAAGAGCTACGGAGAGAGGCCCTTTCGGCATTTTGAGCCTGAGAGCTCCCAGCATAAATGGAATTAGAGGCAGACCTTCTGTACGATGCTTCATAAACATGAGTAGACTGTGAGGTTGATGCTGACTTCAAGAGTTTATCAGTGTCACCCTTTACGGCATATTCTTTGAGTGGAGCCACAGGTTTTGACACATATGGTACCAAATGACGTCCCTTTTCTAGTGTAAACTTGAGAATATTCGAGCAAGCACTGCATTTGACTCGATGGATCCTCATTCCCTTGAAGAGAAGAAAGTCGGAAGGTAGCTGTAGCAGCATTGAGCACTGGTAGCAGGTTATGAAAGGGGCTGCTCCTCCTATGGGCTGGAAATGCTGTACAGGCTGTGAATTCCTCCTCACTTGCACCCTACTCGTCCTTTGACCTGAGTGTCTTTGATCTTCAGAGACTGAATCATGACCCCAGGCGTAGTAGTCTGAGTCGGTAAAGACTTGTGGACTAGCATTGTAAGAATCAAAGGGTTCTCTGGGGCCATTCCAACGTCTGTTATATGAAAGACCAGGTGGGGGAGGCAAATGTGAAGACCATCTCATCTCACCAGAATAAAGATGAGAGTAGGAGTCAAGAACTCGGTATCCACTCCTTACTGTCTCTCCTGAGTACGGTACTCTGGCCATACTCTGGACTAGAGGCTGGTATTCTGCTTGCCTTCTCCCGTGATAATACATTTGGTGCCTTGGATAGGGATACATCTCACCGGAAGATTCGTGATAAGGATGCCTGTGAAACTCTTCTCCCATCCAAACTGCCTCAGAAATCATTCTTCCATCCATGTCACTTCTGTGAAGGTGTCGGCCAGCAACCCTGGACTCCACATCCCTGTATCGATAAGGCGGATAATAAGCTGGATGGTCGTAGAAATCCTTGTGAACAAGATGATCACTTGATTCATATCGTGAATCTGGACTTCTGCTGTACCGTTGAACATGTGTCCTTGGCCTTGTCCTAGTTTTATAAGGGGAATCACTCAGGACTTCTGGCATTTTAATCTCATTCAACATGACTAGTGCTCTTTGTTCTTCAAAATCCTTGCCAACTGAAGCTGCTCGGCGATCACCATAAGGAATACTCCTTTTGGGGAGGTATTGTCCTTGGTCTTCAGCAGTAGGACTCTCAAGTTTGTTTATCCCTTGCGTAGTTTCAGATGGGATTTTGTACTTGGCTTGATCATCAGTTCCATCACAGGAAGAAACACTGCCATCATAAGCAAAAGAACCTCTGGCTGGAGATTTTGGTAAACCTTTATCAGAGGTGCCCACCTCGGGCACCTTGATGTGGGCATCAACGGCCTCTGCAGTTTCTGCACTTTCAAAGCCAGCAGGTGCAGCCTTTTGAAGTTCCTCAATCTGGTCGCCAGGATTTTTGTCAACAGTCTTCAGAGATCTGTCACCCAAATTCAGTACCTCGGCTCCCTTTGTAGCCTTCAAAGTTAGTAAAGCAAGATCCCTGTAATTTCCATCTGTTGGATTATTACCTTCAACTGAATTTTGTGGCTCTGTGTTTCCTTTCTCATCTGGCGCATTTGAAACTTCAGATTTAGATGAAAGATTTGAATCTGATACGTTTTCTGCTTCTGGTAACACAAATGCTGACCTATCTGTCATCATAGATCGGAATTTGCCGGGAAGCTGGTTATCTATAGCCAGATCCTCATTGCTTATACCTGATTCATTTTGCACTGTTCTTCCACCATCCATTTCTTCAATTTCAGCGACCAACTGTGAGAGCTCTTTGTTTTCAACGGGAGTACACTGATTTGATGAAGTTACTGCATGAGAATACACACTTTCATCCCTGCCACAAATGCCATCCACATTATCAGCCTCTTCTTCTCGATTTGCTGTAATAGGCTGAGAAGAATCATTTCTCTTGAAGATGGAAAATGGCTCATTTGGGGATGAAATTTCATCTTCACATCTGAATCCAGCAGATTCAGGCAGCCTCTCCCAAGGATTTGCAACAAAATGCTGCTCTGTTGTGAGCACATCTTCATTTGGTGGTCGTATCTTTGAAGATAACTCGTGTCCACCTATGGTAGGCGCAATTGACAGAGTGGGTTCACCACTAGAGTTTGAAAGTTTAAGATGTTCATTCACCTTTGTACTACTTCTGTCAATTTGCCCTTCCTCTGAAGCTACCGGTGATGAATTGTTGGTCTCATGGAGACCACGTTCATTTGATGACAAATCTTCAATTGGGAAGCTTGAGGCTCTGGGCTGCTCCAGTCTACAATTTACACTCGCGTTCTGATTTAGCTCGTGTGCATCCCAATAAGTGTTAGCAGTAGTTGCCTCAGGTGAAGCAGCTTCACTGTTGGAATCTGTAGCTTCACTGCTGGAATCTGCAGCTTCAAGCCGTTCCTCAACAACTATCTCATCCTGTCTGACTTCTATGTTCTCTGGAGTTGTTGGTGGTAGCTCCTCCACAGACTCATCAGATGAAGAAGCTCTGCTATTTCCATGTCGTTCAGTATATCTAGGATCCCATTCTACTTCACCAGTTTCGGGAACCAAATTCGGTGCCACTACACAGTTTGGAGGACTAGGCTCGTTCAATGAAGAACCTTTTCTCAAGAGGTTTGTAACTTCCAGACTTTGATCTGTCTCTTCATCCAGGTCCAGGGAATGCTGAGAAGAAGACTGTGCTTGCCGATTAGGCTGACTTGGTGAAGAAGCCTCTCTAGAAGAATTTGAGATTCCAGGCTGCTCAAGGTTCTCATTTGGAGCACCACTCAGATTAAGCCCCTCATTTTGGTTCGTAACTGGTAAATTTGAGCTGCTAGCCTCTCCACCATGAACACACTCCTGCACATCACTGTTCTGTAGAGAACTTGAGCTCTCAGAGACGGGCTTACTTACTTCATTTGGCTTTTTGTAATGTTTAGCTGCATCAAGCCACAGGATTAAATAAGTCAAAATGTCGCAACTTTGTAGGAATATCACCAACCAAAGAGCAAGTTGCAAATCCTATCAGACCTCATTTCTCATTGCCACATTTTAGATATAAAAGTCCATTGCAGTACTTATCAACGCATTGCTAACTAAGAACACATTGAATACAGATGCATAAAAAATAGGCACAACATTACCACTACTTTAACGGGTATATAAAGTAGAAACAGTTGATGCTGCTGATATATATGATGCACAACTCCTCCCAGATATCGTTTTCTATGTCGATATTGTGTTCAATTCCACTTCGTTGAAGACTAAATTATCAATTTAATCCTTGACAGACCATATCTCAAAAATAAATAAAGAAATAAAGAAGAAGAAGAAAAAGAATCTGCCCTATTTGCATCATTCCCAGGGCTATGTTCTTTTTCTATTTATACGCTCAACTTATCACATGATTCACATTCTAGTATTCCATAACTGTAATGAGTAGTTTACCTTGAAGAATGGTTTCACATCCACCGCATCTGTAAAAAGGCACATCAGCTGGTTCAGGGAGAACTTCGCTACACTTTGGACACCTAACGAGCCTAACATTTGGCACGGAGCTGTTCACCATAATCTCACTCGCTGTTGAATAAAAATTCCCAATCAAAATGCAAACCAAATGATGAGCGACAAGATACAAACAAACAGTTATCTCTATCTGTAATAATCTAATATGGTGCAACTTCAATCTGAAATTTATGTGAGTTTCCCCAATTACTGCTTATGAAACATGAATTTGAACTCGATGTGCAGTTAGGGCGTAGATAAACCAATAAAAAGTGGATGGTGAATTAAACAGCAGGTGCTGCGTGAAATTCTAGTGCTGAAAACAGGTGCAAGATTAAGAATGAACCAACCAAGCAATAAAATCGGAAAATTGAAACCCTAGGCGTAAAGTGAAAGCAGGAGAAAAAGAAAAGTAAACAAAGACTGCTAACTGAATTGAAGAACAGAAAAAAAAAGTGACCGTGAGGTAGAGGGAAATCATACCTCCAAACGCGAAGGCAACGAAGAGAGGATCGGAGAGAAAGCTCTGGTTCGAGAATCAGAATTATAAACAAAAGGAGATTTGATCAGAGATAAGGAAATTTCAAATTCGGTTCTAGTAGACGAAGAAGAGGGGAACCGAAAGTCAATGGGCGGGTTGACTCGGGCGGATGAAACAGGGCGGGAGGAGATAGAAGAAGAAGAGAGCACGAATTCACGATCGAGCGAAGGCAGCTAGAAATTGGGGAGAACTGTCACCGTTGACGGAAACCGCGCGATTTCTCGTTCGAACTGTAGAAGAGGCGTGGTTGGGAAGGAAGCACAGGGGATGTCAATGGCGACCTGTTACACATCCTCCTCGGCGTGGTTCAGGTTGAGCTGTGTGTGAAATCACCATTGAAGCAGCAGGTAGGTGGGGAATGGGAATAGCAAACGGATTTTGTGTGGGAGAAAGTGGAAACGCCCCATTAACGCGCCCTCTCTCTCTCTCTCTCTGTAAACTGTAAATGTAGGAGGAGGAGGTGGGTGAAGATTATCGAGGGTTTTACACTTTGACGTGTCTTCTTTTTCTGAATTTATTTATTGGAGAAATATACACTGAAGCAAAAAATGGGAGCATTGGGATTTGGGAAACCTGTCATTTTCTCTTTTTTATTAGTGAAAATTGCAAAAAAATAGCCTAATCTTTAGGCTTAGTTACGCTCAATAGCCCGAACTATCAAAAATGCAGAAAATAGCCTCAAGTATTTAACTGGTTGCGGAAAATAGCCTCAAGTTACATTAAAATTCAAATAATTACCTTTAAATTCAAATTAATGATAAAAAAAAGTCTTAAGTTGTCATTAAATTCAAATTAATTACAAACCTTCTCCAAAACAATTTTTATTTAAAAAAAATCATCACTTCTTATATAAAAAAAAGGTTACACTTAATTGTTGTTATCTAAACTCATAGCTAAATTAATTATAAAAACTATCTCAAACCATATAAATATAATTTAAATTTATTATTCTAAAAAACTAATTAGATTATTTACATATCATTAAAAGTAAATAAATACTTAAGCTTCTATTTACAATTGATCTAATAACTTCTATTCACTACTTAGATTTTTTTTTTAAATTTATTTATTTACACAATTTATATGGTATAAGGTAGTTTTGTAATTAATTTAATGATGAATTTAGCTAATAATGAATTAGTGAGAACAAAAATTTATGAGAAGTGGTAGATTTTAGGAATAAAAATTATTTAGGCCTTTTTTTTATATATAAGAAGTGATGATTTTTTTAAATAAAAATTGTTTTGGAGAATGTTTGTAAATAATTTGAATTTAATGACAACTTAAGACTTTTTTTTTATCATTAATTTGAATTTAAAGGTAATTATTTGAATTTTAATGTAGCTTGAGGCTATTTTCCGCAACCAGTTAAATATTTGAGGCTATTTTCTGCATTTTTTATAGTTTAGGCTATTGAGCGCAACTACTCCTAAAGGTTAGGCTATTTTTTGCAATTTTCCCTTTTTATTATATAGAATTTTTTTTACATATTTATTAATGATAAATATTGATTTTAAAAATAATAATTAAAAAATTAATATTTTATAAAAAATTTAACTGGAATAATTATTAATGATAAATATTATTTTTCAAATAATAATAAAAGAAATAATATTTTTTAGTTTTAACCTATTAAAATACATGGTAAAATGTAAAAAGATATATATTTATATATTCTATATATATACTCTTAAAACAATATATTTTCTACTTACATGTCAGTCTCTTCTTAATCCTCCCATTTTCACTAATCACTTTCTTTTGTCCTTCTTTGATTATTTATTTTCTTTAATTTTTAATTATTGTCTTTATCTATTTAAATCAATCACATTTTTTGTTTTCTTTTTACGAACTAATATAATATTTACTAACTATTGGGCTTAATTGAAAATATTCAATTCAATCTAATATAACTATTGAGCTTAATTAAAAATATTCAATTCAATCTAATATAACTTCTGGACTTAATTAAAAACATTGAATTTCATATAACCTAATGCTTACTAGTATTAATCTACCTGTAAATTTTTATATATTATAAATATCTTGGCTCTGTTTTGGCACAAGAAATAGCTTTTTGGAGCTTATGATTTTCATATTACATAGTTTTAAATGAAATAAATATAAGATTTTAATTTAATTAGCTTTTGGGATCATAATTTTTCATTAGCTACTCACCCAAGCTTTTAAGAGCTTATGGGTTTTTATACACAATTTTTCATCGACTACCCTAACAGTTAGATTTCACAAACATTATACTAGCTTATTATAATAACATATATTTAATACAAATAATCTATCAGTTTAACCTAGTTTAATTATCAGCTATCAGTTTACCACACATTATCCTAATCTATATATACTACTTAATATATAAGCCTTTAGGATGATGTGAGCCCATGCTACCAACATTTGGTAATAATCCCAATGAGATGTCAAATTATGCATACTTTATTGACTAGCATGTTGATGTATCTAGCAAAACAAGTTGTTAGATCTAAAGTTCCTATTCTTTCTAAACGTAGGGGCAATTAATTAGAAAATTATCCGTATTTGCATGGTAAATATTCAACCAGAAGGTCAAGATAAGAAAAGAATAGTGCACGTGTTTTCCAAAGTATTATTTCTGGAATATAAAAAATTCAAAATTGGTAAATCGACAGAGGAATCGAAATAAATAATTAATTAAAATGTCTATGGTTAATTGGTTATATTTGGTAAAAGATTAGTTGATTGGGTAGTTCAAACCGATGTATTATTTGTACAAATATATGTTAATAAGTTAGTACGATAAATCTAGCTGTTAGAATAATTAATTAAAACTTAAAAATAGAAAATTAGAAACCCTCCAAAACTTGGATGAGTAGTTGAAATTTTTTTATTCTAAATACTATTTAAATTAAAATTATATTTATTTATTTTTATTTAAAACGATATTAAAACTAAAAATTATGAAAAACTAGTAATTGTGCTAAATAGAGCCTAAAAGGGAAAACTTGTATGCCTATTGCTTGAGCTCATCGAGTCATTAAAAATTGTAAGCTTAGAATCTCCCTGAGATGGTTGAAAGGGATAATGAAGTAGTTAGTTAGAGAATTCTTTTGGGAGATTAGGTGGTATAGAATGGATGTGTGATCTTTGCTTTCTTTGGAGATAGAGGATATTTTATTAGGACTTTCACACCGGGTACATAGGTGTGGGTGGTGCGAGTCACCTCACAAGACTTTATGTCTTGTCCTTTTATAATTACGTATTACCTTCTATAGATTTATCACTTAAAAAAAAAAAAACTGAGAGACAAATATGCCTAACAAACTACTAATTGAGGTTAAATGATTAAGTCATTCTTAATTGTACCTTCCATTTTTATTTTATTTTAACGTTTGATACTACGTTCGTGTGTTGTCGACTAATTTTCATGGATTCGATTCGAGTCCTTATCTTTGGGAATGTGAATTTTAATGAAATTTTGTATATCCAACGTCAACGCAGAGGAATCCAAAACCAAACAGCCTATAAAGGGAAAGAGAAAAAAGAAAAAAGAGAGAGAGAAGTGGGGGCCACGCGGCGTGATGGCAGAAAACCCGAGAAAGACGGTCGCTTGACGAAGTCTAGCCGAACACGTCAAGCTTTGCCAGCTGGCATCTCGGGGGTCCACCGTCCCCCACCCTCCCCTCAGAGAGCTTTCATTTCATGTGAGCCGTCGGATCAAATCATATGGGTGAGTGGGTGGGACCCACGTCCAGGTCAAGGTTTAAAATTGGTGGATAAGAAGAGCTGAGTGGAGGAGTGGGCCCGGATTTAGTTGGAATTTTGATAAATGGGCCAGCCAAGCCCAATTTAGGGCTTCTCCTTCCACGCGTGGGCCCACTTGCTATCTGAGCTTTAATTCTTTCCAGCCACATGGATTCCATTAAAACATCTGTAACAAAGAGGAGCATTGAAACGGTGTCGTTCAAATCACGTATCCGATGAGGTAGGGGTGTTGTCATCAATCATCATCACTAACAAAGTTTGGATGTTCTAGTGGCTAGTTCCCTAATAAACAAGGCAACTCAGGTCAATGCTACACGCCTATCAATCAATTCGCTTTCTATTCATAATTTGGAATCTTGTTTTTACTTATCCTTAATTAGACTTTTATACTACCTTCGGTGGTGAGAAAAAATTAATTGTATCCACACTAATGATGCTTACATCCGTCTAAAATCAAACCACAACTCTCCATCAAGTTTATTGAGAGAAATTTTAATTTACAATAAATAGTCCGAGCACAGATTTTCATCCGTTAATAAAAACATGTCATTTCAGAACTTTGCAGTTTGCACACATTTTAAGGAAAATTAAATAAAAAACACTAGTACTATTATGTTTTAATTAAAAGGGATAGTATTTTGGATCAGGTACATTATTCATTAATACAAAGTCAATGAATTTGGGTCAAGACAAAAAAAATGGTTAAATTTGGTAAATATCCATTTTTCATGTCAAAATTAAGTAAATGTCAATTTTTTTACATAATTAAGTAAATGTCCATTTTTTCCAAAAATACCCATCCTTCCTCATCCCTAACCCTTCCTCCTTCCCCCTATGACAATTTTTAATATTAACATTGACTAGTCAACATTGACCATTCTGGTCAACGTCTGCATTTGGTGACAATTTTTTGGTGACAGTTGAGTATATTTTTCTGGTGACAGTTAATTGTGACAATTATTTTGGTAACAATTGATTTTTTGTGACATTTTATTTTTTCCGGTGACAGTTAGGGGAAAATCTTTTCTAGTGACAATTGATTTTCTTTTTTTCTTGTGATAATTGTTGGTGACAAAAAAAATTTGGTGACAGTTGCCGGTAACACTTTTCCTCGGTGACAAATGGGGTTTTTCTGCTAATAGATTATTTTCCTGATGACAATTGTTGGTGACAACTATTAGTGACGAGACCGATGACAATATACTGTCACCATGATATTATAACCTTAAAAAAATTGTCACCGTAACATTATACATCACCAAGACATTGTCACCAACTACAGAACATTGTTTTCATATTGTTTAATCAACTGTATTGTCACCAACTTATAAAAAACATTGTCACCAACCTCTTTTCCGTAATCTATTGTCACCAACAATAAAACAGTGTAACCAACCTATTTTAATCAAGCTTTGGTCAATAATCTACTGTCACCAATTACAAAACTTTGTCACCAATCTACTGTCAACCACCTCTTTTTAGAAATTAATTGTCACCAACGACAAAACAGTGTCACCAACCAATTTTCACCAACTATAAAGCACTTTCATCAAACTAAAATGTTTACAATGCTAATGTTATCACATTTGTCATCTAATATTAACACATTTTTGTTACAAAACTGAAACCCTAAAACAAGGGGAGCATAGACCCAAGATGGGCTAAACCTGAGCAGACGAAAATTTGATGTACAGTATAGTTTAGGGTTTAGGGTTTAGTCTTTAGGGCCAAGGCCCTAAACCCTAAATCCTAAACCCTAAAACCTAAAATGTGTGTACAGTACCAATGTTATCAGATTTGTCTTCTAATATTACGCATTTTTGTTACGAAACTAAAACCCTAGAACCAGGGTAGCATAGACCCTAGAGGGGCTAAACTTGAGCAAACGAATAATTCGATGTACAATACTATAATGGCATCACATTTGCCATATAATATTAACGCATTTTTGTTACAATAATGACCCTAAGTAGATGAAATTTGATGTAAAGTTTAACTTTGTAATACTTAATTGCCAGACTATAAAATATTGTCACCAACCTATTGTCAACAACTACGAAACACTGTCATTAAATTATTTTCACTAACAAGTGAACACTGTCACCAAACATTGTCACAAACCAATTGTCACCAACTTAAAAACATTGCCACCAACCTATTATCCCTAAATAGAGAACATTATCACCACCTTCTATTGTCATCAACCTACTTTAGTAATATGTTGTCACCAACAATAAAATAGTGTCATCAAAATATTTTTTCAACAAATATTTGTCACCAAGACCATGTAATCACAAACAAACTGTCATCACCATACTAAATATCACCAAGATGATAATCTATTGTCACCAATGACAAAACAATATACCTTAGAGTAACTAAAACTAAGAAAACAATAATAAATGTCACCACTACATTATATAACTTCAAATATTGTCACCAAAATAGTGCCACCAACCTATTTTCACCAACTACAAGCATTGTCACCAAAATAAAATGCGTGTATAGTACTAATGCCATTACATTTGTCAACTAATATTAACTCACTTTTGTCATCAAACTGAAACCTGATACGAGGTGAGCATAGACCAAATCGAATCAATCAACTTCATTAATTTTTCACACACCGAATTGTATCCTGATTATTGGTAATTGTCGCTCATTTTGTTGAATTAAAAAGCCCATGAAGGGACATCTAGTATAGGAATGCACAAGATCAACTTCTAATTAATCAACTTCCTGATTATTGGTAATCATCGCTCGTTTTATTGAATTAAAAAGCCCATGATTGAAGGGACATCTAGTATATGGATAAACATCTTGCAAAAGAACTGAGCACTAAATTAAAAGCACATCTTCAAGTCCTCCAAGCAAATTTGAACCAAGCAATGTCTTGTTTCGACCGAGAAGCCTGAATTAAGAGGGGATAATCTGAATTAAGAGGTGTTGCCTGCGTGAAGATGAGGTCGCCGAGATCGGCGCTTCTGAAGTGGTTGATGCTGAGGCTAAGTCCGACGACTCTATTGAGGTTGCACGCCGAGTGCTCGCCCATGCTCGCTAGTGATTCCGCCACCCGTGCTCTCGATCTGGATCTCCAGCAGGTTGATTGAACGGTGGATGTGGTTATTGTAGTGGTGGTTGTTGAAGGAGGTGGTTGGGGACCACGATCTCTCGAATCTCCTTCTTAACGGCCGACGTCGAGTCTTCATCGGCAACGGTGAACTTGTGTGGGCAGCGATTGCGCCGGCTGGGAGGTGTGAGGCAGAGGGGCGACGGTGAACTTGAATTGTGTGGGTAGGGTTTGCGTCGGCTGGGAGGTGTGAGGTAGAGGGAAGGAATAATAAAAGGAGGATAAGGGTAGTTTGGGGTTTATACAAATATTATGGACATTTACTTAATTGGCAAAAATAAATGGACACTTACCTAATTAGATATCCTAGATGGATATTTGACCAAATTTTTCCTTTTTTTTTTACTAGTTTGTGATAAAATTCATGTTATTTGCCACTATTTTCTTACAAGTCAGGTGCCTATCAAATGTTGGCTACTAACTAGTCAAGCTTGGTGTCCAAAGAAAAGCCAAATGAGAGTATCTTTCCACAGTTGGGGTTCCAGAACAATCAATTGACGCGTTCATCAAACTCCAAAAGACTCAAAACTTTAAACATAACCGAGTAAATAAAGCATGCCAGTTGGCCTCCATGAACATGATCCGCTCAGACCAAAGTCAACTCAACCCACTATTGATTCTTCCATTGCCAATTTGTGCTGAGAATCCTGAGATTATGACTAGGTCAATCCCCAGCAAATTTCATCTTTTTGTTTTGGTTATGACCTCAATTCCTCAAAGTAGCAAGCATCCAAAGAAATAGCCAAAGATAGCAAATTAATGCCCATATCACATTAGAGCAAAACTGGAATTCATTTCCACATAGCAGGCAGCAAAATAACAAATGGCATACACTGAACAAACATTAACAAGAAAAGGATACGGTATAATAGACTGTAATGCAATTTTTAAGTTCTAAGCATGAGGGAATAGCATCAAGGAGACTTGAGGGTTTGTTTACCTCAAGACTAGCTCTGCGAAATCACAACCGGATGCCTCTTTAGCCCACCAAAGGCGCGGCAAAGCTCATGGTACTCACTTCGGTAGTACTCCAGCGAGAAGCACAGTTGTCTTATTGCCTCACGCTTTTCTTCAGCCCTGTCGAAGATCACAGCTCTCTGCATTTCAGCCTCTTTCTCTAGCTTGGCCACTTTGAGAGTCAATTCAGTTACCATCCTACCCCCGTCTTCTAACTTAGTGAAAAAATTCAATCTTTCTGCTTCTAACTCAATGAGACGAGCCTCCATTTGGTGGATCTGAATGCTTCCACAATTGACTTGAGCATTGAGTGAGTCTACCTTGGCAGTGAGTTCATCTTTCTCAGCCATCAGCATGTCATACTTTAACTTGCTAGCATCAAAGCTTTTGTTCAACACATCCACTTGTTCGGACCTCTGAGCAAGATCAGTTTTCAGTCGGTTTACATCAGTCAGGAATTGTTTCTCTTGGGCTTCAAGGGAATCCCTCGTTTCTATTTTCTCAAGTTGACACTGTCCGATTTGATCCTCCAGGAGCTCGACCCTTAATTCTGATTGATCAAGTTTCTTATGCAAAGCTTTCTGCTGTTCTGAAAGGGCTGAAATATCCAACAGAAAGCGCGATCTTTCATTGGATAAGCTTTCATGGGCTGTGCTCAAAGCAAAATTTAGCTCTTGGATTTGTTGATCGCGTTCAGTTAGTACACTAGCACTAGCATTGATTCTTGCTTGCAGCTCAGAGACAGTCCTTCTCTGCAAATCAAGCTCCCCTTCCAAGGCTCTAACAATTTTATGGGCGGAATTGATTTGATGCTGCATTTCATGAGTAACCTCGGAGATCTTGGTTTTCAGCTTATGGTTGAACTCCTTCACCTCATTCTCAGACCCTTGAAGAGTCTCTTTTGTTCTACTAAGCTCCTCCGACAGAATAGCATTGCTTTGATCAGAATCTTGAAGAGAAACTTCCAGCCTTGCTATCTTGTTTCGCAGCTCCAAAACTGTGGTTTCATCATAGCATGATTTCTCAAACTGATCATCCAAGTTGTTTGAAACCCTAGTTGAAGTTGGACTCTCAGCAAGCTCAGCCTTCAGCCTAGAAATTTCTCCTTGTGAAGTCTGGATCACTTTGTTGGCAACCTCGAGTTCCCTTTCGTACTTTGCAACTTTCTCAAGTAGATTTTTGTATTTATCATCCTTAATCTTCTCAAGAATACATCCTTCATCCATTGCATCCAGTTTCATTCCATCAAATTCAGTAATCTTATTCTGCATAACTCCATTACGGTGGGTTGCTTCTTGGATAACCCGCCTTCTCACATAGAAGTCAGACTCTGGTTCAGACTCGGACGATGATGAGAATGAGGAAGAGACCGCAGAGCCTTCTTTTAATGAAAGATATGCGCTAGCACTGCTAGAAGTAGAACTAGGAGATGTATCCGACACATCTCCATGAGAAACAGCCTTCTGAAGAGCCAATTTCAGCTCAGGAGTAGCACAGAAAAACTCTTCTCCCATGGCTGATTCCATCATCTAAGTTACTGCTGCAGATAACAAATTCAAATTCACTTCAACTCAATTTATAAAAAAAATGCTAGAGCCTCAAAGAATTGACAATTTATCAACATCAATTCATGAACACAGGTAGACTGTTAAATGGAAAGGGTGGAAACTAGACCCATGAATAAACAAAGCAAAATCTGATGGGAATTCAAATGCAATTCCTTACAATGTTCAGATCAATTACATAAAACACAGGGCTTTGGAACAGTAAGAACTCAAAGACCTATATGATCTACTATCTACATCATAGTAGCAAAACAAAACACTGAGAAGGCATGAGAATAGTTGATCTGTTGGAGTATTACATACAGTAATTCCATATAATCAGAAAGGCTATATAAACTATCAATAATAACATCAAGAGATTGTTCTTCTTTAATATAGTACTTCAAAACTAACAATTGAAACTCGATGAAGTTGAATCTTTACTAAAGCCCTACAAGGCTACATTATCTTCCACCATGGAAGCTGTAAGTGCGGTGTTTATCCCTGTAATCCGGGGAAACTCGAGTATATTTTCTCAGAGACAAAACAACAAACAGGTGGTGTGCAACCATTGAAAAGCTAATCTGATACAGACAGGAGAGTCAATCTGCTCGGAAAAGCAGGAATCAAACTCAAATCTAACCAAAGGAAGAAGAAGAAAAACTATCGAACAACAAAATTATGAGGGCAAATACATCAAATTGAAGCTGCGGAAGAAAGATAATTGTAAAAGGGGAGAAACAAAAGCACTATGAAGTTATTAAACAAAAAATTGATAGCAAATTGCTTACCTCTAGGGATCCAGCTCCCGCGAGTGAACCGGTGATTGTGTTTGGAGTGAGAGACAGTGAGGGAAGCAATGGGTCCAACCAATCCAACAACTATATACGAAAACAAGGGGGAAATTCAAATTCAAAGAGACAAGGGGAAATGGCTGAAAAGAGGGAAAACCCCTCCATGTTCCCGCCTTTTTCCTGTCTGTCACGCAAAATGACAAACCTGCCCTTAATTTCAAATCTCTAATTTAAGCTTAATTTCAACTTTTCCCTCTAAAAATAAGTTGTAGGTGTGTTTGGATTCCATTGCATTTTAATTAGAAGACATTTATTTTAGCTTGATCGTTTTATGTGAGCGTTTGGTTGTACAAATAAAAATCTCATAAAAATTGACTTAAAAAGTAATTTAACAAAATAATCACATAACTTGAGATAAAATAATTGTGTTATAATTAATACATCGTGAAATTCAAATACACTCTTAATTTAAACACCTTGAAAATGGTGGTAATTTGAATCATGATCTATCTCTACTAGTCAGCTAGTTGAAGTAAAGTTTCTCTTACTTCTAAAATTTAAAATCTTGTAGACTTAACACTATCAACACGACTCTCCCAACTAGTAAATGTCAATGCTTTAATAGTCAATCCTTTCACATTATCTTTCAAAATTTGCCATCTTTTTGGATACTTAGCAAAAATTGTATAAATAGGTTGTTTGACTCCAAAAAATATATAGCATTACATGTACAAGATTTAACCATGTCACGTAATGTCAAATTAAAACTATGAGAAGCACATGTAGACTATGTAGTGACATAGATATTCTCCTATTCCTCTTTCCCTATACTTACCCTTCGGCCAACTCGACCTAGGAAGGAAACGAAGCTACGAAATCTACCTGAATTACATTAAGAGGGAACACTTACCCTTGTTTCTGATCTTAGCACTCTAAGTACGAGTTGTTTATTCATTATCTTTAATTTATAACTTTGTGTTAAGTCTTAGAATGTAAATGCATAAATTTGAAAGATATGGATTTCAAAGCTTTGAAACAATTTATTGAACACATATATATAGACACACATTCAAATATGTTTTAGGCAAGTTTCAAATCATTTTTTGTCATGAAAAATTACAAGGGATAATTTTCACTTATTGCTAAAATTGGCGGCAAAACACCCGCAATACAAGAACATAGATTTATTCATTCCTAAAGAGAGCTATGGTAGTAACATCTTTACTTCAATCTCACAAAATAGACATTCAATTAAATTTCAAATACGTGATGTATGTACATATATCTAACATAGATATTTTGTACGCATTTTTCAGGGTACTTAATTCGTTCCGCAGTTGGCTAATTTGGTGCTAAATTCCAGCATGAGATCCAATCTCAAGGGAATTCTGGCAAGTACATATATGTTGTTTTGTTTCACCTTGATTTTTTTGGATTGAAGTGAGTGTGGAAAGGGATCAAGAGTCCAGAGTCCCTCCTTGCAGCACTCTCAATGAGTAAGCCAATAACGAGACTGACGAGTACATTAATATGTACGATATATCTTGATGCCATTGTCACTCCCCAATTATTAAGCCATTACTTCATCCAATACGTATGTAATTTTAATTAATCATTCATATTTTCTCCAATATAAATAGATTTGAATTGTTATGGTTTTTTTATGTATTAAACAAGTAACTTTGTTAAAGTACGTCTTGCTTAAAAAATGGTTGCGGGTTGGAGTTAATCTATGCTTGATGGATGAAACAATTGCTTATTTACATAGATGGATGTGCAGGTGGCTCTCTATGCTCATGTTGGATAATGATCAATTTGTAGTGGGTAAGTCGATTGGACGTATATATATGCATGAATATTTGTATATATATGTAGATATGTATATATGTATATATGTGAGATACACACATACATACATATATGTACATACATATACATATGTATGTATGTGTGTATTTATATGTATATATATCATACATATGTACATATATACATATATACACACGCACGCACACACACACACATAAATATATATACACCTTCCCATTATATAGCCAACAACGATACTTCTGTGTCTGAATCAGCCCCAACTCTGCAGCTAGCCATCTCAATGGCGATCTTTGACCCGATGAAGGGCAAAATCGAATCTTGTTCTCCATGGATTATGTAATAGAGGTCCGAAAAAGTACCCAATGCTTGCATTGGATTTGCATTGCTTGGGAATGTAAGGGTACAGAAGGATTGTTAATACACGTACTAGGTTCAAACAGCTACAAACATATATAAATAATTAAGTCTATATGTACATCAAAACAGATAATATATTAGATATATATCAGCCTAAATATGGGTCCTAAAGAGGCTTCCCCTGGATAAACTTGGTGAATAGGCTCATCCCTATCTCTGGTTGGGATTGTGGAACTCAATGGCCTGCCCCTTTCACCGTTGTGAAAATCAGTTTGTTGTCATATGTTTCTGTCCAATTTCCAACATCCTGCAAAATGTTACCCAATTAATCAACGTACATGCAGATATACATGACTCAATACACTACGACTATATATGTAATGTCATGTTGCAAGCAAGCAGTGTGTCATAAGTAAATATATACCTTCCCATTGTATAGCCAACAACGATGTTTTTGAGTATGAATCAACCCTAAGACTGCAGCTAGCCTCTCTATGACGATCTTTGACCCGATGAAAGGCAAGATCGAATCGTGATCCCCGCTGCAATATTAATTGGATGTCAACAAAGGCTAGGTAGATAAGCTCGACTTGGACTATATATAGATGATTGGTACTTCAATGTAGGTATCGATTACGCTACTTAACTAACTTGTACATTAGATATTACCTATAAACTAGCACTCGGATGCTAGCCTTCAACAACCTCGCAACACTTGGAACGGAGGTAACCTGCAACTCTTGCATGGCATATGGGTCTGATCGACTTACGCGCTACAAATTGACCATTCTCCAACATGAGTATGGAGAGCCATCTGCACGCTCTTTCTATTTAAATAAGTAATCGTTTCATCCATTAAGCACATATTGACTCCAACCTGCCATTTTTTAAGCTGTAGACCCAAACAAACTTTCTATTTATGTCTGTATGATTAAAACATAACAATTCATACATACATACATAGACCTCGACAAGTCGGCATCTCGACGATAGTAACTAGTTGGCAGGTTGATGATGATGGAGGGTAGTGCTAGATGCGAGCGGGGGGAGGCCGAAGATGATACATATATACATATATACATATTGGAAAACGAAGTGTACTAGAAAAATGCATACCAAATATCTCTGGTAGATATATGTAAATACATCACATATTTGAAATTGAATGTTTATTTTGTGAGATTGAAGTAAATGGTTACCACCAAAACTTTCTCCCGTAATGAATATTAATCCAATTGAAGAACAACCTGACCCTACAAACATACATGCATACATACGTACGGTGAGAAGCTTTTCTTTGATCATATTTGTCCTTTTAATTAATTTTTAAGTCTGGTCGACCAAGAAAAATATATAAATTTCCTTGTTCATTATATTATGTATATTGATTTTAGTATCAAAAGTAACCCTCCTTAATTGGTACAACCTTGATCGACCTCGTCTCGATATCTCGACATCTTCCCCCCGCTTTTCTTAATTGATGCGGGCTTAATCGACCTAAGAACAACAACACGTACAATCAAGTCTTCAACAATGAAGAACATCATATGCCCATCGTTATTGATAATGTTTATCTTCTACTATTTCGCCATTCTTAATTCACCTTTTGTTTTAGTAGGTGCTCAATATGACAACTATTGGATTGGTCGACCTAGAACTTGTGTGAATGCTGCTTATAGTGATGGTGGCACCACTAACACTTTGGCGTTGTACCATCTTTTAGAATCATCCATCATATATTATGAAAGGATATGTATCATTTAGACGAGTTTTCAACTAAATTAAATCTCTAGTCCATGCAATCTTAATTTTGGCAATATATATATATATGTATGTATAATTAAGAGTTAAATATTTTCTCAAGCTTTTATTTATTTTTCTACAACATTCAATTATCTTTGAATGTGGATGTTTAAGCTGTTGACTAGGAAGAGAGAGAGAGTGTGTGTTGATGTTTAATCTGTCATCTCATCATTTATTTTTGTATAGAATGATTTGTTGGTGCAGTATAAAAAATTAACTCTAGCAGAGGCCTCCATGTAAGATATATACATATGTACATATATACATATACATACACACATATACATATGTATATATCTCTGTTGGAGTTGGTTTTTTATATTCCAACAACAGATCATTCTATACAAAAAGTTTGCAATTTTCCCTCCGCACTATTCATCATCTTCTTCACCAAACCCATCCTATCCATCACTAGATTTGTGATTCCAACACTGACTCGGGAGCCAAATTCAAAGTACGCTACACCACATACTCCTCCTTCCTTCCTCCCTCGAATCGGTAAACGCCACGCCCCATCTCAAACATCTTTGTTGGTAATATAGTCTGGCGGCTCTCTGTTGCCTAATACAGTACCGGATAAACATGTCAGGATAGGGAATTAGATAATAGAAATGGCCTATAAAAGGCATTGTAATTCCCTTTCCAGGGCATTCAGGTAACAAACACCAAATTCCTCTATCTCAGTCTGAATTACTCATCCCCTTCTTCTAAACTCTCTCTTTCTCACCCCCTTCCTTTCACTCCTCAATTACAAACACCGGCTTCGGCCATTACATCTTCTCAAATCAGCTTCAGCAATCATAGATTAAGCTCAGATCTCGGATCGATTTTGTTTCCAACAAGAGAACGGTAAGACTCCATTTCGCTCGTTCTTCCTTCTTTCACCTCCTATCAGCACAAACCTCCTCTTTTAACCTTCCTCTAACCTTCCTAGGTGAATCCCGGCGAAGAACCATCTCCGACGCGCCCCGAGCTCCTTTTCCGGCGAAATCGATTGACCTTTTCGGGCTTGAAAAACCTCTCGGTGAGCACCTCCTTCTTCCTCCTTTTTGTCCACTCCGTGCCTTTGGGTGTTGATTGAGTGGTCGGAGTTGGGTATCGTCCCCGGCGAGCTCCTTCTTCTTCTATTTTCTTTTGGGCCTCGTCGTCTACGTTTTTAATTTTGCCTTTTCATCAGTCCCGTTGGAGACTATGAACAGAGACTTAGTTCATAGTCTTCCGGGACAACCTTCTCAAGTTGATTTCTGACAACATGCCGGATATATCACTATAGACGAAAAGGGAGAAAAACATCTCTTCTACTATTTCGTCAAATCCACCTCCAACCATCACCTGAAGCTGCTCGTACTTTAGCTCACCGGAGGCGAAGGGCCCAATAGTTCCTCGGTTGGAGTCGGGACCTTCTCCGAGCATGGACCCTTTTGTCCGAGGGGGAATGCCTTAATTCGAAATTTCGAAACAACCATAGCTGGGATACAGGTACGTAGTAACTATATATATGTGTGCGTACATATGTATATATGTACATTAATATGTACGATATATCTTGATGCCATTGTCACTCCCCGGTTATTAAGCCATTACTTCATCCAATACGTATGTAATTTTAATTAATCATTTATATTTTCTCCAATATAAATAGATTTGAATTGTTATGGTTTTTTTTATGTATTAAACAAGTAACTTTGTTAAAGTCTTGCTTAAAAAATGGTTGCGGGTTGGAGTTAATGAAACAATTGCTTATTTACATAGATGGATGTGCAGGTGGCTCTCTATGCTCATGTTGGATAATGATCAATTTGTAGTGGGTAAGTCGATTGGACGTATATATATGCATGAATATTTGTGTGTGTGTGTTTATATATATATATATATATATATATATATATATGTGTGTGTGTGTATGTATATAGATATAGATATGTATATGTGTATATATGTGAGATACATACATATATATGTATGTATATGTGTATTTATATGTATATATATATATATAACATACATATGTACATATTAGGGGTGGGCACAAATCCCGCAAATCCCGTCCCGTCCCGCATCCGGTCCCGATCCCGTCCCGATCCCGGTGGGATTTAGGGAATTTTTTTTTAATCCCGTCTCGATCCCGTCCCGCAAAAATTACGCGGGACGGAGAGTTCGTATCCCGCAAATCCCGTCCCGTCCCGCACATATATAAAATTATATATTTATATTTATTTAAATATATAAGAACATATTTATATTATACCTTAATATTTATTTAAATCCACATTTAAAATAATAATAAAACATTAAAAATATATAAGAAATTAAAAAAAGAGTTACCGTTGCACTAATTAACTTGGCAGTGGTTTCTCCAAAAAAAAAACTGGGCAGAGGTTACTGATTATGTACTATAGTATACTTTAATTTGTACTGTAATATATTATTGCTAGTCTACTGTATATATGTAATATACTTGCTAATCTACTGGAGAACTTGCTAGTCTTATGTATGTAATATTACTAATATATACTCTAAATTTGTAATAATTCTCTAAGTTAATTGGGTTATTTTTTATTTTCTTAATCAACGAGGGACAAATCCCGTCCCGTCCCGATCCCGTCCCGTCCCGTGAGGGATAAGACCCGGCGGGATTTGAAAAAAAAAAATCAATCCCGTCCCGATCCCGTCCCGCAAAAAATACGAGGGACGGGACGCGGGATTACCCCAATCTCGTCCCGTCCCGTCCCATGCCCACCCCTAGTACATATTATTTACCAAAAAAAATACATATGTACATATATACATATATACACACACACATAAATATATATACACCTTCCCATTATATAGCCAACAACGATACTTCTGTGTCTGAATCAACCCCAACTCTGCAGCTAGCCTCTCAATGGCGATCTTTGACCCAATGAAGGGCAAAATCGGATCTTTTTCTCCATTGATTATGTAATAGAGGTCCGGAAAAGTACCCAATATGCTTGCATATATTGGATTTGCATTGCTTGGGAATGTAAGGGTACGGAAGGATTGTTAATACACGTACTAGGTTCAAACGGCTACAAACATAAATAATTAAGTCTATATGTACATCCAAACAGATAATATATTAGATATATATCAACCTAAATATGGGTCCTAAAGAGGCTTTCCCTAGATAAACTTGGTGAATAGGCTCAACCCTATCTCTGGTTGGGATTGTGGAACTTGATGGCCTGCCCCTTTCACCGTTGTGAAAATCAGTTTGTTGTCATATGTTTCTGTCCAATCTCCAACATCCTGCAAAATGTTACCCAATCAACGTACATGCAAATATAATGACTCAATACACTACGACTATATATGTAATGTCATGTTGAAAGCAAGCAGTGTGTCTTAAATAAATATATACCTTCCCATTGTATAGCCAACAACGATGTTTTTTAGTATGAATCAACCCTAAGACTGCAGCTAGCCTCTCTATGACGATCTTTGACCCGATGAAAGGCAAGATCGAATCTTGATCCCGCTGCAATATTAATAGGATGTCAACAAAGGCTAGGTAGATAGGCACGCCTTGGATTATATATAGATGATTGGTACTTCAATGTAGGTATCGATTACGCTACTTAACTAACTTGTACATTAGATATTACCTATAAACTAGCACTCGGATGCTAGCCTTCAACAACCTCGCAACACTTGGAACGGAGGTAACCTGCAACTCTTGCATGGCATATGGGTCTGATCGACTTACGCGCTACAAATTGACCATTCTCCAACATGAGTATGGAGAGCCATCTGCACGCTCTTTCTATTTAAATAAGTAATCGTTTCATCCATTAAGCACATATTGACTCCAACCTGCCATTTTTTAAGCTGTAGACCCAAACAAACTTTCTATTTATGTCTGTATGATTAAAACATAACAATTCATACATACATAGACCTCGACAAGTCGGCATCTCGACGATAGTAGCTAGTTAGCAGGTTGATGATGATGGAGGGTAGTGCTAGATGCGAGCGGGTGGAGGCCGAAGGTGATACATATATACATATATACATATAATCCATATATACATATTGCAAAACGAAGTGTACTAGAAAAATGCATACCAAATATCTCTGGTAGATATATGTAAATACATCACGTATTTGAAATTGAATGTTTATTTTGTGAGATTGAAGTATAGTGGTTACCACCAAAACTTTCTCCCGTAATTAATATTAATTCTTTGTTCTTATATTGCGTGTGTTTGGCAACCCATTTTAGCAAGAACTGAAAATTATCCCTTACTGCAATTGTTCATGACAAAAAGGGATATATATATATATATATATCCTAAAATATATTTGATGGGAAATAATATATACACACATATAATGAGTAAAATTGCACAACTAACCTGTTATCTCGTCATTTATTTTTGTATAGAAGGATTTGTTGGTGGAGTATGAAAAACCAACTCCAGCAGGGGACTCCATATACAACATGTTTGCAGCTGCACACATGTAAGTGATGAACAAATAAAAATTACCGATAAGCTCGGGTTGTGCAAGTTTCGATCCGCTTAGAAAACCAGTTGTTAATTATCAATTATTTTGTATGGTTTTGAAAGTTGACGTACGTACCTTTGTTCTAGATGTAGTCGTTATTCAATATAGTAGTTCCTTTGGGATGGAATGATTCGTGCTTTCAGAAGGTTCCAAATCCAATTGAAGAACAACCTGACCCTACAAACATACATGCATACATACATACGTATGGTGAGAAGCTTTTCTTTGATCATATTTGTCCTTTTAATTAAATTTTAAGTCTGGTCGACCAAGAAAAATATATACATTTCCTTGTTTATTATATTATGTATATTGATTTTAGTATCAAAATTAACCCTCCTTAATTGGTACAACCTTGATCGACCTCGTCTCGATATATCGACATCTTCCCCCCGCTTTTCTTAATTGATGCAGACTTGATCGACCTAAGAACAACAACACGTACAATCAAGTCTTCAACAATGAAGAACATCATATGCCCATCGTTATTGATAATGTTTATCTTCTACTATTTCACCATTCTTAATTCACCTTTTGTTTTAGTGGGTGCTCAATATAACAACTATTGGATTGGTCGACCTAGAACTTGTGTGAATGCTACTTATAGTGATGGTGGCACCATTAACACTTGTTGTCGTTGACACGTTGTACCATCTTTTAGAATCATCCATCATATATTATGAAAGGATATGTATCATTTAGACGAGTTTTCAACTAAATTAAATCTCTAGTCTGTGCAATCTTAATTTTGGCAATATACATACATACATATATACATACATACATACATACATACATACATGCATGTATGTATGTATAATTAAGAGTTGAATATTTTCTCTAGCTTTTATTTATTTTTCTACTGTAGTTTTTGAAAGCATTCAATTATCTTTGAATGTGGATGTTTAAGTTGCTTACTAGGAAGAGAGAGTGTGTGTGGATGTTTAATCTGTCATCTCGTCATTTATTTTTGTATAGAATGATTTTTTGGTGCATTATAAAAAATCAACTCTATCAGAGGGCTCCGTGTAAGATATATACATATGTACATATATACATATACATATACATATGTATATATCTTAGTTGGAGTCCTCTATTGGAGTTGGTTTTTTATACTTCAACAACAAATCATTCTATACAAAAATAAATGACGAGATATTTTGCTCATTATACACACACACACACACAAAAATCATTCTATGCAAATCATCTCGTCATTACATATATAATGAGCAAAATTAGACAACTAATATGTCGTCTCGTCATTTATTTTTGTATAGAATGATTTGTTGCTGGAGTATAAAAAACCAACTCCAGTAGAGGACTCCAACTTAGAAATATACATATTTACATATGTACATACATACACACACTCGCTAGTCTCATTATTGGCTTGCTCATTAAGAATGCTCCATAGAGGGACTCTCAACTCCTAATCCATTTTCATCTTCACGAAGCTACAAACCGCCTTGCTCAATTGATAGGTTGAATCACTAACGAGCCCATGAGCATACAAGTAAACTCCTCTTGAACCAAAATCAAAATCATAGTCCACGATAGAACTCACTATCTGTTTACAGGTATCCATCGTTCAATTATATGTTTAGATATGACTAATTTAATCGTTAGCTTCTCAAATTTATGGTGATCGAAACAACATAAATACAATAATAGTTATACTACCATTTGAATTAAATATATAACTATATGAGCTCAAGTGTTGAAGTCCGTCCTGTTGTTTTAAACCCTTCTATTAATTTTTTAATAGAAGGGTTTAAAACAACCACAGAGGGCCCAGTTGTTCCTCGGTTGGAGTCGGGGCCTTCTCCGAGCATGGGCCCTTTTGTCCGAGGGGGAATGCCTTAATTCGAAGCAACCATAGCTGGAATACAGGTAGGTATTAACTATATATATATGTGTGTACATATGTAAATATATGTATATATGTATATATGTATATATGTATATATCTAGGTTGTGAGACATATCTTTCCCCTTACTCATTTTCTTCTTCCACCAATAATAATGGTGGTTGTAATGGTTTCCATCTCCATGAATGAAATCCAACTTTCTCTCACTCTTTAGCTTCGGTTGCAGTAGCTTTTCAGGAGTTCATCTTGTATAAATAGAGCCAAGCTTTGTGTAACAGAACTCAACTTTCTCAATTCAGTTACAACGAAAAAGCAAAGCTCAACGTCTTCTTCACTCTCTCTCTCTCTCTCTCTCTCTCTCTCTCTCTCTCTCTCTCTCTCTCTCTCTCGTTTCAGCTTTTCCATCGACCTTTCCGGGATTGAAATCGATCAACCTTTCCGGGCTTGAAAAACCTCTCGGTGAGCACCTCCTTCTTCCTCCTTTTTGTCCACTCCGTGCCTTTGGGTGTTGATTGAGTGGTCGGAGTTGGGTATCGTCGCCGACGAGCTCCAAGGCTCCCTTCCTTCTTCTTTTTTTTTACGCAGAAATGAAGCTGGGAAGGAGGATAATGATTAGTAACCTCCTCCTCCCCCTTCTTCAGCCTAGCGGGCCCCACTCTTACCACATCACCTGCCACGTCACTGGGGCCCACACATTTGTTTTAAAACTTATCTTTCGGTTTTCAGAATGGGAGAATGAATTGGTTGAGTATTGGGCCTATTTGTCCTTCAAACCAATCAACATATTTTGCGCATGTCTCCTAAATTGAGCTCGGTTTTGATTTTAACAAAAGGAGGGGCTTGCTTTGGAATTTTACAAATACAAGAGGGTGGTTTTGGTAATTTAAAATAAAGTAAGGTAGGTTTGGTAATTTAGAAGGGGCTGATTTTTATTTTAAGAAAAATAGTTGGGAATTTTTAAGGGATTTGGAAATGTTTTATGAAAGTGGTTTATAAATGGTATTTAAAAATATTATATAATACTATTTGAGATTTAAAATATAAAATATTATTATTGAGACTTAAAGATAATATTAGGGTGATTTGAAAATATAATATGATGAGATATGGAGATTGAAAAGGTATTATGAAATTTGAAAAGGAATTTGATGACGGTCGCAATTTTTAACTATTTGACTCGGATTTTGGAATTAACTTGGGAATCTGATTTGTTGAATGACTGACTAGCATGATGTTATGATATGTGTGACTAATAGCATGACCTATGATGATTTATGATAGGAGGTTAAATGTTAGATACTTATGATAAGGATATATAATTACATGCTAAGTAAGAATATGAATGAAATCCAACATTCTCTTCTTTTCAGGTGTTCATCTCCGACCATATTTTCAAAATGAATTTCTTCTTCGTTTTCCTCTTGGGCCTCGTAGTCTATATCTTTAACTTTGCTTTTTCATCCGTCCCGGTTGAGACTATGAACATAGACTTAGTTCATAGTCTCCCGGGACAACCTCTCTAGTTGATTTCCGGCAACATGCCGGATATATCACTATAGACGAAAAGGGAGAGAGACATCTCTTCTACTATTTCGTCGAATGCACCTCCAACCCTCGCCTGAAGCCGCTAGTGCTTTGGCTCACCGGAGGGCCCGGATGTTCCTCGGTTGGAGTCGGGGCCTTCTCCGAGCATGGGCCCTTCTGGCCAATGGGGAATGCCTTAATCCGCAACAACCATAGCTGGAATACAGGTACGTAGTAACTATATATATATGTGTGTGTACAAATGTATATATGTGTATATGTGTATATGTATATATGTATGTATGTATGTATGTATATATCTAGGTTGTGTGACATATCTTTCCCCTTACTCATTTTCTTCTTCCACCAATAGTAATGGTGGTTGTAATGGTTTCCATATCCATGAATGAAATCCAACTTTCTCTCACTCTTTATCTTCGGATGCAGTGGCTTTTCAGGAGTTCATCTCCTAACTGAATCCAACTAATGATCTAGGAGTATTAATTAGCAATTTAAATCAATTTGTACGTTTGAATTGGCTGGCCGGCCGGCAGGGGGTGGATCTATGCATTGGTGATGAAGTAGTGGCATACTTGAACATAACCGATGTGCAAATGGCACTCCATGCTAACATCGGTGACTGGTCCATAGATCTTTAGTAGTGTTTGGCACATTTATCCGAGGGGAATTCCTCCCTCGCTTAATTAAAGATAGCTATAGCTTGATAGTGTACGTAGTGCCCCATAAAATCATTACTAGACCCTGCTAGTGGACGGCTGTACGTTATAAAAGCAAGCTAGCACCTACCAAACTTTGTAGTTTGTACTGTACTTTCATCATCAATCGATCATGCATCATCATTATCAATAAATTTGGGTGTTGATTGAGTGGTCGGAGTTGGGTATCGTTGCCGGCGAGCTTCTTCTTCTTCTATTTTCTTTTGGGTCTTAGTTCATAGTCTTTCGGGACAACCTTCTACTATTTCGTCGAATCCACCTCCAACCATCACCTGAAGCCGCTCGTGCTTTAGCTCACCGGAGGCGGAGGGCCCAGTTGTTCCTCGGTTGGAGTCGCGGCCTTCTCCGAGCATGAACCCTTCTGTCCGAGGGGGAATGCCTTAATTCGAAAAAACCATAGTCGGGATACAGGTACGTAGTAACTATATATGTGTGTGTACATATGTATATATGTGTATATGTATATATGTATCTATGTATATATTTAGGTTGTGAGACATATTTTTCCCCTTACTCATTTTTTTCTTCCACCAATAGTAATGGTGGTTGTAATGGTTTCCATCTCCATGAATGAAATCCAACTTTCTCTCACTCTTTAGCTTCAGTTGCAGAAGATTTTCAGGAGTTCATCTCCCAACTGAATACAACTTATTTCCATTGTATTGAACTTTCATTCAATGGAGTTTGTTTTTCAAATTTCTTTTTGATCTTGCTTACTTCTTCAAAGTCACTACTTTCGTTCATCTCCAACCATATTATTTACACGAGACATATCCTCACCTTTGAAAATGAATTTCTTCTTCTATTTTCTTTTAGGCCTCGTCGTCTAAATTTTTAATTTTGCCTTTTCATCAGTCTCGTTGGAGACTATGAACAGAGACTTAGTTCATAGTCTTCCGGAACAACCTTCTCAAGTTGATTTCCGACAACACGCCGGATATGTCACTATAGACGAAAAGGGAGAGAGACATCTCTTCTACTATTTTGTCGAATCCACCTCCAACCATCACCTAAAGCCGGTCGTGCTTTAGCTCAACGAAGGCGGAGGGCCCAGTTGTTCCTCGGTTGGAGTCGGGGCCTTCTCCGAGCATGGGCCCTTCTGTCCGAGGGGGAATGCCTTAATTTGAAACAACCATAGCTGGAATACATGTACGTAGTAACTATATATATGTGTGTGTACAAATGTATATATGTGTATATGTGTATATGTATATATGTATGTATGTATATATCTAGGTTGTGTGACATATCTTTCCCCTTACTCATTTTCTTCTTCCACCAATAGTAATGGTGGTTGTAATGGTTTCCATATCCATGAATGAAATCCAACTTTCTCTCACTCTTTATCTTCGGTTGCAGTGGCTTTTCAGGAGTTCATCTCCCAACTGAATACAACCTTTTTCCGTTGTATTGAACTCTCATTCAATGGAGTTTGTTTTTCAGATTTCTTTTTGATCTTGTGTACTTCTTCAAAGTCACTACTATCGTTCATCTCCAACCATATTATTTACACGAGACCTATCCTCGCCTTTTAAAAATGAATTTCTTCTTCTATTTTCTTTTAGGCCTCGTCATCTACATTTTTAATTTTGCCTTTTCATCAGTCCCGTTGGAGACTATGAACAGAGACTTAGTTCATAGTCTTTCGGGACAACCTTCTCAAGTTGATTTCCAACAACATGTCGGATATATCACTATAGATGAAAAGGGAGAGAGACATCTCTTCTACTATATCATCGAATCCACCTCCAAGGCTCCAACCATCACCTGAAGCCACTCATGCTTTAGCTGACCGGAGGGCCCGGTTGTTCCTCGGTTGGAGTTCGGGCCTTCTCCGAGCATGGACCCTTCTGTCCGAGGGGGAATGTCTTAATTCGAAACAACCATAGCTGGAATACAGGTACGTAGTAACTATATATGTGTGTGTACACATATGTATATATGTGTGTGTACACATATGTATATATGTGTATATGTATCTATGTATATATCTAGGTTGTGAGACATATCTTTCCCCTTACTCATTTTGTTCTTCCACCAATAGTAATGGTGGTTGTAATGGTTTCCATCTCCATGAACGAAATCCAACTTTCTCTCACCCTTTAGCTTCGGTTCCAGTGGCTTTTCAGGAGTTCATCTCCCAACTGAAGACAACTTTTTCCGTTGTATTGAATTCTCATTCAATGGAGTTTGTTTTTCAGATTTCTTTTTGATCTTGCTTACTTCTTCAAAGTCACGACTTTCGTTCATTTCCAACCATATTATTTACACGAGACCTATCCTCACCTTTGAAAATGAATTTCTTCTTCTATTTTCTTTTGGGCCTCGTCGTCTACATTTTTAATTTTGCCTTTTCATCAATCCCGTTGGAGACTATGAACAGAGACTTAGTTCATAGTCTTCCGGGACAACCTTCTCAAGTTTATTTCCAAGAACATGCCGGATATATCACTATAGATGAAAAGGGAGAGAGACATCTCTTCTACTATTTCGTCGAATCCACCTCCAACCATCACCGGAAGCCGCTCGTGCTTTAGCTCACCGGAGGGCCCGGTTGTTCCTCGGTCGGAGTCGGGGCCTTCTCCGAGCATGGACCCTTCCATCCGAGGGGGAATGCCTTAATTCGAAACAACCATAGCTGGAATACAGGTACGTAGTAACTATATGTGTGTGTACATATGTATATGTGTGTGTACATATGTATATATGTGTATATGTATATATGTATATATCTAGGTTGGAGTCCCCTGATGGAGTTGGGTTTTTCATACTCCACCAAAAAATCATTCTATACAAAAATAAATGACGAGATGACATATTAGTTGCCTAATGTTGCCTAATTTTATCATGAACAATTGCAACAAGAGATACTTTCCAGTTCTTGCTAAAACTAATGGGTGGCCATGCACCAGCAATACAAGAACAGAGATTTATTCATTAATGGTGAGAGCTATGGTGGTAACATCTTTACTTCATCACAAAATAACCATTAAATTTCAAATATGTGATGTATGTACATATATCTAATAGATATATTTTGATCCATATGTAATATACACAACATAAAAATATGCATTCTAACATTAGTGCGTACTGTAAATACCTAGCTAGAAATTCATTTTGGTTCAAGAGGAGTTAACTTGTATGCTCATGGGATCGTCATTGATTAAACCTACCAATTGAGCAAGATGATATATCTTTAGCTTCACGAGGATGGAAAGGGATCAACCGATCAAGAGTCCAGAATCCCTCCTTGCAACATTCTTAATAAGCAAACCAATAACGAGACTGGTGAGTACATTAGTATGTACGATATATCTCGCAACCACTATCACCCCCTCTCCTGGTAACTAAGTGATTACTTCATCCAATGCATATTTAATTTTAATCATTCATATTTTCTCCAATATAAATAGATTGGAATTGTTATGGTTTTTTAATGTATTAAACAAGTAACTTTGTTTGGGTCTGGCTTAATAAATGACAGGTTGGTGTTGATCTGTGCTTGTTGGAATAGAAAGGACGTGTCCCATGCTCATACTGGAGAATGGTCAATTTGTAATGCCTAAGTTGATCACACCCATATATTGTAGAGTAATGTGGCCGGTGTTGTTAGTTACTAAAGGGCATTTTGGTCTTTTACTCCTATTTAGAACGTTGTTAGGAAGTTTGTTAGAAGTTGTAAATGAATCCAATTAAATAGAGTTTTTTTAATCAAGTTTGGTCATATAACCACCCTAGTCCTCCATGTTATGTTATATGACATACAAGATCTTTATAATCTTATTCAAATCTATATAAACATGAGACTAGCTATCCTGTTACCATTTACAATTGTAATCCAGTAATCATTCCTTTGAAATTTCGTCAGCGACGAAATATATATATATATATATATATATATATATGGCCGATGAGCTTAGCTATTCATCATCTTGGGAGTAGACCCCTTTAGGCGACTTCTCTGGAGGTTCGATGGTCCTCGTCCCCTCGCGGTGGAGTTGTTCGTAATCCTCGACCTTCTTCCTCACCGTATGGATTTCTCTCAAGTAGTAGTGCAACCTGTCTACAACTATACCAAGAAACAGAGAGAATCCTGCAACACCGTATCACAAGATCTCTATTTAGGCCGTCAGGCATGATTTAACATACAGTAACAAACTTTTATAAGAATCCGTACAAAGATTGGATTCCGTGTAAGCAATGAAACTATTCGTATATGTCGTGAATGACTATTAGTCTATTACATACATATAGATCTGTCAAAACACGACCCGATCCGATTGATCCGACTCGAACTCTCGAAAAATTTTGGGTCAAGACCCAAATTTTTTTTCCGACCCGAACCCGAAAACTCAGTAATTTTCCGAGTCATTAATTTGGGTTTAGATCCAGTGACCCAATTGACCCGTTTGACCCGGTGACCTGATAGATTTATAATTATATATGATTAAAATTTTTTTGTATGGAGATTCCAATTTATTACATTTTATCATTACAATCACTTGATCTTTCATTTTCAAATGAACTAATTTTATATTTATTTGCATTGTGTAATACTCCATCCGTTGATAGTATTTGATTTTTCATCACATTTTTTAAGCATAACAACTAGCTTTTATAAGGATCAGTTACATCCGTACAGAGGTTGGATTCCGTGTAAGCAATGAAACTATTAGTATATGTTGCACATGACTATTGCATATGATATATATGAATTAATCACATTAATTAGTATTGTATATTTGTATGTACCCAAGTCACTTGTAATTTTATTGATATCGCTCCAAATTTGCTCACAGGTTACCATGTAACTATGTAAGGCATGCTATATATGTTTACATAATTACCTAGAAGTGATGCCTCCAAGAGGCGATAGGCCATAAGAACTTGATCCGTGGGATTGGCTGCACCACCACCAGCGTCCAACAAGCGGCTCCTGATCGCGCTCAACCCATGTAAGCTAGACAGGAACACGAGCATCAAAGTAGCCGAGAGCGTCTGTGCCACCACAAGGCCTCTACCGTGCTTTGTCATGTCTAGCCCCCTAATCAACAGTCCCCTCAGAGGGGTTCGGAACGAGAGGATCAAGATGAGACCCATCTCGGCAAACACAAGCGGGTAAAGCAGCTCAACTATCATGTTTTCGGTGTCTATTCGGATTGGATGATTGAGTTTCCATGCCAATATAGTTTTATGTACAACAACGGTATTTAACAAACCCCTCTATGGAATAAAAGTTGGCTTTCGTAGAGGAAAATGACTATACTTTTAGAAGGCTTTTAGGTAAATTGAAGGTACAAATTGGATGAGAGGAAGAAGCATGGAATGACTTTGGGAGAAAAAGGCAGTAAAATGAACCTTGCAAATAAGGTTAAGATGCTAAGTTTCTCTACATGAGTACATGGCATAATCTATCTTCAGCAAGCCATTGTCTAACACACAAGAAGTGTTTAATTATGATTCATACGCACTTCTTGTGTGTGTGTTAGACAATGGCTTGATAAATGTTCATAGGCTATGAACATTTATGCAATAAATAACAATTTCATACTCTATGAATATATTTAAAAATTTAATATTTTATAGAGTTTATATATTTTTTAAAAAAAAATCAAAAATCAAACAACCTATATTTTGAGATGTAGAGAGCAACACTTTTGAAAATTTACTGAACGTACATTAAGGGGAAGGTATAGATTTTCATTATTTCAACACATTTTATAAATGATAAAAAAAGTAAAATATCAAAAATTTAATTATTATTTATATATAATTTCATATTTATTATAGATAAATATGAAATTAATTTTAGAAATTAATAAAACAAATGATATTTTATAGGCCAAATTGCAGAAAACCACCCTTTAAATATGCTGTTTTGCGTGAAACCACCCCTTAAAACAAAAATTGCAGAAAACCACCCTTTAAAACTGTTTTCCTTGCAAAGTCACACCCATCACCCAATTTTTGTTAATAAAATGTTAAAGTGCATGAAAATCAATTATATCTCTTATTTTTATTATTATTTTACTTTACCCAATCGGTATTAATTAATTTTTACCTTTTAACATGTTTTGCAAAAGTAATTTTTTTAATAAAATATCATTTTTAAATATAATTTCACACTTATTAGTAAAACCACTCTATAAAAAAATAAATATGATTGATGTTTTATATATTTTAAAAAGTATATATTACTAAAGGGTTACTCAAAGAAAATACATTATTCTCTTCAAGTAGCTCTAGTATTACACATTTTTTAATATTCTAAAAAATATGTTCACTATTCCACATACATTTTTAGAATAATAAAAACTATATGAAACATTATTTTTTAAAAAAATTATTTTCTTCGAGTAGCTCTAGTATTACACATTTTTTTATATGTATAAAAGATAAATTAAACATCAATTTTTTATAGAGTTTTTTTGTAAGTATGAAATTATTTAAAAAAAACATTTTTTTATATATTTATAGTGTTTTTTGCTTTTGAAAAATATGTCAAAAAGTTAAATATCAACTAATATCAATTAAAATGAGTAAAATAATAATAATAAGGGGTATAATTAAATTTCCACACACTTTAACATTTAATTAACAAAAATTGAGTGATGGGTGTGACTTTGCAAGGAAAACAGTTTTAAAGGGTGGTTTTCTGCAATTTTCGTTTTAAGGGGTGGTTTCATGCAAAACAGCCTATTTAAAGGGTGGTTTTCTGCAATTTGGCCTATTTTATATCATTTGTATCTAAACAATGTGTCTAATAATAAACAACAAATGTTTTGGATGAATAGAGACATGGAGTATACTTTAAGCGGTCATATGAATCGTAGTCAAGGCCCAATTAGGCCCAATTCGTTTGTTGACAACATATAAGGGAGTAGTGTCCACAAAATTACTTATATTGATGGGATCCCACATTTGTCCTACATTGTTTGTTTGTTGAGTGAAAATAAATATAAAAAAAATAAGATGGTACACAATTCAATGACTTAAAGGGGATAGGAAAGAGCAACATTGAGAAGCAAGGCAAAGAGAGCGGAAGGGTTGGAGAAGAAGGGACAGTGATAAGAGTCGATGTGGTAGACTTGGGAGGGTGGCCACCGCTGTATCATCCCCTCCTGCAGCTCCGGGTTGAGCATCTGGTCATGGCGCGTCTTGATGTACACTCTCGGTACCCTTTCCCATTCGTCCTCTTCTATTGCAAACTTGGCATTGTTCATTGCTCGAATCGGACATGGTCTTAACAGCATCCTTGATAAGCTCACATCCTACGTACAATACGATCGACATATATATGTTAATGAAGTAGTTTTTATTATATTATAGATATAAACGTAGGTAGGTAGGTAAGTACCTCAAAGGGGGTCATGTTATAGAAGATTTGGCGAAGGTAGGCGTCCTTGAGGAGGACGCTGGTTGGAGGTTCATCAACTCCTAATCCGTATCCATACTCGTATACTTGTCCGTATTCCGATAAATCCGGTGTACCCTAATTTGTTTAACATTAACATTAACATTAACAATATGATGGTTTTCATTAGTTAATTAGAGCTTACTTAATTAATTCAAGATTGCATAAACAAGAAAAATAAAGAAAGCATAAAGTATCCAAAGGGACTGACTGACGCTTCTAATTTCTTAATCCCACCCTAATTAAAGGTACTAAAATTCACCGGAAAGTATGGATCTAATCGACGTAAATAAAGAATAATCACCTTAGACCATCCGCAACCATAGGAAACCTCTTTCCCCTTTTTTCTTCCTCTCTTCCTATCATAACTTTAAACCTCATTTATTTTTTTGTTTAAAAATATTTTGACTTTTTCTACCTCTTTCTAAAAGGTTTCATCCACAACCATGGAAAACCTCTTTTACCCCTTTTCAAATTTATTTTCACTTTTCCTTTTCATTTACATATCTTTTCCTTTATTATATTTTTATCATCATATATTATTGTCAATTATTTTTATTTATAGTTTTATAAATAAATAAAAATGGCAAGTACTTGATATAAATATATTTTATTACATCTAGATTAAAATTAACAAAATTAGAAACATTATAACATGCGTAAATACTAATCGAGCTACCTATAAATTCGGATCATAGCCTTGGGCATTCGGGTGTTGAATGATTGTTAAATATTTGTAACAATCAACTATTGGACTTTTGTCTAATAGCGATCCAATTATTTATGTAAATCATAGGTAGTTGGCTAAAGCCAAGTAAAATAAAACAAATTATTTATTTTGTGTATAATTTCATATCATAAAAAATTATAAAGATTATGTTTATATACTATATAATTATATAATTGATATGTTTATAAACTTTTATTAAGAAAAATTACAGTTTAAAAAATATTGATTATTTTAGAAAATAGTTTTTATATTAATATTTTTCAAAACACAAATTTTTATAATAAAAGTTTATAAACATATGTTAATACGGAGTATAAATATAAAATGTTAATTTTTTTTAATAATGTGAAATTATACTTAAAATAATTAATTATAACACCAAACCAACATTTCTTCTCAAAATGGAGGTATTTTTAGTAGTGCCTACTTTTTACTGTTGGAAAATTTCATTTCACAATTTCATTCTAGAAGAAACTATGATTTCAGTTCACAACTTTAATATCCTATCAACTATTGTACTTTTGGCCAATCACATGCTAAAAATATTATTCCATCCCATAAAAACATGTCATTTAAACTTCTTTTACAAAATTTATGAAAATCAACAAATATATTATTATACTCTCATTTATTAAATTACTTCTTTTACTTTCTCGAAAACTACAACTAACAATCTACTAATTTTTAGAAAGACATTTTATAAAGTATGATCAAAATACCTACAATAATATATTTTCTTTAACAAAATTAACACTATAAATTAAATAACATATTTTGCCAAACAGAGGGAATATGAGATTAATGGAGAAACAAAAGTGACACATAACCCCACCCAAAAAAATAAAATAATTGCAATAAAAAAAGGTGAAGTGAAAAACACATGTGCAAGCATTAAGTTAATTTGTAGACATTTTTTTATTATGAAACTAAATGATCACATGGGATACACTAGTTGAGATTATTAACTGCACGTGGGAAAAGAAAGAAGACGAGACACCATAATACACATACACTTGTGTATGCATGTGATCATCGATACAATGTACATTGGTGGATGAAGCATGTCATCTCTTATCATTTAATTTCATAAATGTGTACGTTATTTTATTTTAAAATCTCCTTAATTTTTTTTTCTAACTATTTATAATCTCGGTTCGGTTTGTTTAAAAATTAAAATTAAACCTTTTGTAACTGTAAAAAAGTTTTATCAAAATGTCAAAGTATCATATTGATGACGTACTCTTATAAATTAAAATAAGCTTGATTGATAATACTACGTATTAGGTTTTGTAACACGAAACTAAACTCCGTATCATTCCGCACCCGCGTTTGCTCGGGTCTAGTTCACCCCCACACCCATAAATAATTAATCTACCCTAAAATGATATTGAAGATCATGAAGCAAATAAAATAAAATGCTAAAATTAAAGGTGGTATTGGTAAAGGAATCGGTAGCTGCAACCCAACATGTACCTATTTTCGATCACCTTATGTCAACTTTCACTATAATATAACAAACATATTTGAGACGGAACGAAATAAAAAGAGAAAAACAAAAAATCAAAGCTAGCTTTTAAAAGTGTTAGCTAGTTGTCCATCATATCAATTTGACAATTTCTTCCCCCCACCTTCTTATTCCTCTTTGTCCCAAAAACAGTTTGCCAAAATCCCAATTGATATGACACCCAAACCCCACGAAATATGTTTTTCATATTTTCCAAATAATCATCTTTACAATTTTAATATTTTTTAAAATGTGTTTTTTATGAATAAAGTATACAAATGTCTAAGATAAGTTATTTATTTATAACATAAATATTTTTTTATTATAAATATTTAACGTAATTAGTATATGGAAGATTATATTGTAGGTGATCATATGGGACTCGGACATTACATGTGACTTGTACTATATATTCAATCACGTTTAACCCTTTCAACACCACAAGCTCAAATCAATAATAATAATAATAAAAACTTAAATTTGGGTTCATGAAATTATTTTTAGATTTGATCTAGCTAGGGGAGGCAACAAAGGTAAGTGAAATGCATGCATGCATGTGTTGTGTTGTGTTGATAAATGGCATGCACGGATAAGAGGAAATGTCGAATCAAATTCCTTATTGATTCCAATGTACGATTCGAAATTAAATACTCCACATGTGATCATATGATCGAATTTCAAATCCTATCAAAAATTAAAGGCCAAATTGAAGAAAACCACCCTTTAAATATGCTGTTTTGCATGAAACCACCCCTTAAAACGAAAATTCCAGAAAACCACCCTTTAAAACCGTTTTGTTTGCAAAGTCACACCCATCACCCAATTTTCGTTAATTAAATGTTAAAGTGTGTGGAAATTTAATTATACCCCTTATTATTATTATTATTATTTTACTCATTTTAATTGATATTAGTTGATATTTAACTTTTAACATGTTTTTCAAAAGCAAAAAACACTACAAATATAAAAAAATGTTTTTTTAAATAATTTCATACTTACAAAAAAACTCTATAAAAAATCGATGCGTAATTTATGTTTTATACATATAAAAAAATGTGTAATACTAGGGCTACTTGAAGAATTTTTTTTTTTAAAATACTGTTTCATATCGTTTTTATTATTCTAAAAATGTATGTGGAATAGTGAACATATTTTTAGAATAATAAAAACTATATAACATATCATTTTAAAAAAAATTATTTTCTTTGAGTAGCCCTTCAGTAATATACACTTTTTAAAATATACTCCGTATAAAACATCAATCATATCTATTTTTTATAGAGTGTTTTTACTGATAATTATGAAATTATATTTCAAAAAATGATATTTTATTAAAAAAATTACTTTTGAAAAACATGTTAAAAGTTAAATATCAACTAATATTAATTGAAATGAGTAAAATAATAATAATAAGGGGTATAATTAAATTTCCACACACTTTAACATTTAATTAACGAAAAATGGGTGATGGGTGTGACTTTACAAACAAAAAGGTTTTAAAGGGTGGTTTTCTGGAATTTTCATTTTAAGGGGTGGTTTCACGCAAAACAGCATATTTAAAGGGTGGTTTTATGCAATTTGGCCAAAATTAAATGAGGTCCTAGCTACGTACCTATATACTACAATACACTTTAATTAAACACCCGGTTAGGAATTAGGATATATGGGGTTATTTGACAATTAAGGTCAATTAGAGGGTTGAATGTGTAATTAGCAAAAGGATGCATAAATAGGCCATTAGCCATTGTACGGGATATGAATGAATGAATACAGAAACCAGTTTCTCTTATCTTCTTCTTCCTCTCTTCCTCTAATCTCTCTTCCATCTCTATCTCTTCCAATCAATCTTCCATGGTAACACTAGGATCCTAACAAAGTGGTATCAGAGCTCGTCGGTCTTCTGACCTGTTCCGGGAATCAGGGGCGGATCCTGGACCGTTATTTCAGGGATACTTGAAGGTAAATTTTTCCCAGGTTGGGGATGCTTGACATAAAATATTAAGAAATTAACAATAAATTTTTTTAATTATTATTTTGGGGATGCTTGAGCATCCCAAACACAACACATGGATCCGCCCCTGCCGGGAATGGCATAAGACGCCGACGAACACAATCGCAACCAAGAAACGAGCTATGGAGATTTTTGAAGAATTCAACAAATCTCATACAAGGGGATGACCTTGAGGAGTACAATGAGCGGTTTGAGGGACTCCGACCAGGGTTGTTGTTCTACAATCTGTATTTGCCAATGTCGTATTTCGTCTGGTGCTACGTCGAAGGCCTGAAGTGGGAAATCAAATCCCTAGTAAAGTTGGACAGGCCTAAAGAATTGGTGGTTGCCATGGAATTGGCTAGTCTCCACAACAAATCAATTCAAGATAAAGATCCGACACCAACGCCAGCAACTCAAGAAAGGGCGCCGCAGATGAATCTGAAGCCAATTTCATCGATTTCTGCTCTGACGGAAACGAAAACCCCAAATTCAACGTCGACGGCAATCGATGCTCTTGGAGAGGGGCAAACGACTCAAGAGAGTGTTGATCGGGATACGATCAAGCGTCAAGAAGGGATCAATCGCAAGATCGACGCGTTGATTGAATGGGTTACGAACAGACAAACGGGGGCCGAGCTATTCCGGTCGAAAATCGTTTCACAATCGGGGCAAGGGTCGGAAGCCTCGGTTGTTGACGAGAATCAGTGGGGAGCACCGGTCGTAGACAAGGCTTTCTCAGATGACGAGAATGATTTGCAAAAATCGCAAGCATTGGAAGCCCTGAGTCAAGAAAGCGGGGACGCCGAGGAAGTAAAATTGGGGTTTTGGGGTATGGTGGCAGATGGTATAATAAGCTGATAACTTGTTGGAAGGTGTGAATATGATGTATATGCAAGGTTATATTGGTAATTAGATGTGCAAGTTGTTAGTGTTAGTACGAGTTAAGTCCCTTATAAATAGATGTAACAATCAGACAGTAATATATAATGCAAGCTAAGCTACCAGGATTGTTCATTCTCGTCGCCTCTCAAAAGCTCAAAGGCAAGATCCTTCACTCTCCATATCTTGGTTGTAGGAACTATAATATATAATGCTAAAATCCTTTTTAACTTGCTCTTGTAAACTTGACAATAATGTTATTTCAGGATAAGCAACCCCAAGATACGTGGCATACTTGTTTTTCAATCCCCTCCACTGCTCCACAGGTATGTTGTTCTTTGTATGTTCTTACTTGAACTTAATTTGTTCCTTGAATTGAATTGGAGTTGCATACAACACCCATGGACAACCAGGCCACTCTTACCCTTTTAGAGTCATTCTCCTTGAAGTTGATTTGATACCCACTAGGCCACTATAGGAAAAAGTGTATATTTTTACAGCCCCTTTCGACGCATTAAAATAAAATGTCAAAAATTTCAGTTTCGACTCCTCGGATCTAAGATTTGTCGAGATTGATTGAGCCTGTCATTGAGCCGGACGGCCGGCCTGAGGTCCTCCCCGTGGATCTTTGATGAGGATTGGAGCCCATATCCGAGAAGACGAGACGCCCAACACCTCCCATTCCTCTCCTCTTTCCCCTGTCGAGCGGCTCACCTTAGCCAACGTCGAGGACCACCGCCTGCGTTTCTATAGGTTGTCTTTTCCTAATTGCCTCAAGGCTCAAGCTGGTTATAAATAGATGTAAAGACCACCCATTTTAATTAACTGATGAAGAATTGAAGCAGAGGTTGTTACTCGATCTGTCTCTGCACTCAATCAAAGCTAACCGATCAGCTTGATTTCCATTTCTCGGTTCTTTACACTTTCCTCTCGAGCTGCTGCGACCGTACCGTCGAGGACAAAGGTGCCTCTTTTAGACTCCCAATTTGGATCTCGACCTTGTCGGAGCGCACCGTTGTAGGTTCGAGCGTAGCCCCTTCGCGCCTCTCTCTCTCTTCCTGCTTTAATTGGGGTAATTAATTAAAGTATATTATACGGAGTACTTATTGTATCTTGTTGAACTGCGCCATTTGTTGATCCTATATAATATATATGCCATCACAATTTAAATCACTTATAGTTTCAATGTTTTTTAATTGATTTTTTCAGTCTATCAAGTCCATCGCCCAACATCGCCCAATTCAGGATGAAGAGTATGGTCATAACTTTAGTCTTTTATATTGTTGTTTTCTCATTTTTGGTGTCTACTACCCATAGTTGTGATAACTATTGGGTTAGAGTAGCAAAATGTGTAGACTCACTTTGTGAGTATTACTAGCTAGGATTCCCCAAAATGTAACCTCTTATATACTAGTCCCCAAAAATGTAACCTCTTATATACTAGTCCTAACATTACTCCCCCCCTTATAAAGCATTGTCCTCCATGCTTATACCAGGAAACCCAATGCAATGTAAGTATTACTAGCTAGGATTCAAAGTGAAAACAAAAATATATGCAAATGCAGGCTATATATTGCTATTGTCGTCCCTGATAGCCACTTCACCGAATATGAGCTGCACTTGGGCAATGATGAGAGTAATATTGATGTTGCTCTTGATTTGCATGATCACCAAAATTCCAGTAAAAGCATGGCAACACCATTTTGCCTCTTAACAAGGAAGACTAGTAGATCATCCCACCAACACTTCCACCGAGCACCAATACCATCCTTACTCAACAAGAATTAGTTTCCAAAAAAAAAATTCAGATACCCTGCTTGACATAAACTGTAAAAGGGGTATAGAATACAAAGTGTACAAGTTGGGGTGACATCTTGTAAATACTCAAAGTATGGGAAACGTGTATGCTTGGGATCTTTCTTGTTCATTCAGTTAGTTAGAGGTTAGTTGGGCATTGTACATAAGGAGCTCAGCTCCGGTTTTTCTCATCAATTCATTCAATTGAAAGATTGTTCTTCCTGTTTCTCTCTCTCTCCAAGATCAATTTCACATTCATCTCAATCTTCATGGTATCATAGCGTTAGCAAGTGAAATTGATCGGAAAACATGGCCAACAACGATCGTCGATTTCCGACCTACGCCGAGATGCAGAGTCCGCTGTTCTTGCATCCTTCAGATGGTCCGACGACGCTGGTGGTGTCCGACAAGCTTGCTGGAGCAGCGAATTACAGATCATGGAAGAGGAGCATGGAAATCAATCTGTCCACAAAACGCAAATTAGGTTTCGTCAATGGCACAGTGATCAGAAGCTCGGACGATCCTCAGAAGGCCGATCAATGGGACACCTGCAATAATCTGGCAATTGCTTGGATCATGAACTCAGTTTCGGAATCAATTGCGAAATCCGTTTTGTATGTGCAATCTGCGAAAGAAATGTGGATGCAATTGGAAAAACGTTTTTCGTTGAGCAATGGTTCAAGAAAATACAAACTGAATCGTGAGGTGTACTCGATGAAGCAAATTGGGGGTTCTATTAACGAGTATTACACAAGAATGAAGGTTTTGTGGGAAGAATTATATGCGATGGATAGTTTGCCTCATCTGGTTGGAGTGTCGGCGGAGGTAGTGGATTACCTTCGTAAGATAGATCAGTTGAAGCAGGAACAAAGGCTATTCCAGTTCTTGAATGGACTGGATGAGTGATATGGGGCTCAAAGAAGCCAAGTGCTGTTAATGACGCCATTACCAACAGTGGAAGAAGCTTGTGCTATGATTCAACAAGAGGAATTACAGCGAGAGGTGCTAGACACCACTGGCTCTAACAGTGGATCTGGAGACATGTCTGTCATGTATAGCAACAAGTCGGATGAAAAATGCAAAGTGTGTGGAAACAAATGGCATCCAATGGAGAAGTGCTGGGCTATTATAGGATACCCCAGCTGGCACTCCAAGTCCAAGAAATTTCCACAAAAGCAAGCTTCATCTCAAGATGAAAAGAAAGTTGTGAAAGGCACTGATGACAGGAAGCAAACTGTTAAGGGAAGCAAGACTGTGGCTCAAGCTGTGTCTAAGGATGAGGCTACAGGGAATGTGTACTTCACTCAACAACAGTTTGCTGAACTGTTGAGGAACTTGCCACAAAGCAACAAGGAAGAGGATGTGGATGATGACCTGGAAGGTGAATTTGCAGGTAACATTGTATGTTCTAATGTTCTAGCTGTGAAAAATGAGTGGATAATGGACACAGGGGCTACTGATCACATAACCCCTATGTGCAGTGACATTGTAAATCCTAAACCACATTCATCCACATCAAATATCCACATGCCAAATGGTCACATGTCCAAAATTACTCATCATGGTGATATGATCCTTCAAAATGACCTCAAAATGCAAAAAGTCTTGTTGGTACCTTCATTTCAGTTTAGGTTGATGTCCATATCCAACCTTACCAAACAGAATCAGTGCTTTGTAACCTTCTATCCTGATTTTTGTCTCATACAGGATTGCGCCAGCAGGAAGCTTTTGGGGATTGGTAAAGAGCATGGTGGTCGCTATTATCTGTTAAACAAGAAAGTGAGCTCCATGAATTCTGAGTTTCTTGAGAAAGTTGTTGCTTCATGTGTACAGCCATGTGTTCCTTATTCACTGGCTTCTAGCAACTTTGTTTTACCTAGTGATGTTCATTTGTGGCATATGAGGTTGGGACATGCTCCAACAGTCAAACTTAAGCATGTATCCTGTGTACCTATGCCTTCAATAAAATAATCTTCACTTGTTTGTCCAGTTTGTCCCTTGTCTAAACAAACTAAATCACCTTTTCCTCTCAGGGATACTAAATCTATAGCTATGTTTGAGCTGATACATATAGACATTTGGGGTCCCTATAAATCACCTACCGGACATGATTGCAGGTTCTTTTTAACCATAGTGGATGATTACAGTAGAGTCACTTGGTTATTTTTGTTAAATTCCAAAGCTCAATCATTCACCTCTATCAAAAGATTCCATCAGTTTGTCCTCACTCAATTCAAATGCAAAATTCAGATTCTGAGATCTGATAATGCTCTTGAATTTTCTAGCAAAGAATGTCAACAATTCTATCATGATCAAGGCATTATTCACCAAACTTCATGTGTTGATAGACCTCAGCAAAATGGTGTGGTGGAGAGGAAACATAGACACATTCTTGAAATAGCCAGAGCCCTTCGATTTCAAGCTCATTTACCTGTGAATTTTTGGGGGGAGTGTGTGTTGACTGCTGTATACATAATCAACAGATTGCCTACTCCTGTACTGGACAATAAAACACCTTATGAAGTGTTGTTCAGTAAACCTCCTTCCTATAATCATCTAAAGGTGTTTGGTTGCTTAGCCTTTGCTTACAACCCTTCAAGAGTTCACGACAAATTCCAACCAAGGGGAGTACCTTGTGTTTTCTTGGGGTATCCTCTCACACAAAAGGGCTACAGGTTGTATAATCTGAATACAAAGTGTATGTTTGTTTCCAGGGATGTTCATTTCATTGAACATGTTTTTCCCTACAGTGCTGCTTTCAAAAAGCAAGTGGTTAACTCACCTTTATTTTTCCCTTCCCAAATGCCTTGGTCTGATGAATTGGTGATGGAACCTTCAAACACTATTCCAAACACAATTCCAAACACAATTCCAAACACGGTTCAAAACACAGTTCCAAACACAATCTCAAACACTGGTCCTTCTGTGCAGCCTCCTGTATTGACAAGATCTGGCAGGCAATCTAATCCTCCTACTTGGTTAACAGACTATGTGACTGCCACTGCTCAAGCCATCTCCTCAAAGGTAACTGATTTCTCTATCTGCAATTTTGTAGCCTATGACCATTTAAATCCACAAAACCAGAAATATATCTTAGCCTTGAATGCTGTGTCTGATCCCACTCATTTTTCACAAGCTATTGTGGATCCTAAATGGTGTGAGGCTATGAATCTGGAGCTAAGAGCATTAGAGAAAAATAAGACATGGGTAGTGACTGATCTTCCTAAAAGGAAGAGAGCAATTGGATGTAGATGGATTTACAAAACAAAGTTTCTAGCTGATGGCTCTATTGATAAGTTCAAAGCCAGGTTAGTGATTCAAGGCTGCAAGCAGAAGAAGGGTGTTGATTTTGAAGAAACGTTTGCTCCTGTGGCTAAAATGACCACTGTAAGGACCTTGTTAGCTGTAGCTGCAGCAAGGAAGTAGCACATTGGCCAGATGGATGTATCAAATGCATTCTTACATGGAGACTTGCATGAAGAAGTGTATATGAAACTTCCTCTTGGTTACACTGGTGAAGGGGAGGCTGTGAGTGACACAGTGGTTTCACCTAAAGTGTGCAGATTAATCAAAAGCCTATATGGCCTCAAAACAGGCTCCAAGACAATGGTTTGCCAAACTGTCATCAACATTACTTGGCAATGGGTTTAGGCAATCCAAATCAGATTATTCTCTTTTTCTAAAGAAGACAAGAAGGGCCTTTACAGCTATTCCGGTGTATGTTGATGATATGATTGTGGTAAGCAGTGAGCCCTCCGAGTTGTCTAAAGTAAAAGAGATGCTGAGCAACAATTTCCACATGAAGGATCTAGGTGAGCTCAAATATTTTCTGGGCATTGAGGTGCTGAGATCATCACAAGGAATTTTCCTGTCACAAAGGAAATATGTGCTAGATTTGCTGAAAGAGGCAAAGTTGTTGGACTGCAAACCTCTGAGACTACCTTTAGATCCTAATGTCAAATTGTCTACAGATGTGGGAAAAGAGCTCTCTAGGCCAAATGACTACAGAAGGCTAATTGGTAAATTGATTTACCTCATGATTACTAGGCCTGATCTTAGCTTCACAGTCCAGCTGTTGAGCCAGTTCATGTCTAAACCAACTGATGCTCACATGACAGCTCCTATAAGAGTGCTAAGGTATCTAAAAAATGCTCCTGGACAAGGCATTTTTCTGTCTGCAGAATCAGATTTGAAGTTGAGAGTGTTTAGTGATTCGGACTGGGCAAGCTGTCCTTTCACTCGGAGATCAACTACATGATTTTGTGCTTTGCTGGGTGGCTCCTTGATCTCCTGGAAAGCCAAGAAGCAACAAGTTGTATCCCGTTCTTCAGCAGAGGCAGAATACAGGGCTATGGCATTGGCTTGCAAGGAATTGAAGTGGTTAAAGTACTTGTTGAGTGATCTGCAGTGCCCTCAATTATCTTCAGTTAGGTTGTTTTGTGACAATCAAGCAGCATTGCATATTGCCCAGAACCCCGTATTTCACGAGAGAACGAAACATATTGAGGTGGATTGCCACTTTGTTCGTGATTTGGTTCAAGACAAGACAATCCTCACAGCTTATGTGCCCACCAAATGGCAGCTAGCTGATTTGTTTACCAAACTCACCTCCATTGATTCACTTGAGCGTTTTCTGTCCAAGCTGGGTGCATGTTCGAAATGTTTTCTCACACTCCAGCTTGAAGGGGAGTGTAAAAGGGGTATAGAATACAAAGTGTACAAGTTGGGGTGACATCTTGTAAATACTCAAAGTATGGGAAACGTGTATGCTTGGGATCTTTCTTGTTCATTCAGTTAGTTAGAGGTTAGTTGGGCATTGTACATAAGGAGCTCAGCTCCGGTTTTTCTCATCAATTCATTCAATTGAAAGATTGTTCTTCCTGTTTCTCTCTCTCTCCAAGATCAATTTCACATCCAGTAAGCACTCAAATCAAAATTCCAATACTAGCCAGGCCAATCTCAAATGCATCCCTAAAATATGCAATGAACTCAAGCACCCACACACTCCCATTTGTTGCCTCATATACTTGAAAAAGACCCAACTCCACCTAGATCAAAGGTGAGAATGCAATCTGAAATGCAATACAGATCCGTCCTTTCTGTACCACACCAGCCACAATTATCGACAATTTGGGAAAACTGTTCAGCAACAACAATCGCATCTCTAATTGCATCAATTGCCCTTGGTCTACTATTGGCATTCACCTCAACTAAGCAAGCAATAACTCCTTTCCCTCTATCATATGGCCAAGAATTTGTCATGGGTCCTTGTTCCATCCCAAAATCATCATCGACTCTTGGCCTAAACCTACTGAAATTTAAGCCTCCATCATAAGCTATAAACCCAGTTTTTTTTTATATTCGAAATCGGTTCATTTAGGTTCAAACCCGAACCAAAACGAAGCCGAATTGGTTAAAAACCGAACCAAACCTATTTGTTTCGGTTCAGTTTTCGGTTTCCTTTTTTTGGGATTTTGGTTTTCGGTTCGGTTTGGTTTGGCCCGATTCAGATCGGTTTTGAGCCGATAAACAGCCCTACGTGGCAGCGCTTTAAAATTAAACACTTTAAAATTATTATTTTTTGGTAATTTCTGTAGTTCGTTAAAAAAAAATACATATTCAAGTGTGAATTAATTTTATCTACCTATAGACACCCATTTTATATATATTTATTTTTTTTAAAAAATATTATGCCAACAATATCTGTATACTATTATTTTTATCCCATAATAAACTATTTTTTCCCCACCAATTTCTCCTATAAATAAGGTGGCACTCCCCTTCACATAATTGTTGTAACGAGAATGGACCTTAATGCCCGTTAACAATATTGTTGGCATAATAAATGCACATTAACATAAACATAGGATACCGCAGTGTGTCGTCAGTGAACAACCGATCGACTATAAGGCCCGTTTACACTTTTGAACCCAAACTATCTGTACCAATATATTGCCATGCAGTGGCGGATCTAGAGTTGTAAAGCTAGGTAAGCGAAATAACATGGTGAAAAGACAAAAAAATTATCAAGTCAAAATGCGATTATGAAATACTATTTGGTATCCAAATAATTTGGCTTTGAATATTTTCATACTTTATAGGGGTGCTAAAAATTGAAAGTAGAAGAATGAATCTAACAATTTAATGCACCCATTATAGGTTTTATTTTACTACAAATTAAAGTATGAAATTTATTTACATACTCAATGAAGGTAATTAGGGTTCATTTAGATATCTATGTATTATAACTTATAATGCAGTATTATGCATTATCAGTTATAATACATGAATATCTAAACAAACCCTAAGTAATCAAAAGTAGAAAGATTTATCATTAATGATGTCGGTCAATTATTTTATTCAAAGTAAAAGTGTCTAAAAAATCAATTATTCAAATATAGAGAGGAAGAGAGTATAAATCAAGAATCCAAAAGATATTTAAGGATGTGTTTGGATTCCAATGCATAATAATAAGCTATTGAATAGTGTTTGGTTAATATATTTTACATTATGTTTAAAATGACATAAATTTTAAATAAATACATTGTAAATTGTGTTAATCAATTGCACTAAATTTATAATGTAATTATAAACTTTATGCAATAATGAATATTTGATCGAAATAATTTATAAGGTATTTTATTTTAAATTTAGATTATTTTAAAAACATTATAAAATGTATAATCTTTTTTTATTAGATAAAACGTATAATCAAATATCATTCAAATATTTATAATTATAATGACAAGAATTCAAAAACACCCTATATTTTGATGCATGTAAAATTGAAAATTTGGAGATAGTTAAATAACGGGCTTGTAAAAAATTGAGCCCAACAAAAAGAATCTAGCAAACCAAAAAAATTAGCCCAGCATAATTTATTTTTTTACCTTACCCTAAATTTTTTGACCCAGCAGCTGATGGGTGGGCTCTCCCTGAGATCCGCCTTTGTTGCCATGTCATCATTTTGGTCGGATTTTAACCGGAAATGTTGCCCGTTAAGTCGGGATTGACTGGGGTCAAGGTAGTGTGTTTGTGACAGCTCCATATCCGGGAGACACTTCCTTGAAGTTTCAACTTCACTCTCCATAGGAGTTTGAATCTTGCAGTATTGCTGGTCAACAGTGCTATCTTGTTGGTGTTTGACTTGGTGCTTCCTCTGCTTCTTCTTCCTGATAGTTGTACATGTAGTGTTAAGTCTTCTTAATCTAAATCATATTCAATCTAGGAGTATAGGATGGTAGATAGACTATTATCGGTTTTAAGACGTAGGCAATTATTTAACCAACAAGATACGAGTATATATTATACACATATATTATATGCTAAAAACTATATGTTAGAAGTGTAGTATTATACTATGCTCACATATATGTGAAAGTATATAGTATGTGTAGTATAATGTGTACATTTGAGACTTAGCCTTATTCGTTGGGCCTGTTTTGTCGAGGCCACTCGAATGAGGCCCAGTAGCCAGCTCCGTTGGAAGACCGGAAGCTAGAGGCTCTCTCCAGCTCCTTCGATGTTGCGTTTTGGTTATTTAGCTCCGCCTATAAAGCTGAAGCGCTGCTAGGGTTTCTCATAACCTAATTCAGTTCCACCAAAAGCAGAGAGAGAGGCTCTGGGAGCTAGGGTTTTCCTGGTGCTCCTCGGCGGCGATCGTGAAGAAACGGCGGCTTCTAGGGCGAATCTCCAAGCGAGACCTTAGATCTCGTTCACAGCTAGGAAGAACAAGGCGTCCGTCCCTCCATCGACGAAGATCTTCTTCTCCGACGCGCTCCTTAGCACAGATCTGACCTGTTCTTCAGATCTGGGGAGTGTTCTACCTTTTCTTGCTTTACACCTTCACTTTTCTCTTGTATCTTGTCTTATCTTTGCTTGCCTTGACTGATTTTGGTTCATCGGCAACCTTACTCTGTAATACTGCTCGTACTTAGTGGATTTGACTCGGGGCCTCCCTGCTGAGGCCCCGTGGAGTAGATCTTCGGATCGAACCACGTAAATCTGCTGTATCGCTTCATTTACTGTTTTGTTTGGTTGTTTTACTTGCGAACCCTAACCTTTTTACCTCCGATCTGAGAGGTAGCAGGTCGATCTCGAATCTACATGTAGTTTAGCATGAGTACGTTCACTTTTAGTTTCGCAGGTTCAGCCTTTTGCTGCGCATATATTTTTCTAGTTTTGTGTTTCGATTTGTTTTGTATTATGACAGTTAATCCATTTGTCGATCTATCGACCTCTCGAAAGATCATATAATGTGATACATATAATCTTTCGAATATTTTTCTGGATTTAAAAAAAAATGAACCATCGAAAACCCTTTTTAACTGTAAAAGAGTTTTGTCAAAATGTCAAAGTATCGTATCGATCACGCACTCTAAATTAGGTTTGTAAATAACACACTGAAAAAGCAGGAAGAGGCTAGCTACCTAGAGTATATATTTGTAGCATGTTAATTTAATAACGAGGGATTTTCCGATGAAACAGGGCTTACCATGTAACGAGGGGAGAAATTCAAGCCATTGGATCTACTAAAATCAAGAGCCTACAAATTGTGTTGAAAAAAAGACGCTTAAACATATAAACTACCTAGTATTCACATTTAATTTAAATATGAATACTAGTTGGTTAAACGCTAAAACAAGTAACCATCAACTATTATTCACAAAAAATGGTAATATTCATATTTAATGACCTACTTATTCAAATCTAAATTATTAAATATTCTAATTTTACAAACTAATAAAAAAATTACTATTGTAAATTTTTATTCATAGTTGTTATAATATGAACCGGTTTTGTATTTATATTTAAGTTAAAACCGGGTTCTCTTTATGTATTAGTTTTAACGAATTCAGTTGAGTTGAAACAAGAAATCGAGAGCTTCAGTTTTGTTCTTCAATGGCTTCCTAATTTCGTGTTCTTGAATCCAAATCACTAAATCTGAAATAGTTAAGGACACTGTTACATCAATTAATGTTCATATTTAACTTTAAATATGAATAATGGTGATTATACGCTTAATGTTCATATTTAACTTTAAATATGAATAATGGTGGCATGATTATACGCTTAAGGTAGTTTTTTTTTTATTTAATCTTGTCCCTTCTTTTTTTTTTTATCTAAGAGTCCAAATTTCTCCTTCCGTTTCATGGTAAGAAGTGTCCTCACTGAAAAGTTGTTAATTTAATAACCACCGCTCATCAAAACGTAAATTTCTTTAACAAAAACATCCATATTATTCGATATGCGTCATTGTTGTGGTCGATATTGCATTACAGTACAAAACATCCATGAGCAAATGTTGGGTCTGTAATAGATAAAGGTAAGGCATCCAAGGTAAGTGATAAACCCTAAATAAGGAAAGGTGATGTACGTACATATATGCTATATCCCAAAGTATGAACTCATATATTGTACGTACACTGCGTGTATATACGCATAACACGTCCAAACTCTTAACTACTTTTTGACACAAATATTTAACCATGATTAATTGAGCGATGTAACTTTTAATTGTGACACAATTGCATTCAATCCATATTCGGTTATACGATGCATGTGTGCATGGTGTCTACCTATAGTATTGACTGATCACCGGGTCGATATTGATCCAACGGATCATCGAGTCTTGATCCTTATATTTTGGGGTCATTCGGCTTCGGCTCGATTTCGGGTGTCGGGTCTAAAACACCGAGTTTGCACTTGAAAAATTACCAGACGTTTGGGTCGGGTTTTCCAAATCGGGTCATGTTTTGACAGGTTTAAACCCATGATCCCAAGGTAATAAATAATCCTCCTTATCAACTAAGTTAAGATATTTTTTATTTTTAAAAAAAATCCTCACTCTTTTTTCAAACTTTTTATCCATAAAATTAGTAAAAACTATAGCAAAAACACGTTAAAATTTTTTATTTTATTTTATTTTTCTTCTGGACAAACTGATTATTCCTAGGTTCTGACCGTATATTTCTCTCGTAGCTTAAACATCCACATTTAAAAATAATTGAACGCTTTCGAAGACGACAATAGAAAAATAAATAAAAGCTATAGAGACGATATTGAACTCTTAATTATACATATATATGTTGTCAAACATAAGATAGTCTCATTGGACGGACTAGAGATTTAATTTAATTGAAAACGGGTCTAAATGATATATATACTTGCATAATATATGATGGATGGTTCTAAGTTAAGTGACGGTACAACCAAAACAAGTTTTGGTGGTGCAGCTGCCCCTGCCACCACCATCACGATGAGTTGAAGCAAAAAGTATTGACTACAAGTAGTATTCGCACAAGTTGTATGTCGACCAATCCAATAATTGTCACATTGAGCGCCCGCTAAAACAAAAGGTGAAGTAAGAATGGCCAAGTAATAGAGATAACTTGTGCGAATGCTACTTGTAATACTGTTCGCTTCAACTCCATCGTGATGGTGGTGGCACCTGCACCACCAAAACGCATACACACTTCCAAGTCTTCAACCTTGCTGCAGGCTTGATCGACCGTACCTCGTCTCGATGTCTCGGCATTCTGATCACCTCGCTTTTCTTATATTGATGCAGGCTTGATCGACCTAAGAACAACAACGCATACACATTTCAGGTCTTCAACAATATGAAGAACATCAAAAGCCCATCATTGTTGATAACTTGTACATAAGGCATGTAGTATATAGGTATATATATATAGAAATAGAAGTCATGGATGGGAGGGGGTTTTGAGAATCTCAATTAAGTGGCCGGCCATGGGTAGGTTTCTGATGTGATGATTAATCTGAATGCATGTGCCAAACTTCAGAGATGGGTAGGTTTCTGATGTGACAATTCATCGATCATAATGCATGTGCCAAACTTGAGAGATGGGTAGGTTTCTGATGTGATGAATCAGATGTACGTTTCTGATGTGAATCATCATTCATGTTAAAGGATTCACATGGGAAGCTCCCCAACTTTCTTGATTCCAATTTCAACGGAGATTTTTATTATAAAAATAACAGAATATTTTTTCAAAATATTCATTAAAAAATAAAAATTTACGGATAAATTCACACATTGAAAATATTTACAAAAATATTCAAAATTTGCAGATAAATCAGAGAAACGCGGTCTCAGACCGCGTTTTAGGTGTTAATTCAATACTTTTTATTTCTTAATTTAAAAAAAAACAAAAAAAAACAAAAAAAAAAATTTATACGTGGCCGCGTTTTACTTTTTTTTTTTATAAAAAAAAACAAGAAGAAGAAGCGCTTCAATTGAATGCCGAAGAAGAAGCGCCGCTTCAATTGAACGCCGCCACCACCGCCTGCGAGACAATCGGCAGAGGGCTTCTTGAATTGAAGGTCGGCCGGGACAATCGTCGAAGAGGAGTGGCCGGAGAGGTTCGCCAGAGCTCCCAACCACTGACGACCTTCAATTGAACGCCACCCACCACCGCCTGCGAGACCTTGGCCAACGGACCTTCAATTGAGCGTTGTTGTCTGACCTCCGCCTTCGATTTAATAATCAGATCTGGGCTAGCAACTGTTGCAAATTGGAACAAGCCAACCCCTTCTCATCCCCATCCTCATGTGTTCGCCTACTCGGCATCAACTTCTTCTTCCCCATACCGGTGCTCCACCAGGGCAGCACCGCCAGCGGCGGGCAGAGGTGCAATTCGTCCCCAAATCGCCCCAAATCCGTCCACCACCACCTGCGAGACGTTGGCCTTGAAGAAGCCCTCTCCGTCGATTGTCCCGGCCGGCCTTGAAGAAGCCCTCTCCGTCCCGGCCGGCCGTTGATTGTCCCGCAGGCGGTGGTGGCGGCGTTCAATTGAAGCGGCGCTTCTTCTTCGGCGTTCAATTGAAGCGCTTCTTCTCTTTGTTTTTTGTTTTTTTTAAAGTAAAAGGCCGCGTTTTACGTATAAATTTTTTTTTTTGTTTTTTTTTTAAATTAAGAAATAAAAAGTATTGAATTAACACCTAAAACGCGGTCTCAGACCGCGTTTCTCCGATTTATCTGCAAATTTTGAATATTTTTGTAAATATTTTCAATGTGTGAATTTATCCGTAAATTTTTATTTTTTAATGAATATTTTAAAAAAAAAATTCAAAATAACATGTGTTTTCAACAGAAATAACTATTTTAGCTATTTGCAGTAACAGTTGGAGTTAAAATGCAGTTTTTAGTTTGCCTAATTTTATGGTCTCTTTGACAGTTTTAATTAAACATTTTGATAAATAATTTTAATTAGTAAATATTTTGCTAATCATTATAATTAACATAATATTTTGAAAAAAATATTCAGAGAATATTATATTTATAGAATATATATATATCATTTATTTTTTTATAATATAAATACTCCTCAACCAATAAAATACATACATCACCTTAATATTGTTAAATTTACTACATTTAAAAATAAACAGTACTCGCTTGCAATTTTACCAAAGTATTATAGAATATTAATATTAATTTATAGAAAATTGAGAAAAATATTATCTTAAAATTGATTACGTGGATTTCGAACTACAAACAAAAAATTAGATAGAATAGAATAGATTTAAAAAAATTGGATAAAATATTTTAAAAATATGTCAATATATACGAAGTATAATAGATAAATGAGTATGATTCTTGGTGGGAATGAATTTGGTGCAGTCATTAATTTGATATGATTTTATACCAAAAATACGTACAATTGTACATATATATTTATCGGTGGGTTTTTTAAATACCAATATGAAATTGATTTTTTTAAATATCTACGGAGTAGATGGGTAAGACTGTAATAACTATAGTACCCTTGTTATTACCCCCTCTTTCCCGCCTTTTTCCATTGGTTTTGTTTCAATTCAACTGCCCACCACCACCCTAATGAAAGTGACCACTGACCACACTAGTTAAATACTCGTATCCTGCAGTCGAATGAAATGTCACATTGGCACGTAGGTGAACTCAACCTTATGAGGCTTTAACGATGTGAATCGGCCTAAAACCGAACCGAACTGGGTCAAATCGAATCGAACCGAACCGAAAATCTCAAAATTTCAAACCGAAAGCTGAACCGAACCGAAAATCTCAAAATTTCAAACCGAAAGCCGAACCGAAAATCTCAAAAGTTCAAACCGAAAGCCGAACCGAAAGTATTAGGTTCGGTTCGGTTATTTACCGGTTTGGTTTGTGTTCGGTTCGGTTTTAACCTAATTGAACCAAATCTATAGTTACATAACAAAACTTAAATATAGACCTTGCCGTGTGGAAGGATTCAAGGAAATATTAAGGTGTCAAAATGATTTCAAAGTATCAAAATGCTACAGAAAGTTAAATACTACAGTATAGTTTATGAAGCATCAAAATGCAACAGAAACTTAAATATAGTGAAGGATTCAACGAAACAGTTTATCAAAGCATCAAAATCTACATCATTCAAGTCTTTGAAGAATTGAAGTTGTAGCCTATAGACTTTTATGTGATAAAACATTAAAAAAACAGTAAGTTTTATATGAATTATAAATTTATACTCCCTCCGTTCAACAAAACTTGTCGTTTACTATTCACGCACACTTTTTTAGAATGATAAAAACTATATAAAATATTCATTTTTTTTAACAAGTTTGTACTTATTAATAATAACTACGAAATTATTAAAAAAAATTATTTAAAAAGTCGATATTTTATATAGTTTTTAGCTCCTAAAAAAGCGTGCATGAATAGTAAAACGTCAAGTTTTGTTGAACGGAGAGAGTATGTTTTATACGTAAATTAATAAAATTTTAAGCCTTTGATATTAAAAATAAAAAAGTCAGTTTAACACAAATCGAGCCGAAACCGAACACAAATCGGACCGTAATAAAAAATTGGAAATTCTCAGACCGAAAACCGAACCGAAAAACTTCGGTTAAGTTAGATTCGGTTCGGTTTGGAATAAAGAAAAGTGGGCAAACATGTGATTAATTACTGTAGTTCAATTAGGAAGTGACATTAGATGCATATAGCGATGAATGATGAATCACATCACATCACATCAATCTTAACTTGGATTCATCACCTCAAGTGCTCAACCAGTCAACCTCAACCCCTCCCCTCTGTTGGTTCTCTTCCATCATCGAGTGGATGAAAATTAAAGACAACACTTTTTCGTACATCCAAACTCTCACACACTTGGAGTGGAGGACCTCAGCTCACTTTCCCCACTCCTCCTCAACAAACCCTATTTATATAGGCTCGGTTAACACCATCTACTACAACTAACAAATTCAATAAAATTAATTATAGATCAATCTAATTAATTAATTAAACCTTTCATATATGGGACCAATCATTGTGCCTTAAATCTACAAAATTGGCAAGGTTACAAATTTCAAAATTAGTTCATCTTTCCAACCACACCCTTTTTTTCATGAGATAGATATATACTTGGTTACGTTTGATAGATGATGTCCTTGCTTATCAAGTAATTTGAATACTAAATATATACTCCATCCGTCTCAAAATACATGTCTTTTAAGCACATAAAATTTTGTCAAAAATACATGGCTTTTTAGATTTAATCATTACCCCTAACCTACTTTTACATCTAATCATTACCCTAATTTTTACATCACCACTACTCTTTTCCTCACAAATATTTTTTTAAAAAGAAACAAACACTCTAATATCAAACTCTAATCATTACACTTACCCTACTTTTTACATCTAATCATTACACTTAATCTACTCCTTAATTCACGTGTTCCGTCCTAAAAAGACATGTATTTTAAGACGGAGGGAGTATGTTTTTATGCCATATTCCTAAAGTAAATTAAGTGGGTAGTGTAAATTAATGCTACATTACATTTTGATGTTAACAGATAAATGGCACATGTATATATATGGAGTATGGACAGCCGAACCATTCCGGAATGGCTCACCGAAAAGGACTTGTGGGTAGTATCCATAGGTCTCCGATTCGAACCCAGGAATGATCACTCTTTATTTACCCATTCAAGGAGTATGGACATCCGTCCATTAATTAATTATGTGATTTTGAGCCAATATATAAACTAGTTACCAATGCTATGAGAATAAAATTCCTTAAATTATTATTTACACATATTTAGTTAAGATTGAAGGGTAAATAACTGTAATAAATTTAGAAAACTTTTTTTTAATAATCTATTTTGTATTGATTTATTATTATTATTATTAGGAAAGATTTTGGGTGAGAGAACTCTACCCGAGAACATCTTTACGAATGAGGTCTTGTAGACCTGAATTGTTTGAGATGTCGATACCCCGGACAGAGTGATCAAGATGTGCAAGAAATTTAATTATATTGAATGTGTGTGTGTGTTTTATTTAGCATATCTTGACAAATGATATTACATTGACTATTCATATTGGAATATGGTACTATTAATATTTATCATAGAGTATATATCATATGACACAAGGAGTACAATTTTTCCAGTGTAAAAAATCCTTACAACGAAACTTCTAGTTGGATTTTTTTTAAATATAAAAACTTTCTAGTTGGAATCCTTTAACAAAAAACCACGTACTGTCCACGTAAAAAACGTGGCGATTGTCAAGAATCAAATCAAACATGTGGTAGCTAGCTAGGACTAGAATAGCTAGTGCGCACATGTTTAGGTATAGAGATCGATTTACATACAAATATACAATTAAAGCAATATATACTCCATCCGTTCGACAAAACTTAACATTTTACTATTTACTCACGTTTTTTTAAAATCTAAAAACTATATAAAATATCTAATTTTTTAAATAATTTTTTAAACATTTTCGTAGTTATTATTAATAAGTACAACCTTGTTAATTTTTTTTTTTAAATGAATATTTTATATAGTTTTTATCATTCTAAAAAAGCGTACGTGATATAGTAAACGGCAAATTTTGCCGAACGGAGAGAGTAATATGCAACAGATCTATTATTTTAAAGTTTGGTAATTAAACCAAAATATATTCACATCGAAGGCCGAAGATAATTATTCCAAGTTAAAATAAGATTTTTATATAGCTTTTCATCAAGAATAAAGAGAAAATTTGCCCAATGGCCATTTGTAATAAAGATATCAGTTGTAATAAATATTGTTTATTTGCTCTCGATCGAGAAGCAAGGTGGATATTGTTTGTCCACGTACCACTTGTTGTATTTGTAAAACTTAGATATATATTGATCGCTTACATTCGTCTTTTAAGGTTTGGTTAATTTTATTGTACAAGTATATAATTGTAGAAGAATCATTAATCTAATTAAGAGGTGTAAACTTTAACTTAACTTCTTTATTGTTGATGTTTACTTGGGTACAAATTAAAAAAAAATTGTCTAATAGAAAAGTCGATTGAATACACCTTAATTTGTTAGATCCCAAAAATATTTTTGTATAGTTCCAACCATCTCAATGTGATTTGATCTTGGAATTTTGACCATAATGACCTTAACGTCAATAAATGCATAAGCTAGAAAAGATTATCTCAAGTAAATCAAAGCCAACATTAGACTAAATACATTTTGTAGGCAATTCTATTTGGATTCTAAACCTGTCTCTATACGCCACTACAAAAAAAAAGATATTAGCAACGGCTATTTGCCGTGGCTAAAAGTCCATTTGCCGTGGCCAAAGGGCATTAGCCACGGGAAACAAACCGTGGGGAAACATGGGGTGGCAAAAGAGATTAGCGACGGCTATAGCCGTGGCTAAAGTGCTAGCCACGGCAAGTTGCCGTTGCTAAATGATTTATGGGAAATTAAAAAAAAAACACTACTTTCTAGCCCGGATTCTTCAGACCCAGGCTAAAAAGTCCCATATTTATAAAAAAAATAATACACCACAAATTCTATTTTCAATACATTCCTCTAGCAGCTGAATAGTAAATTTGTAAATGTAAAATTACACAATTAAGCTAATCTACTAGAGAATGAAATCACATTAAGCTAATCTATTCTAAATACATCTCTAATGTCGTGATTACCCTGCAGCAGCATTGCTTGAAGCAGATGAGCCACTCTCTTTTCCCGAACTCCACTCAGTTATATGTACCAAAGAATCAGCTATAATCTGCACAAGTCAATCATGAACTTGAGCAGCCGGAACATGAGCTGCAAGCATACCACTATATCAGGGTCCGAATTTGCAAAGAATGAAGCAGCTTGGCTCAAGGGAATTCCTTCATATGATCAGATCCCCTCTCACCAAATTGAAACAGAAAACCAAGGTGTTCAAATCTCTCCATTGACAAGACCTGAAATAAGCCAGCCATGTGTTCATATCCTAGTAGCATGATTTCATGCGGACATTCAGAGACCAACTCAGCTGACACAAACAATAACATAAAAATAGACGAACCAAATATCTCAGGTAATAATTTGCAGATGAAACTCCCAGTATACAAGAAGCAATCTGAACACATTATTAATGACATCTACAACTACATAGAAGAAAGAATGAAGGCTCAATGCTTACCTGACACTCAAGTTGTCCAATTCTTTCTGGATACTCTCCCATCATTCTTGCAGTAGCTATAGCCTGTAATATTACAAGGTCTATCAAATACATCAAACATATGGATAGGATTTGATCATAGCAATATGAGTAGTCTATGCACATGCCAGGAAATGGAGTGTAATGGTTCATAAAATAACTGCACATCTTATCTTCTTTTAAAAGATGTTTTTATCTTTCATGTTTATATTTCTACCCCTTCGATAAGCAGTTCCATGGAACGAATTCAATTGGCATAGAGAAGAGAAATGTGTGATACTTTTACAATAAACTGGTTCTTACCAGCTCTCTATTAGGAGGATGATTGAACCTACAGGTAGAACCAAATCTACAAAGCCCTGTTCTGATATAGAAGGAACAATCTGGTTATCCCTCGCGCTCAGGGTACGGCCCTGATTGATAGAGACCCGCTTCCATTGCTGAACTAGATGTCAAACTTACTGGCCAAATTGAACCTGATTACACATTGATCATATATTATATGAACTACTATTAGAAGTCATCAAATTCCAACAACGAGGGTAAAAAGGCCAAATAATTGAGTTTCTCAACATTTATTGAACCTAAACAATAACAGCTTTTCACATAGCTCCTTGATTAGCCAATGATAACACTTGCCAGTTGCCACTCATTGACATGCAAACTGGACTTAAATGACTCAAATATCATCATTTCCATTTTATGTCTTGTTGCTAAAGATGTGATAACACTTGCTAGTTGCCACTCATTGACATGCAATACTTTGTTTAAATCTTATTGAGATAGATGAAGAATGATTCAGAAGGGGAAATAAATGGCAGCCCAAGATTTCAAGCAGAGTTGATGTTATGGGCTACACTGCAATGAGAACATGTGATTGATGTTACGAAATTCAGCACAGGCTCGAGCCCTAAAATATTCTAACAACAAAAGTAATATAATAGATTCAACATACCAAGATTCCAAGCAGATTTGTATCACCAGCTTCTGAAGGAGAAGCAAGCTGATTCAAAAAGTGGGTCCACCGTGTCATAGGAGCAGAAAAAAATCAAGCTAGCACCTGATACAAGCTAAATTGTTCTTTTTTCAAGAATGTATGAGAAATTCTTGCATCATAAAAAGTAATAACAATAATGGATCTTTATGAGAATAAAGAAAAGCCCATAAAGATTAGATCTGATGGGGGAAAAAACTAGAACCTGTGGAAAACCCGGATTGGATCCTAGATAAAGATGAATCAAGCTCCTTTAGAAAGCCAACAGAGCTGCTGAATGAAAGCAGGTACCTGAACACCTAAACAATTATATACTATTTGTTTAACACTATTAAAAATCGATAATGATTGCATAAAATCTTCTTCAAGAGTTGGGATGTAATCAGAATCAGGTATACATCACAGGAGAAAAAAACATACAAGAGTTAAAGATAGGTGTCAAAGAACAACTGATTGCTGGGAAAAGTTAGAAGCACCTTAAAACAAACCTCAAAACCCTAGAACTTGTAATTATCCAAGTAACTATCAATATATGCTTCAATTCCTTAACAAAAATAATAAGAGAAACCAATAGAATCGATAATATGACACATGTTTACTCTATCGAAAGGATGAGTTCTTTGATAATTCTAATCTAAAATATTGCTTTATCCACATTATCTAGCTCTAGTGAAAGAAAATGAGACAACTTGGCCAGGATATTTGCAGTCAAACATCGAAAGGCTCTTCCTATTTTTTAATGTTCATGCCCCAAAACAATCCAGGTTTAGTCTATAGATGGCAACCACCACTAGTCCAGCTTTAGTCTATAGATCATAAAAAGAAGAGGGTGATCAAGTCAACTTCAAACATGGTTTTACATGACTTGTAAAAAAAATTGGTTGAAAATGGTAGGACATACGTAAATTGTATCTTGGTTCATTCTATATTGAAGGATGTACAAGGCGGATCACTCATTTAGATAACTAAGTTGCATCAAATCATCCACACCATCAAGGATATCAAGATTTGCTAGTATTAAACAATCAGCTTGCACCTATATAACCTGAAAATGGATCAGGTGATTAGAACATGTTTTCATGAGAGAAGTGTGCAAGTATGCTATCAATATGAGGATACTAACCTTTCTGTCAGGCAGTGAAATGGTGCTTTCAAACCCCAAAGTGGATAAAGTTCTAGCAAGCCCCCAGCTCCCGTTTGGAAGGTGGTACCAAGATTGAAGATTCTGAAAGAATATTTATAATTAGGAGACTGGGATGAATAAGTATGCAGGCAACACTATGCAAAAATAGTTAAACATTCACTAGAACAGAACGACTATAAATTAGTCTACCATTCTACTCCTCTTATATACTAGGTTCAACCCTACTTTCAGTCTAATGATGGGTTTTTTTTTGCATGGTTATCTTGCAATAAAGAATCAACATAATACACATGGTGAAATACTGTATTAGAAGATTAAAAAAGGATAAAAAGATACTTATTTCAGAAATATGGACTCCATACTCCCTACCAGATGCAATGAGCTAAGTGTTCTTCCTCTTCCTCACTTGAATCAAAAGCAACTCAATTCTTTCATCATCAGCCTCAACACCCACTGTAATGCAACAATATCCCTTGTTATTCCAAAACACACAAACAATCCAACACAAAACCGGCAATAAGCATCAATGATCTTTGATTCAAAGGTAGCAAACAAACAAATTATATCAAGAATTTTCATGTTAGTAGCATACCGAATAGGAAGAAGTCAAGGCTCTTGTTGGGAATGTATTCATAGACAAGTAACTTCTCATTCGTTGGCAAGCAAAATCCCAACAGCCGCACAAGATTTCTATTGAGAAAGAAAATAAAATCAACTTCAAAACTGAAATACATCAACGGTGAAGCATAGTAAAGAGCAACACAAGCAACTTGTTCCTTGAAGCTGATGCTAAAAAACCTATTCTAGAAGCTATTCAACTTTCTAATCTGGAATTATTTGAGCTCAAGGGAAATCAAATTCGAGGCAGTAAGCAAAAGAAATTGGGCATTAAGATAAAGAGCTCCAAGTTAATCACTCCTGAACAATCTAGGCTATTTTAGATGGTCTTAGCAAGAAATCGCAAAAGGAAATTTTTAGAACATGTCGGTGATGCATGTACCTTAGCTTTCAGAACATGTAGGATGGAAGAATACAACTCCAAATTTAATCATACAAGTTGTTATATAACTATAAAAACAAAAAGGAACAGGAAAGTTTACCTCTAATCTGTCTTGAAGAATTGCCAAAATCTGATCTTTTGAGCATGCATGAAACATGAATACTCTAGTTTTTACCTGGCAAGAAAATACATATGAATAGTTGGCATAAACATACAAACTAAAGCGTATATGTTGTCTATAACTTTCAGGATTCAGAACTCAACATAAATGATGAAACACCTAACAATTTTGAAAGTAAATAATTATCATAACCAAATTACAATAAAATTAAACAAATCTCTCATACTTGTCTTGGTTCATATAATTGTCAATATTATTATTATTGAAGATATGCATTAATGTAATTGCAAACTAAACACTCACTTTATACAAACATCTAACACAAGATGCTCATTTAAAGAAAGAGTGAATAAATAAAATAAAAAAGGCCTAGAAAGAATATAGAGATAGAGTAGGAAACCTCCCCAAACAGCCCCCAAACTCAGGAAAATAGAGCTAAAATGACCATCAAAATCAACTCCAAACTTCAGCCTAGCATAGATGTACACCAACATCATCTCCAAACAACCAGAAAACTTGAAAAGCTGTAAAATGAATTAAAAAAAGCCCCTAGCTACAGCAGTATAGCATAGACAACAATTGCAAAAAATATATCATGAAAGTTGTTCTATTACTCTAATCAATGCAGGAAAACTTTCTGCAGTTGCCCCTGGAATTTGACCTTTAAAAACTTACAAGTCATACTAAATACAGTATGCCCGAGAATCATATGACAAAAATAAAGTAATAAAAAAACCTTGTCTTCAAGCAGCAAGCTTGACTTGGACACCCTTGTCAACAAATGTAGTGAGATCCGAAACAAACCAATTGAGTATGAATAAGGAGGACTACCGGGTAGTTTATCGTGTAGTTTGTGAGAGTTGTAAGGCAATAAAATGTTTGCCCTTTGAGAGCTTTTGCTCTTCATGGTGGCTCATTAAGTCATTAGTTTCATTTCACTTGGTAGTTTATTATGCAGTAAATGTAGTTTATGAGAGTTTTAAGGCAACAGAATGGTGGCTCATTAGTTTCATTTCGCTTGGTAGTTTCTTATGCAGTAAAATAAAAACAAGTAACATAAAAATACAAAACAGTATCAAGGTCCAAGAGAAATGGAAAATCTTAAACAAGACTAGATACTATCAAACTGCTTACTCGATCCCTTGCTTTGGATACTAATTAAAGGCAAAGTATTAAGGAAAGGAAGCACTATACTGACCTGCTTACACTTGTGGCCTCAATGCCCTTTGATACTGCTGCTTTGAATATCACGGATCCAACAAAGCCAGTGCCTCCTAGAACGACTATCTCGTGTCAAAATAACTCCTAGTAAGCATCAAATTCAATAACATGAAGAAATAAGAGACACATGGAGACTCAAAATTGAGAAGAACACCTGTAACTCTTAAAGCCCCTTACCTTTAGTTTCTAACATCAGCCACAACGTCAATGGTAGCAGATCTAGAGTACTTCCTTATGTTAGCTTCTGCATAACTAGATTCCACAAGTGACTTGCCAGTTGCCAAAAGGGATAAACTGCATAAGTTACACAATCACAAAACTAAAGCACAAAACGAATGATAAATGAGCAAATTGCATAAGTTACTGTGTTACACAATCACAAAAATAAAGCATAAAATTTAGAAAAATGAGGAATTAAAAAACTCTACCAATCTCTAGCATCAAACCCCGCTGAATTCAACCAAGGAAATACGCAATTTCACAACACATGTTTCGGGAAATTAAGCAAGCAAAATCGCAATCGAACTAACCTTTTTTGGTAGGGATACCGAGTACGAAAAGACGATTAAGGAGGTATATAGAACGCGTGAAGGAAATGTAGGGAGGAAAAGGAGATGTGGAGCGGCGATGGAGATCGAAACACAAATTCGGTCTCGTTGGAGGGCCACTTTCTTCTAGACTTCTCAAAAACACCAATTTAAGAGGAGAGGAGATAAAGGAGCAGCGATGGAGATCGAAATTTGGATGTGCCATAGTTGGATGAACCCGAGAGGAGAGGAGAGAAAGGAGCGGCGATGGAGCGGAAGAGCGTAGGGTTTGAGGAACATATCGTTATCTGAAGAAAGAGGAAGTATTTTAGGAAGGGTTTTTTTTTTACTTTTTTTTTGTTAACCCGCGTCGAAAAGAATTAAGCCGTGGTAAGTTGGGGTGGCTAATTGAATTTTTAGCCACGGCAGTGCTTAGCCGTTGCAAACTGGTGTGGCTAATAGAATTTTTTTTTTGTAGTGCGCACCTCTTTGGAATACCATATATGTGATTTTTGAGAGCATAAAAAGGTCAAACATAGACGTAATTGATAATTCTAAGTTCATGTACATATGCGTCTGTATACGTATACTTAACTTCTTCTTTTTTTTTCTTTTGCTTTTCACTTTCTTTATTTTTTTTTTAAAAAAAGTTAATTTCATTCACATCCGCAACACCATTTGCTTTTTTATTACTCGAAATTATAACTTTATTAAAATAAGATCCCTGAAATATAAAAGCAAAAGCCTTCCTTGTATAAAAGAATTTACCACGTGTCTTAGCTAAGATTTCTTGAAGGTTTTACGCAGCGGTTGTTTTTTTCTTTGTTTTCTTCCCTGCCTCTTCTCCCCAACGTCCTTCTCTTGCTCCTCCGATCCTTAACCGCTCTCCTTCTCTACCCCTCTCTCTCCCACGATTGATCCACATCTGCATTGATCTCAAATACTTGCAATGACAGTTCAGATTCAATTCAATGAAAAAACGATTTTTTCATCCGCTCTCCTTCTCTACCTGCTCTCTCGGTCTCCCACGAGGGAAGAAAGAACGAATTTCAAACCGATTTTGGAGTTGACGGTGGCGGATGTCGCTGCTGGAGTTGCCGGCCCCGGTGGTGGACAGGAGGGTCGATGGTTGAGTGCACTTAGGGTTTTCGTCGATTGTGATGGCGGTGCAGGGTCGAATTCAGATGGGGGTGGAGATCTTTTTTCCTCCATTGCTCTCCGGTTGACATCTGCTCTCTCTCTCTCTCTCTCCCACAATCCGAGGGAAGGAAACGAATTTCAAAACCGCTTTTGGAGTTGTCGGCGGCGGATGCCGCTACTGGAGTTGTCGGCGGCGGCGGTGGACAGGAGCGTCGCCGGTCGAGTGCACCTAGGGTTTTCGTCAATGTTGTTGGCGGTGATGGATCGAATTCGTATGGGGGTGGAGATCCAGTAGAAAGACGATTGAAGCAATTCTGGAGCTCGGTGATGGCGTCGCCGGTCTGGAGCTCGGTCTCTTCCTCTGGTAATGGCTCTCCTCCAACTATCTCTCTCGATCTCTAAGTAGTTGAATTTTGCTCCATCGAGTTCCTCCTCCTCCGTTCTTCAATTTGTGATGGTTCTCAATAAGGTGGGTTTAACGATCCTTTTTTCTCAGCCTCTATCTCTCTAAATCACTTCTTTCTGAATTAGGTTTAACGCTCTGTTCCTATCCGTCGCCGGCATTACCTACTCACTGCCTGGTTCGTTTGTCTCCCTAACTCGATTTCATTTGTAGTATTTTGAGGTTTTGGTTGTACATCCCAATTTGATTCCTTCGATTTTTGGTTTTCCCCGCGGAGATGATTCTTGAAATCTGTTCTTTTTAAGTCCAAATTTCACGATTATGTGCTCAATTTTACTAATTTTAGCTTTTCTGGATGGAATTTGTAATGCGGCTGTTCATTGATCCCTAATGACGTCAATTGAGAATGTTCAACAATGATCTTCTCTTTGCGTCTCTCGCCATTTTTTGGCTCATCTAAGAACACGACGAAGCTCTTCCCCCACACTTTCTGAACATTTTACCTTCCATTCTGAATAAAGTAGCAATGATTCTCAGGACCTTAATCGATTGTTGGTGGAGCAATTGAAATTAGTAGTACTGCAGAAATTAGTACTCTTTTCCTCCTAGCAATACATTTGAGAACAGCCAGCAGTTGAATCCATCTTTTAGCCATTCACAAACAAGCTCTTAGATGCAAAATCTACCTCCATTCTCTGGTGTTATGGTGAGTATGCTATATCCTGCTATCCTTCAACTTTTTGAGCCGCTGGTCAGAAGAAGAGGAGGGAAGACAACCACTGGATTGGGCACTCGATGATTGCAAATGAAGCAAAACACGGAGGGCGATGTGAGTTATATATATAAGATTGTTTCTAAATCTATTTTAGTTTTCTTTTATCAGATTTCATTCTTTCCATTCAATCGATCAAATCTAGGGTTGGGGCATTAGAAAGCAAGGAAATATTAAAATGAATCTGCAAGAAATAGTTTTAATCTCAAGAACAATTCTTTAGTTGCCACATCTATGGCCTTAAATGGGAAGAGGACTGTTAAGTCTTACAATATATGATCTCTTTGATGATTTTGTCTTGAGATTCATACAGGTTTCTGAATTGGATGATTTTATAAGAGATGAGGTTCCAAATCATTGAAACGGAACGGGGGAGGAAATTTATATGGTGTAATTTGAACAAAGAGTTGATAGAGTCTGGCCTATGTGCAAATTTTATGTGTTTTAATTGGGGGCAAGATGATTGGGATTCATTCATTTGAAACCCTTGTCCAGTACGGGGAAGGAAAAGGGAAATTTGTGTGGATATATAGTGAGGGAATATGAGTTGATATTAGAGTCGTGAATAATGAATATTGATATCATAAAGTGGACTAGATTCCTTTTTACCCCTGCCTTCTGATGCATGAAATTGTTAATGGAAAACTACTTTATTTCACTCAGCCTTCCTCCATCGCCTTTGTATATGGAAAACTAAAGTTGAGCACGCTCTACACAATCATCAAGTCAAGAATATGAAGAGTGCTCATTGAACGACGAGGGAGCGAAATAAGGACGGTCGGTGGTGACTAGGGGCAATGCTTGAACTCTGAGCAATTTATTATGGGTAAGGAGTCCTTATGAATTATGAATCATTTGCCAAATACCATGAAAGTGTTTAAACCATGGTTATTATAAACTATTTTTTCATCTTTCTCAGTGTCAAAATAGACTTTGCGTTTTTTGCTTAGTTCAATTTTCATTACCTTTCTTTTTTAGGTTGGTTGTTGTTTCACAACCGCACTTCTAATTTCTATGGTTTCATAGAAAATGTGGGTGCAGAAGCTCAAAATCCATAGGTCATTTTGGTGGAAATCTGTAAATTTGGGTTTTTTCATCATTGGGTGAACGAGGTCTTGCTGTTTGCCTCTTTGTTAAAGGACACATTTCATGAAGTTGCTCTTTTGCTTAATATTTTGCCCTGGTAAGAAAAATGCATGCTTTCAGCTTTCCTCTTTGTGCTTATGGATCTTGATCTGAAATTGATCAGTTGAATCTCTTATAAACCTTTTCTCATTTGGGGTTTTCTTCTTTTTGTTCACAGTTCTGATAGGAAGCTCACAGTTGAATCTCCTATAACATGCCAGTAGAGAATCAAGACAAGCCAACTATGTAAACTCGACGTTCCTATCTTCGTTGGGATCAACCATGAATTTACTCATATGGTTGTATCCACTATTGATCAGCTCAATGGGTATCGTCGTCTGCCTGCTCACTACCTTGTATGCGACTGACTTCTCTGAGATCAAGGTTGTTGAGGAAATTGAGCCAGCTTTGAAGATGTTATTGATCATCTCTACTATTTTGTATGTTATTGTTGCTTCTCCATTCTCTTCTCAGAGTACGTTCTGGGATTTTTTTTGAAACATACTCATTTCTCTCCTTTTTTTCATATCAACCCTGAAACATGTAGAGCAAGCTATATTTGTTGAAGGTCTAACTTTAATCAATCAATTTTCTGATGAGCAGGTTTCGTCTAAGCTCCTAGAATCAAATGCTTTCACATCTTCTAAAGAAGTAGACATAAGAAATATGTTGCTGGACTCTGTTAGATGTTCCTCAAGTGCTCTTATTGTACTATCTTCTTGCAATGACAGTGGTACGTACAACTTATCCAGGTTGAAATTATTTCTTATGTCTACTTCTTATTGAGTCACTTGGCTAATGAAGTAATGAACCCTCACACAACATAAGAGCACATTTTGCTAATATGAAAAAACGCATTGATAAATGTGGTCTCTGTTTGGTTGTTTTCTGGACGAGTATTATGTTTTATATATCATTGAAAATGCATTGATAAATATGATAACATCCGAAAAATAAGACAAATGATTATATTTAAAAATCCCGTGCGTCTGCGCACGGAGTACTGGCTAGTTAAAGATTATTTTGGAGGATGATAGTGTTATTATTGAAATATTAATATTTAATGGGTAAATTTTGTAATAATTATTGAAATGATTAAAATAAAACACCACATTAAAAAAATCCAAATAGATAATCAAATTACAATATTTGAAAATTTATCCATTATTTTATTTAAACATATATATATGGAAAATTTACCCAATAATTAAATACGTAAATGAAGTTTTTCAATGTACCGTAAAATAAAGTGACATGGATGGATCGATCATAATTCATATATGTAATTGTAAGTGATGGAAAATAAATTAAAAGTCGACTTGTTTTTGAATTGGTGAGGCAAATTAATTAATTTGTTGGATCCAGTACATACACTATGCCAGATTTACACCATGGGGACGGACATAGATTGGTTCGTCTCTTGAATTATATCCTAGCGACGGACTTCATGGGAGTCGTCGCTTGTGTATGGGCTGAGAGCAAGGCATCTCTAGTCTCTACCAAGGTTTCAAGTGACGGACATTCTAAAAGTTCGTCTCTTGAATAAGTTTCAAGTGACGGACATTAACAGGTCCGTCTCCTGAATACATCCTAGCGACGCTTGTTCTGGGAGGCCGGACTTCTGGCGACGAAAAGTAAAAGGTCTGTCTCTTCAAATAATCCTAGCGACGGAGTATAGCAAGCCTCGTGGCTTGAGTAGATGTCATTTGTCGCTTTCTAGGCACTCATTCAAGCGACGGATAAAGGTCTAAGTTCGTCTCCTGAACTTGATTTACAACCACCACATTAAATGAAGCTACTTACCTCGTTAAAGTGTTAAGGTTACAACAGTAGCCTTAAATGAATGCCGATGCATTCTTCTTCATCTCTTCACTTTCCCATTATCTTCTCCATTTTTCATCTTTTTCATTTGAAAATTTCAAGTGATTTGGATAATATTTTTTGGAGATTTAAGAAGACCAATTTGTGTGGAGTTGTGACAAGGTATTGTTTTTTATACATATAATGTTATATTTTGTTGCATTTGTGAAATCTTGGTTAGTTTGGTGATTTGAATTTTTTTTTTGTAGATCTACACAATTTTTGAAAGAATTGAAGGAGACCAACAATTATTTCAAGAGACGAACATATAGCTTAATTTGGTGAGCTATATATTGAAGCGACGGAGGTATGTGGTCGCTTGAGCATCTATATTGGGTTCTAAAGACCCCTTGTATATCCAAGCGACGGGATGAAATTCGTCGCTTGAACTCACTTCAAGAGACGGACTTTGCAATTCCGTCGCCTCAGACTTGGGGGGATAGAATTGATGGGACAACCATTCAAGCGATGGATGTCCGTCTCTTGAATGCTCCAGCGACCCAAATTGAGCTCAGGCGACGGTTTATGTCCGTCGCCAAAGTGTATAACTGGCATAGTGATATATGTATCGATACAGGTGGAGTAGGTTGAGATAGAATGGTAGATGATGCATGTGATCGATCATGTGAAGATGGAATCATATAATTTCAATCAAAGAAACAATTCAAGAGGGTAGGTTTTTGATTTGATCAATTCCTTCCACACCAAATTCATAGCCCCTCACTCATATATCTAGATAATTAGGTGGGTAGGAAGGACATATAATATATTGTGTGTAGATGCTTAAAAAAATCCGTTGTAGTTTAAAAACAGTAGGCAAGCTGGTTTGATTTTACCTATAACTACCGGGCCTTGTTTGATTCCAACTGGAATTAATTACCGTAGGCAACCTGGTTCTCTAGATAACTCTGATTGGGGGTCATCACACTGCATCACTTGTCCGGCCTTGAGATATAAATTACAACTGTGAACTCATCCGACCTCTTTTCCTCTTTCCGGAGTTCCCCTTCTTCTGGATCGGAGTTTAACGTACTGCAACAAGTAGCAAGGTTGTGAAATAGAAGGTTATATTGTACATAGTTTAGTATTGTTGGGCTATTAGTTGTAAATAGGCATAATTAGTTCCATCTCGGGTTTATAAATACCCAACAGCTTCTTGTAACAGAACCATGAACTTCAGTTGAATAAATCCAGTTGGTTAAGCTTCAAGAAACTCTCAATCAAATCTAGTTTTCCTCATTTAAAAAAGGTGAGTCATCCCCTTCCCCTTCTTTTTAATTTGGAGTTCTAGGCCTTCCCAGCCAAACATAATTTCGTTTATAGTTAGATTTTAAATTTTTGATTTTTTTTCCTTTCTAGATTTGCTGTTATTTCTTTCAAAATTTAATTTTATATTCATATATAAATAATTAACTTTGTTATTCAACTCTATATAAATAATTAACTTTTTTTTTAAAAAAAAATTAAGGAAATAGGACTTCTCTCCCACAAACTCATCTCCTCCAGCACAGTCATCCTCCTCATCTTTCCCCAAATCTGAGAGTGTTCATGCCAATTCATCTACCCAATTTGTCGGGACCAGTCTGAAATCGTCCAGGACAATTCATCTCCGCTCATCATTGAACGAAAGCAACGCCGACGTTGATGTGTTACGCCGAGGACCGGTTTGGGAGTTGCATTTCCTTTAGCCCGATTTGTGCTGGTTTGTGGTTTGTGGGCGGTTGTACTTTCGATTTTGGCTTGCAGAAGAATCAATCAATTACAAATTTTCTCAAAACCTCTCAATTCTCTCACAACCCCTTATCTCAAAACCTCTCACAACCCCTTATCTCTTGAATCTCCAGATTGACCCTCTCAAATTGGTTGATCTTAGATCCTGAGTTGCCACAAGCCCATATCGTTTTCGATCTCGTTTGTGAACCCTCCCTATTCGACTTTACTTCAGACGATAGCCTAGGGCAATGGGTGGGGGAAAGATGAATCGGTGGGAGATGAGAGGAGTCTTATTTCCTTTATTTTTTTTTAAAAAAAAAATAGAAAGTAATCTTAGCCGGTGATTTAATCGAACGTGGAAAATAACATAACTGTAGCATCCAGTTAAATACTAACGGGATGGGAGCTGAACCCATCGATCACTAGCTAATTATTATTCATAATAACTAAACTAACAGCCCGGCCACTTTATAATCTTTCATATTTTATGACCTAATTATTCAAATATAAATAGCTAACTAGTCATATTTAATTTAAATAGCTAATTATTCCAATGTATTACGTACCATTGTTATGTGGAGTGAGAAGTCTTGTTGGACCCGACCAGAAAGCCCAACATATAAGCTGGACTGGGGCACCATCCCAAAACCAATTGGCATTAGGTGGAGTAGCCCATCCACTTATATGTTGGGTTCAGATTTCTCCCACTTCCGATGTGGGATTTACAATTGTCCCAACAATAAATAAATAAATAAATAAATAAATAAATATATATATATATATATATATATATATATATATATATATATATATATATATATATATATTGATCGTTTACCTTCGTCTTTTAAGGTTTGGTTAATTTTATTGTACAAGTATAATTGTAGAAGAATAATTAGATCCCAAAAATATTTTTGTATAGTTCCAACCATCTCAATGTGATTTGATCTTGGAATTTTGACCATAATGACCTTAACGTAAATAAATGCATAAGCTAGAAAATATTATCTCAAGTAAATCAAAGCCAACATTAGACTAAATACATTTTGTAGGCAATTCTATTTGGATTCTAAACTTGTCTCTATACGCACCTCTTTGGAACACTATATATATATATATATATGTGATTTTTGAGAGCATAAAAAGGTCAAACATAGACATAATTTTTTTTTTTTGCTTATCACTTTCTTTATTTTTTTTTTAAAAAAAATTAATTTCATTCACATCCGCCACATCATTTGCTTTTTTTATTACTCGAAATTATAACTTTATTAAATTAAGAATAAAGAATAGTTTGGAGTATGATAGTGTTATTATTGAAATATTAATATTTAATTGGTAATTTTTGTAATAACTATTGAAATGATTAAAATAAAACACCACATTAAAAAAATTCCAAATAGATAATCAAATTACAATATTAGAAAATTTATCCATTATTTTATTTAAATATATATATGGAAAATTTATCCACTAATTAAATACGTAAATGAAGTTTTTCAATGTACTGGATCTGCATAAGAAAAGAAAGAGACGGCCCGTGGTGTCACTGGTCAGTGGTGTATGTTTAATTGGCTTCGTTTTTTCGGCGGCTTCCTCAGCTTTCATAAAGTTGATTTTCTTGGGTCGTCTTGTTGTAAAGTTTATTTCTGTTTGTTTCATTTCGCTTGTTATTTGTATTTCTGTATTTTAGATTGTACGTTTGACGGTTCGTCATCTGCCGACTTTGTCGGCTTCTCGATGAGTCAGGTTTGTTTGACATTCGAACTAGCAGCTAGAATCACACCATAGGCATTAGACAAAGCTATTTACTAACAAAAATAGACAAACATCTTAAAAGGGTACGCACGTTACCAAGCATATATATATATATATATAAAACATGACTTGGCCTACCTTAAAACCCATGCCTCATTTTTCATTGAACAATATATTAGCTATACTATATTATATTGTAGGATTATAAGGTCTGAATTTACATTGGAACAGAACTTTGGTTTTAGATGGTTTATTACGTGTTGCAAAACTTATATTACTATATATATCTATCTACCGAATCGAAAAAGTGATATGATGTATAATGAGTTGGGGGAGAGCATCAAAGGATGGATGCTGACGAGGCCAAAGGATTGATTTTGACAATTCCATTTCACTGCATTGGCGTCTCCACATTGAGAGATGCTTTTTTCTTAATTGATGTAAGTTTTAAGTGTTGTGATGGTGGAAGACGTTGGCCTAAAAAATTAAAAATAGTTCCTTAACTACTCCATTAATTAATTATGAACACTTCAATCCATATCGACTGACTGGCCTTTAGCAATTCTAACAGGTGTGATTGTGTTAACTTAAATTTGTTACAACCTTATTTATAATACATGGGTTGGGCTCAACAACCGACCCCTACTATGACAACCTATATATACAACCGAAAAATAGGCCCAAACATAAACTGACTAAGACTCTAAACAACAAAGCAAAGATCAGATCACCTTTGTGCGAGTCAAGAAATTGAGTTTGCCCACCATCATTCTATAAAACGCAGGGTTACTCAATTTAGATCCTTCAAGTTTTTGAAGCTTAGAATTTAGAGGAAGAGGAGAACAAACTAGACGAAGATCATCAATCTAGGCATCAAGAAGAAGCTCCTGAGCAAAATTTTGCTGAGTAAGAGCAATACCTGAGTCAAGGTAAGAGACCTCAAGGCCTAAAAAATAATGAAGTAGGCCGAGATGTTTCAGGCCAAACTCAAAGTCCAGAAACGATTTAAGAATGGTGATTTATGATGCGTCGGAGCCAGTCACAAGAAGGTCATCGAAGTATACAGCAACAACAGTGAAGCAATCAGAAGAACGTTTAGTAAAGAGACTGTAATCGTTCTTAGATTGCACATATCCTTTGGACAATAGAGCAGCAGAAAGAGTGGCAAACCACTGTCTAGACGCATGTTTAAGTCCACAGAGCGATTTCTTCAATCAACAAACCTGATTTCAAAGATTGGGAAGACCATTCGACATCTTCATAAAGACCTCCTCATCAAGCTTTCTATGAAGAAAAACGTTATTCACATCCATCTGGTGAATCGAGCATTTCTTGGAGGCTGCAACAGACAAGAGACATCGAATGGTAGCCATCTTGACAACCGAAGAGAACGTCTCAAGGTAGTCAATGCCGTACTTCTGATTGAACTCTTTTGCTACAAGGCGTGCTTTGTATCTCTCAAGAGATCCATCAACTTTGAGCTTAACCCGAAAGACCCACTTGCACCCCACAACCTTCTTTCCTGGAGGAAGTTGTGTTACAACCCAAGTGCCATTAGCTTGTAAAGCCTTTATTTCCTTTTCCATTGCTAAGACCCAGTTAGGATCCTTGGAAGCCTCAGCATAAGTGGTGGGTCCAGAATATGTGAAAAGAGAGGAAATTAAGGAAAGAATAATGAGATGCATGAAGAGAGTTAGAAAATACCAAATTAACCAGTGGGGAAGACTTAGCCGAATGAGAGCACACATAATCTCTCAGATGTGCAGGCAGTCTAGAGACTTTAGTGGACCTTCATACATGAGCAGGAGGCACTGAAACATCAGAAGAAACATTTGGTGACACATGGGGAGAAGGTGCATGCACCGAAGTAGCTGATTCATCACTTGGATCAAAAGACGAAGACAGAAACGAAACGGAGGAAAAACTGATTTTTGATTGAATTTTAATTAACTGTGTGCAAGGAGACCCAATCCTATTTATGTGCTCAGCCAAGACATGGGATATAAGCCCAATCATAGTGGTTAAAATACAAGCCCATTGCCAAGCCTGAGGCCCAAACTATTTGAATCCTAACACCTATGAGGGAAGGGAGATTGACAATTTCGATCATGCGTAACAAAAGACAAAGATGGCATCCAGGAACATTCTTTGTCAAGAAGTATGCAAGTTGAGCATGAGAAGGAACATGATGGAGTGAAATGAGGCCTTTAAGAAGTTTTTCCCGAGCGTAGTGACAATCGAGCTCGATATGTTTCGTACGCTCATGAAACACCGGATTCTTGGCAATGTATATTCCCCAGCATTAACAACGGTACGGTCCAAGATCCATCAAATTTAAACCTGTCAAAACATTACCCGACCCGAAAAACTTGGCCCGTACGCCCGATAATTTTATGGGTTTGAACCCGGTGTTTTAGACCCGGGACCCGCTATCGATATGAACCCGAATTACCGGAGACTTTTAGAGTCAAGACCCGATGGCTCATTGGGTCAAAACCGATCCGGTGAGTAAGCACTATGTAGATGTCACACATGCACCAGATTGACCCCACATAGATTCACCATGCAATATGTTGTATTCGGTAAGGTCACTTATAAGTTAAATAAATTATATATTTTATAATTATAGTATGCATGTTTAGAGCACTTATTTAGATAACATAAATATGATTTTTTATGCTTAAATTATTAATATATTATTATTATTATTATGATATTTATAAATTTAATTATAATATTATTATTTAGTTTAATTTGAAATATTTATATTATAATTTAATTTTGATATTATTTTAATATTTTTAAAAATTATTCATAAAATTCGATTTTTTGACCCGGTGGATCGACCCGAACCCGAAACAAACCTGATTTGCCTCGATCCGAAACGACTGATAACCGATTGATCGGAAACCGGATGTAACCGGGACCCAAATTACCCAAACCCGAACTCGACGATTGACAAGTGATCTAATCAAATCCTTTAAACACAGAACCACTGACCGGCCTGCACGTAAAAAACGTGGCGATCAACGTCAAGGATCAATCTTGTATAGGTAGCTTTAGCTAGGATTAGAACCTAGTGCACTGTGCAAGGTTATATATTCACAACGAAGAGAAATTATTCCAAGTTAAAATACGATTTTTATATAACTTTTCATCAAGAATTAAAAAAAAAAGATTAATTTAAAATTTGATGGTTAAAAGAGTTACTAAATCTTGGAATTTGGACCTTGATGTGTGTGTATATAATTATAATCTTGGAATCTTGGAAGTGGGTATGTATTGTGATGTGATCATTCAACAGCAAACTAATAAAGATGCATCATAATGCATATATATGTACCCTGACTAGTTGTATTAATTTCCAAATATGGAATTAGCTACTACTTGTGACTACTTCTTTAATTTTGATCCACATATATTGCCTTTGCAGCTACTGTAAGTACACTAGGTGCTTGCTTAACTTTGTGTTACTTTCCATCATGTGCAAATATGCTTCGTCTCCATTCAGCTTATATATATATATATATGTATATAGAACAATGTCCGCCAGGCCAAATTCCTAACTGTCTCTCTCCTCTCTCTCACACTCTTCGAGTCCTTGGCGCGCGTAAAGTATGTCAATAATGGAGATGATTATAAGCATGGCGTTCCTGATAATTAGTTCGCTTAGCTTGATACTGGGAGACGATTTGATTACCGGAAAGTTGCCGGGGCAGCCAGCCGGCATCAATTTGACACAACGCTCGGGTTATGTGGGGGTTGGTGACCAGGGTCAAAGGGCCTTATTCTACTATTTTGTAGAATCAGAAACCGACCCGATGTCAAAGCCTATTGTGCTTTGGCTCACAGGAGGTACGTACACATTATATTATAATATTTTTCGTTTTTAATTTACTCAATCTGTTTTTGTTTTTTATTTAATTTGTTGTGTTCGATCGATCGATCATCTATATATATATATATATATATATATATATATATATATATATATATATATATATATATATATATATATATATATAATGTGCACAGGACCAGGGTGTTCTTCTGTGGGAGTAGGGGCATTTTCGGAGCACGGTCCCTTTTGGCCAAGGGGAAATTCTCTCATCCAAAACAACCATAGCTGGCACAAAGGTATATTCTAATTATAAGCACATATATATAGATATTGTTGAAAGTTAATATAAACTTAGTAAATGTGCACAATTTAATATAGTTGTTGGCTGTTTCAAAGATAAGACTTGTTCCTAGCTACTTATATACTCACGTACTATAGAAATTAAGCTACCATTGAAACTGTGGTGGCTAGATCAGTTACCATCATATCTGTACGTGTTGCTTGCGATCGACCACCGTTGCAAACCTCTACCATTGAGCAGATTGGAGTACTTGGGAATTTTCTGTTGTATTGATCCAGTAACGAAATACAGGCCGGATAGCTACACAGTACGATATATATACACGAAGAGGAAGAACAAACCTAATGCTAACAACCAAACACTCCACAACTAACCCGGGTCACTTATTTGGGTTAACCATTGGGCCTCCAATACGTTTTCAAGTGGGCCGGGCCGTGACCCAACTCTCGTTTATTTCATGATCATGTTCTACAAAGTACAAACCTCTACGATCTAGCAGATTGGAGTAGACAAGTGAGCACGTAGTTTCTAAGTCTTAAATGGGTTATCACATCCCTCCAAATCTCTGTCTTTTTATTTTTATATTTAAAAATTCTCAACTGAAATAAATCCCCGAATATTTATATTTTATTGCTGACGAATTATATATATATTGGTTGGTGATGGATATGAGAATGTAGAAGCCAATATGTTGTACTTGGAGTCGCCGGCGGGAGTTGGCTTTTCCTATTCTCTAAATCAATCATTCTATTCCAACATAGATGATCAGATGACAGGTTACCTTCTAATTAAGCTTACTAGCTTGTCCCACATCCATTTCCAACTTGTTTTCATTTCCATTATATATTATCCTTTTTTTGTTGTTGTTTAAATATCGAACATTAACATAATAATGTATTACGCAGCTGAAGACAACATGCAGTTCTTGGAGAAATGGATGGCCACCCACCCGCAGTATCAAAATCAAGATATCTACATTGCCGGGGAGAGCTACGGAGGTACTATTACTATATACACACATACATGATACATATATTCATGTATATTTTGTTAATTAATTATTTTTTATTTGGTAAATATTTAGATTAAACGCTTATCCTAACCTCTTTTCTTATTAGAAATAATAACAAGATCTGGATCGAGTTAAATTTTGTATTCATTTTTGGACAGGGCACTTTGTCCCGCAGTTGGCAAATCTTATTTTAAAATCCAGCATGAAGGATAATTTGGAGGGAGTGCTGGTAAGTATTATACATATGCAACCGATCCATCGTATTTTCTTGGAAATTAATTAATTTTATCTTACTTTTTGATGACCAAAGTAATGCAACAACCTTTTATATGTACATCTGCTTCCAATTTATATTATATAGTGTGTAATGAATTTGATTACAACATATCGATCCTGCAATTAATATACAATCTGTTAACTTTTTATTAATGTTGGGTGGTACGGCCCGGGTATAGGTTGGGAATCCCTTATTGGAGTTCAACACGGATTTCGACTCGAAAGCCGAATTCCTATGGGCCCATGGGATATTATCTGACTCGACATTTGAGATGTCGAAAACTGTGTGCAACTTCTCTCGCATGCGGAGAGAGCATACAAACACCGGAACTTATTCCCCATCCTGCAAGATGCTGAACAAGCAGGCTGATATCGAAATAGGCAAGCTTGTCGACATCTACGATATCAACCTCAGCTTATGTCGGGGCACAACTTCTCGATTACTTCATCCTGCGGTACGTGTACTGTGTATCCACGGATCGGACGTAGTATATATATATTTATAATTAATTTGTTGTAATTAATTAAAATGGGATTCAATTGATCAGGCGAGAATAGATATATGTATGACGGGTGATGTAATCGCGTACCTGAATAGGAAGGATGTTCAACAGGCGATCCATGCCAAATTTGGGGAATGGAATATATGCAGCCCGTAAGTACTGGCTCTCACTCAGTTATACATATATAGTATATATTTACTGTACGTATATATATATACTTAGACGGCGAAGTACCATTAATTACGGAGTATTAATTTTTGTTATTACGTACATTAATGAATTAATATTTTAATTTAAATTGCGGCCGCCCGGCCCCCAGGGTAATGCATTTTTATAAAATGCAAGAGCTGGAAGTAACCTCTATTCCCAGTTTTGGTGCATTGGTTAAGTCTGGCATCAGGGTCTTGATTTACAGGTATTAAAAACATCCACATATATAATTATAATTGGCAAAAATTAATTAATTAATTAATTAATATATTGATGGATCGAGAATGAATAAATGAATGGATATACGTACGTACGTACTATTGCATGCGCGCGTGTGCAGTGGAGATCAAGATGCAGTGTTGCCGTTCATCGGGACTAGGATCCTGGTGAGGAGGCTTGCTACAGGATTGGGGTTTAATATAACAAAATCATACCGATGTTGGTCACATGGTAGACAGGTTAGTTATTTAATTAATAGTCCATCTATCTCATCCGATCCATCCATCCATTGCTGTCCTAGCTTCTTTGAACTGCAATATATTCATATCATATCCGGCCTGGCCGGCCTGTTGTGATTGTCAGACAATTCAATATATAATGTATACTTAATTTGCAGCAAGTAGGCGGGTGGACAGATGAATATGGCGGCCTTATTACATTCGCCACAATCAAAGGGGCAGGCCATGAAGCTCCCTTCACTCAACCGGAGAGATCCCTATCCCTGTTCACCTCTTTTCTACAAGATAGGCCTCTACCAATGTGCTGATCGAATAAATTGCGCGCGCTGCACCGTACCAGCCATTTTTTTCTACAATCCCCTACGTGCACCCTCACCAATCCAGCTATGAACACTCACTCTACACTCCTTAATTCAATTCGTCAATCAACGTACAATTACTATATAATTGTACACTCCTTAATTGTACCAATTATATAGTAACTGTACGTTGAATGACGAATTTAATTAAGTAGTGTAGAGTGAGTGTTCATAACTGGATTGGTGAGGGTGCACATAGGGGATTGTTTGTAATTAGTTATAACAATAAATAGGGTTAGTTAGAGGCTTGGAGAGAGTATAAATAAAGGGCTCGGGTACACCAGTCAACACTGGTTTTATTGTGTCTGCATTTCACCTACATACAACAATGGTGGTTGTGATGTATTTCCCACCTCCATGAATGAGAATCTCTAGCTTTCTCTCATTGTTTCTTTTCTTGCTTGATTGCAGCATCTTTTCATGGTATCAAAGCTATCGTAAAGCTTTGCTGCAGTTTGCGTTGCTTTTTTTTTTTTCCGATTTGGTTGATTTCCGGAAATTGTTTCTAGATTTCAAGATCGATCTGTTCCGTTTTTCTGTCTTTCTCTTGGTGATCGATGATGAACGGAGATAGGGAATCTTCTTCTGTTCGTCGAACCGAGTCTGGAGACGTCAATAGCCGAGTGATCAACGATCCGTTAGCTTTCGCTAACTCTGATCACCTAGGCGCACAACTTGTGTCTCATCAATTCAATGGATCCAACTACCTTAGCTGGAGTCGCAGTGTGAGAATGGCTTTTGGAGCAAAGTTCAAGCTCAGATTTATTGACGGTAGCGTTCCACTTCCAGATCTTGGCACACTAGAGTATCGACAATGGATTAGGTGCGACTATATGGTATATTGCGGGATCCTAAACTCTATGGTTGGGAATATATATGAGGGATTCGTGTATTCGAATTCCGCTAAGCAATTATGGGAGGAAATCGCTGAAAGGTTTGGTCAAACAAATGGACCATTGATCTTTCAATTAAAGCGAGAGCTTAGTAGTCAGATCCACGAGAATCAATTTGTTGTTGAGTATTATGGAAAAAAAAGCGAATTTGGGATGAGATCGACAATTTAGAGGGAATCCCAGAGTGTTCATGTGGTGCAGTTGAGAAATATTAATTGCACCTGCCGTTTACTGAAGTGAATGCTTGACCAGCATAGCACAAACATGCTCATGGATCGAATTCCTTCTTGGCCTTAACGATGGATTCGAGGCTGTGAGGAACCAGATTCTCTCTATGGAGCCTCTTCCGTCTGCCAGCAGAGCTTATTAGTTATTACTTAGCTCACCAGGTTGAGCGGCAAAAGATTGTGACAAGCTTAGTTACTCAGGGAGAGACCAGTGCTCTTCAGGCAGGAAAGAGTTTCATAGGGCAGTCAGAGATCAAGAGCAATGATAAGAACGGTAGGGTGACTCAAAATGGACCCGACAAGGAAACCCCACCTGACCCGACCCGGAAAACATGGGGTCGGGGTTGACCCGAGACCCCCAGAGGTCAGGTCTCGGGTCGAATTTTACGAAATCCCGGGTCAACGGGCGGGTCGGGATCAGACCAGGCGGGTCTCGGGGTCTGACCCGTTTACCCGGATTTTTTTTTTGTGCACTGATGCGCTCTTCCTTTTGTTTTTCTTTCCTTTTTTCTCTTTCTCTTTTTTTTTTTGAACATGCAAACTTTAATAAACTTCCAAATCACAGAATACAATGTCAGATAGGTTGATAGGGAAATCAAGTTCAGAATTGAAGAAAATCGGTTCTGTTGGCCGTATTTGAGCTAGACAATGAGCAACCTGGTTTCTCTTTCGCCCCACTAAACTCCATTTGCAGCACCTGAACCGACGAGCGAGAGGCCCCACCTTTTTACAGTAGCATAGACAAGTACGTTTATGTAATACGCAACTAATGTGGAGACTACCGAGTATATGTAATAATTAATATGTAATAATTAATATGCAGATGAAAATTAAGTAAAAAAAAAATCATTTTTATTTAATTTAAAATATTTTAATTTTGTAACAATTAACAAAATTTTAAAACTCAGGTTTTCGGGTGAACCCGTCACCCGACCCGGAAAACCCGGAATTACAAATCTCGGGTTCGAGTCGGGTGCCGGGTCGCATTTTTTAAAATCTCGAGCCTTCGGGTTGACCCCCACTCGGAATGTTCGGGTCGGGTCGACCCGGATGAGCCACCCTAAAGAACGGGGCTGGTCCTTCAAAGAAAAATAGAACTGACAAAGGGGATAGGAAGTGAAACAATTGCAACATGAAAGGTCATACCGTCGATCAGTGTTTCAAGATAATCGGGTATCCCGATTGGGCGATTGGTATATGGAGATCAAGGCCAAAGAAGGTAGCAAAGACAGCAAGAAGTTGGTCAACACTGCTAATTTTGAATTGGTTATGGACACGCCTCTTGGGGGATATTTTGGATATGAATCTGTGAATTCTCAAGATGCACATCTCAATCCTGCATTCGTGAACTTGGTTTGCCAAGAGCTCATCAAAATCATGAAAGGGAAAGGCAAGGTTGATGAACCTGAGATGAGCCACTTTTTAGGTACTACTACTTTTCTATGTCTCAATGCTTCAATTCTAAGACTCAACATTATTCTACAAATGATTGGATAATTGACACGGGTGCATCTGATCACATGACCTGTCATCTTGAGTGGTTGAAAGATGTCAAAAGGGTTGATCGATTGATATACGTACAATTTGTCTGCCTGATAAGACTATTAAGCCTATGCAATTAACTGGAAGTATGAGTTTGAACAATGAAATCATGCTGCATAATGTACGTGTTATTTGTCCCCGAGTTCAACAAGAAATTATTGTCTATTGGGAAGATCTATGATGCCACTTATTTGAATGCGGTGTTTAACAAACGGATGTGCTATTTTCAGGACCCTAAATGTGGTAGAGTTTGCTTTGCTGGGAAGAGAGTTGCAGGGCTCTATAGAACAGTGGTAGACTGGTAGCTGATGGAAGAGTAGCTTTGTCAAATATTTTTTTCCTGCAAATTAATAAAATCCCAAATAAATCCAGTTGTAATCAATTGGGAACTACTCTTGTCATGATTTGTTTCATGCTAGGTTGGGACATGTGTCAATTTCTAAAATGGTTCATATTCCTGATTGTAAGAACCTTGTTGTCTCTGATTCAGTTTGTGATATATATGCTAAGGCCAAACAACACAAGACTATGTTTTTCAAAACTAATTCAGAAGAAGTTACTTGTAATTAGATTGAATTGTGTTAAAATGTAATTCAATTTCTATTACAAGTTAGTTATAAGTTGGATGTCAGAAAAGTTAGTTATTGTAGTATATAGCAAGTTAGTGTCAGTTTCATTTTGGGTTAGATCACTTCTCAGGAGTAATGTTAGTGAGGAAGTGGTGGATAGTACTTTTCGTGGTTGCAATTGCTATGTTTGTAAGGGGTTATGTGTGGGAGTTTTCTAATCAATCAGAAGCTAGCTAGTGAAGCATTTTGAGAAGTTTGGTTGTTCTGTACGCGTGTATTGTGTACGTGACGTCCCGTGTTCTCTTCTTCCTTAATTAGGAAGTCCTATGTGTTTGGTTGTTTTGAACATTGTTGATCCACTATTTTCGAGCTAACAATTGTTATCAGAGCAAAACTGTGTTTTTGTTGGGTTTCCATCCAGGGAACGAGTGTTGCGAGGTCTTTAACACAAGGGAAACACGTGTGAGATTCATTGTTGGAGTCACCCCGGCCTAACAAAGCCCTTGCCAAGGAGAACTAGGAGAAGCTGGGGAGGAGATCGAGCTAGCATACACCACCATCCTAAGGCCTTCTTGGTGGGTGAGACACCCTAAGGTATACCCCTCACCATGATTTCCTAGGGTAAGGCCATGAGAGCAAAGTAAAGTGGATGTGTGTTGTGTTGATATTAGTGTTTGGATGGAAAAACCCTTGAAATGAGCTAGATGATGGCTATTAAATAGAGGTGGTCAAACTTTATTAATAGGTAAATGAGGTTATTAATTATGACTTAAAATGGGCTTACTAAACTTATCCTAAGTTTGGTTAAGAGTTTTTGACAAAATTTGGAACATTGGGAAAACTGAAAAATAGTTACTGTTCATCAACGTCTTAGTAACCAATTTTTTTTAGGAGTTTAAACATGGTTTTGGGCAAAATTCCAAAAGGAAAAGTTGTATAACTGTCAGTTCTATATTGTCTATTTAAACAATCAGAAACGAGTTAAGAAACTTACAAAATCTCCATTAGAGAACACTAAGAAATCTGTGGTAAGTGTTTATTACAACCAATTTCAATCACCAACTGCAATTGGCGCCATCTCTTTATAATTAGAGCAAGGAGCGTTCTTCTGCTACTATGAAAAGACAAAACTACCCTTCCCAATATTACAGAATTACACTTCTTCAAATGCATATCATGCTAAACTATAGTGTAATCCCATAGAAAATGATGCACGTGAGTTCCCCTTTTGCAACCACCGGGGAAACTCTCTTTGAAGGGATTGAGAAAAAGTACGCGCCGTGCGTGAGTTCCCCTTTTTCTTTTCTCTGCTTCATCGTCTAGCGTTCTGAGGGAATGTCTTCAACGATGTCCCCCAACCCTTCCCAGGTCACCCCGACCCCAGTTGCAACCCCCCCCTCAAAAAGGGGGTGCTCAAGATCTGATGCAAACTGACCCACCGACGGGACAGACTACGCAAGTGACTGGTCAAGCGGGGCAACAAGAAGCAAGACGCTCGTGGAAAGAGACAGTGGTTGGTGGTAGTGTCTCGCAACATAGAACAACCACATGCGAAGAGTTCTTGAAAGGAAAGGTCTCTGTATCATTTCCAGAAGGTAAGAGGGGGGATCAAGAGGTTACAATTGATGAGACTGTTATAGAGGTGCTTGCTAGCGTCTGGAGACATTTGGTTGTGGTCAAGATGCTCGGTAGCCCGCTCCCTTTCCATCTGATGGAGAGAAAAATCAGAGAGGCCTGGAGTAGGTTCGGAAAGATGCAAGTGGTGGACCTCCCCTACGTCAACTTTCTGGTTAGATTAATTTGAGTCCGAAATCAGCGTGATTGATGTGCTCACGAGTGGCCCATGGATGGGTTTTGGTAGATGTCTAGCCATAAGAGCCTGGTCCCCAGATTTTAGACCAAAAGATCTTATAAAGACGGTTCCGACATGGGTTAGGATCATCGACCTCCCTCTGCATTTTTACCAGGAAGATGTTCTGATGCAAGCGGCGTCGAGGCTTGGGATTCTGATCACGGTCGATAACAGGACTACATTTACGGGCAGAGGTCGATTAGCGCGTGTCTGTGTGGAGGTGGATTTAGAGGAACCTCTATAAGGCACGATTGGGATTAATGGCCACAAATACTTGCTCGAATACGAAGGAATCCCATCTATTTGCTTTGAATGCGGCAGAGTAGGACACCTCAAGGTTAATTGTCATCACGTGGAGAGGAAAGCGGAGTAATCAACAACGCAAAGTAGAAAAGATGAGGATGAGTCTGAGAGTCAGGGCAAGAGCGTCCAAGGAAAGAACCCGGAGATGAAGGATGGCAAGGGTATCCATGGCGAGTGGATGGAGGTGCGAAGGAGGAGTATGAACAAGGCTAGAACCCAGAACAATGGGGGCGCCCGTCTGGTTCTTCCAATGCCTCCCGTCACCGAAAATGGGAAACGAATGGGTGGAAACAACAGAAATCCGAATGGCCAGAGAACGGGGAAGAAAGAGGAGGGGAAAAGGATGGCCGCCGGCGGTGAGTTGCCCGTGACGCCGGAAAGCAAGGCCCCTGAGCCGGTCAGGGAGAGTGCCGTTGAAGAGGTGACTGTTAATGCATCGAGTTCGAAGAGCCAGCCTCGGGAGAATGAGCCCATTAATAAGGAAGAGAATGTTGGGGAAGTTAGAGAGGAGGGAGAACTTAAGGCGGGGGATGATCAAGGAATTAAAGAGGATTCGAATATTAATAAGATCGAGGAGAATAAAACTGAGGAGAATAAAGAAGAAAGAATATAAGAGGATCCCGAGGTTGTTGGTGAAGAGAGATATGAGGAAGATATTGTTATGGGATCCACTGAAGTCAACCCGGTGATGATGGACCAAGAGAACCCGGTTGCCTCGGGTGAGAGAGATATGGAGTTTGAGCTAGTGGATCAAAGCCCAACGAACACTGAGAATAAAAGAAATAAAGGGATAGGCTCAAAGCCCAAAAGTGATGGGCTCATGTCTACTCTGTCTTTAACTAATAAAAAGAATCCTTTGTTCAAAGTCCCAAAGAAGAAAAAGAAGTAGGAGGAAGCCCATATTTTATCTTTGATTGGAGAGTCTAGTGCTAACAGTGGTTTGGACTCCTTTATGTGCTCGGAATATTCTCAGGGCAAAGGGAAAGAAATTCAGCAAATCCGGGGCCGGTTCTGGGCGGCGAATTCTGTTTCTTTGTCGGCCGGGGGAGAAGCCAAGGAGGGAGGAACCACCGTGAACATGTCGATCGAGAATGAAGAGGCATGATCTGCTTTTATTCTTATTGTTTAATTTATTTATTGCAATGAATATTCTGTCCTGGAACTGTTTTGGTGCAGGTAAAAAATCGTTTCGGAGAGCAATAAGGTATGTTTGCAGCCATTGTACTGTTAACGTCCTCGCCCTCTTTGAAACCCGTATTTCAGGAGAAAAGGCGGAAAGGGTCTGTAAGAAACTTAACTTCGATAGAGTGGAGAGAGTGGAAGCTAATGGTTTCGCTGGCGGTATTTGGCTCCTATGGAATGAGAAAGATTATGCCCTTTCTATTGATGGGAAAAACCCCAACTTCATACATGCCTCTTGGGGTGTGAGGAGTAGTAAAAAGAACATTGTAGTAGTTTATGGTCCTCCGTTTGTGGCTCGCAGAGTTCCTTTCTGGGCGGAGCTAAATGAGGCGTTACAAGGGATGTCAGGGGAGATTATCATTGGAGGTGATTTCAACTGCATCATCAACAAAGAGGAGACAAAAGGAGGCACGAGGGCCCTGCACAGAGATGCCGGTAAGTTCTTAAAGATTATTGATGACAATAGCCTAATTGATCTTGGTTTTACTGGACAAGATTACACTTGTAGCAAAAAAATTCTAGGAGACAAAGTGGTGTTTAAAAGACTGGACATGGTTATGGTTAACCTGTCAGGCCGACTGTGTTGGCCGGAAGCGAGGGTCCGACATCTACCCAGGTACTCCTCTGACCACAATCCACTTCTCCTTGAGCTTAAACCGAAAATCAGAATGAATAGGGAGAGAAGACCTTTTTATTTTGAGGCGGCATGGACTACACACCCGGATTTCGGGGATCTGATCAAGGAGCAATGGGCTAAAGGTCAACCTGTTGGGTTGGCTTTGAAGGGGCTGAAAGAAGACCTCATTGAGTGGAATAATAAAGTCTTCGGCAATATATTCGCAAGAAAAAAGTTGCTACTGGAAGCTCTTGATGCAGTCCAAAAAGACATCAGCAGAGGTGCCGGGGAGAATGCTAGAGCCCAAGAAATCCGTATCAAAAAAGGCCTGGATGAGACTTTTGAACAGGAGGAGATATTCTGGATGCAGAAATCCCGGGAAGAGTGGCTTGCTTTGGGGGATAGAAACGCAAAATTCTTTCATGCTTCGATGGTGATCATTCAAGAGGAAGAATAATAGAGTGGAGGGCTTGTTTGATGAGAAAGACAGATGGGTGACAGACAAAGCCGAATTGGAGGAGCTCGTTGTTTCCTTCTTTGAGGAACTGTATACTGAGTCACAACCGAACAGAGGTTTGATCGATCTTACGGCTAAATTTCCCAACATCGATGAGACCAGATGGGGCCCTACTTGTTTGCCGGTCACGACGGGGGAGGTTCGGAAAGCTTACAAGAGCATGGGAGCTTATAAAGCCCCTGGGATAGATGGTTTTCAACCATTCTTTTTTCAAAAGCTCTGGGATTTAGTGGGTGAGGATGTTGTCGATATGGTTAGAGATTTCTTCGGTTCGGGAAAGCTTTAGTTGGGGGCAAATGATACTCTGATTACCTTTCTCCCGAAGATTGGTAAGTCGGAGAGGATTAGCCAGTTCAGGGGTATTAGCCTATTTAACATTTGCTACAAGGCCATCTCTAAGGTTTTGGCAGAGAGATTGCAACCGATTATGTGCGATCTGGTGGGACCTACTCAAGGAAGTTTCCTGCCCGGTAGGTTAATTACGGATAACATAGTGGTTGCACCCGAGGTGATTCACTCGATGAGGAGGAAGAAGGGGAAAAAGGGTTGGATGTACCTGGAGTTAGATCTCGAAAAGGCGTACGGCCGTTTAAGTTGGAGTTTCATAGAGGACACACTTCGATGGGCAAGGTTCCCCTCTGCGTTGATCGAATGGATTATGGAGTGCATTAAAGTCCGAAGATGCATGTGCTATGGAATGGGGAGGTTACTAGACAATTCTCTCCCTCGAGAGGTATCCGACAAGGAGATCCAATCCCCCCCTACATTTTTATACTCTGCATTGAGAGGTTGTCGCATCTGGTGAACGAAGTTGTTGATTCCGGTGCTTGGAAGCCCATAAAAATCACCAGAACCGGTCCGAATATTTCGCACCTGTTCTTTGCCGATGACATACTCTTGTTTGCGGAAGCTTCGGTGAATTAAGTCAAGGTTGTCAGGGAGTGTCTCGAGAAGTTCTGTGAAGCGTCAGGGCAGAAAGTGAGCTTGCAAAAGTCTAAGTTCTATGTCTCGAGTAATGTTAGCAATGGTCTCTCCAAATCAATTGAGGAAACCAGCGGAATTCAAGCTACATCAGATCTCGGGCTCTACCTTGGGATTCCTATTCTCCATAAGAGAGTAAAGGGTGCCCAGTTTGATTTTATCCTTGATAAGATGGCTGCGAAGTTAGCGGGTTGGAAAACGAAAGTCATGAGATTTGCGGGCAGGACTACTCTGGTGAAATTTGTGCTTGAGTCATTACCTCAATACAGCATGGTGGTAGTCCCGCTCCATTCTAGCACTAGCTTAAAGGTGGAGAAATGCATTAGGAGATTCATTTGGGGGGGGGGGGGGCACCGAAAGTAAAAGAAAAATTCATAAGGTGGCTTGGGAGGAGTTGATTAAACCAATTGAGGTGCGCGGTCTGGCCTTAAGGATATGACTTCCCTTAATGAGGTTCTCATTGCGAAATTAAGCTGGAGGTTTTTGATGGAGAAGGATGGGTTATGGAGGGCTATTATTGAAGAGAAATATGTGGGGAAGGCGTTGGGGAGAAATTCAGGGGTTTCTGTTGCTTGGAAGGGGATGAGACAGGGGCTGGGTGATATCATCAGACCGGGCCTTAGATCGAACTTGCGGAATGGGGAAAGCATCAGCTTCTGGTTCGATTGTTGGGTGTCTTCTGAACCGCTCTGTAACCAATTTCTTGGTACCGAGAGAGACTGCCCAGATTGGAGTGTTGCGGACCTTTGGGATGGCGTGGATGGGTGGAAGTGGGGGCTGTTCAACCACCTTCTGCCCGCGGCGACGCTGATGTGCATTGCAGCCTACGCCTGCAGCGAGGGGGAAGATCTTCCAAGATGGAAATGGTCGAAAGACGGAGAGTACTCTGTGAAATCTGGTTATGCTACTATTGAGAGATGGATGGATTGGCAAGGAAATGATGGGGTTTTTTTTATAAAACTCTTTGTTGGAGCATAATGGCGAATGAAAGGGTCCGTTCTTTCATTTGGCTTTTGAGCAAAGGAGGGATCTTAAATAATGTGGAAAGGATGCGGTGTGGACTAGGTACGTCAGCATCTTGTCCCTAATTATGCAAAATTAGTGATGAAAGTTTAGAACACCTTTTTTGAGAGTGTGGTGCCGCGAAAGCTTGTTGGGTGCAGGTAACAGGAACTTGGAGTGTTGTGAACTTCGGATGGGGGTTACCCTTTGCCGATTGGCTAAGGGTGAATATTCTATCTAACGTCAAAGGCGAAGATGGCGAAAGCTGGAGTGCGGTTTTCTCGGTGGCTGTATGGTACATCTGGAAGAGGAGAAATGAAGCAGTCTTCCAGAATTCTATTGGGAGTCAAGTCTCCCCGAGCCTCTGCAATGAGACGGTCAAGGATTATGTGGCTGCAGCGTCTAAAATGAAGAGGCGTTTGAGCGTGAAGAACTCTGGCATCAGGGAGATAAAGTGGGAACGACCGGAGGCAGGATGGGTCAAGGTGAATACGGACGGGGCGGTTTCGAGAGCAGGAGGAGCTACTGCTGGCGGAATTTTGAGGAATGAGGAAGCAGAATGGGTTGGCGGTTTTTTCATGAACATTGGGGCTTGCTCTGTGTTAATGGCGGAAGGGAAGGCGGTCCTCAAGGGACTGGAATTAGCTTGGAACATAGGGTGGAGGAAAGTGTTACTGGAATCAGATTCGGAAGTCTTCTTGAATATGTTGACGAGGAAACTTAGACCGTCGCATCCTATGTTCAGCCTGGTTGAGCTATGCCATGGCTTCACTCGTAGGAATTGGTCGATCCAATTCCGTCACATTTTCCTCGAGGCATACTCGGTCGCCGATGGGCACGCCGCTTTTGCTATGAACTTACAGTTAGGTTTGTTAAGAATTGGTGTAGAAGAGAACACACGTTCTATTGATTTGTGTAAGGAAATATATAAAGCTTACAATCAGGAGAGAGGAGAAGATAATGGGGAGAGATTATCTCTAACCACTTTGACTAATTCCTAAATAATTAATCTAACTAAATTCTAATAATATAAATATTATTTTCTTAATATGCTCCCGCAGTTAAAGCGAGAGATATCGAAACTGAAAACTGGATAAATATGAAATAAACCATAAATAAAAGTTTTTTTTTTAAATTGTTGCTCGTAATCCCGCACATAAGGGCAAGCCACGGACGTCGAAAGGTTTGGTGGCGGACTGGTGGAGAGGTTGAGGTTGTGGACTACTCCTTGAATTGCTCTCATTCGCCCCGATCGAGACCGTCTTCGGTTGGTACGGAGCCGTCAATTTGGTTGGCCTATGTGATGATTGATTGACAACGGTGGTGGCTTCGACCGTCGACAGGGACGATGTTGGTGCCTCCCAAAGGCGGCGGCAACGCAGTGACGGAAGCAGCCGACAGCGATGGTCTTCTCCGGCAGCCCAGTGTCTGAATGCGGTGGAGACGCGCAAGTGGCTAAGGAGGAGACGGCGATCGAAGGAGTTGATGAATTTCGCGTCGGATTGGAGAATAGGGAATTCTCTGATGACGGTTAGGTTGGTGCTCCGACGGGGTTCTTGGACGGTTTCTAGGGGTTCGGTGGCGATGAGGAGGTGATTCTTGGAGGAGGAGATGACGGGGGAGTGGAGACTCATGGCCGCCGTTGTTTGGGTTCTCTGTTAGACCAAGAAGGTGCTTTCATGGCTGATCGGACTGAGATTGGGTTTGAGATGTGTGTGAATGTTAAGATTGGATTCGCCCGAAGGCGGGTTTGTGTGGTCGATATGGTTTTGACCGAAGGTTGGTTGGCAAAAGCCAAAAATTGGATTAGCTCGAAGGCGGGTTTGTGTGGCTGAGATGGTTTGGCCAACGAAAATCAAGAATAAAAGGCCGACATGGTTTTGGCCGAAATTTGGATGGCAAAAGCCAAAATTTTGGTTAGTTCGTAAGGCGGAAGCGGGTTTGGATTGCCTATAGGCAGTTTGGTGGAGGCCTAAGCCGTAGGATTGGTTTCATGGCAACATGCCGAAGCATTGGTTTGTGCCAAAAGTTGGATTTGTGCCAAAAGTTGGAAGATAGTTGCCCGGAGGCGGAAATTGGAGGATCAAAGCCGTTAGGCGAAAGGCTCGGATACCATGTTAAGAATTGGTGTAGAAGAGAACACACGTTCTATTGATTTGTGTAAGGAAATATATAAAGCTTACAATCAGGAGAGAGGAGAAGATAATGAGGAGAGATTATCTCTAACCACTTTGACTAATTCCTAAATAATTAATCTAACTAAATTCTAATAATATAAATATTATTTTCTTAATAAGGTTTCTTTCCACTTTCTGAACCGTCTTCCGAGCGGTTGAAACTTGATGCTGAGGGGGTCTATTCCCATCGCATCTGTATGTTGTAATTCTGCATTTCTTTTTCTATTGAAGGGAGCCCTGCTCTCTGATGTTTACTCACCAAAAAAAAAAAAAAGTGTAATCCCATAGTCTAAAAATATGATGATTTTTGGAATTTTATAACGGGAGTTACAATATCATTACTAAGCTAGTGTAAGTGAAAATTACGGGAAAATGACTTGTGAAATATTGGGCCATAACATAGTGAATATGGAATGTTCCAGTTGGAAAATTGAAGCTAACTGGACCAGCTTTCCAACCATAGGTGACCCAAAAAGTTGGGTTTTATTTATAGTTATGAAAACTGACAGAAATCGGGTTGGCCGGGTAACACATGTGTGGACCTCTTGTTTGCTTATTTGGTTGAAATATTATAATAATTAAGTGATTTGTTGTTTGCTAGGATTTTGACTATGGACTTAATTATATTGAGGGGATTAGCTCCAATCAAGCTGGTAAGTCTTCGGACTTACTCGATATCCCTAAATTTGGGATGGTTTACATTGCCATGAGAGTGTGCATTTTGCTTGACATTATAACCTATTTGGAAATATAATGCTTCTAGGTTACAAGTTAAAAAGAAAGAATACGAATTTGCAAATGAATTTTTGAAGAGCTATACATATATGATTGATTCCGAGACAAGTTCTTAATGTTAAGCAAAATGCTTCTAGGCATATATGATTGATTCCGAGACAAGTTCTCGATGAGAGGGTCAAGATACCCGGTCTTGTATTTCTCATTTTGGGTTTGTTGATCCAAAACTTAATTGTTTTGGGAGTTTTGTCGTTCTTTACGCATGTCGTTTTCACAAAACTCCTTAAACTATATATTGCTCGATGCTTTAATTTCCGCTTTTATATTGCTAATTGCTCATATAGGGGGTCTAGGCATATTGATCGAACATAAGATATATGCCCCCTTCAAGTATGAGATGATGGTTATTGCCGCGTTTATTCACGATGTAGTTACCCCTTTAGCGGATGGACACGTTGGCATGGATGATGCACCTTCCAAGGGTGAGGCATCAACTAGAGGGTGAAGAGGGAAGTCTACATTCATTAGCTCTTGTAGATCTCCATTACTTATTATTACTTTTTGTATTTGCATTTCATACATCCCCATCCCCCGTAACCCTCATTTTGAGTGGGCATATCCAACCACCCCTCAGTGTTGAGGCTAGACTCGTCTTTGAACTTTTTTTGGTAAGCAAAGGGATGCAAGCCTCCCCAAAACGCTAAAAATGGGTTACACAGGAACAAGACGGAGGGTAGCTCTCTCTTTATGATAATCATCCAACAAAGAAACAAGGTTGTCGAGTGGCTCAGTAAGAACATGTAGGTCGATCGGAAGAGAAATGTCTAACTTAGCAAGGGAGTATGCGATATAGTTCAATTCCCTAAGGACCTGTACTTGCACTTTGCTACAATATATCAGTTTGAACTTCTAAGTTTTTAGGCCATAGTCACACCTTTCACCACCAACCTTGCCAATCGGGCCTAAGTAGGACCTAAGTCATCACCTAAAATGGATAAAAGTTGACTAAACTCAAACTCAAACCTTAGTCACGCTCGTGCCCCAACGGAAAGGTCTATGGTTCTCTTCTAAACGTCTTACTCACTTAGCATTCCCGGCCCGATCCTTAGCGGGATCGGGGTGTTACATCAGGCTATTGGCTATGATTATATTATTGTGGAGCTATTAAATAGCTAGAATACGAATTTCACACTAAAACATGTGCTATTTACATCTATTAATGTAAGTTAAGAATACCTAGAATGCGTATATAAAATACGCGTTATCAATTATATATAATTTTCGTTTAATGCTTGAGTTGAAATATCACGATATAGATATGCGAGCACAAGGGACTTGTGGACTCAATTGAATCCAGTGCGTGCCAAGTAACAATTGGTCATCGAGGATGGTGTGTTTGTCTATTAATATAGGGTTCGAACAAAAATAACATTTTGTGAAGTGGGAAATCATGTCACAAATAAATGCCTAATAAACTTTTTTTTGAAGCGAGGATATGTATAATCCCGAATTGAATGTATGTTAGAGAGTTTAGCATGCAACATCTTACGCATTTCAAAGTCCATAGAGGGTATTAGAAATATGAGATATGTCTTTAAAATAATAAATTGGAACGGAGTAATACACATGGTGGTAAGATATGATGCCATGTCTGTTAATACTTCCCATTAAATAGAAAATATTATACCATGAATATATAATTAAAAGCGCTACATTCATTAGCCTATAAAAAGAACAACATTATAATTTCTGCATACAAAAGTGCACCTTTCACCCAAATTCTTAGCAGCTAAGCACGTACTTCTTTTAAAAAACCTTTCTTCCCTACCCAGTGACGTCAACAACGTAAAATCTGACAATGAAGAACATCATTCGCCCCTCATTGTTAGTAATGTTTATCTTCTACTATTTCGTCATGCTTTCTCTTTTCGTTTCAGCAGGCGCTCAATGTGACAATTATTGGACTGGTCCGGGATCTTGTGCGAATGCTGCTTGCAGTCAATATTGTTTGTTTCAACTTCATCGTAATGGTGGCAGTTGTATTACCAACACATGTTGTCGTTGTAACGTCTCTTAGATACATCACTATACTTGAATGTATCGTGTTTTTTTCAATAAAAACAAATCTGCAGTATCCAATCTTTTGATAGTATAACATAAGAATAAAATATGAACTTTAAATTTATTAATTTTTTTTATTAATGTCGTTGAAAGCGTTTTATTTCAATTGATTTACTTTTGGAGGAAATATAAAAATTTCAATCCATATAACATAACAAATAATGTTAGTTGAAAGTTAGTTTTATGAAATATGATGATTAATTGAATTGAATAGTACGGGGTATTCGTAAAAAGAGAATGTTGGGGTTAAATTCGTTGATAAATACACATTGTATTCTAACGAGATATATATATGTATATATATATACACACAGATATACACATATACATACACATATATCACATATCATATATATACATACGTATATACATATTTAACATAGATATATACATATATATGTACAATGGAGGTTAAGTAAACTTTAAAATAAGTCAACTCAAATGCAAGAATTTTTTTTAATATATTCACCTTTTCAACCGTTAATGTATAGACAAAGATTTATTTTCTCCACTTCTTCTAATATACAAGTAATGTGTTTATATCATGACACGTGCATTCATAAGGTGTAGATGATGATTTCCTTCAAGGCATGGGTTAAGCTCATTTAATTATCTAGATGTTTATCGCTTGATTTGTCCAATTGAAGCTTTGCGTATGATATACTATTAAATGTATGGCTAGGAATTGGGAGGTGAATTTCAAATCCCACTAGGGAATCCCAATTATCGAAGTAGGGATATGAAAAATAAACGAGCACAGGGATGAGGATGAAGTACAAAATGATTCCCCAAGCGAGAATAAGGGACCCAAACAAACCTCGTCCCACTTCAATGGGCGTCGCTAATTGGTAAAACAATGAGTATTCAATCGGAAACCACTGAGATATGTAAAAAAATGAATAGCCTATAGATATTCCCAAGTGTACGGTAGTGCTACGTTTTGAAAAGTCGGTGATTGGAACCATGGAAAAAATAATGTTAAACTATTTCATGATTTGAACATTAATTACATGTAATTTTAATTTTGATTTTTATGCTTGAGTTGAAACATCTCGATATAGATATGCGAGCACAAGGGACTTGTGGACTCAATTTGAATCCAGTACATGCAAAGTAGCAATTGGTCATTGAGGATGGTGTGTATGTATGTTAATATAGGTTTCGAAAAAAAATAACATTTTGTTAAAGTGGGAAATCATGTCACAAATAAATCCACGAGTTCGGTTTGATAGCTGCTCCTTATGCATATATGATTGATTCCGAGACAAGTTCTCGATGAGAGGGTTAAGATACTCGGTCTTGTATGGATGATGCACCTTCCAAGGGTGAGGCGTCAACTAGAGGGTGAGGAGGGAAGTCTACTTTCATTAGCTCTTGTAGATCTCCATTACTTATTATTACTTTTTGTATTTTCATTTCATAAATCCCCATCCCCCGTAATCCAGTACATGCAAAGTAGCGATTGTGGAGGTATTAAATAGCTAGAATGTGGAATTCACACTAAAACATGTTCTATTTACATCTATTAATCTAAGTTAAGAATACCTAGAATGTCTATATAAAATACGCGTTATCAATTATATATAATTTTCGTTTAATGCTTGAGTTGAAATATCACGATATAGATATGCGAGCACAAGGGACTTGTGGTCTCAATTGAATCAAGTACGTGCCAAGTAATAATTGGTCATCGAGGATGGGGTGTTTGACTGTTAATACAGGTTTCGAACAAAAATAACATTTTGTAAAGTGGGAAATCATGTCACAAATAAATGCCAAATAAACTTTTTTTTGAAGCGAGGATATGTATAATCCCGAATTGAATGTATGTTAGAGAGTTTAGCATGCAACATCTTACGCATTTCAAAGTCCATAGAGGGTATTAGAAATATGAAATATGTCTTTAAAATAATAAATTGGAACGGATGAATACACATGGTGGTAAGATATGATGCCATGTTGGTTAATTCTTCCCATTAAATAGAAAATATTATACCATAAATATATAATTAAAAGCGCTACATTCGTTAGCCTATAAAAAGAACAACATTATAATTTCTGCATACAAAAGTGCATCTTTCACCCAAATCTTTAGCAGCTAAGCACGTTCTTCTTTTAAAAAGCCTTTCTTCCCCACCCAGTGACGTCAACAACGTAAAATCTGACAATGAAGAACATCATTCGCCCCTCATTGTTAGTAATGTTTATCTTCTACTATTTTGTCATGCTTTCTCTTTTCGTTTCAGCAGGCGCTCAATGTGACAATTATTGGACTGGTCCGGGATCTTGTGCGAACGCTGCTTGCAGTCAATATTGTTTGTTTCAACTTCATCGTAATGGTGGCAGTTGTACTACCAACACATGTTGTCGTTGCAACGTCTCTTAGATACATCATTATACTTGAATGTATCGTTTGTTTTTTTTTTCAATAAAAACAAATCTGCAGTATCCAATCTTTTGATAGTATAATAATAATACAATATGAATTTTAAATTTATTAATTTTTTTTTATTAATGCTAGTTGAAAGTTATTTTTATGAAATATGATGATTAATTGAATTGAATAGTACGGGGTATTCGTAAAAAGAGAATGTTGGGGTTAAATTCGTTGATAAATACACATTGTATTCTAACGAGATATATATATGTATATATATACACACACACATATACACATATACATACCCATAAATCACATATCATATACATACGTATATACATATATACATAGATATATTCATAAATATGTACAATGGAGGTTAAGTCAACTTTAAAATAAGTCAACGCAAATGCAAGAATTTTTTTTTAATAAATTAACTTTTTTCAACAGTTAATGTATAGACAAAGATTTATATTCTCCACCTCTTCTAATATACAAGTAATGTGTTTATATCATGACACGTACATTCACAAGGTGTAGATGATGATTTCCTTCAAGGCATGTGTAACGGCCCAGAATTATGATTTCCGGGTTACGTTTCAAGGGATGAAAACCCTTGTTCGGATCTTGCAATCCAGGTACGGGTCGAGGTTTTAACTCATTTAAGGTTAGTAGAAAGAGGGATTTCAAACCCTAAAAACCTCGAAGGGCCGTTGGGTACCCTTAACCTGTCCTGAGACTATGTCGCGCAATTCAGTTTAAATGAGAGTAAAGCGGAAACAAGTTAAGATACGAAGTGTCACGGCAGAGCCGATTTCAACCAAAACGTAAGCAAATGATTACCATCTATACCAAATTAGAATATTAGCTAGATTCTTCGATTCGCCTAAGGGTTTCCCGTCGCCTAAACATGGAGCAAACAAGACCTGCAGAAGTACCTTTAAAGGAAGAACGGGGAAAGGAGTCAGATCGAGCCACTCATGCGGGACCGGCAGTCCTCGCTGAGGCCACATAGTATGTGCTATACCTAATAAAGATGCTCTAATGCAATACGAAAGTCAAACACACTAGCATGCTCCTAATTCGTAATAATGTGCAGAAATACTGTAAAGGGCCCAAGACAATGCCAACGGCATATCCCTCTTCTACCTCCACCCCTTCCGATAGGTGGAGACTGGCCAGCTCGTGAATGCATTCATTCATAATAGGGAGGCACGCATGCCTAACCCGCTCCACAATAAAGCCCGCAGGCATCTCATAATACAAGGAAGTTCATGACTCGATTGACTCAGGGTACCCGATGAGGCTGGGCTACCCTATGACCCTAGCAAAGACTCTAGGACTATCACAGATAACGGCCGTTCTGTTTCAAACGCATAAAGTAAACAGATGCTCAATCAATTAGTGCAACCTAAACATGATACTACATGGCATGCTTTTATGCATATGCAACACCTAACATAAAATGCAACAACATGCATGAATGTCCAATCTGAGTAAGCCCCTAGGGAACTTACCTGAAGATGCAGAACAGCAAGAAAACACAAGCAAGGGCCCAATGCAAGTCCAGAGTATAATCCAATAGCAATACACACCTATCATCAAGCCATTTCCATAAGCTATCGGACCAACATTCATACACACGATTCCCAAGTTCTCAATATACCCAAAACCAAACGGTGATAAAACTATTTTCCAAAACCCTTCCGCTACGATCAATATTAACCAAAAATCATTTACTTCCAATCAACCCCATTGATAAAATCGTACCAACCATATTTTCCAAACTCTTAAATCCCAAATTAAGTCAACTCATATTCAAAATAATTTCTCAAATCATACTTGGCCAAATTCCGACATTCAACATTTAAACCTTAAAACCACTTTCTCAAAATCATACTATAGAAATAATTCCGGCATTTTATTTCAAAACCTTGACTTTAAATGTTTCAAGTGATTTAGGACAATGATAAACATTTCTAAAATAAATCTATCTTTAAAAACCCCATTTATAGATCAAAACCAACAAATCACTTTAAAATCCCATTTAGGAACAACATTTAACAACATACTCCAATTAATATTTAAAATATAAGAATCACCAAAATTACATTTTAACATCATATAACAACCTTTTCCCAAATAATAATATTTATAAAAATAACCCAAAATATATATATTAATTTCAGAATTATTATATTTCCAACAATAAACGAATTATGTATTAATAATGATAAAACACACCTAACACATTTACATTTATAAAACAATCACAATATCCATAACCTGACATAAACTATTAAAATCCACCATTTACAAACCTCTCAGCCCGGCCTAAGAGAAAGGAAAGGAAGGAAGAGGAAGCCCAAACCCAATCTCTCTTTCTTTATCAAATCCGGATTTCCATCACCCCAAAACCCAATCCCATTTAAACTGAACCGAACCGGCATTTGTTTTAAATTGCTGAACCGGTTTTCATTTAAACAAAACACTGAACCAACCAATCAGGAAAAACAGAGAACCCAAATCTGTTTACTGCTCATCGTCTCCCTCACGTCTCCCTCCGCTCGCTTGGCTCCCGCCCTTACCTCGCTCCCTTGCCTCGCCATGGATCTGCCCAGCCCTCGCTCTCGCTCTCGTCTCCATTGCCATTTCTCAGCACGTCTCCCTCCTCCTCTCATCGCAACCTCTCGCTCACGGGCACATGCTCTCGCTCGCGACTCTCGCTCGACCTCGCCGACTCGCCTAACCCGACCGCTCTCGCCTCACACTCCTCGACCCATTCAAAAAAGAAGAGAACCAATTTGAATCAAAGACAAAGAAAAGGGTTCGAAGCTCACCGAAGGTTCGAGATTTCGTCGGAAAAGGGATCTCGGGGCTGCGGTTTGGCGTTCAGGGCATCGGGGCCAATTTCTCGCTGGAATCTTCATAGGGAGGGCGGAGAAGTGTTAAATTCAAAGCTTTTCGTAGTTGGGAACGAAAGGGAGCGAGGAAGAGGCCTTACCGCTCGGATCGGAAAAGCAGGGCTCGAGAGGGAGGACGGGGACGCAGCTGTGGGGAGGTGGCGGCGGCTTCACGGGGGAGATGGAGGAGGAAGATGGCGGCTGGTGGTGGTCTTCAGTGGTGACGAGGTGCGGTGGTGCTCCGACGGCAGCAAGGATCGACGGTGATGGTGAGGAGCTGAGTAAAAGAAGGTGTCTTGGGGATCTGCTCCTCACGGCAACAAGGAGGAGAGGTGTGAGCTTAGGGTGTGTTTGTTTCTTTGTGTTTGTGTGGGTAAAATGTGTGGTCAAAGATCTGATTTTTTGAATGGAGGATTTGTTGTTTGTTTTCCATTAGAGTTGTCTCAAAGAAGGGAGGGAGTGAAAGGAGAGATAGAATTTTACCCAAATGAGAGGGATGACATGGAATGGATAAGAATGGGAGAAGGTGACGGAATTGGGGTCCCGAGTCGGGAATGTGAATTTCCGACAATTGATATTTTAAATCCCGCTCTCTCGATTGATTCAATATTTAATATTGAATATGATATCGCTGACGGCATGAATTTTCGAATCCCGGACGAAATAAAAGACGGATTCGATCTTTAAAATTAAAAATTGGGCCGGAATTCACTTTAAATTCATTTTTAAATTCTCTTTTTTCCAAAAATTAATATTTGAAAATCCGGGCCTTTACATCATCCACCTCTAAAAACAAGTCTCGTCCCCGAGACTAAAATATACAAGTAGGGGATGAAGTTTGAAATTGATGAGTCCAAAGAGCGTGTCCAAGGATCTTGTAATCATCTCGGTTGTGTCTTTCGGGATTCTTACAACATTCTAGTCACGGTCGTGACATCTCCAATTGGCCTTGACAAGTATGCGATAAGCGCCCCTATCACATACTCGCTTCGACTTTTCGGAAGTATCACAACTCTAAAAGTTCTACAATGTCATCACTAGGTCTTAGCAAGTACCCTACAAGCACCCTCATAGAATGCTTGTATCCACTTCGTGAAGTATCATAGAGTTGCCCGGGTTTAAAAAGTTTCTAAAGAGATTCCGCAATTGGAAAAGATTGGTCTCAATATCGTGGAAATTATCGGTAACGTTCATTCTTTTACAACCCAAGTTGGTCCTTTTTCAAAACCGTTCAAAATCTTTAAATCCAACGTCTAATCAAGCAATCTTACACCAAAACAAGTCAAATCCCTTCAAATCCAGATTTCGACAAAATCTTCCAACCAGCAGGTCAGTTTCTCGCATAACCATCAATCAAATTCAGAAGCACGGAGGTGGAATCATTCACCTCTAAGGGCTAATCCCATATTCTCTTCCTAGGTTCCAAAATCATTTTCTCATCATTCTCAATTCAATATGCACATAAGTAAATCTACTCATCAACTCATAACACCATCAGCCAAAAGCATGTTTCCTCAACTCAATATGGTAATCTCAACATCAATCATGATAGTCTTACCCATTCGACATCTCAACAACATAACATGTTTTCCCCTAGCATAAATCATACTATCAGGCCAAAAGCAATAACAAAATCTCAACATCATATCACGAGTCATAGAGTATATCTACCTCATACAAAAGGCATCACAAGTGTATCATCGAATTCTCATAATATATCACGCAAGCACACATGTCAAGAGATCAAAGAGGTTAGGTGTCATGGAGTTAGTGTATCAGTACACATCAAGTCTTACGGTCGCATATCAATATCGCAATACAAGTAGAACCAGTCATAACGAAATTTTCATTATAAGGACAACAACTAAAACTGATTGACAACACATTAACACAACAAGGTCATGCTATCAGGATTCAGAAAAATGAAGATCAAGCAGCATATAAATCAACAAAATGTCAGCATGCTCTGAAAGACATCACCTTAACCCACCACAATATCGAATGACAATCATTTAGAAATCATGCACCATTATCTCATGTCTCATGTATACTAATCATGATCATACTTCATCATATTCATCATTTACATAACCTATAATCATGCTTGTCAACCATATAGTGCACATCATGCTTGCTACCACATAATAAAACATAATGCTTTCACATAATAGCACATCATTATCTCATAGTTCATACTCATCATTATTTCATACATCATATCACAACACGTCCCAACATGCTTCTAAAACAACATAATCAAGCATCAATACATTTTGATAACACTAGTCACTACCAATTAGATTTTAACATTGCGTTTCAACAGGTAATGTTATTCCATATCAGGTTTTATCGTGGTCACTATCTATATCATACCAGCAAATAAATCACATAATCAAGAAAATCCTCACATCATACCAGTCAAAATAAAACACAATCCCCACTCACCCATCTTCACTCTCAAGCCAAGACTAATCCTCTTCTAGACTCAACAACACTAACTCGGACAAAATCCCCTGAAGAAGTCCCAATTCATTTCGATGCTCAAATCTCGCCCTCGTTCCACCAAACTCTCAGACACACCATCCACCTCTAAGAATCCAACTCCTATCTCTAATTCCACACTCGAGTACCCTCTCATACTATATCATCACTTCTCTTAAGGTCATTGCTTACACTTCCCACACTTCCCAAGATATCACCAGTATCATGCCTTGTAAGATTCTTAAAGCTCACTCAGTCTCACCTAAACCAACATCTCTCTATTGCGACTTATCTCATAACATCCCCGATCATCCTAACCACTCAAGCTCTTTCACCACTCTTCTACCACGCTCCTAACGACCTCACCCACAGGTTTAAGGAAGAAGCAATAATTAAAATCACCAACACAAGGTCTACATCATGTCAACTAGCATTTATAAACATAACATCATGGGTTCAACAAGTCCCAATTTATCATCATGCTTAATAATCATTGCAACATCATATATGAACATACTAAAGTCGAGCTAACATGTTGCACTATAACCTTATCAGATACAACTCAGGTCTCTCAGCATACGTAGTTCACATTTTACAGGCAAAGGAATTCAAATCATGCTTAGCAACGTAGAGTAGCAACACGTCACGACATCATGGTACATTAGATCCATAAGGCATCACATCATATCATCATAGACGACAGGCAATCGGGCAATAGTCATCATCAAGTTAGCACATCAACACCTAAATCTCATCGCTAGAGCAACGCAATATTATTAGCAACAATTTCAGAAGGATTAGTAATTCAAACAGAGGACTCTCCTGCTTGCAAGTCATATTGGTACTCAGTAGCCGTCATCCTCGAAATATGTCTGCCCCATCGATATCGTTGATCCTGAGGCTCGTGGGTTATGGGCCCACGCTCCCGCTGCACTACTCTATTGCTATCTACTTACCGTCCTCTCTTCCAGGCATCGCTCGTCCGATATATCGCGTAGGAGTTCAAGTTAGTGGAGATAGGGGAGTGACAGGGACGGACACCCAGTGTTCCTCTCGGAACAAACGCAGACTGATGCTAAAGACGACAAGACTTGAGACAAGACCCCGACCCGATAATAGCAATGATGCCCTTATGGCAGTCTATTAGGTTACAATTGTGACGAGCAAAATGGATTCATCATGGAGCACATCAGTCACATTAATCCACACTAACGCTGCTTGCAGTCAATATTGTTTGTTTCAACTTCATCGTAATGGTGGCAGTTGTACTACCAACACATGTTGTCGTTGTAACGTCTCTTAGATACATCATTATACTTGAATGTATCGTTTGTTTTTTCTTCAATAAAAACAAATCTGCAGTATCCAATCTTTTGACAGTATAATATAAGAATACAATATGAATTTTAAATTTATTAATTTTTTTTATTAATGTCGTTGAAAGCGTTTTATTTCAATTGATTTACTTTTGGAGGAAATATAAAAATTTATATCCATATAACATAACAAATAATGTTAGTTGAAAGTTATTTTTATGAAATATGATGATTAATTGAATTGAATAGTACGGGGTATTCGTAAAAAGAGAATGTTGGGGTTAAATTCGTTGATAAATACACATTGTATTCTAACGATATATATATATATATATATATATATATATATATACACACACACATATACACATATACATACACATATATCACATATCATTTATATACATACATATATATGTACAATGGAGGTTAAGTCAACTTTAAAATAAGTCAACGCAAATGCAAGAATTTTTTTTAAAAAATTCACCTTTTTCAACAGTTAATGTATCGACAAAGATTTATATTCTCCACTTCTTCTAATATACAAGTAATGTGTTTATATCATGACACGTGCATTCACAAGGTGTAGAAGATGATTTCCTTCAAGGCATGTGTTAAGCTCATTTAATTATCTAGATGTTTATCGCTTGATTTGTCCAATTGAAGCTTTGCATATGATATACTATTAAATGTATGGCTAGGAATTGGGAGGTGAATTTCAAATCCCACTAGGGAATCCCAATTATCGAAGTAGGGATATGAAAAAGAAACGAGGACAGGGATGAGGATGAAGTACAAAATTATTCCCCAAGCAAGAATAAGGGACCAAAACAAACCTCGTCCCAATTCAATGGGCGTCGCTAATTGGTAAAACAATGAGTATTCAATCGGAAACCCCTGAGATATGTAAAAAAATGAATAGCCTATAGATATTCCCAAGTGTACGGTAGTGCTACGTTTTGAAAAGTCGGTGATTGGAACCATGGAAAAAATAATGTTAAACTATGTCATGATTTGAACATTAATTACATGTAATTTTAATTTGGACTTTTATGCTTGAGTTGAAACATCTCGATATAGATATGCGAGCACAAGGGACTTGTGGACTCAATTTGAATCCAGTACATGCAAAGTAGCAATTGGTCATTGAGGATGGTGTGTATGTATGTTAATATAGGTTTCGAACAAAAATAACATTTTGTTAAAGTGGGAAATCATGTCACAAATAAATGCACGAGTTCGGTTTGATAGCTGCTCCTTATGCATATATGATTGATTCCGAGACAAGTTCTCGATGAGAGGGTCAAGATACTCGGTCTTGTATTTCACATTTTGGGTTTGTTGATCCAAAACTTAATTGTTTTGGGAGTTTTGTCGTTCTTTATGCATGTCGTTTTCACAAAACTCCTTAAACTATATATTGCTCGATGCTTTAATTTCCGCTTTTATATTGTTAATTGCTCATATAGGGGGTCTAGGCATATTGATCGAACATGAGATATATGCCCCCTTCAAGTACGAGATGATGGTTATTGCCGCGTTTATTCACGATGTAGTTACCCCTTTAGCGGATGGACACGGTGGCATGGATGATGCACCTTCCAAGGGTGAGGCGTCAACTAGAGGGTGAGGAGGGAAGTCTACTTTCATTAACTCTTGTAGATCTCCATTACTTATTATTACTTTTTGTATATGCATTTCATACATCCCCATCCCCCGTAACTCTCATTTTGAGTGGGAATATCCAAGTATCCAACCACCCCTCAGTGTTGAGGCTAGACTCGTCTTTGAACTTTTTTGGGTAAGAAAAGGGAGGCAAGCCTCCCAAAAAAGCTAAAAATGTGTTACACATGAACAAGACGGAGGGTAGCTCTCTCCCTACGATCATCATACAATAAAGAATCAAGGTTGTCGAGTGGCTCAGTAAGAACATGTAGGTCTATCGGAAGAGACATGTCTAACTTAGTAAGGGAGTCTGCGATATAGTTCAATTCCCTAAAGACCTGTACTTGCACTTTGCTACTATATATCAGTTTGAATTTCTAAATTTTTTGGCCATAGTCAGACCTTTCACCACCAACCTTGATAATAGGGCCTAACACTACTAGAAATGTGTTCATAGACATCGGTTAAAAACCGATGTAAAACAAAAAAAAATTCAACGTGTTAGTGGGTGGTGTTAAAGATCCCGACTTTATCACATCAGTTTTTAACCGATGTCTATAATAATTTATAACATTGTTTTTATGTTTGTTAACGATTTAAATACATTGATATAATTACATTTTGGTTGATTCACCTAAGGTTCAACCATTGTTATTTTGCATTTCTAGATGTTTGAAACAATGTATGGCAATAAAAAAATTGACATTAACATCACTATACTTTTAATAAGAGATGTGTTAAATTGATATACACATCGGTTAGGTTTTATTCATTTTGGGTGCACTTTTTATTCATTTAAAAGTTTATGATTTTCATTTATATAAATATAATGTATCATATAGAATATTTTGAAGCCGATGTCATTAGTATATTTTGAAATCATTCTCCAGATAAAAAGCGATGTGTTTATGCTATAAAACATCGATTTATACTTGTTTAACGATGCAAGTGTTTCCTATTAACATCGAGTAGCATTGCATTTTTAATATATTCGAGGCTTTCGAAATCATTTTGTTTCTTTGTAGTCGACTTATATAAAAAAAATAGACATCGCTTTTTAATTTGTTCAGATATCCGATGTGTTTCGATTATTAGCTATATATGTCATATATTAAAACACACCTGCTAATTACAGGAAACACATCTGCTAATTACAACCAAAATATCATTAACCAACATGCATTCACCATATCCAATATATCATCCACCAACGGATATTCACCGTATTCAATATATCGAATCACTCAGCCTAATTTTTAACTATGAATTCATACGGGTTATGCAATGCCTCTCTAATCCATTGACACCTCTTTTCGCTCTCTGCAGTTTGGGCTGGATATCCTGAGAGATCACGAGATGGGAACAAATATGATGTAGCTGAAAAACCTGCAAGACAAATGAAGAAAAATGTATGCAGTGAATACCTTCCATCAACAGTTTTATCTAAGTTTCGCAAGAACAAATCACATCAACAATGTTCTATTTTCATGACAAAGCAATTATATTGTCATTTGATTAAAACAATACCCCTAATAGCCTCAATTTAATCTTAAAAAAGGTATAAAATCAAACATAAAGCAACATAAATAACAAAAACAAAACTAGTAATAAAGGCTAGTGAATAACCTGATACTCTTTTCAGCACCAATAAGTACAAGCATACATGATAAGTTGATATTAATGTGTTTCTCTAGCTCCGTGTCCATGATATCCAGCTGCAATAAGTAGCAGCACCATAATGAGAAAAAGGGGAAGGAGGCGGATCAAATTTAACAAAATTCTTGTTGCAAGTATAAGTATCAGCTTATTGAAATATGGATCATTTCCCTAAAAACATGCAATCCATGTCAAATAGAAGAAAAAAAGCAGAAGCCTAGAGAAAAAAAATCGATTCAGAAGGATATTTCAAGGCTTCAGGTCGTAGTGAATGATGTGAAAGAAATAGCTAGAGTGCAAGTAAGCCAAGTCCCTCTACAACAGAGACAAGAAACTCGATTCTCTTTTTATAGTTCCACGCCCAAAATTATTGAAATCAATTACTGTTGATAAAAGTAGAAAGGATGGGTTGAGGGATGTAAAGAGGACTAACAATGTAAAGAGGACTAACACTGCATTTATGGAAATCTTAAAAGGTATATGAACTTTTTCCAGCTACATACAAATTACAAAGATACCTCACAACCTAAAAGTTCTCAAAATAGAGTGAGTTTCTAAAAGAATACTCTGCATAAAAAAAAACTTTGTATCTTGTCAGCGAGACCAGAAACATCCTAAATTAGTGCAATAGCAACATAAGCATCAACCACCTGTAAAAACGCATAATCAAAGTTCTTACTCCTTCTCCCCTCCCCCACAAGATAATTGCCACTAGATACAGAAAATTAGGTGATAAAGAATACACTATGTTTCTCAAGCAAGGAGATTATAAGTCAAAATATTTCACGACGGAAGAAATCCCTGAAAATCATCTAAGGAAGGTAATATTCATTTTGCATCAGGAAATTTATAGCTTGCAAAAAGGACAAAAGATTAAAAAAAAAATACCGACAGTTGCGTATTTCTCCTCTTTGAACTCCTTGCATACTTGTACTAATAGCGAGGCCAGCTTCTGCGGAGTCTTTCCAAGCCAAACTTGTAGTATCAATAAACTTAATTAGATTGATTAACTTGAAAAAAGCCACACACAATACATCACAAGAAACTGGAGAAATCCAATTACAGAAATTTTCATAACTGTATTGACATAATAATTACAGAAATTTTTAGAACTGTGCTGACATGACAATAATAAGATCATTAAGTATCCAAAACAGCCATTTAGAAGTGAAAAGAGAAAATAGTAATAGTAAGATCATAAAAAAAAAATACAAACCAATGATAACATAATAAATTTAAATATGCATGTGGAGAATATATAGTAAGGAACACAAAAGTGAACTCCTAGCTAAGTGCCCTGTAATGAAAGTACTAAAGCTCACCAATCATACATTCATACACAAACTCATCCAAAGCTTAAATATCACTTAGAAGTCAATGCACAAATCTAGCACAAAGCAACTAAAGTATACAGGCTAAAGAGGTTATTCTGAAAATATAGAAAAGAATTTCAAGTAACATAGGCAAATAGGATGACTGAACTTACTAAAGTACACAAGATCAATTCATTGGATGTTGGTAATAAATTACTAGGGACTCTACTATGACCCATTTTCATAATCTCAATTAGGGTGTCCCTGCAAGAAAATGAAAAAATAAGGCTTATAAATAGGAGATATTTTACCGGGAGTATCTTCTATATCAAAAACCTTTTGTGGACATTTTGCAACAAGCTCTTCTGCTTATTCCCCACAAACATCTTGCAAGAGAACAACCTACTAAAAAAAACAAAAAAAACTTAGCGTATAGAAATAGATCTGCATCTTCTGACTGCTGAGTGTTGATAAAGATATTATTGTAAGAAGAAACCATTAATTTGGCCATAGTCAGACCTTTCAACACCAACCTTGATAATAGGGCCTAAGTAGAACCTAAGTCCTCAACTAAAATGGACTAAAGTTGACCAAACTCAAACTCAAACCTTAGTCACGCTCGTGCCCCAACGGAAAGGTCCATGGTTTCCTTCTAAACGTCTTACTCACTTAGAATTCCCGGCCCGATCCTTAGCGGGATCGGGGTGTTACATCAGGCTATTGGCTATGATGATATTATTGTGGAGGTATTGAATAGCTAGAATATGGAATTCACACTAAAACATGTGCTATTTACATCTATTAATTTAAGTTAAGAATACCTAGAATGCCTATATAAAATACGCGTTATCAATTATATATAATTTTTGTTTAATGCTTGAGTTGAAATATCACGATATAGATATGTGAGCACAAGGGACTTGTGGACTCAATTGAATCAAGTACGTGCCAAGTAACAATTGGTCATCAAGGATGGTGTGTTTGTCTATTAATATAAGTTTCGAACAAAAATAACATTTTGTGAAGTGCGAAATCATGTCACAAATAAATGCCTAATAAACTTTTTTTTGAAGCGAGGATACGCATAATCCCGAATTGAATGTATGTTAGAGAGTTTAGCATGCAACATCTTACGCATTTCAAAGTCCATAGAGGGTATTAGAAATATGAAATATGTCTTTAAAATAATAAATTGGAACGGATGAATACACATGGTGGTAAGATATGATGCCATGTTGGTTAATTCTTCCCATTAAATAGAAAATATTATACCATAAACATATAATTAAAAGCGCTACATTCGTTAGCCTATAAAAAGAACAACATTATAATTTCTGCATACAAAAGCGCACCTTTCACCCAAATCTTTAGCAGTTAAGCACGTACTTCTTTTAAAAAGCCTTTCTTCCCCACCCAGTGACGTCAACAACGTAAAATCTGACAATGAAGAACGGCATTCGCCCCTCATTGTTAGTAATGTTTATCTTCTACTATTTCGTCATGCTTTCTCTTTTCGTTTCAGCTGGTGCTCAATGTGACAATTATTGGACTGGTCCGGGATCTTGTGCGAACGCTGCTTGCAGTCAATATTGTTTGTTTCAACTTCATCGTAATGGTGGCAGTTGTACTACCAACACATGTTGTCGTTGTAACGTCTCTTAGATACATCATTATACTTGAATGTATCGTTTGTTTTTTTTCTACAATAAAAACAAATCTGCAGTATCCAATCTTTTGATAGTATAATATAAGAATACAATATGAATTTTATATTTATTAATTTTTTTATTAATGTCGTTGAAAGGGTTTTATTTTAATTGATTTACTTTTGGAGGAAATATAAAAATTTCTATCCATATAACATAACAAATGATGTTAGTTCAAAGTTATTTTTATGAAATATGATGATTAATTGAATTGAATAGTACGGGGTATTCGTAAAAAGAGAATGTTGGGGTTAAATTCATTGATAAATAAGCATTTTATTCTAACGAGATATATATATATATATATATATATATATATATATATATATATATATATATATATATATATATATATATATATATATATATATATATATATATATATATATATATATGTACACACACACACATATACACATATACATACACATATATCACATATCATATATATACATAGGTATACACATATATAGATAGATATATACATATATATGTACAATGGAGGTTAGGTAAACTTTAAAATAAGTCAACGCAAATGCAAGACTTTTTTTTTAATAAATTAACCTTTTTCAACAGTTAATGTATAGACAAAGATTTATATTCTCCCCTTCTTCTAATATACAAGTAATGTGTTTATATCATGACACGTGCATTCACAAGGTGTAGATGATGATTTCCTTCAAGGAATGGGTTAAGCTCATTTAATTATCTAGATATTTATCGCTTGATTTGTCTAATTGAAGCTTTGCATATGATATACTATTAAATGTATGGCTAGGAATTGGGAGGTGAATTTCAAATCCCACCAGGGAATCCTAATTATCGAAGTAGGGATATGAAAAATAAATGAGGATAGGGATAAGGATGAAGTACAAAATGATTCCCCATGCGAGAATAAAGGACCCAAACAAACCTCGTCCCAATTCAATGGGTGTCGCTAATTGGTAAAACAATGAGTATTCAATCGGAAACCCCTGAGATATGTAAAAAAATGAATAGCCTATAGATATTCCCAAGTGTACGGTAGTGCTACGTTTTGAAAAGTCGGTGATTGGAACCATGAAAAAAATAATGTTAAACTATGTCTTGATTTGAACATTAATTACATGTAATTTTAATTTGGATTTTTATGCTTGAGTTGAAACATCTCGATATAGATATGCGAGCACAAGGGACTTGTGGCCTCAATTTGAATCCAGTACATGCAAAGTAGCAATTGGTCATTGAGGATGGTGTGTATGTATGTTAATATAGGTTTCTAACAAAAATAACATTTTGTTAAAGTGGAAAATCATGTCACAAATAAATGCACGAGTTCGGTTTGATAGCTGCTCCTTATGCATTTATGATTGATTCCGAGACAAGTTCTCGATGAGAGGGTCAAGATACTCGGTCATGTATTTCGCATTTTGGGTTTGTTGATCCAAAACTTAATTGTTTTGGGAGTTTTGTCGTTCTTTATGCATGTCGTTTTCACAAAACTCCTTAAACTATATATTGCTCGATGCTTTAATTTCCGTTTTTATATTGCTAATTTCTCATATAGGGGGTCTAGGCATATTGATCGAACATGAGATATATGCCCCCTTCAAGTATGAGATGATGGTTATTGCCGCGTTTATTCATGATGTAGTTACCCCTTTAGCGGATGGACATGGTGGCATGGATGATGCACCTTCCAAGGGTGAGGCGTCAACTAGAGGGTGAGGAGGGAAGTCTACATTCATTAGCTCTTGTAGATCTCCATTACTTAATATTACTTTTTGTATTTGCATTTCATACATCCCCATCCCCCGTAACCCTCATTTTCAGTGGGCATATCCAACCACCCCTCAGTGTTGAGGCTAGACTCGTCTTTGATCTTTTTTTGGTAAGCAAAGGGAGGCAAGCCTCCCAAAAAAGCTAAAAATGTGTTACATAGGAACAAGACGGAGGGTAGCTCTCTCCCTACGATCATCATACAATAAAGAAACAAGGTTGTTGAGTGGCTCAGTAAGAACATGTAGGTCGATCGGAAGAGACATGTCTAACTTAGCAAGGGAGTCTGCGATATAGTTCAATTCCCTAAAGACTTGTACTTGCACTTTGCTACTATATATCAGTTTGAACTTCTAAGTTTTTTAGGCCATAGTCAGACCTCTCACCACCGACCTTGATAATCGGGCCTAAGTAGGACCTAAGTCCTCAACTAAAGTGGACTAAAGTTGACCAAACTCAAACTCAAACCTTAGTCACGCTCGTGCCCCAACGGAAAGGTCCATGGTTCCCTTCTAAACGTCTTACTCACTTAGAATTCCCGACCCGATCCTTAGCGGGATCGGGGTGTTACATCAGGCTATTGGCTATGATTATATTATTGTGGAGGTATTAAATAGCTAGAATATGGAATTCACACTAAAACATGTGCTATTTACATCTATTAATCTAAGTTAAGAATACCTAGAATGCCTATATAAAATACGCGTTATCAATTATATATAATTTTCGTTTAATGCTTGAGTTGAAATATTACGATATAGATATGCGAGCACAAGGGACTTGTGGACTCAATTGAATCAAGTACGTGCCAAGTAACAATTGGTCATCAAGGATGGTGTGTTTGTCTATTAATATAGGTTTCGAACAAAAATAACATTTTGTGAAGTGGGAAATCATGTCACAAATAAATGCCTAATAAACTTTTTTTTGAAGCGAGGATATGTATAATCCCGAATTGAATGTATGTTAGAGAGTTTAGCATGCAACATCTTACGCATTTCAAAGTCCATAGAGGGTATTAGAAATATGAGATATGTCTTTAAAATAATAAATTGGAACGGATGAATACACATGGTGGTAAGATATGATGCCATGTTGGTTAATTCTTCCCATTAAATAGAAAATATTATACCATAAATATATAATTAAAAGCGCTACATTCGTTAGCCTATAAAAAGAACAACATTATAATTTCTGCATACAAAAGTGCACCTTTCACCCAAATCTTTAGCAGCTAAGCACGTACTTCTTTTAAAAAGCCTTTCTTCCCCACCCAGTGACGTCAAGAACGTAAAATATGACAATGAAGAACATCATTCGCCCCTCATTGTTAGTAATGTTTATCTTCTTCTATTTCGTCATGCTTTCTCTTTTCGTTTCAGCAGGCGCTCAATGTGACAATTATTGGACTGGTCCGGGATCTTGTGCAAACGCTGCTTGCAGTCAATATTGTTTGTTTCAACTTCATCGTAATGGTGGCAGTTGTACTACCAACACATGTTGTCGTTGTAACGTCTCCTAGATACATCATTATACTTGAATGTATCGTTTGTTTTTTTTTTTCAATAAAAACAAATCTGCAGTATCCAATCTTTTGATAGTATAATATAAGAATACAATATGAATTTTAAATTTATTAATTTTTTTTATTAATGTCGTTGAAAGGGTTTTATTTCAATTGATTTACTTTTGGAGGAAATATAAAAATTTCTATCCATATAATATAACAAATAATGTTAGTTGAAAGTTATTTTTATGAAATATGATGATTAATTGAATTGAATAGTACGGGGTATTCGTAAAAAGAGAATGTTGGGGTTAAATTCATTGATAAATAAACATTGTATTCTAACGAGATATATATATATATGTGTGTGTGTGTGTGTGTGTGTGTGTGTGTGTGTGTGTGTGTGTGTGTGTGTGTCTGTGTGTGTCTGTGTGTCTGTGTGTGTGTGTGTGTGTGTGTGTGTCTGTGTGTGTGTGTGTTTGTATATATATAGGCACACACACATATACACATATACATACACATATATCACATATCATATATATACATAGGTATACACATATATAGATAGATATATACATATATATGTACAATGGAGGTTAGGTAAACTTTAAAATAAGTCAACGCAAATGCAAGACTTTTTTTTAATAAATTAACCTTTTTCAACAGTTAATGTATAGACGAAGATTTATATTCTCCACTTCTTCTAATATACAAGTAATGTTTTTATATCATGACACGTGCATTCACAAGGTGTGGATGATGATTTCCTTCAAGGCATGGGTTAAGCTCATTTAATTATCTAGATGTTTATCGCTTGATTTGTCCAATTGAAGATTTGCATATGATATACTATTAAATGTATGGCTAGGAATTGGGAGGTGAATTTCAAATCCCACTAGGGAATCCCAATTATCGAAGTAGGGATATGAAAAATAAACGAGGACAGGGATGAGGATGAAGTACAAAATGATTCCCCATGCGAGAATAAAGGACCCAAACAAACCTCGTCCCAATTCAATGGGTGTCGCTAATTGGTAAAACAATGAGTATTCAATCGGAAACCCCTGAGATATGTAAAAAAATGAATAGCCTATAGATATTCCCAAGTGTACGGTAGTGCTACGTTTTGAAAAGTCGGTGATTGGAACCATGAAAAAAATAATGTTATACTATGTCTTGATTTGAACATTAATTACATGTAATTTTAATTTGGATTTTTATGCTTGAGTTGAAACATCTCGATATAGATATGCGAGCACAAGGGACTTGTGGACTCAATTTGAATCCAGTACATGCAAAGTAGCAATTGGTCATTGAGGATGGTGTGTATGTATGTTAATATAGGTTTCGAAAAAAAATAACATTTTGTTAAAGTGGGAAATCATGTCACAAATAAATGCACGAGTTTGGTTTGATAGCTGCTCCTTATGCATATATGATTGATTCCGAGACAAGTTCTCGATGAGAGGGTCAAGATACTCGGTCTTGTATTTCGCATTTTGGGTTTGTTGATCTAAAACTTAATGTTTTTGGGAGTTTTTGTAAAGACCGAAAATTTTAATTCTGGTTAATTAAGATTTAATTAATTTCCGAGGGATAATTCGATTAATTATCCTTCTTTTGACGATTTTGAAAACCCGGAAAAATTTAAATTTTTTTTATGACATATTTTATATGGAAAGAGGATTACAATTCCAATCTATTAGAATTCGTATGATAATTTTCCGAGAAATATTAGTGAGGCAAAAGCCTTGTCATCCGTTTATTTCGATAATTTTCATAACTTGTCGCAAGACTTCGAGACGTTGTTTTAACATTAAATTTCCGCCCAAACCACCCCATTTCAGCCCTTTATATGATCAAATATGAGCCATGTGTTTTTGCATTAAACAAATAGAAGCCATGTTGGATGAATGACTAGCTTGTTCCTATTTGGTCACTATTCTACCTAAGCCTTACAACCTTCTTGACCAACTTTGGCTTCACCTTTTGGCTCTCTTAAGGACACATTTCTGGCCTCATTCAGCCACTCCACGCCAAAAATCAGAGAGGAAAGAAGAAGGAAAAAAAGAGAGAAAGAAAGAGAGAGCAAGTTTGCCCTAGCAACCTTGCCGCCTTCAAACACACATAACTCACTCCTCCCTCAACCAAATTGGCTGACTCTCAAAGCCAAATCACCACAAAAGAGAGGCCTTTCCATCCATAGTAACCACACAAAGATCCAATCCCAGTAAGCCGCCCGTTGAGCCCCGTTTCTGAGCCAGCTGTGCAGAGCCCTTTGTGTTCTTGAGGTTTTCAAGTGTGTTTGGGTGAGTCTTGGTTTTGTCCGCTTAAAATATGATTTTATACTTGTTGTACAACTAATTTTGAAGGTTTTTGTCTAAGACTTCCTTTTATGTTTTGGTTTGGATTTGTCAAAAATGCTAGGTGTTTGGCGCAAGGTCCCGGGAAGCTTGGAGGGGTAATTTGGTCTTTTTCGGAAGAGGCTTTGACAGGCCTAAAGTCGTTATGCCAAATCAAAGTAAATTCCTAAGATGCAAACTATAACAAGTATAGTAGGTAAGTTAGGGTCGAACCCACAGGGAAACAGAATCAATTGTAAGAGCAAGTATTATTACCCAAAAGTAACCGAATCAAAGGGGAGTTTTGTGTGTAAACAAATGGTGACAGAACAAGTTGCAAATAGAGGTTGTGAATATATGATGGAAAAGTATCACACCAGGTAATCATCCGCACAACAATTGAGATGGTTCATCATCGCATTCTATGAATCTCAAGTTCTAATGTCCAATAATTGTTCTCAATTCAGATCGTGTAATAGCTTTTAGTCCTACCAGTCCTAAAAGCACTTATCATCAAATTACAAGGGAAAACCTTCACCGAATAATAAAGCAATAGCATTCAAACATGAATTATAATGAGATACAAGCGATTCTAACAACCCGTTAAAATAGCCTGTAATCGAATCTCCTTCACAGTCTACCACAAGCAACCCGCGTATGGTGATTGTGTTCGCTACAGTGAATCTACAACCCCAAACCTGGAATTGGAAACCCTAGCAATATGACTAGTATCGATAAACCTAGGTGATCAATCCAGATTAATCAATAATAAGCAATCAAGCAATAAACTCAGGAGATCGAAACAATTAACAAAGAACAAACAAGAGTAGAATACTCACAACCAAATCAATTGAAGGCTTCAAAGAACCAAGTGTAACAAAGGAGAGTTAGTTCTCCATAGGGTTTGTGAGATGAAGAAAAGGGAAAATACGTCTCTGGAAAATAACCTAATCCTTCTACTGCTGCCTTCTCGGCAAATATAAACTAATTAAATCGGGTTTAACATCCCATAAAAATATAATATTAAAACTAATAAGATAGGGGAAACTCGGATGGGAATCCGTCTCCAGGACTGACGCGGGCGCGTCACATAGAGAATCAAAATTTGATGGACGGTTTTTAGTCGCCTAAACCGTATCAAAATATATTCGAACCTATCTAACTAATGTAGCGTGATAAGTACGAGTCGATCCCACAGAGAATCAAGTTATTTCTAAGTTAAGTTTATTTACCAATTAGTATGAAACGAGGGGTTTTGGGTGGTGAAAATAAGAAATAAACTAAAATAAACTATAAACAAATTAATGGAGATAACGATTAATAAAATAGTTTCACCTACAATTATCCACTTTATTTGGTTGAAACGATCCTTGTAACTTCTTCTCATCCTTTTAGGTTTCCTATGAATGTCCTTGTCCCGACCTAATATAGTTACTAGTCCAACCAGTCCTAGAAACCCTTATCAATCGAACAGTCCCTAAAGAAGGATTTAACCCAATTGATAGCTTTAAGTTCAGAGATTAACCAAGGTATTTGCAGTCCCTAAAGAGGGATTTAACAACACATCCAACTTCCTACTCATTCAATTAGTTCAACCAGCCCTAAAGGAATAAGTTTGCCACTTAGGTTAAGGTTCGCAACCAGGAATCTACAAAACCCTAGCAATTGAATTAACTCTAACTAGTTGCGCGGGCTAGATAGAATAAAACAATAGACAAATCAAGCACAAAGAAGTCGAAACATTCAAATATAGGAATTTAAGGAACAAGAATTAGAAACTCACAATCAATCCAAACAAAGCTTCAAATTGTAGACGAAACGGGAGAGTTTAGGTCTCCATAAAAATAAAACAAAGTAAAAGACAATTAGGGTTAATGGTAAAACAGTAGTCGGCCGTATGAATGTATGTTCGGCCTCCCACGTATCGGTCTCTTTCTAACTTGCCGTATGCATGAATATATATATCAACTTGTAGCCGCATGCGGAGTATTCTAATTTATTATTTATATAAGATATATCTACTCACTATGATCTATCTAACCTAATTTCTAATCTACGGACTATATGCTAATTTATATCTATATACATCTACTAAAACCGATGCATTGGTGACTGCGTGGCGGCACGTGAGTGAATCTGCCTATGTGGCGGCGCGAGGGTGCGTCTCGCAAAACCTTCTCCCGTCAAAAAGGAAATCTAATAAAAATAATTAGATAGTTCTAATCTATATAATTTAAAATGATTAAATAATTATTTTATTTTATTTTACTATTAACTCATATAATTGGATAGATAAAATATCAAAAATTATATCAATATAACACAATCATCAATATAATTAAACATAATAATAATAATAAGTGGCCAAGTGGGTCATTGCAAGATTTCGGGTTGGTTAATTCTATCTTAAAATATACTTTTTGAGTTATTGATTACACGCATCAAACTAATTATATATTATTATTATTTTTATTATTATTAAGATTATAGTCTACCGAAATGGTGAGTTCAGAACTCTTTGGAATCAATTCTGTATATGGACATATTTAATATATTAAAATTAAATCTAATCATATATATCATATAGGCGAGTATGAAAAACTTCCTCACGTCAAAAAGGAAATCTAATAAAAAAACAATGAGATAGTTCTAATCTATATAATTAAAAATAATTATTTTATTTTACCATTAACTCATACTCCCTCCGATTTTTAATATAAGGCATTGAGAATCTTTGCACGTAATTTAAGGAGCTTAAAACTATATAAAATATTAAATTTTTTATTAAATTTTTTTACATTATAATACTTATTACTAATAAGTATTATAATGTAAAAAAATTTAATAAAAAACATTAATATTTTATATAGTTTTAAGCTCCTTAAACTACGTGCACAGATTCTCAATGTCTTATATTAAAAATCGGAGGGAGTATAATTGAATAGATGGAATATCTTATAAAAGAGTAAATATTATATAAGGAAATAACCATATCAATATAATTAAACGCAGTAATAGTAATAAATTTTGCATATACAGATATACAAATTGCCATATAAGTGTAGGTTAATTTTTTTTAGTAGATATTATTTTTTAGTAGAATGAGTTATTTAGATCTAGATTAATTTTAATCTTACATTTCCATTTATTAGTTTAATTATCATAATGTAATTTATATTTATTTATTTATTTATTTTCATATTTATAATATGATTTTTTTATAGATAATAAATGTAATTTTATAATATTGTGTTGACATATTCCCGTGCAGGGGACGGGGCATACACTAGTATAAATATATATATTAATAGCAATAGCAGCACAATCACGTGGCTCCTTGAAGGATCAGCTCCTCGTCTCCACAATTACGCTCCGTTAGCAATAACTTGAAAGTGTCCATCCGAACCGGCCCATATTGTTTTTAATTTATAAAATGATTCCAACCTCCGATTCATACGATCCAACCCTTAAATACCTGAAATACATAGAAGCACCAATGTAGACTCCGAAAACTAAATAATAACAAATAAGCTATAAAACATGTAAAAATGCTCTAAAACAATATGCAAATATCTACTCAAAACATGACTAAAATAGACTCATCAGGCTTCGAGGGTAATCTCTCATCCACCTTCCCCTCTATAGGTTAGGATCCTTATGTGTAAATTAGGGCATACGAAGTGGAGCCTCTATGTGTTTTTGGTTGCGTTTTGTAGCAAACGTCACAACAACAAAATGGATATATGTGCCTCTGTAATCTGGACTTTAATTCCAATCCAACGGTCTGATTCGGCTGAAATATTAATATTATGTTCATGAAAATGTTATCTAACTTCCCTTCAAAAATTACGGAAATCCAACGGTTGGATCAAGATTTATTATAATTTTAGTAACTAGTGTTTATAATGACTCGATTAAAAAACTTGGTTAAGGGAATGCTAAGAATGTGGTTAAATATATGATGGCATAACCGAAACTTAGAGCATATAAAATACAGAAATGAAGTATACCCATAACTTGGCTTATGATCCGATAAGAAGAAATCGATTATGTGATAATACGATATAGATTATAACTGGTTAAGTCCGGATCACTTAACCAAAGTGCGTAATCTATAGAATCGTGAACCTTATGTGGATGCATGTTGATTATTAGGTTGGGTACCTTGCATTAGAATACCACCTAATGAAAGCTTAATGAAATTAATAGGCTCTTGTTGATTGGATCTTTGGTTGTGCACTTTATTGCTTGCTTATTCTCCAGACTCCAGGTAAGTCCCCTGGACTTACTCATGATGGATTTATGTGATACTCTTTGTCTTATCGAGAGTCTTCATGCATCACGCGACCTAGCAACATGTTTAGGAATATAAACCGGTAATATGACGTAGGATGAACTTATTAAATCCAACAATCCATATGTATGCTATGTGTCTATGGTAGGACGGCCGTCAAAATCTGAATAAAGGACTGATACTCGATGGAACACAAATGAAATGATGAAAGACTTATGATGAGAAAGAATGAGTATGTTTGAGAAGGATGAGTACGTTTGAGAAGATATTATGATATGATGGTGATGATGATTATGATGATTATGATGATGATACGGGCCCTTGTGTGTTTATTTCGCATGATATATATCTATACACTTGCTTATGTGTTACCTTTTAACATTCATGTAGTTTAAGTATGGCTCTTTATATGGCATGAAGTGTGCATATTTCCGATGATTGACCCCGATTTATTTCTTATTTTTAGATTAAGGTACCCCTTACCCGATATGACTTACTTATGTGGATGGTTGTCGGGACAGACCTTTTGGACGATTAGAGTGAGGGAGGCACTTGACATTTGTACTCTTTTGCTCATACGTTTTATCGTTTTGACCCGGCGCGGCTGTGGCGTTTTGTTGTATTTATGGTTTCTGCTTTTATTTATGTTCGAAATATTTTCGCGATAGTCTAGGACAGGTAAAGCCTCCAACGGGCTTACGATCTTTTTGGGGTTCGCAATCCCCATCTTTTGACAACTAAATCTTCCGCTTAAATGAACCTAATAATAACTCGTACTCGGTCGTAAGATCCAAAGCTCATGGGAGAACATCAAACTTCTCCTATAACGTTCCCCGGTAATCTAGTATTTCGAACCTTATTTACCTTCTAAGTAGGTTTATGGAGGTTAATTCGGGTACTTAAATTTCGGGTCGTTACAGTTTTGTCGTTCTTTATGCATGTCGTTTTCACAAAACTCCTTAAACTATATATTGCTCGATGCTTTAATTTCCGCTTTTATAATGCTAATTGCTCATAGAGGGGGTCTAGGAATATTGATCGAACATGAGATATATGCCCCCTCCAAGTATGAGGTGATGGTTATTTCCGCGTTTATTCACGATGTAGTTACCCCTTTAGCGGATGGACACGGTGGCATGGATGATGCACCTTCCAAGGGTGAGGCATCAACTGGAGGGTGAGGAGAGAAGTCTACTTTCATTAGCTCTTGTAGATCTTCATTACTTATTATTACTTTTTGTATTTGAATTTCATACATCCCCATCCCCCGTAACCCTCATTATGAGTGGGCATATCCAACCACCCCTCGGTGTTGAGGCTAGACTCGTCTTTGAACTTTTTTTGGTAAGCAAAGGGAGGCAAGCCTCCCAAAAAAGCTAAAAATGGGTTACATAGGAACAAGACGGAGGGTAGCTCTCTCCCTACGATCATCATCCAACAAAGAAACAAGGTTGTCGAGTGGCTCAGTAAGAACATGTAGGTCGATCGGAAGAGACATGTCTAACTTAGCAAGGGAGTCTGCGATATAGTTCAATTCCCTAAAGACATGTACTTGAAAGCTTATGAAAGTAGACTGCGATATAGTTCAATTCCCTAGAGACATGTCTAACTTTAAGTTTTTAGGCCATAGTCAGACCTTTCACCACCAACCTTAGCAATCGGGCCTAAGTAGGACCTAAGTCCTCAACTAAAATGGATAAAAGTTGACCAAACTCAAACCTTAGTCACGCTCATGCCCCAATGGAAAGGTCCATGGTTCCCTTCTAAACGTCTTACTCATTTAGCATTACCGGCCCGATCCTTAGCGGGATTGGGGTGTTACATCAGGCTATTGGCTATGATTATATTATTGTGGAGCTATTAAATAGCTAGAATATGGAATTCACACTAAAACATGCGCTATTTACATCTATTAATCTAAGTTAAGAATACCTAGAATGCCTATATAAAATACGCGTTATCAATTATATATAATTTTCGTTTAATGCTTGAGTTGAAATATCAAGATATAGATATGCGAGCACAAGGGACTTGTGGACTCAATTGAATCCAGGACGTGCCAAGTAACAATTGGTCATCAAGGATGGTGTGTTTGTTTGTTAATATAGGTTTCGAACAAAAATAACATTTTGTGAAGTGGGAAATCATGTCACAAATAAATCTGTAATAAACTTTTTTTTGAAGCGAGGATATGTATAATCCCGAATTGAATGTATGTTAGAGAGTTTAGCATGAAACATCTTACGCATTTTAAAGTCCATAGAGAGTATTAGAAATATGAGATATGTCTTTAAAATAATAAATTGGAACGGATGAATACACATGGTGGGAAGATATGATGCCATGTTGGTTAGTTCTTCCCATTAACACCCTGGATGCAACTAATATCCCAACCTTTAGGAATAGTTGCTTTTAATACCCTAACCTTTTAAAATTTTACAAAATATTCTAACATACACTATTAGTTGCACTTAACGCCCTGGATGAGATTCTTAAATTTTAAAAATTACTGAAATCATACAAAAATTACAAAAAATCACTCATATTCATAAAATGTTTTCAATAAACTCCTAATATATTTTAAAATTTGAAATTAAAAAAATCTCTTATAATTTAAGCCCACCATCCAAAAATAAATATAACAGTTATATAAAATCTACTCCTTTAAAAATATAAAATAATTATTTTATCATTTACTCATTTAATATTTTAATATAATTACTCAAAATAATTTATTATTTATCTTAAACATAATACTTTTACAAAAATAAAATAATGTAGATTTTAATAAGTAAATGGTATGAGATATGATAACCATTTGTAATAAATAGTTATATAATAAAGATATATTAAAATGAATATGGTAAAATTATTATTTTTTACCATATTATTTTTAATATATCTTCATTATATAATTATTTATTGCAAATGGTTATCATATCTTTTACCATTTATTTTTTAAATATACTTTATTTTATTTTTGTAAAACTATTATGGTAAACATTTCTTATAGAATATTTTTTTTTAATACCATGGAATTGATGTGTGATACATTATAAGATGTTATGAATTATTTTTAGTATATATATAACATAATATTAACCAAAAAGACAATATATATCATATCAAATAATATACCTGGAATATATAGATGTACAAATCGGCATGTATCAAGACAGACTTATATAAATTTAGATTTTAATTATAATGTATGTTTTTTAGATAAATAATTAATTATTTTGATTGATTATATTAAAATTTTAAATGAGTAGATGCTAAAGTAATTATATTATATTTTAAAGGAGTATATTATATATATATATATATTATAATTATTTTTGGATGGTAGGTCGGGTGGGGTTAAATTGTAAGAGATTTATTTAATTCTCCTTTTTTTTAAATGTATTAGGGGTTCATTGAAAATATTTTATGAATATGGGTGATTTTTTGTAATTTTGATTTGATGTGGATAATTTTTTAATTTAAGAAACTTGTTTAGGGTGTTAATTGCAACTAATGGTATAGGTTAGGATATTTTGTGAAATTTTACAAGATTAGGGTATTGAAAGCAACTATCCCTAAAGGTTGGGGTATTAGTTGCAATTTACCCTAAATATATAATTAAAAGCGCTACATTCGTTAGCTTATAAAAACAACAACATTATAATTTCTGCAAACAAAAGTGCACCTTTCACCCAAATCTTTAGCAGCTAAGCACGTACTTCTTTTAAAAAGCCTTTCTTCCCCACCCAGTGACGTCAACAACGTAAAATCTGACAATGGAGAACATCATTCGCCCCTCATTGTTAATAATCTTTATCTTCTACTATTTCGTCATGTTTTCTCTTTTCGTTTCAGTAGACGCTCAATGTGACAATTATTGGACTGGTCCGGGATCTTGTGCCAACGCTGCTTGTAGTCAATATTGTTTGTTTCAACTTCATCGTAATGGTGGCATTTGTACTACCAACACATGTTGTCGTTGTAACATCTCTTAGATACATCATTATACTTTAATGTATCGTTTGTTTTTTTTTCCAATAAAAGTAAATATGCAGTATCTAATCTTTTCATAGTATAATATAAGAATACAATATAAATTTTAAATTTATTAATTTTTTTTATTAATGACGTTAAAAGCGTATTATTTCAATTGATTTACTTTTGGAGGAATTGAAGTATAAAAATTTCTATCCATATAAGATAACAAATAATGTTAGTTGAAAGTTATTTTTATGAAATATGATAATTAATTGAATTGAATAGTACGGGGTATTCGTAAAAAGAGAATGTTGGGGTTAAATTCGTTGATAAATACACATTGTATTCTAACGAGATATATATATATATATATATACACACACACACATACACACACACACATATATCACATATCATATATATACATACGTATATACATATATACATACGTATATACATATATAGATAGATATATACATATATATGTACAATGGAGGTTAAGAATTTTTTTTAATAAATTAACCTTTCTCAACAGTTAATGTATAGACAAAGATTTATATTCTCCACTTCTTCTAATAATCTAATATACAAGTAATGTGTTTATATCATGACACGTGCATTCACAAGGTGTAGATGATGATTTCCTTCAAGGCATGGGTTAAGCTCATTTGATTATCTAGATGTTCATCGCTTGATTTGTCAAATTGAAGATTTGCATATGATATACAAGAAAGCATTATAATTTCTGCATACAAAAGTTCACCTTTCACCCAAATCTTTAGCAGCTAAGCACGTACTTCTTTTAAAAAGCCTTTCTTCCCCACCCAGTGACGTCAACAACGTAAAATCTGACAATGAAGATCATCATCCGCCCCTCATTGTTAATAATGTTTATCTTCTACTATTTCGTCATGCTTTCTCTTTTCGTTTCGGCATGCGCTCAATGTGACAACTATTGGACTGGTTCGGGATCTTGTGCGAACGCTGCTTGCAGTCAATATTGTTTGTTTCAACTTCATCGTAATGGTGGCACCTGTACAACCAACACATGTTGTCGTTGTAATGTCTCTTAGATACATCATTATACTTGAATGTATCGTTTGTTTTTTTTCAATAAAAAAAATCTACAGTATCCAATCTTTTGACAGTATAATATAAGAATACAATATAAATTTTAAATTTATTAATTTTTGTATTAATGTCCTTGAAAGCGTTTTATTTCAATTGATTTACTTTTGTAGGGAATATAAAAATTTCTATCCATATAACATAACTAATAATGTTAGTTGAAAGTTATTTTTATGAAATATGATGATTAATTGAATTGAATAGTATGGGGTATTCGTAAAAAAAGAATGTTGGGGTTAAATTCGTATTCTAACCCCACACACACTCACACCACACATCACACCACACATCACATATCATTTATGTACATAGGTATATACATATATATGTACAATAGAGGTTAATAAACACTAGTACAAATATACAAGTGTGCTTATTTTTTTATTTTAAGCATAGTTTTATACTAAAAGTTTGTTCCCAAACCCAAATTCAACTAAAAGCAGCACGTTTTCCATAAAACCGTTCTCATTTATTTCTAAAAAAATAGTTAGACCGGTTTTCGTGTAAATCGTGCTTAAAAAAACTTAAAACGAACACGGTTTAATTTTCAAAGTGTGTTCCCAACACCAGATTTGACTAAAACAAACACGCTTTTCTATAAAATCGTTCTCGTTTATTTGTAAAAAAAATATTTAACCTGGTTTTCGTGTAAAGTGTGCTTAAAAAAATTACAACGAACACGATTTAATTCTCAAAGTGTGTTCCCAAAATCAAATTTAACTAAAATAAACACGCTTTTCTATAAAACTGTTCTCGTTTATTTCTAAAAACTATTAAGCCCAGTTTTCGTGTGAAGCGTGCTTAAAAATAAATTAAAATGAACACGGTTTCATTTTACATATTGTTCTCATCTTTTATGTACTTTTCTCTAATAATTTTTACCCATTCATTATACGGTTCTGCAAGGATCTTCCATAGCAATTTCATCTGCAAGGCTTTGTTCATATCTTTTGATTTTTTGGTGCCTAATCCCCATCACGCTTTGGTATGCATATTTTATCCCATCTTATAAGAGGTTTATACTTGGGGTCTTTGTTCCAGAAAAAACATTTGTTAACTCGGTCCAGATCATTGTGAACACTTTCCGGGAGCATGAAGTTTTGCATAACATAACTAGGTTTCGCTAACAAATTTGCTTTGATCAAGACCGCCCTCCCTTGTTGACTTAGCTCATTTGCTCTCCATTTTGCTAATTGGTTCTTGGACTTTCCTATGATTTCTTCAAATGTATGTTTGTTTACCCTACCATTAATAATCGGGCAACCAAGATATTTTTCTAGGGCTGTTTGGTTCGTGATTTGTAATAAGGTTTGGATCCTTTGTCTTTGGTCATTGGTTACACCTTTGGTCGTTTGGAAAGCCGACTTTTGGAAGTTAACTTTTTGGCCGGAAATTGCGCATTATTCATCGAGTATTGTTTTCACCGTATCGCAGGCCTCCGTCGTGGCTTTTGAGAAAATCATTATATCATCGGCAAATGAGAGGAAGGGGATCGAGGGGCCAGTTCTAGATATCTTGAATCCGATAGTATTTCGAGATATTTTAGATTGTCTTTGAAGTTTTCTTGCCAATATCTCGGCGCTTAGAATAAACAAGTAGGACGAAATAGGATCACCTTGTCTAAGCCCTCTACGAGGGCTAAAAGTATCTGTTGGTTTGTCGTTGACCAAGACGGAAAAAGACACCGTCTGGATGCATTCTTTAATCCATCCACAAAACCGTGGACAGAAGCCAAATTTTGTTAGGATGGCCGAAAGGAAATCCCAGTTTACTCTATCGTAAGCTTTTTCCATATCTAGTTTGATCGCGATCCATCCTTCACGTCCTTTTCTGAGCCGAAAGGAGTGAAATATTTCATGTGCAATGAGTACATTATCCGGGATCGCTCTGTCTGAGATAAACGCTCCTTGCAGCGGATGAATTAGTTTGCCAAGAACTGCTTTCAATCTGTCTGCAATAATTTTCGCAATAGCCTTGTAGAGGGTCGAGCACAGACTAATCGGTCTATAACTATTTGTTGTTCTTGGGTTGTCGCATTTAGGGATCAAGGTAATAAACGTTTGGTTTATTTGTTTTAACATTCTACCCGAATGAAAGAAACTTTTGACGGCTTTAATGATAGAAGGCCCCACAATGTCCCAATATCATTGATAGAACTCAATTGTCATGTCATTAGGCCCAGGGAACTTATCTTTTCCAATGGAGAAAAACGCCATTTAACCTCTTGATTTGTGATCGGTTTTGTGAGGAGTACGTTGTCTTCTTGTGAGACTTCTGTGTCTATTAATTCTAGGTATTCCTGCAATTTTTGATAATTTATCCTCTCTTCCTTAAATCTTTTTTCGAAATCCAAACGAACTTCTTTTCTAATGTTCTCTTCCCCTCTGATCATTGTTCCATCTTGGGTTGTGACCTCTCTAATCGTTTTCCTGTTTCTACGCCCTGCGGCTACTTTATGATGGTAGCCAGAGTTCGTGTCCGAGAGTTTTAGGTGCTTTGTCTTCGCCCTTTGACTCCAATATAGTTTGTGGAATTGTAGTAGTTTATTCTTTTTATTTTTCAGTCTCTCTTGGAGGCTCGAAGAGCTCCCAGAAAGAGGTCGAGTGATTCCTTTTTGTAGATTAACCAATTTTTCTTCTATTTCCTTGAGTTGTCTGAAGATGTTCCCAAAAGTCGACTTATTCCACTCTTTCGTTAGTCTTTTAAGTTCTTGGGTTTTCTTTGTTACTTGGAACATGTGGGATCCAGGGTATTGCATCCTCCAAGCTTGGACGACAATGTTTGATAATCTTTTCTTTGGGTCCACATGTTTTCGAATTTGAAGGGTCGAGCCTTTCTACATTGGGTGGAACGTAGTTCAATAGAGATTGGGCAGTGATCCGACGAGGAGAAAGCATACTGTTTCGTAGAAATGCTCGGAAACCATTGCAGGATTTGGTTCTGTACCAGGGTCCTATCAAGTTTTTCGTAAATATTGTTTATATCGGATTTATTTTTTCTCCAAGTGAATTCATTTCTCAATGTCGGTACATCGATAGATTACATTGATCCTTGAAGTCTAGTAGTCTTTTAAATCTGGATGGGTTCGGGTGAGCACCAACCCATTTTTCCGACGAGCTTTTGATCTTGTTAAGGTCTCCCATTACCAAAACCGGTAGGTCGATCTTCTGAATATAATCTATTAATCTTTGCCAGAATTCTGTTTTCTGATTTTCTTGTGCGGGTGCATAAACAAAACAACAAACATATTTAGTGTCGATGTTATTATCTTCAAGGAGAACAGATGTAAACCGTTCATCTTTTTCCAGGATCGATATTTTCCCACTAGCCAATTGGTAGTCTTTCCAAAGCATACAAATTCCCCCCGCCCGACCGCGCGTCGGGGTCCAGGAAATGGAATCAAAACCCGCCTTCCGCCAAACCGCCTCATGGTGTTGGACCTCAGACTTAGTTTCCATAAGAGCCAGCGGTTGGATGTTTTCAATTTTACAAAAGGTTTCAACTTCTGTCCATAGGTTTCTTTTCCCAATACCACATAAATTGTGTTAACCCTATTTGGACTATTATGTAAAGTTTATAATTATATTTTAAGCTTAATATAATTAAATAACAGATGTTACAAAGTATTTTATTTAAAATACATTATAAATTATGCTAATCAAAGACTTCAAAAGTACGTGTTTATATTTATAAACATAATTGATTTGGAATTCAAATAAATTTTGTAGTTAATAAACCCCATATATAATAAATATTGTAAGTATATAAACCCTTTTGTCAGTGTTATCTCAAGTAGTTTTTATCTTTAAATTTTAAAACTGGTTATGAGTGTATTTTTCTTAAGAAGATAAATAATTCTCCAAATAAACTCGGGGTTATTTGCCTCATACAATAATATTTTTTTAAACTTACAACACTTAATGAAATTAATTGAATGTTTACAACGTAAAAAGCAGCGTTAAAGAAAAATACACAAAACTATATATGTATGTTCTTTTAAGAACCACCCAAATCATCTTTAGGTAAAAAAGTGTTTAAAAACAGTTAATGACTATTATAAAAAAAAAATTAATGACAATTTCATTCTTAAAAAATTGATAAATTTAATCTAAAATTTTATAAATATAGTAGTATTGTAATGAAATATAAATAATTATAAATTTTGCAAAAACATATAATAATGAATTAATATGATCAACTTTAATTTCGAACAGGGCCCTCAAAATGTTCGGCACGACCCTGATGACATATACCTGACAAATGGAACTATAACAGATAGTTGACAAACGAATCGTTGATAAAGAAAATTAAGCATTTATTATGACCAGCAAAAATTTTAGCATCTGTTTGAAAGCGAAAAAAAATCAGCATCACTCGTAAATGTGTAAATGCAAATTAAAAGATGCGGACACCACAAAAGTTACAAATATAAAATGTTTGCAACTAGAGAGTACATAAATGCTAGTACTTTGCAAGTATTGTCAGCTCATGAATTATATACGGAGTATAATTTAATATCATTAGCACTACTGACATTGAAGGGATAATTTTGTGCCACTAAAACGTACATCCACGAAAGCATATGGTGGAGAACAGTTTGAGAAAGCAACGGTTTGAAAGCTTTATGAAGCTTCACTTTCTTCAGCCCTCCACATGAAAATTTCAGATGAAAATTCAACCGTGCTTAAAGGATGTAGAAAACCGAACCGGATCAATTTTATGTAAAACATTTTATTTTATTTTTTAAATCACCTATCTAACATATTTTATATATATATATATATATATATATATATATATATATATATATATATATATATATATATATATATATATATATATATATATGCGTGCCTAAACCTAATTCAGCGGTGTTTACCAAAAAAAAAAAAAAAACCTAATTAGTTTCAATGTTTTTTTTTAACTGCACGCCAAATGAGTTTCAATGTTTTTAACTTATCCCCGGATTCTGTCCCTCAATCCAGACTGGACCCTAAGCTTCTAACCCAGTTGTCCCCACCCCCCTACACCACCCATTTCGGACGACTTCCCACCCCTCTTGCGCCACCTATTCCAACAAGCCGCATCCGGTACCACACCTCCAAACTACCTGCCCCCAGCCGAATTTGATATGCCACGGCCGCAACACAATGTTGCGTATGCGGCACACCATGCTGTGGGGGAGCATCCCCTGGCGGCGCCCGCCGCAGCACCACATGCCCCCCTCCTACCCCCCTCCCCCCCTCCCCCCGGCTCCCCCGGCTCCCCTTAACCCCCCACCTCCCCTTGCACCCCCCGTCCAAACCATGAAGACCTGGTCCCAGTCCGGGATCTTCAAACCTAACCCCAAATACAACATTCTTAACCCGTCCCTCGACATATCCCCTCTACCCAAATCACCCCACAAGGCCTTACAGGACCCGAGCTGGCACGCAGCCATGATGGATGAGTTTAGTGCTTTAATAAAGAACGGCACGTGGGACCCCGTTCCAAGGCCTCGGGATACTAATATCATTAACTGCATGTGGTTGTTCAAACATAAGTACAGGTCTGACGGGACTCTTGAGCGACACAAGGCTCGCCTAGTGGTCAATGACAAGTCTCAGGAGGTTGGAGTTGACTGTGACGAGACTTTCATCCCGGTCGTCAGACTGGCTACCATTCGCGCAGTTATGAGTATCGCCCTCACCAAGGACTGGCCCATCCATCAGCTGGACGTCAAGAATGCCTTCCTTCACGGCAATCTTCAGGAGACTGTGTATATGCATCAGCCACCGGGCTTCTATGATCGCTCCCGTCCATCTCACGTTTGCCTTCTCCAGAAGTCTCTCTATGGGTTAAAACAGGCGCCTCGCGCCTAGGATCAGCGATTCGCCACGTGCCTCACTGGTATTGGGTTTCAGGGCAGTCAGTCTGATCACTCCCTCTTTGTGTTCCACTCCGGGTCTGACACTGCCTATCTTCTCTTGTACGTCGACGACATTGTGCTCACCGCCTCCTCTACATCCCTCCTGTCTAGGCTGATGGCACTGCTGCGTTCAGAGTTTGCCATGACTGATCTCGATTCCCTGAGCTACTTCATCAGCGTCTCTGTGACTCGCACCCATTCTGCACTGTTCCTACATCAGCAGAAGTATGCCCTTGAGATTGTCGACAAAGCAAGAATGAAGTCTTGCAAGCCCGCCACCACTCTTGTCGGCTGCAAGTCGAAACTCGATGATGCTTCTAGTCCCAAGGTTGAGGACCCTACCGCCTATCGCAGTCTGGCCAGTGCCCTCCAGTACCTGACTTTCACTAGGCCGGACATCACCTTCGATGTCCAGCAGATTTGCTTATACATGCATGATCCCCGCGAGCATCACCTTCAGGCCCTCAAGCGGATAATCTGGTACATCAAGGGCACCTCTGACATGGGTTTGCATCTCACTCGCAGCCGGTTTGACTCCCTTACCGCGTATTCCGATGCTGACTGGGCGGGTTGTCCTGAAACTCGCCGCTCCACTTCTGGTTTTGCTGTGTACCTTGGCGACAATCTAGTCTCGTGGTCCTCCAAGCATCAGGCCACCATCTCCCGCTCAAGCGCCGAGGCCGAGTATCGTGGGGTTGCCAACGCAGTGGCCGAAACATGTTGGCTCCGCAACCACCTCTGCGAGCTCCGAGTTCCCCTTCGATCGGCTACACTGGTCTACTGCGACAATGTCTCTGCTGTTTACCTTTCGTCGAACCCGGTTCAGCATCAGCGGACGAAGCATATCGAGATTGACATCCATTTCGTCCGAGAGAAGGTCGCCCTAGGCCAGGTCCGGGTTCTTCATTTCCCTTCTGCACATCAGTATGCGGACATTTTCACAAAAGGATTAACTACTCCTCTTTTCACTTCTTTTCGTTCCAGTCTTGCTATTCGCTCACCTCTAGCTGCGACTGAGGGAGGATGTTAGCATATATTATTTATACGTGTACAGTTACCATTGTACCCTCAGGGTTTTCAGCCCATTGATATATATACAGGAGTAGGCCCCTGAGATCCGGTAAGGACTCGGTTATCCAAACACTTACAGATAGCTGGTGGCCACCATGGATGACGACGGCAAGAGGAGCGGTGTTGTGAAGCCAGAGGCGACCTGATGCCCAGGAGAGACGATGGAGAGAAAGGAGAGAAAGAAGTTTACATGGTTGGAGAGAGAACGGGAGAAAGAAAGAGGAAGAGAATGGTAAAAACGAAAAGAAGGAAAAATTTTGGAGAATGCTCCACGTGGATAGCTTCCCTGCTCTCCAAAGTACTCAGCTTTAAGATATAGGAAGATTAATTATGTTTGGCTGGGAAGGCCTAGAACTCCAAAAGAAGGGGAAGGGGAAGACTCACCTTGCTACTTGTTGCAGTTAAACTCCAGAAGAAGGGGAACTCCGGAAAGAGGTGATCAAGGATGAAGAAGAAGATTGTAAATAGAGAGACAATCTGTTATAGAAGTAAATAAGTGAATACAACGTAATATTACACCTGATTACCTTGGTTTGTACGGAGTATAACCTAAGGTTGATTCATGAATTTACATTTTTGCCCTCCTAATACATAAATATTAGGGTTGTGCATAACCGGGTATCCGACACGACACGACACGACACGACAAAAAACACGACACGATAAGGGGGAAAGTGCCGATCCGAACACGACACGATAACTACCGGGTATCCGACACGATAACACGACACGGTTTCGTGTCGGCTACCCGTATAACACGACACGACACGATTTGTACTGTACATGAGTAAATGAAATCTGCTTTTTTTTTTTCTGAACAATTGAAGAACACTGGAGCTCAATACATTCAACACTGCACAGGAGCTCAATGAAATCTGTTGGATTGTTGACTGAAGGTGCGGCGAATACGCCAGATCTGAAGACTAGAACACGCCGGAGCAAGCAATTGAGCGAGAGGAGAGGGCAAATTTGACTGATTGCGAGCTAGATATGAAGTTTGAACATGCTAGATCTGAACACTTGAACACGCCAGATCTGAAGCACCTCGACCACGCCGGATCTGAAGTTTGAGCAAGGACGAGCGTCGAGCGAGGCCGAGGGCTAGCGCCAAACTTGAAGGGCGAGAGATGAGATGAGAGGAGAGGAGAGGAGAGGAGAGGAGAGGAGACGCCAGATCTGAAGCACCTCGACCACGCCGGATCTGAAGTTTGAGCAAGGACGAGCGTCGAGCGAGGCCGAGGGCTAGCGCCAAACTTGAAGGGCGAGAGATGAGATGAGATGAGAGGAGAGGAGAGGAGAGCTGTGACCTGTGGGTGGCGGCGAGTCTGGAAAAGGAAGGAAGAAGACGCCAGCTCGATCTAACCCTAAACAGAAAATAAAAATAAAACAAAAGGCTGGAAAAAGCAAAAAAAATACGCCCTTGTCCCACACGCCACAGCTGACCAACTGGGCAAGCCGCACTATGTGATACCTAGTAACTTTTATGATATATATATATATATATATATATATATATATATATATATATATATATTATTACAGAAAACTAAATTATAAAAAAAATATTATCGTGTCGTGTCGGATACCTGACAAGGGAAAAATCCCGATCCGAACACGACACGATTATTGTCGTGTTTTACCGTTTCGTGTCATAATCGTGTCGTATCTATATCGTTTCGTGTTTTTTCGTATCGTATTGGTACGGTTTCGTGTCGTGTCAACCGTGTCGTATTTTTCTGCACAACCCTAATAAATATCTATAATATACATGACACCATATATCCTAATAAGAGGAAAAGAGGCCGGATGAGTTCACAGTTGTAATTCATATCTCAAGTACCAGCTTGAATATTTATAATATGCAGTGTGATTACGGTGATGAAGAAACCCCCAATCAGAGTTATATATATAGAGAACTAGCTTGAATTGCCAACGGTAAATAATTCCAGTTGGAATCAAACAAGGCCCGGTAGTAGGTAAAATCAAAAATTACCCGTAAAATAAAGGTTGAAAGGTTATGGAATAATATAAATTTTGTATAGGGCGAAAAAAAGTTTATTTATAAAAAAAGTCAAGTTTATTTGGTTATTATTAGAAACTAGCGTAGTTCCCGCGCCATGGCGCGATTTAAAAAAAAAAATTTAAATAATAAACTAAATGAATATTATACAATTAAATAAAATATTAGTTTAATATTTTGAATTAAATTTATAAGAACAAACTCATAAGAGAAGAGTATAATACATTCATTAAAGATGGATTCTATTGTGATAATATATGAAGATTTACAAATAGATATAAGTTATATATTAATTTACTATTTTGAATTAAACCCATTAGTTATTTCAAAAATAAAAATTAATTGCAAAAAGAAAATAAATCCATTAAAATTATATTGTGATAGTATTTGAAGATTTACAAATAGGTAGTATAAGTTATATATTAATTTATTATTTTGAATTAAACTCATTAGTTATTTAAAAAATAAAAAATAATTGCAAAAAGGAAATAAATCCATTAAAATTCTATTGTATTTGTGATAGTTTATGAAGATTTACAAATAGATATAAGTTATATATTAATTTATTATTTTGAATTAAACCCATTAGTTATTTCAAAAATAAAAATGAATTGCAAAAAGAAAATAAAAAGGAAAGAGAAAAAAAGTGATTGGTTAAAAATGAGAGGATTAAGGTGGGCATGCCACGTAGGCAAAAACTCTTCTGTTTTAAGAGTTTATATAGATATAGATATATAGATATTATAATAATTTCAAACCAAATAAACTAAAAACACTAAAAACAAACCAAAAAAGTTGCTTGGTTTAGCTTTTTTTTTTTACACTGTTTTAAACTACGAAAGGATTTTTTTAAGCATCTACACACAGTTATATGTCCTTCCTACCTACCTAATTATCTAGATATATCATCACATCGAGTGAGGGGCTATGGGTTCATATGGGACGGAATTAATAAACTGACTAAAATTATAAACATAGTAAATTAATTAATTTGCCTCACCAATTCAAAAACAAGTCGGCTTTTAATTTATTTTCCATCACCTACAATTACATTATCGATCCGTGCAATCGACATGGCCTCAAGTGTTTGACCAGAACATTCCTAGCCAGTTCTTCACTTCGGACACAAAAGGGTGGCTGCTTTGCAATCTCTCCAGCTCCAATGCCCGGAGCGCTCTCTTTGGCTATTTCATATGGTACATTTGGAAGAGGAGGAATGAGAAAGTATTTAGGGGAAGTGCTGAAGACATGAGGGTGGTGGTTCATAGGGAAAAGACTTCGGGGGTGCTGTTCGAACAATGTCGAAGCAAGCACTTTCTGAGTCTGCCAAAACCACCCACCACTCAGCATCAGACCTTAAGTGGACAGCCCCTCCAACAATTAAGCTGGGTGAAACTCAACGTCGATGGCTCGTCTCGCGGCAATCCGGGCCTGGCGAGCTGTGGGGGAGCCATATGTGACAGCACCGGAATGTTCTTGCAGGGATACAACGTCAAGGTGGGAATTTGCACAGCGCTCCGAGCGGAGCTCCTCGCTTTATTCCACGGCATTCAACTATGCCTCAATACGCCCTATCGATGCACAATTGTAGAAACGGATTCGACAGGAGTATGCAAATTACTGCTGGAGGAGCTGCCCGAGGCCCACGCTGATTTGCTGCTCATTCGACAATGTCGCCAGTTGATCAATACTCAAGGCTGGACCATCAAAGTCCAACATGTACACAGGAAGGCGAACACGGTGGCCGACGCTCTTGCAGAGCTGGCTGCTAACTCTGCCGACGAGATAAATGTCACCAGGGCCTTTGAGGATCCCCCTCAAATCCTCAATCCATTATTTCACTTACCATGAAAGACTTGGCTTTATGCCCAAACGTTGTACACCCTCCTAATTAGCTATAATAAAACTGGGCTCTAGCCCTCCTTTTCGACCAAAAAAAAAAAAATACATTATCGATCCATCAATGTCACTTTAATTATTTTACGGAGTAGCTCTTTCTTTTCTTATGCAGATCCAGTACGTACATTGAAAAACTTCATTTACGTATTTAATTGTTGGATAAATTTTCCATATATATATATGTTTAAATAAAATAATGGATAAATTTTCATATAATGTAATTTGATTATCTATTTGGATTTTTTTAATGTGGTGTTTTATTTTAATCATTTCAATAATTATTACAAAATTTAGCCATTAAATATTAATATTTCAATAATAACACTATCATACTCCAAAATAATCTTTAATCTTAGTTTAATAAAGTTATAATTTCGAGTAATAAAAAAGCAAATGGTGCGGCGGATGTGAATGAAATTAACTTTTTTTAAAAAAAAAATTAAAGAAAGTGAAAAGGGAAGAAAAAAAAAAGAGTTAGTATAAGTTGGAAATCCAAAAGGCAGTGTCATTTCTAGAAGTTCAGCTGAAGCTGAATATCGAGCAATGGCTCAGGCCGTCACTGATCGAAGTTAGTTGGATGGTCCGATTGCTTGAGGATCTTGGCATCACTTCTCTCTCCCCAGTTACTCTGTTCTATGGCAATAGTTCAGCTTTGTAAATAGCCAAAAACCCCATATTCTATTAGTTCGCGAACTAAGTATATCGAAATAGACTGTCACTTTACTCGTGACAAAGTTTTGGAAGGTCTACTTCAATTGTCGTACATTCCCAAACTTGAACAACTTGCTAATGTCTTCACAAAGGTCCTGCCCTCTGTCCAGCAAGAGCTTCTTCTTACCAAGCTTGGAATGCTCTCCGAATGTTCCCATTCAGCAGATTGAGGGGGTTGTAGAGAGTTATGTTTGGGCCTATTTTTCGGTTATCATGGTAGGGGCCGGTTGTTGAGCCCAACCCATGTATTATAAATAAGGTTGTAAGCCCGTTAAGTAGAAATTAGATCGGTTGTAACAACCTTCCAACAAACTCCGAGCTCTCATTTTGGTCTCTAATGGAGATTGTGCAGTTTTCATCTTGCTCTCAGTTCAACCGATCAAATCATCAAATTCACCAAATACACCGAAATTAATAATTAATTGGGAGGCCGCTTCCTAAGTCCTAACCTAGCTCCGATCCACCACCGCAAACACACCGAAATTAATTTAAGAAACTATTTTTAAATTTTGAGGCCAACATCAATTCCACCATCACAACACTTACACTTACTAGTTACTATACATCATATCAGTTTAATGCAGTGAAATGGAATTGTCAAAATCAGTCGTTTGGCCTCGTCAGCATCCAATTTTTTTTCAATCGACTTTTCTATTAGACAATTGTTTTTTATTTGTACACAAGTAAACATCAGCAATAAAGAAGTTAAGTTAAAGTTCACACCCTCTTAATTAGATTAATTATTCTATACTTGTACAATAAAATTAACCAAACCTTAAAAGACGAAGGTAAACCTTAAAAGACGGAGTAAGTTTTACAAATACAGCAAGTGGGACGTGGACAAACAATATCCACCTTGCTTCTCCCGATCGAGAGTAAATAAACAGTATTATATTGGTCCAAATTAACCTTAAAATGGAGATGGATTAATTTATTAATTAAATAATATTACATGATCGATCTACACAATACAAATACAACACGTGTTGGTGTAGCACATTCCACCAGGACGATGGATTTGAGAAGAACAATAGTTATTACAATCTTTATTAACGCAACGTCCATCCCCGGACCAATAATTGTCACAACCTAAACCACTATAAACAAAGAAGGTGAGGAAACAAAGAAGGTAAGCTAGAAAGATGATTAGGTAGGTGGTCTTCATTCTTCCCAATCTGATTCTGATTTCTGAGGTGCGGTGGATTCTAAGAATCTACATGCCATATATACAAATTTAAAGGAGGATCAACAATAAATTAACACACACACACATATATATATATAATATATTTGATCGAACCAATTCAAAAATGATGATGATATTTTCTTATACAAATAATTTATTTGGCCGTAAATACATATGAACAATAAGGTATTGAATAAGAACAATTTATTCAAAGTGGTACGTATTAGTGTAATACATTTGAACAACTAGCTATTTAAATTAAATATGAATAGTTAGCTATTTATATTTGAATAATTAGGTTATAAAATATGAAAGATTACAAAGTGGGATATGATAATTAGTGATCTGTATAGAGTTGAATAACAAAGTTAATTATTTATATATGAATATAAAATTAAATTTTGAAAGAAATAACAGCAAATATAATCTAGAAAGGAAAAAAAATCAAAAAAATTAAATCTAACTATAAACGAAATTATGTTTGGGTGGGAAGGCCTAAAACTCCAAAAGAAGGTTGAAGGGGAGGGGGAGGACTCACCTTGCTACTTGTTGCAGTTAAACTCCAGAAGAAGGGGAGGACAAGTGATGCATGCAGTGTGTGTGATGACTGTGGTGAAGAAACCCCCAATCAGTTATCAGAGTTATATAGAGAACCAGCTTGCCTACGTACGGTAATTAATTCCAGTTGAATTGGAATCAAACAAGGCCCCGGTAGTAGCTAGGTAAAATCAAAAAATTATGTAAAATAAAGGTTGAAAGGTTATGGAATAATATAAAACTATAGTGTAAGGCCCGTGCCTAAGGCACGGGTACGAAATATTTTGATTATATACTACAATGTAATATTATACAAATATATACAACATTTTATGTCCGATCTCTATACCTTTTTTAGACCATTTAAATTGAAACGATATAATATTTATGAAATGTCGAATATTCAAACAAAGTACCACAACTGGCAATTCAACCCAACCGCGAGAACACTTTCTAAAGCATTATAAATAGAAAATCAATAAGAAATGTCATCTAAATAAAGACGAGGAGAAAATAACGATAAATTAGCCAATTCGAAAGCCATCGCATAGAAAATGACCGTTGGCATAGCATGAGATCAAAAGGTTGTATATGACTCCTCATACATTCTGAAAAACTTCTTTATACACTACATTAGTGGTAGCAAATGAAGCATTACCTTCATTGTCAGAAACTAATACTTTCATTCCAGCTCTGCTAGTAACTCTAGACACAGCTACATATAATTGTCCATGGGTGAACACTGGCTTCGGTAGGAAGAGACCGACTTGTGAAAGAGATTGCCCCCGACTCTTGTTAATGGTCATAGCAAATGAAACCATCAATGGGAACTGTCGGCGTTGAAACTTGAATGGCAACAATGTGTCCGAAGGTGATAACACCATGCGAGGTATAGAGACCTTATGACCAGCATGCATCCCAGACATATTTTTTGCTTCCAATATACGATTTCCCAATCATGTAATGATTAGCCGAGTTCCATTACATAAGCCAAGAGAATGATCCAAGTTGCGAAGTAACATCACAGGAACCCCTACCTTTAGTGTGATGTTATGATTAGGTATCCCTGAGCATTTGATGGTGTTCAAATATTCGGCCGAGTAAATAGCTGATCCTTGTCCTTCTATATTAACATCCGACTTGCAAAGGCTATCTGAACTCAAAAATACCTTATCCTCTTCAGGGATTAATGAGAGTACATAGCCATTTACCTTATCCACGACTTCGTGCGTTGGAGCTAGGATGGCTCTTTCTTGGAAGTAAGTAGAATCGATCAAATGATCTGATACATGTGGATAGACTGCAGGAACAATGGCTCCAATCGGATCATTTGTGTAAGGAATAAGAAGATCAGGTCGAAAATGAACAATAGCTTCACCATCATTATCATCACCCTCAACTCCATCACCAATTCGGAGCACCCAATCTGAGAACTCCTTCAATTCTTCCACATCAGAATCAACTTGGCCAGAAGATAGTCTCATATTCCTAGTCAATTGGAGTACCTACGTAGTTGTAAAACACTTTCTTTTATTAGATGAATCGTGCATCTAATAGGAAATATTAGATACATTTGGCCAAATTAATAAATGAACGTAAGTAGCTATGAAAAAAATATTTACCTTGCAATCACACCATAGATAGGAAGAGTTTATTGTAGCAGATACAATGCCCTGTCTACTTCCTCGTGCAACAACGGGCAATATTTGCCTAAAATCACCACCAAAGACCACAACTTTCCCCCCGAATGGTTGTGTTTCACTGTGAGGATTGGAAAACTTGAGGACATCTCGTAAGCTTCGATCCAAAGCTTCAAAACAATATCTATTAGCCATAGGTGCTTCATCCCAGATTATAAGTTTCGTTGCTGCAACTAATGCCGCCAAATGAGTACCAGGACGAATTTCACACATAGAGTCCTCATGTATTTGTAAGGGAATGGCAAACCTGGAATGTGCAGTCCTTCCACCAGGGAGTAGAAGTGCCGCAATGCCACTCAGTGCCACATTCAAAACAATATGCCCTTCACTTCGACCTAGACCACGAGTAAACGATCCGGAAACCCTAAGAAAGACGGTACCATATGTTCGATGATATATTTGCTCGGACAGAGGTGGGGGCAATTCTGTTGAAGAATCCATAATTGTATCCTACAAAACCACATACCGAACACAAAACTTAAAACACTAAAAAAATTAGCTCAAGAATCTTCAAAATGAGAAATATACTACCACAACCTCTCACTGCCATTTTATATGTCCCCTTTAAGGTAATGCACATATTTGATACAATAAGTTACTTTGTCTAAATTAAGCCTTTACATGATAATATAAAATCATCAAATTTCTAGATTCCAGTCAATTATAACTCAATTATAACTCTTGATTGAGAAGCAAAAGGTCACCATTCACATACCTTAGCTTTCGATAATCATCAAAATTTTAGATATGTGTTTTGTTTGATCAATTGCTGTCAGAAGCAATACGTTCATACTAAATGATAACTTTTCATTGAAAATATGGATGGAGGAAAAAACTCATTCACATACCTTAGCCTTCGAAAACTTCTTAGGATTTCCTAGCACGCTAAGTGATAACTCTTGATTAGGAAGAGAGTACGGATCGACTGACGATGTATCGAGAATACTTGCTAATTGAACCTGCAAATATGTGTGTCAACTATATTATAGTTATAACTTGCAAATACAAGTGAAGAACAACCCAGAACTGCAACTTATAAAGGAAGTGGCTATTTAGGGAATTTCAGCAAACACCTTATAGGCGACACTTCTTTGAAGATCCAAATCAAAATCAGCATCAGGAGTGAGAGCAGTTGGTGGAAACGATTGTGAAAGGATTAGTAGGAATGTGTGTGAAACAGAGGAAGAGAGTGGGGGAGATAGTGGAGGTGGAGCTGTTTTTAAAAATTAATTTTTGTAAATCACAATTGTCAAAACTGAAATTGTTTTTAAAAATATAAACTATCATAACTGAAACTGTTTGTAGATTACTGGAAGACTGATCTCAAAGATGCAGTTATATGGTTTTCGTATAAGGTAGTATTTTGAAGTGAATGCATCCATGCTCATTATTTGCATAGTTTTATCATTTTTAATTTAGCGCATAGAGCATTTCTTTTGTGTCTTTCATGTGAGCTACTGAGCTGTGACTATGCTTCTTGTGTCTTGTTTTCTGTTAAGTGTGATTTGCTTTGTCTATTCATCCGTTTGAGTTTCACATGATCTAGTTCAGCTGCACCCAAGCAACTCTGGATGCTTTGCATCCTGGATACCTTATATTGTGAAATCGACCCTACCTTCTGATGCCGCCTCTGCACACAACCATCACGGCTATGCAAGGCTGCAACATTGCCATATGGCTCGCATAGTAACTGAACTTCTAAGTGCCGGCTCTTACACGAGGTATCCATATCTAGTGTTCATGTAGGCTCAATTCCAGGATATCAGTAAGAACATGGCAGCAACTATAAGCACACCTTCAAAGACCATGAAAGAAAAGAAGAGAGAGAACCTTTATAAAAGATCGAACCTTGACAAAAGATCGAACCTTGGACCTTCAATAATTTACATAATCTTCATCATTGGAGTCCCAAAAAGTTACGATTTTAGAAAGAAACGGAATTTAAAACTACTGAAGGCCAGTTTCTCCAACCTCACCTATGCGGCAGGGCTGTCATTGTCTCCTTCCGGCTCTTCATCCCTACAACGCCTTCGTTTGCTGTAGGACGGACAGTAGAGAAGCAAAAATTGAAGATGTAATGACCCCAATTGAAGAAGAGAAAGATCGACAATACTAAAATCTGAGGATGATCAAATTCTTTTGTGCATCCTGATATTTGTTATGTAAGGAGTTCTGTTCTTACTGTTGGCATGAAGATTATAGAGAAATTTGTTCTGAAAATGGAACATTTAACTATAGTCAGTATTCAGAACGTGTTTCCTTTGAAATGACTATTGCCACATGACTCTTTTTGACAGTTGAAGTAAGACCAATTTGAGGCGTCGTTGTAGCAAAACTGGCTTTGCTATATTGCTATGCTTGTATAAAAAAAAGTACCTATTTGAGAATCATTTTCAAGTAATTTGCGCTTGAATTCTAAGCATGACTGTATCTGCCAACTATTTTGATAATTCCCCGTCCACGTCTGATGGTATTTTGATGTATGTGTAATGTCAGTCTGTTCTTCCTCTTCTCATTTCCAAGCCTTGAGATGCTAGACCTTTAAATCTATAACATATTTGAGGTGATAACTGATAATGTGTGTTCTCTCCCCAAATATGTCATAGGTTTGTTGTTGCAAATGTCGTTTGGCAAAGGTTACCACAAGAGTTACACCAGTAGATTAACATAACCTGATTTCTTCATTCTAAACATCTACTAAACTACAATGAATATGTTTATGGTTCTACAAATTATGTGAATGTTACATGAAATGAAATACTTAAATATAGAGGAGATGATCAGAAAAACTAAATGTCTATACATAAATTTAACTAAGTTGTAGTTCCTAAATGGAATATGGATATATGGATGGTGGTGAACGGGTGATGGTATTGTACGTGAAAGTCCATAAACCTAATTAAGTTAGGTACATGTACTTACATTTCAGTTGTCCTATCTATTCAATCGCCAGGTCGATCGGCCTTCACTTTGCACCAATAGCTTTAGCTTATGCTATTGGCTTCATCAAATCACAGTAGTGACAATACTTAACTACTACGGAGTATGAATCATGGAAATTGGGATAAAGAATTAAAGGTGGGCAAACAAACATGTGATTACGGAGTAGTTCAATTAGACTAGTACTACGTATATGCATATAGCGATGAATGACGAATCACATCGATCACGTCACATCAATCTTAACTTCGCGATTCATCACCTCAACCTCAAGTCACAACTTCAACAGCAAACGAGTCCAACTGTATATTCACACCCATAGCTACCTCCGTCCAAAAATACATAGACTTTTTACTATTCACAAAAGTTGTTTTAAGAGTTAAAAACTATATAAAATATTAATTTTTTTATTAATTTTTTTTAACAATTATAAACTTATTGACAATAAGTTTGTAATTGTTAAAAATATTGAATAAAAAAGTTAATATTTATATAGTTTTTAACTACTAAAACAACGTGCGTGAATCCTAAAAGTCCATGTATTTGGAGTAAGCTTCAATCCTAAAAAGTCTATTAAACATAAATTAATTTATTTCAAATGTCTTTTAATAAATCATGATACTTTTATATTTTAATTAGTTTGATATTTCGGTAATATATTCAACCCAAGAGCTTTGAAATAAGAGGTTATATCACTAAATTCTATAATAGTGTAAGAAACTATAAAAGTTTAAAGTTTGTACGTATATCTTCCTACACGTTAGTGCATATTAAGAGAACAACAAATTGCATATTAACTTTGCAGGTTTCAAAAGATATGTTTTTAGATTAAAAGAATGTTGTTATAGATTAAAATGACATAATTTTTTTCATTTAAAGAGAAAAAATATATAATAACTAATGACATAGTTTTAAACAAAACACCACCATTTTGAACAAAAAAATGTGTTTTAAATTAAAAAATGTTGTCTTAAACTAAAATATCATAGTTTCTCAAAAATCTTCCCTTTATCTTCTTCATATCTGGATTTTTTTTATTTCCAAAAAACTATTTTTTTCCTTAAATTTCCAAAATTTATGTTTTTCCCATTTTTCATATATCTGTTTATTTTTTAAAATTCCAAAACCCAAATTTTCCCAATTTCCAAAAATCTGTTTTTTTTTTAATTTTCGAGAATCCTATTTATCCATTTTCTAAAATTCTGGTTTATTTTCCGAATTTTTTTTCTATTTTTGAAAATCATATTTTTCCCAATTTCCAAAAATATATATTTTTTCCAATTTCTTAAAATCTATTTTTTTTTTAATTTCTCAAAAATCCTATTTTTATATTTTCTTATTAATTAAAAAATATCTAAGTTTACAATACTTTGCACATATGCCCAAATAGGCATCCTTTGCAATTTGACAGAAATATGGGTACTTTTATAATCCTTTTTTTTTAATAGGATATATCCGCAAATTCGTCAAAAAGAATAGGGTTAATTGCACAAAATATCATGACCTTTGTAGATAGTTGCGCTTAATATCCCAACCTTGTAAGATTTCGCAAAATATCCTGAACTTTGTTGTTAGTTGCGCTCTCTACCCTGTATGAGTTTCTTAAATTAATAAAATCACTAACATAATATGAAAATTACACAAAGACACCAATATTTTTCAAAAAAAAAAATATCCCCCATTTTAATCAAAATAAAAAAAGGAAATTTATGTTATACATATCAAAATGCGTGCTCTAAAAAATTAAATAAGATCAATTACTTAAAAATAAATTTATGTCTTATCATATCTTCTTTTCCTTAAAATTATATTTTATAAAGCCATAGCTTTAATTTACGTAAGATTAATATGTAAGTACCATATTATATGCCCAATTAATCCAGTTTCCATGAGTATATACCCGATTTTGCCTATTTTTAATATATGTTTATCATATCTTTATTAATTATAAATAGTTATCATATATTTTAATATATTTTTTTTAAAATATTTTATTTTATTTTAAAAAAATATTATATTTCATCTATGTATAGTTAGCTTTTTTTTACAGAATCTTTTTTTTAATGCTACGAAATTTATATGAATTTTTTTTAAAGATTCAATCACAAGATACCACATAAGATGTTATGTAGTTTTAGCATATACTCCCTCCGTCCAAAAATACATGTACTTTTACTTTTTTAGCACGTATTTTTAGGAGCTAAAAACTATATAAAATATTAAATTTTTTATTAATTTTTTTAATAATTATAAACCTATTGATAATAAGTTTATAATTATTAAAAAAAAATTAATAAAAAAGTTAATATTTTATATAGTTTTTAACTCCTAAAAAAATGTGCATGAATAGTAAAGGGACATGTATTTTTGGACGGAGGTAGTATAAAATAATATGGACCAAAACATATATATATATATATATATATATAGAGAGAGAGAGAGAGAGAGAGAGAGAGAGAGAGAGAATAAATGTAAAAATTCTCATTTATAGATAGGTATATATATAAATTTATATTTTTTATAACATATTTTATTAAGAAAAATAATTAAAATTAATTATTTTAAATAATTATATTAATTATTTAAAGGAGTAAAGTTGCTATTTTCTATTTTAAATATATTAAGGGTACATTGAAAATATTTTTTGAATATGGGTGATTTTGTGTAATTTTTCCATCATCCGTGTAATTTTTAAATTTAATAAACTTATCTAGGGTAGAGAGCGCAACTAATACCAAAGGTTAGTATATTTCACGAAATTTTACAAGGTCGGGATATTAAGCGCAACTATCCATAAAGGTTAGGATATTTAGCGCAATTAACCCAAAAGAATAAGAAGGCGGAAAAGAAATCGATATGATGGACAAGGACAACTAGCTAACACTTTTAAAAGTTTTTTTTTTTTTGTCATTTTATTTATTTCGTTCCCTCTCAAATATGTTAATTTGTTAGTGAAAGTTGACATGAGGGGATCGAAAATACGTAAATGTTGGGTTGCAGACTTGCAGCTACCGATTCCTTTACCAATCCCACCTTGTAGCGTTTTAGTGTTGTGCCGGGAAGCAAGGGGACGTCAGACACACCCCTTTAACACATACGAATCGGGATGGACAAGAACTGTAAACCAGAGAGCCAAACTCAAGCAACCCAAACCAACAATCAGACACAAACAGAAGATAAAATAACCAACCACAAAGAACACCAGATTTACGTGGAAACCCCAAAATGGGGAAAAAAACCACGGGAGCCAGAAACTTCCACTATCAACAATAACAAGTGGGTACAATCTTCCCTAGACAAGGCTTGAGGCATACAACATCATCAAGCATCAACAAGCTTGGCCAAATCTCCACATTTCATCACCCAATTGGTGGAAATCAACAAAACCCAAGAGAGGACACTAGCAAAGGGGATATGAGATTGGAGGCTCAAAACGACGATCCAACCGTACAAAATGAAGCCTATGATGAGGTGAACAACATACCAGAAAATCGTCCCAATCGGAGGTCGTTTGGTCGTCGATCGGGACACTTCAAATTGGGCTGAACAATGGCATACGGGATTCTCTCCCTTTCTCACTCTTTGTTTTCTCTCTCTTACTTTCCCAAATGGAAAGACATTCCCTTTTATAAAGGAGGAGGGTAAAACTTCACATGGTAAATAGTCCATTGGACTCTTCCCCCATATAGGAGGGAAACACAACATAACTCCCCCTCAATCCTATATGGGGGGCTCGAGCAAGCCCGCCTTTGAGCGGCACTTGATGAGCTTCTCCTTTGACAAAGTCTTCGTCAGCATATCTAATCCGTTTTCATTTGTGTGGATCTTCATGAGCTCAAAATCTTCATCTTCTACTCTTTCTCGAAGCCAATGATATCTTCTTCGGATGTGCTTGGTTCGAGAATGGTATGCGGCATTCTTGGCAAGGTGGATGGCACTCTGATTGTCACAATAGAGTGGGTAGCTAGCTTGCTCCACTCCCAACTCCTCTAGGAAGTCTCTCATCCATATCAACTCCTTACCAGCTTCAACTGCAGCCATATACTCTGCTTCTGTCGTTGACAAAGCAACACACTTCTGCAGTCTCGATTGCCATGAGACTGCTCCCCCTGCGAATGTAATCAGATATCCAGATGTGGATCGGCTCGTGTCAATGTCACCTGACATGTCTGCATCTGTAAAACCATCAAGCATAGGTTTTCCAGGACCAAAGCACAAGCACACTCTCGAAGTGCCTCTGAGATACTTGAGAATCCATTTCACTGCAGCCCAATGCTCCTTTCCAGGATTACTCATGAACCTGCTGATAACCCCAACTCCATAGGCGATGTCTGGCCTAGTGCAAACCATGGCATACATCAGACTACCAACGGCTGAAGCATAAGGCACCTTCTTCATCTCCTGTTTCTCTTTCTCACTTGTAGAACACTGATCAGAACTCAGCTTCATGTTCACTGCAAGTGGAGAACTCACGGGTTTAGCCTTGTCCATGTTGAATCTTTGCAGCACCTTCTCAATGTATCTTTCTTGTGATATCCACAACTTCTGATTCTTTCTGTCACGGGTAATCTGCATACCCAAAATCTGTCTTGCAGGGCCAAGGTCCTTCATAGCAAAGGACTTCTTCAACGCAGTCTTCAAACTAGCAATCTTGTTGGTATCCCGACCAACAATAAGCATATCATCCACATAAAGCAAGAGAATCAGAAAGTCACCTTCGGCGTAATTCTTCACAAACACGCAGTGGTCGGCATGTGTCTTGTGGAATTTGTGGTCGATCATAAAAGACTCGAACTTCTTGTACCATTGCCGAGGCGCTTGTTTCAAACCATACAAGCTCTTTCTCAGACGACCAACCATCTTCTCTTTTCCTTTGACTTCAAAACCTTCAGGTTGCTCCATGTAGATTTCTTCTTCCAAATCACCATGAAGGAAGGCGGTTTTCACATCAAGCTGCTCGACCTCTAGGTCCATGCTAGCAGCCATGCCTAGAACAACCCGGATGGATGACATCTTCACAACTGGAGAGAAAATCTCATCGAAATCTACACCCTTTTTCTGCTCAAAACCCTTCACCACAACTCTGGCTTTGAACCTGGGAGGTGTACCATCTTCTCCAGACTTCAAACGAAAAACCCATTTGTTCTTGAGAGCTTTCTTGCCCTTAGGTAATTTCACCAAGTCATAGGTGTGGTTCTCATGCAAGGAACTCATCTCATCTTGCATGGCACTGTACCACTCTTTCTGATGCACATCTGACATAGCTTCCTCATAGCATTCAGGCTCTCCTGAATCAGTCAACAACACATAATCGTTGGTTGAGTATCGGGAGGAAGTCTGTCTCTCTCTGGTGGATCTTCTCAACTCAACTTCAGGTTGGATAGGGGGCTCCTCTTGTTGAGGTTGTGGAACTTCTGGTGGATCAACATCACCATCATCATTCTCATCTTCATGCTGATTCTGAACTGAACTTCTCTGCACAACTTGAGGAAAAACGGGATCAAATGTGACTGGAGCAGGAGAGGAAGACGACGGTCGCTGGAGCTTCCAGTCATCAATAGTCTTGTCTTCCATGAACACAACATCTCTGCTTCTGACCACTTTCTTGTCTGTAAGATCCCACAATCTGTACCCAAATTCATCCTCTGAGTACCCTAGGAAGATGCATGGCTTTGTCTTGCTATCAAGCTTGGATCTCTGATCTCTAGCAACATGAACATATGCTAGGCATCCAAAGACTCTCAAATGCTGGAACGAAACATCTCTTCCAGTCCAAACCCTCTGTGGAACATCACCATCAAGAGGAACTGAAGGCGAGCGATTGATGAGATACACAGCAGTCAACATTGCCTCCGCCCAATAGGACTTTGGCAGCTTTGCAGTCGACAACATACTTCTGACTCTTTCTGTTATGGTTCTGTTCATCCTCTCTGCAAGCCCATTCAGTTGTGGCGTCTTCGGAACTGTTTTCTCAAGCCTGATGCCCTGACTCTTGCAGTACTGCTCAAACGGACCCCTGTATTCTCCACCATTATCTGATCTGACACACTTTAACTTCAAACCAGTCTCTCGTTCAACTCTGGCTTGGAACTCCTTAAAAACGGTCAGAACCTGATCTTTGCTTTTCAACACAAAAGCCCACAATTTTCTAAAATAGTCATCAATAAAAGTGACAAAATATTGTGCACCACCAAGTGACTTGCAATCCATAGAGCACACATCAGTATGAACAAGATCTAATGCATGCTTTCTTCTAGATGGAGGTCGAGTATGAAAGGCTACTCGATGTTGCTTTCCAGCTAGGCAATCAAGACAAGGTTTGAGAGAAATACCTTGCATATCCGGGAGAATGTCTTTCTTGGCAAGCATTTGCAAACCCCGCTCGCTCATGTGTCCAAGCCGCTTGTGCCATAGCTCTCCGGCACCATTATCAATCACATTTGCTTCTTCTCTGCAAATCTTGGCTTGCATCACATACATGGTATTTTGCTTCTTTGCCCGGGCTACAATCAAGTTTCCCTTGGAGCACTTCCAAACACCGCCTTGTGCATTTTGAGCATAACCATCATCATCAAGTATCCCAGAAGATATCAAATTCAATCTGATATCAGGAACATGGCGAACATTTCTCAAAATCAATGTCAACAAACAAACTGTGCCCATGCCAACAACATTGGACACGCCATCATTTCCCATCCTCACACGGCCAAAATCTCCACAAGTGTAAGACGAGAAGTACTCCTTGTGTGGAGTAATGTGATATGAAGCAGCTGAATCAACAATCCAAGTGCACTCACCACTTGCAATATTCAAGGAACCTTCATCAGCCGCCACAAACAACTCCACTATTTCATCACTGATTGTAAGAGCGGCAGTGTCTTTATCTTCTTGATTTCTCGAAGTCTCTGACTTCTCAGGTTCTTTGCCTTTGTCCCTCTTGAACTTTCGGCAATACTTTTGAATGTGACCCGGCTTCTCACAATAATAGCAAATGTACTTGCTTCTAGACTTCGATCTCCCTTTGGACTTGTCTCTGTTCTGCTGCTGTCGTTGCTTACTCCTTCCTCTGTTGTTACCAGAACCTTGCGTCACATTAGCCTCTGACTGTGAGGAGACACCCATCTCCTTCCTTCTAGTCTCTTCGTTCAAAAGACTAGCTTTCACACATTCCATAGTCAGCTTGCCTTCCGGAGCGGAATTACTAAGTGACACGACAAGTGTGTCCCAACTATCCGGCAATGAGGAGAGTAGTAGTAGAGCCTGCAACTCATCATCTAACGACATCTTCGCAGAAGCCAACTGATTCACAAATCCCTGAAATGTGCTCAAATGCACAACAATGCTCTCACCATCTTTGTACTCCAATTTCACAAGCTTTCTCATCAATGACGCCTTGTTGAGGGCATTCTTCCTCTCATACATCCCTTCAAGCTTATACCATAACTCATAAGCATTCGTGTCATTGGCAATATGCTGGAGCACACTCACATCAACAAATTGTCTGATCGTAGCAACCGCTTTTCGATTCAGAATCTTCCATTCAACATCAACGACACCTGTTGGAATCTCTTTGTGCGCAATCGGCTCATACAGATCTTTCACATACAAAAGATCTTCCATATTTATCTTCCAGTCTGAGTAGTTGCCCGAATTCAACACAATCATTCCCTGAAAACTGTTCTTTTCCTCCATCCTAAACCAAATGCTCTGATACCAGTCTGTTGTGCCGGGAAGCAAGGGGACGTCAGACACACCCCTTTAACACATACGAATCGGGATGGACAAGAACTGTAAACCAGAGAGCCAAACTCAAGCAACCCAAACCAACAATCAGACACAAACAGAAGATAAAATAACCAAGCACAAAGAACACCAGATTTACGTGGAAACCCCAAAATGGGGAAAAAACCACGGGAGCCAGAAACTTCCACTATCAACAATAACAAGTGGGTACAATCTTCCCTAGACAAGGCTAGAGGCATACAACATCATCAAGCATCAACAAGCTTGGCCAAATCTCCACATTTCATCACCCAATTGGTGGAAATCAACAAAACCCAAGAGAGGACACTAGCAAAGGGGATATGAGATTGGAGGCTCAAAACGACGATCCAATCGTGCAAAATGAAGCCTATGATGAGGTGAACAACATACCAGAAAATCGTCCCAATCAGAGGTCGTTTGGTCGTCGATCGGGGCACTTCAAATTGGGCTGAACAATGGCATACGGGATTCTCTCCAAAGCTCTCTCTTTTCTCCCTTTCTCACTCTTTGTTTTCTCTCTCTTACTTTCCCAAATGGAAAGACATTCCCTTTTATAAAGGAGGAGGGTAAAACTTCACATGGTAAATAGTCCATTGGACTCTTCCCCCATATAGGAGGGAAACACAACATTTAGTTTATTTGCTTTGATTATCTTCAATGTCATTCTTTACCCACCCTATCTACATATCTAATCTAATAGGGTAGATTATGGTTGTGGTGTGAACTCCATTCCATAAAGGGAATTATTCACCCTCGTATAAAGGGGTAAACTATTCCATAAAGGGAATTATTATTTATAAAATAAATAAGGCCAACTATATACAACCTAATATTTAAATTTAAAATAAAATATTAAATTTATTGATTAAATAAAAAAAATACACCAAAGATAATAATTAAATAAATTAAATTGCAACATAATAAAAATTATCAAATATAAATTAAATTCTAATAACTAAATATTTCACATTAAAAATTATTCATTATCACGACTTATTATATTTTTTTGTATATATTTGTATCCAAATGAAATAATATTTTTTAAAATAGGGTTAAACCTATACAAAATTGACATCTATGTGCAGAGAGAATTAAAACTAACATTATGGTGAAATTTTTATTTTTAATGTCGAAAATTATAATTTAAATATTATAAGTGGATTAGCCCTTGAAAAATCAAGGCCATCTATGTTGTCTCCACGTGTTGGCCATCCATCCTCCCTCCTCTATAGCTGAAAATTGTAACACATTGAAACTGTGATGCATAAAATCTGCATCATAGTTGATCGATCTTGATCATGCCCTCAACCCGAACCCTGGCCTGCAAACAAGAACAAACGAGGTCGGGGCGGGGCTTGTCTCCCCCGGAGGACCCTCCGACGCTCAAGTCAGTCCTCGTCCTCCCTCAATCTGAGTCTATCTTCTATTATTTATACTAGTCGAGTATTAAATCAAAGAAAAACCGTTACAATATTAAATAAAAGAAACCGTTACCATATTTAATTCAGTCAACGCTCTTAATGCACGAAACCGCTATCGTAATCAATAGGCGAAACGGAAGCATCAATGTCGCATGGAATACTCGCATTTATTGGTAAAAGACCAAAATGCCCTTGTGCTATGATGACGGGATTTTCTCTATCTCAATTGCCCCTCGGGTTTCTTCTTCATGTCTCGATGATGAAGGAAGCCGAAAAAAGTACACGGCTAAGTTTGTCGAGTGAGTGGCGATTTTGCCGGAGATGGTAGTCGCTAGGCCCGTAATTGGCTATTAGTTGTAAGTAGATATCGTTGGCCTTAATTGGCTATTGGCCGTAAATGGCTATCGTTGGCCGCAATTGGCGACTCTTTGGCCGTAAGTGGCGATAGTTGGCCATAAGTGGCGATTCTGATTGGCCGTAATTGGCGATTTCGTTGGCCTTAATGGCGGTTCAGATTGGCCGTAATTGGCGATTCGGATTGGCCGTAAGTGGCGATTTCGTTGGCCTTAAGTGGCGATTCGAATTGGCCGTAAGTGGCGATTTCGTTGGCCTTAAGTGGCGATTCGGATTGGCCGTAAGTGGCGATTTCTTTGGCCTTAAGTGGCGATTCGGATTGGCCGTAACTGGCGATTTCGTTGGCCTTAAGTGGCGATTCGGATTGGCCGTAAGTGGCGATTTCGTTGGCCTTAAGTGGCGATTTGGATTGGCCGTAAGTGGCGATTTCGTTGGCCTTAAGTGGCGAATTTTCTGCCTTAACTGGCATTTGCTTGGCCATAAGTGGCGAGTCTTCTGCCTTAACATGCATTTGCTTGGCCATAAGTGGCGAGTCTTCTGCCTTAACAAGCATTTTCTTGGCCATAAGTGGCGAGTCTTCTGAAGACGTCGTTTCATGACATCTACAGTCGTTGAACCTGATCAAAAACATTACAGTTCTACATAATTCAAAGCAATCAAGTCACTAGAAGATTAGTATTGTGATGTGTAGTGCCCCTAACATGTTACATGCCCCTGCACACAATTTATATACCTTTTGCGGAGATGTAGTAAGCTAAAAATCTAGCTTGCAAGAGCTATATATATTCAACTTTTCTACTTTGGGTAAAATACCGAACCTCTAACTTGCTTTTTGTCTCTTTATAACTCTTGATGCCCCAAATCACTCGGGTTGCCCCAGGCCACTTTGTATTAGTGAATCTAGCTTGCCCCGATATCGATTGCGAGACTTGAATTCATGTTTTCCTTGGGAGCACACTCAATGCTCGTTGTTCATACTTATTCCTCCATAAACACCTATTCAAGAATACAAACACCAGCGGAGCAAATGAAAACAAAGCAGACGGCACAACCCACTATATAATACTCCCTCCGTTTAAAAATATAGGTCTTTTTAGGTTTGGAATTTTGTTTAGAAATATAAGTCCTTTTAGGTTTTTGAGGAATTGGGATAAGAGAAAAGTAACTTTTTGAGTTGTTTTGTGAAATGTTATTGGTTGATAATGGTAGTGGATAAAAGGACTTATAATTTTGAACGGAGGGAGTAAGTGCCAATACATGCTCAATTTTTATATATAGTAAGATAGATAACATGTAGAGCACCCGTCAAACTCATTCATATATATGTATTTGAAAAGATAGATCAATGAAATGGGTTCAGAGAGAATGAGCAAGTGTGCGGATGCAATATATTAAAGATAGAAACATCCAAGACACGAACCGGATTTATGCATGGCGTTGAAACAAGTATTTAAGCCGGTCAAATTTAATCAATTTCCGATCAATAACAAGCGGCACCTTGAGTGCCTACGCACATCAATTAACTACGCAACGAGTTCAATAACTCAAAAGATTAAATCACAACTAATTAACCAAACAATATGTCCACCAATTTGAATCACACAATTCACATGCTCTTGCAATTCTGCTAAATATATATGTAGCTTGGGGCTGAATTTTATCTTGTTGTAATTATCGATTATTTCCTGCTAATATAAATTTGGGCAAGAGTTTGCCAATATCTCAAATAAGATATTTGGTCTAATTCCTATATTTGTGGAAGTCTGGGCCCATTTCCTACAAACACAAAGGTTGGGGCGAAATATGCAATTAATCTATAGTTTAAGAAATTACCTCTTCTTCTTCACGGGTTAGGTTAGGAATCGTGGACGCCGCATCGGTGACGCTTGGACTATCTACGGTGGACGAGCAAGAGGGTATAAGCCGGTGAAGGACTGGAGGCGGAGACGCCGAATCCGGTAAAGGGGCAGTGGAATCCGGTATGCTTGGACCCGAATCACCGGCACGGAGCTGTTATTGCCCCTCCAACGAGTCGACAACCGTTTGCGATCAATTGGTGATAGCGGTGGTGGATTCTGGGGGCGCTCTTGACGCGAATCGACGACGATTGTGGACCGATAGTGGCTCGAAGGCCTGTGCGTGTGCCCCTAAATGGGTGGCTGCCGGGATGCTGATTCGGTTCCACCGTTATTGGTGCCATCGCCAAAAGGATGATCCGTCGATCTAGATTTTGGCTATGTGCATAGTCAGATCTGCCGCCTTCTGCGTCTCGACCACGCGACATCGTATATCCTACGACTTCTCCTCGATCGCTCGGGACACGTGGTTGTTGTTGCCTTATTCACCAGCGATATCGACGGCAGTCGATTCGTTCCGGTGAGCCTTGCCTATGCTTGGGATAGGTCAACTTTTGACAGCCATGGGAGCTATCGTTGTTGACGGCGATTGTTCAATCAGTAGGTACGCAGTGGAATCGAATTGGTTTGATTCCTCCCTTGTTGCGATTAGGGTTCCGATCCTATTGCTTTTCGATCGGTCCCCACGGACGGCGCCAAATTGTGATGCATAAAATCTGCATCATAGTTGATCGATCTTGATCATGCCCTCAACCCGAACCCTAGCCTGCAAACAAGAACAAACGAGGTCGAGGCGGGGCTTGTCTCCCCCGGAGGACCCTCCGACGCTCAAGTCAGTCCCCGTCCTCCCTCAATCTGAGTCTGTCTTCTATTATTTATACTAGTCGAGTATTAAATCAAAGAAAAACCGTTACGATATTAAATAAAAGAAACCGTTACCATATTTAATTCAGTCAACGCTCTTAATGCACGAAACCGCTATCGTAATCAATAGGCGAAACGGAAGCATCAATGTCGCATGGAATACTCGCATTTATTGGTAAAAGACCAAAATACCCTTGTGCTATGATGACGGGATTTTCTCTATCTCAGAAACGCAGAGCACGGAGGGAGGATTACCTTTTTGTATATATATTTGCCTATTTGGAAACAACTTTTAAATTTTGGAATCTGAACTAGCTCACATGCATCACCCACACCCACCATATGCAATTATGCGTACCGCAATATAATGAAGATCCTCTACCATTTGTTTTGTTTTAGCGGAATTACTGTTAAATATCTCACTTTGATAATGGATCGAGTAAAGTACGTTACTTCTGGGTTTGGACTTTGGATTAACCCCAACTCTGCGGCTAGCCTCTCAATTCAATGACAATATTTCACCCGATCGATCGATGAAGGGCGAGATCGAATCTTGATCTCCACTGCATTAACATTAATTGGATGTCAGCAAAGACGTACTAGATAGATAATAATTATAGCATGACTTGGATTAATAGATTATATACATGGTCGGTTACGTTCTATTCTAGGTATCAATTAATTAAACTAATTAGCTTTTACATTAGATATTACCTAAAACCCAGGACTTGGTTGGATACCAGCTTTCAACAACCACTTGAAATTGAATTGGATACCAGCCTCCACCCTCATCCGACGAACCCTGTTGCGTCCTGCGTTGAGGATTCCCGATTTGTTCTTCTTTAATTGGTTAGTTACAATCAGTTTGGGCCTAACTTTTTTGGGCCTTATGTTTGTTAATCCTTGTTTATAAATAGGATAAACGGGGGCAGAAAACCACCCTTTAAATACACCATATTGCTTAAAACCACCCCTTAAATGCCTAATTGCTGAAAACCACCCTTTATAACCATTCATTTAGCAATCGACCACCCATCAACTTATTCCGTCCAAAATTCAGTTAAAGATGGATAAAACTCTCCTTCGTTTAGACGGAACGGCAAGTTAATTGAGTAATTGGAAATTCATATTCTCCTTCTTCTTCCTTAAGCTCCTTCAATGGAGTTTTCCATTTTCTCCTTTTCTTGATTGCTCAATCAAAACATCAAACTCTCTATTTAAAAAACCTTTTATATGTATTCCTCTCGGTGATAACTTCGTTTTGATATATAATGAGCCTTAATCTAGTATATAAAATTATGAATGTTTGAAAATTAAAGGTAAATATATTAATCGGGTAAAATCCACCTATGGTCCCTGAACTTTAACCAAATGTTCAAACGGGTCCCTGAACTTTATTTTTGTTCATTGAAGTCCCTGAACTTTGATATTTTGTACACATTTGGTCCTTCTATTAGTAAATTCGTTAAACAAGTGTTAAATAATGACATGAAATCGATGTATTTTTGTATATTAATGGCATGAGTTAGGTTATACACATGTAATTGCTTGGTATTTGTTTTTAATAAAGTAAAAAAATTATATTATATTAAAAATATATTTTAAAAAAAATATTTTATAATAAAAAAGACTTTCTATTTTCCAACTAATTAAATGGTATAATTTTATGATGATATTTTATTTTAAAGTATTTTAATGACCAAAATTTTCTTATTTAATAAAAAAAATAAAATATGTTTTGTTAAAAAATAAATTCTACTTTGTTATAAAAAATAAACTCTATTTGTGTTAACAAAATAAACTCAATTTTTAATTAAATAAGGAAATTTGGGAAATTCAAATACTTTAAAATAGAATTTTATTGGAAAATTATAACATTTTGTTGAAAAATAGAAAGTGTTTTGATAAAAATATATTTTAAAATATGTTTTGTTTTAAGAAAACTCTATTATCTAGGATGACTTTTGAGAAGAAAAAAACTAATTTTTTTACTTTAGTAACACAAATACCGGACAATTACATGTATATAACCTAACTCATGTCATTAATACAAAAATACATTGATTGCATGTCATTATTTAACAAATTTATTAAAGGAATGACCAAATGTGTACAAAATCTCAAAGTTCAGGGACTTCAATGAACAAAAATAAAGTTCAGGGACCCGTTTGAACATCTGGTCAAAGTTCAGGGACCATAGGTGGATTTTACCCTATATTAATCACTATTATCTTCAAAGCTTCGAAACGCCTGGTTGACCTGCCAGGTCGACATTTTCCTTTTTTGAAAAATGCTCTGGGGGCTTGGATTTTTAAAAAAAATCATTTTTTTTAAAAAAAAACATCCGACATGTTGACCCGACAGGTCGACCCGTGACCCATCGACCCACCTCTCTACGGATCATGTCTTTCCAACCCGTTAGGTGTGAGAGAAATAATAGAGTTTCAAGCCAAAAATTAATTTCTATATAAGTAGTCGTGGTCATAGACGTTATTCACAAATTCAAAGATTGTGGAAAAGAAGCACAAAAAACATGTTTGTGACCTTGTTGAAGTGTGTTGTCTCATGCAGAATTTGATCGGAGAATGAAGAAATCGAGTCATCAATTGTCGCATCCATGAATCGCAAGGGAATTAGGGATCTAAAAACCCTAGAGACGGTGTACCAAGAAGAATTGAACCACTTGGAGTGAAATCCCGATCTTTGACGATTGATTCAAATCCATCGGGAAAACGAATGCTTGAACTCCCGGTTGTCGATTTGTGTATCATGAAAGAAGAAGATCCTAGAAGATCCAATCGAGTGAAGAAGTTGAAGCAAAACTAATATTGAATGTTAATCTCGTCTTTTACCATTAAGTATTTAGTTTTAGTTCTGAATATGTTCTTCTATTGCTTTTTGATTGTGTTAAAATTATGATTATGAATAAAACATTAATCTTTGATGGATAAAATTGTTTTGATGTTGATGTTTATTCCGTAGTTATCGATGATTGGTGTAAATTGTTGTTAGATACTCCGTAGCAATTTTGGTAAATATGTATGCAAATTTGAGAGCGTAACTTAGCATATTAAGTATCCTCGAGAAATTTTGCCGAGGTCATGCCATAGCCTTGACACCATTGGACGAGGTTCCTACATAAGCTTGACACAAGTAGACGAGGTTCCTCCATAAGCTCGGCTACCTTAGACAAGGTTGTTCGAAAACGATAAATAATGTCGATATTACATTGGCAATGTTTAGATTAACAAATAATATCGAAATCTTAAAATACTCAATGAAAGAAGCTATCCTATTGGTTCTAACCTTGCACATACTCCTCAATTACTCAAGTTCAATCCCCCTCTTCCAACTCGATCCTTCTCCCTGATCGATCTCGTCCGTCGGACACTCTTGGTTGATTGTCTCGGCAATTAACCAAATTCTTCTCGGTTAAAAAAAAATTAAAGAATTGACTAACATGATCCATTGGGTCATCCTGAACTCCTGTTAGCAGACTTGTAACGAACCGACTCAAAAGACCATGATTCGAAAATTGTCCAACCTAAAGTTATTGGACTCGAATCCAACCTGTTTAATCGGATTGATAAGTATTTTTAATCACTACACAAACTAAAGTAGAAGAACAAGAAGTATCAACCGCCCAAACTAAAAGCCCAAAGCACCATACCTTGAATTGGTAAAATAAATAACGATCATTCCGGGGTACTACCCACATCCTTTTCGGTGAGCCATTTCGAAATGGTTCCCAAATCACCATACCACATTACCACATCTGCATACTATCCTCTTTGCTCAGATGGGTCGAGTCGGATTTTCAGATCGAATTGGATAAGCTAATAATGCGTTGAAATTTGAAATTCGTGGCAATTATATGGAAAGATTGGGACCCACAAAGCAGCCAAGTATTGACCTGGTCAAACGCGGCGGCCATCCGATGGCGATGCCAACTCGAGATCTCATTTCCTTCCCTGTAATGATTTGCAAAGGAAGGAAGGAAGGAAGGGTGGGAGGGATTAACTTCAACTTAAAAGGGCGTTTTTTCCCTCCCCATCTCCCCCACCCCCATAACTCTATAAGGTATGTTTCAATTTCCCCCCTTTTCTTCATTTCTTTTGTTTCCATCGTTTTCAATTTGCTGTATTTTTCTTGTTTTTGTTTCTGGGTACGCCATCCATCCATCCTCCCTTTTTCGCTTCTGCCTAATCAGCTTTTCAGTTATGATCAATCTCAACCTTCAACATGTATTTATATATTTCTGGATTTCTTTCTCTTTAATTTGTCTACTTCATATTATTGATGAAGCAATAAGGTACCATTTCCTTCAAATTCCTGTTAATTAACTTCAGCTGTAACCCTCAGATTGCCGGAAATCGAATTGAATTCAAAAGAATCAAAACCCCCAAAATCCCAACCCTAGTTTGAACTTTGAATTCCTTATTCCATCAAATCCAATCCAAACGCCACCCCCAAAATCATTGTTTGATCGATCACCAGCTGCGTTTTTATGTCGCTATTTGATTAGGTTTGGATCAATTTCTCTCAATTTGATTTTGATCTGTAATTATGTCTTAACAGGCTTGTTCTTGTTCTTGATGATCGCAGCGCCACCCGGTTCCTCTGTTTCCTACTTGTTGGGAAACAAGAACTGTTCTTTCTGGCATCCTCTCGCTGTAGCATCCCGATCCGGAGATGGTTGCCACCCACTTGGCTGATTTGGCAGGCCCCCAGTTTGGCAATCTGTCCCTGGATGATCTGACTTCCGACTTCACCGATGTGTTCGGTCCAGTTCCCTTCCAAGTTCAATCCAAAGATCTTGGTTTCGGCCTGACTGAGCTCCAATTGGATGACTTGCACGAGGCAGGAGCTAATGCTTCTCCAGAAAAGCCGAAATCTGCAGCTGATCTTGAGGATTTCGAGCTGCTTAAAGTCGTCGGTAAGGGTGCTTTTGGGAAGGTTTACCAAGTGAGGAGCAAAGAGTCTGGTGAAATCTACGCGATGAAGGTGGTTCGCAAGGACAAGATGATTGAGAAGAATCATTGCGAGTACATGAGAGCCGAGCGGGACATACTAACCAAGGTTGATCACCCCTTCATTGTGAAGCTCAGGTGCTCTTTCCAGACCAAATACAGGCTCTACCTCGTGCTCGATTTCGTCAATGGCGGTCATTTCTTCTTCCAACTCCATCGCCACGGCTTGTTCAGAGAGGACTTGGCTCGTGTCTACACTGCAGAGATCGTGTCTGCTGTCGCCTACCTGCACGCCAATGGGATAATGCACCGAGATCTCAAGCCAGAAAACGTTCTCTTGGATGCCGATGGACATGTAAGAACTAAGAAGTTTCTCTTTTGAGGCACAACTTTCACCTGCAGTACTTACTAACATCACCATTTATCTATCCTTCATCAGGTGATCCTTACTGATTTTGGGCTGGCGAAGGAATTCGACGAGAGCACGAGATCTAACTCCATGTGCGGGACATTAGAGTACATGGCACCTGAGATTGTCCTTGGCAAAGGCCACGACAAGGCTGCGGATTGGTGGAGCGTAGGCGCCCTCTTGTACGAGATGCTCACCGGGAAGGTATCATATTCGGTAACATAGAAATCACCTTTGGGTAGGTATCTAGATCAGCCGAAAGCTCACCCTTGGCTGTGGTTGCAGGCACCGTTTTGTGGCGGAAACAGGCAGAAAATCCAGCAGAAGATAGTCAAGGACAAGCTTAAGATGCCGCCTTATTTGTCAAGCGAAGTGCACTCGTTGCTCAAAGGGGTGAGCCTATTTACAAAATACATGATTCACAATAAAATCCTACCTGAAATTCAATCAATATGAACATTTGGTTGAGTGCTGATGTGTTACTGGATGGATGCAGCTGCTGCAGAAGGACAAGAGCAAGCGGCTGGGGAGCGGAGAAAATGGGAGTGATGACATCAAAGGGCACAAGTGGTTCAAGCCCATCAACTGGAAGAAGCTTGATGCTCGGGAGATTAAGCCGAGTTTTGTGCCTCAAGTCTTGGACACCCAATGCACTGCTAACTTTGAAGAGTACTGGACCGCAATGCCCGCGGTTGATTCCCCTGCTGCAACTCCCAGGACTGAGCAGAAGGACCCTTTTGATGAGTTCGAGTACGTGCGATGAACCTTCGGTCTGCCATTGGGTTGGGAGTGATGTGAGTTTGTAAATGAGATTCGGAAGTGCAATTTTGATGCTGCTTGGTTTGCTCTTGTAATTGTATATAATCACATTGTATTGTACTGCATTTGATCTCCTATAAAAAGAAACACTTGTCGTTGGCATATATACTAGAACAAACACTTAAGGTACGAACATTACACCCCTAATGTAGCGGCATTGCGGCATATCATACTCGCCTCGAGGGAATGTGAGTGTGATCGTTAACAAGAGTTGAAAGCACTGCACAGCAATACATCGTGTCTTGTCATTTTCGAGTTATGTTTCCGGTGCTTAGTGTTTGTGTTTTTCCAACAGAATCAAATATCAAAACATTGGATTCGAGCTTAAAACGATTTCATTGTTTAAGAGTCAAGACCCTATACAAATTAAGGAATCCGAAATTTCTACAAAACTGTAGTAAAAGTTGATTCATACAACGGAGTTCTGGAGGATACGGTGAACCAAACATGTAAAGCTAAACACAGGAAAAAGGTGAATACCTATTCTATTCCAATATAACCAGAATACCTAAAACACTATCTACCTTACGCTTTTGGTGTATGAAACTTGAAGAATTCGATATAGGTGAAGATGGCGAGTTTTCCCCTGTGGATGGACCAATGTTCACGCCATGTTGCCCCGCATCATGTCTAGTCAGTAGTCTCGCTTTCATCGGTAAAGGTTTGGTTATGGATAATTTGATGCCTAAGTGGAATTCAATGCTGCAAGTTCACTAGATCAGGATTGTTTTTGTCAGGTAGAAGATTCAGCAAGTGCAGTTACTTTATCCAAGAGATCTTGCTTGTTGGCTCCTACTAGCTTATCTACTCGTTCACCACTTTGAAGGAAGTGGAAAGTTGGTGTGGCTTTAACTTCCCACGCCGTACTGAGATCCTGACCAAATAGCCATGTTTGCACAACTATATTAAACAATGAGCTGGAATGTATGACATTAAACTTGATGCAGATATTAATCGGTTAAGGGCCTTAACTACAATGATAAATTGGATAACATGAACTGCTATGATGGATAGTTGTTACGTTATCATTCTTACGAGCTACAAAAGGACATGGTGCAAGATACTTACTGCCAACGCGTCAACATCTATAGTTAAAAAAATGATATTGGGATGGTTATCAGCAATGTCGCAGTAAGCTTGAACCATCGATTTACAAGGAGCACACCATGGCGCACTGAAATTGACCACCATCTGTATATATAGAGAACAGCATCCATGAAAGTTAGTTTGGGAAAATAGTTTGAATAGTGGAAACTCGGAAATGCATTTGAAAAAACTCGTGAATTGAAAAGATTTGGCAGCATCCAATAACTTACAGGAATCCCATTATTCCTTGACTCATAGAGCTTTGCCTCCCAAGTCTCTTGGGTAGTCACAACTTGCACACTCTCACCCCCCAAGTGAAAAGTTTCCTTTTCATCATCATCATCACATGTTGCATTGCCCAACTTCAAGGATCATAAAATGTTTATTTTGCATGCCAATTGAAAATAGAGAAAGGTGTCAATCAATAGAAAAATACTGTAAAATGATAGAGGTAGAATACAAGACAAATGACTTGTAGAATATTGAAAGGCAGATTCAATAGAGTGGGAAATCTAGCTACTTATGTGTCCATTCAATGGAGCATAGCATACTTGAATACTTTCAACTGAAAATATAGTTATGATCTCAGGATGATGTGTTAAACAAACCAAAGGACAAACAATCACCTTAGTACAACACCCTCCCATTTAAGCAAAGGCAGATGACTTTTGCCTTCAAATAACTGTTGATAAGTAAGGTAATTCTCTGTGTTCAAGAATTACCTTGAGAGCGAGAGGAATCCACCAATCTGTGTGATTAAGAAGAAACAAAACGAATATCAGTTGGCTAAATAATTATTTCCAGCATAGATCACCTGCTAACAATTGCATGAGCAAACTAAAGAGTTTAACCTCCAAAGCTGCTAAATGATAGCCATTTACACATCTTCAACTAGACAACTAAGTTCAACGCTTAACCTTGAAAGAAAAATGTATGTGACAGAAATACCACAACACAATGATCACATGATAAATAGCAAAAAGTTTACTTTACAGATCAAAATGCCTATGATCCCAAATTCCCAATGAACACATATATTTCATCCTTGTGACTTGTGAGCAATTTCAATTAGGTTGAACTTCATTTTGGAGATCCTACTCAATATTATGTTGAATTACAGTTTGGAAAACCACAAACGACTGAAAGTGTATCAGGTATCAGATGGTGTTATTCCTTTGATTTTGTATGCTCCTCTCATATTCAACTTTCTAGTCAAGACCTGTATACATTAATCAAAATCTGTTTCCTTGAACAAGATGTTAAAGGCACAGCACAATCTAAAGGCTTTTTTTAACATAAAAGTTATAATCTGAACTCTGAAGGATTTATTCTAGCCACTGCCAAGATTATGGTAAAAAGATGCGCAAATCCACTCAACCACTGGCTTAATGATGATTTTTTTCCCAAATGTCCCCATCTGTAACCCTAATTGAAGCGAAAAGGGGAATAATTGCACAAAGAAACAAATTTGCAACCTAGCGCAAATATACGAAAGGTTTGTATTCTGCAGTCAGCAGAATTATATCCAGAGGTTCGCAAGTGTATAATTTTCCATTAAGTTCGAATCGATGACCAAAACCAGCGCTGAATCATAAAGCAAAACGAAGGACGATACCTTTGTAGATTGAATCGTCAAACGACGTGATAATTTGGGCGAAAAAATCCTCCTTTCTGACTACCAGCTCTCCGACGTAACGAGCGATTGATTAATTGAAGAATTCGGGGCCCGGGTAAAAAGGTTGAATTTGAAACTGAAATGCAATTGAAAATTGGAGAGCAATGGATTGGAGGTTTTTTTTTTAATTTTTTTTTGTAACTGAATTTCTGGGGGGAATATTTTTGGGGCGGAGGAGATCTCTGTATTTCTCTCTCTTCTTTCTTCCCGCCTTCTCCCCGCCACCCGCCAATTTATTTGTTCATTTATTTGACAGTTTAGTTTTATGGTGGATCGGGAGACTTTAAAAAAAAAAACTAATGCAAAATAAATGAGAAAAATGACAAACCAACCAATGCACATTTGTGTCATACAATTTGTGTCCAAAGATGTTATAAAAAACAGATGCATCATTTAGCAGTTGTTTGTTTATGTACTAAACTCTTTTTGTTATGTATTTAATGGAAATGGAATCGGATTTCATCAATCAATTAGCTAAAAAGAAACCCACAGAGAGAAGAACAGAAAGTAAAAATGAGCATAAAATGTGAACAAATGAGTTGCAATTTGCAAACAAGCAATGCACAAACACCACATGAGTCATTCCTCACCAAATGAAGCATGAGCTATGCCTTCCTTCAAAGGCCACTCAACCCTACACAACACGGTACACTCCCCCCACCTTTGCGCCTACAACAACACTTACTCGATCCTCGATTTAAGACACACATCATACACTGGCTCGTATCGCCTTTTTTTTACTCATTCGCGATTGGAGCTTAAGACGTACAGCTTCATTCTGAAGCAGCAGCCGGCCTCACGGGGTGCACACATTGGAATCCTTCGACCTGTCCTCGGACGAGGGCCGGTCCTCCAGCTCGGGTTGGCTGAGATCCTCTAGCATTCTCACCACTTCTTCCATCTTTGGTCTCGTATCCGGGACCCTGGTCACGCAAGCCAGCGCAATCTGTAACATCTGAACCATCTCCTCTTCAGCGTTCGGGCTCCTCAACAGCTCGGCGTCGAACACCTCTGAGGTCCACTCCTCTCGGACCACCGACTGGACCCACCTCGGGAGGTCCACCACATCGTTTTGTCCGTGCGGGGACTTGAGAGGGGCTTTCCCAGTCAGCATCTCCAGGAGGAGAACGCCGAAGCTGTAGACATCCGACTTCTGTGTGGCTTTCCTCGTCTCGATCACCTCTGGGGCGTGGTATCCGACGCTCCTGGAGTTGATGGCCGCAGGGTAGTTCATCATCAGGGTCAGGCCAAAGTCGGATACAAGGCCATCAAGTTCTCTTGTGAGGAGTATATTGGAGGACTTGATGTTGCCATGGATGAACTTGCCACCGCCTTCCGAGTGGATGTGGAGGACTCCCCTCGCAATGTCGAGTAAGATCTTCATTCTCACATTCCAATTCAGTGGGTTTCTTCCATTTCCCCTGTATCCTGAAATGCCGAAAACACCATGGATCCAGTTCAGGTTAAGTTTGTGCACACAGTGAAAAAACATGATCAGCTGAGAGAGAGTGTGTACCGTGCAAGAGCAAAGCCAAGCTGCCACCGGCGACATAGTCATAGACTAGAAGCTTTTCATCTTTGGAAAAGTAGAAAGCACGAAGAGGCACGACATTTCGATGTTGAGCAACCTTGCTGATGATCTCCATGTTTTGTTCAAAGTCCCTTCTGGCTATCCCTACTTCCTTGAGCCTTTTCACCACCACAGTTGTGCCCTCATCGAGTATAGCCTTATAAGCGGTTCCGTAGGTGCCTTTGCCAAGAACCTCAGCCGACGCCCTTAGTAGATCCTCAAGATCGAAATTATAAGCACAGCCTTCAAAGAAGACCAACTTGTTCTTCTCCGCGTCTTGTATACCACTCCCGAAAGCTTCGCTAGACATCTGGATTTTCTTGTTGATGTCTGGCTTCTCTTTCGCCAAGTCCTCCTCTTGATGACTCTTTCTCTTCAAACAGCAGACCAAGATTACTACGATGACGAGTAAGGATAAAGCACACCCGCCAATTACAATACCAATTAGAGCGCCCATGCTCGGTTTCTTACTGGCTTTGGGATAAGTTGGCGATGATGATGTAGGAGAAACTGATGGGACATTAAGACTATCAGTGCAGGCTGCCAAAGGTGGCCCACATAAGGAGTTTCCGATGAACGATGAGCTAGAGTACTTCTGAAGAGAACTCGGGACTGATCCACTTAGCTTGTTATGGCTCAAGTTTAAGAGCTTAAGCCTGGGAAGATCAAGAGAAGGGATGGGTCCAGACAGTAGATTGTCCTGCAGGTTCAGCAAAGCAAGGTTGGTCAAATTTTGGACTGTTGGTGGGATGTGTCCTGAGAACAAGTTGGAGGCCAAGTCCAAGGCAACAAGTCGAGGCGAGAGAGATTCTGGAATGCTGCCTGAAAATTTGTTATCTTGGAGGAATAGGAATTGGAGGGTTGGTATTGAAGGGATGTCTGATGGTAGATCCCCGGAAAAGTAGTTGGATCTGAGGCTTAGGACCCTAAGAGCATCTAGTTTCCCAATGGTGCCAGGCGGTATAGTCCCGAGGAATCCAACTCCAGGGAGGCGGACGGCATTTACACGAGTATGATTCCCATTGCAAGAGATGCCAACCCAAGAAGTGCAAACCGACGAAGTAGCATCCCAGTTCAAGCTCCGGCTATGAGGCACATTAGAAGCAAAATCAAGTAGGGCCTGTCTGTCTGAGCTCAAGTCAGCCAGAGCCACAGGCAACACAAAAAATAGGATCTGAAGGAGTAAAAGGTTTGCAAGGAAGAAATGAGTCTTCATGGTTTTGGCTGATGGAATAGCGATATGATTCATTCGACGTGCTTTCCTTCAGTCTTCTGGCTTAATGGCAACTTCCATTTATCCAGCTTGACCAATATTAAACCTGGAGTGCAAAAATTGCCAACATAAGCACACAGAAAAGGAATAGCAACAAGTGTAGTGACTAACAAGTGAAAGAAAGAAAAAGTAATGGCAGAGGTGAGTTAATTCACAGAATATCGAAAGCAAACAAGCATAAACAAAAATTCATTCAACTATGTTACACTTGACCTCTCTAATACATATATACACTGGTGAACAGGCACATTTCCAAGATGTATAGATCAGAAAATGCGCCCTTAGATTCACTATGATTTTAATACATGAATTTAGTGAAGCCTCTCGCTAAATGACGAGTACATATAACACGACAAATCCCACCTGTTGGTGCTCACTAAACAAGAAGCAATAGATAAGCACTGGGAACTTTTCTGCAAAGATGGAATAAGGGCTTCTGTTTTAATTGGGTTTTCAGAATCAAGAATTGATGCTAATAGCACCAAGGACAAAGGAAAACCATCCCAAGCCCTCCATATTAGGCATCAAAGCATTTAAAAGCCACCTTGATTAACTTTCAAGTGCTGAAAGTTAATGTTGCCTTTTCTTTTATAAATACCCTCTCTTTAAGATTTAGATCTTAAGAGTTGTTGGATGTTATATGATGCTAACAGATATTGCAAAAGGAAAAGGAAAGCAACTGTGGAGAATCCAATGAAAGGAAAAGGAATGCATGTAATTGCAAGGCAAAAGATAAAGTGTATCACAAACAAGATAAAAACTGAAAAAGAGGCTAAAGCAAGCATCTTTTTCTTTTGCTTTTTTTTTTTGCTATTGACATCTTAAAGACATGGGCAATATATCTGTTCTCCAAACTCAGCCTTCAAGGAGAGTGTCACTGATACATGTCTCTTAATTGCAAAGTAAAGAAAGATTAAATCATTTCAATTAGAGCATAAAACAACAAAGCATGCCACAAACTCACATAAAACAATAAACTCATACAGAGCATGTCATGGAGACCAATCAAGGAGACAAACCTGAAATAAATAATTCTATCACACATGGCGTTTTTTCACTTGTCAAAATTTTTGCAACAAACTCATTGACTGTATCATTTCCGCATGAACAATTTATGGATCATATCTAACTTATGGTCCAAAAACTATTCCTTTTCCCTTTTCTTTGACATTATTTAACCAAAGACTTAATTGCTAAGAAAAATAATACCCACAGTAAAATTCAGTGGGAAGCAAAACATGACTGCAGCAAACTAACAGATGACATGCTGAAATCAAGTAATTGAAAGCCCCACAGTAAAACTCAAGCTTTGCTGATCTTACCTCCTCGTCTTTCTCATGCATTTCAATATTTGAATGAGAGAGTTTGGGTTTGAAATTGCTCACCGGCTTATACACAACAGATAAAGGGTTTGAAAAAAAAACCTACATTCCTGCTAGCTAGTGACTTGAATCTTAACTAAAACATGTGACTTGAAGTGAAAAAGAATAGAAATTTGAACAAAAAAAGACAAGAAGAAAGGGATTAAACCTGAGAAGAAGAGAGATGCAGAGGTGGTAGGGATGGCCTGAAAGCAACAAAACACTAAGAGGAAGTGAATCCAATTGAAATTTACAGCCTTTATATTCCTCCTTCTCAACTCTCTTTTCCTTTTCCTTACTGGGTTTTGGTGTTGTTTTTAATTCCAAGGGTTTCAGAAGACAAGGACAGTGTCGGCAAAGTAAAACCTGAAACCTTGGTCCCTGTCAAACAAGCACTAAACACACCACCCAGATCCAGTACCCGCCATTAATGAGCCTCCATTTTTAACCGAAATCACACAATTACTCAATCTACACCGAAAAAGCTACAATCTTTAAAAAGAGAATGCCTCAAAATCATCCAATTGAAGGGCCTTCCAGTCTTCCCACCTCCAAATTCTGTGAAATCAACAGCATTGTTTGCATTTGGGCCTGCCCCTACCAGGAATAAAGGGAAGAAAGGGAGAGAGGATGAGAAAGTGGGAAGGTGGGTATCCCGAAAAAGGCACAAGGGGGAAAGCAAAAGAAGCAATGAAATATTGAAATGGAGAAACCCACTACTTAAATAAAGCAAAGCAAAGCAAAGTGAGGAGTTGATTATATTTATATAGGATAAGAGTATCTTAATAACTGGAGTGGAGCCCCTTGAATTGAAACAAGTGCGTTTAAACTTTAAAGACGAGTGTAGTGATCGATTTGTGCCTCTTTTCCTCGATTTCTTGCTCCAACCGCTATGGGAATGGGAGTAACGTTTGGACTCTGGAGAGTCCAGATTATAGGGTATCCAAATTTTAGTATCCAATAACCTCGACTCAAAGACTTGAAATTTATAACTCCAATATTGTTCGAAATTCGAATTGCAGGTTTAGCTTCATGTAAATCGGCTAATACCGTTAAAAGAAATGCATAATCTGATCCTAACCGAGTGTAAAATGACTTAACAAACTCTCAAATCAATTGCATGATCTAATCAATCAGAGAACAGCTTCTAGTTCTGTCTGTACTTGACCCGAATTAAACCCCGTCTTAAATCCGATCCTAACCGAGAAGGAGGTGGACCCCACCCCCCAAATCAAAATTGAGGGAGCTTACCCGCCAAATTTGGTCCCCTACTTGCTAATTGCTATACTGTACATCATAATTCATCCCTTGGAGAGTTGGAGCCTTTTAATTTAAACACTAACTAGTCGTATGTTTTTTTTTTCCTAGCATACAATTCAAAATGTCTTTTAGGTTATATTCAATTTTAAATTCAACTATTAAACTAATAAATAAAATTGGTAGAAACTCATCAATTTCACTTGTTCACCCGAATTGAGTGATGCGGGTGAGTTGGGGTAATGAGGTGATTCATGTATTGAATGTGGGGTGGAATGGTAATGTATTTGTGACCGACTACATGGGCGGATCCTTGATCGACATTCCGGGAATACTTGAAGGTAAATTTTCCATCATTTCGAGAATGTTTAAAGGTAAAAAAAAAATTCTTTTGTAATTTTTTTCCCGGGTTGGGGATGCCTGACGTAAAATATTAGGAAATTAACACTAATTTTTTTTTTGTTTTTGGATGCTCAAACATCCCCATCCATATACAAGAGGATCCGCCACTGACGGACCATGTGAAAATATACTCTATTTAACTACCACCTTAGTACCTTACCCATGGCAAAGCCATAAATATTTTAGCGAGGGCACGATTATATATGTACGATGTCGTTTTAAATTAAAGCAACATAACAATTTATATGTAATACAATAATAAATTATGGTATTTTAAGATAACAGGTCTCTGATTTATGACAAAGCTCTATTTTTTTCCACTAAAAATTTAAAGAAATATAAATAAATCAATGAAACAGCCGAAGAAAATAAAACTAACAACACAAATACACAACGATAGAAAACACAATTTGAGTCAATATTTAACTTGTTGTATTCTTAATATGTAACATTGTAATATATAACCAGATATAAAAATTTAAACTTGTACAATGTAACTTCTTACCAAATTCTCAAAATAAGTAATATAACCTATGATTTCTAAGCTCTCAAGATGAACTATAACAGGTGAATGTTAATTTAAGTAAAATATTAAATTATTATAGTTTATTGAAATAAAATTAAAGTGATTAATACAATATAAATTTTAAACATTCATAACTTTTTACTTAGATGTCAAATTATGACGTATTATATATCAAAACAAAGCTATCGACGAAAAGAATACACATAGATAACTTGCCGGATAAGGGCGGTGGTATTATCCTCCTACTACTAGTAAAGGTGTGAGCAATGTTTATATTAAAGGCTCGTTTGGTTGAACACAAGGAGAATAATTTCGGAAAGTTATTTCTTATTAATTGAATTACTGTGAATTACACCTAATAAGTGATAAAAAAAAAAAGATGTTTGGATAAATTTTGATATTTGGAGAAAAAAAAAGGCTTAAAAGTAAAAAAATTATCTTTGAAAAAGGGTGCCACTATATACACCGCAAATCCGGATTAAGGATTTGCACGTCCTTAAGGACGTGCAAGCCTGGATTAAGGATTTGCACGTCCTTAAGGACGTGCAGGTATTGCACGTCCTTAAGGACGTGCAGGTATTGCACGTTGTTAAGGACGTGCAATCCCTAGTTAGGGTTTTGCGTTTAGGGTATAGGGTAGGGTTAGGGTTTAGGTTTAGGGATGTTAATTAATAAAATTGAAGGTGGATTTGAATGATTTAGGGTCAAATTAAACATAACACAAGAATTGTTAAGGTTTTCATTCGGATAATATGCGAATAAAGTTACAAGGAACGGAAAAAAAGGTTTACATTCATAATTTTAATAAAGTTGTGGAATACAATCTAGGAAAATAGTAAAGGACGACCGGCATCGGCACGAAAGGCTCTAAATCTCCCAATCTGAGCTTGAAACGGAGCATCCCATCCTTCGACGCTCGGATGATGACGTTCGACCCATTCTAGTGGAGGCGGCGGAAGAGGAGCGTTAGGACGCAACCAGATCTATGAGAACAAAAATTTAGAGTTAGAGTATTGACATATGTATGAAAATCGTGAATAGGTAATAACAAAGACGTTTGAAGTCGTACCGCGGCAAAATGGTCTTGGTTTCCGATGCAGGCTACACCAAGAGTTGTTGATTGGGGAGGGTTGTTAGCAGATGCCGGCGAGATCATGGGGAGACATGTGAACGGATGATGCCAAGCTAGGACGACGAGAGGAATCTGATATACCGTCGCAAATACTAAACCCATGATGGGAAGCTCTATCCACCGTCTCCTATCACCATGTGTGGCTCCGGCACATCTCTGGTAGTCGACGAACTGCTGGAATGGGTACTCTCCCGTATAACAACCGGCGTACAGATCGGCGTGATCCTCCAAGTGATTGCATAGTAACGTCTTGAGTTCCGGGAAAGCAGTCTCGCCGATCGGTGATGTCAAAGCCGCCAAAGCACGGTAGCCACAATGACCATCTGCAGCAGTGTCCCTCACCCTCTCAATATGACCGAACATGAAGGGATCAACGTTGTTTCGACCCCAGTTGAACCCTCCGAACACATCATCACGTCCACGTCGAGCTGAGGTCGCTTGTGGACGAGGCCGAGCAGCATTTCGAGCAGCACGCGCTTCTTCTCTCTCAAACCTTTCCCTTACCTCCTCGTATGGCAACGGGTTGGTTCTGCAGGCATTCCTCGACCCCCGGGGCCTCCCCTTCCTTCGGACGCTTGCTGATGAGGGTGGGTGCAGCTCATCCTCGCATACATCGTTGGAAGCCGTGTATGAAGATGACAGCTCATACGGAAGTGGGGTGTCGTCGAGGTCAGTCCATGTCAAATCCATCCAGAACGGGTGGATGTCCTCAGCGGGTATCGGAGTGTCGGAGTTGACGTATGCCTGAATCTCATGGACACAAGGGATCCCGTAACAAACCCTCCAATGTCGGTCCGTGCATACCGGAGGAACCTTTTGGTTCACGACGTCCTGCCACATCTTGTACAGATAATCGAAGCACTTTTTGGAGATTAAAGTCTTTACCTCATCGAAAAGGTTGACTTTATACGCCGCTGTTGGCCATTTGAATCGGTCGATCTCCAAAGCAGTTTGCAGCTCATGCAGTTGACAATCATTGACTCTATGGATTGCATCGATCACGATGCGGAAGTCTCCAAAGCAGTTCCGCCTCCTCCTCGGCCACTGCTCGGCCTCCATCGCCGGCGCCAGCCGCCGCCCCACCACCACCAACATCTTCCGCCACCGCCGCCGACGCCAGCACCTCCAGCCCCTCTACCACCGCCGCCGGCTCCACCGCCACCGGCACCGCCTCCCTCGCCTCCGCCTCCGCCTCCAACGCCGCCACCGCCGCCTCGAGCACTCTCTCTCTTTCTGTCTCCATCTCTCTCTTTGGGTCTCTCTCTCTCGGTCTCAGAGGAAGGAAGGAAGACGAAGAAGAAGGAAGAAGGAAGAAGGAAGAAGGAAGGAAGGAGGAAGAAGGAAGAAGGAAGAAGGAAGGAAGAAGGAAGACGGAGGGAAGGAAGGCGTCGGGAGGAAGAAGAAAGGAAGGAAGACGAAGAGGCACGTCCTCTTCGCCTTTAGAAGGCGGGCTTGCACGTCCCTAGGGACGTGCAACACGTTTCTAAGAACGTGCAGTTTTGCACGTGCTTAGGAACGTGCTGCACGTCCCCCTTTTTTTGGCTCTCCCTCCACTTGCACGTCCTTAGGGACATGCAAGCACGTCCCTAAGGACGTGGGGATTTGCGGTGTATATAGCCGAAACTTTGGAAAAAAATTGAAGTAGAACCCAACTATAGTAAACCTCTTCCAACGTAAAGAAATTGATATTTTTTTTAAAAATGAGTTTTTTCTATAATAAAAATTTCAACCAAATATAAGTATCCACCCCTTATCCACCCCTTATACTTATTATTTCAGAAGCAAAGGCTTTGTAAAAAATTGCGCCACGTGTCCCCCTCTTCACAAAGATAAGAAACTGCCTTCCCAACCCACGTTCTCCCCGTTAATGCATCGATCGTCGACTTGAAGTTGCGATCTCCTCCGACAAAAAGAGAGAGAACGGGAGAACTCAAGGGATTTGACGGGAAGAGAAACACTCCGTCTTCTTCTTCCTCATTCCGGATCTCCGGTTCCCCATATCCATCAATTCGCAATCGGCGGCTCGGTCGAAGTTCAAGGAGACTAGGAGGGACTTGCTATCCACTCCTCCACTGCCTCGGAGCCCATCACCGATCGAAGACGCCGTCGAGGAGAAATTGTCGCTGACTACCGAAAAGTAGGTATTCCTCAATTCGAATCGATCAATTGGTGTGCTAGGGCTTGTGAAAATTTCTAGCGGTTTCATTAGTTTCATGCTAATTTGAATATAATTGAAGTTAAATTCTATTTGTTACAATTGATACCACCTTTGTTGAATCCCAACCTTTGAATTTGGGTTTTCCTGTTTAAAAAAGATTGATAATTGATAATTTTATACACTAAATCCCCAAAGCATGAACACCCAAAATAAGACTCTAATTCTTTGTGGAAGTGGACTGTGCTGGTGGTTTTGGACTTTCCTGTATATAAATTATTTTGTAATTTGAAGATGGAGGCTTTGTTTCTTCCATATTGATTGCTACTGATGCAATTGCTTAATAGAGATCTGTTGTTTAGCTATTTTAATCTCAGTATGCGAGTTAGGTTGAAATTAGTCGTTAGGGTTGCAGCTACAACTTACAAGCCATTAATTTTAAAGTGATCTGAACAATTTGTCGATTTTATTTATGTGATTCTGGAATTTTAGCTTACCTGTCGGATAATATGATAGCAAATGGAAACTGTAATTGCATACAATGAGGGGTGAACTGGTAGAGTTTGCATTGAATAGATGTTTGATATTTTTTTAGGGTTTTAAATTCTTAGTTTTATAATAGAATTAGATTATGCTATGTTTGTTCAGGAAACTTGTTTATGATTTTGATAGGTATATGTGCAATTGATTCATAATTACTGATCCATGAGGTATATGGGCAACCAAAAAAGAAGGTGTGTCTGGGCACTCCTGCTACACAGTGGGTATCAGTTTACAATGCTAGGCAGCCCATGAAGCAAAGGTATCTTTTGTTCACATGTGTTGTGTATTCGGGGTGTCGTGTTTTTTAACGATAAAGTTCTCTGTTGCATCAATGCATGTCCATCGATTTACCACTACTAATTAATATTCTCTCAGTTACTGAATTCGTACTCGATTTGTCTACTGCTAGATACCATTATAATGTTGCTGACGCCAGACTGGAGCAACATAGAGTTATTAGTGGTGAGTACACTTTGTATCCTCTCATTCTTGTGAAATATGTGAATCTTGATTTTTTATTATGACATATCGTGCTCTTGTGTCGCACCCGATCATAGACTATATGGTGTTGAGGTGCCCTACCTATCTTCTGCAGAATCAGAGAGCAGATTTCAATCATCAACTGAGGAAGTTGTGAATCATTAGTAGTGGTTAATCTCTAACTTTCTCTGCAATTATTCAACCTTTGATGCATAGTTGCACAAGAAAAATTTTCTAATTTGGAATCCCATTTCAGCTCTTGGCATTATTCTTCAACACGCTACACTAACTGGAAAGGAAATTTGTTTTTTCTTATTGTTGAGATGAGCAACAATGAATTTGAGACAACTTAGCTTATTGATCAAACAGTGTATATTGGTTCTGGGATTTTTAATGTTGAATAAAATTTTGCCCAATTGATGCTTCTTGCCTGAATGTCCAATTAATGATGCCATTGGTTCTTGTGGCAGAAATGCAAGGGGCATTGATGAGTGCATGGATGATCAGCAACAGATCAGGCAGACAAAAAAGCAATTGTTAGATTTGTCGGGGCAGGAAAAGAAACTTGACAAAACTTCTAATTCGGCAGATGTAGAAGTTCCTGCTGAAAATGGAGGCGGCTAAAGGGAAACAGTCCATCTTAAGGTTTGTAGTTTCTTTCCTTTTCTGCACTTATTTTACTTAAAGACGAGTAGCAAAATTTATAGCCTTTCCAAGTCTTAGGCTGCAGGAACAACAACAATAAAAATAACAGCAACAACCCTGATGTTTTTAATGATCATGTCGACTTGCAAGGGAGCCAAAAAGCGGGTAATTGCTCAAGAAAAAGCTTTTACAAGGAGAGTGCACTACCAAGGCAGCTACATGAGGAAAAAAGTGGGGACAGCAGGTTGTATGACGGAAAATAGGAAAGGAGTAACATAAGAAAATGCCATGATCGTGGTTTGGATTCATATCTTGGTGTTGGGGTTTAAAGTTTTATGATTTGAATACTTACTCTACTTTTTCTTGATTTTGTCAATTTTATTGGTATTAATTTCATAGCCATACTAAGAAAATAATTAGGGTCATAATTAGAATAATAACACGATTTATAAAGATTTACAAAAAATTTCACAACCCTATCATGAAATACAACAAGGTCATAAAAAAAAGATAAAAAAATATTATTGATTGAATGTGATATAATATCATTGGACTCCGATGAAAAAGATATAGCCGCAAAACGGCTCATAACACACAGTATTCGTGTTGTTCAATTTATTTTATAGGATAGCCATAGCTCATAACACACAGTATTCGTGTTGTTCAATTTATTTTATAGGATAGCCATAACGTGACATGTATTATTATTTTTTGTTTTGTCGTCTATTTGTTTTGCATCAAATAGACTGAGAAGTGAAATTGGCCGACTGACTGACATGTTTTTTTTTTGCTCTGTTTGAAGAGGTATGGGTAAGAAAATAAAAACTGAACCTGAGAAGTGAAATTGAGAAGTGCAATTTGCTTTGTTTCATTTAGTAGTGTAATTGAAGAGTTATGGGTTTATGAATATTTTTAAAGTCTATTAGCTCAACGGAAGAGCAATGTGTTATTATACACATGATGTGAGTTCGAATTCCACATAGGCTTTCTCTAAACATATATGGCACTAATCGAGTTGTTATTCATAAACAACAATCTAAACAAAGTTGTCCTAAACAACAATATGACAACAAAGTATCACAAGACAGGAAAAGAATAAGATTAAATTTAGATTACAGTCAAAGGAAAAAACAAGGAAAAGAGGCAGTTTGCTGATCACTTATTCGAACAAGTACTCTATCATATTGTTTCTCATACAATAGGAAAAAAAATCAGATTAGATTTATTGCTTCTATTTTTCAGCTACTGTCATTGTTTCTCATAAATTATTTCACATTTCAGATGTTTGTTTTCTGTTTGTTTCTTAGATTTGTTGTGTAGAGAAAGTCTATATGGGATTCGAACTCATATCATGTGTATAATAACACACCGCTCTTCCATTGAGCTAATAGACTTGAAAAAAATACCAGAGAATAGCAAAAATAGCACATTGCTCTTTCACATGTTTGTTGTCTGCTTGCACTTCTCAATTTCACTTGACAATTTTCTCAATTTCACTTCTCAATAGCAACAATAGGCAAATTTATTCACAGACAACCATACCAGAATACTTTCAAGTTAGAGAAGCAATAGCATAATATAGCCTCACATTTCACAAAAACAAATAAGTTGACGATCAACTCTCTGCTGACTAAATAACACAAAAACCATACCAGAATACTGTCATACCATAAACTGTCATATTGTTTCTCAGAAACTTGATAAACTGGAACTCCAAAATTTTCCCAAATTTTGGACCTAAATCATACCATAATGCTGTCATACCAAATTTTGGAGCAAATTTTCCCAAACTTGATTAACTGGAACTCAAAAGATTTCTCAGAACAGTAAAGCAATATCATACTCAATAACACAACCGAAAATAGCTAAATTAAATCAGACGAATTCAACCATAGCCCTAATCGAATCCGACATTGAACCATAGCCCTAATCGAATCCGACTAATTTTATCAAAATCAAAATCTGACATTAAATCATAGCCCTAAACGAATTCGATTAATTTTATCAAACTCAAAATCCGAACCTGAAAAGTAGACACAAATTGAAAGGAAGCAGACACAAATTGTAATCGAATCAGAAAAGAATCGAAAATAAGCAGACCACAAATTGAAATCGAATCAGAAGCGAATGGAAGCTGACCAAAAATTCGAAATCGAATTAGACCTAAAAACACATACCTTCACAGATCTATTGCGAAATCAAAGGGAAACCGGAGGGGAAGACTCGGAGGCGGCGGCGGTGGAAATCACGGACGAGGGACCAACGAAATCGAGGGGAGGACTCGGAGGCGGCGACGGCTGCGAGGCACCAGCGACATCAAGGGGAAATCGGAGACACAACTTGACCGAGAGTGTGAGATAAGGGAGGGGTTAAGGGCTTACCGTATGAGACAAGGGAGAGGAGGAGCGGCGCCGGCGACCATCCAGTGAGGATGCGGTGTGAGCAATTGCTGAGGAAGGGAGAAACGATGCTCTAATTGATAAGGAGGAGAAGAGAAGGGTTTGGTAGTTCCTTCTAAGGTTTTTTTAAAAAAAGCTTAAATTTTATCTAAATTACAAAATTGCCACCGTTTTTAAATGATCATTGATTAAGATATGGAGGGTTGAACCATAAGGTGGTTTCTATGGTAAGTGGTGTTTCCACTTGAACCTTTTGCAAATCTTCTAAGGATTTGGGTATTTTTTGCTATTCTTCCAATTATATATAGACATTGCTATCTTCTATTTATTTATTACTTTAAAGTGTTTTTTCAAGGATATTAGATGAATGAGTTTGAATATCTTCTTCAATGTGAAGTATATATTATAATAATACATGTTAGTGTGAAATCCGCGAAACTTTAAAAACCACAAAATTTTAAGTAATAACTATGTATACCAGTGAACACACCTCCTCTTCACATGTATACATGAATATTTGTTGCAATTTTTATTTGTCCTGATTAATTTTCTCATAAGAAGATGCAACTTGAAATTATAAGAAAATGGTATAGATGAATCTATGGTATTTTTTATCAAATTGGTTTACAATTTAGACTAATTTGAGAGGTATAATATGTTATGTAACATTGAAAGTGAAATTGAGAATCCGGACTCAGTTTTCTTATGTCAAGAACTATAATACTCTTTTTTCTTTGCTTCCAAGTAGAGCGCATGTTAGAAGAGGTGTGAAAGCGATCGATCTACTATATATTCTTTATCAAATTTAGAGTATCAATTGTCTAGATAAAATAATGTGTCGAATATTTTATTTAAGATATCAAACTTGACTGTAATTATGAGAATTTTGTTTGTGATTGTAAGTGTTATTGTATTATAACGAGGGTTATAATTGATAACATGACAACAATGCAAATGAAATGAAATATATTCATAGTACGAGGGGGAACTAAAATGGTAAATTTCAATAAAAATACTCACCCGTACAAGGTACGGGAAAAGTACTAGTTAATCTTATTTCCAAGATTTAAAATTTCCTAGGCTTTTGATAAGCTAATCAAACGAGACCTAAATTGAATTTGGTGTTACAATAGAACACATTTCAGACTCGAAAATAGGAATCGGAGTATATATAGATCCTAGATTTTGGGGTTTAACAAATTAGTATAACAATACAATGGTTTGCCGTGACAAACACGTCAATGGTGTAATTAGCTTTAATTAATTCGAGGACACAGTTCGAATCCCGACCTAGTTGCCCAGCAGCTCAGCTGGACAGGACTCCTTTCTACCCTCTTTACTAATTTAATTTAATTTAATTATATATCTCCAAACATTATACAAATAATTAATAATATGATACCCTTTTTTTTATATATAAAAAAATAATACTGCACTCCGTATCTTGTTAATCCAACCCACATAAATCGTATTAGCGGGCTTTTTTGAATTTTTATTTTCTGAAACTTGAAAGTTGGTCTGACCAAAAAAAAAAAAAAATATCCCTGGTATGATATGAAATTATTAATGTGACCCAAAGTGTCAATTTTCAAAATGTGTATTGATTACGGTGTTTCGCCATCATTGCAATAATATGATAGATTTTGAATCACATTTCACTTACAACTCATCTCAAAGCTTAAACGAGACATATATCTATTAATATTACTAATTCTACTAGCATTTTGCTGACTTGTCACGCTCACAATTAAAGTTGAATTTTTTTATTCAAATGAGCTTTTCTTATTGGTCAATTTCATTATGGAAACTTTAAATTATTTGTTTCCTATTTTAAATATGATTTGAATCCATTCCCTTTTTTATTTATTTTCGGTTATATTATCGTAAATATTGAGACATGTTTCCACTTTTTTTTTTCCGATTGCAATATATCTATTAATCTATCTATCTATCTATTAATATTACTAATTCTGCTAGCATTTTGCTGACGTGTCACGCTCACAATTAAATTTGATTTTTTTATTCAAATGAACTTTTCTTATTGGTCAATATCAATATTATGGAAACTTTAAAATATTTGTTTCCTATTTTAAATATGATTTGAATCCATTCCCTTTTTTATTTATTTTCGGTTATATTGTCGTAAATATTGAGACATGTTTCCATTTTTTTCCGATTGCAATAGATATTACTAATTTTGCTAGCATTTTGCTGACGTGTCACGCCCACAATTAAATTTGAATTTTTTTATTCAAATGAGATTTTATTATTGATCAATATTATTATGGAAACGTTAAAATATTTGTTTCCTATTTTAAATATGATTTGAATCAATTCCTTTTTTTTAATTTTCGGTTATATTGCCGTAAATATTGAGACATGTTTCCATTTTTTTTTTCCGATTGCAATATTCTCATAATTCGTCTACATACATTACCTTATTAAATCATTTTCAAAATTTGTATCGTATCTCTTTCTAACTAATTTATAAATTATAAAAAAATACTTTATACATATTTTTATTTTAAACATGTGTATATATTAATATAGTATTATATAAATATATAAAATGATGTTCAAATTAAAATAAATCAAGCTCTCGTGCCTTTAAGGCACGGGTATTACACTAGTATTTATCTAATTAAAGAAGAAGAGATTGACGGGGAGGAAACTAATAAGTAATTCCATAAGTGTTGGTAGCAAACAAGTTTAAAGTAAAACATGAAATGGCCATTTAAATGTTACTACCAACCTACTAGTAAGTAGTAAGGATTAGATGTTTGTTGGGTGACAGCCTAAACAACTTTCCACGCCTTTGTTGATTACTTTTGTTGAATATTTTGCATGTGATTTCTACTCTTCACTAATTACAGTCTTTGCTTGGTTGCTTTGCCATTTACCAAGGGTGTTGCTATATACACCGCAAATCACAAGGTTAATATTGCACGTCCTTAAGGACGTGCAAGCCTTATGTCTAATATTGCACGTCCTTAAAGACGTGCAAGCCTTTTAATCATGCGCGTCCTTAAGGACGTGCAGGATTTGCGGTGTATATAGCCGGAAGGTTTACCAAACTTGTACTGCACCTCTCAATAGTCATTAGTGTGAATAACACCTCACCCCTTCCTATTGAACTTAACACTCTTTTAAAAAAAAATGTCATTTTATAAACTTGCTATTAACAAAGATCTCCTCAAACTCATCCACAAGGATGCAATCGGCTAGGTTCACCACTAGCCGAAATATTACCTTATAAAAAAATAAATAAAAAAAAGTAGAAAAATATGCAAATAACTCAACTCAGCCCATCCACAAACCAAAAACTGGCCCAACCCATGAATGGTCCTAAGTCCAAACACAAAACTATTCAGCTTGAACCTAACTTGTACAACCTCATCCATGAAAAGAGAAGCCTCCAATCTTTCTTTTTTTTTTAACACATGGACATGGGTAACACATGAGCCGGATCCCCTAAAGATGATGCAAAATGCATTTTAGACCAAAGAAATTGACAATTGCAAAATGCTATCCCCTCGGAAGGTTGCAAGCTCACTACCAATTTCAAGCATGGAAATGTTAATTCAATTGCATCCATGTCAAGTCTGTCAACGATTAGTCGATTAACCGTAAATACGACCTCGCATACGCGAGAAAGAATTATTGCACGCTTTCAGAAGAGCTCCACAACTTCACTGTAACTGTAAATTTGAACCCGAATCAAAGGGTTCGCTGGCATCGTATGCCGAAAGAGAGCAAAGACGCCCTTGCCTCATCCGTGCACACCAGTGATTATGGGTGTGAGAAGTCACTGCTTTCTCGCTACTACGGATCATGACTGAAAAACTGACACTGTATCTCAATGTAGTGCTGAAGAACTCAATGGATCCTTTTGAAGAGCAAGGTAAGAAAACAAGCCAAGTACAGAGAGACTTGAGCAAGCGAGGAATCATATTCACGGGGCTGTCTCTCTTTTCAGCCTTTCGATCTCCTCACGCTGCTTTCTTTCTGCCTCTTCCAGTTCTCTCTTGGCATCCTCCTCTTCCTCAATTTGGTCAAGGCTCTCAAATTCCTTGGTTGCAGCCATGGCTTTGACCACGGGATCTCTTAACACAGATATAAGCCCTCCACCGACCCTGTACTCTTCTTCATCCCCGATGAGGAATAAGCGCTGATCGGGGCCTGATGCCATGGGAATATCCACTGCCAATAACTTCATATCATACTGTGAAAACCAGAAGAAAGAGAGTCCTTAGGAACATTTATCCAATGTTAAATAGCCAGAAAAAAAGATTCAGCCCATTCCATACAAGGGCAAAGGGTGAAAACTGATATGAAAAGGACGGAAGGCTTGTTTCTCCCCTCGCACGAGTCTTATTTCTTGAATGATACCAAGCCAAAATCGGCCAGAAAAGAACTTGCATTGTGTTGAATGGAAAAGATACTAGCCGATAAAAACATTTCCTTTCTCTGCTGGTGAGAGGTAAGTTCATGGTCCTTTCTAATAAAGGACATTAGGCAATAACAATACTAACATTTTGCAGTTCCACTTATTGTTTGTTCTACAAGTTTAAGAAGGAAAATAGCATAAACAGTCGCATGCCACAGAAGAATGTAATAAACACCACTCTAGTAAGGGCTGAATAAAGTTTTTTTTTTTTAAAGAAGTAACCGCAAAAAAATCTCTCAAATAGCACTTGCCAGCAAACTGCTCTCGTCTTGCACAATATGCGAAAATGATTCTTTTTCCTAAAATTGTTCCGACTATTAATACATAAATTTTGACCTATAAATTTCAAGAAAAGATGCACATTAGAAAGGAAGAAGCATATGAACTACTGACATGATGCACCTCCAAACCCACCATTATTCAATAGTATCCACAACACGATATCATAACTGCTCCCACCCGCCTCAATTTGATTCACTCAGAATGATCATTATCACAAACATATGTACAGATAATACCAAATTGTCATCAATGTGAAATATTAAAAGGCATATAGAAGTCTGATTCCGGTGACCATTAATAACCTCTCAAGCTTTGGGCAGAAGAGAATATCCAAACAACTTTATGTATCTAGCTTGATTAATTGAGTTCCAAATACAACCACCACCCTCAGGTTAAACAGTTAAGCATAAAATGTTTCATCGATAATCAGAGTCAAACATTGAAATGTGCATTATCAAACATCCAAATAACCTTCAAAGAATACAGACAAAACCCTTGAACAATCAGGTGTGTGTAATTTGGATCCATTTATTTTGATTCAAAGAAAAAAAGACATAAAACAACCTAAACAAACTGCAAAAGGTTATATAACCAGCCACCATTCAAATATGTTCCATCACCAAGTTGTTCTCAAGTGAACATTTTAACAAACTTTATCAGATAAAAACTATAAAGTCGTTAATTGCATAGATGTCTTATATTGTTTTTCTCTCATTTTGTTCCCAATAAGATAAAAAGGTGCACAAACTGAACTGAGATGACACGTTGTGAATCACTGTAAAGTACATCATGTGATACTCCAAAATAACAAACAGAAGAGAGGAGAAACAACAAAATGTAAAGGCCTTGAGGCACTGAAGGTGCTATTTTTCTGGAGTTGTATATAATTTGATTATTTGAGCTAACTCGTATTTCACAAAGAAAAAACCCTCAAGAAAAATGATATTGGAATTAGGTGAAAGCCAAAATGTTGGCCTTCCCTTTCACTCTTTCAGGATATAGGCTACATAGCATGTATTTTATTTTTAGGTCAACCTCTCGAACCAGTGAAAAAAAAAATGATGACATTTACGCAGTCAAAATGAATACTCACATGAAAGTGATTCAGTTTGGGAGGCAAGATGACAAGATCTAGCCAATAGTAGCAGTAAACTACAGTAAGATTTCTCATTTATTACGGAGTAACAGCAAGGATAGAAGCAAACCTGGCCCTTTTTCTTCTTGACTTCAACATTGACTAATCCTTTTCTTTCAGAACCTTGAACAGGAAAAATAAGAAAGCAACGTTTACTCCTGAGCCTTGGCTTGAACTTACTCAATGTGATCCCACCTCCTGACATCACATATGCTCTAAGATCGGTTCCCACCAGAGGTGTACCCATAACCTCAAGAATGCTAGCAGAAGTGTTAAGTTTCCTCATTGCCATCCTATAAACTGCATCCGGGTTGATTGTGTATCTTGATCGCATATAGAGGCCCTAAAGGAGAAAAATGACAGATCGATAAATTAGATAACCTAGCAAAGAGAACCAATTTGCTCATACTTTCAGTCTGGAACTTATTTTAATGTTGATAAGAAGGAAAGTTCAGCCTTCAAGTAATGAGGAGCTTTATGTTCTCGCTCATTTCAACATAATTTCCTCTACTTATTTGGGCAAGGTTATAGTATGTCCTGCTATAACCTTGTAACAGTGTGTGATGGATGTATTCCCCCACAACAAACAGCTGTGGAATGGTTATTTCAGCAGTCAGCACTTTATGCTTTCGATTAACACACTCTTAACCCCTTAGGATCTAAGGCCAAAAGTTTACATATTAGGATAGCAAAGTGAAATGAGCTGATAGATATGTTTACAGTGAATCCTTCACTCATACATAACCAACGGAAGCAAGAAATATGAATCTGCGAAGGTGGCCTAAGGGCTGCATCAGCAGCAAAAAGCTACATTGGTTCAAAACCCCAGCCAGAATCATCACACAACAAGGAACATAGTCAGAAAGAAGATGCAAAAGCAAATGAGACGCTTGTGAAAGAGCTTACAGCAAAGGCGACCATGGCACTGGATAGAGCAAGGAAACCATACTTGGCCATGCCTTCGGATAACCCAACAAAAGTGTTTGCAATCCCAAACATAATCCTCCACAAGAAAATACACACAATCACAGCCCCACACCCAAGCAGAAACAGATAATTCCTCTTCAGAAACCCTTCCATTTGCAAGGAAACCGCCTCCCTGTACCTCGAAATCGAAGAGGCGACCACAGATACCGGCTTCTGAATAACCTTCCTCGCAAGCCCAGCATCAATCTTGCTCCCAATACCCGGACTCTTAATCGAAAAAGCCCTAAACCCCAACGGATTGAACTCCAATTTGTGAAAACCCAAGGTCTTAGATGAGACATTACCCAGCTTTGAACCAGGAGACAGGTATTTCGTCCATGAAAACCTATCAGATGAGCTACGGGAGTTCGATTTTGAAACTGAGAACCCATTTGCGGCAACTTTCGTGTGGGTTTTGGAAGACAGGGAGCCAGAAATCGGAAATCCATTTGGATTTGACAGTGTGGAGCCAAACCCGCGAGTCTGATGAAATAGTGGGGGTGGATTTGGGTGAATAGGGTTCCGGGAGCGGCTGAAGTGGAGCCTGAGTAGACCGTTGATGATTCTGGATGGGGGTTTTGACATTCTCTTGAAACCTGAATTGCAAGAAACCCAAAATTGGAGATCCGGAGCAATGAAGAAATCCCTGGATTGCACCGATCAGTTCTGAAGTGAAGAGTGGAAGATGTTTCAGCGTGGTTGATCAGGAAGTCGATGGAGGATTCGAACCATTTTGGGAGTGGAGAAGGAAACCCGTCCGTCGTACGGTGAGCGCCACTGCGATGACTCCAATGACGGTGCGACCAACCGAATTGTTAGATTTGGGCTCAAGTTGGGTATTGGGCTGGGTCGACCCATTTCTATTTTTTTATGGGTTAATGATGTATGCAAATCAAAATTTTGTAAAATTTGAAGATTTTTAATCCAAATTCATACATTTGCTCTATTACTCCCTCCGCTCGAAAAACATCACTTGGATTATTATTGACGTACACTACTATTTAATGATAATAAAAATTATGAATGATATGTTTTACCGAATGGAGGGACGGGAGTATCGTAGTTGAAGTTGGTCTAAAACTAACCGCTTAAGTTTATGTATACGAAAGGAGTCGAAAGCATGTTTTTTTTTTATCTTAGTCCAGTTCGATCGATACATGGATTCACAATCACCCAAATTTGGAGAATGATCGACAACATATGCTTCCAATATTATACCCCGCACTTTTTTTTTATTTTAGTACTCCACTTTATGAATTGAAGCTGAATTATTTGTGGATCCTTCTTAACTTATGAATTATTTGCGGATTGTTGTGTTCGTCGTTTTAAGTCCACCTAGCTAGTGTCCGATACAAAATCTGAACATGGAAAAGTCTCACAACGCCTTTTTCTATCCTATGCCCTAGAGGCGCAGGATAACATTTTCGTTTTAACAAAAATATATCCTTAATTAAAATACATTATCTAGATTTTAGATTAGATTCTTATGTTCGTTTATTTTTTTGTAGGGTATCTTTCTCAATTAGGATCTTATCATATGTCCTCAAAGACTGTTAATAATAACATTGTTGTGACGAACGAATATTTAAACAAATAAGAACAACATATAAATTTATCATGGTTCCCCAAAATAACTACATTCACTACTGAGGAGTTCCCAAAACCATATGAGAATTATAAGATGTGTCATTCACACTGATCGATAAACCATAAACCCATGAAATAGGAAACACGGTATATATCATAAAATTCATCTTCAAGAAGGTGGTGTCCAATGTTCTAGATTTTTAAGCTTCCGCAACTAATATTTTGTTAGGAGGCAGATAATTCAGTCAGTGTCGGCCAAGGGGAGTGGCAAGGGGTGCGACCGCCCAGGGCCCATTTTCGGTAGAGACCATTAAAAATATATGTTGTGTGTGTATTTTTCAAAAATATAACAAAATACGAGTGTGGCTCAATGGTAAGTTTAAATCTTATAAAATTTTGGATTTGGATTTCTAGACGTGTAAAGTTCAAATCTCTCTATTTGCATTTTTTATGTTTTTATAGACTTTGCATTTTTATTTTTATTTTTTATTTTTATTTTTTTTTTGATAAGGAAATAATTCGAGGTCGGACATGCCCGGACCTCGAGAGGCCGACAAGGTCGGCAGACGGCAAGCCATCTAAACATACAACAATGAAATAGAAAATATAACAAAAATACAACAAAGGAGAACCCAAAAAAACCCGGAAAAAACCCTAGACCTAAGCAAACTAGCGGTCACAATATCGAGAGGAAGGAAGTCGTCGCGGAGCAGTGGATAGCGAGCGCATGGGACAACACTAGCTGACACGATGTCTCGCTGCCGGAAAGTCGAAAAGCAGAAATCCTCGTAAGGCAAAGGCGACACCTGAGGAAGTGTGGATCACACGACGTTCCCCCCACCTGGATGAGGGATCTTCGGAGACCGCAAACACCACCAACACGATCACGTCGATCAACCAGGGCCGCAGAACTGCTCCTCAACCGAAACTAACAACGAACCAAAGACGGACACCAAACCACACGAGAAAAAGAAGCACAACCGCAAAGAGGACGAAGAGCGCGGGAATAATCCGGATTTAATTGACTCTATGTAAATATATTTAATTTATTTATTTTAAGATATTAATTATGATTTATAGTTTTTACTTTTAATTTAAAATTTACACAAGTTATTTACACCACCAGCCCATATGGAAAAGAAGAAGTAAAGAAGCCCACCTCATGGAAAAAATCCCTTTTGCTGGGCAAAACAACGCGCCTAGCCCCCGGCTCACGCGCCCCCAATCTAAATAGCAAATCCCTATCTCTCTCGCGAAATCCGGCGAGTCAGCCTCTGCTCCCGGCCTCAAACCCCACCACGACGGTGTTTCGAGTATCAACCCTGTAGCCACCTCTCTTCTATCCTCACTTATTCCGGCCCTCTCTCTCGTTCTCGGGGAGTCTTCCTTGGTTGTTGAGTTCGACAATCTGCGCCCGATAATCAGCAATTGCAGTCGCCAAAGGGGTGTCAAGGTGGGGAAAAACTTCAAAAGAAGGAAAAAAGGGGCTCGCCGGTTAGGGGGATGGCGGTGCGCGGCCCTGTCGGGTGCTTCGCGGTGGTTTGACGGTGGCGGAGTGTTTCGGTGCCCTGGTGTGGCCTTCTTCCTCTTGATGTATGGCTTGCCTTATTTAGGGCCTTCTGTTGGTGCGTTCGTGAAGTTCTCCCCTGGGCTCGTTTGCTCGGGGTATCGGTCTCTCCGTTTTGCTTGTGTGATGCGGTTGTTGCGTCTCTTTACTGGCTTCCCTTGCTCCGCGATTGTTTTTACTATACTGTATACCATCAGGTTTGTTCCTGCTCATACGACTTTGCTCTATAATTTCAGCTCTATAAAATCCTCGATGATTCATTTATTTCTAATAAATGCTCCCGTTAATATGCTGTGTTTGATTCACCAAACCACCGTTCATCGGTGACTCAACAAAAATGTGAAGGAGCCATGTGCTTCTTCACCCTCTACCTCCCGAAAGGGCCCTCTGAAATTGATGGTTAAACAGGTTTATGTAGGATCTACCAAGCCATCTAAATTTTATTTGCTCCTCAAGGCATCGACATCTGGTTCTTTGAGGTTTGTGAGACAGCTTCCCGCTACTAAGATTTGTGTCATCTCGCCTGACTACAGTCTTAATTCTGTGCGAGTGGGGACTTCTTCGTCTTCCTCTACTCTTGTGGATCTTTTGCTGCTGTCCAGGTTTATCTATATGCTCTCTCATTTGACTGCAGATAATTGCTTTACTCTGTCCAGGAAACTCACCACCTTTTGGTGGATGGAAAACTTGGTGCTAGAGGCTTATGTCTCCTCACTTCTTACCCCCCGACCTTCGGGCCTTGACAAACCTGCGGTGTTCGGAGCTGTTATGGTTCCGTTCCCCAGTTTGAATGAAGATTTGTTTAAAAATTTTGGTGTTGTTGGCCTATTCTTGATGTTTATTAAAATCAAGTGTGAACTTGTAACCTGTGTATTGAAGGATGTTCTACACACTAGAACTTATTTGGGACAAATTCCAACTGATGTATTGATTAGTTGTCAAATGGTCTTCCCATGTTGGCATACACTATTATTCCTTTGTGTGTTTTGGTCTGTTTTGCATGGTAAAATTAACAATCAAATGTACTTGTTCCAGTTCAACCCTATGAGTTTGGGATCGGCTATGCACTACATCATGAAAAAGACCCATTGCTTCTATAAGGTGGTAGGAAATTACCACGATTATCAATTGATGTCTGTTATTTGGCTAGAACATGATGTTTGGATTGTTATGGTTGACAGCCTCGCCTCTCTATTGCTGTCTGCAAGTCCGATACCAAAGTAACCGCGAGAATGTTTCACTGTCATGTTGTTTGGCTTGTGCTGTCAGTGAACCAATGAAAAATCTGTATTTGATGAATAATAAACTTGGCTTGTGGCTATTGTATCAACTTGTTAACATGAACAAAGAGGGGGGTTCTCATAACATGTCATGGTTTTGTTGCATACATACAGTGGCTTGCTACTTTGGTCAAATTAAAATTTATGCTTCATTTTCAATATTTTTGCATATAAATTTATGAAATTACAGAATAAATAAGTCTAATAAAGTTAGTGTACGTAGTGGAGTGTTCAAGCAATTATTTCAAAATGTCCTCAACATAAGGCTCCTTTGGAGTATTTACAAACAAGATTATCAAAACTATGTCGATGAAAGGACTCCGCCTCCCTGTCCTTTCATCACCAATGATGTTTTATGAAGATATGTTTCTGGAACTGCCGTGGAATAGGAAAGCGTACATTCTGGACAGAAATTGATTCACTATGTAAAAACGAACACATCCAAATCTTGTCGCTAGCAGAAACAAAAGCGGAAAATATTCCGGACGATAAGTTGTGGAAAAATATAGGGTTTGATGAAGGGGTTTGGTCGCCGTCCATTGGGAGATCTGGCGGCATTGGGGTCATTTGGAAGACTCATCGGATGCTTAATGTATCAATATCAGTGTCAGTGCACACCCCACGTATTATTGGACTTAGACTAGAAAGTGTGCAGTGGGGTTTTCCGATTTTGGCGTTCTTCGCCTATGCTCCACCAAATCTAAATGATAAAGATGCCTTCTGGGAAACATTAATAACAATTGTAAACGACTCCCCTATTCCGTGCATGGTCTTAGGGGACCTGAACGAGATACTATGCAATGCTGACAAAGTAGGCGGAGCCACTACCCGACCATCAAGATTTTCTCGGTTAATATCCTTCAAAGACGATTGCAACTTGTTTGATCTACCCACGTTTGGAAACCAGTTCACATGGAGAAAGATTATGGAGGATAACTTCAACACCCACGAAAAAATTGATCGGGTATTAGTTCACCAACAGATTCTTACGTCCTTCCCAAATATGATAACCCATAACGGTGCTTTTTCTTCCTCGGATCACTGTCCAATTTCTATATCAATCGACGACGGGTCTTCCTTCAAAGCCCCGCCTTTTAAATTTGAGAACGTTTGGCTTTTGAGGAAAGACTTTCGCAATATTGTAAAGCAATCTTGGCGGGCGTCCTGCCCGGTCTCGGCTATGTTTCAACTACTGTTTAAACATAAATTATTGAAAAAAGAGGCAAAAGAATGGAATAAAACCAATTTCGGTAATATCTTCCGCCAACTGAAGGAGTTAGACTCAGAACTCTTACTCATCCAGTCCTCGGGATCATCGTCAAACTCCCAAATATATCAAACAAAGGAGAAACGCCTAATTTCGAAGCGAGAAAAGCTAATTCTATTCCAGAAATCATATTGGAGCCAAAGGGCAAAAACGAAACACCTCAAACTCTCAAATTCGAACACGGCCTACTTCCACCTAGTGGCTTCGGGACGGAGACACAGGAAACAAATTCGAAACATAATCTCTTCAAGCGGAACACTGATTCTGGGCGAGGAGAACGTTAGAAATGAGATAAAAAAGGAATTTGAAAACAGATTTAAAAAAGAGTCTATTGATGATGGGCTTATGTCTAACTTCCTGGACCTAATTCATCCTTCCATCTCGACAGATGAAAATAGTTTCCTTATTGCACTACCATCAAACCTAGAGATTAAGACGGCGGTGTTCAGTCTGGGCAAAAACAAGTCCCTAGGCCCGGATGGTTTTACGGCTGAATTTTATACAAAATACTGGGACATAGTCGGGAGATCAGTAATTTGTGCGGTCAAGGGTTTTTTCCGCTCTGGGAGAATACTCCGTCAAATAAACCATACTTTTATCTCCCTGCTCCCAAAGAGGGACAACCCAACCTTCACCTGTCACTATAGGCCTATCAGCCTATGTTCTAATATATACAAAGTAATCTCCAAAATATTAACCGAAAGATTAAAAAAGGTAATCGGGAAACTCATACATCCTTTACAAGGAGCTTTTGTGTTAGACAGGGCGATTCAGGACAATGTCCTAATTGCCCATGAAATTTTCCACTCCTACAAAAACCGTAAGGGACGTGAAGGATGGCTGACAATAAAATTAGACATGGAAAAAGCATACGATAGGGTAGACTGGCACTTCATAAAGAATGTGCTCCTCAGATTTGGATTTCACGACACTTTTATTTTATGGATTATGGAGTGTATAACAACTGTTTCTTTCTCTGTACTAGTTAACAACAGCCCTACAGAACTATTCTTTCCTTCCCGAGGAATTCGCCAGGGGGACCCTCTGTCCCCTTTTCTATTCCTGTTGGGTGCTGAGGTATTAGCCCGTAAACTTGCAGCTGAAGCAAGCCTGGATAGACCACAAATTGGCTTTCCGATTGGTCAACACGGGCCGCGTATTCCGTTCCTGTCCTTCGCAGATGACATCATTATCTTCTCCAAAGGTAGCGTGGATGCAGGGTGCAGAGTTAGATCGATAATTGACTCGTATTGCCGGGTATCGGGCCAGAAGGTCAATTACCAAAAATCTAGTTTTCAAGCGTCACCAGGGATCCCAAACCATAGAATCCTTGAATTAGGTAACTGCCTCAACATTACAAATGAAAACTCTATAGAAAAGTATTTGGGATGTCCTATTATTAATGGTAGAGTCACCAGCAGTACATTTGAAGATATCGTCTGCAAATCGAAACAACAACTATCAAAGTGGAGGGCCAATGCGCTTTCCTAGCAGGGTCGTGCAACCCTTATCAATTCTAACCTATCGGCTAAACCTCTGCATGTAATGCAGAATTTCATGCTCCCCGTAGCTATACATAATGAACTGGACCAAATAAACCGGTCTTTTTTCTGGAACAAGGATTTACAATATCGACTGTTAATTAGTTGGGACAGGATTTGCAAACCGAAGCAGCATGGCGGGTTGGGAATTCGCAACTCGGGCGATATGAATGTCGCTCTTCAGATGAAACTTTTGTGGAAAATACTGGTTGAACCGAACAATATCTGGATAACATTAATCAGACATAAATACCTACGTTCTGCTAGTATTTTCGAGTACAAACGATCGGGAGCCAGTTCCTGGCAATGGGCTAAACTTGCTAACTTAATTGACACTTTTAAAACAGGCCTTATTTGGTCGGTAGGAAACGGACGCTCAATAAAATTCTGGACCGATAATTGGATCTCCACCCACACGTTAGAGTCTCGGGTGGGTAATATCCAGGGTTTCGATCAGAACGAGACCGTTAGTGACTATATTATGGGGGGAAATGGTGGTGTGAAAAGCTGCAGAATGTACTACCAAACAGCATTGTAAAAGAAATTGTAGACATTCCTATTCCGGAATCAAATCTACAAGACCGCTTATACTGGTGGCCAAATAGGGAAGGTTGGTTTACTACAACCAGCGCCTACAAACTGATAACAGCACAATCCTCCGCTCCGACCGATACGAACGCTTGGATTTGGAAAACTGATGTTCCCCCTAAGGTGAAGAATTTCCTATGGAAGATTGCACAAAATGGTCTGCCCACTGCTGTGCGCCTATCGTGCAGGGGGTCGGCGGTCCCAACTACTTGTTCACTATGCAATACGGCTCCCGAAGACGAGACTCACCTGTTCCTAGAATGCCCTTTCATACGGAAAATATACCGACTTCCGAGTCAAGAACAAACAACAATTACGAGAATGATCAGTCAGTCCCGGGATTTCAGACCCATTCTATCTAGCCTTGGAACCAGCTTAACGACTGCCGCTCTAACTGATCTATCCTTCGCTTGGTGGACTACATGATACATCAAGAACCAATACTTGTTTCAACAAGCACCAATCCCCCAGCACCAAACTGTCGTCCATATGGTCAGATCACACATAGATAACTGGAAGAGAACATCCGCGATCGACGGTGATGGTGATGACGGTATGCATCCCTCCTCAAGAGTCTATCCAAGAAAGACCGACAAACAACGTCCTATTAAATGGCGCAAGCCTCCGTTAAGGTGGTTCAAACTTAATTTTGATGGTTCGTCTTTAGCCAACGGTGACAGTTCGGCTGGTATCATTATCAGGGACTGGAATGGCCGCCCTGTCACCATCGAGCACAAATTACTAGGAAAACAGCAAGCCATCATGGCAGAAGCTCTCGCCCTCAAACTGGGAATCCAGAAGGTATTACAATTGCACATTGAAAGAATCCAGGTTGAAGGTGACTGCAAAATAATTATAGACTATCTAAACAAGACGGCTAAATGTCCTTGGGAGATTGAACTGATCCTCTCCGATATTCTAGTCATGTTGTCGACTGTAAAAGAAATTGGTTACTTTCATGTACCTCGTATGGGCAACAGAGTGGCTGATAAGGTTGCACACCTTAGCCACTCTGCCCGAGGTAATGATATTCACAACAATCCGGGTCTTATTGACCTCATCCGCAAGGATGCTGCGGGGTAGGGCTTGCCCACCCGAATCTTTTCCTAATCAAAACAAAAAAAAAAACACCAGCCCATATGGGGTTTTGATAACCCCTTTAGAACTTTTTTTAAAAAAATTAATATCCAGGAGAAGATAAATACAAATCCCGGATATTATTTTTTTAATTTAATTTAATTTAATTAATTTTTTATTTTTTATTTTTATTTTTTTGGTGGAGGCTTGATGTGCAAGGAGAAACAGTTCTTGCACCCCAAGGATTAGAACCACACCTACACGCCACCACAGAACCTGCAGGGGAAGAAAAAGGCCATCACGGCAAGGCCACCGGTGGGATAGGAAAGGCGGCGACCGAAGAGGAAAGAAAAGGGGGGTTTTGAGGGGTCGACACGACCAGAGGAGGCGGCTAACGGGGGGCCAAACCAGGCCGGGTTCGACCCATCGAAGAAACCACCAGATCCAGTCGCCACCAGGGGACGCCGTCGAGCGCACCGCACAGCGAGGACAGGCGTCCAAGCCTACTGTAGAGGTCGGATGGCCGAAGGAGAAGAAATCTGGTGCCAAAACTCCCAAAGCGGAGAAGAGGCGAAATCTGAAGGATGGGTAATGAGAAGGGGGCAGACCACGGCAAGATAAATCATTCGAACCCAAACCGGGGTCGTATTTTAGGGGCGGAGGAGAGCAATAGCCAACAACCAGTTGAAATCGCGGTTAATCGCGCCGAGGAGGCGGTTTATTGGCTCCCGGAGGAGGGTTTGCGACACCCGAAGAGGGCGGATTGGGGCTCCCGAAGGAGGGTTGAGGCTCCCGAAGGAGAGTTGAGGCTCCTGAAGGAGGTTTTTCACTTACCGCGGGTGATACCAGCCACCGTGAAGGTTGTCGATAGAGCCGCCAGATCGGAAGACCATGTGGGGTTTTTTTTGTTCTCTTCCACCGTGAAGGTTATCGATATTTCTAGTTATTTTATATGCTTATAAATACTTTGCATTTTTATTTTATTTTATAGAGGTACCTATATCCATTTAATTTAGACATAATTCTTTATACTTTTACCCTTTTAACACAACATTAGACAATTTTTTATGTGACAAATAAAGCTCTATTGTTTACATATATAACTCTTTCTATTTAATTTGAGAAGAATGTAATGTTTTTATTTCTTCATATATGCTCGATGTATCTAATTTACCATTTTATTTTCATTTATTAAAAAAATTCCCTTTTTTTAATTTTTATTTTAGTTCATATGTAGGTGATGTCATAAGATGTCACATATGTGATATCTTAGAACAAAAAACTATATTTAGGACTGTTAGACAATTTTTTAATATTCCTCCACACAACAACCTGCGTACTTGTGGAGATATTATACTGGATACCAAGCAAAAATAACTAGTTTAAGTGCAATTATATTTTTGAAATTTTTTAATGTATATTATTTTGTATTCATTGACCTACTTTTTTTTCTTAAATTTGAAAATAATTCAAATATAAAAATAATATGAAATTTTTATGAAATTATACACGATTTTTATTTTTTAATGTTTATCGAGTCCTTTAGATTTTAGTTTGTTGTGGACCTATAAATGATAGGACCAGCCCTGAATTCAGTTGCATGCCTATTCTGTCACTTGAATTAGATTTTTATATTTTCTACTCATTTATATTTTTTGTAGTTTTTTTACTTATATTAAATTTGTTTTGGTTTGTTTAAAATTTAATATTTTTAATTAATGAGTGAGTTCTAATTTCATTTTAAAAATAATCCTATTGTGTTATTCAAATTTTAAAAATTTAAAAATTATCATAAGATTTAGATTATCTTTTTTTTTTGCAAGTGAATGTAATATACTTACTTTTTAAAGTTAATATTTATATACTATTAAATATGAAAACAAGTATTATAGTTTTAAAATTTATAATAGTTTTTCATTAAATCCGAAAAGACAAGGAATAAAGTAGTAATTTAATAACATGGGCTAAGACTTCGGATTTAATCACTTTAAAAAAAATCATACTCCATAATGTATAAGCTCTACAAAAGTACTTTAAAATGATAGGCTACATTAGTATATCTAAAAGAATCGATATTTATCGAACAAAAGTATTATAACTTATCATATTAAGATGTATATTAGAACATCCGAAAATGGGGATAAAAAGGGAAGAAAGTGAAAAAAAGGGAGTTGATGAATAAAAAAGTTGATTCGGGGTGTTGCGTTCATGGCTAACAAGATCTATCAATTATATCTAAGTTATCTCCCCTGCCCTTCCATCATGCATCTCCTCTTCTATCTTTTGTTCCTTATTTTTGTTGGACTCTTAGATCATCTTTAACTCGTATTCTAAAATTTCTCTTGATTGAAAAGTAAAATACATATTTTTTAAATTATTTTTACTTTAACTTCAGGGATTTTTTCATTTCACATATTTGAAAAATGATTTAATTTTGATGAATACTTCGGATTTATGTAAGTCTTTCTATTTTTTCTACTGTTTTCTCATTATGGGGAATGAAATGGAGAATCAATTGAAAAAAAAAAACCTTAAAAATTAAATTCTTCAAAAACTCTAAAATGGGGAATATATTGGACATGCTTTTCAGCTGACCTCATGACATTCAATTATTTTAATTTGTTTTTTAAATACTTACTCTCCAGTGTTGGAACGTGATTGTCCCATGTTGAAAAAATATTAAGATGTCTTGAGACTTGAACAACATATAAGCTTGACGAGCTACTCCTTTCATTGTCAATTGGTTTTGAGATAAAACATCATTAAATTTATGTGTTGTTTGTGTGAACTCTGTCTCTCATAGTCTCATCATATATGGCCCACCGCCCACACATGATTGTCATCCAACGTCTTGAATGACTTTAAAACATCATTAAACGAAATATCTTATTTAAATATTTTGTACAATTTTTATAGGCATTAATAAACACGAAGTATATCATTGTATTTATGTTTATTAGGCTCTGTTTGATTGACAACTCAAAAATCCCATAAAGTATAAAATCCCATAAAATATGAGAAATATATGCATTTGGTTGATATTTTTAAAACCCGAAATTGAAATTTCTGGGAAGTTAAATTCCCCCTACCTAGTTTCCCTAGATAATTTCAATTTTCACCCTTTTATATTTGGAAAATTTCAATTCCTTCATTTAATCCTCTAGAATAAAAAATAAACTAAACACATTTTCACAATTATCATAAATTGAACTTCATGGGAATTGAATCCCCATAAATGAAGTTCTCATCACATCAAACCAAACGTGCCCTTACTTCATTTTTTTACATTATTTAAAACTATAAATCTATAATTAACCGTCTACAAATAATTACAAGAGTAATTATGTTAAATAAATGCAAAAATATCTAAAATATTAATTTTTAATTAACATTAATTATATTTGAAAATGAAATATTTTGCTTGAAATATAGAGGAAGTATATATTTTGTAGTAGGAAAAGGTAACAAATATAGGTCCCTTGAAATTACATGAAGTCATCAATAATGACATGCATCCTACTATCCTAGTACGTGATAACCCACCCCTTGAATTTGTAAATAAAGAGCGGTCAAATCCGGGGTTCGATCTGAGAACCTTTAAATACTACCCGCAAGTGTGATAACCCACACCACTAACAACTATAGACCGATAAATCTATACTCGATGATTTATTAAGTAATTAATATAAAAAATCATCACAAAAAGACTTACAGAAGTTATTGGAAACCATGGTTCCCAAACTTCAAAAATCTATTGATTATGATCAAAGCCCAATAGGTTTCAAGCTAGTTTGGGAACCATGGCTCTCTACTTCAATTTCTGGCATTCGCAAACTATGTAATAATCTTCACTCAAGCCACTATATCCGGTTGTCAACAAGTTCGTAGGATTTTAGATGACTACTGTAAAATATCCTATCAAAAGGTCAATTTCCACAAATCTGCCTTCCAAACCAGTTCTAGAGTGACATGATAAAGAATTGCCGAAATGAAAAAAAAAATAACTTGCAGGTCAAAAAGAAAGGAAGGGCAGTATTAATAAATTCTAACCTTGTTGCCAAACCTTTATCCACAATGCAAAACTTTGACCGCATAAATAGATCTTCTTTCTAGGACTTGTAATACAGGGTGCTTATAAGCTAAGATAGAATTTTGCAGGTCAAAAAGAAAAGGAGCAGTTGGAATACGAAAATCTCAGGTTACGAATGAGGCACTTCAGATGAAGCTAGTGTGGAGAATTCTAAAAAAAACTAACAACCAATGGTTTAAATTAATGAAATACACACACATGTGAAGGATTTAAACCTTCTACAATATAATCTTGTAAAAGGGCAGCTGACACTGTACCAATGGAGGAAACTCATTTCCCTTGTAACGGCCCAGAATTATGATTTCTGGGTTACGTTTCAAGGGATAAAACCCCTTGTTCGGATCTTGCAATCCAGGTACGGGTCGAGGGTTCAAACTCATTTTAAGATTTGTAGAAGGAGGGATTTCAAACCCTAAAACCTCGAAGGGCCGTTGGGTACCCTTAACCTGTCCTAAGACTATGTCGCGGAAACCATTTCAAACGGAAGTAAAGCGGAAGTAAAGTACAGATACGAGTGCCACGGCGGAGCCGGGTCAAAACGGAGTCAAAAGTATAAATCCAAAACAATATAATCAGAGTCTGGTGAAGTCTATAACTCCAGCGCTCACTCTCCGCTGACATTGTTGACCCGCGCGATAAGCAAACAACACCGATAGGATGAACATAAATAATTCCTAAAAAAAATTGATTTGGAGCGGGATCAGATCGATGCCCACTTAACTCTGCATCCCAACCATAAGCACACATATACGCTATACCTAATAAAGATGCTCTAATGCAGTACGAAATTCAAACACACTAGCATGCTCCTAGTTCATAATAATGTGCAGAAATACTGTAAAGGGCCCAAAACAATGCCAAGTGGCATATCCCTCTCCTACTTCCACCCCTTCCGACAGGCGGAGACTGGCCAGCTCGTGAATGCATTCATTCATAATAGGGCGGCACGCATGCCTAACCCGCTGCACAATAAATCCCGCAGACATATCATAATATAAGGAAGTACTCGATTGACTCAGGGTACCCGATGAGGCTGGGCTACCCTATGACCCTAGCAAAGACTTCTAGGACTATCACAGATAACGGCCGTTCTGTTTACATACACATAGAGAAAGAGAATGCTCAACGATCAATGCAACCTAGCATGGTACTACACGGCATGCTGATCATGAATGCAACACCTAGTATATCATGCACCTATAGCAGGGAATAGCTCTATTCAATCTGAGTAAGCTCCGAAGAGACTTACCTGAAGATGCAGAACAGCAATATAACACAAGCAAGGGCCCAAATGCAAGTCCAAAGCAATCCAAAAGCAGTACACACCTATCATCAAGCCATTTCCATAAGCTATCGTGCCGACATTCATACATACGAAACCCAAGTCCTCAACATACTCAAAACCAATCGATGGTAAAATCATTTTCCAAAACCTTTCCGATATGATCAACATCAATCAAAATCATTTTTCCAATTTCCTTCTCAAAACTAACATCATTAAGCCAAGACAAAATCCCGACATTTGAAACGACACTTTTAACATAACTTCAAGCTCAAGATCAAATAGTTCAAGTTCCGTCAAATCCCTTCTTTAATATGGAATATTAAAACAATATTTCAAATTCATTTTCCCAAACTCTTAAATCTCAAGTTAAGTCAACTCGTTTTTAAAATAATTTCTCAAATCATATTATAGAGACAATTCCGGCATTTTATTTCAAAACCTTATCAAAATCAATAATTCATTTTACAATTTCTAATATCGCATAAAATGCATATAATTAATTTTTCAGAATTATACTTATCACAAAATCTCAGAAATAGATGTATAATAATAATGATGATAATAATAATTTAAGTAACAATCATCTAAAATCACATATCAACCCACACATATAAAATAAAACACAACACCCTTTCAACCCAAGAGAAACAGGCCCACAGGCCCGGAAGAAAGGCCCAACCCGACAATATACCCGGATCTGAAGGAAGTGAAGTGGGAGAAGGAATCCGGATGTGGATTCGGATCAGGGCCATGACCCAAAAATTAGGCCCAACACACAATGAAAGGAATGCCGTCTCCTTCCTCACGCAGATCTGGTACTGCCGACGGAAGAAAAAAGAAACGGAGGAAGAGGGGAGAAGCTCGGTCTCGCCGGCGGCTTTTCAACCCGAAGCATTCCCATCCCGACCGAATAACAATTCCGACTATGACCCGGACAAGCAGATTCAAACGCGGAAGAGAGGAGGAAGGAGGGAGATTACCGTGACAACGATTTCCGACTCCGATGGGCTCGAAGGCGGCTCCGGCTCCGAGGATGTCCGGGCTCGGCTCCTAAGATTCGACGGCGCTCCTGTTGGCTTGAAAGGGGCTTGAACGGCGCTCCTGGTGGCCTTCGTCTTCGGCGGAAAACAGGGCAGCTAAGCTACGCTCTCCATCCCGGCTTGACGACGGTGGCTATGGCGGCGGCTTCTGGCGGCGATTGACGAGGGGGAAGAAGAGAACAATGGCGATGGTGGTTTGGTGGGTTACAGAAACAGAATAGAGGGAGAGAGAGGAGAGATTGGGTTGGAGGCGATTTCAGATCGAACATGGCTCCAATGGGAGGGTTTTTTGTTTGTTTTTCTGGGTTTGCAGGAGAGTTCTTCTTCTTGCTTTGAGCTGCTGGGAAATGGGGAAGGAGGAGAAGGAGACAGGCGTTTTAGGGTTCTTGTGGAATCAACAATGTGTTGAAGGGTTAGATTAATAGAAGAGTGGGTGAGGCAATCTCCAATGTGAGTTGTGAGGGTGTAGGAATTGTGGAGGGAGGCGTGGTTTGTGCCTCTGCAGAGTAACGACAACGAGAGTAAGGACAGGAGAGTGGTCCTCCACAGGGTGAAATAACCACAAGATAACAACAATTGCAAGTTGTCTATGAGCCTCACCACAATTTCTGAACGAGAGTGAGGGAGAGAGAGGTGGGAGAGAGAGATGTGGATGTTGGGATACATCAGGAAACAAATAAAGTTTGAGCTGGCTTCTTGACATTTGGATAAGAAGAAGGGGAAAAAGACAAGAGGTGAGCTTCAATTTGACCCAATATGAATTTCAAGATACTCGGAATATAAATCTCGGAACCCGCTCACTCGACTTCGTCCCAATTCGAAATTTCAGATTGAATCTCTAAAACCGAATTAATTGATCTGATAAAATCATGCCGGAATTCATTTTATGAGATTCTAAATAACCCGATTTAAATTCATTTTAATTATTATTATTATTATTATTATTATTATTTCGACTTAAATCCATTTATTATTATTTGTTGAAATTTATTATTTAAAAAAAATCCGGGCCTTTACATCCCTTATGAAGAAATTCAAAATTACTGGATTAGTATGGTGTGTTGAAGACGGAATATCGATAAAATTTGGGAAGATAACTGACTCACTACCTCCCCTCTCATCCAAATAGTCCCCCCAACAGATTTTGGGGACAAATTAAAAGCTAACAGTCAATGATTTGATTGTGTGGGAAATAGTAGATTGAGAAACTATCAATTACAATTTACAATGGATTCACACATTGTGAAGGATATCACCAACATTCCCTTCCCTTACATCTCCTTTCCGGATAGACTATTTTGGTGGCCTACGAATGAAGGATGGTTCGATTCAGCGTCGATTGTAAAACTCATAACTAATTCAAAAATACAACAAATGACCCAAACACGTACTGCTATAGAGCCTTGTATTTAACCATTGATATAGAGAGTCAAATTGTGTTGTTAATTATATAGATCTATAGAAATGTGTAACATGATGACCCTCCCTTTGAATAGGGAGCTTTGTAACATCATGATTAAGGATGATCTTGCTTCAAGGCATCCGATCCTATTCCTTACTTAAAAAAATAAAAATTCAAATGACCCAAACACATGGCGGGATCAGAACATTTATAATAAGTATTTGTAATTCCTAGTCGTCCTTAACCTTTCAGATTGAAGATCAAAGGACGGGGTTGAGAAGCGAAAACGCAACAGAAAAGTAAACAAGCGACCAACAAGCAGTTTTACGTGGTTCGGCCGGAGCCTACGTCCACGGAGTCTCAGCCGGATCGGCTTGAGATCTCAATCCACTAATCAAGACGCAAGATTACAGAACAGGTTGCCCTAGATCTAGAATAAGGCAAACAACAGACAGAAATACACAGTACAAGACATACATGCAAGAGAAAAGCAAGATCAAAGCAAGCAAAGAAAGAGGACACCCTGGATCTGGAGAACAGAGCCAGATCTTCGTCGGAGTCGACAAGAGAAGGAGCGCTTCGCCTGAACAGAGAGCAAAGGCCTTCTTCTTCTTCCTAGAACCCGGATCTAGAGTCTCAGAACGAGATTCGCTCTAGATCGGACGGCACAGAGCTTCGTCGGAGCTAGGTTTGGAAACCCTAGCCTCTCTCTCTCTCTCTCTCTCTCTCTCTCTCTCTCTCTCTCTCTCTCTCTCTCTCACTCTCAGGGTTTGGTTACCTGAGAAGCTGGATCGAAGAATGAGGCAGCCCTAGCTCATCTTCCCTTTATATAGACGAGCCGTAAGTGAAACGCAGCGTTGCAGGCATCCAGTAGCTGGAAGCGCGTTAGGTCAACAAGGTGGGCTCGGTCCAGGTAAGTGAAGCAGGCCAGGGTAATGGGCTTTCAAAGCCCATTTACATATAAGCATACATAGTCCCTATATATATAACATACACTTATATATACTTTGTACATATGTGAGCATAAGGTTAAAACTTACACTTCTAACATATGTTTAGCATATAATAAGTATATATTATATTTACAAGTGTATAACATCTAAGTCTACCAATTAATCTAAATCTAAGACCATCCAATGTTCCTAGGTTTATATGCTATCGATTAGAATAGACATTACAATTTGCCCTCTTAATCGAAGCATTAGACCTATTAAAACCTTACTCTATCATAGTGGATTAAAAACTCAAGAGATCCAGTATCATCATCGACTCAAGTTACCTGTGAACTAAGGTGGTTCTCCAAGGTGGAGAAAATCCTTGCAAAACTCAAATTTGTTAGCAGGGACTACCTTTGTCCCGAAGTCAGCTGGGTTGATGTCGCCTTTTATTTTCTTCACATCTAGCTCTTTAGGAGCAACCATGTTTCGAATAAAATGAAAACGAACATCTATATATGCTTAGTCCGCTCGTGGTACATGGGATCTTTGCACAAGTAAAGTGCGCTTTGGCTATCCGTATGAATTACGGGTTTGAATGGCTTCTTTAGGATTTCTTTTAGAATTCCTTTGAGCCATATAGCCTCTTTAGCAGCCTCAGTAGCTGCCATATTGATACGGGGTTAGCCGTAGGGTGGCCCGATCTTCGACAATCAAACAAGAAATAACAAGAACGGAAGCAAAAGACTCAAAGACTCGATGAACAATAGGCAAGACTCGAAATTGATAACAAAGACACGACCGATAAGGACTGATTCGAACTAAAATAGAACGAGGCAAAGACCCCAGGCCTCCTAAGAGGGTAGGAACCAAATACCAACGACTATAAAGCCCGCCTCTACAACCTTACACAGCCAAGCGGACAACTTGGAGGCACAAGGAGGGGACTTGTGATTACCTGGATCACCAAGCTCTCGCGAGGTTGACGAACTCAAAGCAAACCAAGTTAGATCTATAACCAATTTGCAATCGATGAGCCACGCTTCGAATCGATTGACACTGAAATTTTCATATTCAAAAGACGTCTGAGTTACAATGGAAGGATCAGCCGTCTACTTATAACCCTAAAAGACTAATTTACTAATTAAAATAATAAATAAAAGAAATTATTTAAATAACCTAAAAATAACTTAAAATAGTATAACTAATTAAGTCACATGGAATAGCACTTGAAACAACCTAATTTGGCCAAGGAAGTCTTCGGTGTCCAGCAACCAACAGCAAGGTCGTGCACGCCCGTGCACCATGTCCACACGCCCGCGCACCATGGCCACACGCCCGCGCACCCTGGCCACACTCCCGTCAAACAGTGACAGCTTGAAAAGAAGTTGATTTTCGGCCAAGCTCTAGGTCAAATCTGGAAAAACCTTTAACAACAAAGTTGTAGATCTCTTCGTCCTCGTTCCGACAAGGTATGGCACGATCCAATCCGATTATTATTGAATCCGTACGACTCATTTTACTGAGACGTCAAAAAGCTGTCAAATGTTGAACGAACCCAAAAACGAACGACCCAAGGTGGAGCCTTCTTCTTCCTCTTAAGGATGACATCATTCTCACGAGCTTGAATCATAGGGCCATCCCCAAGTATAGGTGTGTCCGAAGGTGTCCTGGATGGTCCCGCATCACATATACTCAGCTTCAGTTGATGACAAGGCAACAACTGATTGTTGCTGAGATTTCCATGACACACAGTTGCCTGCCCACGTAAAGTAGTAGGCAGTAGTGGACTTGCGAGTATCTTTATTGCTAGCATAATCAGAGTCAACATAGCCATATAAGTGATCAACGGATTCATGCAAGCCATATTGTAAACACAGATTTTTAGTACCAGCAATATAACGAAGCAAGTATTTCATAGCAGTCCAATGGTCAGAACCAGGATTGGACATGAAACGACTAAGCACAGATATGGCAAAAGCAAGGTCTGGGCGGGTGCATAACATAGCATACATCACCGATCCTATAGCAGCATCGTAGGGGACCCTAGCCATTTCTTTTATATCTTTGGGTTTAGAGGGACAACTCTTTTTGGTAAGCTCTAGGTACCCTCCTAGGGGTATGGATGTCGGTTTAGAGGAAGTCATATGAAACCTATCTAGAACCTTAAGAACATAGTCATCTTGAGATAACCAAATTTTCTTATTAGGTCGGTCTCTAATGATAGTAACACCAAGAATCTTCTTGGATTTCCCTAAATCTTTCATGTCAAAGTATTTCTTCAAGTCCTTTTTGACAGTGCTAATAGGGATCATAGAATTGCAGACAAGCAAGATATCATCTACGTATAAAAGCACATATATCAAAGACTGTTTAGAAATATGCTTAAAGTAAAGACATGAATCATAACTACTTCTTGTGAAACCTAATTTCTTAATCACAACATCAAATTTCAGGTTCCATTGCCTAGGGGACTGCTTGAGTCCATAGATGGAACGTTTAAGATGGCAAACATGACCAGGAAACTTAGGGTTTACAAAACCCTTAGGTTGTCTCATATAGATGGTTTCATCCAGAGACCCGTGCAAGAATGCAGTTTTTACATCCATTTTCTCAAGTTCCCAATCGAAGACAGCACACATCGCAAGCATTAATCTCATAGTTTTGTATTTAACTACAGGAGAGAAAATGTCATTATAGTCTATGCCTTCTCTTTGGGAAAACCCTTTTGCTACAAGTCGGGCTTTAAACCTAGGGGGTTCACTAGGGCTTAGACCCTCTTTTAGCTTAAAGACCCATTTAGAGTCAATAAGCCGGGTTTTAGAGGGTCTTGGAACCAATGTCCATGTTTTATTTGTGTACATTGATTCCATCTCTTCTTTCATAGCAGTCAGCCAATCTTTAGCATAACTGTTTTTAATAGCGGATTCATAAGAGCTAGGAGTGGTAGGATGTCTAACATAATCAGCAGTCAATAAAGCATATTCCACAATATAAGAGGTGTATTTCCTATTTGGTATGACAGTTCTAGGTTCTCTATCCCTAGTCAATTGATAATCATGCAGAGTAGGCAAAGCAGGTAAAGCATGCAAATGAGAAGGGGATAAGGAGAAAACAGAGGACTCCTTTTGGGAGTCATTAGAACGGCCATTTACATCACCAGAAATAGGAGAAGAAGAAGGAGAAGTAAGAGGAGAAGAAGGAGAATAGACACCCTTGTTTTGCTCTTCCTCATAGTCAGTGTCTGGGGTTGCAGGTGCTCCTGTAGCAGTGCCTTCTTCTTTGTTGTTATCTTCTTCTTCTTTGTGTCCCCCGTGTAATGTGGAATTAGTTGCTTTCTTAGCAGATCTTGTCATCCTTCCAGTGTCGTGCTCTGAATCCTCATCCTCAGAGGAATCTTCATCATCTGGAATCAACTCTTTAGTCTGCTCAATGGTACATGTCAGCTCAGGATATGTTGTTAGTTTAGATTTGAGAGGAAAGATTTCTTCATTAAATTTCACACTTCTGGTGGTAATCACTTTGTATGGGCCAGGTTGCAAGAGTAGCACCCTGTAGCCCTTTACTCCATCAGGATAGCCAAGCAGCAAGCCTTTCAAAGCCCTTGGTTGGAGCTTACCCTCACTTACATGAGGATAAGCTGCACAACCAAATGGTTTCAAATAAGCTAGGCTAGGCTGTTTTCCTGTCCATTTGAACTGGGGAGTATCAAAGTTGATAACACTAGAAGGTGATCTATTTATAAGATATGCAGCAGTTAAAACAGCTTCACCCCATAAAGAATTCTTAAGCCCAGAACTAATCAACATGCATCTAACTTTTTCTAATAAAGTTCTATTCATCCTTTCAGCTATACCATTTTGTTGTGAAGTGCCAGGAACAGTTAAGTGTCTTTTTATCCCAAGTGATTGACAATATTCATTGAATTCAGTGTTACAAAACTCTAAGCCATTATCAGTTTTGAAGCATTTAAGTTTGTGGTTAGACTGACTCTCTACCATTACCTTCCACCTTTTAAAGGCATCAAAGGCTTGATCCTTTGACTTTAGAAGACTTACCCAAACTTTGCTTGAATAGTGGTCTATGAAGCTAATAAAATACCTCATACCTTCTGCAGTGGGGACTTGTGCAGGTCCCCATAGGTCAGAATGTACATATTCTAAGGGATTAGTAGCAACATAAGTAGAGACAGGAAATTTAAGTTTGACAGATTTGCCCAACACACAATGCTCACATAATTTAATGTCAACAGGTTTCTTAGGCAATATTCCAGATTTATGCAATTTGTTTAATCCTTTGTTGCCTATGTGGCCAAGCCTGTTGTGCCAATTTTTTGTTTCAGAGAGAGTCATGAAATCAGTGCAAGCAGAAACATTGAACTCAGGCATAGAGGAAAGCACATGATACAATCTCTTCTTTCTAACAGCCTTAACAATAACTTTACCATTTCTAGAAACTGTTCTAATGCCATCAGTAGAATTAACATTGCAACCAATTTCCTCTAATGCAGATTCAGACATAAGACTTCTCCTTAAACTTGGGACCCACTTAACATTAGTGAAAATTCTAACAATGCCATCATGCATAAGTAAAGGAACATCTCCTACTCCTTTTATTTTCAGAGAAGTGTGATCACCTAGCATAACATCACCACACACAGATTCATTTAAGTTCTTAAAGAAATGCTTATTAGGTGTGGCATGCACTGTACAACCTGAATCAAGTATCCATGCATCAGATGTATCAAGAGATGTCAATGCATAACACATAAACAATTCAGCAGAATAATCACCCATGTTCTCAAGCATAGAAGCAGACAATTCAGTGTTGTTCTTTTTAGCCAATTCCTCAGCTCTTTTCTTTTTCCTACACTCCTTGACCCAGTGACCAATGTTACCACAATAGTTACATTTGGAATTAGGGTCAGATTTCTCAGATTTCTCTTGTTTAGGCTTATCCTTTTTATTCTTCTTATTCTTGTTTTGCTTATTGCCCTTCTTGTCATTGCCTTTAGTGAACAGAACCTCAGGTTTGTCAACTTTATCATTTTTCAGACCTTTAATCTTGAACACCTTCATGATTTCATTCTTTTCAATGATAGATTCAATCAACTTATCCTTAGTCAGTTCATCACGACTAAATTGAATGACATCTTTGAAGTTATCAAACTGTGTGGGCAGAGAATTAAGAAGTAAGATAGCCTGGTGAGAATCTTTTATGTCATCTTTCCATCTTTCCAATTCTTGAGCCATCTTTAAAAACTTATCAAGATTATCATCAAGAGTAAGAGCAGTATTCATCTTATAGGTAACCAGACGACATAGCAGAGAAATCCTGGAGGGCAAGGATTTAGATAGAAAGAGCTCCTCCAGGGCATGCCAGAGGGAGTAAGCGGAAGAGTGTTTTACCACTTGTCGAGCAATGCCATCTGTGAGACGAAGCATTATCTCTGAGTGGGCTTTTATGTCCATCTCAAGCTCTTCAGCTGTGGACTGTGTAGTAGAGGATCCTCCTTCGACTTTCTTCAGTTTGTCATCAGTCTTTGGTGGATCCTTATCATTGATGTCAATTCCCTTGAGAAGGGAAGACATCTCAGAGGTTGTGGTTGCAGGCTTCAAGACCGCCTTCCAACAACCCTCCTTGATGAGAACGGCTCTCATCTTGACTTGCCACATGGCGAAGTCGATAACACCATCAAAGGGCTTGATCTTTAAAGCACTATCCATGATGTTAGGTACCTGCAGTGTCCAAGAAACAGGTAAGTATCAAAGTTTATATAGCGGAAGCAAGGTAAAGTGCAGTAGTATACAAGACACTTTATAAAACCCTAGACTCACAGGTCTTCGAACGGATCTAGACCAGTGGTACGTCAGACAGGAGAGGAATAGCCCAAGCCTGAGCTTTTTGAAGGACTACCCAATGTCCTGCCTCCAATCCCGCTCCCTGAAGTCCAAGAATGGCACAGGTAGGTAAGGAAAGGGACTCCTCGCTCTGATACCACTTTGTAATTCCTAGTCGTCCTTAACCTTTCAGATTGAAGGTCAAAGGACGGGGTTGAGAAGCGAAAACACAACAGAAAAGTAAACAAGCGACCAACAAGCAGTTTTACGTGGTTCGACCGGAAGCGCGTTAGATCAACAAGGTGGGCTCGGTCCAGGTAAGTGAAGCAGGCCAGGGTAATGGGCTTTCAAAGCCCATTTACATATAAGCATACATAGTCCCTATATATATAACATACACTTATATATACTTTGTACATATGTGAGCATAAGGTTAAAACTTACACTTCTAACATATGTTTAGCATATAATAAGTATATATTATATTTACAAGTGTATAACATCTAAGTCTACCAATTAATCTAAATCTAAGACCATCCAATGTTCCTAGGTTTATATTCTATCGATTAGAATAGACATTACAGTATTATATTGTAAAAAATTTAATATTTTATATAGTTTTTAGTTCTTTAAACAAAATACATACAGTAAAAGTAAAAAGCCTTATATTTATATTTCGGATGAAATATAGTTTTTATCATTATAAGATAACGTACATGAATATCAATTAAGTGACAAATAAAAGTGATCAGGGAGTATAAAATTGTATTTTTTTTAATATAGATAGATTCTTTCTTTTGTAGTGCATTATATTAAGAAAAGGAAAAAGGAAATGAAAAGGGGAATATATAATACTCCGTATATATATACCTGGGATTGGAGTGTGTCGTCGAGTGGGACGAAGGAGTAGATGACATGGTGATGGGGTGCTTTTGAAAAAGTAGGGAGTGAGTAGTGTGACCTGTGACCAGACCCTGCTTTCATGTGTTGGTGTTTGATGAATTGATGAGAGTATGTGTATAATGGGTATTGTATTTGTTTGTATTCCAAAATACCGACTACATTGTAACTATAATATATGGGTATTGTATCTTATCTTCTTAGTATATAGTAAGCTTTTTTGGTCATTTATTCCTCGTTAAAAGTAAACCCGTGTGTAGCACGGAAACGTCCACCAATTTTGTTTGTATTCCAAAATACCGACTACATTATAACTATAATTAATACCCCGTACAGTATAACAATCTAAATGAAATCCAAACAAGACCTTCTTGCCGATTCGATTTTAGGCGTCCTTATCTGTAAGGATGCACTTAATTAATGGTTCAATAGACCCCGACTTCACCTAAATCACTGCCTTGTAAAAATAACAATCTAATTTGTTTGAGAACCTTGTTTGAGAAATATTGCCTACCTATAAATAATAATAAAAAAAAGGAGGGAATCTAATTAAGACTCTTAACAAGGGTATTTTTTCAACGTTCCGGCTATATACACCGCAAATTCTGCACGTCCTTAAGGACGTGCATGATTAAAAGGCTTGCACGTCCTTAAGGACGTGCAATATTAGACACAAGGCATGCACGTCCTTAAGGACGTGCAATATTAACCTTGTGATTTGCGGTGTATATAACAACACCCTTTTTCAAATAAAAAATCGTTAATATAATTATTTATTACTCCGTATGGTTTATTTGAGTGTTATTGCTCTATAATATTTTATTATATTTTTTTAAAGAATTGTGCAATCAAATATTTGAATATATAAGGTAAATTGTACTCGCACATCTAAGGTAAACTAGTTTAGCACTCGTACATTTTGCTTTTTTTTTTATATTCATATAATCTTAACATGTATAAAAAAATGTTTGTAATTAAACCTTAAAACATAATAACTTATTATTTTTGATGAATATTTTGATAAATATTAGAATTATAGTGAATATTTAACAAATTTGCAACTATATAATAGATTGATAAAATTACCAAAAATTCAAATAGAAGATTGATTTTTGGTAGGGTCATAAGATAAATTTTGGATATAATATCTGCATTGATATACTTTTTATCAAATATTTTAATTGAAAGATTGATTTTAGATGGGACCATGTTTCCATATATTAATTGATTTTTTAGTTAATCAAAATATTATAATATGTTTTTTTTTTAAATTTTCTTTTGGCTTAAACTTTGCATATACTGAAATAATTTTGTAGATTAAATTTAAATTTATATTTAATTTTAGATTTTAGATAATATTATTTAATTAATGCAACCATATAATAGATTGATAATTATTATATGGACTTAAAATATCAATAAAAAAGCAGAAATCAATATATATATATATATATATATATATATATTCTTTCAATTTTTTTTCATTTAAATAAATTTGATATTACTTGTTATATCATTTTTTTCTAACCTAGGCTCATATAGCAAATTAAGACACTATATTTGAAATTTTTGTTATTTTAATTGATTATCTTTATTTGTAAATTACATTGAGGAAAAACTCTATTATAATTTGATTGGTTAAAAATTTATCATTAAAGTGTTTTGAGTTAAACCTGTTGATTTGAAAATATGTAATATCTTAAGAAATAATTATATACTAGTATTAATCATCAAATGGATTTAATTATTTTAAATCACTAATATAAATTAAGGAAAAAATGGAAAGGAAAAAAAATATTGGTTGAAAATGAGAAAATTAAGGTGAAAATGGCGCGTAAAAAAATGTGCTCTTAGATAAAGAACAAGGCATGGAATGGTGTTGAAAAATAGGGGAAAAAACGGGTGACGGATGAAGTGAGTGATAGATTAGGTATGGATGATGATTTTTCACCCACAAGCCGCTCCAATAGCCCGTCTCATAACCGTTCTATTAATCCGCACCAATAATCACCCAATAAGTATATAATAATCCAATTAAACATACGGTTTTACCCTAGCTTCTACCCCTTCAAAATTTCATAAATTTGTTTCTCTTGTACCTTGCATTTATTTTATGTTTGAAAAGTGGTTTAAATTTGATTTTATATTGTAAGTAGAGTCCATAGTTAATTTGAAAATTAGATTCAATAGTGAATTCAAAAATGCTTCAATATTGTGATCTTATTGAAGATATTCCCGCTGTTTTTTTTTATTTCTACATATTGTTGAATTAGAACTCGAAATGTTTTTATTTGATAAGTGGTGTAATTTTCACGTAATGTTGAACTCAAACTTGATAGGTTAATATGTGTTCTAATACAAATATTTTATTTCATATTTGAAAATTAAAATGTTTGGTTTGTCTCTTACTTCGTATAATTGGATATATTCAAAAATCACACGCATCACCCGCTCACCAATTGAATGTGGATGAAGGGTTTGGAGCGGGACAAGTGAAAGTTTATATCCACAGAACGGGCGTTAAAATGATGATTTTCAGCCATAATCTGTCCCATTTCCACCGAGAAAAAGCCTCCAAAAACGGGTTCGCTACATACACTCCAAATCATGCACGTCATTTTCAACGTGCATGGTTAAAAGGAGTTAATTTTTTTTTTAAAACGATAATTATTTAGAAGGCTTGCACGTCGTTTTGAACGTGCATTTTTTATATTGGATTTGCGGTGTATATACCAATACTCCTCCAAAAACCTGAGTTTATGTAAAATGGTGGGGAGATGCTGTAATTAATACACCGTACTTTATTTGTTAGGTCATAAATGGAAAACCAAACGGGCCTTGGAAAATGGTTTACCCCCATCTCTCCCTGTGAGGCTGTGTCGCTGTGTGAGTTGGGTGTTCCGTGTCTGTATAGTGTATACCACCTCCTCCTCCCAGCTCAGCACTCAGCAGCTTCTGGGTTAGGTAAAAGGTGAAACTTAAAAAGTCAGTCTTGGATACATCTTCCTTCCCGATTGGTCTGAATTGAACACCACCACTTACCCTCAATTCAAGTGATTGGATCATCCACCCACATAAACAACAACAATCAATTATCAATGGAGACGGGCGGTGTTCTCTTAGTTTACTCAACGCTGAGATTCCAGATTTCAGGAGGAGGAAGAAGGAGAAAACCACCCCACCCAATTCATTTTGGGGGTTTTTAGAGAGAGAGCATGAAATTAACACAGGCCACAGTACTCACTCCATTTAATTAGAAATTAGAATGGTCAAAAGTAACTCCTCTCTCTCTCTCTGACGCTCTCTCTATGTCTGTCTGTGTAGTATGTACTATCTCTCTGCAGTGCAGCTCTCTGATCTTATCTTTCCAGAAGGCACAAACACAAACACCAGGTAATCAAATCTCTTTTTCTCCCATTGTTTGGTGTTTGGTGTTTGGTGTGTGTTTAAAAATATATACCCCTTTAGATTTGGTGGAGATCTTCTTCTTCAGGAGGGTCGCTTTCCTCTCCCTGACTCTCATGATGAAAGGGACTCCTCATCTCATTTCCCACCTCTTAATTTTCCACCACTTTCTTCCATTTTGGAATCATACAACTACTCCAATTATCAACTCTAAATTGGGTCTATCTTACACTTGCAGTCTCATGAAATTTTATTTGCAGCTCCAACTAGCTCCAACCCCAACCCCAATGTTGGGTAGTGATTTCTTCACCATATGTTTATGTTTATGATTGTAATTTCTGGCATCTTACACCAAACCAAACCCACCCACCTACTTTTTCTTTGTTGCGCATGAATACAATTTGCCCAAACATAATGATTTTTGGATGGCTGTCCTGGAGTGGAACCAATTGCTTCTTGGAACTTGGATTGCTACAGTTTGCAGATATGCTTCTTTTTTCCTCCATGTATACAGTATACTCCCTTATTTATTACTCCTATTCTAGTTGTGCAGTATATAAAAAGCTTGTATTTATATGAATATATGGAGTAGTCATCTGTCTATCCATCTGATGATGAATCTTTACCATTTTGTTTGAAAACAAGAAAATTGAGTAATGGACCAAAATACCAAAGGCTGGTAGTGGAGGAGGTGGGGTTTGCCAGTATATAAAATAATTATTTCTTTTTGTAAGGTGTGGGGTTTCATGTTTTCTTTTATTTAATGTTACTTCTTGCTTTGCCTTTTCCTGGTGCAGCGTCAGATCATATCAACAGTCATTCACTTCTTCTTTACTGTGCAGCTCAGAAATTATTTTTTAGTATTTTTTTTTTAAAACATCTTTCATCTGATACCCTTCTTTAAAATACCAAGCCAACTTGCAGTCTGCACACTACAAATCCCAGCTTTGAGGTTTGAACTTTCAAGGAAGAAAACTCTCTCTTCCAGTCACTCTCATCTTCCAAATTGATTCCATGCTTACACCATCTGCTTGATTTGATCTGACCCTGGCTTGCTTTGGACTTCTTTAATGTTATTTCACCACTTTGAATCCCTCTTTGTGTTCAACTCTTTTTCATTGCTACTAGTGAATCACTGACTCACTATATAGGGGGGTATTGTTATTTTTCTTAAATAAGTTAGGGTTAGGGTTTTGCCTTCTCATCAGTGTTGAAGAAGTGTTGTTGGATGAATTGCTTCCCAAATCTTAGGTATCCTTTCCATCTTATAGCTAGGTTTGCTCCTCACTTAATTGTATTAGTAATTTCTGTATCTTGGATTCTTAGTTCATCTTTTATGCATGAGTACCAAAATTTGAAATGAATTCCATTTTTCCATGTTTTGGCTTCAGATTGGATGCTTTCAAAGATTAAGTCTTGACTTCATCATGCTATGATCTTAGCTTTTAGCTGTATCCATCTCCTTTGTTTCAATATTCTGCTGATTTCTATTTCCTAACATGGTTGAATTTGCATATATATGAAACATTTCCAAAAGAAATTCTTGCACTATCTTGTAAACTGAGCAGCCATGGTTACTGCAATGAAATCTAAAGTAAGTTAACTATCACTTGGGATCTCTAATAATTAGCATCAGTTGATCACATACTGATTCTTTGTTTGCATTGAGGTACATATACTGAAGAGATACATTGCATGCTTAAGCTGTGTCCACTCCTATTATCAACCAGTTAAACATTTTATAGGTGGGTTGCGTTGATTTAGGCATTTGAAACCTTGTTATCATACTGATTCTTTGTTTTCAAGCCTTTTGCATGTGGAATGAGATTTGGTATCCATTGTTAGCATGCATTACTTTGCCAAATGTATATGTATCGCATGATGGGTTGGAGAAATTAGTTGTGTAAGGGAGCTCTCTTCAGCCCACTCATAGATGGGAGATGGGAATTGAATTATCTGCCGACTCATTCATTCAAGCACCCCAGTAGAAATCCAAGGAACTTACACAACTCTTGCTACTACTGTGACTGCATGAATGATGCGGGAGATGATTTCTTCTCTCTTCCTCTTTGCTTGGACTGAAGGGAGCTCCCTTTCACCCTTTCCTTTTGCGTGTGTTGTTCACTGTCAACAAATTAAACATGTGTGATATTTGTTTGTGGCATGATTTCACCAACAGGAAATTGCAGGTATGGAGACATCTTCTTGTTGAGGTGTTTGGCCATATTTACTAGTATTCTCTGATCAAATGAACCATTTGAAATCGAGTTTCTTATATGTGAATTGGTAGCCTGGTAAGAGGTCTACTTACCATGCAATGAGTTCTTCAACCTGTAGATGTGAATGCAGCATGTTACTCTTACAGCCGTGATCATTCAATATTATAAATTAATTAATGACAGCTCCATCTCCTCCTTTCTCTCAAGAGAATCTGATGAATTCTTTTTAAGTTAGTTTGATTAAAGCCTTTGCTTTTTAAGTGCATATTTAAAGATTCTTTTAGGTGCGCAAAGTACAGATTCGATCTGTGTGCAGATGCTATTTTAAATAAGGCTCCAAAGCCTCAGTTCGTCTCGCTCTTTAATGGAGCAAGTACAACCAGGTAAATTTTCTTTTCATTTGAAATTGTGCTTAGTAGTTGTCTGCTACTGTATTATTTTATCAGCTTATGGTATAATCATGCTCGTTGTAGCTCTACGCTTTTTCCCAACACTAATTTTCAATACCAATAATTCTACATTGCTCCCGGCAATTCAAAGTGCGCTGCTGGAGTTTGCTTTCATGCCTGCCTGCTTTGCTAATATATTGTTATGTCTTCGTCCTGTACTTCCTCTGCTGTCGACGTATCTGTGTGCTCTTCTTCTACTAAACCCTAGTTTGCTAGTAATGGCAAAGCAAAGGTCATCAGCCAAATAGCCTCTTTGGAAGAAGAAAAACTTTCAGCATTTAATGGAACTCCAAGTTGAATGTCACTGTTTTTTTACAATTTTCAATTTTCTGCCCTGAGGAAACTAACATGGTATGTGTCTGAGTTTACAAGTGGTCCTGCACTTGTTTCTGTGACACAATCTGATGTGGGTGGGAATGATAATAATAGTAAATGTGAATGGTGGTCCAATGTGCTCTAAAACAAATAATTGATTTTTGTAATTTCGTACAATTCATACTGCCTTTTTCTTTTTCTTTTTAATAAAAAAATAAATAAATTAGGGGGAAGATTTGCTGTTGCCCTAAGTTTTGTGTGAGTTGATAACCCTATTAACCATTTTAAATCTTAAGCTTTGTTCAGCAAACAGTAACAGTGTAGTTTAAACAGATATGTGCTTGTGTTTGCCTGAAATTTTAATTTCAAAAGGTTGATGTTACAAATTAAGACGCACTATGTGTGTATTGTCATACACACACACACACAATAACACAACACATGTACTCTTTTGTAATGCAAACTTCATTCTTGGTAGGATGGTGTATGGAGTTTAAGCTGATCTGCTGATGGGTGGGAAGTTGAGCATGCGATTTTCTTAATCAGTGGGGCAGATAGCAGATCTTATCTCCAACCTGAACCTGAGGACGGCGATGATATAACAGAACTCATCTAACATGGTTGTGTAGAATCAACATTTCTGGCTATGAACCAGGTTTCATGTATGGTGCGAAAGTGTGCAGGTCTGATTCCTGAATCGGCTTCAATCCGACCCACACAGGAATCAAGAATTTTGAGCCGATTGAAGCTTATAATCCAAGTTGAAGCCCTAACTCAATCTTGGGATGTTGGCCGAACCCAAAATTGTACACTCGAGTATATTAAAAGAAAATTGTACAGTATGGGCCATAATCTCTAGTTCATGTGGATTGAATCTGGCAGGAATGTGCAATTCTTAATCAAATCTGTAGATGTTCGAACGAAAATTCACTATGGATATATCATATATGTATATTGCTACCTACCTTCTTTTTACTTTATTACTGTATTATTGAATTGAAAATAAATGCAGCATTTTTAAATCAATTACGGAGTATATACTAGTAAGTTAGAAGTTTAGCCCCCGTTTGTTTTTTGGCAGAGAAAAGTAATGATTACCCTCATGAATATAGTCTATATTTAAGTTAAGATTCATTAATTACTATTTTAATCATTCCCCTTCTTCTCCCATTTTCCATACAAATGTGTTACCCTTTTATTCCCTAATTTTGAGGGGTAACTAATACCTCTAGGATGGGCTAATATTCATCTCCATCCTCTCCTCCAAGCTCACAAAAATTGGTGATCATATACATTTTATGTGTAAAATTTAATACCTTACCTTTTCTTTCCCTAGTTATCTAAACAAACGAGCCCTAATATTACTATAAGTAAAAACTAAGTAGATTAAGTTGAATGACGTTGTTATTTTTTTTAGAAAGGGTAAGAAGGTCAATGACTTGAGAAATAAATTTCCATAGTTTTGATGCCATTAGATTAAATTTCCAATGTTTTACACAACGGGTTGGGTCGGAATTTATATTGACATGTCTACTAGTTGGTCGTACGTGCATGTTTTAGCGTTGCTTAATAGATATGTAGCATACTAGCATGATATGGGGTGGTGCGGGCCGAGCGGGCCTACTTGCGTTTGCCCAGGTCTAGCAAGTTGTGAAGAGGCGAGGAGTAGTGATAATAAAACCGAGGGAGGACGAGCAGATACAGTGACATGTGGTAGTGCATATTTCAGCTCGAGAAATCCTAACCGATGACATTCTCTCAGATAAGGTCGAAAAGACATTCGTGTGAAAATAACGCATTTTTCTGCACGGTAAGTTACATGGTTCATATATACTTGTATGCGATAACATTCTTATACATTTTTTTTTATATATACGGGGATAATCTCTTTAGCCTTTCATCGATTTTTTAAATAAAAATGTCTTTTTTCTTATTAGGAAAATTTTCGAGGGTTAGACAGACCTGACACATCGAGAACCCGACTAAATTGGCAGACGGTAAAACGCAAAATCATACAATGTAAGAAAAAGAAAATGGTGCAATACAAATGAAGGTAAGCACACAAATCAAGTCGAAGAAGCAAACCTAACCCAAACATTTTGGGGATAACACATACTAAAATCTGACGTCAAGCACAATCAAGTAGTTACATCAGGAGTCTTTATGGGCAGTGAAGACGATCCTCCAAGAAAATTTTCAGATCATGGAGTCGCCTCGATTTGTCGTACTATGTGGGGAACCCGAAGCCACCAACCCCAGTTCCATCTCGACAAAATCAAAGACTCTTCGGTTTCACATCATCCAATTAGCATCCAAAATGTATACCCGAGTTTGAATAGCCACACTATCCCTTGATGCCATGACTATCCCGAATGCATCTAGTGCACACCTTTCTTGCTTGCCATATATACCTAGGTTTGGAAACATTCACCATATCTGTCTTGCCTTCATGTAAAGAACACATGAGTCTCATCATTCGGATGTCCACACTAGATACATAGGCGCACATCACTACTCTGCAGTTTTTTAGATTTTTTATACAAGGGATCACCCCTTTGCAAGCCTACCACAACAGATTTTGCACTCTCGGTGTCACCTCGACTTTCCATACCTTCTTCACAAACTTCGAATTCTTATTGAGTGTGATGGAGAAGCTTCCACCATTGTATAATGTCTTTCCATTATAATGAGATTAGGAGTTATGTTATCAATTTCAAAACATATGAAATTGGGTAAAAAAGATTATAAGAGCATAATTGAGTTTCTCAATTTTAGGAATTTTTGGATTATTTCAATAATTTATTGGGTATGCTGAATTTTTACCTCATTCTCTAAAATTAAATTAACGAAGCCCGTTCTAAAAATCTCGTAGTTACGGATCCTGAGATCAAGCATAGTGCGGATGAACTTGGGTGATTGGACTTACTTGAGATAAGCGACGAGATTGCCGTCCGCGTATCATGACCTATGTCGATCCGAGTTTGAGCTTTCTGCGGACCACCTTCCTCCCATGGTCTCCATCAAATGTCGACTCCTGCTGAGCGAGATGAATCCCGCTCGGGAAGGCTCGTAGAGCCATGAAACCCGACCTATCCCTTTCTAGATTTCAAATATCGACCCTCAAGAATGAAGCTCTCTTGGCTATTTATAGAAGAATTTTGGTGATTGTCTTTGCTTGACAAGTGTTCTGTTAGCTGATGACACGTGGCACTAACTTTAAGTTGGTGCCAAGTGTCCATCGGGACAAGACATGTATCTATGTGGCGAGTTAATGGGTTTTCCCACATTTTGACGTTCTTGCGGTCCGTCGATGGCTTCTAGGTACGAGGAGTGACGATAGGGGTTTCTACTCGCTAGCGGATATGTTGCCCGCGTGGGACCAAACGCAACCATACCTTATTGACCTTTTTTCACCATGGTTATCCGCGTATATGTTGTCCAAACGCGGGTGATCAAATGCAGATGTGTTGTCCGCGAGTGACTCGTGGATCTCATGGCAATGAGTCATCCGCATGCACTTTTATTAGATTTGATGAGGTTCTATTCGTATAGCGGGGAACCTCATTCATGAATGCGTTTACTCATATTTACTCATGGCATCGTAAATACTATTATCTATGTTGGTGCATCATCATAGCTCCTCGATCCTTAGTTAAGTTTTGACTTAACTGGGTTCGATTAAAACAATGCCTTATATGCACTTGTATTTCAATCGCTTATATCCATTTGTGAATGGGTACTTGATATTTTTAACCTTTGGTGGAAATTTTCAAGTTTGACGGTTTGGGTTGTACCCAACTATTAATGGGTTGTCTACGTATCTTTTGGGAAGAGAAACAAGTCTTTCGTAGTTCAACCACGAGTATTTCGACCCATCACTGTTTTTGCGAAAATGAGTTGTGCGAATGAAACACCCCTAGCTAGGGTATGTGGGCGACAAGTTTAAGTCAGCTTCAGCGTTGAGGAGCATTTTTGTATACTCAATTTGAGTTTTTCTTTGAGAGCTCATAGCTTCAATCAGGGAGTTCCTCTGCGAGCATAGGTCGAGCGCCGAGGGGCTTAGGAGACGTTGCTCTGAGAGCCCAATGCTACTACAAGGAGGCCCTTCACGAGCATAGCTCCAGCACCGAGGGGCTTACGAGATGTTGCTCCGAGAGCCCAAGGCTACTACAAGGAGGCCCTCCGTGAGCATAGCTCCAGCGTCGAGGGGATTACAACATGCTGCTCCTAGAGCCCAAGGCTACTACAAGGAAGCCCTTTGCGAGCATAGTTCCAACATCGAGGGGCTTACGAGATGTTACTCCGAAAGCCCAAGGCTACTATAAGGAGGCTATCTGTAAAGTTTTATGTTTACTTTCCTAAGTCTTGTTTTTCATGTAATATGTCTATATATTATATGGTTTGTATATGTTTGTATGATTGGAAAAATACCATAACATGACTAAAGTTATACCTATGGTTGATGCTCTTTGAATTGTAACTAGGTTCAACTGAGTTGCATTGAGTCTTGTCGGCTTGATCCTCTAATGAATCTAGTAACAATTAGAGATAGCAACAATATGGTATATATAACCTATAGTTTTGTTATGGGTATTTTTGTTGTAACCTTGTATGTGGAACTGGGCTTATTTGCTAAAGTCCAATCCGACGGACCAAGAAGGAAGCCTGGAGGCTTGGATGAGCTCGGTCCAGAAGCTCACTCTGCCTCGCTTCGGTTGACCTAGCTATAAAGGCCTTCGTTAGCTGGTTGCTTCCTCATTCACTGTAGACGACCTCCTCACTTTCCAGAAATCAGAGCTTCTCTCTCATAGGGTTTGCTCTCAGTTATGGTTTTGAGGTTTAGAAGCTTTCGCTCTTCGAAGATCCTTCTCCGTTCGTTGGTAAGGCCTTCAGACGGTGGATCTCGGTGGCGAGCGCTGAGGAAGACGAAGTTTCTCCAAGCCGCCGCTTCCTTCGACGCCGATTGGGTTGGAAGATCGAAGTTCCTCTTCGATCTCCGGTTCCTTTCAGGGGGATTTCTTATCTTTCCTTTTGGTTGTCTACTTACACTTGCATGCTATAGACTATGATCTGTTTGTAACTCTTTGCTTGTTTGCCCATTCGCGCGAACTCTTTTCATAGTGGATCTTGGGTCGACTCTTGAGGCCCCGGGGATGTAGGACTATTGTCCGAACCTCGTAAACAAACGATATGTGTCCTTTACTTTCTGCATGTTCGTTTATTGTTCGTTTTTTCGATTCTTTTCTACAAAACGACTTCTCAAAACTTAGATATATACGAGATCTTGTTTTATCACTATCCGCGAGCACAACTCTAATGTTGAGGGGCTTTCTCAAATATCATCTAAAGGAGCACATACCCCCCAAGTTCTCATCCCGAATTTCGAGTCTATGCTAAGAGCCATGTGCGAGCGATAAAATAAGCTCTAGTGTGTTAAAATTGCTACACGAGTGAGGAGACAAGCTCCGGCGTGCTAAAATTGTTACACGAGCAAGGAGACAAGCTCCGATGTTCTAAAATTGCTACACGAGTGATGAAACAAGCTCCAACATAGATCAAATTGCCAAAATAATTTAATGAAAATTCAATCTGATCAAAGCTAAATATATTCAACTCCGATCTTAAATTACCTCTTAGTGCGAGGGGGTCCCCACAGATGGCGTCAATGACGAAGCACGTTCTGAAAATCCCGTAATTGTAGATTTTGGGATCAAGTAGAGTGCGGATGAACCTGGGTGATCGGGCGTACTTGAGATACGCGACGAGACTTCTGTCCGTGTATCATGATATATGTCGATCCGAGTTTGAGCTTTCTACGGACCACCTTCCTCCCATTGACTCTATCAAATGTCGGCTCCTGCTGACCGAGACGAATCCCGTTCGGGAAGGCTCTTAGAGGCATGAAACCCGGCCTATCTCTTTCTAGATTTTAAATACCGACCCTTAAAAATGAAGCCCTCTTGGCTATTTATAGGAGAATTTTCGTGATTGTGTTTGCATGACGCTTGACAAGTATCCCATTACTTGATGACACGTGACCTTTAGTTGCTGCCAAGTGTCCATCGGGACACGACATGTGTCTATGTGGTGAGTTAGTGAGTTTTCCCACATTTATGTTGGTGCATCGTCATAAATGGTTCTTCGAATTTTCAAAATGGAAAAATTGTTGAATTTAAAATAAAAATATTTTTAAAAAATATTTTTTTTTTATTTTTTCTAAAATATTTTATTTTATTCTTGATGAAATTGTAGAAAAAATAAAGGAGATGGTACAAAAACATTGACTTGTTCGATCATTTATAAAGAGAAGAGGGTCATATATGGTTACTGGCTAGAGCAAAACGCTCTCTTCGAAGGGGCTTGAAAAAACCCCCAAATTAGGGATGAAGAACACCAACGCCACCACCTCTTCGGAGGCTAAGAATCCCTTTTTGGAGGTCAACAATCTCTCTTCGGGGGTTAATAATCTATCTCGTTGGACCAAAAAAATCTCTCTCCTAGTAAGAGGGAGTTCCACCTCGGCTCTAGCCGCACCACCCCGGCTCCGGTCGTTCCACCTCGACTTTCGCCACCCCACTCTGGCTCTGTCCGCCGCCGACCTGATTCGGAATCCCAATCCATTTTCCCTCGTCGAATTTCGAGTTAAACCTGAAATCATTTTGAGGTTTTCTTTGATTTTGGGTTCCTGCCCCCAAATCTCCAATATCCATGTCCATCCTCGCTGATTCAATAACAAGAGTAGGTAGAATAAAGCGGACCAATCTAGAGAAAGAGGCTCTGCCTTTCTCTCTCTAGATTTGTGAAACATTCATGGTGAATCCAGGGCGAAAGCCCTCCCTATCCATCATTTATTAGTGAAAGTTTTCTTCTTGTGCAACAATTGGTTTAGGGTTTCTTCTTTGTTCACCCTCCTTATGAGATTTCAATGGGTATTGGGAGTTTTACTTGATTTGTTGGGCATGTTCTCCCTTTCCCGGAGCCTATCCTTTGTCTCGAGTCTCCTCCGGCGTCCAAGGCTCTTTGGTCTCCATCACCTCTTGGATTCCTGGTGGGTTTGGTCGCCTCGTCCCTATCCTCCTGTGGGTTCGTCCTCGGGTTGTTCACCGGTGGCTGGTGGTTCCGCCAGCGCCCTCTCCGATCCATCTTTCCATTGGTGTGTCTCGTCAGCCCTGGTTCGTCTCTCGATTTGTGAAATTGGGTTGGGGTTTCTTTGCATCGGGGGATTCCGACCTGTTTTGTGTCCCTCGACGCGGTCGGTTAGCTTGCCCTTGCCGGATTTCTTCTTGCCCTTCATCTCCGATTTGTCGGTGTTCTTCCATGGACATGGCGGGCCTGCTTGTTTGTGCTTCGGGCCCAAGGATATGCCTTGGGCCCGGGGCAGCCCGGTCTCAAAAAAAAAATATGAATTTTTATAAATATAAATATTCTTTTATCTATATTTATACTCATTCATTTATTTAAATGGTAAGCAAATTTCCCGAAAGGGTTGAAAAAATTTCCGAAAGGGTTTGATTATATCCCGCAAGGGATCGACATTATTGTTGTAGGTGAAATCTTGATGGCGTTTTGTTCGAGCAGTTTGCGGCTCTATTTCCGATGTTTCGATGAGGTCTTCTGCTTGGTTGGGGGGCGTGGAGTCTGGAGTCGGGTCTATGTTTCCTTGGAGTTCGTCTGCACTACCCACAGGAGATAGAGTCCTGTTGTACCGCTGGCCCGCGATGTCACTGTTCGGTGGTGCTTGACTTCGTTTTTTGACGGTTTCCACAACTTTCTTGGAGTTGGTCTTCTTGATTTGTTTGGTTGTAGAGTTTATTGTTGCTTGCTTCATTTCGCTTGTTGTTTGTATTTATATTTTCAGGATTGTATGTTTGATGGTTCGCCGCCTGCCGACTTTGTCGGTCTATCGATGAGTCATGCCTGTCTGACCTTCGAAATTTTACCTAATAAAAAAAAAATGTCCATCCTCGCTGGTCTCGTCCCGCTCCGAGGCTTTATAGTCCATAGGCGTCGACATCCTGTTTCCGCTTTCGAGCCTCGACGACAGCCTTGGCCTCGACCCTCCTCCTAACCCTCTGTCCCACCCACATCCGCCCGTTGATGATGTTGTACCCCCAGATTCCCGGTCGCTCCGGCTTCGATGCGCCCTCCTCATCCATCTACTCACTCTCTATTAGCCCTGGGTTGCTGCCGGTTCGGTGGCTTTGCGATGATGCCGATCTTAGCCCAATTGGAATCCCCTTTATGAATTCAATAACCCCCCTCCCTCTGGGTTGGGGCTTCTTCTCTCGCCCTCTGATTTTGCGCTTTGGTGTCGTCTCCGTTCCGGTTGTGGGTTGCGGTGGCGGTCGGAGGTCCGGGCTGAGCTAAAATGGCCGATGTCCTCCCCCTGTTCTACTCTGGCCGGCGTGCAAGGGTCTCTTTCACCCTTGCACGCCAATCATTAGACCAAAAGAATATATATATATATATATATATATATATATATATATATATATATATATATATATATATATATATATATATATAGAGAGAGAGAGAGAGAGAGAGAGAGAGAGAGAGAGAGAGAGAGAGAGAGAGAGAGAGAGAGAGAGAGAGAGAGAGAGAGAGAGAGAGAGAGAGAGAGAGAGAGAGAGAGAGAGAGAGAGAGATTGGGTCACCCCTTAGGGTGTACCTTGTGCACAGATCTGGACCCTTAATTTATATGAAACGGAGGGCGGGATGGTGCCATGTGTCATGGGCAATTTTTTTTAAAAAAATAAAAACTAATCCCATTTTCACTAGTGGAGCGCGTGGAATCTGGGAAATAAATCCCTTCATTCCTCCTCTTCTTCATCGTGTAGACTCACCAAGGCGAAGGTCTCGGGATCCGACGAAGGGTGATAGGGCGAGGAATTGAAGATGGCCACTGTGGTTGTTGATGTCCGGTGGCTGCAACTGGCTTCCGGCAACGATGAGTCCGGGGAGAGCGCTGTTGTGAGCATCTCAACTGCATCTGGCGGCGGCGGCAATTGCGAGGCTACAGGGACATCGACGGCGAAGAGGAAGGCGGCTTCGCTGGGAAGACCGGCGGCGGCGGCAAGATCCGATCCAGGCGAACCGGCAACGACGATTTTGAGAGGCTATCGGCGACAGGCGGCGATTTTGAGAGGCTATCGGCGGCGGGCGGCAGCGGCGTGATGCCTCCGATGGACGGATCGACTTCAAGCTCGGTGACTCCCCGGACCCTTCGTTGCCGGAAGCCAACTGATGATTTGGTGAGATTTGTTAAGATTTGTTGGATTACGTATTTTAATCGATTTCACTCGTTAATTATTCGATCAACCGTCTAAAATAATCAATTGGGTGAGATTTGTTCATGGTGTTCTTGGCTCGTTAATTTCATATTGTATATCAATTGGGTGAAATTTGTTCATGGTGTTCTTGGCTCGTTAATTTCATATTGTATATCATGGGTGAGATTTGTTCATGGTGTTCTTGGCTCGGACCGACACATGGGTTGATTTTTAGTCGAATTTAGTGTTTGGTTTTTTAAATACGTAATTTGATTAATTATTTGTCAATTGTTCAGACGAATTTGTCGAATTTTGGTGACGGGTGTTAATAAGTTGGTCAATTATTCGGTGAAATCCGATTAATTATTCGTTGGTATATAGAGTTTGGCATTGTGTTAGGGTATCGGTCAAATCAGGTTAGGGTTGAAATTTTTTGCTTAATTAACTAGTGATTTCGTCATTATTCGGAAAAAATGAAGAATTATTCAGACGCATGTATCGAATTTAGTGTAGGGTTTTTTAAAAGTATAATTTGAATGATTATTCGTCAATTATTCAGACAAATGTATCAAATTTCAATTAACAGTGGTAATGAGTTGGTTAATTATTCGGTGAAATTTGATTCATTATTCATTAGTAATGGAGTCTTCGGTTTGACAAACAATATAAAAAAAACCTTCATTATTCGTTGAAATGTGAAACATTATTCGGTGAAATATGAAGTATTGTTTAGAGATTTGGGGTATTTTTATCTGACATTGATGAAAATAACGTAAAAAAAAATATTATTCGATAACATGTGAAAAATTATTCAGTAAAATTGGTAAATTTTTATTTCTCAAAATTATTCGATAGCATTTGAAATATTATTGGGTGGAATTTCCAAAATTTAAAATAAATAAAATTAATTTTGTTCCAGTCCCCACTAACCGAAAAAAATACTACTAGAAAAAAATACTACTGGAAAGTTATAATATGCCAAAAAAAAATACTACGGAAAAAAAAATGGTGGTGGGGTCCACCCAAAAAACCGAAAGAAAGAATGAGAATGGTAGTGGTAGGTTCACGCGCATAAAAGTGGAGAGGAATGATTTTGATTCGCGGGACCCACGTGAATTTCAATAACAATTTAAAAAAATTCATTTTAATCACAGCCTTTCAATCCTTTTAATAAACGATTACGATTCGTGCACAAGGTACACCCTAAGGGGTGTGTACTCTGGAACCACTTCCTATATATATATATATATATATATATATATATATTGATTACAATCCCGCAAGGGTATCAAATCCCGCTCGTAAGGACGTGTACTAAATCCCAATTGGGTTGACTAAATCTCGTTAGAGTTTTTGGGTGTTCTTTACTCAGACAGTGTGCGGCTCTACGGTGGCGTGCCTTGGTGATCTTCTCCAAGGATCTGGTTCTGATTGTCGGAGTCGGGATAGGTTGGGGTCGTGGCAGTGTGTATCGTGGCGTCTCCTCTACTCGAGTTGACTGCTTCCTTGGAGTTTCATCCTCACTGCTCACAGGATGATCGGGTCCTAATGTATCGTTGACCTACGGTTCTGCTTCAGGGTGGGGCTTGATTTCGTCAGTCATCTTTGTCCTCATCTAGTTTGGTTTAGGTCTGCTTGGTTGTCGTTTTTTGTAGAGTCGTTTGCTTAAGTGCGCACCGTTTGTATTTTTGTATGTTGTGGTTTTCAGACGGTTATCCCGTCTGCTGGCTTGTCAACCCTCGAGTTTCAGACATGTCTGAACTCGAATTCTTACCTAATAAAAAAAATTATAAAGAGAAGATGAGCCTCTTTCTCTTGTACTCTTTAGTGAGGTGTATTACACTTTTAACCTTTTTTTATTTATTTATATAAGGGAAAGATTTGGTTGGCGGTTAGGCTTTGCTATATCGTCAACCAGGTACGTCATTTCGAATGATATCTTGAATGGAGGGATTATAATAGAGGGAGACACTGTCAATGGAGTGGACTAGTGGAGACAAGCTGCAACTCTCTCAGCGACTCTTTTAACTTCATGAAAGACAAGCTATCTCTTTCAATTGAAATCAAAGATGAGGATTTCCGTCTCCCAATGTGGGTGCTATTTCCCAAGGAAGCTATTGATGACCGTCAGGTTGTCACTTTCAATGGAGATATGTTGCATGGACATTGAACCACAACGCGTCTCATCACAAGCTATAACAGAATTGTGGTCGTTCCAAAAAATGAAGCTTTTCGAGGCAAGACTTTGATGGGAGCTTAGAAGCATTGCCATTGATTTTATACCAGCCTTCTTGAGGCTTATTAGTTATTCCATTTAATGTTTCGTGTCTTGTGTCATTCTCTTTCTTGTTGGGTGTGGGGTTTGGTTACATTTATGATCTTCCTCCTCGAAGTTTTGTTTAAAAATTTGTTGTTCTAATTACCAAGTATTCCATTTTCGAATTAAGGTATAATTTTGATTCTCAAATGTTTTCTTGTTTCTACTCATCCATATGGACCACTAGATTGTTGCTATTTTTTTTGTCTATCTTGTTGAATACGTTGTTGATGATATCTTTAACTCATTTCTCATATTTGTTTGTGTTTTTACTACCTTTTCAATTCCATCGTCAATTTTTAGAGTTATTTTAGACCAAAAATAAGAATTATATTCGTATAGTGGGGAACCTCGTTCATTTTCAATCTTCCGGGCTCGATCACATAGAGATTTACTTGGTTCGGTATGTGTTACCCATGTCTACGGGCAGAGAAACTGTATTCTTTATTATGGAGGCTAAGAATATAACCGATTACAATAATATGGCATCTTCTTTGGACCTCGACTCGCTGAACGGTCAGCGAGACCACCATCATAGCGCCTGCTGCCCCTAGCGAGACAACCCTTGAACTTACCAATATGCAATAGATTCAAGACATATTAATGATAAGTAATTTGTTTTTCAATTAATGATTCATTCCTGATCTATGCACCTTTTGATGCGGGACCATCCAAGAAACCTCCGGGCACACCTATCATACTTGGGGATGGACCTATGACTCGAGCTCGTGCTCAGAAACTTCAAAGTGATTCATTCATGTTCGTGAGCCAAGTCCTATTCTCAAGTGTGATTCAACTTTAAGAGGAGCCATCGTAGACATACTTATGCTCTACACTTCAAAGGGTCGATTCCACTTAGTTATGTTTGGCCGAAATTGCCTAAGTGTTGGAACTATTTTTAGTAACCTTCTTTACTTAAGTTATTTTAGGTAATTTTAGGAATTTATTTTAATTACTCTTTTAATTATTATTTTCATCTAAATTCAGTCTTTAGGGTTATAAGTATCGACTGATCATCCTTGTAGAACTCACGTCTTCTATTATTGAAAACTTCCTTTGTGTGAAACACATTAAGAGCAAGTCGATCGATTCGTAGATAGGCTCATTGATTGCACCATTGGTATTGTTTCAGTTTGGTTTCCTTGTGTTTGTCAATCTTGCGAAGCTTGGTGATCCCTGATATCCACGAGCCCTCTCCTTTTGCCTCTAAGTTGTCCGCTTGGTTGTGTAGAGTTGTAGAAACGAATTATACAGTCATTGATGTTGGATCTTGCCTTTCGAGCCAAGGGTCTCCATCTTGTTTTATATAGATCGCTTCACCCAATCTATCGTGTCTTTCAATTAATCAATTTCGAGTCCTTTATAGTCCAAAACCGCTGAGTCCATCGAGTCTTTGTTTGGTCGAAATCGAGTCTTGCTCTATTCTTGTTCTTGAATTTGAGTCCTGATTGTTGAAGATCATGACATTCTACGGTTTACTCCGTATGACCTTTTTTTTTTTTTATCAAGATAAAGATTCAAAATGCCCTTCAGGTAAATCGAGAGGTCATATGAAATGGCAAACATGCGAGAGGAAGTCGAAGGAAGCTCATCTAACAAGAGGAAGTCGAAGGAAGCTCATCTAGACAGTTTTAGCCTTGTGTCGAATGACACCTCTCTTGTTCTTGTTTTAATTTTTTAAGGAAAAAGAAAAGTAGGTCAAAATGATGATAAGAGGTTTGTCATTTTCTACAAACCAAACGGTGCTTTTAACTATTCAAAGGGGTTACACGTGTCTACTTATAATTGATCAGAAGGTGGTCGAGGGGGCGCCGCTTAGCTAGGTGGGCCCTCTCTCTCCCCTCTCAATCCTTCCTCCTCCCCCTCCGTCACTCCTTCCCCACTCTCCTCGGAGAGGCCTCTGCGTGAGCAACGACGCCGTCCCCGATCCCGATTAAGACGAGGGTTTCACCCAATTCATATCCATATCCATATCCCTTCATTTGACTCTTTTATTGATCTAGTTCCTCACTTGGATCTTGCTTAATCGTATGAATTTGACCGTTTCTCAATCTCAGGTATGCCGTTTCCGCCCTAAATTATATTATACGGGCTTTCATTTGTCTTCTTCGGCCTTATTTTACAGCCATGAGATATTTATTTCAATCAATCGGGAAAATTGGCATTTTTACTTCCCGATCTTGAGAATCGGGTTTTCTCTGCACCAATCTAGTTGAATGCCCGAAGCTGCTGGATGCAGGAAATCTAACTGCTTGTTACGCTTTTTCTATTGCACTTTGTCATACCTGAGGTTGGGAATTCGTTTATGTACTTCACTCTTTTGCTTTAGAGCGGTTTAATGCCAGTTGCGGTTATCATGAAGGTTGAGGGATCATTATTTATTCATTGAATTGAATATCTAGGCTGGACATGCGAATTGTGTTCTTTTAGAAACACAAGTCAGTTTCTGAAATTTGAGAATTTGTTTTTTCCTAGTATACCCTTCTTTAGCAGTTGAATGGTTATGTTTTTGTATGATCTTTGATTTGGCAATTTTAACGGAGAGGTGCAGTGATATTTCTTGTTGGAGATATTGTCAGATCAGATTTCATGTCCATATCCATGAGAGCAGTCGTAGCTTCAAAGTTAAATTAGGTGTTATGATTGGGGAAGGTTGGTCTGCTTTTAAGCTTGTGAAAAGGAATGTTAGCACTTGTATGGTTATCATGCTGATTTAAGTTTCATCTCAGGAATTCGAGGCTGGGTATATTTTGGATTTAATGTTGCCTTAGTCTTTATAAGAATTGGTTTTGATACTATGAATGTATGTTGGTTGCTGCTTGAAACTTGCCAATTGTCAACCATTGATTAATGTTTGGGCATTTGTGTTTCTTAACTTGGATAAGGCTAGCCTAGAGAGATTTCCCAGTGGCCAACAATTCTTTGCCTAAAATTGGTTATGCTCATATCTTGTTGAAGGATTAGTTTGAGGGAATAGAGGTCACTTTTTTAATTGATTACAACGTAATCGCATTGTGTTTTTATGCTTATAAGTTTCTTGCGTATTAGATTTTGTATTATCTATTAAGTACTTACTGGATGTACTTTCTATTCTAGTTTTTCATTTTGAACTAGCACTGAAATTGTGACCAGGCTTAGGGTTCATTTTGGAATTGTAAAACAACAGTGTGGGAATGGAAAAACTGCAGTTGTTTGTTTATCTATTATCTCAGTTTTATTCATTGTTGTGTGTCAGTCCCTAGTTTTGATGAACTAATGCCAGAGATACTTTACATGAAGGGTGGATGATATCCCATGTCTGTACAGCTATACTCATGCTTGTTATGTTGACATGTTATTGTGTGTCACAATGGCTAGTGCTAGTGGCCAAGCTATAAGTATTCTCCAAATGAAAAGTCATTACTAAACTTGGATGTAGGATATCCTTTCTTTATTAATTGAATGAATGAACATTGTTTCTTGAGAGTGTCACTGTATAGATTTCTTTGTGAATTAGGATGCTGATGCTTTTTACCTGCAGTTTTGTGGAAAAAAAAAAACTAAATTAAAATGAAAGATTTTTAGTTTTTTTAGTTCCTGCTGATTTTACCTTATGAACAACGATATATAGCTTATACACCATTTAACACTCCGATTTGTTTTTTTCTCCAGAGGTTGCGTCTCATATGGATATTGTGACAGTGTACCACTACACTGATGTTTGATGACTGCTTGTGTTGAACAAATGAGTTCTACTTTTACATCGTCGTCTCCAGAATTTACCCCTAACTCAAGTTTTGCAACTTATGAATTCGCAATTACTGGAAATTCTGGCACCTCTGCTCGTACTGAGCTTGAGATTGAATATTCTGATGATACAGAGCTCTTGAATGTTTCATGGAATCAGGACTACAGTTGCTTTGCTGCTGGCACGAGCTCTGGTTTTCGCATTTATAGTTGTGACCCTTTCAAGGAAACCTTCAGACGAGATCTGAAAAATGGTGGTTTTGGCATTGTTGAGATGCTCTTTCGAAGCAACATTCTGGCACTGGTTGGTTGTGTAGGTAATTCGCAGTATTCTCCTAACAAAGTTATGATATGGGACGATCATCAGTGTCGATGTATTGGCGAATTTTCATTTAGGTCGGAGGTTCGTGCAGTGAAGTTAAGAAGAGATCGCATTGTGGTCATTTTGGAGCACAAAGTTTATGTTTATAATTTTCTGGATCTGAAGTTGCTACATCAAATTGAGACCTTGTCAAACCCTAGAGGACTTTGTTGCCTTTCTCACCATGTAAATACATTTGCCCTGGCTTGCCCAGGTCGTCGGAGAGGGCAGGTGCGGGTTGAGCATTTTGGACTAAATTTGACTAAGTTTATTCAAGCCCATGATTCCCAGATAGCGTGCTTTACCTTAACAACAGATGGGCTGCTTCTTGCAACTGCTAGTGTGAAGGGAACTCTCGTAAGAGTGTTCAATACAATGGATGGAACTTGTCTGCAAGAGGTAAAGACTTGGTATAACTTACATTACAACTTGCCTGGATTGCAATGCTGTCGAGATTATTCCTGAACTGTTATACTAGATACATCTTTCTTCTACACACACACAGTTACATGAGAAAGGAGATGGGAAATTCATTTACAATACAGAAAAATATGATAAATGATAAGGATAAATGACTAGGCTAGTCTCATCGCCTTTCGTCGCCTCTAGCTATTTTAAACACTGATTTGTGCAAAGTGACCTAAAAAGGGGTAGTTTACTTTTGTGTAGTTTACATGTATTATGCTACTTAGTCTGTGTGCTGGATAGATTTGATATTTGTTAACACGTAACATCTTTCACTATAAAATTTTGTTTATGATGCTCGATTGATCCCGTGTTTAGTATACTCTGGGGATAGGTCGGGTATGTCATATGCATTTATTTGTGTACTCGTAACATCTCTACAAAAAGCAGGACAGTGCTCCATTGATCCTCTGTTTAAAGTTTTCATTCTTTTTTTCTTGGTGACTATCACATTTCTTTTTTCCTTGATGAAATGATATTGACCAGGGTGCATGGGCTTACAGAAACTATTCTGTTCTGATTGTTTACCTGCATATATTCCTTTCCCACCCTTGTAATCATTATCTCTTACATGTTATTGATTGTTTGCCTGCATATATTCCTTTTCCACCCTTGTAATCACGGGGTTCCTTAGTTGTGTTGATCCTGAAAAGTAAAAAAAGAAGAAAATAATTGCTTACGTTGTTTGATCCCTGAAGTTCAAGTTTCCATGATGCCTTATTGTCAATGCAGTGTGGAGATCAAATGTGGTGTTTATAATGCAATATCTTCTGGTTTATCATGAATTTTGTCGATGTGCTGTTAGACTTGTTAGTAACCTGACCTGTCTTCGCTATTTCTTTCAGGTGCGAAGAGGGACAGAAAAAGCAGATATTTATGATATTGCTTTCTCTCCAAATGTTCAATGGTTGGCTGTTTCCAGTGACAAAGGTACCGTTCACATATTCAGTCTGAGAGTCCGAGTAACTGTGGAGGATGCATCAGCTCGTCAAAATTCCATACCAAGTCCATCCCTTCTCCAACAAAACTCTACGTCGTCTCTAGACCCTCTCGTTTCTCCAGATGCTGGTGCTAATCCTAGCTTATCATTGTCTTTTATGAAAGGTTAGAGAATCTGCCAATATTTTTAGTGTGTTTGCTCATTTCTAAATTGTTGCCTTTCCGTCTGTATCTATATTTATACTATTTGGCTTGTTAAAGATGATGATCATTGCATGATTGGCATCCAAGAGTTTCTATTCCTAGTAACAGCAACTAGACTAGATATGCCAAATTAATTGACTGTGTTTTGACATAAGCATCGTTGATGAATGCTTATATTTGTAACTTTTTCTTTTTATTTATATGGGAAATTGTAATTCTTTGTGAAAGAGCAATGATCAAGGCCAAAAGAAATAAAAAGCTGAATACGAAAATACCGTTTAGGCAGACCGATAGATCATCAAATTGCGGAAGTTTTTTTTTTTTTGGGTGGGAAGCATTACTCAAAGGGAAGGGTAAATTATATACTTCATGTATCCGAAAGAAGACAGAAGTTTAACTTGCTCACTATTGCTGTAATCTTAAAATCAGTTCCTGGGAACTAACTGAGATTTACACAAAGATAAAGTTGCTTTGATATGATGCTATATTTAGTAATGAAATAGAAGAGAATATTATATGTTTGTTTTTCGTTTAAGAAAAAAAGAAGAAAAAATGGATATCTGACTTCCTGTCATATTTTTGTTTTAATTAGATGGTCTGAATGGATCTTAGGATTCTTAGCCTCTTCAGTTATGCAAGTGTTAAAAAAATAAATACTATTATCTGTATTCTTACCCCATCATTTCATTCATGTTTTATCAGGAGTCTTGCCTAAATATTTTAGCTCGGAATGGTCATTTGCTCGCTTCCACTTATCTGAATGTGCAAGATCCATTATTGGATTTGGATCTCACAACACTGTCAATATTGTTACCTTGGATGGAAGGTATGTATTTTCATAGGTTCATTTTTTAGTTGTAAAGAAAACCTATTTAGTGATTTAGGCTTCACTGCATGTATATTGGAGAAGGGGGACTGGGTGCGCACGCAAACGTTTTTTTCCTGCCTTGTGTTTCCACGCATTTTTCTGTTTCATTTTACCTGAAGCTCATACTGCAAACCTTTTTTCCCCCAAATGATTAGTTTCTACAAGTGCAAGTTTGATCCTGTGAATGGAGGGGAGATGTCACAAGTGGAATGTGTTCGATTCCTCGGGACTGAGAGTCAGCGCAGATAGGTTAAGAAGCAATGTTACGGGTGAAGCCAAAATAAGCTGTCCATGAAAGCAAGCAGTCGTGATGCCCTTCAAATCAGTGTAAATATCTCCTTACACCGTCTTATACAGTCTCTGAGTTACTGGGTTTATACTTTCGTGTATAAAATATCGTGAGCACAGCACCTTGTTAGTAATCGTAATGTAATCTTTGATGGCTGCTCCTTCCCAATCCCTGGTCACAAATGATGGGTTTTTCTTTCTTTCTTTCTGCTGTGCTCATTGATTGATTCAATCCTGTGTCAAAACCATCGGTTCTTTTTGGGACAAGAATCAATGAATGATCTTGACTTGCTCTCTTGGTGATAGTAGTTGGGTAGTGTATCTTCAAGCATCGATCATATCATGTGTCTATGAACATGCATCTCGACTGATTTCAATGCCCCCTCGATTCTCAAGTATCCACGAAAACATTCTTGTCCCATGGGACTTAACATGATAAATTAGTAGTAGTTCACACAACTCGGCCATCTCTTGGTAATTATCAACCACGGGATAGCTGAGATTGAAAATGACAAACAACCAACGCGGATCAAAATGTGTTCAATTGTGACTTTGTATACTAAAAAAAAAGCAATTAGATTGTCACATTCCCATGTCCTACATTACTTGGCTTTGCAAACCAACCAATCTGCAATGCAAATTATGCAATAAAAAGAGAAAAGGATAATTTGTTCAGCCCTTCAATTTGCTGACAGAAATCAGCAAATGCAGCCGAATTCAGAAGGGAGGATCGATTGATACAGCAAGACTCGGATGATTTAGTACCGAGGGAAGCTGAAAGCCGGACATGAAATCCTCGCCGAAGATGACAGCTCCAGCTGCGAGAGCTCCAGCACCCATTCCAGCTGCAAAACCAGGCCTCACACCTGCTGGCCCAGCAGAAGAAGAAGGCAAATTCAGGTAGCTACTTGACGCATAGCCTGTGTGGGGTGGAGGTGGCGGCGTCCATGGCAGCTGATAGACGGGCCCGCTAGCTGGAGGGTAGCTCGGTCCACCAAGTGAAGGGTTCCCATAGTTGGGAGGATATGGTGTTGGGTGAGTGTAAGTGTAGCTTCCAGCTGGTGCAGGGTTAACAGGCCGGGTAAATGGCAGTTGTGGCGTTGGTAAGCTTATGACATTGCTGTTGCCTGCTAATTGAAACCCCTCCCCATCTACAACAGCACAAATCAAATCAGGTCAGGAGATCTGAATGTTGATTAAAGATTTGATTAATTTGTAGTCACCTGTTGCAGTAGCTACTGCAGCTTGCTTGTCATCAAGGGAAGTCCGAATGGAGACATCGACAAAGCCCTTAGGGTGATTAGAGCCTTTCTTCCTGAGCTGGAAGCTCCCCAAATCACCTGTTGTTGTTGTTGTTGATGATTTGTTAGGGGGGTTGGGATGGTGCCTTGCTAGAAACTCCTTGAGGGAAACCTCGGCGGATCCATGAAGCTTGTCCCTGAGGAACACCGAATCCCTGCAGTGAACCTCCAGGTGCAGCGTGCAGTCTGAATCTGAATCCACAACGGCGCTGAACTTGGTCCTCCAAACGGGGTTGGGGCTCCCAGAAGCATCGATGCGGGTGCAGTACTTGTCGCAGGGGTCGATCCAGGCCACTGCATACCACTGCAGCTTCCACAGAGATTGGCGCTGGAGCCCCCGGGCTGAGACTATGCAGACTTCCACCCACATTTTATTTGACCAATACCAACTACCAGTACTAATAGATTAGAGATGTGGAATTTGTGCTGTCTAAAGCTTAATTTGGTAAAGTTTGTTTCAAGGAATAAGAACAAAGGCCCATCAGGCAAAAGACATAATATAAACAGACAGCTGTTTTCTCTTTTCGTCAAAGATACTTTACTCTCTACAGTTTACACTGCTAGATAAAGTAGATAATCATAATCTTTGCTTTTTTCATGCTTTGTGTTTGTTTGTTTTGTTTTTTTGGGCACTGTTGAAACATAGACTTTTTAGATTGGATTAGATTTGTAGTACAGTATATTGATTGTAGTGTAGTGCAATTTGTTTGTATATGAATGGCAAAACCAAGGTATTGACTTAGACTGAATTGTTCCAGATTAACAACATGTGGCTGGCTTCACCTTCATCAAATATGAACCCCACCTGGCACCTGCTGATAGTGATGATATACCTTTTGTAGTTGTAGTTGGAGTTGGAGTTGCACATGCGCTAATAACCTTACCAAGCATCCCAAAATTATTACATACGGACTTTATTATATAATAAAGCAGCGACCGAGTTTGATTTGAACTTAGACTTGTTTGTAGCATCAAGGGTAGGCCTAGGACCATGAATTTGGTCACCCGATTTTGTTCATCATAAGGTAAACACCGTTGGCAGGCTCAATAACCATGGCGAATGCAGGCGAGTGCTGGTAGTTTGGAGACAAGGAGAAGCTGAACCTTTGGAGTATGGAGCAGAGGAGGAGCTTCAGCTCGAGCATCGCAAAGTTCTTCCCCAAGCAGTTCCTAGGGCCAACCCCGAATGGCACGTAGGCCTGTGGGACCTTGCAGGCGTTGGCCACCCCACCAGCGAACCTCTCGGGCTTGAACTCGTGTGCGTCAGGGCCCCACATCTCCGGGTCCCTGTGGAGGGCTGGGATCAGGGTCCAGATCAGGACTCCCTTGGGCACCAGAAGCTCCCCCAACTGCACGTCCTTGAGGGCTTCTCTGGTCACAAATGCTCCCGGCGAGTACAGCCTTAGTGCTTCTTGGATGAACATGGACAACTGCTTGCACCATCACCAATAACATACATATATATTAGTATTAGTCACTACTTGTTCTAGCTAGCTACTGCTACTGCGTTGTAGATTCTTATCCAAGACTTGACGAGAAATGAATTGATGGAAAGAAATTAAAGAAGCATAGTTAGGTGTACGTACGCATTTCATCTTGTTGAGGGCATCAAAGCTATGGGGAAGGTGAGCATCCTTGAAGACCTGGTGCACCTCCTGTCGGAGACGGTGCTGCCAGTCAGGGTAAAGGGAGAGGAGCACGAGGCACCATGCGGATGAGACGGCTGTTGTCTCATGGCCGGCAAAGTAGATGTTCTTGCAGTTGTCGATGACAAAGTCCTTGGTGGAGGAGGAGTCATCAGAGGTGTCGTTTTGAAGGGCACCATCGAGGAGTAGCTGCATAAGATCCTTGTGGGCATCGGGGGAGGTGTTGTTCCGCACTCTTTCTTGGACGGTGTCCCAGATTAAGGCGTCCACTTCCTTCTCCCGCTGCTGTGTCTCCCTTTCCTTGTCCGATTTCGTCAGCCTTTTTTTTTTAAACGGATCGGAAATGAATAGGTATCTAACAAAAAAGCGTAAGCCAGTATAATTAAATAGGATATGATACTGAGAACATGATTTATACGTACTTGAATTTGGAGGAGGAGTTGAAGAGGAAGGCACCGGTGGACAAGGTCTTCTGGATGGTCCGAAGCTTGGAGAAGATTTGCTTTCCTTTGGCGTAAGAGCTGCCAAAGCAGGCCCTTGCAATCACGTCAGCAGAGAAGCTCCTCAAATCCTCATCCACCCTCACCTCCACCGGTTTCCCTCCTTGTGATTGTGAAGCGCCAGCAGCTAATTCAATCGCATCATCCCATTTAGAGAGCAGCAACTCGGATGCTTCGGTCATCAACCCAACCATAGCCTGTACATAAATACATACTCGTATAATATAAATAAAAACACACAAGTGAATGGGATTGAGAATGAGGAGAGGGAGATAGATGCGCGCCTTGATCTTGTCCATGTAGAACTCGGGGGCAATGATCTTGCGCTGCCTGGTCCAGACAGGGCCATTGGAGCGAATGATGCCATTGCCGAACAAAGGGAAGAGCTGCTTGGTGAGGTGGGTTGGTTTCCCCAAATCGGTAGACATGTTTAGGTTCAACTCCCGCACCAAATCTGGACTCCCAAAGTACAGATTTTGCTTGTTTCTTATTGTGTACGTGTATACTCTCCCTGCCATTTCCATTGCCATATATATTCCCACTTTTATTTATCAATTTATTCATAATTAACAATTCACAATCATTCTCATTCTTCCTTCTCCTCCGGCTATAACTATTTCTTCTCTTCTTGCAACCCATGCAATTACACAAGACTTAGTAATCTCGTTTTTTTTCCTGTTTTTTCAAACATATATATAGTACAGTACTCACTCCGATAAAAAAAAAAAATGTCGTTTGACTTTTTAACACGTATTTTAACAAGTTAAAAATTATATAATATATTAACCTTTTTATTATTAATTTTTTATAATCTAATACTTATTACCAACAAATATTAAGTTGTAAAAAAATAATTTTAAAAAATTTGATATTTTATATAGTTTTTAGCTCCTTAAAATACGTGTTAAAAAGTCAAACGACATCCTTTTTGAATCGGAGATAGTATCAATTAAATAATTTTACAGAACAATCCGTAATATTTCAAATTTCGACTTGTTTTTCAGGGAATAAAAAATAAAACCAAATTAAGTAGATCGAGTAGTCGTAACAAGTCAAGTGGAGTAGTTTATAGGAGAGGAGAGAGTCCCGTCAAAATAAAATGATGCATATTTTGTCTGGTAGTAATCTAATCTTTAGTTCTTTATGTTGGACGTGTACAGTATAGTAGTACCCGGACAAACCCCACACACACACACTCACACTCACACTCAGTGAGTGTGACCTAAACATAATTAAGTGTATGGGTCCCATCCCATATTTGTTCGTTACTTGAATAAGTAAATAAAGAGCGATCATTTCGAGATTCGAACCGAGACTTATGGGTACTACTCACAAATCATTTTCGGTGAGCTATTCCGTCATGATTCCAAATACTAATAAAATATATTCGTTGGTTCCTTGAATGGAGCTCAAACATTAAAATATTCCCTTTTATCAACTTAAGTTGAGTTGAGAAATGTAACGCCCCGACCCAACTCACTCCAAATTTAATTTAATTGAGATGAGATCGTCTCTTCTCATCCTATCTCAATATATATAATATATCTATCTCTATCTCATTGGGAAGGAACAATTAAAATAAAATAAAAAAAAAAAACAAAGTTTCCAAAAGAGATAGTAGAAAGAGAACTGACCGTACTCCTTGGCCCATTGATGGAGGTAAGGGAAGACGGTGGCCACGAAGTCGTGGGAGATTACCTTTGAATCTGATTCTGATTCTGTTTTGGATTGGGATTGGGCGTTGATCCTGATGAGGTCAGCCGCATTCCCGTGGAGCCAGGAGGGAGGAGGGCCGTCGATCCCCTGCCTTGTTAGCTTCCGCCGCTGCGTCCCAACCCTCTGACGACACTGCAGTTGAAGAAGATACACATACACACCCCCAGCAGCGATCACCGCCCCTATTACCCCCGTCCATACTATTATTATCCAATTCTCATTCTCCATTCTTCTTCCAGATTTCGCTTGATCCACACTTCCAACCCAACCCAGATTTTATTTTGATTGAGATTGAGAAGGCTCTTTTTTCAGACCCCCTCAGCTCACCCGCTTAATTTAAAGAAATGCCACCGTCATTGAAATGAAATGTTTCGGGTCGGGCTCGGGTACCATCATAAATTCATGATGTTACTACTACAACTGGATTAGTTTTGGATGGGCCCCTCCCGATGTGTTGACATTCAATGTGTTGTGGTAAGTGTACAACTAGTTGTACATAGGACTATATGAGTAGGGATGGCAATGGGTCGGGTGGTGGGTGGATGGACACCCATTTCACCCGACCCACCATGGGTGACCCATTTTCCCACCCATCACCCCACCCATATCCACTTCGTCCATATCCATCGGGTGATCGGATGAAATGGGTGAGATATGGGTGAAATGTGAGTGATTTTCCCTAAATGCATGTAATTGAATTCCAATCAATTTGGTATACAAAACACCGTATAAAATATGATTATCTTACCCATTTAAGTCTTAAATAAGTCTTAAACACATACATAAGTATTAAACACATACAATAAGTCATAAACAACACATGCCGTACAAATTTTAAACACATATCATAAGTCTAAAACATAAGGAAAATAAGTAGTCCGACTTGAATCTGAATCGCCTTGGATGAACGTCAACATAGACCACTATAGGTAAGCTCCTTCTTCCTCCAAGCAAAATGCATCCTATTAAAAAAAATGCAACTAGCAAGTTCTGAGAGGGAGGACTAGTGAGGATGAGGCGCCGTCGGCGGAACTCCTTGCTCGAGCCCTCGCCAGCGAGTGCGAAGGAGGGACTGAGGGAGGATTGAGCGAGCGCCGACCGAGCGTATTACGTAATAAGAGAGAGAGAGAGAGAGAGACGAGAGGATGAAGGGAAACTGGGAACTTTGGGAAGGGAAATTAGGGTTTACAAAAGTGTATATATATTTTTTATATTTTATTATATAAAATGTATATATTTTATATAACAAATATATATTTTATACGGGTGGTGGGTCGGGTGGTGGATCGGGTGCGGGTGGAGAAAAACTTCACCCCACCCGACCCACCACCCATATCCACTTCACCCACATCCACTTTCCACCCGCTTTTTTTCGGGTTTTCACCCACTTTTTCGGGTCGGGTAATTCGGGTTCGGGTTGGATGCGGGTGAAATTACCATCCCTATATAGGAGGGTTTTCTCACAATTTATGTGTGCATTTACCCATTTATATGCATAATGAATGTACTCCCTTTACTTCGTTCCCTGTAAATTCTGTAATGTAATGTAATGTAAGTGCGGTATGAGATATGTATGACTCAAATGTTTATTTTTTAAATAGCTTTTTTTTTATGAACAAAATAAACAAAAACGTGTTAAAAATTACGTTAAAAAAAAAAGCTAGAAAAGGGAGATTAGTTGAGTGTTTATTTTGTACAAGTGTTGTTTTACCCTTCTCTTTTAGTACCTCCAATCCAAAAAGGATGTTGTTTGACTTTTTAAGACGTATTTTAAGGAGCTAAAAACTATATAAAATATCAACTTTTTTTTAATTATTTTTTTACAACTTAATATTTGTTGGTAATAAGTATTAGATTACAAAGAAAAATAAAAAAGTTAATATACTCCGTATTATATAGTTTTTAGCTCCTTAAATTACGTGTTAAAAAGTCAAACGACATCCTTTTTGGATCGGAGGGAGTATCTTATTTGGTTTGAAAGCCCCTAATAAAACCAAATAAACTCCACTTTTTACAAATAAAATGTTTTTCGCCCCATACGAAGATTATCTTTGTTATTTAAATTTTTAACTACTTTTACCAACAATTTATAAAATTTACATTGTTCATAATTTTAGTAAATTTATTAACCACCTCCTATACGAACCATAGGCTTTGAACAAAGTCCTTGAACAAAGTCCTTTGCCTAAACCAAATGCAAATAAGAAGGAACTTCTCAACGGTGGCAGTTACCAACTAACAATAACTACAACAACTTGGATGAAAGCATTTGTACAGTGCCTCAGTCCTCAGGAAATGGTTCCTTTCCCAAACCAATATTACTTGTGAGATTGGCACGCATACCATAATCAAATCCGAAATTCAATTCACAAAATTGATTGTCAAATCCACGAACTCTAATCAAAATTTTCCAAATTTGATTCTCAAAATCACAAACCTTAGTTTGACAAAATTGATTTCTAAAATCAAAACCCTAACCCAATTCTCATATCCTACCTATAAATAAAATCTCAAATCAAAATTCGGAGCGCATTGACAAATTATAAGCTATGAGGTAAAAAATAAAAATACTACCCCTTTTGTTTTCAATCGGATTTGGGAAGAAACACTACAAAAAAACTAACCTTTGCAGCAACATTCAACCCAGTAGCAGGCCAACAGCGGTGGAGGAGGAGCCGAGTAGAGTCGTCGTCACCACCACGCCGGAGAAGAGACATTGCGTCGGAGCGGGGTGGGGTGGGGTACGGCTGCGGGACCTTCTCTTCGGCTTCGCCAAATCGCCAATCGACAATCGCCTTTTGTGGGTGCGAACTGCTGGCTGGCAGGCGGGTTTATGGAAAAAAAAAACAGCAGTTACGCGTGGAAAAAAATTGAGACCGATGGGACTCGAACGCGTGTCTACAAGACCACCCATTCTTTTCTTTCGTTCTCAATTGCCAAACAAGATCACCTACAACACAATTCCTACTCCACTCCCTACTCCACTAATTTATTTTAATATTTATTTAATCTTAAAAAATATATAAAAATTATATTTATATTCCTAACATTTGTATTTATATATTTATAAAATTTTATTTTGAAAAATGATGTTTCAAAAATTTTTAAAATTAAAAAGACAATAGTTTACAAAATATAATTATTAAAAAATATAAAACATGATTTTTTAAAATAAAATTTTATAAATATATATACATAGATGTTAAGATTATAAATATAATTTTTTAAATTTTTTTTAAGATTAAATATATGTCAAAATAATTTTGTGGAGTAGGGGGTGGAGTAGGAGATGTTGTAGAGGATCTTCACTGCTCAATTGCTTAGCAGATTTATTGATATATTTATTCTTCGGGAAAATTTCGCGTGGTTGAGCCTAATTTTTTTTTTTTTTGAGGTAAGGTAGCACGTATTATTAAATCAAATCGATCTCCGCAAGCTCAATCAAACTCGGCGGAAAAGGATCGATGAATACATGAGCAATGCCATTCGGTGGTGCAAGTCTAGTAACCGAATGCGCTAGTACATTGCCATTCCGGCGTACATGTCCATATGAGAAGGAGAGGAAATTCCCTACTACTCCTAAAATATCATCAGCAATCACCTTGTGATAGGAACAAGCTCTTGCTGCATCACCAAGAGATTTGATCAACAACATAGAATCAGACTCGAGGTGCACTCGACTCATCCCTGCTACAGCTGCGTGCTCGACGCCCATGAGTGTCGCTCGCATCTCAGTCGTGGTTATGTCCCAGTTAACCTTGAAACGATTGACCTCAGCCCATAACATTTGGCCTATCGCATTCCTCGCCACAGCCCCGAGCCACACCTCTCCACCCCCATCAGCGCAGCATCAGAATTAACTTTCACCACGCCCTGCGGAGGTCTCGCCCAGGCAGCGCTTCCTATCACCTGCCGAGTACCAGTCCCACTCCTTTCATTCCGGTCATCCCAGATGGCCTTGTAATCTTGGACAAATTTTCAACACCCATCCCTTAGCAGAGGGACGTTTGGCGGCCTGCTATCGAAAAACCTTTTATTTCTCGCCATCCACGCAATCCACGAGTTGGGAAAGAATTCCAGGAGCCCTACAAAGCCTTCGGAATCATGTACATCCATTGCAATCTGGATGAAAGACATATTCCCCAAACCTCTCACTCGAAGCCCCAATTGAGACCCTTCCCAGGCTGAAACCGCCATCGAGCATTCGAGCAAAGCATGGTTTATAGTCTCTTTCGCTGCACTGCACCCTTCACACCGCGGTGAATCTGTGATATGACGTTGCACAAGCCTCGTCTTGACCGCCAGGGCATCCTCCAAAGCTCTCCAAGCGAAAAGAAGGACCTTAGGAGGGGCGTTCAATTTCCATACCCACCCCCATAGTTGATCGATTGCCCCATGGAGCCGTCGATACCACTCCTCCATGTGCCCACAACAACCCAACCAATAGGCAGATTTCACAGTGAAGAAACCATCCCTATTTGAACACCAAATCCGAGTGTCTTCTGGCCTTCGGGTGCTAAGGGGAATTGCCAAGATGCAGTCAACATCCATCTGAGTGAAGTTTTCCTGTAGGCCTTGGAGGCGCCAAGAACAGTTTTCGCTATCAATAAGAGAGCCCATGGTGAGCCCCAGATCGGAGTGCTGTAAGAGGATCGGTGATACAGGCCAGCCTTCACGGATCAACCAATTAGAGCTCCAAACATCTATGCTCTCCCCGTTCCCTACTCTCCATCCCAACCCTTCCAAAAGCAATGATTTTGCGCCCCAAATGCTTCTCCAGGAGAAGCTCGGATTGTTTCCAAGGCTCGATTCCAAAAAGGTTCCTGAGCGAAAATATCGAGCCCCCAAGACCCTAGACACCAGTGACGCTGGATCCTTTACCAACCGCCACCCCTGCTTGGCGAGAAGCGCATCGTTGAAGATATGCAAGTCTTTGAACCCCATACCCCCCATCTTCTTCGGAGCACATAGTCTTTCCCATCTGAACCAGTGAATTCTGCGATTTTGATTCGAGGAACCCCACCAGAACCGGTTCAGCAGGCCGTGGATCTCATCAATCAGCCCCTCTGGTAATCTGAACACACCCATGACATAAGTTGGAATACTCTGTAGGACAAATTTTATTAAAATTTCCTTCCCCGCTTGAGATAAAGAGCGTTCATTCCACCCCTGAACCTTCTTCCAACACCTTTCCTTAATCGATTCAAAGATTGCAGTATTTGACCTTCCAACCACCGCTGGAAGCCCCAAATATCTCGAATGACGATCAACTCTTCTCACGCCCAACAAACCAGCCACCACGAGTTGCTGATGATAATTCATGTTTCTACTAAACGACACCTCAGACTTTTGCCAATTAACCTTCTGCCCATATGCTCCCTCGTACAACCGGATGACCCCGGCAACCTGCGAGCATTCTTGTGGGGTGGCTCAAGCAAACAGTAAGCTATCATCTGCGAAGAAAAGATGACTGGTTTTTGGGGCGTTTTGGCTTATCTGCACTCCATGAATGCGTCTGTCACTTACCCTTTGGGCGATAAGGAAAGAGAACACTTCAGCACAAAGAATGAATAAATAAGGCGATATGGGGTCTCCTTGACGTAGTCCGCGTGTTGGCACCACCCAGCCTCGAACCTGCCCGTTAAATTTAAAAGCGAAGGACACAGTGGAGACACAACTCATCACCCTTCCACACCATGCCTTTGAGAACCCCATCTTTCTCATGATGTTCTTTAGAAAAGGCCATTCAACACGATCATAGGCCTTTTTCATATCCGTCTTGAGCGACATCCAGCCCCTACTCCCTGTCCTCAAGCCCTTCAAATAATGGAAGACCTCCAGTGCGATCAAAGCATTATCAGATATGTTTCTTCCCGTTACAAAAGCACTTTGTTCCAAAGATATTATTGATGGAAGGAAGGATTTCAGCCGATTAGCCATCACCTTTGATATGATTTTGTAAACGACGTTGCACATGCTAATCGATCTGAACTCCGATGCCCTCTTCGGCTCCGACACCTTGGGGATCAACGTCACAACAGTCTCGTTTATGGCTGCCAAGTCTGCATTCCCAGCCCACCAAGACTGTACAAACCCCACAATATCGCCCCCAACCACATCCCATAATTTTTGGAAAAAGATTGCGTGCATACCGTCCGGGCCGGGAGCCTTCGTTGAATGCATCTGATGGACTGCGTTCCAGACCTCTCCCGCTGTCGGCAATCTATCCAGATCGGCATTCATATCATCGGTAACTTTCTGATTGCCATGAAAGCCTCCTCCATCCGGTTGGTTCCTTCCGACCTGAACAAGGCATCGAAAAAATCCACAATGACTCTTTCTATTTCAGCATCTCCCTCTCGTCTCTCACCCCTGTTGTCCTCAAGGTAAGCAATATGATTTCGTTTCCTCCTATGATTCGCCCGACGGTGAAAATAAGTAGTGTTCTTGTCTCCGTCCCTTAGCGAATTTTCACGGCTTCGGAGATGCCAGAAAGATTCCTCATCTCTGTGCAAAACATCCAACTGAGCAACTACTTCCCGTCCTCTCGACAGAATATCACCCGACGGCGGAAAGTTCCGAAGCCTACCCAACTCCCCTTCCAATTCTTAGATCTGCTTCTTCCGGCCCTTGAATTCGCTTCGTGCCCATGAATCAAGACCCCTTGCACAATTTGAAATCTTCTCCTTTGGATTCCCTCCCGGGACGCCCCAATGATTTCTTACAATGTTACTACATTCCTCATACCTCAGCCACATGGTCTCGAACTTAAATTGTCGTTTTCTCCTGCGAGATGGTCTTTGCTCAGTATCGAGGGCGATTGCTGAGTGATCAGAACAGTACCTAGGAAGGTTTCTTGTTTGGAATGTAGGAAAGTGCTCGCACCACGCTGCATTTGCGAGGAAATGGTCAAGCCGTTCCTTAATGGTTGATCCCGGCCCTCTTCCTCTTTCCCACGTGAGTTTGACCCCTATCCACCCGAGGTCAATGAGCCCACAATCCTCCACCACCCCTCTAAACACATCCATCTCTGCCTGAGTTCGGGGGTTTCCTCCTTCTTTCTCGTCTTGAAAGAGGATCTCGTTGAAATCCCCAAAGAAGCATGCCGGGAGATTATGATTATTCCGAATCAGCCGCATAAGCTCCCAAGTCTCCCGCTTCCTCTCCCTAGCTGGCCAACCATATATTCATACAGCAATCCACTTAAAACCATCCCTTTCTGTGACTTTTGCACATACATGCCGGGCCGAGAAAGATTTGATGGTTACGTCTGTGTCCCTCCACCAGAAACCCAACCCGCCCGACAGTCCTTGACTGTCCAGACACAGCCCCTCCGTGAAACCACATTTCCTCATTGTAGGCTCCAGATCCCTTTTTGATATCATCGTCTCTATCACAAATACAATATTAGGCCGAATTTTCCAGGACCAATCCTGGATAGCGCGAACTGTCCGAGGGTTGCCCAGCCCCTGACAGTTCCATGATAAGATTTTCATTGTCCTTCGCGGGTCCGGCTGTCACCGGAACCCGCTACTTTCTCATTTTCAAACTCTGTTGCTTCTTGGGCATTGGAGCGAGCCCTCTTGGATGCAATCCGACCATCCTCAGTGCTTTTGTCGTCATTTTTATTTTCCTCCTGGATCTTACGCTTGCCTGTAATTCCCTTACCCCCTGCATTCAGCGACTCCTTTGAACAGTCATCCTCTACTCGAGCGCCATGACTCCGAGAGTCTCCACCCACATCCCCCAATTGGCCATCCTTGTCATCTTTCCCCTTTGGGATCGCAGTTACGGGTTCCTGACACAGCACACCGCCAGTATCCGTCTCTGTTGCTTTCGCATTCCGCACATTGGTCTCGAATTGTATTGATTCCATCTCCTCCTCTCGTACTTGCATTTCGGTCACTTCAGGCGCCTTCGTGGTCTCCTGATTTAAGGGCGGAATATTTTTCTTCGAAGTGTCTATCGGAGCCTTGCTTCCTCTTTCTATCCCCATCTCAAGCGTTTATGCCATCATCTGCTTTTCCTTATCAGCCTTGGCAAGTTTTTCCATCAGTTTCATGCTCCGCTCCCGGTCCTCGACGCTCGTCCGTTGCCCTCTAGGAGACAAGGCGTCTCTCATCCATGGGCCGTATTGGCTTGGATTCAGTGGTTCATCCGTTGACTCATTAAGCAGAGTTTTGTATGAGCAAAAGCGAGCAATGTGCTCAATTCGCCCACAGTGAAAGCAGAATGTTGGTAGTCGTTCATATTAGATGTCAATCCACTTCCAACTGTCACTCTATTCCCCTCACCAGTGATCTCGAGAGATCAATCCTTACCTTGATTCTCATCTGCCTCTGTAATCCCACAATATCTGGCTGATCGAAGGACAAAAATTCGCCTACCCGATCCCCGATCGCTTTTGCTGTCATCAACGATTGTTTTCCTACCGGTACATTCGTGGCCACCACCCAAAACGGCGAGTGGGTAAACACGATGTCATCGAGTCCCTCTGTGGCTTCCACCTCCTTTAGAACCAGTAAGGATTCGTCGAAAGTCCAGGGGCATCCCCCAAGTACACGGTGCTTGTCTTCCACATTAAAGAATTGGAACATGAATTTCTTCTCACCCACGTCCCGTATCACCGGTTCCTTTTTTATCCTCCAAATTTGTCGAATTGTACGCCGAAACGCTTGTTTGTTTATGGGTTGGTCTGTTACGAATTTTTCTACTAGGCATAATTCGATTTGTGCACTCGTCGGGTTCTCATCCACCGCTTCCACAATTTCTTCTTCTGCAGTCTAGAGCCTGAACCCTTCCCACGCCTTTCGCAGAACATCGATTGCACTACTCTCTTCGGCGTCAGTCATTTCGCCGGACTTCCGATTACACACCACCGATAACCGTAAAAAATGGTAAGCACTGGTACTCAACCACCCTAATCGCATGGACTCTCTGATTTAAACACATTGGTCCCTATAATCTAAATAATTGGAATTAATCGCGTGGTTGAGCCTAATTGACATGGTAAACAAGAGTTTTTGATATTTCGCCGAGTAATCCTGGGGCTTGGAAAAAATTTGTCTCGTGCTCAAAACTTTTATTTTGGCAAAAAATTATCATTTTAAAGTTATAAGCGGGTAAATAATATAATATAACAAGAATTTATGGAGTCTTTCCACAAATATGAACCCATGAAGTGAACTGTCCGATTGAAAAAACACAAGATAGCAAAGAGAACACGATAGCAGAGGGAGGAAAACAAGCGCAGAGGAAAACAAGTGCAGAGGCAGCCTTGGCGGCAACCGATGGCTCCGGCGGCGGCGATGACGGGTGAGAGAGGGGTGGCGGCCTGTTGCAGTGGCGCCGGAGGTGGCTGGTAGTGGTGTGGCGACTCTCTCGCTAGCGGTGGGTTGCGATTTGTGTCCGTCAGTTGAGAGTTCGAAAAATCTAAAAAGGTATGACCGAAAATGTTATATCTATCAATGTAGTTCTTATTGATTGGTGTTGTTTGAGACAATTAATTATCTAGTTCTATCTTTAGAAAGTCTATCTATAGATGATATTTATCTATAGAAGGATTATTGTGGATGGTTTATCTACAATAGGTTTTAGATAAGATAGGTTTATCTATATCTAGGTTTATTTAGATATAGTAGGTTTATCTATATCTAGGTTTATCGATCTATAGGTTTATCTAGGAGATCCTCTATTATAAATAGAGGCATGTAGGGTTGGAATTATGTATCCATAAAAGCATCACAATAATAAGAAACCCTAGCTACAGAGAGGTTTTTCTCTGCAGGGTGTTCTGCGCGGTTCTTTCTAGAACACGGAAATCCTTTGTGTCCTATTGTTCATTCTCCTTCTCTTTAACGGTATTCACTCGGGGAATTTCACAACAATTGGTATCAGAGCAAGGTTAGACGATGACATCCGGTGCGAAATTCGAGGTTCCGCGTTTCGATGGCACTGGAAATTTCGGTCTTTGGCAACGACGAGTGAAGGATCTGCTGACTCAGCAGGGAATGTTAAAGGCGCTGAAGGAGGTAAAGCCTGAGCCAGTGAAAGAGGAAGATTGGGAAGAGATGCAGGAAAAGGCGGTGTCGATCATTCGACTCTGTCTCGCAGACGAGGTGATATACCATGTAATTGATCTCAAATCCTCGCAGGAGATTTGGGTGAAATTGGAGAACAGGTATATGTCAAAATCCTTGTCGAGCAATTGTAGTTGTTCCTTTTTCTTATAACAGAACTACCCCAAGGTTACGGTTTCACGAGACTAGTTGCAGAGAGTTCGTAATTTATACTCTCTCTTTTTGATCAATTGCATAACTTGCAAATTAAGATTACAAATTCAAGCGCTATTTTTGCTTCCTGCGAAATTATCACTTCTTTATGCCTAGACGATCATAAGGACCCATTGAAAATAGTCTATTAGCTCAATTGGTAGAGCGTTGTGTTTGCACACAAATATGTGAGTTCGACTCTCACATAGGCTAATACGGAGTATGTGTTCATGAATCTCTCTAAACTTATACAATTATGAACCTGGCAGAAAATATATATAATAATGGTAGGACAAATTTACGAACATGTTAGGACAAATTCATAAATCTCTCCGAACTTATACGATTATAAACTTGACACGAAATAACTTCAGTCTCTGCCTGTGGAGCCTGCCTTCTCCTTTTGCGTTTCTGAGATTCATGTGGAAGTAAATTTTTTTCGTAAAGTCAATTATGCATTTACATTTTTCAAATAGTATAAATATATCGTACCATCAGTATGCATCTATCCTACCATTAGTGTCAAGTTATACAGGAATTACTGGGTTTCCATTATGATCCTAACCAATATCGTTGTTTTCTCCTACCATTAGTTTCCATCAATCCTACCATTCTGATCCTACCGATATCTTTGTTTTCTCCTACCATTAGTTTTCATCTATCCTACCATTTTTGTGTATCTATCATACCAATTTAAATAGCTTTCAAGGAAAATCAAGCTAGAAACCGTAGCAAATTATGTTCCACATTTTTCAGAAAAACAACCAAGGGTAGAGGGCTTCCAGTCTACAACAGAAAATGAAGGAAACCTAAGTAACATTATATCCAAGAGTAGAGGCTCTAATTCGGTCGTTCTAGCATTGAATTAGATTGGATATGATTCATGAATTTGATTGATAGAAATTGGATTGAGATTGGGATTTATGGATTGGTAATTGAGATTGAGATTATGGTCAATTCACGCCTCAATGATTACTAGTCTGGGATTTGTGGATTGGTCAATATTAATTCTACTTCTTTCCCAATAGTATAAATATATCTTACCATTCGTTTACATGTATCCTACCATTAGTGTCAAGTTATACACGTAGGAATTTCGGTGATTACATTTATATCATACCAATATCGTATATTTATCCTATCAGGTTCACAAATTTGTCCTACCACTAGTCTATATATTTCCTTCCAAGTTCATAATTTTATAAGTTATGAGATATTCATAATTCATAAATTTGTCGTACCAGATTCAAAAATTTGTCCTGCCATTAGTGTATATATTTCCTACCATGTTCAATCGTATAAGTCCAAGAGATATAAACACATACTCCGCATTAGCCTATGTGAGAGTCGAACTCACATCTTTGTGTGCATACACAATGCTCTACCAATTGAGCTAATAGGCTATTTATCATCGTATAGATTAAGAAACAAGTAAATCTCAATCTAATGAGAACGTAGTAACCAATCCAAAACAATGTTCATTCATGCAATTAATAAAGAAAGGATATCTTAATGTCTAAGTGCTCTAATAGATGACAATATTAGTGGTTACATTACCAAGGATACTTGGGGGATGGCATCATGAAAATGGCAATTCCTCATGGGACAGAAATAGGCCACTCCACAATGGTTACCAACAACCACGCATATCTCAAGAAGTAATGACTTGCCAAATTCCAAGTATGACAACACTAAAACAGGGAACAATTTTCCACACACTAACTATGAAATGCTTATGTTGAGTGAAGTAAAAGAGCTTACCAGCTTGAAAGAATCAGATAAAGAGTCCACTGAGGTGTATGCAAGATACAGAAGAGCATTTTTGTAAAAATCAGCAAACTCTTGAAGTGATTTGTAATACTGAGAAGAGACCTAGTAACAGCTCGCACACACAGATGGATCAATATCAGTCATGCTATCAAGAGTTGTTTTCCCATCATATATCCAAAAGCTTCTTGCATTCTTTTGGCTCCCCGTGTTCAAGCTTGAGCAAAGCAATCTGCATCTTTATGTAAAGGATGGGCTCCTCTATACGTGCTTCTCGTGTTGCACTAAGCTTTTCAATAACCCCTTCAAGATAGCTAATAGCAGCTTCTTTCTCTGCATATTATCGGGAAACTATGACAGAAAAATGTGTGCGAGCTTGAGAAGGTTGATCTTTGTCTCAAAATCAGTTATGAAATTGTGATAGAAATGTATCAGAGCATCTCCAGCCTGAAAGCAAGATGAAAATAGACAACCATAGACAGTGAATGTAGTGATTATAAAGTCTGCAAATGTCAAAGTAAATATATAGACAACCATATACAGTGCCGAGATATTGGTATATAAATTGAAGTTTTAGAATTTGCAGAATCGATAAGTGGCTCCATACATACCCTCGAGGAGTTGAAATGGTGAGATCTAGAATACCAATGAAGGTCAAAGGGCATCCACAGGGATGGATTTGATAGTATCCTTAGCTTGGAACATTAATTTGCTGATTTAGACCAGACCATACATCATCAATGTCTTGATTCCCATCAATCAAAGTTGGAACCTACAAAAGGGAACTTGATCAATAAATTCTATGAATATCACTTTTAGATCATCAGCCAATTAGCAAACAAAGTCAACCTTGGCACCTTGCACCTTTTGCATAAGCCATTCAAGTAATTGAAAGCAGCTAAAACCGATCATAAAAAGAACAGAGCTAGATAACACAAAATAATTTATGTTGTTATTAATTCTTGATAAACTTGACCCGTGAGACGGGTAGTTGCTGGGCATTCTCTACAACCGGGGCCATGGAAGGAATCAATGGCATCAGCACCGGAGATCTTTTTGTTTGTCAGAACAAGAACTCGTTGATTGCGATTCAACCAACTACGGATGTGATGGTGGATACACCTCTTACTCAGCTAATAATCAACCAAAATTGTTTCAAGTTCCTATATTTGTAACACAGAAGCACATCACATGAATTTATAATGCAAGCAACTGCATAATGCATATGCGGATATAACATGGATATAGTGTTGAGCGCTCCATCATTGTCTCACCAATCCTCATCTCTGCAACTGCATAATGCAACGCTCCAAAAATTAGGGGGAAAACTATAAGAATAACATTCACAATTTTAACATATCACTGATTGAAATGAAACAACCAACATGTAGCCTTTGTATGGTGAAGGAGCGTCTGGAGGATGACGCCACTGGCTCATTTGCAAGACTCTGATGAACACCAAAGGGTGGATCCCAACTATGCTTGATGGTAAAGTGATGCCCAAAATCTTTATGGTACGGTTGGTGGCATAGCTAAAATAGTAGCAGAAACTGAATGGCACAATTAACACAATTTCATTCAGTTGTTGCAAGACTCATTCAGAATTTTATTCAGATCTAGATAATGCAGACTTTGGTTCATTTGAAAATTTCATTCAGAATTTCATTGACCTAATGTTACTATTTTAAACAAATTTCATGGATCAGTTGTTGCAAATTAACACAATTTCATTCGGAATCAACCATCACAACCCTCATCATAACTGAATGAATGCCAATCCAAAATCATGTGGCAATTCAAAGTGGAATACAACACACAATAAACAAGCAAATCTATAAGAACAAGAGTTAATTGGCAAAATCAAATAAGCAAGACCACGAATAGTAAAGCAAAGGCATCTCATTAAGCTACTAACCGATAGCAATGGAGACCTACTAAAATATTTAACAAATAACCAAATCAAATCCAAGAGAAATTGAAAACCGAGAATCGAACTGACACCAGAAAAAACTGACCTCGAGTGAAACGACAAATAACCTGGAGAAAAAGAGGCCTTTGCTCAGAAGAGAGGAAAATGGGCTTGCCTTCTTCAATCTCTCGAGCTTGCGATTTTGATCACCGGAGGGCAAGTGCTCGACTGGGACTACCAATTCAGAGGGCGGTTGTGGAAGGAGGTTTGGCGGGAGGAGAAGGTGTGGGTCTGCTAGGGCTTAGGGCCGGAGGGATTAGGGCAGTGAGGGCGGGTAGAAGACGCCATTTGTTGCGCAGACGGCGGCTGTAGCACCGTGTAAGAAGGTTGGACTGCCGGTGGTGGAGGAATGGAGGAGCCATCGGTGCCCATTGGAAGAATTGGGATGATTCGAGGAGCGCACCACCCCTAATCGCCGCAAACCCTAGAACACGGAGAGAGGGAAGGGGAAAGCTCTGGGTAAGAGGAGCGCACCACCCCTAATCCCGCACCCTCACTGTTACCCTCAATTGCCGGTTACAAACAGTTGCAAAATACCGGTTGTTATATTTGCAAAATATGGCCCGGCTATTTTGGCCCATTTTTTTGCCCTCTTGGCTATTTGTGCAAATAGGCCCATTTTTTGGCCTATTTTGTGCAATTTCCTCAGTAAAAATAGCATGGGTAGTAGTATTTGCTACTTTTGCAAAAAAAAATTAACCTCTTCATCCGGTTGCAAGTAACCAAAATAAAGAAAAAAAAAAGAAAAAGGAAAGAGTGAAGGTGTGATGTGTCAGGGAAATAGTGTGGAAATGGGGAGGAGAGAGAGGATTATTCCATGTGCATTAAACGTTGGCCCCCACATGCATTAAATGCACAGACATTTTCCGCTTAAAAATAGGAAGGAGAGATGATTTGAAGGGAAAGTAAAAGAACCGCCATTGAAGCTGATTGGGAAGCAAAGGTGGTCCCAGTTAGCAGTTATATGTCAGACAATAGGAAACACGGGACAACAATCGATTATTACATGTCACGCAAAGGGTGACACATGCCAAATCCAAATAGCATATATTAGCGAAAATGGGTAAGAAAGCGTACGATATTGTTTGGAAAAACTAATTAAAATACCCCACCTTTGAGGGTATGGTAAAAATATATCCTTAACTTTCAAATGTAATAAAAGTATCCTAACCTTTGAGTGTAGTGGTAATATATTACCACAGGTTTTCTCATGGGTCAAATATGATGACAAGGCAACCTACATGGATTTTTTTTTGACAATGCAGCCTACGTGGAAGCCTATTTACAAATTAGCACTAAAAGTGGGTATTTTAATTTTTTAACGGTTTTCTTAGGATAGAAATAAACCGACAACAAAATTAAACCCGAAAAATAAAATTGATTCAACCAAGCAACTAATCCGGTCAAAATTGCCTCAAATTAACACAACACGACTATTGCTAACCCAAACCGACAACAAAACTAAACCGACAATAAAAGAAACAACGAAGTGGAAAAAGTCAAAACTGGCTCAGTCAAGCTCGTCAATGAATCAAAGAGGAAGACGATGTGAGAGAGACAACTCAAGATTGGCGACTGACGGAGGGAAAACCTGTCGTTGATTCCGCCAAAGAAACTCGAACCTATAACTAGTATAGTAATAAGTAAGAGGTCGATCCCACAGGGAAATTTATAACTCAAGTGCGATTTTAACGTTGATTAAGTAACCAGATTGGGGGTTTTAGTGTGAAAGTTTTAAAGCAAAATAACGAAAGCAGAATAAGTGAATTTGGTTTAGACAGATGAGAGAAGCAATTCCACCTACAATTTTCCACTTTATCGGATTGAAGCGATCCTTGTAACTTCTTCTCGTCCTATTACGTTTCCTATGAATGCCCTTGTCCCGACCTAATATAGTTACTAGTCCAATCAGTCCTAGAAACCCTTATCAATCGAACAGTCCCTAAAGAAGGATTTAACCCAATTGATAGCTTTAAGTTCAGAGATTAGCCAAGGTATTTGCAGTCCCTAAAGAAGGATTTAACAACACATTCAACTTCCTACTCATTCAATTAGTTCAATCAGCCCTAAAGGAACAAGTTTGCCACTTAAGTTAAGGTTCACAATCAGGAATCTACAAAACCTTAGCGATTGAATTGATCTAACGAGTTGGCCAGACAAGATAGAACAAAACAATAATTAATTAGCACGAAGAAGTTGAAGCATTCACAAATAGGAAACCAGGAGCGAGAATTAGAAACTCACAATCAATCCGAATAAAGCTTCAAATTTCAGGCAGAATAGATGAGTTTAGTTCCTCATAGAAGACATAGCTCAAAATCTCTAAAAAGTTTAATGGTTGAATGAATAGAATGAATGCCCCTGAAAAATAACATAAAAGGCCTAATTAAAAGCTTCCAAGTCGGCCTCAAAGTGAATAAATTAGAAACTAGGGTTTTTTCCATCAAAACGGCGCGCGGCAGTACGTGCGGCGGGCGCGGCAAACCATGCGGCGGGCGCAGCAAACCATGCGGCGGGTGCTGCATTGGTCTTTCACGGAAATTCCGTCTTGAATCAGCTCTCGACGTCAACATGAAAGTTGTAGCCCTCTGAAAGAGCTTTCCAACGCATGGTCATAATAGTCGATCGGACAATCGAGGCCTCCAGAAAGTGCAAAACAAGTTCAGCATGTCTGGCGACAACTTCTGCAGACTTGTTCTTCGTTTAGGTTCGCTTCTTCTTCTCAGGACCTCTTGAGATCTTCATGTAAGCTTCTTCGATCAACTAGACATTCTCATCCAATGCGTTATCAACCCATGTCTCCTCCTCGGATCCACGATTACCTGAAATAATCAATAAAAGCGTGTAGATTCCGATTCCGACAACATAGAGAACTAATATGCAAATCGTGCTTAAACCATTTATGAAATGCATCCTAACTAAGCTAAATGCAGCCTATTATGCCTACCTAAATGCATGCTATCAAACTCCCCCACACTTAACCTTTGCTTGTCCTCAAGCAATGATAGAATGAACATGAATCAACGCATCCCATAGGAAATCCCTTCAAGTTTCAACCTCATCAAAAAGCAACATCATAGCAGGTGAAAACATAAACCAAGCGAACAAACGTCATAGCATGTATTCAGGTGATCAAAGCTTAGAAGTAGACATCATCCAACCTCACCAGAAGTATGTGTTTCACTCATGTGTTTAGGCTTTTAGGTACAACTCTCAACTCAAACCAATACTGCACTAAGCTCATAGACATTGACCACCATATCACCAATTAACTACCGAAATGTCATTACTTGCGGGACACAATAAAGAAAATAAAATTCAACACTTTTTTTTTCTTTTCTTTGTCTTTCTTTCTCTTTTTTTTTTCTTTTTCTTGTCTTGGTGCTTTCCTTACGCGAAGCGCAAACATGGGTGTCATGAATGGCCCCGGTCTATCAACACCTCAACTATTAATATGAAGTCCACTTGAACACCTTTTGACGCGAGTTGCAAACATGGGTGTCATGAATGAACCTGGTTACTCAATGATCAAGCTTTCTTTCCTAGTGGATAGTTTTCAACACCTTTTTGCACGAATCATACCCATGGGTGTCATGCATAAATCCGGTTACTAAGTGCATCAACCATTGCCACCTTATTCACTAATTATGCATAAAATTACCCAAAAAGACTCAAGATATAAACATAAACTCCGCAAGCAACAAACATGTGCATCGGTCTTCAAAAATAGATATTGCAGTCAATGCCAAGAGGTAGCAACAGTAGGTGAGTAATTAACACAATTGAGCAAAAGAATTCAAATAAGGCCAAACATCCTCACAGGGTCATGTTTTTAGGACTTCAATCATACTTTAGCTCAATCATACATGCTCAATTATATTTGCTAGCTCACGTTCCACAAAAATCAAATAGAAATAATAATCAAAACATCCAGAACTCCATGGGATTTTTATGAATCATGCTTGAAATTTAAAATAGAGGACAAAATAAGCAAGATGGGTATTTGAATAACACATATGTATGCAATGCATGCTTATTTTCTTGGTTTTTCCGATTTTTTTTTTATGACGAAAATTAAAATAAATGAAAATTAAACAACAATAAAACTAACCAACAACTTAATTAAACTCAAACATGGTGCAGAAAATTAAATATGATCTAACTATATGCACTATATAGATAAAATTCCCCTCCCCCACACTTGAAGTTTTCATTGTCCTCAATGAAACATTAAAGACAACAAAAATAAATCACATATACTCAGGGTGAAGGGAAAGATAAAGGAAGAAGAAAGAAAAACTTACCTCGGGTTGCCTCCCGAGAAGCGCCTTTGTTTCAAGTCGTTGGCTCGACGTGATGACCCTTGATTGGCCTATGTTCCTCCACCAGGGTCACCAACACCGGTCATTTTATTGACCAATGCGGGTACCCTTGAAAGGTGTAGCTTTTTGTTCCAACATTCAGCCATTACCCTTAGCTCCTCTCCATGAGCTATGCCTGGGGGTTGTCCTGGAATCACAAACGGTTTCAATTTGTTAGGAGGTTCAAATTTGCCTAAACTATGTTCCTTAGGTGTTCCTAACAAATCACGAAAAATATTGTTGTGCTCAGTATTGTTAGCAATAGGCATATCTAAAGAATTTTCAGGAGAAAGCTTAGCATGATTAAAGAGAGAGAACTCTATCTTTCTTCCATCAAACTCCATAGTCAATAGACCCTCACAACAATCAATTTTCGTTTTCGCCGTTTTCAAGAATGGCCTTCCTAGTATAATGGGTGTTTCAGGGGTTCCCTGCTCCATATCTAAAACAAAGAAATCAACAGGGAAGAACAAATCATCCACCATAACTAAAACATCTTCAACAACGCCTCTTGGCCTGATTTGTGATCGATCAGCAAGTTGCACTGTAACCCCTGTCTCAGTCAAAGGACCCAAACCCAAAGACATGTACATATTATATGAAATAACATTAATTGAGGCTCCTAGATCTAACATGGCTTGTTTGAATCTAGTATTCCCAATTGCACATGGAATTGTAAACATACCTGGATCTCCACATTTTTCAGGCAATTTCCTTTGCAACATGGCAGAAACATTTTCATTCAAGCTTACCTTTTCCTTCTTTTTCAGTCTCTGCTTCTTCTTGATGGTGCACAATTCATTCAAAAATTTAGCATATCTAGGGATGCTCTTAATTAATTTGAGTAAAGGAATGTTTACCGCACACTTTCCGAATGTCTCAAAGATTTCCTTGTCATTCTCATATCTTCATGTGTCCTTCAAGGCTTCCGGAAAAGGCGGAATGGGCTTTGGAATCTCCATAGATGAGGGAGAAGAAGGAGTAGAAGAAGAAGAAGAAAGAGGGAGAGAAGAGGAAAGAGGTGAGGGAGAAAATGTACCAGAAGACGAATCGGCGGCGGGTGAGGCAAACCATGCGGCGGGCGCGGCAACAGGAGCGGCGGGCGCCGCAGCTTGCCAGGTTTCTCCTGCGGCGGGCGCAGCTGGAATAGGCTCTCTGGCGGCGGGCACCGCAGGTGACAGCGGCGGGCGCCGCAAGGGTTGCCGCGGGCGCCGCACCACTGTTTGCCCGTTTTCATCTTCAATAATTTCTAATTCCTCATCCATTATCTCCTCATCGTCGTTTTTATTTGTGACAACCAGTTCCTTGCCACTCCTAAGCGTTATAGCACTGACATTCTCCTTAGGATTCTCAATGGTTTGCGACGGAAGCTTTCCTGAACTGTTTGCCTCCTTAGCACTTAAGATTTGAATGAGCTGACTCATTTGATTCTCAAGATTTGTCATCCGATCGGATTGCTGCTTCTCTAGATTCGCCATCCGCTCTGACTGTTGTTTATCATTCCTCATGACTAATCGTGACAGTTTCTGCAGTGGATCCTCATTATCCCCATTTGATTGCTGCTGACCTCCCTGTCGAGGTTCATATTGTTGTTGAGGCCTTTCCTGTTGCCCCCCTTGCTGATTGAAAGAGGCTTGATAGTTCCCATAGCCTTGCTGATAGCCCCTATTGTAATTGTTGTTGTTGAAATACCCAGGATTGCCATCGTTTCCTTGCATAGGCCGTTGTTGAGCGAAGTTCCCAATGGCATTCAATTCAACATTAGAATCTTGTATGATTGGGCACATGTCCATAGGATGGGTGAATTGGTTGCAAAGACCACATGCCTTCAATTGTTGAGGATTTCTATCAAGGATCAATTGTTTCATCATCTCCTTCACCTCTGCCATATCCGTCTGAAGTGCAGCCACAGGGGCATCAACAGCGAGTACACCCCTAGCCCGAGTGCTTTTGTTGAACTGTCTAGAGCCCTCAGATAGCTCCCTAAACACCTCCCAAGCTGCGACAGGTGTCTTATTCAGCATGTTTCCTCCACAAGCAGAATTCACCGTCTTGCGCTCTATATCAGTCAACCCATTGAATAGAAAGAGAACCAGATCCTTTTGAGCGTACCCATGGCATGGGCAGCTAGCGCAGAGTTTCTTGAAACGCTCAAAATACTCATGTATCGACTCTGTCGCGTACTGCTCAATGCTGCTGATAGACCTTTTCAAAGCATTTAGCTTTGTTGCAGGGAAGTACATCTCTAGGAAGACTCTTTTCATCTCGGCCCAAGTAGCAATAGAGTCAGGTGGTAGATAGAAGAACCATTCATTTGCATCATCCTTCAAAGTGAAGGGAAAGGCTCTCAGCTTGATTTGCTCTTCAGTTACGTTCGCTGGTTTCATCCCAACCACCACCCTATGGAATTCAGAAAGATGCTTGTGGGGGTCCTCCCCACTTAGCCCATGGAATTTGGGTAGAAGATGAACTACCCCTGACTTCAGCTCAAAGTTTACTCCTTCTGCCAGCGCAGGGTATTGGATTGCCAGGGGTTGCTGTGCCAGATCAGGAGCAGAAAGCTCCTTAAGAGTGCGGTTCGCCATCTCTGCAATGTTTTCTACAGGGACGAATTAGTAGCAACAGGTATGGACCCTATAAGACGGTCCACACCAAGATCAACACTAAAAACACACAAGAATTTAACAAAATTTCCCCGGCAACGGCGCCAAATTTGACGGATGGAAAACTTGTCGTTGATTCCGCCAAAGAAACTCGAACCTATAACTAGTATAGTAATAAGTAAGAGGTCGATCCCACAGGGAAATTTATAACTCAAGTGCGATTTTAACGTTGATTAAGTAACCAGATTGGGGGTTTTAGTGTGAAAGTTTTAAAGCAAAATAACGAAAGCAGAATAAGTGAATTTGGTTTAGACAGATGAGAGAAGCAATTCCACCTACAATTTTCCACTTTATCGGATTGAAGCGATCCTTGTAACTTCTTCTCGTCCTATTACGTTTCCTATGAATGCCCTTGTCCCGACCTAATATAGTTACTAGTCCAATCAGTCCTAGAAACCCTTATCAATCGAACAGTCCCTAAAGAAGGATTTAACCCAATTGATAGCTTTAAGTTCAGAGATTAGCCAAGGTATTTGCAGTCCCTAAAGAAGGATTTAACAACACATTCAACTTCCTACTCATTCAATTAGTTCAATCAGCCCTAAAGGAACAAGTTTGCCACTTAAGTTAAGGTTCACAATCAGGAATCTACAAAACCTTAGCGATTGAATTGATCTAACGAGTTGGCCAGACAAGATAGAACAAAACAATAATTAATTAGCACGAAGAAGTTGAAGCATTCACAAATAGGAAACCAGGAGCGAGAATTAGAAACTCACAATCAATCCGAATAAAGCTTCAAATTTCAGGCAGAATAGATGAGTTTAGTTCCTCATAGAAGACATAGCTCAAAATCTCTAAAAAGTCTAATGGTTGAATGAATAGAATGAATGCCCCTGAAAAATAACATAAAAGGCCTAATTAAAAGCTTCCAAGTCGGCCTCAAAGTGAATAAATTAGAAACTAGGGTTTTTTCCATCAAAACGGCGCGCGGCAGTACGTGCGGCGGGCGCCGCAAAGTTGCGGCGGGCGCAGCAAACCATGCGGCGGGCGCAGCAAACCATGCGGCGGGCGCAGCATGAATACCGCCCCTGGTGGCGGGCGCGGCAAACCATGCGGCGGGCGCAGCAAACCATGCGGCGGGCGCAGCAAACCATGCGGCGGGCGCTGCATTGGTCTTTCACGGAAATTCCGTCTTGAATCAGCTCTCGACGTCAACATGAAAGTTGTAGCCCTCTGAAAGAGCTTTCCAACGCATGGTCATAATAGTCGATCGGACAACCGAGGCCTCCAGAAAGTGCAAAACAAGTTCAGCATGTCTGGCGACAACTTCTGCAGACTTGTTCTTCGTTTAGGTTCGCTTCTTCTTCTCAGGACCTCTTGAGATCTTCATGTAAGCTTCTTCGATCAACTAGACATTCTCATCCAATGCGTTATCAACCCATGTCTCCTCCTCGGATCCACGATTACCTGAAATAATCAATAAAAGCGTGTAGATTCCGATTCCGACAACATAGAGAACTAATATGCAAATCGTGCTTAAACCATCTATGAAATGCATCTTAACTAAGCTAAATGCAGCCTATTATGCTTACCTAAATGCATGCTATCAGCGACCACGAGCGAGGAAGAATGTCATTGAAGAGGAACCATGAACTGTCTGGAAGACATGGATGACAGTTCAAGAGGCGACCACGGAAAAAGATATGAGGGAGGAAAAGACGTTGGATATGAACCCGGTCTAAATCTTTATTTTTTTTTCCTAAGGAAACCGTTCAAGAAAACTCATTTGAAAAAACAATTCCACGTAGGCTGCCTTGTTAGCATTTTTTACCCGTGAGAAAACCCGAGATAATATATTACCACTACCCTCAAAGGTCGGGATATTTTTATTATATTTGAAAGTTGAGGATATATTTTTACCATACCCTTAAAGGTGGAGGTATTTTAATTAGTTTTCCCTATTTGTTTTACGTGCCAGATAAAATTAATATGCCAGTTATTATGTTTTACATGCCACCAATATCTAAACTTGTGCCAAAAAAATAAAATTCCATGCCAATGATATTTCGATGTCTAGGAATTGTTAACAAATCCATGAAGTGCACGAATCATACGATGGGGAATCTTAAGTTACTGGCACGGTTTAGCGTTCGATCGACACACAATATTAAGTTGTTGGCACGTATTTCATATTGGTTGGCATGCAACTGATCACTGGTTGTCCATAATTCAATTCCGATATTTATTCAATGACATCACTTCCATTTTCTCTCTCTCTCTCTCTCTCTCTCTCTCTCTCTCTCTCTCTCTCTCTCCCTCCTCTACCTCTCTTCTCTACGAAAAGTGGATTTCCTCCCTCTCTCATATGTATTTAACTAGTATGACCCCCGCGCCATTGCGCGTTTTTTTATAAATAAAATCTTGCTAATATATTAAATTAATATTATAAAATAATAGTAAAAGTTTAGATAATTAAATGTTTTAAATTAAACTCATTGGTTGAAAAAGCAATTAAATTAGTATAATTAGTATATATATACATATTACTAATATGAATTTTATATTTCCTTATTATTAATTTTTTGTTTTGAATTAATCCCATTGTTTTTTCAAAAAAAAACTGCTAAAACTGTAATTTAGACTAAGATCATAGATTAATTGAATTTTTTTTAAAATTGATTGAATAACCTACTTTTAAGGAGAGAATGACACCTCATCAAAAAGACTTCTCTTTTAATAGTTAGTTATAGATAGATAGATTATAGATGTTCTCTCTCCATTTTTCATTTAGTGATTCATCTCCCCCCTCTCTCTCTCTCTCTGTAACACCCCCTTTTATAACCCAAGGGAATGCCACAGCGCCAATGATTACTCGGACTTTAATGTCTTTGTAACCATCTTAGGCTTATAGGGACATGCAACCATGCTCCCATAAACAAGATGATAACAATTAAATACATAAATGAAATAAAATTTAATAGCGGAAGACTTGAAATATAAAAATAATTTTTTATATTAAACTCTCCTCGAAAATTGAGGATTTAATTACAAATTGAGAACAATACAGCGGAAGACTTTTAAATAAAATTAAAACAATAAAACTCTTATACAACATATCTAGGAATTTTAAAATTTAAATACAATGTTAAAAGTAACTTTAATGTCTTCTCAACTTCTCTGTTCTTCTGAGACTCGACCTAAACCTGCGAAGACTGGTCTGGCATCCGGAATGAAGGACACCAGCCATCCAAATATAGGACGGTTAGTTCGCAAGAACTAGCAAATGACGGCTCGAAAACTGGGACGACTTTGGATTCAAGTGACCATGAAACGGTAAGAATTAAATCCAAATGAGACTTGAATATTTGAAGTGGATTGGCTTATTTGTGACCCGACCCTCCTATGACACGGATAACCCTCAAGGGTTGAGTAAGAAAAGAGTATTAGGAATCATATCCCGATTACAGATGGAATATGACATAGCTTGAAACAAGTTATGATTACTACCCATTACATTATTAATACATTGTTTATTATACGATCTAAACTAAGTATTGGTTCAAAAGGTACTCGATGTGGCCCAAAATCGACCCAGAGGGCAGGACTCTTCCGGAGAGTTTTAAACCGCGGGCTGAGACAGTCGATTAAGGGTTGATCTTGTGTCCCCCAATACCTAGTTCAAACCATGTTTGTTACTTGTACATTATTCTTCACTCACTTACTCACATGATATGCATTTTACATCTTTTATCTTTTTATCAACTACTACCGGTCCCACTCTGTCTATAGTGGATAGCGACCTACAACCATTGGTTGTGTAACACCTCGCATGGAAGTGTAGTTTCATGAAACCTTTAGACCGAGGAGTAACGGCCCCGACCTACACTTTACAACATCACTTTCACTTTACTTCACACATTACTTTACCATTTCACATTGCTTTTCGTTGATTGATTGATTACACAATTCTTCACATTACTTTACATTTTCCACTTTATGATTCACTTTACCTTTCGATGATTGATATGTTTTACTTTGATTGGTTTGGATTCAGTTGAGTTTCACTCGCAACAACAATCCTCACATTATTACTACTTATTCACAAGATTGATCACAACGAAATAAACAGAATGGATACATAAAAGAAACATATCCCTTTCTTAACCAATTAGCATGAAAGAACAAAATAAATCATGCTTTAATAAACATGTGGGTATCTATGTCATTATTATATATACGTCGAATAATAACATTACCCAATTATACTCGCCAAATTCAAGCTAACGGATAAATAAATCACACAAGGCGGATGAATTGTAATTTATTTTAATTAATTTGGCAAGCATTTCAAAGAACGAAAACAACAAGACACGAAGGCACCAAATGCTCGGAAGGTCACTTGCCTTGATCCGAAGTTGCAAGCTTTGACTTAAGTGGTTGGTTGACTCGAATTCCCTCGTACACGTCTAGGGATTGACGGAGCATTGCGGAATTAAAGAGATTGAAAACGTTTAAATCAACCCTGAAAAGTATGGGATTTTTCCTGAAATTAATTATGCTGAAACAGGGGCATATTTTATAAAAACGGACATTACGGGAGGTTTTATGTAATTACCCTTCTTCAACCTCACACCCGACAGCAACACCCAGCGCTTTTCCGGCGAGCTTCCGGCGAGACTTCGGCGAGTCGTATCGGTTTCGTTAGTACTCGGAATGACACGCGATCGGTTACTACGGATTCATGGTAAAGAGGCGCTCCTCCCTGGTGGTTCTGGCGGCATCGGCAGAGGTTGGAAGCGGCGGACGAGGGCGGCTCCGGCGAGGTAAGTTTCGAAATTGGGGGTTTTGAAATCGGGATGTTTTTGTGAAACTTTTGTGAAGGGGATTGTAGGTTAACGTGTTTAGAACACGATGAACTAGTTTGAGAGCTCGGATATGGAGAGGAATGGTGGTGGTGTGCTTCGAAAGTGATCCCGAAAGGGGTATTTATAGGAGGAGGATTTGGGGATGGATTTGATTAAGATAAATCCGTAAATCGATTAGATAAACACTACCAATGCTACCCCAATCTTCAATTTGCTGAGATTCGTCCCGAATTGATCGGATTTGGATGAGCTTCGAATTTGGGGAAATTCTTATTCGGCTTTGTTTCAATCCGAATCTTCAAAATTTGTTGAATAAATCTCGTTAGAAACGGATAGGGAACGTTCTGGAATAGTTTGGTTGAGATTTGGGGCGAGATTTGAGGAACTAAATTTCTCATTTGTTCAACAGTTCGTTTGACAGGGCTGAGGAGGAAGAAGGGTTCAACCGAACCGGTTCATCATTTTTCTTTTCTTTTTTCTAATGGGTCCGGTTCACCTGAACCGGAAAAATAGGAAACCGATGAACACTATTCCAATTTATAAATAAATAAATAAATAAATATATATCCAAAAATTTATTTATTATAATTCTACCTAAATTAAATAAAAAAACATTTAATGAAATACATTTTATTTTGCGTAACACCATTTTTCTAAAACATTATATTAAATATTTTACGTAAATTATCATAATTATGAATCCTTCCTTATTTTTGAAGAAAATATACCACTTTGTCTCAAAACAAAAAACTTATTTGTTTACTATATATGCACATAAGATGAAATATCTTTAAACTAGTTATAAAACTTTATCTATATTCAATTCGAAAGAAAAAATATTTCGAAGTTCAAAATAAAATAACTTTTATTTCCAAAATTATATTTACTTAAAAAGAAATACCCAAAGATAATTTGGGGTATTTCACTCTCTCCACTGCCACCATGCCCACTTGCAGTGTTGCAGACCTTCCCCTTTAAGCCCTCTCTCATCTGCCCATCCCACCGGCTACTTTTGCAAAAAAAGGGGACCTATTGCTACTTTTGCAAATTTTCATGGGGGGGGGGGGGGGGTAGTTTTGCAAAAGGCTATGGGTTTTGGTATATTGGGTGCAATTTACTCTTTTGGTAATCTTTAGTCTTAAATTTAATTGAAGATTAGGGTTAAAAAGTCCAAAACACGGAAAAAGAGCGGATAAGGGTTAAAAAGAGAGAGGGGAGAGAGAGAAGAGCGGATAAGGGTTAAAAAGAGAGAGGGGAGAGAGAGAAGAGCGGATAAGGGTTAAAGGAACATTCTCGGAAAAAGGTTAAGAAGAAAATACGTAACAAAGATAGAGGAATCCGCTCAGCGGGTGAGTCGTGGCCACATCCACGTCCAACTAAGAGAAGCCCATCTGAAAGCCATTAGTCGGGGGAAAAGGATTCATAAGTTCGCTATCAAGTTCATCGAATCAAGTGGTGAATGACACGTAAATGATGAATCTCCATCACGTTGATGAAACTCCATAATAGGGGAGGCCCCAAGGGGCACTAACCAACTCGCGGCACAGGTTGGGCCGCGTCGAGATTATCGGCGCGGGTCATGTAAGCCCGTCAAGAGCACCCTGGGTCCCTCGGGGTCCGCCTCTGGGTCCCACCGAAAGTGGAAACTTGAAAATCGAGTTTCGTCACCACCGGTTGCCGCCAAGGCTGCCTCTGCGCTTGTTCTTCTCCCTCTACTATCGTGTTCTCTCTGCTATCCTATATGTTTTCAATCCGACGGTTCATGGGTTGCTCATATTTGTTAAAAGACTCCATAAGTTTTTGTAATATTACATTATTTACCCGCTTATAACTTAAAAATGACAATTTTTTGCCAAAACAAAAGTTTTGGGCGCGAGACAATTTTTTTCCAAATCTCAGGGTTACCCGGCGAAATATCAAAAACTCTTGTTTACCATGAGAATTAGGCTAAACCACATGATTACCACGCTAAATTTCCGTTTATTCTTCCTATTTCAACTTATTACAAAAATACAATTATAAAGGCGTAAATCGGTTATATGTCCTAATGTCCATAGAAAGTTATTTAATTGTTTATATACCCATTAAAATTTGACAATTGGTTATATACCCATTAAAAGATAATGACCTTATAAAATTGTCCAACAAGATAATTTTTATTTAAATTCCAAATTAAAAGCAAACATTTCAACTTATGTACGTTTTAGGCCTAATGTACATATGTGCGTGTTGCCCTTGTGTCAACTGGTTACAAAAACTAAATTAATTCTAAAACTAAATCTTTGATCTTTCAACCAAACTCTTTTTATTATACTTGTCTTATTTTGTTGAAAGTCTTATTTTAATGAAAATTTCACTGATTCTTCTACGGAGTCATTGAACCTGTAAAGAAGCTGAAATCGATCAACAATCAAGCTAACTAGTGTAAGGCCCGTGCCTTAGGCACGGGTACGGAATATTTTGATTATATACTATAATGTAATATTATTCAAATATATAAAGCATTTTCTATTCCGATCTCTATTTCTTTTTTCTGGGACCATAAATGAAAGGATATAATGTTTATCAAAGGTCGAATATTCAAACAAAATAGAACAATCTGCCATTCAAAATGCTCTAATAGAGTGTTTATACTGCACTCTCTAAAATAGACAAATGCTACAACCATCCAATTATGAAATGCTCTAATAGAGTGTTTATACAATCCAAGGCCTTAAGAAAGAGTTAATAAAAAGATTACATATAATAGTGTTGACAACACGAACAGCAAAGTAATTATAAGTGAGGAACAAACCAGAGATGCAACTTACAAAGGAAGTACCTCTTTGGAGAATTTCAGCAAGCACCTTCTAGGCGACGGTTCTTTGAAGATCCCTACTCAAAATAAGGCAACAGAAGTGACAGGAGTTGCTGGAAGCCGATTGTGAAAGGATTAGTGGGGAAGTTTTGGAAGGTCGATTAGAGAAGTGGGGGAGAGAGTGGAGGTGGAGCTGTTTTTAAAATCTAATTTTTTAAAATCTCAATTGTCAAAACTGAAATTGTTTTTTAAAATCTCAAATGTCATAACTGATCAATGTTTGTCTGATCCTTGGTTTGACCTTCACTTTGATATGTTCATAATTCCCAGCTTTACTCCCTCTTCTGATTCTTAATTCAAATTGGTTTTGCTTCTTGATTGAGGTTCCTTGCTCCCTGTTAACTCCTCTCCATCAAAAGGTGCAAGAGCTATTCTTATTTTGTTCTAGCTAAACATTTTGAACCTTTTAAGTTCAAACAGTAATCGAATTAGGAATTAAGAAGTGTCCATTTTTTAGTCCTGGCTGTTGAATTGAGCCAAACTCGATGGTTAGAGCCAGGGTCAGATTGTTTTGATGTGTAAATTAAAACCTCTCTCATGCAAATTACCCAAACAGGATGTTAGTATGTTACCCAATATCGTGGAAAGTTGATTTCATTCATGTTCATTGGTAGGAGCGTGATTAATAGTATTAGAACTTCATTTTAGATTTGATGATAATATAATGAATTTCTCTGTTAGTAGCATGATTAGCATCATTAGAACTTCATTTTAGATTAAAGAAATTCGTTGTATTATCCTTTTATTTTTCAGACATTACTTGTTAAAAAATAAAGACGGTCTTGACTTTTTTTACCCACTGTGGTTGATCCAACCTCAAAATTTCACCATCAAATTCAGTTCTTTGATACGTAAAAAGTGTATTCAACAACTATCTTTGATATGAAACACACTGGCTGCTGGTTTTGACCTTGTAGATTCCTTCTTGATCACAAACAAAAGATTGGCTCACTGGCTTTTCTATGTTTATTGTAGGGCTAACAGTAGCAGTGCAAAATTTTCAATATCTGAATGAAGTTATGTTGACAGAGTTTTGACATCATTGCCCGTATGCATTCTGTCAAGTGTTAACTGATTAGTTAATTGATTATCTCTCCTTGTGACATTGCCTTTTTGTTGTTTTTTCATCATTAGATTCTTTATTTCAGGTACTAACTAAGGAAGAACACAACACCCTTGCTACAACCCTAGCTCATCCTGCTGGATTATATGGTATATGCTCCTCTTTGTTGAAAAGCAGAATATTACAACATCCGATTTGATCAATTTAGTGCAAAAATATAAGCAGAAGAATGTCTATGAAGTATTTTATTTTTAGGACTATAGTGTTCTTTCTTCTATTCACGGAAAACAGAATACACCTGAATTGTATGCCTTCTTTATGATTTCGAATGTGAAAGGTACAAGTACACAATAAAGACAATTATAATCCTTCTTTTTTTTCCTCTTGGATCATTGATCTCGTGTCTTTTGCATGCAGAAAAGTAAACCATTTCAAGGCTTCAAGCAGTCAACTTGGTCAAATGAGCAGATGGATCCAAGTGCTGAAGCTGCAATGTGGCCAAAAGACTCTGCCATGTTTTGGCAGGTGCATTTGCAACTGTAGCAATCTTCCATTGGTTTACTCTGACAGGATAAGAGACAATACTTTAAGTTTTACTCTTTATAGTTGAAGTTTAAGGATGCTCTTGAATTCAAAGCCATAAAGAGACGAACAATCCATGTTGTAAGATGGATAGATGCCCACGTAATGACAAGCTATAACCAACAAACCCACCTTCACAAAAACAAAACATTCTCAAAGCTATTGTCCAAGTGACATTTCAGCAAAAAAAAATAAAAAAATTGCAATGAGCCTTTACTCATGTTGATTATGCCCATGATTTGGAAAGAAAGTGAGGCAATGAATACCTGTTCTCTATAAGCGCATTGTTTTTCTCTCCAAGCAGCTCCATCAGAGCACGAAATGGAAGAGTGGGTTACAATTTAGGAGAAACTCTATGAGCATCTAAAGATGAGAATCTATGATTATGTAAATCCATAAGTAACATAACTAAAACAACACTTCATGCCTCATTTCTTTTACAATACCTTAAAATAGGTGAAGATATCTTGCCATGAACGTTTCCGGTCTTTTCACATATAAAAACATTCCCGATTTTGATTTTGTGGTAAGAACATGATTCCCTCGAGCATTCTTGGTCAACTGCAACCTTACCATTGAGGTCCTTGCTACTTTTTCCAACATCAATTTAGTGAGCAAATGGATCATCAGCTTGTCTCTGAACCCTTGTTGGGCGTGGTTGGGGTAACGGCTGGTGTAAATTATGAGCAGGAAGTTGTCGCTGCGCAGAAGTCCTATCACTGCCTTTACCAGCATTAGAGGGCTCACCGGTTGTCACTGTCGTGGTCTTGTCTTGGGGAGTTTCACTCGCAACTTCACCGTCGTGGTGATGTTCTTCACCCTGTTGAATGACCTCGGGAACTGGTGGTGCCTTGCTAAGCATGTAATCATGAATCTGAGAAGGGAACAAAGTTTAAGCATCGTATTTGGAAATGTGAGAGCATATCATGAAACTGTGATTAATTCATGAAAACAGACCTCGTCCATTAGCCTCTGTCGTTCAGCAGTTTCAAATTTTGGAGAACCTTCGCGAGATTTAATAGCCAGCACACGTCGTTCTTCCTTTGGATAGTCAAGGAAGCCTAAGGCGCCATTAGGGTTTGTAGGCATGAAAGTAATCAGAGCAACCAATGCAGTCCGAACTGGATTAATACAACAAAGTATCATCCATCAATCAGTTGGAAGACAGGTAGAATATATAGCAGCTCGTCATGTCAAAATACACTTGTTACAAAAGATCTCTGGGTAACAAAAATTACACCATTTGACCAATAATTGAAAATAGGGTACAAATCCATCCCAAATATTAAATGACAAAGACACTCTAAAACCACAAGCACGTTTAAGAGATTATTGACTTACCGTTCCAAGATGGTTGCCAGTGTTCAGGATGGTGATTTTATATACTAAGGCATATCTTCGTTTGGGTCTCAAAACGACCATTTGGCTAAAGTTCAGCACCAAAACACAATGCGTTATTTTTTAAGATAGGAAAACCAATGTTAGATAAAAAACCAACAAACAAACCAAATTCCAAACTCCAAAACTCAAACTTCTAATATTAAAATTGAAAGCAGGAATGTTTCCATGAGAAGTTACCGTCAACAGAATGAATGAAAGAGGATTAAATTGGTACTCTGATGGAAACTGAATCCGCCCATGATAGATGCCACCCTCAAACTCAGTGTCACCAGGACCACGGATTGCAAATTGGTACTCAAATATGTTCTCCTGGCAAGATATATGCATTCAAATGTCAGACAAACCCTTCATTAATTCATAGTTGAACAAACTCAGATATTTAGATATGCATAAGTCAACACAACAACGAATGTCTAAGTCTCTGAACTAAGAGCAACTTATCAATCTTCATTCACAAATCACATAACACATTCTTACACCTACGATTATACAATTGTCGTAGATTGTTGAAGGCAGAAGAAAGTTCATCTTGGGTCATGAATACGTTTCGGGATGGGAGGGGCATCCCATCTCAAGGCAAGAAGGGCCACCACTCAATCAAACAGACAAGAAAAACACACAAAATTTGGAGAAACACCAAGGTCCATAATAAAAGAAAAAATTGGATGATTATATTGAGAAAGATGAATAGTTTTTACATTGAAAAGAGAAGATAATATTTATTTAGAGCTTAGGAAAGAGAAAAGTACTACCTTTGTTTCAGACTTATCCAAAAGTTAAGTCCAAAAGTGATTGTTGAAACGGTTGCTTCAATTCATTTTAAGATTTCCTTAGATATTTGACCTCTTTAGCTTAAGACTCTTCATGTTGTAACTGATCTTAGAACTCAACTTAAGAATATAGATTTCTTTTAAAGAAAATGAATAGTTTTCTAAAAATAAACAGATTTTTTTAATCTTCAACTTAAATTATTGAGATAATCTAAAAAAAATGTTATAATCCCTCACCATTTAAATTATTCTAAGTCGATCTTCTCCATGAAACGTGTGGGTAGATTCATACTTGATACCTCACTCACACTGCTGAGATTTTATACCTCAAAAAAATTGTAAATAGTCAAGATAATAAAAGTGTCCATCCATAAGGTATAAACTAATTTAAAAATCTATTATTTTATTTGTAAAGTAAAAAAGGGTTTATGAAGGTTTATCATTTTAGGTGAAATTAGGGACAACGAATCAGATGCTCTAAAGAAAAATATGCAAAGAGCACAATTAGAGCTAGAAGATCATTATCAAGTTCATGTACTTTCATTTCAAACATCAAAGTCAATGTTACATATTATAATAATAATATCACAAGCAAGAAGCTTACTGCATTATCTGCTGCATATCCTCACAGTTTGAAAGTGTATTCTTTCGAGTGTCCTATTTGGTACATATAGTGCTCTTGTAAATCAAGCAGTTATGCAGGGGTCGGGCTGCTAATCGGCTCCATTAAGCCCTTGGTTGTCTGCAAATAACATGAGAAAGAACTTAACTTGCAAGCTCTAACATGTGGGGGACAGAAGCAAACAGCTATGACTACTGTTCAACTGCCATTGCATAACTCAGCAAAGATCCTTAGGCTAAATATTTGTGGGCTTTAAGACATTATAGTATCCAGCTAAATTTATGTAAGTCAGTGTAACACCAGAATTCAGATTTTTAGTGATAGAGAAAAGATGATTTAGAGATTGATACATAAGAATTCTAAGCAAGCAAAGGGACTACACAGCACCTAGCCAGAGTTTGTTGTCAGGAAATAAAAGTTTGACACACCATTTCACCTATACAAGAAAATGAAGACACCATGAAGCTGTGTCCATTACATGCCCGAGAAGGTATTTCAAGATCTTTTACAGAATGCACTTGATCACTCACAATTACAAGCGCTTTCCTTGTAGAGAATACAAAACATATTAGCCTATTAAAAAGCTAGCATTACTGAAAAGAGAAAAAACCATTTCATGTTCATCAAAGTGAACACAGTATTCCAAAGAAAGATAATACAACCACATAATTCATGTCAAACAGATCTAAATTTCCTCTTTCAATCTGCAATTTCATATTATAATCTAAAGGAATAGGCAGATCAGCATAAAATTGTATATTTCAAAGACATCCAAAATCAACCAATCTTACTAAATAGTAAATACTAAGTCAAAATTGCTCTTTAGTAGCATCCAACTCTCTTAATTAGCAATTCATCCTTCTCTTGAAAAGAAGATTCTGAAGCATGGTCTTCTCGTAAGTTATCCTGAAATGTCTAATGTAGCTCACTACTATATTCCAGACAGAAATCAATGGTGAACCAAAAATAGACCGAGAAGAATTCCGGAACAAAGTATAAAATTCTCTGCAAAAAAGGAGAAATTAGGAGAGTTACAAGGCTCGTCGGCTTTGCTGCGGCTCTTTCTTTCTTCTTGTTTGCGGATAAATCTGTGATTCAACATTCTTCGTTGGGCTGATTTGAGCTGCCTATCCTGAAAAGTTAGCAGAAAGAGAAGATTTCTTCAGCACAAGAAATATTGATTAATACATATTTCAGACAATTTAAAGAGCATCTTAAACAAAAAGAAGGACCAATTCTATACTTGTGTCTTTTAGGTTTTATCATACATATATCAAAAGGATGCACTTACAATCTCAGAAATGCGAGATTTCAAGTCTGCAATGACTTCAGGGTCTTTAGACTTAAGTTGCTTTGGAAAGAAGATGCATCTTGATATCAAACCAATTCAACACAATTGCAAAAATTAGGCAGCATATTAGCAGCGAAAAATCTGATATCACAACAACAACACTTGTAGACTATTTTAGTTGAATCAAAATACATGTAATTTTAGAAGTTTAGAATATTTTAATTCCACTAACTATGTCAAATTTCAATTTACAATGCATAATTTACCTTTCCAAGGAAAAATAATAGCAGTAATTATTCCCATCCTTTATCACCCGATCAATAGTTCAAACTTTTTTAAAAAACATAAAGAGAAACATATCCATTTAATGCAGCTTAATAAGTGTGCAAAATCTTAAAAAGACATGAATCGTGATACAAAAGGGATTAACAAATAAGGAGCCCTTGTAGTATCTGCATTTCACTATGATCATCACTTTGAAGTATAATCCTGACAAGGGGATCAAAACAAACATCATAGATGGCCTTCATGACATCACCTGGAGCATTCTGTAGACCCCCAACCAAAAAAAGAGTTATTGCAAGCAATGAAGACATCATTAAACTTAAATTAATAAAGAAAGATACAAACAGACATGCAAAGTTTCATTGTGACTATTTCACCGGAGTTGCTTACCTTCAACAGCATAGTTATCAGATCAAGTGATCCTGCCACTAATCCATCTGGCTGGTGATTTGGCTGAGAAGATTCTCAAAGAAATTAAATTTTTAAAAAAAATAGTTTGCATCTTAATGGGAGTAACTTCTATAAGGCTGCTCCAAGACATACATTGCTCATGATTGGTCCTATATAAGCAAAATTCGAGACACCAGCAGCCCTATGCAACCAGGAGCATTTTTAATCGCCTGACAATTAATACCACAAGTATGGAGAAAATTACCAGAGATTCAAAATCAGACAGCAGAAACTTGGGCAAGCTCTGAGTATTCAATCATTTCAAACAGACAAGATTATCAAATTTACCAAAAGGAATATCTTTCAGAAAAGATACCCATAGCTCTAGAACTGGAAATAACTCTGTAATCAAGACACACCTCATTAGTTACTTTAAGCTTTGTTTGGGCATCCTGATATCTTGATTATTAGCAACATGCTAACCACTAATGCTTATTAAACCAAGGCAATTAAATAGCATGGGAGAAAGCAGAGACCAGTTATTGGAGTTAGAGTTCGGTAATGATAGTCAAATGGAGGAAAAAAGAGAAGGTTCGACTCTTCCAATTAAAATAACAACAAAAAATCAGCAAGGAAATAAAGAGATAGCAAAAAAAAAATCAGCAACATATGAGAACATACCTAATAGTGAGACACCAAGGGAAAAATCATCTTCAATCACTCTACAGAATGGAAGAAATAGACAATGAGGACAAATTATGTATTAACATGATTTACTAAATTTCGTACCTTTTTTGCCTTCCAAGACAATAAGATTAGGTTACGAAAAAAAGTGTGATTTTGAATAAATTTCTGTGATTAATATGAAAAAAAGAGCATAAACTGATTGTGATCAGACTTTTAGAAATTAATATTAAATGGAACAGTTCCTTCTGGACATGATTCACCTGAGCTTGACCAAAGCTGAAAGCTTTCTATCTCTGAATCTGAGGAGTTTGCATATAAAAAGACAATCTAAAAACTAAATCAAATGCATATATTAACTAAACAAATGAATGCAACATGGTGACAAAAATTCTTCTTCTTTGATCTGTTTAAAAGTAAAATGAAATCAAGCTGGCACTTAGTATTAGCTAAGAATTTTGAGCATTTTCATAACACTAACTCAAGTCTAAAAAATTATTTAATTTAATCCGCAAAAACTGCTAAGAGTAACTTATCCATCATAATTGAGACATTCTTACATCAATTAGAGCAACTGTATCCATCTTCATTCATACATCAGATTAGACATTCTTACATTCAACATAACGCATGAAGACAGGGAAAAAATAATTCATAATCATATAATGATTAGACCAACAAAAAAATGCATCCAATTTACGAATTCAGTACATATATTCAATATCTAATTCAACCAAATCCTCGTAGTGATCCATAAAAAACAACGTAATTTGAACCAAATCCCCAATGTCAGAGCTGAAATAAACAGAGATTGAGAAAAGACATGAAATAATTTGAATCAAACGGGGGCAAACCTATAAGATTTGAGGCGATACTGAGATTGTGACTTAATTTGCACAATCTCTAGGCCATCCTCTTCTGCCAAATCTCTCAAAATTGTGCAACAAAACAAATCAAATCCCTATCTGAAAAAAAAAAAAAACAGGATTTGCTAAGAGAAATCGAAGTACTATAGAATCCCATGTGATGTGTTCTACAAAACAACTACTTGTTCTCTGTGTTATACCCAAATTAAAAAATACATGAAACTCCATCACTAAAAACTGCACACTCCACAAAAAACCACTGAACAAAGAAGCATCCAATTCCTTGACAGTGTAAGTGATAACTATTCAGGAAGTTATGAAACCTAAAACTGCTCAATTGCCTGAACTCAAACACACCTACATCGAATAATTACAAAGAGCAGCAAATAATTGAAAGGAAATTACTAATCAAACGTATTAAGACCACAATCTGACCTTAATTCCTTCTTGGAAAGGCAACCGGCATCAGTTTCAGGCCTTTTCGGAACGGAATCGGAGTCGCCATCCTTCGAATCGGAGGAATCCTTGTCAACTGGAGGAGGAGGATCAAGAGGAGTAAACGGTTTTTGGATACGGGGTGGTTGAGAACCAGGGTCGGAGCATTACCGTTGGGGAGCATCCAGGGTTGGACAGGGACCGACGCTGCCGAGGGAGTGGCAGTGGACACATCACACGGTCCCACACCGTTACCACCACCACGGGAAGAGAGCGACCTCCATCTGAGCAGTCCACCTCTAACGACGCCATTGGAGCAACCACAGGGGAGGAGAAAGCTGTCGAACCCAGCAACCCCACAGCTATAGGAGGCGAGGAAGACGGAGCACACCCAAGTCCAGCAATCCCTCCGAATCGCCCCCATCTCCACCGGACTCGCCCAGATTTGACGGACTAACCCCTAACGCATGCGATTTTAACACGATCGAGCATATATCTCTTCTGAATCGATCGATAATTTCAACCAGATGTTGTCCCGGCCCTTCGGCATCTCCTCCGGCACAAAATAATACAATGAAAAAAATAAAGGGGGAAAACAAACCTCGAAGGAGTTGGGGGTTGAGAGTCCGCGTGCGCCGTGCGGTTGAGAGTTGAGACTATTAAGGAAGAAGTGGAGAACGTGGGAATCCACACTGTCAAACAAACCATGCCATGTAGTTGCCACATAGATGCCACATATAGATGGAGAAGGAAAGAGCGTCCTGTTGACATCTGGAATGGAGAAAAATGGTGAAGCCACGTAGGAGAGGTTTGCTTCTGCTTTTAGGTGTAGTATAGATTTGATTGTTGTAGAATTGAAATATCAGCTAGGTATGAAGGGAATGAAGAACTCATTGTGGGATTATACTTTCTTATTACTCAAGACAAGGCAGGCAACAAGTATTTATACTAATCTATTCTATCTACTCAAAAGAACATTAGCTACTCTACCAACTCCACTAGCTATCATGCGCCTAAAGAGCGACAACAACAAGTGTTAGCAAATGTTGAACACTTTAACCAACAAGTGTTAACGAACGCTTAACACTTTAACCAACTATGTATCATGAGATGTAGTTTAGGTTTTACCGGAAGTAAATTTGACACTTGCTTGTACTTTAAATTAAGATATGAAAGTTTATTATGTTATCTATGTCCTATCATATGTTGATGATATTTTACTGATTTCTAAATTTGAGAAAAATATTATAGACGTTAAAAGAAATCCACATAAACATTTTGATATGAAAGACTTAGGTACAACTAAGAAAATACTTGGTATGTGCATTAAGAGAAATAGATCTAAAAGGGAAATGTGGTTACACCAATCAGATTATGTTCTAAAGGTCTTAGATATATTTCATATTAAAGATGATAAACATAATAATATCCCTTTAGGAGCCCATCTTGACTGGATCCGGCATACAAGATTCATTTCTAATGCTCAATCGAAGAAAGTGAAATCTATACCATATAATGTTGTAGTAGGTTATGTGATATATATAGCATGATATGTCTGAACCTATTGAGAAACATTGGTTAGCTGTGAAGTATTTGTTGAAATATTTGCTTGGAATAGTTAACTTGGGTTTGCATTATTCCGAGCATGCTTCTTCCTTCGAGTTATCTGGCTATGGTGATTCTGATTTTGCTAGTAATAAAGATACTCGTAAGTCTATTACTTCTTACGTGTGTATTTGGGTTGGCAATTGCATTTCATGGAAATCACAACTACAATCTATTGTTTCTTTGTCATCGACTCAAGCTAAATATATAGCAGCAACATAAGCCTGTAAAGAGGTTATCTAACTGCAGGATATGCTTAGAGAAATTGAGGATAAACATTATGCTTGTTTTGCATATTAATAACCAAAGTGCTCTTTATTTGTGTAACGATCTCATGTACCATGAAATAACAAAACATATTGATGTTATATATCACTTTATTAGAGAAAAAGTTGATGATAATGTCATTCATGTTAAGAAAATTGATGGTTGATACAATCTTGCAGATTTTGGGACAAAAATAGTTTCTTATAACAAGTTTGTGTTCTGCAAGAACTTTCTTCATTTGGAGGAAATGAAATAGGACTTGCACATGGGCTGATGACTGACCAGTTCCAAGATCCACATCTAGGGATGGTCTACCTAGAGGGGACATAGAAAAGTAGAGGGGCAATTGTTATGTTATGTGTTTATTTTTCTAAGTTTCTAGGTGTAATATAATGTTTGTAACATTATAATGTGTGCATGGTGGTAAATTTTAGCTAAGTTGATAAGCCTAAACCTTAGGTTACGAGCTATCCTATTGATGCTCGATTATAAGCTAATCCCGACTGAGTCGTATTGAGCTTTTATTGAGCTTGATCCTCTAATGGGATTAGTAAATAATTGAGGTGGCAATCGGGACTAAGCTTAAACCAAGGTTTAAGGCTAAGTCAGCTGGGATTGACTAAAAGGCCTAAACTCTCTGGCCCAAAGGTTTGGGCTTGAGTTGCAAGTTGGCTTCGTCAGCTCCTTAGGGTTTCACTTGGCGAAGTGTTGCGTTTTGATGTTGGAGGCTCGCCCGTGACCTAGCTATAAAAGCCTCATTTGAGGCTTTGCTAGCGTACATTGTATTGCTCTCTCTCCGTACAAGCCCTAAAAGGCTCTCTTCTCTCCACTTAGCTAGGTTTTCTGGGTTTCGCTCTTCAAAACTCCATTGTCGTCGTCTAAGCTTCGTCGTCATTGGTGCCTTCTCTTCGTGAGCTTAAAAGACGAAGGGCGCCTGTAGCTGCCTTCTTCCTCCGGTCGGCGAGAGTTGTTTGAGATCGAAAATCTTCTTCGATCTCGAGTCCCACACGGGAATCTCTTATTATCTGTCTGATTTATCTTGTGCATGCATAGATCTAGGTTTGTTTATCACCTCTTGTATCAACTTCTACAAACTCTTTTTTCTAGTGGATTTTGGGCTGATTCTTGAGGCTCCGGGGACGCAAGATATTTGTGTGAACCTCGTTAACAAACCTCTTGTGTTGATCTTGCATCTTTTCTTTCAGATTTGTGTTTTCGATTACATTTTCGTTTTTTAACGTTTTACACTTCCGCTTATAGTTAGATTTATCGCTAAATCTTTCGAACAATACGAAGTATGTTTTTTTTCTTAAGGGAGAGAGTATTAAAAAAGAAATAAGTGTCCACCTTTGATTAATTTAGTTGAAAAAGTTATTGACCACTCCGTAATAAACAAGTGTTAAATAACGAGCGGTTTGTGTAATTTCGTAAAAAATGGATAGATAAGTGCAAATTGAAAGAAATAAAGGGTGGTTTTGAAATACGGAGGGAGGAGGGGTTGGACAAGTCGTCCCTCTTTCAAACTCCCGTGGTGTGTGTGTGTCGAATCGACTGTAGACTGTACTCTGTAGTCTGTAGAGAGAGAAATCGGTGCGAGGAAGAGGAACCTATTTTTGAAATTGCACTCTTTCGGTTCTCGCCACTTCCACAGGAAGTCTAGATCTTCTCTTGGATCCATTGTTAAGGGGAGCTCTACAGCTTCTCCTTGTCCCCAAAACCCCAGGTTTTCCGGGTAGGTTCTATTCGGAAATCAATGCCAATTTTGAGCTTCCCCGAGTTGGGAAATTTCTTCAGTTTGTGAAGCTTTGGGGTCGCTGTATCCTGTCGGAGGGGGAGTCATGGATGGGAGGAGAATATCGGCGAGCCCCAGACCGTGCAGTGTTCGGCGAGTGGTGGCGAAGAAGAGGCCGCGAGGGGTTGACGGTTTCCTCAACAGCGTTAGGAAGCTGCAGAGGAGAGAGATTTGCTCCAAGCGGGACCGCGCTTTCAGCATCAGCAATGCTCAGGAGCGATTTCGTAACATTCGCTTGCAGGTTCTACTTCCACCTCTCTCTTTCTCTCTCTCGTCTTGCTTTCTCATCCTCCTTGTTGCTTTGATCCTGTGACTTGTCTTTTGTTTAGGGCAATTTAGGGTTTTTTTGCTCTTGTTTTTGTTCTGGCGGCACTGGCACTTTTCGTTAGTGTACCGTGCAAATTGAAAAGATTCTCGATTGTGAATGGAGATGTTTTACCCTATCCCGTATTGCTCGTTTTCCATCATGTCGTTTATGTTGATATAAGGTTTTTATAGGCAGAGTGTGGGGTGATATGGCAACTAGTTGAATTGGATGTGTTGAAAAGGGAAGAGGTAGAGTTGGAATTATGTGTTGCAAGTTTGAGCATTTCAAGTTATGTGGCATCCCAAGGGGCTAGGTTTTTCTCCGTGGTGTTGAAAGTCTGTTGCCCTTTTCACTTTTAAGGCTCTGTGTCTGTTGGGATTTGAGAGCAGGAATATAACCCTGTTTAGGTGCTTGGTGTCCGTTTAAGCTCGATATCTGGTTCACCTATTGATTTAGTTAGGATGAACGAGATTGAGTATCAGAAATCTGGTGCTTAAATTATTTGGGCAACTGTGTTAGAAGAGAAATGAACTATTTTCTTGTGGGTGGTGCTGTGGTGCTTGTGCACACGTAAGTAAGAAAGAAGGATTATGAAACCATCCCGTAGGCTGTGGAATTGTAGAATAATGGACTGGATAAGAGATTGGGTTGATGTGACATGTGCTTTGCACAGGTTTGTTGTTCATTATAAATAGGTTGGACATGGTGAGGGTTGCTGCATAAATATGTGGTAAGTTATATCACAAAGTAAGTTGCAGTAATTTGATTTTGTCTGTGGCTTCTATAAAGTTAGTTTTCTCCCTTGAAAAGAAATCTCATGAAATAGATTCCAGTCTTTTGGTGCTTAAAATTTCTGAATCATATAAATTTATAATCAGGAGATTGATATGGCATCATTTTGGAACATTCATATTGACTTCATTCATGTTTACTGATTCATGGACATCATATTGTTGCCTTGCTTACTGTAGTGACTTCATAATTTTATTTTAAAGAGAAATTGAATCCATCATTTATTGATGAAATGACATCATTGAACTATTGTTCCTTATTTCGGCAAGAGTGACGTTAGCCTTTACTACTTCCTCTGATCAACATTAAGTCTCGTTTTAGGTTTGTGCTCAAGTTTTAAGAAATGATCAATTCTCATATTTTTGTAATGATTACCTATATATTATCACATCATTAATTGTCCATACTTCTTTTAAGCCAATCAGTGAACAATTTGAGCAAAAGTTGTCAATAAAAAACAAGTTTCTACAAAAATCTAGTAACTAAATGCTAATTATTTGTCAAGGAAACCTAAGACAACACTTAAAGATGATCAAATTTTACAACCTAAAACGGAATTGAAAGTTGAACGGAGGAGTACTGTTATTTCTGGTGATTTTGATGAAGCTTCTCAATGGGTATCCATTCTTCTGTTTTTGGTTTCTCTTCCCTCTTTAGATATGTACTCTCTCTAACCTACTTAAAGAGTTCAAACCTCAAAGCAAAAACAACCAACTCAGTACAGGCACCCCCCCTGCGGTTGTTTCCCAAGGGATCCCTTATATGGGAAATCTTTCACTTTAGTGAAGAATTATAGGCTAGGATGAATTGGAAATTATGTGTAGCCATTCAATGATGTTGCATCATTTTGTTCTTTACGCGCCCATCTTCAATTAGGATTATGTTGCCATGGAATGTTTTTTTCGATTGGTGATTTAATAGTGGATTCCTTTACATGGATTTTGTGATTTTACTCTAGGAAATTCTTTGTTCTGATTCCCCACTTTCATATAACCTAGTGTACTTAGCCTTTACTACCAAGTATCAACTGATTGTGAGTTCTCATTTCCTCAGCAAGAGTATGATTCCCATGATCTAAAAGGACACTGCTCCACTGTTCTTCCATTTTTAAGGAAAGTATCAAAAATCATTGAGATAGTAGCAGCACATGATATTGTATTTGCTCTTGCTCAATCTGGCATCTGTGCAGCTTTTAGTAGAGGTCAGTACTTTGGATTTTCATATCAGTTTTGCGGGCTATGTTGCATGTTTTATGCTAAGGAAGAATAGCTAAACCGGTGGAAATTTTCTTAATTGCAGAGACAAATCAAAGAATATGTTTTCTGAATGTCAGTGCAGATGAAGTGATACGGAGCTTGTTCTATAACAAGAACAATGACTCCTTGATCACTGTTTCAGTTTATGCCTCTGACAATTTCAGTTCATTGAAATGCAGAACTACAAGGATAGAGTGCGTTCTTTCTTGCCTTTTGTTTATTGATTAAGTTATTGATTTTTTTCTTGTAATTAATTGATGATATTGGTCTTCAGGTACATCAAGAGGGGAAAGCCTGATGCTGGCTTTGCACTTTTTGAATCCGAGTCACTGAAATGGCCTGGATTTGTAGAGTTTGACGATGTAAATGGAAAGGTGCTCACTTATTCTGCTCAGGACAGGTAAGTTTTTAGCTTTTACTGTCATTGTGATTTGTAGTTAGCATTTTTCATATTTATGTGAGAATGTTGGTCATTGAATTTCCATTCAGTGTATACAAGGTGTTTGATTTGAAGAATTATACCATGCTGTACTCCATTTCCGATAAAAATATCCAAGAGATTAAGATAAGGTAATTATCTACACCTTTTCTAGAATTAGTAATACTTTTCCATCCATATGTTTGAGAATACTTGAAAAAAAATGGGCCTTTATCTGCTTCACTTGGATGTCATTCGAATTTGACAATTCTACTCTTAGCAAGTGTTTCCTGACATTTTTGGTTGTTTATGAGTTGCATAATAGAAGTTGGGATTGAATTGATCATTTATTTTACTCTTATTCTAACTCCCTTTCCAACAGAATCCACTTTCCAACAGAACCCACTTGCCACTTGAATGTTCTAATAAAATGATGGATCTAATAAGTATATTGTCTTTATGTCAAAGCTGAAAGTTAACGGTTCTAGATATTGATGGATTGACATGTTTATTGATTGTATGTGCTGGACATTTGTGACTGTCCATGTTTACAACACGTTTGTCCACCTTTCTGAAACTCGGTCTGTAACTGTTGATGTAACTTTGATTTTTCATCCAATTTGTCTTTGCTTAAAAAAATTGACCGTATTATAGGTTTAATGGATTATAAGAACTGTATTTTAGACAGTGAAGCTGGACGTCGTGTCTTTGTTGTACGTATACTGACACAGTTAGTTCCTAGCTAGCATGCTATCCTGTCTCATCTTTCAGAATCCTCTTCCTTTGGTGCAACTATTATACAATATTGTTTACAATACTAGCACCTCCTGTAAATTTAGTTGGCTCCTCATGTATGTTGATCTTTTTTTGGGTTTTCTTACCCCTTGAGCAGTCCAGGAATCATGTTGCTGATATTTACAAAGGGAGCGAACTATGTCCCTCTGAAAATCCTCTCAATAGAGGATGGTACTGTGCTAAAATCATTTAATCATCTCATTCATCGGGGCAAAAAGGTTGACTTCATCGAACAGTTCAATGAAAAGCTCCTAGTAAAGCAAGAGAATGAGAACCTTCAGATCCTTGATGTATGAATTCTGTCTGTTTGTAATTAAAAGTATCTTCTGTTTTTTGATGTGGTCTTTATTTATCCTCCTAGGATTCTCTAGTAGACTGAAGAGCTGTTTGCCTGTGTGGGCAGGTGCGCAATTCTGAAATAAGAGAAGTTAGCAGTACTGAATTCATGACCCCCTCGGCATTCATCTTTCTTTATGAGAATCAACTATTCTTGACTTTCAGAAACCGAACTGTGGCAGTTTGGAACTTCCGTGGAGAACTTGTTACATCTTTCGAGGATCATCTGTTGTGGCATCCAGACTGCAACACCAATAACATATATATCACAAGTGACCAAGATCTCATTATCTCATACTGTAAAGCAGATTCTGATGATCCGTTGTCAGAAGCAAATGGTATGATTCAGACTTAGTTTATCTCATCCCAAGCTTGTTGTGATTGGAGCCTGGTGTATAGTTGGTGCAATCTTAGATTCAAGTCATGCTTGCGGCAATTGCACTTTTTTTTTTGCTAAAGCATATTGTCTCTGATCTGATGTTCAGCTGGCTCAATCAATGTAAGCAATATCCTGACGGGGAAATGCTTAGCCAAGATAAAGGATGACAGCTGCTGTCCCATTAGAGAGGACGTAGGCAGCAGCAGTGGAAGTGGTCGCAGCCGCAGGTCTAAGAGAAAGCCACAAGCAGCTAGTGTATCAAGGACAAGGAGATCAGCCCAGGAAGCGCTGGAAGATATCACGGCCCTCTTCTATGATGAAGAAAGGAATGAGATCTACACGGGTAATCGACATGGTCTGCTTCATGTATGGTCCAACTGAGAGTTGTATGATTTGTTTATTTTCTTGTGCGGCCACCTTGTTGCCTCTGAAAGCCGGAATGTCACTCGTTTGTGCCCTTAAAAGAAACACGCCCTGAGCTTCTGTAGCATTACATTGTTCTGTACCACCACTTTGTTTATGATCAGAAGAGTGTGCCAATCTGAGAGTGTTACATGCTTTCATATCTTCGTATGGTGATTCTCGTTTAGCCACCTTGTGCCCTGAAATAGTTTCGTACAGTTTAATTGTGTTTTTTTTGGGAAGGATACAGCGTCGGGTAATTTGTGGCTTGAGAGAGTTGATATCATCATATTTTATGTGGTATATGTATTGTGTAGAGTCGGTTTTGTGTTACTTATTAATGATTTTGTGTATATTTTATATATTTTCGGATTTTCCTATTAGTTCGAGTAGCCGAGTTCAGAACAATATCGGACATTAGAATGATCATTCATGAAGATGTCGGGAATTAAAAGATCAAGCTTGAAGTAGCCAAGGGTCGGAGCAACCTTTGTTGAGTCGATATCGAGCTTAGAGGGAAGTTGATATAGCGATAAAAGCTAAAACACGACACATCAAGTCGACATTAAACTCCATTGAATTGACATAGGCATGTATCATCGAGTTGACATCAAGAGCTTACAACTTTTACAAGATCCGTTGAGTGCTAGCTAGAGGTGCTAAAGCGACGGTTACAAAATGTCGAGTCGGCAGATGGTTCATACCGAGTCAGCGTCCATATTTGTCAAGTCCTTCACAAGGTCGATGCTTGTTCAATAAGCCCAGTTAAGTCTCTCTTCTCAGTTGAGTCAACACTCGTGTTGTGTTTGTATTAATTGGAATCCTTTTAAATAAGGCCCTTGTGAGCAATGGTAAACTTGTCATGTAAAGCTTTTGCTTCACCTTGACTAATCTCTCAGCGGGACAAATTACACCAACAAAGCTTTGTGGTCGAATTTATTCATGTTACAGTTACAGTCACAGTCACGAGCTGTTAGTTTTACTTTTGCATTTTGACATACACTTGTACCAGTGTAAATACTAAATACTCTGTTGTGTGAAGGAAATATTTTTGCAGATTTCTCCATAATGAATACTTTTACAGCTCGTGAGAAGCCGAGGAGGATTCTACGCCTCATAAAACTAAACCTCATAAAACCATCCAAAATCCAAGTGCTACACTGCTACTGCTCTAAGGTGACCAAGGAGGAGTCATGGTGAACCTTCAGTCGAAGATGCTGAGTTGATGAAAGAATATCGCCTACTCAAGGAGTGAAGCTGAGTTCCATAAGAATGTGATGTTTGGGATTCCAGGCATTGCTAAACTAAAAGGTCTTGTTTTCTGGTTAAACATTGACTGAAACAGGACAACAATTTCTTTTGAACCTCCAAAAATCAGGTCTTGTTTTCTGGTTTAGGTCAGTCAACTTCCACTTCTGTCAGGGACTGCCTAGGAGTAGGACATTCCAATCACCCAATCTGGACTGGTTATGTTATGCTGTGCAACCCTACCATTAACATGCTTCCAAATACCTTCAAGATCTGGGTATGCTTATTTAGTTGCCCTATCCTTCAGACCAACACTTGTGTACCAAATTATAATCCTAACAATCAGATGTATAAATAAGTTCTACCACAAAAGCATCAAGGAATCCACAAACCCCCAAAGTAAATAAGATTCTCAAAACTCAAACCCATCATGTGACTAGACCCATAGCTTTCATATGTTGTGAACATTTTCCAGTTACCAATCAGCGATCACCACGAGGAATCACAGCGACCTCTTTAACAAGCAGGAATCACGTTTCCAGAATGCAGATGCAAGTGAAAAAATTCTTGCTCTAGCTGCTATTGGATAAAAAGGAGAGTTAACTAGTTAAAAGGTTCAGCACTTGATCGATTTCAGCTTACATTACACAACTTTAACATGAGGCACACAAATCAGAATAATTGTGAAACCTGGCTTAAATCCAGTCACCCACTAATTGACTTTCAGTTACCTTAATTCCCAATCCTTCAACTTCTTACTTCCCTTGGGTTTTTCGATTGGCTTATTCATCCCTGCCATTTTTGCATTGTACTTGGCCCGAAGAGGATCATTGTATGTCCACCTGCATTTCACGATTGTGGAGAGATTAGTAACTGAAAATGACTAGATGGTGCATATCAGACAATCACACTGAAATTAGCAGACTAAGCATTAAAGAAAGCAAAGTTGGGAAGTAAGGGAAATCAGTTTGACAAACAGATATCAAAAAATTGTGCAAATAAAAGAACCTCAAAATGCTAGCACAGACACCAGGAAGATGTGGTAATAAAAGGACTTCAAAAATGTTAATACAAAAATCAGAACCTCCAAGGTATTTCATCTTTGATGACAACAGAAATCATGTAGGTTGAACTTGAAACAGAGTTTCCAAGCTGTTGAGGTGCTCCTTACTTTTTCCTCATCGGTCAGAAATTAATGTTAGCACATGAATAGATGTATTCCAAGAATCTTGTTGCCTAAGAGGCTCACAACGGGAGATTGTATAGCCTATTATTTATCCATGACAAAGATACAATGCTAGAATAGGGCATTGTATCTTTAGGCTTATAGAAGTCTTTGGTTAAACAGATTGGTCATGAAGCAAAAGATGAATTCAGGCAGCAAAAGTCCAACCATGACATCAATTTCAGCTTATGCAGCGAGAAATGCTGTGTGATATCTACATAAACACTTGATAGAGAAACAGATTCCTCAAGGAAGACTATATTTTCAACACAAACATTTCAAATGCAGCCTAGATAGGAGCACATCCAAGAGTCTATTATAGTAAGTAACTCAAACAATAACATTAGAACCTGAGAAAGAAGTTCTAAACCTAACATATCAAGATATAACACAACTGCATCAATGTCAATCATCCAAAACTATCATCAATCACAAAGAGTACTGCAAACGCTATCAATCAAACACCATACTCAAATCAGAGGAAGCCAATTCAAAATTGAGATAGAGAACATACGGATTGTTCCAATCAGTAGTATCCTCATTAACAAGGTGAGTCCATTTGGTCCGCCCACTCCTTCCAAAGTGCTTAACCTGCATAACCTTGGGCAATATTGTCTTGTCCATCTTATCCTCCCCAGTCGGGGCAGAGAAATCGCGTGTGTAAATGTTGTCCGCCCCAGCCGTGCTGGCTCGATCATCGGCATCCTCCTGAAAGAAGGCACCCTTGTGGTAGTACTTCTGCATAAACCTCCACTTCTGCTTGGGGGCTGCTGCACCTTGTTTAGGGTTCTTCCTCTCCCACTCCCTCCTCTCCTCCTCTGTCATATTTCTTACCTTCTCGATCTCCTCCTTCTCCTTCAAAATGGCCTCTCTATCCTCCCTATCCCTCTTAATCCTCGCAATCTCTCGGGCCTTCCAGCTCTCATACTCCTCGGCCTCATTCAACTCATCGTCGGTTTCAATATCAGCTATGTTTGCTTCATCTACTGCCATGTTCTTCTGAATCTCCTGCTCCTCCCTTATCTTCTCCACCACTATCTGCTTTGTCTCCACCTTCCTCTCCTCCATCCGCCGCCTCACAGCCTCCTCTAATGCCTGCTCCTCCGCTTCGAGCCGCTCCCGTTCTGCAATGGTATCTCTTTCTGATTTCGGAACGAACACGGGCTTCACCAGCGCTACCCCGCCCACATCGTCGTCCTCCGAATCTGTCTCGTACTCGGATTCCTCTTCCGACTCGTCCACCTCATCGGCGGCTTCCTCCTCCTCCAAGGGAGCCGTCTCTTCCTGCTGCCTCTGCAAAAGCTTCTCACGAATCCTCCTCCTCTTCTCCTCCAACGCATCCTCGTCCTCTTCCTCCGCCTCGTCCTGCCCCCGGCTCTCCTCCTCCACAGTCGAAACGATCTCTGCCTGCCGAATACGGCGGTGATCGGCGCGCACCTCCTCACGATCAACGACGCGGCTCTGCGCAAGACGGCGGAGGCGGGGATCATCTTTCCTGGGGAGCTGAGAGTCACCAGCAGGCGGGAAAGCCTGATCCAAGGATATGAGACGGGCGGTTCTGATGTCGGAGTCCTCATCGGGCTCGTCGGCCCATTCCGGAGCTTTTCCAGGCCAGTAACGCTTGACCTTGGTCTGGCCAATCTTACCTCTGAGCTTCTCCCTAATAGCGATAATGGCATCGCTTACGCCAGCCGTCACCGACATCGTGCTGTTCAGGGCCCTGAGATTTTACTTGTGTGAGGCGAGTAGCGAAAATTATGCCCTTACGAATAAAAAAAAAATCAAAACATCAAGCTATCAAAAAACAATCTGCTCAACCTTTTCATTCAATTCAATGACAATTTGATTACTAGTGAAATACCTCTACACAGACGGAGAAGGGCAATACCGAGGGAAGGAGGGAAGAATGGTGAAGGAACGTGCCTGCGATGGCGAACGAGCCAGCTATGGCGAATGTCTTCAGGAGACCCTCCTCCACTTGCTCTACTTGCAGACGATGCACACAGCGTTCAATTCCCCGGTATTCGATTTTTTTGGAAGCCTTGCGTTCTATCTTTTTCATTTTTTATAATACAATAATACATAATTGAGATGAGATGGATGTAATGTAGAGATGAATCCTACTTGCGTTAGGGTTTCGCACCTGGAGAGCGACGAGGTTTATTTTATAAAAATAGTAGCAAAAGTCGAAATTGTCCCTTCTTGGCTCAATGATGGAGTGACAGTCTCCGGTTGCTGCCACAAGACAGAGAAACTCAGAAACAGAGAGCGATGGAGAAGCTGAAAGCAGCGATTCCCGACAAGCTTAAGAAGATGATTGCAGAGTGCGGGGTTGTTCATCTCCCCGCCTCTTCTTCTTCCCTTCACGACTTCTTCCTCGATCTCCCACTCTTCCACCGTGTAGGTGTAACTAACTTCCTTTCCAACTTCCTACTGACTCTCTTTCTTCATCTGCTAACGCTAGTACCTTCTCCTTCTTCTTCTTCTCCATTAGCAGATGATCGACGATTTGACCGATCCTGAGCTAAAACTATGCGGCAAGAACAAGGATGCTGCTTTCGAGTTGAAGCGCAAGGGCAATGCTTGCTTTTCCGCCGGTGATTATTGCCAGGCTTTCAGCTTTTACTCCCAGGTAAGGTTTTTCAAATTATTCCTTTTTCTTCAACTCCTCTAATATGCGTGCTTAAACAATCATTAGTGTTTGTTCCAATCACAATTTAACTGCTAAAGGGGGAAAACACTTCTGTTAGAATTTGGATTTTGCATTACATCTCATTGTTTCCCAAAGCTAATGGTCGGTCGATGTTTCGTAAGTTGGTGAAGTCGTCATTGCAATGCTTTTGTAGCTGTTCAAACTAAAATTGAAAATTGTCCTTCTATCTTGAAAGTTGCAAGCACTGGGAATTTTCGTTTGCTAATTTCACATTTTTGTTTTCTTTTAATGTGCGCAACATCTTATTATTGCTGTATAGGCATTGCGGATGGCACCAATGGATGTGCTTGACAAGGAAAATAATCTGGTTGCAACATTATATGTTAATCGAGCTTCTTGCTTTCATGTAAGTTTTACTGCTAACTTTATTCCTATGGATCCGATAGCAAGGAAAAAATCTGGTTGACTCTCGGTTCCTAGAAGGAAATAATATTTGATCTTATCATATAATTGCATATCTGAGCATGGGCAGCTGAAAATTCTGTGCCTTAATTATTGTATAAATGCCACAAGTCATTCTGCTGAAAGTTTATTCTTATGTTTCTGCCAGAAAATTGGTCTTATAAAGGAGTGCCTGAGAGATTGCAACCGCGCCCTTGGGATTTGCCCGAGTTATACAAAGGTAATTGATTCTTGTTTTCTTGACTTCATTTGACACTTTAGTAAATTATGGTTATGTGTTTTATATATTTTCTTTCTCTATCCATGTGTATAATATTTGTAAATTACCTGAAACAGGATAATATTGAACTTGTTTTCTTAGGGAAAGTGTTAAGCTTTTGTTATAGAATAATAGTTGGGCCCTTGGAGATTCTGGGCCTCACCCGGTGTGGTTTCAAGGAACTGATACATTTTATTTTTGTGTGTCTTATGTTAATATTTTTTAACTCTTGATGGCTTCAAATGCATGTAGTTCAAGTTTAAAAGTTTGAAAATGCAACTTCTGCGCCTATGTTGTACTGAAATTGGTTATATTTCAAGTTTGCTGCAGGCTTGGTATAGGAGGGGAAGGATAAATACTTCTTTGAATAATTATGAAGAGGCTGTTCGTGACCTAAGAATTGCTATAGAGATGGAACAATCTAGGAGTGGAAAGAGACAAATAAAATCTGAACTAGAATCAATTGTGGATCAATCAACAAAGACAGACTCTGTAATTTCGAAGCATGATGGTGGAAACTTGGGCCTTCCTGGTGAGTTCATCATTACTGTTGATATTCTAATTGCGTGCTGATCTTCCTCAGTTCCTATCTTACATTTTCTTGCCCATATATCTGGTCATACTACGGCGACACATTTTTAATGAAAGAAAACAAACTTTGGTGTAGTGTAGCCTTGTCCAGTTTATGGCTATTTGTATCACATGTATGATTTTCATTTAAGAAAACACATGTTGATATTTGTATGAAGTCCAGGATTGTGGAAACCAAGTCTTTCTCTTTCAAATGGAATAAGTTAAATTAACAAAATAGATTTAACAGTCCAAGAATGGAGTGTAGGAGAATCCACGATTCAAATTTAGGGAAGTTGAGAGTGGTTTATAAGTGGTTGGAGTGTCAACCAAGATCTGTGAACAAAAGATCTTCCTTTTTTTTTGTCACGCTTCTCCTGATGTGGGATTCTCCTAGCACCCCTATTCTTGGGGTGTTACAATAGGGAGGAATATTTGTTTGTTTTCATTTGTTTGGATTTGTAAATTGAGGCGGGAATTATTCATGAATTATGAACATTCGTGCTAATGGCTTTCTAATTGAATGAAGCAAGGTATTAAGATGTATCAAGGCTCATAAATGCAATGTTAATATTTTGTTGGTGGAGCAAAACCTGCAATAAATTGATTAATACTCCCTCCGGTTAAGTTTGTAGGATGTTTTATGGTTTGTTTTTTTATCACAAATGTAAGATTTTATAGGACATTTTATTTTTTCAAGAAATTGTCCCATTAATTAGGAATAGACCTTCTCCTTGCTAATTGTGCTGACCTCTTTGAAAAGGGTGCTCCAAAAAAATTGTTACCCCTTTGAAAACGGTGCTCCAAAAAAATTATTACTCCGTACTCTAATTGTTTAAATTTTTAAATGATGGCAATCCTGAACATAAATCAATATGGAAGGCTAAGAGTCTCATCAGTGAAAAATAATTATTCTAATTATTTGGCTCTAAATTCTCCTTAATTTATGTGCCACTCCCTAAAACATCCTACAATCTTGACCGGAGGGAGTATGATTACTTGTTGAGACTTCAAAATTCTGGGATTATGTTCTGTAGACAAGTTCAAAATTCTATACTAGAATTTATATTTTCCTTTGCATTTCTTGATTATAATGCTGATCTGTAATAGATGAGCAGCTCAAAGTGAAGCTCCAATGTTTATATTCACCAACTAAAGGAAGGGGTATGACATCACAAGATGATCTATGTAAAGCTTCTTTTATTCATAAAGAAGAACCTTATGCTGTGGTATGATGGTCTTTCCTTGTTGCCAAACTCTCTTAAACATCATATTCAGTTTAGATTATGGTTAGTTCATCACTTGACATTAGCAACTAGCAGCTAATTTTTAACTTAACTCATGCTGAATCAAGTCATTATAGCAATTTATTATTGCTTCTTCTAAAACTAAAAAGTGTCAAAAGTTCCAAACACTTTTCAGTTCCTTACATTTCATATATAGGCTAACCTGTTGTTTTGGGTCTAACAGTCTACTTGTGCTTTATATTATTGGATAAATAAACAAATATTCATTTATTTCGTCAACTTCCCAGTTTTCCCCTAATGTGAACACTTAGGAATGGAGTATGAGTATGCGGTTTTATTTTTATGAGATCTCATGGAGAATTAATTCTTCATGTATGAGTAACATTTCCCTCATCTTTATTAAAAAAAATCCTAATATATTCAGCCACTTATACTTCGATGAGACTATGACCATGTGATTGGAAAGTCGGATTACATATGTAGATACCAAGTAGCCTATGCAGTATGTTGGAGGAAAAGGGCTTGAAATGGGTTTTATTGAAGGTGAAAGGTTTCACTTGTCCCACATTTAGGGACTTTATAAAGTTACTTGTTCCACCTCTATGATTGAGAGATAATAGGAGACTCACATGTGCACACCACCACCGCCGCCACCGGTTCATGCACGGTGTGGGGTCTGTTTTTGCGTCACGGTTAATTAATTTTGGGCCTAGATAAGTTACGAAATAATTTTTCGATAAGGATTCGGTAACATATCCTTTTGTCGGTTTTAACTTCTTCCTGATTTTTCTTCTTAAAAAGTGACGTTTCCGGTTTGCAAAGATACATCTTCAACTCCTTTCACAATTGTCCCTTTCTATTGATTGTTTTGAGCATTCTTTCGCGATTCCAAACCCTTGTTTCGAGTGCACGTTTCAGGTTTGTGCTGTGTAACCTTGGGGGCGTCACCGACTACCAATTTGCACCTATAGTCAGGGTGAAATCGCTTCTAAGGAAAAGGGGTTTGGATATATACCACACCACAACCTTCGAGTTTTCAACCTTTCAATTTCGCGACGGTTTTTCCACTGTTTTCTAAAGGCCCTATATCTTACATTGTAACAACACAGTACACTGAAATGCATCTCTGCCAAGGCAAAGCTGAAATATGCCTGCTGAAATTTGGAATTTGGGTTCAATTCTTGTTCCTACAATACTTGTCTTTTTATTTATGCTTTTGTATGCATGATAATTTGTTATTCTATGCTTATCTGAACTGAGATATAAGGCGAAATTGCACCACAGATTATATTGAAGAGCTGCCGTGAGACTCATTGCCATTTTTGCTTGAATGAACTTCAAGCAGATGTTGTCCCCTGTACATCATGCTCACTTCCACTTTACTGCTCACAAAGTTGTCAGATACAAGCAGGGGGGCCCTCCCCTATTAAACATCTGCAACATGAGAGGGCTGTTGATGTTGTTCCTTGTGATCTTGTCAAGTACTTTTCAGATGTTTGTTTAGCAGATGATTCTGGATCGAATGTCGAGTATTTTGCTGAACATAGACATGAGTGCCATGGGTTTCACTGGCCTTCAGTGTTACCTTCTGATGTGGTTTTGGCTGGTCGAATCCTGGTGAAGTCCCTGGAGCTAAGAGGTCACATTAATAATGCATCAAGTGTCATTGACAATATGGTATTTGTTCACATTTCTAGACAAATTTGCATGTTCATGATTCAAGGAAATAAGGCTAAATGGCTAATGATTCCTCCCTCAGGTTTAACATCGTTGACAGTGATCTATCAAAAAATTGAGAAGAAAAGGGAAGCATGGCTCATATTGTTCTTTTTATGTTTTGTAGGATCTCTCTCACAATTATGATAAACTACCTATGGAGACTAGACTGGAGTCTATAATCTATTCTGTTGTGCTGTTGTATTGTCTTCGGATATGTTATGACTCTACATATGAGCTAAATGGAGCTGCTATTTCGAAGGTCTCCTCCTCTCCATTGCTTTTACTTTTCTGACCTATGCATAGAGCATCCTTATGTAATAATGACTATTATTCTGTTACTGATAAAGTATTTCTTATATTTATATATGATATTGATGAATATTGAGTAAATCTTTACATTACAAAACATCTCACCCAGTCAGTAATCTATTTTGGGACTGCAGGTTGTTCTTCTTATATGTCAAGTGAAGGTGAATTCGATGGCAGTTGTTCGTGTAAAATCTGGAGAAAGTGCATATCCCTTGTTCCAGTCAGGAAAAAGTTCTTCCGCTACTGATATTTTAATGAGTAGCATAGAGCAGGTTTGTGGTTTTATAAATATGAAGTAAAGATAGCAATATGATTTGTACCCTTTTATGTCAAACATTGAAATATGTGATGCAGTATGAGTACAGATACATTAATTGTTATTGATTTATCCAGATTATTTTTAATTTGGTGAATTCTTGCTTCCCATTGGGACTTAAATTAGCTCAGAGTTGGCCTGGAAAACACCAGCCCTTACATGACCAGCTAATATATTATGCCCACTTCAGAATCCTGGGTTTTGAACTGTGAAGTCATCTTTTTGAGTAAATGGTGGCGGAAAAAGGAAAGGAAATGGAATGATCTGTGTTTTGAAAGGGTTAGTGAAATTAGAGTTAAGACTTAACCATGTTTTATTATGAAAATAAATCTAATTCCCTTGTTCTAAACCCATTGAGAGGGGATGCAAGGAAAAGTTGCCCAGCTGCTTGGAAGATTGTCACTTTACCGTACGATGAAGGGGGCCTTGGCATTAAAGAAATCTCAAATCTCAGCTTGGAACAAAGCGATAATGTTCGAGCTTGTGGGGGAGATTGCCCTTGGAAAACCAAGTATCATGGGCTGTGAGCAATCTTAATAGGAGATCCAGTATTTGGGAAGTGCAGTGTAAGAGAGATGATTCTTGGATATGGAAGAGTGTGTTGAGAGTTAGGGATGACATGATGAGCCATATACGTGCAGTTGACCCAATGTGTATTGTTTGATTTGTCCCTCCTTCTAAAGGGAGATGGGAAGATTGCGTGTGGCAAGATCTATGACCTTCTTAGACATTGGGGACAAACTAGACAATGAGGCGGATTCTTATGAGTGCGGGGCAAAGTAAGTGATGGGGCTTTGTTGTGTGGTTGGCCTTTAAGGAGAGACTTCCTACTAAGCAATAGGGGCATGGACATTGACCCAAGGTGTGTGCTTTGTGGGAATGGACTTGAGACCAAGGAGCATTTATGGTCAGTGCCCTTATGAGCAGGAAGTCCTTGAAAGGGTTCTTGCTTGGATACACATCAATCATAGAGAGACTTCTCTTGATGTGTGGTTTAACTGGTTTGGTCATGATCCTTTCCCCAAGTCGCTGGTGTTTCAATGCAAACTGATGACTGTGTGCCTTGGTGTACTTCACTTGGAAAGCCCAAAATCTTGCAGTTTTTAAAGGCGTTAAATGTGTGCGCATATGATTATTTTTTCTTATAAAGATTGTATTCATGCTAAATGTAAATCAACTAACGTTATTGTTGGAATATGGGGTTGTCCTAGATTGAAAATATTGAGATATCATGAACAACATACAAACTCAACCCAACAAGTTGCACTTGCCACATGCGCTTAAATGGGAACCAATGCTCGTGACATGTCGCAAGGCCAGCAACCCCACCAAAATCCATTGGCAATGAGAGGAGTAGCCCGCCAAGCTTATATGTTGTTCATGATATCTCAATATTTTCCATGTGGAACAACCCCATATTCCAACCGTTATAGATAGTAGATGGTTAGATGTGTTAGGCGTTTGAGGGGTAGTTTACCCTTTTTGTAAATAGGTTGATTTGGGGTATAATTCTTTGGATTTTGCGGGATTAGTTTGGGTTACATTAGGCTTGTGGGTGCCTTGATGTTGTAGGGATCCGACCACTTTGCCTTGGCACTAATTTGCATCCTTTATGTATTAAATATATTTTTATCGATTGCAAAAAAAAGTTTCCTTGTACTTGATAGTCTTTCATTACTTCCATTCCATTTCTGTATATGTAAGAAATGACCCTTGAGTTATACCCTTCCTTACAATGAACTTATTGAAGTCTTCACAGATAGACTGTAAAGATATTGTAGAATACAATAATCTGATTGAAATACAAGTCTTTGTATGATTTTCACATGCGTGCTTTTCCTTGGGCGCCTCTTATAACTTACAAGTTTATTTATATGTTTGAAATTAATTCCCGAGGTATGTCCAAACTTCAGCCATGTAATTGATGCTTTGTGCTATCGCCCTTTTATGACCGACATAATTCTTGTAGGTCAGAGTTGGTCAAGCTATATATTCAACTGGGAGTATGTTCAATCATTCCTGCCAGCCAAATATCCATGCTTATTTCTTTGGCCGCACTCTCTTGATACGATCAACTGAGTTTGTGGCTGCAGGGTGCCCTTTGGAACTATCTTATGGACCACAGGTATCCAAATACTATACAATTTACCCCTCTTCTTCCAACGCAAAAGCCCTTGCTTTCTCTTCTTCCTTATTACTTATGGGTTCTATCATGCTGAGATATATGCCTGATAATGACATGCTTTGACCTCATAGAGTTGCATCTTTCTTTTCTTTTCTTTTTCTGTAGGTAGGGCAGTGGGATTGTGGATATCGGCAACAGTTCTTGAAAGAGAAATACTTATTTAGATGTCAGTGTAGTGGTTGTTCACAATTGAATCTCCCTGACCTTGTCATAAATTCCTTCCAGTGTGCTAAAACAAATTGTCTTGGGGCAATTCTAGATTCCTCTGTAGTTGAGTATGAAAAACATAAAGTTGATCAGTTGCATGGTGATCCTATAGTTTGCATGACAGAATCAGAGTTGCAGGTAATCCGTTCATTATTGAATTTTTTTTCATAGCCAAAATGAATTGGAAAAGGGAAAATTGAAGCTTCCATGATCATACAGAAAATGAACCTTTAAGCTTATATGAAGTTGCAAAAGTATAATGATTTTGATATGAAAGTAGAGATAGAAAAAGTATTGCATTATATTAACTTCTAGTATAATGCATTTGATTCAAGCCCCAAATGTGGAGCATTGATTTGCACAAGGGGCAGCTCTTGTGAAAGGTTTTTGTAGACAGTTATATATATTTATACTATGAGTTCATTGTATGTTTAAAGGATTGATAAAAAATAATAAAAAAGAAGATAATTACCTCTATTAGCCGCCATTCTTTAGAGGCTTCTGACAAGGTGGTCTCTCTATCCATAGGTTGACAAGCTGAAAGGAAATGACCTGAATAATGTGGCTGGCTTGGTGTTTCAACAAAGGGATCATCCTGTTAAAATTGAAGCTGGATGTTGTTTGACTTGTGGGTCTTCATATGATCTTGAAAATATCCGTGCAACAGTAGAGGAAGCTGAGGCATTCATCAAAAAGTATTGACTCTATAAACTACAGTCTACATGTGTCATATGATTCATTTTCGGTCAGCATCATCTTATATGATTAAAATTGTTCAGTTTGCAGAATTCATTAGCTTTGAAAGAGGTTCAGTATGCTTCCATTTTGGACACTTTGACATCTCTTGAGCTTTTGAAGTCAACAAATCATGCTTACAACAAGAAAAGTGCAGAGGTAAAATCATCTGCCATTTACATTTTATTTAGTTTAACTTTTGCTTTATTTGTGGCTATTTGCCATGCAAGGTTTTCAAGTGTTATTACTGTATTTAAATTATTAATGGGGCAAGAGCTCGTTGCTTTTGGACATTGGACCTCTGAAAAAAGCATTCATAACATTTCACCTTGGATATGTTTTTGTATTTGAACTTGAAGACATCCAAAAAAGAAGTGCCTACAATCTAAATAAAAGAGTATTAAAATCTTTTTATTGGAAAACTCCAAGTGGATCCTCTCCCTAGAACTGAGCTGCCTGTGCCCAATAAAATATGGAATTGTCTACTTATGTTAATGAACTAGAGCTAGCTCGTAAAGATTAGATGGTTAGTGCAATTATAGCAGACTTTGAGATACCTATTGCATTCTGGACCCTCTTTGGTGTGCTTACTTGTAAGTAACTTGGTGAAATTTAATTCTTTTGCTAGACACCATTTGCTTATCCCACCATCCCTCTTCGTTGTGTCAAATTGTGATAAAAGTTGCTCAAGAATGTCATGCTTAGAAGTGCTCTATCCAAATTTTCAGGCAGAAGACTTGATAGCTGAGGCTTTTTGTTCTGTTGGAAAACTTAAACGTGCAGTTGATCATTGTAAGGAATCAGTTGAGGTAAAAGGAGCTCCCAATTTCTTTTCCATACACATTCCCATGTTACGGAATTCAATTTATGTAGTTCCTCATTTATTCAAATTGGTTTTTAAATCTTGATTTTAGTCACTGAATCTATTGCTAGGATCATAAGTGATAACTAAATATTTCATCTATGAGATTTTCAGATTAAGCCAGTCTTTTGATCCTCACTTCTAATCAAATACGTATTACCGAGTTCAATCCATTATATAGTTGCACAACATGGGTGTTATCTAACCCAAGTACTTGGTAGTACTAAGAGATATGATTCGATTGTGAATGGTTTGCCCTATTTGCTATTCAGCCTTTGATATACTTTTTTCCTGTGAATTAGTGTGATAGAAAACTACCTGGTTTAAATCCCCTTTTTTGTGCAAAAACCTGCTTGATTTCTCATCATATTAACTTTCAAGAGATTTGTCTTCAAAGAATAGCAAAACAGCTTCTATAGAAAGTATTTTCCCTGTGTCTCTAGAAAGCTACGAGCTTAGGGAAACCTTTTACACTTCACTCGTTCAATCTGCATTGCCATTCAGTGGATCACGTGGCAATAATTTTGTTTCTTATGTTACAGATGACAAACTATTACATTAAGCTTTTACATCCACTTGTGATTTTATTGAACATGACATATCGCAAGTGAAGTTTGACCATAACTTTTCTGGCAACTGGCAACACTTGATAAAGCTGCACAATGATCCATCTTAAATGCAATGGATGTTAATCTGAAAGTTGATAATCTTGTTCTCATTTACCTTTTTTCGCATCTTGAAAGCCAAAACATATCAGAGCTTTGCTGCATTATTAGTTCCCCCCCCCCCCCCCCCCCCCTATTTGAGTGGTCTTAGCAATTTTCTGTATGCTGTTATGTACTCCATTTATGGGTGTTTCGTAATCTACATTGGTGTAAAGTTTTTGGGTGGTTTGTGGCTGAGGAGTAGTTATGCTGCAGATTCTGAAGAAGCTGTACAGTCACAACCATATCGTCGTTGGAAATGAATTGGTGAAACTTGCTTCTCTTCAGCTTCCGCTTGAAGATCCTGGCGCTCTGGACACAATAAGCCAAGTGGATGCAATATTTTCAAACTACTATGGATCACATGTAGATGTGATGTTTCCCTATGTAAAACTCCTCAAAGAGAACACTAACCAACTTGCGAACTAACGTTCTTCTGACTGTATGTATGAACTGCACATTTCGTTTGCAACAAGAAAAACATATTAGTGTGTAGTCCTTGGTACGATATAATCAGGTATTATTTCACTTTACAACCACGCAAGCAGAAACTATCATCTTTTGGTCCAATCTCTTTTATTTCACTCTCCTCTTGAATAATCTTTAGTGTCAGTTCTGTAGTGTGTTTAAGATGTTCCCGTGGTATTCACTTGGCGGTTTCTGGGCTCCATGTTGTCTGAAGAGCTGCATCATTCACAGAAGCGGTCTGCAGGAGATCTAAACCAGCAACCACTCACAGACCTGAGGGCTGAGACTGATTACGAGTGTTTCGCTTCACGTACTCAAACGTTTGCTTGATAACTTAACTGGGTGCACATAATGTGGGCGATGCAGCTGCCGTGTATTAACGTCTAACCATACTAGTCAAGGACTGAAGGTCCTTGTAAATCCTGTTATAAAACTCATGTGCAATGTATCCTGCTTCGGAACTACATTATCAGCAGCAGGTGCTTTCCGGTTTGGCACGTCTGTCATGTCATCTTTCTGTTTCCTTTCAAAAAGACTTGTAGCATCGTGAACACTCATCCTTCGGGCATTGTTATCTGCAGCTCTCAGTGGAGCTCTGACGCTCGATTTCAGCTGCTTTTGCTGGGGAGGCACCATATCTTACCGGTTGATCTTAGATTTAATGGTGCGACAAAGAGATGCGTCATATTGCATTTTTCTGTTTTGTTTTAAGCTTGACTTCTAGGAAATTGTATTAGTGGCTTTTCAACATTGTGAACAGGGCAATAAGGATCATCAATGCATGTGATGGATTTGAAGTTTCTTATGGACATGACTTTGTGGTGTTAAAAACGCAGCATAAGTTGAGATGGTGGGCACCAGAAAACAAGAGCAAAACTAGCATTGACACTTTTCAAAGCAGCAAGCAGCAAGTGCATATGAATATGTGTTTTGATACCTCAGGTTATCCATCAACTTGTAAATCAACTACATGAATGTCTTGGCATAACCCAAAAGAAAGCATAGGGAAAACGTAACCAATTAAGACATACACTGCTCATTTTACAGAAACAAACCCTTTTTTATTTTTGGGAAATACAGAAACCATAAACAGAGCTCCAGACATGCTGCAGGTTAATGCATCCTCTATTTGTTTTCACAACGACAATATTTCATAATTCAGTATAATGTATTGAAGATCGAGTACACAGGCTAAAGCATCTTCACTTCACACGATTATATCTTATCAATGTCTTCATCTTCGAACTCAACGTAATCATCAGGAGCTCCATCATCCTCTTCGTCGAGTGAAGCAATACCCTCATTGAGCCGAATGTTTTCAGGAAGTTCACCATAGGCCTTCAGCAGTCTTGCTTCGTCGGGCATGTACTTCAGGATTACATCAGCCTTGTCATCCTGAGAGAGAGAAAAAGATGATAACTCAAATTGATCAAAGCACTACTATGGACCTCAACATCAATGATATTCAATACGTTCCAGCAATTAACCTGCTAGTTAGATAGGGATGATCTTGATGTTAAGGTTGATCATCCTTCACAAGTTCACTAACTACATAACAGATCAATTCAATTCCACAAAATTTAAAAGCAGTAGGAAAATGTTTCGCCTCATAATACATGCCGTTGCCACCACAACGATAATGAAACTAAGCCAAATGTATAAGATACATAACTATACAGGAATGAATTGTAGCCACACTACTAATTTCAACGAGGACAAGAATTCTGATGCTAAATCTATGTACAGATAAGTAACAGATACACTCAAAACACTACCATCCATATAGCAGTCGTTCCAGAAACTCAATCTATAGCTTTGATTTTGAAGGATGGGAATTCAAATGTAAAAGCCAGATCATCAGTTTCCTAATGAGTCTCCAAGTGTAAACTTGAATAGATCAGAGCATCAGCAAGCCAATTTAACTTAAATACACCATCGTCATTCATTCAAAGCACAAAGCACAAGAAATTGAGGAAACATGTGAAGTCGAAAAATTAGAGCCTACGCTCAATTTGGAATTATCAATTTCCGAATTCCAGCGGCACAAGCAAGCCGATAAAGCAAAGTCAACAATAGGCCAATCAAATCGAATCTCAAGTCAGACAGAAACAGCGTACCTGATAATCGCGAAGGCCAACCAAGATGATATCGCCGGCGGCGATCCAGACCTTCTTGTGCATCTTACCACGGATGTGACCAAGGCGCTTGACGTTGTCGATGCACATGGCCTCGCAACGGCCGTTGCCGAGCATGCGGAGGACCTGAGCGTACTCCTGGCCGTCTTCCTTGAACACGAGCTCCCTCTTCTCATCGTCGGCCTCGTTCTTTCCCCTCTTCCTGTTCTTACCTCCCTTTCCCTTATTCTTCGGCATCTCCTTCCGGCGTCGGTTGTGGAATTGGCGGTGAGCAGCTGAACCCTAAGTTCTGCGGATATGTAACAGGATTTCCTTTATTAAAGTATTGAACGATACGGGGAGAAACCATTTTATACTAGAATATAAGACAAAAAATAATAAATTACATCTACTATCTATAAAAAATAGATTTATTTAAGGCGAATTTGCATAACTAGCCATATAAAAAAAAACTTTGCACAAATAGCCAAGTGCCTTGATTATTTGCATCGGGTAGAAAATGACTATTTTGTGCAAATAAAAATGGTAACCGGTCACTGTAGCTCATTCATTTTGCTGAGAGAAATGAGGAGGAGAGGTGCTGCACATGCCAGGGGATTGAGGTGTAGCTCCAATAAAATAGGGAAAAAAGGGGAGCATTTATGAGGGGAAATGTAAATGATTGTAATTAAGAGTGTCAATCAACCCTTATAAAATTTTGATTGATGGGTGTCATTCCTTAATAAATGCTCTGAAAAAACAGAGCCAACATAGGAAACGGATGGCATGGTGAGGGCAAAGCATCACCTTCATATCTGGGAACTTTGTCCTACCAAAAGAAAACATTAGTCTTACCAAAAGAAGGCATTCATCTTACCAATAGGCCAACTATGTCCTACAATCGTTGGAATTTTGGAGGGGAAAGTCCGTAGTGGTTTGGGCGGGATGTCCGTGTAATTTTGGCGCCAAAAACAAGGTTCTTCATTGGGGAAGAGGGAATGACATCTGTCTGACCAATATTGTATATTTCTCTTACCAATAACATATATCTATCTTACCAATAGGCTTACCATGTCTTACCATACCTGATATTTTCGAGAAATTTGGAGTGAATTGTCAGTAGCTTATTTGGCGGGTTGTCAGTGTAATTTTGGCGGCAAAACGAGGTTCTTCTTTGGGGGGAAGGGGGAGCATTTATGAGGGGAAAATGCAATCATTGCATTGATGGGTGTTCCCCAAGCACATATATAAGCTTGAGAGGATGATCTCAAACACCCCAACATGGCCTGCAAAAACTGAGGCAGAGCAGAAGAGAGTTGGTAAGGACGGGGGAAACCCAACCGTGTATCCGAGGATACGATACAGTTGTCATCCTACCAATAGTACAGTTCTGACCTGCCAACAGTCTTGTACTCTCTTACCATTCCAGGAAAAGTGCAACAGGTTTGTTGGTGGCAGTGGCAGCGATGGGTAAGTCATCTTGTACCTTTCCTTTGTAGGTGTTCCCCTTTATTATATCAGAACTATCCCCCAAGCTGATACTCTTTTCCCCTGATGTACCCCAGGTGATAGGGTATGCATCAATGTGGTGTTCGGCGGTTGGTGGGCTCCCGTAGGTGGGAGCTTGGTCTTCAAGGGAGAGGCACGTACTGCAGCAATGGTGGTGCCACAGAATATTTCCTACGACCAACTTAAGGGGAATATAGTCTCGAAATTCGACGTTGACATGGTGTTGTACGACATTGAGCTCACCTACCTCCCTCCTTCCATGGGTCGGGCAACTCCGATTCGGGTCCGGGACGACGATGACATTGAAGCCTGCAAGTTCTACAACACTGAATACGGCACACGAGCATGGCCAATAGCACTACACGTAACCTTACGGATGAAAACGACAAGCCCTTCAGCAGCCTCCGGTGAACATCAGTCGGAAGACTCAAACGGGGCAGACGAGGTCTCCACTTCCACCCCAGGGGAGTTGCTCCTAACCAGGCCTCCCAGCACGCAGGAAGACTTGGAAGTTGGTCTGGATGGAGGCGTAGGGCCGGAGGATAAGGTTCGAGGCTTCGTCGATGACAAAGGGATGTTGGACGACCTTAGTACGTAGTGACACTGGAGGGGCCTGCCGTTGTGCTGAGTGTCTAGCGGGGGAGGGAGAGTGTTGTAGGCCTGCAAAGGACATCGTCAGTGGGAAGCATGGTGGTCTTGCTGGGAGTGGTAAACAATCTGGTAATGGTAGGATGGAGGACAATATAATGGTCTGCCAGTCTGACGAAGTTGGTAGGATGGACGACAACATAATGGTAGGACAGGAAGAGGAAGTGGAACAGCTTAACAAGGAGAAGGGTGGTGATGTGAGCAGGTCTGATGCCATCCGACGAGGAGAGCAAGTGGTGATCGTCGATAGCAACGACGATGTGGACGTCGTACCCCCCCCCCCCCCCCACGGAATGGAGGACATCATAGACGTAGGAAGCTCCGACGATGACATGATCGTGGGTGGTTTCCCCGTGAAAGTGGAGGATGGGAGTCCGAACGAGACATCTGAATCATGGGATGAGGAGGCTGACTCAGCACTGAGAGAGATAGAGCGATCGTACCAAGGACACAAACAGCCTTTGCCGACATTGGAGCAAGTGGAAGCGGACGTGGATCGGTCCATTCCTCTAGTCGGAGACCCTCGCTCAATGGTGAGGGAGTTACGTGAGGGGGAGATGTTCGATACCAAGGCTGACATTCAGTCCCGGGTGAAGTGGGAAGCTTTGCGTGGGTGCTTCGAGATTCAAGTGAAGCGATCCACATCAGACAGGTACCTGGTTGTGTGCCCCGAACCTAACTGTTCATGATGTTGTCGGGCGTCGACCTATCAGGAAATTAAGAGGTGGGTGGTTCGTAAGTTCGTGGACACACACACTTGTAAGGTTAGTGTCGTCAACAACTACCACCGCAACGCCAATTACAAGCTGATGGGCCAGAGTTTGGTATCCGAGTAAGTTCCTAAACCGGTGTAAATGTGTTGGTGGAAATGTTGTTGGTGTAACCCGTTGATCCCATCTTTGCAGTTTTGGTGGGTCAGGGAAGGAGCTTCGTCCCCGTCAAATCAGGAAGATGATGAAGTCTCGGTTGGGCGTGGACTGCAGCTACTGGAAGGCACGCAGGGCGCAAGGAGCTGCACGGGACGGCCTCTACGGAAGCTACGAAGATAGCTACAAGCGGATGGCCTCATACCTTTACATGCTTGAGCGGGCAAACCCCGGGACCGTAACCACATTAGTCCGTGATGATAACCAACAATTCAAGTATGCATTCGTTAGCTTGGGTGTTTGGTGAGCAGCCATCCCACACCTGCGCCAGGTACGCCAATAACACGTTATTAACATACCAACTGTTATATTTCATCTTACCAATTGTAGACGTTTGTCCTTCCAATACCTTTTTACCAATACTGCCAGTTCATCCCACCGTTTATAATCCTACCAACTGTGTAAGTTTATCTTACCCAATGTGTTATATTGTCTTGCCATTAACATAATTCCATCCGACCTTATTAAGCTGATTGACATTGACAGGTATTCTCGGTGGATGAAAGTTTCTTGAAGGGGAAGTATCGTGGTTGCTTGATGTTTGCGACTGCCCAAGACCCAAACCACAACCTATACCCCGTTGCATTTGCAATTGTCAACGGGGAGAATGATGCATCATGGAGTTTTTTCTTCCGTCAAATGAAACGCGTGGTCCCGGATGAGCCCCATGTGGTGTGGGTCAGCGACAGGCACATGAGCATCACGAAGGGAATCCGAGCAAATTACGACTTGGCAAAGCATGGCCGTTGCACTTACCATCTTTTTCAGAATGTGAAGGCATATCACAAGGCGGGTGGCCTTCAAAATCTGTTCTTCCTGATGGCAAACGCGTACACCGTTGCAGAGTTCAATGGTCACTTCGAAGCATTCAAAGCCAAGTCGCCCACTGGTGTTGAATACATTAAGACGATCGGCTTCTCCAATTGGGCTCGGGCTTTCTATCCCGCTAATCGGTTCAACGTGACCACCACAAACCATGCCGAGTCCTTGAACTCGGTTTTCCTTGAGCCTCGTAACTTGCCCGTCACCTCCCTGATGGACAACATAATCGACAAAGTGGCTGAGTGGTTCGCGACGCGCCGGGAGCTAAGTTCAAATCCCGAGAAGGTTGTGACGGACCATGTGGATACCTTTTTGAGGAAAAACGCCATGCAGGCTATTTGTCTGGAGGTGAAGCCTTTGAGAGAACACGAGTATGACGTCCGTAAAGGGGTGTCTGCCTGGCTGGTCAACCTTTCTGCTCGGAGTTGCACATGTAAGCACTTTCAAATTGACCAGATTCCGTGTCCACATGCCCTCGCCGTGGCCAAGGTACGTCGGATCGATCCATACGCCCTCGTCCATCCTCTGTACAGGGCTGAGGCTTGGCGCGCGTGCTACGTCAATGTGGTTTACCCAGTGGCACCTCGTGAGACATGGGTGGTGCCTCACAAATAGCTGCGACAAAATGCTTGCCGCTGGTGGTGAAGCGTGCGCCGGGAAGGCCGAAGACGAAGCGCTATCCGTCGAATGGCGAATACAGGGGGCCAAAGCGTCGTCGATCGTAGTGTTACTTGGTGGATGCTCTAGTCAGCTGACAGACTTGTTTTGGGCATCGACCGCCGTCACCTTGAGTGTGGATTCTGCCAGTATGTTTTTTGCACCTATCTCGTATTGTCGTGTTCATAGGAGGCTAATTGTGATGCAATCTTGGATTCTGCCAGTATGTTTATCGCATGTTTTGGGCACATTCACATGAACTATCGCATCTATTAAGTATTTCTCATTTCGTCCTACCACTATCAGCGCTTTGACTTCCCAATAGTGTAAACTTATCCGACCATTACCTTTGTTTTATCTTACCAATTGCGTCTCAACTTCACTACAATTGACGTCCTCAACAATGTTTAATTATCTCATGCCATAAGTGTCGTCTTATCTTACCAATTGTTTCGTCTAATCTTACCAATTATAACATTCATGGAACTATAATACAACACACAAACAACCTTGGTCACTACTACAATCCTCTTCCTCTCTGCTAGCTGTTCTCTGCGGCATTGCTCGTTCTTCCCTTCTCAATCCTCTTCCTCTCTGCGTCGTTGTCTTCTCTTACCTTCCCAATCCGTTCGCCTTTCTGCTCGTTGTTGCCCCCTCTGTCCACTTCCCTACCGAGTCGCTCTCTCCTTGTTGCTGCCACCATGAACTGTCTTCTTGGGTTTGGAACTGCCACCATGAAGTGACTCAATTTCTCTTTGTTGTTGCCTCAGTTGTTGCATTGAGAATACAAAAGGTATGTTTTTAATGTTTTTCTTACTCTTTTGTTTAGATTTAGTTGAAATTAGGGTTAATTCGGGCTGAATATGTGTAGATGCTAGTGCATTTGTTTGTCAATCAAAGTTTTGTGCATTTGTTTTTCAAATCAAAGTTTAGTTGAAATTAGGGTTAATGGTTTAGATCTAATTAGACAAATCAAAAGAATGGACAAAGACCAAGCTGAAGAGCGGACAATCAAAAGAATCCAGACAAAGTTGCTTATGATGGTCTTGATCTAACTGGACAAATCAAAGGAGAAAGATTAGGGTTATTACGGCTTTACTTCTGCTCTAACGTACCCAGGCCCAAGTATTGTTTTTCTTGATGATCTCTCCTATATTTGGGTCCACAATATGTCATTTGCAGAGAACATTGCACACACATATATATGATTTTTACATTAGAAATTTATTATGGCTTTACTTCTGCTCTAACGTACCCATGCCCAAGTACTAAGTTTGTTTTGGAAATTCATGAAACCAATAACATCATCACACATTATACATTCACTTTTGGTGCCACTTCTAGTTAGAAAAAAAATTTAAATAAGATGTTTGGATGGATACTGAAGGGATAAGCAAATGAGGATTATTTGAAAGAATTAGGACTCAGGAGGGGACTCTAGTCTATGATATATCTCAAATCCTCTAGTACAAAATGATTAAAAATACGCAGCCCAATCAACCAAAGAACGTAGAAATTTATGAAGATATTTTTCATGATCTTTGTTATGACTCAATCTTCATTATTTATATATGTTTGCTAATTGCTCTGCTATAAGGTTATAGACTTTGGGACCAAAAATGCCAACAAACCAGTTGCTTTCTTAAACTCAAAACAAGTAGATAACCAAGAATGATTGGATTGGACTTCCAAAATCAGTACTAACAAGTAACAACAAGTAAAGAACTAATGACTTTCCAGCAAAGAACAATGTGGAAAAGAGTAGACGAAATAGCTATGGGACTTTAATACAAGGATGAGTAATGCTAATTGGTGTTCTTTATGTTCTCAATTGCAATTTTTTGGTAACTAGGCTATAAATATGGGACTTTAATACAAGGATTGTATCTAGCATTGGACAGAAGAGAATGAAACTTGCATGTTCTCACATCTTAATTTGTAGTGAAGGAAGTGATATAAGTTACATGACCAAGCACCTCCGGTTATATATATATATATGCATTATAAAATGTCACCAAGTTGCATACGTTATGATCATGGAATCAAACACTTCTGCAGTGGTACAATGTTAGCAGGAGTCTTGAGTTCAGACATTACTGTGGATATGAGAATACTTGTGTGGTGGAGGTGAGATCTAATTTGTTTGTGGTTGGATCTGAAAGTCCCTCTTGATAGCTAAGTAGAAACCATTTTTTTTTAACTTTAGGTTGTTTAGGCAATAAGAACCGTGATTAAGAAAAAATTCCAAGTATAGAAAGAAAAGAATAATACAGCTAGGGGACAATTTTATTTATTTATTTATTTTCCTTTCCTCTAAGACGCATATTATCATGTAGTGTCTCTTTTATGGCTATTTCTTTTATTAAATGATGTGGACTGGGATTAGCTTAAGGGTTGCCTTAGCCAAATCCGAGTCCACTTTTCAGTCCTTGATCTAGTGGTGTGAATCTTTTTGGTCAATATTCTATTTTTAGGAAGAAATTGCTATTAGTGTCAAGGAACTAGTGGTTTAATATCATTTTGTGTCCCTTCCTAACCTCACTGATGAAATTGTTAGCTGTTTTTTGGATTCTTATGTTTCAATGCAAATGATCACTTTATCATGAAAAAAAAGACTCATCTGAAAATTTGTCCGAGTAAAAAACTTACAGTTGTCATTGATAAGGTGGAAGCTGAACTCGAAGCTGAATTTTGCATGTCAAGCTCCATGTATCTAACTTTGATTTAGTGTTCCATTTTTTAGATGGCTATCACTTGAGGAACACACCTACAAAGAAAAATCTTCTACTACTTGAGTTTAAGTGTTCCTCTGTTTTCTTAAAATCTGAAGTCTGTCTCTAGCTTCTTAAACAATTGGCTAGTGCAAATTTTAATTTAGTAAATTATCGTTAAGTGTATGATAAAGCAAAATTTTGATATCATTGATGTGCAAACCTTGTATATGAACATTGTATTGATGTTTTATGGTTATCCCAGACTCTGAATGATCATCTAACAATGGAAATAGCTCCAAGAATGATAGAGATGAACTGTTGTAAATGAGTCACTTAATTGTTGTATCAATTAAGTGAGTCATGGTTTAGAAATTGACTTAGTATTCAATTTTTTTTAAGAAAAAAGATTGTAAAAAGGAATCTATATACTTGGTAAGATTAAAGCAACATCCTTCTTAAATGTTACTTTTTGAGAATAAAAAGTGAGTCATGGTTTAGAAATTGACTTAGTATTCAATTTTCTGGGTTGTTGTGTATTTTTTATGATCTTAATTTATGTAAAGTATAGTAATTAGTAAACGATAAGTAGGTTGGTGTTGAATTGGGGTGTGTGATTTAACTTTTCTATCTCTTTCTCTATTGCTGCTGTCATCCCGCTCTCTGATGTTTATCAAACTCTCGGTGTTCAGGTCTATTGCTGCCTAGACGAACTGCATCCCCATCTTTGTTGAATCGAGAACACGAAATTCACAAGGTATGTTTGCTTTTCTTACTCTATTGTGTTCATATTTAGTTAAAATTTTGGTTAATTTAAGGATGAATTTGTGCTGCAATTAGTAAATTTGTGCTGATATAAGTGTATTTGTGATGAACTTGTGCTAAAATTATGTTAAAATAATGATTGATTAGGGTTATATGTGTTGATGTGGTTTGATTGTGATGAGTTTGATTTTTATGGTTAACCTTGATATTTTTCATCTAATGAGTTTAGATAGTTGTTAAACCTAGGAAAGGACTTTGTCATACTTTGTATATGTGTCGTCTTTAGAATGATGGATCAGTCATGTATGTCAAAAAGTCGCTTATCGAATGAATATGAAGAAGGAATTGAACATTCATAACTACAAGACAATTCATAACTACAATGTCTTGTTCATGTATACATAGAGAAAATTCCATCGTCATCACTAACTTGCCTACAATTGTCTTTTCAGGTTGATTGATTGACGATGAAGTAGCCATGGTCTTCAAATTTATATGTTTTCCTCTTTAGATAATGGTTTCATACTCTTTATGATGGGATTATTATATTTTGGATAGTGTTAAAGTACTCTCTATGACGAGATTATTATGTTTTGGTAAATCTATTTCTACTTTTGTGATTACATTTGTTGAGATGTTCTGAGTAGCATGCACGAATTATGTATTTATACAGGTGGATTGAATGAAATATGAATATATTATATTAAAACAAGACATATTATATAACCTGGACCTCGAAATCCCCGGGTTATTTGTTCTTGATTTCACCGCGATAAAGAGAGAGAGAATATAACCCGGATTTGCAAGAATTAATCGGTGTATATGCTCCGCGCAAATAAAAAAATATGAAAATATATAGAATGTCCGAGTTATATTAACACCCCAAATAACCCGGATCGGATGGTGTATATGCCGTGTGGATAACTGTGGATAACTGGCTTATCCGTATAAAATAACCCGAATATTCTAATGTCCGGGTTATATTAACACCCCAAATAACCCGGACCGGATCCTCAAATAACCCGGACCGGATGGTGTATATGCCGTATGGATAACCGGTTTACCCGGATATAGGATCCGGGTTATGTAGTGTTATGAGAATATAACCCGCTGACCATTAACCCGGAGCAAATCCGGGTTATAAAGGGTCAAATATCCGGATTATTTTCCTTTTTCTGTAGTAGTGGGTGTAAGCAGGAACTAATTAACGTGAACCATAAATACCAGTTTTAACCATTACAATCAGAAAACATCCTACCAACCGTGAACAAAATACACAACAAACAACAACATAAGTTTTGAAACTAACACAAGTGTCCAAACCACCAAAGTTTACTTAGAAGTTTCCAAACCATGAGAGAATGTCTTAAAAAACAGGAGAGAATGTCTTAAAAAACAGGAGAGACCTACAAATCGTGGCGCTGGATGGAGAGCTCCAAGTACTGGCGGTAGGGGGCAATATAATTGTCGTTGACGCTCTCGAATGTCTCTACGCCCTCTGCCACCAATTGGATAGTCCTGATAACGTATGCCCCACAGTCACCGCTGCACGTGAAGGAATTAACAACCACCATAAGTTATTTACGTCTTACCACTTTTGTGAATTTATCATACCAATGGATGTAATATATCCTACCAATAGTCTTATTATATCCTACCAATATTAGTTGACGTACATAACCCAATAGTTCAGAGAAACTTACGAGGTTTCGTTCCTAGGGATCTTGGCGGTCCGGGTTATGGTGAATGGGTTGGGGACATCGACTTTGTGCCTGGCCCGGAGCTCGACAGAAAATTGCATCACCACCGGTATCAGCTTCACAATAGGCTCGAGGTGGGCTTGAAGATCCTTCTCCTTTATCTGGTACCAGTCACAGTCGAGGACTTCTATTTTCCACTTGACGAGGTCGATGACGAGCTCAATCCAGTGCTTCGCCTTGTACAACCAAGGAGCTAATATCTTCGCGTTGGCCACCGACCATGTCCTCCCGTGGTGGTCCAGCAGTGTCCCCGAGAAGTACCTCGGTAGCACCTTGGACACATTGCGCTGGGTAATGCGGTTCACATCGCCGGAAACGGTGTCCAACTGCTTCACCACGGCTTCCTGCCAGTATGGGTCGACCACGACGACACCCGACTTTTTGTCACTCTCCCGGGCGTCCAATGCCTTCCGGACGAGGACGAGAGACTGCTGGATGTGTTGCGTTAAGTGGTACGTTTCAAATTCCCGTGAGGGCTTGTCCCATGACGTAAGTGAATAAGGAAACATGAGGTATAGGACTAAAGTTTGCGTACCTCGGTGGAAAGCCATACGCCGGGTGAGATCAGGTTGTTGAAGAACTCCTTGTTCAGTTGGGAGCCGTCTGGGCCCTTCACTTGCGCGGGGAACTTCAGGAGCCAAGCCAAGAAGTCGTCTCTCTGTTTATCAGTTACCATCCCCTCCGCAGCTGCGTCGGTGGTTGGACAAGATGCCTTTGCACCCTTCTTGACCCGCTTAGCGGGTTGAGTCACCACGCAGTCCCCTAGCTTCGCTGTGATCTTCCTATCACGCTTGCCTCTTCTCGGTTCCAGCTTGGTCTCCTAACAATCAAACACACCCGAGTTATTCTCAAATAGCTGTCATTATCCTACCAAAGCAGATTCAATATTGTACCAAAAGGGTAAATATATCCTACCAACTGGGTTATTATATCCCTCCTAAATCAACTGCCTATCATACCAAAACACACATTTTATCTTACCAACAGGGTCAGACTATCATACCAACGAGTAAGGTTTACCTTTTCCTCTGCATCGTCTGCATCAGACTCACACTTGGAACCCTCCCCTGCAGCTTCTTTCACATGCTCCTTGCCCTTGACGTTTGCATCAGACTCGTCAACCTCCTTTGCCTCGTCCTCAACCTTGTCCTTAATGTCCTCACCAGTGCACATGCCCTGCCCCTTCAGATCAGAGTTCAGCTCTTCTTTCTCCGCCGTGTTATCCTCAACGTTATGTCCCCGCTTTCCCGACCCCTTGTCATCAACATTCATCTCTTCAAGCTCTTCCGCCTTTTCGTCAACCTTCTCACCATCCTTGTCCAAATGTTTCTCAGCCTTCTCAACCACGTCGGCCACAACCTTCTCCAAATCTTTCTCAACAACCTTCTCAACGACATCGTCATCCAATACATCAACAGGTTCCTACCAATTGCACATGTTTGTCATACCATAAGAGTTACAATGGTTTACCATCACACAAACATCATCTTATGAATTGCACTTATGATGGACAATGGAGCACATACCTTTTCCTTGCCGGTCCGCTCTGATAACGCCTTCTTGCATTGTCTAGAAACTTCGGTCACCTTCTCGTCGAGCTCCCTGAACTTGGACCCCATCTCCACCATCATGCCCTTCGAGAGAGCCTCTACCTTAGCCACAAGTCGGGCCTCCAAACCGGCAGACGACGCGTCTGACCCAGACTGGCTAGTCCCCTGACTGGGTCCAGCAGTGGCATCCTCATGTCTCCGCTTATCTCTGCGGGCCCTCATGTGGTCGCCCACAATCTGATCAAAGAAGACGTCTGGAGCGTCTTTCTTGTACGATGAGTGGGGGTATGCATCTTTTTCCTTATGGGTGGGGTGCAAGATGGGCTCTGGCTTCGCCAGCAGAACGTGTTCATCAATTGGGTCGTTGGCGGGGGCGTCCAGGCTGAGGAATGACGTCACATTCTCGTATCGTATGTGCGAGTTTGGCGTTTCCCATCGCAGACACCTGGGGATGATGGTGTCGTCGATGTTGCGGCCAAAATGATTCCCAATCTCAGGGAAGGTCTCGTACACCCACAACTGCAGATACAATATGGTAAGATATTAGAACGCAGTTGGCATGACAAATAAAGCTATTTGGTAAGTTCAATTTATTTTTTGGTAGGATATTCATTAACCATTGGTAAGATATAAATATCTATTTGGTAGGATATTTATACCCCATTGGTAGGATACAATTTTTCACAATTGGAAAAGGATTATAACATTTTGTAAAACTTCACTAACCTGGAAGGCCATGGGGAACCCGTACAACGCGTAGGTCGGCCTGTCTTTAAGGTGACTCTTTGCAGCCACCATGGCCTTCAACGTGCCGTCGAGACTTTCATATAGCCTATCGTACACGAGCCTTCCCCAAGGGAACTCTAGAAAACGGTTTGTGTCCTCAAGCAGCAGCTTCACAACCCACCCCCTTATTTGTGTCTTCTTCTCCAACCCAAACAGAACGCCCTCCACTATGACGAGGAGGGCAAGCTTGTACTTTTTCATGAGGGACCCGTCGTCCGACTCTTTCTCGTGGGCCCAAGCACTTTCCACATCCTTCAACGTCACCCTCTCCTTCTTAAAAAACTGGTAAATGCACTCCTTGTGGTCTCCCTCCATGACATTACTGGGGGATGGTGAGCAGTTAAGGCCCGTCATGATCGCGAACTCATGAAGAGAGAATCGAACGTGATGCCCCTGGAGGGAGTATCACGTCTCATGTGTCTTCCGAGTCTTCAGTTGGTGGAGAAGGCAGTAGTGCACCAACGACGCAGAGAATTCGTTTCTCGACCCCATCTTCACAACGCCACCAAACTGGCTCTTGCTCAGGGCTTTGTAATCCTCTCGGTCAATGGTGAGGTCGATTCCTTCCAACAACTCGAAATTTGCATGTGAAAGCGCTCTCCCTGAGAAGTGGTGTTTCTCAGGAACAGCAAGGACAACCTGCACACATATGTAAGACTCTTAGGTTTTGACATTTTTTCCCAACCTTTACAAAAAAAAAAAAACCTATCTCAGTTTCCTTACCCCCTGGTTGCTTGGTCCTGCACGGCCTTTCTTGTTCCCTGACTTCGGCATTTTATATGAGGTTTAATGCGGGGGTACCTGCTACACAATCACCAAACAACAAATCAGAAATGCAGTTCACATATTCTGTCATACATGCCAACAGTTACAAATTATTCTACCACCTTCATTTTCCTATCCTACCATTTCTGATATCCTCTTCTTCCCTAAACCTTACTTGCATTTCACACGTTTGGTTCATTTTACCTTTTTCACAACACATCATATAGGCAAGGAGATTATCCAAAACAAAATCACCATTTATTCACCATATGTTTAGGCATTTCATCAAACACTTGGTGGGCACTTACGGTTTCAACAATAAAAAACCAATCAACAAACACTAAAAAACCAATCCACCCCATATTCCTTCACCCCACTCGGCATACCAGATGTTCAATTTTAACCTCCCAATTTCGTTACCCGGTCCTACGAAATCTGCTACCATAAATTCATACACAACCTTCGATATTCTGTCCTACCACATGTGCACATAAACCCTACCGATTACCACAAATCATGTGGATTCCCTACCCATCTGACCCCCTCCTTGACCTTTTGTCCCCATTTTCTTACCCAACATCACCTAACCCTTACCCATCCTTTTCCCGACACCCACAAACCCTAATCGCACCCACATCCGCAAAATCGACTCACAATGTCACCCCTAACCCCCTTCTACTTCATTCCTCCTCTACTGCTAGACATCTACCCCAAAATCGTCTCAAATCCTTCACAATAACCGCATGTAACCGCACCCCCAATACACCAATTTCGCAACTCAAACAAAATCTCCACAGTTGCTTACCTTTCTCTTCGTCTTGAACCTTCTCCTTCCTCACAGGCGATGACTGATGGCCTTCTTCTTCGACGAGTTCGTCCTCCCTCTGTGTATCGCTTCTCCTTTCTCTCTCTGATGGCCTTCTGTCTCTCTCTCTGTTTCGCTTTCAAATGAAATCAAACCCTCTCTCTCCCTCCCTCGTTTTAATTTCATAACCCACTACAACCGGTTACAAAGAGTGGAAAATAACCGGCAGTTTTATTTGCACAAAATAGCCCGGCCATTTTGGCCCATTTTTTCACCCCCTTGGCTATTTGTGCAAATAGGCCCGTTTTTTAGGCTATTTAGTGCAATTTCCTCTTTATTAAAAATAAGAAATTTTTACTATCTATAAAAAATAGATTTATTAAAAATAAGACAATTTTTTTTAATTATAACATGAGAAGGAAACTAATAACAATCAAAATTTGCATAAAATATAAACTAAAAATTAATTTAGATATAAATAATTCATTCTGACAATTTTTTTATTTATAGATATAGATAAAAATAATAGCTATTGAATAATTAATTTTGATCTAAATAATTTTTTCCAAAAATATTAATAAGACGTTTCAAATATTTATCTATTAATATTTCTAGTAAGTATGGTTATGAAATAGTTTGATTTATTTTTTTATCAATTAACTAAAATAGATATACATATAGATTGTGGGTTTATGACAACTTTCTAGAAATTATGAAAATATAAGGAGTATATATATATTTCACAAATCTTAGAATCACAACATGACATGTATGATATTATGCAACGATTTTAGTATATGCATGAATATAGATATAGATAAAATCACCCCTAAATATATGATATTGCTCAAAACCACCCTTTACATGCATAATTACCTAAAACCACCTTTTATAATGATCCCATTAGCAATCGAGCACCCATTTTATGTTTCTGTTAATAACTCAGTTAAGTGTACGAAATTACATAGTTGCTCCTGTTTTTATAATGTAAAATAATGTACCGTAATAGATTTTTTTTATAAGATAATAATTCGAAGGTTAGACAAACCTGACTCATCGAGAGGCTAACAGAGTTGACCGACAGAGAATCGTCAAACATACAATCATAACATAAAATCAGGGCAATACAAAGGCGGCAATAAACAGCGCCAGAAGAACAGACGAGTCTGATCCAAAAAAAGTCGAGGACAACAAAGACAAAACAGAGTCAAGCGCCACCAAGCGATGTCCCAGTGGTAGATCAGGAGTCTCTGAGGGCGATGAAGACGAACCTCCAAGGAAATTTCCGAAATACGGAGTTGCCTCGATGCACACCGCCACGACCCCAGCTAGATCCGACACTAGACGTCAGAGCCCATACTCAAATTAGGACCGCTAATAACAACCAGAAACACCGCCGGGAACCACCATTGCATAGAGTGAAAACCCTTTCGGGGGTTTATCAAGACCCTTTCGAGATTGTTGTCAAACCCTTTCGGGTGGATTTATAAAATGTATAAAGATATATACAAATAAGTGTATAAGTATAAATATAGATATAAAATTATATCTATATCTATAAAAACTATACACAAAAAAATTTATTTATTTATTTTTTAATAGATAAAAATCCATCGGGTTGCCCGGGACCAAGGCAAAACCTTGAGCTCGAAACACAATTTTCAGGCCCGCCATAGCCATGGATGGAGGACAAACCAGGGGCGACCTCAACGAAGAAGACGACCAAAGCCAGCAGGTCGACTACCCCAAAAACAACGATCGGACAAGAAGCGACGAGGCGGACTCAACCAAATCACAAAAGCCCCAAATCAAATCAACAAAATGAGTAAGACCTGACACAATTCCCCGGACCTAAGAGCATGTGCAACCATGAGGTTACCTCTTCCTCTTTTCAATTTTTATCCTCTTATTATAATTTGACACCTCATATATTTTTTTCTCTAAATTATTTTCTACCTCTTCTTTAGAGGTTACCCTTGCAACCATGAGGTTACCTTGTTCCCCATGTGTGTTTAAAAAAATATAAATAACAAATAGTAACCCACTTGTGTGTTTAAAAAGAAAGGAGAAAGTAAAAATAAAAGAGAAGAGGTTACCTTAGTGGGAAGGGGTAACCCCTTTCAACCTCTTCCCTTAAGGTTTGGCTTGCAACCATGGGTTTACCTTTTAAGACATATAAGGTAAGTAAAACACATGGTTGCACATGGCCTAAGAAGCCCAAAAACGGACGGATGAAGGAAACTAGGACCCTAACCGGACCAACCAAATAGATGGAGACCAAAACCGGTAGAAAGGCTGGAGGAAGCCACGAAACTGAACTCCGGTAAGGACGAACGACCGGAACTCCGGAAGGACAAACGACCGGACCCTAACCGGACGAACACCGCATGAAGGAGAAAAAAGATAGATCTGGCAAAGTTTGTTTGTTTGAAGGAGATAAATTAGCCAAGATCTTGATTGATATGGAAAAATAGAATCGAAGCATTATGAAGGATGGGTTTCTCAATGAGAATTTCTCTAATTACAAAAAAAAAAAATCTAAAAATAAAATAAAAAAACAAACAATGCTTTCTCCTCCAATGGTCAAAATTGCGAATCAATTTCTCTGTACACAGTCATGCCTAACAAGATCTTCGAAATACTTAATATCCATGGCGGCAAGTGCGACCACCAGATCGAAGCCAAGTCCATGGGTGGGATGTTGCATTTCCGTCTGGAGGAAATTTCTAAGATTATCAAAATATAACTCAATGAAAACAATGAGCTTTCTAACCTTCCTATTCGACAAGGATTCTCTTAGTCATTATTTAGGGAGGGGATCAATTGGCAAATCGGGTTCTTATGGAAAAAACTGCAAACGAAATGCCAAAAAAAAAAAACAATGCTATTCATAGATTACAAGGAGAGTATTGTAAGTTACATGCATGACTGATCACATAACAGCAATAATCGATCTGTCAATAACTTGCATCCTACAACACACAAAAACCAATGCTCGCAGCATATAGAATCGCTACAAGTTTCACCTTCCAATCCGTCGTTGCAATTGCCCCGATACATTCATTAATCTGCTAATTACACATATTCTGAGATGTCGAAAAGCAGATGGAAAGAGCTCTCACATTTCTATCGCATCTTTGTCTCGGTTCCTTTGTTGCCTCTGAACGCCGAAAGTGAGAAGAATGACCTTGATGCTGAAAACAAAAGCCAATAATAATAATAATAATATTAAAGACATTCTAGCGAAAAATGCAAGATAAAAATATCAGAGAACTGCAGATGAGAAAAAGATCTACAGACCCCTTGAGGTGGCTGAGGTTGTACTCTGAAAAGAACTGTTGCTTGCATTTGATCGTGCTACAAAAACAATATACGTGGGGTTATGGTTAGCTTTCCTCGTTAAAATTCATAACACTAGAGATCACTTTTTGACAAATAACTTGCTTTCACGTTGCATTTGCATAAATTTTATTTTTGTACTCTACTAATAAACTTTTGGAGAGCAATTTTTTTTTTACAAAAAAAACACATCTAAAAATAGAGAACAAAATGTGACAACAGCCTCAGCTTTAAAATATGTAACGGTTTTTGTTTTGCTTTTCTTGTGCTTGTTCTCATGAAATTATATGAGAAACCTTTGTTTAAGAGTATTTGTTCATGAAGGTAATCATAATGTGGGAGACGAATTATGAAATAGGACAGCATAGGAGGCATACCTGAGAGTGGCTCAGAATCAGCCAAGATTCTTTCATGTCCATCTGAGGAAATGCCATACTGCCCGTGCTGAGTTGCATTAAGTGCAGCCTTCCTCAATAGATTGTCAGAACTCTTTTTACCAAAACCTTTGCTTTCATCACCATCATCCTCGCCTTCAGATGCATAGGGGCTTGACCAACCGCCGCCTATATTTGTTTCTCCACGATTTTTCCTAGCAAACTTTAACAACCTTTTCAACCCTTTTGGTGCATCCTTCTGGTAGACCATAGCTGGAGGATTTTCGGCATTTCCCCACTCAATCATATCAGGCTCACTACTCTCTTCAAGAAGCATTTGTGACAGAGAATGACGAACACGAGAGCCTGCAGATGATGCTGTGAGATCGCCTGGAGGCGCCAGTTGGCAAGCACTGTCATCAGTCACATGTGGTGAATCCTGATGACCGTTTTCCACCCAAGCCAACGGCGAGATGATTGGTTCCTCTTCTGGCTGAATCTCAGTGGATGACTCAGTTGCCCTCTCTATGTTCTCATCAAGTTTGTCAAAGCCTTCATCAGATGCTTCCTTTACATCAGCAGTGGGAGGAGTACTGATGTTTGATTCAGGTTCCAGATTGGCATGATAAATCACCTCCTGTACTACCGTACCCCCCTCAACATGATGAATAACTGGATCAGAAACAACATCAACCTCCTTACCTTGAATACACACTTCATTTTGGGTAACAGCCACAGACTTGGATAGAGATTCTTTCACGGCTTTCTTGCTAATCGCAGAGGTCTTTTCAGGGCCAATTCCAGACCCCTTACGGATAGTAGATGGTTTTGGCTCCAGTGGAACCACACTGCTCTTTTTGGTAACCTTCCTGGGTAAGGTAGGTTTAGCTAGGGCTGTGGCAGAACTTTCCACTGAAGCAACATTTCCTGCTTTTGCCGGTTTCATACTTTTTGGCACCACTTTCCGTTTATTCTCATCTATACTTTTTGAGCCTGTCTTGGGGTCCATTTTCGTATTTTTTACTTCCTTCTTTTTCTGCTCGGGTTTTTCCAGTTTTGGACTTAATCGAGAGAGTGATGCTGGTGACTGCGACTTCTGACGTGGTACACTGGTGCCAGAAGTAGGTGTGCCAGTCGGAATTTTAGAAGATAATGTCCCTGCAGCTCTTGGTGTTGGTGTTGACAATGGCCATGACTTTCTAGTAGCAGGTAAGGGAGATGGTTTAGATGGAGCTTTCGAAACAAGAGGTCTTGGAGATTCCCTCTTGGAGTTTGAGGTTAATGGCATGCTCTTGACCACTTTCTCTTTCGGGGTCTTTATAACAGGTTTTTTCCCAACATTGCTCAGGGTACTTGAAGATATTTCAGGCTTTGCCTTGTCAAGAGCTCTAGGCACTGTTCTTGGCTGAGCTCGCTTATCAGTCTTTTTCACAGTTGTTTCCCCTTGAAGCTTTTGATTCTTCCTCTCCTTATTTTGCACTGTACGGGAATCAAGATGTTTGCTACCATCAGCCACTGTGTTACGGTACTTACTTGGCTTACTCTGCACAAAGCTCATCAGCATCTGGTTCAGTTCAACTTCCCTTTTCCGGCTCCACTCAGCTGAATCAAGCTTTTCACCAGCTTCTTCTGAATGAATCTCAAGAACATCAATGTCATTTGGAGAGGGGCTGTTTTTCTTGCTTGTTTCCAATTCCACACAAGCTTCAGCAGCTGTTTCTGATTCATGTGGGCAAGGTAAGATATCAGTGCTTGGTTGTACTCCAGCTGCGTTATTTGATAGAGCTTCATCTGGCAAGGCAATGCTGGTGGCAGGTGGATTTTGCTCAGAGGCACTTTGATCTAAGCATTGTGCGGATGTTTCGCCCACTCCAGAACTCCATCTTCTCAGCACAGATTTGGACACATTGGCAGGATTATCAGCAGCAGGTGTTTTCCGGTTTGGCACATCTGTCATGTCATCTTTCTGTTTTCTTTCAAAAAGACTTATAGCATCTTGAACACTCATCCTTCGGGCATTGCTCTCTGCAGCTCTAGTCGTTTGTTCAGATTGATCTGCTTCACCATCATTTGAAGCTGCATCCTTCCCAGAGAAAGTTTTGTCTCTTCCAGGAAAGTAACTGAGGCTCTTAATAGCTATTGCAGGAGTTCGACGCGACCCAGATCTCCCTATCTGGATTCTCCTCATTGGGGATGCTGACCTTCTAGGAGTTGCAGATCTTGTCATATTTCTGCTTCTTTCAGCAGAGGGCTTATCCTCCTCGCTAGAGCTGGGTGAACCCTCACTCTCAGTGGAGCTCTGACGCTCGATTTCAGCTGCTTTTGCTGGGGAGGCACCATATCTAACCGGTTGATCTAGATTTAATGGTTTTGAGATCTGAACAATATCAGCCATCTTGTTTGATGTTGAGTCACATTCAGTTGTTAACTTCTTATCATTCGGAGGATTGTTAACTATTGCTTTCAGATTCATCCCCAGCAGCTTGCACAAAACATTACTGCAAAAAGGAAACGACCCCAAGAAGAAATGAATAACTAAATAATCCAACGTCTTAAAGGGACCGTCCTATTAAAGCATGACGCATCATGGCAAGAGTCTTCAAAAACAATTTTTCTGAAAGATGTATAAAAATGCGAAAATATGCATTCCCTTGTGATTCCAAAATTTCAGTCTCAAGTACCTCAGATCTGCTGCTCCAAAATGTTTAAAAAACTTTTCTAGATTTAGAATCTGCTCGGGAGAGCTAGATCCAGCTGATTGGTTGAAAGCTGCAACCAGCTCATCTCCCAATGCTGTGAGCCGCAATTCCATTGCCCGCAAAAGTGCATTCCTAGTAGTATTGCATCATGTTGAATGTGAGTATATAGTGTTAAGACTGTATTGAACATAATAAATGTAACTGGGACCTTTAGAATTAGAACTTACTTTGAATTATGCGAAGAATCATTCTCTTCCTGATGAAATGCAATAATCATGTCAGAAGTGAGATATAAGAAGCTTGAAAAAAATTACGATACATGGAGAATGAACATTACTCTTGATGTTTGGACTGGTCCATTGGAGTTGCAGTTATCTGCAGGATAGGAAAGCCACTAAGTAAAATATCTACGCAGATTTATCTAGATAAAAAAAAAGGGGGGGGGGGGGGGGGGGGGGGGGGGGGGGGGAGGACACCTAGACCAAACAGCCATTCAAAGTGGCAAATTGCAATAATTTTAGCAAAGAAAAAAGGTAGTTTTGGTGAAGCAACAAAATAATGTCGTAGTTATGTTAAACAATCATCCAATTAGGGGTATCAATAGCTTTATACTCGGCTTCCCAAGCAAGACATTCACAAGGAATTCAAAAGCACTTGCATTTTGTTTGACCAATCAACATCATAAGCCCGTTCAATTTATGTGAGGAAGTTGATCTCAGTCAATGAAATGACAAGTATGCTGGTACTGCTTTGTATAGGAAGACAATGTAAGAGAGAGTAAAAACGTCTTCGATTATTCAATTATTGACCTTCCAAGAAAATGTAAACACCTCCTAAGAATGTTGGTTGAATAAATTGCTTACTGTTTATTTAGATGATCACCATTCACCCTGACGTGATATTCGACTCATTGAAAATATAAGACAGGTGTACCTTATCGTTATAATAAAAGCCCACAGTTACTCATCTATAAGATAGGGCCACTCTGACAGCCTCTTTTTTTTTTGGGAACCTCTAAAACCATAAAAAAGCTATTGCCAAAACAGCCTACGTTACCAAGATCATTATCTACTCCCATACCATCATCAACCTATTAATCATCATTTCACTTTAAATGACTTGGATCTTCTAATAAAATAACTAAACATTACAAAATTTTAAATTAGCGCAATTATGGAAGTTCAAGAAAATATTTATGGCACGCATAGAATTCTAGAAATAGACCACTCAAAAGGGCACAAATAATAATTCTTCAAGAGTGCTGGGGTTCACAAGAGTGAAGTTTATAGGGAAAACCTGCTTCATTTGTCACCAAATTGTTCCTGTACAACATCTCCTAAAAAAGAAAGGGGTGAAAATATTAGATAAATCATTACAGGTAATATGCATGTTTCTAAAAAAGTTGGCCATCAACAAGTAAAAAATGATACCTGTGAGTGTAGAGAAAGATGAAATTTCCTAGTTTCCTCCAATTGCGACATCTCATTGCTGATAGCAATGATCTTCTTAGCTGCGTCTGGCGAATCAGTAATTTCTAGAAACCTGTTGATAAGAGCAATACTTGGGCTTATCATTTCTTCATAAAAGAAGGAAAGGGGATTCCAAACAATTAGCTTGGGGTTCAAGACCTTGTTAATGTCGTCTTTGTGAACCAATTTGTATCACTGATATTATCAGGTAACTCCAGTTTAAAGTTCACATAAGATCCTTCAGAATCAGAATACAAATCCTCACGTAGATGTGCCGTCAGTTGACCAATAAGTGAAGATCCAATTTTTTCCTCCCTGTCACCGCTGCATATAAATGCATAGTACCTGAGACAACAAATGCACTCTTAGCTTATAAGGTTCAGGATGGTAGCAGCTTGTTCAATATGAAGACGAATCAAAAAATAAGAATACCAACAGGTAAACTTCAAAAAAGTCAATACCAATTTGAGACTATTCATGAGAAATGAGAAAACAAATGTTCAATTTATTAAAGGGTAAGTTGTATGGTACCTAAGGTTTTGCCTTAATCCCAAACAGGTCCCTTACCTTTCAAATTTAAATCGAGTTACTAAGTCATCAGCGTTCAGGCTACCCCAAATGGGTAATCAACCTATTAAACGATCTAATAATGTCTCTAACGATAAGTGATTCATATAGGGCCTTGACTTATTAAACATTTAGATTTTTTTAAAAACAATGAGCTATCAAATAATTAACAAAAAGATTGTATATGAATCATTTCCGTAACATTAGTGACTTCGATGGGTTGTTTAATAGATTGAGGATCCATATAGGGACAAAACATAAATGTTGAGTACTTTAATAGCTCAATTGAAAGGTTAGGACCAATCTGGGACAAAGGCAAAACATTGCCAGCCAAATAGGTAATTTACCCTTTATTAAATAAAAGCCCACAAATGAATATGCTCCAAGATTGACTTCTCATCCTAAGAATTCAAAGTGTGCTCACTCAAAAAATTAAGGATTACTTTAAGAAGAGAATCATTTCCACAACTAAAATCATTTTTATGCTAGAAAATTAGCATCTCTTATAACTTATAGCTGTGTTCTGCAAATATAAATTTCAACCGGAAGTTATCAACAGATTGTAAAGTCACGAAGAAGCTCCCAACAGAAAGTCTAGTTTAATGCCATTTCTACTAGCCTTGATCACTGCTCATGCTCCCCCATCTTAGAAGTCGTGCCAGAAACTTATGGACTCGCTTGTGCCTCAAAATTCCTTCTAAAATAATCTTGGTCAGAAATATTTTCTTGATTTGTAGGCTTTTCAACTCACCTTATCAATTTATTCAGGAAATGGGGCAAAAATCCACAAACATTAATCCAAAGAAAAGAAGAAGATCTATTTGTATTTTTGAGAGGGATGAAATAGTCTGTATGGCTGAATGTTGCCCATTCAGCCAACTCATGTACCAAATATCATCTTATGATTCCAGTACTTATAATAAATTAGAAACTTGCTGACTTCCTATTTTACAAAACAAGCATTCAGCATGCTTACATTGTGAATATGGGGGAGAAACTGAAAATAATTCATAGACACCCATCCCTGCTTCTATATCAACTCTAATGCCACAATTAGCATTTGGAATTTAGATAGGAAACTAAAAATCCAGCTCTACTAGGCATTCTTCCAAGTTAGGCATGCAGCTCAACAGTCTAAACACTAAAGAGATATTTTAATTGGTAATATCATATTATTTGGCCTAACACTTTTCTCTTCCAGAACAAGACTATAATAATAAAAGAAGATACTGAAAACATAGACCAATGATCTGTGTAGAGCAAATCAGGAAACAAGTATTATGCATGAAGATCTCACTGCTGATGAGGGTAGGAAGAGCTTTCTGAAACTTGATCTCATTTTCATATATAATAAACTCAACAATCGATCCCTATTTCTTACCCACTGGCCACCACCCACTTTCTACATCCAAAACTCAACCTGCCAACAGAAAATCTTGATTCTAAACCCAGAACAAGCCCAATTCATCACCTTCGGACAAAATGCTAGAAAAGAAGAAGAGCGATCCGAGAAAGAGAATCAAAATGTTACCTGTCATCAGGCGAAATCCGGAATTCAACATAGTCCAAGGTCTCATCAGCTGCAATTTGCTTCTTCATTATCTCAATCAGCTACACACTCAAAATCTACCAAGAGAGGGGAAAAAAACACTGATAAATAAGTATTAAACAGCTACACACTCAAAATGATTCTGAATTAAAGCTCAGTGCTTTCAGTGTGATAACTTGACAGAAACAGAGTTACAAAATTGAGATTCCGTCGCACAGCCACAGCCAACCCGCGTCAAATCAACAAGGAAAAATGCAAATGCAGCTGAAAGAAGTAGCTTAAAAATCAATCTGCGATAGAGAAGCTCAGATCTAATCTGTGTGAAAGAAAGAGAAAAGAAAAAGAAGGAAAGAAACAGTAGCAGTGTGAAAAAGGCAGCGAAGACAAACACGGTAGCCTCACCGACAAGCTACTAGCTTAGCTAAGCAAAAATGTGAACAGTGAAGCTCGAATCAAGACAAGGAATTCCCAAAAACAAACGGAAATTGTTGACGGAGTCGATGAGGTGGGCAGCGCTAAACGCCGGAAACGGAGCACCCACCATTCCACCAACCCAACCACCAAAATAAAAATAAAAATCGAAGCAGATGAAATCAGGAAAAATGCAGTTCGGAATGGGTTGAAATTGGAGAGGAGGGGAGATTCGGACCTGAAAATGGGGAGTAGAGTTGGTCGGAGATGGCAGATCTCGAAGGAGGAGAGCTGAGGAGCATGTGGTGTGTGGTTTGCTTCTCTCTCTCTCTCCGTTCCCTTTTTCCCCTTTTCTTTTCTTAATTTTGAATTTATTTATTTGTAAAAATGTCGTCTGTATTTAAATTCCTTTTAAATTTGAGATAGAGAGAGAGTGACGGAGCAAGTGGATGGCTGACTGACTTGGTTGCTTCAGTGGACTACAGGGGCGTAGAAGATGGCTGAAATGCACGCGCTTCTGTGGGAGCATCAAATTCGAAATCAAAGAGTGGTGTGGAGTAACAAACAAGGATGGCATTAATTTAAAAGGAAGGCTCGAAGGTATCATATCAATATGATTATTCTCACCAATAAAACAAATCATATGCATTTTTGGCATCCATTTTTCCATACTGTCCCCACCGGCCCCATATACTAATTTTGGAAATTAGAGAAGGATCATCCGGGTTCGAATCAGGGACCTTTGAGTACTACCTAGAATTTTTTTTCGATCGAACCATTCCAAAGTGGTTCCTTGATTATAATTTATATATTTAATTGCTGAAAATAATACACAATAGCTAAGTTAGTCTAGAGGTTTCTTGATTTTGGGTTTACGTAGGGATTTTGACTGAGTTTCAAACTTGTCATCTACCAAGTATCAATTACTACGTAGTTTATATGTTTGTTTTAGTTAAAATACAAATAAAGCAAAATGTGATAATCGAACCATAAAACTCTTTCCGACTAACTAATATGTTGGGTGTTTAGAGTCCTGTTGTATCGATGGTCTACAGTGCTCCTATTTGGTCGTACTTGGTTTCGTTCTTCGTCAACGACTTCAACTTTACGGTTTTAGTTCTGCTTAGGATCATCTGTTTCAGAGGGCATGTTACGTGATAACTGCGCCTTTTTTTGTATTTTCAATTTTATTGTATATATGTTTGACGGTTCTCTCATTTGCCGACTTGTCGGCTTCTCGAGTTTCAAGTATGTTTGAACTCGAATTATTACTTAATAAATAAATAAAAAACTACTATGTTGGGTGTGTAGGGCTCCTCAAAGTAGTTGAAATTAAAAAAATTCAACCACTTGAAGGTTTAAGAGGTGGGTTGGGGAAAGGTTTTAAGGCGATTTTGGTTTAAATGAGGAGTTAAAAAAAAAAAACTTGTTTTGAATGTTTTTTTTTTGGGTTTTTTTGGCATCTAGCACATTATGAATGTGGGATTAGCTATATAGCATCCCACTAAAATTAATTAGGTAGCATAACACCCATCCTACAATACACCATCTCACGCGCGCGTGCACCCCATCTAACTCAATTTCATATCGACGAAAGCTTCGGGAGCTTCTTCAAAGGTGCGGCGATGGAGATCGGAAAATCAACCAGATCTAGTGATTGAAGGCCTGGAATCAAGCTTCCATCCACCAATTCCTGGGGGGGGAAGCGAATTCAACATCAATCCAACCCGTTGGTTCATCGTCTGAGTCCACCTCGAAATTCCATATCTGGATATTTCGATGAAACATCCATAGCCAATCTGCACAGAATTCGGGAATTAGTCAACAATTGCAAGGAATCAGCGCATCGAGGAGTAGATTGCGAGCAGCAGTGTCGATGGAATCCGAAGACGAAGGAATCAATTGCAAGATATCTGGAGCCAATACAATACGCGCAGAATAGGAATCAAGGTGTGCCTCCTAACTTTGCAACCTCAATTTGAATGTCTGACTATGAATTGCAAATCTAAATTATCAATTCAATACCCTAGGGTTTAATTGCTGTGAAACAATATAGAGTAGTTTGTCATTTGGAATCTGTATGTGGATGGTAATAGGATATAGACTTGTGGATCTGTGTGGCTAGATACATTATTTGATGTTGAATCCAAAATCTGGTGTTTGTTGTGACATTGGAATCTCTGAATTCATTGGAAACAGGTGTTGAAACATGGATTTGAAGATTCTGAAAGTCTGTTTTGGGGGAGAGTTGAGGATGACAAATGGGTATTGCGAGTATGTTGGTGAGATTGTATCTAAGGCATTTGTCATCACCCATGATATTGAATTGCAAGCATTGACAGAGATGATTGGTAGTAGATTCGATATTTGCCTAGGTACATATGACGTTAAGTTAAGCCACTTGCATCCTTTGCAAAAGTTGAAAGATCCATTCATAATCAGCAAAGATGACGATCTAAGGACTTTTATGGATATAAATGATTCACCTCAGGTAGAATGGTCATTGTCGTTGAATGTAGTAGCAAAGAAAAGGATTAATGGGAATCATATAACAACTTCAGTTCAACACACAAGTGTGGTAACAGATTCTGATGATTGCATTCAAGGTACAAGTGTTGATGGCACCTTGGCTCTTGCTACTACTAGTGCTGCAGATGAAGAGACAGGAGAATACAATGACGGATATCAAAATGAAGGCATTAGTGAGAATGAGATAGACAAGCTCGATTTCATTAATGTTGGGCAGATTTTTGAGTCAAAATATCAACTAAGGAATGCAGTGGCTAACATGGCAGTTGAAGAGAACTTCCAGTTCCGAGTAGATAGATCAACAACAAAAAAGTACAAGGTTGTGTGTATTGATGCTGATTGCAAGTGGTCAATGCTAGCTACATGTTTGAAAAATTCAAGCTACTTTGAAGTAAGAAGGATGAACGAAGAGCACACCTGTTCATTCTCAGCTAGGTGTAAGGACCGGCGGAAGCTATCATACCAAGCTATAGCAGAAAGGATGAAGATTAGGTATAATCTATAAAAAATCATGTTAGTTACTACATATCTGTCATCAAATATTCAATATAGATGCAACTGAACAACACATTTAATGCAGTACCCACTGTAACAGGTGAAAAAAAGGAAGTTATGTCTAAGTTTAGCTACAAAATTTATAAATTTTGTTCAAATTTGCTTGCATTTACCTCTACACAAGATAAAGCTTACTTAATATGTGTAATGAATGAAGGTATGAAGGGGTGGCAAAAGGGCCAGATGCATTACAGATTAAGAATGCAATGCAAAAGGAATTTAGGCAAGATGTGAGCTACTGGAAGGCTTGGAAAGCAAAAGAGGAAGCACAAAACATGATAAGAGGGACTCCCGAGGGAAACTATGAAATGTTACCTTCCTACTTCCACATTATGCAGCAAGTAAATCCAGGTACATATGCATGCCTTGAGATTGATGGGTATAGCAGATTCAAGTATGCATTCTTGTCATTCGGAGCTTCCATTAAGGGATTCCAAGCCATGAGGAAGGTAAGAACTCTATAATTTGGTATAATAAACATTCTATAGTTAACATAATGTAACAAATGTAATATGCATTATATAGGTTATCATGGTGGATGCTGCGTTTTTACATGGAAAATACCGAGGAGTTCTAATATCAGCAACCGCACAGGATGCTAACAAGCATGTGTACCCTATAGCATTTGGAGTAGCGGACTCAGAAAACGACAATGCATGGAAGTGGTTCATCCAGAGATTGGCTCTCATGATACCGGACTCAAATGAGCTAGTGTTTGCATCTGATAGGCACCCAAGCATCAGCAAAGCAGTGAATGAAGTATACACTTCAGCAAAGCATGTGATATGCACACGACATTTGAAACAGAATATAAAGGCAAGATTAAAAAACCGAGGGGTAAACCACTTTGTCACCAGAGCATCAGAAAGCTACACACTAAGTGAATTTGAGAGCAACTTCCAAAGCATATGCAACATCAACAAGGAGATTGGCAAATACCTAGAGGACGCAGATTTTCAGAAATGGGCAAGGGCACACTTCAAGGGGGACAGGTATAATATTATGACCACAAATAATGCAGAGTGTATCAATGCAATATTGAAAGAAGCTCGAGGATACCCCATTGTTGCATTGTTTCAGTATATCGGAAACAAAATGGCAGACTGGTTCACTGAGCATAGAGAAGCAACTTCAAAGAACACTGATTTGCCCCCCAAAGTGAAAGAGATTTTACAGTCAAGGTATGATGTGAAGGTATTGAATGAGAGAGAATTTCAAGTAGATGGGGGGAAATTTACAGGAGTGGTTGATCTGGGGCGAAGGACATGCAGCTGCAGAGTCTTTGATGTCGATCATATGCCCTGTGTCCATGCTATTGCTGCAATTCAGCGGATGAAGCTAAATATAACTGATTTTGTGAGTGAATACTACAAGAATCAGTCTTGGTGCTTTGCATACCAAGAAACCATATACCCGGTGCCTTGTGAGGACAACCGGTACATCCCAGACGAAATAAGAAGCATCAAATGTCTTCCTCCAACAGTCCGGAAGAAAAGTGGGAGGCCAAAAAAATGCAGGATTCCATCGTTTGGGGAAAGGAAGAAGAGGAACGTCACATACAAGTGTGGCACTTGCGGAGAGAAAGGCCATAACAAGATAACATGCCCCGTCAAAGCATCGATCAGCTCATACATAGAGGATGAAGCATGAATTATTATAGGAAATTACATATCATTTTGTCAAGTCTAGAATTTATTTTTGAATATAGGACAATATAATAAGATCATAGTTGATGCATGGTGACAGTGTGTTTTTGGAATACATTCATACAATTTATATGGATTGACACGATTTAAACTTATTAATGAATGCATATGTAAAGGTGAATATGAGGTTAAAAACTTGTTGTTGGCATCTGATACACATTGACAGATGAAGTGAGCATATTAGCACCTCAGGTCGTAACACAACTTGATGGACTGATATTTTGACCAAAATAAGGCACTGTCATATCGATTCCACGAGGCAAATGCAATAACAGAGAGCGGAATTTGTAGACAAAATGGATTTCTGATTGAAAATAGAGCATACGATCTCTAACCAATAGTTTTTAACAACCTGAACAAGGGGTATATACTTTAAAAATATGCAAAGCTGTCATAAGGGCAAAATGAGAGCGTACAAGCTCTAAGGACTAAGTGGTGTTGGGTAATCAAGTCCTAAGTAATGACACCTAGATACACAGTGGATAAAAAATCAGAGCATGCAAGCTCTACACTGCTTATAATAGCCGCAAGTACGAGTACAAAAAGACATATAACATCAGTTAAAGGGGATTACAAAGGACACACATTCCAACACTTCTTGTAAAGCTCGATAGCCAGCTTCTCACGGTATGCTTGAACGTGGTCATCATCAAATGCATATATATTCTGCCCAAAAGCTAACTCTTCAATGGCTTTGATAGTATATACGCCACAGCTACCACTAAAACACAAAAAAATATCAAAGCATTAGAAGTGGCATTATCATAAACAACACCAGTACACATGAGAATAAAAGAATAAAAGGTTGTGTGAATTTATCAAACAACAAATGCACATACCCATCACTGTTCTGTGGGAGATCACGGAATCTCTCAACTTTGAATGGAGAATCAAGGCTTTCTCCCAAATGTGAAAACCGGCCTGATTCTTTCAAGATTGCAGGAAGCATAACACAGAGAGGTTCAAGAAGTACCTTCAGCTGCAACAAGTCGTACAAAAACAAGCTGGAATCGCACACGTTCACCTTCCCTTGAATCAAGTCAATTTGCAAAGCCACCCAGTGTTTGTTTTGGAGGTTGAAAGGTGCATATACAGTCGTTGCAGAAACCCAAGACTTCCCACAGAATCTTGGCAACAACCCATGAACATAACCAAAAAAACCCGAGGTAAAAGGCATTGATTCCTTCTTGTATGGCCTAAATAACCCTTGGGTGAACTTTGCAGACCACACCCAATCCAATATCACAATCGCACCGTATTTATCACCATTATCAGCAATATACTTCCTAAAGTGAGACAATGCCTCTCCTATATGCTAAACACACACAAAATATTGGTGACAATTATTATATAAATAAACAGAAAACAAACAGAAAAAAATGATAAATGTTATAATAAATTATACATACGTCATCACGAAGCCACTGATGTTTCCCAACAAGTTCAGAGAAGAATGCCTTGTCCATCAACATCTCATTGCCCTCAATCTGAGGACAATCATCCCTAACCAAAAAAAAACACAAAGGATAAATCACTACAGTTATATGGGTTGAAAACAAAGGATAAAAACATGTCAAAATGAAAGAAGATGGAACCACTTACTCATCAGAATTAAGCCAATCATAAAACTGTTTTCGGTCTTCCACTTCAAAGTACGAATGCTTAGGCCTCTTTGGAATTGCGCGCTTCTTCAAACCTCGAGTGTACGGAGACCCCAAGGAAGCAGCAACTCTGCCAACCCTAGTAGATTTTCTAGTCGGAGCAACTAAGACCTTAGGCTTGGGAGAAGGTTTAATATTGGGAAGATCAGAGGGTTGTGGAGAGGGGGAGTTTTGTGAGGTAGGCTCATTATCAGGGGATTGAAGCTTCGAATCCACAATATCACCATCAATATCAGCAGACTTAACAGTAAATGGTGTCTTGGACACACCGGACACACCATGGTTGGACTGGAGAAGTGCTATGATAAGATCAAGCTTGGATTCAAGGGCAGCATGCTTGGCATTGATGGAATCGACCTTGGCAGTTAGGGAGTCACACTTGGAGTTTAAGGAATCAAACCCTACTTGGACACAATCACACTTGGAATACATGGCATTGACCGCAGATTTCACCGTCAGAACTCTCGCCTCAGCCCGCATAACACATTCCCCAATAAGCTCCAACTGCTGTGTAATTCCAGAGTTACCAACACCAATATCCTTCTCGCCAGAGTGAACTTCATCTCTGTTATTCTGCAACTGATCATCTTCAAACACTGGAACACCTCCCATTGATCCATCAACACCAGTAGAAACAGAATCATTCAACTTAGCAGGTGGCATCTCAGTCAACTTAGCAGAAACAACCCCCTTCAACTTAGCAGCAGCAATTGCATGCTTGAGACTAAGTTTCTTGCTGTGACAAGTAACCTTTGGAGGAGACTGATTTGATCCAGGTCTCTCTATATCAGACACACTTTTGGGTGCTACAGCATCAGCAACAGAATTTGTCTGTGGTCGGCCAACAACAACGGAAGGAGACATCGAAGTCTTCCGCTTCCTAGATGGACTAGCCAATTGAAGCACATCAGAAGAGGTATCAGGCTGTTGGTCAGATACAAGAGAAAGGGACATAGAGCTCTTCCGCTTCCTATATGGACCCGGCAATACAAGCGCAACAGGAGGAGACGACACCTTAGATCGTGTGCGTGTAGCTACGAAATGAGGAGAGAGAACAACCATATTCTGAGTTGCAGACGGAACAACTTGATCAAAATCTCCAGGGGAGTGACTGTTTGGAAGAGTGAGATCGACAATGGGTTCAACTGTGGGGATAGGTGCCGGTCCAGATGCCTTTTGAGTCAGCCACTCGAGATATGCATCAACCTTCGGGTCCTTTTTCTCACCCACTAGACACATCAACGGGGAGTCCAAATACTCACCATAGGTGGGATAGGTCTTATCCTTCAAATGGACAAAGAAAACGAAAATGTCAGGATGCCATAGTAAACAACCTAATAAACATATGAAATCAAGGTAAAAATAGATAACAAATAAACAGAACATGAAACTGGAACAAAAGAATGAACAAAGATAAACAATACCATTCGAGTGTTAGAAAACCCAAGCTCAATAATCCGAGCAGTTATGTTCCTAGAGGTTGGCAACGACCATTTCACAAAAGATCTATCGTTTTCATCTGACACATAGGTGCAGTTGATGATGCTTGGGACCCTGGGAAAAGCCTCCAAGATCCAAACCTACGATAAAAAACAACACAAGACAGCCAAATATAAGAAAACTTATACAAAGTGAAGAAAACAGAATATATTAAATTCATGGAAAAAATAGAGGGAGAGATTGGAATAGAGGACAAACCTGCAAAGCTAGTGGAAACCCTAACAGATTATAGCCAGACCTTGCCTTGGGAACTTTCTCCTTGCTAGACTTCTTGGGAGTCTTCTTAGAAAGCTTAGAGAAACGATTGACCTTCATCAAGGATGTGATAGTATCTATGTACACTAATCTACCCAATGGATAATCGTTTAAACGACTAAGATCAGAAGCAAGTGCAACAACCTCATCCCTAACAACTCTATCCCTATGGGGTAACAATATCCCATCAATAATCAGTATATATGCAATGAGAAGCTTCTTTGGAGAATTTTTGGGTGTTTTAAGAAAAAGAACTACCAAGGCATCAAACTTAATTTTGTTTACACCCAAAACAGATTTAGTACTGACAGAAGGGATGGCAACAGGATGATCAGATTGACATTTCAGGCCAGTTACAGCCGCAAACTCGCACAGGGAAAACCGACACGGATGGGATGATTCCAATTTAAACCACATCTCCCGAGTTTTTGAGGTTTTAAGTTCATTAATGATGAAATGATTCAAAAGTTGTTGGGACAGTTTCATATTATTACCAAACCGGATAATACGACGAAGAAAAGAAGACGACAAAGATGACCAATCGGAAGCAGACAATTCCTTCTCTATGATAGGAAGCACGTCAACCCGGGAGTATAGATTGTACTTCCCATTATAACTATGACGATTTGGACGAACATACTCAAACACCTACATATAACAAACAACTATTATAATCCACTAAATAAAAATATAAGGATCAAACAACAAGAAAATACAAAAAGTGAAAGAAAAAAAGAGAAAAGGAAGGAAAGTAACAAACCAGATAAGCCAATTCACCACTGTCATCGCCATTGGTAAGCATGAGAGCTGGAATCAGCCATACAAATATCAGAGTATCAGAAAATGCAGTCAATTTGTAAAAAAACATATATATGCGCACAACTACAAGTAAATGCCACCAATGTCCTCAACACAACAAAGCTAATAAGAAAACTAGATGAAATCCATGTACTCAAACACGATGTCATCTGGCTGGGACAATTGCATGAAGCAAGCTGCCATCTCATATCAGGAACAACTAGGTGTCACCAAACCTCATACACAAAAGACAACTGAATGCAATGACTGTCATCAAACATCAAGGATTCCTTCTATGTATTCAAGCAACAAAACGAAAAATCAACAACAACACAAAATCGACAAATATATGCAGACATAAATAACAACAATCTGGAATCACACCACCAAAATTGAAGAATACAAACAAATATAAGCTCAACACCTAATCTCTTTGTAAATAACAAATCAACAGAAGGAAGCAACAACAGTGTCACCTAAAGTGGACACAAATAAGGTGAATCAAGACAAATACAAGCTACTAACTAGCATCAAACATAGAAATGAGCTACAACGTACAAGATATGGCCACATAAAACAACCAATTTCAAAACCCTAACTCGAACTAAAAAACCTAAAACACTCGAAAACCAAAAAATCAACATAAAAATCGAATGCAGAGTACGAAGACAATGTAGGTTTAAATGAAAACAACTTTAATAAATGGATATATACCCGGAGAACCTTCCATTTGAGACGACAATGGGCGAACAACACCACAGCTAAAAGGCGATGCCAGAAACGACTACGAAATCAGACAAAAGGAGCAAACGAAGAACAGTTAGAGAAGGAGATGACAGATTCCGCTTAAGATAAAGGTATAAAAAGAACTGGAAGGAGGAGAATCGAGGAAGAAGATGAAGAGCCATCATCACCTGAGAGAGAGTGTACAACGGCAGATTTCTGGGGAGAAGGGGAATGAGAGTAAAGGAGTTGCTAAGGGGTTAATAAATGTTCAAATTGTGTTAGAACGGCATATTCTATAAGTTAATATGCTATTAACTTAATTAGATTAGATTAGAGTGATATTTGAGCAAATTTTCTCTTTTTTTTTTGTCTTTTGGAGTTTATTTGATTTGAAATAACAAGTATATCCCTAATAACAACCAATCAAACTTCACTTTTTACAAATAAACGATTTTTCACCACATACGGAGTTTATATTTCACACAAAATTTTAATCTTATCTCAAACAAATTTTTAATTTTAGTCCGTTTATAATTTATTTTTTTCACTTTTTCACCCCGTCCCATATAGACCCATTAACTCATCATCCTTGTTAATTTCGTACAAACATCTATTATAAAATACAAGGCTCGTGATTCTCATAGTTTCAATGACTTTGAGCCCTTTTATGATCATGATTCCTATGGTTTTGAATACTGTGACCATAATTGTACCATTTGCGAGATTTTGACATGCACATATCAATCTGATTCATAAAATGTCACTTTTTAATTCTTTTGTTATTTTATTACCTAAATATTTTGACTTAATCAAATATAATGAACAATATTTAAGGACATACTATCTAAACTTTGTTGCATCTATATGTTTATTATATTGATAATATTATAAAAAATACTCTTTTATCTCTTTTTTTCCTAAAGAAAAAAAAAACATTTCTTTTCAACAAATTGCCCCACTTTCATTTCTAAATTCAATACAAAGTAAGGGACAAAGACAGAAAAAAGGAAAGTATAAGTGAAAACACTCTCTCCTCTCTCTAGAAAATTCTAGAGAGAAAGAGGCCTACATCCGGCTTCAGCCGGCCAACATCGGCTCCGACCACCAAACTCCGGCTATGGCCGTTCTAACTCGGCTCCGGCCGCCCAACTCTGGCTTCGGCCGCCTTTGACATGAATCTCGTCTCCCTCTCTCCCGAGCTGTTTCGTACCCATTCGACTGTCTATTTGGACCGTTGATTCAATCTTTTGGTTTTGGGGCTTCCTGTCGCCTTGGCCAAATCTTCTTTGCATCCCTTTCTCCGGCCACCCTCGTTGTGGTTTTTTTAACCCTCTCTCGCAGCCCTCCATCCTCCTTTTGGATCTGGTTTCCCTTCGATCTGGGGTAGGTGTGTGGGTTCCTTCGATTTTTGAAATTGATTTGGGGCTTTTTCCTTTAGTGACCTTCTCGCCCCGTCGGCTCGGTCCGATCGTCTTCCTCGACGATCTTTGGGCGGTGGTGGTGCTGGTTGATGTGGGACGTGCGCCGTCCTCGGGTCCACCCTCTTCGTCTTTTGCCGTTTTCGGTCTGGAGCCCTCCGACCGTTGTTTCCGCTGGCCTTCTTGGTTGTCGTCTTCTCCCGCCGGAGGTTGAGGCATTCGCCTCTTCCTTCTTGGTTCAAGTTTCATCACCACATTGGCGTTCTCTTTGTCCGCGGTGTACATCTCCTCCGTCGTCTGCCATGGTTTGAGTCGGCTCCTCCGTCTTCTGCCATGGTTGTTTGGAGAGGGAAAAAAAATGGAAAATTTTTATAAAAAAATAAATAAAAATTGAAACTTGTTGCGCAAGTGATCCGTGAATTCCGGGATTTCCGGATTTTACGCCATTTTTTTCAAGCTTGCCTTACAAGCTTAGGAAAACTTGTTTTTTTAATTTTTATGGATAAATATTAGATTTTATTTGTCCATAAGGGTTAAATAAATACTGCTAGATCTACCGAATTGCTGTGGTGGTAGGGTTATTTGGCTTTGGGGCTAGCAATGTAAAGCAGAGTTCTTCTCATCTGTCGACGTGCGAGAGGTCGTGGACGTGATCGAAACCTGGAGGCTCGTCGGTAGAGTCCAAATCTGAGGTTTCCACTTAGTTCCTCAGGGCTTCCCTGAGTGCCTCTACCAACTGACAGACGAGATGTCACGCTTTGCTTTTGTTCTTTCTTGGTTAGTACTAGCCTGTGTCTGTAACTGTACTCTTGGAATTTGGTTTTTCTGGTTTGGTGTGGCTTTGTAATTCACTTGTATTGACGGTTTGTCCGTCGCCGATTTCATCGGCCTATCGATCCACCGGGTCTGTCCGGTGCATCGAATTTTTACCTAATAAAAAAAAAATCAATACAGAGTAGATCCGGGACTCGGCACCGGATTTTTATTTTTCTCAACACTTGGCGCCGTTGCCGGGGAGAGAGGCGTGAGGGCTCCGGGACTCGGCACCGGTGGGTGATGGTGGTCGTGGCATGGCCTGGTGGTGTGCTAGCGGCGTCGCTGTGTGTTGGGGCTGCGAACTCGGGAGGATATAGGGGAAGACGCGCTCTCTTTCTTCCTTTTCCTTTTTATTTTATTTTTTAAGACGCAATATAACTCAGTCTAACCATGAGAAAAAAGCATCAAATTTTAGGTCGGGGGAGCTAGAAAAATATTTAGGGGTTAATTTGGTAACACGTAGAAATTGGGTAGCTAAAGTTGATATGGTAGCTCAAACTAATGAATTAGGTGTATTAAACATATGCTAAATTCAATTGTTCATAAGCTAGTAAGCTATTTGGTAACCCTAGTTTGATAGGGTAGTTGATACAAATATTAGCTAATGATAGTGACGAAAATGAATAGATTTGTGAGTAGAAAAAAAGAAAATTTTTGAAAAGTTTGAGAAGAGTAGTTGTTGAAAATCCAATCCCAAAAACTAATTAAATTAAAATCTTATATTTAACTCACTTAAAAATTTATAATATTAAAACCAAAAAATTTAAAAAGTCACTTGAGTTGCAAAATGGAGCCTAAAATAGAAAACTTACTACAGACAAGTAGTGCTCCATCCTAGTGCATCCTTGCAAATGAGAACCTTGAGTTATGTGTTTCCTTAAAATACCCGGCGATAAAGATATTGTATGCAAGATGTGCGATCTTATGTGCAACAATATTAGTTAATTTCCTTGAAAATATGCTTTATAAAAAAACATTATAGAAAGAAAGTAGATCCATCCTAATATTTGATTGTAAGAACTCGATGTTCCACACACACCCAATCTCCCATTAAACGTATGTTAAATTCAATTCCTAACTAATATTTACGAGTAGTAGAAAAGAGGGATTTTGGTGATTGAGAATAAGAAAGAAAAGTAAACTATAAACAAGTTAGTTGAGATAACAATTAAGAAAATAATTTCATTGACAAATATCCTCTTTAATTTGGTCAACAGATCATATTGATTCTTCTTCAAATTCTTTTTTCATCCTATTATTGTTTTTGTCATAATCTTGTGTAAATTACTATAGTCCTACGAGTTCTAGTAACTCTTACTAGCTAATTAGGCAACCCTAACACGGTTAAGATTTAACCTAATAGTAGCATTAAGATTAAGAATTAACTAAGATACATGCAAAACCAAACTATGAGTCAGTATTTAACATATAATTAATTCTCTACATACAAATTTAGTCATACAAGTCACAAAAAGGCATGTTTGCTACTATGGATTAAAGTTCACTATGATGAATCTACAAAATCCTAACAATAATTTCAACTAGTTATGCGGGCTAAAAGAAATCAACAATATTCAATAATAATTGCAAGAGAATTGGTAGAAATAGAACAAGAATTTAAATCTCACAACTTTATCAAACCAAAGCTTCAATTCATAGACAAAACGGAAGTTTAGCATGTTTCTCTCTACGGTTTTCTCATTTGCCAATCTCAAAGTATATTAGATGATAAATAATGAAATAGATGTCTAAGAAAACAACTCTAGAAGTCATTAACTAGCCTAAGAAAGTTGGACAAAAATAAGCTAGAAATATTTAGATAAAAGATAGAAAATAGGAAATTCGGCGTTTCAGATATGCAGGAAGCCGCGGGGTGGCCTACTGTTCACAACATTTTTTCCATTTCGAATTTGGTCTTGAAGTCAACACAAAAGTTGTATCCCTCGAAAAGAGTGGTGGATGTTTAAATGTTGTGGCTTAAAATCCCCAAATAAAATAGCAAAGTCCACTAACTAGCTAATAAGTTAGTATAGAAAACAAGCAAGAGGTCGATCCCACGAAGAACACTTACGACTCTTAAATGCGTTTACAAAGCAAATTAAGCAAGCAAAGCAACAATGTACTGTAAATAGAAAGCAGTAAGTATAAACTATAGCAATGATTAATAAGAAATAGCAATATGATGATGATATAGCTTCACTTATATTCGCAACAATGATAATTCTATGATCATCAGGTTGTTGTGCAATAATGATTATGCAATTATCCTAGGGTCGGTTTAAGCACATAAATAGATAGGTCGCGGTCTCCGATACACTATATAAATCTCTAAACTCTTGCATGGGAGGAGGGGGGGGACGCGAGTAGCAATAAGTCTCTAACGCCTAGAAAATAAACATTATTTCTCCCGCTTTGTCGACTTGTCACCGAGTCCTCATCTTCATCTATCGCTTCCACTAAAAGAAATAACTTTAACCTGTCAATTCTCCTACAACCTCATGAGTTCATACCCGTCGCTACATGATATGCTGGCTACTAACGGATTAAGGCCCGCAATAGCGAAATGAAGCTATAATCCTCGCACGATGCAAATATATCCTAATGGCCCGTTAAGATAAACAAACAACACTTAAACAATAGCCGCACAAAGCGAATTGAAATAATCATAATGCATAACTCAAATATGAATCAAAGAAACCTAATAAAACAACCCTCACATGTCATTCACCATCGTATTGAAATGCAAGCAAAACTATAAAGGAGGTTAGCCGAGCATGGCTCACCTCGGAAAATTAATAAACGATGAAATAAATTGTTGCGATGTGAGGCATTGAGTGGTGTCGAAAACCCTAGATCTCATGGATATTTATAGGCCTCTAAATCAACAACAACAAAAACCTAGAGAGTTGTGCTTAATCTCTCAGCAAAGGATCTTCAATAGATAAAAACAAATCTCTTTCGGATAAGCTCTTGAATCAGTGTATTTATCCACTTCGACAAGCGCCACAACCGGTCCGGCAATAGGTCCGGTGAGCGCTGCTCCTGTGCTCTTTACTGGCTTTTCTTTCTCTTCTTGACTCTTTCTCCATTCATGCGCCTACTCATTCCGACTCGTGTCCATATCTACCCGAAATAATCAATAAAAATGCGTAGATTCCGACTACACAAACATAATGAGTGCAAATGCAAATATAGCCTAAACTATGCAACATGAATATCTAATTATGCTAAATGTAAACTACTTTGCCTACCTAAATGTGTTCTTTCAGAGGTCGACTACATAAGCACAGCTACACATTTGATGAGATGTTTGGTGGAGAAATACAGAGAACGAAAGAAAAATTTACATATGATTTTTATTGATTTGGAAAAGGCATATGATAAAGTGTTGAGGGGTCTCATATGGGAAGGTTTGAGAGATAAAGAAATACCAAAGACTTACATGAGGGTTGTCAGGGATATTTATGACGGTGCACGGAATAGTGTTTACACACCCGAGGGGGGCTTTGAGTACTTTGCGGTTAGAGTAGGATTGCATAAAGGCTTATCTTTGAGCCTGTTCCTCTTTGTAGTAGTGATGGACATGGTGTCTTGTAATATCCAAGGGTGACATTATGTGGTATATGCTTTTTGGTGATGATATTGTCTTGGTGGATGAGACGTAAGAAGGGGTTAGTTACAAATTGGACCTATGGAGGGACAAACTTAAGAAGAAAGGCTTCAAATTGAGTAGAACGAAGACGAAATATGTGGAATTCAGTTTGGGTGAGGAGGAAGAGGATGATGAGGGTGTGATGCTAGGCAAGGATCTCATACCGAAGAAGGAAAATTTCAAATACTTGAGGTCAGTGATGCAAATCGATGGAGGTATGGACAAGGATGTAAAGCACCAGATTCAAGTTGGGTGGTAGAAATAGAGAGCTACATCAGGAGTCTTATGCGAAAAAAAAGGTCCATTAAATCTCAAAGAAAAGTTCGATAGCGTGGTAGTGAGACCGACTTTTTTTGAGAATCCAAACCCCAAAGGGGAATGGTGGGTAAATTCATAGAAAAAGATATAAAGCCAAGAAGGCTAGTACAATCATGCACACAACAAGTAATAGATCAAAGTATCCCTAGAGGTACATAGACCCTTCGGCAATACTTGGGACCATAACGAGTATCCCAGAAAGCACACATGCAATCCGACAATACAAAACTAGCATAAAACAAAACATACAACCAAATACCTAAGTTGTCTCAACAATATGCAAAGGAAATAAATCATGCAACAATCGAAAAGTATGCGTCAATACCAAACGGACTAACACATCAGGAGGGATCATATTATCATCAAAAACTTTGGCATTCCTAGCATGCCATAAGTAGTACACCGAGGTGGAGAGAGCAAATATATGCGCCATAGAAATCGGACCAGTCCCCTTAGAGTATCTCCGCAACCACCTCAAGCATCTATCCAATGAAGAGACCACCATGGGAATCCCAAATCTCCGGCACACAATGCTCCAAACCTCTTTGGCATAAGGACATTGAAAGAAAATATATATGATCATGTGTCTCAAGATCAAAGCCACAAAATCGGCAAGAGTGATCTATATCAAGATAGTAAAGTCTATCAAAGGTGGATAACCTCCCAAGTACCGCCAGCCACAAAACGAACATATGCTTGGGCGTATTCCGTTTCACCCACACCTCTCTAATCCACTTAATCTTTGACAACCGATCACGCAATGCATCATATGTTTTCAAGACACAGAATCTGCCATCAAGACACCAAGAGGCCAAAAGCTCACATGTTGGACGATCTCTACCATCAAGAGTATCAACCGTGTCACGAGCATATAAGCCAACCTTAATAAGCGGTGAATCCCGCATATGAGGGAGCCACTCCGGAGCATCAATAACCTCTAAATACCGATGATGGACCCACCTAACCCATAAGGATTCCCAACAAGTAAGGATATGCCAATAATGTTTAAGCATGAAGCTAGTGTTCCATGTTCGAAGGTCTCTCAAGCCAAGACCACCTTCGGCTTTAGGAGCACAAACCTTTGCCCATCTCACTTTAGGATTCTTCCATAAAAAATTCCGACAAAGCGAAACCAACTTTGAAAGAACACCAGCCGGAAGTGGCAACATAGAAAGCCAAAAAGCTTCGTTACCTTGTAATATCGATACCAGAAGCTCCTTACGTCCCACAAAAGAAAGCGACTTCTTTGCCCAAAGCACCAATGGATTTGGAGATACAATCAAGGAGAGGCTGATAATGCATCACCCGGAGTTCATGAGGGGCAATAGGAATCCCCAAGTAGCGGAATGGAAACCGACCCTCGGTAAAACCAGTGGCGGCAATAATAGTGGTCTTGTCTTCCTCCAACATAGAAGTTGTGATGACAAAACATTTAGCAATGTTGATAGGGTGCAGTTTTGGAGTACGGCCCGAGTAGACGAGGGATAACCGTGTAAGACATTATTCATCGGTCTTCCTTGACCTATAACTCATTCCTATCGCTTATCACACTTTATTTATTTTATTTTATTTTATTTGGAGAAATGGTGCCTACATCTCGACGACTCGACTCCTAGATCATGCTTGGAGCGGAATATTCTGAAAATGTCGGTATTGTCGTCATCATCGTTGTAGATTAGATATTAGATATATTATTTTATTTATGCACGTGACTCAACCGACAAGAATCACGTCCCAGGTAAACCAATTTCCACCAACCGGTTAAACCCAATGGTAAGAAGCAAGTGAACCTTGATTTTCACCCAAAAGAAAGGGTAGGGACAATGATCGGACCCGAATCTCCCCTTAACCCATTACAAGTACTTTTTAAAAGAGATTTTTGGGCTAAACCATTGAATTCGGGTTGGTAGCAACCAACCCCAACTTGTGTTTTTGGATATCTTCTCCACTTGCTCTTGTTCGAGTTATGAAACATATACCACCAATACCATCATCATCGGAAATACATATGACATCTGCTTTGATTCATATTCCATTGGTTGCTGCTATTGGTTTATCTTCTCAAAGCCAAAATTTACCTCCTCTTGTTATGTTTTGTTTGAGTTTTATGTAAACTCACAATGAGTTTGACTGAGCAAATAATATAATCCAACTCTGAATAAGAACCCCGAACAAACCTACACCTACACCTACACCTTCACCTTCACCTTGATTTCAAAATGCACATGTAAGAATTAAGATTCAACAAAACATAATGAACCCTTAACAACATACATACAGTTTCACCCCCCCCCCCCCCCCCCCCCCACCCCACACACACACAAAAAACCCTGCAAATACAACACTTACCGTGCAGTGTTTTTAACTCCTATACCATAACAGTGTTATCTGCACCTGAACTCTGAGCTCTTCAAAAGAAAGTGCATCGCCCTTAGAATTCATCACCAAATATGGAAATACTTGGTTGTCAAAAGGATGATGCATCAACCTTGCAACAAAACATCAATCACTAGAAACCTTTTGCGTCATCCTCGATTGTTTTACAGCTTCATTTCCCAAAAATGTTGCACGTCTTGCGAGCTTGGAGATTGTATTCAAGTCCCCTTGGGATACAGCCCTCTTGTCGAATATGGCATCTGATAGGAGAACAGCTGACGCTCCTCCAGCAATGTAGTCTGGAGTTGTTTCTTTTTTTTTTTTTGTCAAATAAACATTCAAGTGTCATTTGACCAATTGCAGAAGCTATAAACTAAGAAACACAAGTCTTTAGAGTAATATAATGCATGAATTGGATTTATAACTCCCTACCTAGTGTAATGCCTTGAGAAGCAACAAGTGGAATATGAGGAAACGGCTTCCTTACCGCCTTTATGTACTCAACGCCACCTATTGCTGAAACGGGATACACCTATATGAGATCATAGGCCAAATGGATGAGCTACAATAATAGTCATTTATCTTAGGAGATGTAATATAACTTATTGACATGAGGAAAGATTGTAGCACCTCGATTCCTGGAAGAATGATGGCCTGTAAATAAGTCTCACCTTTACAAATTTTGCACCAGCATTATAAGCAAACAACATCTGCCAATTGAAAAAATCGGATCTTAAGAAAAAAATACTTTAATCAAAATACCATAAAATAGCAAATGATTTCCTTACTTCGGTTGGCGTCATCACACCAGGTATGTAAAGGACTTCAGTTCCTTGAACAACATCAAATACTTCCTAATGAAACATGTCAAGAATTTGTTAGAATAATAAAAGGATGAATTTTGTGACACAAACTAAGAGTCATATTGATGGATACAATATAAACCACAGGGAGTAAAATGGCAGTACACAGAAACCGAGGTTAATTAACTTCAAGAACCATAGAAGACATCTTCAAGTTTGAAGAGGAGATAAGGTTTATCATGTAACACTACGTACCTGGACCATTGCAGGACTCATTAGAAACTCTGCCCCAGATTGTATTGCACGTTTCGCATCCTCATCATTTAGTACTGTGCCGACCTGCAAAAAGTTAACAAACTCCAAGTGAACCCACCATAAGTAAAATCTTTCAGCATGAGTTTGTTAGGTTCTATATATGGTGGTAAAACAAAGTTGTAGATGGCAAATGACTTTAATGTTGAAAGTAGGAAATACTCCGTAGAAGATAATTACTCCAATAGTCTTAGTAGGATGCTCCCGAACAAGCTCTTGTATAACCTACATGCACAGATGGAAAATCAAAATAGAATTTTAAGGAGAATAAGCATGTACACTAACAGATTCCCTATTTAGGGGATTTTGGAGTTTATGGAGAATTTTAAGGCGTTTTTTGGTCCAATAGATTCCTCATCTCATTCTCTAAAATAGGGCAGCAGCAGACAAAATAGAGACTTCCCTAAATCTGCACCATTCTCCAAAATTAAATGATTCTCCAAATTTTCGAAATGGGGAAGCGATTGGAGTTGAAGCAAAAACAATTTGAAGAATGTGTATTTTATTTCCCCATTTTGGAGAAATTTTGGCAAAGTTGTTGAAGATAGTCTGTAGGAGAATAAGATCAAAGTAACAACCTCAAACACTCCCGGGCAAGAAACCACTACTTCCAACTGCAAATTAATGAAACCAACCATACATAAGAATGCAACTAGAAAGAGGATAGTAATCATATATGCACATTTATTGATCATAAGTCATAACTAGACACTTATATTTTCAAATTTCAAGATACCGCATGTTGACCACCGAAAAGAACTACTCCTTCTGTTAAATGACATTTTATTATTCGCGCATGTTTTTTAGGTGTTAAAATTATATAAAATATCAACTTTTAAAACAATTTTTTATATATAATTCAATAAGTATGAAATTATATAAAAAAAATTGTGAAAAAGTTGATATTTTGTATAGTTTGTATCATTTAAAAAAATGTATGAATAGTAAATGTCTAGATGACATATTTAAATTAACAGAGGATATATTTATCTTCTTATATGTTGATAAAAAAAAAAGTTGAAATCTTTTTAGTATATAAAATATAAAAATCCATAAACCTCCCTATACGAAGGAAAAAACAACATATTCCTCTTTAGAGGAGCTAAAGCCACTAAGATCAACAATGTAAGAAGAAGAAGCAAATGGATAGCTAGCTTAATCTGTCAAGAGAACGACGAAAACTCACAACTGAAATACCACTATTAAGTGCAGCATGTGCAGCTCCAAGGGCCAGCTCTGCACTAAGATGTTGAAATGCAGGTTAGCTCATTTTGAAAAATTAAAACTGCATATACTCCCAACCTACTTAGCAATATCTTGATTATGCCAAAATGAGAAAGAGATTTAGAAAATATAATGAAGTTTGGAGAAGATATAGAATGTTAGAAATTTACCATCTTGTAGTCTTTTCATGAGGGTTGGGCTTATATGAAACAAAATAGGGGTTAGGAAACGTGACACGCTCGTAAAGATTTGAGGAGAAAACATGTAAATTATTGAACTACTTGTTTAACAGGGTTGAAGGAGAGGGAGAGAGAGCTAGAAATTTGAATGCAATGTGTGCCGGGTTGTTATTGCTTTCCATTTTAGAACAAGATTTAAAAATGCAATATATGCTCCTATGAGCTACCATAATTCCCGTTTGATATCCATATACCCTCCACATAATCTCCAGAACCTTGAGCCCCCAAGGTTCCATAAAAAAATCCACAGACAAAAAGAGGGCTGCACAAGTACGATTGGGGTTGGTTGGGTTTTGGGAAGAGCTCGGTTTTTGGGTCTCGACAAAACCCAACCAAGCTCGGAGGGGCGTCGGAAATGCACTGTGTTCGGTTATGGGTCGCCAGCAAGAGGAGGTCGTCGAGAGAAAACCCAACCAAATAAGCTCGGAGACTGAGCCAACAAAGATAATAGTCCTAAACCAATTAGAGCTCGTAAGTAGATCGACATGGGATCATTGAAGCTCTCTATTTCCAAGTCAAAGGCATAAAAAAGAAGATTCAATTGGAGATGTGATGGAAATGAAACCTAAATTTAAATTTGGATAATGGAAAGAAGAGAAGAGAAGAGAAGGTAGCGTACCTGGGGGCGCGAAGGCAGGCGATGACACCAGATGTTTGAATTACAGAAATGCTTTTGTTGGAATTGGAAGAGGCAAAGGAGGATGGACAAGGAACGGAGCAACAGATGTTGGAACGATAAGAGGAAGAAGATGACTTAGGCTTAGCCATAAAGCTGCAGCCGCTGACATTGAAGATTCTCGCTCCCCCTGCCCCTGCCCCTGCCCCTGCCATTCAAGCTCAGCGCAAGTAATCAAATCTTGATTCTTGATTCTTGGTTGCTTAACTCCAAAGGTTGGAGGAGACAAACTGGCTTCACCTCTCTTCTTCCCTTTCTTTTTCGGGTCAATTATCCCTAATGTGAAGAGGTTAAAAAAAAAAATGGAAGCTTTGGAGCATGATGTTATTTTTTATACAAGGTTATTTTTAAAATAAAACATCTAACTCTCACACCTCCATAATATACAAAATAAACTCTAATTCCTAAAAAATACATATCCCTGAAAAAACTTCCATTTGCCGAACACACCGAAGTTAAATCCTAAACTATTAAAATGATTGCACAATTAGCCCTTCCATCAAAAAACCGTCGGATCTCTATTAAATATTATGAATAAACTACACAAAATCACCTTAAATTAGGAGAGTTTTCACAAAATACCCATTAATTAGAAAAATATAGTAAATCTTCCAACTTCGAGTTTTTTAGTTTTGAGATATCACTCTTACCCCATCTAGTTTTTCAAAATGAGTAAATTGACGCATAAGAAAATGAAGAAATAAAAAAAATGGTCCATAAATAATGAAAGTATACAACACTGCCAAAAATTAGTTGAATAAAAAGATCACTAAACCCTTTCAATGTTAGCAATTGTTAAATTAGTTTATTGATAGTTTTTTTTATATATAATTTGGACATTATTTTATACACCTAATATAATTATTTATAAATACTGTAAAGGTTTTGGGTGGTTCATTGAAAACAAAACTCCAAATTATATTGTTTTATTTCAAATTTTTTAATTTACGAGTGTTTGTAAACATTGACAAGTTTGTTGGGTATTTTTTGTAATTAGCATAAATTTTGGTGGGGATTTATGGTTGAAATGATGGATGGTGCAATCATTTTAATAATTTAGAGTATTTATTAGACTGACTTAAAGTTTAGAGAACAACAAGGAAAAACATGTAAAGTTTAGAGATCATTTATGTAATTTACCCTTCTTTTTCTTTTGACTGAACCGGCCTCACCTCTCAAACCCCTCTATCAAAATCAATGTGTCAGTGTGCCATTGCCAGCTACTTTCCTCGGTCTATCGAGTCACTTTATGTCAACATGAACCCCACTTTAAAAGTATAAACAAAACAAATCTAGTATATAAGTTGATGGACTTCTCCAGTTCTTCTTCTATTGGTAATTGATTTTATGATGAAATCTCACTCGTATCGTGTGCTAGCTTATTAGAGCATCCGCACCCATAAATTGAATTTGCTCAAGCAAATGGTGGGTCCGAAAGCAAATTTTGCTTCAGGTAAAATTGGCCCAAGTAAAACAATTTTTACATACCCATTGCTCAAGCAAATGATGGGTCAAAACAAACTTATATACTTTAAAAATATTTTATATAAGTGAAGAAAAGGCAAAAAGGGGGAAATCCTCCACTAATTGCTCAAGCAATTAGTTGTGCAAATTTTGCTCAGTCATAGATGGAGCAAATCCAAATGGTTAGTTGCTCAAGCAATTCAAGACCGGTGCGATCTCCAAAATGATTTTGCTTGAGCAAATGCTTAGGGACTCACCAAATGCTCAATCAAAAAGGGTGGTTTTGCTCCCCGGTGCGGATGCTCTTAGCGGATATACGCCCGTGCACACAACCCCCTAATAAAAAAAAAGGTTGGTATGACTTTTCAAAGCATTTGGAATGAAATCTATGAATCTTTATGAGGGGAAAATAGAGAGCGAACATATATGATAGTGTCTTGGCCTTAAATCTAAAAATCGATCACAGTCATACTCGTTTGTGAGGAGGAGAAACCAATGACGTTATAGTATCAAAATATAAAACTAATAAAAGAAAAAAAAATAAAAATGATTTCTCTAATAAAAATATAAACAATGATATAACGAAGTAAACCTTTTATACCAAAATCCATTTCTAATCGTCATCTTTATTTGAAACAATTTGGTTAATAGTTGATTAAATGATAAAAAAAAAACTTTCATAAAAAAAATTGATAAAAAAAATAAAAATTAATGGTTGGTTTTTTTTTTAACCGAAAAGAATTTGGCTATAGGGACAAACCCTATAAGCCAAGGGCATCCGAACGGATGAACTCACGAAACGCAAAGTCGTCAGGAGCCAGATGGCTATGGAAAGCAACGTACAGGTGCGATAAGTGGTCCGCAACATGGTTAGCTTCCCGAAAAACATGACAAATCTTAATCGATTGAAAAAAGTCTAGCGAGAATAGACTGTCTGAGTCTGAGACAATCATTTCAAAGTCTCATGTTGGTTTTCCAATGCCTACCGGGCTGTTAATGATAGTTAGATTATCACCTTAGATTTCGAGATTAGTTATGTTGAGTTCACGGGCGGCTTGCAAGCCTTTCCAAAGACCCAATGCTTCAGAACCAAAAACGAAAGGGATTGGACAAGGCCCAGAGGCAAAGAAAATAGGGGTGCCTTTACAGTCTCTGATAATAAATTTGTTTGAGCCTTTAGAAGAAGAGGACCATGCTCCATCAAAATTGAGCTTGTAATTACCTTTTGATGGGGGCAGCCATTTTGCTTTTCTCCTTCTAACCTCCGATTTCGTTGTTCGGGTTTGTTTTCCTGGTTGTTGATAGTCAGAACAATCATCAATATTCTTACTCGAGTTCCATAGGAATACTTGGTCTTTCAAGAAAGATAAAATACTCCTAGGATCGGGCTTAGCGTTGTCAAAAAGTTCTTTGTTGCGGAAATACCAAATACTCCACCAGGCAAAGGCAAGCTTAGTGAAGCGAGTGGTACCAATGTTCTCTTTGATTTGTTGAATGGTTGTGTTTAGATCAGAATCTTGCAAGAAGTTGTTGTTTACTGTAACAAATAAAGAAGAGTCCATCATTGTGATCACATCTCGTGAAATAGGACAGTTCCAGAGCAGGTGGGATAGTTCTTCATAGTTTGAATCGGTGGGCAAGATGTGGGAATTCCATGCTCACGACAGGCTAGCCTAACCGAAGTGGGCACCCCATTTTTAGTGATTTTCGAAAGTAGTGTTTTGACTTTCGGTGGGGCATCAAGTTTCCATATCCAATTCATATCCGTTTTTTGGTGATTTTTCATGTTGTTTATCATTTCAATTGTAGAATTAGTGGAGAACCATCCATTCCGACTCTATTTCCAGTATAGTCTATCCATATGTATGTTTTTGGGTATTGGGGTTGCTGTTATGGAATCTAACACTTCCCTAGGTATGCTATGTTTGACTGCATTGCGTGAAATAGGACAGTTCCAGAGCAGGTGGGATAGTTCTTCATAGTTTGAATCGGTGGGCAAGATGTGGGAATTCCATGCTCACGACAGGCTAGCCTAACCGAAGTGGGCACCCCATTTTTAGTGATTTTCGAAAGTAGTGTTTTGACTTTCGGTGGGGCATCAAGTTTCCATATCCAATTCATATCCGTTTTTTGGTGATTTTTCATGTTGTTTATCATTTCAATTGTAGAATTAGTGGAGAACCATCCATTCCGACTCTATTTCCAGTATAGTCTATCCATATGTATGTTTTTGGGTATTGGGGTTGCTGTTATGGAATCTAACACTTCCCTAGGTATGCTATGTTTGACTGCATTGCGTAATTTTGTAAGATCTCATGTCTTATCATCTGTCAGGAATTGGTTTATTTTAATCGTGGTATCAATTTGTTGTATGTCCGATACAAAGGAAATAAGTAGGGAGTCTCCAATCCAGTGGTCAGTCCAGAAGTTTATGTTTTCCCCATTGCCAATTGACCATCGAATGCCTTCCTTAAAAAGTGAGATCAATTTGGTAAGTTTGGTCCATTGTCACGAGGCTCGACTTTTCTTATGATATTGCAGTATGTTCTGCCCTTTGAGATATTTTTCAGAGATTATGGAAACCCAAGGGTTGTTTGGTTCCGCTAGAATCTTCCACAATAGCTTTAGTTGTAGTGATGTGTTCATGTCCTCTGATTTTCGAAGTCCAAAACCCCCATGATCTTTTGCTTTACAGATTTCATACCAACTGACTAGTGGTTTATGTGTGGGGCCCTTATTCCATAGGAACTTCCGGTTAATCTTATCAAGTTCCGCATGTACAGATTTAGGTAGTAACAAACATTGCTTAAGATGCAATGGTTTAGCTGATAGTGTTGTCTTAATTAAAGTACAACGTCCAGCCTGGGACATGCAGTTTGCCTTCCATTTATGAAGTTGATTTTTTGTGGAGGTTAGCAAATCCTTGAAATCATCCTTTGTGGTGCGACCACAGATGATCGGGCAACCTAGGTAAGTTCCTAGGTTAGTGGTATATTGAATTTCTAGTTCGTTATGAATAGTATTTTTTTGAGCGGTTGTTATGTTTGGGGACGTTTGGAAGTGCGATTTATGTCTGTTTACTTTTTGTCCCGAGATAGAAGTGTATTCCCTAAGGATCCTATTGATTTGGTCACAAGCAGTTTTGGTAGCTGAAACAAAAATAACGATATCATCAGCAAAGGCTAAATATGGGATCTCAGTTCCACTTCGTGTCATTCTAATTCTTAGGTGGCTCTGAGGTTTGACAGATTCATTGTGTAACCCTTTGGCTAGTATTTCGGAAAGAATGAGGAAAAGATAGGGTGATAAAGGGTCTCCTTGTCAAAGACCCCGTTGCGGAGTGAATAGATCCGTTGGTTCATTGTTCACTAGTACCGAGTACGTAACTGTGGTTATGCATTCCTTGATCCAACCCGAAAAAAGGGGAAGAGAACCCAGATCTATCCATTAGTGATAAGAGGAAGTCCCTTTTTCCATGTCTAGTTTAACTGTCATCCATCCCGCTTTGCCTTTTTTCTTAGAGAATGAATGGAAAATTTCATTAACAATGAGGATGTTGTCCTGTATGGATCGCCCTGCTGAAAAGGCACTTTATAACGGGTTGATTATTTTAGGGGTAAATTAATGGTTGGTTAAAATCCCTAAAATAAGGTGACAGTGACACATAATAAGCAAAAACTATTCTACTTTAAAAGTTTATATATAGATATAGATATAAATTAATGATTGGTTAATAAAATCCATAAAAATTAAGTGACCATAACACATAAACAAAAACTATTACTCCTTATATTTTAAGAATTTATATAGATATAGATTTATGTCTAATATAATGTGATTTATGTTATTTCGACTGATGTCCCATATTTTTGCTTTGAAAAAAACACCCTTTTTTTATTACAAGGTGAAGATTTGGGGTGTGTCAACCATGGTTGTACCACCACCCAAGAGCGTCCTTGCGGATGAGAGTCTGGAACTCAAGGTCGGAACTCCAACAGAAAGTAAAGGAATCCAAGGTCAGGTGAGCAAGACGATCAGCTGCCCTGTTGGCCTCCCTGAAGACGTGGGAGATGGAGACCGTCTCAAAGGAATTGAGCAAACGAAGAGCATCTGAATAAGCATTTCGATCTCCCAAGGCGTTGACCAAGTTCCTTTGATCGCATTCACGATTGCGAGACAATCACCATCCACAGTAAGTCTTCGAATCCCTCTCTTCCAAGCTTTCACCAACCCGAGCTGCAATGCAACCGCCTCAGCTTGTAATGGCAACACCTTCCCACATCTTTTAACATCGCAAGCGATCAATCTTCCTTCATCATCTCTTATCAAGAAACCTGCAGAAGCGCAGCCAGAAGATATTTTAGCACCATCAAAATTGAGCTTGAAACTACCTTCCTCAGGTTTACGCCATCTAATGATGTTTATTTGGCGAGGGTTATTCTTTGGTTTGATTGTTTTTGTGATTACGTCTTCTTCATCTGGGCTATCTTGTTTGGATTTTTTTTTCTAGTTTTTCATGTGATGATGAATTGTTTCAATCACTTCGTCTATTGTCCTTATCCCTTGGTTTTCAAATATGATCTTGTTTCTCTTAGTCTAAATACTCCACCAAGAGACGTAGAAAGTGACTTTTTGTTCAGAGCTAAGTTGTCGGAAAAGCTCGTTGGTGACAGTCTTTTTACTTTTATTTCTTTTATCGGTATTTCTAATTAGTCGCTCAATATTCTTGTCCAAAGAGCCTATTATTCGTAATGTTGTCGAACACTCCATCAGAAGGTGGATAGCGTCTTCCTTCGTAGAGTTACAAAGGACACAATCCATGAGAGTGTGTATACCTTTGTATCTTAGTTTTGTTTTGGTCGGGAGTCCATCTAGTACCATTTTCCATAGGAAATTTCTCACCTTGGGCAGACAGTCGATTTTCCAAATCCCATTGAAGAGATCTATTTCATCTCCATTGGAGTTCGTGATAAAATCTAGCGCATTGGAAGTAGTGAATCAACCATTTGGGTTTGGTTTCCAGTATAGTCTATCCTTGAATTCCTACGATGGAAGAGGGATATTAATGATTGTTTTTATAATATCTGCTGGCAGCACTTCTTGTAGCTTATCTACATTCCATGTCTTGTTTGGTCGTAGATAGTTTTCAACTTTTTCTTGGTCATCTATGCTAAGAGTCATTCGGTGGTCCTTAAGCTTTCTATCGTCGTTTAACCATTTGTCCTTCCAAAACTTAAATCGTTTTTCCGTTTCCAATTTGCCAGATGAGACCTGAGCAGAATTCTTCTTTTAATTTAGTCTATTGCCACGACAAATTTTTCTTCTTCTTATAGTCCCAGATTTGGTCATCTTTTAAGTATTTTTCTCTAATTATCTTAACACATTGGTTGTGGGGTTCCGCAAGAATTTTCCATAAAAGTTTCATTTGCATGGCTTTGTTCATGTCCTTTGTTTTATGGAGTCCCAATCCTCCTAGTTTTTTTGATTTGCAGATTTTGTCCCATTCTACTAATGGTTTGTAACTGGGGTCCTTGTTTCAGAAAAAACACCTGTTTAGTTTATCTAAGTCATTGTGGACATTTGCCGAGAGCATGAAGTTTTGCATTACATAATTTGGCTTGGCTAGTAGGTTCGCTTTTATGAGAACTGTCCTTCCCTGTTGGGACAACGAATTCGCTTTCCATTTTGTCAGTTGCATTTTTGTTTTTCCTATTACATCCTCAAAGGTTTATTTGTTGGCCCTACCATTTATGATAATGCAGCCTAGGTATTTATCCATAGCCACTTGGTTCGTTATAAAAAGCATACTTTGGATCCGTCGTCTTTGGTTGGAAGAAACCCTTTTTGTTACTTGGAACCCAGATTTCTGTTAAAAAAAAAAAACCTCTATTTTTGCATAAAACCACTTTTGCTTTTAAAACTGCACATGACCACCCATTTATTTGCAAAAAGTTATATAAAAAAAAACCACCCATAATTGTTAATTTAACAAATAAACCTCCTTAAGGCTGCAGGCACACACGTAGCTAGTCACGGTGCCATGTCTTTGGCAGTACCCTTGAGTAGGTTTCCAGTGTTCCACAACACCAATGTACAAAAGAGAAATATCCTAGTTTTGTGCATAGTTCAAAAGCACAACCTTTACGCAGAAAAATCAAACCCAATAAGAGGCTTCTTCTGGGTCGGAGATGAAATTCAAGGACTTGACAGGGATCAGGCAACACTTAACCAGTTGTCGAGTGTACCAAATTTGGAGCTGAAGGTGCCTCCACCAAGCTGACGAGCATAGTCACAGATGACAGAGCGAGCACAATCATCCCATATCCTCGCTAGCTCCATAAGAGACATTGGTTGTGAAACAGTTCGGAGAGCAATGCTAAACCTTGAGTGTGCCTCTGAGGAAAGATCATTGTGCTCCTTTCTGCAACAATATCATACACTTTTTGTCACACATTCAATTATTTAAATTCCAGTAGGAAGTAACAGAATGAAGCAAGCATAATTTATGAGCGAGAATACTAACTTCCCGTCTCATTGTTACAAGGACCATCCACTTTACCACCATGAAGGAAACAAACAAATAAAATGACAAGCCCAGCTACAAGGAGAATTATCTATAACAATTCCCCTAATCCCCCAATGGACAATAAAAATCATTTGTTCAAAATGCTTGCATAGTTTCATTGAGGCCTATCTTTCCTCCACCCAGCTATGCCTGCCTAGTGTAAGTGACAATAATACTAAAGCCTTTTACAGTCTCTGTGTCTCACTCTTATAATCCTTGCCCAACCCAACCCCTCCCGAGCAATTAAATGAGAAAGCACCAACAAACAAAATTAACGGTACAAGAAAGGCACAAGGGAAGTAATGTTCTTGAATGTGAATGCATGTGTTTGCTAGGAAGGAGATTATTTGCATTCTAGTGCACCTGCTCCTTGGACATTAGTGATCCGGTTCTTTGTGTGTTTTGTGTGCGCAAGATGTTCTGTTCTATATGCAACATGGCTTGAGCAGACTCGTTTACTTTTCATTGTAAAAATCTCGGTCGTGGCTATTGGCTGTTTGTATTTGGCACATGATCCTTGAGAAACCATTTTTACAGGGGATATTATCTCATTAGTTCTTTTCCCTTTGTGTTGTTCACACCAGGATAAGACAATACTAGACAGTTGCTAGATTACCATTTCAAGGAAAAAAACATCATGCCCCCTCATCTGGGTTCCAGTAAAGAATTCTCAACTGCATCTTTTAGACATACACATTTTTTTTAATAAGGCAAACATAACTTGGGCATTTCGTTCCCTCAGCACACGGCATCATGGGAGGTTTGATAAGATAGGCCAGTGAAGCCACATTTCCAAAATCAAAATATGACATAATATTAGCCTGACTAATAGTGCATTCATTAAGATGAATATGTCTATGAAAGAGCATTATATATCATTACCTGACTGCCACTGGAAACTTGTCCAACAGAATCGGGGAACAATATGGATAATCTACAGGAACCAGCAACCTTAAAGGCTGAATAGGCAACTGCATAAGAAATATCACAAGACAGCTTCAGCATATACAAGAGCAGTTCATCATTGGTAATAAACTAAATAGCTGTGAGTGAGCTAGTTTAAATAACACCCACCATTTTTGCTGATGCATAATGAAATTTCAAGCTAGGACTTAGAGCCACAGCATTAAAACTGCACTTCACACAAGTTCCTCCATATGTAAATTCTTCGTCACAAATATCTATAACGGTGTCTATGAGACGCTCATTTATCTTCCTCAATTCTTCCAAAAGAGTAGGATTAATCTGCAGCAGATAGAAATAGAACACTGAATATACATTTTAAAAACTTGGTGGCCCGTGCTTTAAAAAATGCAGTACAAAACAAAAGTGAAAAAAAGTAGTCAACACTCAACACTTTGTTTAAAAGGTCATGGAGATCTATTTCACACATGGTCTTATTATTCTGATTATCGTTTTGCTATATCATTTCCTTGATTGTTTGTATGTTCTACTTCTCTAAAGACTTTGAACACTAGAAAAGGTGAGGAAGGGGTCTCCATCATTTAAGTTTCCAAAGCGATCATCCGTTATTAAAAAAAAAAGAACCGACTAAAAATCCTAAAATTTATAAGGGGAAGGGGGTTAGATGAGTTGTCTCAATTTCTAGTTAACAAAACCTATTTCACAAAGATACAAACTAGAAGTCACACAAAACTCAGATGACAAATCTACATCAAATGTTTACATTTTGGATGATGCTCCATTGCAAGTGCCACAACACTTCCGCCCTGGCCTTTGCAGAGGAAGAAAATCAGAAGAAATGTATTTCCAGATAAGAAATAGACAATTGTTCATATAATAACAATTAAAGATGATAAAAGTCATATAAACCCTAACTTAAGATATTTTTCTACTACTATCTGAGAAAATCTCTCCTGCATTAATGGATCTTTTCTGCAAAACGTTTTCTTCATGAAGAAATTCGAGCAAGTTAAAGCAATGACACAAAAACAGCTGCAGAGAAGGCAATTTGGCATAAGTAATGTGGAGTAACCCGTGACATACTTCCCAGTTCCCACCAAGAATGTATAGGGACAAGCTATTCACTTATACTTCCTATAAAGTCCTATCCTCCCAAAGTCATCTTATCTTAATTTTTTATTTTTTTTTTTAAAAAAAGGATTCTGAAGTTAGTACCTCAATCCTAGGTCGTTTCACACAAGATGTCGCAGCAATCTCCAGATCTGATCCAGCTAATTGCTTGAAACTATGAGTAGGATCGCGAACAGAAGATGTGGCATCCAAAGAAATAGAATTTGTGTGCTCCCTCATTCTTTTCAATCCAATACTTCCATCCTGTGTGATCCAATTCCTAGCTTGCAAATGATAGTTTGTCACGGCAGCCAAATCCTCGGCAACTGCAGCTCTAGAGCCATCCCCTGGTGAACACCCACCTATACGATCAATCACGCTGGCAACAGATCCAATGTCACTAACTGATGCATTCAATGTTTTTGAAGACATTGATTTAACCTGAAAGAAAGTAGCATATTTGAATCCCCATAAACTGAAAGAAATACAAAATGACCCTAGCAAAAAAAGAATTAATTTTATGCTTGGCCGAGAAAAGGTTAGACTCGAGGCTCACCACTTTAAGCAGGCGCTCAAGAGGCTGTTGTGTAACAACAGTTTTTCCAGGTATGTTCAAGGTATTACCATGGCTATCTGGTGATGACTCTTCAGGTAAAGTTGAGGATAAGCGTGTGTGCTGGTGAATGATACTGGAATCATTCGAAACTGATGAAACCGTCGTGCTAAGCTTGTTAGGATCACCAGGGATGGGAGATGGAGGTAATGGGGTAGGAAATGGGATAACAGTGGGAGAAGATTGTTGATTCATGGGAGATGATGCTTGAGTACATTGCAATGAAGAATTAGGGAATGACGACCCAGGCATGAGCTGTTGATGTGGATATTTTTTACCTTGTGAGAGGTTTTGCACGATAATTTGTGGTTTTATATCATTATGCTGCCTCGTCTTCATTGCATTTGCATCACTCAGCTGCTGAAATTGTGATATCAAATGCCCCTGCAGTTGTCCATGTTGTTGCTGCTTTACTTGTTGCATGTGTTGCTGTGGCTGATGCTTTTGTGGACTTTGCTGCATTTGCTGGTGAACACGGTGTTGTTGGAATGGTTCTTTCAGTTGTCGTCTCTGCTGCATTACTTGCTGCTCGTGCTGTTGTTTAATATGTTGACTCTGAAGCACACAAGAGGCTGGTTGAAGGGAGCTTACCTTTGAGTTCTCAGAATTCATTCCAATTTGAGGAGCTGAATTACTGATGCTTGCTTGCTGTGAAGTGCTTACAGGATTCTGTTGGATGGAAGTAGGTGTACTGACTTGTCCCAACCCCAAATTTGAACCAGACTGCAAAGGATACATCGCTTTCTGCTGGGAAAAGATGACTGCAGGAGATACTGAACCATGCAACTTAAGGTCTTTTCTCGGTAGCAGTGTGGAGACAGAAGGGCCTTGCACATTTACCAACTGCAAATGAGAATTTATACCACCGTCATGGGATTCAATTTGGGGAACCTGTACTTCAGGTTGCTCTGCCTTTTGCATGGATTGCATATGAGTCGGGGGAAGCTGACCCTGCAGCATCAGAGAACTAGGCTTTCGAGCTCCAAGTGCTCTGAGAACTGCCAGTGCAAGCTTATCAAGAGATTGCAGTTTGTCCTTGTCGTATTGTTTAATGCTGTTTTTGGTAGCTTGCAAGCAGTTCAACAAACCCTCCAGTGTCTTCTTAAAATATTTGAGTTTCTCAACTTTCTTGGGGTCAGAAAGAGACCCAAGCTGGCAAAGTGACCTCTCAATCAGCATGAAAGTAAAAATGAGAGAGAGAGAAGGGAAAAAAACAGTTTGAACTAATATGTATATTATTTTTATAGTTATGAATTCTATTGGTTGATATTTCAAACTAATCTGAAACTTTAAGAATACATATGCTATCAGGAATGATCATATTGCAGAAAAAAAAAAAAAGGATTCACAGCTAAGAAAAGGTATTTCTTCAACACTGTCTAATATCATATTGCCTTCCTGGCCCGATACTGGGAAAACTAATTCTCTCTTCTGCCATTGGTATTACTACTGAAAATGAATAGACCAGTAAGTATACCTGCTGCAGTTTAATACAGATCTTTTGATACACTTCGGAGAGTTCAACAAAGTACATCTCTTTCGTATCTTTGATCTGTCAATAACAAATACAATGGAGCTGTTAGATACATAAAGATAAGATCTATTTTATTAAGCCCTGAGAATGTGTATTCTTGTGAGAATGCTCCAACTGCTTAAGCTGAACCTTAATGCTGTGAGCCATTTTTGGAGAAAAATAAAGCATGTATCTTCAAAGTTCAAACATATCACCATTTTCACTAGCTATGACCCACGTCTCTCTTTCTCCCAATGATTGTGCACAACAGAATTTAACATCTTCAAATTTTCCAACAGATTATATAATACTTGCTCAATTGAACAATTCTCTAGCCTTGTAGAATCCAAGCCTGTATACCTCACCCCGTGAAAACATAAACTGGAGACATTTCATTACCATTCTGTAGGTATCAAATTCAACAACTGTACAGCTGTACCTATTTTACCATCACTAAAATGATAAGACAATATGTGAAATGTACAAAATACCCCTCATTTATGAAGAAAATTAAGCACTAAATATATCCATATAGATGGTATTTTACATTTCATTTTGTTTCCTAATGTTTTACTAAAATAAAACAGTTAGGGCGTTCAATTGCTAACAAACTATGGATGGTGGGTAGATAAAAGCAAATTTGTGTATAATGGGTGGCTGTGAGAAGTTACCTTATATGGATGGCTACATGTTCGGTATTTTGCTTAATTTTGAAAAAAAAAATCTCAACCACCAAGATATAGGAGTATAGAGCTGACATAAGTTCTCAAGGTGTAAAAAAGGGGTTTGCCAAATACATGAATATTTGGTGGGAACAAAAGAAAGAAAAATACATGACACAGAATCTAGGATAGCGAAAAAAGAAGAACAGGAACCTTTTGCCGACAACATTGATTAAAGAGATTTCCCCTAGGAATAGATTGGCATTGTGTATAAGCTCCAAGAAAAAGGTTATTAAGATCGAAATAGGGCCAATCTGTTAGAGGGGCTATAATTGGAGATATCATTGTGTCCGTTCCACAGTTCATATAAAAATGAAAATTTTGTAGCTTTCAATAGTTTATTTAATAATTAACTCAGAACCTAAAGTCACAAAATCCTACAAAAATCAATAATAGTATCACTTTATTAATATTATATTATACAATACTTACAGTTAAAATTAAAACATTTGAAGCTCGCCTATTAGGTTGTTAACAGGTCATTATAGAAGTTCCATCAATGATCAAACTAGAAAGAATTACATTACCTATTAAAAAAAATAAAAAAGCAAAGCTCCTCTAGCATGTATGTGTAGTGTATGCCTATTCTCAACATTCAGTATGGAACAGATTCTCAAGCTAATTTACAAATCAAAGTTAAGATAAACATAAAGGTAAGAACTTCCAGATTACAAGTACATGAATACATGCAAAATCATATTTTTTGGCGAATGAATATACACTACATGAATAGAACAGATAATAATAGCTCAAGAAAGTAAGAGATTGGGTGCAAAGTATAGCAAATAAGCAAGACGCTAAAATTGGACAAACCCAAATGAGCAACTCAGCAACTTTATTTATTTCCCTGAGGAACAACAACAACCCAGTATATCCCGCGATAAAGCAGGTCTGGAGGTCAGGATGTACACACTCTTTCCCCGACCTAGTCGAGAGAGTATTTCCGATATACCCAAAACAATAAGCCACATAAATCACATGGAAACAAGACAAACAGTAGAAAAGAAGGCAATAGGAAGCAGGTAGGAAGGCTGAAAAGAAGCATAAACAATAGGACTCGACGCCCAGGCTCGTACTACTAAACATCAGAAACCCAAATGCGCCTCCTCCGGTTGTCTCTATCCAAGAAACTTTATTTACTTGTCTAAGCAAAAAATTTGATTTATCAACCAGGATTCATATATGCAGTAGGCTAGCAGAAACAACTCATTTAGATTAGAAGGTTTAGGTTTGGCTAACTTTGCTCTCCTTCAATTTCGTCAAACAGGATGAAGTAACTTTACAAGGAGAGAAATAAGTGGTTTGCGGTAAAGATGGCATTAGGTTGTTAATGACTTAATGGGCTCACCAAGGACACAATGGTGTGGTTGCCTCAGACACGCACTTGATTCTCTTGGGAAGCCAAGTTTGAGGGCTTGAAATGTGCCAGCTCCCATTTCCCTTCTCTTTGAGCAAGGGCTAGTCCCTCCTTTGGAATAAAAAACAAAAAAGACTTAATCGGCTCACGTGCAAATGGGAAAAGTCCCCAAACACTACTTTTGTGACAGCCCAAAAAGTCACTATAGCAAAAAGACCCAGGAACTGAGTTGTATTTTGCATTCTGATCTCAACAAATGAGATATTTGAAGGAATCGTGCAATTCTAGGTAAGATAGCCATCCTGCCAATTCTACCAATTCCTTTACTATTTAGGCTTGTAATTCTTTCATTCAATTTGGATCACTGGGTAAATTTTGGATTGTATGATCATACGGGATCATGATTTCAATCACTTCATTTGAGAGCTTATTGCTAACATGTAAACATGCTTTGGAGTCCATGCAGTAGGGGAAATTTTGATTAAACAGGAACCCAAAACTATTATCAGGAAACAACTTAAGAGCCCATTTATTTTATGATAAAATCCTATACTATAATCTAAAACTATTATCAGAAAACAATTTATGAGCCCATTTACTTTTTTTTTTTTTGATTTTAAAGGTTAATATATTGCATGAAAATAGAAGTATTTACATGGTGCGAAAGTGGGACTAAGTGGTGTGAAACACTAGTCCAAATCTACCAAAATCATGGAACATTTAGGATGTTCCAATCGATGGGTGTGTTGAGAGCTAGTCTCGGGGTAACCCCATGTCTCCTCAAGCCAGAGCTATCAGAAGTCGAGCCTACCCTCTAATTTTGTGAGTGCATAAGTCCCCCTTCGGCTCGGCCATCAAGGGATTTATACATCCACAAAGTTAGCACACCAAAACCATAAACTATACCCAAACAGGGGGTATGTTGCATATCCAGGCATACATCTAGGCATGTAAGCCTTTGGTGATGTCGGGGCTATGGAGGGTTACATGAGCCCATTTACTTTATGCCAGCTATTACCTTTGTATGTCAGACACACCTCCAGAGCACAGAAGTCTATTACTCCCTCCTTCTCAAATTAAATGTCGTTTTTAGGACAAATCTCTTGTCTCAAATTAAATATTGTTTTGATAATATTCATGTAAAAATTTAAATCATATATCTCTACATTTGAAATTATGTTCACAACTTCACATCACACATGCCAACATGAACTTTTACTTCTACAGTCTATTATCTGCCTGGTTATTGGTCCAATCCCTCCCACTTCGTCTTTTTTTACTCCTTCCAGTGTAAAGGATATTAATGCAGCACGACAATTATGAAAACAGTACAATTAACATGAAAGTAACCTAATTTCTTAATTCTTGTGCATGAGACAATAGCGATGATTATAAAACGGGACAGAGGTATGATTATAAATGGGACAGAGGGAGTACAACTTACCACATGAATAACAAAACAAGGGCACTTAGGGCGTGTTGGCTGGGGTTGGGAAGGGTGGGGGTGATATCAATTTTTTTGGGGGGAATTGTGCTTGGGTGTTTGGCGGGAGATGGCGGGGGTGGACGAGATGGAGGTGGAGGGGATGGCAGGGGTGGAAAATGCCATTTTTTGGTACATTTTTTGGGTGGGAGGAGGTGGAAGAAATTTTCCACCCCGTAACGCCCATTTTTGCCCCTCAACGTCCCTTTGGCTTCCCATATCCCTCCCTCTCAATCACTCCAACAGACAACTCACAGCACAAGCCGAGCAAGGCCGTTTTCGGTGAACTGAGCCGCTTCTGACGCCACCGAGCAAGGCCGCTTCCGATGGATTGAGCCGCGTCCTCTTTTCGACTCCACCGAGCCAGGCCACTTTCGGTGGACTAAGCCGCTTCCGTTTCTGCTCCACCAAGCCAGACCGCTGCTACTTCCGGTGGACTGAGCCACTTCCGTTTCTTCTTCCGGTGAACTGCCAATACAGCACAAGAGCTAGGTTTTTGTTCAATTTTTTTTTTGGCTTTTCGATTCCTAGGAGGCTCAATTTGATGAACTGCCAACACAGCACAAGAGCTAGAAGGCTCAATTCGATTCCCTTTTTTGGCTTCCGGTGAACTGGCAACACAACACAAGTCTATATATTGCGTAAATTTTGTTGTTGGATTAGCCTTTGATTTTGTTCAATTTGATGATTAGCCTTTAGTTTTGACTTTTTACGTTGATTTTATGAGCAATTGGAGATGTTAAATTGTTTGATATGAATGGGGTAGGAAGGAGGGTGTGAGGACATTTGTGTCTTTTTACTCTCTACAATAAAAAAACCTATCCCTATCCAACCAAACACGTAGAAGCTTATTTTCCAAAAAGTACCTCCACCTCATCCACCCAAAAAAGTATCTCCATTCTCTCAACCCCAAAAGTATCTCCACCCCCTAAAAAGTTTTCAGCTCCCAAACACGCCCTTAGAGATGTTACAGAGGTACTAGTTGAGCATGGGCCAGGGTTTTCAAATTAAACACAAAGTTGCTCCATTTAAAAAAGAAAGAAAGGAGAAAGCCCAAACCTTTTGATAGCCCTCTTCTTGCCAGTCACTGGAGTTTCCACTATGTGCAATAGAATCTGAAAAGTCTGAAAGTTTGAAAAATACAAAAAGGTAAAAATAAAAAAAGAATTTATACTAGAAGACATGCACAATCTTTATGAAAGCAAGAAAGCAAATATTACAAAGTTATGCTCATGAAGCAAGAAAACAAGATCTGGATAAGAAACAAAAATCATTAGGAGTTATTGACACGTGTATCTCACACCTTCCATGGAAATCATTTATAAAAAAGTCTTGGCTAAGATCGAATTTATATTTGAATGAAGTAGGGTGCATTTTCATTAAAGAAGAAAATGTTTATCATGCTTAACCGAAATGAAAGCACGTCAAAGGTAGTTATGGTTACGCCAATAATAAACAAAATGTGAACAGTGAACCTAATGGCTGCTTGGGAAAAAAAATGTGAACGTAACGGAATGACAAAAGAAATTTTTACACAAAGGCAGAAGTGGAAGATCGTGTTCACAAAATTAAAAGACGACAATGAATAAAATAACTGGCACCTGCAAAGTAAGGACTAAGAATAATAACCAAGAACTTTTTTAATAAAATAAGGACTAACAATAAAGTAAGGACTAAGCATGTGTGAAGAACAAAAAGCATATGTGAAGAAAGATAGCAACCAGAAACACATTTGAATAATAAAAATAACACATACTAAGCATGTGTGAAGAACAAAAAGCATATGTGAAGAAAGATAGCAACCAGAAACACATTTGAATAATAAAAATAACACATACAAAAATGCAACCAAGAACACTAACAATAAAGAAGAACTCTTGCTAGTTACATACTAGATGATGCCTCTGCAAGGCTCCTTTGTGATTGAGACGGCTTTTGTTGTTCAATAACATTTTGCTGCAGAAGCAGGGGATTTGATGTTCGAATCTTTTGCTGCATGTCACTTTCTAAAGAATTTTGCTGATTTTGAGAGACAAACCGTTGCTGCAATTGTACCATTTGAGATGGCATCTGAAGCATCATTTCTTGTTGTTGAGATTGTTGCTGTCCATCACCTGATAGTTATGTAGATACATTCACGAATTGTTGCTGGATTGAAATTTGGGCTGTTGCATTTTTTGCTCTAGATGTTAATTAATTTGAATGCTAGATGTACCAGATTGACTTTCAAGCAATGGCTGTTGTTGAGGAAGCTGCCCAACATGAATTCTAGAATCCAACCGTTGTTGATGCATGATGAAAATATTGTTTTGCTGACCGACTGAGCTTTGTGATTGCTGCTGTTGCATGTCAGAGATGCTGGTATGTTGACCCATAGGATTCTGTTGTTGCCGGTCATGCAGCTGAGATTGTAACATTGGCCGCTGGAACACCTGCTTCTGATGGTTAACACTGGCCTGTTGTGATTTCTCGTGAATTTGAGTCACAGGGACTGATTGTCGATCTTTTCGTTGAATGGATGATGGCTGACGCTGTTGCTGAGCAGGGACAATGGAAGGCTGCATCGTAGGGAAATGTTGCATCCCTGATAGCTGAGAAGACTGCATCTGAATGTTCTGCTGCTGCATGTAAGGTTGTGCAAGAAGTTGTTTGGTGCCATTTTCATGTAGATCCTGCTTCAAAAACGGTTGCCGCAAATGCTGGGGATAAATATTTTCCTGCTGATTTTGAGACTGCTGTTGAGGGTTAACATGCTGAATATTCAGTCTCTTTTGAATCTGCGTCTCAGTAGTATTTATTTGATTTGAATCAAGTCCTTGCACTGCTGAGTTCTGTGAAATTCCAAAACCTAATATATGAATTTGGTAAAGCATTTGGTACGGAATCTTCAGCCAAACTATTAAAAGGGGACAACGTAGAAAGTAAAGTTGCAGATGTTTGCATTCCTTTTGAATATTATGCAACAATAGCTTTTTTTTATCCTTCATTTATAAAAATAGAGGGAAAAAAGAAGCTTGTTTTTGTACTTAAGCTCTCTTACCGGAATAGATGGCATTGGAATAGGAAGTGATTGACCTTGATTCTGCACTTGGGGTTCCACATTTAGAATTGCTTCCAAAGATGGATAACAAAAACTAAATTAAGGCAAGAACTTATCTTCGAAGAAAATTAATTCTCAATAAGTCAATAAGATATACAAGAGGTGCAAGCATTTTTACAGAATTTTAACCAAAATTTGACAAATTAACCAGGTTAATATGGTCTTAATAAGCCATATGAACAAAACTTCAATGGAATATACAACTTGGGGGCATTCAACTAAAAGGACCATTCAAGATGTGGTTTTCTACAATTTTGCTTTTAATGGAGGTTCTGTAAAAAAGGGGTTATTAAAATGATAGTTTTCTGCAGTTTATCCTGAAGGCAAATATTCTCAAAACAGCAGATAAGACGCATCTTGAATCTTCATATACAAGTTATAACGACAGCTTTCTTCCCAGACTAACAATATACACATACATAATACAGAGGCAGGAATGCAGGATAGTACAGAAGAAATGTGGGTGACTTTTATTCACTTTCATCAGGCTTCTTTACCCACCCAGAATTATATAAATGGACAATTCAAAAGAAACAAACTTCTCATGCATGTGCCAAATGTATTGATCTTAAGGTCCTCCCCAGTCTTTTGGAAGATAAGACAGCCAAAAGGATTAACTTATTAAAAGCAGGCGTGTAATGGTTACCTGGATCTTGCGGATTTCTGTCCATGCCTGCAGAGTTAGATGGGATAGCCTTTGTGTGACCATTTGGTCTTGAATCTATGCTACTTAACTTTGATGAAATTCTCCTAAGATAATCTGGCTGGAAAATGATAATAATAATAATTATAATTCAAACAATTACCAAATTTAAGTTTCATATATACTCCTGAACCGGAGTTTCATATATACTCGCAAGTGAACAAATAACTCTTGGGTTGCTGCTTCGAACTTCGATAACCCTTTCTTTTTTCCTTGCTCTATACAATGTAACCTACATCAACCCTCACACCACCAAAAAGAAAAGGGGAAAAGAAAAAAGTGTGACTTATTAGGATTAAAGAAATACAGAGTAAGATTATACCTTATCTGTGGCTGATTTGAAACTCATTTCCTCAAATCTTATAGCAATTGTTTGAAGCTCTTGCAGGTCCTCTTGGCCATTGAATGGAAGACATGCCTTCAGTGTATTAATTCTACAATTACAACGATCACGTTTCTTCCCAATTAACCAACTCAAATATATTAAGGATACAGATAAAATACTACACCAGACTGATCTAGGAGACATAGAGCAAGGCTTACAATTACAAATAGAAATGTAAGAAAAGAAAGGGAGTGGGACATTTGGAGATTTCGTAGTATGTATTACAGCCTCAATTTTGACATGGGTTTCACATGTACAAAAGTTTCCTTTCCTCCTATAATTTTAAAAAACTGGTTTCATCCTTAAACATAGCATATTTCATTTCTTGTGCTAGATGATGTGTAGTTGATGTGTGGAACTGGAACCCTTCATTTTCTATTGAATGTATGTTGATTTGTGGTCAACAAAATTCAAGCTGTTCGTAGGACTTAAATTTGAAGAGTAAGGATGGTCGAATGAATTCAGAGAGGTTGCTAACACTAACACGTTTCAAGAAGCATGACTATATCTGAGGCTGATACCCACCAAGCCACAGTCAGGAATGGTCCAACATCTCAGCCTCATTCAAACACATTCTCAGAATTACCAAAGGCCAGACAAAAACTAATTAAGAGAATCTGAAATTCAATTTTCCAGTCAGAATATGCGTTTCGGAAACCAGATTAAGAGAACATTCTAAACAAGGGTAGGAGCGCGTGGATTTGCTGATGAACTTATTGCATGTCTTTTTCCAATACCTCCCGAAAAACACAATACCCCACACAAAAGTGACAACTTTTTAAACTACTCACATCCTGATAATTATCCTCTTTCTTCCATCGTTCGTAAGCTGGCTCCGCCAATCTCCACCGGCGATGGCAGCGGGTGGCTGCTCTGGCAGAGGCGATTGCTGCCGATTGTTCGAATCCATCGAAACTCGCCCCTTTTTTCCCCCAAAATTTGGCTGAATTGAAACAAATAATCTGCGGAAAAGACGAAATCAAAAGCCCTAGATGGGTGGTGACTGGTGAATATACTTATAGATAGGGAAGGGGTCGGGCGAATCGGAGTTTGAGGTGGAAAGAGGGCTTCGTCCGGTACGCGAGCGACTGCACGTAACCGTTTTCAATGCAGTTGTACGATAAACTAGTGTATGAAATGTTCAAAAAAAAAAAAAAAAAAAACTGTCTTTAATTCAAAGTCCTATCGAAAAACTAATTAAAATATCTTCGCATTTGGGATATTTGGGACATGTTAAAAATATATTATCAACTTTTAAATATAATAATAATACCCGACCATTGGTGGAAGTGGTAATATAATATCACGTGTTTTCTCACGGGCCAAAAAATCTGGCAAGGCACCTACATGGATTCCTTATTGAACTAAAATTAGCACTGAAATTGGCTTTTTATTGAACGGTTTCCTTAGGGAAAAAAAATAGTACTTTTCCCGTACCATGTACGAGTGAGTATTTTTTTATGAAATTTGTCGTTTTAGTTCCCCCCATACCATTAATATATTTCATTTGAATTATTGCTCATGCCCCTCACCATGATGTTATTCAAAATCTTCGGTTGTTATGGTAAAGTCTTTTATCGAGACAATCGATACTTCATATTCGAAATATTTTTGGTCAAGTTTGACGTTTTAAATAAAATATTTGTCACGTCAATTTTTTTTTTATAGCTAATATACCATTTTGAGTATGCTTCTTATTTTGTCGTGCTTCGAAATATTTGGGTATCATGGTGAAGTCTTTTTTTGAGACAATCGATACTTTAAATTAAAGTATAGTGGATTGGTCGTTTCCACATTTCTCCTACTTTAAGGCAATGAAAAGAAAGTTTATAGTTTTTAGCATAACAAAACTGAGTTCCAATATTCTACGATACTTTTTCTATTACACATCATGTTACACCTCTTAAATTGGTTTAAATTAGGCCAATTTGCTAAACTAGACCAAAAAATGGGCCTAATTGCTAAACTAGACATGTACCTAAAAAATTGGCTACGGGTAGAAAGTGGTGTATTTTTGCAAATGCAAAAATACCACCGGCAGTGGAGGTAGTAGGTGAAGGGGAATTGAGCACTGTAGCTCCATCATTTGAAAAAACAGAAATCAGGAGGGGGAGGTGCTGGACATGGTGTGTGACTCAAATAAAGTAGGAAAATGGGTAGGGGCATTTATGAGGGGAAATTTCAATGATTGAATTAAGGGTGTCAATCAACCCTTATAAAATCTTGATTGATGGGTGTCATTCCTTATTAAATGCTCTACAAAAAAGGGAGCCAACATAGGAGACGAGTGGAAAGTTGAGGGCAAAGCATCACCTTCATTTTTGGGAACTGAAAACGGTTGGCTTACCAATAGAGGACAAATATCTTACCAATAACCGACAGGTGTCTTACCGATAGGACAAACTTATCCTACCATACATTGAAATTTTGGAGATAATATGGAGGGGAATGTCCATAGCGATTTTGGCGGGATGTCCGTGTAATTTTGGCGCCAAAACAGGGTTCTTCATTGGGGGAAGAGGGAGAGCATCTGTCTGACCAATATGGTACAGTTATCTAACCAATAGCATATAGTTATCCTACCAATAGGCTTAAAATGTCTTACCATACTTGAAAATTTGGAGAAATTTGGAACGGGTTGACCGTAGTTGTTTTGACGGGTTGTCAGTGTAATTTTGGCGCAAAAACGGGGTTCTTCATTGGGGGGCAGGGGGGAGCATTTATGAGGGGAAAATGCAATCATTGCATTGATGGGTGTTCCTCAAGCACATATATAAGCTTGAGAGGAGGATCTCAAACACCCCAACATGCCCTACAAAAAGTGAGGCAGAGCAGGAGAGAGGCGGAAAGGACGGGTGCAAAGGCACACGTGGATCCGAGGAAACGATACAGTTGTCATCCTACCAATAGTACAGTTCTGGCCTACCAACAGGGTTCAACTGTCTTTCCATTCCAGGAAAAGTGCAACAAACTTGTGAGTGGCAGTGGCAGCGATGGGTAAGTCATCTTGTACCTATCCTTTGTAGTTGTTCCTTTTTCTTATAATAGAACTACCCCAAGGTGACAGTTTCACGAGACCAGTTGCAGAGAGTTCGTAATTTATACTCTCTCTTTTTGATCAATTGCATAACTTGCAAATTAAGATTACAAATTCAAGCGCTATTTTTGCTTCCTGCAAAATTATCACTTCTTGATGCATATACGATCATAAGAACTCATTGAAAATAGTCTATTAGCTCAATTGGTAGAGCGTTGTGTTTGCACACAAAGATGTGAGTTCGACTCTCACATAGGCTAATACGGAGTATGTGTTCATGAATCTCTCTAAACTTATACAATTATGATCCTGTCGGAAAATATATATACTAATGGTAGGACAAATTTACGAACATGTTAGGGCAAATTCATAAATCTCTCTGAACTTATACGATTATGAACATGACAGGAAATATATACATTGGTGGTAGGACAAATATGTGAACATGGTAAGACAAACTCATAAATCTCTCCAGATTAGGTTTTACTCAATTTTCTTTCTCCACATGATGATCATGAACTTGTCAGCGATGACTGGGTACTTCTGAGTGTCAATATTCACTACTTAGATCTTGTCTTTCAGTGCAGCACTAACTTTATCCAGGATAGGGACCATAGCTTGAGATTCATCATCACACACGATATATCCATGTATAGCTTTTGCATTTGTGGTTCATATAACTTCAGTCTCTGTCTGTGGAGCATGCCTTCTCCTTTTGCTTTTCTGAGATTCCTGTGGAAGTATTTTTTTTTTCGTAAAGTCAATTATGCATTTATATTTTTCCAACAGTATAAATATATCGTACTATTAGTGTGCATCTATCCTACCATTAGTGTCAAGTTATACAGGAATTACTGGGTTTCCATTATGATCCTACCAATATCGTTGTTTTCTCCTACCATTAGTTTTCATCAATCATACCATTCTGATCCTACCGATATCGTTATGTTCTCCTACCATTAGTTTTCATCTATCCTACCATTTTTGTGCATCTATCATACCAATTTAAATAGCTTTCAAGGAAAATCAAGCTAGAAACCGTAGCAAATTATGTTCCACGTTTTTCAGAAAAACAACCAAGGGTAGAGGGTTTCCAGTCTACAATAGAAGATGAAGGAAACCTAAGTAACATTATATCCAAGGGTAGAGGCTCTAATTCGGTCGTTCTAGCATTGGATTAAATTGGATTCATGAATTTTGATTGATAGAAATTGGATTGAGATAGGGATTTATGGATTGGTAATTGAGATTGAGATTATCAGTGATTACTAGTCTGGGATTTGTGGATTGGTCAATATCAATTCTACTTCTTTCCAATAGTACAAATATATCTTACCATTCGTGTACATCTATCCTACCATTAGTGTCAAGTTATACACTTAGGAATTTCGGTGATTACATTTTTATCATACCAATATCGTATGTTTATCCTGCCAGGTTCACAAATTTGTCATACCACTAGTCTATATATTTCCTACCAAGTTCATAATTTTATAAGTTCAGAGATATTCATAATTCATAAATTTGTCGTACCAGATTCACAAATTTGTCCTGCCATTAGTGTATATATTTCCTACCATGTTCAATCGTATAAGTCCATAAAGATATGAACGCATACTCTGTATTAGCCTATGTGAGAGCCGAACTCACATCTTTGTGTGCAAACACAACGCTCTACCAATTGAGCTAATAGACTATTTTTCATCCATCTTCATTATGAATGCATATTAACAAGCATCCAATTGAACCAAACATTGTTGTTACATGTGTTCTTGGCGCATATTCAATATCCTTTTCATCCTAGATAAGAAAGAACCTGCCGCTAACTCCTCATTTCTCAAACGATCTCTCAGTTTCATAACATCTGCTCTAGGAAGCACAAAATTCCTTACTCTGTCACGCATCATTGTAGGATCTCCGACTAAAAGAACAGCTGAACTAGCTGATCTATGTGGTGCTGAGTATGTTCCAGAAATAGCATTTCTGGTCTGCACATCAATCAGAAATATGTCACACACAAACATACAAAAAAAAACTCAACTGTTTTCTTATATGAAACAAACTCCATAAAATGAAAAATAATTGATCATTTGATTTACTGGTACAAGACAACAAAGGATATATGATTGACATGGCAGTGTTAGTTGTGTATAAGTGTTAAACCTCTAAGAAGGCAATCGCAAACCATCCTGAAAGACAGAAGAGCTGAGAAGAAGCCATGGTCGGTTGGTTGACAAGAACAAGGGCAAGTGAGTATATTTAAAAGAATAAGTATGCATGTAATATGATTGGTTTCATCAGCATCAGGCTTTTCACTAATTTTCCTCAACAAGCCAATGTATTCATCTTTGTTTAGAGAAGAAGGGCAATCAGCAGCAAGCCTAACAAATGCAGTTTTGACTGCTGCAGCTACTTGTCTGTCCACCTCAAACGCTGTTTCAGTTGTTGCTTTCACGGTATGAGTAGAAGCCTTGCCTTTGGCCAACGACGTTTCAACAACGTAGTGTTTCTGAGCGCAATCAACAGTATCATATATCATAACTCCCTTGGAAGCCACGACTTCTGTAGCCTCACATGCGCTTTTCTCTGCTCTAGACAGCAATGCTTCTGCTTCTTTGCTCTGAATCCTACATATGCACATTAAAAATGCCATCAAACACTATTTTTCAAAGCTAGAAGAGTCACACTTGACATAGTTCTCCAGATCTTCTATTCTGGCCTTGGATATATGCAGTTTTCATTTATTTCAATAGGTACTATAATCAAATTAGAGAAACTTTATCTAGGGGTGTGCATACATAAACACTAGATAACTATAGAAATGTACTGAGACAATGTTGAGAATCATAAGTATAACTTTCCCTTTTCTACCTCACTTTACATTTGCTTTGAACTGGTGAAAAGCAAGAGGTGATGATCTAGGCTAACATTAACAAAGTGGTACCTGGCCGCTTTAAGTATACGGCACCACGAAGCTTCAACCATTGCAACCTTTCGAGCTTCCATTGCCTTGATTGCTGCCTGTTTGGCAGCAATTTCCCCCCTTAACAATCTGCAGTAATGAGGATTTGCAGTGCCCAGGGTCTCATCAAGTGTTGATTTCATACTGTTGGCTTCCTGTACCGAATGTTAAAAGATTTCTTATAATCAGAATAACTCCACAAACAACAATAGTCGCACATAGAGAACGGAACCTTAACCTGCAGGCGTTTGATTTTCCTATTTAAGTAGGTATCCCCCTTTTGACGTGGAATCCAGTTGAGAGGCGAACCCTAACCTGCAGCCATTGCACGCAAGTGTCTCGCAATCTCGGTGAAGCAAGGACGAACAGAAGAGTCGGGTGCCCAGCGATGCTCCATCAGAAGCCTCCATTCTGCGTCATAAGAGCTCGGTATACGCGGTCTCAGTGTGTTGTTCAAAATGCCACCTAGATCGACCTAATCTGAATAGCCAACCACCTAGATCGACATAATCTGCGTCACAGAAGGTCGCATATGAATTTAATTAGAGGAAAGGCGCCAGCGCCCACGGAAGAGGTTGCAGCGGGCGGGGATCGGGGTTGCAGTGGTGGAATTGGGGATTAGGGTTTGGGAGGGATAGGTTGGGGAGAGGAGGGAGGAGTAGAAGTAGAGGAGGGCGAAGGTGGAGAGCGCGAGTGGGACGAAGAGCTTGATGGGTCGCTTCAGAGGCATCTCCAACCCGCACCCACCGCCTCACCCTCCCCTCTCTTCTTCTTCGCCGTCGGAGAAGAAATAAGGTGGCCACCGATCGGAGAAGAAGCCAGTGAGACCCTGCGCGGCGAGATGCAGTCCCCCAAAATCTCTCATACTCCCCCACCGCCACGGATGAACGCTCTTCCAAAGGGGAATGAGATTGAACCTCCCCTCCCTCGACCTGTTAGAGCCGGTCACGAACAGTTCCAAAAAACCTGTTGTTATATTTGCTTGGAGGTAGAGATGTTATTTTGGGCCAATTTTTTAGCTAGTGGTCTATTTGTGCAATTAGGCCCAAAAATTGGTCTAGTTACTACCATTTCCTCTTTAAATTATAAACAAATTTGATAAAGATGCCTTAAATTTAAATGTATAAAACTTGTATATCTAAAGCATTAAAAAAAAAGATGAAATCTTGTATATTAATAATCTGGCAAGAATCTAGCCTGGTATGAAATCTGATTCTCCTCGACATCCACTTATTTGAGGTTTTCGATTGACATGACAAAGTCTTCTATCGATATGATGATAATTCAAATTTCACAAAGAATAGTAGATTAGTTGCGTTCACACTTCTTATAATATCAGCCCTACTCAAAAGCAAAGAAAAGAAGCCTTATAGTTTTTGTCATAATAAACTGAGTGCAGATCAATCCTTGATGACATTTTCTGTGTTATATACCATAATATATCTCTTAAATTGTTCTAAGTTATAAACCAATTAGAGAAAAAAGATAGCCTAGGTTTATTGTGTAATCTTTTAATCCCCAATTTTCCAATTTTTAGTCTCCAATTTTTTCCCCATTTGCTTTATTTCTGATTGTTTGTTTAATATGTCAAATCTTAACATACTTTTCCCGGCCTTGTGAATTTATGTCAGATTCAGAATTCAGGCATTGGTGGTGGTGGAGGGTTGAAGAGACTGTGAAGAGCATATATGATAAGGGTCTGGATCTGGTGGAGTTCAAGGGGAACTCTACCAAATAGAGTTCCCATTTCCTTTCTCAAAAAATAAAAAAAAAACTTAAAAAAATTTGAGGATGGTGTGAGGGGGGGGGGGGGGGGGGGTTAACCACTGATTTTAAAATCAGATCCTCCCAACTCTACCCATAAAGTTTTTTACAAACTCTACTCATGGAGTTTTTTACAAACTCTATGAGATCCAAGCTGGTATGATAAAGGAAGCCATTAGGGTATCTTCTAATTTGATTAGTGTGGATGGATGTATGTGGATCTCTACAAAGATTGCACCGAAGAAGAGAAGGGTGAGATGTGAGACAGTCATCGGTTCCATATGTTAAGAACAATGGATCCATTACATGCCCATCTAGAGCGAGGGCGGTTAATTCCAAACACAAGTCCCCTACACCTTCAGTTTCCAGGTGATGTGCATCACCAAACATTACAAGAACATTCAACGCATCAACTCAATTGACTTCTAAGAAGGTCATTTTGACGGAGAGAAAGAGGTCGTTGACTCCGCCATCGCCATCTCACCCTACAACCCCGGTCCAAGACACATTTGTGGAGTTGTAGGCTTGTAGCAATCCATGGAGGTTATAGGCAGCAGGTTACCGGAGTCGCCGTCTTAGTCTAGGTCTTTCATATCACTCCTCACAAATTTCCCCGTGAAAACAATTAAACAATATCTTAATCAAGTAACTATACACGAAACTGAATCAATTACAACAACAATGAATTCAAATTGCTCAAAAATACACAAAATCACTATAAACAAACGGAGCAAAAGGTAAGTAACAAAGTTAGAGTCGACAAAAAAAACAAAGTGATAAAAAGGTGGCTAAACTAACCAACGGTCTAACCGAACTCACAAGAAAAACCAGCCCCAACCCCCACTATTGGCAAATCAGCGTTGCTCTTGTTCTCACCCTCTTCCTTATCTGTCATTATTTCCTGCTGAAGATACTCCAAAATTTTTTGTTTCACCTCCCTTCTATGGTCTGAATCCACCAACTCGATCCATTCTTTGAGCACTCAATGTTTGTCAACCCTCTCCTCCCATTTTTGCAACCAACATTTATTGAACCAACAACCGGTGGAGCCGGTGGAGCTACAGGTGGTTGCGGTGTGGTGGTTAGAGTGGTGGCTTCTATGGAGGTTGTTGCAGCATTGTCGACACCAACTTTTTTTTTGATATAAGGAAAGGAATTCGATTCTCTAGACAAACCTAGAGAAACCGAGAGCCCGAACAAGTCGGGAGATGGACCAACCATCATGTACAACCAGAAACAAATAACATAAACAAATGACTGAATTGAAATAACAAGAAGCAAATGACAGAAAGAAAGATGCAGAAATAAAGTACATGCCATTCACCACTGTAGACTACAGGCAAGCAGAACTAAAGAACCAACCATTCAAAAGGAAGACGCTCACATAGAACTCTGGGGATCACTAGCGGACACCTCAACTTGGACTCCGAACGGAATCAATAGGAACCGACTTCTGCCTCGTTAGGGATGGGATCACTTTCCCAAATCATTTCTTTTTGGATTTTCTTGACTGTTGCCAAAGAAAATCAATCAACATAAATAGTTTGATGATAAGTTCTATCAAGGAGAAGGATCTAACTTGGATCCCTCCTCAGATAGAGTGGCTACATGAAAAAAATTACCAAAACATAAAATTATTATTACCTCCTGGATAAGGAGAAAAACTAGATCAATCTAAAATTGCCTTATATTGGTACATGACAACTATGCAAGTAAGGACAGTGCCAACCTTGGGATTGAACCTGCAAAACACCATGCAATTCACAAAAGACTACATCCTAATTTGAAACCTCCTTCAATATATTTGCATAAGAAAGTTTATTTAATGCAATGGAGTTGAGCTTGTTTCATTGTTAATTAGAATGATGGTTGGTAATTTATTTAATTCAGTAAAGTAAAATTGCCCCAATTGACGGATGGTCACCTAAAATCCCCGTCAACACAAACTCGACCAAGTTTAAGCAGGTTACAAATTCAAGTTATAATCCGCTTAAGCATTGTCGACATGGGATTCTCAACGATAGCATTGTATCACTTGTGATTGTCTGACCTGAATTATCCAATAATAGTATCTATAATTACTTACCAACCCAAACTCGCTCTGGCTATCAACAACAACACTCATGGTTGCATCGTAAGCAAAAATCTTTTAGCAAGAATACAGAGCCAATAACAAATAAAGACACAAGTAGCCAGCACATCATGTTATAAGAATATGGTTCATGGTTTAGCATCAATGACAGATAAAAATGGAATAGAGTGGAAAGATGAATTTGTTTGCATGTTTTCCATTTAAGTGGAGCTTGTTTGAATCACAATTTACGAACCAGATCAAGCAATTACAATTAACACAAGAATTCGTTCCCTTTTGATAAATCACAACATTTCATGTTATTCCTAACATCAATCAACTATAAGATCAAGTACACGATTGAGCAACTTGCAAGGATTCATTATCCAAAATCACCAGATTGCTCAACTCTTGAAAGCTACATAATGCAAATTCAAAATCAAAACATCGGGCAAGGTTGCTCCAGACACTTAAATCATTCATATCAACATCTCAATTCACACTATACATTATTTAATTAAGTCCACTAAGAAATCCGAATCTCAAATTTGAATACCGAGGAATGCGTTGTAAAGTAACAACATCGAAATTTGTAGGGGAAATTAATTTTTTGCCTAGGAATCAAATTGAAAATTCAAAGAGCTAAACCAACACTTGCTTCCTTTGCATTAGAAGGAGCAAGGGTCAACAGAGAATTAAAAGCAGTGAAAGCCACAAGTCCACAACATCAAACAAATGTGAAGGTACAAACAAAACAACTTAATACCATGTCGGGGTGTTCTAAGGATTGACCCACTACTTTGGACCAAAATCGAGTACAAATTAGCCCTTTATGTACTGAAATTTAGCACAAATCAAATAGAATTGGACACGAATTGAAAATAGAAAATTACCAGATTGTCGTCTTTCCTGCCTAATTTCAACGATGAGGAGGAGATTGACCAGCTTGCAATCGATCTTGATGTGCCCAATGGGGGTGCTTGCGGCTGATATAGGTTTGTCCATCAGCAACACCTATACCAAGGAAGAGGCCTGAACATGAAATCAAACGGTGACCCAAAATTTTGTCAAGTAAACGTGCCTACACGCGGAACTTATACCAGGGTCAATTTGTCAAGGTTCGGTTGATATTGGTTTGCCGTTGCACAGAATTGTTTTGCAATTTATATAAACATTAAAATGTATATATATGTTGGTGTTTTATGGTAGTGATATGTTGTCGCTCTCTCAATTCATCAAACTTATTTGAAGGGGTAAGTACATATTAATGATTTTGACACTTACATGGTTCAACCTTAACAAACGCAAATTGATGAATCCACAATTACCTGAATCAGATGTATGATGCCCCATATCGATCATAGAGGACTCGATATGCTCGATCGACTCGTGTTGCGGTTGCCCCGATGACTCTTTTCAGTTTGTGCTCCAAAACATAAGCATGCACATCCAGGCTGAGCCCTGCAACGGTCCTATGGAATTTTGAAGCTTGTTAAGGTGGAATCTGATATCCTCAAGTCCCTTAAATTTGAGATGGGAATCCAACAGTAAAGACGTTTTTGAGGTATGAACTACCAGCTACACTAACATAAGATGCCTTAATTATTCAGATTGCAGTGTAAAAGGCTTGGGTGAATGCTTATAGCTCCTTTTCTTTTTGTACAATTTCAGGTATGGAGATTTTCCATTGGAAAGGACATAGACTAACCTTGAGGAGAGAATAGGTGCTTCGTTGGATAGGAAGGCTGCCTAGATCTCGATCAAGGACCATCACCCACCGGTGTCACCCTACTCGGCGAGTTTCTCCCCTCTAGTGCATCTCCTTTGTCTCGCGCGATCTCTCTTTCCCGGCCCAGCCCCAAATCTCCAGGTCGCGAATTCAAAACTTACATCGATCCCTCTCCAATCGTCGTTCCTCCGCCCTCTTCTCCGGCAGACCCGAGGCTCGGCGCCCCTCTCCCTCCTAGCAATGCCTCCTGCTCTCTCACAAATCTGACGGTTTCAAAACCTAAACCCTAAAAAATTGAAAACGGAGGGGGTGGATGGCTTCAATTTTGACGGAGAGTGGAGGCACCGCGGTACCTGGACTTGGACCGTCATCAGGAGCAAGATGTGAGGAGTGCCACGGGAGATTTAGATCTGGTTTTGCTAGAGGCGAAAAGCCGGGCTTTGAGCTGCAATCGCCACCGCAGTTACCACCATAGCCAAAAGGGAAAAAAGGCTCATAGTTTCTTGACTACACAGTCGATCGAGAAATTCAAGCGAGCAAGGACGAAGGAGCAGCGGCTTAAGGCCTTAAACTGTCTGGTTTCAATTGCCGATGGAGTATCAGCGCTTAGTGGGGAGAGAGAGAGGGGGTGAACGGTTGAAGAGAACGTGTGGGAGATAGTGAAAACCGGTACTCTTACCTTTGCTCAGTGAAGGACACGTGGCGCAAATTTTAACAAAGACATTGCTTCTGTTTTTATAAGTATAAGGGGTGGATAAAGAGTTGGACCGGGTTCATACGCAACAACCGTTTCATTTTTAATGATGAAAAAATCAATCTTAACCATAGTCAAGCAACTACAAGAATTTTTTTAATGATGAAAATCAGTTGTTGGTTATTAACCCGATCAAGCTCTTTGATTTTTTTTAAATAAGGAAATCGTTCAAGAAAACTCAATTTTAGTGCTAATTTATAAAAAAGATTGGATTCTTTTTTTTTTTAAATCCATGTAGGCTGCCTTGTCATCATTTTTTCGATCTGAGAAAAAGCACGTGAATCACGTGATAATATATTACCACTTTCCCCAAAGGCTGGGTATTTTCATTACATTTGAAAGTTGATCATATATTTTTATCATACGCTCAAAGGTGGAGGTATTTTAATTAGTTTACCCTTTTTTAAAAAACTTTAAAAGTATACGAAGTATAAAATATAATTTTTAATTAAAATTTTAATATATTCATATATATATATTAGTAATGAGTATGAAATTATGTTTAAAAATTAATTAAAATTGATATTTTATACATATTAAAACGATAAGTAATTTTTGCATAATTTATAGTGACTTTTTTATAGATAGATTTATATACTTCGATTTTTTTTAGAGAGAATTAAACAAACTAACCCTCCTGCCAAAAAAATTTGGTAACTAACCCATAACCTCCGCTTTTGGCAAAACTAACCCCCTTCCCCCAAAATTTGCAAACTTGTTTAGGTAACTCATGGGTTACAGCCGGTGGAGAGAGAGGACAGTTATTATTCATCCCTTCTCAACTGACAAAAGAGCAATTTATGGGGATGAGACAAAGATTAAACTTGCATGGAAAGAGAATCGGGAAAAGGAAACAAAAGGATAAGCCGAAAGAGTTTTTAACTAGAGGGAAAACCGTTTTCTAGTGGGGCATAGAGAGAGGAAGAGATATTGAATGGAACAAGAATACCATGGAGAGAAAGAGAAGTGTTTTTTTTTTATCAAGTAAAAATTCGATGCACCGGACAGACCCGGTGGATCGATAGGCCGAAGAAATCGACGACGGACAAACCGTCAATACAAGTGAATTACAAAGCAACACCAAACCAGAAAAACCAAATTACAAGAGTACAATTAAAGACACGGGCTAGTACTAACCAAGAAAGAACAAAAGCAAAGCGTGACATCTCGTCCGTCAGTTGGTAGAGGCACTCAGGGAAGCCTTGGGAAGCTAAGTGGAAACCTCATATTTGGACTCTACCGACGAGTCTTCAGGTTTCGATCACATCCACGACCTCTCGCACGTCGACAAATGAGAAGAACTCTGTTTTACATTGCTAGCCCCAAAGCCAAATAACCACACCACCTCAACAATTTGGTAGATCTAGCATTATTTATTTAACCCTTATGGATAAATAAAATTAAATATTTATCCATAAAAATTAAAAAATAAGTTTTTCTAAGCTTGTAAGACAAGCTTGAACAATATGGCGTCAAATCCAGGGAAATCCCGGAATTCACGGAGCACCTTGCGCAACAAGTCCCCCCCCCCCCCAAAAGACCGTGGCAGAAGACGGAGGAACCGACTCAAACCATGGCAGACGACGGAGGAGATGTACACCGCGGAAGGCCGCCCCAGAAACCGAGCCTAACAACCACCCCGAGGTCTGCCGAAGGAGGAAGAGGCGTCGGGAAAGGAGGCGAGCCGGATTGGACGATCAAGGGAGGACAAGGAGGAGTAAAAAAACTCGAAACCCAGGGAAACGAAACCGAAAATGCTGGACACCGAGCCCAGAGCGGAGGTATGAAGGACGAAATCAACCGCAAGCTGAGCGAGAAGGGCTAAGAGATAGGAGGTTGGACCGGACCACCATCGACGAAGGAGGCACCGAATATGTGGAGGAGAGGTATGAGAACGGAGGTGAGAAGAAAGGACACCGGTTGTGGAAGGCGCAATCCGATTAGTCTAACCCCAAATCAAAGGGGAAATTAGAGATAAGAGTGGGAGCAAGGGAAAATTCCCAAGCCAATTCTTGTAATTTTACACAAGAGAAGGAGATTGGAGATAGGATTTGGGAGGTAGAAATTAAAATCTCTACAGGGTGAGTTATAGAGACTCCCTTATCTCTAGAGGTTTTTTTTTTTAAGATACTAGTTATATTAGGAAGAGAAGTGTTATTCGGGGCCCTTCAGACTCAAAACATTAATTCGGTTGATATAAAAAAATGTATTAAATAACTACCAATATACTATATAGTATTATTTTATTTTATTTTAAATGTAATTTTTTTTATTAATACTCGTTTAACTAATTAATTTATACCAATATGCTTAATTGACTACAAATTTACAAATGACATAATTATTTCAATTTTATATAATTTTTATAAAAAAAATCATTAGTAATAAGTTTGAAATTATCCTTATCATCGAAGGTAATAAATTAAACTTGATCAAAAATCCAAATTCTGTTACGAGTGACACTTAATTAATTAATTTCACATTCCTTACATATCATCCTTACCATTTAAGGTAATAACACTTGAACCCTGAATAAGGGCTTGGACACTGAATTCGATAACTTTGGTAGTGACTCAACTGTCGTCGTTGTGATCATTGTCGATCGACACAAGATCGACAATGATCATTATAAGGGTAATTTTGTCTACCGGTTGGGTCCACAATGAGATTTCCCCCTCTACAAACCGAATACCTAAATTCAATCGCTCTTGTCTACCGGTTGGGTCCACAATGAGATTTCTCCTATCACAATCGATCGTTGCTAATTCGACCACCTAGACCACCAACTCCACTCATTGGTGGCCAAAGAAGTGGAATTCCTTGGGCCAAGGAATTGGAATTCCTTGGTGTCCAAGAAGTTGAAGATCCTTGAGCCCAATGATATGGAGTTCCTTGGGGGCAATGAGCTGGTATTTTAAAAATGGGATACAATCTCGAACATTAGAAAATTTTGGACACGAATTGAATTCTTTATGAATGGTATGCCTCATACTTTGTTCATGATTTAATATGTCATTTGGTGTGGTGTCGCTCCTTGGTGCCGTTAGGTTTAGTTTTAGATGAGGTTGTAGTATCAGACGTCCTGTTTGATTAAGTGGATCGTTGAAGTGTCATTGGTTTTCGAAGATCTCTCATTTAGTGAGGGAACGTCGCACTTGTCCAGGAGTCGTTCTTTACGATGATTGGTTACTATTATCCGTCTCGTCAGCGTCGAGACACCGTGTGAATCCTTGCACTCGCTTGTGTTTTCAACATTCACAATCTTCCTTGATCTTCCTCGACTTCCACGTCGTTTGATGATTTTATTGTGATTTATTGAGTATGATGTTATTTTTTCTTATTTTAATTTGCATTGTCTATAATTTTTTATATTATATCATATTATTATACTCTTTCCGTTAATTAAAACTTTGTCATTTTAGAAATCCACACACTTTTTAATTAAAAAAACATTTATACTCTTAATTATTACTTCACTTTTTTTTTCCTTTATTGAAAACTACACCTAACACACATCTAATCATTATAAGGGTAATTTTGTAAAGTGGACGACAAAATATCCAAAATACATGTCTTAACAAGATTTATATTCTAAAAACGACATATTTTTCGTAACGGGGAGTATCATTTAGCCCATTTGTTAGTATGTTCTCTGGATAGTATGTTGTCTATGGGGCTGTTATATGAACTGATCAGCTCGAGCTCGGCTCGGGATCGACTCGAAAAAGCTCGACTCTAGCTCGTTCACTTATTTAAACAAGCCGAGCTTGAACAAAATTTTAAGCTCGGTTGAAAGCTCGGCTCGTTCGAATAAAGCTCGAATTCTATGAAATCTCAAAAATTTTCTTTAAATTAACATGTTATAATCAAGTAGAACTACTTAAAGCTCGAAAAAAGCTCGGCTCGAGCTCGTTCATTTCTTAAACAAGCCGAACTTGAACAAAATCAAAAGCTCGTTTAAAAATTAGGCTCGGCTCGGCTCGAGCTCGTTTAACAAATGAACAAGCTTGAACATCCCAAGCTCCTAATCTTTTTCCGTTAAAAACAAAAGTGGAATGTACCGAAGGTGCGTGACTCTTATCAGTTGGGTCACGTGCTCGAGATTAGCGGGTGCAATTTACCAAAAAAGAGAGGGGGGATTCGGCATTTCGGCGTCTTCGAAATCAAAGATATTAAGATATCCAATTTGGGCACTCCCCGACCCGAGAATCTCTCAAATTGTTGTTATCTTTGTTTGGAGATGCCCTCATCCCTCATCCCTCATCCCTCATCCCAGGTGAATGTGGAAGGCCTACAAGCTTCAATCTTTATCCCAGTATCGAAAAAGACCGGTGCTCCCTCTGTAAGTAAAGTAACTCATGTACTTGGATATCGCTGTTCTTCATCAGCCTAGATTGAATGGTAGATAATTGTGTTTTCGCCTTTTTGGAATCGCCATCCTTGGCCAAGCGCCTACATATATGCATAGAGATGTCAATGTCATGAAGCATGATACACACACTACACGGTTCAATTTGCTATTTACCTATGCTGATTACCCTCTCACCTTCTTCTTCTTCAGTTCTAGCTTCTTCCTGTTCCAATTAATTTAAGCAAGCTCAGATAATGTTCCTGAATTGGCTACTGTTTTTATATCTTGCACTTTTTCTCCCTTGTTTGATATTTCTGCATATGATTTAGCATTTTAGCTCATATTAATTTATATCACATGGTTGCAGTTTACAACTGCGCGCTTTCCCTTGAATTTCAGTACATTTTGCTTTTCATTATATATATATTCCTTGGACAAAATTAAACTAAAAGCATGACATCCCAGCCCACCACAACTGACTAAACTAACCAAAATATAAAACCTTCTGCGAACAAAATCGATCAAAGTTGTCAACAACCCAACCCGAGGGTGGGAGGGATAGCTTCTTGTCTATCCATGTACATTAGTACTAAGATAAAGACCCCTTTTTTATACAGTAGTAATAACCTACATATTCTAGTTATTTCCTATTGATTTTATCTTGCATCAATTTTTCGCACATATAATATTCCTAAAATAATCATGCAATCTAAATCAGGAGGTATGCAAAATATCATAATCTTTTGAGTGCAAACCTAGTACAAGCTCATATATTTGTCCATCTGTTATTCAACTGATTCCCAAAGCTCTGCTAGTATGGCAGCTTTGATGTAAATAGGTCAAGTGATGTACATTTTCTGAACGGCGGTCTTTCAATTTTGTGCATCCATTTCACCGAGAATATTTTATCACCGTTGTTTGATTTATTGGTTTATTTCCACTTAAACTCGATCGGTCTTTATGCTGCAGATCTTTTCAAGTCTTTCAGGCCCTTGTCAATTGGATGTAAAATATCTTGTGAAAAAATATTTTAAAGTATAATTTTTCAAAGGAAAACACTTTCCTTTTAATTTCAGTTCCATTATTGGTTCAGTTGAATTCATTTTCTTCCTTAGTTTTCTAGACATTATTGAGAAGGTTTATTGATAAGATCTTGTACATCCAACCTGACAGGCCTAGAACGTCGGATCTTCTGTCACGGTTTTATTTTTTCTTGTTATTAGTTCATTCTTTGTATGCCCCATGAAGTAAAACATATGGTGTAGGTGCTATAGTTTTTTGCCAAGCCCTTCTTGTTGTCCTGGTTGCCATTTTTATTCCCCCTAATCAAACACATCCAAATGTCTTTATTCTTTACATCATTTTGTTGCTGAATGTGGTGGTGATGGCGGTAGTGGTGGTTGTTACTTGCAGAAGTTGGCTTGCCAACGATGATAAGAAGGCTTAGGTAGAGAACATAGACCTACTATTTATGCCAAAACGCTGAGGGCTTCGATCCCCTTTGCATGAATTTCTAGTGCCTAAAGTTCCAAACGGGCTTTACTACAATGAGTTTCTTCATCAAACCAATTACCAGCTGGTACAGACCTATTATTACATCATGGTTGGTACTTGGTACTGCTGTTTTTAATAGCAGCACTTGCATTGCCAGCCGCTAATTGCTTTCATGGCGTGCAAGTGTGCAACTGTGCAAGAGATGATAAATTGGGATAAGAGTTTACATTGAACCATTTCATAATATTATGCTATGTGAAGATATAATTTGCCCTAGTAGTATTTTAATGTGCCATTTGAAACATCTTTATTCTCAGATGAACTCTCATGTACATAACTACTGGTATTGTTGAGTTATTTTATTCCTATCTTTTATTTTTTCACGGTTTCTCTCTTTCTTTTTTCTCTTCACGTTATCTTCCTCTATTTAATACGTTCAGCATTATATATGTGGCGCTTTTTCCTTTCAGTGGGACCAATCTAATTAACATTATGTGATACTTCCTTATTAATAACATGAAAATCACGTAGTTGACACATGCCTTTTTTCGTCAAAGGCTGCATAAAACATATGCTCATTTGTTTAAGTGCTTCATACGTATATAGTAATGTTTGATTTTTCTTTTTGTGCTTGTGGAGTCAGTTTTGTTTGAAAATTCAAAATTTTATTTTTCACTTAGTCCAATATGAAATGCACTAACTTTGAATGGATGTGTAAGCAATGTCAAGGAGTGACTTAAATAATACTAATACAGTATCTATGTTGTAATGACCCTCATTTTTTTTCAAATTAGAAATGTCAACGAGTGGCTTTAAGTAGTAGGTACTAATACAGAACATATGTTGTAAAGACCCTCGTTTTCCATATTATTACCTGGATGATGTTCCTTGTGTAAGAAATTAAGCATGCAAAAAGCATATTATGTGCCTGAACCAAGTTATGGTGCTTACATCTCAGAGGGTTTCCTGGGTTTTGTTTCGAAGGTGCATTTTCAAATGCTCATAATCATTTTGTTGCAAATCTATGTATTTCATTCTAGTTTCCTAGGACACAGTTGGAATTGATATTATGGAATCAATGATTCAATGAATGTGTTTTTGTTCCTTTTGAACTTTTAAGGACTAATAAATGTCTTATCTTCCTTCCAAACGAATAATTTCTGTTTGTACTTCATTTTTTTTTGGTCCTGCTTCTCATTTAACTGAATCAAACTAGTGAGGGTTCATTTATGCATAGCATATTTTGTTCTTTGCCATAGAAAACTCTGTAGTTGCCGGGTACCTTACCCATTTTAAATGATCAGCTTATCTTTTTTGAAAGAGGCTCAGTGATGTATAACAATGTGTATAGCTGATATGATTCTTTTTACCATACGCCCTCTTAATTATTTCGTACTCATATCATGCAATTTTGGTTGTGGTTGGTAGCAGCGGCAATATTTGCTGCTCTAGCCCTTTCAATGTACTGCTGCATAATATATATGGTAGAAGAACATAGACTGTACTGATTGAGGGTTTTTCTTGTGAATATCTTTCTGTATTACTATTTGCTATTAAAGCGCTATTTTAGATTCCTTGTTTGGAAACAGAAGCTAAGTTGGGGATGATGTGTGATTGCCATCGTATTGCATGTGATTTGATTGCGAACCCACAGCTCTTCTTTTTATGTGTGATTGCCATTGTATTTGGTGGAAGAACATAGACTGTACTGATTGAGGGTTTTTCTTGTGAATGTCTTTCTGTATTTGCTATTAAAACGCTATTTTAGATTCCTTGTTTGGAAACAGAAGCTAAGTCGGGGATGATGTGTGATTGTCATTGTATTGTATGTGATTTGACTATAATTGCGCACCCACAGCTCTTCTTTTTATTATATATTTTTAACTTGATGAATTTTTATTTATTTTTTGCTCTTCATAAATTCTTGAATACATGGTATAATTCAGTGTTTTGGTTTATGACATTACCCAGCTTATCGCCTACTGGAATTTTATGGTGGAAAAAAGAATGCCAGAACCTTCAGTCTGCTTCCCTAATCACACTACAGTTTCATACTCCGTAGTTGTTTTCAGATTCGGTACTGAGATCCAGGTGCCAAGTATCAGCCAGCATGAACTAAAGTACACTTTTACTCCTTGTGATTGAACCGCGTGCGCACTTTGACATGATGTTAGAAGTATGATAGATAACCCTCCCTACTTTTAATTACCTTTTTAAAGCAATGTTGTTGTTTATAAAAGCATTAATCTATTGCAGGTGTAAGTTCTGAACTGTTGACAAGCTTCTCGAACACTAACTTACTTGATCCGGTGGATGAAGGATGGAAGAAGCTTTCGGGCTAGATATGGGAGAGGGTGATCCAAAAGAGGAGCGTTTTTTAAGGAATATCGGTACGGTAGGTAAACCATACGACTGTTTCCATACAGTATTAATTAGCCATGGACTCGACAATGTCATCCCTCCAAAACCGCGCTCAGCTCAGCTCGTGTATTAGAAGGAAAGACATGCATATGAATATCTAGTATGTTTGATTCTTATAATAGTGCCCAAAACTTAACTTTAGACCTTGAATTGGGCATGGTTTTGTTGTTCATAGACATATAATAAGTATTTCGTATCCACAACTGGATCGGAATCGGAGGTTTAAAGACCTCACTGATCACTGGTTTAGTAGTTAGAACTAGAATTGAAGGACAAATTCAGATGTATAAAAGAAGTGCTAATTAACAAAAAACAATCTTATTGCTGAGTTAAATGAATGATAAATGCTGCTGCTGAGTTAATAGATCGAAATTCACTGCAGTTGATGCAACACAAGTAGTTACAACTGTGGTTACAAGTGCAATACACAAATGCAGAAATGAATGAAATCAAAGCTTAAGGGCGAGATCCATGTCAGCATCGGCATCGCTATTGCCTTGGAGGCGTTGGTCATCAACCTTAGGAAAAGCCTTGGGCAAAAGGGATGCATCTGCTTTTGCTATGGTGAAATGAGGATTTGAGGTATCACCTTGGTCACTCTGAGCCCTAGCAAGTTGTTCAAGTTTCGAAAAGCTATTCGATCTACCAAGATACGCCCGAAAATGATCCGTTTCTGCCCTCACCCTATCAAGGGTAAGGTGGGAGGGGTTGAAAGCCCTATGAAGCCAGCCGCCGTGCCTCAACGGTGGGGACCAAGTAGGGTTGTAGCAGGAGGGCTTATGAATCAGAGAGTCCCCTCGAACCCCAACCCCGTAAGGGGAGCGATGGTGGAGGTAGCCACCACCACCGTAATAGGACAAGTTGTGCGTGCTTGGGGGAGGGTAGTACGTACCGAAGTCAAAGGCAGAAGCAGCAGCAGCACCATCACCAACAGGCTTCCTCTTAGCAAGGGCCCTCTCTTGCTTATGGGCATTCTGGTGGCCCCCCAATGCCTGGGAAGTAGAGAAGTCCCTCTTGCAGAAGTTGCAGGTGAACACACGACCGGACTCAGGCTTGGGCATGAACCCCTTCTTCGACTCCACAATCACATTCTCACTTGAATTAAGCTTCAAGTCAAGGATGATGGGATTGCTGGTCGACAGGCCATAGGGTGCGTGGGGGGCTTCTACGGCAACCCTCTTCATCTTAAGGCTGGCCTTGTCTTCAATGGCTGCCATGGAATGGAATGGAATATATGGCCGGCCTTGGGAAAGCTTTTTTAATTTGGTGAGTCGAACAAGACAGACAGACACACACACACAAAACTCTAAAGGGTTTGTATGTATTTATGGGTTCATGGTGGAGGGGAGAGTAAATGCAGAATCATTTCTTATATGGAAACTGGATAATTCTAATGCTGTTACAACTCCAACACCATATGAATATGAATTTTAGTTCAAATGCATGCGTGATTTTTTCTTCTCAAATAAATTAATAAAAGGTCTCAAACATATATTATGTACGTTAAGTTTGAGTTGTCATCCCATCCCATCCCTTCCCAGTACTTATTACCAAGATTTCATTTAGGTATACAGCACATACATGTCATCTTCATTCATATTGATCCAATCATCAATCAATTACCTATTTTAAATATATTCAACGTACGTACATGATTCTAAAAATGGATTTTACTCTATGAATCTTCAATTTTGGTAAGAATAAACAACATCCAACTTGGAATAACCCAACTTTCAAGTTATGAAATTCATCATCTTCGACTTTTAACTTCATCCATCTCCCCGAGAAGCTCATGTGTATTATTATAGATTCAACTCGAGATCTATATTGCAAAATGTAAATTATATATAATACATCGATGAATTGAACTTCAATTCAAATTAAACTACGTACTTCGCTATATATGCCCTTTAAATTCTCATGAAATTAAACACACACACATATATATCTAAGATTAATTAATTTGTTTTTATCCGCAAATATACTTTGAAGTTCGCGGTTTTAATTAAACAATTACGACATAGTAATAAAATTCACTCGAATTTACTTATCTATGCTTTGCACTATATGAGCATTTGAGTGTCAATTCGAGTATGTTTAAAGGTAAGGCTCATGAATAATATTACTGGCCTATTGGTTGTGATTTTTAACTCTCGTGTACCGATTTATACACTTTCTTTTAGACAAGAAAAATGAATATTTTGATACAAGAAGAATGAGTATTTTGATGATTGATTCATTCATATATTTTATCAAATTTATAAATTTGAATTTTCGCTCTTTTTCTATGATAGTTTATATCATATAAACATTTGATGAGAAAATTAAAATAGCACTATCAATTAATAGACCCACCTAATCTAACACTTGATTTAATATATAAAATCATATATAATGTACTTTGAGAATTTAATATGAATACAAGAGGAAAACAATGTACAATGAATTCAGAAATAATTATATGAATTAATTTAATTAAGTACATTGTTTTGAACATATATATAGGAAAAAGAAAAGTGTAGTGCATCTTATATTATATGCAAGTTCATAAAATGATAGTATAAGATGTTCATGCATGCGTCATACGCAGTATGTACAAGGTAAACACACTAACACAGTTGGCATTAACATATAATATCTTTCCAATTAAATTAATTTGCAAGATGAATATATAATAACACTCTAGATGAATAATAACACTCTAGCTTACTCTAAAAAAGATGAACAGTGCTCTTAATTTAAAAAATCATGAAATTACTTTACATTTTAATTAAGGGCAAATTGCATAAAATAGCACGAACTTTATGTGTGGTTGCACTAAGTGGCACAAACTTAAAGAAATACAAAAACAATCACCAACTTTGGGGTTTAGTTGCGGTCAGTGGCACATACCCCATATCTTGCTAATGTGGACTAGTGGGGGTGCTTACATGATTTTTTTTTTAATTAAAAAGGCATATAGCGACATATGAATTAGCGGAGCAAATCCTCTGCTCCATTTTCGTGCCCCAACACCCTATCCCACATAATTATTTTAACTTTAAATTAAAATTAAAAATATATTTAACTTCTACATACTTATTATAACATATTTGAAAGAAAAAAAACTTAAAAACTTGAATTATAATTTTTTTTAAAATCTATAGTAAAATCACATCTTTTTAAAACTTTAAAAAATCTTTACATCTCTTTTGAATTACTATAATTTTTCTAGGTTGATTTTTTAAGATTTTTTTTTCCAAATATGTTATAATAAGTATGTAGAAGCTAAATATATTTTTTTTAAAAAAAATTAATTTTAATTTGAAGGTAAATAATTATGTGGGATAGGGTGTTGGGGCACAAAAATGGGGCAGAGGATTTGCTCCGATGAATTAGTGTGAATGCTTAAATGAATTTTTTTTAAAAAAAATTATAGGACATAAAAAATAAAAAATAAAATTGGAACCTAGCTAGTTTCATAATTTGGGCACATCTTTTATGTCTTTTAATTTTAAAAAAATCATACAAGCATTCTCACTAATCCATATCTCGCTATATGCCTTTTTAATTAAAAAAATTCATGTAAGCACCCCCAGTAGTCCACATTAGTGAGATATGGGGTATGTGCCACTGACCGCAACTAAACCCCAAAGTTGGTGATTAATTTTGTATTTTTTTAAGTTTGTGCCACTGAGTGCAACCACTCCTAAAGTTCGTGCTATTTTATGCAATTTGCCCAAAAAATAATAATATTTTTTTCCACCAAAAAATAACATGTATATATATATATAAAAAATTATTTTGACAGATTATATATAGCCTAAATACCTCTATGTACATTGTCTTAAAATATAAATAAAATTCACATGTATAAGGTAAAAGGTTTTTTTTCTAATTTATTGTTAGTTAAATCTCATGTAATTTAACTTATAGTTGATTTTTAAAAATATTTTAATATTTTTTTATTAAAAATGTAGTATATCTTTAGGGCGATTTGCATAACTAACCACATAAAAAAAAAACTTTGCAGAAATAGCCACATGGCTAGATTATTTGCATGGGGTAGAAAGTGGCTCTTTTGTGCAAATAAAACTGGTAACCGGGAGAGGAAGTTGCAGGTGAGGGTGAGACCGGCCACTGTAGCTGCTTCATTTTGCTGAGAGAAATGAGGAGGGGAGGTGCTGCACATGTCAGGAAATTGGGGTGTAGCTCCTATAAAGTAGGGAAAAAGGGGGGGGCATTTATGAGGGGAAATGTAAATGATTGTAATTAAGGGTGTCAATCAACCCTTATAAAAGCTTGATTGATGGGTGTCATTCCTTAGTAAATGCTCTGAAAAATTATAGCCAACATAGGAAACGAGTGGCATGGTGAGGGCAAAGCATCACCTTCATATCTGGGAACTATGTCTTACCAACAGAATACATTCGTCTTACCAATAAAAGACATTCGTCTTCCCAACAGACCAAATATGTCCTACCATAGTTGGAACTTTGGAGATAATATGGAGGGGAATGTCTGTAGTGGTTTGGGCGGGATGTGTGTAATTTTGGCGCCAAAAACAAGGTTCTTCATTGGGGGAGGAGGGAATGGCATCTGTCTGACCAATATTGTATCATTATCTTACCAATAGCATATAGTTATCTTACCAATGGGCTTACCATGTCCTACTATACCTATATTTTTAGAGAAATTTCGAGTGGATTGTCAGTAGCTTATTTGGCGGGTTGTCAGTGTCATTTTTTGCGCCAAAACGGGGTTCTTCTTTGGGGGGAAGGGGGGAGCATTTATGAGGGGAAAATGCAATCATTGCATTGATGGGTGTTCCCCAAGCACATATATAAGCTTCAGAGGATGACATCAAACATCCCAACATGACCTGAAAAAACTGAGGCGGAGCAGGAGAGAGTTGGTAAGGACGGGGGAAACCCAACCGTGCATCCGAGGATACGATACAGTTCTCATCCTACCAATAGTACAGTGCTGACCTGCCAACAGTGTTGAACTGTCTTACCATTACAGCAAAAGTGCAATAAGTTTGTTGGTGCCAGTGGCAGCGATGGGTAAGTCATCTTGTACCTTTCCTTTGTAGGTGTTCCCCTTTATTATATCAGAACTACCCCCCAAGCTGATACTCTTTTCCCCCTCATGTACCCCAGGTGATAGGGTATGCATCAATGTGGTGTTCGGCGGTTGGTGGGCTCCCGTAGGTGGGAGCTTGGTCTTCAAGGGAGAGGCACGTACTGCAGCAATGGTGGTGCCACATAACATTTCGTACGACCAACTGAAGGGGAAGATAGTCTCGAAATTCGACGTTGACATGGTGTTGTACGACATTGAGCTCACGTACCTCCCTCCTTCCATGGGTCGGGCAACTCCGATTCGGGTCCGGGACGACGATGACATTGAAGCATATAAGTTCTACAACACTGAATACGGCACACGAGCATGGCCAGTAGCACTGCACGTAACCTTACGAATGAAAACGACAAGCCCTTCAACAGCCTCGGGTGAACATCACTCGGAAGACTCGGATGGGGCAGACGAGGTCTCCACTCCCACCCCAGGGGAGTTGCTCCTAACCGGACCTCCCTGCACGCAGGAAGGCTTGGAAGTTGGTCTGGATGGAGTCGGAGGGCCGGAGGATAAGGTTCGAGGCTTCGTCGATGACAAAGGGATGGTGGACGACCTTAGTAGTGACACTGGAGGGGCCTGTCGTTGTGCTGAGTGTCTAGCGGGGGAGGGAGAGTGTTGTAGGCCTGCAAAGGACAGCGTTAGTGGGAATCATGGGGGTATTGCTGGGAGTGGTCAACAATCTTGTAATGGTAAGATGGAGGACAATGTAATGGTCTGCCAGTCTGACGAAGTTGGTAGGATAGACGACAACATAATGGTAGGACAGGAAGAGGAAGTGGAACAGCTTAACAAGGAGGAGGGTGGTGATGTGAGCAGGTATGATGCCATCCGACGAGGAAAGCAAGTGGTCATCGTCGACAGCGACGAGGATGTGGACGTCATACCCCCCCACGGAATGGAGGACATTATAGACGTAGGAAGCTCCGACGATGACATGATCGTGGGTGGTTTCCCCGTGAAAGTGGAGGGGGGGAGTCCGATTAAGTCATCTGAATCATGGGATGAGGAGGCTGAGGCAGCGCTGAGAGAGATAGAGCGATCGTACCAAGGACACAAACACCCTTTGCCGACATTGCAGCAAGTGGAAGCGGACGTGGATCGGTCCATTCCTCTAGTCGGAGACCCTCGGTCAATGGTGAGGGAGTTACGTGAGGGGGAGATGTTCGATACCAAGGCTGACATTCAGTCCCGGGTGAAGTGGGAAGCTTTGCGTGGGTGCTTTGATATTCAAGTGAAACGATCCACATCAGACAGGTACCTGGTTGTGTGCCCCGAACCTAGCTGTTCATGGTGCTGTCGGGCGTCGACCTATCGGGAAACTAAGAGGTGGGTGGTTCGTAAGTTCGTGGACACACACACTTGCAAGTTTAGTGTCGTCAGCAACTACCACCGCAACGCCAATACATCCACAAGATCCTTCTCAACCTTTTCCTTAACGTCCTGACCACTGCACATGCCCTGCCCCTTCAGATCAGAGTTCAGCTCTTCTTTCTCCGCCGTGTTATCCGCTACGCTCTGTCCCTTCCCGGATGAGCCCTGATCATCAGCATTCATCTGTTCCTTGTCCTCCGCTTTTTCCTCTACCTTCTCAGCATTCTCAACCACGTCGCCCACAACCTTGTCAGCATTTTCAACCTTCTGAGATTTCTCAACCACGTCGCCCACAACCTTGTCCAAATCTTTCTCAACATCCTTCTCAACATCCTTCTCAACAACATCGTCATCCAATACATCCACAAGATCCTACCAATTGGACATGTTGGTCATACCATATGGCTTAAAATGGTTTACCAACAAACAAACATTATCTTACAAATTGCACATATGATGGACAATGGACCACATACCTTTCCCTTGCCGGTCAATCTCTCTGATAACGCCTTCTTGCATTCTGTAGACACTGCAGTCACCTTCTCGTCGAGCTCCCTGAACCTGGACCCCATCTCCACCATCATGCCCTTGAAGAGAGCCTCAACCTTGGCCACGATCCGGGCCTCCAAACCGACGCTCGACGCGTCTGACCCAGACTGGCTGGTTCCCTGACTGGGTCCAGCAGTGGCATCCTCATGTCTCCGCTTATCTCTGCGGGCCCTCATGTGGTCGCCCACAATCTGATCAAAGAAGACGTCTGGAGCGTCTTTCTTGTACGATGAGTGGGGGTACGCTTCTTTCTCCTTGTGGGTGGGGTGCAAGATGGGCTCTGGCTTCGCCAGCAGAACGTGTTCATCAATTGGGTCGTCGGCGGGGGCGTCCAGGTTGAGGAAGGACTTCACATTCTCATATCGTATGTGGGAGTTTGGCGTTTCCCATCGCAGACACCTGGGGATGATGTTGTCGTCGATGTTGCGGCCAAAATGATTCCCAATCTCAGGGAAGGTCTCGTACACCCACAACTGCCGATAAAATATGGTAAGATATTAGAACGCAGTTTGCATGACAAATAAAGCTATTTGGTAAGATCAATTTATCAATTGGTAGGAAATTCAGTAACATGTGGTAAGATATAAATATCCTGTTGGTAGGATATTTATACCCCATTGGTAGGATACAGTTTTTCACAATTGGAAAAGGATTAAAACATGTTGTAAAACTTCACTAACCTGGAAGGCTATGGGGAACCCGTACAACGCGTAGGTCGGCCTGTCTTTAAGGTGACTCTTTGCAGCCACCATGTCCTTCAACGTGCCGTCGAGGCTTTCATGTAGCCTATCGTACACGAGTCTTCCCCAAGGGAACTGCAGAAAACGGTTTGTGTCCTCAAGGAGCAGCTTCACAACCCACCCCCTTATTTGTGTCTTCTTCTCCAACCCAAACAGAACGCCCTCCACTATGACGAGGAGGGCAAGCTTGTACTTTTTCATGAGGGACCCGACGTCCGACTCTTTCTCGTGGGCCCAAGCACTTTCCACATCCTTCAACGTCACCCTCTCCTTCTTAAATAACTGCTTAATGCACTCCTTGTGGTCCCCCTCCATGACATCACTGGGGGGTGGTGAGCAGTTAAGGCCCGTCATGATCGCGAACTCTTGAAGAGAGAATCGAACGTGATGCCCCTGGAGGGAGTACCACGTCTCATGTGTCTTCCGAGTCTTCAGTTGGTGGAGAAGGCAGTAGTGCACCAACGCCGCAGAGAATTTGTTTCTCGACCTCATCTTCACAACGCCGCCAAACTGGCTCTTGCTCAGGGCTTTGTAATCGTCCCGGTCAATGGTGAGGTCGATTCCTTCCAACAACTCGAAATTTGCATGGGAAAGCGCCCTCCCTGAGAAGTGGTGTTTCTCAGGAACAGCTAGGACAGCCTGCACACATATGTAAGACTCTTAGGTTTTGCCATTTTTTCCCAACCTTTTCAACAAAATAAAAAACCTATCTCAGTTTCCTTACCCCCTGGCTGCTTGGTCCTGCACGGCCTTTCTTGTTCCCTGACTTCGGCATTTTATATGAGGTTTAATGGGGGGGTACCTGCTACACAATCACCAAACAACAAATCAGAAATGCAGTTCACATATTCTGTCATACATGCCAACAGTTACAAATTATTCTACCACCTTCGTTTTCCTATCCTACCATTTCTGATATCCTCTTCTGCCATAAACCTTACTAGCATTTCACACGTTTGGTTCATTTTACATCTTTCACAACACATCATATTGGCAAGGAGATTAACCAAAACAAAATCACCATTTATTCATCATATGTTTAGGCATTTCATCAAACACTTGGTGGGCACTTGCGGTTTCAACAATAAAAAACCAATCAACAAACACTAAAAAACCAATCCACCCCATATTCCTTCACCCCACTCGGCATACCAGATGTTCAATTTTAACCTCCCAATTTCGTTACCCGGTCCTACGAAATCTGCTATCCACAAATTCATACACAACCTTCGATATTCTGTCCTACCACATGTGCACATAAACCCTACCGATTACCACAAATCATGTGGATTCCCTACCCATCCGACCCCCTCCTTGACCTTTTGTCCCCAATTTCTTACCCAACATGACCTAACCCTTACCCATCCTTTTCCCGACACCCACAAACCCTAATCGCACCCACATCCGCAAAATCGACTCACAATGTCACCCCTAACCCCCTCCTACTTCATTCCTCCTCTACTGCTAGGCATCTACCCCAAAATCGTCTCAAAACCTTCACAATAACCGCATGTAACCGCACCCCCAATACACCAATTTCGCAACTCAAACAAAATCTCTACAGTTGCTTACCTTTCTCTTCGTCTTCAACCTTCTCCTTCCTCACAGGCGATGACTGATGCCCTTCTTCTTCGACGAGTTCCTCCTCCCTCTGTCTATCGCTTCTCCTTTCTCTCTCTGTATCGCTTCTCCTTTCTCTCTCTGATGGCCTTCTGTCTCTCTCTGTTTCAAATGAAATTAAACCGTCTCTCTCCCTCCCTCGTTTTAATTTCATCACCCACTACAACCGGTTACAAACAGTGAGATTTAACCGGCAGTTTTTTTTGCACAAACTAGCCGGGCCATTTTGGCCCATTTTTCACCCCCCTGGCTATTTCAGCAAATAGGCCCGTTTTTTGGCTTATTTAGTGCAATTTCCTCCTCGATATATATGCTTCATTTTCAAAAGGGCGATTTGCATAACTAGCCACATAAAAAAAAACTTTGCACAAATAGCCAAGTGGCTAGATTATTTGCATGGGGTAGAAAGTGGCCTATTTTTGCAAATAAAAAAGGTAACCGGGAGAGGAAGTTGCAGGTGAAGGGGAGGGATACTGTAGCTACACTGTAGCTGTCAGTAGGTGCCAGTGACATGTGGCACCAAAAGGCATCCTCCGTTCATTTCATAAAACAGTAGACTGCCCATCTTACCAATAGAATTAATTGGTCCTACCAATAGGCTAAACCTGTCTTTCCATACCTGGAGATATTTTGGAAAGAATCTGGAGGGGATTCACTGTAGCTGATTTGGCGGGCTGTCACTGTACTTTTGGCGCCAAAACAGAATTCCTCTTTTGAGAAAAGGGGAGAGCATTTATGAGGGGAAAATGCAATGATTGCATTGATGGGTGTCCACCAAAAACATATATAAGCTTGAAAGGAGGATCTGAAACACCATAACATGCTCTGCAAAAAGCGGAAAGGACGAGGAAAAAGTTACACGTTCATTGTAGGAAACGATACAGTCCCCATCCTACCAATAGAATATTTCCGTCCTACCAATAGTGTACAGCTGTCCTTTCATACCTGAAAAAGTGCAAGAAGTTTGTCCAATGACAGTGGCAGCGATGTGTAAGTGATCTTGTACCTATCCTTTGTAGTTATTCCTTTTGCTTCCTGCGAAATTATCACTTCTTGATGCCTAGACGATCATAAGGACCCATTGAAAATAGTCTATTAGCTCAATTGGTAGAGCGTTGTGTTTGAACACAAAAATGTGAGTTCGACTCTAACATAGGCTAATACGGAGTATGTGTGTTCATGAATCTCTCTAAACTTATACAATTATGAACCTGACAGAAAATATATACACTAATGGTATGACACATTTACGAACATGTTAGGACAAATTTATAAATCTCTCTGAACTTATACGATTATAAACATGACAGAAAATATATACATTGGTGATAGGACAAATATGTGATGATCATGAACTTGTCAGCGATGACTGGGTACTTCTGAGTGTCAATATTCACTACTTGGATCTTGTCTTTCAGTGCAGCACTAACTTTATCCAAATTAGGGACCATAACTTGAGATTCATCATCACACATGATATATCCATGTATAGCTTTTGCATCTGTGGTTCATATAACTTCAGTCTCTGCCTGTGGAGCCTGCCTTCTCCTTTTGCTTTTCTGAGATTCATGTGGAAGTAATTTTTTTTTCGTAAAGTCAATTATGCATTTACATTTTTCCAATAGTATAAATATATCGTACCATCAGTCTGCATCTATCATACCATTAGTGTCAAGTTATACAGGAATTACTGGGTTTCCATTATGATCCTACCAATATCGTTGTTTTCTCCTACCATTAGTTTCCATCAATCCTACCAATCTGATCCTACCGATATCGTTGTTTTATCCTACCATTAGTTTTCATCTATCCTACCATTTTTGTGCATCTACCATACCAATTTAAATAGCTTTCAAGGAAAATCAAGCTAGAAACCGTAACAAATTATGTTCCACATTTTTCAGAAAAACAATCAAGGGTAGAGGGTTTCCAAAACAGAATTCCTCTTTTGAGAAAAGGGGGGAGCATTTATGAGGGGAAAATGCAATGATTGTATTGATGAGTGTCCCCCAAAAACATATATAAGCTTGAAAGGAGGATCTGAAACACCATAACATGCTCTGCAAAAAGCGGAAAGGACGAGGAAAAAGTTACCCGTTCATTCTAGGAAACGATACAGTCCCCATCCTACCAATAGAATATTTCCGTCCTACCAATAGTGTACAACTGTCCTTTCATACCTGAAAAAGTGCAAGAAGTTTGTCCGATGACAGTGGCAGCGATGTGTAAGTGATCTTGTACCTATCCTTTGTAGTTATTCATTTTTCTTATAACAGAACTACCCCAAGGTGACGGTTTCACAAGACCGGTTGCAGAGAGTTCGTAATTTATACTCTCTTTTTGATCAATTGCATGACTTGCAAATTAAGATAACAAATTCAAGCGCTATTTTCGCTTCCTGCGAAATTATCACTTCTTGATGCCTAGACGATCATAATGACCCATTGAAAATAGTCTATTAGCTCAATTGGTAGAGCGTTGTGTTTGCACACAAAGATGTGAGTTCGACTCTCACATAGGCTAATACGGAGTATGTGTTTATGAATCTCTCTGAACTCATACAATTATGGACCTGGTAGAAAATATATATACTAATGGTATGCCAAATTTATAAACATGTTAGGATAAATTCATAAATCTCTCTGAACTTATGCGATTATGAACATGACAGAAAATATATACATTAATGGGAGGACAAATCTGTGAATATGGTAAGACAAATTCATAAATCTCTCCGGACTTGTATAATTATGAACCTGGTAAGAAATATATACATTAGTGGTAGGATAAATTTGTGAATCTGGTAGGGACAATTCCCCCTTTTCTTTTCCATTGTCTCACTTTCCCCCTTTTCTTTTTGAAGTTTAAGTTTTACTCAATTTTCTTTCTCCAAATGATGATCATGAACTTGTTAGCGATGACTGGGTACTTCTGAGTGTCAATCTTCACTACTTGGATCTTGTCTGTCAGTGCAGCGCTAACTTTATCCAAGATAGGGACCATAGCTTGAGATTCATCATCACACATGATATATCCATGTATAGCTTTTGCATTTGTGGTTCATATAACTTCAGTTTCTGCCTGTGGAGTCTGCCTTCCCTTTTTGTTTTTCTTAGATTCATGTGGAAGTAAAAAAATTTTCTTAAAGTCAATTATGCATTTACATTTTTCCAATAGTATAAATATATCGTACCATCAGTGTGCATCTATTCTACCATTAATGTCAAGTTATACATGAATTACTGGGTTTCCATTATGATCCTACCAATATCGTTGTTTTCTCCTACAATTAGTTTCCATCAATCCTACCATTCTGATCCTATCAATATCGTTGTTTTCTCCTACCATTAGTTTTCATCTATCCTACCATTTTTGTGCATCTATCCTACCAATTTAAATAGCTTTCAAGGAAAATCAAGCTAGAAACCGTAGCAAATTATGTTTCACATTTTTCAGAAAAACAACCAAGGGTAGAGGGTTTCCAGTCTACAACAGACAAATTATGTTTCACATTTTTCAGAAAAACAACCAAGGGTAGAGGGTTTCCAGTCTACAACAGAAGATAAAGGAAACCTAAGTAACATTATATCCAAGGGTAGAGGCTTTAATTCAGTCGTTCTAGCATTGAATTAGATTGGATTCATGAATTTTGATTGATAGAAATTGGATTGAGATTGAGATTTATGGATTGGTAATTGAGATTGAGATTAGGGTCAATTCACGTCTCACTGATTACTAGTCTGGGATTTGTGGATTGGTCAATATTAATTCTACTTCTTTGCCAATAGTACAAATATATCTTATCATTCGTATACATCTATCCTACCATTAGTGTCAAGTTATACACTTAGGATTTTCGGTGATTATATTTTTATCATACCAATATCGTATATTTATCCTACCAGGTTCACAAAATTGTCCTACCACTAATCTATATATTTCCTACCAAGTCTAATATGTCAATAGTACAAATATTGCTGCAACATCCTGTACCCCCTAAGAGCCTTCTCTTATGCGAGAGTGCGTCAAGGCAAGTCTAATATGTCAAACTGGAAAAGTGAATTGCAAACCAGAGATGCATAGAAAAATAAAAGGTATATAAAATCAACCAACAAGATCTACCAAATGTAAGAATTTTAGAATTAGAGGCTAAGTTAATAAATGACTCGACTCAAACCACTTGACCGAGCACATACGGCTATAGCCAAATCCAATTCATGCATCATATATGCTTTATCATAGTAAACTAAGATAGGAAGAAAGAAAACGCTCAGCAGTGTATCAGAAGGAGCAATTTAGAAGCGAGATATAAACTTGTTCGCTATGCCATTCTTCTTAGACAAATGAATGCAATCTTGTCTCAGCCGATCGAGGTTTTTGGGAATCGGGGGTGCGTTCTCCAGATTTTGTTGGATCATCTTTGCTTTGTTCACCTCTGCAGCTGCCTCTGCTTCAGCTCTCTCATACAGAGCTTGTTTATACATGGCCCCCATCATCTCCATCTTTGCCTTTTCGTTTTCAAATTGCATGTTGGTAATGGATTCAGCCTCCTTGTCCAGCGGTTTGAAGTACTCATTAATGGCAACTTCCTGTGAATCAATTAAACAGACTTTAGAATGTGATACAAAGGGAAATCAACATAAGTTTATAACCAGCAGAACAGAATGTAAATCATGGCCTTTATAGAACCAGTACTTATCTTAGAACCAGTTTTCTAGATGTCTAGCTCTGATGCCCCTTAATGCAAGAGAACAACCTCACCATCCACACAACCTTTCATTTGAAGGCATCTGAAAACAATTCATCATTAATGCCATGGTGTGATTTTGATGTGACAATCGGCAATGCAAAAAAAAAATCTATGATTCTGTCAAGATGTAAAATTTTAATCATTCTATTTATGGAGGATGAAGATGAAGAAGAAGTATCATGATCCTTAAGCTGACTATAGTCACAAAATTACCTGGGTCTCGACGCGCACATGCTCAGCAAGTGTGCAAGCATCAGCAATTAATCCACTCATAGCACATCCTATATGCTCATCAGTTTCCATATTTTTTCAACACTAATGGGCTCCTGAAAGAGTAAAAAAGAATGTAGCTTAATACAAACATCTTAGCTGCAGTTCAATCATACTAAGAACATGCATAAAGATCTCATTCAATTCTATTTCTCTTAGCATAAGATAGCCCATAAAGGAAAGCCCAAATTATGCAATTACTCCTCCCAAGATGCTCCAATGTTGGAAGCATAAATTCTTTACCTTAATATTATGGTAAATTCTTATCAAAAGGTTACTCAAAGTTTCCAAACTTGGCTATGGAGCAATCCCTCTTGTTTTCTCCGTATAGAACTTTAAAAGAAAAGAAAAAAAAACTGATTGTTCCGAGAAAAAAGAGAAAACTACACAAATCTTTTAATTTATTAGCTCTCACAGGTTAACATGCTATTATCAATTTATCACAACAGCAGGCAATGATAACTTGTTATTAGTGCTTAAGTTAATTGCAATAAAGGTCCTTTGCCATCCAAAAAACAAACAAAGTTAATAATCAGATATGTAAACATTAGTCATAACAAATACTACCATGCTATGTAATAAGATGAGGACTTAATTTTCTATTTAAGCTTGAAAATTTAGCATACCAGCAGAGAAGAAGTGATACGATTTTCAACAGCGAGCACAACACCTTCCTTGGTCTTAATTCCATTTGCATCTGAACCCAACTGCATCACACATCCAATTAAATCATTAGAAACCTCAAAATTCCCCATACCATCATAAATTAGCATCTCAGTTTCAATTTCAAACACTTTGGAAAAACAATTACACTGGCAAACAATTGAATGGATGACACCTTTCATTGCAATACAATAGATAAATGATACAGTAACCTTAATGCAGAAGCAGCTTCGAACCTTGAGACCAAGAAAGTGCAGTTGTGTGTGTGGATTGAATTTGATGCATTTCAATGACAGTATATGACGTTTGGAGTCTCTGTCCTAATTTTTTTTTTTTTTTATGTATATGTGCTCCGATTCCTATGGTCGGCGGACTCAAGAACCCGAAAATTATAGATATTATCACAAAAAACAATAAGAATTGGATCCAACACTCTTATCTCAAGCTCTATATTCTAAACTACTATCTGGCCCTTTATCCTGCTGGATAGGACAGCCAAGAATCATCAGATTCGCTTCAATGTCAAACTTGGAAGCCACAAGCATCCCCTATCCAAGATCAACAGCTAGAAACACTAAACTGATCAACGGAATCCCAATTTGTAGTCGCCCCGTTCAACCAATTTGAAAAGGGCAGTCTTCTTCCATATGACTGGAAGCATGAAAGCTAATCACTTGTCTCAGCAACTCCGCAGCTGAAAGATTCAACACAAAACAAATTGATGAGCTGAAACCCCCAGTAATTGGACGAATTGGCCTTTCTCCGCACCACACACCCAAAAACTGCACCGATCAGACAATACTAATTCGAAGTCGCCCCTCTCTGTCACCTACTGAAACTCTGAAAGTAAATCTACAACACACGACCTAGAAGCAATCGATCTATCTCGATTCAGCGCAATAGGAGTCCGAAAACAGAAATAGGAAATAAAGATGAGAAAACAATAAATCAAAGGTGATAGAATCGCGAAAGCGAGGTTACCTGATTTGGCGGAGATCCTCAAAGATTCGAGAAAGAGAGGGAGAGGAAGAGTGGGAGGAAGGGCAGCGGACGCTGAAGAAATTGAAGACATCGTTGCAAGCCTAGCGATGCAAGTGCTTGCTCGGACTCCAGTATGACGTCGTCGCAGTCAAATATTAGGGCTTTCAACGAGGCCGAGACGGCGAGGGACCGGGAAGCTCCGACTGCGGCAGCGCCGACGGAAGGCGACGGAGGGAGGAGAAAGAGAGGGAAGGCAAGCGAGAGAGAGGAGGCTCGTGTCAGGTTCGGCCGGACTTCAGCGTCGGAGAACAAGGAGGCTCCGACGGCCTCCTTGCTCGGAAGAGGCGATGCTCTGGTTTTTCGTCCGTCTCTCTCGCTTCAAATTGCCTGTGAACCACTCCCGCACTGGTGACCTTCTGCACCCGATGAAATGACCCGGCTATTTTGGGCCAATTTTTCACCCTCTTGGCTATCTGTGCAAATAGGCCCATTTTTTTGGCCTATTTGGTACCATTTCCTCACATCTTTATTACGCCAGTTTACTAAAATATCTATCCACTGCTGAATTGTGGCTACATATTATGGCTACATAATATTTTAATAATTAATTTTGGCCCATAATATAGATATAAATAAAATTACAATTATTAAATAATTAATTTTTATATAAATAATTCTTTCCACAAAAAAATAATCTATATTTAAATAAAATAGCACATATCAAATACTACATATTTATCTATTACTATTTTTTGGTAAGTATATCTATGAAATAGTTTTGATTTATAATTTTATCAATTAACTAAAAATATATATAAGTGATTTATAAGTGATTCAAGCCCTACCCGTGTCACAAGAGCTCTTTCTTTTCAGATTTCAAATGAGGACAATGGACATGAGAGGGTTTGGTGGCATGAACTGATGCCTCGTAAGACCCCGAGTCTTATAGATTATGGTATCAGAGCCGACTCCGGGCTCGGAGGTGCGCCGACAGTATGCTCGGGTATGCTCCTCCAAGAGGGCAATCCCTTCGGCCTGACGGGGTCGTTAGTACTTTAAGAGGGGGAGATTGTAATACCCCCGTCCCACATTGGATATCATAAGGATGTTAGGAGTGATTTGTAAGTGATTCAAACTCTACCCGTGTCACAAGAGCTCTTCCTTTTCAGATTCCAAGTGATGACAATGGACCTGAGAGGACTATGTGGCATGGGTTGACGCCTCATAAGACCCCGAGTCTTATAAATCTGACATAAATTCATATATGTGGTATACAAATCAGTATATTATGGATTGGTAAATAATTAAAACCCTGAATTAGACAATTTGTTTCTAAGGATGTGAAACCCTTCACTAACTCCAGATTGGACAATCATGCAATAAAAAAAGCCCTTCACTAACTCCAGATTCGTGTATCTAAAAACAAAATGTTTATTGTCACCATCTTCGTTCAGTGAATAGAATGGAGGAAAGGATGAAGTTATCACATTAGCCAGTTGAGGGGAAATGACTGGTTCGTTTTTATCTGATTTGTAAGAGATTTGATCGTAAACGGTGTTAGTGCCGACGAAATTTGATTGGAAAGAAGGCCAATTGAATGAGAGAAACCAACCTTCTGATGACACAAAATCCGCCAAGAAGAAGTCGAAGTACTGACTCCCCCGCCCCAATTATCAGAATCCCCAAGGAATATCTAGTATGGATGGTGTAGTGTTAACAGTGGACCTTTAATGAGTGGTTTTGTGTAAATGAAGCCTATATTATTCAGTGGGTGATTTTCTATAATTTACCTTTAAGGAAATAAATTAGAAAATTTGTTTAAAAAAAACATGTGGATTGAATGAAGAACATCATATGGTTTGGATACATTTTCATGTATTTTCTCTTATTTATACTCATTATTTTGACCGAGGAGTAAGGTTCAATGCACTTTAAACATTTACATTGAGTGGGCCATTTATTCCAAATTCAAAACTTACCCAAGCTGAGATAAGGGCATCCACACCCGTGTACTCTTTGGGTGTTCTTCAATGACAGGTGTACAAAAAAGAGAAAAAATAAAAGAAAACGTTGAAGTACATTGACGTGCTGCACCTCTGCAAGAATAAAATGAAGTACACCAAAAAACCAAGTCATCCTATAGCAAAGAGACATGTGGCATTGGGTTGAAATTGCATCATTGATTCATTGCTTTGTAGGATACTATTCATCCTCAATCCCCAATATATACATATAAAAGTAAATAAATATATATATTCATTGCTTTGTAGAATATTACTCCCTCCGTTCGGCAAAACTTGTCGTTTACTATTCATGCACGCTTTTTTAGAATGATAAAAACCATATAAAATATTCATTTTTTAAAAAACTTTTTTTAACAAGTTTGTACTTATTAATAATAACTACGAAATTGTTAAAAAAATTATTTAAAAAACTAGATATTTTATATAGTTTTTATCTCCTAAAAAAACGTGCGTGAATAGTAAAACGTCAAGTTTTGCCGAACGGAGGGAGTATATATTTTGAATATGACTTAATTAACTTGAATATGACTTAATTTTAAAAGTAAATAAATATAAAAATATATTTATTTGAATATGAATAAATTTTATCTACCCATTAATATTAATTTTGCTATATATAAGTAAAAAAATAGATAAAATTAATTTACATAATAGATTATGGGTAGATAAATGAATTCCTAATTTCGGTCAATATTCAAATAATAATATTGTTATAGTTTAAAATAATTATTAATACGAATTTAAAAAACAAATGAATTTAATTTATTGTAATAGGACGAATACCAAATAATTAAAAAATGAGGTAAGAGTTCAAGGGTGGAGTACACGAATGTAGGTTAAATTGATATAGAATTAAAAGAGTGTTCTTATAGTGACGTGGCAAGAAAAAAGTTGGCTAAATACAGGGGAAAGTGTACACGAATGCACATGGCCTAAATGACATGAATAGAGAACATCATTTCCTTTATTAGTGGATAGTGGATCCCATTCATAATATGTTTATTATGTTTATGATTGTTTATCTCCAAATGATCCACTCCATGATTTAATATGCACTTATGTTAATTGATTTATTGATCGAATTTTCTCATGATATATATCTCACTTTGCTTTGATTTAGCATATTAGATCGGCCGATCAATTTAACTCTGCTCAAACTAGGGTTGGAAATAACCCGCGGGGTGGTATTCGATACACTCACTTCTTGAATTGGTAAATAATCCGCGGGGTGGTATTTCCGAAATGGTTTCGATACACTCACTCCACACGCATTAATTTTACGTACGGATAAAATCCCATAATAAAGTGGGTGATGGGTGGTATGGGTGTTGGTGAGGCGTCTGATTAATTTAATTTTGCTCAAACCGCATTTTTATCAACAATCGGAGCCTTGGCGGAGCCATCACATCCGTCGTTAACTAGTCGCGAGTTTAATCAAGTTGTGATCTATTAGATGTGTGCCGTCAGACGTTGTAATCGATTGAATTGTACGTCTATCGACTTCTTTTAATTGAGATACGCTTCGAAAAAAACTAATTATTTCCGGTTAAAAAAAGATAGGTTTAATTGATTAAATTAGTTATTATTATCCATTTAATTAATTAGTAACTTCTACCATATCTAAAAAAATTGAAACTTCTACTTTTAGGGGAGAAATGAATATCAATATGACATTATCGATATATAGATACTCAAATAAGTAATGAAATGATGTCAAAATTAACCAACTAAGATATGATAATGATCGACGCGGCTGAAAGAACGGGTCAGATTGCACCAATTAAAAATAAATATATATTTTGATTATAAGATTTTATTTTTCAATAAACAATTAAATAATAATTAAAATCTTATTATTACATATAAAAAAATAATCTAACCAATGAATAAAGATAAAATAGTTTAAGGTAAAATATTTATAAAAAATAATTAACCTATTAAACTTCATGTTAATAACTTAATATAACTCATACACAATGAATACTAACGCACTTGGAGCTCCCGAAGTGATGTTTCAAAGGAAAAGTCTTTAGGACCTAATGTAGGACCCCTGACAAAAGTGGGGAGTTGTGACCTTAATTTTTATTTTTTTTTGGGAATTTCCCCACTTTATTTGTTATAGGAAAGATACCCTCAAAGTTCCCGTTCTTTTGGAGCTATAGAGATTACATTTTCAACCTAAACCAAATCGCCCTAATATAAGGCCTAACCAAGTGGCCGAAAATCAATTGATCTAAAACTCGATTTTTTTTGGCGAAAACAACATTAAATACCATATAACTCATACACAATGAATAATAGCCCATTTGGAGTCCTTAAAGGGATGTTTTAGGGGGAAAGTTCTGTATGACCTAATGCAAGACTCCTGACAAAAATGGGGCTTCGTGACCTCAAAATTCTTTTTTTTTTTATACCAAACCTATCCACAAAGTTCTAGCCCTTTTGGAGCTCTAGAGATGCCACTTTCAACATTAACCGAAATTGTCCTAATATAAGACCTAGCCAAATGGTAAAAAAAATCAACTTTTCCTAAACATGGATTTTTTTTTTTTTACAAAACAACCTCAAATAGCATATGATTGATACACACCGAATATTAACCCACTTGGATCCCCCGAAGTGATGTTTTAGGGGAAAAGTCCGTTAGGACATACCTAATGCAAGACTCGAGACGAAAGTGGGGTGTCGTGGCCTCAAATTTTTTTTTTTTTTTTTTTTGGAATTTTCCACCTTATTTGTTATAAAAAAAGCCACCCACATAGTTTCAGCTTTTTTTGAGCTATAAAGATAACACTTAAACATTAACTGAAATCGCCCTAATATAAGGCCTAACCAAATGGTAGAAAAATCAACTGTTCCGAAACTCGGATTCTTTTGGCAAAAACAAAGTCAAATACCATATAACTCATACACATCAAATACTAGCCCATTTTGAATCCCCGAAGTGTTGTTTTAGGGGGAAAGTCCATTAGGACCTAATACAAGACTCCCAACGAAAGTGTGGCATCATGACTTCAATTTTTTTTGGGCATTTCTCCACTCTATTTATTACACCAAAGCTACCTACAAAGTTTCATCCCTTTTGGAGCTCTCGATATGTCACTTTCAACGTTAATCAAAATCGGCCTAATATAAGTCCTAGCCAAATGGTAAAAAAATCAACTTTTCCGAAACACGTATTTTTTTTTACCAAAGCGACCTCAAATACCATGTAACTGATACACAATGAATACTAACTCACTTGGAGCCCTCGAAGTGATGTTTTGGGGGGGGGGGGGGGGGGGAGGGGGGGAAGTCAGTTAGGACCTAATGCAAGACTGCAGACGAAAGTGGGGCGTCGTTGCCTCAAAATTCTTGTTTTTTTTTTTTGGCATTTCCCCACCCTTAGTGCAGATCTTCTACTCCACCTTCTAATCCCCTCCATACATCTCAAAAATATTTTAACATTTATTTTATTTTAAAAAAAATTATGAAAATTATATTTATAGTACTAACATATATTTTTATATATTTATAAAATTTAATTTTGAAAAATCATGCTTTACATTTTTTTAAAAAATTTAAAAGGCAATACTTAACAAAATACAATTATTAAAAAAATTTCAAAATGATTTTTTAAAATAAAATTTTATAAATATATAAAAATAGATGTTAATAATATAAATATATTTTTTAAAATAAAATAAATGTTAAAATATTGTTGTGATGTAGGAAGGGTAGTATATTTGTGTTGCAGGGGATCTCAACTACCCCACCATATTTATTATAACAAAGTTACACACGTTTCAGCCCTTTTGAAACTATAGAGATGACACTTTCAACATTAACCGAAATAGCCTTAATATAGGCATAGCCAAATGGTCGAAAAATCAACTGTTCCAAAACTCGAATATTTTTGGCCAAAACAACATTTAATAGCATATAACTAATACACAACGAATACTAGCTCATTTGGAGCCCTAAAGTCATGTTTTAGGGGAAAAGTTCGTTAGGACCTACTACAAAACTCCTTGAGAAAGTGGGGCGTCGTGGCCTTAAAATTTTTGTTTTTTTTGGCATTTTTTCATCTTATTTGTTATACCAAAGCTACCTACAAAGTTTTATTCTTTTTGGACCTCTGGGCACGACACTTTCAAAATTAACTGAAATTGTCCATATATATATATTAGGAAAATTTTTGGGGGGGAAAACTCTACCCGAAGGCATCCTTTCGGATGAAGTCTAGAAGATCAGGATTATTATGAATATTAGTACCCCAGGCAGAGTGGCAAAGGTGTCCAACCTTATCGGTAACTCTATTACCTATTCGAGGTACATGGAGGAAAGAAACTCTTTTCATATTTGTTAACACAGTTGTAATATCTCACAAAATAAGTTCGATTTCCCATGGACATTTGGTTTTTCTGTTGAGATGGTCAATAATTATTCTAGAATCCCCATCGATTTGAAGTTTGGTAATTCCTAAATTTATTGCGTTTTGTATCCCGAGTTTTAAAGCAAGAGCTTCAGCTTTTAATGGACTTTGATTACCAAGTTTTTTATATCCTACGTTGATTTGCTGACCTTCTCAGTCTCAGATAATAGTCCCAGCTGTGCTGAGCATGTTTAAGAGGGAAGAACCATCGAAGTTTAATTTGAGAGTTCCTCTGGGTGGCTTACGCCATTTAATGTTTGCGCGTTGCATTTTCCGTTGTCTATTGGGTTTGGTTCGTGTCTGCATGTCGGGATCATCATCGAGTATGTCCTCAAAATTAGAAGATTTGCGCTAGCTCCACGTGTGTTTTAATGATATGGAGTGTGGTATCTCGATTGTGAATTGAAATCGACCTGAATATATGCTGATTTCGAGAATACCAAACAAACCACCAACAGAAGGCTAGCTTAGCTTTGGATTTGCCGTCGATGTTGTTCCCAATGTAGGCCATAACTGGTTTAATGTCTCTCGATTGTTGAAGCATCACTGCTATAGTTGTATTGGTGTCGGTTGGGAATCTAAGGGGAGATGTTGTACAATGACATTTCAACAGAAGATGAGCGTCATCTTCTACCGCACAATTGCACAAACAAATTTTCCTAATATATGCCCTAACGAGAAGAGGCCGTTTTTTGCATAGTGGGTCAATTTGTGTTTCTTTTTTCATATTTGATCACAAATGTTTCGAGTATTTATCCTTTATTCCCATCTCTTCAATTCCCCCTTTCCGTTTATTTATCGGAGCGTAAAATCCCTAATCCCTCAATTTTGGCTTTTTTCGATCGATCATCGGTAGCTTCCGGGTGGATTTTGTTCTCGGTCTGTTCGAGTTTCCAGCTTTTTGAGCAGCAACATTTGTGTTTTTCGGCAATCTAATAGCAGAATCTGCCGCATCCGCCATGAGAAAGAAACTCGATACTCGTTTTCCTGCCGTGAGTATTCTCTCTTCTCCTTATCTTTTTCTTTGATTGTTGTTGATGTTTACCCTTGTTCTTCATGTTTCGATTCGTCGCTGGTCCGTGCTTAAATTCTCCATCTTTGTATTTGAACCTTTTTTGTATTTGGAATCACATGTCGGCTCCTTTGAGAGGCATTTGCATCTGTGGCCATTTCTCGCTGAAAGGAGAGTTTTTTCCTTTTCTTTAAGAATCAGGTTCTGAAATTTTGATTTTTGGCTGTAATGATTAGTTGTATTTGATATGCTTGTCCAAGGAAATCAGGATTCAGGAAGACTCTGATTATGTTTTGTCATTTCATAGATTAAAAAAGGGTAAAATGTTGGTTTTGTATCTCAGGAGCATAAATTAACTATTTTGGGCTGTACAAGAAAGAATTAGGCTGCACTCTTGATCTTATCTCAACCACCCCTTACCGAATACAATAACTCAGCTGCCACTGATAGCCTCAGAGGTTCTTGTGTGCCGCTAACGCGTCGCCTAGGTGCTTGATGGGAAAAGTGTTTGAGATAGCAGACCTCACCTGATATTAAGCTTTATTGCTTTCAAATTGCAAATAAAACCCTAATGCGTCAATTAACCTGAGACCATAGGTAATACTAATACAGTGAACAGTGGGATGTAGAGTGGATGGGGTGGCTGCTTGGATAGGTTTTGGTCACCTGGTGGGAGGTGGCAAAACTCTCCACCTCACTGTTCCTTGGAAGAAATTTTGTTGATTTGAGAAGAATGGATAAAACCGAGGTGGCACACAGGTTTTGAGGTTTCTGTTTCAATGATATTTTAGTGGTGTAGCAAATACCACATTGGCATTGTAACAAACGGCAGATGGTGTGGATAAAACTCCTGGAAGATGGATTTTTCATGGAAACTGAGATGACAGGGATGGAAGCGTTACCATACTTTCCCATTTCTTTCATTATTTTAGAGGTTGGAATTTGGAAAGCTTTACAAGTAAAAGATGTACCCATGGTGGTGACTGGCGAGTAAAAGTTGTTATTTTCCTTTGGAAATCTCTTTAGTTTATGCCTTTAAAATTATTCGTATCTAATTCATTTAGTTATTGCTTTCTCTAAAATTGGAAAGCATATGATCCTTTTGATTGGAGATATGTCATTGCTTAATTTATTAACTGCAATCTTCTTATTGCAGGCTCGAATAAAGAAGATAATGCAAGCCGATGAGGAAGTGGGGAAAATAGCAATGGCAGTTCCTGTTTTAGTCTGTGAGTTTCTAAAATCCTGACCCTTTTTGTTTTGAGAAATTTGAAGAATACTGGTATTTGCTTACCCTTAGCTTGTGATGATACAGCTAAAGCTTTGGAACTGTTTCTACAAGATCTCTGTGATCGGACATATGACATTACGCTTCAGAGGGGGGCAAAGACCATGAGTTCGCTTCACTTGTAAGTGGATTAACATTTACTTCTCTTTGAGAATTTTCACCAATTTACTGAATTACAAGAAATCAGTTATGTTTTGCTTCCTTAATAACTTATAAATAAATGTTTGTCCACATTGCTTGCTGCTTCGATCTGTCTATACAGTATGCTTAGGTTCACATTGCATCATGAGGAAAAACTTTTGGATGCTATGTTTTGCTTGTCTCTCTCTGCAATTTGCTTTATCTTTTCATTTGTGGTATCTCCTCCATTATCTCTTATGGGTGATGACTCTAAGCAATGTGATGGAGTGTTAATTAACAGGGAAAGATTGGTTTAATGTCTTTTCTGCCATTACTTGTACTTTCACACATCATACTAGGTCTTCTCAAAGGAAACATTCTCTTGCCTCAGGCGAGGGAAGGATGCTCTGCACTGGAGCATTCTGTATAGTTGTTGTTAATTTAATGTTTTAGTAGTTAACATAAACCAACTAGTACTTGTTTTCCACAAATACTTCTCACATTACCATGACTGCAAAAGATCAAGTGATTGTTCCAAAACAAGCTGATGTTTAAACATTACCACTATGTTTGATGTTTAAGCTTTACCCACTATAATAATGTTGATGACAGTTTATTGTAACTCAAAACAAGCTGTCTTCCTAAAGTATCTGGGGCCTTATTTGTGTAAAATATTTTTATTGCCCCTAATTTTGTGGAGATTAGGCATTCTCAAGATTTTCTGACGACATCATTGTTAAGATGTATATTCCTGTCAGTGGGTTTCTTTAATATTCTACAAATGTTCATCTAGTCTAATTATTTTGAAAGCATCAAATTTAAGTGGTCTTCATGGTTAACTGCAGGAAGCACTGCATACATAGCTTCGGTGTATTTGATTTCCTGAAAGAAGTTGTCGGTAAGGTTCCTGATTATGGCCATTCAGATGTTGCTACAGAAGACCGGTGCTCTTTGAAGAGAAGGTTACTGGGTTTTACTCTCTTATACCCCCCCCCCCCCCCCGGGGTTTTTGTTTAATAATTTGCATCTGATTTATGGGTGGATAAACTTTTATTTGGCAGAAAACCTAATGTGGATGAACATCACGATAGTGATGAAGAATTGAAGAAAAACAGAATGGTTAGCTGCTCTCTTTCAAATCTTTTTGCATGTGATCATGTTTACTAGCTAAATCAAATTGCATATAAATTCTTAAGAATATTAAAAGCTGGATCATTATATATAGGTGCACCAGCCTGCTCCAAATGCTAACCTTAGTGGTAGATGCTTAAAATCTGGATCATTGTATATAGGTCCTATTGTTTATGCTTCTTTTCAGCCTTCCTCCTTGCTCTTATTGCCTCCTCTTCGACTGTTTGACATGTTTCCATGTGATTTATGTGGCTTATTGTTTTGGGTCTATCGAAAACACACTCTCGACTCTTTCGGGGAAAGAGTGCGTACATCCTGTCCCCCCAAAACCCTGCATAATCGCGGGATATACTGGGTTGTTGTTGTTGTGGTAGATGCTTAAATTGCCTAGTTTGTCTTTGTTGTGTAAAGTTGTTTCTTGGCCAATAATGAGTTGTTGTAAATTACAAGTACAAAAAGAAATGAGCGTTGTGCTCCTATCAGATACTGAATAGGTTAAAATTGTAGTCCCCAAAACGGAACGATACCAGATAAAGGAAAAAGGATTTGAAATGCCTCTGATTCTTCACTGCTCTTGTCTACCATTTTATTCAATAGAGTAATTGTTAGGAATTCATCTCATAAACACAGTTCATAGATGATTCACTTGGTCAAACTTGTTCACTTTTCTCCACTTCATCCTTCATTTCCTCGGAGCATTGTTGAAAGTTGTTGATATGGATCGACTATGTGCAGCAGCCGGAGATAGGTCATGCAAGCAGTAGTGGCAGAGGAAGAGGAAGAGGACGTGGAAGAGGCCGCGGGCGAGGCAGGGGACAAACACAGAGAGAACCTCCTCACCATCTTGAGATTGACGGTGAACCATCCAACCCTTTCCATGGCAAGCAAGGCCCAAACCCAGGGCCAAACTTGGCTGCGGAGAATGAAGCAGAAGAGGCGGCAAGGGAGGAGCTTGTGGTGACTTATGATGTTGCTTCGGAATCGGGTGTTAGAAACATTGATCTGAATTTAGATTTAGTTGAAAACCAGGAAACAATGAACAACGACGCGACACTCCCAGTGGACAATGTTGTGAATGGCTCTGCAATGGGCGAGCCGTCCGAGACTAAACCGGAAGAGTTTGTGTCAGAAGTAGATGGAGTGGCCATTGACCCACTTGAGCTAGCCCAAACTCATTTCAGCTCGAAAGTAGAGGAAGACGAGGATTATGATGAAGAGTAGCGGTGGCAGTGGCGACTTAGGAGTGGAGTTTCGGTACTCCAAGCTGGGATGTAATAGATTGCTCATCTCAGAGGTAGCAGCCTGGCATTTCTGTATAACCAAATGTGGAACAATTCGCTAACAGTAGTTGCAGTTTAGTTGGGGACCCAAGTGAAATTACGTTTAGTGTTTGTTGTTTAATATAATTATTTATTTCATGGAATTGTTTAATAGAATTCGATCTAGTTAGTTACTGGCCTGCTGTTTTTAGTTCAAGAAAGTCGTCTTTCATGTTAAGCATCTCCAGTTAAAAATGTTCCATAAATCAAAATTTATACTACGGACTACGGAGTAGTACATAATGATTCTCTAGTACTACTAATACTAGTATAAAAAGCAATGCCTCCCGCTAATCATCTAATCACAACACAAAATTTATATATAAAGAAGAAACCCCTCTGCCTTGGTCGATGTAGCCGTGAGGAAACGCGGTTGCACGCCCTGCGAGACTGCGGCCTGCCCTCAATGTGCAGCGAGACTTGTTCTTAATCAACGACATTCAGGCGTGACAGATGGAGCTCGGTCTTGTCTTCGTAAGCATGCTTTTGGGCAGCATGGAAGGCGTGGAGAGAGTTTGGAAACAAGTCTGATCGTATATACATGCGCAAAACAAGGAGACGAGGACAATCTTAGACCCGAACCTGGTTGGGTCAAGCTCAATACGGATGACGCATCAAAAGGTAACTTGGGCTTGGCGGGGGCTGGAGGCATAATTAGGGATCACTTCGTCAGGGCCTTTACTGCACAGCGGACAGAGCGGAGGCTTGGGCTATGCCCCACGGATTGAAACTAGCTATGGACTTGGGATTCGAGACAGACAGCGAAAACAACTGGAGGAGGCTGGTAGACGTCGAGGAAACAGCCACTGTCGGCTACTCGATCATAAGATTGCGGATGTGCTTGCTAATATGTGTTTCCAAATGTCGGAATCCTTTACCCTCCGTTTGGACGATGGAATTTGATGGGATTTTTAGGAAGGGAATAGAAGGGAAAATGAATTGAGCGTTTTGGTGGATAATTGTTAGGAATGTGAGGGATTTTAAATTTAGTAACTGCCCTATTCCATGTGATTTCACAACCCAGCAAATTAGTGGAATTTCTTCTCTTCCCTTCCATTCTCTTTCTCAAATTTCCAATCCATCTCCTTCCCTAAAATACCCACCTGCCAAACATACTAGCAGCCCAGAAATAGAATGCCTAAGCTATTCTCCTAATAAGAATAAGATAGGGCTAATGCCCCCCTTTGTTCATTCTCCCACCCCACCGTTGAGATTACAGCATTCTTCTCCCACTTTCGCCGTCTCTCCACTGCTGCTCAGTCCCCAAATTACTTATTATGCCCCTCCACCACCTTCCGATACCCACCACCAACTTCCACAACCCAATCGCGCATCCCACAACTGCATCGCCGCCGATGTTCTTTCGACCCCGTACTCTCTCGCGGTGCTAATTCTGGTCAGTTTTTTTTCAATCCCTTTCTTCTGCTGTTTTAAGCTCAATTGGAATCATTAGGGTTCGCTATGGCTTGAGAATTTTTCTTTTTTTTTTTTTTTTTTTTTTTTTTTTGTATTCGATTACGGCGAATGGTATTTCTCTATTTGCTCAGAAGCGGAGATGAACGTTTTGGCATTTTCGTTTTACTTCTTGGTGTTTAGGTGAACTCATGTTTGGTTTGAATGGATGGGAGCTCAACCTTAGATGATTTGTGTTTGGAAATTGAAATACTTCTTCGGAATACCAGTTGCCTGGTTGATTTTAAAAACCAGCTATGTTACAGAATGTATTGGCCCTCTTCAGGTATTGTCATTTTGTATGCTTTAAAAAATTGCTGCTTAGAGCTCATCTTTCTACTTCTCTACTCCATCTTGGCTGAAAAGGAATTGTTCAGTTGCAGTGTTTTGCTTCACCACATTAGTTTTTAATGTTTTCCAATTGTCATATAGTAATGGTTCCTCGATTCCTACAATTTTGTTTTCCTTGTGCCAGTTTAGTACCTCGTCATTTCTACAAATTTGCATATTATTGTTGAATCTGGCATGATTCTAGATTTTAGTTTAGTACCTCGTCATTTCTACAAAAGATAATTCATCAATTTACATCTACATTGATTTGAATCTCCTATACTTCTTTCAAGACTAATAAAAATGGTACCTTTTTATTCTGCTTTATTTGTTAACTATGGTTAACTTTTTTTTTATCCAAAAAAAATAAAATGGTTTAACTTTATTTTTAGGAAAAAATACATTACATATGTTTAAGGTGAGAAATTAATTTTCCTTTTGGAACTCAGCTCAAGCAGCAAGATCCAGCAATATACACTCAACAGGGTAAGGTAGGCTTTATACCATAGCTGGTGATCTACCATGGCCACCAGTTTAGTCAATGTTCGAAGCTGCAGATCTCTATTATGTCTGTCGCCTTCTTCATTGTCCAAAGCTGAAGATCTCAAAAAATGTTTCTTCCAAGGTTTCAAATCCTTGAGACATCTCAAGCTCAGCCATGCCCGCCTCTTCCGCTTTGGTCTAAACCAAGATATCCACCTCCTCAACCTGCTGTTGCGCTCTTGCTTTCAATTGGGCAACACAAATTACACCCATCCTGTTTTCAACCAGACCAACCAACCAAATCTTTCCCTATACAATACGATGATCCATGGCCTGGTTTCCAATGAGTGCTTTGAATATGCCCTCTACTATTATGCATTGTTGCGTTCAAATGGTTTGTTGCCCAACAACTTCACCTTCCCATTTTCGCTAAAAGCTTATTCTAGGATTTCGGATTGCCAGCGGGGTCTTAATATCCACGCCCTTGTTGTGAAGCTGGGGTTTGAGGATGATGTGTATGTGAATACCAGTTTGCTGCGTTTGTATGCTAAATGTGGGTTTGCAGATGATGCTCACAAGTTATTTGAGGATATTCCTGAGAAGAATGTAGTTTCTTGGACCGCAATTATTAGTGGGTACATTGGTATTGGAAATTTCAAGGAGGCTGTTAATATGTTCAAGAGTTTTATGCAACAGGTTGGTTCAAGGCCTGATGGTTTTACCCTTGTAAGGGCTCTTTCAGCTTGTGCTCAGTTGGGGGATTTAGAGACTGGGGAATGGATCCATTCATACATAACTGAGAGTGGAATAGAGAAGAATGTGTTTCTAGATACTGCTTTGATTGATATGTATGCCAAATGTGGGCATATGGAGAAAGCACGGCTTGTTTTTTATGGGATGCTTGAGAAGGATATAGTGTGTTGGAGTGCTATGATTCAAGGGTGTGTGTCAAACGGTCATCCAAAGGAGGCATTGGAAATGTTCTTCCAGATGCAAGGAGAGAAGGTTAAGCCAGATTGCTATGCCATAGTTGGAGCGCTCTCCTCGTGCGCTAGACTAGGTGCTCTAGAATTAGGGGACAAAGTGAGTACCCTCGTTGACAGGAACCAATTTATGTCTAATCCTGTCTTGGGAACAGCATTGATTGACATGTATGCAAAATGTGGGGACATGACTTCAGCATGGAAGGTATTTCGAGAGATGACGGAGAGAGATGTCGTAGTGTGGAACGCTGCATTGTCCAGTCTTGCCATGAATGGTTCCATAAGCATTGCATTTGCTCTCTTTGGCCAAATGCAAAAGCTTGGGGTTCAACCCAATGGGAACACCTTTATTGGACTGCTTTGTGGCTGCACACATGCAGGTCTAGTCACAGAGGGTCAACAGTACTTCAACAGCATGCATCCTGCTTTCTCTTTGGCCCCTGTTCTTGAGCATTATGGCTGCATGGTTGATCTTCTTGGACGTGCTGGTCGGCTGGATGAAGCCCATCAGCTGATCAGAACCATGCCAATGGAGGCAAACACTGTTGTATGGGGAGCCCTCCTAAATGGCTGTAGGCTCCACCGAAATACCCAATTGGCTGAACTTGCTCTAACCCAACTTATCCGTTTAGAGCCAAGGAACTCAGCAAACTATCTTCTCTTATCCAAAGTTTACTCGGCAAATAAGAAATGGGAGGAGGCAGAGGAAATAAGGTCAAGAATGAAGGTCGGAGGGATTAAAAAGATACCTGGGTGCAGCTGGATTGAAGTGGATGGAGTCGTTCATGAGTTCCATGCCGGGGACAAGTCCCATCCTCTATCTGATCAGATATATGTCAAGGTGGAGAAGCTAATGAATGATTCGAGAGGTGCTGGGTATGTACCTACAACGGAGTTTGTGTTGTTCGACATTGAGGAGGAGGAAAAGGAGCAATCTCTTGGCTATCACAGCGAGAAGCTGGCTATCGCATTTGGGCTGATCAGCACCTCATCCGACTGTGTGATAAGAATTGTAAAAAATCTTCGTATCTGTGGGGATTGCCATGAGGCCATCAAGGTGTTTTCAAGGATCACAGGCAGAGAGATAGTTGTAAGAGATACTAATAGATTCCATAGTTTTGTAGATGGATCGTGTTCTTGCAAAGATTACTGGTAGTTGCCGGTAGCCCTAACAAGAATTCACCTTTTAATTGTATTCGGTGTTTTCTTCTTTGCCAATTGTAATAGTAATTTTCTCCGTCGATGCATCCATTTTCTTTCATTTTTCCTTAAAAAAGATGAAAACATTTTGAGCCAGAATTTGCAAGGCTTGAAACCTATCTTAATGGGCAATAACTTTTAGACATCGTCCAACGATTTATTATACAAGGGGGGAATTTACATTTCAGGATGATTTTAACTTCTTAAATACATTTTTTTTTGGTAGGAACTTCTTAAATACGTACATTATTGACATGTTTTGATGACTCTATTTAACACAACTTCTTAAATACAGAAGACAAGTTCCGATTAAGAAGACACAAGGAAGCGAGCCTTTACTAGTTGCCAGTGTGACAAAACCTGACTTTAAAATTAAAATTATACTAGTCTAGGATCATTGCCTGTCATCACTATCAAAACAAGGACAGATAAGTGGGTAGAGAACAACAGTAAAACAAGAGGAAGCAGTCTAGCAAATATTTTAAGTTTTCAAGCAGTAATTACAACCACAGCATGAAAATAAGGGTAAATGTTCGATGCAGTTTCTTATTTTTGCCACAGCAAGCAGGGGGGATCATGGTCCCGAAGGTTTAGAAGGCATCATGATTCACGGGCCTCCGTTTGATTGAGGTGGAAGTTCCCATCACTCTTCTTGTGTACTTCTACATTGAACTTCTCTTCCTTGCTTCCTCTCTTCACTTTTAGCACCATATTGAACTTTGCTGATTCACCCCCGACCTGCCAATGCCATGAATCAAGTGCATGGAAAAACTTAAGTACAATACCACTACTTGTAACAATAGAGCTTGCCATTTGGAATTCAGAAAACTGAATCAGTTAATCCTTTGTTTATTTTTTATGTATTTACTTTCCCAGCTAGTATCAATCATCACCTGTATTTTTCTTAGAACTGCTAAAGATTTTGGGCCAACAAGCTTTCGTAACAAAATTTCATTTCCAGGAACTAATGATTGCAAAAGACTAGCTTTAAGTCATCAAATGAAAGGAAATGATTTGGAAATCCAAAAGTAGGAAAGATAAATGCAGATATCTCCTTTTCAACTCACTCATCAAGCAGATGCAAGGAAGACTGCCGAGAATCTAAATCATAGACAGAAAAGAAGCAAACCTCAGCCTTGGCATTAGCAACTTCTTGGAGTTCATATGGCAACAAGGAGTTTGATCTTTCCTGTATTGTCTTCAGGGCATGGTTTGCTGCATTCTGAACCTCAGGATCATGAACAGCAACCTCCTGCCATCCTGAGGGTGGATCTCCTGTTAACAGAAAACAGTATCAAGCACCATAAGACAATTGTCCAAATGATGTTAAATAAAAAATAGATAGAAGCAGACAAATCCCAATCACATGCAGAAACATCTGCCTCGAAGAATAGACAAGAATGAGTTGAGAAATGTGAAACTTCACATTTCAAGTAACTAAATAGCTACCTCTTCCTTATTTATGTTTATTTCCTTTGTGATATGGACACCAAAAGAATATGAAAGGAGGCAAAAATATTGCTTTCCAATAATTAAAGCTATTGCAAACAGCACTGATCTCCCCTAAGCCCTTTGCTTCTCCCTCTTTTGCAGGTTTAAATCATGAACAACATCAAAGCTACACATGGTTTCCACATTGTGACCGAAAACTCTCAGAATATGTCTTCTGTTGCATTCTTTCCTTTGCACCTTACAATTCATTTGATAATATATATATATATATATATATTTGTTCTTCACTTCTTCCTAAATCATGGCCATGGCAAAGGTATATTATATATACTTGATAAAGGCAATTCGCAACAACAAGAACAAAAAGCATGCTAAAGGTTGTGCTCAATCATGGGTTAGTGGCCAAATTTGGAAACAAAATGCTTATTTAGTTGTTCATTAAGCAAAATTTATCGATGATGAAGATAGAACTTTCATTATTCCGTAATTAAAACCAGACTTGAAAGCTTGATTTGGTCATTCCAAGCATCATCCTCTTATGTTTGAAGAGGAATTCAACTTTTAGCAGCTTTGGTAAAAAGGTTACGTTATAGAAGTCAAATGCATTCTATTTGTATCTAGCAACTCATGAACATAATGGTGCTCAATATCAGTTGCTGCTAAAGCTAACAAAGGAAGACTAGAAATAGTCACAGGTAGGTAAGGTATTGTAGTCAAGCAGTGTTTGCAAGAGGCAAAGTAGCAAAAATTGGTATATGCTATGTACTATATAGCCTCTACCTTTGAGAGTTGAATCCAGATGCTGTTCATGGTTCTTTGATGACAATGAAAATAATCGTGAACAAAGATTAAAAAACAAAACAGGTGTTTCTCTAACTCTTAACTGAAACCTGTCCTATGTTAAAGCACTTGTATAGTTGTATAACCCCGATGGTGATGGTATTGCACATTTTGGTAGGAGTAGGAAGAAATAAAAGGAAGCATCCAAATTCCAAACAGAAAACAAGGCGTGTTTTGCAGGACAGTACCTCTCAAGGCACCAAGATCTGAGGCGGTAAAAATGGAAGGAGCATCCCCTACATGCTTAAACTCCTGGAGTTGTTTGAAGTGCTCCCATGGCTTAACCCAGACCTTGGCTTCGTAGAGCTTGTTGGTGCCGGCTTCGATGGCCTCAATAGTGAGATGGTGTAAGGTGCCAGCAACAACTTGCTCCTGGGACTTGACCAACCTTGCAAACTCCAAAAGTGCATTCTTCATCCAAAAAGAAACGCATGTGAGTGATTGTAAAGAAAATTGCTTGAATTTTGATTTGGAGGTATGAATTATCAACTCAAATGAAACAGCCAAAAGCAAAGAAGAAGAAATAACCGATGAGAAAGGGGTAAAACAAGAAAACCCTAGGCCTGGGAAAATTGATGGATAGAAGAGATTAGGAGAAGACGAAACCGATGGAGAGATTAAGCCATAGTAAGTAGAGAAGAGCAGCGGAAGGGAATAAAGAAAGAGACCTGCTGCTTGTTGTGCTCATCGACGGCGAAGCGGGCGAGATCGTCGGAATTGGCGGAAGCGGGATGAGAATCGCGGGGTCCACCGAGGAGAGAAGCCATGAGAATGGGAATGAGAATGAGATTGTGATTGTGATTGTGATCGTGATCGTGAATCGTGATTGTGGGGATGATATTGGTGTTGTTGAGACTGCACTGCAACGCAACGCAACGCAACGCAACGCAGGAAGAAGAGGAATCCGCGACTTCAAAGTTGTGCTTGCTACCCACGAATCTTTTCAACAAAAAGTAAATTTCATCAACGATTCTGATTCTGAACCGAAGAAGAACCCGATCCTCTACTTGATTGTTTGTAGAGGATTGACGAAACGAAAGTGGATCATCTCACAGACTCACACGTAGATTTGAAGCTGCCACTTTTCTTCTCTTTACGTACGTGTCGATACTCTGCTGCACGCGTCCGTCTATCTTGTTCCCCCTTTACTTACGAAGCCATTGAGTCATTGCCACCGAGCTAGGCAAGTCAGTCAATTCTCGGTCCATCACCAAATTTTTAGGAGGATTTGCAAAACTATGAGAAGTTTTTTTTTTGAAATTTCGCGAGGTACCCTGTAGTATTGTAATTTTCGCCGGGTATACGACTATTTTAGATATTTCGTGTGGTACCCCTCACATTTAGAGTTAATTCGTCTCGCGCCCTTACAGTGTTAGTTTTAACACTTCCGTTACTTTTGAATTAAAAAAAAAAAACAGAAATTTCGCGAGGTACCCCTGAGGTATTGCAATTTTTACGGGGTATACAACTCTTTTGCATATTTCGTGTGGTGCCCCTGGGGTTTTGATACTTTTTGCCTTATGCCCTTCCATGTTAAACTTAACAGAGCGGGTGCACGTCGTTAATTTTGAAAGAAAAAAAAGAAAGAACGGACAGAAGAAAGAAGCGAAAAGAGAGAGACACGACGCTCGCGCCAGAGAGAGCACGAAGGCCGGCCGCCTGTCGGAGCTACGGCGCCGGTAAAAACGCCGTCGTTCGGAGTTGCTGCTGCGCCAGGTCGGAGTTGCGAAGAAAGAAAGAAAGAAAGAAAGGAAGGGAAAGAAGATACAGGGAAGAGGAAGGAAGGAACATGGGTAGGAGAAGGCGAGGAAGAAAGGGGAAGGTGACACACGCCCACCGGCTACACCGAATGGAGCTTGGCCGCGCCGGAATCTACTAGAGAGGAGGGGCAACTGGAGCTGGGCTAGAGGAGGTATGTGGTCTTTCGAAATTTTCGAAAATTAGGGTTTCAAAATTTGGATTTCGAATGTCAGCTTGTGAAATTGAGTATCAAGGTTGCAGATAAAACTACCTATCAAAATAGTTATCTTAAATTTGTGAGTTTGAGTTTCAAATTAGGAAGTTTGTGAATGAGACTGAATTGGGAAGCATTGAATTTGTGTCTGTGCAAGATTGATTGAATTTGTAAAACAAAGGTAATGTACCATTATTCCTACCTATTTAGTTTAGCTCTGCAACATATCGTAATCCTTTAATATCACTTGTTGGTTTGATTGATCCGAGTTCCTGTGTCTAATTGGAGCCTAGTGATTTTGTCCTCTTTTTGGTATTCTATCAAGGCTTTTGCACTTGCAAATATCTTTACTTTTGATGGTTTGAGTTTCATGTGTTCTATGTAAACTTTTGCTCTTGTTCTGTTATCTGTTATGTATTTGATTATGTTTTTGCTATCTTATTTGAAGTTTATGTTTTCTCATAATACATTTCTCATATTTTCCATGTGGTTTGTAGTTATATTCGCCGTTTTGAATTTAGGAATTGTATATCATATGAATGCTCTAAAACTTGTAGCTATCTGTTGTATAGCACTCTGTTTTCAACGTATTCGTAAATGCTACCTAAATCACACAACCAGCCCCCTTTGGGACTGTCAAATTATCAAGTGGATTAATATTTGATAATGGTGTTGGAGAAAGAACGTAGTTTAGGTGTCCTGCTTATTTGATAATGGTGTTGGAGAAAGAAAGCATTTGTTGTGCTTTCTTTTACCACTCGAAGAGTAGATGAAAAGAGCTTGCCACTCAAAGAGTAGATGCTAGACTAAAAGGAAATGTTGTATTTACACTACTTGCTTCATTTCAGGTAATTAAACCTTCCTTGTATGCATGAATATATTAGTTTGATATTCAATTATTATCTGGTCTCATTATGTTGACTTTTCAATTGGTTATCTGTATTTTTTACGTGAGAAAGATATATATAAGAAGAACTAGGCAAATGAGGTGGGATCCAATGTGCAGGGTGCTTGATTAGGGTCGAATCCTATTATTATATGTTATAGGGATGATGCTAGAATATAGACTGTGAGATACGAGTATGCTTTGCATATAAATAGAGAAGAGTAGTACCCTCTTTTGCTCATCCAATTTATTTCTTCTAGTTTTGTAAAAATGGTTGCCTTTGGCCATTGGAGAGTTGTTCTCCTTTGCTGTTAGTATGAGATTGAAGGAACTTGTATCTGCAAGTGATACTGACATTAATACTGGCATGGAGGAAATCATTGTGGATGGAGAAAATAATGCTGGAAGGAATGAACCATTATCTATACGTCTAGCTGGCATGGGATTTGTTACTGGACTGGCTAGTGGAATATTGTTTTATTTAAAAAAAAACGCCTATTAGCTCAACCGGTAGAGCATTGTGCTTCGGCACAAAGATGTGGGTTCGAATCCCACCTACGCTGGAATAAATTGATCACTTTTAGCCTCATATGGTTTTAATGTAATACTTCATGTCATAACTCTAATGAAGATTAAAGAACAATTTTATGGTAAGGTACTAATGAAAATCTACATCTACAAAAATTAAAGCATTTGCATCAATTGTTATGCAAACTATACATAACCAAAGATAGCCTACACGGGATTTGAACCCGTATCTTCGTGCGTGAGCAGATTGCTCTACCGGTTGAGCTAATATGCGTTTTTTTAAAAAAAATAAAACAGTATTCCACTAGCCAGTCCAGTAACAAATCCCATGCCAGCTAGACGTATAGATAATGGTTCATTCCTTCCAGCATTATTTTCTCCATCCACAATGATTTCCTCCATGCCAGTATTAATGTCAGTATCACTTGCAGATACAGGTTCCTTCAATCAGATACTAATAGCAAAGGAGAACAACTCTCCAATGGCCAAAGGCAACCATTTTTACAAAACTAGAGGAAATAAACTGGATAAGCAAAAGAGGGGTACTACTCTTCTCTATTTACATGCAAAGCATACTCGTATCTCACAGTCTATATTCTAGCATCATCCCTATAACATATAATAATAGGATTCGACCCTAATCAAGCACCCTGCACACTGGACCCCACCTCATTTGCCTAGTTCTTCTTATATATATCTTTCTCACGTATAAAATACAGATAACCAATTGAAAAGTCAACATAATGAGACCAGATAATAATTGAATATCAAACTAATATATTCATGCATACAAGGAAGGTTTAATTACCTGAAATGAAGCAAGTAGTGTAAATACAACATTTCCTTTTAGTCTAGCATCTACTCTTCGAGTGGCAAGCTCTTTTCATCTACTCTTCGAGTGGTAAAAGAAAGCACAACAAATGCTTTCTTTCTCCAACACCATTATCAAATAAGCAGGACACCTAAACTACGTTCTTTCTCCAACACCATTATCAAATATTAATCCACTTGATAATTTGACAGTCCCAAAGGGGGCTGGTTGTGTGATTTAGGCAGCATTTACGAATACGTTGAAAACAGAGTGCTATACAACAGATAGCTACAAGTTTTAGAGCATTCATATGATATACAATTCCTAAATTCAAAACAGCTAATATAACTACAAACCACATGGAAAATATGAGAAATGTATTATGAGAAAACATAAACTTCAAATAAGATAGCAAAAACATAATCAAATACATAACAGATAACAGAACAAGAGCAAAAGTTTACATAGAACACATGAAGGACTTAAATGAAACTCAAACCATCAAAAGTAAAGATATTTTCAAGTGCAAAAGCCTTAATAGAATACCAAAAAGAGGACAAAATCACTAGGCTCCAATTAGACACAGGAACTCGGATCAATCAAACCAACAAGTGATATTAAAGGATTACGATCTGTTGCAGAGCTAAACTAAATAGGTAGGAATAGTGGTACATTACCTTTGTTTTACAAATTCAATCAATCTTGCACATACACAAATTCAATGCTTCCCAATTCAGTCTCATTCACAAACTTCCTAATTTGAAACTCAAACTCACAAATTTAAGATAACTATTTTGATAGGTAGTTTTATCTGCAACCTTGATACTCAATTTCACAAGCTGACATTCGAAATCCCAATTTCGAAACCCTAATTTTCGAAAATTTTGAAAGACCACATACCTCCTCTAGCCCAACTCCAGTTGCCCCTCCTCTCTAGTGGATTCCGGCGCGGCCAAGCTCCATTCGGTGTAGCCGGTGGGCGTGTGTCACCTTCCCCTTTCTTCCTCGCTTTCTCCTACCCATGTTCCTTCCTTCCTCTTCCATGTATCTTCTTTCCCTTCCTTTCTTTCTTTCTTCGCAACTCCGACCTGGCGTAGCAGCAGCTCTGACTGGCGGCGTTCTTACCGGCGCCGTAGCTCCGACAGGCGGCCGACCTTCGTGCTCTCTCTGGCGCGAGAGTCGTGTCTCTCTCTTTTCGCTTCTTTCTTCTGTCCGTTCTTTCTTTCTTTTTCTTTCAAAATTAACGACGTGCACCCGCTCTGTTAAGTTTAACATGGAAGGGCACAAGGCAAAAAGTATCAAAACCCCAGGGGCACCACACGAAATATGCAAAAGAGTTGTATACCCCGCAAAAATTGCAATACCTCAGGGGTTCCTCGTGAAATTTCCGGTTTTTTTTTGGATTTTAAAAACTAGCAATTTTTTTTTACTTTGCAAAAATGTCATTTTTTTAGGAAAGTTGCAAAACTAGCATAGGTGTCATTTTGTGGGGGGGGGGGGAAGTGGAAGGGAATAGTCGGTTGAAGGTAAAACTGGACAAGAGAGGGACTGAGCAGGAGATAGAAAGGAGGTTTTGGTGGGGAATTTTGGCGTCAAAACTAGAAGACACCAATCATTACAAGGAAAAAGGGATGTGGTAGAGACTTTCCCTCCAATTTGCAAAGTATAAAAAGAGATGAGGGGAGAAGACATTCAATTTCTTCCTCCCCTTGACAAAAGGGTTAGAGAAGAAGGCCACCATTGAAGAAAATCCGTCGTCCTCAAGGTCCAGTTGCAAAGCACTTGTCGACCTCATTCTTTGTTCGTGTCAGTGTTCAGAAACTTCCGTGTCACTTTGGTTTATGAGAAACCCTAATTCTCAGTTGTAAGGGGTAGATGTCTCTCTTGTTTCTCCTCATGTTTTGCAAAAAATAGAAGCCCATGAACCATAGTGTTGATCCTACTTTTCATTTTCAACGGAAAACGCCAAAGTATGCGTCACTTTTGTCTTCAACGGTCGTTGGAACTGGTGAGAGACATATGTATGTAGGTGACAAGGGTAAGGGTCCGGAGGTGATCCACTTGGGTGAGGTTATTGAGGTCATAGGGAAGAGTAAGGAATTGGGTGCAGTAGACATTACTGACAGAGGTTTTGGTACCGGTGACTGACGATGCCCTAAAAATCGGGCTAACTATTTAACACGGTGACTCGATTAAAAGGACATTATACGATCTTAATGGATAATCAAATAGGGGTTTCTCGCTATATAAATTAAACCCCAGAAGAAAGTTATATGAGAGATGAAACCATATCAGAATACGACATATATACGTATAAACTATATCGACTGAAGTAAACATTATTCATATAACCCAACCAAAGAAAGTAAAGTCTTGCCCACATCGATTAGGAAAGGAAGGCAATATATATTGGCAATAGCAAGCAACTCTTTATCCTCTCCCACATCGATAGTGAGTAAATAAGCAAGGAGGAGGCTTCCTCTATAAATAAAGGCATAAGGACAACGTAAGAGAGATCGGTTCGGAGTGTTGGGATCGGCTCAGGCTGGTCTCGATCAAGCTTTTTGGTCTTTCTCGGAGCGGGATTTACACCGAGTTGCGTGCACTGAACCATAAAGAGCCGATAATCGATCGAGTGAGGACCGTACGAACGTCGGACATCTTTAGTGACAAGCATATGTATAAAGGGGACAAGGGTAAGGGTCTGGATGTGATCCAATTGGGTGACACATACTACTCCTCATATGACATGGTAAACTTCCAAGGTGACATGTATCAGGGGTTGGAGGTCATATACTCATATCCACAAGCAGTCAGGAGAAGGATGAGGATGAAGACGTCGGAGTGAAGCGTGGAGAAGTCTGGGATGATTTTGAGTGGCAGGGTGTCGAGGACGACCCGGGTATGAGGGTGTTGATGGAGAGGGACGAAGTTGAGGATGACTTGTTGAGAGAGCAACGCCTCGCACCTAGGATCCACGACGCAACATGACAGAACTTTCGGAGGGACAATTATTCGCATCGAATGCTGATGTGTAGAATCGTCTGAGTGTTTGTGCTGATCGTATAAGGAAATCACCCTTGGCATTTGTGTGAATTTGATGATTACATTTATGAGCTTATTTGAATCTGATGGTACGTCGATAACCAAAGTTTCGAGCATAACAACACAGTCAACTACCGACCAACAAATATCATAAAAATATCATAACATTTTACAACTTATGACCAACGAACATTATAAAGAAAGAAACAAAGTTAATAGCAACGTACTACAATAACAACTTAGTCAACTACCGTCGACAACTATATGTTTGGAGCAACAAAGCTCATAACAACTACGACAATAACAACGAAGTTCATAACAACCTACTACAATAAGAACAAAGTTCATAACAATGGCCATCCAGCGGAGGAAGCCATCGTTGTCGGACACGGATATAAGTCTCAGCTCAATCGCGTCCGCGCATTCGACAACGTCCTTCCCTTTTAGGCCCCGCAGTTTCTTCGGAGAGGGGGACTTTACTTCTCCATCACCTCCTGGACCTCTCTTACTCTTCTTGCCTCAAACGGGCTCCACTTTTGCAACCTCTGAGATCTGACAATTGGTTAGGATGTTTCAACTGTCAATCCGATAAATTTTGTAATCCTGTGTCACCCAACTAAATAAATCGTGTCGCTTGACGTAAATAAACTTGTCACTTGAGTACTACAGATTCAAATATGACAGTCCCAATTTGTATTAACCCGTGACCCTTAAGTGAAAATACCATGTGAATTAACAATCAATTTACCTCATCTTTCTGTCCTTCTGGTGGTGGTTGGTCATCCACTTTAGGTGGTCCCTCCATCTCCCCGGCCTTAATGTGGTTCTCCTCAGCCTCCTAATGTTCCCCCCTCCCCCATCCTCTCCACGGACATCTCTCATTTGTGGTTGCATACCTCTTGGACCCCTCTTGCTCTTTTTGCCTTGAACGGCCTCGGCTTTTGCAACCTTTGAGATCTAGAAAATGGTTAGGATGTTTGGACTGTCATTCCCATAATTTTTTTAATCCTGTGTCACCCAACTAAGTAATCCGTGTCGCTTAACATAACTAACCTTGTCACTTGACTATAATACATTCAAATATAACAATCCTAGTTTTTATTAATCCTTGACCCTTGAGAGAAAATACCATGTGAACTAACAACCGATTTACCTCCTCATCCTATCCTTCTGGTGGCTGGTCATCCACCTTAGTTGGTCCCTCCGTCCCCTCGACCTTTTGGTGGTTCTCCTTAGTCTCCTCAAGTTTCCCCTCATCCTCTCGACGAATATCTCTCATTGGTGTCTGCACACCTCTTGCATTCCAATAAGCATCTCACATCCCATTCACAACACCTTCCATTACCTTCATTTGAACCACACAGTACATAAATGAGGGGTGGTTCGCCAATGTTATTCGTAATTGAGGGAAAGTTTACTCGTGTCACTTACTAAATATACCGTGTCGCTAGTTTATTTCCTCCTGTCTTCAATGATGTTCATAATTGAGACAAATTTTTTTATGCGAAACACGTACCTTGTCATCCATGTTTAGGGTTGGAAATTACCCGCCGGTAACCGCTCCACCCATTCCACCCACATTAATTTTGCGGGAGAAAATCCGCAAAAAAGTGGGTGACGGGTGGAGCGGGTGCGGGTGAAGCGGGTGATGGATGGATTATGGGTGAAGGTTTTTCACCCATCACCCGCCTCAATAGTCCACCCATTAACCTGCACCATTCACCCGCACCGCATGCCCGCATAAAACCCTAAAAATATATCTATATGTGGGTGTGATTTTACTATTTTACCATTCCAATTGAAAATGTAAGTTATTTTTATCTAATTGTAGTTGTCTATCTTATTTTTTTACATGTTTAATAGAAAACATATAATTTTACTTGCTCATGTGCATACTAGGATATTGTGGTGGACCGACTTAATTATTGAAAAGGGAAAACATGCGATTCTGCTACAATCCACTCTTCCAGTTCCGTTCTCATATATTTTAGTTTCATTTTATAATTTTAGGTAACACGTTATTGTGATGTATGAGTGTATAACACATATTTTAATTTCACGAACTTATATTTGTAGTATTTATAAATTAAAATTCAAGTTTTTATTAATCTTTCAAAGTTACTCAAAAAATCATCACTACATCTATTGGGTACCCGCTCCACCCGCATCACCCGTGCGGGGCGGATGAGGGTGAAGAAGTTTGCGGGTGATGGGTGGAGCGGGTGAGATTATTTACCCGCGGGGCGGGTGATGGAGTGACTTTATCCACCCATAACCCGCCCCATTTCCACCCCTATCCATGTTCCGCATCCATGTTGACATAGTTCTCGGCCTCTCCAACATCAGTTTAAGTGTCTTCCCCACCTTATCTTCACGGGCTTCCCTGGTCCCATCACGTTTTCTCGAACTCAGTCCGGCATTGCCTCACTCACACCCATGTCCCCAACCCCTTTATCTTTCAATCGCTCAACCACACATCCTCATCCCCAAAACCACCCTCGCTATTGCCATAAACCATCATCATAAGGCCAAGAGCATAAAAACATAAATTGACACCATTATCACCCAATTCGAAACCACTGTCACTCAATTCGAAACCCCTGTCACCCAATTTCACTTTCAAACAATCAAATACCAAATCAAACACGGATCAAACCTTAATCAATCGTCTTCTACCTTTTCCATATCCCAATTTCCAGTCCAAACATTGCTATCCTCGTTGTTCATCCCAAACCCTAACCGACGATTTCACATTTCACACTCGCACAAGACCAAGAGCATAAAAACATAAATCGACACCACTTTCACTCAATTCGAAACCACAGTCACTCAATTCGAAACCCATGTCGCCCAATTTCTCTTTCAAACAATCAAATACCAAATCAAACACGACCCAAACCTCAATAAATCGTCTTCTACCTCTCCCATATCCCAGTTTCCAGTTCAACCATTGCCACCCTCGTCATTCATCCCAATTTCCAGTCCAACCATTGTCACCCTCGCCGTTCATCCCAAACCCTAACTGGCGATTTCACTCTTGTCGTTCATCGCAGAAAAGGGAGAAAAGAAACGAGGCTTACCTCTTTACTTAGATGCCGGCATGACCTTCTTCTCTCCTCTCCGGCGACAACTTCGTTCCCGACTTCCCGCGTTTTTCGATTCGCCGGACTGTTCTCCTTCTTCTCTCCACAAACCGTCGCTTCTCCTCCCTTGAAAACTGCTCCCTTTTCTGCCCATAAAGCCTCCCTTCCCATCCTTTTATTTTCTTTTTTTTTTGTATGTAAATAAGGGCAAAATTCAGTTAAATAGAGAGTTTTTGACCTGCACTTTTGTGTAAATTTTAGCTAAAATGTGCTAGTTGTGCAATATTTCAAGGGGTAATGCTAGTTTTGCCAACTTTTTTTTTTTGTGTTATCTACTACCATTTCTTCTTATTTAAATCATTAAGGGGAGTATAATGTAAATGTATGAGTTAGAAAGTACTTTAAAAAAAATTAAGAATACACAACTTTTCTTCTAAAAAACACACACATACAAAACTCTCTCTTTTATCTTTTGACCAAATTACAAATTCGTAACGTTTGGCGCCAAAATCCGGAAATTCCCCAAATTTCTTATTTAAACCGCTTTTCACTCTCAATCTCATAAAAGGAGTTGTTCTGCAATGGCGGATCCCCAAATCTCGAATGATAAAAGTGAAGAACGCTGACGGACGAAGCTGGTGATTCTCCCTTGGCCTTTCTTTCTTCTCTATCCCGATTTTCTTGGGTTTGCAGACTAGTCGATGGGGATGAGGGATTCTTCCCCGTCGTTTTCTCACACTACTTGCAGTTCTCTCCTCGTCGAATTGCAGGTCACTTCTCGCTGCCACTCTCTTGCCCTGCTTAATTGATTTTTATTGGATAGTAAGCATTCAGTTTTTTACTTGTTTAGTTAGGTGGTTTTGTTGTTGCTTTAAAATTTAAATTATGATATTGCATTTGATTTCATTTTCTTGTTGAGCTGTGATTTTTTTGGCATTCGTCCGATCTCTGTACTGGTTGTTTCTGCGGTTTTTTTTTTTTTTTTTTTTGCAAGTTTGGTTCAACTTTGATTACAGATTTGCCTCAAGTCGGCTGTCTATGCAAAGATTCACTTAACTAGAGAGAATTTTTTATTTATTGGAGTGGTAAGGCTTTCTGTTACTAGTTGTAGATCCTGAATGAGAAGGTTATAGTTTGATTTTGATGGTGTTTTGGGTCTAATCCGTGCAAGGATTAAGTTAACTAGGGAAACATTTTTATTTATTTTCTCAGAGGTGCTAATTTTTGAAAAGTAAGGGGTTGATAGCCATAAATAATTACTTGTCTGTTTTCATGGAAGAGTAGCTATGGTGCTTTTTTGGACACTTTTGACTAATTTCTTTTACAAATAAGATGAAGGGAACTGTTCCATTGCTCCTTTGCATTTGAAAATCATTTTAACAGAGATTAAATCATAAGATACACTTTATTATTTAGAAAATATGGGACGAAATTGGAGAGACCAACAGTGAAAGGGATAAGATGCTTCTAGAACTGGAGCAAGCATGCCTTGAAATCTACCGACGGAAGGTAAATAGTACAAGAAAGTATAAAACAGATTTATCTCAAGTCCTAGACGAATCTGAAGCTGAAATTCACAATCTAATTTCAGCACTTGGTGATCAAACCTCTTACTGGAAGGTCAGCTCTTCTCTACCTAAAGTATGCTACCTATTTCTTAGCGTTTCCTAAAACTTTACTGCTCTGATTTCTGATAATTCTGCTGCATTTTCTGCTTATTCTTCTATAGAAGCCAAAGGGCACATTAAAAGAACAAATCTCCTGCGTGGAGCCTATATTGGAGGATTTAAGGTTGAAGAAAGAACAAAGGGTCAAAGAGTTTTCACAAATGCAGTCCCAAATTATTGGCATCTGTGCTGAAATAGCAGGAAATCATCAGTACATCAATAATACAGAGCCACAAGTTGATGAGCTTGATTTAACAACCAAACGCTTAGGAGAACTTAAATTGCACCTTGAAGAACTTAGGAAGGAGAAGGTAGCTCTATCATTTGGTTTTATTTCTTCCTTTAAGAGCTGTTCAACTTTGATATTGACCTTGTTGATCCTAATTCCCCAACATGTTCTGTATTTCAGGAACTTGATTTCCTTTATGTTAGCTATCACATTAGTGTCATTTTTGTTGACAAATTTCTAGTTTGATTACCCTTACGTATTGCATGCTATCAGGTCCTTCGTGTGCAAAAGGTTAACAATCATGTTAGTGCTATTCATGAGCTATCTGCTGTAATGTCAATGGATTTCAAAAATTTATTAAATGAGGTCCATCCAAGCCTTGCTGGCCAGGCATTTGGTCAATTCAAGAGCATTAGCAATGATACCCTCTCTAAACTAATGGGCATGGTGGATTCTTTGAGCCAAGAAAAGCAGCACAGGCTATTTAAGGTGACACCTTATAGTTTATACACATCAACTGATGCATTCTTTAAAATTTCTTGTTTGACAAACTTGGTCTTGAAGTCAGAAGTTGACATTGTTGCATAGTCTTCTGGTGTGACTTTTGTGATTTATCTTTTTAATATTTGATCCAAGTGTAAAAATATAATGATGATAAACAAAATATAACTACAAGGGGCATACCCAGTGAGTCATCTATGCATATACAAAAGTTCACAATCAAGCCATATCCCAAAGGAAGCTACCTAAAACCCCCTAATCTACATGTGGGTCATATAGTTTAAGATTGCGGGTCATATAGATTAAGATTGATGGGTATGAGGCCAATATTACTTTTCTGCAACATTTTTTAAAAAAATCTGAGCCTCAACCTCTTCTAGACTCAGGCTTAAATCAAGAAATGCTAAGCTTGGCTTTAGGTTATTGCCCCCATTTTTCTCATAATGTTGCAGGCTTGCAATCAATAATTTGAGACAATGTATTTTCCTTTACTATATCAGTGACATGAATGCATAAGATGTAAAGGTTATGTTCTATTGAAGATTGGCCTTTTAACGGAAAGTAACAATTCAAAAACCAAATTTGTGTATCCAAGCAATTACTACATTGGACCAAGCTAATTAGCAAAGCCACAATGTTCAGAAGTTCAATCATTGAGTAGAAGGAACATTGTTGTTTTAGTTTTAGTGGATGTAGTGATGATGATTAATGAACTATGGAAAACATGTTTCTTCTTTTTAGTTTTTACCCTTGAGTAGAAGGAACATTGCTGTTCTTCCTACAGTCCTACTTTGAAATGACTAAACTATCCACCATGTCTTTGTGCTGATGTTCTATACTGTTAGTGTGAAAACTCCTTGAAGAGACTTCTCTAGCCATATGAAAATAAGATGTGAATGACCAACAACATTGATGTTTTAGTGGATGTAGTGATGATTTTAATGAACTATGAACAACAAATTTCTTCTTTTTATCCTTGAGGTTTTTGTTATTCTTACCTTGAAATGACTAAACTAACCAACATGTCTTTGTGCTGATGTTCTATATTGTTAGTGTGACAGCTGCTTGAAGAGGAGAGTTCTTTCTTAACTAAAAGCTAAGGATTAAAAAAAAGGACATTTTTTTTATGTGGGTTATTTATTGAGTATCAATCTTAGGTCATGCCCCAGTTGCACATAGTCGAACGCACCTTGTGAGTAACTAACTACTTAACAACCAATTTCACGTTTTAGTGACAAATCCAAGTTTATGGATTTGATAACAATCCATTTATAACTTTTTCTTGCTTGAGTATGTTTTTTTACTGTCATACCAATTGAATACAACCTGTTTGAGCAGGTTTATTTTGTCCAACAAATTGAACATAACTTGAATTTTTTACTTGTAGATGCAAGGTGAACTATTTTTAAGGGGTGAAGTTATTATACAAAAAAGGCATTTTGCCATTGTTCATATTTCATTGATGTTTCAAAAGACATACATTTTATAGCTTTAAAAAGGAAAAGTCCAAATTGCCCCTCACTTTTGCAGAAACATACACTATGTATGCTTATAAATGCAACAATAAGGTTCGTCACAAGACACTAGCACAGAGACTAATCAGACTATGGGCGTATTAATTTAATAGTTACCTCAAAAGCAAAGTCACAAATGGAAAAATTTAGTGAAGCCAACGTGCTTCGGTGTCCGAACATTATAAATAGCAAGAGTCAATGTATGATAAAAGCTCTTAAAGATGCAAGAATATACACCATGGGAAATTGAGAGGGTAACTTCAGGCACAAAAACTGATCTGAATCTTTCATGGCTGTTAAGATTGATGAACTAGCAAAAATGGACAACACTTGCATCGACAAGCATTTTTCAAATCATAAACTTAGCTTTCTCACTTCTCATTTAATTTAACAGGATGCTCTACTTTGGCCCAACCTAAAATGCGTGTGCTCTCCTAAACCCGTTCTATTATGATATACTCAACATTTTTTTAAAAAGGGATATTTCTTAGGGACGTATGCTATTTTAATGTTCTATTAATGTTAGTGTGTATGATGTGTACTTGTTATCAAGTATGAATGATGAGTGATTCAATGCTTCCCTATACACGTGTTTTTTTCACTTTTATGCCAAATGACATAAACTGCAGGTTGTTTTGCACAATTTACCTTATTCTTCTTATTGCATATATTGCTTCTTATTCAAAGACATCAGGTGTTTTGTCATAGCAACCTTCTTATGTATTACATTATGTCAAATGCTAATAAAAATATGCAAAGTGCAATTTTCTTATTTTTGTTTCCACTGCCAGATTCAAAATTTTGGAAGTGCACTTATAGAGTTGTGGAACCTCTTGGACACTCCTATCAATGATCAGAGAAGATTTGAGGATATTATCTGTTTGATTTCTGCCTCTGTTGATGAGGTCTCAAGGCATGGGTGCCTTTCCCTTGAAGTCATAGAATATGTAATTCTCATTTTAATACAACTCTTTCAGTTCCTCTTTCCCATAATTATGAGTCTACATGTTTATATATATGCATAGATCTTTAAATACTTTAACCCTGTCAGGGTTTTGTGTTGCTGAATTTGCTTTTTTATTTGGTAGGCTGAGATTGAAGTTGAGCGATTGAATGTTCTCAAATCCAGTAAGATGAAGGAGCTGGTTCTAAAAAGGCAACATGAGCTGGAAGAAATTTATAGAGAGGTCCATATGGAGCTAGAGAAAGATGGTGCTAGAGAGAATCTCATCAGTTTAATAGAATCTGGTTTGCTTGAATGAGCTCTTAGCTTAAATTGCAGTTTGAAAGCTTTATTTCATTTTTAAAAAATTTGCCTTGTAGATTTATCTTTGGATATTGATATGCTTCTTTTTGTTGTTGTGATTTTTACCCAAGCTACCTGCTTGTTCTGTTTGCACCTAACTGTAATCAACAAAAAGTAAAATTTTAACAAATAAAGAATAATGGATCAAAGGATTAGGACAACTGTGGCTGACTGTTTACCTTTGTAAAGAGGTCAATCTTTCCAACATAAGGTACAGCTTATGGCTGCGTCATATACTAATATAATTGCTCATTTCTAATTTATGCATGGCTTTGTGCTTGCTTGTTTTTTGGAATTTCTGCATCTATTCATAATTTGCTATTCCGTATACCAGATACGAGTAATTGATTGCCCTACTTTCTTCACTTATTTTTTACACATGCTTGTTGAATATATGTTTCTGTTAGTTGCTCCTTTTGATTAGCTTGCGTATTGCAATAAATAGTCATTTTTACACATGCTTTTTACCGGCTTCTACATTTATCCTTCCACCAAATCTTTGTTGCAGCTGTTAGGATGACCAAATGAAATGATATTAGGTGGATTGAGCACTCCAGGTAAATATACTCACAATTAACTTTCCTGCTTTACAGGAAAGGCTGATTTGTCTGATCTTCTTTCCAGCATGGATAATCAGATAAGAAATGCCAAATCGCAAGCACAAAGCAGAAAGGACATACTAGACAAAGTAGACAAATGGAGACATGCTTGCGAGGAAGAAATTTGGTTGGATGAGTATGAAAAGGTAATTTGAATCGAATACACTAAAAACTGCTTTTGCAACTAAATACTTCTGTTCCAGTGGTTGTGTGTGAGATTTGAAAGGAAAATTGAATTTATGTTATACTTTTGACAGTTATCACAAAGCATGTCTCATGTGCCTCAACCCTTTTTATTTCCTTTATTATTCTCACACTCTTTGATTGATTCCTATCCCCTAGATGGGTAGGCTTTTGTTAAACAAAATTTTAGTATTACAACTAATTTCTTATAAGAAAAATGCAATACCCTTTCCATTTACCTTGAATAATTTACTGACTCCTAAATAGTTTTCAATGTTGATCTCATTGGCATGTAATGCTGACAATTACACTTGACGCATCATCAATATAGATATAGTGTTGTTCTAAATTGTTTAAATAGACATGGCTGAAGGCCTTTCCTAAATGGAACTTGTGATGATTTGGTAATCAGTTTCTCCATGAATTATGATTTACTATGGTTTATTAGGACTAATAAGCATTTTCCATTTGATTTCCTGCTATGAATGGCCATTCAGTGATTCATTACACCAGCAGTGTTATTACTGCTATATCATGGCCTTCTTTGAGCTTTCATGATGTCATAATTTCCAAATTTTCTATAGATTTGGTTAATGTTACTATATGCTGGGTTGGCTTTAAGATAACTAGGGACAAACCTTGTTAATAAGTTGGGTTTTCCAAAGGAAATTGGTGCCTGTATTAAAGATTTATTCTTGCCAAGGTTTTAACCAGGCTGTTTTCACCTCACAGGATCATAACAGATACAGTGCCGGAAGAGGAGCTCATAAAAATTTGAAGCATGCAGAGAAGGCACGGAATCTTGTTGGCAAAATACCATGTGAGTTTTCAGAATCTGTGAAATATTGTTAGCAATACAGTGTTTTAATAATGCATTGATAATTTGCTCCACTGCATTTCCTGAGCTTCTATTGTGAAGTAGTCAACTCAGTTTTTTCCAAGTAACATCTCCTTTTTACGGTGCAGTAAAATGTCCTTTTTTTATTTCATTAATACCATAGTTACTGGTTTGAGATTTACATTAGTTTCAAGCTCTTTCTATGCTGGGTTATCAATTGCTAATATTCTCAAGTTCTGCGATTCTGATTCAGTTGGAAGTATAGGGAATCCCAGGAGTCAGGACTAGTTTTGTAGCCTTGTAGGCATGCTAATATTCTTAAGTTCTGTGATTCTGATTCAGCGGGAAGTATAGGGAATCCCAGGACTAGTTTTGTATACATGCTTAGTATTTCTAATGTATTGATGTTCAGAATGCATTTAATCTGTCAGCTAATTGAATTAGTTGGTTTTCGCTGCCTCTGATCCTTCTAATGAAGCATGAAACCCTTGTCATTACCCATTTTTTACTTGCATTTTGAAATCTTATAGTTTCACTTTAGAAAGTCTTGATATGTATCTTCACACAAAAAGATATCCAGCTTCAAGTCATATTTCATAGAAAAAAGATAGTTAATTTCAGAAAGTGAAGTTGAACACAGTTCAAATACCACATCCGATCCTTCTTGTGTCAAAAAAATATTTTTAAATCTTCATTAGTTCAAAAAGAGTAGTTTAAGGATGAGACATTATGTGACCAAATTTATTCCATTTTAATATGCAATATTGATTAATCCTTCTAGAAAATAAACTACATATGAAAATTTTGAATTGGTTCAATTGAAGTAGTTTAAAAGAAGATATCATGGCACAAAAAGTGTGTTGATTTAATCTTATATTATTGATTTATCTATTGATAATGTGGATTTATTTTGTTCAACTTTTTTGACAATGTATTGTAATACATACAAATGATAGCACAAAAAGCATTTGACTGCATAAGCTGTTTGCGGCTTGCTGGTTGGTTCATATCTTTGAAACCTGTCAAGGCTTTTGAATTTTCCACTGTTGGTCTATGAAACATTGAAACATATGTGCTTGCTGCGTGACTTTGTTGACATCTGTCTTCATGCAGCACTCACAGAGAACTTAATATCAAGGGTGAAAACTTGGGAGACAGAGAAAGGAATGGCATTCTTGTATGACAAGGTTATGCCTTTGGTGGCCAATTTCTTTAATTTCTTGGCTTTTATTTGGGTTTGAGGATCAAGGTAAAAGGACAAAGTGAGACGAAGAAAGGGGATAGCGTCCAAGTGTGAACGAGATCCAATCTGTGCCATAATTTTGTTGTCATCAAGAGCATTTGCATGACTCTGATTTGTGTTGAAATTTCAGACACCCTTGCTGAACATGTTGGAGGAATACACTCTGCAACGCCAACAAAGAGAAGAGGAAAAGCGTAGATCTCGAGTACGCTCTGAAGTCTATCTGTCTATATATATATATATATAAATGCTTTTCATTTCTCATGTTTCATACACAGTACAGTGGTATCAAATCAATTATCGTCTTATGTACGTTGAATCATCCAGAGTGGTAAGTTTATGGTAAGGATTTGTTTTTGTTGTGAGTTGTGACCCATGAACATATATTTTCAGGAGCAGAAGCGGGTGCAAGAGCAGATAGCTGCGGAGAAAGAGGGATTATTTGGTTCCAAGTCGGTGCTTAAAAAGCCACTTGGGATAAGCAACTGCAACAACACCATGACAGGAACTCCAACTGCTCGTCGCGCGGTGACTCCCTCAGTGTCTGGGCGGTTTGCAATGTCAGGCAGCCGGGACCGAAGAGAGAGTGGCAGGGTGGTGACCCCGGTGAACTATATGGCCATACCTCATGCTAAATAAGTAGAGCATTGTTCAGTACGTGTTGGTGGCGATCAGTGAATGATTGGTTTGAGGATATTGCGTGTGTATTGTTTTAGTGTACATTAAGTAGTACGTACTCGATCGGTATTAAAATTGTAAGTCGTAACTGGAGGGAGCCTCAACTCTCAACTCTCAAGGGGGGGTATTTGGCTATTTGGTCGTGTGGTGTGTTTGAAATTGCATTGTGAATTCGGTGCTGTCTTCAGCTTCAGCTTGTGATATGAAATTCGCCGGTAAGATGAAAACTATTCGTTGATATTAACCCACCTACAGGCTACAGGTACGTACAGGCGTACAGCTACATCCTACAAGTAGATGAGGATAGGAATTGAAGCAATAATTAATTAATACTCCAATGGGCGGCCATGGATCAGTTCCTGTTGAAGAAGTCGGCAGTGGCTTGAAAAGCTAGCGTATTACTTCCTCAGAAGTCAGACTGACCGGTGTGACTGTGGAGGATTGTTTTACTTTTATGGCGATTCTGTTGAGTGTGTGTGGGTCATCCCCTCCCCTTGAAATTGAATTCGCCTCTCACTATTCCACCTTCTTACCTATATATATAGACTTTTTTGCCGCATGTCCCCTCAACTATCCCCTATAACCTATAACTCGTTCCGGCTATATACACCGCAAATCATGCACGTCCTTAAGGCTTGCCCCCTTGCCCATGCGTGTGCCCCCTTCTCGGAACAGATTTTTTTTTTTAAATTTAATTTTTTTTTTTTGGCCCATAATTTTTTTTCGTGTTAATACTTTCTGCTGTGCAAGTATAACTTGCTTTCGTGCACATATAACATCTTATTGTGCAAATATAAGTTTATTTTGTGCAAACATAATAATTCATTATGGGGTAAATAGGTAAATGTGCATATTTCAATTATAAAAATTTATAATTGAAATATGTTTAATTTATGGGTAAATGCACTTTTTCCCGTTTTCGATACCTTTTGTGCAACTGTGAAGTGCATTTGTGGAACTGTGAAGTGCATTTGTACAACTGTGAAGTGCATTTGTGCAACTGTAAAGTGCATTTGTGCAACTTTAAAGTGCAAATATAAGAACATAAAGTGTGAAAATAAAATTGTAATGTGCAAATTTAGAATACAAATATGCAAAAGTAGGATACAATTGTGCAAATTTAAACTACAATTGTGCAAAAGTAAGATACAATTGTGCAGATTAAGAATACAATTGTGCAAATGTAAGATCATAATGTGCATTAATAAGACAAAAGATGTGCTTTTGAAATCGATGTTTTAATTTTGTTTTGTTTTTTTACTTTTGAGAGTTTGGGTTCACCTCTCGGATAATTTAGGTTGATAGATGTAAGTTTGAAATCGATTTTTTTTACGTATAAGCTTTTAAAATTAAAGTGCATAAATAAGATTAAAATGTGCATAATTGAGGTTAAAAAGTGCATAACTTAGATTATAATGTGCATGATTAACAATTTGCGATTGTTGCGCTCTTGTCTATTATGTAACCTATGTAGGATTTGAACCCACATCTTTTGTGCAAACGCACATTGCTCTACCAATTGAGCTAATAGGCTAAATTATGATTTTTATGCTAAAATAGAAGAACTTAATCGACCTAAAGCATATTGCAATAAAATTCTAAAATTCAATTAGCTCATGATTCACAAACAATTTGACAATGCTATAAACATGAAATTAGCTCCAAATCAACCCAACAACACAAATCATATCATCAATTTCAGTCAATTTGGCTGTTGGCAAAAAACCCCAAATTCTAAAGCATATCGCAATAAAATTCTAAAATTCAATTAGCTCATGATTCACAAACAATTTGACAATGCTATAAACATGAAATTAGCTCCAAATCAACTCAGCAACACAACCATATCATCAATTTAAATCAATTTGGCTTTTGGAAAAAAGCCCCAAATTCTAAAGCATATCGCACTATAAAATTCTAAAATCCAATTAGCTAATGATCTATAAACAATTTGACAATAATATGAACATGAAATTAGCTCCAAATCAACCCAACAACAAAACCATATCATCAATTTTAATCAATTTGGCTTTTGGAAAAAAACCCCAAATTCTAAAGCATATCGCACTATAAAATTCTAAAATCCAATTAGCTAATGATCTATAAACAATTTGACAATGATATGAACATGAAATCAGCTCCAAATATACCCAACAACAAAACCATATCATCAATTTTAATCAATTTGGCTTTTGGAAAAAAGCCCCAAATTCTAAAGCATATCGCACTATAAAATTCTAAAATCCAATTAGCTAATGATCTATAAACAATTTGACAATGATATGAACATGAAATTAGCTCAAACTCAACCCAAAAACACAACCATATCATCAATTTCAACCAATTTGAATTTTGTCAAAAAGCCCTAAATTCCGCTCCTAAATCAAACCCTAGGTTTTCAATCTCATCCTAAATCATTCAAACAATCTAAATAGTTGTAATAAACAAGTTTAGGTTTAGAAATCATACCAAATTCGAGTGGAAACAAGGAGCAAAATCGGGATTTCGAAGGTATTCCGAGCCAAAAGCACCGATTAGCGCTGTTGGGGAAGATGGGCTCGGTGTGGGCTCGGCTGGGCTCGAACCATGGGGGTTCTGGTCTCGGGGGTGCGCCTGAGGGAGGGGGTTCGAGCAGGTGGGGGCTGGTGGCCGGAGGTGGCTCGTGGGTGGCGTGGGAGGCCGACGAGCGAAGATGCGACGTGAGGCTTCGAATGGTCAGGGTGGGCGCATATGGTGGGCTCGAACCAGGGCAAGCCAGGGCTCGGGGGCTGCGCACCGGGGTGGGCTCGAGGGCGGCTGGTCGGTGGTGGCCGGAGGTGGCTCGAGGTGGGTATGGGTGCGGGAGTTCGAGGGCTCGGGGGTTGCGCACGTATGTTTATTTGGTATTTGAAAATTTTACACGTTAGAGATGTTTTACATTTTAAAGCTTCCCTATATATATATATATATATATATATATATATATATATATATATATATATATATATATATATATATATATATATATATATATATATATATATATATATATATATATATATATATATATATATATATATATATATATATATATATATTCTTTATTTTTTTTTTGAATTTAAATAAATTTATTTTTGATACCCATTCTACTAATTCCATCATTCTCAAATAAACCAGCAGGAAATCATATGTTTTAGTTGGTGATACGAAATGAATTGTTGAATTCGAAAAATGAATAATCAGAATATACCATAGGCAGATCAGTAAAAATCACATCAGTTGTTAGAAAACAAAAAAATTGTACCGCTTAAAAATTCAAGCGAACCACCCAAACCAGTTTGAATTAGTTAACTCCATCGAAATGGCTATAGGGCAATGGTAATCATAATGTAGCATCCCTCCGGAGATCATAGAGAACAACACACGCACATGGATAAGACATCAATCAACCAACCAACGATACATTCAAGATAGGAAATTTTTATTTCTTTGTCCACAAAAGCGATAAATATTCCATAAAAAATTGTGATTAAACTCTTTCAAAATTATATCAATATCTAAAAAAATTGTGAAAAATATATTAACAAAAATTTAATTCCATGAGTTTGATAACCTTTACATGGTTAAGTAATAGGAAAATTTTATTTCGTTATCCGCAAAAACGATAGATCTTTTTTCATATATATATAATTAAACTCTTCCAAAATTATATCCATATCTAAAAAAATTGTGGAAAATGTATTAACAAAAATTGAATTCCATGAATTGATAACTTTTACACGGCTAAGTATTATTACAATTTCGTCAAAACCTTTTATCTTCTAAAAATATGTTCATATTGATAAAGTTATTTAATTAGTTTGACTATGCTAAGTATTATTTCAATTTCGTCAAAACCTTTTATCTTCTAAAAATACGTTCATATTGATAAAGTTATTTAATTAGTATGACCATATATTGATAAAGTTATTATCTTCTAAAAATATATTCATATATAAAGATAATAGGTAAAATCTTATCTTATATAATACTTCATCTATTAATTAAAACTCGTCGTTTATTATTCATGAACGCTTTTTTAGAAGGATAAAAACTATATAAAATATTAACATTTTGTTATATTTGTTTTTATAAATTCATACTTAATTGTAATAAGTATGAAGTTGTTTAAAAAAATTATTTAAAAAGTTAATATTTTATATATTTTTTAACACCTAACAAAGCGTGCATGAATAATAAAGTGTCAAGTTTTAATTAACAGAAGGAGTAGCATTTAAAATTGGTTAATATCTTCTATATATATCTAATGAAATTGGGTCAAATTTTATCTTATGCATATATAGATATATTGATTGAATAGAGTTAGAATAAATTTTTATCTTATGCATATATTGATTATTTTAAAATTTTGTGATTGATTCATACTACTAATATTCATATCTAATGAAATTGGGTCAAATTTTATCTTATGCATATATACAGTGAAGAGTCTATAAGGTGATAAGTAATACTCTAGAAGGAGGGATGAATAGAGTATGACAAATTTTCGCAAACTTTCTGTAGACGGAACTTCAAGGCCTTGAAATGAATCCCAAGGTTCTGAATCAGAACTCAAGGTCTTGAGATGATTCTAGAAACATGTTCAACTGTACAAACATAAAACTTATCAAAGTATAATGTGGAATAAATAAATAGACGGATACACGAATTGTTAACGAGGTTTGGCAAGAACTTGGCCTACGTCCCCGCTTAGGGTTCTCCAACCCATAGGATTCAAAAGCACTATTATTTCACTTCCTATGGATCCTAGATACAACCAAGAAGATCTTTCCTTCTTCTAAGCACTCGAAGCCTCACCCGCTTCTATCTAGTCAACTCAGATCCTTTAGAGTCCTAGATACAACTTAGAAGAACAACCCTTCTCTCAACATGTAGCCTCACCCGCTACTATCTAGTCAACCCAAAGTACTCGTGAAATAATATCCTAGTGAATACGTTTGAGTAGATGTATACTCTTAGTATAACACTTTAGACTTGTACAATGAAGCTCTAGAAACTCTCAAACTCTCAAAAGATAAAGCAAGAACAACAATGGAGAAAGAAAGAATCAAAGGTGGATGATTGCAATGGAGAACACTTTGCTTGTAGATTGAATGCTCGTGAGTATCCTCCTTCTTCGCTTGCACCGTCTCTTTTATAGGCTGCAAGGGTTGGACTGATTTTTGAACGTTTGAATTTGAATTGCCAAATCTTTTCTTTCCACAAAATCATCCTACAATCTTCAACATATCTTCTCCTTATCTTCATATCATCTCTTGCATTGAATAGAAAATTTCAGCCCTTTCTAAAAGATTTTCCAGTTACTAAATCTTCCATAATCTGCATAAAAAAAATCTGAGCAACCTTTTCAAATATTAATATAAAAACTGGACATAAAAATCTTTAATAAATACATATATAAAATATTCAACGTATCCAATTCGTCCAATCTGCCCTTGCTATCAAGACCTTGAAACCAGAGTCTTGTTTTGTCTTTCATCAACCTTTCTCAAAGACCTGCAGGTTAGCTATCAAGATCTTACAATCAAGGTGGAGTTTTCAATCTCCCCCTTGATGGAAGACAAAACAAATATCGATCATATATGCAAGTAAATATAGCATTGCAACGAGTATATAAGCATCATGTAACAAGCAAGAGCACAACACCATATAGTGTTAAGCATCATATAACAAGCAAGAGCACAACACCATATAATATTTCTCCCCGTTTTTGTCTTCCAACAACTAAGGGAAGAAATCGAGTTTAAACAATACAACACACAGTCAAGACCTTGAAATGATAGCAGACAACATTATAAAAACAAAAATTCAATAGCCAATGCTCCCCCTACGAAAATGCTTCCCTGATCAACATACCAAGCTTTATAGAGAAATACTAAGCAAAGAGAATCATTAACTGCACATAACAAATATCATATATATTAAAAGAAATTCTCTTTATCACCAAGAGCGATTTTTCCAGCCCGTTTATGCTCTTTGATCTTGGTGACTCTTGCAAAACAACCAAACATCAACCTTTCTGGCTAGACCAAGTTATAAACTCAGATTCATAATTAGGATAGACCATGTTTGGTAGTCTAGTCCCTTTGGGAACCCAAATTTGCTTCACCTATTCTTTCAAACGTAAAGGAAAAGTATTTCGAATGATATAAGAGTCTTTTCTTTTATATGGACAAGTCTCTTTGACATGACCCTTCTTACAGCAAAACAAAACATGTAGGTGAACGCCAATATCCTTTAGCTTTCACAAAAGTGGTCGTAGATTTCTTTGGAAATATCTTATTAAAGCCTATACCACTTCTGTTAAGAGATAATTGTTGTTCACCTAACATCTTGTCAAGATTAGCCTTGGATCTAGTGAATTTAATAAGTGTTGTCTGCTGGTCTTTACACTTTTCAGTCAGCTTAACCTTTTCTTTCTCCAAATCTTCATTGCAACGTTTCAGAGAAGAAAGGTTTTGCTTGAGATCAGAGTTTTCTAATGTCAAGGCCTTGACTTTAATGTCAAGGGCCGATTGAGAAGTCTTAAGATTTCTCATTTCCAGCGACATTTCACCTATGCTTTTCTCCTAATCCTTTAGCTTCTCTTTCAAGGTGTTAATTTCCATGATGCAGTTCTCCTATTTGATGATAATGTTTTGCAAAAATTCAGAGAGAACTACATTAGGACTAAAGATTAAGTTTCTCACTATTACCTCAAGGTGTTGTCTAGGGTTTTCTTCTTGATCAGCCATTAATCAGAGGTTTACTTGACCATTTTCAGAATTTGATTTGCTAGAAGAATCCGAGTCGCTCATCGCTCCATTCTTTTGATCATTCTTCCGATGCTTTTTCTTCTTCTTTTGAGGATACTTCTTTACCAAGTGATCTATTTCACCACATTCAAAGCAAGTTAGTATCTTTAATTTCTCACTAGGGTTAGAAGACTTACCTCGGTGCTTTGAAGATTCGGAGTATTCTCGATTTGAGAATTGCTTCTTCATCTTGAGGATTCGAGCAAGTCCTCTTGTGATCAAATCAAAAGGATCTTCTTCTTCATCCTCACTCTCTTCACCTTCCGATAAACTATCCTTCTCCTCCGTTTTGAGAGCCAGATTCTTCATATTAGAGGGTAGTTCACCATCTTCTTCACTGAGGACCATCTCATGTGTAATTAGCTTTCCAAGTAGATCATCTAGAGGTAGAATTCGACGGTCTTGAGCTTCCTCGATGGCCGTCACCTTTGGTCCCCATTTGGACTTAGGCAAGCTTCTTAAGACCTTCCGAACGTTCTCCTCGTTCGTGAAGACTTTGCCAAGGGAGTCCAGATTGTTCACAATTTGAGTGAACCTTGTGAACATCTCTTTCAACGTCTCGTTGGAGGTCATCTTGAATAGCTCTCTCGCAGATGAATGGGAAATAAGGAGATGAGAAAGAAAGACGACTCACAAATTGGATCCGTCATTGTGTGTTCGATTGGAGCGGCGAATAGGAGGAGCACGTTGCGAAGAAGTTGAAGCGGTGCAAATCGGAGGAGCAAGTCACAAATTAAGAGGCTGCAGTCCTTCTTCGCCTGGTTCCAACAATCCTGACACGTTGGGGTTCCGATGGCGACAGATGCGCCTCCTCCCGCCTCTCCCAACCCGAAATTGAGGAGGTTTTATTGAAGTAGGACGGCACAGGAGCAACCACGCCCATTTCACCCTCCGAGGGGAGCCTGTAGTTGGAGGAGGAGGAAGGGGAGGCGGTGGTCTCCTAGGGGAGGTTGGGAAAAAGGGGCGGGGACGAGGAAGGGAGGCGGTGATTGATCACGGTGAACATGGGGGCACACAAATTAAAAAAAAGGTGGACTTTAACCTAATTTGAATATATCCGTGGACAGTTGTTCAATTTGGACCCAAAAAATAGCATGTTTGACAAAAAATAGCATGTTTAAAAAAAATCTAACGAACCATGGTTTGACAAAATCATATTAAATGCTTATTTTTTTTATTAGTTTTGCCTTTTATAAAAAAAATTCTTTGCCATGTCATCATTTTTTTGTAGATAAAATTGTTGTGATATTATTTTAACACCATCTACAAAGATCGGGATATTATTTTTACATTTGAAAGGTGGAGATATATTTTTAACACCCCCTTAAAGGTTGGGTTATTTTAATTAGTTTTGCCTTAAAAATATTAAATTAAATCTAATGTCTATGAGTTATCTATATCTAAATATTATTTATAAAAAAATCGCATCATGGCGCGGAGATCGTACTAGTTTATATTAAAATACATGATGCTTGAGTTTGGATGAAAAGTTCAATAGGTGGTTGATTACTACTCCCTCCGTTTCAAAATAAAAGTCGTTTGACTTTTTGCACGTGTTTTAATGAGGTAAAAAGTCTATAAAATATTATTTTTTTAATTATTTTTTTTTCCATAAATTGATACTTATTACTAATGAGTATCAATTTATGAAAAAAATTGATTAAAAAAATATATTTTATAGAGTTTTTACCTCTTTAAAACACGTGCAAAAAGTCAAGCGACTTTTATTATGAAACGGAGTGAGTAATAGAATATTTCTAATAGGTAGTTTGGACAGTTATATATAAGAGGTAGTTGTAAGCAATATCACATATTTAAAAGGTAATTTTATACGTATATTTTAGGGTATTTTTGCTAACTAGCCTATTTTGAATTTCTAATTAAGTGATTAGCACCCAAACTAATTTAATTAGTTAAGGTAGCACCCATCCCAAATGGAGTAATAATGGTCAATGGTCAACTGTTGACCGGTGACCGGTCAACAGTTGACCATTGACCGGTCAACGTTGACCAACTTATTTGTTTTTTTTTGATGTCATTTTTTTACTATTTTGATGCCATTTTTTATTATATTTTATTTTCGCTTTGATGCCACTTTTCTAATGAAATGGTTCGATGACACTTTTTTAATGTCATTTTTTTCAAACCTTGATGATATTTTTTGTTTATTGTGATGTCACGTTGACCATTGATGCCCTTTATTTTTTTTATTGTTGACTACTGATAACACTTTTTTATGTCAATTAGAAAAATGGCACAATTGATGCCATTTTTGTTTACTGTAGTATTTTGATGACATTTTTTTAATGTGTGTTTTGATGCCATTTTTCTAATATAATTATTTGATGCAACTTTATTAATCAAATCGTTTGATGCCACATTTTTTTTTTAATTTAATCAAGTGTATATCAATATATTTTCATCGATTCTACTTTTATTCACTGATGACACGTTTGTAATTACACTTCATTGATGAAATCACTTATGGTGAAATGTTTATTACATTTTTATTATTGATGACACAAGAGCATAAAATGTGATTAAACTTGATTGATGACATTTTTAGTGGTGACATTTTTGTGATGCCCTTTTTTACTACATTTTATTTTCGCTTGGATGCCACTTTTCTAATGAAATGGTTTGATAAAATTTTTTTAATGACACTTTTTTCAAACCTTGATGACAATTTTTTGTTTACTGTGATACCACGTTGACCATTGATGTCACTTTTTTATTTTCGCTTTGATGCCACTTTTCTAATAAAATGATTTGATGACACTTTTTTATTCCTTGTGGACACTAACTTGCAGTTAATTCCATCGCAAAATCTGAAAATAATGACTTTAATTCCATTTGTATTGCCCTTTATATAAGGTGAACAGTGATAAGGAAAAATTGAATCCTATGATATTATTGAACATTATCCAGGATAAAATTTCACACAAATACACAAAAGACCATGTAGATAAAAAAACTGTGCAACCTGTCCTCACAGGTTGGGAAAATGGAAGGCAAACCCGTGAAGATCTAAGAGGAATCCAGAGGGATGTCCCAAACAAATATTTGAACAAACCAACCTCAACACTTTGATACCTTCTCACATCTCCTTTGTAGCTTTTCTGGACATCGGGAAGCTATAACAGCAAGGCGGTATCCACAGCCACAACAACAGCTTCAACAAGAGAGTGGATCTTGAATTTTTCCTATATAATAAAAAAAATATCATCATGATGTTACACAAATTCACCGAGAAATCAGCATTTTTGAAACAAGGTTGTGTTTATGTTCATGTCCAGAGTGGCGGTAACGGAGTAACATGAAGATAGAAATTTTAACGTCATGATTCTCATCTGAGTAGTTCTCGATGGGTGTGCATAGAAATGTAGTTATGCAGGAGCCATGAGCAATACAACCGTATGGGAAAAGTGTAAATGTATGTAACAAACAAACATTCTTTTCACTGATGATCTGCAGTTGAACATACATAAACATGAACACAAAATGATCAAACTAATTGCACAAACACATGCCCACACACTAATTCACACAAAGTTCAGTCTCCCAACAACTAATGAACCTTAAAGCAACAATCTCACAACCTACAAAGAGCAATCACACAGCCAACAATTGATCGAAGGTAATGCAGTTCATACATACATGAGCAATCTGATTTCATCTTCTAAAAAAAAAACTAAATGTCACCGAATTTATGATCAAAGACAGCCCCAGACAACCAAATGTCATCTGTCAAAGGGTTCATAGGCAAAAAGGTTATTTGCTAGAAACTACCCTCTCGGGTAGTCAAAACCATAAGCATCCAAATAGAGACGCAAATTCCTTCTGGAACAAGAAGATTGCACATCTAAAACCAGCTTTGTGGACACCCTTATGTTCCAGTAGCTTGGTAACCAAAGGAGAAGAGATTTGACATGGGATGTTTTCCACACATATGTCAAAGATTACACTCGAGGACATCACCAAAAATATATATGGAACTTGTCAACAATACTCAAAAGCCAAATCAATCTTACAAGGGGAGTCATAAGCTATTAAGCCATAAGCTTCCTCAATTTGACAACTTCTCTCATACCAAATCCCATTGAGTTCAACAAGAACAACTTCATTCTGTAGCATCCATCTATTCCTAGCACCTAATAGTTCAGCTCTCCATGGACATTCCTTCCAACTAATAATGGGTGAATTCCACTAGGATAAAAAAAAAATGAATATACTGAGCTTAACCCTTCCAATGGAAGAATTTGATGAAACTTTGCATGAGAAAGACACATAAGTGATTTTCCAAGACTTAAGACTTATGAAAAGTGACAGAATCGGTCCTCCTAGATCAGAAACAATGGGATGTCAACTGCCCCTGCCCTCTACCACATTCAACGCTAATTCATCACTCATCCTTCTACTCGACATTTACACAAACACCTTATATGCATTAGAGATTTTCGAAAATCCCATCAAATTCTAGAAATGTGCCATGAGAGTCAAGACAAGAGAGGTTGTTAATCACACAATTGCATAAATTCAACAATGACAACAAAATCAAGGAAGCGAATTTAGAAAAGAGTAAAAACAAGACATGTATTAGCATGAAGCAAGCACAAATCAGTCCAGCAACGTGCAAATCTCTATCAATTAGAATAGAAGGCGAATGGAATCAGCAAAAGGGGAAGAAGGACGGAGATTAACAGTTCGGCAAGTGGAAGGATGGAGTAAACAGAAGCAGAAGAAAGGGCGAGTTGAAGCATCTCAACATCAGCCGGCGGTGCCTCAGCATCAGCGTGTCATCTTTGGTAGTGTCTCAGCATCAGGAGGCCCATCCGAGCTTAGCATCGTCTTCAATTGAGCCCAACAGTGGCGTAAGAAGCGGGATGAGGCCGGTAGTAGAAGCAGCGAAAGCGAGGGCGAGGGAGCAGAAGAAGGGGAGCAAAGGGTGAGATATCGACGGAAACCGAGAGCGAGAGCGAGAGGGAGGTTTGGGATGAGGTCGATGGCTTGGGGACGATCCGAACAGAGACCATCGGAGGTTGAGAGACGGAGATCTCGCCATGGACGAGGGCACCAGATCCGACGGAAGAAGGAGATCTCCAGCGGCCCCGGCGAATCCGAGAAGGCGGTGCGGCGGACGGAAGGTGGAGCCCAACCGGACGACGGAGGGAGAACGATCAGCGGAGGAAGAGGAACTCTGGTTGCGAGAGCGGAGATACAGATCTGACGGTGAGGAGGGAAGAAGAATGGAAGGGAAAGAGGCTGACACGGGCCTAATAAATTTTCAAAGGTTGCTAATGCGGCCAATAAATAATGTAAAGGTGTTAATTAACTAATTAAATTAGCAAAGGTGATATTTCCCCAAAATTTCTCTATATTTTATCCTAAAAATAAGAGAAATTTGGGTGAAATATCACCTTTTGCTAATTTAATTAGGTTATTAGCATCCGAACTTGTTAAATTGGCCGTTCTAACACCTCTTGAAAATTAATTAGCCCCTTCCTCTTTCCTGTTCATTCTCTCCAATCTCCATTTCTCGTGTTCCGATGGCGATTTTGCTTGCGCCTGGAAGAGGATGAGCAATTTCGTCTACCCTCCCCCACCCCCACCGCCGCCGTCGACCCCTACTTCGACGCCGGCCTCTACAGTCGCTCCAAGCCCCCCAGATTCGACTTCTCCGACCGCCAATTGCACAAGGTGCCGCCCCACTCTTGTGATTTGGCCTCCAATTACTACCTTCCAGGTTCCAATTTTAGGGATTTTAGGGACAAGCCCCTAGATTCGACTTCTCCGGCCGCCAATTGCATAAGGCGCCGCCCCACTCCTGCGATTGGGCCTCCAGTTACTACCTTCCAGGTGAAAACTTGGAGGAGGAGACGACGAAGATGGAGGAAGAAGGGCGTATGGTGTTTGGTTTCCGAGGTGATTCCAAGGGTGTCCACTGTGATTCCGAGAAACCTCGATTCCGAATCTCGTCTCCCCGACCTCGACAATCACCTCCTCTCTCAGATGATGAAGCCTCCTATCGAGTCCTATGAGGTCCTTATTTGATCCAATTGCCCGCTGTTTACAGGTACTCCATTTTTCTTCAATTGATCATCCGATTTTGTTATTTGCCCTTGCTATCGGTTTAAGTGCATCGGTTTTCCCCAAAATTGAATTAAGACTCCGAGGTCGAATTGAAGTATGTTATCTAAATAAATTGGCAGTGAGAATTGGTTATGAATTCCATTTTTCTTGAAGCATTTGAAGGTGAAAACTGAAAGGGATGTCTATGATTCCTTTGGTTTTGATGCTATATGTTCATGGATTGTGAACTGGTAGTTAGAAAAATACAGTGTGATTTAACTTCTTGTGCTTGATTACATGACATTGTGTTTGTGGTGTGAATAAGATATAGTTTGCTACATGTAGCTCGCAATAGTTTGTGTTCTTTCAATGGAAGATCCCCTTTAGCTTCCAAATATTAGGATTGTCTTTATAGGTAACATTTTCTTGAAAAAGGGAAAATATTGCTTAGCAGATTTCATGTTGTTCAACTGATTTTATACAAGTTATGTTGCCCTGGACCGTGATTCCTTGTTGATGTCCAACTAAAATCAAAACCGATGAGTGTTTTCTTCATCTTCTATCCTAGTTAAGAGGAGAGTTTCCGAAATCAAAATTGATGAGTGTTTTCTTCGTCTTATGCCCGGGTTGTGGTTCCTTACTAGATTTGAAATTGATGACACTTTCTCTTGCGCGTTTAATTCGTGTATTTATATTCATCTGATCTGGATTATGTGATCAAATTGCTTCAACAATTGTGGATTTTGTGGCTTTTGGAAGTCGATGACAATTTGAAAGGTAGATGAGTAAAGACACGAGTAATATTTTGTCCAATATACTAAGTTTACCATCTGATATGCCATAGATATGCTATTCTTTCCTTTAGAAATTGATTAGCATTTTATATAGTACACCAGAAGAGGACATAGGCTCGAATTAACACCCCTAGATCCCTCAAGATGTCGGTATGGAATGTCTGCCTAGAACGCTAGAACACCTTATATAAGTCTTTGTTTATAATCAAGTTGAATTTACAAGATGTAGGAGGTACTGTTGTTAGGAAGCAGATTCAGGATTTCTCCAGTACTCAGAGCTTCTCGTTTGGGTGGGCTCTCTTGCTCTCAATCACTCTTCGACTTTCTGATGAATGAGTTCTTTTAGTTTCTGATTAATGAATGAGTAATTGGTGAAAATTCAGTTCCAGATCTGCACCGATCTTCAGATATAACTGGATGAACTTTATTGCTTTTTCCATGGAAAGAATATGAATTATTTGTGTCTTTCTTGCATTTATCCCAATTTCCAAGCTAGGTTTTCTTAGAGAAGCTTTTTTCAAATATATTATGCTATGCTAAAATACCACAAACATTGTCACTCTCACCTTCTAAGATTGACTGTGTTATTGATGCTTTAGTGCCAAGGCACATGTGAAGTTGATTTTGCTGGATGAGGCTGATGCCATGACCAAGGATGTACAATTTGCTTTACGACGAGGTGTGTCAATCTGTCCTTTTCCTGTCCGTGTTTGTTGTCTAATTTTTCTGATGTTGTTCATAATTTGTTCTTTTCTTGTGAATGTAGTCATTGAGAAATACACCAAAAACACTCGGTTTGCACTTATTTGTAACCATGTCAATAAGATCATTCCGGCACTACAGTCAAGATGTACGAGATTCCGTTTTGCTCCTTTCGTATCGTCAAGATTATTGATCTTGTGTCAATTTTAAGAGGCAATGAGCACAATGGCTTTCGTTCCTTTCATATACCTACGCTTTAGCTAAATGGACTTATTTGTTCATTTTTTAATATCTCAAGTGTTACTTATTTCTGATGGTTGTGGAACATGATACAGATAATCAAGAATTACTTACAAACAATGAGCCATCCAAGAGACAAAGGAGATGGAAAACTGAAAGTGTAATGACTACAGAAAGTGTTGAGCTTTCAGTACCACAAAGCTCGGTGCCTGCTATGTCAATCGCCTGATGTGAGAAGGGCGATGCGGAGCTGTTCGAGATGGAATCTGGACAGGATGCCGAGGAGGATGACGGGAAGGGACACTCTACGAACGATGAAACTTACAAGCCTGCTTGAGCATTTGTGGGGCTGGTCGAGGAGTTATAGGAATAGATGGTCAAACTTAGTGATGAGGAGGATCGCTTCTGTGAAGGTTATATCACTGGGTAAAAACACAACATTTGTTTCATTATGTTCGTTTATAATTGGGCAAGTGTAAATGTTAGTTTAGATGGAATTGGGGTGGTGCTTATTTTACTGTCATACTATAACTATGCCGAATAGTGGGTGGTGGCTTTCAAATTGCTTTCAAGTGTAAATGTTAGTTTAGTTATGTTTATGTTCCACTTGATTCCATTAGCCTATTAGACATTATATTGGCTTTCAAATTGCAACTCTTAGTCTACCTTATATTATATATTAAAAAAAATCGTATCAATAAAAATTACATCAAAATAATATTATAAAAAAATTATCAATAAAAATGTTATCAACGAACAATGTCATCACAAATATTGAGATCAACGAAGTGTAATTATAAATGTCATCAATGAAGTTTAGTCACATTTTATGCTCTTGTGTCATCAAATGTATAAAAATGTAATAAATATGTCACCACAAGTGATTGCATCAATGAGGTGTAATCACAAACGTGTCATCAGTGAATAAAAGCATAATCGATGAAAATATAGCGATATACAATTGACTAAATTAAAAAAGTGGCATCAAACGATTTGATTAAAAAAGTGACATCAAATAATTACATTAGAAAAATGTCATCAAAACACTACTTTGAAAAAATATGGCATCACGGTAAAAAATATCATAAAAATTTTGACATAAAAAAGTGTCATCAATAGTCAACAGTAAAAAAAAATGACATCAATGGTCAATGTGGCATCACAGTAAACAAAAAAATGTCATCAAGATTTTAAAAAAGTGGCATTAAAAAAGGGTCATCAATCCATTTTATTAGAAAAGTGGCATCAAAGCGAAAATAAAATGTAATAAAAAATTACATCAAAACAAAAAAAAAATGGAATCATAAAAAATGTCGCCACTAAAAAAAAATTAAAAAAAAAAATCTTAAAGAGCCGGTCAAGTTGACCTCAATAGTCCATTTGGAGAAAGGTGTTAGGTTAGTTAATTAATTTTGCTTGGATGTTAGTTATCTAATTAGATGTTCATAATGAGTTAGTTGACAAAATTACCCTAAAAATAAAGCTAAGACCCAACCCACTACAACCCAACATTTCCAACCAGCCTCGTATCTTTATCACCTTCATCAATTGAACGCCACTTTCGCTTTCATCTTGTCATTTCTTCATCGTACGTACTTGTTCAAGATCTTTATCAATAAGCCCCTATTCGAAGTATAATGTGAACCCATATCCATCAAAATCAAATACTATATTGCTGATTATGACTTAAACACGTATATTAAAAATAAAATAAAATATTAAGAAAGTAATATTTGAAGGATATATTATTAATTTCTTTTTTTCTCCTGAAAATGAGTTACTACATCCGTTCGAAAAAACTTGACACTCTACTATTCATGCACGCTATTTTAGGAGATAAAAACTATATAAAATATCTAGTATTTTTAATAATTTTTTTAACAACTTCGTAGTTATTATTAATAAGTACAAACTTATTAAAAAAATATATAAAAAAATGAATATTTTATATAGTTTTTATCGTTCTAAAAAAGCGTACATGAATAGTAAACGACAAGTTTTGCCGAACGAAGGGAGTATTATTTAATGACTCATCCAATTGCGCGCGCACTTGATGCCACACACACAAGTCACAAGGTAGTATACTGAACATTTTTTTTTTTTCGTTTTTCTCCACCACTTTCAATTCTCTATGGAAATTAAAAGAAAGGTCAAATTGTCTTTCAAGATTCTATGAGGGATCTTTAATATATAGTATGAGTGAAATTTAATAGTAAAAGCTCCAATTTTTAGTATGAATTGAATCACGTGGGTGATCGATCAAGTATGTGATCTCTCTCTCCACCACTTTATCTATAGTGAAGAAGGTTTCAATTTTCAAATATATTTGAAGGATACTTAATTTGGCGATCCTATATATTCACGACAATATAATGTAGTAAAATTTTGAATACAGACCACTTGATTGATCATGCATTCATTAACAAGCCATACTGATACAGGTACATCAGATTGATCGAGATGTAATTGATCGAAGCAATAAATGGGGTAGTTCGTATTGATGAAGTCGACACTGCAGGTTGAGGTTGTAATACGTACATGGGGAGAGGTCGACCTCAATGCCGACCCTATTGAGTTAAAAGTTGTGGGTCATGATCTCCTTGATTTGCTCACTTGTAGATGGTGATGGAATTGCATTCAAACATAATGTATGACTCAGTTCCTCAATAGGAAGTCGGCAGTGGCTTCAAAAACGTGGTATGTGCCTCACCAATTTTATGGCGATTTTGTTGAGGTCAAAAGGTGTGGGTCATCCCCCTCTCCTTCAAATTGATATAAATTGACCTCCCACAGTTCCTCCTTACCTTAGGGTGTGTTTGGGAGGAGGTAATTTTTTATTTTTTTAATCACTGGTTAATTAAAGCAAAAAGTTGATATTATATATGATCTAGTTTTGGTTGGGACTCCCCTGAAGATTCTTTCTTCCTTCTCTTCGTGAAAGTACAGGAGAGACAATCTGTTGAAATCGATTTTTTTTTATTGAAAGAATGGTTTTGATGATCACTTGTTTTTTCTTCAATCTGTAACATGATCGATGTGTTTTAGAATAAGAATAACTGAATTAAGTTCCACTGGTTGAGACTTTGAGAGGCATTTAATATTTGATATCTCATTATCTGACTAACAAATTCAAGTGATTCACGTTGGGTGGACCAAAGATGGATGTGTACTTGCTGAAGATAAATAATTAATTTCGTCGATCAAGTGGCCTACATCTGAAATCTTGAAAACCTCTATTCTTTGAAATTCCTGTAGTAGAAAATGATGCCCATGCATACTATTGAAGATGATGTGTTTAGACATGAACCAACCATATTATCCCGGCCAGTTTGCATCTTATCACGTACTGTAAAAATGCTTGTCCTTGAAAATATATTACTGTACAGTATTTGTAATAGTTGATTATCATTGTTATTTTTTACCTTTTCAGATGTACCGTTGAGAATGGGAAGAGACCAAAGAGTCCCACATTGATTATATAAACAAAGAAGTCTTAGTATATAAACCAGTGGGTTACTCCTCCTATTGCCAATTGGTTTTAGGATGGAACCCAGCTCGGCTTATGTACTAGGCTATTAGCGCAAGGGCGCACACGACCCTCGATCCCAAGTGTGCCAGTTGCATGTATTGTACTTACGATCCTAGATAATAATAAAAATAAAAGCAAACCATAAAACAAATACCTTAATTTTAAAACAAAACTAAGCTTTTCCTCCATTAAACAAATTAAGTAACTAAAATAGTCCAATAATAAGCAATTAACATTCATAATTTGTCAAGAATAATGTCTCAAAGGTGACAAACAAACAAGGATAATGCCTTAAAATATGACAAACATACAATAGATAAATCACACATCCAAATATCCCATGTCATCTCTAGTTTCAAATGTCATCATCGCAATTAAACATATCATGAACAATTTCAGGCGCTCAGACGTGGATTTGTCGAGTTTAGTAATGAAACAAAAGGCTTAGGGTTTCAATTCAACGTCTTTACTCTTCTGCCTTCAATTTCTAAGGAGATAGGCTTCCAAAAAAACACTTCATCTGTTAATTAAAACATATCGTTTACTATTCATGCATGTTTTTTTAGAATGATTAAAAGTTAAAACTATTAAAATATTAACTTTTTTCACATTTCCATATGTGAACGAAAAAGCGAGGTCACGAAAATTGAAAGGAAATACTAAAGTAGAGAGAGAGAGAGAGAGAGGGGGGGGGGGGGAGATGCATACTTGGAGGTGCGGGTTGAAGTAGGTGATCGACAACGCTGGTATCATCACCTAATCGACGTTGTTGGTGGGGAGGCGCGGATTGAACTACGTCGTCATCGTTGCTGCCCGAGATATATGGGGATGTTGAGTAACGCGCTCAAGTTGCTCTTTGTCATAGATGAGAACTATGCTGGTGGGGAGGACAATGGGGAGGAGAGGGAGAGCAACGATGGATCGAGCTATGGCGGAATGAATCGGAAGGAGAAGAAAGGGGTTGAAGACGAATGGAGTTTTGTTTCAGCTTTGTTTTCTACTCGTATTTTTTAACCCGTCTTGCCCATTTTTTTTTTCAAATCGGTCCGGTTCAGTTTTTTTAAGCCAAACCCGCAGCAGTTTTTTCCCTAACGAACTCATTTTTATTTTAAGCTCTATTTCATTTTAAGGCCTTTTTCATTTTAACCACATGCGTGGATCGGATGAGAACACCCCTTAGGGTGGGAACGTAGGAACAAATCTTAACCATTAAACCAAATGAAATCAAGGGTGTATATTAATTAGGTTTTTTATTTTTTATTTTAAAAAAAAATTGGGGCCCACATTCTTAATTTGTACCTGTAGCCGATAGCTAGCTCGTGAGATCTAAAAAATGAAAGTACTCTGTACTCATCACCACTAACGGTATACGACGGGTAAAAGTTTTTTTTTTTCCCGGAAATTTCGCGAGGTACCCTCGAGGTATTGCAATTTTCGTGAGGTATACAACTTTTTTACATATTTCGCGTGGTACCCTTGACGTTTTGAAAGATTTCGCCCTTCAAGGTTAGTTTTAACAGAGCTCCTTTCTTTTCTCCAATTCTCCGTTACATTTGAATTAAAAAAAACGAACGAACGAACGGATAAAGAATGAACGAAGAAGCCGGCGACTGAGTGCGAACTGAAGAAGGCCGGCGATAGGGCGAAGGCCGGTTACTGAAGAAGGCCGACGCCGCACCGAGGCTGCTAGGAGTTCTCAATCGATTTCAGGAAGAGCAACTAAAGAAGGTATTTCTGCCTCCTTATCTTCTTCGAAAATTAGGGTTTTGAATTGGGGTTTCTCGGTATGGGAATTGCAGCTTCGAATTGGGGCTTCAATTTGGGGCTTTTCATGTTAAAATTTGAGATTTGAAATCTTGTAGTTATCTATCCCAAAATTAGTGAGAAGCCCCAATTCGAATTAGGGTTTGGAATACCTTCGACTGTTCAGTGTGTGAATTGTAGTACTATCTCAATTTCTTTTCCATTTCCTTTCCCTGGTCGTATGCCAAATGACCCCTAACTTCAAACAATCACCAAAAAACAACCTATAAAGAAAATAGCGTAGTATCTGTTGATGATATTCACTAGTAGAATGCAAACATCTATAGAGGTTAATTGAACAGGCATATTAACAAGTCACTTTGAATGGTCTCTTATAAGCCAGATGTTAGCCGGATGATTTGTTTTCAATGAAGGTGAATTTAATTATTAGTGCATGTCGTGTTCTTACAGTGTTGTGGTTAATGTAAGTTCCATCCATTCTCTTTCAAGGTCCTATACACCAAAGAACTCTGGGTTACTTCAGCTTTTTTTCCTCCCAGTTTTAGAGATGTTGATCTGAGTTTAAAGGGGAATTTACTTATTCTTTTTCAAAAGCTGCTCATTCAGAATGGCAGATTGAGTTTGTTTATGCTATTCCAACTATACGACATTGTCTAATGAGAGCAGTGACAAATTATCTTTGATCAAAACTGTCCTTAAAGAGTTCCAAATCAATATAGTCTCAAAGTTAATATTGAGAAGATTGAAATTATTGCTTAAAGTTATGATGCTAGTGACAGAAAAAAATGACTATCTATAGCGGGAAAATGATAAAGTGCAAGTAGTCATAAATGAAGAAGGCTTGATTTTCAGTCTTATAGCAAATGGGTGTGTAATTTCTTACATCTTGCATTCTTGAATCTCAATAGGCCAATTATTTGAGTCTCATCTCTTATTTGCACATTGTGATTGAACGTGGTTTGTACTTATATATTGAATACTCAAGTGAATGAGAGATGATAATTTCAGCCTATTAGCTTAAATATCGGGAGAACAATGTGTTCTCATACACATGGTGTGGGTTCGAATCCCATATAGGCTTTAATAACTTTAATAATGTACCATTACAAACTTTTATGTCTAAAATTTGTTATGGGAGAGTGGCATTGTGTATTTCATATTTTCAATTTTTAGATTTCTTGTATTTAGGTTTCTGCATTAATTTTTTAGATTTTTAGTTTTTTCTGTATTTTGTATTTTAGTTTGTGTGTTCTGTATTTCAGATTTTCAGATTTTACATATTCTGTTTTTTAGATTTTCTGTATTTCAAGTTCTGCATTAATTTTTTAGATTTTTAGGTTTTTTTTGCATCCTGTATTTCAGCTTATGTATTTTGTATTCAGATTAGTGTTTTGTCTCTATTAATTGTAGTTTGCGAGTGATTCCTTTGGCAAAGAAACAGGAGGGGTAAGCCTGTTTGTTTTTAGGTGTAATCTGCATCATTTGGAGATGTGTATTCTTTTACCATGGGGAAGCCTCTCTAATGATCACACCAAATGTATTTTTACCAAAGGGAAGCCTCAGTAAAGATCACACCAAATGTTTCCATTTGTATTACCACATGCCCACATGGATTATCTCACATAAATGCACATGCCCCATTAAAGCTAATAGGCTTAAAATAAAGTTGAGATTAGCCTATGCGGGATTTGAACCCGCATCTTTGTGTTTGAACACATTGCTTTACCATTTAAGCTAATAGGCTTAAAATTTTGTTCGATAGAATTATAGCATAAAAGTTTAGCAAACACACTCGAAGGGTAAGGTAGCCTCTGCTATCTAGCTTTGGCACAAACTTCACAACTACCAATAAGATCTTTGTTGACAGGAAAAGAGCAAACATTCTTGAGTTTATACAATGGAAAATGACCCAAACTTGAGTGCTAAAGTACAATATATTTGGAATTATTGAATGCAGAAAACTGAGGAACAACATGATTCAAATGTGCATCAAGAAATGAAACAGCCTTCAAGAGTGAAACTGGAAAATGTGTGACAGCCTTCAATTTGAGTTTGTGCAGTCATAGCTTTCATTTAAGGTTGCCTACTTGTGCGTATGAATTTGATTGGGTATCTAGAAGAAAATTGGAGAATTGTTTCATAGAATTTATGATTTTTAGATTCCTCTTTTGCTGATGTTTAGCTGTTGCATTCAGATTGCTCTTTTGCTAAAGTTCAGTTTCTGCATTAAATCTTTCAATTTCTTGCAAGTTGCATTAAAATTTTCAGATTTTGAGCATAAATTCCAGATGATTTTTAGTTTTTGTAAACTGCATTAAGATTCTAGATGATTTTCAGTTTTTGCATTCAGATTTTGAGCATAAATTCTGTTTTTGTAAGACACATAAAGCTGAGAATGTGGTGGACAGGACGAGGGAGGATGTCCTCTTTCTAGATGTGGTCACTTTCAATTCTAGGATTACAACTTGGACATCCTCAGTCTAATGTCATCACCTTCAGTCAGATGCTTGAATGATTTTGTAGGACTGGTATGTTACAGGAAGCTAAGACCTTGATTGAAGCTAAGAATGGCAAGCTTTTAGAAGCACAACAAGTACTCAAGGAGATGGCATCTTTGAGGTTGGAACATTGACAATTAAGAAAGACGAACAACAAGGCAACAATTGAAAACGTTGTAAACTTGGACAACAATTGAACGCGTTTTGCTGAAAATTGAAATAGCAGTCGAACAAAAACAATCAATCGAACAACAATGAAGAAAGACGAACAATAAGAATACCTCCCTGAAGCCAAATTTCAATAGATGGGGCGGTGACCACTCTTCTGGTTGCGAGTGCGAACCCCAAATCTCACCTCTGGCTCCTGCGATGCCGGGGAGGGCTGATTAGGGCTTCTTCCATAACTGCGAGTGCGAGCCTTGTGATTAGGGCTCCTGCGGCGGTGAGCATGGAGGCGTTGTCTAGGACGGCGGAGGAGTGGAGGAGGAGGAGGAGGAGTGGAGGAGGAAGCCTAATCTCTCCCGGTGGAGACGGAGGAGGAGTGGAGGAGGAAGCCTAATCTCTCTCGGCGTTCGCCTTCGCTTCTTTCTTTCTCTTTCTGCCTGTACTTTATTTCTTTCTTTCTTTTTAATTGCAAACTAACGGAGATCACTAAATCTGTTAGATTTAACCACAAAGGGCACGATACGAAATAATTAAAAACCACAGGGGCACCACGCGAAATATGCAAAAGAGTTGTATACCTCGCGAAAATTGCAATACCTCAAGGACACCTCGCGAAATTTCCGTTTTTTTTTTTGTTGAACCGAAAAGAATTTGACAAGGCCAAATATAGAATTTGTCACTTGCCAAGCGCATCCTAAGGATGATAGAACTAAGTTCTATGTCGTCATGCGAGATACCAGATAAAGCTAGATTAAGGTGCGAAAGACGATCCGCAGCTCGGTTAGCTTCACGGTAAACGTGGCAGACCTAAGAAGAGCTGAAGCAGCTCAAGGAGAAGAGAGCGTCAGAGACGATCATTTCAATTTCTCCCGGTGTGGACCAAATGCCTTTGAGGCAATTAATAACGATGAGGTTGTCACCTTCTATTATGATATTGTGAAGATGTAGCTCCATGGCCTTGTTTATGCCGCGCCACATTGCATAGCCTTCCGCCCCTATCACGGAGTTGATAGGGGAGGCCCCAGAAGCCATGTGTATTGGGTCTCCGTTGGTATCTCTAATTATATATCCATAGTCAGCCTTACCAGATAGCGAGAAGGCTCCATCGAAATTGAGTTTGTAGGTTCCTTCTTGGGGTTTGCGCCACTTTATGTTCTTCCTTTGTTTTACTCTGTCCTTGATGGTTGTATGTTGTAAGGTATTGTCTTCGTCCGTCTTGGATATTTTCCAGGAATAGATTTGGTTTTGGGCAAAGGCGCATATGTTACGAAAATCTGGTGGGATATTTTCAAAAAGTGCTTTATTTCGGAACATCCAAATGCTCCACCAAACCCATGTTAATTTTGAGAACCGATCTTTGCCGATTTTAGTGCTTATTGCCCTTAGGGATGCATTGATATCTAGTCCATTGTTACTAATTTGTTCAAGTTTTTTGTGAATTTTTGGGTCCATAAGTTTTATTGTAGCAATTGTTACTGGACAACACCATAGAAGGCGGGGAATGTCTTCATAGCAGGAGTCACAGAGAGGGCAATTTGACGGTATACCTGAACCTCTGTTTGAGAGTATCGCTGCTATTGGGAGACCTTTTTTAGTGATTTTCCATAGGAAGGTTTGCAACTTTGGTGTTATGTCTAGGTTCCAGATCCAGCTAAAGTCTAATTTGGTATGTTTTTTGGTATCATGGATGAGGTCAACTATAGAATTGGTGCAGAACCATCCATTTTTGCTTTTGTTCCAGTATAGCATATCTTGATGGATATGTTTTGGTACCGGTGTTAAGAGTACATTCTCTATATATTCGTCATCTATTTTGTTATGTAGGTAGTGTTTAATTGTTTGTGTATCCCATGTTTTGTCTTGTCTAATGAAGTGGCTTACTTTGAGAGTTATGTCTATGTTGTTCGGGTCTGTAGCGTGTTCTGCTAAGGGAGAGGCACCACACCAAGAGTCGGTCCAAAAATTTATATCTTTACCATCCCCAATAGCCCATCTAGTTCCTTTTTTGAAAAGCTCCAGAAGGCCAGATAATTTTGTCCATTGCCAAGAGCAACATCCTTTTTTCTTATATGATAATATATGTTGGATTTTAATGTATTTCTGCGTGACTATTTTAACCCATGTGTTTTCCGGTTCCGCTAGTATTTTCCAGATGAGTTTTAGTTGGAGGGCTTTGTTCATATCTTCCGAGCTACGGATACCCATGCCTCCGTTTTTTTTTGTTTTACATACTTCATACCAGCTAATGAGGGGTTTGTGGTTTGGTCCTTTATTACAGAGAAAGTTTCGATTTATTTTATCTAGTTCCTTATGTATGGATGTTGGTAGCATGCAACACTGCATGAGGTGAAGTGGTTTGGCCGCTAGGGTGGTTTTTATTAATGTGCATCTGCCTGCTTGGGATAGGGTGTTTTCTTTCCATTTGTCTAGTTGGGATTTTGTAGTGTCAATTAGTTCTTTGAAAGAGTCTTGTGTCACTCTAGCTGATATAATCGGACATCCTAGATATTTTCCCAGATTGTTTGTGTGCGCGCGAAATTCCTAGTTCACCTTGAATCAGGCGTTTTGTTTCCGTACTTGCATTTTCTGTCAATTGGAATTGTGATTTTGATTTGTTTATTTTTTGGCTAGTGAAGCAACAGTAGTCGTTAAGGACTTTGTTAATTTGGTCAACTACTGTCTTTGTTGAGGATGAGAAAATTATTATGTCATCAACGAAGGCCAAAAAAGGAATTTTTAGGCCACCCCGAGTTAATGTAATGCCCAGCTGGCTATGGGGTTGTGATGCTTCATGTTGTAGTGATCTTGATAGTACCTCAGAAACAATGAGGAATAGGTAAGGTGAAAGTGGATCACCCCGTCTAATTCCCCTGGTTGGTACAAAGATATCCGTAGGTTCATTGTTTACTAAGACCGAGTAAGAGACTGTGGTGATGCATTCCTTGATCCAATCTATAAAAGTTAGAGCGAACCCTAGTTTGTTCATGATGGCTAAAAGTAGGTTCCATTCAACCCTGTCAAAGGCTTTTTCCATGTCAAGTTTAATTGCCATCCAACCCTGTTTACCCTTTTTTTTTTACGGAAGGAGTGGAAAATTTCATGTGCTGTTAGTATATTGTCTTGGATGGCTCTTCCCGAGGAAAAAGCACTCTGCAGAGGGTGGACAATTTTATGCATTATCTTTTTTAGTCTGTTTGCTAGAACTTTTGATATTATTTTGTATGTAGTAGAACACAAGCTGATAGGTCTGTAGTGATTTGTTGTTGTTGGGTGTTCACATTTGGGTATTAATGCAATAAAAGTATGGTTTATTTGTTTCAGTATTCTCCCACTAAGGAAGAAGCTTTTGACCGCTTTCGTTACAGTAGGTCCCACTATATGCCAGTATTTTTTAAAGAAACCAGCCGGAAACCCATCCGGTCCGGGTGATTTTTCATTTGCTAATCCAAATATTGCCTCCTTTATTTCCGAGTTAGAAACATGTTTTGTTAGGTTTTGGTTGTCCTCAATTGTTATTTCTTGGGTTATGTGATTTTCTATGTTTCTGTGTCTCGTTTGCAATGCATGTTGGGCGGTGTATCTGGATTTAAAATCCTCATTAATTTTTTTTAATTTCCATATCATATGTGAGCGGTACTCCTGCCGATGTGGTAATTGATTTTATAATGTTTCTATTTCTTCTACCAGTTGCAATTATGTGAAAATATTTTGTGTTTGCATCAATCGCTTTGATGTGTGTACGTTTAGCTCGTTGTCCCCAGTATTGTTTTTGAAAATTTAGGAGCGAGGCGTGCTTTCTTGCAAGCCTGTTTAGTTTTGTGTCTAGGTTGGTGTCATATTGTAGGTAGAGTTGCGTTTGTATCTGTTGCATCTTGTTCTCTGTTATAGCTATTTGCCGAAAAACATGACCGAAGGTGGTTTTGCTCCGGATTTTGCTTTTCCTTTTGACTTCTTGGAGCTTTTTCGTGAGTTTGAAAAGATTTGATCCTGGGTAATCCACCCCCTAGGCATCTGATACAAGTTTTTCAAAGTCCTTTCTGGACGTCCAAGCCATTTCGAATTAACTGGCTGGAGTTTTGGTCTGAAGAGGTGAATGCAAGGTTTTTTGTCTTTAGGTTAGGGAACGTGTTCAGTAAGCCGGTAGTGGCTAGTCCCCGATCCAGTTTTTCATATATATTATTTTCCCCGCATTTTCTTTTACGCCATGTGTATTTGTTCCCTATAGTTGGAAGATCAATAAGGTTGTTATTTGTGATAAATTCTGTGAGTCTCTTGAATCTTATTTGTTGGGGGATAGTGCCACCCATCTTGTCCGTGGGAGTTAGTATGTCGTTCAAATCACCAATGATTAGATATGGGTTTGCTAGGGTTGAAATTATGTTAGTTAGGTCATTCCAAAACTTGTCTTTGTCTCTCTGGTGGGGTGGTCCATAAACAAATAGAATTGTTGTTGTGAGATTTAAATGGTTGTTAACATATGTGGTTTGAATGATTCTGTCAGTTGAAAACTCGACTTGAAAACTTTCATTATTTAAGTGTGTTGATTTCCAAAGTAGACATATTCCCCCCGACAGACCATCGGAAGGGCAGTAGTAAAGGTTATCGAATCCTGGTGCTTTCAAGGTCCTGTTTTAGGGAGCAGTACTCCACTTGATTTCCTGGGAACCATGGCTTACGAGGAGCTGCAATATTCGAGGTGTCCATAGGTGCACTTTGGGTCAAGTGGAGTTTGAGTGCTTGCTCACTGAAAGGATCCTGCAGCAACAGATAAAGGTTTTGTTGCTCGAGTGGGAAAATCACTCGAGCAAAGTTAATATACAGTTTACACTTGTCTAAGTCAATTTGATGATTTGTGTAAACTAGAGTTGTACAAAACATGTGTTTCTTATATTTATTTTGAGATGTGTTAGTGTAATTTTTCCTTGATTGGTATAAATTTGGGTATAAATTTCCCTTGCTTGAAAAACAAATGCAAGAAGTGATGTCTTTTAGATGTATGCTAAGTTTATTTGCTAACCACAGTTTGCAAATCTGATATTGACACCTAAGTGTCTGTGATAGCTGTAATGTGGTTGCAGTCACCATGAATGCAGATGTTATATGAATGAAATTGATGGAAATGGACATAAAATAGATCGTATGGTAGTGGGTGTTGTTGTGTAACAGATGGTTTGCATTTGGTTTACCCCTAAGGGTTTTTTATCAAGGAAATTGGTGAAATACTAGTGTAAAGAATCACTGGCAGTTTTTGTTGTGGATTGAGAGTTTTTATTTAGATTATAGTTATTAGTCATAGGCAAGCATGTTTGGTTGAAATGGATTTGAGTGTAGATATTGGGATTAGATAATTTAAATAGATAATGCATATAATATTTCACATTACAAGGATTACAACCATAACAAACACTAGCAGTAGAGAGATAGATAAACCTAGGCATACATTTCTTAACTAAATTATTGTTAACTGCACGACTAAAGAGGACATGCATACTTGGATCTAGGTGCTTACATAGCATAAGATTTTGCCAAGAATTGGGAATTAAGTGATTCACAAAAGGATGACTTGTTAATAGTTTCATCAGCTAGTGGCAAAAGGTCCCAATTCTTCTCAAAAGCTTCATCATAGACAAACTACTGGGAGGATTTGGTCCTCTTCAGGGTGGAGCTGGCAGTGTCGTCCTCACCCCCAACAACCTTCCTTTTGATAGAGTATGAGGTTGTATGCTCCTTGAGAAGCTAGTCCATGGTTGAGAATTCCTTAAGAGTTGTGGAGTTTGAGTGCAGGGAGTGGAAGGAGGGCTCGGACAGGAGCTGAGGGCTCGGACAGGAGCTAATGCCTCAATCCAGCCTCATAGGTATCATCAACCATGGGATCATCGACCAGGTAGCTAGTCTCTTCCAGCATGTCAAAGAGGTCATCCTCTTCCTGGTTGTAGTCCAAGTAGGAAAGGGTGGTGGAGTCAACCTCAGCTCCAATCTCATTGAAGTGCTCGGGGTCAGGGAGCCAAATCCAGCCTCCACATTGTCATCATTAGAGGGTGGGTTGTTGGGACAAGGCTCAGAGTGGTTGCCTTCATCAGCCTCAGGGAAGGGAGAGCCAATGAGATCAGCAGTGGGCATATTTGGTTCATCATCTTTTAGAGCAATTAGGGTAGCAGTAGGAAATATGTAGGCAAGCTCAATGTCCTGAGCAACAGAAGCTGTAGGGTCAAGACTGAAGCTAGCTGAAGCAACAGGGCCACTAGCCAGGCCAACTGTTGCATCAGGGATACCAGTCAAGCCAACCAGAGGCAGCTGAGACACAGGAGGCTTATCAGAAGGAGCTATGATAGGGTGGGATGTGTTGGCAGCATGCTGAAAGGCCTCCCTGGAGTCTCTGGAGGAGGAAGAGGAGTTGAAGAGTGTTTCAAAAGCAATAGAAACACCCCCCTTTCCAGTAACATAGGGCTTGTTGTTGAAAGGTTTTATAGGGTTTGGAAGTCTCAAGCTCTTCCCTTTTTTTTGGACATCAGTCCATCCATCATTGGCAGTTGAGGTTTCAGCATGGTTGGGTTTCACACTGGGTTTTTTAATTGTGACTTGGATTCTTCTTTGTTTTGGAGTAAAGTGTGGGCATTGGGTGAAGAGGTGATCAGGTGAACCACAATTCCCACAACCTTCAGGGAATTCCTCAAACCAGATAATGTGGGCAGAGACCTGCTGACTGTTAACATGGATAAGAATTGTGTTTGGAACTGAACCAGCCATGTCAAGGTTAATACAAACCCTAGCATAGCGAGCAGAAGCATCAACAGAGTGGTCATATTTGATGTAGTCACCAAACAGATTGTTCCTAAGAATGGACTCAACAACACCTGGGTTCTTGTAAATGCCAGGAATGAGGGTGATTCTGACCCACATGTCCAGAGAAGTGGTGTTCTCATGGAGTGGGTCAAAATTTGGTTTCCATGGCCTAAGGGTGATTAGTTGCCCAAGGACATGATAAGGTCTAGCTTCCCAGAGTTTTAAGATCAAGATGGTTTGAGAATCTAAGCTCAAACCAATGATTGGGAAGCTCAATGAATTCAAATTCACCAGCCAAAGCAACCCAATCATTAGAGAACTTAGATTTTATTTTTTTTTCAGATCAATGGGTGCCCCAAAAGCACAACCATAGAGTATAGCAGTAGTTGCAAACCTTTATTTGGGAGAAAATTTTAATAGCTCGGAGTAGAAAGAGGTGAATTCGAGTTTCCCATTGTCCTTGTCATCCTTGGATGATTTGGAGGGTTTGTTGGGTTTTTTTGGTTTTGGGGGTTGGCCTGACGGCTTCCCATTTTGAGGGTTGGTAGCGGGGTTCGGAGAAGTCTCCAGGAGACTTTCCTTCCCTTTAGGGTTTTTTTTGTCGCCAGTCATTGCAACTAGGTAGGTAGAGAAGAAATTGCAGAAACAGAAACTGAAAGAGTAAGCCAATATCAGAAGATTGTTAAGACTGAGAGAGAGAATGTTTTGTTGCGCATTCAATTATGAGTTTAGGGCCTTTTTATAGTAGAAGATTTGGGAAGGATGGGTTTTAGGGTTCTTGATATGCAGATATGAATGAAAATGCAGGTATCGAAAATTTCTAATAGATGCAGTGGCAGAAATTGATTTGGGGGAGATGGAGTAGAGAAGGGTAGCATACCTGTTCTTGTTCTTGGGACTGGTCAACAGCAGGAGAATCATACGGCGCCAATGATGGCACCAAATCCACACGAGCAAGCAAAAAGCCATCAGAGACCACTAACAAACGCCCAGTTTTGTGGACGACACCAAGAGCTTCCAGGAGACGCCCACACATAAAGTCCACGCCCGGTAAGAGAGAGAGGAGGCTTTGTCAAATCTTTGGAAGTCACAGTGGGGATCCATGGCTTGGGGAGAAGATCCAGCCTCAGAGACGGACAGAGGCAATGAGACCCTGGACCCCCCATTCCTTCGATGAGATGTGGGAGAGAACCCTTTCCCTTTTTCTTTGAAATTGTAAAGCTTAGAGTACCCGATCCAGAATTGAAATGATTTTGTGTTTATTAAAACACCATAGGTAGGTTTAGACTTGAGTAGGGGGATGATTGCCATGGCAGAAGGTCAGATTTGGTGAAATTTTGGGCGAGCAGGGTAAGGGTTTCTCTCCACAGAGAAGAGAAGGGGGCGCGTGCGTGGGCGCGTACTTTACTGGTTTTTGGGTTTCCATAGCAAAAAACGAGTTTTTGGGTAAAAGTTTTGTTTCATTTTTCCATTTTTACGTAATGCCTTTCTTTTTAATTTTTTTTTCTTTTGCAATTATTATACACCTAACCATTTTTTATTACTGTATATATGTATAATTATTTTTGGGTCAAACATAACATAATTGTATTTTTTTTTATTTTTGATTCACCAAATAATACATAATTTTCTTAAAAATGACTAATTAATTTTTTTTATATATAATTGGTTCAAACTTCCTCGTACATACGGACAATCTTTGTTATTTCAACGAATAATGTACAATTTTATTGATTATTATTTTAACATTCTAAAATTAATAAATATGTAAACAATCACCCTCTTACATACGAATAATTTCTGCAATTTAAATGAATAATCTATCAAATTAAATTTAATAATATATTAAATTTAACCGAATAATCATTTTGTGTTTTTTTTGCCATTTTTTTTTGGCAATTATTTTACTCCATATATAATTTTGGGGTTTTTTGTTAAGTGTCTTTTGGTGACCGGTGAGTAGAGCTGGCAAAACCCGACCCGAACCCGAAAACCCGACCCGGTCGACCCGGAACCGATTGTTTTGAACACCGATCAACCCGACCCATTTTGGACCCGAAATTCGAATAACCGATAACCGAAACTCACCCAAATCCGAATGAACCGAACCCGATTCAACCGAAACCCATTAAGACCCGAACCCGTTACAACCGAAACCCGATATAACCCGAACTTTAAGATACATTCTAGTAAATTTTTCAAAATGAATATTGAAATAACTGAAACCCGAGACAACCGAAACCCGAATGAACCGAAACCCGATACAACCGAAACCCGAACCCGACCCAACCAAATGACCAAATTATTAGACATTACCCGAAACCGAATGACCCGAAACCCGAATTACCCGAAACCCGAAACCCGACTAACCGAACCCGAACCCGATCCGACCCGCCCGATTGCCACCTCTACCGGTGAGTGTCCATTTTTTCCAATTTTGCCCCCCTGCCTCCTCATTCCCGTTCTTTCTTCATTTTTCACGGAACCATGACCTGACACTTACCTCTTTCTCTTCTCCCATGGCTCCTTCCTCCACCGCGCCCTCTGTACAACCGAGCAACCATGGCTGTCATCGACGTCGTCACCCCCCGCGTACTGGCCTTCGACCACGGCGGTGCTATTGTTGGCGCTAGGCGGCGGCTTCCCTCTTTCTCTTCTCTGAATCCATTTTCAAGACCGTTCTCCTTGATCTCCCATTTCCAGCATATTTTTTCGTTTCAAATTCAGGTGATTACATTCATTTCTTTCATTCTCCCACTCGAATTTCCTCTATTTGGTTCAGTTTCCTTGATTTTTTTTATTGATTCGTGTGCCCTGAATGTAAATCAAACCTCGGAAATTGGCAGGATCCGAACAGCAAACCCAGAATCGCAAGATGAACGAGGATGGAAGTTCGAGATCTCTGCATCGTAGTGGGAGACAAATCAATGAACCGTTAAAATGAGATTCGATTTGTTGTTAACTATTATCGGAAATCAGTGATTCTTCGGCGGAGTAATTGTTTGAAACTGTAAGCCAATATCTGAAAAGGAATCCTAGTGGTGAAAGATCTGGAGTGAGAGGAAGATCTGGTAGATAGGGATCCGAGGCGGCGAGTCTGATAATCACAATCGGTCTTGGTCGCTCCTGAAGTCGCTGCTGAAGGTGCCGAGGAAGATGATGAAGATGAAGACTATTGAGCGATGGCGTGTGGTATACTGTATCATTGATTACAGCTTCTGTTCTGAATACATATATACTCCGTATAAATGAGCATTTGTATTTTAGCTAGGGTTGTATTTGGGTTGATGAATGTTGTTCTCGTGGGCCTTCTCTTCATGGGCTGGATTGGTCTCACTTTCTTGTGGGCATGTGCTACTAATGCATCATCACTATTATATTGATTCACTTTTGTTGAATTTAATCAATAAATTAAGTTGGGGTCAATGTAACCAATATATATATAAAAAAAAAAAAAAAAAAAATTCTTAAGATTCATTTCTAAAAAAAAAAAAAAATGACTCCCCGAAAACCTAGTTTTTCCAAACAGTACGCGCCTCACGCGCCATCTCCTTCCCACTTGTGCCGCCCTCGACCGGTCGCCGTTTTCAAGGGTCCAAACCCTAGCTCCCCGCCGGCCGCCACCAGCAATCTCGCCCAAACGCCTTCTCCTGGACATCCGAGCTCCGCCTTTGACCTGCACAACCAGGTCGTCAGGAGCACAATCTTCTCTTCTGTGAGCCGCTTCCAAATCAAATCAAAAAGAAAAAAGAGTAAGAGATTAGTAATCCTCTCAAAATCCAACAAAAATTGCCTGCTTTCTTCCCAAATCCTTTGCGTGTTGAGAGCAGGCTTGAGATCCAGTATCGAATTTGTGCAAAGATGGTACAAAAAGTGGAAGGAAAAGCGCCCTTTTTTGAAGATTTCAAGTAAATCTCTAAACGGAATTCCGACTAGAAAGTCGAAGAAGACGTTCCTCACTGCGTGTGCTTTGGTGGCTCGGTGGCTCTGGCGGTGGTTTGCCCTTGGTGCGCGGCGGGTCCTCTGGTGCCTTGTCCTTTGGCGTGGCTGGGTGTTCTCCGCCCTAGTCGTGTCAGATTCTTATTTTTGGAGGTACCCTTATCAAATTACCATTGATGGCTTGAAGGTTAGTCTCCTGTCTAGCCCTGTACTCCCAATTCGGTTCGATTCGTACACATATGCTATTATCTATATAAACCCTTGCCGGGTACTGTCAGTTTGATTATTCCGTTGCCTGCTGTGCTTGTTATCGGAGCTTTGTTTGCTTTTGGTGTTACCTCTTGTCTCAATTGTCTGTGAGGGTTACTCGCTATAGTTCTTCTTTGCAAGACTGTACTTGCTTGCTCAATATATTTTATCATATTAGTGGTTATCAACTCATCCTATTTTGTGATCAGCAATCTATGTTGCAAGAATTATTCTTACTAAGCTACTATTTTTCTAACCTGGTGTGCTTTGATTACCAATGGCACCTCAGCTTCATCATGACTTGTTGCCTACAAAGCTCATCCTTATCAAACCTTATTTCGTTCTGTTATTTGTTGTTTGGCAAATACTATCTACTGTGGGTGGGTTTTGGTTGTCCTTGCAGGATGTGGAGTGTTGCTTGCAACACATGCGGACTATTTGTCCTTTTTCCACAACTCATTATTCTTGTGGGTTTGTTTTCGAAGATAGATTTCATTTGGCAACCACCACATGGCTCCAACACAAAATGGGGAGATCACATCCCTACAAATGAACAACTGGTTAAACTACCTTCTAATAATATGCCACTGTTAACTTGGCTATTTAGTCCCAACTGCTGTATGAATATATGTTCTCCTTTTATTAAGTTTTATTTGCATTACCTACTATGCTGTCATTATTTTAAGGTGGATCCTTTACTCCTTATTGATTCATCTGCACCGATCCTTGGTTTGAATAACCATTTAATTTGCAAAATTCACTTAGTTAACTTACTTTCCCTTACAAGGACATCTACCAAAGGCTTATGTTTGTCGGTGACCCCGACTATGAGTTTATTAACCACACGTAATTGCTTGTGGACAGCTATCATCCGATTTATTAGTTGGAATTCACTGTCTACCGGTTTCCTGATTCTATCTTGTTCCTTATTATTCGTACTTCATTCTACCTTTATTTACTTGTGCATCAACTGCATCCTCGGGCTACCTTCTTGTGGCATTAACCATGCACCGTTACTTATCTTTTATACCAAATCTCCTTTAAATATTGTTTCATTATGAATATAACAACATGGAATTGTCGTGGGTTAGGTCATCGAAATTTGTGGACAGCTGTTGACACATTTTGTAAAACAAATTATATCAATGCTATAGCGCTACTAGAAACTAAGACAAATGTTTCTCCTGCAGACCATCTCTGGAAAAAAAATGGCTTTTGCAATATAGCATTTGCACCAGCTACTGGTTTTGCAGGTGGTCTTTGCTTTATTTGGAAAGACATCGCCCCTGCGGAAGGGAATATCGAACTAATTCATATTGAAGAACGATTTATACATATAAATTTCTACGATACTATCAAAGCAACTACAATTGCAGTTCTTATTACTTATGCTCCTCCTGACAACAGGGATAAAGAGGCATTCTGGCACTCACTTATAGGTTACACAACCTCGATTTCTATTCCTATTTGTATCATGGGAGATCTCAACGATATAACGTCTCCCTCTGAGAAGTTTGGTGGTGTAATACCGAATCCCTATCGATTTCGCCGTCTTTGTTCGATTATTACCGATCTATCTCTCTGCGAGCTACCTACTATTGGGGGTAACTTTACTTGGCGTAAAAATCCCTCTGGGGATAATATGTCTAGGATTGACCGATGTCTTGTGCAGAATGATATTTTAATACAGTTTGACAACCTTTTTATTAAGAACCATGCTTTCACATCCTCTGATCACTGTCCGATTTCGGTTGACTTCAGACATGCGGTTACCATCTTAAATCGACCTTTCAAGTTCGAACTTGCTTGGACTAAACACAGAGATTTTCAGAATATTGTAAAGCAGGCTTGGAGACTGGATCTCCCGGGCTCGTTTATGTTCAAACTTGTCCATAAAACGAAACTCCTTAAGGGACTGGCCAAGAAATGGCATAAGAAAACGTTTGGTAATATTCTTACTCAGATTACGGATTCCAATGCTCAATTAATAAGTCTTCAGCAAAGATTGTTATGTGACTGCTCATTCTCAACTCTTCAACTCCAGAAGCGTTTATTGAACAAACATGAACGACTTCTCGATTTCCAGCGTTCTTACTGGAGTCAACGAGCTAAGGTTAAACATGTTAAATTAGCGGACATCAATTCTGGATACTACCATCGTGTTGCCTCTGTTAGAAGGAATAGGAAGGTTATAAAAACTCTAACTACCTCGGATGGGTTACATCTCACAGATTGCAGCCTAATAAAACAAGAATTTGAACGAAATTTCAAATCGCGATTTCAGTCATCAGTACCCCAATCTTTCAGTTTTGATTCTGATCTACACGTCATTCAATCTGAAGTTTCTGATGCAGCTAATGTCGCACTCGTGGCTCCTGTGTCAAATGCAGAGATTAAAACTGCAGTTTTCTCCATAGCGCCAGATAAATCTCCTGGCCCTGATGGTATGCCTGCAGGGTTCTACCAAAAGTACTGGCATATTGTCGGGCCATCTGTCGTCAAAGCTGTTAAGAGTTTCTTTGTTACAGGTAAGCTTTTAAAGCAGATTAATCATACTTTCATTTCGCTTATTCCTAAGACGGATGATCCAACTACTGTTAATCAGTATAGGCCGATTAGCATGTGTTCAACTGTTTATAAGATTATTGCGAAAATTCTTGCCTTACGGCTAGCTCCAATTGTGGATAGTCTTATTCACCCATTACAGGGTGCCTTTGCAAAATGTCGTTCTATTCAGGATAACATCCTAATTGCACATGAAGCATTCCATTCCTTTCGTAAAAAGAAGGGCAATAGTAGATTGATGGCTATCAAGCTAGACATGGAACAAGCTTATGACAGAATTGAATGGTCCTTTTTATACAAAACTCTGCAAAAGTTTGGATTCCATCCTAAATTTGTGGCATGGATTAAGGAGTGTGTTTCTACGGTTTCTTTCTCCGTACTAGTTAATGATGGTCCCACAAACCAATTCTTCCCACAAAAGGGCCTCAGACAAGGAGATCCGCTTTCTCCATTTCTGTTTATTCTCGCGTCTGAACTTCTAGCGCGTTCGCTTCATACAGCGTCTACCGTTGATAAGGATTTGGGTTTGAGTTTCTCTAAAAATGGCACTAAAATTCCATTTCTAGCTTTTGCCGATGATATCATTATCTTTGCTAAGGCTACAGATTCAACTGCTCTCAAAGTTGCAACTATTGTTCAACGATATTGCTTAATATCAGGCCAGAAAGTAAACTTTCATAAATCAAATTTTCAAGTTTCCCCTAATGTTGGTCGAGCGACTATTTCTTCGATCTCTTCGAGATTAGGAATTTCGCACTCCACGACAATTGAAAAATATCTTGGATGTCCTATTATTAATGGACGGGCTAATAAAGAAACTTTCAATCAAGTTGTTCTAAAAACTAAGGCACAACTTTCCAAATGGAAAGCTTCTTCGCTATCATCAGAAGGACGTAAGGTCCTAATTAAATCTAATCTCAGTGCTCAACCGACATTCCTGATGCAATCTTTTATGCTTCCCGTTTCTATCCTTGATGAACTGGATAAGGTGTACTGATGAGCGGTTTTTAGTCGCTTAAACCGTATCAAAATAAAACTCAAACCTACAAACTAGTATAGCAAGCAAGTAAGAGGTCGATCCCACAGAGAATCAAGTATTCCTTTGCAATGTGTATTTACCAATTAGTGAAAGGGGGGTTTTTGGGTGATTGAAATAAGAACAAAAACAAAATAAACTATAAACAAATTAATGCAAAGCAATTTAGAGAAGATCGCTCTACCTACAACTATCCACTTTATTTGGTTGAATTGATATTGTAACTTCCTCTTGTCCTTTTAGTCTTCCTATGAATGCCCTTGTCCCGACCTAATATAGTTACTAGTCCAACCAGTCCTAGCAACCCTTATCAATCGAACAGTCCCTAAAGAAGGATTTAACCCAATTGATAGCTTTAAGTTCAGAGATTAACCAAGGTATTTGCAGTCCCTAAAGAGGGATTTAACAACACATTCAACTTCCTACTCATTCAAATAGTTCAACCAGCCCTAAAGGAACAAGTTTGCTACTTGGGTTAAGGTTCGCAACCAGGAATCTACAAAACCCTAGCAATTGAATTGATCTAACAAGTTGGCCAGACAAGATAGAACAAATCAATAATTAATTAAGCACAAAGAAGTTGAAACATTCAATATAGGAAATAAGGAACAAGATTCAGAAACTCACAATCAATCCAAACAAAGCTTCAAATTGCAAGTAGAACGAAGAGAGTTTAGTCGCCCATGGCGAACATCGCTCTCTCTCCAATTGTCTGATAGAACGTAATAGTAGAATAGAAGTTCTCATGAAAAATAACATAAAAGGCCTAATTAAAAGCATCCAAGTCGGCCTCAAAGTGAATAAATTAGAAACTAGGGTTTTTTCCATCAAAACGGCGCGCGACAGTACGTGCGGCGGGCGCAGCGGCGGGCGCGGCGGCGGGCGCGACGGCGGGCGCAGCGGCGGGCGCGGCAAACCATGCGGCGGGCGCAGCATGAATACCGTCCCTGGTGGCGGGCGCAGCGGCGGGCGCGGCAACCCATGCGGCGGGCGCTGCATTGGTCTTTCACGGAAATTCCGTCTTGAATCAGCTCTCGATGTCAACATGAAAGTTGTAGCCCTCTGAAAGAGCTTTCCAACGCATGGTCATAATAGTCGATCGGACAACCGAGGCCTCCAGAAAGTGCAAAACAAGTTCAGCATGTCTGGCGACAACTTCTGCAGACTTGTTCTTCGTTTAGGTTCGCTTCTTCTTCTCAGGACCTCTTGAGATCTTCATGTAAGCTTCTTCGATCCACTAGACATTCTCATCCAATGCGTTATCAACCCATGTCTCCTCCTCGGATCCACGATTACCTGAAATAATCAATAAAAACGTGTAGATTCCGATTCCACCAACATAGAGAGCAAATATGCAAATTGTAATCAAATCATGGATGAAATGCATCTTAAATAAGCTAAATGCAACCTATTATGCCTACCTAAATGCATGCTATCAAACTCCCCCACACTTAACCTTTGCTTGTCGTCAAGCAATGATAGAATGAACATGAATCAATGTATCCCACAGGAAATCCCTTCAAGTTTCAACCTCATCAAAAAGCAACATCACAGCAGGTGAAAACATAAACCAAACAAACAAATGTCATAGCATGTATTATAGTGATCAAAGCTTAGAAGTAGACATCATCCAACCTCACCAGAAATATGTGTTTCACTCATGTGTTTAGGCTTTAAGGTACAACTCTCTACTCAATCCAAAATGCACTAAGCTCATAGACATTGACCACCATATCACCAAATATCTACCGAAATGTCATTACTTGCGGGACACAATAAAGAAAACTAAATAAAATGTGACACTTTTTTTTTCTTTTTCTTTGGTTTTCTTTTCTCTTTTTTTTTCTTGTCTTGGTGCTTTCCTTACGCGAAGCGCAAACATGGGTGTCATGAATGGCCCCGGTCTATCAACACCTCAACTTACTAATATGAAGTCCACTCGAACACCTTTTGACGCAAGTTGCAAACATGGGTGTCATGAATGAACCTGGTTACTCAATGATCAAGCTTCTTTCCTAGTGGATAGTTTTCAACACCTTTTTGCGCGAATCATACCCATGGGTGTCATGCGTAGACCCGGTTACTCAGTGCATCAACCATTGCCACCTTATTTACTAGATATGCATAAAATTCAAATAATAAACTCAAAATATAAACATAAACTCCGCAAGCAACAACCATGTGAGTCGGTCTTTAGAAATAGATACTGCAGTCAACGCCAAGAGGTAGCAACACTAGGAGAGTAATTCACACAACTGAGCAAAAGAATTCAAATAAGGCCAAACATCCTCACAGGGTCATGTTTTTAGGATTTCAATCATACTTTAGCTCAATCATACATGCTCAATTATATTTGCTAGCTCATGTTCCACAAAAATCAAATACAGACAAAAATCAAAACATCCAGAACTCCATGGGATTTTTATGAATCATGCTTGAAATTTAAAATAGAGGACAAACTAAGTCAGATGGGTATTTAATAACACTTAAATGCAATGCGTGATATTTTTGGATTTTTTTCATATGCAGTATATGAATAAAAATAAACATGACAACATAAATAAACATGATAACATAAGTAAACATGATATCATAAGTAAACATGATATGCAAATTCTATATATATGCAATGCAATCCCTCCCCCACACTTAAACCTTTCATTGTCCTCAATGAAACATAAAAGACAACAAAAAAATAAAAACATAGAGAAAGAGATGAATGAAATACTCACAATGTGGTGGAAGGGGCGATATAGGTCGGATCTGAGCATTGCGCGCGTCGGGTTAAAGAAAACTAGCTAACTAGGAATTGAAATAACTAAAACTTACCTCGGGTTGCCTCCCGAGAAGCGCCTTTCTTTAATGTCATTGGCTTGACTTATTCTCAATCTCAAGACCTTATTTCTCAGACATTGTCAAGGCCCTCAGTAACATATCATATTCCTGTGCACACATCTTGCAAAGCACATCATAGCACAATAAATTGAAAGCATAAAATGCGGAACTCAAGAACCCTTTCAATCTATCAAATAGTCTAGTATGACTCTCTGTAGAAGGAATATGATACCACCAACACAGTTCCGCTGGTGGCTTCTCAAAATAGCAGTCAAAAGGATCAACATATACACCATTAACTTCAAAATTGCAAAAGTTTACCTTTATTACCTCTTTAGCCTCAGCTGATGGCTCTAGACCTGGTTCATCAATAGGCGAGATCAGAATGGATGGTGCAGATGGAGTAGGAGACACATCACATGTAACCTCATGCGTCGACTCATGAGATTCCAAGCCAGGAAGCACTAGACCATCTCCTCCATCATCTAAGAAACTATCGTTGTCTGCAACCAATTCCTCCTCATTCGGCATGTCATTGTCATGTTGAAACCACATAGGAGGGAATGAACTAAGTGTAATGATTTCGATAGGATCTTCCATTCTTTCATCCTTGAAAGACTCAAGGGGTGGTGGGGTGGGTTTCTCAAAATCAAGGGAAGTCGATGGGGGCTCATTCGTAGCAGTACGGTGATCGCCGCCCTCCTGCGACGGTTGCCGCTCCTCAAAAATTTCACCCTCCGTTATGACTTCAACTCCTTCTTCTAAGCCCCTTTCCTTCTCACGTTTTGCACTTAAAATTTGAATGAGTTTGTTCAACTGATTCTCCAAGTTCTTACTACTCTCAGGAGTCTGAGCATGCTCTTGCAACCTCTGTGTAAGGCTATGGAATGGATCCTCCAGGTATGTGACAGAGTTCTCCATTGGCGGAGGAGACATGGTGAGCAATTCTTCTTGTGCAACATGGTAATCCATATAACAGAAAAAATCTCACAACCCCGACAATCCTCCTAACCGCTTCAGGCCTCCGTTACTCAGGTGCTCAGCAAGCGCTCGCGTCGCAACAGTCATCCCATCAATTATGCACATAATCATATCTCGGATGCTGAATTGATAACCCCATGAACCAAGGTTGTCAACATACTCATGCAATCTAGTGAAGTATTGGTGAAAGTTCTCACCTTCAAACTGCGCTAATCTCAACATCTTAAAAAGTTAGTAGCTAGGGCGTTGTGAACCGTAAGATAGGTTCCCAACGGGTTAGATATATGCACAAAAATCAATAAATACACAAAACAAAAAAATAAACTCGATTCCCCGGCAACGCCGCCAATTTGATGAGCGGTTTTTAGTCGCTTAAACCGTATCAAAATAAAACTCAAACCTACAAACTAGTATAGCAAGCAAGTAAGAGGTCGATCCCACAGAGAATCAAGTATTCCTTTGCAATGTGTATTTACCAATTAGTGAAAGGGGGGTTTTTGGGTGATTGAAATAAGAACAAAAACAAAATAAACTATAAACAAATTAATGCAAAGCAATTTAGAGAAGATCGCTCTACCTACAACTATCCACTTTATTTGGTTGAATTGATATTGTAACTTCCTCTTGTCCTTTTAGTCTTCCTATGAATGCCCTTGTCCCGACCTAATATAGTTACTAGTCCAACCAGTCCTAGCAACCCTTATCAATCGAACAGTCCCTAAAGAAGGATTTAACCCAATTGATAGCTTTAAGTTCAGAGATTAACCAAGGTATTTGCAGTCCCTAAAGAGGGATTTAACAACACATTCAACTTCCTACTCATTCAAATAGTTCAACCAGCCCTAAAGGAACAAGTTTGCTACTTGGGTTAAGGTTCGCAACCAGGAATCTACAAAACCCTAGCAATTGAATTGATCTAACAAGTTGGCCAGACAAGATAGAACAAATCAATAATTAATTAAGCACAAAGAAGTTGAAACATTCAATATAGGAAATAAGGAACAAGATTCAGAAACTCACAATCAATCCAAACAAAGCTTCAAATTGCAAGTAGAACGAAGAGAGTTTAGTCGCCCATGGCGAACATCGCTCTCTCTCCAATTGTCTGATAGAACGTAATAGTAGAATAGAAGTTCTCATGAAAAATAACATAAAAGGCCTAATTAAAAGCATCCAAGTCGGCCTCAAAGTGAATAAATTAGAAACTAGGGTTTTTTCCATCAAAACGGCGCGCGACAGTACGTGCGGCGGGCGCAGCGGCGGGCGCGGCAAACCATGCGGCGGGCGCAGCATGAATACCGTCCCTGGTGGCGGGCGCAGCGGCGGGCGCGGCAACCCATGCGGCGGGCGCTGCATTGGTCTTTCACGGAAATTCCGTCTTGAATCAGCTCTCGACGTCAACATGAAAGTTGTAGCCCTCTGAAAGAGCTTTCCAACGCATGGTCATAATAGTCGATCGGACAACCGAGGTCTCCAGAAAGTGCAAAACAAGTTCAGCATGTCTGGCGACAACTTCTGCAGACTTGTTCTTCGTTTAGGTTCGCTTCTTCTTCTCAGGACCTCTTGAGATCTTCATGTAAGCTTCTTCGATCCACTAGACATTCTCATCCAATGCGTTATCAACCCATGTCTCCTCCTCGGATCCACGATTACCTGAAATAATCAATAAAAACGTGTAGATTCCGATTCCACCAACATAGAGAGCAAATATGCAAATTGTAATCAAATCATGGATGAAATGCATCTTAAATAAGCTAAATGCAACCTATTATGCCTACCTAAATGCATGCTATCAAACTACCGACAATTTTTCTGGAACAAATCAGCGTCGTCGACTCCTCTTATTAGCCGGGATAAAATCTGTTCAGACACCTTGGCAGGCGGTTTAGGGATCTACAAAGCCGAAACCATGAACACTGCATTACAAATGAAACTCCTATGGAAAATCATTGCTGAACCGACTAATGTCTGGGTTCAGGTAATCAAAGAAAAATATCTTAAAGGTACTGAATTACTTTCTTACCAACAGAAGGGTGGAACCTCTTGGCAGTGGTCAAAACTGATGCTTATTCGGAAAGTTTTTGCAAAAGGACTTCGATGGGTGGTTGGCGATGGCCGTACGATTAACTTTTGGTCGGACTATTGGGCCTCAGAAGGTTTGCTCCTTGATCATCTGGTGCTTCCTCTTTCAGTTGATCAATTGTCTTGGAAGGTGAGTCGTTTTCTTACGGACTCCAATTGTTGGGATATCTCTGCTTTAACAAGAGATCTTGCGAGTGTTCTTCCTCAACATGTTATAGATGAGATTCTGGCTATTCATCTGCCAGTTCTACACATCACGGATAGATTGTATTGGGGTCCTAGCCCGTCTGGGTGGTTTACGACCAAGTCGGCTTCGACAATGATCCCGAATGGCTCCCAACTGCATAATTTCCACTGTCCTTGGATTTGGAAGCTTGATGTCCCTCCGAAGATTAAGCACTTCCTTTGGAAGATTGCTCGAGATGGGTTGCCATCTAAGGAACGACTACAACGTTCGCATGTCTCTGTTCCTATGGCATGTATGTTCAGGGATTGCACTTTGGAATCAACCAACCATATTCTACTAGACTGTATAATGACAAAACAGGTTCTAGCTATTCTTAATATTTCTTTACCCGTTAATTTGAGCTGCAACTTTAATAACCATAGGAATGATATAGCTCTAGAAAGCATTCGTGACCATATTGGCCCTAAGCTAATGTCGAACCTTGCATTCTGCTGGTGGGCTCTCTGGACTCACAGGAACCACCTCGTTTTTAACCCTACGGATGCTCCAGACCTGAACCGTATTAAGGCCTTACTCCTAACGGCACAACAAACTTGGATTCAAGCATCATATTTTAATTTAAAATTGGATGATTGGGATGATAACCCTAACAGAAGCCCTCCGCTTCATCATAGTTCTAGTGGCTATAAACCTAAAAACAAGAAAAGACATGTGATATGGGCTAAACCACCCCTTAATTATGTAAAACTAAATTTTGATGGTTCTAGGTTACTGTGTGGTAAGGCATCCTTTGGTTTTGTTATCCGTAACCCGGATGCTTCTGTAATCTCCCTTAGTGGGGGTTTATGTGGTGGTATGCCCCCTATCTATGCGGAAGCTCTTGGCCTACGTAATGGCTTGCTAAGAGCCGACTCTCTACGTTTGTATAATGTCCTTATAGAGGGGGATAATCTTACCATTGTTAAAGTTCTTTTGGGCGAATGGAGTTGCCCTTGGATTATCGAAATCCTGGTAACGGAGATTAGACTACTTTTGTGTAAATTTAATTCTGTTTCAATTCGTCATATTTTCAGGGAAGCAAATACGGTTGCAGATTGGATTGCGCATCTGGCTTACTGTATCCCTGTCGACGAAGCTTTGGAGGCCAATGAAGAACTGCGTGTTCTCGTCCGTAAGGACGCTCTAGGATTGAGTTAGACCGCCTGTGGTCTGCTATCCTAAATCTTTCCTTGTATTCAAAAAAAAAAAATAAAAAAAAAATCTTTATAGACACTTTCACCGCTATGGAAAAAGGGTCATAGACACTGTAATCAAAGAAAAATCCTAGGAAAAAGGAAGCACAAACCCTATAGGGGCTAATGAGAAACCGATATTCATGTGGTGACAGTTTTCCTCTAATAAATGAATGGGTAAGGGGGTCATAGACGTTGTAATCAAAATAAAAACAGGGTCCTAGATACTGTCATCACTATAAAAACAAGGTCATAGACGCTATAATAAAAAAGAAAACCCTAAGACGTTGTAATCATAATAAAAACAGGGTTATAAACACTGTCACCACTATGAAAAAAGCGTCAAAGACACTGTAATCAAAGCAAAACCCTACAACAAGAGAGGCACAAACCCTATAGGGGCTAATGAGAAGCCAAAATACATGTCATGATAGTTCTCCTTTAATATATGAATGAGTAAGAAGGTCATAGTCTCATAGACGTTGTAGTGGGTTTGCATAATGTCTTACATAAATAAAAACTAATTTTAGCATTTCTCTTTTAGTATAGGTATATTAACCAATTAAATATTTTTTTATTTATTTAAATAAATTATTAGTGGCGCCACTATTATAAAAACAAATTTATTCACTTTTTAAAGTGCTATAGACACTGTAACCAAAATAAAAATAGGGTTATAAACACTGTAATCAAAATAAAACAGGGTCATAAACACTGTAACCAAAAGAAAACCCTAGGACAAGGGAATCACAAACCTTATAGGGGCTAATGAGAAGCAAAAATATGTGTGGTGACAGTTCTCCATTAATATATGAATGAGTAAGAAGGTCATAGTCTCATAGACGTTGTAACCAAAATAAAAACAGGGTCATAGACACTGTCACCACTATAAAAACAAGGTCATATACACTGTAATCAAAGGAAAATCCAGCAAAAAAACATGTGGTGACAGTGTAACCAAATAAATAAAGTCATTGATATTGTCATCACTATAAAAATAGGGTCATAGTCTCATAGACACTGTAACCAAGGGAAAATCCTAAGACAAGTGAAGCACAAACCTAAAGAGGCTTATGAGAAGTCAAAATACATGTGGTGACAATTATTGTCTAATTTCTAATTTCTAGTTTTCTAGATTTTTTTAAAGTAGTGTCACCACAATAAAAAAAAATAAAAATGTAACTACTGTTGTAACCACTATAAAAAACAAATTCATAGATAATGTCACCACTATAAAAACATGGTCATAGACACTGTAATCAAAGGGAAATCATATGATAAGGGAAGTAGAAACCCTATATGGGCTAATGAGAAGCCAAAATAAATATGGTGACAGTTCTTCTCTAATATATGAATGAGTAAGAGGGTCATAAACGTTGTAAGCAAAATAAAAATAGGATCATAGACACTGTAATCAAATAAAAACCCTAGGAAAAGGGAAGTACAAACCCTACAGGGGCTAATGAGAAGCCAAAATATAAGTGGTGACAGTTCTCCTCTAATATATGAATGGGTAAGAGCCTAAGAGGGTCATAGACGATGTAACCAAAATAAAATCAAGGTCATAGACACTGTCACCACTATAAAAAATGGTCATAGACACTGTAATCAAATGAAAACCCTATGAAATGGGTAGCACAAACCCTATAGGGCTAATGAGAAGTCAAAATACATGTGATTACAGTTCTTCTCTAATTTCTAATATCTAGTTTTATCGATTTTTTGAAAGTAGTGTCACCACAATTAAAAAAATTAAAAATGTAACTATTGTTGTCACCATAATAAAAATAAAGTCATAGATACTGTCATCACTATAAAAACATGGTCATAGACACTGTAATCAAAGAGAAATCATATGATAAGGGAAGCACAACCCCTATAGGGTTAATGAGAAGCCAAAATAAATGTGGTGACAATTCTCCTCTAATACATGAATGGGTAAGAGGGTCGTAGACACTATAATCAAAATAAAAACAGTGTCATAGCCACTGTCACCACTATAAAAACAAAGTCATAGACACTTTAATCAAAAGGAAAACCCTATATACGATGTAACCAAAATAAAAACAGCTTTATAGACACTGTCACCACTATGAAAAAAGTTTCACCGATACTGTAATCAAAGGAAAACCCTTGGAAAAGGGAAGCACAAACCCTAAAAGGGCTAATGAGAAGCCAAAAGAACATGTGATGTACAATATGGTTTAGGGTTTAGGGCCAAGGCCCTAAACCCTCAATCCTAAACTCTAAACCCTAAAATGTTAAGTACAGTACATCGTTAAGAGATGATTGTTGTCACCAAATGGAAAACCCTAGGAAAAGGTAAGCATAAACCCTAAAGGAGCTAATGAGAAGCCAAAAGACATTAGGTGGACAGTTCTCCTTCAATATATGAATGGTTAAGAGAGTCATAGACACTGTCACCACTATGAGAATAGGATAATAGATATTGTAATAAAAGGAAACCTTATAGACGTTGTAACCACAATAAAAACAGGGTTATAGACATTGTCACCACTATGAAAAAAGGGTCAAAGACACTGTAATCAAATGAAAACCCTAAGACAAGGGAGACACAAACCCTATATATAGAGGCTAATGAGAAGCCAAAAATACATGTGGTGACAGTTCTCCTCTAATAAATAAATGGGTAAGGGGATCATAGACGCTGTAATCAAAATAAAAACAGGGCCATAGACACTGTAACCAAAGAAAAACAAGGCTATGGACACTGTAACCAACATAAAAACAGGTTCATTGACAGTGCAATCAAAGGGAAACATAGGACAAGGGAAATAATTTTTTGATGGCAGATTCGTTTCAAGAGTTTTTTTTACGGGGTCACTGTCACCACTCTTATCAGTGGTGACTCGCCGTAAACAGGTTCATAGACACTGCAATCAAAATAAAAACAGGGTCGCAGACATTGTAACAAAAGAAAAACAAGCCCATATCACCACACTGTACATGGTTGCAATCATACCAAAATAAAATAAAAATGTTAATGCATTTCAATAATACAGTTACTATCCAGTATCCACTACCAACTACATCACTTTTCCATCAAGTGAAAAAAAAAACAAATGATATCACTGTCAAATGCTCCACCATCATCAATTCCGTAACACATCTCTCAAATCCACTTAATCGATCCCTAATTAAATTTTAGAATCAATTTAACCCTCGAAAATCAATTCAATCTTCCACAGTGATGGCGCTGAGTTGAACCGCAGCGACGCAGCGCCGAGAGCGAGGAATCGAAATGATCTCGATCACGATCGTGGAAGTGAAGACGGTGATAGGAAGCCATGGCGCTGGATCGGAGAGTTGCTAGCGAGAAGCAGCGAATTAGGAACGACGGCCATGGCGCTGAGTTGAATCGCAGCGACGAGAACGAGGAATCGAAATGATCTCGATCAAGATCGTGGAAGTAAAGATGGTGATAGGTAGCCATGGCGCTGGAATGGAGAGTGAAGACGGTGATGAGGAGGGCGGTGTAGGGGAAGTCGTAGACGAGATCGACGGAGGCGGTAGGGGAGGCGGAGGTCGGAGATTTGGGAGAGGAGCCTGGCGTAGGAGACTAGAGCGTCGGAGTCCGGGGGAGGAGACGAGAGCGTCGGAGACGAGAGCCTGGGGTAGGAGACGAGATTTGGGAGAGGAGCATCGGAGATTTGGGAGAGGAGAAGCAGATCTGACCGGTCGGTAAGGGTAATATTAAATCATGGGTAGTGTTGGTATTATTAAATTTTTTTGGCCATTTACTAGCAAAGGAAATTTTGTTAGGACATTTAGTATTTGGTCAAAGGCCGGCCTTTGGACCAAATTACTTCTATAATTTTTCCATTTTTGTATATAATTTTTAGGTCAAATCCAACCAAATTGCATTTATAGATACAAATAGTGATTCTTGATTCAACGAATAATGTATAATTTTCTTCCAATTCAAAACCACTCATTCAATAATACATCATTTTTTATATATAATTGTTTATGAAAACTCTTTGTGATTGCACCGAATAATTTGGTTGATTATTTTAACCACCTCAAAGCTAATAAATTTAGAAATAATTAATCGTCCTTTTAAATACGAATAATATCTATAATTTTCACCGAATAATGTACACTGAATAATCTCTAAAATTTAATTGAATAATCACCCTTTAAATACGAATAAGCTTTCATATTTAACCGAATAATTTAATTTCAACTAAATTATCTTGATAATCGAATAATCTAAGTGTGTAAACAGTCGTCCTCTTATGCACGAAAAATCTATATAATTTAACTGTTTTCTTACATACGATTAATCGTTCTCTTAGATACGATTAATCTCTCTAATTTAATCGAATAATAAAATCATAAAAATCGTTCTCTTACATATGATTAATCTCTCTAATTTAACCTAATAATCGTCCATTTACATACGAATAATATTTTTAATTTAACCGAATAACATAATTTTACTACAAATAATATAATTAATCTTGTGAATAAATAAAAAAAATAAACACAAAAAAAAAACCAAATGAAAAAGAGAATAAAAGAAAAAAAAGTGGCGTGCATGACATATATATACTCCGTATAAAAAAAAGAATGGGAATAGAGCAGGTTCCCTCAATCCCCTCCCTCCTCCTCGGTGGTCGTGGAGAGGCTAAGCAGCGATCTTCCTCCGGGCACATAGTATGAAAAGAAAACTCTCTCATCGGAGAGCCCCAAATCTCTCTTCGGAGAGTCCAAAATCTCTCCTTGAAGAGTGCTCGGTTATGTAGGTCGCTCCTCCTCGACGCCGGCGAATCGGCCGGTGTCCCTCAATCCTTCGAATTGACCTCCTCCTTTTCGCATCTGTCCCACGGCCTGCTTGATTGTGGTGTGGGTCGCGATCTTGTTTAAACCTTCTCCGACTCCCCCGACCGGTCGGATTCCATTCAAAGGTGAATTCGATTTGGGGTTTTTTTTGTTCTTGGGTTTTTGCCCCAAATCCTTCTTCCTTCATGGCCAATTGGCTCTCTGCTGCCGGATCTTATGGTTGGGGTCGAGGATACCCAAATCTGATTGATTTCAAATATTTGGTTTTTCCTTGGGCTTATGGTCCTGGTTGCTTCCTCCTTTGTTGGAATCGAAGCCGGTTCTCCGGAAATGATCGAAATAACCTTCACTGGGCTCTCGAGCGCCGCTCCATCCACCTCCAGCCTTGGCTGATCACCGCCACCACCATCCTCGTTGGCCCGAAGCCTATTGTTCGCCGGTTACTATTCCTGTTCCCTCTAATTTCCTCCGTCGTATTTGATTTATGGGGGCTGTCCGGTGAATCGTCCTCAAACCCCTGGCTGTCGTCTTCCTTGGCGCCCAATCCCAGCTTTTATACTTTCAATCCGGTTGTACTCTGCGTTCCTCCTCCCTTGTCCGTCGAGTTCGCCCGCGCCGCCCTCACCTGGGTGTTTTGTCCGACGAGCTCCCTGTGTGTTTCGTGAAGCTTGGGGACGCTTCTTCTGCGTAGTCCTTGCTGATCCTTGGGCCCGGGGTGACCCGCCTTTGGCCCGATATTGTGCTTTGGGCCCAAAGCTGACCCAGAAAAAAAAAAAAATAAAAAAAATAAAAGAACTATTTAAATATTATTGAATCCGGAATCCTCTTGCGCTCTTTGCCCTCTCGCGGTCGTGCTTTATTTTCTTAAGTTTGGTTGGAGCTCTGTTTGTTGGTTCGTGGTTAGTTTCGGGTGAGGAGCAGTTCTACGGCCCTGGTTGATCAAAGTGATCGTGTTGGTGGTGTTCGTGGTCTCCGAAGATCCTTCATCTAGGTGGAGGGAACGTGGTGTGACCCCAGGAGTTGTCTTTGCCCTACGTGGATTTCTGCTTTCCGTCTTTCCGGCGGCGAGACATCGTGTCAGCGGTGCTGTCCCATGCGCTCGCTATCCACTTCACCACATCGGGTCTCCATCTTCTCGTTCATGTGTCCGCTGTTTGCTTAGGGTTTGGGGTTTTTCCGGGTTTGTTTCGTGTAGTTCTTTTGTTGTATTAGGTTTTTGTTTTCTGTTGTATTTCTTTTGATATGTTGTATGTTTCGACGGCTTGCCGTCTGCCGTCTTTGTCGGCCTATCGAGGTCCGGGCCTGTCCGGTCTCGAATTATTTCCTTATAAAAAAAAAAGAAAAAAAGAATGGGATTAGTAGCTGTTGTATGGCGCCATTGGCGCGTGCCTTCAATCCAAAAAAACAAGACGTGTACACCTTTTTTCACTTGTGCCATTGAATTTTTTTTTTATAAATAAAATAAAATAAAATAAAATCAGTGTTAATCTCGGCCATTAATTTTGTTAGGTTTTATGGTCTAGATCTGTTCCTAGGTTCCCATCTTAAGGGATGTTCCCACATGAGCCACCCCTATATATTTGCTATCAAGATAATTTAGTTGAAATTAAATTATTCGGTTAAATTAGAGAGATTATTCGTATGTAAAAGATAATTCGGTTATATTTTGGAGATTATTCGGTTAAATTTTGGAGATTATTGACTTAAATTATAGATATTTTTCGTATTTAAGAGGACGATTAATTATTCGTATTTAAAGGGCGATTAATTAGAGATTACCCCTCTAATCGAATAAACTATCACATACATATGAATATATTTACCTATACCTACGAATAATTATAGTAAAAGGTATGTGTGCATAATAATTACTCGAATTACACTTCACTCTTTAGTTTATTCATGAATAATCCTTAATATTCAACTGATTAATCAAATATTTACATGTGAATAATCTTTACCGTATTCTTGAATAATATTTACCGTAATTTTAATTAATTATATAGATATGAATAATTTGTACCATACATACGAATAACCTTAATGCATACAACGGATATATACTCTTAACTATGAATTAGTAGGAGGTAAAACATTTCTTTTATCAGGGCAATATAATATTAAAAAAATAGCAACTTACCGTATTTTTCTTTAGTGCAACGTGGGTTGCTATTTGCTAATTTTTTTTAATGCAGCGTGTGTCTCAGCCCGGCCAAGAGAAGGTGAGAAGGTGGGTTGGTTATTTTTTTGGGTGTGGTTATATACCCCACAAATCCAAATGCTGAAAAGCAACGTTATAGTGTGCCAATACTTTTAAGCGGCACTCGAGCTATGCGAGAGAAATCATTTAGGGTTTTTATTTCTCAATTGGATTTGATTTTGAAGATGAGAACGTTTATGATTGAGAATAGTTAACACTTAGTACTAGTATGACACCGGTAATATAGTTATAAATTATAGAAATTATGTATATATTTTTACAATACTCTATATAATTTATATAATTATTTTCGCCTAATTATAATTATATATAATATTATTATAATATCGGGCCGGGCTCATCGGTCCGCTTGGGCTTCACCCTTCGCCCAAGCCCGGCCCTCTGGTCCAACCGGGCCGGGCCCGTCGGCCCGCTTGGGCCAACTACTCTGTCCAAGCCCGCATATTTTGCCGGGCAGGTTGGGCGGGTTGGCCCATGTTTGCTCAGGTCTACTTGTGACTAAGGAAAAACTAATTAAAATACCTCCACCTATACGCGCGGGATCTGCTGTCCCACAAGGGACAACCCCCTGAATGGCCCTCCCCCCATCCCCTGAATTAAAAAAAAAAAAAGAAATGACTATAATTTTTTTAAAAAAAAAAGGAAAATGATTAAGGGTGGATTTTTTGTGAGGAGGGATAGTGGGGAGACAGTGGCGGTGGGCACAGTGGATCCTTACTGCCACCTTTGGGGGCATGGTAAAAAATATATCCTCACCTTTCAAATGTAATAAAAATATCCCGACCTTTGAGGGTAGTGGTAATATATTACCACGTGTTTTCTCATGGGTCAAAAATGCTGACAAGACAGCCTACGCGGATTTTTTTAACAATGCAGCATGCGTGGAAGCTTTTTTTTACAAATTATATAGCACTAAAACTGGGTTTTCTTGAACGGTTTCCTTAGGAAAAAAATAAACATACAACAAAATTAAACCCGAAAAACGAAATTGATTCAACAAAGCAAACTAATCCGGTCAAAATTGCCTCAAATCAACACAACATGACTATTCCTAACACCAACCCGACAACAAAACTAAACCAACAACAACAACGAAGAGGAGAAAAAAACTTACTCAGTCAAATCCGTGAACGAATCAAAGAGAAAGAAGATGTGAGAGAGACAACTTAAGATAAGCGACCACGAGGGAGGAAAACTGTCATTGAAGAGGGAACCATGAGCTACCGGGAAGACCTAGACAGTTCAAGAAGCGACCACATAAGAAAATAGGAGGGAGGAAAAGGCGTTATGTATGAATCCGGTCCAATTTTTTTATTTTTTTCTAAGAAAATCGTTCAAAAAAACCCTTGTTAAAAAAATTCCACATAGGCTGCCTTATGTCATCATTTTTTACTCGTAAAAAACTCGTGGTAATATATTACCACTACCCTCAAAGGTCGGGATATTTTTATTACATTTGAAAGTTAAGGATATATTTTTACCATACCTCCAAAGGTGGGGTATTTTAATTAGTTTTCCCTGTGACTAATTAATTAACATTTAAAAAAAAATAATTAACCCATTTTAACCATGCACGTCCTTAAGGACGTGCATGATTTGGAGTGTATATAGCCACCCTTCATTTCACTCCATTCAATGGCTAAGATTTGCTCACAAATTATATTATAAGGAATGTTTACAAATGATCATTCCCCTACATATATAAAATCGGTTTTTGAGTAAATTTAACACTGGGTTCCAAAGAAGTGGTATAAGAGCAATTTCAAGAGATTCTCCGATTTAGAGAATCTTAGACTTTAGAAATTTCAGCCTGTTTTTGGTCCAACAACTTTCGCAATCCATTATCCAAAATAGGACGCATGGAAAAAATAGTGTTGCTTTTGATCCCTATATTTGCACAGTAATCTTCAACATTCATTTGGGAGAATCCTTTTCCACATTCATTTTCATTCTCCTAATCACAAAAACTAACTAGATGAATAATTGCTCAACAAATTCTCTATTAGTTTGATTGATCAGAGAATCAGTTATGTTTGCTGATTCTGATTCCTCCCTTCCTAAGAATTGATTATGTTCATTTCGATTATGTTTGCTAATTTCGTTCCTCTTGTCGAAGTAATTTGATGATTTTATTTTTTTGAAAATTAGCCGTTATAATTACAAAGGTTAAAACTAGTCATTACATTTAAATATATATTTTTGAATTATAATAAATGTGTGATTCTGTAAAATAAGGAAGCTGTTGGAATTAGGATAAAAATTAATTCGGAAAAATTTGAAGAAAATGAGTTCTGATTCCCTATTTTGGAGAAAAAATTGGAGAAGCGATTAGAGATGATCTAACCAAGTTAATACGTACCACCACCGTTAATACCGACTCAATAACCGGTACCTGGTTAAGAAAATAATCGGTATTAACGAGCTAATATATAATAGTGTTTATCAACGTACTCTACCCTTCTCATATATTGCTAACTTTATGTTAATATTTTATTTAATTTTATAATAGTAATTTGTTATATTATTAATATTTTATTTAATACAACGCGTCATGGCGCGGAGATTATACTAATATTTTAATTAATTAAGAAAGGTAATTAAATAACAGGATTAGGGACGAAGGTAGAAGGTAGGTACGTGGATGGATTGGCGAGCCTCCAGCCTCACTGGGAAGCCGCCTTTCATTTTAGCAGTGACATCAAACACAAACTCCGGCTCCGGGTGGGAAGAGGATAGACTAGTAAGAGCGGCCGGAACAACCCTAAACCTCCCCAACACGGCGGTGACGACCCTCTTCATTTGCTGAAAGGCCATCTCCTTGCCAAGACAGATCCTGGGGCCGGCGTTGAATGCAGGGAACCTGTAGGGGTCCGTACCCACAAACCTCCAAGAGGAGGGGTCGGTCCTCCTGATTAGCCACCTCTCCGGACGGAAGTCCTTGCAGTCAGGCCCCCACACCCTATCCAGCCTCCCCATAGCGTAACTCACTATGACCACCCTGTCCCCTGTGTTGACCGGCGTCCCATCTGCGGGCAGTGCGTCATCGTTTTGGGCCTCCTTGACTACTAGCGGGATGGGAGGGTAGAGTCTCATAGTCTCACAAAGAGCGGCGTGGGTGTAAGGCATCTCCCTCGCAGTCCCGGCCTTATGATCAGCTATTACATTATTAAGATTGGCGATCTCCTCCAGGATGTTGGCCTCTACTCGTGGGGTAGTTGACACTAGCCAGAAGAACCATGTAAGCACAGCCGAGGTGGTGTCACGTCCAGCTAGTATCACTCCAGCGACCATGTTTGCCATGAACTCCTGCTGCAGCTTGCACTTGTCGACGACGTAGCCGCCTTGCAATTGCATCATCAATTTGGGCAACCTTGATAGGAAGTTACCTGCAGCAGCTAAATGATGATCATTATTATCATTGTGATTAATTTTGTTTTGGACTAGTATGGTGTCCATTATTATCCTTTTCACGGCCTCCGACGATTTCTTGATCTCTCTTTCTTCATTCCCAATATTGAAAGCCTTCTTCATCCACAACACCTTGGGAGGAAGCATGCTCTTAATTCGGTTCCCCATCAAGAAAACAGCATTATCAAAAGCCTCCGAAAACTCGGAGCGGGGTAGGACAAGGTGGCCAGAACCTGCAGATAGGCTTAGGGACTCCGGGTCATAGCTGAAAGCGGCCCTGCATATATTATCCAAGGCGAACCTGAGGAGCACATCTTGCAGATCAATTACTAACCTCGATGTGGATGCCTTGGTCAGCAAGGGGAGGAGGCGGTCCCCTATCTCCGAGTCAACGGTGTCTCCGGAGAACTGGAGGAAGGACGCCGAGAACTCACGCGCTACGAAAGCCCTCTGTGTCTGCCACTCTTGTCCGTCCGCGTTCACTATGCACTCCCCAAAGAGCTCGTCTAGGGTAGACCGGAAGGCTGCCCCCTTTGGGTAGTTTTGGAAGTTGGTCTTCAAGATGTGTTTCGCGTTTTCAGGGTCAGCAGTCAGGATGTGTCGTCGGCTTAGGAAAGGCACTCGAACTACCATCGTCGAGGACGGGGCCTCCGATAACAACGTTGTTATGTGGAAGAGCCGTCGGCCGCCCCGTCCTCCGTTGCGGTTTCGGCTAGGGACCAACCCCAACAAAACGGTTAGGGTAGCCACAAACATGAACAGGACGACTATTTCTACTATCCAATTCTCCATGTCGATTAACAATATTGTTGGTTTTTACTTGATAGAATTTGAGGAATATATAATATAGGAAGAGAGCGTTTGAATATATAGGAACTCCTCAAATTCACTCTTATTCATTCATATTACTCTCCAGCTTATGTGTCTATTTATAGGCCGGCTAGCTAGGCTTGCAAGTTGCAAGAATACAACCTAATTAAGAAATTCTAAGCTTAAAACTAGCATTTAATGCTTTTATACTTGACTCATACTATAACGTAGAGTTCAATGGCAGAAAAAGGTGTATAACCAACCAGAATCACAACCGATAAGATCGAGGACCCCAGCAAGACTCCACATCGGAGGTTGGAGCCCCACCTAAGAAGAGGACCGCCAAGAACAATCAGAATCGCAACCGAGAACCACTCTAGTAATATGCGCAACTGGAAGCGCGCTCTTTCGGGATTTTATTGAGGCCTTTTCGAGATTTTAATCAAGATCTTTCGAGATTAGGTTTGTTCAAAGTATGTATAACCAAAATGGATTTAATTTAAGTCATTTCGGGCTTTTTTTTTTTTTTTTTTTGGGACGCTTGGCTTGCAAGGGGGGACAAATCCTTGGCATTGCCAAGGAGTAATCAACATCCTCACGTGAATCACCTAGGCGTGCATGCCAAGGATGACAACCCGACGGCGACAGGCGAGGCTAGGCACCGCCAAGCACCGACGAGATGAGAGGGAGGTCGACCTGTCCAAACCACCGAATCACTGGTCTGAAACGGAGGAGAGCCAGCAGATGAGACGAACATACATTCGCCGGAGCCGGAGCTTGGACAAGTAGACCAGATCTGGGGGCGTTGTAGCAGTACAACCGAAACCAAGACGAGAATCGAGGGTGATATCGACGGGGTTCAGAACCGGCAATCGGCAATGAGGAGGGGGCACATCACACATCACCAGCGAAGGAACCATCGAAGATGGGGTTCGTGTTAGGAATAACTATGTTTCCTATTATTTAGGCTATCTTTTAATTATTATTATTTTATATTTAGGAATTAGTCAAAGGTAGTTAGAGAAAATCTCTCTCCACCTCTCCATCTTAATCTCCATCATCAGATGTACGCTCTATATATTTCCTTCTATGAATCAATAGAAAGTGTGTTCTTCTACACCAATTCTCAACATGGTATCCGAGCTCTTAGCCTAACGGCTTCAATCCTCACAAAATGCTTCCGTCCAATTCAAACTTGGCTTAGGCCACCACAAAAACTGCCTTCGGGCATCCCTAACAAGGCTTCGGCCACCACAAAAACCGCCTACGGGCAAACTATTTTCGGCTCCGGCCTCCCCAAACATGGCTTTGATCCTCTCCAATTTCCGCATCCGGGCAACTATCCAAACTTCGGCACAAACCAATGCTTCGGCATGTTGCCATGAAACCAATCCTCCGGCTTAGGCCTCCACCAAACTGCCTATGGGCAATCCAAAACCTCTTCCGCCTTCCACACTAATCAAAATATTGGCTTTTGCCAACCAAATTTCGGCCAAAACCATGTCGGCCTTTTATTATCTTCTTGTTTTTCGTTGGCCAAAACCCATTTCGGCCACACAAAATCGCTATGCCTTCGGGCAAATCCAATTCGCATCGACCTTCTTGACCGGAATGAGACCGGTGTTCTGAAAAACTGCCAGCAAGCCATGAGATCCCTCTTATTCTCTGCTCCCTCCCTCGTGTGTGGTTGAACTCGACGGTCAGAAGCTGCTTGCAATGAGTAGGCCCGACGCCGAAGCTGGAATCGAAGACCCCACCGCCGAGGCCTTGTCGATGACCTACAGACGCCAAAGCCGATACCGAGGTCTGTCGAAGCCGAGGATGCTTGTCGACCACGAATCCTTGTCGACACCGAAGCCTTCAACAGGCGAGTCGCCCTTCTTGGTACTCCCCTCGACGCCTCCCTTTCCCGACGATGGAGACTCTTCACCTTCCGATCCCGGCGATGGAGACTCTTCACCTTCCGATTCCAAGACGTTTACAAGAATCAAATTAAGGAGAATATTCCGAGGAGGTCAAGATCGTATACATCACGGATATGTTTGTTTGTTCAAGATCGGACTTTGAATTCGCCGTCCGTCTTGCAGGGGAATGTTAGGAATAACTATGTTTCCTATTATTTAGGCTATCTTTTAATTATTATTATTTTATATTTAGGAATTAGTCAAAGGTAGTTAGAGAAAATCTCTCTCCACCTCTCCATCTTAATCTCCATCATCAGATGTACGCTCTATATATTTCCTTCTATGAATCAATAGAAAGTGTGTTCTTCTACACCAATTCTCAACAGTTCGAAATCGCGAGCCATAGATTTGAATGGTGGGCTTTTTGCTGCTCATATTGGATAAAGGGATTAATGATGAAAAAGGGAAGAAGATCCCTTAATCAACCAAAAGCCCCAATATGATTTAGTTTATAATCGAATAGAAGGAGGGCTTTCAAATTAGGGGATTCACAGGCCTTGTTCTTCAGGAAAACTCGCCGATGCATGTCTCGACGACGCTACTGTAACTGTGGTACAAAAGGCCGAAGCCGAGATAAGGAGACCGAAGCCGGGGTAGGCGGCCAAACCTGAGATTTGGGGCTCCCTCTTCTTAGAAATTCTAGAGAGAGGAGGGAGTGTTTTACACTATATGCCAAATGAAATTTTACTTTAAGATATTTATATAAATATTTTATATACTTCTCTTTTTAATATTAAATATCTATTTTTTGATCCGAATCAATGTTAAATATATTAATATTAAAAATAAACCACATAAAGTACATTTACTAAATAAGATCAGATTATAAATATATATATTTGATAATGGATCGATAGTAAAGAAATACATATATGTAACAAAACAAATCTGCATGAAAAGATGGAACACAAACTCAGATTAATCAATAAACATGGATAACGTATAATGTAATTATATTTGAATTAATGATGAATTAGTAAGAATTAATTAAGTTGGAATGGATAGGGTAGGTAAGTTGATAGAATGGCGGTCCAGCAGCCTGACCGGGAAGCCGCCTTTCATTTTAGCAGTAAGATCAAACACAAACTCAGGCTGCGGAGAGGATAGGGTTAGGCTTAGAACGGGGACAACCCTGAACCTCCCTAAGACGGCGGCAGCGACCCTCTTCATCTGCAGAAAGGCCATCTCCTTGCCAAGACAGATCCTGGGGCCTGCATTGAACACAGGGAACCTGTAGGGATCTGTACCCACAAACCTCCATTCCGAATTATTATTAGTCCTGCTGAGCCACCTCTCCGGACGGAACTCCTTGCAGTCAGGGCCCCACACCCTCTCCAGCCTCCCCATAGCGTATGTGACTATGACCACCCTGTCCCCTTTCCTAACCAGTGTCCCGTCTGCGGGGAGTACGTCGTCGTTTTGGACCTCCTTGACTACCACCGGGATGGGAGGGTAGAGCCTCATGGCCTCGCAGAGAGCGGCGTGGGTGTACGGCATTTCCCTAGCAGCCTCGTAGGCTCCCAATTGCAGCTTATTATTATTATGATCAGGGCTAGCATTAAGATTGTTGATCTCCTCAAGGATGCTGGCCTCTGCACGTGGGGTAGTCGATACCAGCCAGAAGAACCACGTGAGGACAGCTGAGGTGGTGTCGCGTCCAGCAAGTATCACTCCAGCCACCATGTTTGCCATGAACTCCTGTTGCTGCTGCTGCTGCTGCTTAGTACTAGTTTCGTTGCCGCCACCCATCGTGAGCTTGGGCAACCTTGATAGGAAGTCGCCGGCTGTTGGATCCACGACCTCCTCCTCCTCCTCCTCATTATTATTATTAAAAGAATGATCTTGTTTGGTAATTTTGGCTAGTACGGTGCCCATGATTATCCTTTTCACAACCTCCACCGATTTCTTAAGCTCTCTTTCATACCCAATATTCAAAGCCTTCTTCATCCATAGCAACTTGGAAGGAAGCATGCTCTTAATTCGGTTGCTCATAAGTAAAACTGAAGTATCAAAAGCCTCCGAAAACTCGGAGCGCGGGAGGACAGGGCCCGAAGAATATGAACCTGCAGCTGCTGCTGATAGGCACTCCGGGTCATAGCTGAAAGCGGCCCTACTTATATTATCCAAGGCAAATCTGAGGAGCACATCCTGCAGATCAATTACGACCCCCACGGTGGCTGCCTTTGTCAGCAATGGGAGGAGACGTTCCTCTATCTCAGAGTCAAGGATGTTGTCCCCATACGAATGGAGGAAGGACACCGAGAACTCCCGTGCTACGAAAACCCTCTGCTTTCGCCACTCCTGTCCGTCCGCATTCACTATGCACTCCCCAAACAGATCCTCTAGGGTGGACCGGAAGGCTGCACCCTTTGGATAGTTTTGGAAGTTGGTCTTCAGGATGTGCTGCACGTTTTCCGGGTCTGCCGTCAAGATGTGCCGTCGCCTTAGAAAAGGCACTCTAACTACCATCGTTGAGGATGGGGCCTCCGATACCACCGCTGTTATGTCAAGGAGTCGTCGCCGGTGTCGTCCCTGTCGAAAAGGGACCAGCCCCACCAAAACGGTTAGGGTACCCACAAAGATCAACATGACTAATGCTACTAGTAAATTATCCATGCCCGTTTCCATCATTAGTTAGTTTCACTCGCTATCACGTACAGTTTTAATTTCATTTTAAATAGCTATAGCTTCGTTATAAACTCATTTATTTATTATCGTTAATGTATATAGTAGTAGCGAGGTTGCGTGCGTAATATAGGAGACTCACCGGTACGTAGTTGTGTTTTATAAGGAACATAATTTGCACGAAATGAAAATGATCGGGAGAGGGATATATCCAAAAATATACTCCATATATGTGGTTCAAAAAATGTGTTGTTTGTACTCACGGCTTAGATAACTAATTAAGAAGATACCATTAGAGAACAAGGTGTTGGATGACTTTGAAGATCATATCTCATGCAATTTGTATGACAAAATTTGAGTTGCCGACCAGCCTCTTTTGCCTTATTCTTTTCTTTTTAAAAAAAAAAAAAAAAATTGATAAGGAAAGTTTCACGGGTTGAGTTAAGTCCTATCAAACCATACATAACAACAAATGAACATAACAACGTTATTTAACAATTTCCTTCGAATGATGCTTGCAACTTTGGAATGATTTAAATCTTCAGTTCGTTGAATGCGAATGTCCCGACTTCTATATTTGCTTCCCTCATAAGGGTACCTGCGAATCGAGCCATTTCCGCATGGTCATAATTTTGACATCGGGGAAGAATGATCTTATTCGTTCGACCAAAAGGTCCCCAACCTTCCAGTAATATGCCAGAGGGAATGCCGGGATGAAAATAGCTGCAATACATGCACTCAAACTCGATGGAAGGTATGAAAATATGTAAAGAAGAAATAAATACTTTCACAATTTTGTCAAAGTTAAACATGTACAGGAGGATTTAACAGGTAAAACATAAAGCGCAACAACAAAGACATATTTTACAAAATCAAAACTAAATTTGAAACAAAGGAAATTACAAATACGGTGTGCCCGGCTATGAACAACCACTTAAAAGTTTCTATAGATGATAGGACTATAGGAGTTGTAAATACAGCCTGGAAACTGATAGAGATGGATGGCCTTGGTCTTGTTCTTTGTCTTGTGCATATAGATCCGCGCACCCTTCTTCGTTTCCACATCCTGCGCTTCCTTAAGCTAAACAGCAGACTTCGGGATCTTGTATTGTTTCTTGAGATACTGTGAGGCCTCTGAGTCATTCCTGTGGCATAGTATTCTCATTAAGGTCTTGGTGTCTGCACCGAGTTTGCTTCTGCTGCTGTGCAGTTCTGACCCGCCAGTGGATCTCAGATCATCAATCAGCTCTCTAGTCTGCAACAATATGATGAAGCAGAAATTATTACAGGCTATTAGATGCTATTGCACTTGAAAATAGGACATTGAATGTCACAATCTGAGAAGTGATCTGATTAAGGAATCCGAAAGAGACTCATGTCTCACGTGAGGAGCTAATATGAGGGAAGTGGAATTCGAATATGCATTTTGACACAATCCATGAGCATGATATATATATCACATGTATTTTGGAAACAAGTAAATAACTGAGATGAAAAAACCTCATATCCATGCAACTTTATTATATGGCGTGCACGTGCCATGAGATTTTCTACTACTCCCCGAGGAAGTCCATCTCCTCCAGAAATAAAGAACTCCTGCTCGGAACAAATTTAACATCAGGATTCTGGAAGGAAGGGCAATTCAGAGAAGATATACCGATCTAAATCTTTTGCCAAGGCACAAGATTATACAGTAGAAACAAACATTCACCTTCAGGACATCCAAGTCTTCTTCCAGCAGTTGAGCATCAGTAGAACAAAAGACACGAGATGGCCCTCCATCTAGTAAAACACGTACTAAGCCATCCTGGAGAAATCACAGAGTTCAAAAAATAAAATAAAAGGAGGCCAAGAAAAGGAGCAGAAAATAATACAAGAACTTCACATTGTTATCTAAACTTTATACACAACACAGACCAGGCACGACTGAAGAAGACTTGTCACAATCCGATCCCGCAATGGCTCAACAATAACAGCGCAGAGTTGATTTAGTGCCTACATTAAAGCAAAAAACAACGAATGATCATGTAAATTTGATAAGAAAATGCATATGATGTACCTCATAATCTATTACATGACTTCTGTAAGACATAATAATGAAAACATGCTACAGAACTTTTGAAAGCAAAAGCGGAACTACATGCTTGGTCAGATATTTGTAGGCCATATGTATTCAATGGAGGATTGAAAAGGACTGAATTGCAAACAAAAGTTTGGAAAGAAAAAGGGGAACTACAAGTTTTTGCCAGGATGTGGTTTGTTGGACAGAAGGGAGAGGGTGAGACTGATAGAGAAATGTTTCTAAATATGCAAGTTGCAACACCAGGATCATTTCCATTAGACGTGGAAAGTTTTGATCTGACAAAGAGATCAATATTCCAAAAGTAAACAGTTCAGAAATAAGTTCCAGTTAAGTTGGTAAGAAAAAAGAAACTCTAGTTGCATGGAAGGAGGTCTTGGATTTAAATAGCTATTGTCATGTAATAAGACTATCTTGGGTGGGCCTGTCCTTGATCTTGAGACATAAGACCAGATGCGATCATGTCTGGACTATATGGATACACATGAACATACTAAGAGGACAAAGCATATGGGATGTTAGACAGAAACCAAGTGATAGCAGGCGTCGAGCCATGCTAAGACCGGAGATGGCTTGCCACAACACTTTGCCTCCTATCTTGGCCAACACTGGTGTGCTGTGAATACGAGGCATAATGGAAGCCTAGGCCCAGGAAAGACTTACGAGCTGATAAGGGCTAAAGGACACCAGGTTGGATTTTTTTTTTTTGGGGGGCGGATATGTTGGGGAAGTTAATCTCCCAATGTTTTCTTTCATTTTGTAGATCAAGGAAAACAATATGAGGCCAAAGCTCCTATAAGCTTGGGACTTACAAGCTTGGGGGTTGTTAGAATAGATGTAAATCCCTCAGGGATTGTCTCCCTATATATATATATATAACAATTTACAAGTACATAATCATTGGAATCTGATAAGTACATAATCACATAGTATCATAACAAAGGAGATTTATCAATAGTATCATAACAAACACTGCATTCTATCAGGGATGATGGAAGATGGTAAATACAAATTTGTGAGACTACTTCAAAGACACTAAATATTTGGAATCAAAAGACATTCTAAAGAGGTACCCAACAGAGCTATGGTCTGTATGGGAGTCAGACGGAGGTTTCAAACATTTGATCAAAGGTTCCAATGGGTGGCAAACAGCACAAGACAATCTAGCATTGTATTTTACACCAGCCTCTTAGTTTTTGTATTTTTAATATTTGCATGCTAGGAATTCAATAATCTTTTGTGACAAAACTATTACTGCTAGTGCTTGCTCAGATATGCTACAGCAGCAAATTAAGGCCACAATACATGCTAAACTAGATAGGAGTAACAGAGAAAGTAGAGCTTGGCTACAAGCTTTCGGAACTCATAGTTTACTTGAGGATGGTGCCTTGAACTAGTTCTGAGCATCACTCTGTAATTTCTGTTTGGAATGTATATACCATTTCATAAACAAAGAAATAGCCCAGCATTTCTCTGGCTGAGACATAATCCTCAGCTTATCATTAAGTACACCATCCGGAGCCAAATTCTGCATTCAATAGAGCCAACTACTCCTGAACATCACTCTGTAATTTATTTTTGGCCATTTTGACACTTGGAACAAACTTACATTTTCCTAAAGAAACAACTCTAGACTTCTCTGGTTGAGGAATGCTCCTCAGCTTATCAGTAAGTACACATCACCCTGAGCAAACTTCTGCTTTCAATAGAATCAACTATTTCTGAACATCACTCTGTAATGTCTTTTTGGCCATTTTGGCACTTGGAACGTATTTACCATTTCCAAAAGAAAGAAACACCTCTAGAATTCTCTGGCCAAGGCATACCCTTCACAGCTTATCATAAGAACAAATCATGGTTCAAGAATAAATTTAGGACCAAGTATCATTAAGGTTTGCTCAATTTGCTAGCAGTTGAGTCCAAACTGCATAATTTTAGTGCTCAGTGGAGCAAGCTGACATAGATTCTTCAACAAATATTTCAATAAGAAAGTAGTCTGATAATTCTTAAGGGCTTTCAAGATGATGAAGTAGAATTTCATAAATCATAATATCTGCATTCATAGAGATTATGTCCTTGCATATCAAGATAAGCTCACATTGAACGAGAAACATTTTTTTTAGTCAAGAAATTGATCGAGAAACCCAATCAGGACTAATGTACCTAAATGGGGGTGGGGGGACCTTGTGATGACTTACTGTGTCAAGTGGGTCAACCAGTGCTTCCAATCGGGACTGAGAAACACTAGGTCGATATAAATTGTCAATGAAAGACTCTCCGAGATCAATGAATACAATTTTTGTTCCTGTAACAGTGACGAAGAAAATAGAAATTACTAAGCAACTATATAATAGAAGAGCAAAAATTTCACAAGTACGAAAGAAAATAACACAACGAAGACAAGAAAACAGGGGAAGAATTAACCGCAGCAGTACACATTAAATCAGAGTATCCGTTCACATTCGTGTGGGCATAAAGAAACACAATGCAACACTAACCAGTATATTCACAGATTCTGTCAATAGCTGCATTCAGATCTTGTCTGCTTCCATCTAAAGCAGTTTTCTGGCTGAAGCTCTTCGACCTGTCATCTAGAGCTCTCTCTGAAGATATAAATTTCAGAAAGTAACCAATCAATCATCTCTATATGTGTATGTATGTTATAGTGAATATAGAAGTTATGAAGGATCACTATCATTGTAACTTCATCAATAATGATTTGAACGCCGAATTTGAAGAAGTACCATTGAATTATTCTCAAGCACGAGGTAAATCACATGCTTTTTCAGTTGATATATTTGTTTAGGCTTAAAGTTGGCATCTTTAAGGTATAAGCTGTGACTTTTCAGTGTTAACTGTCAAGTAATGATTTTTTAAAGTTAGAATATTTTGGGTGATAAAGATGACATCTTTAAGGTAGACTTTGGGATTTTTGTAAACCAAACCAACCCTTTGGTTTAACAGAGTCCAAAACCTTTTGATCAAGTTTCACTTAGGCCCCTCACCTTTTTGTTTGTGTTTAATTTTGGTTCCAAACCTTTTACCTGTATTAATTTTGATAACCTCCCCTCAACAGAAAGACTAAAACTGAAACAAATACATAAACATTTTAGACTATTTTGAAAAAAAAAATGAAACATAAACAAAAGGTTAGGGGTTAAAAATGAAATTTACCCACAATTTTTCTCCAATAGATGTGAAGATAATTTTCATGATGATATCACATTTGCATACCGGTCTGAAAATAAATTTTAACTTCAATCATATCACTAGATCAACATGCCCTGGCTCCAAATTAAAGTTAGAATTTGGTCACACCTCCTTTGGTCCATATGTGCATGCGTGCATCAGAGATGGCAGAGCTCACAGTCAGTTATTTATACATGACCTCCTAGTTATGATTGAAAATCTAACCTATGGATAGATACATATGAATGTACATGCTTTAAAGCCATTTTTTCCAATTAAAAAAAGAAGATTGAGGACAGACATAAGAGCATGCAATATTATGTCTGAGATGAATTGAAATGGCAAAGAGCAAGGTGAATTTGCTTTAGAGACGTACTGACAAACTTCTCACTTGGGTTTTTCTTCAACCAACGGTTTGCAATGCTATCTTCCAACTTGGTCAGGTGACTAACTGCATACTATTAGGAGAACTTGAATCAATATACAAGGAAGTAGACATGAAAGAATTGCAAGGTTCCTCTGTTTCTTATTAGTATGATGAAAAAATTATCAAGTATAATAATATCAATGTAGACAATAATAACTACACAACAGACTGGAACAATAAAAATATATAGATAAAAGAGGTGGCAAAATGTTAAAGGTAAACAGAAGTTGCTTATTTAATGCAAAATATGACGACGACGACAACAACCCAGTATTTCCCGCAAAAAAACGGGGTCTGGGTCAGGATGTACGCACTCTTTCCCCGAACTATTCGTGAGAGTTTTTCCAAAAGACCCAATATCATAAAACATGACTATGGTGCAACAAATGCAAAATGTAAAACCAAAATTCCTATTACCCTCGCAGGAAGGTTCACAAAGAACAAAGAAGCATAAAACATCACAACTTAATCATAAAATATTCAAAATGACTATGGTGAAACAAATTCAATTTTAAGAATTAACCCAATTGAGAGAGATTTAACCTACGAATACCCCCCCCCCCCCAACAAATTACGGCTTGGTCCTTTTGGATGATAAAGAATAAAGAGAAGTAGACATGTTTGGGTCCTTTTGGATGATACAGAATAAAGAGAAGTAGCCACTCACATGTAGTGTATTTAGTTGAACACAGAGAGCTGGTGTTGGCAAGACACTGATGTCTCTAGATATCCTCTCTATAGGTGTTTTTTGGTCTAGAATCTCCTTTTTCACAAAAGCTTTGATTCCAGCTTCTTTCCTGTACCGTGTAAGAGGAGGCACAGCTGGAATCAGCTCTTCTTTGCTAGCTGCACAACAAAGTGAAAATAAAGTACTTTCCAATTTGGCCCAAGTAGAAGAGATTGTGCATTTATCTTATGGAGTGGCAGAAATAACTCATTCTGCTATCTGCAACTATTGGGTAAAACAGCAAAGGCTAAGAAGAGAGCAAACAGGGGCAATGAGATTGTAGGATTTAGCCATCCGAAATGCACAAGGCAACAAAGTGCTTCAGGAGAGGGAAGCAATCAAGAGTTCATTTTCACTTGTACTTACCCAAATCAGCAACAATGTCGCTCGCATAAACCTGAAATGCATTGTCAACGCCCCGTACTAAACTATTTAGTTCACCAGAACCCATGGGAACTCTAAGCGAAAAAAATTGGTCCACTGTCTGTAAAAAAAAAAAAAAAAAAAGATTGATCTCAACAGAATAAATGAGAATAATGGACAAGTAGAGAAGAACCATACTAATCCCAAAAATATCCAAACAGTAAAAATAGTATGGGCAATTGTTGGAAAGCACATGTAAGAATCATTCATGAACCTAATTAAACTGTACTATAAACTATGACTAGTCAGAACTCACTGTAACAACTCCTATTGATTCTATCACAACTTTCTAATCAACAAACAACTTACTAGATTTCATTAAACGTGATCCAAACAAATTCATTTACCCATATTAAACTAACCCTTTCAAGTTACAGCAGAAATCGAAGTTCAAACAACTTATAAAGGAAGGTCTCTGCCCAACAAAACATTTAGAGGCTTCAACAGCCCTTCTAGCATGTAGCACTCATAAACCGGAGAGCTAAAAGAGGTTAAAACAAACTTCCCAAAAGAAATGGCAAAGAATCGGATTGCGCAGTTTAGAACCTTATTGAGGTTACAGATAAAAAGCTATTTGGGATTATTAAGTATCTTAAATAATTTTATTTGTCCCAATAAACTTTAATTGAGCTCATAATATATGAAAAAAAGCAATCAGATATGTTTGGAGCCTCAACTAACAGTACAGGAAAAAAGATTTTAGTATAAGAGGCTTTAATGCTTAGTGATATCCAATGCTACCATGGATGCAAAATTAAATCATTCATCAAATGTTTGACTAATCAAGTTGAGTTCTTGCTCTAAAAGGTAATAGTGTCAAAATTAGATGATAAGAAAGCATATACGCTACAGAGACAAGGAACAAGACGCAAATCGTAATTTTCTCTTATCCTTTTTTTTTGTGAAGATGATGCAAATTATTAAAATAAATATAATCACCTCTTCGACTATCCTATACACTTCAACAATTGAACTCCCATGCCTCTGCTGAGGTGATATAGGATCCCACTTCTGTATACATACACGACAAACCATGATCAGTGTAAAAGACAGTAGCCTCATACATACGTTGCACAAACACAATTGGGGTAAAAGAGGGAGACTATCTGTCCATTAATCTTTCCAGAAAGAAATTAGACGAATAATTTATTTCCCACCACCTTAACATTAACAGATTTGTATAATGGCATACACATGCATGAATACATAAAGAAGCCTGGGTTCCTGGTTGCACTAATGGATCAATTATGCCATGTTAATTGCCATTTCTTTCATGCAGAGCAGAGAAGAAGATTAAAAGATAAAAGGGAGGATAATAAGGATGTGTTTGGATTCCATAATGTATTAATTATAATCCAATTATTTTACCTCAGTTTATGTGAATGTTTGGTTGCTTGAAAAGGAAGAATGTTTGGTTGCATAACTAAAAAAAACTCGTAAAAAACGAGGTAAAATAATAATGTCACCAAACACTCACATAAATCAAAGTGGAATAATTGCACTATAATTAATACATTTTTGGAATCAGAACACAACCTAAATTCCCAAAAAGGAAGTTCCAATTATTTAGGCCGGCCATCTCCAAAATAGGGAAACAAAAGACATTCACTAAATTATTTTTCATCCAACTCTAACAACTTCCTCATTTTGAAGATTTGGAGAAACATTTCTATTTTTTCTACTATTTCCCGATTTGGAGAATGAAAAGGAAGTTGGATTTAAAAAAAGGATTAAATTCTCCAAAACCCTAAAAATCTCTAAAATGGGGAAGTTGTTGGAGTCTTGAAGGTGCTCATGTGCAAACATTAGAAAAAATCCTATTTAATGTTCAATAGTCACCTCTTGCTGGATGGCACGTTCAACCCAGCCAAGAAGTCTTGCAAGCTGTGCATTGACCCAGCGCATCACCAATGTTCCAGATAATATTTCAATCTAAGATGGATAAGAAAGAAAGTACAACCGGAGTCAACAAAAAATAATACTCAAAATATGAGTAGCAAGATGAGCATTCAAGGAAACAGGCTTAAGATGCAAGTAGCAGAAAGGATAACTCCAGATGAAAAATGTTAAGCTGATTATTTACACTCCCTCTGTATCACAATAGTTGTTATTTTAGCCCCTTTTCCCGCAATACTTGTCATTTTACAAGCTTTAAAGGCTTGACCTACTCAAAATAGTTTGATTCAACTTTTCAATTTTTGGGGGGTTAAAGACTGGTTTCTAGTGTAGTAGGGAGTATTTATTACTCCCTCCGTCTCGCAAAACTTGTAGTTTTAGAGTAGTAAACTTGTATAAAAAAACTTGTTGTTTTAGCTATAGTTATTAACTTTGTAGGTAATGATTGCTCTTTTTATAGGTAATAATTAGTGTTTTTAGGTATTTTATCATATAAAAGTAAAGGAAATATAGGTATTATTAATAAGTGTGCATAAAGCTAAAACTACAAGTTTTGCGAGACGGAGGGAGTATATATGAACCCTTCTCATATTAATGAAACTGCTTTAGGAATCTGTAGAACAATGGAATTTAATCTATTAGTATTTTTTTCCTTCCATAGTTCCACTTCTCCTTTGGATCCAAATTCGGAATAGGAGAATGAACAATAATTATGAACAAATAGTTTTTAAAACAAAAGTTTCAATTGAATGAGCAATCAACACATCGTGGCAAACTCTATCCTCCAGACAAACAGTAGTCTACCTTCTTAACCAGAAGTTTGGTGATCACCAAAATTTGACAATACCATTTGAGGACATTTTTTAGGAGTTACTACCTCCGATCCAAAATAAGTGTCGTTTTAGACTTTTGAATTTGATCCAAAATAAGTGTCGTTTTATGTTTTCTAGGCAATTTCATAGATTAGTTAATGAAAATTGTTATTGAAAGTTGTATTTGTTGACTACTTTTTCTTTCAAACTCTCCACTTATTGGTTAAAAAAATAGGTAAGCATTTATTAAATGATACGATTTAGAAAAAATGTATAAAACGACACTTATTTTGGATCGGAGGGAGTAGCAAGAAATATCAAACTAAAACTGGGGATAAACTTGCTATGGATATAAAAATCTGATAGAAGATTCAAGATATCTGCTTTAAGAATCACTGGATGAATTGAATAGCCTCGATACATTCAATGTCAGCATCTTATTGCTGTCCTAAAGACAGCCTCTATACCTTGCTCCTCAGAAATTTGGTAAATGCCAGTCACTAGTGTAAAATTTTGTAGTTTTGTAGTTCTATATCAGTATGACTAGCACCCTTGCTCTATATAGCTTATTGCACCATCAGCAGAGACATAAAAATATGATTGGCTCAATCTAAACAAGAAATGCATAGATCATTAGATGAAAATACATTAGTAAACAAGAATCAGAAGTATCTTCTCCATTTTTCTAAATAAAGGATATTTAAGCATTTTATCAGCTTAACTGATCTACCATTATTATGCGATTAAAGTTGGATCAAGAATTCAACAATCTGGGATAAATTTTAAAAAAATAGAACTAGGGAAGGCAAAGCTGGCGCATAACCTTGTATTTCACAAGCTTCTTAAAGTACACCTCTGCAGCGTCATCACCGTACGCAGATGTGAGAAGTGCCATTACATACTGTTCAAGACCATCAGCAGCAGGATATACAGATGCAACATCCTCAGTCAAATGCTCGGCAGTATCAAGGAACGGTTTCTGAAGAAAAAATTTCAAATAAAAGTCTCCCAGTACAATACAATATTCCATTTGACATAAGATAATGCATAAGAGAATCTAAGAAGAGTATCATGTCTTACCAACTTGATTCCATAGAGCTTGTGAAGAAGAGAAACTGATGCAACAGTTGCTTGTGGATGCCACTGAGATAAAACTGGAACAAACAGAGTGATTTCTTTTTTTAACAGCTTCTTGGTCTCTTCAGCAAGTAAAGTCAGTGGATGCTCATGCACTGTTTCTGTCATTGTATCAATGGTCTGTAGTGTCTGCACAAGAATGCTTATAAAGATCATTACTTTTATCTCAGTTATCTTCCTAGTCCAAATGGGAAAGGATGTTGATATAATCCTTCCGTTCCACAATACATGGTCTTTTATACATTCGCACAAATTTTAATAAAACACTTCACTTTTAAAAAAACATCATCATTCCACTAACTTTATCATAAATTTTATTATTGTTTAATACCCACTACACATTTTAACCAATCACAATCTTTTAAAAAGTCAACAACACACAAATCAATACAAATCATTACAATCCCCTACCTAGAAAACATAAAAGACCATCTATTTGAAACAAAAATCATCATCTAAAAGCCCATGTATTGTGGAACGGAGGAAGTATTGTCTAAAAATAGGAGATCTTTTTTTTTTTGCTCTGCTGGGAACAATTGTGGAACATTGAGAAGTGATCAGATAATAGGAAAACATTTGTGAAAGGAATCAGAATCCTAATGCTGCAAAAAATGACTAGAGGGTGAAAGGGAAAAAGAGACAGCATTTCGCACGACCACAATGTCTAGGATTTTCATCTTGTTGGATGAAGTTAGATTTTGCTTTCAGGAAATTTTAAGTGCCCAGTTTGTTGTCTACTTGTCTTGTATAGATTCTATACCTTGTCAGTCATGATTTAATGCTTGTACTTTGCATTTCTTATAAATAATAATATGTATCTAACCAGGAAAAAAGCAGCCTGCCAAATGAAAAATAAAGAAAAAAAAATGCATAAAATGCAGGGTAGAATAAGCTGAGAAAAGTTAAATAATACTCCCTCCATTCGCCAAAACATATTATTTTTGCTTATTTCACAAATTTTAAGGAAATCAACAAATATACTATTATACCTTCATTTATTACAAACTTTTTTTTACTTTCTAGAAAACTACAACTAACAATGTACTCATCACTACAAGGGCATTTTCTTAAGAGTAGAGATTAAAATAACTACTATGACATGTTTTCTTGAACACAATTAACGATCTAAAATGACATGTTTTGCCGAACGGAGAGAGTAAGAATTAAGAAATGACTTCTTAAGAAGCCAAAAGTATATACAACAAGAGGACCAGGAGTCTACTACACAAAAAAGGGAAAAGTTTCAATGAGTTACGAATCATATAAAGGATCCCCAATTAATTTGAAATTGAATCCATCTTAGCAAACATGCTTCAAAGGGAAGCAAAATTATCAAGGATCGAGTAAATCTTGGAATAGAGAAATCAACTAAAATTCTTCAAGTTTAGATAAAAGAATCTGAAGATCAGGAAGAAGATGAATCCTGTCAGAATTGATTAATGCATCCAGAACAATAGGCCTATATGTACGGCCTTAGATCTAGAATTACAAGGAAACGAAAGATAGGAAAGAATAAAAACTATCTAAAAATATACATGATATTATATCTACATATCCTACAATATCTCTAGAATAATTCTCAATAAAATCTTTCCTTAAAATATATTCAACAGAAACAGTGATAAACATTAAGGGCTTGTTTGGTATCCATTCCTGGGAATCAAAACTGGGAATCGTAATGGATGAATCCCGATTTAAGTGTTTGGTATGATTAAAACTTGGAATCGGAATGATTCCCGGGAATCATCCATTACCAATTTTGAACCCCATTTCATTCCCATCAAAATACTAGGTAATCACCCATTCCCAATTTTGTAATTTATTATTATTATTATTATTATTATATTTGTACTTATATTATTATTATTATTATTATTATTATTATTATTATCAATACTTTATTATTTAATATATTATTATTATTTGTACTTATATTTTATTTTTAATAATAATAATATATTAATATTAATATTAGTATTATTATTATTATTTTTATCAATATTTTATTATTTATATTAGTTTTATATTATTATTATTAATTATATTATATTATACTATATTCATACTTATATTATTATAATTATTATCAATATTTTATTATTTAATATATATTATATTATATTCTTATTTTTAATACTAAAAATAACATATTTCTATTTCTATTATTATTTTCTATCAATATTTTATTATATATATTAGTTTTATATGATTATTATTATTAAATATATTATGTTTATATTATATTATTATTATCAAAATTTATTATTTAATATATTATACTATATTTTTATTTTTAATAATAATATATTTCTATTAATATTATTATTTTTATCAGTATTTTATTATAGTTATACTTATATTATTATTATTACTATCAATACTTTATTATTTAATGTATATTATATTATATTATATTTATATTTTTAATAATAATAATAATATATTTCTATTAATAATATTATTTTTTTATCATTATTTTATTATTATTATATTTATATATATATTAGTTTGATATTATTATTATTAATTATATTATATTTATACTTATATTATTATTATCAATATTTTATGATTTAATATATTATATTATATTATATTTGTAATAATGATAATAATATATTTTTATTAATTTTATTACTTTTATGAGTATTTTAATTAATTTATTATTATTATTATTTCAGGAATAGTTCATTCCGACAGCATACCAAACAACCTGCTCCAGTAATGAGTCATTACCATTTTTTGATTCCATTCCGATTCCCATTCCCATTCCGATTCCAGCACTCATACCAAACGGGGCCTAAGGCAAATGAAACAACACTAAAGAGAGAAACAGTGTAACCAGAAGGTCCTAATGAAACACTGTAACCAGAAGGATCTCCCTCTCGACAAGGGATGAGGCAAAATTCACAAAATTTATATGATATTCAATTCCAAGATAAGTATAACAAAATGTAAGAAGTCAAGGGCATCATATGGAATTTCTGGAAAAGTACATAAACAAAAGTGTCCTGGTTTAGAACGAGTCGAGAGGGTAGTGCGGAGTAGGGAAGTTTGGGGTTGTATCCTATTCATTGCCCGTCTTTCTTTTTCAGTTTCTTGTTCTTTTTTCAGTTACTTGTCAAGGTTCTTTATGTCTGATATATATGTTTGCCCTTAGTTGTAAATGTCTATGCCTGCGTATGGGTTTAGGGCATTTATGGGTCAATAGGAAACATCCTCTCGACTCGTTCGGGGAAAGGATGCATACAACTCGACCCCCTATACCCTGAGTAAGTGGGACAAACTGGGATTGTTGTTGTTGTTTAGAATGCCACTCTCAAATTTTTCAGATATTTCATTCCAAGATAAGTTCAACAAAATGTTAACAAGCCTATTCATAAAATAAACCCTAAGAAAAATAACGAGCTAAACTGATAATGCTTGAAGTGGGCTGTCAGCAAAACTGAAAGTGCTGGATTAATGTCCTAAAAATTAGCAACTAGAAATATGGGAATATCAAACACAATGGAAGGAAAAAGTGGCTAAAATGGAGCAAAATAGGAAAATACAAAAAATGACAAAATGTTCGGTGCCAATAGAGAGACACTAACCCGTGAAAATGCACTCTTTATTGATGATGAGATATACATTTCAATTTGATCTTGATCAGACTCCAAGGTGGACTGCATACTCTGCCAAAAAAATTCATGGTGAGATGCATATCAGTTCTTCCACATTTGAAGAAGTAACGATGGTGATCCTAACATCGAAGAATTTCCACATTTGCCTCACTAAGAAAAATTAGATTTTGTTTGAGTAACCCCAATAAACTATGAAATATCCACATACCGGTTCTTCCCGAAGCAATTGCCTTGAAACCATAGCAACCGTTACCATACCCTCCATCATCTGAGAATCCTAATAAGAAAGGTCAAACAAAGCTTCATTCTTGAGTCATGATCTTAAAATGAGAATCATGTCAAAGATTACTGAATGTGTTATTAAATGATAACCTTCCATACAAGTCTGGTTCCTTCTAACTTTAAACTGAACAGAAACGCCGTTTTAATTACTCCCTCCGTCTCGAAATTTAGGTTGTTTTAGGCCTTTATTCTTGTATCAAAATAGATGTCATTTTATGTTTTCTAGGTAGGAGATAGTAATGATTTGTATCGATTTATGTGTTGTTGACATTTTAAATATTTTGATTGGTTAAAAAATATAGTGGGTGTTAAAAAACAATAAAATATATGAAAAAGTTAGTGGAATGATGATGTTGATTGATGGATGAGTGTTTTATTAAAAATTGTGCAAAATCCTAAAACGACTTAAATTTTGAGACGGAGGGAGTATTAACCAACCTCAGCAAAGTTTATGTGATAGTCTCCTAGCTGTCTGTCAGCCCACGCCTTAATTGGTGATAAATAGGCTTCCAAGAAAGAAACCATTTGAGAGCCCATTTGAGTTTCAAGTTTAGTTTGCAAGTTTTTCAAGTGCAACCTCTCTTGTGGACCTCGCTGCTCTTTCAGAGGAATCCTTTTCAACTGCTCAATTGCATGCTTCAACATTCCCTCCTCTCTCGTGATAACAAACTGAGGACATATTAAAATAAATCAAAGCAAATTAGATCATCAACTCTCTAAAGTTGAAAGAAAAACTGAGGACAGATTAGTAAATAACTCTAGTACCTAGAACTTCTCTTTTTTTTTTTTTTGACAACTCTAGCACCTAAAGCTTAACCAGCATAAGTGTAAAATATATGCCATTTTCTTTCCAAGTAAAAACTAGCAATTAAAGGGCACCAAAGTGGCCTTATTCTTCAAGTCTAGGTAACAGAAGTTACACATAGCCGATGATTCTATGAAACGGAAAAACAACACCACCAACTTGGACACGCTCAAGTACATGTTCATTTTACATGCCTAACCTTTTAAATCAACCTGCAAAGAAGGAACTTTACACCAAATTATGAACTCAACTGTGTCACCAGCAAAAGGAATTGCCTTAGAATGACAACAGTTTGCTAAACAATTCTTGTGAACCATTGAAATCTTCAGAATAGGGATGTGTCATAAGCCAGGGAAGCTTGGGCAACCTTAACAAAAGATCTGATAGTGTCCTGCTGCTGCATAATTCAATAGTATTTGGAAAATAGAGTTCCAACCTTATCCCCATATCAATTATCCACTGGAAGCAAGCACACACCGGAATCATTGGGGAATATCCAATTTCTGATAATTCAATTGACAAAATCTCATCCTCCTCACAAACTAACACGTTAGACTATCTATAAATGAAATTTACCTGATCCTAAAGCATAAAATCAGGAAAGTACCAAACTAATGAGCCACTAAAGATATAAACAGGAAATACTAAACCACTAAGCCACAAAAGAGAAACAAGAAAAATGGGGAAGTGGTGACTTTAAGTAAAATAAAATATAAAGCTATTAGTTATTGGAATTAAGTCCTAAAAACTAGGAAGAGAACTATCTCAAGTACAGGGAACTAAGTCCTAAAAACTTGGAGGCTCATCACCTATATGATACACCCAAATAGTACTTTCGGTCACGCTCTATAAAGCTTAAGTTGTGGTGGGTTACCGGAAACCTGAACGTTCCTGGAATGTCATGTAACAAGATCTCTGCGAGCTTGCCTTGTTCAGTTTCTTTAGGACCAAACTCTTGAATGTTTAGTTCCATCAACAAGAAAGTTGTTAACCTGTAAAGGTGGCTAGGCTGAAACTTCTCATCACAATGAAAACAAAACCCCTCATCCCGCAGAAATTGGCTTTCTGTGTCTTCTATTATCGGGTAGTGGTGTTGCTGCAATTGGCAAGTATTGGTGGATGCTGTGCAGCTATGATGGAGGTGAGTTTTCTTCCTTGGAATGGGGATAAGGAGATGATGATAAAGGCAAGTTGATAGACTGACAATTCAGTTTTTAGCACATACACAATTTTCTCCAAAAGATAAACGATCTATGCTAGTTGTTAGGACTTATGGGAAGGACGTTGAGAATGTTGGTGGCAGGTGGGTATGGTTGGATGAAGAACAATAGGCACCATCACCGTGTCAGATGTATAAGGCTCTCATACCAAATGATAGAACCTCCCAGAAGCAAGCATCTCACTGGGACTGGGCAGCAAGGATCTCGTACACAGGAATTGTTGGAGAATCTCCAATTTTCTGATAACTCAATATTTTAATTGCTAAATCTGATCCTAAAGCATAAAATCAAGAAACTGCCAAATCACCAAGCTACTAAAGAGATAAACTACAAAAATAATAAGCCACTAAAGAGACAAACCAGGAAAGCAGGGACAAGCATGTCAACTAGAAAGGGAATCATGTATCATTCCATCTCAAGGCCAAATGGGCAATGACAAAATCAGGAAACTTGAAGAACAAATATTATTTTCGTTCTAATAGGGAAAATTGAAGAACAATATTTTTTTTTCACGGTAATTACATACAAGCATGTCAACTAGCACAACCTCAGGGTTGTGCTAGGATAAGACCCTTGATGGCCGAGCCGAAGGGGGTCTTAGTCTTTCACAACCTTAGGGTGCGGGTCCGACTTCCGATAGCCGTGGCTTGAAGAGATAGGAGTCGCACCGAACCTAGTGTTCAACACACCTTATTGATTGGGATCCCTTACAAACGGATCTCATGATTTTGATGCTCCTTACTAGCGGCTCTAGTCCACCACTAGACCACTAGGAACTCACATGTAAATATTCCTTTAAAGTTTAATATATTAACCCTTAAAATAAAAATAAAAAACTAGCACAACCTCTGTACCATCATATTACCTGCCGAAACAGTATCCAAGCATAGCATGTATAATGAACTGTCTCTGACATCCCGAGTACACGCCAAGTTGACTTCAAAAGCTCAAGAATTTCTTCCGCCTCCTACGTATATTGTGGTTTACACATCAGATCAACAAGTTTTCGTAAAACAACATGGATTCCATCCTATCATGATATGTCCATATATCTGTAAAGTGACATATATAGTTCAACATTTGGACTCTTTATCATCTGATCATCATAATACATTGAATATGATTTTTTTTCTCCAAGAGAGTTCCATACTAACCTCTGTAAGCTTCCCCTCATCTAGAGCATCAAACACACTAATCAGCAGCTTCTCGTATAGTCTAACATTGAGGTGATAGCCATCAGCCCAATGACAAACTTCACCAGTTATGTCTCCACGGACTGGCCTCTCAGCAAGAGGAACAGCAACATCACGGAGAGATTTTAGGCACTCTGACCTTTGAATTTCACCAGTTGAAGCTGGCAGAAACTGTTCCAAAATACATTAAACAAGAATTCAAAATATGCCAATTTGCAAAACTAACCCATTTTAATTCTAGTTTTGCAAAAATAGACCAATTTTGTGAGTTTTGCAAAACTAACCATTTTTTAAGAAGTTCCATTCTAAACTTTGAATCTCAACTCTTCATGTGGCTCGACATATAATGCATTATCATGTCGCATTACATAACATAAAAATGTTTACTATTTTTAAAACTTCCCATCACTATTACTACTTTATAAAACTTCCCATCACTATTACTATTTATAAAACCTCCAGTCACAACTATTCTCGCAAGGCTGGGCTTGCAAGATCCCATTACACAGATATGCCATTTCCTAACATATATATAATGTGTTCATTGTATGATATATCAATAATAGTGACCATAACTATTCTTGGTTGGCCAAGTTGGTTCTCAATATAAAGCTCTCGAATAGAGGCACCCCAGATCATTAGTTCGAGAAGTGATGGTCACTGAGGTAATTACCCTGGGGGAGGTGGTTTAATGGAAATTGCAGTGGTTTTAAGAGAAGACTTATGTAATTTTTCCCAGAAAAGAAAAGGGGGTGTAGTATGCACAAAAAGAAGTTCAGGAAGGAAAAATAGCGCTTAGTTTTTGTATTCCCTTCCATAATTCCTTACTTTATGCCATGACGAGAGAGTACTTGCTCCAATCAAGATGAACATACCTCAGATTCCTCAATCTTTGCTAAAAGTATCCTCATTTCACTAGCCTTTCTTCCAAACTCTCCGAAACCTACAGCGGGATGATTAAGGAGTCCCTCCTCCAACATGTTTAACTGCAGTGACACAAATCATAAAACCGGATTGAAATTGCATACTATATCCCAATGTCAACATGCTAGGTGAAACAATGCAAGGGAGAGTAGCAGGAAGGAAAATCAATTGCTATATCATATGAAGAAGCATGAAAAAGTTCATGTGAAGATATGTTTGTCAAAAGGTGGGAGAGATAGATTCCACCTGTCTCTTTTGCCAGCGAATATATGCTTTCTTGTCAGAGAATTCTGTACGTGAAATACAGCATAACAATTCCAATGGGACTAAAAGAGCATCCATTCTTTTTCCAACTTTCCCCACAAGAGCATTGAGCAGCCCTTGCCTTGATCTAATGTCCATATCTTCAGAAATCTGAAATCATATTCAAACAACTGTTGCTGAATAAATGATCGACAAACAGGTAAAATGTTCAGAACTTTAATTGGTATGCAAGACCATTTAATTCACAGAAAAGTCACTCGCAAATTTTAAATTTTATATCTCACTGGATCAAATACAGAGCTTAACATTCAACGAGCAAAAGACTCAAAGGTAAGGTGCGAGCAGTAGGAAGTTTCAGTGGAATGAAAAAATATGTGTAGAAAAAGGGGAAAACACACAATAACAATGTTCATTGTTAGACCAGTAACACATGCATGATAAAAGAGCAGCACGGTAAGTAATAGGATGAATTACCTCCATTTGAATACGCATTGTCTCCAACAAACCAACCAATCCAGGTGTTCGTTCAGACTGCTTGATGAGATTTTCATTTCTACTGCGCCCAAGCTTCTTCAACAATTTGGACTTCTTCTCTTTTTTCTTTTCCTTTGATGGTATAATAAGGCCTCTGTTCGTTAATGAACCATAAATTTAAAACCAAAAAGACAAAACTGAGAGAGATACACGCGTAGCAAAGAAAGTCATAAAGGGCTACAAGAATGCAAAAACACACCGTCTAACCAACATAGCGAGCACAATCATTTTTTGTCACTAAAAATAAATGATGGTAGCATACCCAGAAGCACCAGCACATGCCAAGAGGATCTCATATGCAGTTTCCCGAAGATCATCATCATTAATGCCTGCAAGCGAAAACAAAAATAGCAAAAGAACAATTATCAAACTTGTTGGTAGCCATAATCTGCCTTGGCATCTATTATATGAAGTTTTATTTGAAAAGGAAACTTTAGCATAGTTCTGATAGCCTCTGAGATGATTCGCTGAGCATTTTGTTCCAAAAGACTCTTTCTTTCTTCAAAGAACACTGAATAGTTTCAAATTATGGCCAACTAATGCTAAATGATGATCACACACACACACACACACACACACACACACACACACAGATAAAATAACTTTCCTATGCATTCACTCGTTACAATGCACACATGAGAACGTTTGTGAGCCATTGGATGAGTTTTAATGAATGGATAGATTTTAAACTAAAAATAAATAAAATCTCACCTCTCTCTCTCTCCAATGCATTCACTCCTTACAATGCACACATGAGAACATTTGTGAGCCATTGGATGAGTTTTAATGAATGGATAGATTTTAAACTAAAAATAAATAAAATCTAACCTCTCTCTATATATATATGATATGCCATTAAAGTTCCTAAGCCAAGTGGACTTATAAAAGCTACAATACTTACTTAAACTCTGGCAAGGAAGCATTATAACATGCAACCTGAATTTTCTAAACAAGCAAGGGAGCTAACTGAGTAAATATAGCAGATGATATACACGATATGTCACCTTCCCCGCAAATACATGCAATAGTATTTAAGAGAATCGAAATTCCATTTCCAGAAAACAAATGTGAATTGGCCAGGATTGTTACTAGCATAAAACAAAGTTCAGCGCAGTACAACAAACAAAGGCCTTACCAAAATCATTTTTATCCATGTTTACCTGTTGCAAATAGTGGCAATCCAGGAGCAAGATCAGACGCATCATTTGGAATTCGCCTTGAGATCCTTCGACTGTCAATTTCGTCATCATCCTCAAAATCCTCAATGTCATCCACTGTTAATTCTCTAGCTTGGTTAGAATTCAAGGACTCTGCTTTGGATAAGCTTCTTCCCAATAAAGATTCTGAATTAGATCCAGATTTCTCGATCAGAGGTTCAGAGTTAGACAAAGTTTCTTCACCCACATCTTCTGATTCCGACAGACCGCGGATAATAGGGGAAGATGCAATTATTGGAAGAGCTGGTGGGACACGTCGCGGGGGTGAGCCAGAAATTTCGGGAGTTGTAACAAGAAAGAACTCACTAGTGGAAGCAGAAGTGTTCTGAAAAAGGATACCAACATCTAATTCAATATTCAATCTCCCTAAGGAAGTACATCAATTTTGTCCAAAAACAAAAATGTGGAGATTTTAAAAAACATAAAGTTCAGTGTTTATCAGAGAAGAGCTAGTGACTGGATGAAGAAATATTCTAGAAAAGAGCAGCCAGCATTAAAACCAATAAGCACCTGCAATAAAAGTTCACCGCACAGTGACAATAAACTAACTAGATGCGACGGGAAATGCTTAACATGGCAATCTAGTAAGATCAACAATATTGAACATTGAAAAGGCATAACATCTTAGAATGTGATAAATTAAACTCAAATGCATCCACTAATATTTTAAATTCGGTCATAGCTTTAACCACATTTCACCCATGATCATAGTAAGCAACTTAGCATTGTCCAAACGACAATCCATTTACCATTGCATAAACTCGGCTTCAAGAATGTGCAAGAACATGCAGTTTTTTTTCTCATATAATCGTATGATCAACTATAAAAGAGAACACTGACAGGAATGCATCAGGCATGAAACTTACCATACGCGGGAACTGGGCACTGTCATGATAATCCCTTATGGCATCAGAAAGGTCAAGCATATCACCTGCACATGGTTTGACACACACGCTAAGATGAAATCAAAGTAAGGCTACAAAAAAATGGTTGAAGCTTTGGATGTGGCCATGTAGGTATATAGCGCAGCACACTGAAGAGAATGATAGAAAAAAACGCCTCTTTGCAACATTTACTCACCTTTTTTAGCACAATTTAAAACATAATCAACGCTGACTTGATCCAGATCTATATCATCTAAGGAAACAGCACCCGGAGGCATGACAACTTTCTTGATCAAGCTACCAGAAAGAATGAAATTGAGAAGGACACGTCTATCTCGCCGATAACACTGAAGAAGTTCAAGCTCGTTCTCCCTATCTCATTTCAACAGATTAAAAACATAAATGGGTTCAAGAAAATTAAACCAAATGAATTTGTATTGCTAAGAAAAAATATTTGAAAATTCTAAAACTACTTATGGATGAAGTTGCAACATACTCTTCCATGGCGGTCGAATGAATGTATGCCGAGCCACCAAATGGTCCTTAGAAAAAATCAAGACTCCTAGCTCAAACCAATCTAAGCTGCTTATCCATTTAGCCCCTCCTAACAAACTAAAAGGCAAAAATGCTAAGCAGGTCCAGTGGTAAAATATATATACTCCCACAATAATCCAGCAATAACTCAAAATAGTGAAAACTGAAAAGATGCCAGATATAGTCATTCTTGGATGATGATGTTTGATATAGCATCGGAATGAACAATTCTTGAAAAATGTTCTTCGGTTAAATGTGCAAACTAGAACGAGGAACGAAATCGTATTTAACATTATAAATGGTACTTTTCAATATGTTTAAACCACGTTTTTGCCCAATTGACAAATCGCCAACCTCGTAAAATTTGGTGGGTAAGAAATAATCGGCAAAACCAGTCTTTTATAAAAAAGGATCCTTGCATTTATGTCAAAAAATTATTCAGAAAACATAGGCATGAAGGACAAACTACAACCTTATCTTCCTACAAAATCATTAGCTGTAATTTTACAAAGGAGAAGAGCAATGAAGTCCAACTTCCATATTCCACGGACTTGCAATTTCCAAACTGACCAAAAACTAGAAATGGAATGTAGGCGAATTTCATCATGGCATTTAGAACGTGCCAAAGTGCAAGATCTCAATTCAGAAATCAGACTCCACAAATTCAGCAGCAGCAACACACGGAATGGTAAACGAAGGAATCCATGGAAACAACTCAACGAAAACCGAAAATTGAAGAGAAATGGAAGCCACCAAGCAGTAAATCGCAAGCAGAAAGGTTGCGGACAAGCAAAGGAAGGGAGCAACATACCTCGAGATCTGAAGCACAAAGTAGACCAGCTGGAGCCTGGAGATGGTGGGGCGAGGCAGAGAGGATAGGAGTGCGACTAGGAAAAAAATGATACTACCTAGTACTACAGATGGGTGATTCGATAGCGGGCGCGGTGGATCCGACACTACTACCTACTGATGTATCCAGGTTCCCTGGCCGTGAGATTGAGATACACAAAGCTCAAAAACTGTTTGAATTCGGGATCAATTTGGCAATGGAAATCGTATCGCTGAGTAGCACAACAGTATTTGCAGCTTGGAAGCTTGAATAGTTGGGCAGTGAAATGACGGAGGGTGGAAAGGGGCAAAGGGCTGGGAACCTGAGATCCATCCAGAGGATCAATCTCTCTATATTTTTTATTTCGGAATTTTCGTCAAAGGCCGTTGTTAAGCTAATTCGCGTAAATTTTCACCCCAAAAAAAAAACGCCGAAACTATATACACGTGCACGTTAATTACAATGTGGCTCAACGTCGGAATTAAAGTGCAAGTTGGCCCTAAGTCCTTAACCCCATCGTATCCAGACGTGAAGACATGTTTTTATTTTATTTTTATAAAACATGGTGGCACGTCCAAAATGACGTGCAATAATGCAAGTCGCGACTCTGTTTGTTGACAAGTCGCAGAGCCGAGTTTCATGGAAGATGCTCGGCCTTGCTTGGGAGTTGGGACATCCCCGGACGGCCGACATGGGGTACAGGTGCCCTTGTCTGTCTGTACATGGACCTAGGAGAGGCTACCCGAGCAGAGGCGAAGGGTTTAGATGGATGCACGCCGCTACTGCAAGTACGAGACCGCAAAATTTGTGTTATAGTTTAGTAGTAATATTTTATTCTCATTCTTACCAAATTGTGTTTTGTGTCAAGGCTTGGATATGGGCGTACTTCCCTCGCTTCCGTGGCGATCTGTCCAGCGATCCGGCTAGGGTTGAGGATCGACGCTGGTATGCGAGGTTCATCCCTCCGAAGGCGCCTACCCGCAAGAACGTTGCGGGCTGTTGTAAACCTATTTTGCCATGTTTTATACTTACTTTTATATCGATTTTTTGCATGCATTTCATACATTTGGGCTAGAATAGTACAGAATCTATGTAGTTTATGCTTATTTGCCAAATTATGGAGTCTACACCAGTTTCTGTTTAATTTCGCAGAAATCGAGGCATTTTACAACAATTCAGAGAAAGGACGGAAAGCTCGAAGTCAACTATAGAAATTCCAAGGTCAAGGAGCAGCGGAACCAGGACAAATCGAGCAAAGGACAAGGAAGAAGTAACTCGACAAGGCTGGTCGATATTTGGTCGATATCGAGTAACCCGAGCCCAGTCGAATTCCAGCGAAGTCGAGAAGGAGCACTCGAGGAGCCTAAAGTTACTCGATGTTGAGCACATGTCGACAAGTCCGAATCCTGCTCGAGCTCGAGTGCAACCCCGGGCGAAGAATCTTACTCGATGTTGAGGAGTTTGGTCGACGTCGAGGACATTCCAGAGTAGGCCGAGTCGAGTATGAGGAGAAATCCGAGTGATTGTGGTTACTTGCAAGCCAAGATTTGAGATATTCTATCAAGAGACATGAAGATCTATCAAGAGAAGGAAGGATCTATCCACACTAGTCCTAGTTTCCTTTAGAGATTTATTTCCTATATCATAATATTTTATCTTATGTTATTAGATAGAAAGTTTTAGATTTAGATATAGTTGTTCCTTCCTAGAATAGCTACATGGAACATTATAAATAACGCTTTAGGGGTTGGATCTTATAATCATCCAAGCCAAGCCACAAGAAAAGACATAGAGAAAGAGAGATAGCGAGTAGGAGAGAGAGAGTCTTGGAGCCGAGTAGAGTTTCTAAAGCGAGAGCGGAATTGGCTTCGATCGGTTGTAAGCTTTCTTTTAGTTTATTAATGCAATTTAGTTTTATGAAATCTTTAATGTGTTTATTAATGATGAAGAGCGAGTAGTCACCCAACTTCTAGGGCCGGGGTGAGTCCGACGGTAGCCATGTAAGGTGATGCGGTAAAGGTACAATCTTTTGATGCGATTTCGTCTTCTATCCCTACGAGCATGATTCTTTTGCGAAAGTTGAAGGTAATCCTTGTTTGTGTTATTGAAGCGAAAGTGATCTTAATACAACTTGGATTAATTATGTGAAAAAAGGTTAGTAACAATTAGGGTTTATGTGAAAGCCTCTATCTTTCTATTTGTTAATAACGAGAGTTATTTGATGAAAAACATGATCTTTTATGCCTTTATGTGTTATTTTGCATGGTTATCGTTGTGGTATTGATACCCTGATTCTAAAAGTCTTTAGTTTATCGATTTTATTCACAAATTTCGTGTTTACTTTCGTTTTTATGCAATTTAAAGTTTCGATCTTCGATTCTGTTTTACTTGATTTCGAGCACTTTTGGTCGACGTCGAGGAAATTGGTCGACGTCGAGTAGGCTTAGTCGAGAACGACCAGATTTTTGTTTCATTTTCATTTTTGTTTTGCAGTTAGTCGACTGAGTAGTCGAGATCGAGTACCTTGCTCGAGATCGAGTACTTCTTGAGTCGTTTTTCGAGGAGTTTTCTGGAACTGAAAAGGCGGGCGCTGAAACGCTTCCTCGTGGATCGATCCTGACTACCTTCTACTACAACGGGAGAAAGTCTTGTATTTATTTGCTGAGACCGGGAGTCGGTTTGCTTTTATATTTTATATTTAATTCATAATTGATCGTCCTCATGCAACAACAAATTGGCGCCGTTGCCAAGGAAACAATCAATCGCGCCATTTTTAGTTCTTTTTCTCTTCTTTATATTTGTTTTTGCTTTTTAGTCCCTTTTTACTTATTTCTTTTTTATTTTGTTTCTTAGGTGCATGCGAAGAACTGATCGCATGCTTATCAACCCTATTCTCGAGCCAGAACGTTTCTTCCACTTACAATAAAGGCTTAGGAAGAGACTCATGTCAACATCCACCAACGAGAATGCGGTCCCGCTCACACCAGCACAGAAGCTTGAGCAACTCCGCCTACGGATAGAGGAACTCACCACCAGAGAAGCAGAACACGCCCGACGAGAGGCGGAATATGCACAGAATTAGCAACGGTGGGAGGCAAGGGTAGATCGCGAGGTCAACGCAAGAAGGGAACTTGAGGAGCAGATTGGGCATATCCCATCCAACGCAAAGGAGTATCTGCATCCTACTCTGGAAGTTCTAGAATCGCCGATCGTTCTTCCCGCTATTAATTTTGAAATTCGTCCTTCTTTTATTACTGAAATTAGGAGGAGTCAGTTTAGGGGAAGAATCAATGAATGTCCTTTAGAGCATGTCACCACTTTTATAGATTTATATGAAGTTATAGCAGATGGTGCTAATTTATAATATTTAAAACTAAAGGCTTTTCGTTGGTCCCTTGTAGGAATAGCACAATAGTGGCTGGAAGGGTTGCCTGCACGATCCATTCGCACTTGGAACGAACTGCAAGACTTGTTCCTCAACAAGTTCTTTCCTCCAGCAAAGACAGCTGCTCTCATACAACAAATCACGGCTTTGAGACAGAAGCCAAGGGAAACACTTGCACAGGTCTAGGAGCGCTACAAAAGGCTTCACGCACGGACAGCCACCCTACGTCATCCAGGAGATCATCTTCAACTACCTGGATGCGCCTACTAAGGATCGGATCAACAACTACACCGCATATGGGTATCTCGAGTACACTCCACGCCGCGCTTGGGAGGTGTTTGAGATGCTGGCCAACTACGACAACACATATGGGACTTCTGCGGCCTTTGCTAACAAAAGGTATGAAAGGCCTACCCCATCTATGCCATTGTATGTGCCACCAAAGGAGGTTGATCCGGACGTCAGGGAGCAATTCCAGAATGACTAGGTACGCCGTCTTACCAAACAAGTCAAATTCTTGTCTAAAAATCAGCCTTGTTTGGAATGTGGGTATGTGAGGCACAACACCATTGCGTGCCTACACGTCGATCAAGTACATCAAGCAGAAACCCAAGAAGAGGTAAGGTATGCAGGGGGACACTACTCAGGACCACATCAGAACCAGAACTGGATCTATTATCGCCAGCCCCAACATCAAAATCCCCCGCCCTACAGAGCTCCTGGTCACCCTGATAGAGAAGGTAAGAAAGATGACCTGCAAACCATTCTTGAGGAGATGCGGAGGAATCATTCAGACACCAAACAATCTATCAATTCCATCCACACTCAGCTGCATGGTGTCAACTCTAGGCTTGGAGAAATCATTATCTGGCGAAAATCGATTGAAACGCAGATTGGTCAACTGGCTACATCCGTCCCCAAGCAATCAGGTACGCTCCTTGGATTCTCTGAACCTAACCCTAAGGGTAAATCTACAGAACATGTGGCTACCATGAGTCTAAGGAGTGGGCGACAAACACAGACATCCGATCAGAACACGGAGGAGAAGGACGCAACAGACTACTCGACACCGAGCAAGCCAGTCGACCAACCTTTACTCGACATCGACCAAACCCTACTCGACATCGACCAGAACGCTACACCTTGAAATACCCCAAATTATTTTTGGGTATTTCTTCTATAATTCAAATAATAATATTTTCTTTATATTATATCTCCAAAGTATTTTTGGTATTTCGTTTCCAACGTAAATAAATAGAATTTCTATGTATTGTATTATACTGAAAAGATGAGAATTTATTTTCAACTTATATTGATTTAAGCAAGGTATATTAATTAATACAAGGTTATAGAAGTGTTTTACTATTTTAAATGAAAATAGGAATTTATTCGGTGGAGTTATTTGATTTATACAGCTAAATTAGATAAGACAAACTAATTAACTTGAAGATGATACGGGTAAATACCAGCCCGAATCTGGTGCTCTTCCCGAATCCACATCTCCTCCCCTCCAATTCAAATCTATCTATTTCAGATCTTCTAATCAATCTCGGTGGAAGAACCACATCCTCTAGTCCAAGAATATCGGGTGATTATAACGTCCGTATCCCTCGTCCCCTCGATTCATCCGCTTCCTTATTATGCCCGACCATAAACCGAGACCGCCACCATTATCCCTCTTCTTCATCCCTGTGTTTAATTACTCGCATCTGTCTCATCGTGTCGAAGGTGCTACAGCCGAGGACCTGGCTTTTAGTCACCATCGGAGCGTCCCTGGTAACTCAAGAGTCGACCGCCGCCAGTGACCAGGGTCCATGTTCCTCTCACAACAATGCAGCATATGCCCAACAACCGCCTCAAGCTTTGAATCGAGCCGACAACGTTGACTGATTTGTTTCTGCAGCAACTTCCGACCTTCCGTTCTCTCTCGTTTCTCAGCGGAATTTCAAATTCTTTATACCAAATCGTAGATCTGTAAGTCTACTTTCCATTGCCTCTAATTTCATTCAATTCCGATCTGGCATTAGGAAATTACGGATGCTGAAGTACAGCAGCGTCTGAAACTATGGCAACTGTCGACAGGTTCTTGCGGGATGCCCCTAGGAGGCTGTGATGGGTCGTCTCTTTCCGTTCATAGCCCGTTTCAAAGACAAGTCTGTGTACTACAACTTTTATTCACAAGTCATGGCCAAATTCTAAAGGGTTCAAGATTTTTAGATGCATCAAGGCGGATGCAAGTGCCCAGGAAAATTCCAGATTGAGCGAAAACTGCGACGAATTGCGGGACCTCGTTCTCCGTCGACTTTCGCTCAAACCCCCTGTTCTTTATATCAAAACGAAGCTCGGTAAGTCTAGTTTCCAAAACTTTCAGTTTTTCTTAATTCCGATTTCATACCAAGGAGTTATGAAAGTATGTTCAAAGGTCTGTCAGGATTCTAAACTAATCTAGTTCATGTGCGTTGGTCCACATTTCCGCAGCCATAGCTCAACGCCTTCGACCCCGAATCGATTCCACAGAAACCTTGCACATCAATGAGCAGTGGTAAGTTTGAAAGACCCATTTTTGTCGTCTCTAATTGACGTCGAATTGCAGTCGAACTTACTTAACCAAACATGTTTGTGCGTGTGCTGTTTTGTTCAAATCGCAGCCACTGTTCAGGCACTTGTCTCGACATTTTCGTCCACCCTTCGACAAAACTAACACATCCAGGCTGAAGTAGAGATTGCACTTGTCAGTTTGATATGTCATACGCATCAATCGGAGCTCTGTGCAAGGAGAACGAGCTCGGAAGATCTCCCAAAACCACTGTTGAAGCTGCGAGAATGTGACTGTCGGGCTTAGGCCAGTTTGTGGGTATTTACACGAAACCTCCCACACTTTCAGTTTTTGTAAAATATGCCCCTATTATAGTTTCTAAAATTTCAGAAATTACCCCGCAGTTTTAGAAGTTGTTCTAACCCGGGTAATCTCTTTAATCCGCAGCGTTATCTTCAAATCCTTACCCATCCACAATGAGTCAAGATTCCAAAGAAGATAGCATTGATTCATTCGTAGACTTCGTTAACCCCGTCACCGAGTGCTTTGAAGTCCATAGTTGGTACCGAAATCCAACAAGACGAATAAGGCAAGTGACATTCCGAGCCTTTCTGCTCAATTGGTGCCTTCGTGTCTTGTTTGTTTTCCTGTCTTTGATTGCTTGCCAAGTTAAATAAAATAAATTACAATTCACCTGTTTGTGTGATTTATTACCGTTCAGTTTGAACTTGGCAAGTTTAATTGGGTGACCTTAATAAGATAATAATAATATAGTTACCCACCGGTCATTTAAAGCATGATTTATTTTTGTCCTTTCATGCTAATTGGTTAGGAATGGAACATGTTATTTCTTTGATGCTTCCATCCTTTATTTTAATTGCTTTCATTTCATTTGGCATCCATGTTACCTATAAATAACATGGGTTATTTTGTGTTGTGTGATCACCTAGGATATCTAAATAAAATAGTAATAATGTGAGGATTGTGTGTTACGATTGGAACTCAATTAAATCAAGATCAATCAAATAAAACGTGTCAATCAATGCTGAGTAAAGTGAATGCAGTATGTAAAGTAATAAAAATAATGGAAACAGGTCGGGACTGTGTGTGCCCGGTCTATAAAGGGTTTCATGAAACTAACACATTTCCGTAGAGAAATGTTAAACTACCTCCGGTAGTAGGCTGCTATCTGCTAGTGAGAGCGGGGCCGGTATCATCATTTCCATAGACAAATGTTAAACTACCTCCGGTAGTAGGCTGCTATCCGCTAGTGAGAGCGGGGCCGGTATCATATTATAACAAATAGTGTGTGTTGTAAATCTTTCAACTTATAATAAAAGTCGTAAACGTGTTAAGTGTGTAACTTTGTGTTTAAGCTATTCAACGTGAGGAAGTGAGTGAAGTAATACTTTAAAAAGTGTTTTCTTTTTCGGTGATTACAAGTAGCGTTGTATCATATTCCATTCGTACTCGGAGTATGGTTCCTAAGAGTGCTCGTCACTCGCATCTTTTGTTACTCAATCCTTCTGGATTCTCTGTGTCACAGGAGTCGTGTCTTAAAATGTTAAGCCTACATAAAATATTCTCAATAATCACATTTGGGTTTAGATTCATACCTTATCATGGTCACTGAGTTTGAATCCAAAGTAGTCCCAGTTTTCGAGCCGTCGCTTGCTAGTTCTTACGAACTAACCGTCCTATTGTTTGTGAAGGCAGGTTTATGTCGAGTCTCAGAAGAGAAGATGAAGAGAAGTTGAGAAGACATTTAAGTTATTTTAACATGGTATTTACATTTTTAAATTTCTAGATATATTGTATATGAGTTTTATTATTTGATTTTATTTAAAAGTCTTCCGCTGTAATGTTATCAGGTTGTAAATTTAAATCCTCAATTTTAGAGGAAAGATTAATAAATAGTTATTTTTAAGTCTTCCGCGATTTAATTGTATTTCTTTTATGTATTTAATATTATCATCTTGTTTATGGGAGCATGGTTGCATGTCCCTATAAGCCTAAGGTGGTTACAAAGACATTAAAGTCTGAGTAATCACTGGCGCTGTGAGATTCCCTCGTGTTATAAAAGGGGGTGTTACAGAAGGTGGTATCAGAGTTAATGGTTTTCGTAAACGAGTTATCAAATTAATTTTCTTAAATCCTTCGTATAAAGTTTGAAATATAATTTTTAATGTTTTATAGTAAAAGTAAACAAATCTCTTTGAAAAATAATGCACATTAAAAAGTTTGTTTATTTACCAAAATGTTTTCATAAAATATAAAGTGTAATAAAATTAAATTCTTGAAATAAATCATAATAAATCTTTAGGTGAGATCCTCTTTTATTTTTCGTACGTTATTTTTTTTTTTTTAAAAAAAATTGCAAGTATAATCTTTTCAACTATAATCCATTATCAAAGATATGTGTTAAGCGCCAATGTATTCTTTCATGTATACAAGTGTGTAAAGATTATTTTAAATAAACCCCTATAGTATTCTAAGAAACTATATGATTATTTGTGTATCTTTTCCAACTTTACGTCAAAACATTTGAAGATAATCTTATATGTGATAATTTTGTATTCTATGAAAATTTTAAAATGATGAAAGATAGTATTGAATTTCAAAGAGGTTTTGAAAGTAAAGTGGGTAAAGTTTGTATAAGATTTAAGTGTGTAAAAATTCAATGTCTCAATTCCGACTTCTCGAGATCGATTCTAAACTACTTCTAACTCCGGCAAGTCATCTATTCTTTGTGTCTTTATTCCTTCTAATGTAAGTGTTTATGGTAGAGGTTCATGCAATATACTCAATATTCCTACAGTAAAGTAGTGAAATCCTGGTGGCGTACCGTGTGTGTGACAATTGATTAAGTATTCCATGTGCTCCCCGATTAGTGAGTAAAACTCATTTCTTACTTGTGTTCCATCGTTCGTGCCATAGTAGTAACTCATATTGTTCTTTTCTCAATCTTGTGTAATTTAAATCTTGTCCAAACTCTCATGGTCGAACGGTTGAAGTAATAAACAGTAAAATACGTTAGAATTATATAATAAAAATAAATTTGAAAATCACGTCCGCACTCAAGAAGAAGATAAAACACCAGCCAACGTGTTATTCAACGAACGCGAAGAAGATCAAAAGAAGAACCCGTTCTATACGGAGCACTCGTTACACTTGAATAGGATACTGGTTATGCCTATAGTGGTTGCCTTCGAAACCATCGCGCGACCATTTGGTAACCTGGAAAAGCAAGCCAAGTGGGGTTGAGAAGAAAGCCAAGGGTAGGCTAGAATACCATGTTCAATGTGTGATAAGAGTTGACTAACTTGCGCTAATGTTTAACATATCGTCGAACGTGCTCAAATAAATAAAATAAAAAAATGTGTAAAACAACTCAATCGTTCGTGCTTAGGCTTAAGTTAAGAGAAAGTAGTAAGAGAAATAATTCTTAGACTTTAGTCATGATGAGTTCGGTGAACAACTAATTACAATAGAAGTAATTATGTTGTTTTGCTCTTTAAGCAATTCCATTTCGTAAGTTATTCAGTCAACGGTATACCTCCAAATATCCAATCCAATCCTTTAAGCTTTCAAAGTTTTCGATGGCCACATCCGTCCCCATGGATGCTCTTGCATTTGAAGACAAGTATGTCAAATATGTTGATGATATTAGTTCTTCTCATTCAATGGTGTTCCCTTGTGTCCAACCCCTAGTGATTACTTTTTCGCTCTTGGCTAACTAGGCATATTTAAATCGTTTTAACGACAAGAGATATTCTTTTATATCCTTTCTACCAATTGCTTTTGTTCCTAAGTTTCGGAGAGAAGTTAGGTACCTCCTATCATTCTCGAAAGTCGAAACTCCTTCGAGTACCCTCTCATCCTTAGTCTATTGGCGTTCTTTCTTTTCTTTAAGTTTCGGGAAGAAACTTATTTTAAGTGGGGAGTAATGAAATACCCCAAATTATTTTTGGGTATTTCTTCTATAATTCAAATAATAATATTTTCTTTATATTATATCTCCAAAGTATTTTTGGTATTTCGTTTCCAACGTAAATAAATAGAATTTCTATGTATTGTATTATACTGAAAAGATGAGAATTTATTTTCAACTTATATTGATTTAAGTAAGGTATATTAATTAATACAAGGTTATAGAAGTGTTTTACTATTTTAAATGAAAATAGGAATTTATTCGGTGGAGTTATTTGATTTATACGGCTAAATTAGATAAGACAAACTAATTAACTTGAAGATGATACGGGTAAATACCAGCCCGAATCTGGTGCTCTTCCCGAATCCACATCTCCTCCCCTCCAATTCAAATCTATCTATTTCAGATCTTCTAATCAATCTCGGTGGAAGAACCACAGACTCTGTAACTTGGAAGATACAAGTTTTATATTGTATTTATTGAATCGGATACCAATATTCCATGTTTTAAGTCCGTCGCATATTTCGCCATTTTCTCATAGGGTACTGTACACGAAAATATATCGAAATCTTAAGCAATCCAAAATGGCAGAGCCTCAACTCTAATGACTCTGTAACTTGGTAGATACAAGTTTTATATTGTATTTATTGAATCGGAGACCAATATTCCCTTTTTTTAGGTCCGTCGCATAATTCCCCATTTTCTCATAGGGTACTGTACACGAAAATATATCGAAATCTTAAGCTATCAAAAATGGCAGAGCCTCAACTCTAATGACTCTGTAACTTGGAAGATACAAGTTTTATATTGTATTTATTGAATCGGATACCAATATTCCATGTTTTAAGTCCGTCGCATATTTCGCCATTTTCTCATAGGGTACTGTACACGAAAATATATCGAAATCTTAAGCAATCCAAAATGGCAGAGCCTCAACTCTAACGACTCTGTAACTTGGTAGATACAAGTTTTATATTGTATTTATTGAATCGGATACCGATATTCCTTGTTTAAAGTCCGTCGCTAATTTCGCCATTTTCTCACAGGGTACTGTACACGAAAATATATCGAAATCTTAAGCTATCCAAAATGGCAGACCCTCAACTCTAATGACTCCATAACTTGGTAGATACAAGTTTTATATTCTATTTATTGAATCAGAGACCAATATTCCCTGTTTTACGTCCGTCGCATATTTCGCCATTTTCTCATAGGGTACTGTACACGAAAATATATCGAAATCTTAAGCTATCCAAAATGGAAGAGCCTCAACTCTAATGACTCTGTAACTTGGTAGATACAAGTTTTATATTGTATTTATTGAATCAGAGACCAATATTCCATGTTTTAAGTCCGTCGCATATTTTGCCATTTTCTAATAGGGTACTGTACACGAAAATATATCGAAATCTTAAGCTATCCAAAATGGCAGACCCTCAACTCTAATGACTCTGTAACTTGGTAGATACAAGTTTTATATTCTATTTATTGAATCAGAGACCAATATTCCCTGTTTTAAGTCCGTCGCATATTTCGCCATTTTCTTATAGGGTACTGTACACGAAAATATATCGAAATCTTAAGCTATCCAAAATGGCAGAGCCTCAACTCTAATGACTCTGTAACTTGGTAGATACAAGTTTTATATTGTATTTATTGAATCGGAGACCAATATTCCCTGTTCTAAGTCCGTCGCATATTTCGCCATTTTCTCATAGGGTACTGTACACGAAAATATATCGAAATCTTAAGCCACCCAAAATGGCAGAGCCTCAACTCTGATGACTCTGTAACTTGGTAGATACAAGTTTTATTTTGTATTTATTGAATCGGAGACCAATATTCCATGTTTTAAGTCCGTCGCATATTTCGCCATTTTCTCATAGGGTACTGTACACGAAAATATATCGAAATCTTAAGCTATCCAAAATGGCAGACCCTCAACTCTAATGACTCTGTAACTTGGTAGATACAAGTTTTATATTGTATTTATTGAATCAGAGACCAATATTCCCTGTTTTAAGTCCGTCGCATATTTCGCCATTTTCTTATAGGGTATTGTACACGAAAATATATCGAAATCTTAAGCTATCCAAAATGGCAGAGCCTCAACTCTAATGACTCTGTAACTTGGTAGATACAAGTTTTATATTGTATTTATTGAATTGGAGACCAATATTCAATGTTTTAAGTCCGTCGCATATTTCGCCATTTTCTCATAGGGCACTATACACGAAAATATATCGAAATCATAAGCTATCCAAAATGGAAGAGCCTCAACTCTAATGACTCTGTAACTTGGTAGATACAAGTTTTATATTGTATTTATTGAATCGGAGACCAATATTCCATGTTTTAAGTCCGTCGCATATTTTGCCATTTTCTAATAGGGTACTGTACACGAAAATATATCGAAATCTTAAGCTATCCAAAATGGAAGACCCTCAACTCTAATGACTCTGTATCCACCGACTGCGCCTTCATTGAGTGGACCACCCGAAGTCGAGCAGTACTCGACGTCGAGTAGCCTACTCGACGTCGACCAGCCCTCTTCTTCCTCGACTCCCTCCTCTTTGGCGAGCAAGCCACCAGAAGAACGTAAGTACTCGACGTCGAGTACATGTACTCGAAGTCGACTAGAATCTGAGGTCCCCAATTCCGATTCTTCAACGGTAAGCCAAGGTACGTACATCTCTTCTCCTATTTCAATTAAAGATTTATCTATACATGGGAGAGGTTTGCCTTGGTATGTGCGATTGTGCAGGGTTTCCAATGATGAGCCTAAGGAATATGAAGTAGGAGACAAGGTCTATGTCTCCAAATCAAAGGATCATTGGTTTCCCAACAAATTCAACAAGAAGAAGACAAAACATTTCACGGTGAACAAGATCCATTCAGGAGGACTACAGCTGATGGACAAAAATCGAGTCTTGTTTGAAGCCCAAGCTACATGGGTCTTGCAGATGCCACCTTGAGCTTTAACGGAGATAGTCGGCCTAGCGACTATAAAGTCTAGAGCTTGTAAATAAAAGACTTAGTTTTTGAATTTTTGGAAATTGTTGTTTTTGGGTTTTTGGTTTTTGGACATTGTTTTTAAGTTTTTCTATTGTGGATATTTTCTTCCTAACAGTTTTTTCAGGTACGAAGCGGCAGAAGTACTCGACGTCGAGTAACGTACTCGACGTCGACCACCCATCTCGAGGAAAAGAACTCGTGGTCGAGGAGAAAGGCCACCCTGGGGTTCCACCTTACTCGATGTCGAGTAGCCATAGTCGACTTAAATCTTACAAAGACTCGTTAATAGCTATAATTCAGACAAATATATGTAATGGCCCAGTCTATTTCAATTGTTCACCTAATTTTCATGTTGATCTTACAGACCCTAGGGTTACTCAGACGTTAACTTTAGATGTAAAAATCCTAAAAGATAACTTTAAACAATTATCAAAGAATTTTGCTATAATATATAGAGTTCATTATAGACTTTTAACTTCTTTAACAGATCCGAGATGTTTAATCCCTCCTGTTCCAAGAGGAGAAACAACTTTACTTCAGTTAGAAGCTGAAAAATCTACAATATTTACTCCTAAACTTATTAAATGGGATGATATAACTATTCCAACTACTTTAGAACTTGAACATGATTGTCCTCCAGAAAATTTAGAGAAAAAGGATGTTTAAGAAATAACTGAAAGTTCAGATGGTAAAGTTCTTCTTAAATTCAATCTTAGTAGAAGTTATTCAACGTTACCAAGACTAAGAAATAATTTAGAACCGAGGAGTTCTTTTTCAGACTCTTTCTATACTGCCAGAAGTAATAATTATAGTAGAAGAAATAAGAGTATAGATTTAGGAAACACAGATTTAGAAAATACAGAAGTAATCCTAGACTTCAGTAGTCCTATACCTAATCAGGTTACAGAACCTATAGACCAAACTCAATCTTCTCCTACTAATAGTGAAATGAACAGATACTCTTCAATAAATGTTATTATCAACTCTGTCTTTACAATAGACAAAGATTATCTTAGAACTGATTTTAATTCAAGAAAAAATAGAGAAAAAAGAAATTGGTTCTTAAGTTTCGAAGAAAGTTATAAACATAAAATTAGAGAAATTTGGTATGAAGAAATGGAAAAAATTCAAATTAATATTCCTTTCTTTAGTTGGTTCAAACACTACCTTAAGAAAAATGGTATAGAACAACCTTTTAATTATAAATCCATAGAAGTACAAACTAGACTTACTAAAACGTGGAATATTTTACCAGAAGGAATAGTTCATTCAATTCACCCTCCTCTAAAAGGAATAAAAATCAAAACTGAAGAAGGAGAATTAACAGGTGAACCATTTAAAAATGGTAGGATTGGCACTTCAGACAATAGAACATCTACCTTAGAAGATGTTAAAAAAAATTTTCAACAAAATAATTATTCTAATCAGCTTCTTCATACTATAGCCACCCAAGTAGAACTTGTGCATGAGAAAATAGCTGGTGAAGAACCTAAGTTCCCTAGGAATATTTCTAGACCTCATTTTCAGATTCAAGGAATTCCAAAAGAATCCCTAAAAAATATCTCACTAAGTTCACCCTTAACTCTAATTGATAAAATAAATAAAAAATTAGATAAAGACAAACAAATACAATGTATAAATGAACAAAATGATAAATCTTCAGACTCAGACTCTGATTATCCTACTACTGAAGAATCTACAGGTTCAGAAAATTCAAACGACGAAAAGATAATTCATAATATTGAAACTAATTTTTATGATGAACCTTTAGAAATAAATAAGTTAAGAAAAAATAGAAAAGGATTTCAAGGGCATAGAAGAATTAATAGAAATATGGATACTAGAAACTTTTACTCTAGATCTACTCCTCCAGATATTCAATATGAAGAAAGATCCAAGTTTAGATCTACTGATTATAATGGACAAAGTATCTATGAGTGGAATATAGATGGAAAATCTGAAGGAGAAATCCTAAACACATTACAAGAAATGGGAATGGCTAACATAGCCTATAAATGTTCAGATAAAACTGACCAAGTCTGTGTATCCTTAATTGTTACAGGATTTACAGGACAATTAAAAAATTGGTGGGATAATGCCCTTACTTTTCAACAAAAAGAAGAAATCTTAAACTATAAAAATGATTTAGGAGAAGAAGAACCAGTAAATCAATTAATTTACACAATTAGTATGCACTTTATTGGAAATCCTAAAGAAGAGCTCCAAGCTAATAGAGAAATACTAAATAACTTAAAGTGTAAAACACTCAGTGATTACAGATGGTATAAAGATGTATTTCTTTCATATGTATTCAAAAGATCAGACTGTAATAAAGGATATTGGAAGGAACACTTCGTTGCTGGTCTACCTTCCTTATTCGCCCAAAGAATTAATCAAAAAATAAAAGAAGAGTTACAATCTGAAGAAATTCCCTGGAAAGATATAACATATGGATAGTTAACTGCGTTTGTTAAAAAAGAAGGATTAGCATTATGTTCAGAACTTAAATTACAGGCTAAATACGGAAAAGACAAGGGATCACGAAGAAAAGAATTAGGAAATTTCTGCCAAGACTTTGGATTAGAAAAAATTGGTGATCCTCCTAGTAAAAGAAAACAATTTAAAAGATCTGATAACAAACAAAGTTTTAGAAAATCTAGATTTAATAAACAAAATAATAAAAAATCTGATAAACCAAGGGAAAAGAAAATTATCTGTTATAAGTGTGGAAAACCTGGACATAAAGCAAATCAATGCAATCTTAGACAAAAGATTTCAGAAGTTTGCAAAGAAGATGCAGAATTAAAAGACAAACTAGTTAAAATACTTATTAAAGAATCATCAGAAGAAGAAGGTCATGAATCATCAGACTCTGATGACTCTGGATCCACTCAATTTTGTTATGTTATAACAAAAGAAAAAGAAAATGAAGCATTATTTCAACTTATAGATAAACTTGAAGATCCAGCTATAAAACAAGAATATTTTATAAAATTAAAAAATTTAATTTTCAAAGAACAAAAAACTCTTCCCGAAGAACCGTTTAGTCTATCAAAAATGATCAGTAAAAGACCATCTTCAAGTATATTTTCATCTATAACAACTAAAGACCTTCAAGCTGAAGTTAACAATTTAAAAAGAGAAGTTAATGCTCTACAAGAACAACTCATTTTAAATGAAGCCAAAGACTTGGAATTAGAAACTAGAATTGCTCATCTTGAATTAAACAAACATGAAGGAGATGAACAAACTTCATCAGACTCATCTTCTAACATCAGATCTAAAGAAAATGATTCTAAAGAAGAAGTTAATATTAATGATGATACTTTTATAAATGTTATTGAACAAATAAATTTTCAAAAATGGTATGTTTATGTAACCATAAAAGTAGAAGATTTCGTACTTAATACTATAGCCCTTTTAGACAGCGGAGCAGACCTTAATTGTATTTGCGAAGGGATTATTCCCTCAAAACATTATCATAAAACTACAGAAAAATTACATAATGCAAATGGTGCAAGAATGAAACTTAATTATAAAATACCTAGTGCATCTGTATGTAACAATGGATATTGTTTTAAAAATACTTTTATAATGGTAAAAGACTTAACACAAGAAGTTATATTAGGAACACCCTTTCTAACACAGATCTATCCCTTTAAAGTTAATAGACATGGTGTTCATACTAAAGTAATGGGAACTAAATTAACATTTAAGTTCCTTAATCCCATTAGACACTCAGAAGTTACCTTACTTCAAACTTCATCTATAATAAAAAATATAAATCTTATTACAAAAAAGTCATCATTAATCAACTCGTTAACTAAAGAAATCTACAGTCTTAAAATTGAAGAGAAACTTGTAAATCCTAATTTACAATTAAAAATAAAAGAACTTGAAGAACTCTTTATAAAATCAGTTTGTTCAGATTCCCCAACAGCCTTTTGGGAAAGAAAAAGACATCAAGTATCCTTACCTTGTGAGAAAGAATTTAAAGAAATTAATATTCCTACTAAGGCTAGACCAATACAAATGAATTTAGAATTATTAAATTACTGTAAAGAAGAAATAAAGTCCCTTTTAAACAAAAAATTAATTAGAGAATCAAAGTCTCCTTGGAGTTGTGCAGCTTTTTATGTTAATAATCAAGCAGAAAAGGAAAGAGGAACACCTCGTTTAGTTATAAACTATAAACCACTTAATAAAGCTTTACAATGGATAAGATATCCTATTCCAAATAAGAGAGATTTACTTAACAGACTTTATGATTCTAATATATATTCAAAATTTGATATGAAAAGTGGATTTTGGCAAATACAAATAATAGAAGAAGATAGATATAAAACAGCCTTTACAGTTCCTTTTGGACATTACGAATGGAATGTAATGCCATTTGGATTAAAAAATGCACCATCAAAATTTCAAAAAATAATGAATGATATATTTAATCAATACTCTAAATTTATAATAGTCTATATTGACGATGTTTTAATATTCTCTAAAACCATAGAAGAACATTTTAAACATCTAAATACTTTTTTTATATATTATTAAGAAAAATGGCCTAGCAGTCTCAGCCCCAAAAATAAAATTATTCCAAACCAAAATAAGATTTTTAGGACATAACATTTATCAACAAACAATAAGACCAATCAACAGAAGTATAGAATTCGCCAATAAATTTCCAGATGAAATAAAAGATAAAACACAACTTCAAAGATTCTTAGGATGTTTAAACTATATTTCAGATTTTTTCCCTAACCTAAGACAAATGTGTACCCTTTTATTTCAAAGATTAAAGAAAAACCCTAATCCTTGGACAGAAGAACATACTAAAATTGTACGAATGATAAAAGAAAAGGTTAAAACCCTTCCATGTACAAATATTCCTCATCCTTCTGCTTTCATGATAGTTGAAACAGATGCGTCAGAAATAGGCTTCGGAGGAATATTAAAACAAAGACTACAAGATCAAACTAAAGAAACCTTAGTAAGATATTATTCTGGTGTTTGGTCTGGACCACAAAAGAATTACAGTACCGTTAAAAAAGAAGTTCTTTCTATAGTTTTATGTATTTCTAAATTCCAAGATGATCTTTATAATAAAAAATTCTTACTTAGAGTCGATTGTAAATCGGCTAAAGAGATTTTACAAAAGGATGTGCAAAATTTAGTTTCTAAACAAATTTTTGCCGGATGGCAAGCCATAGTCTCAGTATTTGATTTTGAAATAGAATTTATTAAAGGAGAAAAGAATTCTTTACCTGATTTTCTTACAAGAGATTTTTTACAGGGAAAACAGCACAATGAAATTTATTTATAAAACATGGAAGGAGAAGATTGAACAAGATTTATGGATTCCCGCAGTACAAGATGTGATAGACATTTCAATCCTCCATGGCTATCCTAATCAAGAAATGATTGATTTTCTTAAAAAATTAAAATTAGAAGCCAGAAAGAGATTAAATAAAATTCCATTCTGATAAATATTTCCATTATCAACTGCCTTCTTACAAAAGAATTTATACAGATTTTTAAATGAAGACCATCATCATTAATCCTCATTTCAAGCCATTGAGAGAAAAGATAGAGCAAGAGTTACAAATACCATTTCTCCGTACAATGCTCAGACTATCTATATTACGTGGAGATCCAGATTTTAATCTAATAGTGGTTATTGACCAAAGATTACAAATTGCAGATAAGAGATTTCGGAGTATTCCATTCTAATGGAATCCAGTAGTAGAAAACAGATCCCACAAGATTATGAGCTTGTTCCTACAAGTTCAGCAATCGTCCCAACTCAAAATCAGTTCCAATCTCTTTCAGAATTTCCTCCTCTCTCATATCAAGAAGCTCTTTTTAGTCCAAAAACTCCTGCTAAGGCAATTCCCAAAAGAGACACTCCTTACTTCAGATATGTTACAAAACAAAATCCCATACAAGAAGTCTACCTTACCCCAGAACATGAAGTCCTTTCACAAACACAAATAGAACCTTTTATTACCAAACTTTTCCCTACAGACTTCCAATGGTTTCCAGATGATTTAAGAAAGACTAGAAGATTCTATGAGCTCATCCCCATAGACTCTGGTTCTGCTGAAATCATCCACAGAATGTGTGAGTCGGATACAAAAAAGATCAACTTCTCTAAAATAAAGATTCTTCAAGTCCTCACTGTTTCCGACTGGAGTAGCCCTTGGGATCTTAAACCCTTTACAGTTCCTCAAGCCCTTCCTGGCTACTCTTACATAGACTACAAAAATGCTTGGTATTACACATTATTGCTAAGACCTTATAGTCATTCTTGGTTCATCTTCTTTGACAGAAGATGCAATGACAATATTCCAGTATGGTTCTATCATTGGTGGTATCACTTTGGTGCTATTGATGATATTTACCCAGATCTCGCAAGAGTTACTTATGATTATTATTGTAAGCATTCTCTAAATAAACCTTTTACCAGACCTCTTAGGTTTCACAAAGATACTGGTTTAGCATGGATTTTTTGCTGGACCTATGAGACCATCCAAATCCTCCCAAAACCATTCCCCCTAACATTATGCAGGAAATACAAAATCAGATGGTGGGAAAAGTTTGATCTCAAAGTTCTCACCATACCAAAGATACAAGAAATCCTGTCCAGGAAAAACCCAAAGCCCCAAAGCCCAATACCACAAACAAATAGCCCAATACCTCCACAACAGTCTCCAGTAAATTGCCCTGCTGATCAATTAAAGCAATGGCAAGAATTCCAAGCCTTCCAAAAATACCTAGCATCACAAAATGTACAACCAGCAGCATCCACCTCACAAAACAGTCCGCCCATAAAAGATGATCCTGCACAAGATGCTCAAGACCCATATGATTTTTAGTTTATATGTTCTTTATATGTAAATTTTTTTTTATGTAAATTTTTTTTTTTTTTTTAAAAAAAAAAAAAGGTTGAATGAGGAGTATTTGTAAGTATTGTATTATATACGCATATGGTGTAATCAGTAAATCTACTAGACCACTGAAGCCAGCAAGAGAAGAAAGACGACACATACTGGTGGAAAGAAGAGCCGACAACAGACACTATTCCCCGTCACTATTCACTGTCACTATTCCCCGTCACTATTCACTATCACTATTCACTATTCACTATTTCAACTTTTACTATTCACTCGTATTATTCATAAAGAGCCAAAGAGACATCTCCCGCTATTGTCGCGGGAAGGAAGACTTCACCAAGAGAACCATCACATGCCTACAGTTGAACCACAACAGACGTAGGCAATGACGATAAACTCTTGCCTATATAAAGAAGGATACAGATTGAGGAAAGGCATCGAAATTGAGAGTGCTCTTCCACATCTCAAAAAACCCTCTCAAGTCTGTCTCAAAAATATTTTCTTTCAGTTTTCAAGTTGTTCTAAGTTGAAGAAAAGTTTGAATATTTGTAAGTCTTTCTTATTTTCTCATAAATTGTTTGTATTCAATAGTTCCAAAATTATATAAAAGTTATAATTTGTGGTTATTTTCTGAGTTTACCTGTTTTAAGTCCGTCGCATATTTCGCCATTTTGGATAGCCTCAATGTAACGGCCCGGGATTATGATTCCCGAGTTACGTTTCGAGGGATAAAACCCCTCGTTAGGATCTTGCGCTCCGAGTACAAGTTGAAGGTTTGAAACCGAAGATTTGTAGTTTAAAGTGGGATTTCGCACCCAAATCTGGAAGGTCCGTTGGAGACCCCGGGGCAAACCCATGTACCTGTCATAAGTCTACAACGCGGGAAATCGTTTATCATGCAAAGGGCATAGGTTCTGAAAACGATACAACGGGCGCCACGGCAGAGCCGGGTCAAAACAGAATATAAATAGGGAGAAATCCCAAAACATGAATCTGGTGAAGTCAGGTTTCAAACACTCACTCTCCGCCATATGAATGGACCCCGTCATAACAGCATAAAATCAAGCAGTGTATCGGGTACCTGAAACTATACCACCAAGTCAGGCCAAGAGTCCGCCCGTGGGTCCTCTGACCGCGCTGAGGACATATAATACGCCTATACCTAGAATAAAGGATGCCTTCATGCAATACTGGAATATTAACCACACTATCATGTTCCTAATTCATATGTGCAGAATATTAAGTAAGGCCTTAACAAAGAATACCAAGTGGTATATCCCTCTTCTACCACCACCCCCCTTACAGATAGGGTGGAGACTGGCCAGTTCGATGCTATAATCATATCAAATCTCATCATCATATCATATCTCATCATCATATCATATCTCATCATCATATCATATCTCATGCCCATCTCGTATCTCGTGATATATATAAATGACTCGAGAAGGACAACACCCGATGAAGCTGGGCTGCCCTATGACCCTAGCAAGGACTCTAGGACTCACAGATAACGGCCGTTCTGTATTCAAACGCATATAGAATAAGGATGCTCATTCGTAAATGCAACTCCTAAGCATGATACTACATGATGCTCTTATGCATATGCAACACCTACATACTATATGACACATCAGGCAGGAGGTACTGGTTACTGAGTAAGCCCCGGAGGACTTACCTGGCTAGCAGATCGGCAACAGGAGAATCCAGCACACAATATTCACAATCACAGAGTATCACCTAGTACATAATGGAATATACATAAGTCTACATCCAACTATTAAGCACTCAAGCACACCTCAATCATTAGAACAAGTAACATATTATGGAAGTCATTTCATCGCATCATCCGCTCCTCAAGACTACATCGTTTTCCATAAATCATTGATAAACCAATTCCACATGTTCATATATATCATTTCCGCATATACCTCAACGGTTCATCAAAATCATAAGACATAATTTGTGTGATATAAAATCCTACTAGATCGTCGTAATTATCCAACATTTAATCTCATATAATAATTCACCACAAGTCATGCTATTAGTCATACACATCATAATGTTAGTCAAACGATCATATTATCATGCTAGTTAGTCATCGAATAAGTCTTATTCCCAAGTTAGTTTCAGAACCGTTTCAAATCCCAGTTAAATAGTTAAGTATTCCGACCCTTGAAAATAATCGCCAAATTCCCTTTTAAATTTATTTATTAGATTACTTCCCAACCTTGAAATTCTTTTCCAAATTCTTTATAAATCTTGAAATCCCAATAATATATTTTAAATCTCAAATACCATTCATTTAACACTTTTATAAATTATTTCCAAATCCCCCTAAAATCTCGACCATTTTTATTTAATAAATCAACCCTTATAATTCTTCCAAAATATAATAATTTATCTTTTAAATCCTCAATTACTATTATAATATATTTTAATTACCGTTAATTAGTTAAATAATAAACGGATAACCCGAACCGTACCGGACCGAACCGAACCCGTTTAAATAATCTAAACCGGTTAAATAACAAATATATATATACAATGTTAGTAAAGAAGACGAAGCTCCCGCCATGTAGGTTGTCTTCCTCCCCGGATTTCCAAAGAAGACGAAGCTCCAGCCATAGATTTGGCCGATGGAGCTCGACCTCGCCGGCAACGTCCAGTCGTGGCTCACCGGCTCCGACTCCATGGACCCGCCCCACCCTCAGCTCGCTCGCTCTCCCTTTCACGTGCCTGCTGCTCCCGCGCTCTCGCCTCACGCTCGCGGCTCGGTGTTGCTCGCCCACGCCTCTCTCGAGCTCGCCGGAGTTCTCGAGCTAACCCAATCGTCCCGCACTCAGCCCTCGCTCACTCCCGACTAATCTAAACATCGGAAAAGACTGAAAAAAACGAATCGAAACGAGTATAATTTTGGAGCTCACCGAGATGGATTTTTCGCGACTTCGGAGCTCTCGATCGGAGTTCTGGGCTTCGTCGGTGGCTCGCGATGGCTCGTCGGACCTGTACCGGACATGGGTGAGTGTGTTGGTGAAGACCGAAGGTGATTTCGATCGGAAACGAAGGAGAACGGCTTACCGGAACGAGGCTTCCCAAAACAGAGCAAGGAGGCTGTTCAGTGGCTCGTTGACGGCGCTGGTGGCTCCGATGCTGCTGGTGGCGCCTTGGCGGATGCTGGCGGCGCTGGTGGTGGTCCGGCAACGACGGAACGGCGGCTAAAGATGGTGATTGGCGGTGATTGATGAAGCATCGGGGAGCTAGAGGTGGCGGCTCGGTGGCGTTGAAACAGGGGAACCCGAGGGGTGGTGCTGACCCGCTGCTACTGGAAACGGAGAGAGAGGCTTGAGGGCTCTTGACTCAGCTTCAATGGAGGATGGGAGGAGGCGACGAGCAAGGTGGGTGGCGTTGGGGTTCCTGGCTCTCGACAAAATAGGGGCGAGAGATGGAGGAAAGGTTGACGGTGAAAGATGGTGATGGAGAGCAGGTGAAGGGAATGGGGTGATCCTCAATGGCTTATGGAGGGAGATAAGTTGATTTGAAAGGGTATGGTGAGGTAAGGTGAGGGAGTGGTTGAAGATTGGGTGTTGAATTGGTTAATAAATACCCGGAATTAAATTCTGAATACGTGAATTTTGGATACTAAAATTAGTTCTTGAATGTTAGTTTCTCTGACTCTCGCTTTCTCGATCAATTAGATTTTTAAAATAGACAAGGATATCGTCATCCGATAATTATTTTAAATTTGAGCCGGAATCCGTTAAACGAGCTTTTAATTTGATTTAAATTCATTTTTAATCCTCTTTTTCCGAACAATTAGGATTTGTAAAATCCGAGCCTTTACATCATCCACCTCTAAAAACAAGTCTCGTCCCCGAGATAAAAATCATTTTAAAATAGGGGATGAAGTTTGAAATTGGTGAGTCCAAGGATCATGTCATTGACCCCGTAAGTATCTCATAAGTGCCCCTATGAGATCCTCACAGTAGCATTGCCGTGATCATAATATCCCCAATAGACCGTAGCAAGAATGTGATATGGGCCCCTACCACATCCTTACTCCGACTCCTCGGTCATATCATAACTCAAAACATCACAACGTCCTGTCTAAAACACCGTTCAAAACTTCAAGTTCAGCATTAGTCAAAAGCATTCCTAACCTCTTCACTCATCCTACCATCAACTTCTAAAGGCTAATCTCATATTCTCTTCCTAGGTTCTAAGACATAATCAAGGTTCAACAGTTCAATTTCTATCATTTCCATCATCAAGCATATTGTGTATATATATATCGAATAACAATAGCACCTCACGTCTAATAGCATAACATAATCACCTCAAGAATAGCCACATAGCATAGCATATCTAGCATCGTATCATATATGGTAGAATTTATCACATCATCTCACGGAAGTTACACATCATATCAATCATATAAGCACGCTATATCAATTAGATAAGTACATCATACTCATTCTAACTACCAAGCGTCATCGAATTAGAGGTAAACAACTACTTTCGTACAGTAGCATTCCATCGAGTTCAGGGATAACTATGTTAGTACTACAGTTCCCTATTGTCAACGGCAACACATCATATAATCAACATAGTCTATAGCATAAAATTCGCACCACATTCGGCCCCAAGTAAAGCATATGCTAGATCACATCATCCAGAGAACCTGCCTATAACTACCAATCATGACGAAACACGACCACTACCCATCAACTCTTGCATTAATTAAGATTAAATTCACCAAGTTCTACCAACTCCAACCACTTCGACATCCCAATCTAAAGTCATTCCTTCCATTCGACCATTTAAACCTATCTCTCGGGGTTCCCAAATCACAACATTCCCTTATTCCGACAAGCTGAACAACTCGGTCTACTACCAAGACTCCATATATAATACGTCCTTGCCCCAGGGGTCCTCTATTAGTCTCATCTTTACCCTCTAAGAGAAATTCTATATCCTCAACTAAACCGCTCTCACGATTGATCTAGACACCTCTTAACAATCTCGCTTACTCTTTCTAGGCTCTCAAGACTCCGCCTGAACATCATCCCCCAAAGAGATATCTCGAATCACCTTGCTAACCTGATCATATTCCACACACTACTGACAACTCTCACCAACCATCCACCTCTAAGAATCCAACACATACTAATTATCTTACACCTATCACTCTCGACCAGCTCTAATGCAGAATCCATCTCGTGCTACTCCCAACCACGAATTACCAAGACCCTCATCACCAATGCCTATCCTGAAAGACCGGCCAATGATTTTACCTACTCATCCCATTCCAGAACTCACGAAACCTGAACCACTCAAGTTACCACTCCTTCACCAACCTTCAAAAATCTCTTATCCTCTAGCATCCTCAATGCCTTCTGCTTTGCCTAATTCCCAAATCTATACTCATAATCTCCCTATCTCAACCTTAAGCCCACAGTCTTACTAGGAATCTCAACTACATCCTTGCCTAACTACCAGCCTTTCCTCGAAGATTCATCTCACATCCTCAAATACCTCAATAGTCACAATAACCTCCACTCATAAATCTCGATTCATTCCCTATGCCAAAATCCTCCAACAACGATCTAGAAATCTTTCACTCATACTTTCCCCAAACATTACCAATCCTATCTAAACAACCCCAAATACTCATCATACGACCAACCCTGATGTGAATAACCTAATATCCTCGATCGATAAATTCCCAAGCAACCTCAAACTACTCTTCCTTGGCAATTCCTCACCTCACCCCTTACCGAAATCGCTCCCACGCACAACACACATCACCTAGTCCCATATTCTACGATTCCTCAGACGTTACTTAATCGATCATCCTCGACACCGCCCACGATCCGCTCCTAGACTATCTAGACACCCTCCTTAGCGCACCAATCCGTCTCACAACACCTCCCCTCAAAAATCCCCCGATCAACTCCTAGCTCGCCCATCCACCTCTAGAACTATCCTAACTACCTCTACCCACACCCAAACTCAAGATCACCCTAATGAAACTAGTCTAGACCCAAACCAACCACTATCTTATACTACCCACCCACACTACCTACCTAGACTACCACATCTCACTAGGACATTTCCCTCGAAGTCTCGCCATACTACTCCACTCCTCACCTAAGACATGCATGGAGCTCAACTATACTCACTGACCACTATCTCCGACCAGTCCCAACTCACTCGACTCTACCGAAGCTAACGCATCCATCCTGCACACCCTCTCGCCCATCTCATGACCAAGAACAAAGACTTCAATCCCTCTGCCACTTTCCGACCTAGCTTACCGAAGAATCTCTCAACTCGTGCCCAAGAAGAAGCACCACCAGACATATAACCCATAACCTACTCACCAGTAAGTCAGTATACCAAGCACCAAGGCACATCATCATAGAAACACGTTAGTCAGGCAATCATTGCTACTAGTTCAGCACATCCGTCATCACGCATTCAATTATGTCAGTTCTTGGCCTATCACACAACATCAATTCCGATTAGTATAGAAGAATCCACGATTGAATTAAGAACGTCCTTCCTTGAGTCATCTAAGAGAATCACGTACGCGGCTACCATTTTTCAAATGTGTTCGTTCTTTGTATACTTTTGGCGACGTCAGTCCTGTGGTCTATGGGTCATGGACCTATCACACTTCCGTTGCGCCGCTCCGGTGCCACTTGGTCGTCGGTTCTTTCTCGCATGTCGGCGCTCATCGAAAGATCGTAAGGGTTAGTAGTTACGGAGATAGGGGAGAGACAAGGGCGGACAACACAACTTCCTTAACATGGACCAGGACTAGGGACGACGAGACCAAGGAGGAGATCCCAACCCGAGAGTTACAACGATGCCCTTATAATTGTGGCACGCAAACATATAAAATTCAAGAGGTATCGTCACATTATTTCACACTAGTATGCACCTATCTCAAGGAATATCGTTTTATGCATTCATAACATGTTCATATAATCATCTTTATATGTGCGCAGAACAAGCTAGCAACCTATCATTTCATTCACCAATCATGCTTGAGAGACCAAGAACATGTATGCAAAGACTAAGATGGGACATATATGGCATAAGTTATGCAAGACCTAGAAAACATCACAAGATATCATATGCACAACTTATCACTCATTTAGAGACACAATTAAGCAAGTCATAATGTTACGGGGTTGAGACAAGCATGCTAAGATGTACCATAAAAAAAAACATGTTAAGGGTATATTCAGTTCATGCAGGGTTGGTATAGCAAATATCTCATCACATACATCCATATCCGCATATTAAGACTAGGACGTCACACAATCATACGAGGGCCTATAACTGGGAGGTATATGTCTTACATGATACTAGCAATACTCCTTAAACATGTACACAGTCAACGAGGTCCGATTAGGTTAATTTGGCATGCTAAGTCATCTGATTCACGTGTTAAACATGCAACGAGAGTTGACCCCACTATCATGGACCTAGTTCATGGGGAGACAGTAATCATGGGAATTCAATACATACGGCACTTACATCCACTCATGAGTGCAACCATGCAAGGTACGAGGCAAGTCATGCTGAATTATACCAATATACAATTTCATGAAATCACAAGGAGGGTATCATTATAACTTGACAGAATTCTCTAAGGGCAATCACCGACTCTTCACCCTGTTTCCCCGTGGGACACTAGTATGACTGGTTTGGTAGAACACGAAGACATTTACACTGTTTCCGAGAGAAGATGGTAGAATTCGTGTTTAGACTCGTTTGGCAAGGAGACACGGTTGACCATTACGAGACTCAAGAGGGGTGACTCCATAAGACAATGCACTCATAACTTGGAATATTGTCGATCATCAACCTCAGATCACCCTCACATCATACATAATCCCCGGAAGTAGTTAGTTGACCGACCCAATTGCCCGTAGAGAACGTTGACATTAGGTGTGAGACTCGATGAACATCTATGGTTGGAATACAAATAGGACTCAAGTCAAAAGGAACGGACACTCTCGACCCTTACTAACACATCCAAGTGCTTTGGTGGGACGGACGATGGAATCGGGATTATCAAGGGGGTTGTACTATGGAATAACTATTCCGACAAGACAGAAAATCTGATTACATAAGGACAAGGTTCCCTCCCGCTATCCCGTTTAAACATACAGTCATTCAACACATGATTCAAGTCAAGGCATACTAATTAGTTCGCTACCCTAAGCACAATAGAGCACTCATCACGGAAGCAATCAACAAGATTAATATGATCCTCTTCAAGGAGGATCGCCCTCGGGCCCAATTGCATATATGTATATATATAAACGTAAGCATAGAGCCGATCTATGCCGTCCTTCGAGGGACGGCTGACCGGAGGGGCAAAACCTCACGGCCTCCTAACTCAACACTCCAACCTCCGTGGTGTTCCTTGGAGTCTTCTAGGCCCATCTGTAAATAAAAGCTAGTATTTTGTCTACCGTTCCCCGAATTCTACATCCATAAGGGATGTCTACCGCTTGGGTCTCTACCCACGAGATTATTTCCCCTTTATTCATTTTAGGTTTTAAGTCCAATTAAATTCATTTTGCCCTTTATAAAATATTTTCCAAAACCATTTAAAAACATTGGGCGATTTACAAAACCTCTTCAACCTATTGTACTCGGATTGCTAAACCTCAGCTCTGATACCACCTTTGTAACGGCCCGGGATTATGATTCCCGAGTTACGTTTCGAGGGATAAAACCCCTCGTTAGGATCTTGCGCTCCGAGTACAAGTTGAAGGTTTGAAACCGAAGATTTGTAGTTTAAAGTGGGATTTCGCACCCAAATCTGGAAGGTCCGTTGGAGACCCCGGGGCAAACCCATGTACCTGTCATAAGTCTACAACGCGGGAAATCGTTTATCATGCAAAGGGCATAGGTTCTGAAAACGATACAACGGGCGCCACGGCAGAGCCGGGTCAAAACAGAATATAAATAGGGAGAAATCCCAAAACATGAATCTGGTGAAGTCAGGTTTCAAACACTCACTCTCCGCCATATGAATGGACCCCGTCATAACAGCATAAAATCAAGCAGTGTATCGGGTACCTGAAACTATACCACCAAGTCAGGCCAAGAGTCCGCCCGTGGGTCCTCTGACCGCGCTGAGGACATATAATACGCCTATACCTAGAATAAAGGATGCCTTCATGCAATACTGGAATATTAACCACACTATCATGTTCCTAATTCATATGTGCAGAATATTAAGTAAGGCCTTAACAAAGAATACCAAGTGGTATATCCCTCTTCTACCACCACCCCCCTTACAGATAGGGTGGAGACTGGCCAGTTCGATGCTATAATCATATCAAATCTCATCATCATATCATATCTCATCATCATATCATATCTCATCATCATATCATATCTCATGCCCATCTCGTATCTCGTGATATATATAAATGACTCGAGAAGGACAACACCCGATGAAGCTGGGCTGCCCTATGACCCTAGCAAGGACTCTAGGACTCACAGATAACGGCCGTTCTGTATTCAAACGCATATAGAATAAGGATGCTCATTCGTAAATGCAACTCCTAAGCATGATACTACATGATGCTCTTATGCATATGCAACACCTACATACTATATGACACATCAGGCAGGAGGTACTGGTTACTGAGTAAGCCCCGGAGGACTTACCTGGCTAGCAGATCGGCAACAGGAGAATCCAGCACACAATATTCACAATCACAGAGTATCACCTAGTACATAATGGAATATACATAAGTCTACATCCAACTATTAAGCACTCAAGCACACCTCAATCATTAGAACAAGTAACATATTATGGAAGTCATTTCATCGCATCATCCGCTCCTCAAGACTACATCGTTTTCCATAAATCATTGATAAACCAATTCCACATGTTCATATATATCATTTCCGCATATACCTCAACGGTTCATCAAAATCATAAGACATAATTTGTGTGATATAAAATCCTACTAGATCGTCGTAATTATCCAACATTTAATCTCATATAATAATTCACCACAAGTCATGCTATTAGTCATACACATCATAATGTTAGTCAAACGATCATATTATCATGCTAGTTAGTCATCGAATAAGTCTTATTCCCAAGTTAGTTTCAGAACCGTTTCAAATCCCAGTTAAATAGTTAAGTATTCCGACCCTTGAAAATAATCGCCAAATTCCCTTTTAAATTTATTTATTAGATTACTTCCCAACCTTGAAATTCTTTTCCAAATTCTTTATAAATCTTGAAATCCCAATAATATATTTTAAATCTCAAATACCATTCATTTAACACTTTTATAAATTATTTCCAAATCCCCCTAAAATCTCGACCATTTTTATTTAATAAATCAACCCTTATAATTCTTCCAAAATATAATAATTTATCTTTTAAATCCTCAATTACTATTATAATATATTTTAATTACCGTTAATTAGTTAAATAATAAACGGATAACCCGAACCGTACCGGACCGAACCGAACCCGTTTAAATAATCTAAACCGGTTAAATAACAAATATATATATACAATGTTAGTAAAGAAGACGAAGCTCCCGCCATGTAGGTTGTCTTCCTCCCCGGATTTCCAAAGAAGACGAAGCTCCAGCCATAGATTTGGCCGATGGAGCTCGACCTCGCCGGCAACGTCCAGTCGTGGCTCACCGGCTCCGACTCCATGGACCCGCCCCACCCTCAGCTCGCTCGCTCTCCCTTTCACGTGCCTGCTGCTCCCGCGCTCTCGCCTCACGCTCGCGGCTCGGTGTTGCTCGCCCACGCCTCTCTCGAGCTCGCCGGAGTTCTCGAGCTAACCCAATCGTCCCGCACTCAGCCCTCGCTCACTCCCGACTAATCTAAACATCGGAAAAGACTGAAAAAAACGAATCGAAACGAGTATAATTTTGGAGCTCACCGAGATGGATTTTTCGCGACTTCGGAGCTCTCGATCGGAGTTCTGGGCTTCGTCGGTGGCTCGCGATGGCTCGTCGGACCTGTACCGGACATGGGTGAGTGTGTTGGTGAAGACCGAAGGTGATTTCGATCGGAAACGAAGGAGAACGGCTTACCGGAACGAGGCTTCCCAAAACAGAGCAAGGAGGCTGTTCAGTGGCTCGTTGACGGCGCTGGTGGCTCCGATGCTGCTGGTGGCGCCTTGGCGGATGCTGGCGGCGCTGGTGGTGGTCCGGCAACGACGGAACGGCGGCTAAAGATGGTGATTGGCGGTGATTGATGAAGCATCGGGGAGCTAGAGGTGGCGGCTCGGTGGCGTTGAAACAGGGGAACCCGAGGGGTGGTGCTGACCCGCTGCTACTGGAAACGGAGAGAGAGGCTTGAGGGCTCTTGACTCAGCTTCAATGGAGGATGGGAGGAGGCGACGAGCAAGGTGGGTGGCGTTGGGGTTCCTGGCTCTCGACAAAATAGGGGCGAGAGATGGAGGAAAGGTTGACGGTGAAAGATGGTGATGGAGAGCAGGTGAAGGGAATGGGGTGATCCTCAATGGCTTATGGAGGGAGATAAGTTGATTTGAAAGGGTATGGTGAGGTAAGGTGAGGGAGTGGTTGAAGATTGGGTGTTGAATTGGTTAATAAATACCCGGAATTAAATTCTGAATACGTGAATTTTGGATACTAAAATTAGTTCTTGAATGTTAGTTTCTCTGACTCTCGCTTTCTCGATCAATTAGATTTTTAAAATAGACAAGGATATCGTCATCCGATAATTATTTTAAATTTGAGCCGGAATCCGTTAAACGAGCTTTTAATTTGATTTAAATTCATTTTTAATCCTCTTTTTCCGAACAATTAGGATTTGTAAAATCCGAGCCTTTACACTCAACTCTGTAACTTATTGAATCGGAGACCAATATTCCAAATATTCAAACTTTTAAGTCCGTCGCATATTTTGCCATTTTCTAATAGGGTATTGTACACGAAAATATATTGAAATCTTAAGCTATCCAAAATGGCAGACCCTCAACTCTAATGACTCTGTAACTTGGTAGATACAAGTTTTATATTCTATTTATTGAATCAGAGACCAATATTCCATGTTTTAAGTCCATCGCATATTTCACCATTTTCTCATAGGGTACTGTACACGAAAATATATCGAAATCTTAAGCTATCCAAAATGAAAGACCCTCAACTCTAATGACTCTGTAACTTGGTAGATACAAGTTTTATATTGTATTTATTGAATCAGAGACCAATATTCCCTGTTTTACGTCCGTCGCATATTTCGCCATTTTCTCATAGGGTACTGTACACGAAAATATATCGAAATCTTAAGCAATCCAAAATGGAAGAGCCTCAACTCTAATGACTCTGTAACTTGGTAGATACAAGTTTTATATTGTATTTATTGAATCGGAGACCAATATTCCATGTTTTAAGTCCGTCGCATATTTTGCCATTTTCTAATAGGGTACTGTACACGAAAATATATCGAAATCTTAAGCTATCCAAAATGGCAGACCCTCAACTCTAATGACTCTGTAACTTGGTAGATACAAGTTTTATATTCTATTTATTGAATCAGAGACCAATATTCCCTGTTTTACGTCCGTCGCATATTTCGCCATTTTCTCATAGGGTACTGTACACGAAAATATATCGAAATCTTAAGCCACCCAAAATGGCAGAGCCTCAACTCTGATGACTCTGTAACTTGGTAGATACAAGTTTTATTTTGTATTTATTGAATCGGAGACCAATATTCCATGTTTTAAGTCCGTCGCATATTTCGCCATTTTCTCATAGGGTACTGTACACGAAAATATATCGAAATCTTAAGCTATCCAAAATGGCAGAGCCTCAACTCTAATGACTCTGTAACTTGGTAGATACAAGTTTTATATTGTATTTATTGAATTGGAGACCAATATTCAATGTTTTAAGTCCGTCGCATATTTCGCCATTTTCTCATAGGGTACTTTACACGAAAATATATCGAAATCTTAAGCTATCCAAAATGGAAGAGCCTCAACTCTAATGACTCTGTAACTTGGTAGATACAAGTTTTATATTGTATTTATTGAATCGGAGACCAATATTCCATGTTTTAAGTCCGTCGCATATTTTGCCATTTTTTAATAGGGTACTGTACACGAAAATATATCGAAATCATAAGCTATCCAAAATGGAAGAGCCTCAACTCTAATGACTCTGTAACTTGGTAGATACAAGTTTTATATTGTATTTATTGAATCGGAGACCAATATTCCATGTTTTAAGTCCGTCGGATATTTTGCCATTTTTTAATAGGGTACTGTACACGAAAATATATCGAAATCTTAAGCTATCCAAAATGGCAGACCCTCAACTCTAATGACTCTGTAACTTGGTAGATACAAGTTTTATATTCTATTTATTGAATCAGAGACCAATATTCCCTGTTTTAAGTCCGTCGCATATTTCGCCATTTTCTTATAGGGTACTTTACACGAAAATATATCGAAATCTTAAGCTATCCAAAATGGGAGAGCCTCAACTCTAATGACTCTGTAACTTGGTAGATACAAGTTTTATATTGTATTTATTGAATCGGAGACCAATATTCCATGTTTTAAGTCCGTCGCATATTTCGCCATTTTCTCATAGGGTACTGTACACGAAAATATATCGAAATCTTAAGCCACCCAAAATGGCAGAGCCTCAACTCTGATGACTCTGTAACTTGGTAGATACAAGTTTTATTTTGTATTTATTGAATCGGAGACCAATATTCCATGTTTTAAGTCCGTCGCATATTTCGCCATTTTCTCATAGGGTACTGTACACGAAAATATATCGAAATCTTAAGCTATCCAAAATGGCAGACCCTCAACTCTAATGACTCTGTAACTTGGTAGATACAAGTTTTATATTCTATTTATTGAATCAGAGACCAATATTCCCTGTTTTAAGTCCGTCGCATATTTCGCCATTTTCTTATAGGGTACTGTACAAGAAAATATATCGAAATCTTAAGCTATCCAAAATGGCAGAGCCTCAACTCTAATGACTCTGTAACTTGGTAGATACAAGTTTTATATTGTATTTATTGAATCGGAGACCAATATTCCCTGTTTTAAGTCCGTCGCATATTTCGCCATTTTCTCATAGGGTACTGTACACGAAAATATATCGAAATCTTAAGCCACCCAAAATGGCAGAGCCTCAACTCTGATGACTCTGTAACTTGGTAGATACAAGTTTGATTTTGTATTTATTGAATCGGAGACCAATATTCCATGTTTTAAGTCCATCGCATATTTCGCCATTTTCTCATAGGGTACTGTACACGAAAATATATCGAAATCTTAAGCTATCCAAAATGGCAGACCCTCAACTCTAATGACTCTGTAACTTGGTAGATACAAGTTTTATATTGTATTTATTGAATCAGAGACCAATATTCCCTGTTTTACGTCCGTCGCATATTTTGCCATTTTCTCATAGGGTACTGTACACGAAAATATATCGAAATCTTAAGCAATCCAAAATGGAAGAGCCTCAACTCTAATGACTCTGTAACTTGGTGGATACAAGTTTTATATTGTATTTATTGAATCGGAGACCAATATTCCATGTTTTAAGTCCGTCGCATATTTTGCCATTTTCTAATAGGGTACTGTACACGAAAATATATCGAAATCTTAAGCTATCCAAAATGGCAGACCCTCAACTCTAATGACTCTGTAACTTGGTAGATACAAGTTTTATATTCTATTTATTGAATCAGAGACCAATATTCCCTGTTTTAAGTCCGTCGCATATTTCGCCATTTTCTTATAGGGTACTTTACACGAAAATATATCGAAATCTTAAGCTATCCAAAATGGCAGAGCCTCAACTCTAATGACTCTGTAACTTGGTAGATACAAGTTTTATATTGTATTTATTGAATCGGAGACCAGTATTCCCTGTTTTAAGTCCGTCGCATATTTCGTCATTTTCTCATAGGGTACTGTACACGAAAATATATCGAAATCTTAAGCCACCCAAAATGGCAGAGCCTCAACTCTGATGACTCTGTAACTTGGTAGATACAAGTTTTATTTTGTATTTATTGAATCGGAGACCAATATTCCATGTTTTAAGTCCGTCGCATATTTCGCCATTTTCTCATAGGGTACTGTACACGAAAATATATCGAAATCTTAAGCTATCCAAAATGGTAGAGCCTCAACTCTAATGACTCTGTAACTTGGTATATACAAGTTTTATATTGTATTTATTGAATCAGAGACCAATATTCCCTGTTTTAAGTCCGTCGCATATTTCGCCATTTTCTCATAGGGTACTGTACACGAAAATATATCGAAATCGTAAGCTATCCAAAATGGCAGAGCCTCAACTCTAATGACTCTGTAACTTGGTAGATACAAGTTTTATATTGTATTTATTGAATCGGAGACCAATATTCCCTGTTTTAAGTCCGTCGCATATTTCGCCATTTTCTTATAGGGTACTGTACACGAAAATATATCGAAATCTTAAGCCACCCAAAATGGCAGAGCCTCGACTCTGATGACTCTGTAACTTGGTTGATACAAGTTTTATTTTGTATTTATTGAATCGGAGACCAATATTCCATGATTTAAGTCCGTCGCATATTTCGCCATTTTCTCATAGGGTCTGTACACGAAAATATATCGAAATCTTAAGCTATCCAAAATGGCAGACCCTCAACTCTAATGACTCTGTAACTTGGTAGATACAAGTTTTATATTGTATTTATTGAATCAGAGACCAATATTCCCTGTTTTACGTCCGTCGCATATTTTGCCATTTTCTCATAGGGTACTGTACACGAAAATATATCGAAATCTTAAGCAATCCAAAATGGAAGAGCCTCAACTCTAATGACTCTGTAACTTGGTGGATACAAGTTTTATATTGTATTTATTGAATCGGAGACCAATATTCCATGTTTTAAGTCCGTCGCATATTTTGCCATTTTCTAATAGGGTACTATACACGAAAATATATCGAAATCTTAAGCTATCCAAAATGGCAGACCCTCAACTCTAATGACTCTGTAACTTGGTAGATACAAGTTTTATATTCTATTTATTGAATCAGAGACCAATATTCCCTGTTTTAAGTCCGTCGCATATTTCGCCATTTTCTTATAGGGTACTTTACACGAAAATATATCGAAATCTTAAGCTATCCAAAATGGCAGAGCCTCAACTCTAATGACTCTGTAACTTGGTAGATACAAGTTTTATATTGTATTTATTGAATCGGAGACCAGTATTCCCTGTTTTAAGTCCGTCGCATATTTCGTCATTTTCTCATAGGGTACTGTACACGAAAATATATCGAAATCTTAAGCCACCCAAAATGGCAGAGCCTCAACTCTGATGACTCTGTAACTTGGTAGATACAAGTTTTATTTTGTATTTATTGAATCGGAGACCAATATTCCATGTTTTAAGTCCGTCGCATATTTCGCCATTTTCTCATAGGGTACTGTACACGAAAATATATCGAAATCTTAAGCTATCCAAAATGGTAGAGCCTCAACTCTAATGACTCTGTAACTTGGTATATACAAGTTTTACATTGTATTTATTGAATCAGAGACCAATATTCCCTGTTTTAAGTCCGTCGCATATTTCGCCATTTTCTCATAGGGTACTGTACACGAAAATATATCGAAATCTTAAGCTATCCAAAATGGCAGAGCCTCAACTCTAATGACTCTGTAACTTGGTAGATACAAGTTTTATATTGTATTTATTGAATCGGAGACCAATATTCCCAGTTTTAAGTCCGTCGCATATTTCTCCATTTTCTCATAGGGTACTGTACACGAAAATATATCGAAATCTTAAGCCACCCAAAATGGCAGAGCCTCAACTCTGATGACTCTGTAACTTGGTAGATACAAGTTTTATTTTGTATTTATTGAATCGGAGACCAATATTCCATGATTTAAGTCCGTCGCATATTTCGCCATTTTCTCATAGGGTACTGTACACGAAAATATATCGAAATCTTAAGCTATCCAAAATGGCAGACCCTCAACTCTAATGACTCTGTAACTTGGTAGATACAAGTTTTATATTGTATTTATTGAATCAGAGACCAATATTCCCTGTTTTACGTCCGTCGCATATTTCGCCATTTTCTCATAGGGTACTGTACACGAAAATATATCGAAATCTTAAGCTATCCAAAATGGAAGAGCCTCAACTCTAATGACTCTGTAACTTGGTAGATACAAGTTTTATATTGTATTTATTGAATCAGAGACCAATATTCCCTGTTTTAAGTCCGTCGCATATTTCGCCATTTTCTTATAGGGTACTGTACACGAAAATATATCGAAATCTTAAGCTATCCAAAATGGCAGAGCCTCAACTCTAATGACTCTGTAACTTCGTAGATACAAGTTTTATATTGTATTTATTGAATCGGAGACCAATATTCCATGTTTTAAGTCCGTCGCATATTTCGCCATTTTCTCATAGGGTACTATACACGAAAATATATCGAAATCATAAGCTATCCAAAATAGAAGAGCCTCAACTCTAATGACTCTGTAACTTGGTAGATACAAGTTTTATATTGTATTTATTGAATCGGAGACCAATATTCCATGTTTTAAGTCCGTCGCATATTTTGCCATTTTCTAATAGGGTACTGTACACGAAAATATATCGAAATCTTAAGCTATCCAAAATGGCAGACCCTCAACTCTAATGACTCTGTAACTTGGTAGATACAAGTTTTATATTGTATTTATTGAATCAGAGACCAATATTCCCTGTTTTACGTCCGTCGCATATTTCGCCATTTTCTCATAGGGTACTGTACACGAAAATATATCGAAATCTTAAGCTATCCAAAATGGAAGAGCCTCAACTCTAATGACTCTGTAACTTGGTAGATACAAGTTTTATATTGTATTTATTGAATCAGAGACCAATATTCCCTGTTTTAAGTCCGTCGCATATTTCGCCATTTTCTCATAGGGTACTTTACACGAAAATATATCGAAATCTTAAGCTATCCAAAATGGAAGAGCCTCAACTCTAATGACTCTGTAACTTGGTAGATACAAGTTTTATATTGTATTTATTGAATCGGAGACCAATATTCCATGTTTTAAGTCCGTCGCATATTTTGCCATTTTTTAATAGGGTACTGTACACGAAAATATATCGAAATCATAAGCTATCCAAAATGGAAGAGCCTCAACTCTAATGACTCTGTAACTTGGTAGATACAAGTTTTATATTGTATTTATTGAATCGGAGACCAATATTCCATGTTTTAAGTCCGTCGGATATTTTGCCATTTTTTAATAGGGTACTGTACACGAAAATATATCGAAATCTTAAGCTATCCAAAATGGCAGACCCTCAACTCTAATGACTCTGTAACTTGGTAGATACAAGTTTTATATTCTATTTATTGAATCAGAGACCAATATTCCCTGTTTTAAGTCCGTCGCATATTTCGCCATTTTCTTATAGGGTACTGTACACGAAAATATATCGAAATCTTAAGCTATCCAAAATGGGAGAGCCTCAACTCTAATGACTCTGTAACTTGGTAGATACAAGTTTTATATTGTATTTATTGAATCAGAGAACAATATTCCCTGTTTTAAGTCCGTTGCATATTTCGCCATTTTCTTATAGGGTACTGTACACGAAAATATATCGAAATCTTAAGCTATCCAAAATGGCAGAGCCTTAACTCTAATGACTCTGTAACTTGGTAGATACAAGTTTTATATTGTATTTATTGAATTGGAGACCAATATTCAATGTTTTAAGTCCGTCGCATATTTTGCCATTTTCTCATAGGGTACTATACACGAATATATATCGAAATCATAAGCTATCCAAAATGGAAGAGCCTCAACTCTAATGACTCTGTAACTTGGTAGATACAAGTTTTATATTGTATTTATTGAATCGGAGACCAATATTCCATGTTTTAAGTCCGTCGCATATTTCGCCATTTTCTCATAGGGTACTGTACACGAAAATATATCGAAATCTTAAGCTATCCAAAATGGCAGACCCTCAACTCTAATGACTCTGTAACTTGGTAGATACAAGTTTTATATTGTATTTATTGAATCAGAGACCAATATTCCCTGTTTTACGTCCGTCGCATATTTCGCCATTTTCTCATAGGGTACTGTACACGAAAATATATCGAAATCTTAAGCTATCCAAAATGGAAGAGCCTCAACTCTAATGACTCTGTAACTTGGTAGATACAAGTTTTATATTGTATTTATTGAATCAGAGACCAATATTCCCTGTTTTAAGTCCGTCGCATATTTCGCCATTTTCTCATAGGGTACTTTACACGAAAATATATCGAAATCTTAAGCTATCAAAAATGGAAGAGCCTCAACTCTAATGACTCTGTAACTTGGTAGATACAAGTTTTATATTGTATTTATTGAATCGGAGACCAATATTCCATGTTTTAAGTCCGTCGCATATTTTGCCATTTTTTTAATAGGGTACTGTACACGAAAATATATCGAAATCATAAGCTATCCAAAATGGAAGAGCCTCAACTCTAATGACTCTGTAACTTGGTAGATACAAGTTTTATATTGTATTTATTGAATCGGAGACCAATATTCCATGTTTTAAGTCCGTCGGATATTTTGCCATTTTTTAATAGGGTACTGTACACGAAAATATATCGAAATCTTAAGCTATCCAAAATGGCAGACCCTCAACTCTAATGACTCTGTAACTTGGTAGATACAAGTTTTATATTCTATTTATTGAATCAGAGACCAATATTCCCTGTTTTAAGTCCGTCGCATATTTCGCCATTTTCTTATAGGGTACTTTACACGAAAATATATCGAAATCTTAAGCTATCCAAAATGGGAGAGCCTCAACTCTAATGACTCTGTAACTTGGTAGATACAAGTTTTATATTGTATTTATTGAATCAGAGAACAATATTCCCTGTTTTAAGTCCGTTGCATATTTCGCCATTTTCTTATAGGGTACTGTACACGAAAATATATCGAAATCATAAGCTATCCAAAATGGCAGAGCCTTAACTCTAATGACTCTGTAACTTGGTAGATACAAGTTTTATATTGTATTTATTGAATTGGAGACCAATATTCAATGTTTTAAGTCCGTCGCATATTTTGCCATTTTCTCATAGGGTACTATACACGAAAATATATCGAAATCATAAGCTATCCAAAATGGAAGAGCCTCAACTCTAATGACTCTGTAACTTGGTAGATACAAGTTTTATATTGTATTTATTGAATCGGAGACCAATATTCCATGTTTTAAGTCCGTCGCATATTTCGCCATTTTCTCATAGGGTACTGTACACGAAAATATATCGAAATCTTAAGCTATCCAAAATGGCAGACCCTCAACTCTAATGACTCTGTAACTTGGTAGATACAAGTTTTATATTGTATTTATTGAATCAGAGACACATATTCCATGTTTTAAGTCCGTCGCATATTTCGCCATTTTCTCATAGGGTACTGTACACGAAAATATATCGAAATCTTAAGCTATCCAAAATGGAAGAGCTTCAACTCTAATGACTCTGTAACTTGGTAGATACAAGTTTTATATTGTATTTATTAAATTAGAGACCAATATTCCCTGTTTTAAGTCCGTCGCATATTTCGCCATTTTCTTATAGGGTACTATACACGAAAATATATCGAAATCTTAAGCTATCCAAAATGGCAGAGCCTCAACTCTAATGACTCTGTAACTTGGTAGATACAAGTTTTATATTGTATTTATTGAATTGGAGACCAATATTCAATGTTTTAAGTCCGTCGCATATTTCGCCATTTTCTCATAGGGTACTATACACGAAAATATATCAAAATCATAAGCTATCCAAAATGGAAGAGCCTCAACTCTAATGACTCTGTAACTTGGTAGATACAAGTTTTATATTGTATTTATTGAATCGGAGACCAATATTCCATGTTTTAAGTCCGTCGCATATTTCGCCATTTTCTCATAGGGTACTGTACACGAAAATATATCGAAATCTTAAGCTATCCAAAATGGAAGAGCCTCAACTCTAATGACTCTGTAACTTGGTAAATACAAGTTTTATATTGTATTTATTGAATCGGAGACCAATATTCCATGTTTTAAGTCCGTCGCATATTTTGCCATTTTCTAATAGGGTACTGTACACGAAAATATATCGAAATCTTAAGCTATCCAAAATGGCAGACCCTCAACTCTAATGACTCTGTAACTTGGTAGATACAAGTTTTATATTCTATTTATTAAATCAGAGACCAATATTCCATGTTTTAAGTCCGTCGCATATTTCGCCATTTTCTCATAGGGTACTGTACACGAAAATATATCGAAATCTTAAGCTATCCAAAATGGCAGACCCTCAACTCTAATGACTCTGTAACTTGGTAGATACAAGTTTTATATTGTATTTATTGAATCAGAGACCAATATTCCCTGTTTTAAGTCCGTCGCATATTTCGCCATTTTCTTATAGGGTACTGTACACGAAAATATATCGAAATCTTAAGCTATCCAAAATGGCAGAGCCTCAACTCTAATGACTCTGTAACTTGGTAGATACAAGTTTTATATTGTATTTATTGAATTGGAGACCAATATTCAATGTTTTAAGTCCGTCGCATATTTCGCCATTTTCTCATAGGGTACTTTACACGAAAATATATCGAAATCATAAGCTATCCAAAATGGAAGAGCCTCAACTCTAATGACTCTGTAGCCTTGTAGATACAAGTTTTATATTGTATTTATTGAATCGGAGACCAATATTCCATTTTTTAAGTCCGTCGCATATTTTGCCATTTTCTAATAGGGTACTGTACACGAAAATATATCGAAATCTTAAGCTATCCAAAATGGCAGACCCTCAACTCTAATGACTCTGTAACTTGGTAGATACAAGTTTTATATTCTATTTATTGAATCAGAGTACAATATTCCATGTTTTAAGTCCGTCGCATATTTCGCCATTTTCTCATAGGGTACTGTACACGAAAATATATCGAAATCTTAAGCTATCCAAAATGGAAGAGCTTCAACTCTAATGACTCTGTAACTTGGTAGATACAAGTTTTATATTGTATTTATTGAATCAGAGACCAATATTCCCTGTTTTAAGTCCGTCGCATATTTCGCCATTTTCTTATAGGGTACTATACACGAAAATATATCGAAATCTTAAGCTATCCAAAATGGCAGAGCCTCAACTCTAATGACTCTGTAACTTGGTAGATACAAGTTTTATATTGTATTTATTGAATTGGAGACCAATATTCAATGTTTTAAGTCCGTCGCATATTTCGCCATTTTCTCATAGGGTACTTTACACGAAAATATATCAAAATCATAAGCTATCCAAAATGGAAGAGCCTCAACTCTAATGACTCTGTAACTTGGTAGATACAAGTTTTATATTGTATTTATTGAATCGGAGACCAATATTCCATGTTTTAAGTCCGTCGCATATTTCGCCATTTTCTCATAGGGTACTGTACACGAAAATATATCGAAATCTTAAGCTATCCAAAATGGAAGAGCCTCAACTCTAATGACTCTGTAACTTGGTAAATACAAGTTTTATATTGTATTTATTGAATCGGAGACCAATATTCCATGTTTTAAGTCCGTCGCATATTTTGCCATTTTCTAATAGGGTACTGTACACGAAAATATATCGAAATCTTAAGCTATCCAAAATGGCAGACCCTCAACTCTAATGACTCTGTAACTTGGTAGATACAAGTTTTATATTCTATTTATTAAATCAGAGACCAATATTCCATGTTTTAAGTCCGTCGCATATTTCGCCATTTTCTCATAGGGTACTGTACACGAAAATATATCGAAATCTTAAGCTATCCAAAATGGCAGACCCTCAACTCTAATGACTCTGTAACTTGGTAGATACAAGTTTTATATTGTATTTATTGAATCAGAGACCAATATTCCCTGTTTTAAGTCCGTCGCATATTTCGCCATTTTCTTATAGGGTACTGTACACGAAAATATATCGAAATCTTAAGCTATCCAAAATGGCAGAGCCTCAACTCTAATGACTCTGTAACTTGGTAGATACAAGTTTTATATTGTATTTATTGAATTGGAGACCAATATTCAATGTTTTAAGTCCGTCGCATATTTCGCCATTTTCTCATAGGGTACTTTACACGAAAATATATCGAAATCATAAGCTATCCAAAATGGAAGAGCCTCAACTCTAATGACTCTGTAGCCTTGTAGATACAAGTTTTATATTGTATTTATTGAATCGGAGACCAATATTCCATTTTTTAAGTCCGTCGCATATTTTGCCATTTTCTAATAGGGTACTGTACACGAAAATATATCGAAATCTTAAGCTATCCAAAATGGCAGACCCTCAACTCTAATGACTCTGTAACTTGGTAGATACAAGTTTTATATTCTATTTATTGAATCAGAGTACAATATTCCATGTTTTAAGTCCGTCGCATATTTCGCCATTTTCTCATAGGGTACTGTACACGAAAATATATCGAAATCTTAAGCTATCCAAAATGGAAGAGCTTCAACTCTAATGACTCTGTAACTTGGTAGATACAAGTTTTATATTGTATTTATTGAATCAGAGACCAATATTCCCTGTTTTAAGTCCGTCGCATATTTCGCCATTTTCTTATAGGGTACTATACACGAAAATATATCGAAATCTTAAGCTATCCAAAATGGCAGAGCCTCAACTCTAATGACTCTGTAACTTGGTAGATACAAGTTTTATATTGTATTTATTGAATTGGAGACCAATATTCAATGTTTTAAGTCCGTCGCATATTTCGCCATTTTCTCATAGGGTACTTTACACGAAAATATATCAAAATCATAAGCTATCCAAAATGGAAGAGCCTCAACTCTAATGACTCTGTAACTTGGTAGATACAAGTTTTATATTGTATTTATTGAATCGGAGACCAATATTCCATGTTTTAAGTCCGTCGCATATTTCGCCATTTTCTCATAGGGTACTGTACACGAAAATATACCGAAATCTTAAGCTATCCAAAATGGAAGAGCCTCAACTCTAATGACTCTGTAACTTGGTAAATACAAGTTTTATATTGTATTTATTGAATCGGAGACCAATATTCCATGTTTTAAGTCCGTCGCATATTTTGCCATTTTCTAATAGGGTACTGTACACGAAAATATATCGAAATCTTAAGCTATCCAAAATGGCAGACCCTCAACTCTAATGACTCTGTAACTTGGTAGATACAAGTTTTATATTCTATTTATTAAATCAGAGACCAATATTCCATGTTTTAAGTCCGTCGCATATTTCGCCATTTTCTCATAGGGTACTGTACACGAAAATATATCGAAATCTTAAGCTATCCAAAATGGCAGACCCTCAACTCTAATGACTCTGTAACTTGGTAGATACAAGTTTTATATTGTATTTATTGAATCAGAGACCAATATTCCCTGTTTTAAGTCCGTCGCATATTTCGCCATTTTCTTATAGGGTACTGTACACGAAAATATATCGAAATCTTAAGCTATCCAAAATGGCAGAGCCTCAACTCTAATGACTCTGTAACTTGGTAGATACAAGTTTTATATTGTATTTATTGAATTGGAGACCAATATTCAATGTTTTAAGTCCGTCGCATATTTCGCCATTTTCTCATAGGGTACTTTACACGAAAATATATCGAAATCATAAGCTATCCAAAATGGAAGAGCCTCAACTCTAATGACTCTGTAGCCTTGTAGATACAAGTTTTATATTGTATTTATTGAATCGGAGACCAATATTCCATTTTTTAAGTCCGTCGCATATTTTGCCATTTTCTAATAGGGTACTGTACACGAAAATATATCGAAATCTTAAGCTATCCAAAATGGCAGACCCTCAACTCTAATGACTCTGTAACTTGGTAGATACAAGTTTTATATTCTATTTATTGAATCAGAGTACAATATTCCATGTTTTAAGTCCGTCGCATATTTCGCCATTTTCTCATAGGGTACTGTACACGAAAATATATCGAAATCTTAAGCTATCCAAAATGGCAGACCCTCAACTCTAATGACTCTGTAACTTGGTAGATACAAGTTTTATATTGTATTTATTGAATCAGAGACCAATATTCCCTGTTTTAAGTCCGTCGCATATTTTGCCATTTTCTTATAGGGTACTATACACGAAAATATATCGAAATCTTAAGCTATCCAAAATGGCAGAGCCTCAACTCTCATGACTCTGTAACTTGGTAGATACAAGTTTTATATTGTATTTATTGAATCGGAGACCAATATTCCCAGTTTTAAGTCCGTCGCATATTTCTCCATTTTCTCATAGGGTACTGTACACGAAAATATATCGAAATCTTAAGCCACCCAAAATGGCAGAGCCTCAACTCTGATGACTCTGTAACTTGGTAGATACAAGTTTTATTTTGTATTTATTGAATCGGAGACCAATATTCCATGATTTAAGTCCGTCGCATATTTCGCCATTTTCTCATAGGGTACTGTACACGAAAATATATCGAAATCTTAAGCTATCCAAAATGGCAGACCCTCAACTCTAATGACTCTGTAACTTGGTAGATACAAGTTTTATATTGTATTTATTGAATCAGAGACCAATATTCCCTATTTTACGTCCGTCGCATATTTCGCCATTTTCTCATAGGGTACTGTACACGAAAATATATCGAAATCTTAAGCTATCCAAAATGGAAGAGCCTCAACTCTAATGACTCTGTAACTTGGTAGATACAAGTTTTATATTGTATTTATTGAATCAGAGACCAATATTCCCTGTTTTAAGTCCGTCGCATATTTCGCCATTTTCTTATAGGGTACTGTACACGAAAATATATCGAAATCTTAAGCTATCCAAAATGGCAGAGCCTCAACTCTAATGACTCTGTAACTTCGTAGATACAAGTTTTATATTGTATTTATTGAATCGGAGACCAATATTCCATGTTTTAAGTCCGTCGCATATTTCGCCATTTTCTCATAGGGTACTATACACGAAAATATATCGAAATCATAAGCTATCCAAAATAGAAGAGCCTCAACTCTAATGACTCTGTAACTTGGTAGATACAAGTTTTATATTGTATTTATTGAATCGGAGACCAATATTCCATGTTTTAAGTCCGTCGCATATTTTGCCATTTTCTTATAGGGTACTGTACACGAAAATATATCGAAATCTTAAGCTATCCAAATTGGCAGACCCTCAACTCTAATGACTCTGTAACTTGGTGGATACAAGTTTTATATTCTATTTATTGAATCAGAGACCAATATTCCATGTTTTAAGTCTGTCGCATATTTCGCCATTTTCTCATAGGGTACTGTACACGAAAATATATCGAAATCTTAAGCTATCCAAAATGGCAGACCCTCAACTCTAATGACTCTGTAACTTGGTAGATACAAGTTTTATATTGTATTTATTGAATCAGAGACCAATATTCCCTGTTTTAAGTCCGTTGCATATTTCGCCATTTTCTTATAGGGTATTGTACACGAAAATATATCGAAATCTTAAGCTATCCAAAATGGCAGAGCCTCAACTCTAATGACTCTGTAACTTGGTAGATACAAGTTTTATATTGTATTTATTGAATTGGAGACCAATATTCAATGTTTTAAGTCCGTCGCATATTTTGCCATTTTCTCATAGGGTACTATACACGAAAATATATCGAAATCATAAGCTATCCAAAATGGAAGAGCCTCAACTCTAATGACTCTGTAACTTGGTAGATACAAGTTTTATATTGTATTTATTGAATCGGAGACCAATATTCCATGTTTTAAGTCCTTCGCATATTTCGCCATTTTCTCATAGGGTACTGTACACGAAAATATATCGAAATCTTAAGTTATCCAAAATGGCAGACCCTCAACTCTAATGACTCTGTAACTTGGTAGATACAAGTTTTATATTGTATTTATTGAATCAGAGACCAATATTCCATGTTTTAAGTCCGTCGCATATTTCGCCATTTTCTCATAGGGTACTGTACACGAAAATATATCGAAATCTTAAGCTATCCAAAATGGAAGAGCTTCAACTCTAATGACTCTGTAACTTGGTAGATACAAGTTTTATATTGTATTTATTGAATCAGAGACCAATATTCCCTGTTTTAAGTCCGTCGCATATTTCGCCATTTTCTTATAGGGTACTGTACACGAAAATATATCGAAATCTTAAGCTATCCAAAATGGCAGAGCCTCAACTCTAATGACTCTGTAACTTGGTAGATACAAGTTTTATATTGTATTTATTGAATTGGAGACCAATATTCAATGTTTTAAGTCCGTCGCATATTTCGCCATTTTCTCATAGGGTACTATACACGAAAATATATCGAAATCATAAGCTATCCAAAATGGAAGAGCCTCAACTCTAATGACTCTGTAACTTGGTAGATACAAGTTTTATATTGTATTTATTGAATCGGAGACCAATATTCCATGTTTTAAGTCCGTCGCATATTTCGCCATTTTCTCATAGGGTACTGTACACGAAAATATATCGAAATCTTAAGCTATCCAAAATGGAAGAGCCTCAACTCTAATGACTCTGTAACTCGGTAAATACAAGTTTTATATTGTATTTATTGAATCGGAGACCAATATTCCATGTTTTAAGTCCGTCGCATATTTTGCCATTTTCTAATAGGGTACTGTACACGAAAATATTTCGAAATCTTAAGCTATCCAAAATGGCAGACCCTCAACTCTAATGACTCTGTAACTTGTTAGATACAAGTTTTATATTCTATTTATTGAATCAGAGACCAATATTCCATGTTTTAAGTCCGTCGCATATTTCGCCATTTTCTCATAGGGTACTGTACACGAAAATATATCGAAATCTTAAGCTATCCAAAATGGCAGACCCTCAACTCTAATGACTCTGTAACTTGGTAGATAAAAGTTTTATATTGTATTTATTGAATCAGAGACCAATATTCCCTGTTTTAAGTCCGTCGCATATTTCGCCATTTTCTTATAGGGTACTGTACACGAAAATATATCGAAATCTTAAGCTATCCAAAATGGCAGAGGCTCAACTCTAATGACTCTGTAACTTGGTAGATACAAGTTTTATATTGTATTTATTGAATTGAAGACCAATATTCAATGTTTTAAGTCCGTCGCATATTTCGCCATTTTCTCATAGGGTACTTTACACGAAAATATATCGAAATCATAAGCTATCCAAAATGGAAGAGCCTCAACTCTAATGACTCTGTAGCCTTGTAGATACAAGTTTTATATTGTATTTATTGAATCGGAGACCAATATTCCATGTTTTAAGTCCGTCGCATATTTTGCCATTTTCTAATAGGGTACTGTACACGAAAATATATCGAAATCTTAAGCTATCCAAAATGGCAGACCCTCAACTCTAATGACTCTGTAACTTGGTAGATACAAGTTTTATATTCTATTTATTGAATCAGAGACCAATATTCCATGTTTTAAGTCCGTCGCATATTTCGCCATTTTCTCATAGGGTACTGTACACGAAAATATATCAAAATCTTAAGCTATCCAAAATGGCAGACCCTCAACTCTAATGACTCTGTAACTTGGTAGATACAAGTTTTATATTGTATTTATTGAATCAGAGACCAATATTCCCTGTTTTAAGTCCGTTGCATATTTCGCCATTTTCTTATAGGGTATTGTACACGAAAATATATCGAAATCTTAAGCTATCCAAAATGGCAGAGCCTCAACTCTAATGACTCTGTAACTTGGTAGATACAAGTTTTATATTGTATTTATTGAATTGGAGACCAATATTCAATGTTTTAAGTCCGTCGCATATTTTGCCATTTTCTCATAGGGTACTGTACACGAAAATATATCGAAATCTTAAGCTATCCAAAATGGAAGAGCCTCAACTCTAATGACTCTGTAACTTGGTAGATACAAGTTTTATATTCTATTTATTGAATCAGAGACCAATATTCCATGTTTTAAGTCCGTCGCATATTTCGCCATTTTCTCATAGGGTACTGTACACGAAAATATATCAAAATCTTAAGCTATCCAAAATGGCAGACCCTCAACTCTAATGACTCTGTAACTTGGTAGATACAAGTTTTATATTGTATTTATTGAATCGGAGACCAATATTCCATGTTTTAAGTCCGTCGCATATTTCGCCATTTTCTCATAGGGTACTGTACACGAAAATATATCGAAATCTTAAGCTATCCAAAATGGCAGACCCTCAACTCTAATGACTCTGTAACTTGGTAGATACAAGTTTTATATTGTATTTATTGAATCAGAGACCAATATTCCCTGTTTTACGTCCGTCGCATATTTCGCCATTTTCTCATAGGGTACTGTACACGAAAATATATCGAAATCTTAAGCTATCCAAAATGGAAGAGCCTCAACTCTAATGACTCTGTAACTTGGTAGATACAAGTTTTATATTGTATTTATTGAATCAGAGACCAATATTCCCTGTTTTAAGTCCGTCGCATATTTCGCCATTTTCTCATAGGGTACTTTACACGAAAATATATCGAAATCTTAAGCTATCAAAAATGGAAGAGCCTCAACTCTAATGACTCTGTAACTTGGTAGATACAAGTTTTATATTGTATTTATTGAATCGGAGACCAATATTCCATGTTTTAAGTCCGTCGCATATTTTGCCATTTTTTTAATAGGGTACTGTACACGAAAATATATCGAAATCATAAGCTATCCAAAATGGAAGAGCCTCAACTCTAATGACTCTGTAACTTGGTAGATACAAGTTTTATATTGTATTTATTGAATCGGAGACCAATATTCCATGTTTTAAGTCCGTCGGATATTTTGCCATTTTTTAATAGGGTACTGTACACGAAAATATATCGAAATCTTAAGCTATCCAAAATGGCAGACCCTCAACTCTAATGACTCTGTAACTTGGTAGATACAAGTTTTATATTCTATTTATTGAATCAGAGACCAATATTCCCTGTTTTAAGTCCGTCGCATATTTCGCCATTTTCTTATAGGGTACTTTACACGAAAATATATCGAAATCTTAAGCTATCCAAAATGGGAGAGCCTCAACTCTAATGACTCTGTAACTTGGTAGATACAAGTTTTATATTGTATTTATTGAATCAGAGAACAATATTCCCTGTTTTAAGTCCGTTGCATATTTCGCCATTTTCTTATAGGGTACTGTACACGAAAATATATCGAAATCATAAGCTATCCAAAATGGCAGAGCCTTAACTCTAATGACTCTGTAACTTGGTAGATACAAGTTTTATATTGTATTTATTGAATTGGAGACCAATATTCAATGTTTTAAGTCCGTCGCATATTTTGCCATTTTCTCATAGGGTACTATACACGAAAATATATCGAAATCATAAGCTATCCAAAATGGAAGAGCCTCAACTCTAATGACTCTGTAACTTGGTAGATACAAGTTTTATATTGTATTTATTGAATCGGAGACCAATATTCCATGTTTTAAGTCCGTCGCATATTTCGCCATTTTCTCATAGGGTACTGTACACGAAAATATATCGAAATCTTAAGCTATCCAAAATGGCAGACCCTCAACTCTAATGACTCTGTAACTTGGTAGATACAAGTTTTATATTGTATTTATTGAATCAGAGACACATATTCCATGTTTTAAGTCCGTCGCATATTTCGCCATTTTCTCATAGGGTACTGTACACGAAAATATATCGAAATCTTAAGCTATCCAAAATGGAAGAGCTTCAACTCTAATGACTCTGTAACTTGGTAGATACAAGTTTTATATTGTATTTATTAAATTAGAGACCAATATTCCCTGTTTTAAGTCCGTCGCATATTTCGCCATTTTCTTATAGGGTACTATACACGAAAATATATCGAAATCTTAAGCTATCCAAAATGGCAGAGCCTCAACTCTAATGACTCTGTAACTTGGTAGATACAAGTTTTATATTGTATTTATTGAATTGGAGACCAATATTCAATGTTTTAAGTCCGTCGCATATTTCGCCATTTTCTCATAGGGTACTATACACGAAAATATATCAAAATCATAAGCTATCCAAAATGGAAGAGCCTCAACTCTAATGACTCTGTAACTTGGTAGATACAAGTTTTATATTGTATTTATTGAATCGGAGACCAATATTCCATGTTTTAAGTCCGTCGCATATTTCGCCATTTTCTCATAGGGTACTGTACACGAAAATATATCGAAATCTTAAGCTATCCAAAATGGAAGAGCCTCAACTCTAATGACTCTGTAACTTGGTAAATACAAGTTTTATATTGTATTTATTGAATCGGAGACCAATATTCCATGTTTTAAGTCCGTCGCATATTTTGCCATTTTCTAATAGGGTACTGTACACGAAAATATATCGAAATCTTAAGCTATCCAAAATGGCAGACCCTCAACTCTAATGACTCTGTAACTTGGTAGATACAAGTTTTATATTCTATTTATTAAATCAGAGACCAATATTCCATGTTTTAAGTCCGTCGCATATTTCGCCATTTTCTCATAGGGTACTGTACACGAAAATATATCGAAATCTTAAGCTATCCAAAATGGCAGACCCTCAACTCTAATGACTCTGTAACTTGGTAGATACAAGTTTTATATTGTATTTATTGAATCAGAGACCAATATTCCCTGTTTTAAGTCCGTCGCATATTTCGCCATTTTCTTATAGGGTACTGTACACGAAAATATATCGAAATCTTAAGCTATCCAAAATGGCAGAGCCTCAACTCTAATGACTCTGTAACTTGGTAGATACAAGTTTTATATTGTATTTATTGAATTGGAGACCAATATTCAATGTTTTAAGTCCGTCGCATATTTCGCCATTTTCTCATAGGGTACTTTACACGAAAATATATCGAAATCATAAGCTATCCAAAATGGAAGAGCCTCAACTCTAATGACTCTGTAGCCTTGTAGATACAAGTTTTATATTGTATTTATTGAATCGGAGACCAATATTCCATTTTTTAAGTCCGTCGCATATTTTGCCATTTTCTAATAGGGTACTGTACACGAAAATATATCGAAATCTTAAGCTATCCAAAATGGCAGACCCTCAACTCTAATGACTCTGTAACTTGGTAGATACAAGTTTTATATTCTATTTATTGAATCAGAGTACAATATTCCATGTTTTAAGTCCGTCGCATATTTCGCCATTTTCTCATAGGGTACTGTACACGAAAATATATCGAAATCTTAAGCTATCCAAAATGGAAGAGCTTCAACTCTAATGACTCTGTAACTTGGTAGATACAAGTTTTATATTGTATTTATTGAATCAGAGACCAATATTCCCTGTTTTAAGTCCGTCGCATATTTCGCCATTTTCTTATAGGGTACTATACACGAAAATATATCGAAATCTTAAGCTATCCAAAATGGCAGAGCCTCAACTCTAATGACTCTGTAACTTGGTAGATACAAGTTTTATATTGTATTTATTGAATTGGAGACCAATATTCAATGTTTTAAGTCCGTCGCATATTTCGCCATTTTCTCATAGGGTACTTTACACGAAAATATATCAAAATCATAAGCTATCCAAAATGGAAGAGCCTCAACTCTAATGACTCTGTAACTTGGTAGATACAAGTTTTATATTGTATTTATTGAATCGGAGACCAATATTCCATGTTTTAAGTCCGTCGCATATTTCGCCATTTTCTCATAGGGTACTGTACACGAAAATATATCGAAATCTTAAGCTATCCAAAATGGAAGAGCCTCAACTCTAATGACTCTGTAACTTGGTAAATACAAGTTTTATATTGTATTTATTGAATCGGAGACCAATATTCCATGTTTTAAGTCCGTCGCATATTTTGCCATTTTCTAATAGGGTACTGTACACGAAAATATATCGAAATCTTAAGCTATCCAAAATGGCAGACCCTCAACTCTAATGACTCTGTAACTTGGTAGATACAAGTTTTATATTCTATTTATTAAATCAGAGACCAATATTCCATGTTTTAAGTCCGTCGCATATTTCGCCATTTTCTCATAGGGTACTGTACACGAAAATATATCGAAATCTTAAGCTATCCAAAATGGCAGACCCTCAACTCTAATGACTCTGTAACTTGGTAGATACAAGTTTTATATTGTATTTATTGAATCAGAGACCAATATTCCCTGTTTTAAGTCCGTCGCATATTTCGCCATTTTCTTATAGGGTACTGTACACGAAAATATATCGAAATCTTAAGCTATCCAAAATGGCAGAGCCTCAACTCTAATGACTCTGTAACTTGGTAGATACAAGTTTTATATTGTATTTATTGAATTGGAGACCAATATTCAATGTTTTAAGTCCGTCGCATATTTCGCCATTTTCTCATAGGGTACTTTACACGAAAATATATCGAAATCATAAGCTATCCAAAATGGAAGAGCCTCAACTCTAATGACTCTGTAGCCTTGTAGATACAAGTTTTATATTGTATTTATTGAATCGGAGACCAATATTCCATTTTTTAAGTCCGTCGCATATTTTGCCATTTTCTAATAGGGTACTGTACACGAAAATATATCGAAATCTTAAGCTATCCAAAATGGCAGACCCTCAACTCTAATGACTCTGTAACTTGGTAGATACAAGTTTTATATTCTATTTATTGAATCAGAGTACAATATTCCATGTTTTAAGTCCGTCGCATATTTCGCCATTTTCTCATAGGGTACTGTACACGAAAATATATCGAAATCTTAAGCTATCCAAAATGGCAGACCCTCAACTCTAATGACTCTGTAACTTGGTAGATACAAGTTTTATATTGTATTTATTGAATCAGAGACCAATATTCCCTGTTTTAAGTCCGTCGCATATTTTGCCATTTTCTTATAGGGTACTATACACGAAAATATATCGAAATCTTAAGCTATCCAAAATGGCAGAGCCTCAACTCTCATGACTCTGTAACTTGGTAGATACAAGTTTTATATTGTATTTATTGAATCGGAGACCAATATTCCCAGTTTTAAGTCCGTCGCATATTTCTCCATTTTCTCATAGGGTACTGTACACGAAAATATATCGAAATCTTAAGCCACCCAAAATGGCAGAGCCTCAACTCTGATGACTCTGTAACTTGGTAGATACAAGTTTTATTTTGTATTTATTGAATCGGAGACCAATATTCCATGATTTAAGTCCGTCGCATATTTCGCCATTTTCTCATAGGGTACTGTACACGAAAATATATCGAAATCTTAAGCTATCCAAAATGGCAGACCCTCAACTCTAATGACTCTGTAACTTGGTAGATACAAGTTTTATATTGTATTTATTGAATCAGAGACCAATATTCCCTGTTTTACGTCCGTCGCATATTTCGCCATTTTCTCATAGGGTACTGTACACGAAAATATATCGAAATCTTAAGCTATCCAAAATGGAAGAGCCTCAACTCTAATGACTCTGTAACTTGGTAGATACAAGTTTTATATTGTATTTATTGAATCAGAGACCAATATTCCCTGTTTTAAGTCCGTCGCATATTTCGCCATTTTCTTATAGGGTACTGTACACGAAAATATATCGAAATCTTAAGCTATCCAAAATGGCAGAGCCTCAACTCTAATGACTCTGTAACTTCGTAGATACAAGTTTTATATTGTATTTATTGAATCGGAGACCAATATTCCATGTTTTAAGTCCGTCGCATATTTCGCCATTTTCTCATAGGGTACTATACACGAAAATATATCGAAATCATAAGCTATCCAAAATAGAAGAGCCTCAACTCTAATGACTCTGTAACTTGGTAGATACAAGTTTTATATTGTATTTATTGAATCGGAGACCAATATTCCATGTTTTAAGTCCGTCGCATATTTTGCCATTTTCTTATAGGGTACTGTACACGAAAATATATCGAAATCTTAAGCTATCCAAATTGGCAGACCCTCAACTCTAATGACTCTGTAACTTGGTGGATACAAGTTTTATATTCTATTTATTGAATCAGAGACCAATATTCCATGTTTTAAGTCTGTCGCATATTTCGCCATTTTCTCATAGGGTACTGTACACGAAAATATATCGAAATCTTAAGCTATCCAAAATGGCAGACCCTCAACTCTAATGACTCTGTAACTTGGTAGATACAAGTTTTATATTGTATTTATTGAATCAGAGACCAATATTCCCTGTTTTAAGTCCGTTGCATATTTCGCCATTTTCTTATAGGGTATTGTACACGAAAATATATCGAAATCTTAAGCTATCCAAAATGGCAGAGCCTCAACTCTAATGACTCTGTAACTTGGTAGATACAAGTTTTATATTGTATTTATTGAATTGGAGACCAATATTCAATGTTTTAAGTCCGTCGCATATTTTGCCATTTTCTCATAGGGTACTATACACGAAAATATATCGAAATCATAAGCTATCCAAAATGGAAGAGCCTCAACTCTAATGACTCTGTAACTTGGTAGATACAAGTTTTATATTGTATTTATTGAATCGGAGACCAATATTCCATGTTTTAAGTCCTTCGCATATTTCGCCATTTTCTCATAGGGTACTGTACACGAAAATATATCGAAATCTTAAGTTATCCAAAATGGCAGACCCTCAACTCTAATGACTCTGTAACTTGGTAGATACAAGTTTTATATTGTATTTATTGAATCAGAGACCAATATTCCATGTTTTAAGTCCGTCGCATATTTCGCCATTTTCTCATAGGGTACTGTACACGAAAATATATCGAAATCTTAAGCTATCCAAAATGGAAGAGCTTCAACTCTAATGACTCTGTAACTTGGTAGATACAAGTTTTATATTGTATTTATTGAATCAGAGACCAATATTCCCTGTTTTAAGTCCGTCGCATATTTCGCCATTTTCTTATAGGGTACTGTACACGAAAATATATCGAAATCTTAAGCTATCCAAAATGGCAGAGCCTCAACTCTAATGACTCTGTAACTTGGTAGATACAAGTTTTATATTGTATTTATTGAATTGGAGACCAATATTCAATGTTTTAAGTCCGTCGCATATTTCGCCATTTTCTCATAGGGTACTATACACGAAAATATATCGAAATCATAAGCTATCCAAAATGGAAGAGCCTCAACTCTAATGACTCTGTAACTTGGTAGATACAAGTTTTATATTGTATTTATTGAATCGGAGACCAATATTCCATGTTTTAAGTCCGTCGCATATTTCGCCATTTTCTCATAGGGTACTGTACACGAAAATATATCGAAATCTTAAGCTATCCAAAATGGAAGAGCCTCAACTCTAATGACTCTGTAACTCGGTAAATACAAGTTTTATATTGTATTTATTGAATCGGAGACCAATATTCCATGTTTTAAGTCCGTCGCATATTTTGCCATTTTCTAATAGGGTACTGTACACGAAAATATTTCGAAATCTTAAGCTATCCAAAATGGCAGACCCTCAACTCTAATGACTCTGTAACTTGTTAGATACAAGTTTTATATTCTATTTATTGAATCAGAGACCAATATTCCATGTTTTAAGTCCGTCGCATATTTCGCCATTTTCTCATAGGGTACTGTACACGAAAATATATCGAAATCTTAAGCTATCCAAAATGGCAGACCCTCAACTCTAATGACTCTGTAACTTGGTAGATAAAAGTTTTATATTGTATTTATTGAATCAGAGACCAATATTCCCTGTTTTAAGTCCGTCGCATATTTCGCCATTTTCTTATAGGGTACTGTACACGAAAATATATCGAAATCTTAAGCTATCCAAAATGGCAGAGGCTCAACTCTAATGACTCTGTAACTTGGTAGATACAAGTTTTATATTGTATTTATTGAATTGAAGACCAATATTCAATGTTTTAAGTCCGTCGCATATTTCGCCATTTTCTCATAGGGTACTTTACACGAAAATATATCGAAATCATAAGCTATCCAAAATGGAAGAGCCTCAACTCTAATGACTCTGTAGCCTTGTAGATACAAGTTTTATATTGTATTTATTGAATCGGAGACCAATATTCCATGTTTTAAGTCCGTCGCATATTTTGCCATTTTCTAATAGGGTACTGTACACGAAAATATATCGAAATCTTAAGCTATCCAAAATGGCAGACCCTCAACTCTAATGACTCTGTAACTTGGTAGATACAAGTTTTATATTCTATTTATTGAATCAGAGACCAATATTCCATGTTTTAAGTCCGTCGCATATTTCGCCATTTTCTCATAGGGTACTGTACACGAAAATATATCAAAATCTTAAGCTATCCAAAATGGCAGACCCTCAACTCTAATGACTCTGTAACTTGGTAGATACAAGTTTTATATTGTATTTATTGAATCAGAGACCAATATTCCCTGTTTTAAGTCCGTTGCATATTTCGCCATTTTCTTATAGGGTATTGTACACGAAAATATATCGAAATCTTAAGCTATCCAAAATGGCAGAGCCTCAACTCTAATGACTCTGTAACTTGGTAGATACAAGTTTTATATTGTATTTATTGAATTGGAGACCAATATTCAATGTTTTAAGTCCGTCGCATATTTTGCCATTTTCTCATAGGGTACTATACACGAAAATATATCGAAATCATAAGCTATCCAAAATGGAAGAGCCTCAACTCTAATGACTCTGTAACTTGGTAGATACAAGTTTTATATTGTATTTATTGAATCGGAGACCAATATTCCATGTTTTAAGTCCGTCGCATATTTCGCCATTTTCTCATAGGGTACTGTACACGAAAATATATCGAAATCTTAAGCTATCCAAAATGGCAGACCCTCAACTCTAATGACTCTGTAACTTGGTAGATACAAGTTTTATATTGTATTTATTGAATCAGAGACCAATATTCCATGTTTTAAGTCCGTCGCATATTTCGCCATTTTCTCATAGGGTACTGTACACGAAAATATATCGAAATCTTAAGCTATCCAAAATGGAAGAGCTTCAACTCTAATGACTCTGTAACTTGGTAGATACAAGTTTTATATTGTATTTATTGAATCAGAGACCAATATTCCCTGTTTTAAGTCCGTCGCATATTTCGCCATTTTCTTATAGGGTACTGTACACGAAAATATATCGAAATCTTAAGCTATCCAAAATGGCAGAGCCTCAACTCTAATGACTCTGTAACTTGGTAGATACAAGTTTTATATTGTATTTATTGAATTGGAGACCAATATTCAATGTTTTAAGTCCGTCGCATATTTCGCCATTTTCTCATAGGGTACTATACACGAAAATATATCGAAATCATAAGCTATCCAAAATGGAAGAGCCTCAACTCTAATGACTCTGTAACTTGGTAGATACAAGTTTTATATTGTATTTATTGAATCGGAGACCAATATTCCATGTTTTAAGTCCGTCGCATATTTCGCCATTTTCTCATAGGGTACTGTACACGAAAATATATCGAAATCTTAAGCTATCCAAAATGGAAGAGCCTCAACTCTAATGACTCTGTAACTCGGTAAATACAAGTTTTATATTGTATTTATTGAATCGGAGACCAATATTCCATGTTTTAAGTCCGTCGCATATTTTGCCATTTTCTAATAGGGTACTGTACACGAAAATATATCGAAATCTTAAGCTATCCAAAATGGCAGACCCTCAACTCTAATGACTCTGTAACTTGTTAGATACAAGTTTTATATTCTATTTATTGAATCAGAGACCAATATTCCATGTTTTAAGTCCGTCGCATATTTCGCCATTTTCTCATAGGGTACTGTACACGAAAATATATCGAAATCTTAAGCTATCCAAAATGGCAGACCCTCAACTCTAATGACTCTGTAACTTGGTAGATACAAGTTTTATATTGTATTTATTGAATCAGAGACCAATATTCCCTGTTTTAAGTCCGTCGCATATTTCGCCATTTTCTTATAGGGTACTGTACACGAAAATATATCGAAATCTTAAGCTATCCAAAATGGCAGAGCCTCAACTCTAATGACTCTGTAACTTGGTAGATACAAGTTTTATATTGTATTTATTGAATTGAAGACCAATATTCAATGTTTTAAGTCCGTCGCATATTTCGCCATTTTCTCATAGGGTACTTTACACGAAAATATATCGAAATCATAAGCTATCCAAAATGGAAGAGCCTCAACTCTAATGACTCTGTAGCCTTGTAGATACAAGTTTTATATTGTATTTATTGAATCGGAGACCAATATTCCATGTTTTAGGTCCGTCGCATATTTTGCCATTTTCTAATAGGGTACTGTACACGAAAATATATCGAAATCTTAAGCTATCCAAAATGGCAGACCCTCAACTCTAATGACTCTGTAACTTGGTAGATACAAGTTTTATATTCTATTTATTGAATCAGAGCCAATATTCCATGTTTTAAGTCCGTCGCATATTTCGCCATTTTCTCATAGGGTACTGTACACGAAAATATATCGAAATCTTAAGCTATCCAAAATGGCAGACCCTCAACTCTAATGACTCTGTAACTTGGTAGATACAAGTTTTATATTGTATTTATTGAATCAGAGACCAATATTCCCTGTTTTAAGTCCGTCGCATATTTCGCCATTTTCTTATAGGGTACTGTACACGAAAATATATCGAAATCTTAAGCTATCCAAAATGGCAGAGCCTCAACTCTAATGACTCTGTAACTTGGTAGATACAAGTTTTATATTTTATTTATTGAATTGGAGACCAATATTCAATGTTTTAAGTCCGTCGCATATTTCGCCATTTTCTCATAGGGTACTTTACACGAAAATATATCGAAATCATAAGCTATCCAAAATGGAAGAGCCTCAACTCTAATGACTCTGTAACTTGGTAGATACAAGTTTTATATTGTATTTATTGAATCGGAGACCAATATTCCATGTTTTAAGTCCGTCGCATATTTTGCCATTTTCTAATAGGGTACTGTACACGAAAATATATCGAAATCTTAAGCTATCCAAAATGGCAGACCCTCAACTCTAATGACTCTGTAACTTGGTAGATACAAGTTTTATATTCTATTTATTGAATCAGAGCCAATATTCCATGTTTTAAGTCCGTCGCATATTTCGCCATTTTCTCATAGGGTACTGTACACGAAAATATATCGAAATCTTAAGCTATCCAAAATGGCAGACCCTCAACTCTAATGACTCTGTAACTTGGTAGATACAAGTTTTATATTGTATTTATTGAATCAGAGACCAATATTCCCTGTTTTAAGTCCGTCGCATATTTCGCCATTTTCTTATAGGGTACTGTACACGAAAATATATCGAAATCTTAAGCTATCCAAAATGGCAGAGCCTCAACTCTAATGACTCTGTAACTTGGTAGATACAAGTTTTATATTTTATTTATTGAATTGGAGACCAATATTCAATGTTTTAAGTCCGTCGCATATTTCGCCATTTTCTCATAGGGTACTTTACACGAAAATATATCGAAATCATAAGCTATCCAAAATGGAAGAGCCTCAACTCTAATGACTCTGTAACCTTGTAGATACAAGTTTTATATTGTATTTATTGAATCGGAGACCAATATTCCATGTTTTAAGTCCGTCGCATATTTTGCCATTTTCTAATAGGGTACTGTACACGAAAATATATCGAAATCTTAAGCTATCCATAATGGCAGACCCTCAACTGTAATGACTCTGTAACTTGGTAGATACAAGTTTTATATTCTATTTATTGAATCAGAGACCAATATTCCCTGTTTTAAGTCCGTCGCATATTTCGCCATTTTCTTATAGGGTACTGTACACGAAAATATATCGAAATCTTAAGCTATCCAAAATGGCAGAGCCTCAACTCTAATGACTCTGTAACTTGGTAGATACAAGTTTTATATTGTATTTATTGAATCGGAGACCAATATTCCCTGTTTTAAGTCCGCCGCATATTTCGCCATTTTCTCATAGGGTACTGTACACGAAAATATATCGAAATCTTAAGCCACCCAAAATGGTAGAGCCTCAACTCTGATGACTCTGTAACTTGGTAGATACAAGTTTTATTTTGTATTTATTGAATCGGAGACCAATATTCCATGTTTTAAGTCCGTCGCATATTTCGCCATTTTCTCATAGGGTACTGTACACGAAAATATATCGAAATCTTAAGCTATCCAAAATGGCAGACCCTCAACTCTAATGACTCTGTAACTTGGTAGATACAAGTTTTATATTGTATTTATTGAATCAGAGACCAATATTCCCTGTTTTAAGTCCGTCGCATATTTCGCCATTTTCTTATAGGGTACTGTAAACGAAAATATATTGAAATCTTAAGCTATCCAAAATGGCAGAGCCTCAACTCTAATGACTCTGTAACTTGGTAGATACAAGTTTTATATTGTATTTATTGAATTGGAGACCAATATTCAATGTTTTAAGTCCGTCGCATATTTCGCAATTTTCTCATAGGGTTCTATACACGAAAATATATTGAAATCTTAAGCTATCCAAAATGGAAGAGCCTCAACTCTAATGACTCTGTAACTTGATAGATACAAGTTTTATATTGTATTTATTGAATCGGAGACCAATATTCCATGTTTTAAGTCCGTCGCATATTTTGCCATTTTTTAATAGGGTACTGTAAACGAAAATATATTGAAATCTTAAGCTATCCAAAATGGAAGAGCCTCAACTCTAATGACTCTGTAACTTGGTAGATACAAGTTTTATATTGTATTTATTGAATCGGAGACCAATATTCCATGTTTTAAGTCCGTCGCATATTTTGCCATTTTTTAATAGGGTACTGTACACGAAAATATATCGAAATCATAAGCTATCCAAAATGGAAGAGCCTCAACTCTAATGACTCTGTAACTTGGTAGATACAAGTTTTATATTGTATTTATTGAATCGGAGACCAATATTCCATGTTTTAAGTCCGTCGCATATTTTGCCATTTTTTAATAGGGTACTGTACACGAAAATATATCGAAATCATAAGCTACCCAAAATGGCAGACCCTCAACTCTAATGACTCTGTAACTTGGTAGATACAAGTTTTATATTCTATTTATTGAATCAGAGACCAATATTCCATGTTTTAAGTCCGTCGCATATTTCGCCATTTTCTCATAGGGTACTGTACACGAAAATATATCGAAATCTTAAGCTATCCAAAATGGCAGACCCTCAACTCTAATGACTCTGTAACTTGGTAGATACAAGTTTTATATTGTATTTATTGAATCAGAGACCAATATTCCCTGTTTTAAGTCCGTCGCATATTTCGCCATTTTCTTATAGGGTACTGTACACGAAAATATATCGAAATCTTAAGCTATCCAAAATGGCAGAGCCTCAACTCTAATGACTCTGTAACTTGGTAGATACAAGTTTTATATTGTATTTATTGAATTGGAGACCAATATTCAATGTTTTAAGTCCGTCGCATATTTCGCCATTTTCTCATAGGGTACTATACACGAAAATATATCGAAATCATAAGCTATCCAAAATGGAAGAGCCTCAACTCTAATGACTCTGTAACTTGGTAGTTACAAGTTTTATATTGTATTTATTGAATCGGAGACCAATATTCCATGTTTTAAGTCCGTCGCATATTTCGCCATTTTCTCATAGGGTACTGTACACGAAAATATATCGAAATCTTAAGCTATCCAAAATGGCAGACCCTCAACTCTAATGACTCTGTAACTTGGTAGATACAAGTTTTATATTGTATTTATTGAATCAGAGACCAATATTCCCTGTTTTAAGTCCGTCGCATATTTCGCCATTTTCTTATAGGGTACTGTACACGAAAATATATCGAAATCTTAAGCTATCCAAAATGGCAGAGCCTCAACTCTAATGACTCTGTAACTTGGTAGATACAAGTTTTATATTGTATTTATTGAATTGGAGACCAATATTCAATGTTTTAAGTCCGTCGCATATTTCGCCATTTTCTCATAGGGTACTTTACACGAAAATATATCGAAATCATAAGCTATCCAAAATGGAAGAGCCTCAACTCTAATGACTCTGTAACCTTGTAGATACAAGTTTTATATTGTATTTATTGAATCGGAGACCAATATTCCATGTTTTAAGTCCGTCGCATATTTTGCCATTTTCTAATAGTTTACTGTACACGAAAATATATCGAAATCTTAAGCTATCCAAAATGGCAGACCCTCAACTGTAATGACTCTGTAACTTGGTAGATACAAGTTTTATATTTTATTTATTGAATCAGAGACCAATATTCCCTGTTTTAAGTCCGTCGCATATTTCGCCATTTTCTTATAGGGGACTTTACACGAAAATATATCGAAATCTTAAGCTATCCAAAATGGCAGAGCCTCAACTCTAATGACTCTGTAACTTGGTAGATACAAGTTTTATATTGTATTTATTGAATCGGAGACCAATATTCCCTGTTTTAAGTCCGTCGCATATTTCGCCATTTTCTCATAGGGTATTGTACACGAAAATATATCGAAATCTTAAGCCACCCAAAATGGCAGAGCCTCAACTCTGATGACTCTGTAACTTGGTAGATACAAGTTTTATTTTGTATTTATTGAATCGGAGACCAATATTCCATGTTTTAAGTCCGTCGCATATTTCGCCATTTTCTCATAGGGTACTGTACACGAAAATATATCGAAATCTTAAGCTATCCAAAATGGCAGACCCTCAACTCTAATGACTCTGTAACTTGGTAGATACAAGTTTTATATTGTATTTATTGAATCAGAGACCAATATTCCCTGTTTTAAGTCCGTCGCATATTTCGCCATTTTCTCATAGGGTACTGTACACGAAAATATATCGAAATCTTAAGCCACCCAAAATGGCAGAGCCTCAACTCTGATGACTCTGTAACTTGGTAGATACAAGTTTTATTTTGTATTTATTGAATCGGAGACCAATATTCCATGTTTTAAGTCCGTCGCATATTTCGCCATTTTCTCATAGGGTACTGTACACGAACATATATCGAAATCTTAAGCTATTCAAAATGGCAGACCCTCAACTCTAATGACTCTGTAACTTGGTAGATACAAGTTTTATATTGTATTTATTGAATCAGAGACCAATATTCCCTGTTTTAAGTCCGTCGCATATTTCGCCATTTTCTTATAGGGTACTGTAAACGAAAATATATTGAAATCTTAAGCTATCCAAAATGGCAGAGCCTCAACTCTAATGACTCTGTAACTTGGTAGATACAAGTTTTATATTGTATTTATTGAATTGGAGACCAATATTCAATGTTTCAAGTCCGTCGCATATTTCGCCATTTTCTCATAGGGTACTATACACGAAAATATATCGAAATCATAAGCTATCCAAAATGGAAGAGCCTCAACTCTAATGACTCTGTAACTTGGTAGATACAAGTTTTATATTGTATTTATTGAATCAGAGACCAATATTCCCTGTTTTAAGTCCGTCGCATATTTCGCCATTTTCTTATAGGGTACTTTACACGAAAATATATCGAAATCTTAAGCTATCCAAAATGGCAGAGCCTCAACTCTAATGACTCTGTAACTTGGTAGATACAAGTTTTATATTGTATTTATTGATTCAGAGACCAATATTCCCTGTTTTAGGTCCGTCGCATATTTCGCCATTTTCACATAGGGTACTGTACACGAAAATATATCGAAATCTTAAGCTATCCAAAATGGAAGAGCATCAACTCTAATGACTCTGTAACTTGGTAGATACAAGTTTTATATTGTATTTATTGAATCGGAGACCAATATTCCATGTTTTAAGTCCGTCGCATATTTCGCCATTTTCTCATAGGGTACTGTACACGAAAATATATCGAAATCTTAAGCTATCCAAAATGGCAGACCCTCAACTCTAATGACTCTGTAACTTGGTAGATACAAGTTTTATATTCTATTTATTGAATCAGAGACCAATATTCCCTGTTTTAAGTCCGTCGCATATTTCGCCATTTTCTTATAGGGTACTTTACACGAAAATATATCGAAATCTTAAGCTATCCAAAATGGCAGAGCCTCAACTCTGATGACTCTGTAACTTGGTAGATACAAGTTTTATATTGTATTTATTGAATCGGAGACCAATATTCCCTGTTTTAAGTCCGTCGCATATTTCGCCATTTTCTCATAGGGTACTGTACACGAAAATATATCGAAATCTTAAGCCACCCAAAATGGCAGAGCCTCAACTCTGATGACTCTGTAACTTGGTATATACAAGTTTTATATTGTATTTATTGAATCAGAGACCAATATTCCCTGTTTTAAGTCCGTCGCATATTTCGCCATTTTCTCATAGGGTACTATACACGAAAATATATCGAAATCTTAAGCTATCCAAAATGCCAGACCCTCAACTCTAATGACTCTGTAACTTGGTAGATACAAGTTTTATATTGTATTTATTGAATTGGAGAACAATATTCAATGTTTTAAGTCCGTCGCATATTTCGCCATTTTCTCATAGGGTACTATACACGAAAATATATCGAAATCATAAGCTATCCAAAATGGAAGAGCCTCAACTCTAATGACTCTTTAACTTGGTAGATACAAGTTTTATATTGTATTTATTGAATCGGAGACCAATATTCCATGTTTTAAGTCCGTCGCATATTTTGCCATTTTTTAATAGGGTACTGTACACGAAAATATATCGAAATCTTAAGCTATCCAAAATGGCAGACCCTCAACTCTAATGACTCTGTAACTTGGTAGATACAAGTTTTATATTTTATTTATTGAATCAGAGACCAATATTCCCTGTTTTAAGTCCGTCGCGTATTTCGCCATTTTCTTATAGGGTACTTTACACGAAAATATATCGAAATCTTAAGCTATCCAAAATGGCAGAGCCTCAACTCTAATGACTCTGTAACTTGGTAGATACAAGTTTTATATTGTATTTATTGAATCGGAGACCAATATTCCCTGTTTTAAGTCCGTCGCATATTTCGCCATTTTCTCATAGGGTACTGTACACGAAAATATATCGAAATCTTAAGCCACCCAAAATGGCAGAGCCTCAACTCTGATGACTCTGTAACTTGGTAGATACATGTTTTATTTTGTATTTATTGAATCGGAGGCCAATATTCCATGTTTTAAGTCCGTCGCATATTTCGCCATTTTCTCATAGGGTACTGTACACGAAAATATATCGAAATCTTAAGCTATCCAAAATGGCAGACCCTCAACTCTAATGACTCTGTAACTTGGTAGATACAAGTTTTATATTGTATTTATTGAATCAGAGACCAATATTCCCTGTTTTAAGTCCGTCGCATATTTCGCCATTTTCTTATAGGGTACTGTACAAGAAAATATATCGAAATCTTAAGCTATCCAAAATGGCAGAGCCTCAACTCTAATGACTCTGTAACTTGGTAGATACAAGTTTTATATTGTATTTATTGAATTGGAGACCAATATTCAATGTTTTAAGTCCGTCGCATATTTCGCCATTTTCTCATAGGGTACTTTACACGAAAATATATCGAAATCATAAGCTATCCAAAATGGAAGAGCCTCAACTCTAATGACTCTGTAACCTTGTAGATACAAGTTTTATATTGTATTTATTGAATCGGAGACCAATATTCCATGTTTTAAGTCCGTCGCATATTTTGCCATTTTCTAATAGGGTACTGTACACGAAAATATATCGAAATCTTAAGCTATCCAAAATGGCAGACCCTCAACTGTAATGTAAAGGCTCGAATTTTCAAAATCCTAATTTTTCAGAAAAAGAGAATTAAAAATAAATTTAAATCGGATTTAAAAACTTGTTTCAGCGGATTCCGACCGGAATATAAAATTTTGACGAACAATTCCGTCATGTTACCTCGTGAATTTAAAATAATTATCGGCTGGCGATATCCTTTTCAGTTTCAAAAATCTAATTGATCGACTAAGCGGGACTCGGAAAAACTAACATTCGTAAACTAATTTCGGGATTCAAAATTCACGTATTCGGGTTTTAATTCCGGGTATTTAATTTTAACTGATGCCCGTAATTAATACACGTCAATTCTCAGTCAAATCCTTACTTGTCCCCAGCCACCCTCCCGCCTAGCCTCTACTGCTCCCCTACACCTGTGGCATCTGTAAATCCATCCCTCCGGTCCTCTTCTTCTGTACGCCATCTCTCCCATCACTTCACATCTCTCCCTACTTCAAATTCTTCAGCTTCTCCCCACTCTTCCGCTGCTCCCTTCCATCTTCATCACCGTTGTTCTCCATTCATCACCACCGTCGCCCTCCATCGATCACCATCGGCACCAACGCCACCCCTTGCTCCTCCCTCCTTCCTCCTCGGAACCCCAACAGCAGCTGCAGCATCCCTCGGAGCCACCAGCGGCGGAGGAGTCACCACCGGAGCCGCCACGAGAGCCACCGCAACCCCATCATATCATTTCCCCTGTTTGCGCACGAACCAACCTTCCGGTAAGCCGTTCTCCTTCTTTTCCGACCCAAACCATTCTCGAGCTCCTCCATCACTCTCACCCATGTCTGAAGCAGGTCCGATGAACCATCGCGAGCCACCGACGAAGCCCAGAACTCCGATCGAGAGCTCCGAAGTCGCGAAAAACCCATCTCGGTGAGCTCCGGAATTATTCTCGTTTCGATTCGTTTTCTTTTTTTTAGTCTTTTTCGATGCTTAGACTAATTGGGGGGTGAGAGTGGGCTGAGTGTGGGACGTTCGAGTGGGCTCGAGACCTCCGGCGAGATCTCCGACGACCTCGAAATTGGCGATGGGCTACACGAGGCAGAGCAGCGAGGCGTGCGCCGGTGAGCAGAGGCGAGAGCTGCTGGACGTGGGAGGCTGACCGAGCGAGCAGGTGAGGCAGCGGGTGCGGGAACGAGAGCTGGCTAGTGACGTCAAGCAGCCAGCGAGCGAGGAGCCGACGGGATTTGCGCGAGGAAGGCCATGGCGCCTGGCGGGACTCCTTCCATTCGAAATTCAGGAGGAAGAAGGGAGCTGACGTGGGTCTTGTGGGGCCCTGCTCATTTATATGTCTTTGTTATTTAACGGGGTTTGGATTATCGGGTTTGGCTCGGTTCGGGTTATCCGTTTATTTATTTAACTAATTAGCGGGATTAAAATTAGTATATTTTGGGAAAATTATAAGAGTTGATTTATTAAATAAAAATGGTCGGGATTTTAGGGGATTTGGAAATAACTTATAAAAGTGTTAAATAAAGGGGGGTATTTAAAATATCATGTAATACTATTTGAGATTTAAAATATATTATTGGGACTTCAAGATTTATAAAGGATTTGGAAAAGAATTTCAAGGTTGGAAATTAATCTAATAAATAAACTTAAAAGGGAATTTGGCGAGTATTTTCAAGGGTCGGAATACTTAACTATTTAACTGGGATTTGAAACGGTTCTGAAACTAACTCGGGAATAAGACTTATTTGATGACTAACTAGCATGATAATATGATCGTTTGGCTAACAGTATGATATGTATGACTAATAGCATGACTTATGGTGAATTATTATATGAGATTAAATGTTGGATAACTATGACGATCTAGTAGGATTTTATATCACACAAATGATGTCTTATGATTTTGATGAACCATTGGGGTATATGTGGAAATGATGTATATGAAAATGCGGAATTGGTTGAATGATTTATGGAAAACGATGTGGTCTTGTGGAGCGGATGATGCGATGAAATGACTTCCATAATGTGTTACTTGTTCTATTGATTGAGGTGTGCTTGAGTGCTTAATAGTTGGATGTAGACTTATGTATATTCAATCATGTACTAGGTGATACTATCTGATTGTGACTACTGTGTGCTGGATTCTTTTGTTGCCGATCTGCTAGCCAGGTAAGTACCTCCGGGGCTTACTCAGTAACCAGTACCTCCTGCCTGATGTGTCATATAGTATGTAGGTGTTTCATATGCATAAGAGCATGCCATGTAGTATCATGCTTAGGAATTGCACTTACGAATGAGCATTCTTATTCTGTATGCGTTTGAATACAGAACGGCCGTTATCTATGAGTCCTAGAGTCCTTGCTAGGGTCATAGGGCAGCCCAGCTTCATCGGGTGTTGTCCTCCTCGAGTCATTTATATATATCACGAGATACGAGATGGGCATGAGATATGATACGATGATGAGATATGATATGATGATGAGATTTGATATGATTATAGCATCGAACTGGCCAGTCTCCACCTTGTCTGGAAGAGGGGTGGTGGTAGAAGAGGGATATACCACTTGGTATTCTTTGTTAAGGCCTTACTTAATATTCCGCACATATGAGTTAGGAACATGATAGTGTGGTTAATATTCCAGTACTGCATGAAGGCATCTTTATTCTAGGTATAGGCGTATTATATGTCCTCAGCGCGGTCAGAGGACCCGCAGGCGGACTCTTGGCCTGACTTGGTGGTATAGTTTCAGGTACCCGATACACTGCTTGATTTTGTGCTGTTATGACGGGGTCTATTCATATGGCGGAGAGGGAGTGTTTGAAACCTGACTTCACCAGATTCATGCTTTTGGAATTTCTCCCTACTTATACTCTGTTTTGACCCGGCTCTACCGTGGCACAGGTTGTATCATTTTCAGAACTTATGCCCTCTGCATGATAAAGGATTTTCCGCGTTGTAGACTTAGGATAGGTACAGGGGTTTACCCCGGGGTCTCCAACGGACCTTTCGGATTTGGGTGCGAAATCCCAGTTTAAACTACAAATCTTCGGTTTCAAACCTTCAACCTGTACTCGGGGCGCAAGATCCTAACGAGGGGTTTTATCCCTCGAAACGTAACTCGGGAATCATAATCCCGGGCCGTTACAAAGGTGGTATCAGAGCTGAGGTTGTGCAATCCGAGTACAATAGGTTGAAGGGGTTTTGAAAATCGCCCAATGTTTTCAAATGGTTTTGGAAAATATTTTATAAAGGGCAAAATGAATTTAATTGGACTTAAAACCTAAAATGAATAAAGGGGAAATAATCTCGTGGGTAGAGACCCAAGCGGTAGACATCCCTTATGGATGTAGAATTCGGGGAACGGTAGGCAAAATACTAGCTTTTATTTACAGATGGGCCTAGAAGACTCCAAGGAACACCACGGAGGTTGGAGTGTTGAGTTAGGAGGTCATGAGGTTTTGCCCCTCCGGCCAGTCGTCCCTCGAAGGACGGCATAGATCGTCTTTATGCTTACGTTATATGTACATATATGCAATTGGGCCCGATGGCGATTCTCCTCGAAGAGGATCATATTAATCTTGTTGATTGCTTCCGTGTTGAGTGCTAATGTGCTTAGGATAGCGAATTAATTAGAATGCCTTAACTTGAACATGTAAATGACCATATTTGCAAACGGGATAGCGGGAGGAAACCTTATTCTTATCTAATAAGACTTTCTATCTTGTCAGAATAGTTCTTCCATAGTACAACCCCCTTGATAATCCCGATTCCGTCATCCGTCCCACCAAAGCACTTGGATGTGATAGTAAGGGTCGAGAGTGTTGGTTCCTCTAGACTTGAGTCCTATTTGTATTCCAACCATAGATGTCAATCGAGTCTCATACTTAATGTCAACATTCTCTACGGGAAATTGGGTCGATCAACGTACTACTTTCGGGGATTGTGTATGATTTGAGGGTTACCTGAGGTTGACTATCGACATTCTTCCGAGTTAGGAGTGCGTTATCTTATGGAGTCATCCCTCTTGAGTCTCGTAATGGTCAACCGTGTCTCCTTGTCAAAAGAGTCAAACACGAATTCTACCATCTTCTTTCGGGTACCTTGCATGGTTGCACTTATGAGTAAATGTATGTGCCGTATGTATTGAATTCCTATGATTACTGTCACCCTATGAACTAGGTCCATGATAGTGTGCTCAACTCTCGTTGTATGTTAAAATGTGAATTGGATGACTTAACATGCCAGATGAACCTCATTGGACCTCATGACTGTGTACATGTTTAATAAGTATTGCTACTATCATGTAGGATATATACCTCCCAGTTATAAGTCCTCATATGATTTTGTGACATCTTAGTCTTAGTATGTGAATATGGATGTATGTGATGAGATAATTGCTATACCAACTCTGCATGAATTGACTATACCCTTAGCATGATTTTTAAAGTGCATCTTAGCATGCTTGCCTTAATCTCGCAATATTATGACTTGCTTATGTGTGTATCTAAATTGAGTGATAATTCGTGCATAGGATATCTTGTGACGGTTGCTAGGTCTTGCATAACTTATGACATATATATCCCATGTCAGTGTGTGCATACATGTTCTTAGTCTGTCAAGCATGATTGGTGAATGAAATGATAGGTTGCTAGCTTGTTCTGCGCACACATAAAGATGATTATATGAACATGTTATGAATGCATAAATCGATATCCCTTGAGATAAGTGCATACTAGTGTGAAATAATGTGATGATATCTCTTGATTTTTTTATGTGCTTGTGTGCCACAATTATAAGGGCACCGTTGTAACTCTCGGGTTAGGATCTTCTCCTTGGTCTCGTCGTCCCTAGTTCTGGTCCATGTCTGAACTCTTAAGGAAGTTGTGTCGTCCGCCCTTGTCTCTCCCCTATCTCCGTAACTTCTAACCCTTGCAATCCTTCGATGAGCGCCGACATGTAAGAAAGGACCGACGACCAAGTGGCACCATAGCAGCACAACGGAAGTGTGATGGGTCCATGACCCATAGACCACACAGGACTGACGTCGCCAAAAGTATACAAAGGACGAACACATTTGAAAGATGGTAGCCGCGTACGTGATTCTCTTAGATGACTCAAAGAAGGACGTTCTTAACTCAAATCGTGGATTCTTCTATACTAATCGGAATTGATGTTTTGTGATAGGCCTAGAACTGACATAATTGAATGTGTGATGACGGATGTGCTGAATATATTGGTAGCAATGATTGCCTGACTAACTTGTTTCTATGACGATGTGCCTTGGTGCTTGTTATTCTGACTTGCGAGTGAGTAGGTTATGGGTTATATCTATGTGAGTGCTTTCTTCTTGAGCTTGAGTCGTGAGATTCTTCAGTGAGACGGGTTGGAAAGTGGCAGGTGGATTAAGGTCTTCGGATTGGGTCATTGGTCGTGTGAGATAGGGGGCATGAATGATGCGTTAGCTTGAGTAGAGCCGAGTGAGTTGGGATGTGTCGAAGATAGTGGTTCGTGAATATAGATGAGCTTCGAGGTAGGTCTTAGGTGGGGAGTGGGGCTAGTATGTTGAGATTTTGAGGGAGATGTCCTAGCTAGGAGTGTCAGTAAGTAGTAGGTGCGCGGTGTGAGCGGTTGAGGCCTAGACTAGTTGCACGAGAGTGACCTAACAAGTGGGTGTGAGTATAGGCAGTTGGCGTAGTTCTAGAGGTGGATGGGCGAGCTAGGAGTTGATCGGGGGATTCTTGAGGGGAGGTTTTGTGAGACGGATTGGTGTACTAAGGAAGGTGTCTAGATAGTCTATGAGCGGATCGTGGGCGGTGTCGAGGATGATCGATTAAGGAATGTCTGAGGAATCGTAGAATTTGGGACTAGGTGATGTGTGCTGAGAGTGGGGGCGATTTCATTAAAGGATGAGGTTGATGTATTGCTAAGGAAGAGTAGTATGAGGTTTCTTGGGAAATTATCGATCGGGGATATTACGTTGTTCATATCAGGGTTGTTCGTGTGATGAGTATTTGGGGTTGTTTAGATAGGATTGGTAATACTTGGGGAATTTATGAGTGAAGGATCTCTAGATGCATTGTTGGAGGATTTTGGGATAGGGAATGAATCGGGATTTATGTGTGGAGATCATTGTGGCTATTGAGGTAATTGAGGATGTGAGATGAATCTTCGAGGAAAGGCTGGTAGCTAGGCAAGGATGTAGTTGACATTCCTAGTAAGACTGTGGGCTTAAGGTTGAGATAGAGAGATTATGAGCAGGGATTTGGGAACTGGGCAAAGCAGAAGGTATTGAGGACGCTAGAGGAGAAGAGATTTTTTTTTTGGTTGGTGAAGTTGCGGTGCTTAGGAAATTCGGACGAGGATGTCATAGGAATTCGGTGAAAATGTTGATCGGTATATAAGGGTTTAAGTGGTAGAGATTTCAAAGTTTAAGGAAGCGTGATCTGAGGCAATTTGGGAAAACATGCGGAGTTGAGGGAAGATGGTCTAGGATGGGTCGGCTTGAGGGTCATGGTGATTCGTGGTTGGGAGTACCACTAGTTGGGTTCTGCGTTAGAATTGGTCGGGAGTGTCAGGTCTGAGATTGTCAGCATGAGTTGGGTCCTTAGAGGTGGATGGTTAGTGAGAGTGGTTAGCGAAATGGGAAATATGATCAGGTTAGCAAGGTGATTCGAGATGTCCCTTTAGGAGATGATGGTCGGGCGGAGTCTTGAGAGCCTAGAAAGAGTTAGCGAGATTGTTAAGAAGTGTCTAGATCAATCGTGAGAGTGGTTCATTTGAGGACTCGAAATTTTCTATTTGAGGGTAAAGATGGGGTTGATAGATGAACCCTAGGGCAAGGATGTGTTATATATGGAGTCTTGATAGTAGATCGAGTTGTTCAGCTTGTCGAAACGAGGGAATTTTGTGATTTGGGAACTCCGAGAGATAGTTTTAAATAGTCGAGTGGAAGGTAGGACTTGAGATCGGGATGTCGAAGTGGATTGGCCCTTAGATTGTTGATGGCATATGAGTTGGGATACCTAGTAGTTGGTTTGGGTATTCGGCCTTGGTTACGAATAGTTATGAGGCTATAAGGGTTGTATGTGAGCAGGATACAATGGGTCCTAGAATTGGTAGTGGATTGAGTTGGTAGACCTTGGTGAAGTTGATCTTAATGCAAGAGCTGATGGGTAGTGGTCGTGTCTTGTCATGATTGGTAGTTATAGGCAGGTTCACTTGAGGTTGTGATCTAGCGTATGCTTCACTTGGGGGCCGAATGTGGTGCGAATTTTATGTTATAGACGATGTTGATTCTATGATATATGGTCGTTGACAATAGTGAACTGTTAGTACTAACATAGTTATTCACTAAACTCGATGGGATGCTAATTTACGGAAGTACTTGTTGGCCTCTAATGCGATGACGCTTGGCAGTAGCATGAGTATGATGTGCTTAGCTGATTGATATAACGTGCTTATCTAATTGATGTGGTGTGTAACTTTCGTGAAATGATGTGATAAATTCTACCATATATGATACGATGATAGATATGCTATGGTATGTGGCTATTCTTGAGGTGATTATGTTATGCTATTAGACGTGAGATGCTATTGTTGTTCGATATATATACATTATGATTGATGATGGAAATGATAGGAATTGAACTGGTGGACCTTAATTATGACTTGAAACCTAGGAAGGGAATATATGATTAGCCTTTAGAGGTGGATGATAGGATGAATGGAGAGGTTAGGAATGCTTTTGACTAATGCCGAACTTGAAGTGTTGAACGATGTTTTAAAGAGCACGTTGTGATGTTTTGAGTTATGATATGACCGCGGAGTCGGAGTAAGGATGTGGTAGGGCCCATATTACATTCTTGCTACGATCTGTTGGGGATATTATGATCACAGCAACGGTACTGTGAGGATCTTATAGGGGCGCTTATGAGATGCTTACGGGATCAACGGCATGATCCTTGGACTCACCAATTTCAAACTTCATCCCCTATTTTAAGATGATTTTAGTCTCGGGGACGAGACTTGTTTTTAGAGGTGGATGATGTAAAGGCTCGAATTTTCAAAATCCTAATTTTTCAGAAAAAGAGAATTAAAAATAAATTTAAATCGGATTTAAAAACTTGTTTCAGCGGATTCCGACCGGAATATAAAATTTTGACGAACAATTCCGTCATGTTACCTCGTGAATTTAAAATAATTATCGGCTGGCGATATCCTTTTCAGTTTCAAAAATCTAATTGATCGACTAAGCGGGACTCGGAAAAACTAACATTCGTAAACTAATTTCGGGATTCAAAATTCACGTATTCGGGTTTTAATTCCGGGTATTTAATTTTAACTGATGCCCGTAATTAATACACGTCAATTCTCAGTCAAATCCTTACTTGTCCCCAGCCACCCTCCCGCCTAGCCTCTACTGCTCCCCTACACCTGTGGCATCTGTAAATCCATCCCTCCGGTCCTCTTCTTCTGTACGCCATCTCTCCCATCACTTCACATCTCTCCCTACTTCAAATTCTTCAGCTTCTCCCCACTCTTCCGCTGCTCCCTTCCATCTTCATCACCGTTGTTCTCCATTCATCACCACCGTCGCCCTCCATCGATCACCATCGGCACCAACGCCACCCCTTGCTCCTCCCTCCTTCCTCCTCGGAACCCCAACAGCAGCTGCAGCATCCCTCGGAGCCACCAGCGGCGGAGGAGTCACCACCGGAGCCGCCACGAGAGCCACCGCAACCCCATCATATCATTTCCCCTGTTTGCGCACGAACCAACCTTCCGGTAAGCCGTTCTCCTTCTTTTCCGACCCAAACCATTCTCGAGCTCCTCCATCACTCTCACCCATGTCTGAAGCAGGTCCGATGAACCATCGCGAGCCACCGACGAAGCCCAGAACTCCGATCGAGAGCTCCGAAGTCGCGAAAAACCCATCTCGGTGAGCTCCGGAATTATTCTCGTTTCGATTCGTTTTCTTTTTTTTAGTCTTTTTCGATGCTTAGACTAATTGGGGGGTGAGAGTGGGCTGAGTGTGGGACGTTCGAGTGGGCTCGAGACCTCCGGCGAGATCTCCGACGACCTCGAAATTGGCGATGGGCTACACGAGGCAGAGCAGCGAGGCGTGCGCCGGTGAGCAGAGGCGAGAGCTGCTGGACGTGGGAGGCTGACCGAGCGAGCAGGTGAGGCAGCGGGTGCGGGAACGAGAGCTGGCTAGTGACGTCAAGCAGCCAGCGAGCGAGGAGCCGACGGGATTTGCGCGAGGAAGGCCATGGCGCCTGGCGGGACTCCTTCCATTCGAAATTCAGGAGGAAGAAGGGAGCTGACGTGGGTCTTGTGGGGCCCTGCTCATTTATATGTCTTTGTTATTTAACGGGGTTTGGATTATCGGGTTTGGCTCGGTTCGGGTTATCCGTTTATTTATTTAACTAATTAGCGGGATTAAAATTAGTATATTTTGGGAAAATTATAAGAGTTGATTTATTAAATAAAAATGGTCGGGATTTTAGGGGATTTGGAAATAACTTATAAAAGTGTTAAATAAAGGGGGGTATTTAAAATATCATGTAATACTATTTGAGATTTAAAATATATTATTGGGACTTCAAGATTTATAAAGGATTTGGAAAAGAATTTCAAGGTTGGAAATTAATCTAATAAATAAACTTAAAAGGGAATTTGGCGAGTATTTTCAAGGGTCGGAATACTTAACTATTTAACTGGGATTTGAAACGGTTCTGAAACTAACTCGGGAATAAGACTTATTTGATGACTAACTAGCATGATAATATGATCGTTTGGCTAACAGTATGATATGTATGACTAATAGCATGACTTATGGTGAATTATTATATGAGATTAAATGTTGGATAACTATGACGATCTAGTAGGATTTTATATCACACAAATGATGTCTTATGATTTTGATGAACCATTGGGGTATATGTGGAAATGATGTATATGAAAATGCGGAATTGGTTGAATGATTTATGGAAAACGATGTGGTCTTGTGGAGCGGATGATGCGATGAAATGACTTCCATAATGTGTTACTTGTTCTATTGATTGAGGTGTGCTTGAGTGCTTAATAGTTGGATGTAGACTTATGTATATTCAATCATGTACTAGGTGATACTATCTGATTGTGACTACTGTGTGCTGGATTCTTTTGTTGCCGATCTGCTAGCCAGGTAAGTACCTCCGGGGCTTACTCAGTAACCAGTACCTCCTGCCTGATGTGTCATATAGTATGTAGGTGTTTCATATGCATAAGAGCATGCCATGTAGTATCATGCTTAGGAATTGCACTTACGAATGAGCATTCTTATTCTGTATGCGTTTGAATACAGAACGGCCGTTATCTATGAGTCCTAGAGTCCTTGCTAGGGTCATAGGGCAGCCCAGCTTCATCGGGTGTTGTCCTCCTCGAGTCATTTATATATATCACGAGATACGAGATGGGCATGAGATATGATACGATGATGAGATATGATATGATGATGAGATTTGATATGATTATAGCATCGAACTGGCCAGTCTCCACCTTGTCTGGAAGAGGGGTGGTGGTAGAAGAGGGATATACCACTTGGTATTCTTTGTTAAGGCCTTACTTAATATTCCGCACATATGAGTTAGGAACATGATAGTGTGGTTAATATTCCAGTACTGCATGAAGGCATCTTTATTCTAGGTATAGGCGTATTATATGTCCTCAGCGCGGTCAGAGGACCCGCAGGCGGACTCTTGGCCTGACTTGGTGGTATAGTTTCAGGTACCCGATACACTGCTTGATTTTGTGCTGTTATGACGGGGTCTATTCATATGGCGGAGAGGGAGTGTTTGAAACCTGACTTCACCAGATTCATGCTTTTGGAATTTCTCCCTACTTATACTCTGTTTTGACCCGGCTCTACCGTGGCACAGGTTGTATCATTTTCAGAACTTATGCCCTCTGCATGATAAAGGATTTTCCGCGTTGTAGACTTAGGATAGGTACAGGGGTTTACCCCGGGGTCTCCAACGGACCTTTCGGATTTGGGTGCGAAATCCCAGTTTAAACTACAAATCTTCGGTTTCAAACCTTCAACCTGTACTCGGGGCGCAAGATCCTAACGAGGGGTTTTATCCCTCGAAACGTAACTCGGGAATCATAATCCCGGGCCGTTACATGTAATGACTCTGAAACTTGGTAGATACAAGTTTTATATTTTATTTATTGAATCAGAGACCAATATTCCCTGTTTTAAGTCCGTCGCATATTTCGCCATTTTCTTATAGGGTACTTTACACGAAAATATATCGAAATCTTAAGCTATCCAAAATGGCAGAGCCTCAACTCTAATGACTCTGTAACTTGGTAGATACAAGTTTTATATTGTATTTATTGAATCGGAGACCAATATTCCCTGTTTTAAGTCCGTCGCATATTTCGCCATTTTCTCATAGGGTACTGTACACGAAAATATATCGAAATCTTAAGCCACCCAAAATGGCAGAGCCTCAACTCTGATGACTCTGTAACTTGGTAGATACAAGTTTTATTTTGTATTTATTGAATCGGAGACCAATATTCCATGTTTTAAGTCCGTCGCATATTTCGCCATTTTCTCATAGGGTACTGTACACGAAAATATATCGAAATCTTAAGCTATCCAAAATGGCAGACCCTCAACTCTAATGACTCTGTAACTTGGTAGATACAAGTTTTATATTGTATTTATTGAATCGGAGACCAATATTCCATGTTTTAAGTCCGTCGCATATTTCGCCATTTTCTCATAGGGTACTGTACACGAAAATATATCGAAATCTTAAGCCACCCAAAATGGCAGAGCCTCAACTCTGATGACTCTGTAACTTGGTAGATACAAGTTTTATATTCTATTTATTGAATCAGAGACCAATATTCCATGTTTTAAGTCCGTCGCATATTTCGCCATTTTCTTATAGGGTACTTTACACGAAAATATATCGAAATCTTAAGCTATCCAAAATGGCAGAGCCTCAACTCTAATGACTCTGTAACTTGGTAGATACAAGTTTTATATTGTATTTATTGAATCGGAGACCAATATTCCCTGTTTTAAGTCCGTCGCATATTTCGCCATTTTCTCATAGGGTACTGTACACGAATATATATCGAAATCTTAAGCCACCTAAAATGGCAGAGCCTCAACTCTGATGACTCTGTAACTTGGTATATACAAGTTTTATATTGTATTTATTGAATCAGAGACCAATATTCCCTGTTTTAAGTCCGTCGCATATTTCGCCATTTTCTCATAGGGTACTATACACGAAAATATATCGAAATCTTAAGGTATCCAAAATGCCAGACCCTCAACTCTAATGACTCTGTAACTTGGTAGATACAAGTTTTATATTGTAATTATTGAATCAGAGACCAATATTCCCTGTTTTAAGTCCGTCGCATATTTCGCCATTTTCTTATAGGGTACTATACACGAAAATATATCGAAATCTTAAGCTATCCAAAATGGCAGAGCCTCAACTCTAATGACTCTGTAACTTGGTAGATACAAGTTTTATATTGTATTTATTGAATTGGAGAACAATATTCAATGTTTTAAGTCCGTCGCATATTTCGCCATTTTCTCATAGGGTACTATACACGAAAATATATCGAAATCATAAGCTATCCAAAATGGAAGAGCCTCAACTCTAATGACTCTGTAACTTGGTAGATACAAGTTTTATATTGTATTTATTGAATCGGAGACCAATATTCCATGTTTTAAGTCCGTCGCATATTTTGCCATTTTTTAATAGGGTACTGTACACGAAAATATATCGAAATCTTAAGCTATCCAAAATGGCAGACCCTCAACTCTAATGACTCTGTAACTTGGTAGATACAAGTTTTATATTGTATTTATTGAATCGGAGTCCAATATTCCATGTTTTATGTCCGTCGCATATTTCGCCATTTTCTCATAGGGTACTGTACACGAACATATATCGAAATCTTAAGCTATCCAAAATGGCAGACCCTCAACTCTAATGACTCTGTAACTTGGTAGATACAAGTTTTATATTGTATTTATTGAATCAGAGACCAATATTCCCTGTTTTAAGTCCGTCGCATATTTCGCCATTTTCTTATAGGGTACTGTAAACGAAAATATATTGAAATCTTAAGCTATCCAAAATGGCAGAGCCTCAACTCTAATGACTCTGTAACTTGGTAGATACAAGTTTTATATTGTATTTATTGAATTGGAGACCAATATTCAATGTTTTAAGTCCGTCGCATATTTCGCCATTTTCTTATAGGGTACTTTACACGAAAATATATCGAAATCTTAAGCTATCCAAAATGGAAGAGCATCAACTCTAATGACTCTGTAACTTGGTAGATACAAGTTTTATATTGTATTTATTGAATCGGAGACCAATATTCCATGTTTTAAGTCCGTCGCATATTTCGCCATTTTCTCATAGGGTACTGTACACGAAAATATATCGAAATCTTAAGCTATCCAAAATGGCAGACCCTCAACTCTAATGACTCTGTAACTTGGTAGATACAAGTTTTATATTTTATTTATTGAATCAGAGACCAATATTCCCTGTTTTAAGTCCGTCGCATATTTCGCCATTTTCTTATAGGGTACTTTACACGAAAATATATCGAAATCTTAAGCTATCCAAAATGGCAGAGCCTCAACTCTAATGACTCTATAACTTGGTAGATACAAGTTTTATATTGTATTTATTGAATCGGAGACCAATATTCCCTGTTTTAAGTCCGTCGCATATTTCGCCATTTTCTCATAGGGTACTGTACACGAAAATATATCGAAATCTTAAGCCACCCAAAATGGCAGAGCCTCAACTCTGATGACTCTGTAACTTGGTAGATACAAGTTTTATTTTGTATTTATTGAATCGGAGACCAATATTCCATGTTTTAAGTCCGTCGCATATTTCGCCATTTTCTCATAGGGTACTGTACACGAAAATATATCGAAATCTTAAGCTATCCAAAATGGCAGAGCCTCAACTCTAATGACTCTGTAACTTGGTAGATACAAGTTTTATATTGTATTTATTGAATTGGAGACCAATATTCCCTGTTTTAAGTCCGTCGCATATTTCGCCATTTTCTCATAGGGTACTGTACACGAAAATATATCGAAATCTTAAGCCACCCAAAATGGCAGAGCCTCAACTCTGATGACTCTGTAACTTGGTAGATACAAGTTTTATTTTGTATTTATTGAATCGGAGACCAATATTCCATGTTTTATGTCCGTCGCATATTTCGCCATTTTCTCATAGGGTACTGTACACGAACATATATCGAAATCTTAAGCTATCCAAAATGGCAGACCCTCAACTCTAATGACTCTGTAACTTGGTAGATACAAGTTTTATATTGTATTTATTGAATCAGAGACCAATATTCCCTGTTTTAAGTCCGTTGCATATTTCGCCATTTTCTTATAGGGTATTGTACACGAAAATATATCGAAATCTTAAGCTATCCAAAATGGCAGAGCCTCAACTCTAATGACTCTGTAACTTGGTAGATACAAGTTTTATATTGTATTTATTGAATTGGAGAACAATATTCAATGTTTTAAGTCCGTCGCATATTTCGCCATTTTCTCATAGGGTACTATACACGAAAATATATCGAAATCATAAGCTATCCAAAATGGAAGAGCCTCAACTCTAATGACTCTGTAACTTGGTAGATACAAGTTTTATATTGTATTTATTGAATCGGAGACCAATATTCCATGTTTTAAGTCCGTCGCATATTTTGCCATTTTTTAATAGGGTACTGTACACGAAAATATATCGAAATCTTAAGCTATCCAAAATGGCAGACCCTCAACTCTAATGACTCTGTAACTTGGTAGATACAAGTTTTATATTGTATTTATTGAATCGGAGACCAATATTCCATGTTTTATGTCCGTCGCATATTTCGCCATTTTCTCATAGGGTACTGTACACGAACATATATCGAAATCTTAAGCTATCCAAAATGGCAGACCCTCAACTCTAATGACTCTGTAACTTGGTAGATACAAGTTTTATATTGTATTTATTGAATCAGAGACCAATATTCCCTGTTTTAAGTCCGTCGCATATTTCGCCATTTTCTTATAGGGTACTGTAAACGAAAATATATTGAAATCTTAAGCTATCCAAAATGGCAGAGCCTCAACTCTAATGACTCTGTAACTTGGTAGATACAAGTTTTATATTGTATTTATTGAATTGGAGACCAATATTCAATGTTTTAAGTCCGTCGCATATTTCGCCATTTTCTTATAGGGTACTTTACACGAAAATATATCGAAATCTTAAGCTATCCAAAATGGAAGAGCATCAACTCTAATGACTCTGTAACTTGGTAGATACAAGTTTTATATTGTATTTATTGAATCGGAGACCAATATTCCATGTTTTAAGTCCGTCGCATATTTCGCCATTTTCTCATAGGGTACTGTACACGAAAATATATCGAAATCTTAAGCTATCCAAAATGGCAGACCCTCAACTCTAATGACTCTGTAACTTGGTAGATACAAGTTTTATATTTTATTTATTGAATCAGAGACCAATATTCCCTGTTTTAAGTCCGTCGCATATTTCGCCATTTTCTTATAGGGTACTTTACACGAAAATATATCGAAATCTTAAGCTATCCAAAATGGCAGAGCCTCAACTCTAATGACTCTATAACTTGGTAGATACAAGTTTTATATTGTATTTATTGAATCGGAGACCAATATTCCCTGTTTTAAGTCCGTCGCATATTTCGCCATTTTCTCATAGGGTACTGTACACGAAAATATATCGAAATCTTAAGCCACCCAAAATGGCAGAGCCTCAACTCTGATGACTCTGTAACTTGGTAGATACAAGTTTTATTTTGTATTTATTGAATCGGAGACCAATATTCCATGTTTTAAGTCCGTCGCATATTTCGCCATTTTCTCATAGGGTACTGTACACGAAAATATATCGAAATCTTAAGCTATCCAAAATGGCAGACCCTCAACTCTAATGACTCTGTAACTTGGTAGATACAAGTTTTATATTGTATTTATTGAATCAGAGACCAATATTCCCTGTTTTAAGTCCGTCGCATATTTCGCCATTTTCTCATAGGGTACTGTACACGAAAATATATCGAAATCTTAAGCCACCCAAAATGGCAGAGCCTCAACTCTGATGACTCTGTAACTTGGTAGATACAAGTTTTATTTTGTATTTATTGAATCGGAGACCAATATTCCATGTTTTATGTCCGTCGCATATTTCGCCATTTTCTCATAGGGTACTGTACACGAACATATATCGAAATCTTAAGCTATCCAAAATGGCAGACCCTCAACTCTAATGACTCTGTAACTTGGTAGATACAAGTTTTATATTGTATTTATTGAATCAGAGACCAATATTCCCTGTTTTAAGTCCGTCGCATATTTCGCCATTTTCTTATAGGGTACTGTAAACGAAAATATATTGAAATCTTAAGCTATCCAAAATGGCAGAGCCTCAACTCTAATGACTCTGTAACTTGGTAGATACAAGTTTTATATTGTATTTATTGAATTGGAGACCAATATTCAATGTTTTAAGTCCGTCGCATATTTCGCCATTTTCTCATAGGGTACTATACACGAAAATATATCGAAATCATAAGCTATCCAAAATGGAAGAGCCTCAACTCTAATGACTCTGTAACTTGGTAGATACAAGTTTTATATTGTATTTATTGAATCAGAGACCAATATTCCCTGTTTTAAGTCCGTCGCATATTTCGCCATTTTCTTATAGGGTACTGTACACGAAAATATATCGAAATCTTAAGCTATCCAAAATGGAAGAGCATCAACTCTAATGACTCTGTAACTTGGTAGATACAAGTTTTATATTGTATTTATTGAATCGGAGACCAATATTCCATGTTTTAAGTCCGTCGCATATTTCGCCATTTTCTCATAGGGTACTGTACACGAACATATATCGAAATCTTAAGCTATCCAAAATGGCAGACCCTCAACTCTAATGACTCTGTAACTTGGTAGATACAAGTTTTATATTGTATTTATTGAATCAGAGACCAATATTCCCTGTTTTAAGTCCGTCGCATATTTCGCCATTTTCTTATAGGGTACTGTAAACGAAAATATATCGAAATCATAAGCTATCCAAAATGGAAGAGCCTCAACTCTAATGACTCTGTAACTTGGTAGATACAAGTTTTATATTGTATTTATTGAATCAGAGACCAATATTCCCTGTTTTAAGTCCGTCGCATATTTCGCCATTTTCTTATAGGGTACTGTACACGAAAATATATCGAAATCTTAAGCTATCCAAAATGGCAGAGCCTCAACTCTAATGACTCTGTAACTTGGTAGATACAAGTTTTATATTGTATTTATTGATTCAGAGACCAATATTCCCTGTTTTAGGTCTGTCGCATATTTCGCCATTTTCACATAGGGTACTGTACACGAAAATATATCGAAATCTTAAGCTATCCAAAATGGAAGAGCATCAACTCTAATGACTCTGTAACTTGGTAGATACAAGTTTTATATTGTATTTATTGAATCGGAGACCAATATTCCATGTTTTAAGTCCGTCGCATATTTCGCCATTTTCTCATAGGGTACTGTACACGAAAATATATCGAAATCTTAAGCTATCCAAAATGGCAGACCCTCAACTCTAATGACTCTGTAACTTGGTAGATACAAGTTTTATATTCTATTTATTGAATCAGAGACCAATATTCCCTGTTTTAAGTCCGTCGCATATTTCGCCATTTTCTTATAGGGTACTTTACACGAAAATATATCGAAATCTTAAGCTATCCAAAATGGCAGAGCCTCAACTCTAATGACTCTGTAACTTGGTAGATACAAGTTTTATATTGTATTTATTGAATCGGAGACCAATATTCCCTGTTTTAAGTCCGTCGCATATTTCGCCATTTTCTCATAGGGTACTGTACACGAAAATATATCGAAATCTTAAGCCACCCAAAATGGCAGAGCCTCAACTCTGATGACTCTGTAACTTGGTATATACAAGTTTTATATTGTATTTATTGAATCAGAGACCAATATTCCCTGTTTTAAGTCCGTCGCATATTTCGCCATTTTCTCATAGGGTACTATACACGAAAATATATCGAAATCTTAAGGTATCCAAAATGCCAGACCCTCAACTCTAATGACTCTGTAACTTGGTAGATACAAGTTTTATATTGTAATTATTGAATCAGAGACCAATATTCCCTGTTTTAAGTCCGTCGCATATTTCGCCATTTTCTTATAGGGTACTGTACACGAAAATATATCGAAATCTTAAGCTATCCAAAATGGCAGAGCCTCAACTCTAATGACTCTGTAACTTGGTAGATACAAGTTTTATATTGTATTTATTGAATTGGAGAACAATATTCAATGTTTTAAGTCCGTCGCATATTTCGCCATTTTCTCATAGGGTACTATACACGAAAATATATCGAAATCATAAGCTATCCAAAATGGAAGAGCCTCAACTCTAATGACTCTATAACTTGGTAGATACAAGTTTTATATTGTATTTATTGAATCGGAGACCAATATTCCTTGTTTTAAGTCCGTCGCATATTTTGCCATTTTTTAATAGGGTACTGTACACGAAAATATATCGAAATCTTAAGCTATCCAAAATGGCAGACCCTCAACTCTAATGACTCTGTAACTTGGTAGATACAAGTTTTATATTTTATTTATTGAATCAGAGACCAATATTCCCTGTTTTAAGTCCGTCGCATATTTCGCCATTTTCTTATAGGGTACTTTACACGAAAATATATCGAAATCTTAAGCTATCCAAAATGGCAGAGCCTCAACTCTAATGACTCTGTAACTTGGTAGATACAAGTTTTATATTGTATTTATTGAATCGGAGACCAATATTCCCTATTTTAAGTCCGTCGCATATTTCGCCATTTTCTCATAGGGTACTGTACACGAAAATATATCGAAATCTTAAGCCACCCAAAATGGCAGAGCCTCAACTCTGATGACTCTGTAACTTGGTAGATACAAGTTTTATTTTGTATTTATTGAATCGGAGACCAATATTCCATGTTTTAAGTCCGTCACATATTTCGCCATTTTCTCATAGGGTACTGTACACGAAAATATATCGAAATCTTAAGCTATCCAAAATGGCAGACCCTCAACTCTAATGACTCTGTAACTTGGTAGATACAAGTTTTATATTCTATTTATTGAATCAGAGACCAATATTCCCTGTTTTAAGTCCGTCGCATATTTCGCCATTTTCTCATAGGGTACTGTACACGAAAATATATCGAAATCTTAAGCCACCCAAAATGGCAGAGCCTCAACTCTGATGACTCTGTAACTTGGTAGATACAAGTTTTATTTTGTATTTATTGAATCGGAGACCAATATGCCATGTTTTAAGTCCGTCGCATATTTCGCCATTTTCTCATAGGGTACTGTACACGAACATATATCGAAATGTTAAGCTATCCAAAATGGAAGACCCTCAACTCTAATGACTCTGTAACTTGGTAGATACAAGTTTTATATTGTATTTATTGAATCAGAGACCAATATTCCCTGTTTTAAGTCCGTCGCATATTTCGCCATTTTCTTATAGGGTACTGTAAACGAAAATATATTGAAATCTTAAGCTATCCAAAATGGCAGAGCCTCAACTCTAATGACTCTATAACTTGGTAGATACAAGTTTTATATTGTATTTATTGAATTGGAGACCAATATTCAATGTTTTAAGTCCGTCGCATATTTCGCCATTTTCTCATAGGGCACTATACACGAAAATATATCGAAATCATAAGCTATCCAAAATGGAAGAGCCTCAACTCTAATGACTCTGTAACTTGGTAGATACAAGTTTTATATTGTATTTATTGAATCAGAGACCAATATTCCCTGTTTTAAGTCCGTCGCATATTTCGCCATTTTCTTATAGGGTACTGTACACGAAAATATATCGAAATCTTAAGCTATCCAAAATGGCAGAGCCTCAACTCTAATGACTCTGTAACTTGGTAGATACAAGTTTTATATTGTATTTATTGAATCAGAGACCAATATTCCCTGTTTTAGGTCCGTCGCATATTTCGCCATTTTCTTATAGGGTACTGTAAACGAAAATATATTGAAATCTTAAGCTATCCAAAATGGCAGAGCCTCAACTCTAATGACTCTGTAACTTGGTAGATACAAGTTTTATATTGTATTTATGGAATTGGAGAACAATATTCAATGTTTTAAGTCCGTCGCATATTTCGCCATTTTCTCATAGGGTACTATACACGAAAATATATCGAAATCATAAGCTATCCAAAATGGAAGAGCCTCAACTCTAATGACTCTGTAACTTGGTAGATACAAGTTTTATATTGTATTTATTGAATCGGAGACCAATATTCCATGTTTTAAGTCCGTCGCATATTTTGCCATTTTTTAATAGGGTACTGTACACGAACATATATCGAAATCTTAAGCTATCCAAAATGGCAGACCCTCAACTCTAATGACTCTGTAACTTGGTAGATACAAGTTTTATATTGTATTTATTGAATCAGAGACCAATATTCCCTGTTTTAAGTCCGTCGCATATTTCGCCATTTTCTTATAGGGTACTGTAAACGAAAATATATTGAAATCTTAAGCTATCCAAAATGGCAGAGCCTCAACTCTAATGACTCTATAACTTGGTAGATACAAGTTTTATATTGTATTTATTGAATTGGAGACCAATATTCAATGTTTTAAGTCCGTCGCATATTTCGCCATTTTCTCATAGGGCACTATACACGAAAATATATCGAAATCATAAGCTATCCAAAATGGAAGAGCCTCAACTCTAATGACTCTGTAACTTGGTAGATACAAGTTTTATATTGTATTTATTGAATCAGAGACCAATATTCCCTGTTTTAAGTCCGTCGCATATTTCGCCATTTTCTTATAGGGTACTGTACACGAAAATATATCGAAATCTTAAGCTATCCAAAATGGCAGAGCCTCAACTCTAATGACTCTGTAACTTGGTAGATACAAGTTTTATATTGTATTTATTGAATCAGAGACCAATATTCCCTGTTTTAGGTCCGTCGCATATTTCGCCATTTTCTTATAGGGTACTGTAAACGAAAATATATTGAAATCTTAAGCTATCCAAAATGGCAGAGCCTCAACTCTAATGACTCTGTAACTTGGTAGATACAAGTTTTATATTGTATTTATGGAATTGGAGAACAATATTCAATGTTTTAAGTCCGTCGCATATTTCGCCATTTTCTCATAGGGTACTATACACGAAAATATATCGAAATCATAAGCTATCCAAAATGGAAGAGCCTCAACTCTAATGACTCTGTAACTTGGTAGATACAAGTTTTATATTGTATTTATTGAATCGGAGACCAATATTCCATGTTTTAAGTCCGTCACATATTTCGCCATTTTCTCATAGGGTACTGTACACGAAAATATATCGAAATCTTAAGCTATCCAAAATGGCAGACCCTCAACTCTAATGACTCTGTAACTTGGTAGATACAAGTTTTATATTCTATTTATTGAATCAGAGACCAATATTCCCTGTTTTAAGTCCGTCGCATATTTCGCCATTTTCTCATAGGGTACTGTACACGAAAATATATCGAAATCTTAAGCCACCCAAAATGGCAGAGCCTCAACTCTGATGACTCTGTAACTTGGTAGATACAAGTTTTATTTTGTATTTATTGAATCGGAGACCAATATGCCATGTTTTAAGTCCGTCGCATATTTCGCCATTTTCTCATAGGGTACTGTACACGAACATATATCGAAATGTTAAGCTATCCAAAATGGAAGACCCTCAACTCTAATGACTCTGTAACTTGGTAGATACAAGTTTTATATTGTATTTATTGAATCAGAGACCAATATTCCCTGTTTTAAGTCCGTCGCATATTTCGCCATTTTCTTATAGGGTACTGTAAACGAAAATATATTGAAATCTTAAGCTATCCAAAATGGCAGAGCCTCAACTCTAATGAATCTATAACTTGGTAGATACAAGTTTTATATTGTATTTATTGAATTGGAGACCAATATTCAATGTTTTAAGTCCGTCGCATATTTCGCCATTTTCTCATAGGGCACTATACACGAAAATATATCGAAATCATAAGCTATCCAAAATGGAAGAGCCTCAACTCTAATGACTCTGTAACTTGGTAGATACAAGTTTTATATTGTATTTATTGAATCAGAGACCAATATTCCCTGTTTTAAGTCCGTCGCATATTTCGCCATTTTCTTATAGGGTACTGTACACGAAAATATATCGAAATCTTAAGCTATCCAAAATGGCAGAGCCTCAACTCTAATGACTCTGTAACTTGGTAGATACAAGTTTTATATTGTATTTATTGAATCAGAGACCAATATTCCCTGTTTTAGGTCCGTCGCATATTTCGCCATTTTCTTATAGGGTACTGTAAACGAAAATATATTGAAATCTTAAGCTATCCAAAATGGCAGAGCCTCAACTCTAATGACTCTGTAACTTGGTAGATACAAGTTTTATATTGTATTTATGGAATTGGAGAACAATATTCAATGTTTTAAGTCCGTCGCATATTTCGCCATTTTCTCATAGGGTACTATACACGAAAATATATCGAAATCATAAGCTATCCAAAATGGAAGAGCCTCAACTCTAATGACTCTGTAACTTGGTAGATACAAGTTTTATATTGTATTTATTGAATCGGAGACCAATATTCCATGTTTTAAGTCCGTCGCATATTTTGCCATTTTTTAATAGGGTACTGTACACGAACATATATCGAAATCTTAAGCTATCCAAAATGGCAGACCCTCAACTCTAATGACTCTGTAACTTGGTAGATACAAGTTTTATATTGTATTTATTGAATCAGAGACCAATATTCCCTGTTTTAAGTCCGTCGCATATTTCGCCATTTTCTTATAGGGTACTGTAAACGAAAATATATTGAAATCTTAAGCTATCCAAAATGGCAGAGCCTCAACTCTAATGACTCTATAACTTGGTAGATACAAGTTTTATATTGTATTTATTGAATTGGAGACCAATATTCAATGTTTTAAGTCCGTCGCATATTTCGCCATTTTCTCATAGGGCACTATACACGAAAATATATCGAAATCTTAAGCTATCCAAAATGGCAGACCCTCAACTCTAATGACTCTGTAACTTGGTAGATACAAGTTTTATATTTTATTTATTGAATCAGAGACCAATATTCCCTGTTTTAAGTCCGTCGCATATTTCGCCATTTTCTTATAGGGTACTTTACACGAAAATATATCGAAATCTTAAGCTATCCAAAATGGCAGAGCCTCAACTCTAATGACTCTGTAACTTGGTAGATACAAGTTTTATATAGTATTTATTGAATCGGAGACCAATATTCCCTGTTTTAAGTCCGTCGCATATTTCGCCATTTTCTCATAGGGTACTGTACACGAAAATATATCGAAATCTTAAGCCACCCAAAATGGCAGAGCCTCAACTCTGATGACTCTGTAACTTGGTAGATACAAGTTTTATTTTGTATTTATTGAATCGGAGACCAATATTCCATGTTTTAAGTCCGTCGCATATTTCGCCATTTTCTCATAGGGTACTGTACACGAAAATATATCGAAATCTTAAGCTATCCAAAATGGCAGACCCTCAACTCTAATGACTCTGTAACTTGGTAGATACAAGTTTTATATTGTATTTATTGAATCAGAGACCAATATTCCCTGTTTTAAGTCCGTCGCATATTTCGCCATTTTCTTATAGGGTACTGTACAAGAAAATATATCGAAATCTTAAGCTATCCAAAATGGCAGAGCCTCAACTCTAATGACTCTGTAACTTGGTAGATACAAGTTTTATATTGTATTTATTGAATCGGAGACCAATATTCCCTGTTTTAAGTCCGTCGCATATTTCGCCATTTTCTCATAGGGTACTGTACACGAAAATATATCGAAATCTTAAGCCACCCAAAATGGCAGAGCCTCAACTCTAATGACTCTGTAACTTGGTAGATACAAGTTTTATTTTGTATTTATTGAATCGGAGACCAATATTCCATCTTTTAAGTCCGTCGCATATTTCGCCATTTTCTCATAGGGTACTGTACACGAAAATATATCGAAATCTTAAGCTATCCAAAATGGCAGACCCTCAACTCTAATGACTCTGTAACTTGGTAGATACAAGTTTTATATTGTATTTATTGAATCAGAGACCAATATTCCCTGTTTTACGTCCGTCGCATATTTCGCCATTTTCTCCTAGGGTACTGTACACGAAAATATATCGAAATCTTAAGGTATCCAAAATGCCAGACCCTCAACTCTAATGACTCTGTAACTTTGTAGATACAAGTTTTATATTGTATTTATTGAATTGGAGACCAATATTCAATGTTTTAAGTCCGTCGCATATTTCGCCATTTTCTCATAGGGTACTATACACGAAAATATATCGAAATCATAAGCTATCCAAAATGGAAGAGCCTCAACTCTAATGACTCTGTAACTTGGTAGATACAAGTTTTATATTGTATTTATTGAATCGGAGACCAATATTCCATGTTTTAAGTCCGTCGCATATTTTGCCATTTTTTAATAGGGTACTGTACACGAAAATATATCGAAATCTTAAGCTATCCAAAATGGCAGACCCTCAACTCTAATGACTCTGTAACTTGGTAGATACAAGTTTTATATTCTATTTATTGAATCAGAGACCAATATTCCCTGTTTTAAGTCCGTCGCATATTGATATGCGATATATTCCATAGCGCATTTAGTAGTTTTTGTCATCATTTACCTGACATTATGAGAGATATTAGTGTGAACTTGGTGATTCGGAGCATATTGAAGAAGTTGAAGAAATCATGCAAGTTACAGAAGCTAAGAAGATCGGAAGCAGCTGGAGGACTGAAGACCTTGGCGCGGCCGCGCTGCTCTCAACGTGCCCACGCTGCTACCCGACGCGGCCACTCTGCTAGGAGGAAGTGGCCGCGCTGCTGACGAAGACAGAAGAGGCAAGCTACAAGTGGCGCGCCCGCGCTGCACTTGGCGCGCCCGCGTCGGTCCTGGAGTCGGATTCTTATCCGATTTTGTTATCTTATTAGTTTTAATATTTTATTATTATAATTGTACGGGATGTTAAACCCGATTTTATTAGGTTATATAGGCCGAGAAGGCAGTAGAGAATCATTAGGTTATTTTCCAGAGACATATTTTCCTTTTGCATTATCTCACAAACCCTATGGAGAACTAACTCTCCTTTGTTGCACTTGGTTCTTTGAAGCCTTCAATTGATTTGGTTGTGAGTATTCTACTCTTGTTCGTCCTTTGTTAATTGTTTCGATCTCCTGAGCTTATTGCTTGATTGCTTATTATTGATTTATCTAGATTGATCACCTAGGTTTATCGATACTAGTCATACTGCTAGGGTTTCCAATTCCAGGTCTTGGGTTGTAGATTCATTGTAGCAAACACAATCTCCATACGCGGTCGCTTGTGGTAGATTGTGAGGGAGATTCGATTACAGGCTATTTTAACGGGTTGTTAGAATCGCTTGTATCTCATTATAATTCATGCTTTAATGCTATTGCTTTATTATTTGGTGAAGGTTTTCCCTTGTAATTTAGTGATAAGTGCTTTTAGGACTGGTAGGACTAAAAGCTATTACACGATCTGAATTGAGAACAATTACTGGACATTAGAACTTGAGACTCATAGAATGCGATGATGAACCATCTTAATTGTTGTGCGGATAATTACCTGGTGTGATACCTTTCCATCATATATTCACAACCTTTACTTGCAACTTGTTCTGTTACTATTTCTCACACACAAAACTCCCCCTTTAACCAGTTACTTTTGGTAATAATACTTGCTCTTACAACTGATTCTGTTTCCCTGTGGGTTCGACCCTAACTTACCTACTATACTTGTTATAGTTTGCATCTTAGAAATTTACTTTGATTTGGCATAACGACTTTAGGCCTGTCAAATTTGGCGCCGTTGCCGGGGAAACGGTTAATCTTTATTCTTGTTTGTTTTATTACCTGTTTGGGTGTGAACCTCTTGCATGGTTCGCACTTGTGCTACTGATCCCCATCTTTTTGCTTTTGATTGGGAAATTGACAGGACATACCACCGCCGTCTTAGAGAACAACACCACCAACCCGATCCAATGGCTGCTAACCAGACGCTGCGAGAGCTGACAGCATCAAACATCACACAGCAGGCACCTGCTGTGACAATCCCTGCTATAGGGGATGACAACCATTTTGAGCTTAAGTCTGGGCTGATTCACCAACTGCCAAAATTCCATGGATCGGCTGGAGAGGACCCCATCAAGCACATGGGGAAGTTTCATAATGTGTGCATGAGCATGAAACCAGCCAATATAACTGAAGCACAGATAAAGATGAGAGCTTTTGGGTTCACGCTGGTCGATGCTGCGGATGACTGGTACTACAGCCTTCCTACTGGGAGCATCGATACTTGGCCTAAGCTCCACAAGGCCTTCCTGGAGAAATTCTTCCCTGCTAAGAAGGAGAACACCTTGAAGAAGGCAATCAGCAATATAGAGCAGGAGGAGGATGAGACCCTCTATGATTACAATGAAAGGTTCAAGAAGCTGTGTGCTAATTGCCCTTTCCATGGCTACAGCACGAAGGACCTAGTCTTATACATCTATGGGGGATTGCTGGAATCTGATAGAAGGATGATCGATGCCGCCTGCGGAGGAAATATTCTGAATGCCACGCCAGAGGGAGCTATGGAAAAGATTCAGGAAATGGCTGAGGGGACTAGGAATTTTGGGAAGTCCACCAGAAAGAAAGGAGTCAACTCGGTAGACTCTAACCAAGCCAATGATATTGCTGAATTGAAGGATATGGTTAGGAGACTCACTCTGAAAGGGACTCCTCAACAACTCAGGGCTTGTGAATTCTGTGGTGATGACTTCCACCCAACTGATGCGTGTCCTACACTCCAGAGAGACACCGCTGAAGTGAGTGCTATAGGTGGAAATGGACCTCAGAGACCCAGACATGACCCCTACTCAAACTCCTACAACCCAGGTTGGAAAGATCACCCGAATTTCAGATGGAGGGATCCACCAAACCAACCACATCAGCAGCAGCCACCTCCCTACAATCAGAGGCAGCAGGGTAACGCTCCATCCACTGAGTCCATGCTCAATACCCTGACACAGCACTTTACTGCGCATGTTCAGACAACTGAATCGAGCATAAAGGATATACAGAAGCAAATGGGGCAAATGGCTGAAGCAATCACTAGAATAGAGGCGAAGACGTCAGGGGGTCTACCATCTCAAACAGTGGTCAATCCAAAGGAAAACGTCAGTGCTATAACTCTTCGGAATGGAAAGGAGCTGAGAAGTCAGGAATCCGAGGAGGAAAACACGACGGAGGCCAACGCGGCCACGCCCACCACTAGCGCGCCCGCGCCGGGCAGCAGCGCGCCCGCGCCGGAAAGTGACGCGCCCGCGCCTGATGCTAACGCGCCCACGCCTGCACTTGGCGCGCCCGCACCTGGTCCAATCCCGCCTGAATCTGAACCTTATGTCGATACTTATGTTCGACCGAATTTTCCCCCTCTCGGGTCTGAGAAACCAAAACCTCCGTTCCCTGAGGCACTTAAGGAGAGGAGGATAATCGATGATTCAGAGCTGTTTGAGACATTTAGCAAGTGTCAGGTGAACATTCCTCTGCTGAGAATGATAAAAACTGTGCCCAAGTACGCCAAGTTCTTGAAGGAGCTTTGCACAGTAAAGAGGAATCAGAAGCTGAAAGGGAAAAAGAAGGTGAAAGTAAGTGAGCAGGTCTCCGCTATGTTTCAGAGGAGAATCCCGAAAAAGTGCGCTGATCCAGGTATGGTTACTATCTCTTGTGTCATTGGAGATGTAAAATTTGATAGAGCTATGCTTGATTTGGGTGCTTCCATAAATGTGCTTCCCTACTCACTTTACAAATCACTAGATTTAGGACCTTTGCATGAAACTGGAGTAGTTGTGCAACTAGCTGATAGGTCTAATAAGTACCCTAAAGGAGTAGTTGAAGACGTTTTGGTTATGGTCGATAAACTGATTTTTCCTGCAGATTTCTTTGTCCTGGATATGGAACACGATAAGCATGATGCACCTATTCTGTTAGGTAGACCTTTTATTAAAACTGCTAGGACAAAAATCGATTGTGTCTCTGAGACACTAACAATGGAATTTGATGGAGAAAAGGTTGAATTCGATCTCTATAAGGCTATGAAACATCCTGTTGATGACCAGTCTCTGTGCTCTATTGATGTGATTGAACCATTAGCTCAAGATCTATTTGATATTTCTAGGGAAGATGAGTTGCAGTCAATTATTGAGAATGATATTGATGAGTCCTATACAGATTTTTCAATCTCATCTAACATGCAGGAATTAGTAGCCCATATGAATATGGAAGGTGAGTCCCCTACTCTTTTGGGCGTTGGCCCCAATCTACTGACTCCAAGCGAAGTGCTTGTTCCATCTGTTGTGCAGGCACCTAAAATTGAACTCAAGCAACTCCCTAGTCATCTCAAGTATGCTTTCCTAGGAGTTGATGACACTTTACCAGTTATTGTGTCAAGTAAGCTCTCAGAGGAGCAGGAGGAAAAGTTAGTAGAGGTTCTAAAGGAGTACAAAACTGCATTGGGGTGGACCATCGCTGACATCAAGGGAATCAGTCCATCTACATGCATGCACAGGATCCTGCTGGAGGAAGGAGCTAAGCCATCACGCCAACCACAGAGAAGGCTCAATCCTCCCATGATGGATGTGGTGAAGAAGGAAGTGCTGAAATTGCTATCAACTAACATGATTTTCCCAATTTCTGACAGTCAGTGGGTGAGTCCTACCCAAGTTGTCCCTAAGAAAGGAGGGATTACTGTTGTGGAGAATCAACAAGGCGAGTTGGTCCCTACCAGGACACAAACAGGTTGGAGGGTGTGCATCGACTATCGCAAGTTGAACACAGTAACCAGGAAGGATCACTTCCCTCTCCCCTTTATTGATCAGATGCTAGAACGCCTTGCTGGGCGCCCCTATTATTGCTTTCTTGATGGATATTCTGGTTATTTTCAGGTGGCTATAGCGCCAGAGAACCAGGAGAAGACTACTTTTACATGTCCTTTCGGTACTTTTGCATATCGCAGGATGCCATTTGGACTATGTAACGCACCCGGGACATTTCAACGATGTATGGTTAGTATCTTCTCTGAGTACATTGAAAATTTCATTGAAGTATTCATGGATGATTTCACAGTACATGGGGATAGCTTTGATACTTGTTTGAGCCATTTGGCACTAGTATTAAAAAGATGTGTTGAAACTAATTTGGTTTTGAACTCTGAAAAGTGTCATTTTATGGTAGAACAAGGAATTGTTTTAGGTCATATAGTCTCTGCAAAGGGTATTGAGGTCGATAAGGCAAAGATTGTTGTAATTCAATCTCTGCCTTATCCTACTAATGTGCGCGAAGTTCGTTCTTTTCTAGGCCATGCAGGTTTTTATCGCAGGTTTATCAAAGACTTTTCAAAGATATCCTTACCCTTATGCGAGCTTCTGAAGAAAGATGTGACCTTTGCACTCACACAAGAGTGCAAAGAGGCGTTCGACCAGTTGAAAGGACGCCTCACTAGTGCACCAATCATCCAGGCACCAGACTGGTCTCGCCCATTTGAGATCATGTGTGATGCGAGCGACTATGCAGTGGGAGCAGTGCTAGGCCAAAAAGAGGGAAGAGCCTCTCATGTGATCCATTACGCTTCCATGAATCTGAATGGAGCACAGCGCAACTACTCCACCACTGAGAAGGAAATGCTAGCTGTGGTGTTTGCACTAGAGAAGTTTCGACAATATCTGCTTGGGGTTAAAGTGATTATCTACACAGATCACGCAGCCCTCCGCTACTTGATGACAAAGAAGGAGACAAAGCCACGATTGATTCGATGGGTCCTGTTGCTCAGCGAATTTGACGTGGAGATTAAGGACAAGAAAGGAGCGGAGAATCGGGTGGCTGACCACTTGAGCAGATTGGTGAATGAGGAGGACAAGCCGGAGTCACAAAAACCCATCTTAGGAACGTTTCCGGACGACACCTTATGCAGACTCGAGAGCACAGAAACACACTGGAGGCTTGACGCGCCCGCGCTGCAATCTGACGCGCCCGCGCTGCTTCAAGGCGCGCCCGCGCTGACCTCCGACGCGGCCACGTCTCCCTCTGACGCGCCCACGTCATTGTTTCTCCGATCTCCTCAGTCCGTTCTAGGACTTCACTCCGTCAGTCCTTGGTACCGGGACATTGTGAACTACTTAGTATGTGGAGAATTTCCTCCGGGTCATACCAAGACCCAGACAGAGAAGGTTCGAAGAGAAGCCAACCACTATATTTGGGATGACCCATACCTTTGGAAACATTGCGCAGATCAGGTCATTCGTCGTTGTCTTCCAGATAATGAGGTACGATCTGTTCTTGAATTTTGTCATTCTGAAGCATGTGGGGGACATTTTGGTGCTAATAAAACTGCTAGAAAGGTACTTGAATCTGGATTTTATTGGCCACATATCTTTAAAGATGCTTATTCTTTCTGCAAGGCATGTGATAGGTGTCAAAGAATGGGGAATATCTCCCAAAGGAATGAAATGCAACAATCACCAATGATTTTTTGCGAAATCTTTGATGTTTGGGGTATCGACTTTATGGGACCTTTTCCTAGTTCTTGTGGGAATTTATATATTTTACTTGCGGTGGACTACGTTTCCAAGTGGGTGGAAGCGAAGGCCACCAGGACTGATGATTCTAAAGTTGTGGCAGGGTTCTTGAAAAGCAATATTTTTGCCAGGCATGGTATTCCTAGAGCGCTGATTAGTGACAGGGGTACCCATTTCTGCAACAAAACTGTGACTGCCTTGCTTAAGAAATATCATGTCACACACAGAGTTTCCACCGCATATCATCCACAGACGAATGGCCAAGCTGAGGTGTCCAATAGAGAGGTCAAAGCCATTCTTGAGAAGACCGTGAATCCTAACAGGAAGGATTGGAGTTTGAGACTTGATGATGCTTTATGGGCTTATCGCACTGCTTACAAAACTCCAATTGGGATGTCTCCTTTCAGACTTGTCTATGGGAAGGCATGTCATCTTCCTATTGAGCTGGAGCACAAGGCTTGGTGGGCTGTGAAACAATGCAATATGCAGAGTGACGAAGTTGGAGACCACAGGAAGCTACAGTTGGGTGAGCTCGAGGAGCTACGGTTGGACGCCTATGATAATGCGGCTATCTACAAGGCAAAGACCAAGGCATGGCATGACAAGCACATCAATAGGAAGGACTTTAAAGCTGGTGACAAAGTCCTACTTTTTCAGTCTCGCCTGAAACTCTTCGCTGGGAAGCTCAGGTCAAAGTGGGGGGGACCATACATTGTTGCTGAAGTTTTCCCACATGGAGCGGTAGAGCTATATGACCCGGATAGCCAAAAGAAGTTCAAAGTAAATGGTCATAGGCTTAAGACATACTATGAAGGGTTCACAAAGGAGGTTATGGATGAGTTAGCTTTGGAGGAGCCACATGCGGAGTTAGAATAGCCAAAACGGCTTGGTCGAGCCAGCGACATGAAACAAAGGCGCTGCTTGGGAGGCAACCCAAGGAACTGCATTATTTTCTTTAACTCTATTTTTATTTTATTTTGTAGGTACTAAAGACGGAGTTCTGGTGACGAATTGCACCCGCATTTCGGACCCACTGCACCCGCAGTGTTAATTTTCGTCAAAAAAAAAAAAAAAAAAAAAACCAGTTTCAAGCCCATCAGCCCCACCAAAACCCTACACCCCACACATCAGCCCCCACATCACCCTCACCACACATCCCTCTCAAACTTTCCTCACCAAACACTCCCTTCTCTCTCCTCACCACAACCGCCGCCCCCACCTTGGACCACCACATCTCGGTCCTCCCTGAAGCACACAGCCGCCGGCGGCAGCCCCCACCAGGCCAAGTACAAGCCGGCACCGGAGAAATCTCGGCGAGCCTCACATCGACGAAGCCGTCTTCGCCGACGTTCAGATCTGAAGAGAGCTCCGACGCGGCCACGCCAACCCTGACGCGGCCACGCTGCTCCCACCGCGCCCACGCCATCCCTAGCGTACCCGCGCTGTTAGAGAAGACCCACCAGGAAGCATACAGTCTCGACGCGGCCACGCTGCTCCCACCGCGCCCACGCTGATTTCGACGTGCCCACGCCACCTTCAGCGTGCTCGCGTCTGCCCCCTGCGCCGAGCTGTTCTTCGTGAGTTCTTTCCGCTGTTCTTCTTTCGATTCCGATTTCTTCGTATTATATATCAAGTATGAGTTCATCGGAGGAGGAGACGAGTAGATCTGATCATGGGCTAGATTTGTCTAATGAGGAATTGGCGATTTACAATAAGGTCAGCTGTGTCAGTTCTACCAAATACTTGCATAGACCTACCCTTCAGAAGCTTCAGATGCTAGAATGTATGGAGCAATGTCTAGAGCATGCCGGTATTAGGGGTTTTCTGGATTTGGGAGCTGTAGGGTATCCGGAACTGAGCAAGCAATTCCTCGCCACTTATCAGGTTCACCTGAGAGATCACAACATTAGAGGGGTTTCATTCAGATATAATGGCACCACCTACAGGGCTTCTATATCAAGGCTACGAAAAGCTTTGGGGGTTACTAAAGCCCCAACGGATGGATGGGCCACAGCTGTGTCCGACCCCGACCTTGTTGCTTTCTTCAAAGCGGTGTCTGGAGAGGATTTTCTGACGAGCAACGAATACAACAGCAGGATCACTCATCCTATCTTTCGGATGTTGTGCGAGATCATTGCTGGGACGTACTATGGGCTGATTACAGACACCAAGCTTTCCATGACGCATCTGAGATTTGCCTACAGCGCAGTGCCTACTGCGGATTATACGCCTGACTGGGTTATGCTCTTTTTCGATGGCCTCGACATGATCAGAAGGGATCGCAGTGCCGCTGGACCAGAAATGGTTCAGGGCGGCCTTATTACTCGAGTCGCCATTGCTGCATGCGTTGGGCAGAATGGTTTGGTTGAGCTGGAGGAGACAGAGGTCATCGTGAGGACCTATACTGAGGATTATCTACGGAGATGTCTGATGCTGGATACTGCACCGGATGGGGGAGCCATTTGGTGCACGGGCAAGAAGAAGGAGCATCAGTTCAGGCTCCCTAAGCCCCTGCCTTGGTCAGAATCTTGGTCTGACTGGTACATTGAGGCGGATTACTTTCCGACGTCACTTCTGGGGAGAAGGCGTCGCATGGAGGTAGGCAGAAGCAGTGGCACAGCTGGAGCTGCCACGATGGAGGATGCGCCTATGGCTCAGCAGGCGTTTGTTCAGGCAGATACACAGGGCTTCACACAGAGCCCATATCAGGAGACGCCTGCTTATCAGCACGGTTGGGATTCTCAACCAGCATATCAGAGCTAGCAGGACGCGCACCAGTGGACCCCTTGGCCTGCACAAGCTTCTCAGGATACTTATCAGCAGCCCCAGCAGTGGGGCTACCTGGTTGATCAGATTGGCCTTTTGCGCCAAGACGTGGGGAGTCTGACGACAGTGACAAACCAGATTCTCCACCAGCAGGCCGACATCTTACAGGGCTTCGGCGAGTTCAAAGAGATGAGGGAGGAGCTGCGCCGCATGCGAGAGGACTACTCTCGCCACTATCCACCACCTCAGTGAGTCCTTCTGTTTCCTTTCTCCCTACTTAATTTTGTCTTCTTTCACATTGAGGACAATGCTTCATTCAAGTATGGGGGAGGGAAAGGATTCACACATCATGTACATATTTTATTTCAGCATTATTTGTGTACAGATTCTGCATTTGTTATTTAGAAAAAAAAAAAATGAAAAAAAATGAAAAAATGAAAAAAAAAAAAGAAAGCAATCAAAATCCTGGGATGAGTTGAAAACCTGGAAGGGCGACTCAGGCAAAAAGCAGGTAGTCTGGCGAGCCTTAGGCTTGGCAATATGAGGCTTGAGGGAAGTGAGATTGTTATGTGAGTACCATCCCTGAAAAAAAAATGAGTGGCTTGGTGAAAACCCGAAAGGGCGCCTTGGCAAGATGAGCGTTTACTTTGAGTGATTAGGATTGATCTCTTGGCGAAGGCGACATAAGAAGAGGAGTTATAAGGAGGTTTTCGGGTAGGCCACTGGGAGCTATAAGGTGTAGATGGTTGAGATACAATTGTAATTCTTATTTCCTATTTTGATTGTCTTTTGAGCTGATTGGTGAGATGGTGAAAACTACTAGTACTTAGTGTTCATTTTCCTTGTACTGTCTGTGAACCTTTGAGATTTATAGTGAGAGTAGGCTAGCTTCTATGCTTACTCGGGACGAGTAAAGGTTTAAGTATGGGGGAATTTGATATGCGATATATTCCATAGCGCATTTAGTAGTTTTTGTCATCATTTACCTGACATTATGAGAGATATTAGTGTGAACTTGGTGATTCGGAGCATATTGAAGAAGTTGAAGAAATCATGCAAGTTACAGAAGCTAAGAAGATCGGAAGCAGCTGGAGGACTGAAGACCTTGGCGCGGCCGCGCTGCTCTCAACGTGCCCGCGCTGCTACCCGACGCGGCCACTCTGCTAGGAGGAAGTGGCCGCGCTGCTGACGAAGACAGAAGAGGCAAGCTACAAGTGGCGCGCCCGCGCTGCACTTGGCGCGCCCGCGTCGGTCCTGGAGTCGGATTCTTATCCGATTCTGTTATCTTATTAGTTTTAATATTTTATTATTATAATTGTACGGGATGTTAAACCCGATTTTATTAGGTTATATAGGCCGAGAAGGCAGTAGAGAATCATTAGGTTATTTTCCAGAGACATATTTTCCTTTTGCATTATCTCACAAACCCTATGGAGAACTAACTCTCCTTTGTTGCACTTGGTTCTTTGAAGCCTTCAATTGATTTGGTTGTGAGTATTCTACTCTTGTTCGTCCTTTGTTAATTGTTTCGATCTCCTGAGCTTATTGCTTGATTGCTTATTATTGATTTATCTAGATTGATCACCTAGGTTTATCGATACTAGTCATACTGCTAGGGTTTCCAATTCCAGGTCTTGGGCTGTAGATTCATTGTAGCAAACACAATCTCCATACGCGGTCGCTTGTGGTAGATTGTGAGGGAGATTCGATTACAGGCTATTTTAACGGGTTGTTAGAATCGCTTGTATCTCATTATAATTCATGCTTTAATGCTATTGCTTTATTATTTGGTGAAGGTTTTCCCTTGTAATTTAGTGATAAGTGCTTTTAGGACTGGTAGGACTAAAAGCTATTACACGATCTGAATTGAGAACAATTACTGGACATTAGAACTTGAGACTCATAGAATGCGATGATGAACCATCTTAATTGTTGTGCGGATAATTACCTGGTGTGATACCTTTCCATCATATATTCACAACCTTTACTTGCAACTTGTTCTTTTACTATTTCTCACACACAAAACTCCCCCTTTAATCAGTTACTTTTGGTAATAATACTTGCTCTTACAACTGATTCTGTTTCCCTGTGGGTTCGACCCTAACTTACCTACTATACTTGTTATAGTTTGCATCTTAGGAATTTATTTTGATTTGGCATAACGACTTTAGGCCTGTCACATATTTCGCCATTTTCTTATAGGGTACTTTACACGAAAATATATCGAAATCTTAAGCTATCCAAAATGGCAGAGCCTCAACTCTAATGACTCTGTAACTTGGTAGATACAAGTTTTATATTGTATTTATTGAATCGGAGACCAATATTCCCTGTTTTAAGTCCGTCGCATATTTCGCCATTTTCTCATAGGGTACTGTACACGAAAATATATCGAAATCTTAAGCCACCCAAAATGGCAGAGCCTCAACTCTGATGACTCTGTAACTTGGTAGATACAAGTTTTATTTTGTATTTATTGAATCGGAGACCAATATTCCATGTTTTAAGTCCGTCGCATATTTCGCTATTTTCTCATAGGGTACTGTACACGAAAATATATCGAAATCTTAAGCTATCCAAAATGGCAGACCCTCAACTCTAATGACTCTGTAACTTGGTAGATACAAGTTTTATATTGTATTTATTGAATCAGAGACCAATATTCCCTGTTTTAAGTCCGTCGCATATTTCACCATTTTCTTATAGGGTACTGTACAAGAAAATATATCGAAATCTTAAGCTATCCAAAATGGCAGAGCCTCAACTCTAATGACTCTGTAACTTGGTAGATACAAGTTTTATATTGTATTTATTGAATCGGAGACCAATATTCCCTGTTTTAAGTCCGTCGCATATTTCGCCATTTTCTCATAGGGTACTGTACACGAAAATATATCGAAATCTTAAGCCACCCAAAATGGCAGAGCCTCAACTCTGATGACTCTGTAACTTGGTAGATACAAGTTTTATTTTGTATTTATTGAATCGGAGACCAATATTCCATGTTTTAAGTCCGTCGCATATTTCGCCATTTTCTCATAGGGTACTGTACACGAAAATATATCGAAATCTTAAGCTATCCAAAATGGCAGACCCTCAACTCTAATGACTCTGTAACTTGGTAGATACAAGTTTTATATTGTATTTATTGAATCAGAGACCAATATTCCCTGTTTTACGTCCGTCGCATATTTCGCCATTTTCTCATAGGGTACTGTACACGAAAATATATGGAAATCTTAAGCTATCCAAAATGGAAGAGCCTCAACTCTAATGACTCTGTAACTTGGTAGATACAAGTTTTATATTGTATTTATTGAATCGGAGACCAATATTCCATGTTTTAAGTCCGTCGCATATTTTGCCATTTTCTAATAGGGTACTGTACACGAAAATATATCAAAATCTTAAGCTATCCAAAATGGCAGACCCTCAACTCTAATGACTCTGTAACTTGGTAGATACAAGTTTTATATTGTATTTATTGAATCAGAGACCAATATTCCCTGTTTTAAGTTCGTCGCATATTTCGCCATTTTCTTATAGGGTACTTTACACGAAAATATATCGAAATCTTAAGCTATCCAAAATGGCAGAGCCTCAACTCTAATGACTCTGTAACTTGGTAGATACAAGTTTTATATTGTATTTATTGAATCGGAGACCAATATTCCCTGTTTTAAGCCCGTCGCATATTTCGCCATTTTCTCATAGGGTACTGTACACGAAAATATATCGAAATCTTAAGCCACCCAAAATGGCAGAGCCTCAACTCTGATGACTCTGTAACTTGGTAGATACAAGTTTTATTTTGTATTTATTGAATCGGAGACCAATATTCCATGTTTTAAGTCCGTCGCATATTTCGCTATTTTCTCATAGGGTACTGTACACGAAAATATATCGAAATCTTAAGCTATCCAAAATGGCAGACCCTCAACTCTAATGACTCTGTAACTTGGTAGATACAAGTTTTATATTGTATTTATTGAATCGGAGACCAATATTCCCTGTTTTAAGTCCGTCGCATATTTCACCATTTTCTTATAGGGTACTGTACAAGAAAATATATCGAAATCTTAAGCTATCCAAAATGGCAGAGCCTCAACTCTAATGACTCTGTAACTTGGTAGATACAAGTTTTATATTGTATTTATTGAATCGGAGACCAATATTCCCTGTTTTAAGTCCGTCGCATATTTCGCCATTTTCTCATAGGGTACTGTACACGAAAATATATCGAAATCTTAAGCCACCCAAAATGGCAGAGCCTCAACTCTGATGACTCTGTAACTTGGTAGATACAAGTTTTATTTTGTATTTATTGAATCGGAGACCAATATTCCATGTTTTAAGTCCGTCGCATATTTCGCCATTTTCTCATAGGGTACTTTACACGAAAATATATCGAAATCTTAAGCTATCCAAAATGGCAGACCCTCAACTCTAATGACTCTGTAACTTGGTAGATACAAGTTTTATATTGTATTTATTGAATCAGAGACCAATATTCCCTGTTTTACGTCCGTCGCATATTTCGCCATTTTCTCATAGGGTACTGTACACGAAAATATATGGAAATCTTAAGCTATCCAAAATGGAAGAGCCTCAACTCTAATGACTCTGTAACTTGGTAGATACAAGTTTTATATTGTATTTATTGAATCGGAGACCAATATTCCATGTTTTAAGTCCGTCGCATATTTTGCCATTTTCTAATAGGGTACTGTACACGAAAATATATCGAAATCTTAAGCTATCCAAAATGGCAGACCCTCAACTCTAATGACTCTGTAACTTGGTAGATACAAGTTTTATATTCTATTTATTGAATCAGAGACCAATATTCCCTGTTTTAAGTTCGTCGCATATTTCGCCATTTTCTTATAGGGTACTTTACACGAAAATATATCGAAATCTTAAGCTATCCAAAATGGCAGAGCCTCAACTCTAATGACTCTGTAACTTGGTAGATACAAGTTTTATATTGTATTTATTGAATCGGAGACCAATATTCCCTGTTTTAAGCCCGTCGCATATTTCGCCATTTTCTCATAGGGTACTGTACACGAAAATATATCGAAATCTTAAGCCACCCAAAATGGCAGAGCCTCAACTCTGATGACTCTGTAACTTGGTAGATACAAGTTTTATTTTGTATTTATTGAATCGGAGACCATTATTCCATGTTTTAAGTCCGTCGCATATTTCGCCATTTTCTCATAGGGTACTGTACACGAAAATATATCGAAATCTTAAGCTATCCAAAATGGCAGACCCTCAACTCTAATGACTCTGTAACTTGGTAGATGCAAGTTTTATATTGTATTTATTGAATCGGAGACCAATATTCCCTGTTTTAAGTCCGTCGCATATTTCACCATTTTCTTATAGGGTACTGTACAAGAAAATATATCGAAATCTTAAGCTATCCAAAATGGCAGAGCCTCAACTCTAATGACTCTGTAACTTGGTAGATACAAGTTTTATATTGTATTTATTGAATCGGAGACCAATATTCCCTGTTTTAAGTCCGTCGCATATTTCGCCATTTTCTCATAGGGTACTGTACACGAAAATATATCGAAATCTTAAGCCACCCAAAATGGCAGAGCCTCAACTCTGATGACTCTGTAACTTGGTAGATACAAGTTTTATTTTGTATTTATTGAATCGGAGACCAATATTCCATGTTTTAAGTCCGTCGCATATTTCGCCATTTTCTCATAGGGTACTGTACACGAAAATATATCGAAATCTTAAGCTATCCAAAATGGCAGACCCTCAACTCTAATGACTCTGTAACTTGGTAGATACAAGTTTTATATTGTATTTATTGAATCAGAGACCAATATTCCCTGTTTTACGTCCGTCGCATATTTCGCCATTTTCTCATAGGGTACTGTACACGAAAATATATGGAAATCTTAAGCTATCCAAAATGGAAGAGCCTCAACTCTAATGACTCTGTAACTTGGTAGATACAAGTTTTATATTGTATTTATTGAATCGGAGACCAATATTCCATGTTTTAAGTCCGTCGCATATTTTGCCATTTTCTAATAGGGTACTGTACACGAAAATATATCGAAATCTTAAGCTATCCAAAATGGTAGACCCTCAACTCTAATGACTCTGTAACTTGGTAGATACAAGTTTTATATTCTATTTATTGAATCAGAGACCAATATTCCCTGTTTTAAGTTCGTCGCATATTTCGCCATTTTCTTATAGGGTACTTTACACGAAAATATATCGAAATCTTAAGCTATCCAAAATGGCAGAGCCTCAACTCTAATGACTCTGTAACTTGGTAGATACAAGTTTTATATTGTATTTATTGAATCGGAGACCAATATTCCCTGTTTTAAGCCCGTCGCATATTTCGCCATTTTCTCATAGGGTACTGTACACGAAAATATATCGAAATCTTAAGCCACCCAAAATGGCAGAGCCTCAACTCTGATGACTCTGTAACTTGGTAGATACAAGTTTTATTTTGTATTTATTGAATCGGAGACCAATATTCCATGTTTTAAGTCCGTCGCATATTTCGCCATTTTCTCATAGGGTACTGTACACGAAAATATATCGAAATCTTAATCTATCCAAAATGGTAGAGCCTCAACTCTAATGACTCTGTAACTTGGTAGATACAAGTTTTATTTTGTATTTATTGAATCCGAGAGCAATATTCCATGTTTTAAGTCCGTCGCATATTTCGCCATTTTCTCATAGGGTACTATACACGAAAATATATCGAAATCTTAAGCTATCCAAAATGCCAGACCCTCAACTCTAATGACTCTGTAACTTGGTAGATACAAGTTTTATATTGTATTTATTGAATCAGAGACCAATATTCCCTGTTTTAAGTCCGTCGCATATTTCGCCATTTTCTTATAGGGTACTGTACACGAAAATAGATCGAAATATTAAGCTATCCAAAATGGCAGAGCCTCAACTCTAATGACTCTGTAACTTGGTAGATACAAGTTTTATATTGTATTTATAGAATTGGAGACCAATATTCAATGTTTTAAGTCCGTCGCATATTTCGCCATTTTCTCATAGGGTACTATACACGAAAATATATCGAAATCATAAGCTATCCAAAATGGAAGAGCCTCAACTCTAATGACTCTGTAACTTGGTAGATACAAGTTTTATATTGTATTTATTGAATCGGAGACCAATATTCCATGTTTTAAGTCCGTCGCATATTTTGCCATTTTTTAATAGGGTACTGTACACGAAAATATATCGAAATCTTAAGCTATCCAAAATGGCAGACCCTCAACTCTAATGACTCTGTAACTTGGTAGATACAAGTTTTATATTCTATTTATTGAATCAGAGACCAATATTCCCTGTTTTAAGTCCGTCGCATATTTCGCCATTTTCTTATAGGGTACTTTACACGAAAATATATCGAAATCTTAAGCTATCCAAAATGGCAGAGCCTCAACTCTAATGACTCTGTAACTTGGTAGATACAAGTTTTATATTGTATTTATTGAATCGGAGACCAATATTCCCTGTTTTAAGTCCGTCGCATATTTCGCCATTTTCTCATAGGGTACTGTACACGAAAATATATCGAAATCTTAAGCCACCCAAAATGGCAGAGCCTCAACTCTGATGACTCTGTAACTTGGTAGATACAAGTTTTATTTTGTATTTATTGAATCGGAGACCAATATTCCATGTTTTAAGTCCGTCGCATATTTCGCCATTTTCTCATAGGTTACTGTACACGAAAATATATCGAAATCTTAAGCTATCCAAAATGGCAGACCCTCAACTCTAATGACTCTGTAACTTGGTAGATACAAGTTTTATATTGTATTTATTGAATCAGAGACCAATATTCCCTGTTTTACGTCCGTCGCATATTTCGCCATTTTCTCATAGGGTACTGTACACGAAAATATATGGAAATCTTAAGCTATCCAAAATGGAAGAGCCTCAACTCTAATGACTCTGTAACTTGGTAGATACAAGTTTTATATTGTATTTATTGAATCGGAGACCAATATTCCATGTTTTAAGTCCGTCGCATATTTTGCCATTTTCTAATAGGGTACTGTACACGAAAATATATCGAAATCTTAAGCTATCCAAAATGGCAGACCCTCAACTCTAATGACTCTGTAACTTGGTAGATACAAGTTTTATATTCTATTTATTGAATCAGAGACCAATATTCCCTGTTTTAAGTTCGTCGCATATTTCGCCATTTTCTTATAGGGTACTTTACACGAAAATATATCGAAATCTTAAGCTATCCAAAATGGCAGAGCCTCAACTCTAATGACTCTGTAACTTGGTAGATACAAGTTTTATATTGTATTTATTGAATCGGAGACCAATATTCCCTATTTTAAGTCCGTCGCATATTTCGCCATTTTCTCATAGGGTACTGTACACGAAAATATATCGAAATCTTAAGCCACCCAAAATGGCAGAGCCTCAACTCTGATGACTCTGTCACTTGGTAGATACAAGTTTTATTTTGTATTTATTGAATCGGAGACCAATATTCCATGTTTTAAGTCCGTCGCATATTTCGCCATTTTCTCATAGGGTACTGTACACGAAAATATATCGAAATCTTAATCTATCCAAAATGGTAGAGCCTCAACTCTAATGACTCTGTAACTTGGTAGATACAAGTTTTATTTTGTATTTATTGAATCCGAGACCAATATTCCATGTTTTAAGTCCGTCGCATATTTCGCCATTTTCTCATAGGGTACTGTACACGAAAATATATCGAAATCTTAAGCAATCCAAAATGTCAGAGCCTCAACTCTAATGACTCTGTAAATTGGTAGATACAAGTTTTATATTGTATTTATTGAATCAGAGACCAATATTCCCTGTTTTAAGTCCGTCGCATATTTCGCCATTTTCTTATAGGGTACTGTACACGAAAATATATCGAAATCTTAAGCTATCCAAAATGGCAGAGCCTCAACTCTAATGACTCTGTAACTTGGTAGATACAAGTTTTATATTGTATTTATTGAATTGGAGACCAATATTCAATGTTTTAAGTCCGTCGCATATTTCGCCATTTTCTCATAGGGTACTGTACACGAAAATATATGGAAATCTTAAGCTTCCAAAATGGAAGAGCCTCAACTCTAATGACTCTGTAACTTGGTAGATACAAGTTTTATATTGTATTTATTGAATCGGAGACCAATATTCCATGTTTTAAGTCCGTCGCATATTTTGCCATTTTCTAATAGGGTACTGTACACGAAAATATATCGAAATCTTAAGCTATCCAAAATGGTAGACCCTCAACTCTAATGACTCTGTAACTTGGTAGATACAAGTTTTATATTCTATTTATTGAATCAGAGACCAATATTCCCTGTTTTAAGTTCGTCGCATATTTCGCCATTTTCTTATAGGGTACTTTACACGAAAATATATCGAAATCTTAAGCTATCCAAAATGGCAGAGCCTCAACTCTAATGACTCTGTAACTTGGTAGATACAAGTTTTATATTGTATTTATTGAATCGGAGACCAATATTCCCTGTTTTAAGCCCGTCGCATATTTCGCCATTTTCTCATAGGGTACTGTACACGAAAATATATCGAAATCTTAAGCCACCCAAAATGGCAGAGCCTCAACTCTAATGACTCTGTAACTTGGTAGATACAAGTTTTATTTTGTATTTATTGAATCGGAGACCAATATTCCATGTTTTAAGTCCGTCGCATATTTCGCCATTTTCTCATAGGGTACTGTACACGAAAATATATCGAAATCTTAATCTATCCAAAATGGTAGAGCCTCAACTCTAATGACTCTGTAACTTGGTAGATACAAGTTTTATTTTGTATTTATTGAATCCGAGAGCAATATTCCATGTTTTAAGTCCGTCGCATATTTCGCCATTTTCTCATAGGGTACTATACACGAAAATATATCGAAATCTTAAGCTATCCAAAATGCCAGACCCTCAACTCTAATGACTCTGTAACTTGGTAGATACAAGTTTTATATTGTATTTATTGAATCAGAGACCAATATTCCCTGTTTTAAGTCCGTCGCATATTTCGCCATTTTCTTATAGGGTACTGTACACGAAAATATATCGAAATATTAAGCTATCCAAAATGGCAGAGCCTCAACTCTAATGACTCTGTAACTTGGTAGATACAAGTTTTATATTGTATTTATAGAATTGGAGACCAATATTCAATGTTTTAAGTCCGTCGCATATTTCGCCATTTTCTCATAGGGTACTATACACGAAAATATATCGAAATCATAAGCTATCCAAAATGGAAGAGCCTCAACTCTAATGACTCTGTAACTTGGTAGATACAAGTTTTATATTGTATTTATTGAATCGGAGACCAATATTCCATGTTTTAAGTCCGTCGCATATTTTGCCATTTTTTAATAGGGTACTGTACACGAAAATATATCGAAATCTTAAGCTATCCAAAATGGCAGACCCTCAACTCTAATGACTCTGTAACTTGGTAGATACAAGTTTTATATTCTATTTATTGAATCAGAGACCAATATTCCCTGTTTTAAGTCCGTCGCATATTTCGCCATTTTCTTATAGGGTACTTTACACGAAAATATATCGAAATCTTAAGCTATCCAAAATGGCAGAGCCTCAACTCTAATGACTCTGTAACTTGGTAGATACAAGTTTTATATTGTATTTATTGAATCGGAGACCAATATTCCCTGTTTTAAGTCCGTCGCATATTTCGCCATTTTCTCATAGGGTACTGTACACGAAAATATATCGAAATCTTAAGCCACCCAAAATGGCAGAGCCTCAACTCTGATGACTCTGTAACTTGGTAGATACAAGTTTTATTTTGTATTTATTGAATCGGAGACCAATATTCCATGTTTTAAGTCCGTCGCATATTTCGCCATTTTCTCATAGGTTACTGTACACGAAAATATATCGAAATCTTAAGCTATCCAAAATGGCAGACCCTCAACTCTAATGACTCTGTAACTTGGTAGATACAAGTTTTATATTGTATTTATTGAATCAGAGACCAATATTCCCTGTTTTACGTCCGTCGCATATTTCGCCATTTTCTCATAGGGTACTGTACACGAAAATATATGGAAATCTTAAGCTATCCAAAATGGAAGAGCCTCAACTCTAATGACTCTGTAACTTGGTAGATACAAGTTTTATATTGTATTTATTGAATCGGAGACCAATATTCCATGTTTTAAGTCCGTCGCATATTTTGCCATTTTCTAATAGGGTACTGTACACGAAAATATATCGAAATCTTAAGCTATCCAAAATGGCAGACCCTCAACTCTAATGACTCTGTAACTTGGTAGATACAAGTTTTATATTCTATTTATTGAATCAGAGACCAATATTCCCTGTTTTAAGTTCGTCGCATATTTCGCCATTTTCTTATAGGGTACTTTACACGAAAATATATCGAAATCTTAAGCTATCCAAAATGGCAGAGCCTCAACTCTAATGACTCTGTAACTTGGTAGATACAAGTTTTATATTGTATTTATTGAATCGGAGACCAATATTCCCTATTTTAAGTCCGTCGCATATTTCGCCATTTTCTCATAGGGTACTGTACACGAAAATATATCGAAATCTTAAGCCACCCAAAATGGCAGAGCCTCAACTCTGATGACTCTGTCACTTGGTAGATACAAGTTTTATTTTGTATTTATTGAATCGGAGACCAATATTCCATGTTTTAAGTCCGTCGCATATTTCGCCATTTTCTCATAGGGTACTGTACACGAAAATATATCGAAATCTTAATCTATCCAAAATGGTAGAGCCTCAACTCTAATGACTCTGTAACTTGGTAGATACAAGTTTTATTTTGTATTTATTGAATCCGAGACCAATATTCCATGTTTTAAGTCCGTCGCATATTTCGCCATTTTCTCATAGGGTACTGTACACGAAAATATATCGAAATCTTAAGCAATCCAAAATGTCAGAGCCTCAACTCTAATGACTCTGTAAATTGGTAGATACAAGTTTTATATTGTATTTATTGAATCAGAGACCAATATTCCCTGTTTTAAGTCCGTCGCATATTTCGCCATTTTCTTATAGGGTACTGTACACGAAAATATATCGAAATCTTAAGCTATCCAAAATGGCAGAGCCTCAACTCTAATGACTCTGTAACTTGGTAGATACAAGTTTTATATTGTATTTATTGAATTGGAGACCAATATTCAATGTTTTAAGTCCGTCGCATATTTCGCCATTTTCTCATAGGGTACTATACACGAAAATATATCGAAATCATAAGCTATCCAAAATGGAAGAGCCTCAACTCTAATGACTCTGTAACTTGGTAGATACAAGTTTTATATTCTATTTATTGAATCGGAGACCAATATTCCATGTTTTAAGTCCGTCGCATATTTTGCCATTTTTTAATAGGGTACTGTACACGAAAATATATCGAAATCTTAAGCTATCCAAAATGGCAGACCCTCAACTCTAATGACTCTGTAACTTGGTAGATACAAGTTTTATATTATATTTATTGAATCAGAGACCAATATTCCCTGTTTTAAGTCCGTCGCATATTTCGCCATTTTCTTATAGGGTACTTTACACGAAAATATATCGAAATCTTAAGCTATCCAAAATGGCAGAGCCTCAACTCTAATGACTCTGTAACTTGGTAGATACAAGTTTTATATTGTATTTATTGAATCGGAGACCAATATTCCCTGTTTTAAGTCCGTCGCATATTTCGCCATTTTCTCATAGGGTACTGTACACGAAAATATATCGAAATCTTAAGCCACCAAAATGGCAGAGCCTCAACTCTGACGACTCTGTAACTTGGTAGATACAAGTTTTATTTTGTATTTATTGAATCGGAGACCAATATTCCATGTTTTAAGTCCGTCGCATATTTCGCCATTTTCTCATAGGGTACTGTACACGAAAATATATCGAAATCTTAAGCTATCCAAAATGGCAGACCCTCAACTCTAATGACTCTGTAACTTGGTAGATACAAGTTTTATATTCTATTTATTGAATCAGAGACCAATATTCCCTGTTTTAAGTCCGTCGCATATTTCGCCATTTTCTTATAGGGTACTGTACAAGAAAATATATCGAAATCTTAAGCTATCCAAAATGGCAGAGCCTCAACTCTAATGACTCTGTAACTTGGTAGATACAAGTTTTATATTGTATTTATTGAATCGGAGACCAATATTCCCTGTTTTAAGTCCGTCGCATATTTCGCCATTTTCTCATAGGGTACTGTACACGAAAATATATCGAAATCTTAAGCCACCCAAAATGGCAGAGCCTCAACTCTGATGACTCTGTAACTTGGTAGATACAAGTTTTATTTTGTATTTATTGAATCGGAGACCAATATTCCATGTTTTAAGTCCGTCGCATATTTCGCCATTTTCTCATAGGGTACTGTACACGAAAATATATCGAAATCTTAAGCTATCCAAAATGGCAGACCCTCAACTCTAATGACTCTGTAACTTGGTAGATACAAGTTTTATATTCTATTTATTGAATCAGAGACCAATATTCCCTGTTTTAAGTCCGTCGCATATTTCGCCATTTTCTTATAGGGTACTGTACACGAAAATATATCGAAATCTTAAGCTATCCAAAATGGAAGAGCCTGAACTCTAATGACTCTGTAACTTGGTAGATACAAGTTTTATATTGTATTTATTGAATCGGAGACCAATATTCCATGTTTTAAGTCCGTCGCATATTTTGCCATTTTCTAATAGGGTACTGTACACGAAAATATATCGAAATCTTAAGCTATCCAAAATGGCAGACCCTCAACTCTAATGACTCTGTAACTTGGTAGATACAAGTTTTATATTCTATTTATTGAATCAGAGACCAATATTCCCTGTTTTATGTTCGTCGCATATTTCGCCATTTTCTTATAGGGTACTTTACACGAAAATATATCGAAATCTTAAGCTATCCAAAATGGCAGAGCCTCAACTCTAATGACTCTGTAACTTGGTAGATACAAGTTTTATATTGTATTTATTGAATCGGAGACCAATATTCCCTATTTTAAGTCCGTCGCATATTTCGCCATTTTCTCATAGGGTACTGTACACGAAAATATATCGAAATCTTAAGCCACCCAAAATGGCAGAGCCTCAACTCTGATGACTCTGTCACTTGGTAGATACAAGTTTTATTTTGTATTTATTGAATCGGAGACCAATATTCCATGTTTTAAGTCCGTCGCATATTTCGCCATTTTCTCATAGGGTACTGTACACGAAAATATATCGAAATCTTAATCTATCCAAAATGGTAGAGCCTCAACTCTAATGACTCTGTAACTTGGTAGATACAAGTTTTATTTTGTATTTATTGAATCCGAGACCAATATTCCATGTTTTAAGTCCGTCGCATATTTCGCCATTTTCTCATAGGGTACTGTACACGAAAATATATCGAAATCTTAAGCAATCCAAAATGTCAGAGCCTCAACTCTAATGACTCTGTAAATTGGTAGATACAAGTTTTATATTGTATTTATTGAATCAGAGACCAATATTCCCTGTTTTAAGTCCGTCGCATATTTCGCCATTTTCTTATAGGGTACTGTACACGAAAATATATCGAAATCTTAAGCTATCCAAAATGGCAGAGCCTCAACTCTAATGACTCTGTAACTTGGTAGATACAAGTTTTATATTGTATTTATTGAATTGGAGACCAATATTCAATGTTTTAAGTCCGTCGCATATTTCGCCATTTTCTCATAGGGTACTATACACGAAAATATATCGAAATCATAAGCTATCCAAAATGGAAGAGCCTCAACTCTAATGACTCTGTAACTTGGTAGATACAAGTTTTATATTCTATTTATTGAATCGGAGACCAATATTCCATGTTTTAAGTCCGTCGCATATTTTGCCATTTTTTAATAGGGTACTGTACACGAAAATATATCGAAATCTTAAGCTATCCAAAATGGCAGACCCTCAACTCTAATGACTCTGTAACTTGGTAGATACAAGTTTTATATTATATTTATTGAATCAGAGACCAATATTCCCTGTTTTAAGTCCGTCGCATATTTCGCCATTTTCTTATAGGGTACTTTACACGAAATATATCGAAATCTTAAGCTATCCAAAATGGCAGAGCCTCAACTCTAATGACTCTGTAACTTGGTAGATACAAGTTTTATATTCTATTTATTGAATCGGAGACCAATATTCCCTGTTTTAAGTCCGTCGCATATTTCGCCATTTTCTCATAGGGTACTGTACACGAAAATATATCGAAATCTTAAGCCACCAAAATGGCAGAGCCTCAACTCTGACGACTCTGTAACTTGGTAGATACAAGTTTTATTTTGTATTTATTGAATCGGAGACCAATATTCCATGTTTTAAGTCCGTCGCATATTTCGCCATTTTCTCATAGGGTACTGTACACGAAAATATATCGAAATCTTAAGCTATCCAAAATGGCAGACCCTCAACTCTAATGACTCTGTAACTTGGTAGATACAAGTTTTATATTCTATTTATTGAATCAGAGACCAATATTCCCTGTTTTAAGTCCGTCGCATATTTCGCCATTTTCTTATAGGGTACTGTACAAGAAAATATATCGAAATCTTAAGCTATCCAAAATGGCAGAGCCTCAACTCTAATGACTCTGTAACTTGGTAGATACAAGTTTTATATTGTATTTATTGAATCGGAGACCAATATTCCCTGTTTTAAGTCCGTCGCATATTTCGCCATTTTCTCATAGGGTACTGTACACGAAAATATATCGAAATCTTAAGCCACCCAAAATGGCAGAGCCTCAACTCTGATGACTCTGTAACTTGGTAGATACAAGTTTTATTTTGTATTTATTGAATCGGAGACCAATATTCCATGTTTTAAGTCCGTCGCATATTTCGCCATTTTCTCATAGGGTACTGTACACGAAAATATATCGAAATCTTAAGCTATCCAAAATGGCAGACCCTCAACTCTAATGACTCTGTAACTTGGTAGATACAAGTTTTATATTCTATTTATTGAATCAGAGACCAATATTCCCTGTTTTAAGTCCGTCGCATATTTCGCCATTTTCTTATAGGGTACTGTACACGAAAATATATCGAAATCTTAAGCTATCCAAAATGGAAGAGCCTGAACTCTAATGACTCTGTAACTTGGTAGATACAAGTTTTATATTGTATTTATTGAATCGGAGACCAATATTCCATGTTTTAAGTCCGTCGCATATTTTGCCATTTTCTAATAGGGTACTGTACACGAAAATATATCGAAATCTTAAGCTATCCAAAATGGCAGACCCTCAACTCTAATGACTCTGTAACTTGGTAGATACAAGTTTTATATTCTATTTATTGAATCAGAGACCAATATTCCCTGTTTTAAGTTCGTCGCATATTTCGCCATTTTCTTATAGGGTACTTTACACGAAAATATATCGAAATCTTAAGCTATCCAAAATGGCAGAGCCTCAACTCTAATGACTCTGTAACTTGGTAGATACAAGTTTTATATTGTATTTATTGAATCGGAGACCAATATTCCCTATTTTAAGTCCGTCGCATATTTCGCCATTTTCTCATAGGGTACTGTACACGAAAATATATCGAAATCTTAAGCCACCCAAAATGGCAGAGCCTCAACTCTGATGACTCTGTCACTTGGTAGATACAAGTTTTATTTTGTATTTATTGAATCGGAGACCAATATTCCATGTTTTAAGTCCGTCGCATATTTCGCCATTTTCTCATAGGGTACTGTACACGAAAATATATCGAAATCTTAATCTATCCAAAATGGTAGAGCCTCAACTCTAATGACTCTGTAACTTGGTAGATACAAGTTTTATTTTGTATTTATTGAATCCGAGACCAATATTCCATGTTTTAAGTCCGTCGCATATTTCGCCATTTTCTCATAGGGTACTGTACACGAAAATATATCGAAATCTTAAGCAATCCAAAATGTCAGAGCCTCAACTCTAATGACTCTGTAAATTGGTAGATACAAGTTTTATATTGTATTTATTGAATCAGAGACCAATATTCCCTGTTTTAAGTCCGTCGCATATTTCGCCATTTTCTTATAGGGTACTATACACGAAAATATATCGAAATCTTAAGCTATCCAAAATGGCAGAGCCTCAACTCTAATGACTCTGTAACTTGGTAGATACAAGTTTTATATTGTATTTATTGAATTGGAGACCAATATTCAATGTTTTAAGTCCGTCGCATATTTCGCCATTTTCTCATAGGGTACTATACACGAAAATATATCGAAATCATAAGCTATCCAAAATGGAAGAGCCTCAACTCTAATGACTCTGTAACTTGGTAGATACAAGTTTTATATTCTATTTATTGAATCGGAGACCAATATTCCATGTTTTAAGTCCGTCGCATATTTTGCCATTTTTTAATAGGGTACTGTACACGAAAATATATCGAAATCTTAAGCTATCCAAAATGGCAGACCCTCAACTCTAATGACTCTGTAACTTGGTAGATACAAGTTTTATATTATATTTATTGAATCAGAGACCAATATTCCCTGTTTTAAGTCCGTCGCATATTTCGCCATTTTCTTATAGGGTACTTTACACGAAAATATATCGAAATCTTAAGCTATCCAAAATGGCAGAGCCTCAACTCTAATGACTCTGTAACTTGGTAGATACAAGTTTTATATTGTATTTATTGAATCGGAGACCAATATTCCCTGTTTTAAGTCCGTCGCATATTTCGCCATTTTCTCATAGGGTACTGTACACGAAAATATATCGAAATCTTAAGCCACCAAAATGGCAGAGCCTCAACTCTGACGACTCTGTAACTTGGTAGATACAAGTTTTATTTTGTATTTATTGAATCGGAGACCAATATTCCATGTTTTAAGTCCGTCGCATATTTCGCCATTTTCTCATAGGGTACTGTACACGAAAATATATCGAAATCTTAAGCTATCCAAAATGGCAGACCCTCAACTCTAATGACTCTGTAACTTGGTAGATACAAGTTTTATATTCTATTTATTGAATCAGAGACCAATATTCCCTGTTTTAAGTCCGTCGCATATTTCGCCATTTTCTTATAGGGTACTGTACAAGAAAATATATCGAAATCTTAAGCTATCCAAAATGGCAGAGCCTCAACTCTAATGACTCTGTAACTTGGTAGATACAAGTTTTATATTGTATTTATTGAATCGGAGACCAATATTCCCTGTTTTAAGTCCGTCGCATATTTCGCCATTTTCTCATAGGGTACTGTACACGAAAATATATCGAAATCTTAAGCCACCCAAAATGGCAGAGCCTCAACTCTGATGACTCTGTAACTTGGTAGATACAAGTTTTATTTTGTATTTATTGAATCGGAGACCAATATTCCATGTTTTAAGTCCGTCGCATATTTCGCCATTTTCTCATAGGGTACTGTACACGAAAATATATCGAAATCTTAAGCTATCCAAAATGGCAGACCCTCAACTCTAATGACTCTGTAACTTGGTAGATACAAGTTTTATATTCTATTTATTGAATCAGAGACCAATATTCCCTGTTTTAAGTCCGTCGCATATTTCGCCATTTTCTTATAGGGTACTGTACACGAAAATATATCGAAATCTTAAGCTATCCAAAATGGAAGAGCCTGAACTCTAATGACTCTGTAACTTGGTAGATACAAGTTTTATATTGTATTTATTTAATCGGAGACCAATATTCCATGTTTTAAGTCCGTCGCATATTTTGCCATTTTCTAATAGGGTACTGTACACGAAAATATATCGAAATCTTAAGCTATCCAAAATGGCAGACCCTCAACTCTAATGACTCTGTAACTTGGTAGATACAAGTTTTATATTCTATTTATTGAATCAGAGACCAATATTCCCTGTTTTAAGTCCGTCGCATATTTCGCCATTTTCTTATAGGGTACTGTACACGAAAATATATCGAAATCTTAAGCTATCCAAAATGGCAGAGCCTCAACTCTAATGACTCTGTAACTTGGTATATACAAGTTTTATATTGTATTTATTGAATCAGAGACCAATATTCCCTGTTTTAAGTCCGTCGCATATTTCGCCATTTTCTCATAGGGTACTGTACACGAAAATATATCGAAATCTTAAGGTATCCAAAATGGCAGAGCCTCAACTCTAATGACTCTGTAACTTGGTAGATACAAGTTTTATATTGTATTTATTGAATCAGAGACCAATATTCCCTGTTTTAAGTCCGTCGCATATTTCGCCATTTTCTCATAGGGTACTGTACACGAAAATATATCGAAATTTTAAGCTATCCAAAATGGCAGAGCCTCAACTCTAATGACTCTGTAACTTGGTAGATACAAGTTTTATATTGTATTTATTGAATCGGAGACCAATATTCCCTGTTTAAAGTCCGTCGCATATTTCGCCATTTTCTCACAGGGTACTGTACACGAAAATATATCGAAATCTTAAGCTATCCAAAATGGCAGACCCTCAACTCTAATGACTCTGTAACTTGGTAGATACAAGTTTTATATTCTATTTATTGAATCAGAGACCAATATTCCCTGTTTTAAGTCCGTCGCATATTTCGCCATTTTCTTATAGGGTACTGTACAAGAAAATATATCGAAATCTTAAGCTATCCAAAATGGCAGAGCCTCAACTCTAATGACTCTGTAACTTGGTAGATACAAGTTTTATATTGTATTTATTGAATCGGAGACCAATATTCCCTGTTTTAAGTCCGTCGCATATTTCGCCATTTTCTCATAGGGTACTGTACACGAAAATATATCGAAATCTTAAGCCACCCAAAATGGCAGAGCCTCAACTTTGATGACTCTGTAACTTGGTAGATACAAGTTTTATTTTGTATTTATTGAATCGGAGACCAATATTCCATGTTTTAAGTCCGTCGCATATTTCGCCATTTTCTCATAGGGTACTGTACACGAAAATATATCGAAATCTTAAGCTATCCAAAATGGCAGACCCTCAACTCTAATGACTCTGTAACTTGGTAGATACAAGTTTTATATTCTATTTATTGAATCAGAGACCAATATTCCCTGTTTTACGTCCGTCGCATATTTCGCCATTTTCTCATAGGGTACTGTACACGAAAATATATCGAAATCTTAAGCTATCCAAAACTGAAGAGCCTCAACTCTAATGACTCTGTAACTTGGTAGATACAAGTTTTATATTGTATTTATTGAATCGGAGACCAATATTCCATGTTTTAAGTCCGTCGCATATTTTGCCATTTTCTAATAGGGTACTGTACACGAAAATATATCGAAATCTTAAGCTATCCAAAATGGCAGACCCTCAACTCTAATGACTCTGTAACTTGGTAGATACAAGTTTTATATTCTATTTATTGAATCAGAGACCAATATTCCCTGTTTTAAGTCCGTCGCATATTTCGCCATTTTCTTATAGGGTACTGTACACGAAAATATATCGAAATCTTAAGCTATCCAAAATGGCAGAGCCTCAACTCTAATGACTCTGTAACTTGGTATATACAAGTTTTATATTGTATTTATTGAATCAGAGACCAATATTCCCTGTTTTAAGTCCGTCGCATATTTCGCCATTTTCTCATAGGGTACTGTACACGAAAATATATCGAAATCTTAAGGTATCCAAAATGGCAGAGCCTCAACTCTAATGACTCTGTAACTTGGTAGATACAAGTTTTATATTGTATTTATTGAATCAGAGACCAATATTCCCTGTTTTAAGTCCGTCGCATATTTCGCCATTTTCTCATAGGGTACTGTACACGAAAATATATCGAAATTTTAAGCTATCCAAAATGGCAGAGCCTCAACTCTAATGACTCTGTAACTTGGTAGATACAAGTTTTATATTGTATTTATTGAATCGGAGACCAATATTCCCTGTTTAAAGTCCGTCGCATATTTCGCCATTTTCTCACAGGGTACTGTACACGAAAATATATCGAAATCTTAAGCTATCCAAAATGGCAGACCCTCAACTCTAATGACTCTGTAACTTGGTAGATACAAGTTTTATATTCTATTTATTGAATCAGAGACCAATATTCCCTGTTTTACGTCCGTCGCATATTTCGGCATTTTCTCATAGGGTACTGTACACGAAAATATATCGAAATCTTAAGCTATCCAAAATGAAAGAGCCTCAACTCTAATGACTCTGTAACTTGGTAGATACAAGTTTTATATTGTATTTATTGAATCGGAGACCAATATTCAATGTTTTAAGTCCGTCGCATATTTTGCCATTTTCTAATAGGGTACTGTACACGAAAATATATCGAAATCTTAAGCTATCCAAAATGGCAGACCCTCAACTCTAATGACTCTGTAACTTGGTAGATACAAGTTTTATATTGTATTTATTGAATCAGAGACCAATATTCCCTGTTTTAAGTCCGTCGCATATTTCGCCATTTTCTCATAGGGTACTGTACACGAAAATATATCGAAATTTTAAGCTATCCAAAATGGCAGAGCCTCAACTTTGATGACTCTGTAACTTGGTAGATACAAGTTTTATATTGTATTTATTGAATCAGAGACCAATATTCCCTGTTTTAAGTCCGTCGCATATTTCGCCATTTTCTCATAGGGTACTGTACACGAAAATATATCGAAATCTTAAGCTATCCAAAATGGCAGACCCTCAACTCTAATGACTCTGTAACTTGGTAGATACAAGTTTTATATTGTATTTATTGAATCAGAGACCAATATTCCCTGTTTTAAGTCCGTCGCATATTTCGCCATTTTCTCATAGGGTACTGTACACGAAAATATATCGAAATCTTAAGCCACCCAAAATGGCAGAGCCTCAACTTTGATGACTCTGTAACTTGGTAGATACAAGTTTTATTTTGTATTTATTGAATCGGAGACCAATATTCCATGTTTTAAGTCCGTCGCATATTTCGCCATTTTCTCATAGGGTACTGTACACGAAAATATATCGAAATCTTAAGCTATCCAAAATGGCAGACCCTCAACTCTAATGACTCTGTAACTTGGTAGATACAAGTTTTATATTCTATTTATTGAATCAGAGACCAATATTCCCTGTTTTACGTCCGTCGCATATTTCGCCATTTTCTCATAGGGTACTGTACACGAAAATATATCGAAATCTTAAGCTATCCAAAATGGAAGAGCCTCAACTCTAATGACTCTGTAACTTGGTAGATACAAGTTTTATATTGTATTTATTGAATCGGAGACCAATATTCCATGTTTTAAGTCCGTCGCATATTTTGCCATTTTCTAATAGGGTACTGTACACGAAAATATATCGAAATCTTAAGCTATCCAAAATGGCAGACCCTCAACTCTAATGACTCTGTAACTTGGTAGATACAAGTTTTATATTCTATTTATTGAATCAGAGACCAATATTCCCTGTTTTAAGTCCGTCGCATATTTCGCCATTTTCTTATAGGGTACTGTACACGAAAATATATCGAAATCTTAAGCTATCCAAAATGGCAGAGCCTCAACTCTAATGACTCTGTAACTTGGTATATACAAGTTTTATATTGTATTTATTGAATCAGAGACCAATATTCCCTGTTTTAAGTCCGTCGCATATTTCGCCATTTTCTCATAGGGTACTGTACACGAAAATATATCGAAATCTTAAGGTATCCAAAATGGCAGAGCCTCAACTCTAATGACTCTGTAACTTGGTAGATACAAGTTTTATATTGTATTTATTGAATCAGAGACCAATATTCCCTGTTTTAAGTCCGTCGCATATTTCGCCATTTTCTCATAGGGTACTGTACACGAAAATATATCGAAATTTTAAGCTATCCAAAATGGCAGAGCCTCAACTCTAATGACTCTGTAACTTGGTAGATACAAGTTTTATATTGTATTTATTGAATCGGAGACCAATATTCCCTGTTTAAAGTCCGTCGCATATTTCGCCATTTTCTCACAGGGTACTGTACACGAAAATATATCGAAATCTTAAGCTATCCAAAATGGCAGACCCTCAACTCTAATGACTCTGTAACTTGGTAGATACAAGTTTTATATTCTATTTATTGAATCAGAGACCAATATTCCCTGTTTTACGTCCGTCGCATATTTCGGCATTTTCTCATAGGGTACTGTACACGAAAATATATCGAAATCTTAAGCTATCCAAAATGAAAGAGCCTCAACTCTAATGACTCTGTAACTTGGTAGATACAAGTTTTATATTGTATTTATTGAATCGGAGACCAATATTCAATGTTTTAAGTCCGTCGCATATTTTGCCATTTTCTAATAGGGTACTGTACACGAAAATATATCGAAATCTTAAGCTATCCAAAATGGCAGACCCTCAACTCTAATGACTCTGTAACTTGGTAGATACAAGTTTTATATTGTATTTATTGAATCAGAGACCAATATTCCCCGTTTTAAGTCCGTCGCATATTTCGCCATTTTCTCATAGGGTACTGTACACGAAAATATATCGAAATTTTAAGCTATCCAAAATGGCAGAGCCTCAACTCTAATGACTCTGTAACTTGGTAGATACAAGTTTTATATTGTATTTATTGAATCGGAGACCAATATTCCCTGTTTAAAGTCCGTCGCATATTTCGCCATTTTCTCACAGGGTACTGTACACGAAAATATATCGAAATCTTAAGCTATCCAAAATGGCAGACCCTCAACTCTAATGACTCTGTAACTTGGTAGATACAAGTTTTATATTCTATTTATTGAATCAGAGACCAATATTCCCTGTTTTAAGTCCGTCGCATATTTCGCCATTTTCTTATAGGGTACTGTACAAGAAAATATATCGAAATCTTAAGCTATCCAAAATGGCAGAGCCTCAACTCTAATGACTCTGTAACTTGGTAGATACAAGTTTTATATTGTATTTATTGAATCGGAGACCAATATTCCCTGTTTTAAGTCCGTCGCATATTTCGCCATTTTCTCATAGGGTACTGTACACGAAAATATATCGAAATCTTAAGCCACCCAAAATGGCAGAGCCTCAACTCTGATGACTCTGTAACTTGGTAGATACAAGTTTTATTTTGTATTTATTGAATCGGAGACCAATATTCCATGTTTTAAGTCCGTCGCATATTTCGCCATTTTCTCATAGGGTACTGTACACGAAAATATATCGAAATCTTAAGCTATCCAAAATGGCAGACCCTCAACTCTAATGACTCTGTAACTTGGTAGATACAAGTTTTATATTCTATTTATTGAATCAGAGACCAATATTCCCTGTTTTACGTCCGTCGCATATTTCGCCATTTTCTCATAGGGTACTGTACACGAAAATATATCGAAATCTTAAGCTATCCAAAATGGAAGAGCCTCAACTCTAATGACTCTGTAACTTGGTAGATAGAAGTTTTATATTGTATTTATTGAATCGGAGACCAATATTCCATGTTTTAAGTCCGTCGCATATTTTGCCATTTTCTAATAGGGTACTGTACACGAAAATATATCGAAATCTTAAGCTATCCAAAATGGCAGACCCTCAACTCTAATGACTCTGTAACTTGGTAGATACAAGTTTTATATTCTATTTATTGAATCAGAGACCAATATTCCCTGTTTTAAGTCCGTCGCATATTTCGCCATTTTCTTATAGGGTACTGTACACGAAAATATATCGAAATCTTAAGCTATCCAAAATGGCAGAGCCTCAACTCTAATGACTCTGTAACTTGGTATATACAAGTTTTATATTGTATTTATTGAATCAGAGACCAATATTCCCTGTTTTAAGTCCGTCGCATATTTCGCCATTTTCTCATAGGGTACTGTACACGAAAATATATCGAAATCTTAAGGTATCCAAAATGGCAGAGCCTCAACTCTAATGACTCTGTAACTTGGTAGATACAAGTTTTATATTGTATTTATTGAATCAGAGACCAATATTCCCTGTTTTAAGTCCGTCGCATATTTCGCCATTTTCTCATAGGGTACTGTACACGAAAATATATCGAAATTTTAAGCTATCCAAAATGGCAGAGCCTCAACTCTAATGACTCTGTAACTTGGTAGATACAAGTTTTATATTGTATTTATTGAATCGGAGACCAATATTCCCTGTTTAAAGTCCGTCGCATATTTCGCCATTTTCTCACAGGGTACTGTACACGAAAATATATCGAAATCTTAAGCTATCCAAAATGGCAGACCCTCAACTCTAATGACTCTGTAACTTGGTAGATACAAGTTTTATATTCTATTTATTGAATCAGAGACCAATATTCCCTGTTTTACGTCCGTCGCATATTTCGGCATTTTCTCATAGGGTACTGTACACGAAAATATATCGAAATCTTAAGCTATCCAAAATGAAAGAGCCTCAACTCTAATGACTCTGTAACTTGGTAGATACAAGTTTTATATTGTATTTATTGAATCGGAGACCAATATTCAATGTTTTAAGTCCGTCGCATATTTTGCCATTTTCTAATAGGGTACTGTACACGAAAATATATCGAAATCTTAAGCTATCCAAAATGGCAGACCCTCAACTCTAATGACTCTGTAACTTGGTAGATACAAGTTTTATATTGTATTTATTGAATCAGAGACCAATATTCCCTGTTTTAAGTCCGTCGCATATTTCGCCATTTTCTCATAGGGTACTGTACACGAAAATATATCGAAATTTTAAGCTATCCAAAATGGCAGAGCCTCAACTTTGATGACTCTGTAACTTGGTAGATACAAGTTTTATATTGTATTTATTGAATCAGAGACCAATATTCCCTGTTTTAAGTCCGTCGCATATTTCGCCATTTTCTCATAGGGTACTGTACACGAAAATATATCGAAATCTTAAGCTATCCAAAATGGCAGACCCTCAACTCTAATGACTCTGTAACTTGGTAGATACAAGTTTTATATTCTATTTATTGAATCAGAGACCAATATTCCCTGTTTTACGTCCGTCGCATATTTCGCCATTTTCTCATAGGGTACTGTACACGAAAATATATCGAAATCTTAAGCTATCCAAAATGGAAGAGCCTCAACTCTAATGACTCTGTAACTTGGTAGATACAAGTTTTATATTGTATTTATTGAATCGGAGACCAATATTCCATGTTTTAAGTCCGTCGCATATTTTGCCATTTTCTAATAGGGTACTGTACACGAAAATATATCGAAATCTTAAGCTATCCAAAATGGCAGACCCTCAACTCTAATGACTCTGTAACTTGGTAGATACAAGTTTTATATTGTATTTATTGAATCAGAGACCAATATTCCCTGTTTTAAGTCCGTCGCGTATTTCGCCATTTTCTTATAGGGTACTGTACACGAAAATATATCGAAATCTTAAGCTATACAAAATGGCAGAGCCTCAACTCTAATGACTCTGTAACTTGGTATATACAAGTTTTATATTGTATTTATTGAATCAGAGACCAATATTCCCCGTTTTAAGTCCGTCGCATATTTCGCCATTTTCTCATAGGGTACTGTACACGAAAATATATCGAAATCTTAAGGTATCCAAAATGGCAGAGCCTCAACTCTAATGACTCTGTAACTTGGTAGATACAAGTTTTATATTGTATTTATTGAATCAGAGACCAATATTCCCTGTTTTAAGTCCGTCGCATATTTCGCCATTTTCTCATAGGGTACGGTACACGAAAATATATCGAAATTTTAAGCTATCCAAAATGGCAGAGCCTCAACTCTAATGACTCTGTAACTTGGTAGATACAAGTTTTATATTGTATTTATTGAATCGGAGACCAATATTCCCTGTTTAAAGTCCGTCGCATATTTCGCCATTTTCTCACAGGGTACTGTACACGAAAATATATCGAAATCTTAAGCTATCCAAAATGGCAGACCCTCAACTCTAATGACTCTGTAACTTGGTAGATACAAGTTTTATATTCTATTTATTGAATCAGAGACCAATATTCCCTGTTTTACGTCCGTCGCATATTTCGCCATTTTCTCATAGGGTACTGTACACGAAAATATATCGAAATCTTAAGCTATCCAAAATGAAAGAGCCTCAACTCTAATGACTCTGTAACTTGGTAGATACAAGTTTTATATTGTATTTATTGAATCGGAGACCAATATTCAATGTTTTAAGTCCGTCGCATATTTTGCCATTTTCTAATAGGGTACTGTACACGAAAATATATCGAAATCTTAAGCTATCCAAAATGGCAGACCCTCAACTCTAATGACTCTGTAACTTGGTAGATACAAGTTTTATATTCTATTTATTGAATCAGAGACCAATATTCCCTGTTTTACGTCCGTCGCATATTTCGCCATTTTCTCATAGGGTACTGTACACGAAAATATATCGAAATCTTAAGCTATCCAAAATGGCAGAGCCTCAACTCTAATGACTCTGTAACTTGGTAGATACAAGTTTTATATTGTATTTATTGAATCGGAGACCAATATTCCCTGTTTAAAGTCCGTCGCATATTTCGCCATTTTCTCACAGGGTACTGTACACGAAAATATATCGAAATCTTAAGCTATCCAAAATGGCAGACCCTCAACTCTAATGACTCTGTAACTTGGTAGATACAAGTTTTATATTCTATTTATTGAATCGGAGACCAATATTCCCTGTTTTAAGTCCGTCGCATATTTCGCCATTTTCTCATAGGGTACTGTACACGAAAATATATCGAAATCTTAAGCCACCCAAAATGGCAGAGCCTCAACTCTGATGACTCTGTAACTTGGTAGATACAAGTTTTATTTTGTATTTATTGAATCGGAGACCAATATTCCATGTTTTAAGTCCGTCGCATATTTCGCCATTTTCTCATAGGGTACTGTACACGAAAATATATCGAAATCTTAAGCTATCCAAAATGGCAGACCCTCAACTCTAATGACTCTGTAACTTGGTAGATACAAGTTTTATATTCTATTTATTGAATCAGAGACCAATATTCCCTGTTTTAAGTCCGTCGCATATTTCGCCATTTTCTTATAGGGTACTGTACACGAAAATATATCGAAATCTTAAGCTATCCAAAATGGCAGAGCCTCAACTCTAATGACTCTGTAACTTGGTAGATACAAGTTTTATATTGTATTTATTGAATCAGAGACCAATATTCCCTGTTTTAAGTCCGTCGCATATTTCGCCATTTTCTCATAGGGTACTGTACACGAAAATATATCGAAATCTTAAGGTATCCAAAATGGCAGAGCCTCAACTCTAATGACTCTGTAACTTGGTAGATACAAGTTTTATTTTGTATTTATTGAATCGGAGACCAATATTCCCTGTTTTAAGTCCGTCGCATATTTCGCCATTTTCTCATAGGGTACTGTACACGAAAATATATCGAAATCTTAAGCTATCCAAAATGGCAGAGCCTCAACTCTAATGACTCTGTAACTTGGTAGATACAAGTTTTATATTCTATTTATTGAATCAGAGACCAATATTCCCTGTTTTACGTCCGTCGCATAGTTCGCCATTTTCTCATAGGGTACTGTACACGAAAATATATCGAAATCTTAAGCTATCCAAAATGGAAGAGCCTCAACTCTAATGACTCTGTAACTTGGTAGATACAAGTTTTATATTGTATTTATTGAATCGGAGACCAATATTCCATGTTTTAAGTCCGTCGCATATTTTGCCATTTTCTAATAGGGTACTGTACACGAAAATATATCGAAATCTTAAGCTATCCAAAATGGCAGAGCCTCAACTCTAATGACTCTGTAACTTGGTAGATACAAGTTTTATATTGTATTTATTGAATCAGAGACCAATATTCCCTGTTTTAAGTCCGTCGCATATTTCGCCATTTTCTTATAGGGTACTGTACACGAAAATATATCGAAATCTTAAGCTATCCAAAATGGCAGAGCCTCAACTCTAATGACTCTGTAACTTGGTATATACAAGTTTTATATTGTATTTATTGAATCAGAGACCAATATTCCCCGTTTTAAGTCCGTCGCATATTTCGCCATTTTCTCATAGGGTACTGTACACGAAAATATATCGAAATCTTAAGGTATCCAAAATGGCAGAGCCTCAACTCTAATGACTCTGTAACTTGGTAGATACAAGTTTTATATTGTATTTATTGAATCAGAGACCAATATTCCCTGTTTTAAGTCCGTCGCATATTTCGCCATTTTCTCATAGGGTACTGTACACGAAAATATATCGAAATCTTAAGCTATCCAAAATGGCAGAGCCTCAACTCTAATGACTCTGTAACTTGGTAGATACAAGTTTTATATTGTATTTATTGAATCGGAGACCAATATTCCCTGTTTAAAGTCCGTCGCATATTTCGCCATTTTCTCACAGGGTACTGTACACGAAAATATATCGAAATCTTAAGCTATCCAAAATGGCAGGACCCTCAACTCTAATGACTCTGTAACTTGGTAGATACAAGTTTTATATTCTATTTATTGAATCAGAGACCAATATTCCCTGTTTTACGTCCGTCGCATATTTCGCCATTTTCTCATAGGGTACTGTACACGAAAATATATCGAAATCTTAAGCTATCCAAAATGGAAGAGCCTCAACTCTAATGACTCTGTAACTTGGTAGATACAAGTTTTATATTGTATTTATTGAATCGGAGACCAATATTCCATGTTTTAAGTCCGTCGCATATTTTGCCATTTTCTAATAGGGTACTGTACACGAAAATATATCGAAATCTTAAGCTATCCAAAATGGCAGAGCCTCAACTCTAATGACTCTGTAACTTGGTAGATACAAGTTTTATATTGTATTTATTGAATCAGAGACCAATATTCCCTGTTTTAAGTCCGTCGCATATTTCGCCATTTTCTTATAGGGTACTGTACACGAAAATATATCGAAATCTTAAGCTATCCAAAATGGCAGAGCCTCAACTCTAATGACTCTGTAACTTGGTATATACAAGTTTTATATTGTATTTATTGAATCAGAGACCAATATTCCCCGTTTTAAGTCCGTCGCATATTTCGCCATTTTCTCATAGGGTACTGTACACGAAAATATATCGAAATCTTAAGGTATCCAAAATGGCAGAGCCTCAACTCTAATGACTCTGTAACTTGGTAGATACAAGTTTTATATTCTATTTATTGAATTAGAGACCAATATTCCCTGTTTTACGTCCGTCGCATATTTCGCCATTTTCTCATAGGGTACTGTACACGAAAATATATCGAAATCTTAAGCTATCCAAAATGAAAGAGCCTCAACTCTAATGACTCTGTAACTTGGTAGATACAAGTTTTATATTGTATTTATTGAATCGGAGACCAATATTCCATGTTTTAAGTCCGTCGCATATTTTGCCATTTTCTAATAGGGTACTGTACACGAAAATATATCGAAATCTTAAGCTATCCAAAATGGCAGAGCCTCAACTCTAATGACTCTGTAACTTGGTAGATACAAGTTTTATATTGTATTTATTGAATCAGAGACCAATATTCCCTGTTTTAAGTCCGTCGCATATTTCGCCATTTTCTTATAGGGTACTGTACACGAAAATATATCGAAATCTTAAGCTATCCAAAATGGCAGAGCCTCAACTCTAATGACTCTGTAACTTGGTATATACAAGTTTTATATTGTATTTATTGAATCAGAGACCAATATTCCCCGTTTTAAGTCCGTCGCATATTTCGCCATTTTCTCATAGGGTACTGTACACGAAAATATATCGAAATCTTAAGGTATCCAAAATGGCAGAGCCTCAACTCTAATGACTCTGTAACTTGGTAGATACAAGTTTTATATTGTATTTATTGAATCAGAGACCAATATTCCCTGTTTTAAGTCCGTCGCATATTTCGCCATTTTCTCATAGGGTACTGTACACGAAAATATATCGAAATCTTAAGCTATCCAAAATGGCAGAGCCTCAACTCTAATGACTCTGTAACTTGGTAGATACAAGTTTTATATTGTATTTATTGAATCGGAGACCAATATTCCCTGTTTAAAGTCCGTCGCATATTTCGCCATTTTCTCACAGGGTACTGTACACGAAAATATATCGAAATCTTAAGCTATCCAAAATGGCAGACCCTCAACTCTAATGACTCTGTAACTTGGTAGATACAAGTTTTATATTCTATTTATTGAATCAGAGACCAATATTCCATGTTTTACGTCCGTCGCATATTTCGCCATTTTCTCATAGGGTACTGTACACGAAAATATATCGAAATCTTAAGCTATCCAAAATGAAAGAGCCTCAACTCTAATGACTCTGTAACTTGGTAGATACAAGTTTTATATTGTATTTATTGAATCGGAGACCAATATTCCATGTTTTAAGTCCGTCGCATATTTTGCCATTTTCTAATAGGGTACTGTACACGAAAATATATCGAAATCTTAAGCTATCCAAAATGGCAGACCCTCAACTCTAATGACTCTGTAACTTGGTATTTACAAGTTTTATATTGTATTTATTGAATCAGAGACCAATATTCCCCGTTTTAAGTCCGTCGCATATTTCGCCATTTTCTCATAGGGTACTGTACACGAAAATATATCGAAATCTTAAGGTATCCAAAATGGCAGACCCTCAACTCTAATGACTCTGTAACTTGGTAGATACAAGTTTTATATTCTATTTATTGAATCAGAGACCAATATTCCCTGTTTTAAGTCCGTCGCATATTTCGCCATTTTCTCATAGGGTACTGTACACGAAAATATATCGAAATCTTAAGCTATCCAAAATGGCAGAGCCTCAACTCTAATGACTCTGTAACTTGGTAGATACAAGTTTTATATTGTATTTATTGAATCGGAGACCAATATTCCCTGTTTAAAGTCCGTCGCATATTTCGCCATTTTCTCACAGGGTACTGTACACGAAAATATATCGAAATCTTAAGCTATCCAAAATGGCAGACCCTCAACTCTAATGACTCTGTAACTTGGTAGATACAAGTTTTATATTCTATTTATTGAATCAGAGACCAATATTCCCTGTTTTACGTCCGTCGCATATTTCGCCATTTTCTCATAGGGTACTGTACACGAAAATATATCGAAATCTTAAGCTATCCAAAATGGCAGAGCCTCAACTCTAATGACTCTGTAACTTGGTAGATACAAGTTTTATATTCTATTTATTGAATCAGAGACCAATATTCCCTGTTTTAAGTCCGTCGCATATTTCGCCATTTTCTTATAGGGTACTGTACACGAAAATATATCGAAATCTTAAGCTATCCAAAATGGCAGAGCCTCAACTCTAATGACTCTGTAACTTGGTATATACAAGTTTTATATTGTATTTATTGAATCAGAGACCAATATTCCCCGTTTTAAGTCCGTCGCATATTTCGCCATTTTCTCATAGGGTACTGTACACGAAAATATATCGAAATCTTAAGCTATCCAAAATGGCAGACCCTCAACTCTAATGACTCTGTAACTTGGTAGATACAAGTTTTATATTCTATTTATTGAATCAGAGACCAATATTCCCTGTTTTAAGTCCGTCGCATATTTCGCCATTTTCTTATAGGGTACTGTACACGAAAATATATCGAAATCTTAAGCTATCCAAAATGGCAGAGCCTCAACTCTAATGACTCTGTAACTTGGTAGATACAAGTTTTATGTTGTATTTATTGAATCAGAGACCAATATTCCCTGTTTTAAGTCCGTCGCATATTTCGCCATTTTCTCATAGGGTACTGTACAAGAAAATATATCGAAATCTTAAGGTTTCCAAAATAGCAGAGCCTCAACTCTAATGACTCTGTAACTTGGTAGATACAAGTTTTATTTTGTGTTTATTGAATCGGAGACCAATATTCCCTGTTTTAAGTCCGTCGCATATTTCGCCATTTTCTCATAGGGTACTGTACACGAAAATATATCGAAATCTTAAGCTATCCAAAATGGCAGAGCCTCAACTCTAATGACTCTGTAACTTGGTAGATACAAGTTTTATATTCTATTTATTGAATCAGAGACCAATATTCCCTGTTTTACGTCCGTCGCATATTTCGCCATTTTCTCATAGGGTACTGTACACGAAAATATATCGAAATCTTAAGCTATCCAAAATGGAAGAGCCTCAACTCTAATGACTCTGTAACTTGGTAGATACAAGTTTTATATTGTATTTATTGAATCGGAGACCAATATTCCATGTTTTAAGTCCGTCGCATATTTTGCCATTTTCTAATAGGGTACTGTACACGAAAATATATCGAAATCTTAAGCTATCCAAAATGGCAGAGCCTCAACTCTAATGACTCTGTAACTTGGTAGATACAAGTTTTATATTGTATTTATTGAATCAGAGACCAATATTCCCTGTTTTAAGTCCGTCGCATATTTCGCCATTTTCTTATAGGGTACTGTACACGAAAATATATCGAAATCTTAAGCTATCCAAAATGGCAGAGCCTCAACTCTAATGACTCTGTAACTTGGTATATACAAGTTTTATATTGTATTTATTGAATCAGAGACCAATATTCCCCGTTTTAAGTCCGTCGCATATTTCGCCATTTTCTCATAGGGTACTGTACACGAAAATATATCGAAATCTTAAGGTATCCAAAATGGCAGAGCCTCAACTCTAATGACTCTGTAACTTGGTAGATACAAGTTTTATATTGTATTTATTGAATCAGAGACCAATATTCCCTGTTTTAAGTCCGTCGCATATTTCGCCATTTTCTCATAGGGTACTGTACACGAAAATATATCGAAATCTTAAGCTATCCAAAATGGCAGAGCCTCAACTCTAATGACTCTGTAACTTGGTAGATACAAGTTTTATATTGTATTTATTGAATCGGAGACCAATATTCCCTATTTAAAGTCCGTCGCATATTTCGCCATTTTCTCACAGGGTACTGTACACGAAAATATATCGAAATCTTAAGCTATCCAAAATGGCAGACCCTCAACTCTAATGACTCTGTAACTTGGTAGATACAAGTTTTATATTCTATTTATTGAATCAGAGACCAATATTCCCTGTTTTACGTCCGTCGCATATTTCGCCATTTTCTCATAGGGTACTGTACACGAAAATATATCGAAATCTTAAGCTATCCAAAATGAAAGAGCCTCAACTCTAATGACTCTGTAACTTGGTAGATACAAGTTTTATATTGTATTTATTGAATCGGAGACCAATATTCCATGTTTTAAGTCCGTCGCATATTTTGCCATTTTCTAATAGGGTACTGTACACGAAAATATATCGAAATCTTAAGCTATCTAAAATGGCAGACCCTCAACTCTAATGACTCTGTAACTTGGTAGATACAAGTTTTATATTCTATTTATTGAATCAGAGACCAATATTCCCTGTTTTACGTCCGTCGCATATGTCGCCATTTTCTCATAGGGTACTGTACACGAAAATATATCGAAATCTTAAGCTATCCAAAATGGCAGAGCCTCAACTCTAATGACTCTGTAACTTGGTAGATACAAGTTTTATATTGTATTTATTGAATCGGAGACCAATATTCCCTGTTTAAAGTCCGTCGCATATTTCGCCATTTTCTCACAGGGTACTGTACACGAAAATATATCGAAATCTTAAGCTATCCAAAATGGCAGACCCTCAACTCTAATGACTCTGTAACTTGGTAGATACAAGTTTTGTATTCTATTTATTGAATCAGAGACCAATATTCCCTGTTTTACGTCCGTCGCATATTTCGCCATTTTCTCATAGGGTACTGTACACGAAAATATATCGAAATCTTAAGCTATCCAAAATGGAAGAGCCTCAACTCTAATGACTCTGTAACTTGGTAGATACAAGTTTTATATTGTATTTATTGAATCGGAGACCAATATTCCATGTTTTAAGTCCGTCGTATATTTTGCCATTTTCTAATAGGGTACTGTACACGAAAATATATCGAAATCTTAAGCTATCCAAAATGGCAGACCCTCAACTCTAATGACTCTGTAACTTGGTAGATACAAGTTTTATATTCTATTTATTGAATCAGAGACCAATATTCCCTGTTTTAAGTCCGTCGCATATTTCGCCATTTTCTTATAGGGTACTGTACACGAAAATATATCGAAATCTTAAGCTATCCAAAATGGCAGAGCCTCAACTCTAATGACTCTGTAACTTGGTAGATACAAGTTTTATATTGTATTTATTGAATCGGAGACCAATATTCCCTGTTTAAAGTCCGTCGCATATTTCGCCATTTTCTCACAGGGTACTGTACACGAAAATATATCGAAATCTTAAGCTATCCAAAATGGCAGACCCTCAACTCTAATGACTCTGTAACTTGGTAGATACAAGTTTTATATTCTATTTATTGAATCAGAGACCAATATTCCCTGTTTTACGTCCGTCGCATATTTCGCCATTTTCTCATAGGGTACTGTACACGAAAATATATCGAAATCTTAAGCTATCCAAAATGGAAGAGCCTCAACTCTAATGACTCTGTAACTTGGTAGATACAAGTTTTATATTGTATTTATTGAATCGGAGACCAATATTCCATGTTTTAAGTCCGTCGTATATTTTGCCATTTTCTAATAGGGTACTGTACACGAAAATATATCGAAATCTTAAGCTATCCAAAATGGCAGACCCTCAACTCTAATGACTCTGTAACTTGGTAGATACAAGTTTTATATTCTATTTATTGAATCAGAGACCAATATTCCCTGTTTTAAGTCCGTCGCATATTTCGCCATTTTCTTATAGGGTACTGTACACGAAAATATATCGAAATCTTAAGCTATCCAAAATGGCAGAGCCTCAACTCTAATGACTCTGTAACTTGGTATATACAAGTTTTATATTGTATTTATTGAATCAGAGACCAATATTCCCTGTTTTAAGTCCGTCGCATATTTCGCCATTTTCTCATAGGGTACTGTACACGAAAATATATCGAAATCTTAAGCTATCCAAAATGGCAGAGCCTCAACTCTAATGACTCTGTAACTTGGTAGATACAAGTTTTATATTGTATTTATTGAATCGGAGACCAATATTCCCTGTTTAAAGTCCGTCGCATATTTCGCCATTTTCTCACAGGGTACTGTACACGAAAATATATCGAAATCTTAAGCTATCCAAAATGGCAGACCCTCAACTCTAATGACTCTGTAACTTGGTAGATACAAGTTTTATATTGTATTTATTGAATCAGAGACCAATATTCCCTGTTTTAAGTCCGTCGCATATTTCGCCATTTTCTCATAGGGTACTGTACACGAAAATATATCGAAATCTTAAGCTATTCAAAATGGAAGAGCCTCAACTCTAATGACTCTGTAACTTGGTAGATACAAGTTTTATATTGTATTTATTGAATCGGAGACCAATATTCCCTGTTTAAAGTCCGTCGCATATTTTGCCATTTTCTAATAGGGTACTGTACACGAAAATATATCGAAATCTTAAGCTATCCAAAATGGCAGACCCTCAACTCTAATGACTCTGTAACTTGGTAGATACAATTTTTATATTCTATTTATTGAATCAGAGACCAATATTCCCTGTTTTACGTCCGTCGCATATTTCGCCATTTTCTCATAGGGTACTGTACACGAAAATATATCGAAATCTTAAGCTATCCAAAATGGCAGAGCCTCAACTCTAATGACTCTGTAACTTGGTAGATACAAGTTTTATATTGTATTTATTGAATCGGAGACCAATATTCCCTGTTTAAAGTCCGTCGCATATTTCGCCATTTTCTCACAGGGTACTGTACACGAAAATATATCGAAATCTTAAGCTATCCAAAATGGCAGACCCTCAACTCTAATGACTCTGTAACTTGGTAGATACAAGTTTTATATTCTATTTATTGAATCAGAGACCAATATTCCCTGTTTTACGTCCGTCGCATATTTCGCCATTTTCTCATAGGGTACTGTACACGAAAATATATCGAAATCTTAAGCTATCCAAAATGGAAGAGCCTCAACTCTAATGACTCTGTAACTTGGTAGATACAAGTTTTATATTGTATTTATTGAATCGGAGACCAATATTCCATGTTTTAAGTCCGTCGTATATTTTGCCATTTTCTAATAGGGTACTGTACACGAAAATATATCGAAATCTTAAGCTATCCAAAATGGCAGACCCTCAACTCTAATGACTCTGTAACTTGGTAGATACAAGTTTTATATTCTATTTATTGAATCAGAGACCAATATTCCCTGTTTTAAGTCCGTCGCATATTTCGCCATTTTCTTATAGGGTACTGTACACGAAAATATATCGAAATCTTAAGCTATCCAAAATGGCAGAGCCTCAACTCTAATGACTCTGTAACTTGGTATATACAAGTTTTATATTGTATTTATTGAATCAGAGACCAATATTCCCTGTTTTAAGTCCGTCGCATATTTCGCCATTTTCTCATAGGGTACTGTACACGAAAATATATCGAAATCTTAAGCTATCCAAAATGGCAGAGCCTCAACTCTAATGACTCTGTAACTTGGTAGATACAAGTTTTATATTGTATTTATTGAATCGGAGACCAATATTCCCTGTTTAAAGTCCGTCGCATATTTCGCCATTTTCTCACAGGGTACTGTACACGAAAATATATCGAAATCTTAAGCTATCCAAAATGGTAGACCCTCAACTCTAATGACTCTGTAACTTGGTAGATACAAGTTTTATATTGTATTTATTGAATCAGAGACCAATATTCCCTGTTTTAAGTCCGTCGCATATTTCGCCATTTTCTCATAGGGTACTGTACACGAAAATATATCGAAATCTTAAGCTATTCAAAATGGAAGAGCCTCAACTCTAATGACTCTGTAACTTGGTAGATACAAGTTTTATATTGTATTTATTGAATCGGAGACCAATATTCCCTGTTTAAAGTCCGTCGCATATTTTGCCATTTTCTAATAGGGTACTGTACACGAAAATATATCGAAATCTTAAGCTATCCAAAATGGCAGACCCTCAACTCTAATGACTCTGTAACTTGGTAGATACAATTTTTATATTCTATTTATTGAATCAGAGACCAATATTCCCTGTTTTACGTCCGTCGCATATTTCGCCATTTTCTCATAGGGTACTGTACACGAAAATATATCGAAATCTTAAGCTATCCAAAATGGCAGAGCCTCAACTCTAATGACTCTGTAACTTGGTAGATACAAGTTTTATATTGTATTTATTGAATCGGAGACCAATATTCCCTGTTTTAAGTCCGTCGCATATTTTGCCATTTTCTAATAGGGTACTGTACACGAAAATATATCGAAATCTAAAGCTATCCAAAATGGAAGACCCTCAACTCTAATGACTCTGTAACTTGGTAGATACAAGTTTTATATTCTATTTATTGAATCAGAGACCAATATTCCCTGTTTTAAGTCCGTCGCATATTTCGCCATTTTCTCATAGGGTACTGTACACGAAAATATATCGAAATCTTAAGCTATCCAAAATGGCAGAGCCTCAACTCTAATGACTCTGTAACCTTGTAGATACAAGTTTTATATTGTATTTATTGAATCAGAGACCAATATTCCCTGTTTTAAGTCCGTCGCATATTTCGCCATTTTCTCATAGGGTACTGTACACGAAAATATATCGAAATCTTAAGCTATCCAAAATGGCAGAGCCTCAACTCTAATGACTCTGTAACTTGGTAGATACAAGTTTTATATTGTATTTATTGAATCGGAGACCAATATTCCCTGTTTAAAGTCCATCGCATATTTCGCCATTTTCTCACAGGGTACTGTACACGAAAATATATCGAAATCTTAAGCTATCCAAAATGGCAGACCCTCAACTCTAATGACTCTGTAACTTGGTAGATACAAGTTTTATATTGTATTTATTGAATCAGAGACCAATATTCCCTGTTTTAAGTCCGTCGCATATTTCGCCATTTTCTCATAGGGTACTGTACACGAAAATATATCGAAATCTTAAGCTATTCAAAATGGAAGAGCCTCAACTCTAATGACTCTGTAACTTGGTAGATACAAGTTTTATATTGTATTTATTGAATCGGAGACCAATATTCCCTATTTAAAGTCCGTCGCATATTTTGCCATTTTCTAATAGGGTACTGTACACGAAAATATATCGAAATCTTAAGCTATCCAAAATGGCAGACCCTCAACTCTAATGACTCTGTAACTTGGTAGATACAATTTTTATATTCTATTTATTGAATCAGAGACCAATATTCCCTGTTTTACGTCCGTCGCATATTTCGCCATTTTCTCATAGGGTACTGTACACGAAAATATATCGAAATCTTAAGCTATCCAAAATGGCAGAGCCTCAACTCTAATGACTCTGTAACTTGGTAGATACAAGTTTTATATTGTATTTATTGAATCGGAGACCAATATTCCCTGTTTTAAGTCCGTCGCATATTTTGCCATTTTCTAATAGGGTACTGTACACGAAAATATATCGAAATCTAAAGCTATCCAAAATGGAAGACCCTCAACTCTAATGACTCTGTAACTTGGTAGATACAAGTTTTATATTCTATTTATTGAATCAGAGACCAATATTCCCTGTTTTAAGTCCGTCGCATATTTCGCCATTTTCTCATAGGGTACTGTACACGAAAATATATCGAAATCTTAAGCTATCCAAAATGGCAGAGCCTCAACTCTAATGACTCTGTAACCTTGTAGATACAAGTTTTATATTGTATTTATTGAATCAGAGACCAATATTCCCTGTTTTAAGTCCGTCGCATATTTCGCCATTTTCTCATAGGGTACTGTACACGAAAATATATCGAAATCTTAAGCTATCCAAAATGGCAGAGCCTCAACTCTAATGACTCTGTAACTTGGTAGATACAAGTTTTATATTGTATTTATTGAATCGGAGACCAATATTCCCTGTTTAAAGTCCATCGCATATTTCGCCATTTTCTCACAGGGTACTGTACACGAAAATATATCGAAATCTTAAGCTATCCAAAATGGCAGACCCTCAACTCTAATGACTCTGTAACTTGGTAGATACAAGTTTTATATTCTATTTATTGAATCAGAGACCAATATTCCCTGTTTTACGTCCGTCGCATATTTCGCCATTTTCTCATAGGGTACTGTACACGAAAATATATCGAAATCTTAAGCTATCCAAAATGGAAGAGCCTCAACTCTAATGACTCTGTAACTTGGTAGATACAAGTTTTATATTGTATTTATTGAATCGGAGACCAATATTCCATGTTTTAAGTCCGTCGCATATTTTGCCATTTTCTAATAGGGTGATCTTTTGATCAATCTAGAGATCGCTTGGATTCCATTAGGAATGCGGATTCGGAATATCACACATCTCTCAATCAAAGGGAGATTCAACAGCGAAAAGAAAGATCGATTCCTTGGGATCCTTCCTTTCTTCAAACGGAAGAAACAGAGATAGGATCAGGCCGATTCCCGAAATGCCTTTCTGGATATTCCTCAATGTCTCGGCTATTTACGGAAGGTGAGAAGCAGATGAAGAATCATCTGCTTCCGGAAGAAATAGAAGAACTTCTTGGGAATCCTACTGTACACGAAAATATATCGAAATCTTAAGCTATCCAAAATGGCAGACCCTCAACTCTAATGACTCTGTAACTTGGTAGATACAAGTTTTATATTCTATTTATTGAATCAGAGACCAATATTCCCTGTTTTAAGTCCGTCGCATATTTCGCCATTTTCTTATAGGGTACTGTACACGAAAATATATCGAAATCTTAAGCTATCCAAAATGGCAGAGCCTCAACTCTAATGACTCTGTAACTTGGTAGATACAAGTTTTATATTGTATTTATTGAATCGGAGACCAATATTCCCTGTTTTAAGTCCGTCGCATATTTCGCAATTTTCTCATAGGGTACACGAAAATATATCGAAATTTTAAGCCACCCAAAATGGAAGAGCCTCAACTCTAATGACTCTGTAACTTGGTAGATACAAGTTTTATATTGTATTTATTGAATCGGAGACCAATATTCCATGTTTTAAGTCCGTCGCATATTTCGCCATTTTCTCATAGGGTGATCTTTTGATCAATCTAGAGATCGCTTGGATTCCATTAGGAATGCGGATTCGGAATATCACACATCTCTCAATCAAAGGGAGATTCAACAGCGAAAAGAAAGATCGATTCCTTGGGATCCTTCCTTTCTTCAAACGGAAGAAACAGAGATAGGATCAGGCCGATTCCCGAAATGCCTTTCTGGATATTCCTCAATGTCTCGGCTATTTACGGAAGGTGAGAAGCAGATGAAGAATCATCTGCTTCCGGAAGAAATAGAAGAACTTCTTGGGAATCCTACTGTACACGAAAATATATCGAAATCTTAAGCTATCCAAAATGGCAGACCCTCAACTCTAATGACTCTGTAACTTGGTAGATACAAGTTTTATATTGTATTTATTGAATCAGAGACCAATATTCCCTGTTTTACGTCCGTCGCATATTTCGCCATTTTCTCATAGGGTACTGTACACGAAAATATATCGAAATCTTAAGCTATCCAAAATGGAAGAGCCTCAACTCTAATGACTCTGTAACTTGGTAGATACAAGTTTTATATTGTATTTATTGAATCGGAGACCAATATTCCATGTTTTAAGTCCGTCGCATATTTCGCCATTTTCTCATAGGGTACTGTACACGAAAATATATCGAAATCTTAAGCTATCCAAAATGGCAGACCCTCAACTCTAATGACTCTGTAACTTGGTAGATACAAGTTTTATATTGTATTTATTGAATCAGAGACCAATATTCCCTGTTTTAAGTCCGTCGCATATTTCGCCATTTTCTTATAGGGTACTGTACACGAAAATATATCGAAATCTTAAGCTATCCAAAATGGCAGAGCCTCAACTCTAATGACTCTGTAACTTGGTAGATACAAGTTTTATATTGTATTTATTGAATTGGAGACCAATATTCAATGTTTTAAGTCCGTCGCATATTTCGCCATTTTCTCATAGGGTACTGTACACGAAAATATATCGAAATCATAAGCTATCCAAAATGGAAGAGCCTCAACTCTAATGATTCTGTAACTTGGTAGATACAAGTTTTATATTGTATTTATTGAATCGGAGACCAATATTCCATGTTTTAAGTCCGTCGCATATTTTGCCATTTTCTAATAGGGTACTGTACACGAAAATATATCGAAATCTTAAGCTATCCAAAATGGCAGACCCTCAACTCTAATGACTCTGTAACTTGGTAGATACAAGTTTTATATTCTATTTATTGAATCAGAGACCAATATTCCCTGTTTTAAGTCCGTCGCATATTTCGCCATTTTCTTATAGGGTACTGTACACGAAAATATATCGAAATCTTAAGCTATCCAAAATGGCAGAGCCTCAACTCTAATGACTCTGTATCTTGGTAGATACAAGTTTTATATTGTATTTATTGAATCGTAGACCAGTATTCCCTGTTTTAAGTCCGTCGCATATTTCGCCATTTTCTCATAGGGTACTGTACACGAAAATATATCGAAATCTTAAGCCACCCAAAATGGCAGAGCCTCAACTCTGATGACTCTGTAACTTGGTAGATACAAGTTTTATTTTGTATTTATTGAATCGGAGACCAATATTCAATATTTTAAGTCCGTCGCATATTTCGTCATTTTCTCATAGGGTACTGTACACGAAAATATATCGAAATCTTAAGCTATCCAAAATGGCAGACCCTCAACTCTAATGACTCTGTAACTTGGTAGATACAAGTTTTATACTGTATTTATTGAATCAGAGACCAATATTCCCTGTTTTAAGTCCGTCGCATATTTCGCCATTTTCTTATAGGGTACAGTAAACGAAAATATATCGAAATCTTAAGCTATCCAAAATGGCAGAGCCTCAACTCTAATGACTCTGTAACTTGGTAGATACAAGTTTTATATTGTATTTATTGAATTGGAGACCAATATTCAATGTTTTAAGCCCGTCGCATATTTTGCCATTTTCTCATAGGGTACTATACACGAAAATATATCGAAATTATAAGCTATCCAAAATGGAAGAGCCTCAACTCTAATGACTCTGTAACTTGGTAGATACAAGTTTTATATTGTATTTATTGAATCGGAGACCAATATTCCATGTTTTAAGTCGGTCGCATATTTCGCCATTTTCTTATAGGGTACTGTACACGAAAATATATCGAAATCTTAAGCTATCCAAAATGGCAGAGCCTCAACTCTAATGACTCTGTAACTTGGTATATACAAGTTTTATATTGTATTTATTGAATCAGAGACCAATATTCCCTGTTTTAAGTCCGTCGCATATTTCGCCATTTTCTCATAGGGTACTGTACACGAAAATATATCGAAATCTTAAGCTATCCAAAATGGCAGAGCCTCAACTCTAATGACTCTGTAACTTGGTAGATACAAGTTTTATATTGTATTTATTGAATCGGAGACCAATATTCCCTGTTTAAAGTCCGTCGCATATTTCGCCATTTTCTCACAGGGTACTGTACACGAAAATATATCGAAATCTTAAGCTATCCAAAATGGCAGACCCTCAACTCTAATGACTCTGTAACTTGGTAGATACAAGTTTTATATTGTATTTATTGAATCAGAGACCAATATTCCCTGTTTTAAGTCCGTCGCATATTTCGCCATTTTCTCATAGGGTACTGTACACGAAAATATATCGAAATCTTAAGCTATTCAAAATGGAAGAGCCTCAACTCTAATGACTCTGTAACTTGGTAGATACAAGTTTTATATTGTATTTATTGAATCGGAGACCAATATTCCCTGTTTAAAGTCCGTCGCATATTTTGCCATTTTCTAATAGGGTACTGTACACGAAAATATATCGAAATCTTAAGCTATCCAAAATGGCAGACCCTCAACTCTAATGACTCTGTAACTTGGTAGATACAATTTTTATATTCTATTTATTGAATCAGAGACCAATATTCCCTGTTTTACGTCCGTCGCATATTTCGCCATTTTCTCATAGGGTACTGTACACGAAAATATATCGAAATCTTAAGCTATCCAAAATGGCAGAGCCTCAACTCTAATGACTCTGTAACTTGGTAGATACAAGTTTTATATTGTATTTATTGAATCGGAGACCAATATTCCCTGTTTTAAGTCCGTCGCATATTTTGCCATTTTCTAATAGGGTACTGTACACGAAAATATATCGAAATCTAAAGCTATCCAAAATGGAAGACACTCAACTCTAATGACTCTGTAACTTGGTAGATACAAGTTTTATATTCTATTTATTGAATCAGAGACCAATATTCCCTGTTTTAAGTCCGTCGCATATTTCGCCATTTTCTCATAGGGTACTGTACACGAAAATATATCGAAATCTTAAGCTATCCAAAATGGCAGAGCCTCAACTCTAATGACTCTGTAACCTTGTAGATACAAGTTTTATATTGTATTTATTGAATCAGAGACCAATATTCCCTGTTTTAAGTCCGTCGCATATTTCGCCATTTTCTCATAGGGTACTGTACACGAAAATATATCGAAATCTTAAGCTATCCAAAATGGCAGAGCCTCAACTCTAATGACTCTGTAACTTGGTAGATACAAGTTTTATATTGTATTTATTGAATCGGAGACCAATATTCCCTGTTTAAAGTCCATCGCATATTTCGCCATTTTCTCACAGGGTACTGTACACGAAAATATATCGAAATCTTAAGCTATCCAAAATGGCAGACCCTCAACTCTAATGACTCTGTAACTTGGTAGATACAAGTTTTATATTGTATTTATTGAATCAGAGACCAATATTCCCTGTTTTAAGTCCGTCGCATATTTCGCCATTTTCTCATAGGGTACTGTACACGAAAATATATCGAAATCTTAAGCTATTCAAAATGGAAGAGCCTCAACTCTAATGACTCTGTAACTTGGTAGATACAAGTTTTATATTGTATTTATTGAATCGGAGACCAATATTCCCTATTTAAAGTCCGTCGCATATTTTGCCATTTTCTAATAGGGTACTGTACACGAAAATATATCGAAATCTTAAGCTATCCAAAATGGCAGACCCTCAACTCTAATGACTCTGTAACTTGGTAGATACAATTTTTATATTCTATTTATTGAATCAGAGACCAATATTCCCTGTTTTACGTCCGTCGCATATTTCGCCATTTTCTCATAGGGTACTGTACACGAAAATATATCGAAATCTGAAGCTATCCAAAATGGCAGAGCCTCAACTCTAATGACTCTGTAACTTGGTAGATACAAGTTTTATATTGTATTTATTGAATCGGAGACCAATATTCCCTGTTTTAAGTCCGTCGCATATTTTGCCATTTTCTAATAGGGTACTGTACACGAAAATATATCGAAATCTAAAGCTATCCAAAATGGAAGACCCTCAACTCTAATGACTCTGTAACTTGGTAGATACAAGTTTTATATTCTATTTATTGAATCAGAGACCAATATTCCCTGTTTTAAGTCCGTCGCATATTTCGCCATTTTCTCATAGGGTACTGTACACGAAAATATATCGAAATCTTAAGCTATCCAAAATGGCAGAGCCTCAACTCTAATGACTCTGTAACCTTGTAGATACAAGTTTTATATTGTATTTATTGAATCAGAGACCAATATTCCCTGTTTTAAGTCCGTCGCATATTTCGCCATTTTCTCATAGGGTACTGTACACGAAAATATATCGAAATCTTAAGCTATCCAAAATGGCAGAGCCTCAACTCTAATGACTCTGTAACTTGGTAGATACAAGTTTTATATTGTATTTATTGAATCGGAGACCAATATTCCCTGTTTAAAGTCCATCGCATATTTCGCCATTTTCTCACAGGGTACTGTACACGAAAATATATCGAAATCTTAAGCTATCCAAAATGGCAGACCCTCAACTCTAATGACTCTGTAACTTGGTAGATACAAGTTTTATATTCTATTTATTGAATCAGAGACCAATATTCCCTGTTTTACGTCCGTCGCATATTTCGCCATTTTCTCATAGGGTACTGTACACGAAAATATATCGAAATCTTAAGCTATCCAAAATGGAAGAGCCTCAACTCTAATGACTCTGTAACTTGGTAGATACAAGTTTTATATTGTATTTATTGAATCGGAGACCAATATTCCATGTTTTAAGTCCGTCGCATATTTTGCCATTTTCTAATAGGGTGATCTTTTGATCAATCTAGAGATCGCTTGGATTCCATTAGGAATGCGGATTCGGAATATCACACATCTCTCAATCAAAGGGAGATTCAACAGCGAAAAGAAAGATCGATTCCTTGGGATCCTTCCTTTCTTCAAACGGAAGAAACAGAGATAGGATCAGGCCGATTCCCGAAATGCCTTTCTGGATATTCCTCAATGTCTCGGCTATTTACGGAAGGTGAGAAGCAGATGAAGAATCATCTGCTTCCGGAAGAAATAGAAGAACTTCTTGGGAATCCTACTGTACACGAAAATATATCGAAATCTTAAGCTATCCAAAATGGCAGACCCTCAACTCTAATGACTCTGTAACTTGGTAGATACAAGTTTTATATTCTATTTATTGAATCAGAGACCAATATTCCCTGTTTTAAGTCCGTCGCATATTTCGCCATTTTCTTATAGGGTACTGTACACGAAAATATATCGAAATCTTAAGCTATCCAAAATGGCAGAGCCTCAACTCTAATGACTCTGTAACTTGGTAGATACAAGTTTTATATTGTATTTATTGAATCGGAGACCAATATTCCCTGTTTTAAGTCCGTCGCATATTTCGCAATTTTCTCATAGGGTACACGAAAATATATCGAAATTTTAAGCCACCCAAAATGGAAGAGCCTCAACTCTGATGACTCTGTAACTTGGTAGATACAAGTTTTATTTTGTATTTATTGAATCGGAGACCAATATTCCATGTTTTAAGTCCGTCGCATATTTCGCCATTTTCTCATAGGGTACTGTACACGAAAATATATCGAAATCTTAAGCTATCCAAAATGGCAGACCCTCAACTCTAATGACTCTGTAACTTGGTAGATACAAGTTTTATATTGTATTTATTGAATCAGAGACCAATATTCCCTGTTTTACGTCCGTCGCATATTTCGCCATTTTCTCATAGGGTACTGTACACGAAAATATATCGAAATCTTAAGCTATCCAAAATGGAAGAGCCTCAACTCTAATGACTCTGTAACTTGGTAGATACAAGTTTTATATTGTATTTATTGAATCGGAGACCAATATTCCATGTTTTAAGTCCGTCGCATATTTCGCCATTTTCTCATAGGGTACTGTACACGAAAATATATCGAAATCTTAAGCTATCCAAAATGGCAGACCCTCAACTCTAATGACTCTGTAACTTGGTAGATACAAGTTTTATATTGTATTTATTGAATCAGAGACCAATATTCCCTGTTTTAAGTCCGTCGCATATTTCGCCATTTTCTTATAGGGTACTGTACACGAAAATATATCGAAATCTTAAGCTATCCAAAATGGCAGAGCCTCAACTCTAATGACTCTGTAACTTGGTAGATACAAGTTTTATATTGTATTTATTGAATTGGAGACCAATATTCAATGTTTTAAGTCCGTCGCATATTTCGCCATTTTCTCATAGGGTACTATACACGAAAATATATCGAAATCATAAGCTATCCAAAATGGAAGAGCCTCAACTCTAATGATTCTGTAACTTGGTAGATACAAGTTTTATATTGTATTTATTGAATCGGAGACCAATATTCCATGTTTTAAGTCCGTCGCATATTTTGCCATTTTCTAATAGGGTACTGTACACGAAAATATATCGAAATCTTAAGCTATCCAAAATGGCAGACCCTCAACTCTAATGACTCTGTAACTTGGTAGATACAAGTTTTATATTCTATTTATTGAATCAGAGACCAATATTCCCTGTTTTAAGTCCGTCGCATATTTCGCCATTTTCTTATAGGGTACTGTACACGAAAATATATCGAAATCTTAAGCTATCCAAAATGGCAGAGCCTCAACTCTAATGACTCTGTATCTTGGTAGATACAAGTTTTATATTGTATTTATTGAATCGTAGACCAGTATTCCCTGTTTTAAGTCCGTCGCATATTTCGCCATTTTCTCATAGGGTACTGTACACGAAAATATATCGAAATCTTAAGCCACCCAAAATGGCAGAGCCTCAACTCTGATGACTCTGTAACTTGGTAGATACAAGTTTTATTTTGTATTTATTGAATCGGAGACCAATATTCCATATTTTAAGTCCGTCGCATATTTCGTCATTTTCTCATAGGGTACTGTACACGAAAATATATCGAAATCTTAAGCTATCCAAAATGGCAGACCCTCAACTCTAATGACTCTGTAACTTGGTAGATACAAGTTTTATATTGTATTTATTGAATCAGAGACCAATATTCCCTGTTTTAAGTCCGTCGCATATTTCGCCATTTTCTTATAGGGTACAGTAAACGAAAATATATCGAAATCTTAAGCTATCCAAAATGGCAGAGCCTCAACTCTAATGACTCTGTAACTTGGTAGATACAAGTTTTATATTGTATTTATTGAATTGGAGACCAATATTCAATGTTTTAAGCCCGTCGCATATTTTGCCATTTTCTCATAGGGTACTATACACGAAAATATATCGAAATTATAAGCTATCCAAAATGGAAGAGCCTCAACTCTAATGACTCTGTAACTTGGTAGATACAAGTTTTATATTGTATTTATTGAATCGGAGACCAATATTCCATGTTTTAAGTCGGTCGCATATTTTGCCATTTTCTAATAGGGTACTGTACACGAAAATATATCGAAATCTTAAGCTATCCAAAATGGCAGAGCCTCAACTCTAATGACTCTGTAACTTGGTAGATACAAGTTTTATATTGTATTTATTGAATCGGAGACCAGTATTCCCTGTTTTAAGTCCGTCGCATATTTCGCCATTTTCTCATAGGGTACTGTACACGAAAATATATCGAAATCTTAAGCCACCCAAAATGGCAGAGCCTCAACTCTGATGACTCTGTAACTTGGTAGATACAAGTTTTATTTTGTATTTATTGAATCGGAGACCAATATTCCATATTTTAAGTCCGTCGCATATTTCGTCATTTTCTCATAGGGTACTGTACACGAAAATATATCGAAATCTTAAGCTATCCAAAATGGCAGACCCTCAACTCTAATGACTCTGTAACTTGGTAGATACAAGTTTTATATTGTATTTATTGAATCAGAGACCAATATTCCCTGTTTTAAGTCCGTCGCATATTTCGCCATTTTCTTATAGGGTACTGTAAACGAAAATATATCGAAATCTTAAGCTATCCCAAATGGCAGAGCCTCAACTCTAATGACTCTGTAACTTGGTAGATACAAGTTTTATATTGTATTTATTGAATTGGAGACCAATATTCAATGTTTTAAGTCCGTCGCATATTTTGCCATTTTCTCATAGGGTACTATACACGAAAATATATCGAAATTATAAGCTATCCAAAATGGAAGAGCCTCAACTCTAATGACTCTGTAACTTGGTAGATACAAGTTTTATGTTGTATTTATTGAATCGGAGACCAATATTCCATGTTTTAAGTCGGTCGCATATTTTGCCATTTTCTAATAGGGTACTGTACACGAAAATATATCGAAATCTTAAGCTATCCAAAATGGTAGAGCCTCAACTTTAATGACTCTGTAACTTGGTATATACAAGTTTTATATTGTATTTATTGAATCAGAGACCAATATTCCCTGTTTTAAGTCCGTCGCATATTTCGCCATTTTCTCATAGGGTACTGTACATGAAAATATATCGAAATCTTAAGCTATCCAAAATGGCAGAGCCTCAACTCTAATGACTCTGTAACTTGGTAGATACAAGTTTTATATTGTATTTATTGAATCCGAGACCAATATTCCATGTTTTAAGTCCGTCGCATATTTCGCCATTTTCTCATAGGGTATTGTACACGAAAATATATCGAAATCTTAAGCTATCCAAAATGGAAGAGCCTCAACTCTAATGACTCTGTAACTTGGTAGATACAAGTTTTATATTGTATTTATTGAATCGGAGACCAATATTCCATGTTTTAAGTCCGTCGCATATTTTGCCATTTTCTAATAGGGTACTGTACACGAAAATATATCGAAATCTTAAGCTATCCAAAATGGCAGACCCTCAACTCTAATGACTCTGTGACTTGGTAGATACAAGTTTTAAATTCTATTTATTGAATCAGAGACCAATATTCCCTGTTTTAAGTCCGTCGCATATTTTGCCATTTTCTTATAGGGTAGTGTACACGAAAATATATCGAAATCTTAAGCTATCCAAAATGGCAGAGCCTCAACTCTAATGACTCTGTAAGTTGGTAGATACAAGTTTTATATTGTATTTATTGAATCGGAGACCAATATTCCCTGTTTTAAGTCCGTCGCATATTTCGCCATTTTCTCATAGGGTACACGAAAATATATCGAAATCTTAAGCCACCCAAAATGGAAGAGCCTCAACTCTGATGACTCTGTAACTTGGTAGATACAAGTTTTATTTTGTATTTATTGAATCGGAGACCAATATTCCATGTTTTAAGTCCGTCGCATATTTTGCCATTTTCTAATAGGGTACTGTACACGAAAATATATCGAAATCTTAAGCTATCCAAAATGGCAGACCCTCAACTCTAATGACTCTGTGACTTGGTAGATACAAGTTTTAAATTCTATTTATTGAATCAGAGACCAATATTCCCTGTTTTAAGTCCGTCGCATATTTTGCCATTTTCTTATAGGGTAGTGTACACGAAAATATATCGAAATCTTAAGCTATCCAAAATGGCAGAGCCTCAACTCTAATGACTCTGTAAGTTGGTAGATACAAGTTTTATATTGTATTTATTGAATCGGAGACCAATATTCCCTGTTTTAAGTCCGTCGCATATTTCGCCATTTTCTCATAGGGTACACGAAAATATATCGAAATCTTAAGCCACCCAAAATGGAAGAGCCTCAACTCTGATGACTCTGTAACTTGGTAGATACAAGTTTTATTTTGTATTTATTGAATCGGAGACCAATATTCCATGTTTTAAGTCCGTCGCATATTTCGCCATTTTCTCATAGGGTACTGTACACGAAAATATATCGAAATCTTAAGCTATCCAAAATGGCAGACCCTCAACTCTAATGACTCTGTAACTTGGTAGATACAAGTTTTATATTGTATTTATTGAATCAGAGACCAATATTCCCTGTTTTACGTCCGTCGCATATTTCGCCATTTTCTCATAGGGTACTGTACACGAAAATATATCGAAATCTTAAGCTATCCAAAATGGAAGAGCCTCAACTCTAATGACTCTGTAACTTGGTAGATACAAGTTTTATATTGTATTTATTGAATCGGAGACCAATATTCCATGTTTTAAGTCCGTCGCATATTTCGCCATTTTCTCATAGGGTACTGTACACGAAAATATATCGAAATCTTAAGCTATCCAAAATGGCAGACCCTCAACTCTAATGACTCTGTAACTTGGTAGATACAAGTTTTATATTGTATTTATTGAATCAGAGACCAATATTCCCTGTTTTAAGTCCGTCGCATATTTCGCCATTTTCTTATAGGGTACTGTACACGAAAATATATCGAAATCTTAAGCTATCCAAAATGGCAGAGCCTCAACTCTAATGACTCTGTAACTTGGTAGATACAAGTTTTATATTGTATTTATTGAATTGGAGACCAATATTCAATGTTTTAAGTCCGTCGCATATTTCGCCATTTTCTCATAGGGTACTATACACGAAAATATATCGAAATCATAAGCTATCCAAAATGGAAGAGCCTCAACTCTAATGATTCTGTAACTTGGTAGATACAAGTTTTATATTGTATTTATTGAATCGGAGACCAATATTCCATGTTTTAAGTCCGTCGCATATTTTGCCATTTCTAATAGGGTACTGTACACGAAAATATATCGAAATCTTAAGCTATCCAAAATGGCAGACCCTCAACTCTAATGACTCTGTAACTTGGTAGATACAAGTTTTATATTCTATTTATTGAATCAGAGACCAATATTCCCTGTTTTAAGTCCGTCGCATATTTCGCCATTTTCTTATAGGGTACTGTACACGAAAATATATCGAAATCTTAAGCTATCCAAAATGGAAGAGCCTCAACTCTAATGACTCTGTAACTTGGTAGATACAAGTTTTATATTGTATTTATTGAATCGGAGACCAATATTCCATGTTTTAAGTCCGTCGCATATTTTGCCATTTTCTAATAGGGTACTGTACACGAAAATATATCGAAATCTTAAGCTATCCAAAATGGCAGACCCTCAACTCTAATGACTCTGTGACTTGGTAGATACAAGTTTTAAATTCTATTTATTGAATCAGAGACCAATATGTAACGGCCCGGGATTATGATTCCCAGGTTACGTTTCGAGGGATAAAACCCCTCGTTAGGACCTTGCGCCCCGAGTACAGGTTGAAGGTTTCAAAACTTACTTTAATGTTTTCAAGGGGGATTTCATACCCAAAATCGAAGGGATCGTTGGAATCCCCGGGGAAGTCCCCTGTACCTGTCGTAAGTCTAAGCGTGGAAATCGAAAATAGTGTGACTAGCGGAAATAAGCGTAATACAAGAGGGTGCCACGGCAGAGCCGGGTCAAAACGGAGTCAAGTATAAATCCAAAATATAATCAGAGTCTAGTGAAGTCTATACTCCAACGCTCACTTTCCGCCGACAAAATGACCCGCGCAAATAGGCAAACAGCACCGATAGGATGAACATAGATAATACCTAAAAAAATTGATATGGGGCGGGATCAGATCGATGCCCACTTCTCTGCATCCCAACCATAAGCACACATATACGCTATTCCTAATAAAGATGCTTCTAGATGCGCGGCGGAATAGAGACACACTAGCATGCTCCTAAGATCAAGTGCATAATAATAATAAGGCCTTAGCACAGAATACCAAGTGGTATATCCCTCTCCTACCTCCACCCCTTCCGATAGGTGGAGACTGGCCAGCTCGTGAATGCATTCATTCATAATTGGGCGGCACGCATGCCTAACCCGCTCCACAATAAAGCCCGCAGGCATATCATAATAAAAGGAAGTGCATGACTCGATTGACTCAGGGTACCCGATGAGGCTGGGCTACCCTATGACCCTAGCAAGGACTCTAGTTACTTCACAGATAACGGCCGTTCTGTTTACATACGCATAGAGAAATAGAATGCTCAACGATCAATGCAACCTAGCATGGTACTACATGGCATGCTGATAATGAATGCAACATCTAGTATATCATGCACCTATAGCAGGGAATCACTCTATTCAATCTGAGTAAGCTCCGAAGAGACTTACCTGGCGGTGCAGAACAGCATGACAAGCATTATAACAGATTAAAGATCACCTAGATACATATCAGAACACATATATAAGTCTACGTCTAATCATACAAGCACTCAAGCATATCATCACTCAATAAAGTATAACTACATCATAATCATCATCTCATCAAGTTCAACCATTCATCATTTCATCACATTCCATAAGACCATATCATTCTCATCATTCCATTTCGCCACATTCGTATATTTGCAATAATACTTATATAACCGCATGATCGTATATCTCCAATTTCCTCATATTAATCACATTCATAATCATATATCAAACATATCACATAACTCGAGTTCATCCTATCATCATATTTCATAAGTTACAAGACAACGATATATAACTTAACATCTCAGCATGCCGTTAGACATTCATACATGCAATTAGTTCACACAATCATGATATTAGTCAATCAATCATATCATAACATGCTAGTCAATCACCGATCGCAAAATTTCTGAGTTGATCCCGAAAACCAATTTGAAAACCAAGTTAACTAGTTAGAAATTCTATCCTTGGAAAATGTTCGTCAAATTCATTTTTCTAAAATCCACGCCTCATAATATTATACTTTATAGAGAATCAACCCTTATTTTATAAGAAATTACAACCAACCCCTTTATTTTGAAATTTACCAAAACCGACCCTCTCATTTTAAATTACACAAAACCGGACTCCCTTGGAAATAGGCCCAAAATCATTTCTTTAAATTGTTTTGAAGGTAAAAAGGCCCAACAAAACCCATTTGGTTATTTGAAGGAATTAGGCCCATTTAAAACTCTATTCCCCCATCTCATTTCATCCGAATTTAAAAGAAGGAATGGGGCCCAGGCTGAGGTGGCAAATGAGATGGCAAGGGGACCCCACAAGCCTTCTTCAACCCCTTTTCCTCTTGCTGTTCAAAACAACAGGGGCAAAGCTCCTCCTGAGCTCGAAACGCCGAAGGAGGAAGAGGAGGAAGGGCCGCCGGCCGGCGGTGGAGCAGGGCTCCGGCCACCCGAACCGGCCACTCCGACACAAACATACATGACAAGCAAGGAATAGAAAAAGGAGGAAAGGGAAAAGGCTCACCGAGACGCGGTTTCGATTCGACTCGTCGGCGATTCGATTGGGTTTCGTCGGAGGTCGTTCGAGGTCGCCGGAGACCCGAACTGATTTTGCTTTTCCTGTGGTGGGGATAAAAGGCTTAAAAGATGCGCCTTCACAATTGATTCAGAGCGGAAAGGAGTGGAACAACCCTTACCGGATGCGTGGAAGGGAAAAAGGGAAAGGAGAGGAGGAAGGGCTCGGCGGTCGGCGACCGGCAGCTGGGGCTCCTGGGAGGCGTCGGGTTCAGCTTGGCCGCGTCGGACTGCGGTGGAGGAAGGAGGAAGCTGCTGTGGGTGCCTGGAGGTGCTCGGATGGCGCTCGGGTCCTCGGAGATGGCATCGGTGTTGGTACCGGCCTCCTAGGCGGCGTCGATCTCGTACCTGGCTTCGTCGGGAGGTGGTGGTGGTCGTCGGCGACGGTGGTTGTGGGTGGCTTGAACAAGAGGTGAAAGGGGAGATTGGAGGTGTGAGCCGTGAGGTGTGTTGGATAAGGTTCCAGGGGGTGTTCCTTACCTTCAAAAGATGGAGATTTGGAGATTTCAATTTCTGATTTGTGAACATAGGCAATAGGTTTCCCTTGGTCAAACTTGCACAGGGGTTGTTGTTTGCTGCTGAAATGAGACAAGGAGCTACAGAAGATAGTTTGGCATTTTTCCAAAAATGTGAACAAGAAAGGTAGGGGGAAGGAGATAGGAGAGGGGTGCTTGTCAAAATGGGGGATGGATTGGTTGAGGGAGTTGGTGTCGACAGAACAAGGAGGGGGGGATCCATTGACTGAAATTGGGTGAAAGTGGGGGAAAGAAAAAAAACAAGTTATAAGTGGTCACAAAACCCCAATTTAAAATTACCCGAAATAATCCACGAAACCCGCACTCAGTTAGAATTCTTAAAATCCCAAATATGATGTTGTTACGTCAAGTTTGTTTTCAAAATTTTATTTTAGATCGGAAATCCGTTCCATTAGTTCTAAAATCCGAGTTAACGAGTTTTCCGTTAAATTTCGCTTCTCAATTCATTTTGATTTTCTTTTACCGAGAAATTAGGATTTAAAAAATCCGAGCCTTTACATCATCCACCTCTAAAAACAAGTCTCGTCCCCGAGACTAAAACCAAAACAATGTAGGGGATGAAGTTGGAATAGGTGAGTCCAAGGACCATTCCATTGATTCCGTATGTGCCTCATAAGTGCCCCTATGAGGTTCTAACAGTATCGTTGTCATGATCATAATACCCCGATAGGTCGTAGCGAGAGTGTGATATGGGCCCTCACCACATCCTTACCCCGACTTCTCAGTTATATTATAACTCGAAAAGCATTATAGCATCTCCACTAGGTCTTAGCAAGCAGTCCATAAGGGTCCCTATAAAATGCTTGTATCCACTTTGTGGGGCGTCATAATGGAGGCTCGGTTAGAAAATTTCAAAAAGGGGTCCTTAATTTAGAAAGGATTGGTCTCAGATCATTAAAATTCTCGATCGCGTTAGGTCGCTCAAAATCTAAGTTAGCCCTTTTTAAACACCGTTCAAATCCCTTAAAACTGACATTAGTTGAGCAATTTTCAAATTTCAGGAGGTGGAATCATCCACCTCTAAGGCTAATCCCAAATTTCCTTCCTAGGTTCCAAGTGATAATCAAATTCATCAATTTGGTTCTATCATCATAGCAATTCCAATCCAGGGCACCATACACATAGCAATCGTACATCATAGAAATCGTATCACACATTCATAACAAATTATACTCATGTCAAAGATAGTTACGTACCATAACAGGTCTAACATAGTATCATTCATAGCAGGGCTCATCACATCATCTCACAGAGGTTACACATCATATCAATCAGATAATCACATCATATACTAACTACCAAGCATCATCATCACATTTAGAGGCATCAAGTAACTCCGCACACCAACATTTCATCGAGTTCGGGGGTAACTATGTTAGTACTAACAATTCACTATCGCCTATGGAACACATCAGAGACTCAACATCGTCTATAACATAGAATTTTCACATCACTCGGTCCCAAGTATCGCATAACCATAAGCTACATCCTCGAGAAAACATGCCTATAATCACCAACCACATTAGAACACGATCGCCACTTACCATCAATAATTCTCAAGACAAGATTAGCCTCACCTAGGTCAACCAACTCCCATGCCATCAGGCCATCTAAGAACCAGCCTACTTCGACATCCTGACCTCAAATCCTACTCGACCACCTAACCATATCTCAGGGTTCCCAATCACACAGTTCCCTTATTCCGATAGGCTTAACTCGACCGACTACCAATGCTCTCTATAAAGCATACCCTCATCCTAGAGGTCCTCTACTTGTCTCATCCTCACCTTCTAAGAGAAATCTCAAGTCCTCGACTAAACCGCTCTCACGATCGATCTAGACGCTTATCAACAATCTCGCTGACTCTTTCTAGGCTCTCAAGACTCCGCCTAACCATTATCTCCCAAAGAGACGTCTCAAATCACCTTGCTAACCTGATCACATTTCCCGTACCACTACTCACTCCCACTAGCCATCCACCTCTAAGAACCCAACTCATACTGACCATCTCACACCTCACACTCCCGTCCTTATCCTCGACATTACCAACACAAGCATCCTACCTTTCTAGAATCCACTCAACCGTATACTTTCGACAACTCTAACGCAGAAAACCGTCTAGTGCCAACTCATAACCACAATCACCAAGTTCCTCATCACCCGCGTCTATCCTCAGTAACCAATCACAAACTCTACTTGTCCCACCCCGAACCTCACGAACCTAACATCCACGACTTCTCAACCAACCTATTCTAGGTCCTCGTCTCAGTATATTTCCAAATTTGCCTCATCTCAAATCTTATTAAACCTTAACCTGGAAATCTCTACTGCTTACGCCCTTATGTATCGATCATCATTCTCACAGAATTCCTATGACATCCTCATCCAAACTTTCACAAGTACCACAATCTCGCCACACCTTCTGAAATCCTTCATCCTCTAGTGCCCTCAAAGCCTTCCTCCTTGCCTGGTTCCCAAATTCCATGCTCAGAATCTCTCTATTCACCCTTAAGCCCGCAATCTTACTAGAATCTCAAAAACATTTTTTTCCTAACTACCAGTCTTTCCTCGAAGATTCACTCTACATCCTCAAATACCTTGATAACAATTTTCACACATCAGTCTCGATTTCCTCCCTATGCTAAAATCCTTCAACAACGCACCTACAAATCCTTCACTCATGACTTCGCCAAGCATTACGAATCCTATCTAACAATCCCAAATACTCATCACATGTACCGTCCTGACATGAACAACCTAATCTCCCAGATCAATAATTTCCCAAACAACATCATACTTCTCTTCCTTAGCGATTCCTCAACCTCGGTCCTTTACCAAGACCGCTCCCAATCACCGCACATACTACCTAGTCCCAATTCCTATGATTCCTTAGACATTACTTAACTGATCACCCTCAACGCCGCCCATGATTCGCTCCTAGACTATCTAGACACTTTCCTTAGCTCACCAATCCGTCTAATAACACTTTCCCTTTGAGAATCCCTCCGATCCATTCTTAGCTCACTCATCCACCTCTAGAACTACACTAACCACCTATACTTGCACCCACTACCTACCGACACTTCTAGCTAGGACCTCTTCATCGAAATCTCACCATGTTAACTCCACTCTTCACCTAAGACCTACCTGGAAGCTCAAATATACTCGCTGAACACTATCTCCGACAAGCCATAACTCACTCGACTCTACCCAAGCTAACACATCCTTCATGCACTCCATCTCGCATAACCAATGACCAACTCGAAGACCTCAATGTACCTGCGATTTCCCGGCCCGTCTCACCAAGGAAAACACTCGACTCATTCCCAAGAAGAATACACCACCACATATATAACCCATAACCGATTTACTAGCAGGTCAGTACACTTAAGCATATAGGCACATCATCACAAACACAAGTTAGTCAGGCAATCATTCACTACCAGTTCAGCTTATCAGTCATCACACCTCAATTTAGTTAGTTCCAAGCCTATCGCACGACACCGATTCCAGATCGCATAGGAGAGATCACAATTCGGACGAAGAACGTCATTCCTTGAGTCATCTAGGAGGATTACGTCTGCAACCGCCATCTTCGAAAGGCGTCCTTCCTTTGGCGATGTCGATCCTAGGGTCCATGGGCCATGGGCCCACCCTACTTCCGTTGCGCCACTCTGGTGCCACTCGATCGCTCGTTTTCTCTTCTATGTCGACGTCCATCAAGGGGATCACGAGGGGTTAGAAGTCACGGAGATAGGGGAGGGCAAGGGAGGACAATACGACTTTCTTAAGAATTCAGACCCAAACCAGGACTAGAGATGACGAGACTCAAGACAAGACACATACTCGAGAGTTACAACAATCCCCTTAAGGTATTCTATAAGGTTACAAGTGCACATGGCAATCACAAAATATTTCAATCATATCACTCCACACTATCATGTACCTATTAAAGAAATAGCGTCCTATGCATCCATAACATTTCACATAATCAACTTTACATGCACACGGGACAGGCTAAAACTTATCATCTCATGCACTAATCATGCTTGACATATTAATATCATGTATGAACAAACCGACAATATGCAACATAAGTTAAGTACGACATCGCGAGCTTTATAGAATGTCACAGATATGATTCATCACTCATCTTAGGAACACATATTAGCAGATTGAGACAATGCGAAGTCAATTACGAGCATGTTGAGATGCACCATAATAATCATGCTAGAGGATATGGTAAGGTCATATAGGCATATTAACTATCGCATCAAATACAACCATGCTCATATAGCAAGACAAGATGGCACACAATCATGCGAGGGCCAATGATTAGAAGGCATACGTCCTACATGGTACTAGAAACACTCATTAAGCATATACACATTCAACGAGGTTCAATTTGATTAACTTAACATGCTAAGAGTTTATTTCATATGTTAATCATTCAACGAGGGTTGACCACACTATCATGGACCTAATTCACGGGAGACCAACAATCATGGAAATTCATACATACAGCACATATATTCATTCACAATTGCAATCATGCAAGATATTAGACAAAGCATGCTGAAATATATCAATGCATTATGTCATGCAATTTGGAGGGTTACTATTATAACCGGACAGAATTCTACAAGGACAATCACCGACCCATTACCATGTTTCTCGTGGGGACTAGTATGACTCACTCGGTAGGACACAAGGACATTTACGCTGTTCCCGAGAGGTGAGGGTAAAACTCGTGTTTAGACTCTTGTGGGAAGAAGACATGGCTGACCATTACGAGGATCAAAGAGGTGACTTCATGAGACAACTCACTCCTAACTCGAAACTACTTCAGTCATCACTACCACTAACATACTCAAACAACCCTCACATCCGACACGATTTCCTAAGGTAATTAGATGACCAACCCAAATTTCCCGTGGGAGACACCAACCTCTAGTACAAGATTCGGTAGAAGCATAGATGGTGGGATACCAGACAGGACTCGAAACGGGGTGAGCGGGTGCTCTTTGACCCTTGCTAACATGCCTAAATATTTTGGTGTGACGGATGACGAAGCCAGAATCATCAAAGGGTTTGAATTAAGGAAGTTCTATTCCGACAAGACAGGAATTCCAATGACATAAGAACGAGGTACTCTCCCGCTATCCCGTTTGCACAGTTATTCAATACATTATTCAAGTCAAGACATACTGATTAGTTCTCTATCTTAAGCAAAACAACACTCAACATTTAAGCAATCAACGAGGTTAATATGATCCTCTTCGAGGAGGATCGCCCTCAGGCCCAGTTGGATATAATGCATATAATAATAGAGACAATCTATGCCGTTCTTCGAGGGACGGCTGACCGGAGGGGCAAACACCTCACGGCCTCCTAACCCAAGCTACTCCAACCCTCGGGCTCCTTGGAGTCTTCAAACCCTATCTGTAAAAGAAATCTAGTATTTTGCCTACCCATTCCCAACTACATCCAATAGGGATGGTCTAGCGCCTTTATTACCCCGTCATTTCCCTTTGTTTGATTCCAATCTATTTCTTAGTCCAAGTTCATATTTAGTCCGATTGAGTTATCCATATTAAATTCATTTTGCCCTTTCTAAAACATTTTGAAAAACCATTTGAAAACCTTGGGCCATTTCAAAACCACTTCAACCTATCATACTCGGTTTGCATAACCTCAGCTCTGATACCCCTTTGTAACGGCCCGGGATTATGATTCCCAGGTTACGTTTCGAGGGATAAAACCCCTCGTTAGGACCTTGCGCCCCGAGTACAGGTTGAAGGTTTCAAAACTTACTTTAATGTTTTCAAGGGGGATTTCATACCCAAAATCGAAGGGATCGTTGGAATCCCCGGGGAAGTCCCCTGTACCTGTCGTAAGTCTAAGCGTGGAAATCGAAAATAGTGTGACTAGCGGAAATAAGCGTAATACAAGAGGGTGCCACGGCAGAGCCGGGTCAAAACGGAGTCAAGTATAAATCCAAAATATAATCAGAGTCTAGTGAAGTCTATACTCCAACGCTCACTTTCCGCCGACAAAATGACCCGCGCAAATAGGCAAACAGCACCGATAGGATGAACATAGATAATACCTAAAAAAATTGATATGGGGCGGGATCAGATCGATGCCCACTTCTCTGCATCCCAACCATAAGCACACATATACGCTATTCCTAATAAAGATGCTTCTAGATGCGCGGCGGAATAGAGACACACTAGCATGCTCCTAAGATCAAGTGCATAATAATAATAAGGCCTTAGCACAGAATACCAAGTGGTATATCCCTCTCCTACCTCCACCCCTTCCGATAGGTGGAGACTGGCCAGCTCGTGAATGCATTCATTCATAATTGGGCGGCACGCATGCCTAACCCGCTCCACAATAAAGCCCGCAGGCATATCATAATAAAAGGAAGTGCATGACTCGATTGACTCAGGGTACCCGATGAGGCTGGGCTACCCTATGACCCTAGCAAGGACTCTAGTTACTTCACAGATAACGGCCGTTCTGTTTACATACGCATAGAGAAATAGAATGCTCAACGATCAATGCAACCTAGCATGGTACTACATGGCATGCTGATAATGAATGCAACACCTAGTATATCATGCACCTATAGCAGGGAATCACTCTATTCAATCTGAGTAAGCTCCGAAGAGACTTACCTGGCGGTGCAGAACAGCATGACAAGCATTATAACAGATTAAAGATCACCTAGATACATATCAGAACACATATATAAGTCTACGTCTAATCATACAAGCACTCAAGCATATCATCACTCAATAAAGTATAACTACATCATAATCATCATCTCATCAAGTTCAACCATTCATCATTTCATCACATTCCATAAGACCATATCATTCTCATCATTCCATTTCGCCACATTCGTATATTTGCAATAATACTTATATAACCGCATGATCGTATATCTCCAATTTCCTCATATTAATCACATTCATAATCATATATCAAACATATCACATAACTCGAGTTCATCCTATCATCATATTTCATAAGTTACAAGACAACGATATATAACTTAACATCTCAGCATGCCGTTAGACATTCATACATGCAATTAGTTCACACAATCATGATATTAGTCAATCAATCATATCATAACATGCTAGTCAATCACCGATCGCAAAATTTCTGAGTTGATCCCGAAAACCAATTTGAAAACCAAGTTAACTAGTTAGAAATTCTATCCTTGGAAAATGTTCGTCAAATTCATTTTTCTAAAATCCACGCCTCATAATATTATACTTTATAGAGAATCAACCCTTATTTTATAAGAAATTACAACCAACCCCTTTATTTTGAAATTTACCAAAACCGACCCTCTCATTTTAAATTACACAAAACCGGACTCCCTTGGAAATAGGCCCAAAATCATTTCTTTAAATTGTTTTGAAGGTAAAAAGGCCCAACAAAACCCATTTGGTTATTTGAAGGAATTAGGCCCATTTAAAACTCTATTCCCCCATCTCATTTCATCCGAATTTAAAAGAAGGAATGGGGCCCAGGCTGAGGTGGCAAATGAGATGGCAAGGGGACCCCACAAGCCTTCTTCAACCCCTTTTCCTCTTGCTGTTCAAAACAACAGGGGCAAAGCTCCTCCTGAGCTCGAAACGCCGAAGGAGGAAGAGGAGGAAGGGCCGCCGGCCGGCGGTGGAGCAGGGCTCCGGCCACCCGAACCGGCCACTCCGACACAAACATACATGACAAGCAAGGAATAGAAAAAGGAGGAAAGGGAAAAGGCTCACCGAGACGCGGTTTCGATTCGACTCGTCGGCGATTCGATTGGGTTTCGTCGGAGGTCGTTCGAGGTCGCCGGAGACCCGAACTGATTTTGCTTTTCCTGTGGTGGGGATAAAAGGCTTAAAAGATGCGCCTTCACAATTGATTCAGAGCGGAAAGGAGTGGAACAACCCTTACCGGATGCGTGGAAGGGAAAAAGGGAAAGGAGAGGAGGAAGGGCTCGGCGGTCGGCGACCGGCAGCTGGGGCTCCTGGGAGGCGTCGGGTTCAGCTTGGCCGCGTCGGACTGCGGTGGAGGAAGGAGGAAGCTGCTGTGGGTGCCTGGAGGTGCTCGGATGGCGCTCGGGTCCTCGGAGATGGCATCGGTGTTGGTACCGGCCTCCTAGGCGGCGTCGATCTCGTACCTGGCTTCGTCGGGAGGTGGTGGTGGTCGTCGGCGACGGTGGTTGTGGGTGGCTTGAACAAGAGGTGAAAGGGGAGATTGGAGGTGTGAGCCGTGAGGTGTGTTGGATAAGGTTCCAGGGGGTGTTCCTTACCTTCAAAAGATGGAGATTTGGAGATTTCAATTTCTGATTTGTGAACATAGGCAATAGGTTTCCCTTGGTCAAACTTGCACAGGGGTTGTTGTTTGCTGCTGAAATGAGACAAGGAGCTACAGAAGATAGTTTGGCATTTTTCCAAAAATGTGAACAAGAAAGGTAGGGGGAAGGAGATAGGAGAGGGGTGCTTGTCAAAATGGGGGATGGATTGGTTGAGGGAGTTGGTGTCGACAGAACAAGGAGGGGGGGATCCATTGACTGAAATTGGGTGAAAGTGGGGGAAAGAAAAAAAACAAGTTATAAGTGGTCACAAAACCCCAATTTAAAATTACCCGAAATAATCCACGAAACCCGCACTCAGTTAGAATTCTTAAAATCCCAAATATGATGTTGTTACGTCAAGTTTGTTTTCAAAATTTTATTTTAGATCGGAAATCCGTTCCATTAGTTCTAAAATCCGAGTTAACGAGTTTTCCGTTAAATTTCGCTTCTCAATTCATTTTGATTTTCTTTTACCGAGAAATTAGGATTTAAAAAATCCGAGCCTTTACACAATATTCCCTGTTTTAAGTCCGTCGCATATTTTGCCATTTTCTTATAGGGTAGTGTACACGAAAATATATCGAAATCTTAAGCTATCCAAAATGGCAGAGCCTCAACTCTAATGACTCTGTAAGTTGGTAGATACAAGTTTTATATTGTATTTATTGAATCGGAGACCAATATTCCCTGTTTTAAGTCCGTCGCATATTTCGCCATTTTCTCATAGGGTACACGAAAATATATCGAAATCTTAAGCCACCCAAAATGGAAGAGCCTCAACTCTGATGACTCTGTAACTTGGTAGATACAAGTTTTATTTTGTATTTATTGAATCGGAGACCAATATTCCATGTTTTAAGTCCGTCGCATATTTTGCCATTTTCTAATAGGGTACTGTACACGAAAATATATCGAAATCTTAAGCTATCCAAAATGGCAGACCCTCAACTCTAATGACTCTGTGACTTGGTAGATACAAGTTTTAAATTCTATTTATTGAATCAGAGACCAATATTCCCTGTTTTAAGTCCGTCGCATATTTTGCCATTTTCTTATAGGGTAGTGTACACGAAAATATATCGAAATCTTAAGCTATCCAAAATGGCAGAGCCTCAACTCTAATGACTCTGTAAGTTGGTAGATACAAGTTTTATATTGTATTTATTGAATCGGAGACCAATATTCCCTGTTTTAAGTCCGTCGCATATTTCGCCATTTTCTCATAGGGTACACGAAAATATATCGAAATCTTAAGCCACCCAAAATGGAAGAGCCTCAACTCTGATGACTCTGTAACTTGGTAGATACAAGTTTTATTTTGTATTTATTGAATCGGAGACCAATATTCCATGTTTTAAGTCCGTCGCATATTTCGCCATTTTCTCATAGGGTACTGTACACGAAAATATATCGAAATCTTAAGCTATCCAAAATGGCAGACCCTCAACTCTAATGACTCTGTAACTTGGTAGATACAAGTTTTATATTGTATTTATTGAATCAGAGACCAATATTCCCTGTTTTACGTCCGTCGCATATTTCGCCATTTTCTCATAGGGTACTGTACACGAAAATATATCGAAATCTTAAGCTATCCAAAATGGAAGAGCCTCAACTCTAATGACTCTGTAACTTGGTAGATACAAGTTTTATATTGTATTTATTGAATCGGAGACCAATATTCCATGTTTTAAGTCCGTCGCATATTTCGCCATTTTCTCATAGGGTACTGTACACGAAAATATATCGAAATCTTAAGCTATCCAAAATGGCAGACCCTCAACTCTAATGACTCTGTAACTTGGTAGATACAAGTTTTATATTGTATTTATTGAATCAGAGACCAATATTCCCTGTTTTAAGTCCGTCGCATATTTCGCCATTTTCTTATAGGGTACTGTACACGAAAATATATCGAAATCTTAAGCTATCCAAAATGGCAGAGCCTCAACTCTAATGACTCTGTAACTTGGTAGATACAAGTTTTATATTGTATTTATTGAATTGGAGACCAATATTCAATGTTTTAAGTCCGTCGCATATTTCGCCATTTTCTCATAGGGTACTATACACGAAAATATATCGAAATCATAAGCTATCCAAAATGGAAGAGCCTCAACTCTAATGATTCTGTAACTTGGTAGATACAAGTTTTATATTGTATTTATTGAATCGGAGACCAATATTCCATGTTTTAAGTCCGTCGCATATTTTGCCATTTTCTAATAGGGTACTGTACACGAAAATATATCGAAATCTTAAGCTATCCAAAATGGCAGACCCTCAACTCTAATGACTCTGTAACTTGGTAGATACAAGTTTTATATTCTATTTATTGAATCAGAGACCAATATTCCCTGTTTTAAGTCCGTCGCATATTTCGCCATTTTCTTATAGGGTAATGTACACGAAAATATATCGAAATCTTAAGCTATCCAAAATGGCAGAGCCTCAACTCTAATGACTCTGTATCTTGGTAGATACAAGTTTTATATTGTATTTATTGAATCGTAGACCAGTATTCCCTGTTTTAAGTCCGTCGCATATTTCGCCATTTTCTCATAGGGTACTGTACACGAAAATATATCGAAATCTTAAGCCACCCAAAATGGCAGAGCCTCAACTCTGATGACTCTGTAACTTGGTAGATACAAGTTTTATTTTGTATTTATTGAATCGGAGACCAATATTCCATATTTTAAGTCCGTCGCATATTTCGTCATTTTCTCATAGGGTACTGTACACGAAAATATATCGAAATCTTAAGCTATCCAAAATGGCAGACCCTCAACTCTAATGACTCTGTAACTTGGTAGATACAAGTTTTATATTGTATTTATTGAATCAGAGACCAATATTCCCTGTTTTAAGTCCGTCGCATATTTCGCCATTTTCTTATAGGGTACAGTAAACGAAAATATATCGAAATCTTAAGCTATCCAAAATGGCAGAGCCTCAACTCTAATGACTCTGTAACTTGGTAGATACAAGTTTTATATTGTATTTATTGAATTGGAGACCAATATTCAATGTTTTAAGTCCGTCGCATATTTTGCCATTTTCTCATAGGGTACTATACACGAAAATATATCGAAATTATAAGCTATCCAAAATGGAAGAGCCTCAACTCTAATGACTCTGTAACTTGGTAGATACAAGTTTTATATTGTATTTATTGAATCGGAGACCAATATTCCATGTTTTAAGTCGGTCGCATATTTTGCCATTTTCTAATAGGGTACTGTACACGAAAATATATCGAAATCTTAAGCTATCCAAAATGGCAGAGCCTCAACTCTAATGACTCTGTAACTTGGTAGATACAAGTTTTATATTGTATTTATTGAATCGGAGACCAGTATTCCCTGTTTTAAGTCCGTCGCATATTTCGCCATTTTCTCATAGGGTACTGTACACGAAAATATATCGAAATCTTAAGCCACCCAAAATGGCAGAGCCTCAACTCTGATGACTTTGTAACTTGGTAGATACAAGTTTTATTTTGTATTTATTGAATCGGAGACCAATATTCCATATTTTAAGTCCGTCGCATATTTCGTCATTTTCTCATAGGGTACTGTACACGAAAATATATCGAAATCTTAAGCTATCCAAAATGGCAGACCCTCAACTCTAATGACTCTGTAACTTGGTAGATACAAGTTTTATATTGTATTTATTGAATCAGAGACCAATATTCCCTGTTTTAAGTCCGTCGCATATTTCGCCATTTTCTTATAGGGTACTGTAAACGAAAATATATCGAAATCTTAAGCTATCCCAAATGGCAGAGCCTCAACTCTAATGACTCTGTAACTTGGTAGATACAAGTTTTATATTGTATTTATTGAATTGGAGACCAATATTCAATGTTTTAAGTCCGTCGCATATTTTGCCATTTTCTCATAGGGTACTATACACGAAAATATATCGAAATTATAAGCTATCCAAAATGGAAGAGCCTCAACTCTAATGACTCTGTAACTTGGTAGATACAAGTTTTATATTGTATTTATTGAATCGGAGACCAATATTCCATGTTTTAAGTCGGTCGCATATTTTGCCATTTTCTAATAGGGTACTGTACACGAAAATATATCGAAATCTTAAGCTATCCAAAATGGTAGAGCCTCTACTTTAATGACTCTGTAACTTGGTATATACAAGTTTTATATTGTATTTATTGAATCAGAGACCAATATTCCCTGTTTTAAGTCCGTCGCATATTTCGCCATTTTCTCATAGGGTACTGTACATGAAAATATATCGAAATCTTAAGCTATCCAAAATGGCAGAGCCTCAACTCTAATGACTCTGTAACTTGGTAGATACAAGTTTTATATTGTATTTATTGAATCCGAGACCAATATTCCATGTTTTAAGTCCGTCGCATATTTCGCCATTTTCTCATAGGGTATTGTACACGAAAATATATCGAAATCTTAAGCTATCCAAAATGGAAGAGCCTCAACTCTAATGACTCTGTAACTTGGTAGATACAAGTTTTATATTGTATTTATTGAATCGGAGACCAATATTCCATGTTTTAAGTCCGTCGCATATTTTGCCATTTTCTAATAGGGTACTGTACACGAAAATATATCGAAATCTTAAGCTATCCAAAATGGCAGACCCTCAACTCTAATGACTCTGTGACTTGGTAGATACAAGTTTTAAATTCTATTTATTGAATCAGAGACCAATATTCCCTGTTTTAAGTCCGTCGCATATTTTGCCATTTTCTTATAGGGTAGTGTACACGAAAATATATCGAAATCTTAAGCTATCCAAAATGGCAGAGCCTCAACTCTAATGACTCTGTAAGTTGGTAGATACAAGTTTTATATTGTATTTATTGAATCGGAGACCAATATTCCCTGTTTTAAGTCCGTCGCATATTTCGCCATTTTCTCATAGGGTACTGTACACGAAAATATATCGAAATCTTAAGCCACCCAAAATGGCAGAGCCTCAACTCTGATGACTCTGTAACTTGGTAGATACAAGTTTTATTTTGTATTTATTGAATCGGAGACCAATATTCCATGTTTTAAGTACGTCGCATATTTCGCCATTTTCTCATAGGGTACTGTACACGAAAATATATCGAAATCTTAAGCTATCCAAAATGGCAGACCCTCAACTCTAATGACTCTGTAACTTGGTAGATACAAGTTTTATATTGTATTTATTGAATCAGAGACCAATATTCCCTGTTTTAAGTCCGTCGCATATTTCGCCATTTTCTTATAGGGTACTGTAAACGAAAATATATCGAAATCTTAAGCTATCCAAAATGGTAGAGCCTCAACTCTAATGACTCTGTAACTTGGTAGATACAAGTTTTATATTGTATTTATTGAATTGGAGACCAATATTCAATGTTTTAAGTCCGTCGCATATTTTGCCATTTTCTCATAAGGTACTATACACGAAAATATATCGAAATTAGAAGCTATCCAAAATGGAAGAGCCTCAACTCTAATGACTCTGTAACTTGGTAGATACAAGTTTTATATTGTATTTATTGAATCGGAGACCAATATTCCATGTTTTAAGTCCGTCGCATATTTTGCCATTTTCTAATAGGGTACTGTACACGAAAATATATCGAAATCTTAAGCTATCCAAAATGGCAGAGCCTCAACTCTAATGACTCTGTAACTTGGTAGATACAAGTTTTATATTGTATTTATTGAATCGGAGACCAATATTCCCTGTTTAAAGTCCGTCGCATATTTCGCCATTTTCTCACAGGGTACTGTACACGAAAATATATCGAAATCTTAAGCTATCCAAAATGGCAGACCCTTAACTCTAATGACTCTGTAACTTGGTAGATACAAGTTTTATATTCTATTTATTGAATCGGAGACCAATATTCCATGTTTTAAGTCTGTCGCATATTTCGCCATTTTCTCATAGGGTACTGTACACGAAAATATATCGAAATCTTAAGCTATCCAAAATGGCAGACCCTCAACTCTAATGACTCTGTAACTTGGTAGATACAAGTTTTATATTGTATTTATTGAATCAGAGACCAATATTCCCTGTTTTAAGTCCGTCGCATATTTCGCCATTTTCTTATAGGGTACTGTACACGAAAATATATCGAAATCTTAAGCTATCCAAAATGGCAGAGCCTCAACTCTAATGACTCTGTAACTTGGTAGATACAAGTTTTATATTGTATTTATTGAATTGGAGACCAATATTCAATGTTTTAAGTCCGTCGCATATTTCGCCATTTTCTCATAGGGTACTATACACGAAAATATATCGAAATCATAAGCTATCCAAAATGGAAGAGCCTCAACTCTAATGACTCTGTAACTTGGTAGATACAAGTTTTATATTGTATTTATTGAATCGGAGACCAATATTCCATGTTTTAAGTCCGTCGCATATTTTCCATTTTCTAATAGGGTACTGTACACGAAAATATATCGAAATCTTAAGCTATCCAAAATGGCAGACCCTCAACTCTAATGACTCTGTAACTTTGTAGATACAAGTTTTATATTCTATTTATTGAATCAGAGACCAATATTCCCTGTTTTAAGTCCGTCGCATATTTCGCCATTTTCTTGTAGGGTACTGTACACGAAAATATATCGAAATCTTAAGCTATCCAAAATGGCAGAGCCTCAACTCTAATGACTCTGTAACTTGGTAGATACAAGTTTTATATTGTATTTATTGAATCGGAGACCAATATTCCCTGTTTTAAGTCCGTCGCTTATTTCGCCATTTTCTCATAGGGTACTGTACACGAAAATATATCGAAATCTTAAGCCACCCAAAATGGCAGAGCCTCAACTCTGATGACTCTGTAACTTGGTAGATACAAGTTTTATATTGTATTTATTGAATCGGAGACCAATATTCCATGTTTTAAGTACGTCGCATATTGCGCCATTTTCTCATAGGGTACTGTACACGAAAATATATCGAAATCTTAAGCTATCCAAAATGGAAGAGCCTCAACTCTAATGACTCTGTAACTTGGTAGATACAAGTTTTATATTGTATTTATTGAATCGGAGACCAATATTCCATGTTTTAAGTCGGTCGCATATGTCGCCATTTTCTCAGAGGGTACTGTACACGAAAATATATCGAAATCTTAAGCTATCCAAAATGGCAGACCCTCAACTCTAATGACTCTGTAACTTGGTAGATACCAGTTTTATATTGTATTTATTGAATCAGAGACCAATATTCCCTGTTTTAAGTCCGTCGCATATTTCGCCATTTTCTTATAGGGTACTGTACACGAAAATATATCGAAATCTTAAGCTATCCAAAATGGAAGAGCCTCAACTCTAATGACTCTGTAACTTGGTAGATACAAGTTTTATATTGTATTTATTGAATTGGAGACCAATATTCAATGTTTTAAGTCCGTCGCATATTTCGCCATTTTCTCATAGGGTACTATACACAAAAATATATCGAAATCATAAGCTATCCAAAATGGAAGAGCCTCAACTCTAATGACTCTGTAACTTGGTAGATACAAGTTTTATATTGTATTTATTGAATCGGAGACCAATATTCCATGTTTTAAGTCGGTCGCATATTTTGCCATTTTCTAATAGGGTACTGTACACGAAAATATATCGAAATCTTAAGCTATCCAAAATGGCAGACCCTCAACTCTAATGACTCTGTAACTTGGTAGATACAAGTTTTATATTCTATTTATTGAATCAGAGACCAATATTCCCTGTTTTAAGTCCGTCGCATATTTCGCCATTTTCTTGTAGGGTACTGTACACGAAAATATATCGAAATCTTAAGCTATCCAAAATGGCAGAGCCTCAACTCTAATGACTCTGTAACTTGGTAGATACAAGTTTTATATTCTATTTATTGAATCAGAGACCAATATTCCCTGTTTTAAGTCCGTCGCATATTTCGCCATTTTCTCATAGGGTACTGTACACGAAAATATATCGAAATCTTAAGCTATCCAAAATGGAAGAGCCTCAACTCTAATGACTCTGTAACTTGGTAGATACAAGTTTTATATTGTATTTATTGAATCGGAGACCAATATTCCCTGTTTTAAGTCCGTCGCTTATTTCGCCATTTTCTCATAGGGTACTGTACACGAAAATATATCGAAATCTTAAGCTATCCAAAATGGCAGAGCCTCAACTCTAATGACTCTGTAACTTGGTAGATACAAGTTTTATATTGTATTTATTGAATCGGAGAGCAATATTCCCTGTTTAATGTCCGACGCATATTTCGCCATTTTCTCACAAGGTACTGTACACGAAAATATATCGAAATCTTAAGCTATCCAAAATGGCAGACCCTCAACTCTAATGACTCTGTAACTTGGTAGATACAAGTTTTATATTCTATTTATTGAATCGGAGACCAATATTCCATGTTTTAAGTCTGTCGCATATTTCGCCATTTTCTCATAGGGTACTGTACACGAAAATATATCGAAATCTTAAGCTATCCAAAATGGCAGACCCTCAACTCTAATGACTCTGTAACTTGGTAGATACAAGTTTTATATTGTATTTATTGAATCAGAGACCAATATTCCCTGTTTTAAGTCCGTCGCATATTTCGCCATTTTCTTATAGGGTACTGTACACGAAAATATATCGAAATCTTAAGCTATCCAAAATGGCAGACCCTCAACTCTAATGACTCTGTAACTTGGTAGATACAAGTTTTATATTCTATTTATTGAATCGGAGACCAATATTCCATGTTTTAAGTCTGTCGCATATTTCGCCATTTTCTCATAGGGTACTGTACACGAAAATATATCGAAATCCTAAGCTATCCAAAATGGCAGACCCTCAACTCTAATGACTCTGTAACTTGGTAGATAAAAGTTTTATATTGTATTTATTGAATCAGAGACCAATATTCCCTGTTTTAAGTCCGTCGTATATTTCGCCATTTTCTTATAGGGTACTATACACGAAAATATATCGAAATCTTAAGCTATCCAAAATGGCAGAGCCTCAACTCTAATGACTCTGTAACTTGGTAGATACAAGTTTTATATTGTATTTATTGAATTGGAGACCAATATTCAATGTTTTAAGTCCGTCGCATATTTCGCCATTTTCTCATAGGGTACTATACACGAAAATATATCGAAATCATAAGCTATCAAAAATGGAAGAGCCTCAACTTTAATGACTCTGTAACTTGGTAGATACAAGTTTTATATTGTATTTATTGAATCGGAGACCAATATTCCATGTTTTAAGTCCGTCGCATATTTTCCATTTTCTAATAGGGTACTGTACACGAAAATATATCGAAATCTTAAGCTATCCAAAATGGCAGACCCTCAACTCTAATGACTCTGTAACTTTGTAGATACAAGTTTTATATTCTATTTATTGAATCAGAGACCAATATTCCCTGTTTTAAGTCCGTCGCATATTTCGCCATTTTCTTGTAGGGTACTGTACACGAAAATATATCGAAATCTTAAGCTATCCAAAATGGCAGAGCCTCAACTCTAATGACTCTGTAACTTGGTAGATACAAGTTTTATATTGTATTTATTGAATCGGAGACCAATATTCCCTGTTTTAAGTCCGTCGCTTATTTCCCCATTTTCTCATAGGGTACTGTACACGAAAATATATCGAAATCTTAAGCCACCCAAAATGGCAGAGCCTCAACTCTGATGACTCTGTAACTTGGTAGATACAAGTTTGATTTTGTATTTATTGAATCGGAGACCAATATTCCCTGTTTTAAGTCCGTCGCATATTTCGCCATTTTCTTGTAGGGTACTGTACACGAAAATATATCGAAATCTTAAGCTATCCAAAATGGAAGAGCCTCAACTCTTATGACTCTGTAACTTGGTAGATACAAGTTTTATATTGTATTTATTGAATCAGAGACCAATATTCCATGCTTTAAGTCGGTCGCATATGTCGCCATTTTCTCAGAGGGTACTGTACACGAAAATATATCAAAATCTTAAGCTATCCAAAATGGCAGACCCTCAACTCTAATGACTCTGTAACTTGGTAGATACCAGTTTTATATTGTATTTATTGAATCAGAGACCAATATTCCCTGTTTTAAGTCCGTCGCATATTTCGCCATTTTCTTATAGGGTACTGTACACGAAAATATATCGAAATCTTAAGCTATCCAAAATGGAAGAGCCTCAACTCTAATGACTCTGTAACTTGGTAGATACAAGTTTTATATTGTATTTATTGAATTGGAGACCAATATTCAATGTTTTAAGTCCGTCGCATATTTCGCCATTTTCTCATAGGGTACTATACACGAAAATATATCGAAATCATAAGCTATCCAAAATGGAAGAGCCTCAACTCTAATGACTCTGTAACTTGGTAGATACAAGTTTTATATTGTATTTATTGAATCGGAGACCAATATTCCATGTTTTAAGTCCGTCGCATATTTTGCCATTTTCTAATAGGGTACTGTACACGAAAATATATCGAAATCTTAAGCTATCCAAAATGGCAGACCCTCAACTCTAATGACTCTGTAACTTGGTAGATACAAGTTTTATATTCTATTTATTGAATCAGAGACCAATATTCCCTGTTTTAAGTCCGTCGCATATTTCGCCATTTTCTCATAGGGTACTGTACACGAAAATATATCGAAATCTTAAGCTATCCAAAATGGCAGACCCTCAACTCTAATGACTCTGTAACTTGGTAGATACAAGTTTTATATTCTATTTATTGAATCGGAGACCAATATTCCATGTTTTAAGTCTTTCGCATATTTCGCCATTTTCTCATAGGGTACTGTACACGAAAATATATCGAAATCTTAAGCTATCCAAAATGGCAGAGCCTCAACTCTAATGACTCTGTAACTTGGTAGATACAAGTTTTATATTGTATTTATTGAATTGGAGACCAATATTCAATGTTTTAAGTCCGTCGCATATTTCGCCATTTTCTCATAGGGTACTATACACGAAAATATATCGAAATCATAAGCTATCCAAAATGGAAGAGCCTCAACTCTAATGACTCTGTAACTTGGTAGATACAAGTTTTATATTGTATTTATTGAATCGGAGACCAATATTCCATGTTTTAAGTCCGTCGCATATTTTCCATTTTCTAATAGGGTACTGTACACGAAAATATATCGAAATCTTAAGCTATCCAAAATGGCAGACCCTCAACTCTAATGACTCTGTAACTTTGTAGATACAAGTTTTATATTCTATTTATTGAATCAGAGACCAATATTCCCTGTTTTAAGTCCGTCGCATATTTCGCCATTTTCTTGTAGGGTACTGTACACGAAAATATATCGAAATCTTAAGCTATCCAAAATGGCAGAGCCTCAACTCTAATGACTCTGTAACTTGGTAGATACAAGTTTTATATTGTATTTATTGAATCGGAGACCAATATTCCCTGTTGTAAGTCGGTCGCATATGTCGCCATTTTCTCAGAGGGTACTGTACACGAAAATATATCGAAATCTTAAGCTATCCAAAATGGCAGACCCTCAACTCTAATGACTCTGTAACTTGGTAGATACTAGTTTTATATTGTATTTATTGAATCAGAGACCAATATTCCCTGTTTTAAGTCCGTCGCATATTTCGCCATTTTTTTATAGGGTACTGTACACGAAAATATATCGAAATCTTAAGCTATCCAAAATGGAAGAGCCTCAACTCTAATGACTCTGTAACTTGGTAGATACAAGTTTTATATTGTATTTATTGAATTGGAGACCAATATTCAATGTTTTATGTCCGTCGCATATTTCGCCATTTTCTCATAGGGTACTATACACGAAAATATATCGAAATCATAAGCTATCCAAAATGGAAGAGCCTCAACTCTAATGACTCTGTAACTTGGTAGATACAAGTTTTATATTGTATTTATTGAATCGGAGACCAATATTCCATGTTTTAAGTCCGTCGCATATTTTGCCATTTTCTAATAGGGTACTGTACACGAAAATATATCGAAATCTTAAGCTATCCAAAATGGCAGACCCTCAACTCTAATGACTCTGTAACTTGGTAGATACAAGTTTTATATTCTATTTATTGAATCAGAGACCAATATTCCCTGTTTTAAGTCCGTCGCATATTTCGCCATTTTCTTGTAGGGTACTGTACACGAAAATATATCGAAATCTTAAGCTATCCAAAATGGCAGAGCCTCAACTCTAATGACTCTGTAACTTGGTAGATACAAGTTTTATATTCTATTTATTGAATCAGAGACCAATATTCCCTGTTTTAAGTCCGTCGCATATTTCGCCATTTTCTCATAGGGTACTGTACACGAAAATATATCGAAATCTTAAGCTATCCAAAATGGAAGAGCCTCAACTCTAATGACTCTGTAACTTGGTAGATACAAGTTTTATATTGTATTTATTGAATCGGAGACCAATATTCCCTGTTTTAAGTCCGTCGCTTATTTCGCCATTTTCTCATAGGGTACTGTACACGAAAATATATCGAAATCTTAAGCTATCCAAAATGGCAGAGCCTCAACTCTAATGACTCTGTAACTTGGTAGATACAAGTTTTATATTGTATTTATTGAATCGGAGACCAATATTCCCTGTTTAATGTCCGACGCATATTTCGCCATTTTCTCACAAGGTACTGTACACGAAAATATATCGAAATCTTAAGCTATCCAAAATGGCAGACCCTCAACTCTAATGACTCTGTAACTTGGTAGATACAAGTTTTATATTCTATTTATTGAATCGGAGACCAATATTCCATGTTTTAAGTCTGTCGCATATTTCGCCATTTTCTCATAGGGTACTGTACACGAAAATATATCGAAATCTTAAGCTATCCAAAATGGCAGACCCTCAACTCTAATGACTCTGTAACTTGGTAGATACAAGTTTTATATTGTATTTATTGAATCAGAGACCAATATTCCCTGTTTTAAGTCCGTCGCATATTTCGCCATTTTCTTATAGGGTACTGTACACGAAAATATATCGAAATCTTAAGCTATCCAAAATGGCAGACCCTCAACTCTAATGACTCTGTAACTTGGTAGATACAAGTTTTATATTCTATTTATTGAATCGGAGACCAATATTCCATGTTTTAAGTCTGTCGCATATTTCGCCATTTTCTCATAGGGTACTGTACACGAAAATATATCGAAATCCTAAGCTATCCAAAATGGCAGACCCTCAACTCTAATGACTCTGTAACTTGGTAGATAAAAGTTTTATATTGTATTTATTGAATCAGAGACCAATATTCCCTGTTTTAAGTCCGTCGTATATTTCGCCATTTTCTTATAGGGTACTATACACGAAAATATATCGAAATCTTAAGCTATCCAAAATGGCAGAGCCTCAACTCTAATGACTCTGTAACTTGGTAGATACAAGTTTTATATTGTATTTATTGAATTGGAGACCAATATTCAATGTTTTAAGTCCGTCGCATATTTCGCCATTTTCTCATAGGGTACTATACACGAAAATATATCGAAATCATAAGCTATCAAAAATGGAAGAGCCTCAACTTTAATGACTCTGTAACTTGGTAGATACAAGTTTTATATTGTATTTATTGAATCGGAGACCAATATTCCATGTTTTAAGTCCGTCGCATATTTTCCATTTTCTAATAGGGTACTGTACACGAAAATATATCGAAATCTTAAGCTATCCAAAATGGCAGACCCTCAACTCTAATGACTCTGTAACTTTGTAGATACAAGTTTTATATTCTATTTATTGAATCAGAGACCAATATTCCCTGTTTTAAGTCCGTCGCATATTTCGCCATTTTCTTGTAGGGTACTGTACACGAAAATATATCGAAATCTTAAGCTATCCAAAATGGCAGAGCCTCAACTCTAATGACTCTGTAACTTGGTAGATACAAGTTTTATATTGTATTTATTGAATCGGAGACCAATATTCCCTGTTTTAAGTCCGTCGCTTATTTCCCCATTTTCTCATAGGGTACTGTACACGAAAATATATCGAAATCTTAAGCCACCCAAAATGGCAGAGCCTCAACTCTGATGACTCTGTAACTTGGTAGATACAAGTTTTATTTTGTATTTATTGAATCGGAGACCAATATTCCCTGTTTTAAGTCCGTCGCATATTTCGCCATTTTCTTGTAGGGTACTGTACACGAAAATATATCGAAATCTTAAGCTATCCAAAATGGAAGAGCCTCAACTCTTATGACTCTGTAACTTGGTAGATACAAGTTTTATATTGTATTTATTGAATCAGAGACCAATATTCCATGCTTTAAGTCGGTCGCATATGTCGCCATTTTCTCAGAGGGTACTGTACACGAAAATATATCAAAATCTTAAGCTATCCAAAATGGCAGACCCTCAACTCTAATGACTCTGTAACTTGGTAGATACCAGTTTTATATTGTATTTATTGAATCAGAGACCAATATTCCCTGTTTTAAGTCCGTCGCATATTTCGCCATTTTCTTATAGGGTACTGTACACGAAAATATATCGAAATCTTAAGCTATCCAAAATGGAAGAGCCTCAACTCTAATGACTCTGTAACTTGGTAGATACAAGTTTTATATTGTATTTATTGAATTGGAGACCAATATTCAATGTTTTAAGTCCGTCGCATATTTCGCCATTTTCTCATAGGGTACTATACACGAAAATATATCGAAATCATAAGCTATCCAAAATGGAAGAGCCTCAACTCTAATGACTCTGTAACTTGGTAGATACAAGTTTTATATTGTATTTATTGAATCGGAGACCAATATTCCATGTTTTAAGTCCGTCGCATATTTTGCCATTTTCTAATAGGGTACTGTACACGAAAATATATCGAAATCTTAAGCTATCCAAAATGGCAGACCCTCAACTCTAATGACTCTGTAACTTGGTAGATACAAGTTTTATATTCTATTTATTGAATCAGAGACCAATATTCCCTGTTTTAAGTCCGTCGCATATTTCGCCATTTTCTCATAGGGTACTGTACACGAAAATATATCGAAATCTTAAGCTATCCAAAATGGCAGACCCTCAACTCTAATGACTCTGTAACTTGGTAGATACAAGTTTTATATTCTATTTATTGAATCGGAGACCAATATTCCATGTTTTAAGTCTTTCGCATATTTCGCCATTTTCTCATAGGGTACTGTACACGAAAATATATCGAAATCTTAAGCTATCCAAAATGGCAGAGCCTCAACTCTAATGACTCTGTAACTTGGTAGATACAAGTTTTATATTGTATTTATTGAATTGGAGACCAATATTCAATGTTTTAAGTCCGTCGCATATTTCGCCATTTTCTCATAGGGTACTATACACGAAAATATATCGAAATCATAAGCTATCCAAAATGGAAGAGCCTCAACTCTAATGACTCTGTAACTTGGTAGATACAAGTTTTATATTGTATTTATTGAATCGGAGACCAATATTCCATGTTTTAAGTCCGTCGCATATTTTCCATTTTCTAATAGGGTACTGTACACGAAAATATATCGAAATCTTAAGCTATCCAAAATGGCAGACCCTCAACTCTAATGACTCTGTAACTTTGTAGATACAAGTTTTATATTCTATTTATTGAATCAGAGACCAATATTCCCTGTTTTAAGTCCGTCGCATATTTCGCCATTTTCTTGTAGGGTACTGTACACGAAAATATATCGAAATCTTAAGCTATCCAAAATGGCAGAGCCTCAACTCTAATGACTCTGTAACTTGGTAGATACAAGTTTTATATTGTATTTATTGAATCGGAGACCAATATTCCCTGTTTTAAGTCGGTCGCATATGTCGCCATTTTCTCAGAGGGTACTGTACACGAAAATATATCGAAATCTTAAGCTATCCAAAATGGCAGACCCTCAACTCTAATGACTCTGTAACTTGGTAGATACTAGTTTTATATTGTATTTATTGAATCAGAGACCAATATTCCCTGTTTTAAGTCCGTCGCATATTTCGCCATTTTTTTATAGGGTACTGTACACGAAAATATATCGAAATCTTAAGCTATCCAAAATGGAAGAGCCTCAACTCTAATGACTCTGTAACTTGGTAGATACAAGTTTTATATTGTATTTATTGAATTGGAGACCAATATTCAATGTTTTATGTCCGTCGCATATTTCGCCATTTTCTCATAGGGTACTATACACGAAAATATATCGAAATCATAAGCTATCCAAAATGGAAGAGCCTCAACTCTAATGATTCTGTAACTTGGTAGATACAAGTTTTATATTGTATTTATTGAATCGGAGACCAATATTCCATGTTTTAAGTCCGTCGCATATTTTGCCATTTTCTAATAGGGTACTGTACACGAAAATATATCGAAATCTTAAGCTATCCAAAATGGCAGACCCTCAACTCTAATGACTCTGTAACTTGGTAGATACAAGTTTTATATTCTATTTATTGAATCAGAGACCAATATTCCCTGTTTTAAGTCCTTCGCATATTTCGCCATTTTCTTGTAGGGTACTGTACACGAAAATATATCGAAATCTTAAGCTATCCAAAATGGCAGAGCCTCAACACTAATGACTCTGTAACTTGGTAGATACAAGTTTTATATTCTATTTATTGAATCGGAGACCAATATTCCATGTTTTAAGTCTTTCGCATATTTCGCCATTTTCTCATAGGGTACTGTACACGAAAATATATCGAAATCTTAAGCTATCCAAAATGGCAGACCCTCAACTCTAATGACTCTGTAACTTGGTAGATAAAAGTTTTATATTGTATTTATTGAATCAGAGACCAATATTCCCTGTTTTAAGTCCGTCGCTTATTTCGCCATTTTCTTATAGGGTACTGTACACGAAAATATATCGAAATCTTAAGCTATCCAAAATGGCAGAGCCTCAACTCTAATGACTCTGTAACTTGGTAGATACAAGTTTTATATTGTATTTATTGAATTGGAGACCAATATTCAATGTTTTAAGTCCGTCGCATATTTCGCCATTTTCTCATAGGGTACTATACACGAAAATATATCGAAATCATAAGCTATCCAAAATGGAAGAGCCTCAACTCTAATGACTCTGTAACTTGGTAGATACAAGTTTTATATTGTATTTATTGAATCGGAGACCAATATTCCATGTTTTAAGTCCGTCGCATATTTTCCATTTTCTAATAGGGTACTGTACACGAAAATATATCGAAATCTTAAGCTATCCAAAATGGCAGACCCTCAACTCTAATGACTCTGTAACTTTGTAGATACAAGTTTTATATTCTATTTATTGAATCAGAGACCAATATTCCCTGTTTTAAGTCCGTCGCATATTTCGCCATTTTCTTGTAGGGTACTGTACACGAAAATATATCGAAATCTTAAGCTATCCAAAATGGCAGAGCCTCAACTCTAATGACTCTGTAACTTGGTAGATACAAGTTTTATATTGTATTTATTGAATCGGAGACCAATATTCCCTGTTTTAAGTCCGTCGCTTATTTCGCCATTTTCTCATAGGGTACTGTACACGAAAATATATCGAAATCTTAAGCCACCCAAAATGGCAGAGCCTCAACTCTGATGACTCTGTAACTTGGTAGATACAAGTTTTATTTTGTATTTATTGAATCGGAGACCAATATTCCATGTTTTAAGTACGTCGCATATTTCGCCATTTTCTCATAGGGTACTGTACACGAAAATATATCGAAATCTTAAGCTATCCAAAATGGAAGAGCCTCAACTCTAATGACTCTGTAACTTGGTAGATACAAGTTTTATATTGTATTTATTGAATCGGAGACCAATATTCCATGTTTTAAGTCCGTCGCATATTTTGCCATTTTCTAATAGGGTACTGTACACGAAAATATATCGAAATCTTAAGCTATCCAAAATGGCAGACCCTCAACTCTAATGACTCTGTAACTTGGTAAATACAAGTTTTATATTCTATTTATTGAATCAGAGACCAATATTCCCTGTTTTAAGTCCGTCGCATATTTCGCCATTTTCTTGTAGGGTACTGTACACGAAAATATATCGAAATCTTAAGCTATCCAAAATGGCAGAGCCTCAACTCTAATGACTCTGTAACTTGGTAGATACAAGTTTTATATTCTATTTATTGAATCGGAGACCAATATTCCATGTTTTAAGTCTGTCGCATATTTCGCCATTTTCTCATAGGGTACTGTACACGAAAATATATCGAAATCTTAAGCTATCCAAAATGGCAGACCCTCAACTCTAATGACTCTGTAACTTGGTAGATAAAAGTTTTATATTGTATTTATTGAATCAGAGACCAATATTCCATGTTTTAAGTCCGTCGCATATTTCGCCATTTTCTTATAGGGTACTGTACACGAAAATATATCGAAATCTTAAGCTATCCAAAATGGCAGAGCCTCAACTCTAATGACTCTGTAACTTGGTAGATACAAGTTTTATATTGTATTTATTGAATTGGAGACCAATATTCAATGTTTTAAGTCCGTCGCATATTTCGCCATTTTCTCATAGGGTACTATACACGAAAATATATCGAAATCATAAGCTATCCAAAATGGAAGAGCCTCAACTCTAATGACTCTGTAACTTGGTAGATACAAGTTTTATATTGTATTTATTGAATCGGAGACCAATATTCCATGTTTTAAGTCCGTCGCATATTTTCCATTTTCTAATAGGGTACTGTACACGAAAATATATCGAAATCTTAAGCTATCCAAAATGGCAGACCCTCAACTCTAATGACTCTGTAACTTTGTAGATACAAGTTTTATATTCTATTTATTGAATCAAAGACCAATATTCCCTGTTTTAAGTCCGTCGCATATTTCGCCATTTTCTTGTAGGGTACTGTACACGAAAATATATCGAAATCTTAAGCTATCCAAAATGGCAGAGCCTCAACTCTAATGACTCTGTAACTTGGTAGATACAAGTTTTATATTGTATTTATTGAATCGGAGACCAATATTCCCTGTTTTAAGTCCGTCGCTTATTTCGCCATTTTCTCATAGGGTACTGTACACGAAAATATATCGAAATCTTAAGCCACCCAAAATGGCAGAGCCTCAACTCTGATGACTCTGTAACTTGGTAGATACAAGTTTTATTTTGTATTTATTGAATTGGAGACCAATATTCAATGTTTTAAGTCCGTCGCATATTTCGCCATTTTCTCATAGGGTACTATACACGAAAATATATCGAAATCATAAGCTATCCAAAATGGAAGAGCCTCAACTCTAATGACTCTGTAACTTGGTAGATACAAGTTTTATATTCTATTTATTGAATCAGAGACCAATATTCCCTGTTTTAAGTCCGTCGCATATTTCGCCATTTTCTTGTAGGGTACTGTACACGAAAATATATCGAAATCTTAAGCTATCCAAAATGGCAGAGCCTCAACTCTAATGACTCTGTAACTTGGTAGATACAAGTTTTATATTGTATTTATTGAATCGGAGACCAATATTCCCTGTTTTAAGTCCGTCGCTTATTTCGCCATTTTCTCATAGGGTACTGTACACGAAAATATATCGAAATCTTAAGCCACCCAAAATGGCAGAGCCTCAACTCTGATGACTCTGTAACTTGGTAGATACAAGTTTTATTTTGTATTTATTGAATCGGAGACCAATATTCCATGTTTTAAGTACGTCGCATATTTCGCCATTTTCTCATAGGGTACTGTACACGAAAATATATCGAAATCTTAAGCTATCCAAAATGGAAGAGCCTCAACTCTAATGACTCTGTAACTTGGTAGATACAAGTTTTATATTGTATTTATTGAATCGGAGACCAATATTCCATGTTTTAAGTCCGTCGCATATTTTGCCATTTTCTAATAGGGTACTGTACACGAAAATATATCGAAATCTTAAGCTATCCAAAATGGCAGACCCTCAACTCTAATGACTCTGTAACTTGGTAAATACAAGTTTTATATTCTATTTATTGAATCAGAGACCAATATTCCCTGTTTTAAGTCCGTCGCATATTTCGCCATTTTCTTGTAGGGTACTGTACACGAAAATATATCGAAATCTTAAGCTATCCAAAATGGCAGAGCCTCAACTCTAATGACTCTGTAACTTGGTAGATACAAGTTTTATATTGTATTTATTGAATCGGAAACCAATATTCCCTGTTTTAAGTCCGTCGCTTATTTCGCCATTTTCTCATAGGGTACTGTACACGAAAATATATCGAAATCTTAAGCCACCCAAAATGGCAGAGCCTCAACTCTGATGACTCTGTAACTTGGTAGATACAAGTTTTATTTTGTATTTATTGAATTGGAGACCAATATTCAATGTTTTAAGTCCGTCGCATATTTCGCCATTTTCTCATAGGGTACTATACACGAAAATATATCGAAATCATAAGCTATCCAAAATGGAAGAGCCTCAACTCTAATGACTCTGTAACTTGGTAGATACAAGTTTTATATTCTATTTATTGAATCAGAGACCAATATTCCCTGTTTTAAGTCCGTCGCATATTTCGCCATTTTCTTGTAGGGTACTGTACACGAAAATATATCGAAATCTTAAGCTATCCAAAATGGCAGAGCCTCAACTCTAATGACTCTGTAACTTGGTAGATACAAGTTTTATATTGTATTTATTGAATCGGAGACCAATATTCCCTGTTTTAAGTCCGTCGCTTATTTCGCCATTTTCTCATAGGGTACTGTACACGAAAATATATCGAAATCTTAAGCCACCCAAAATGGCAGAGCCTCAACTCTGATGACTCTGTAACTTGGTAGATACAAGTTTTATTTTGTATTTATTGAATCGGAGACCAATATTCCATGTTTTAAGTACGTCGCATATTTCGCCATTTTCTCATAGGGTACTGTACACGAAAATATATCGAAATCTTAAGCTATCCAAAATGGAAGAGCCTCAACTCTAATGACTCTGTAACTTGGTAGATACAAGTTTTATATTGTATTTATTGAATCGGAGACCAATATTCCATGTTTTAAGTCCGTCGCATATTTTGCCATTTTCTAATAGGGTACTGTACACGAAAATATATCGAAATCTTAAGCTATCCAAAATGGCAGACCCTCAACTCTAATGACTCTGTAACTTGGTAAATACAAGTTTTATATTCTATTTATTGAATCAGAGACCAATATTCCCTGTTTTAAGTCCGTCGCATATTTCGCCATTTTCTTGTAGGGTACTGTACACGAAAATATATCGAAATCTTAAGCTATCCAAAATGGCAGAGCCTCAACTCTAATGACTCTGTAACTTGGTAGATACAAGTTTTATATTCTATTTATTGAATCGGAGACCAATATTCCATGTTTTAAGTCTGTCGCATATTTCGCCATTTTCTCATAGGGTACTGTACACGAAAATATATCGAAATCTTAAGCTATCCAAAATGGCAGACCCTCAACTCTAATGACTCTGTAACTTGGTAGATAAAAGTTTTATATTGTATTTATTGAATCAGAGACCAATATTCCATGTTTTAAGTCCGTCGCATATTTCGCCATTTTCTTATAGGGTACTGTACACGAAAATATATCGAAATCTTAAGCTATCCAAAATGGCAGAGCCTCAACTCTAATGACTCTGTAACTTGGTAGATACAAGTTTTATATTGTATTTATTGAATTGGAGACCAATATTCAATGTTTTAAGTCCGTCGCATATTTCGCCATTTTCTCATAGGGTACTATACACGAAAATATATCGAAATCATAAGCTATCCAAAATGGAAGAGCCTCAACTCTAATGACTCTGTAACTTGGTAGATACAAGTTTTATATTGTATTTATTGAATCGGAGACCAATATTCCATGTTTTAAGTCCGTCGCATATTTTCCATTTTCTAATAGGGTACTGTACACGAAAATATATCGAAATCTTAAGCTATCCAAAATGGCAGACCCTCAACTCTAATGACTCTGTAACTTTGTAGATACAAGTTTTATATTCTATTTATTGAATCAAAGACCAATATTCCCTGTTTTAAGTCCGTCGCATATTTCGCCATTTTCTTGTAGGGTACTGTACACGAAAATATATCGAAATCTTAAGCTATCCAAAATGGCAGAGCCTCAACTCTAATGACTCTGTAACTTGGTAGATACAAGTTTTATATTGTATTTATTGAATCGGAGACCAATATTCCCTGTTTTAAGTCCGTCGCTTATTTCGCCATTTTCTCATAGGGTACTGTACACGAAAATATATCGAAATCTTAAGCCACCCAAAATGGCAGAGCCTCAACTCTGATGACTCTGTAACTTGGTAGATACAAGTTTTATTTTGTATTTATTGAATTGGAGACCAATATTCAATGTTTTAAGTCCGTCGCATATTTCGCCATTTTCTCATAGGGTACTATACACGAAAATATATCGAAATCATAAGCTATCCAAAATGGAAGAGCCTCAACTCTAATGACTCTGTAACTTGGTAGATACAAGTTTTATATTGTATTTATTGAATCGGAGACCAATATTCCATGTTTTAAGTCCGTCGCATATTTTCCATTTTCTAATAGGGTACTGTACACGAAAATATATCGAAATCTTAAGCTATCCAAAATGGCAGACCCTCAACTCTAATGACTCTGTAACTTTGTAGATACAAGTTTTATATTCTATTTATTGAATCAGAGACCAATATTCCCTGTTTTAAGTCCGTCGCATATTTCGCCATTTTCTTGTAGGGTACTGTACACGAAAATATATCGAAATCTTAAGCTATCCAAAATGGCAGAGCCTCAACTCTAATGACTCTGTAACTTGGTAGATACAAGTTTTATATTGTATTTATTGAATCGGAGACCAATATTCCCTGTTTTAAGTCCGTCGCTTATTTCGCCATTTTCTCATAGGGTACTGTACACGAAAATATATCGAAATCTTAAGCCACCCAAAATGGCAGAGCCTCAACTCTGATGACTCTGTAACTTGGTAGATACAAGTTTTATTTTGTATTTATTGAATCGGAGACCAATATTCCATGTTTTAAGTACGTCGCATATTTCGCCATTTTCTCATAGGGTACTGTACACGAAAATATATCGAAATCTTAAGCTATCCAAAATGGAAGAGCCTCAACTCGAATGACTCTGTAACTTGGTAGATACAAGTTTTATATTGTATTTATTGAATCGGAGACCAATATTCCATGTTTTAAGTCGGTCGCATATGTCGCCATTTTCTCAGAGGGTACTGTACACGAAAATATATCGAAATCTTAAGCTATCCAAAATGGCAGACCCTCAACTCTAATGACTCTGTAACTTGGTAGATACCAGTTTTATATTGTATTTATTGAATCAGAGACCAATATTCCCTGTTTTAAGTCCGTCGCATATTTCGCCATTTTCTTATAGGGTACTGTACACGAAAATATATCGAAATCTTAAGCTATCCAAAATGGAAGAGCCTCAACTCTAATGACTCTGTAACTTGGTAGATACAAGTTTTATATTGTATTTATTGAATTGGAGACCAATATTCAATGTTTTAAGTCCGTCGCATATTTCGCCATTTTCTCATAGGGTACTATACACGAAAATATATCGAAAAAATAAGCTATCCAAAATGGAAGAGCCTCAACTCTAATGACTCTGTAACTTGGTAGATACAAGTTTTATATTGTATTTATTGAATCGGAGAGCAATATTCCATGTTTTAAGTCCGTCGCATATTTTGCCATTTTCTAATAGGGTACTGTACACGAAAATATATCGAAATCTTAAGCTATCCAAAATGGCAGACCCTCAACTCTAATGACTCTGTAACTTGGTAGATACAAGTTTTATATTCTATTTATTGAATCAGAGACCAATATTCCCTGTTTTAAGTCCGTCGCATATTTCGCCATTTTCTTGTAGGGTACTGTACACGAAAATATATCGAAATCTTAAGCTATCCAAAATGGCAGAGCCTCAACTCTAATGACTCTGTAACTTGGTAGATACAAGTTTTATATTGTATTTATTGAATCGGAGACAAATATTCCCTGTTTTAAGTCCGTCGCTTATTTCGCCATTTTCTCATAGGGTACTGTACACGAAAATATATCGAAATCTTAAGCCACCCAAAATGGCAGAGCCTCAACTCTGATGACTCTGTAACTTGGTAGATACAAGTTTTATTTTGTATTTATTGAATCGGAGACCAATATTCCATGTTTTAAGTACGTCGCATATTTCGCCATTTTCTCATAGGGTACTGTACACGAAAATATATCGAAATCTTAAGCTATCCAAAATGGAAGAGCCTCAACTCTAATGACTCTGTAACTTGGTAGATACAAGTTTTATATTGTATTTATTGAATCGGAGACCAATATTCCATGTTTTAAGTCCGTCGCATATTTTGCCATTTTCTAATAGGGTACTGTACACGAAAATATATCGAAATCTTAAGCTATCCAAAATGGCAGACCCTCAACTCTAATGACTCTGTAACTTGGTAGATACAAGTTTTATATTCTATTTATTGAATCAGAGACCAATATTCCCTTTTTTAAGTCCGTCGCATATTTCGTCATTTTCTTGTAGGGTACTGTACACGAAAATATATCGAAATCTTAAGCTATCCAAAATGGCAGACCCTCAACTCTAATGACTCTGTAACTTGGTAGATACAAGTTTTATATTCTATTTATTGAATCAGAGACCAATATTCCCTGTTTTAAGTCCGTCGCATATTTCGCCATTTTCTTGTAGGGTACTGTACACGAAAATATATCGAAATCTTAAGCTATCCAAAATGGCAGAGCCTCAACTCTAATGACTCTGTAACTTGGTAGATACAAGTTTTATATTGTATTTATTGAATCGGAGACCAATATTCCCTGTTTTAAGTCCGTCGCTTATTTCGCCATTTTCTCATAGGGTACTGTACACGAAAATATATCGAAATCTTAAGCCACCCAAAATGGCAGAGCCTCAACTCTGATGACTCTGTAACTTGGTAGATACAAGTTTTATTTTGTATTTATTGAATCGGAGACCAATATTCCATGTTTTAAGTACGTCGCATATTTCGCCATTTTCTCATAGGGTACTGTACACGAAAATATATCGAAATCTTAAGCTATCCAAAATGGAAGAGCCTCAACTCTAATGACTCTGTAACTTGGTAGATACAAGTTTTATATTGTATTTATTGAATCGGAGACCAATATTCCATGTTTTAAGTCGGTCGCATATGTCGCCATTTTCTCAGAGGGTACTGTACACGAAAATATATCGAAATCTTAAGCTATCCAAAATGGCAGACCCTCAACTCTAATGACTCTGTAACTTGGTAGATACCAGTTTTATATTGTATTTATTGAATCAGAGACCAATATTCCCTGTTTTAAGTCCGTCGCATATTTCGCCATTTTCTTATAGGGTACTGTACACGAAAATATATCGAAATCTTAAGCTATCCAAAATGGAAGAGCCTCAACTCTAATGACTCTGTAACTTGGTAGATACAAGTTTTATATTGTATTTACTGAATTGGAGACCAATATTCAATGTTTTAAGTCCGTCGCATATTTCGCCATTTTCTCATAGGGTACTATACACGAAAATATATCGAAAAAATAAGCTATCCAAAATGGAAGAGCCTCAACTCTAATGACTCTGTAACTTGGTAGATACAAGTTTTATATTGTATTTATTGAATCGGAGAGCAATATTCCATGTTTTAAGTCCGTCGCATATTTTGCCATTTTCTAATAGGGTACTGTACACGAAAATATATCGAAATCTTAAGCTATCCAAAATGGCAGACCCTCAACTCTAATGACTCTGTAACTTGGTAGATACAAGTTTTATATTCTATTTATTGAATCAGAGACCAATATTCCCTGTTTTAAGTCCGTCGCATATTTCGCCATTTTCTTGTAGGGTACTGTACACGAAAATATATCGAAATCTTAAGCTATCCAAAATGGTAGAGCCTCAACTCTAATGACTCTGTAACTTGGTAGATACAAGTTTTATATTGTATTTATTGAATCGGAGACCAATATTCCCTGTTTTAAGTCCGTCGCTTATTTCGCCATTTTCTCATAGGGTACTGTACACGAAAATATATCGAAATCTTAAGCCACCCAAAATGGCAGAGCCTCAACTCTGATGACTCTGTAACTTGGTAGATACAAGTTTTATTTTGTATTTATTGAATCGGAGACCAATATTCCATGTTTTAAGTACGTCGCATATTTCGCCATTTTCTCATAGGGTACTGTACACGAACATATATCGAAATCTTAAGCTATCCAAAATGGAAGAGCCTCAACTCTAATGACTCTGTAACTTGGTAGATACAAGTTTTATATTGTATTTATTGAATCGGAGACCAATATTCCATGTTTTAAGTCGGTCGCATATGTCGCCATTTTCTCAGAGGGTACTGTACACGAAAATATATCGAAATCTTAAGCTATCCAAAATGGCAGACCCTCAACTCTAATGACTCTGTAACTTGGTAGATACCAGTTTTATATTGTATTTATTGAATCAGAGACCAATATTCCCTGTTTTAAGTCCGTCGCATATTTCGCCATTTTCTTATAGGGTACTGTACACGAAAATATATCGAAATCTTAAGCTATCCAAAATGGCAGAGCCTCAACTCTAATGACTCTGTAACTTGGTAGATACAAGTTTTATATTGTATTTATTGAATCGGAGACCAATATTCCCTGTTTTAAGTCCGTCGCTTATTTCGCCATTTTCTCATAGGGTACTGTACACGAAAATATATCGAAATCTTAAGCCACCCAAAATGGCAGAGCCTCAACTCTGATGACTCTGTAACTTGGTAGATACAAGTTTTATTTTGTATTTATTGAATCGGAGACCAATATTCCATGTTTTAAGTACGTCGCATATTTCGCCATTTTCTCATAGGGTACTGTACACGAAAATATATCGAAATCTTAAGCTATCCAAAATGGCAGACCCTCAACTCTAATGACTCTGTAACTTGGTAGATACAAGTTTTATATTGTATTTATTGAATCAGAGACCAATATTCCCTGTTTTAAGTCCGTCGCATATTTCGCCATTTTCTTATAGGGTACTGTAAACGAAAATATATCGAAATCTTAAGCTTTCCAACATGGCAGAGCCTCAACTCTAATGACTCTGTAACTTGGTAGATACAAGTTTTATATTGTATTTATTGAATTGGAGACCAATATTCAATGTTTTAAGTCCGTCGCATATTTTGCCATTTTCTCATAGGGTACTACTATACACGAAAATATATCGAAATTATAAGCTATCCAAAATGGAAGATCCTCAACTCTAATGACTCTGTAACTTGGTAGATACAAGTTTTATATTGTATGTATTGAATCGGAGACCAATATTCCATGTTTTAAGTCCGTCGCATATTTTGCCATTTTCTAATAGGGTACTGTACACGAAAATATATCGAAATCTTAAGCTATCCAAAATGGCAGACCCTCAACTCTAATGACTCTGTAACTTGGTAGATACAAGTTTTATATTGTATTTATTGAATCAGAGACCAATATTCCCTGTTTTAAGTCCGTCGCATATTTCGCCATTTTCTCATAGGGTACTGTACACGAAAATATATCGAAATCTTAAGCTATCCAAAATGGCAGACCCTCAACTCTGATGACTCTGTAACTTGGTAGATACAAGTTTTATTTTGTATTTATTGAATCGGAGACCAATATTCCCTGTTTTAAGTCCGTCGCATATTTCGCCATTTTCTTGTAGGGTACTGTACACGAAAATATATCGAAATCTTAAGCTATCCAAAATGGCAGAGCCTCAACTCTAATGACTCTGTAACTTGGTAGATACAAGTTTTATATTGTGATTATTGAATCGGAGACCAATATTCCCTGTTTAAAGTCCGTCGCATATTTCGCCATTTTCTCACATGGTACTGTACACGAAAATATATCGAAATCTTAAGCTATCCAAAATGGCAGACCCTCAACTCTAATGACTCTGTAACTTGGTAGATACAAGTTTTATATTCTATTTATTGAATCAGAGACCAATATTCCCTGTTTTACGTCCGTCGCATATTTCGCCATTTTCTCATAGGGTACTGTACACGAAAATATATCGAAATCTTAAGCTATCCAAAATGGAAGAGCCTCAACTCTAATGACTCTGTAACTTGGTAGATACAAGTTTTATATTGTATTTATTGAATCGGAGACCAATATTCCATGTTTTAAGTCCGTCGCATATTTCGCCATTTTCTCATAGGGTACTGTACACGAAAATATATCGAAATCTTAAGCTATCCAAAATGGCAGACCCTCAACTCTAATGACTCTGTAACTTGGTAGATACAAGTTTTATATTCTATTTATTGAATCATAGACCAATATTCCCTGTTTTAAGTCCGTCGCATATTTCGCCATTTCGCCATTTTCGTGTACAGTACCCTATAAGAAAATGGCGAAATTAGAGTTGAGGCTCTGCCATTTTGGATAGCTTAAGAAAATGGCGAAATTAGAGTTGAGGCTCTGCCATTTTCTCATAGGGTACTGTACACGAAAATATATCGAAATCTTAAGCCACCCAAAATGGCAGAGCCTCAACTCTGATGACTCTGTAACTTGGTAGATACAAGTTTTATATTGTATTTATTGAATCAGAGACCAATATTCCCTGTTTTAAGTCCGTCGCATATTTCGCCATTTTCTTATAGGGTATTGTACACGAAAATATATCGAAATCTTAAGCTATCCAAAATGGCAGAGCCTCAACTCTAATGACTCTGTAACTTGGTAGATACAAGTTTTATATTGTATTTATTGAATTGGAGACCAATATTCAATGTTTTAAGTCCGTCGCATATTTCGCCATTTTCTCATAGGGTACTCTACACGAAAATATATCGAAATCATAAGCTATCCAAAATGGAAGAGCCTCAATTCTAATGACTCTGTAACTTGGTAGATACAAGTTTTATATTGTATTTATTGAATCGGAGACCAATATTCCATGTTTTAAGTCGGTCGCATATGTCGCCATTTTCTCAGAGGGTACTGTACACGAAAATATATCGAAATCTTAAGCTATCCAAAATGGCAGACCCTCAACTCTAATGACTCTGTAACTTGGTAGATACCAGTTTTATATTGTATTTATTGAATCAGAGACCAATATTCCCTGTTTTAAGTCCGTCGCATATTTCGCCATTTTCTTATAGGGTACTGTACACGAAAATATATCGAAATCTTAAGCTATCCAAAATGGAAGAGCCTCAACTCTAATGACTCTGTAACTTGGTAGATACAAGTTTTATATTGTATTTATTGAATTGGAGACCAATATTCAATGTTTTAAGTCCGTCGCATATTTCGCCATTTTCTCATAGGGTACTATACACGAAAATATATCGAAAAAATAAGCTATCCAAAATGGAAGAGCCTCAACTCTAATGACTCTGTAACTTGGTAGATACAAGTTTTATATTGTATTTATTGAATCGGAGAGCAATATTCCATGTTTTAAGTCCGTCGCATATTTTGCCATTTTCTAATAGGGTACTGTACACGAAAATATATCGAAATCTTAAGCTATCCAAAATGGCAGACCCTCAACTCTAATGACTCTGTAACTTGGTAGATACAAGTTTTATATTCTATTTATTGAATCAGAGACCAATATTCCCTGTTTTAAGTCCGTCGCATATTTCGCCATTTTCTTGTAGGGTACTGTACACGAAAATATATCGAAATCTTAAGCTATCCAAAATGGCAGAGCCTCAACTCTAATGACTCTGTAACTTGGTAGATACAAGTTTTATATTGTATTTATTGAATCGGAGACCAATATTCCCTGTTTTAAGTCCGTCGCTTATTTCGCCATTTTCTCATAGGGTACTGTACACGAAAATATATCGAAATCTTAAGCCACCCAAAATGGCAGAGCCTCAACTCTGATGACTCTGTAACTTGGTAGATACAAGTTTTATTTTGTATTTATTGAATCGGAGACCAATATTCCATGTTTTAAGTACGTCGCATATTTCGCCATTTTCTCATAGGGTACTGTACACGAAAATATATCGAAATCTTAAGCTATCCAAAATGGAAGAGCCTCAACTCTAATGACTCTGTAACTTGGTAGATACAAGTTTTATATTGTATTTATTGAATCGGAGACCAATATTCCATGTTTTAAGTCGGTCGCATATGTCGCCATTTTCTCAGAGGGTACTGTACACGAAAATATATCGAAATCTTAAGCTATCCAAAATGGCAGACCCTCAACTCTAATGACTCTGTAACTTGGTAGATACCAGTTTTATATTGTATTTATTGAATCAGAGACCAATATTCCCTGTTTTAAGTCCGTCGCATATTTCGCCATTTTCTTATAGGGTACTGTACACGAAAATATATCGAAATCTTAAGCTATCCAAAATGGAAAAGCCTCAACTCTAATGACTCTGTAACTTGGTAGATACAAGTTTTATATTGTATTTATTGAATTGGAGACCAATATTCAATGTTTTAAGTCCGTCGCATATTTCGCCATTTTCTCATAGGGTACTATACACGAAAATATATCGAAATAATAAGCTATCCAAAATGGAAGAGCCTCAACTCTAATGACTCTGTAACTTGGTAGATACAATGTTTATATTGTATTTATTGAATCGGAGACCAATATTCCATGTTTTAAGTCCGTCGCATATTTTGCCATTTTCTAATAGGGTACTGTACACGAAAATATATCGAAATCTTAAGCTATCCAAAATGGCAGACCCTCAACTCTAATGACTCTGTAACTTGGTAGATACAAGTTTTATATTCTATTTATTGAATCAGAGACCAATATTCCCTGTTTTAAGTCCGTCGCATATTTCGCCATTTTCTTGTAGGGTACTGTACACGAAAATATATCGAAATCTTAAGCTATCCAAAATGGCAGAGCCTCAACTCTAATGACTCTGTAACTTGGTAGATACAAGTTTTATATTGTATTTATTGAATCGGAGACCAATATTCCCTGTTTTAAGTCCGTCGCTTATTTCGCCATTTTCTCATAGGGTACTGTACACGAAAATATATCGAAATCTTAAGCCACCCAAAATGGCAGAGCCTCAACTCTGATGACTCTGTAACTTGGTAGATACAAGTTTTATTTTGTATTTATTGAATCGGAGACCAATATTCCATGTTTTAAGTACGTCGCATATTTCGCCATTTTCTCATAGGGTACTGTACACGAAAATATATCGAAATCTTAAGCTATCCAAAATGGCAGACCCTCAACTCTAATGACTCTGTAACTTGGTAGATACAAGTTTTATATTGTATTTATTGAATCAGAGACCAATATTCCCTGTTTTAAGTCCGTCGCATATTTCGCCATTTTCTTGTAGGGTACTGTACACGAAAATATATCGAAATCTTAAGCTATCCAAAATGGCAGAGCCTCAACTCTAATGACTCTGTAACTTGGTAGATACAAGTTTTATATTGTATTTATTGAATCGGAGACCAATATTCCCTGTTTTAAGTCCGTCGCTTATTTCGCCATTTTCTCATAGGGTACTGTACACGAAAATATATCGAAATCTTAAGCCACCCAAAATGGCAGAGCCTCAACTCTGATGACTCTGTAACTTGGTAGATACAAGTTTTATTTTGTATTTATTGAATCGGAGACCAATATTCCATGTTTTAAGTACGTCGCATATTTCGCCATTTTCTCATAGGGTACTGTACACGAAAATATATCGAAATCTTAAGCTATCCAAAATGGCAGACCCTCAACTCTAATGACTCTGTAACTTGGTAGATACAAGTTTTATATTGTATTTATTGAATCAGAGACCAATATTCCCTGTTTTAAGTCCGTCGCATATTTCGCCATTTTCTTATAGGGTACTGTAAACGAAAATATATCGAAATCTTAAGCTTTCCAACATGGCAGAGCCTCAACTCTAATGACTCTGTAACTTGGTAGATACAAGTTTTATATTGTATTTATTGAATTGGAGACCAATATTCAATGTTTTAAGTCCGTCGCATATTTTGCCATTTTCTCATAGGGTACTACTATACACGAAAATATATCGAAATTATAAGCTATCCAAAATGGAAGATCCTCAACTCTAATGACTCTGTAACTTGGTAGATACAAGTTTTATATTGTATGTATTGAATCGGAGACCAATATTCCCTGTTTTAAGTCCGTCGCATATTTCGCCATTTTCTTGTAGGGTACTGTACACGAAAATATATCGAAATCTTAAGCTATCCAAAATGGCAGAGCCTCAACTCTAATGACTCTGTAACTTGGTAGATACAAGTTTTATATTGTATTTATTGAATCGGAGACCAATATTCCCTGTTTTAAGTCCGTCGCTTATTTCGCCATTTTCTCATAGGGTACTGTACACGAAAATATATCGAAATCTTAAGCCACCCAAAATGGCAGAGCCTCAACTCTGATGACTCTGTAACTTGGTAGATACAAGTTTTATTTTGTATTTATTGAATCGGAGACCAATATTCCATGTTTTAAGTACGTCGCATATTTCGCCATTTTCTCATAGGGTACTGTACACGAAAATATATCGAAATCTTAAGCTATCCAAAATGGAAGAGCCTCAACTCTAATGACTCTGTAACTTGGTAGATACAAGTTTTATATTGTATTTATTGAATCGGAGACCAATATTCCATGTTTTAAGTCGGTCGCATATGTCGCCATTTTCTCAGAGGGTACTGTACACGAAAATATATCGAAATCTTAAGCTATCCAAAATGGCAGACCCTCAACTCTAATGACTCTGTAACTTGGTAGATACCAGTTTTATATTGTATTTATTGAATCAGAGACCAATATTCCCTGTTTTAAGTCCGTCGCATATTTCGCCATTTTCTTATAGGGTACTGTACACGAAAATATATCGAAATCTTAAGCTATCCAAAATGGAAAAGCCTCAACTCTAATGACTCTGTAACTTGGTAGATACAAGTTTTATATTGTATTTATTGAATTGGAGACCAATATTCAATGTTTTAAGTCCGTCGCATATTTCGCCATTTTCTCATAGGGTACTATACACGAAAATATATCGAAATAATAAGCTATCCAAAATGGAAGAGCCTCAACTCTAATGACTCTGTAACTTGGTAGATACAATGTTTATATTGTATTTATTGAATCGGAGACCAATATTCCATGTTTTAAGTCCGTCGCATATTTCGCCATTTTCTAATAGGGTACTGTACACGAAAATATATCGAAATCTTAAGCTATCCAAAATGGCAGACCCTCAACTCTAATGACTCTGTAACTTGGTAGATACAAGTTTTATATTGTATTTATTGAATCAGAGACCAATATTCCCTGTTTTAAGTCCGTCGCATATTTCGCCATTTTCTCATAGGGTACTGTACACGAAAATATATCGAAATCTTAAGCTATCCAAAATGGCAGACCCTCAACTCTGATGACTCTGTAACTTGGTAGATACAAGTTTTATTTTGTATTTATTGAATCGGAGACCAATATTCCCTGTTTTAAGTCCGTCGCATATTTCGCCATTTTCTTGTAGGGTACTGTACACGAAAATATATCGAAATCTTAAGCTATCCAAAATGGCAGAGCCTCAACTCTAATGAATCTGTAACTTGGTAGATACAAGTTTTATATTGTGATTATTGAATCGGAGACCAATATTCCCTGTTTAAAGTCCGTCGCATATTTCGCCATTTTCTCACATGGTACTGTACACGAAAATATATCGAAATCTTAAGCTATCCAAAATGGCAGACCCTCAACTCTAATGACTCTGTAACTTGGTAGATACAAGTTTTATATTCTATTTATTGAATCAGAGACCAATATTCCCTGTTTTACGTCCGTCGCATATTTCGCCATTTTCTCATAGGGTACTGTACACGAAAATATATCGAAATCTTAAGCTATCCAAAATGGAAGAGCCTCAACTCTAATGACTCTGTAACTTGGTAGATACAAGTTTTATATTGTATTTATTGAATCGGAGACCAATATTCCATGTTTTAAGTCCGTCGCATATTTCGCCATTTTCTCATAGGGTACTGTACACGAAAATATATCGAAATCTTAAGCTATCCAAAATGGCAGACCCTCAACTCTAATGACTCTGTAACTTGGTAGATACAAGTTTTATATTCTATTTATTGAATCAGAGACCAATATTCCCTGTTTTAAGTCCGTCGCATATTTTGCCATTTCGCCATTTTCGTGTACAGTACCCTATAAGAAAATGGCGAAATTAGAGTTGAGGCTCTGCCATTTTGGATAGCTTAAGAAAATGGCGAAATTAGAGTTGAGGCTCTGCCATTTTCTCATAGGGTACTGTACACGAAAATATATCGAAATCTTAAGCCACCCAAAATGGCAGAGCCTCAACTCTGATGACTCTGTAACTTGGTAGATACAAGTTTTATATTGTATTTATTGAATCAGAGACCAATATTCCCTGTTTTAAGTCCGTCGCATATTTCGCCATTTTTTATAGGGTACTGTACACGAAAATATATCGAAATCTTAAGCTATCCAAAATGGCAGACCCTCAACTCTAATGACTCTGTAACTTGGTATATACAAGTTTTATATTGTATTTATTGAATCAGAGACCAATATTCCCTGTTTTAAGTCCGTCGCATATTTCGCCATTTTCTCATAGGGTACTGTACACGAAAATATATCGAAATCTTAAGCTATCCAAAATGGCAGACCCTCAACTCTAATGACTCTGTAACTTGGTATATACAAGTTTTATATTGTATTTATTGAATCAGAGACCAATATTCCCTGTTTTAAGTCCGTCGCATATTTCGCCATTTTCTCATAGGGTACTGTACACGAAAATATATCGAAATCTTAAGCTATCCAAAATGGCAGACCCTCAACTCTAATGACTCTGTAACTTGGTAGATACAAGTTTTATATTGTATTTATTGAATCAGAGACCAATATTCCCTGTTGTCCGTCGCATATTTCGCCATTTTCTCATAGGGTACTGTACACGAAAATATATCGAAATCTTAAGCTATCCAAAATGGCAGACCCTCAACTCTGATGACTCTGTAACTTGGTAGATACAAGTTTTATTTTGTATTTATTGAATCGGAGACCAATATTCCCTGTTTTAAGTCCGTCGCATATTTCGCCATTTTCTTGTAGGGTACTGTACACGAAAATATATCGAAATCTTAAGCTATCCAAAATGGCAGAGCCTCAACTCTAATGAGTCTGTAACTTGGTAGATACAAGTTTTATATTGTGATTATTGAATCGGAGACCAATATTCCCTGTTTAAAGTCCGTCGCATATTTCGCCATTTTCTCACATGGTACTGTACACGAAAATATATCGAAATCTTAAGCTATCCAAAATGGCAGACCCTCAACTCTAATGACTCTGTAACTTGGTAGATACAAGTTTTATATTCTAGTTATTGAACCAGAGAGCAATATTCCCTGTTTTAAGTCCGTCGCATATTTCGCCATTTCGCCATTTTCGTGTACAGTACCCTATAAGAAAATGGCGAAATTAGAGTTGAGGCTCTGCCATTTTCTCATAGGGTACTGTACACGAAAATATATCGAAATCTTAAGCCACCCAAAATGGCAGAGCCTCAACTCTGATGACTCTGTAACTTGGTAGATACAAGTTTTATATTGTATTTATTGAATCAGAGACCAATATTCCCTGTTTTAAGTCCGTCGCATATTTCGCCATTTTTTATAGGCTACTGTACACGAAAATATATCGAAATCTTAAGCTATCCAAAATGGCAGAGCCTCAACTCTTATGACTCTGTAACTTGGTTGATACAAGTTTTATATTGTATTTATTGAATTGGAGACCAATATTCCATGTTTTAAGTCCGTCGCATATTTTGCCATTTTCTAATAGGGTACTGTACACGAAAATATATCGAAATCTTAAGCTATCCAAAATGGCAGACCCTCAACTCTAATGACTCTGTAACTTGGTATATACAAGTTTTATATTGTATTTATTGAATCAGAGACCAATATTCCCTGTTTTAAGTCCGTCGCATATTTCGCCATTTTCTCATAGGGTACTGTACACGAAAATATATCGAAATCTTAAGCTATCCAAAATGGAAGAGCCTCAACTCTAATGACTCTGTAACTTGGTAGATACAAGTTTTATATTGTATTTATTGAATCGGAGACCAATATTCCATGTTTTAAGTCCGTCACATATTTCGCCATTTTCTCATAGGGTACTGTACACGAAAATATATCGAAATCTTAAGCTATCCAAAATGGCAGACCCTCAACTCTAATGACTCTGTAACTTGGTAGATACAAGTTTTATATTCTATTTATTGAATCAGAGAGCAATATTCCCTGTTTTAAGTCCGTCGCATATTTCGCCATTTCGCCATTTTCGTGTACAGTACCCTATAAGAAAATGGCGAAATTAGAGTTGAGGCTCTGCCCTTTTGGATAGCTTAAGAAAATGGCGAAATTAGAGTTGAGGCTCTGCCATTTTCTCATAGGGTACTGTACACGAAAATATATCGAAATCTTAAGCCACCCAAAATGGCAGAGCCTCAACTCTGATGACTCTGTAACTTGGTAGATACAAGTTTTATATTGTATTTATTGAATCAGAGACCAATATTCCCTGTTTTAAGTCCGTCGCATATTTCGCCATTTTTTATAGGGTACTGTACACGAAAATATATCGAAATCTTAAGCTATCCAAAATGGCAGAGCCTCAACTCTTATGACTCTGTAACTTGGTTGATACAAGTTTTATATTGTATTTATTGAATTGGAGACCAATATTCCATGTTTTAAGTCCGTCGCATATTTTTCCATTTTCTAATAGGGTACTGTACACGAAAATATATCGAAATCTTAAGCTATCCAAAATGGCAGACCCTCAACTCTAATGACTCTGTAACTTGGTATATACAAGTTTTATATTGTATTTATTGAATCAGAGACCAATATTCCCTGTTTTAAGTCCGTCGCATATTTCGCCATTTTCTCATAGGGTACTGTACACGAAAATATATCGAAATCTTAAGCTATCCAAAATGGCAGACCCTCAACTCTAATGACTCTGTAACTTGGTAGATACAAGTTTTATATTGTATTTATTGAATCAGAGACCAATATTCCCTGTTTTAAGTCCGTCGCATATTTCGCCATTTTCTCATAGGGTACTGTACACGAAAATATATCGAAATCTTAAGCTATCCAAAATGGCAGACCCTCAACTCTGATGACTCTGTAACTTGGTAGATACAAGTTTTATTTTGTATTTATTGAATCGGAGACCAATATTCCCTGTTTTAAGTCCGTCGCATATTTCGCCATTTTCTTGTAGGGTACTGTACACGAAAATATATCGAAATCTTAAGCTATCCAAAATGGCAGAGCCTCAACTCTAATGACTCTGTAACTTGGTAGATACAAGTTTTATATTGTGATTATTGAATCGGAGACCAATATTCCCTGTTTAAAGTCCGTCGCATATTTCGCCATTTTCTCACATGGTACTGTACACGAAAATATATCGAAATCTTAAGCTATCCAAAATGGCAGACCCTCAACTCTAATGAGTCTGTAACTTGGTAGATACAAGTTTTATATTCTATTTATTGAATCAGAGACCAATATTCCCTGTTTTACGTCCGTCGCATATTTCGCCATTTTCTCATAGGGTACTGTACACGAAAATATATCGAAATCTTAAGCTATCCAAAATGGAAGAGCCTCAACTCTAATGACTCTGTAACTTGGTAGATACAAGTTTTATATTGTATTTATTGAATCGGAGACCAATATTCCATGTTTTAAGTCCGTCACATATTTCGCCATTTTCTCATAGGGTACTGTACACGAAAATATATCGAAATCTTAAGCTATCCAAAATGGCAGACCCTCAACTCTAATGACTCTGTAACTTGGTAGATACAAGTTTTATATTCTATTTATTGAATCAGAGAGCAATATTCCCTGTTTTAAGTCCGTCGCATATTTCGCCATTTCGCCATTTTCGTGTACAGTACCCTATAAGAAAATGGCGAAACTAGAGTTGAGGCTCTGCCCTTTTGGATAGCTTAAGAAAATGGCGAAATTAGAGTTGAGGCTCTGCCATTTTCTCATAGGGTACTGTACACGAAAATATATCGAAATCTTAAGCCACCCAAAATGGCAGAGCCTCAACTCTGATGACTCTGTAACTTGGTAGATACAAGTTTTATATTGTATTTATTGAATCAGAGACCAATATTCCCTGTTTTAAGTCCGTCGCATATTTCGCCATTTTTTATAGGGTACTGTACACGAAAATATATCGAAATCTTAAGCTATCCAAAATGGCAGAGCCTCAACTCTTATGACTCTGTAACTTGGTTGATACAAGTTTTATATTGTATTTATTGAATTGGAGACCAATATTCCATGTTTTAAGTCCGTCGCATATTTTTCCATTTTCTAATAGGGTACTGTACACGAAAATATATCGAAATCTTAAGCTATCCAAAATGGCAGACCCTCAACTCTAATGACTCTGTAACTTGGTATATACAAGTTTTATATTGTATTTATTGAATCAGAGACCAATATTCCCTGTTTTAAGTCCGTCGCATATTTCGCCATTTTCTCATAGGGTACTGTACACGAAAATATATCGAAATCTTAAGCTATCCAAAATGGCAGACCCTCAACTCTAATGACTCTGTAACTTGGTAGATACAAGTTTTATATTGTATTTATTGAATCAGAGACCAATATTCCCTTTTTTAAGTCCGTCGCATATTTCGCCATTTTCTCATAGGGTACTGTACACGAAAATATATCGAAATCTTAAGCTATCCAAAATGGCAGACCCTCAACTCTGATGACTCTGTAACTTGGTAGATACAAGTTTTATTTTGTATTTATTGAATCGGAGACCAATATTCCCTGTTTTAAGTCCGTCGCATATTTCGCCATTTTCTTGTAGGGTACTGTACACGAAAATATATCGAAATCTTAAGCTATCCAAAATGGCAGAGCCTCAACTCTAATGACTCTGTAACTTGGTAGATACAAGTTTTATATTGTGATTATTGAATCGGAGACCAATATTCCCTGTTTAAAGTCCGTCGCATATTTCGCCATTTTCTCACATGGTACTGTACACGAAAATATATCGAAATCTTAAGCTATCCAAAATGGCAGACCCTCAACTCTAATGAGTCTGTAACTTGGTAGATACAAGTTTTATATTCTATTTATTGAATCAGAGACCAATATTCCCTGTTTTACGTCCGTCGCATATTTCGCCATTTTCTCATAGGGTACTGTACACGAAAATATATCGAAATCTTAAGCTATCCAAAATGGAAGAGCCTCAACTCTAATGACTCTGTAACTTGGTAGATACAAGTTTTATATTGTATTTATTGAATCGGAGACCAATATTCCATGTTTTAAGTCCGTCACATATTTCGCCATTTTCTCATAGGGTACTGTACACGAAAATATATCGAAATCTTAAGCTATCCAAAATGGCAGACCCTCAACTCTAATGACTCTGTAACTTGGTAGATACAAGTTTTATATTCTATTTATTGAATCAGAGAGCAATATTCCCTGTTTTAAGTCCGTCGCATATTTCGCCATTTCGCCATTTTCGTGTACAGTACCCTATAAGAAAATGGCGAAACTAGAGTTGAGGCTCTGCCCTTTTGGATAGCTTAAGAAAATGGCGAAATTAGAGTTGAGGCTCTGCCATTTTCTCATAGGGTACTGTACACGAAAATATATCGAAATCTTAAGCCACCCAAAATGGCAGAGCCTCAACTCTGATGACTCTGTAACTTGGTAGATACAAGTTTTATATTGTATTTATTGAATCAGAGACCAATATTCCCTGTTTTAAGTCCGTCGCATATTTCGCCATTTTTTATAGGGTACTGTACACGAAAATATATCGAAATCTTAAGCTATCCAAAATGGCAGAGCCTCAACTCTTATGACTCTGTAACTTGGTTGATACAAGTTTTATATTGTATTTATTGAATTGGAGACCAATATTCCATGTTTTAAGTCCGTCGCATATTTTTCCATTTTCTAATAGGGTACTGTACACGAAAATATATCGAAATCTTAAGCTATCCAAAATGGCAGACCCTCAACTCTAATGACTCTGTAACTTGGTATATACAAGTTTTATATTGTATTTATTGAATCAGAGACCAATATTCCCTGTTTTAAGTCCGTCGCATATTTCGCCATTTTCTCATAGGGTACTGTACACGAAAATATATCGAAATCTTAAGCTATCCAAAATGGCAGACCCTCAACTCTGATGACTCTGTAACTTGGTAGATACAAGTTTTATTTTGTATTTATTGAATCGGAGACCAATATTCCCTGTTTTAAGTCCGTCGCATATTTCGCCATTTTCTTGTAGGGTACTGTACACGAAAATATATCGAAATCTTAAGCTATCCAAAATGGCAGAGCCTCAACTCTAATGACTCTGTAACTTGGTAGATACAAGTTTTATATTGTGATTATTGAATCGGAGACCAATATTCCCTGTTTAAAGTCCGTCGCATATTTCGCCATTTTCTCACATGGTACTGTACACGAAAATATATCGAAATCTTAAGCTATCCAAAATGGCAGACCCTCAACTCTAATGACTCTGTAACTTGGTAGATACAAGTTTTATATTCTATTTATTGAATCAGAGACCAATATTCCCTGTTTTACGTCCGTCGCATATTTCGCCATTTTCTCATAGGGTACTGTTCACGAAAATATATCGAAATCTTAAGCTATCCAAAATGGAAGAGCCTCAACTCTAATGACTCTGTAACTTGGTAGATACAAGTTTTATATTGTATTTATTGAATCGGAGACCAATATTCCATGTTTTAAGTCCGTCGCATATTTCGCCATTTTCTCATAGGGTACTGTACACGAAAATATATCGAAATCTTAAGCTATCCAAAATGGCAGACCCTCAACTCTAATGACTCTGTAACTTGGTAGATACAAGTTTTATATTCTAGTTATTGAATCAGAGAGCAATATTCCCTGTTTTAAGTCCGTCGCATATTTCGCCATTTTTTATAGGGTACTGTACACGAAAATATATCGAAATCTTAAGCTATCCAAAATGGCAGAGCCTCAACTCTTATGACTCTGTAACTTGGTTGATACAAGTTTTATATTGTATTTATTGAATTGGAGACCAATATTCCATGTTTTAAGTCCGTCGCATATTTTGCCATTTTCTAATAGGGTACTGTACACGAAAATATATCGAAATCTTAAGCTATCCAAAATGGCAGACCCTCAACTCTAATGACTCTGTAACTTGGTATATACAAGTTTTATATTGTATTTATTGAATCAGAGACCAATATTCCCTGTTTTAAGTCCGTCGCATATTTCGCCATTTTCTCATAGGGTACTGTACACGAAAATATATCGAAATCTTAAGCTATCCAAAATGGCAGACCCTCAACTCTGATGACTCTGTAACTTGGTAGATACAAGTTTTATTTTGTATTTATTGAATCGGAGACCAATATTCCCTGTTTTAAGTCCGTCGCATATTTCGCCATTTTCTCATAGGGTACTGTACACGAAAATATATCGAAATCTTAAGCTATCCAAAATGGCAGACCCTCAACTCTAATGACTCTGTAACTTGGTAGATACAAGTTTTATATTGTATTTATTGAATCAGAGACCAATATTCCCTGTTTTAAGTCCGTCGCATATTTCGCCATTTTCTCATAGGGTACTGTACACGAAAATATATCGAAATCTTAAGCTATCCAAAATGGCAGACCCTCAACTCTAATGACTCTGTAACTTGGTAGATACAAGTTTTATATTGTATTTATTGAATCAGAGACCAATATTCCCTGTTTTAAGTCCGTCGCATATTTCGCCATTTTCTCATAGGGTACTGTACACGAAAATATATCGAAATCTTAAGCTATCCAAAATGGCAGACCCTCAACTCTGATGACTCTGTAACTTGGTAGATACAAGTTTTATTTTGTATTTATTGAATCGGAGACCAATATTCCCTGTTTTAAGTCCGTCGCATATTTCGCCATTTTCTTGTAGGGTACTGTACACGAAAATATATCGAAATCTTAAGCTATCCAAAATGGCAGAGCCTCAACTCTAATGACTCTGTAACTTGGTAGATACAAGTTTTATATTGTGATTATTGAATCGGAGACCAATATTCCCTGTTTAAAGTCCGTCGCATATTTCGCCATTTTCTCACATGGTACTGTACACGAAAATATATCGAAATCTTAAGCTATCCAAAATGGCAGAGCCTCAACTCTAATGACTCTGTAACTTGGTAGATACAAGTTTTATATTGTGATTATTGAATCGGAGACCAATATTCCCTGTTTAAAGTCCGTCGCATATTTCGCCATTTTCTCACATGGTACTGTACACGAAAATATATCGAAATCTTAAGCTATCCAAAATGGCAGACCCTCAACTCTAATGACTCTGTAACTTGGTAGATACAAGTTTTATATTCTATTTATTGAATCAGAGACCAATATTCCCTGTTTTACGTCCGTCGCATATTTCGCCATTTTCTCATAGGGTACTGTACACGAAAATATATCGAAATCTTAAGCTATCCAAAATGGAAGAGCCTCAACTCTAATGACTCTGTAACTTGGTAGATACAAGTTTTATATTGTATTTATTGAATCGGATACCAATATTCCATGTTTTAAGTCCGTCGCATATTTCGCCATTTTCTCATAGGGTACTGTACACGAAAATATATCGAAATCTTAAGCTATCCAAAATGGCAGACCCTCAACTCTAATGACTCTGTAACTTGGTAGATACAAGTTTTATATTCTAGTTATTGAATCAGAGAGCAATATTCCCTGTTTTAAGTCCGTCGCATATTTCGCCATTTTTTATAGGGTACTGTACACGAAAATATATCGAAATCTTAAGCTATCCAAAATGGCAGAGCCTCAACTCTTATGACTCTGTAACTTGGTTGATACAAGTTTTATATTGTATTTATTGAATTGGAGACCAATATTCCATGTTTTAAGTCCGTCGCATATTTTGCCATTTTCTAATAGGGTACTGTACACGAAAATATATCGAAATCTTAAGCTATCCAAAATGGCAGACCCTCAACTCTAATGACTCTGTAACTTGGTATATACAAGTTTTATATTGTATTTATTGAATCAGAGACCAATATTCCCTGTTTTAAGTCCGTCGCATATTTCGCCATTTTCTCATAGGGTACTGTACACGAAAATATATCGAAATCTTAAGCTATCCAAAATGGCAGACCCTCAACTCTAATGACTCTGTAACTTGGTAGATACAAGTTTTATATTGTATTTATTGAATCAGAGACCAATATTCCCTGTTTTAAGTCCGTCGCATATTTCGCCATTTTCTCATAGGGTACTGTACACGAAAATATATCGAAATCTTAAGCTATCCAAAATGGCAGACCCTCATCTCTAATGACTCTGTAACTTGGTAGATACAAGTTTTATATTGTATTTATTGAATCAGAGACCAATATTCCCTGTTTTAAGTCCGTCGCATATTTCGCCATTTTCTCATAGGGTACTGTACACGAAAATATATCGAAATCTTAAGCTATCCAAAATGGCAGACCCTCAACTCTGATGACTCTGTAACTTGGTAGATACAAGTTTTATTTTGTATTTATTGAATCGGAGACCAATATTCCCTGTTTTAAGTCCGTCGCATATTTCGCCATTTTCTTGTAGGGTACTGTACACGAAAATATATCGAAATCTTAAGCTATCCAAAATGGCAGAGCCTCAACTCTAATGACTCTGTAACTTGGTAGATACAAGTTTTATATTGTGATTATTGAATCGGAGACCAATATTCCCTGTTTAAAGTCCGTCGCATATTTCGCCATTTTCTCACATGGTACTGTACACGAAAATATATCGAAATCTTAAGCTATCCAAAATGGCAGAGCCTCAACTCTAATGACTCTGTAACTTGGTAGATACAAGTTTTATATTGTGATTATTGAATCGGAGACCAATATTCCCTGTTTAAAGTCCGTCGCATATTTCGCCATTTTCTCACATGGTACTGTACACGAAAATATATCGAAATCTTAAGCTATCCAAAATGGCAGACCCTCAACTCTAATGACTCTGTAACTTGGTAGATACAAGTTTTATATTCTATTTATTGAACAGAGACCAATATTCCCTGTTTTACGTCCGTCGCATATTTCGCCATTTTCTCATAGGGTACTGTTCACGAAAATATATCGAAATCTTAAGCTATCCAAAATGGAAGAGCCTCAACTCTAATGACTCTGTAACTTGGTAGATACAAGTTTTATATTGTATTTATTGAATCGGAGACCAATATTCCATGTTTTAAGTCCGTCGCATATTTCGCCATTTTCTCATAGGGTACTGTACACGAAAATATATCGAAATCTTAAGCTATCCAAAATGGCAGACCCTCAACTCTAATGACTCTGTAACTTGGTAGATACAAGTTTTATATTCTAGTTATTGAATCAGAGAGCAATATTCCCTGTTTTAAGTCCGTCGCATATTTCGCCATTTTTTATAGGGTACTGTACACGAAAATATATCGAAATCTTAAGCTATCCAAAATGGCAGAGCCTCAACTCTTATGACTCTGTAACTTGGTTGATACAAGTTTTATATTGTATTTATTGAATTGGAGACCAATATTCCATGTTTTAAGTCCGTCGCATATTTTGCCATTTTCTAATAGGGTACTGTACACGAAAATATATCGAAATCTTAAGCTATCCAAAATGGCAGACCCTCAACTCTAATGACTCTGTAACTTGGTATATACAAGTTTTATATTGTATTTATTGAATCAGAGACCAATATTCCCTGTTTTAAGTCCGTCGCATATTTCGCCATTTTCTCATAGGGTACTGTACACGAAAATATATCGAAATCTTAAGCTATCCAAAATGGCAGACCCTCAACTCTGATGACTCTGTAACTTGGTAGATACAAGTTTTATTTTGTATTTATTGAATCGGAGACCAATATTCCCTGTTTTAAGTCCGTCGCATATTTCGCCATTTTCTCATAGGGTACTGTACACGAAAATATATCGAAATCTTAAGCTATCCAAAATGGCAGACCCTCAACTCTAATGACTCTGTAACTTGGTAGATACAAGTTTTATATTGTATTTATTGAATCAGAGACCAATATTCCCTGTTTTAAGTCCGTCGCATATTTCGCCATTTTCTCATAGGGTACTGTACACGAAAATATATCGAAATCTTAAGCTATCCAAAATGGCAGACCCTCAACTCTAATGACTCTGTAACTTGGTAGATACAAGTTTTATATTGTATTTATTGAATCAGAGACCAATATTCCCTGTTTTAAGTCCGTCGCATATTTCGCCATTTTCTCATAGGGTACTGTACACGAAAATATATCGAAATCTTAAGCTATCCAAAATGGCAGACCCTCAACTCTGATGACTCTGTAACTTGGTAGATACAAGTTTTATTTTGTATTTATTGAATCGGAGACCAATATTCCCTGTTTTAAGTCCGTCGCATATTTCGCCATTTTCTTGTAGGGTACTGTACACGAAAATATATCGAAATCTTAAGCTATCCAAAATGGCAGAGCCTCAACTCTAATGACTCTGTAACTTGGTAGATACAAGTTTTATATTGTGATTATTGAATCGGAGACCAATATTCCCTGTTTAAAGTCCGTCGCATATTTCGCCATTTTCTCACATGGTACTGTACACGAAAATATATCGAAATCTTAAGCTATCCAAAATGGCAGAGCCTCAACTCTAATGACTCTGTAACTTGGTAGATACAAGTTTTATATTGTGATTATTGAATCGGAGACCAATATTCCCTGTTTAAAGTCCGTCGCATATTTCGCCATTTTCTCACATGGTACTGTACACGAAAATATATCGAAATCTTAAGCTATCCAAAATGGCAGACCCTCAACTCTAATGACTCTGTAACTTGGTAGATACAAGTTTTATATTCTATTTATTGAATCAGAGACCAATATTCCCTGTTTTACGTCCGTCGCATATTTCGCCATTTTCTCATAGGGTACTGTACACGAAAATATATCGAAATCTTAAGCTATCCAAAATGGAAGAGCCTCAACTCTAATGACTCTGTAACTTGGTAGATACAAGTTTTATATTGTATTTATTGAATCGGATACCAATATTCCATGTTTTAAGTCCGTCGCATATTTCGCCATTTTCTCATAGGGTACTGTACACGAAAATATATCGAAATCTTAAGCTATCCAAAATGGCAGACCCTCAACTCTAATGACTCTGTAACTTGGTAGATACAAGTTTTATATTCTAGTTATTGAATCAGAGAGCAATATTCCCTGTTTTAAGTCCGTCGCATATTTCGCCATTTTTTATAGGGTACTGTACACGAAAATATATCGAAATCTTAAGCTATCCAAAATGGCAGAGCCTCAACTCTTATGACTCTGTAACTTGGTTGATACAAGTTTTATATTGTATTTATTGAATTGGAGACCAATATTCCATGTTTTAAGTCCGTCGCATATTTTGCCATTTTCTAATAGGGTACTGTACACGAAAATATATCGAAATCTTAAGCTATCCAAAATGGCAGACCCTCAACTCTAATGACTCTGTAACTTGGTATATACAAGTTTTATATTGTATTTATTGAATCAGAGACCAATATTCCCTGTTTTAAGTCCGTCGCATATTTCGCCATTTTCTCATAGGGTACTGTACACGAAAATATATCGAAATCTTAAGCTATCCAAAATGGCAGACCCTCAACTCTAATGACTCTGTAACTTGGTAGATACAAGTTTTATATTGTATTTATTGAATCAGAGACCAATATTCCCTGTTTTAAGTCCGTCGCATATTTCGCCATTTTCTCATAGGGTACTGTACACGAAAATATATCGAAATCTTAAGCTATCCAAAATGGCAGACCCTCATCTCTAATGACTCTGTAACTTGGTAGATACAAGTTTTATATTGTATTTATTGAATCAGAGACCAATATTCCCTGTTTTAAGTCCGTCGCATATTTCGCCATTTTCTCATAGGGTACTGTACACGAAAATATATCGAAATCTTAAGCTATCCAAAATGGCAGACCCTCAACTCTGATGACTCTGTAACTTGGTAGATACAAGTTTTATTTTGTATTTATTGAATCGGAGACCAATATTCCCTGTTTTAAGTCCGTCGCATATTTCGCCATTTTCTTGTAGGGTACTGTACACGAAAATATATCGAAATCTTAAGCTATCCAAAATGGCAGAGCCTCAACTCTAATGACTCTGTAACTTGGTAGATACAAGTTTTATATTGTGATTATTGAATCGGAGACCAATATTCCCTGTTTAAAGTCCGTCGCATATTTCGCCATTTTCTCACATGGTACTGTACACGAAAATATATCGAAATCTTAAGCTATCCAAAATGGCAGAGCCTCAACTCTAATGACTCTGTAACTTGGTAGATACAAGTTTTATATTGTGATTATTGAATCGGAGACCAATATTCCCTGTTTAAAGTCCGTCGCATATTTCGCCATTTTCTCACATGGTACTGTACACGAAAATATATCGAAATCTTAAGCTATCCAAAATGGCAGACCCTCAACTCTAATGACTCTGTAACTTGGTAGATACAAGTTTTATATTCTATTTATTGAATCAGAGACCAATATTCCCTGTTTTACGTCCGTCGCATATTTCGCCATTTTCTCATAGGGTACTGTACACGAAAATATATCGAAATCTTAAGCTATCCAAAATGGAAGAGCCTCAACTCTAATGACTCTGTAACTTGGTAGATACAAGTTTTATATTGTATTTATTGAATCGGATACCAATATTCCATGTTTTAAGTCCGTCGCATATTTCGCCATTTTCTCATAGGGTACTGTACACGAAAATATATCGAAATCTTAAGCTATCCAAAATGGCAGACCCTCAACTCTAATGACTCTGTAACTTGGTAGATACAAGTTTTATATTCTAGTTATTGAATCAGAGAGCAATATTCCCTGTTTTAAGTCCGTCGCATATTTCGCCATTTCGCCATTTTCGTGTACAGTACCCTATAAGAAAATGGCGAAATTAGAGTTGAGGCTCTGCCATTTTGGATAGCTTAAGAAAATGGCGAAATTAGAGTTGAGGCTCTGCCATTTTCTCATAGGGTACTGTACACGAAAATATATCGAAATCTTAAGCCACCCAAAATGGCAGAGCCTCAACTCTGATGACTCTGTAACTTGGTAGATACAAGTTTATATTGTATTTATTGAATCAGAGACCAATATTCCCTGTTTTAAGTCCGTCGCATATTTCGGCATTTTTTATAGGGTACTGTACACGAAAATATATCGAAATCTTAAGCTATCCAAAATGGCAGAGCCTCAACTCTTATGACTCTGTAACTTGGTTGATACAAGTTTTATATTGTATTTATTGAATTGGAGACCAATATTCCATGTTTTAAGTCCGTCGCATATTTCGCCATTTTCTCATAGGGTACTGTACACGAAAATATATCGAAATCTTAAGCTATCCAAAATGGAAGAGCCTCAACTCTAATGACTCTGTAACTTGGTAGATACAAGTTTTATATTGTATTTATTGAATCGGATACCAATATTCCATGTTTTAAGTCCGTCGCATATTTCGCCATTTTCTCATAGGGTACTGTACACGAAAATATATCGAAATCTTAAGCTATCCAAAATGGCAGACCCTCAACTCTAATGACTCTGTAACTTGGTAGATACAAGTTTTATATTCTAGTTATTGAATCAGAGAGCAATATTCCCTGTTTTAAGTCCGTCGCATATTTCGCCATTTTTTATAGGGTACTGTACACGAAAATATATCGAAATCTTAAGCTATCCAAAATGGCAGAGCCTCAACTCTTATGACTCTGTAACTTGGTTGATACAAGTTTTATATTGTATTTATTGAATTGGAGACCAATATTCCCTGTTTTAAGTCCGTCGCATATTTTGCCATTTTCTAATAGGGTACTGTACACGAAAATATATCGAAATCTTAAGCTATCCAAAATGGCAGACCCTCAACTCTAATGACTCTGTAACTTGGTATATACAAGTTTTATATTGTATTTATTGAATCAGAGACCAATATTCCCTGTTTTAAGTCCGTCGCATATTTCGCCATTTTCTCATAGGGTACTGTACACGAAAATATATCGAAATCTTAAGCTATCCAAAATGGCAGACCCTCAACTCTAATGACTCTGTAACTTGGTAGATAGAAGTTTTATATTGTATTTATTGAATCAGAGACCAATATTCCCTGTTTTAAGTCCGTCGCATATTTCGCCATTTTCTCATAGGGTACTGTACACGAAAATATATCGAAATCTTAAGCTATCCAAAATGGCAGACCCTCATCTCTAATGACTCTGTAACTTGGTAGATACAAGTTTTATATTGTATTTATTGAATCAGAGACCAATATTCCCTGTTTTAAGTCCGTCGCATATTTCGCCATTTTCTCATAGGGTACTGTACACGAAAATATATCGAAATCTTAAGCTATCCAAAATGGCAGACCCTCAACTCTGATGACTCTGTAACTTGGTAGATACAAGTTTTATTTTGTATTTATTGAATCGGAGACCAATATTCCCTGTTTTAAGTCCGTCGCATATTTCGCCATTTTCTTGTAGGGTACTGTACACGAAAATATATCGAAATCTTAAGCTATCCAAAATGGCAGAGCCTCAACTCTAATGACTCTGTAACTTGGTAGATACAAGTTTTATATTGTGATTATTGAATCGGAGACCAATATTCCCTGTTTAAAGTCCGTCGCATATTTCGCCATTTTCTCACATGGTACTGTACACGAAAATATATCGAAATCTTAAGCTATCCAAAATGGCAGAGCCTCAACTCTAATGACTCTGTAACTTGGTAGATACAAGTTTTATATTGTGATTATTGAATCGGAGACCAATATTCCCTGTTTAAAGTCCGTCGCATATTTCGCCATTTTCTCACATGGTACTGTACACGAAAATATATCGAAATCTTAAGCTATCCAAAATGGCAGACCCTCAACTCTAATGACTCTGTAACTTGGTAGATACAAGTTTTATATTCTATTTATTGAATCAGAGACCAATATTCCCTGTTTTACGTCCGTCGCATATTTCGCCATTTTCTCATAGGGTACTGTACACGAAAATATATCGAAATCTTAAGCTATCCAAAATGGAAGAGCCTCAACTCTAATGACTCTGTAACTTGGTAGATACAAGTTTTATATTGTATTTATTGAATCGGATACCAATATTCCATGTTTTAAGTCCGTCGCATATTTCGCCATTTTCTCATAGGGTACTGTACACGAAAATATATCGAAATCTTAAGCTATCCAAAATGGCAGACCCTCAACTCTAATGACTCTGTAACTTGGTAGATACAAGTTTTATATTCTAGTTATTGAATCAGAGAGCAATATTCCCTGTTTTAAGTCCGTCGCATATTTCGCCATTTCGCCATTTTCGTGTACAGTACCCTATAAGAAAATGGCGAAATTAGAGTTGAGGCTCTGCCATTTTGGATAGCTTAAGAAAATGGCGAAATTAGAGTTGAGGCTCTGCCATTTTCTCATAGGGTACTGTACACGAAAATATATCGAAATCTTAAGCCACCCAAAATGGCAGAGCCTCAACTCTGATGACTCTGTAACTTGGTAGATACAAGTTTATATTGTATTTATTGAATCAGAGACCAATATTCCCTGTTTTAAGTCCGTCGCATATTTCGGCATTTTTTATAGGGTACTGTACACGAAAATATATCGAAATCTTAAGCTATCCAAAATGGCAGAGCCTCAACTCTTATGACTCTGTAACTTGGTTGATACAAGTTTTATATTGTATTTATTGAATTGGAGACCAATATTCCATGTTTTAAGTCCGTCGCATATTTTGCCATTTTCTAATAGGGTACTGTACACGAAAATATATCGAAATCTTAAGCTATCCAAAATGGCAGACCCTCAACTCTAATGACTCTGTAACTTGGTATATACAAGTTTTATATTGTATTTATTGAATCAGAGACCAATATTCCCTGTTTTAAGTCCGTCGCATATTTCGCCATTTTCTCATAGGGTACTGTACACGAAAATATATCGAAATCTTAAGCTATCCAAAATGGCAGACCCTCAACTCTAATGACTCTGTAACTTGGTAGATACAAGTTTTATATTGTATTTATTGAATCAGAGACCAATATTCCCTGTTTTAAGTCCGTCGCATATTTCGCCATTTTCTCATAGGGTACTGTACACGAAAATATATCGAAATCTTAAGCTATCCAAAATGGCAGACCCTCAACTCTAATGACTCTGTAACTTGGTAGATACAAGTTTTATATTGTATTTATTGAATCAGAGACCAATATTCCCTGTTTTAAGTCCGTCGCATATTTCGCCATTTTCTCATAGGGTACTGTACACGAAAATATATCGAAATCTTAAGCTATCCAAAATGGCAGACCCTCAACTCTGATGACTCTGTAACTTGGTAGATACAAGTTTTATTTTGTATTTATTGAATCGGAGACCAATATTCCCTGTTTTAAGTCCGTCGCATATTTCGCCATTTTCTTGTAGGGTACTGTACACGAAAATATATCGAAATCTTAAGCTATCCAAAATGGCAGAGCCTCAACTCTAATGACTCTGTAACTTGGTAGATACAAGTTTTATATTGTGATTATTGAATCGGAGACCAATATTCCCTATTTAAAGTCCGTCGCATATTTCGCCATTTTCTCACATGGTACTGTACACGAAAATATATCGAAATCTTAAGCTATCCAAAATGGCAGACCCTCAACTCTAATGACTCTGTAACTTGGTAGATACAAGTTTTATATTCTATTTATTGAATCAGAGACCAATATTCCCTGTTTTACGTCCGTCGCATATTTCGCCATTTTCTCATAGGGTACTGTACACGAAAATATATCGAAATCTTAAGCTATCCAAAATGGCAGACCCTCAACTCTAATGACTCTGTAACTTGGTAGATACAAGTTTTATATTCTAGTTATTGAATCAGAGAGCAATATTCCCTGTTTTAAGTCCGTCGCATATTTCGCCATTTCGCCATTTTCGTGTACAGTACCCTATAAGAAAATGGCGAAATTAGAGTTGAGGCTCTGCCATTTTGGATAGCTTAAGAAAATGGCGAAATTAGAGTTGAGGCTCTGCCATTTTCTCATAGGGTACTGTACACGAAAATATATCGAAATCTTAAGCCACCCAAAATGGCAGAGCCTCAACTCTGATGACTCTGTAACTTGGTAGATACAAGTTTATATTGTATTTATTGAATCAGAGACCAATATTCCCTGTTTTAAGTCCGTCGCATATTTCGGCATTTTTTATAGGGTACTGTACACGAAAATATATCGAAATCTTAAGCTATCCAAAATGGCAGAGCCTCAACTCTTATGACTCTGTAACTTGGTTGATACAAGTTTTATATTGTATTTATTGAATTGGAGACCAATATTCCATGTTTTAAGTCCGTCGCATATTTCGCCATTTTCTCATAGGGTACTGTACACGAAAATATATCGAAATCTTAAGCTATCCAAAATGGAAGAGCCTCAACTCTAATGACTCTGTAACTTGGTAGATACAAGTTTTATATTGTATTTATTGAATCGGATACCAATATTCCATGTTTTAAGTCCGTCGCATATTTCGCCATTTTCTCATAGGGTACTGTACACGAAAATATATCGAAATCTTAAGCTATCCAAAATGGCAGACCCTCAACTCTAATGACTCTGTAACTTGGTAGATACAAGTTTTATATTCTAGTTATTGAATCAGAGAGCAATATTCCCTGTTTTAAGTCCGTCGCATATTTCGCCATTTTTTATAGGGTACTGTACACGAAAATATATCGAAATCTTAAGCTATCCAAAATGGCAGAGCCTCAACTCTTATGACTCTGTAACTTGGTTGATACAAGTTTTATATTGTATTTATTGAATTGGAGACCAATATTCCCTGTTTTAAGTCCGTCGCATATTTTGCCATTTTCTAATAGGGTACTGTACACGAAAATATATCGAAATCTTAAGCTATCCAAAATGGCAGACCCTCAACTCTAATGACTCTGTAACTTGGTATATACAAGTTTTATATTGTATTTATTGAATCAGAGACCAATATTCCCTGTTTTAAGTCCGTCGCATATTTCGCCATTTTCTCATAGGGTACTGTACACGAAAATATATCGAAATCTTAAGCTATCCAAAATGGCAGACCCTCAACTCTAATGACTCTGTAACTTGGTAGATAGAAGTTTTATATTGTATTTATTGAATCAGAGACCAATATTCCCTGTTTTAAGTCCGTCGCATATTTCGCCATTTTCTCATAGGGTACTGTACACGAAAATATATCGAAATCTTAAGCTATCCAAAATGGCAGACCCTCATCTCTAATGACTCTGTAACTTGGTAGATACAAGTTTTATATTGTATTTATTGAATCAGAGACCAATATTCCCTGTTTTAAGTCCGTCGCATATTTCGCCATTTTCTCATAGGGTACTGTACACGAAAATATATCGAAATCTTAAGCTATCCAAAATGGCAGACCCTCAACTCTGATGACTCTGTAACTTGGTAGATACAAGTTTTATTTTGTATTTATTGAATCGGAGACCAATATTCCCTGTTTTAAGTCCGTCGCATATTTCGCCATTTTCTTGTAGGGTACTGTACACGAAAATATATCGAAATCTTAAGCTATCCAAAATGGCAGAGCCTCAACTCTAATGACTCTGTAACTTGGTAGATACAAGTTTTATATTGTGATTATTGAATCGGAGACCAATATTCCCTGTTTAAAGTCCGTCGCATATTTCGCCATTTTCTCACATGGTACTGTACACGAAAATATATCGAAATCTTAAGCTATCCAAAATGGCAGAGCCTCAACTCTAATGACTCTGTAACTTGGTAGATACAAGTTTTATATTGTGATTATTGAATCGGAGACCAATATTCCCTGTTTAAAGTCCGTCGCATATTTCGCCATTTTCTCACATGGTACTGTACACGAAAATATATCGAAATCTTAAGCTATCCAAAATGGCAGACCCTCAACTCTAATGACTCTGTAACTTGGTAGATACAAGTTTTATATTCTATTTATTGAATCAGAGACCAATATTCCCTGTTTTACGTCCGTCGCATATTTCGCCATTTTCTCATAGGGTACTGTACACGAAAATATATCGAAATCTTAAGCTATCCAAAATGGAAGAGCCTCAACTCTAATGACTCTGTAACTTGGTAGATACAAGTTTTATATTGTATTTATTGAATCGGATACCAATATTCCATGTTTTAAGTCCGTCGCATATTTCGCCATTTTCTCATAGGGTACTGTACACGAAAATATATCGAAATCTTAAGCTATCCAAAATGGCAGACCCTCAACTCTAATGACTCTGTAACTTGGTAGATACAAGTTTTATATTCTAGTTATTGAATCAGAGAGCAATATTCCCTGTTTTAAGTCCGTCGCATATTTCGCCATTTCGCCATTTTCGTGTACAGTACCCTATAAGAAAATGGCGAAATTAGAGTTGAGGCTCTGCCATTTTGGATAGCTTAAGAAAATGGCGAAATTAGAGTTGAGGCTCTGCCATTTTCTCATAGGGTACTGTACACGAAAATATATCGAAATCTTAAGCCACCCAAAATGGCAGAGCCTCAACTCTGATGACTCTGTAACTTGGTAGATACAAGTTTATATTGTATTTATTGAATCAGAGACCAATATTCCCTGTTTTAAGTCCGTCGCATATTTCGGCATTTTTTATAGGGTACTGTACACGAAAATATATCGAAATCTTAAGCTATCCAAAATGGCAGAGCCTCAACTCTTATGACTCTGTAACTTGGTTGATACAAGTTTTATATTGTATTTATTGAATTGGAGACCAATATTCCATGTTTTAAGTCCGTCGCATATTTTGCCATTTTCTAATAGGGTACTGTACACGAAAATATATCGAAATCTTAAGCTATCCAAAATGGCAGACCCTCAACTCTAATGACTCTGTAACTTGGTATATACAAGTTTTATATTGTATTTATTGAATCAGAGACCAATATTCCCTGTTTTAAGTCCGTCGCATATTTCGCCATTTTCTCATAGGGTACTGTACACGAAAATATATCGAAATCTTAAGCTATCCAAAATGGCAGACCCTCAACTCTAATGACTCTGTAACTTGGTAGATACAAGTTTTATATTGTATTTATTGAATCAGAGACCAATATTCCCTGTTTTAAGTCCGTCGCATATTTCGCCATTTTCTCATAGGGTACTGTACACGAAAATATATCGAAATCTTAAGCTATCCAAAATGGCAGACCCTCAACTCTAATGACTCTGTAACTTGGTAGATACAAGTTTTATATTGTATTTATTGAATCAGAGACCAATATTCCCTGTTTTAAGTCCGTCGCATATTTCGCCATTTTCTCATAGGGTACTGTACACGAAAATATATCGAAATCTTAAGCTATCCAAAATGGCAGACCCTCAACTCTGATGACTCTGTAACTTGGTAGATACAAGTTTTATTTTGTATTTATTGAATCGGAGACCAATATTCCCTGTTTTAAGTCCGTCGCATATTTCGCCATTTTCTTGTAGGGTACTGTACACGAAAATATATCGAAATCTTAAGCTATCCAAAATGGCAGAGCCTCAACTCTAATGACTCTGTAACTTGGTAGATACAAGTTTTATATTGTGATTATTGAATCGGAGACCAATATTCCCTATTTAAAGTCCGTCGCATATTTCGCCATTTTCTCACATGGTACTGTACACGAAAATATATCGAAATCTTAAGCTATCCAAAATGGCAGACCCTCAACTCTAATGACTCTGTAACTTGGTAGATACAAGTTTTATATTCTATTTATTGAATCAGAGACCAATATTCCCTGTTTTACGTCCGTCGCATATTTCGCCATTTTCTCATAGGGTACTGTACACGAAAATATATCGAAATCTTAAGCTATCCAAAATGGAAGAGCCTCAACTCTAATGACTCTGTAACTTGGTAGATACAAGTTTTATATTGTATTTATTGAATCGGAGACCAATATTCCATGTTTTAAGTCCGTCGCATATTTCGCCATTTTCTCATAGGGTACTGTACACGAAAATATATCGAAATCTTAAGCTATCCAAAATGGCAGACCCTCAACTCTAATGACTCTGTAACTTGGTAGATACAAGTTTTATATTCTAGTTATTGAATCAGAGAGCAATATTCCCTGTTTTAAGTCCGTCGCATATTTCGCCATTTCGCCATTTTCGTGTACAGTACCCTATAAGAAAATGGCGAAATTAGAGTTGAGGCTCTGCCATTTTGGATAGCTTAAGAAAATGGCGAAATTAGAGTTGAGGCTCTGCCATTTTCTCATAGGGTACTGTACACGAAAATATATCGAAATCTTAAGCCACCCAAAATGGCAGAGCCTCAACTCTGATGACTCTGTAACTTGGTAGATACAAGTTTATATTGTATTTATTGAATCAGAGACCAATATTCCCTGTTTTAAGTCCGTCGCATATTTCGCCATTTTTTATAGGGTACAGTACACGAAAATATATCGAAATCTTAAGCTATCTAAAATGGCAGAGCCTCAACTCTTATGACTCTGTAACTTGGTTGATACAAGTTTTATATTGTATTTATTGAATTGGAGACCAATATTCCATGTTTTAAGTCCGTCGCATATTTTGCCATTTTCTAATAGGGTACTGTACACGAAAATATATCGAAATCTTAAGCTATCCAAAATGGCAGACCCTCAACTCTAATGACTCTGTAACTTGGTATATACAAGTTTTATATTGTATTTATTGAATCAGAGACCAATATTCCCTGTTTTAAGTCCGTCGCATATTTCGCCATTTTCTCATAGGGTACTGTACACGAAAATATATCGAAATCTTAAGCTATCCAAAATGGCAGACCCTCAACTCTAATGACTCTGTAACTTGGTAGATACAAGTTTTATATTGTATTTATTGAATCAGAGACCAATATTCCCTGTTTTAAGTCCGTCGCATATTTCGCCATTTTCTCATAGGGTACTGTACACGAAAATATATCGAAATCTTAAGCTATCCAAAATGGCAGACCCTCAACTCTAATGACTCTGTAACTTGGTAGATACAAGTTTTATATTGTATTTATTGAATCAGAGACCAATATTCCCGGTTTTAAGTCCGTCGCATATTTCGCCATTTTCTCATAGGGTACTGTACACGAAAATATATCGAAATCTTAAGCTATCCAAAATGGCAGACCCTCAACTCTGATGACTCTGTAACTTGGTAGATACAAGTTTTATTTTGTATTTATTGAATCGGAGACCAATATTCCCTGTTTTAAGTCCGTCGCATATTTCGCCATTTTCTTGTAGGGTACTGTACACGAAAATATATCGAAATCTTAAGCTATCCAAAATGGCAGAGCCTCAACTCTAATGACTCTGTAACTTGGTAGATACAAGTTTTATATTGTGATTATTGAATCGGAGACCAATATTCCCTGTTTAAAGTCCGTCGCATATTTCGCCATTTTCTCACATGGTACTGTACACGAAAATATATCGAAATCTTAAGCTATCCAAAATGGCAGACCCTCAACTCTAATGACTCTGTAACTTGGTAGATACAAGTTTTATATTCTATTTATTGAATCAGAGACCAATATTCCCTGTTTTACGTCCGTCGCATATTTCGCCATTTTCTCATAGGGTACTGTACACGAAAATATATCGAAATCTTAAGCTATCCAAAATGGAAGAGCCTCAACTCTAATGACTCTGTAACTTGGTAGATACAAGTTTTATATTGTATTTATTGAATCGGAGACCAATATTCCATGTTTTAAGTCCGTCGCATATTTCGCCATTTTCTCATAGGGTACTGTACACGAAAATATATCGAAATCTTAAGCTATCCAAAATGGCAGACCCTCAACTCTAATGACTCTGTAACTTGGTAGATACAAGTTTTATATTCTATTTATTAAATCAGAGAGCAATATTCCCTGTTTTAAGTCCGTCGCATATTTCGCCATTTCGCCATTTTCGTGTACAGTACCCTATAAGAAAATGGCGAAATTAGAGTTGAGGCTCTGCCATTTTGGATAGCTTAAGAAAATGGAGAAATTAGAGTTGAGGCTCTGCCATTTTCTCATAGGGTACTGTACACGAAAATATATCGAAATCTTAAGCCACCCAAAATGGCAGAGCCTCAACTCTGATGACTCTGTAACTTGGTAGATACAAGTTTTATATTGTATTTATTGAATCAGAGACCAATATTCCCTGTTTTAAGTCCGTCGCATATTTCGCCATTTTCTTATAGGGTATTGTACACGAAAATATATCGAAATCTTAAGCTATCCAAAATAGCAGAGCCTCAACTCTAATGACTCTGTAACTTGGTAGATACAAGTTTTATATTGTATTTATTGAATTGGAGACCAATATTCAATGTTTTAAGTCCGTCGCATATTTCGCCATTTTCTCATAGGGTACTCTACACGAAAATATATCGAAATCATAAGCTATCCAAAATGGAAGAGCCTCAATTCTAATGACTCTGTAACTTGGTAGATACAAGTTTTATATTGTATTTATTGAATCGGAGACCAATATTCCATGTTTTAAGTCCGTCGCATATTTCGCCATTTTCTGATAGGGTACTGTACACGAAAATATATCGAAATCTTAAGCTATCCAAAATGGCAGACCCTCAACTCTAATGACTCTGTAACTTGGTAGATACAAGGTTTATATTCTATTTATTGAATCAGAGACCAATATTCCATGTTTTAACTCCGTCGCATATTTTGCCATTTTCTTATAGGGTACTGTACACGAAAATATATCGAAATCTTAAGCTATCCAAAATGGCAGACCCTCAACTCTAATGACTCTGTAACTTGGTAGATACAAGTTTTATATTCTATTTATTGTATCAGAGACCAATATTCCCTGTTTTAAGTCCGTCGCATATTTCGCCATTTTCTTATAGGGTACTGTACACGAAAATATATCGAAATCATAAGCTATCCAAAATGGAAGAGCCTCAACTCTAATGACTCTGTAACTTGGTAGATACAAGTTTTATATTGTATTTATTGAATCGGAGACCAATATTCCATGTTTTAAGTCCGTCGCATATTTTGCCATTTTCTAATAGGGTACTATACACGAAAATATATCGAAATCTTAAGCTATCCAAAATGGCAGACCCTCAACTCTAATGACTCTGTAACTTGGTAGATACAAGGTTTATATTCTATTTATTGAATCAGAGACTAATATTCCCTGTTTTAAGTCCGTCGCATATTTCGCCATTTTCTTATAGGGTACTGTACACGAAAATATATCGACATCTTAAGCTATCCAAAATGGCAGAGCCTCCACTCTAATGACTCTGTCACTTGGTAGATACAAGTTTTATATTGTATTTATTGAATCGGAGACCAATATTCCATGTTTTAACTCCGTCGCATATTTTGCCATTTTCTAATAGGGTACTGTACACGAAAATATATCGAAATCTTAAGCTATCCAAAATGGCAGACCCTCAACTCTAATGACTCTGTAACTTGGTAGATACAAGTTTTATATTCTATTTATTGAATCAGAGACCAATATTCCCTGTTTTAAGTCCGTCGCATATTTCGCCATTTCGCCATTTTCGTGGACAGTACCCTATAAGAAAATGGCGAAATTAGAGTTGAGGCTCTGCCATTTTCTCATAGGGTACTGTACACGAAAATATATCGAAATCTTAAGCCACCCAAAATGGCAGAGCCTGAACTCTGATGACTCTGTAACTTGGTAGATACAAGTTTTATATTGTATTTATTGAATCAGAGACCAATATTCCTTGTTTTAAGTCCGTCGCATATTTCGCCATTTTCTTATAGGGTATTGTACACGAAAATATATCGAAATCTTAAGCTATCCAAAATGGCAGAGCCTCAACTCTAATGACTCTGTAACTTGGTAGATACAAGTTTTATATTGTATTTATTGAATTGGAGACCAATATTCAATGTTTTAAGTCCGTCGCATATTTCGCCATTTTCTCATAGGGTACTCTACACGAAAATATATCGAAATCATAAGCTATCCAAAATGGAAGAGCCTCAATTCTAATGACTCTGTAACTTGGTAGATACAAGTTTTATATTGTATTTATTGAATCGGAGACCAATATTCCATGTTTTAAGTCCGTCGCATATTTCGCCATTTTCTCATAGGGTACTGTACACGAAAATATGTCGAAATCTTAAGCTATCCAAAATGGCAGACCCTCAACTCTAATGACTCTGTAACTTGGTAGATACAAGTTTTATATTCTATTTATTGAATCAGAGACCAATATTCCCTGTTTTAAGTCCGTCGCATATTTCGCCATTTCGCCATTTTCGTGTACAGTACCCTATAAGAAAATGGCGAAATTAGAGTTGAGGCTCTGCCATTTTGGATAGCTTAAGAAAATGGCGAAATTAGAGTTGAGGCTCTGCCATTTTCTCATAGGGTACTGTACACGAAAATATATCGAAATCTTAAGCCACCCAAAATGGCAGAGCCTCAACTCTGATGACTCTGTAACTTGGTAGATACAAGTTTTATTTTGTATTTATTGAATCGGAGACCAATATTCCATGTTTTAAGTCCGTCGCATATTTCGCCATTTTCTTATAGGGTACTGTACACGAAAATATATCGAAATCTTAAGCTATCCAAAATGGCAGAGCCTCAACTCTTATGACTCTGTAACTTGGTTGATACAAGTTTTATATTGTATTTATTGAATTGGAGACCAATATTCAATGTTTTAAGTCCGTCGCATATTTCGCCATTTTCTCATAGGGTACTATACACGAAAATATATCGAAATCATAAGCTATCCAAAATGGAAGAGCCTCAACTCTAATGACTCTGTAACTTGGTAGATACAAGTTTTATATTGTATTTATTGAATCGGAGACCAATATTCCATGTTTTAAGTCCGTCGCATATTTTGCCATTTTCTAATAGGGTACTATACACGAAAATATATCGAAATCTTAAGCTATCCAAAATGGCAGAGCCTCAACTCTAATGACTTTGTAACTTGGTAGATACAAGTTTTATATTGTATTTATTGAATCGGAGACCAATATTCCATGTTTTAAGTCCGTCGCATATTTTGCCATTTTCTAATAGGGTACTATACACGAAAATATATCGAAATCTTAAGCTATCCAAAATGGCAGACCCTCAACTCTAATGACTCTGTAACTTGGTAGATACAAGGTTTATATTCTATTTATTGAATCAGAGACCAATATTCCATGTTTTAACTCCGTCGCATATTTTGCCATTTTCTTATAGGGTACTGTACACGAAAATATATCGAAATCTTAAGCTATCCAAAATGGCAGACCCTCAACTCTAATGACTCTGTAACTTGGTAGATACAAGTTTTATATTCTATTTATTGAATCAGAGACCAATATTCCCTGTTTTAAGTCCGTCGCATATTTCGCCATTTTTTATAGGGTACTGTACACGAAAATATATCGAAATCTTAAGCTATCCAAAATGGCAGAGCCTCAACTCTTATGACTCTGTAACTTGGTTGATACAAGTTTTATATTGTATTTATTGAATTGGAGACCAATATTCCATGTTTTAAGTCCGTCGCATATTTTGCCATTTTCTAATAGGGTACTGTACACGAAAATATATCGAAATCTTAAGCTATCCAAAATGGCAGACCCTCAACTCTAATGACTCTGTAACTTGGTATATACAAGTTTTATATTGTATTTATTGAAGCAGAGACCAATATTCCCTGTTTTAAGTCCGTCGCATATTTCGCCATTTTCTCATAGGGTACTGTACACGAAAATATATCGAAATCTTAAGCTATCCAAAATGGCAGACCCTCAACTCTAATGACTCTGTAACTTGGTAGATACAAGTTTTATATTGTATTTATTGAATCAGAGACCAATATTCCCTGTTTTAAGTCCGTCGCATATTTCGCCATTTTCTCATAGGGTACTGTACACGAAAATATATCGAAATCTTAAGCTATCCAAAATGGCAGACCCTCAACTCTGATGACTCTGTAACTTGGTAGATACAAGTTTTATTTTGTATTTATTGAATCGGAGACCAATATTCCCTGTTTTAAGTCCGTCGCATATTTTGCCATTTTCTAATAGGGTACTGTACACGAAAATATATCGAAATCTTAAGCTATCCAAAATGGCAGAGCCTCAACTCTAATGACTCTGTAACTTGGTAGATACAAGTTTTATATTGTGATTATTGAATCGGAGACCAATATTCCCTGTTTTAAGTCCGTCGCATATTTCGCCATTTTCTAATAGGGTACTATACACGAAAATATATCGAAATCTTAAGCTATCCAAAATGGCAGACCCTCAACTCTAATGACTCTGTAACTTGGTAGATACAAGGTTTATATTCTATTTATTGAATCAGAGACCAATATTCCATGTTTTAACTCCGTCGCATATTTTGCCATTTTCTTATAGGGTACTGTACACGAAAATATATCGAAATCTTAAGCTATCCAAAATGGCAGACCCTCAACTCTAATGACTCTGTAACTTGGTAGATACAAGTTTTATATTCTATTTATTGAATCAGAGACCAATATTCCCTGTTTTAAGTCCGTCGCATATTTCGCCATTTTTTATAGGGTACTGTACACGAAAATATATCGAAATCTTAAGCTATCCAAAATGGCAGAGCCTCAACTCTTATGACTCTGTAACTTGGTTGATACAAGTTTTATATTGTATTTATTGAATTGGAGACCAATATTCCATGTTTTAAGTCCGTCGCATATTTTGCCATTTTCTAATAGGGTACTGTACACGAAAATATATCGAAATCTTAAGCTATCCAAAATGGCAGACCCTCAACTCTAATGACTCTGTAACTTGGTATATACAAGTTTTATATTGTATTTATTGAATCAGAGACCAATATTCCCTGTTTTAAGTCCGTCGCATATTTCGCCATTTTCTCATAGGGTACTGTACACGAAAATATATCGAAATCTTAAGCTATCCAAAATGGCAGACCCTCAACTCTAATGACTCTGTAACTTGGTAGATACAAGTTTTATATTGTATTTATTGAATCAGAGACCAATATTCCCTGTTTTAAGTCCGTCGCATATTTCGCCATTTTCTCATAGGGTACTGTACACGAAAATATATCGAAATCTTAAGCTATCCAAAATGGCAGAGCCTCAACTCTAATGACTCTGTAACTTGGTAGATACAAGTTTTATATTGTGATTATTGAATCGGAGACCAATATTCCCTGTTTAAAGTCCGTCGCATATTTCGCCATTTTCTCACATGGTACTGTACACGAAAATATATCGAAATCTTAAGCTATCCAAAATGGCAGACCCTCAACTCTAATGACTCTGTAACTTGGTAGATACAAGTTTTATATTCTATTTATTGAATCAGAGACCAATATTCCCTGTTTTACGTCCGTCGCATATTTCGCCATTTTCTCATAGGGTACTGTACACGAAAATATATCGAAATCTTAAGCTATCCAAAATGGAAGAGCCTCAACTCTAATGACTCTGTAACTTGGTAGATACAAGTTTTATATTGTATTTATTGAATCGGAGACCAATATTCCATGTTTTAAGTCCGTCGCATATTTCGCCATTTTCTCATAGGGTACTGTACACGAAAATATATCGAAATCTTAAGCTATCCAAAATGGCAGACCCTCAACTCTAATGACTCTGTAACTTGGTAGATACAAGTTTTATATTCTATTTATTGAATCAGAGAGCAATATTCCCTGTTTTAAGTCCGTCGCATATTTCGCCATTTCGCCATTTTCGTGTACAGTACCCTATAAGAAAATGGCGAAATTAGAGTTGAGGCTCTGCCATTTTGGATAGCTTAAGAAAATGGCGAAATTAGAGTTGAGGCTCTGCCATTTTCTCATAGGGTACTGTACACGAAAATATATCGAAATCTTAAGCCACCCAAAATGGCAGAGCCTCAACTCTGATGACTCTGTAACTTGGTAGATACAAGTTTTATATTGTATTTATTGAATCAGAGACCAATATTCCCTGTTTTAAGTCCGTCGCATATTTCGCCATTTTCTTATAGGGTATTGTACACGAAAATATATCGAAATCTTAAGCTATCCAAAATGGCAGAGCCTCAACTCTAATGACTCTGTAACTTGGTAGATACAAGTTTTATATTGTATTTATTGAATTGGAGACCAATATTCAATGTTTTAAGTCCGTCGCATATTTCGCCATTTTCTCATAGGGTACTCTACACGAAAATATATCGAAATCATAAGCTATCCAAAATGGAAGAGCCTCAATTCTAATGACTCTGTAACTTGGTAGATACAAGTTTTATATTGTATTTATTGAATCGGAGACCAATATTCCATGTTTTAAGTCCGTCGCATATTTCGCCATTTTCTGATAGGGTACTGTACACGAAAATATATCGAAATCTTAAGCTATCCAAAATGGCAGACCCTCAACTCTAATGACTCTGTAACTTGGTAGATACAAGGTTTATATTCTATTTATTGAATCAGAGACCAATATTCCATGTTTTAACTCCGTCGCATATTTTGCCATTTTCTTATAGGGTACTGTACACGAAAATATATCGAAATCTTAAGCTATCCAAAATGGCAGACCCTCAACTCTAATGACTCTGTAACTTGGTAGATACAAGTTTTATATTCTATTTATTGTATCAGAGACCAATATTCCCTGTTTTAAGTCCGTCGCATATTTCGCCATTTTCTTATAGGGTACTGTACACGAAAATATATCGAAATCATAAGCTATCCAAAATGGAAGAGCCTCAACTCTAATGACTCTGTAACTTGGTAGATACAAGTTTTATATTGTATTTATTGAATCGGAGACCAATATTCCATGTTTTAAGTCCGTCGCATATTTTGCCATTTTCTAATAGGGTACTATACACGAAAATATATCGAAATCTTAAGCTATCCAAAATGGCAGACCCTCAACTCTAATGACTCTGTAACTTGGTAGATACAAGGTTTATATTCTATTTATTGAATCAGAGACCAATATTCCCTGTTTTAAGTCCGTCGCATATTTCGCCATTTTCTTATAGGGTACTGTACACGAAAATATATCGAAATCTTAAGCTATCCAAAATGGCAGAGCCTCCACTCTAATGACTCTGTCACTTGGTAGATACAAGTTTTATATTGTATTTATTGAATCGGAGACCAATATTCCATGTTTTAACTCCGTCGCATATTTTGCCATTTTCTAATAGGGTACTGTACACGAAAATATATCGAAATCTTAAGCTATCCAAAATGGCAGACCCTCAACTCTAATGACTCTGTAACTTGGTAGATACAAGTTTTATATTCTATTTATTGAATCAGAGACCAATATTCCCTGTTTTAAGTCCGTCGCATATTTCGCCATTTCGCCATTTTCGTGGACAGTACCCTATAAGAAAATGGCGAAATTAGAGTTGAGGCTCTGCCATTTTCTCATAGGGTACTGTACACGAAAATATATCGAAATCTTAAGCCACCCAAAATGGCAGAGCCTCAACTCTGATGACTCTGTAACTTGGTAGATACAAGTTTTATATTGTATTTATTGAATCAGAGACCAATATTCCTTGTTTTAAGTCCGTCGCATATTTCGCCATTTTCTTATAGGGTATTGTACACGAAAATATATCAAAATCTTAAGCTATCCAAAATGGCAGAGCCTCAACTCTAATGACTCTGTAACTTGGTAGATACAAGTTTCATATTGTATTTATTGAATTGGAGACCAATATTCAATGTTTTAAGTCCGTCGCATATTTCGCCATTTTCTCATATGGTACTCTACACGAAAATATATCGAAATCATAAGCTATCCAAAATGGAAGAGCCTCAATTCTAATGACTCTGTAACTTGGTAGATACAAGTTTTATATTGTATTTATTGAATCGGAGACCAATATTCCATGTTTTAAGTCCGTCGCATATTTCGCCATTTTCTCATAGGGTACTGTACACGAAAATATATCGAAATCTTAAGCTATCCAAAATGGCAGACCCTCAACTCTAATGACTCTGTAACTTGGTAGATACAAGTTTTATATTCTATTTATTGAATTAGAGACCAATATTCCCTGTTTTAAGTCCGTCGCATATTTCGCCATTTCGCCATTTTCGTGTACAGTACCCTATAAGAAAATGGCGAAATTAGAGTTGAGGCTCTGCCATTTTGGATAGCTTAAGAAAATGGCGAAATTAGAGTTGAGGCTCTGCCATTTTCTCATAGGGTACTGTACACGAAAATATATCGAAATCTTAAGCCACCCAAAATGGCAGAGCCTCAACTCTGATGACTCTGTAACTTGGTAGATACAAGTTTTATTTTGTATTTATTGAATCGGAGACCAATATTCCATGTTTTAAGTCCGTCGCATATTTCGCCATTTTCTTATAGGGTATTGTACACGAAAATATATCGAAATCTTAAGCTATCCAAAATGGCAGAGCCTCAACTCTAATGACTCTGTAACTTGGTAGATACAAGTTTTATATTGTATTTATTGAATTGGAGACCAATATTCAATGTTTTAAGTCCGTCGCATATTTCGCCATTTTCTCATAGGGTACTCTACACGAAAATATATCGAAATCATAAGCTATCCAAAATGGAAGAGCCTCAATTCTAATGACTCTGTAACTTGGTAGATACAAGTTTTATATTGTATTTATTGAATCGGAGACCAATATTCCATGTTTTAAGTCCGTCGCATATTTCGCCATTTTCTGATAGGGTACTGTACACGAAAATATATCGAAATCTTAAGCTATCCAAAATGGCAGACCCTCAACTCTAATGACTCTGTAACTTGGTAGATACAAGGTTTATATTCTATTTATTGAATCAGAGACCAATATTCCATGTTTTAACTCCGTCGCATATTTTGCCATTTTCTTATAGGGTACTGTACACGAAAATATATCGAAATCTTAAGCTATCCAAAATGGCAGACCCTCAACTCTAATGACTCTGTAACTTGGTAGATACAAGTTTTATATTCTATTTATTGTATCAGAGACCAATATTCCCTGTTTTAAGTCCGTCGCATATTTCGCCATTTTCTTATAGGGTACTGTACACGAAAATATATCGAAATCATAAGCTATCCAAAATGGAAGAGCCTCAACTCTAATGACTCTGTAACTTGGTAGATACAAGTTTTATATTGTATTTATTGAATCGGAGACCAATATTCCATGTTTTAAGTCCGTCGCATATTTTGCCATTTTCTAATAGGGTACTATACACGAAAATATATCGAAATCTTAAGCTATCCAAAATGGCAGACCCTCAACTCTAATGACTCTGTAACTTGGTAGATACAAGGTTTATATTCTATTTATTGAATCAGAGACCAATATTCCCTGTTTTAAGTCCGTCGCATATTTCGCCATTTTCTTATAGGGTACTGTACACGAAAATATATCGAAATCTTAAGCTATCCAAAATGGCAGAGCCTCCACTCTAATGACTCTGTCACTTGGTAGATACAAGTTTTATATTGTATTTATTGAATCGGAGACCAATATTCCATGTTTTAACTCCGTCGCATATTTTGCCATTTTCTAATAGGGTACTGTACACGAAAATATATCGAAATCTTAAGCTATCCAAAATGGCAGACCCTCAACTCTAATGACTCTGTAACTTGGTAGATACAAGTTTTATATTCTATTTATTGAATCAGAGACCAATATTCCCTGTTTTAAGTCCGTCGCATATTTCGCCATTTCGCCATTTTCGTGGACAGTACCCTATAAGAAAATGGCGAAATTAGAGTTGAGGCTCTGCCATTTTCTCATAGGGTACTGTACACGAAAATATATCGAAATCTTAAGCCACCCAAAATGGCAGAGCCTCAACTCTGATGACTCTGTAACTTGGTAGATACAAGTTTTATATTGTATTTATTGAATCAGAGACCAATATTCCTTGTTTTAAGTCCGTCGCATATTTCGCCATTTTCTTATAGGGTATTGTACACGAAAATATATCGAAATCTTAAGCTATCCAAAATGGCAGAGCCTCAACTCTAATGACTCTGTAACTTGGTAGATACAAGTTTTATATTGTATTTATTGAATTGGAGACCAATATTCAATGTTTTAAGTCCGTCGCATATTTCGCCATTTTCTCATATGGTACTCTACACGAAAATATATCGAAATCATAAGCTATCCAAAATGGAAGAGCCTCAATTCTAATGACTCTGTAACTTGGTAGATACAAGTTTTATATTGTATTTATTGAATCGGAGACCAATATTCCATGTTTTAAGTCCGTCGCATATTTCGCCATTTTCTCATAGGGTACTGTACACGAAAATATATCGAAATCTTAAGCTATCCAAAATGGCAGACCCTCAACTCTAATGACTCTGTAACTTGGTAGATACAAGTTTTATATTCTATTTATTGAATTAGAGACCAATATTCCCTGTTTTAAGTCCGTCGCATATTTCGCCATTTCGCCATTTTCGTGTACAGTACCCTATAAGAAAATGGCGAAATTAGAGTTGAGGCTCTGCCATTTTGGATAGCTTAAGAAAATGGCGAAATTAGAGTTGAGGCTCTGCCATTTTCTCATAGGGTACTGTACACGAAAATATATCGAAATCTTAAGCCACCCAAAATGGCAGAGCCTCAACTCTGATGACTCTGTAACTTGGTAGATACAAGTTTAATTTTGTATTTATTGAATCGGAGACCAATATTCCATGTTTTAAGTCCGTCGCATATTTCGCCATTTTCTCATAGGGTACTGTACAGGAAAATATATCGAAATCTTATGCTATCCAAAATGGCAGACCCTCAACTCTAATGACTCTGTAACTTGGTAGATACAAGTTTTATATTGTATTTATCGAATCAGAGACCAATATTCCCTGTTTTAAGTCCGTCGCATATTTCGCCATTTTCTTATAGGGTACTGTACACGAAAATATATCGAAATCTTAAGCTATCCAAAATGGCAGAGCCCAACTCTTATGACTCTGTAACTTGGTTGATACAAGTTTTATATTGTATTTATTGAATTGGAGACCAATATTCAATGTTTTAAGTCCGTCGCATATTTCGCCATTTTCTCATAGGGTACTATACACGAAAATATATCGAAATCATAAGCTATCCAAAATGGAAGAGCCTCAACTCTAATGACTCTGTAACTTGGTAGATACAAGTTTTATATTGTATTTATTGAATCGGAGACCAATATTCCATGTTTTAAGTCCGTCGCATATTTTGCCATTTTCTAATAGGGTACTATACACGAAAATATATCGAAATCTTAAGCTATCCAAAATGGCAGAGCCTCAACTCTAATGACTCTGTAACTTGGTAGATACAAGTTTTATATTGTATTTATTGAATCGGAGACCAATATTCCATGTTTTAAGTCCGTCGCATATTTTGCCATTTTCTAATAGGGTACTATACACGAAAATATATCGAAATCTTAAGCTATCCAAAATGGCAGACCCTCAACTCTAATGACTCTGTAACTTGGTAGATACAAGGTTTATATTCTATTTATTGAATCAGAGACCAATATTCCATGTTTTAACTCCGTCGCATATTTTGCCATTTTCTTATAGGGTACTGTACACGAAAATATATCGAAATCTTAAGCTATCCAAAATGGCAGACCCTCAACTCTAATGACTCTGTAACTTGGTAGATACAAGTTTTATATTCTATTTATTGAATCAGAGACCAATATTCCCTGTTTTAAGTCCGTCGCATATTTCGCCATTTTTTATAGGGTACTGTACAAGAAAATATATCGAAATCTTAAGCTATCCAAAATGGCAGACCCTCAACTCTAATGACTCTGTAACTTGGTATATACAAGTTTTATATTGTATTTATTGAATCAGAGACCAATATTCCCTGTTTTAAGACCGTCGCATATTTCGCCATTTTCTCATAGGGTACTGTACACGAAAATATACCGAAATCTTAAGCTATCCAAAATGGCAGACCCTCAACTCTAATGACTCTGTAACTTGGTAGATACAAGTTTTATATTGTATTTATTGAATCAGAGACCAATATTCCCTGTTTTAAGTCCGTCGCATATTTCGCCATTTTCTCATAGGGTACTGTACACGAAAATATATCGAAATCTTAAGCTATCCAAAATGACAGACCCTCAACTCTGATGACTCTGTAACTTGGTAGATACAAGTTTTATTTTGTATTTATTGAATCGGAGACCAATATTCCCTGTTTTAAGTCCGTCGCATATTTCGCCATTTTCTTGTAGGGTACTGTACACGAAAATATATCGAAATCTTAAGCTATCCAAAATGGCAGAGCCTCAACTCTAATGACTCTGTAACTTGGTAGATACAAGTTTTATATTGTGATTATTGAATCGGAGACCAATATTCCCTGTTTAAAGTCCGTCGCATATTTCGCCATTTTCTCACATGGTACTGTACACGAAAATATATCGAAATCTTAAGCTATCCAAAATGGCAGACCCTCAACTCTAATGACTCTGTAACTTGGTAGATACAAGTTTTATATTCTATTTATTGAATCAGAGACCAATATTCCCTGTTTTACGTCCGTCGCATATTTCGCCATTTTCTCATAGGGTACTGTACACGAAAATATATCGAAATCTTAAGCTATCCAAAATGGAAGAGCCTCAACTCTAATGACTCTGTAACTTGGTAGATACAAGTTTTATATTGTATTTATTGAATCGGAGACCAATATTCCATGTTTTAAGTCCGTCGCATATTTCGCCATTTTCTCATAGGGTACTGTACACGAAAATATATCGAAATCTTAAGCTATCCAAAATGGCAGACCCTCAACTCTAATGACTCTGTAACTTGGTAGATACAAGTTTTATATTCTATTTATTGAATCAGAGAGCAATATTCCCTGTTTTAAGTCCGTCGCATATTTCGCCATTTCGCCATTTTTGTGTACAGTACCCTATAAGAAAATGGCGAAATTAGAGTTGAGGCTCTGCCATTTTGGATAGCTTAAGAAAATGGCGAAATTAGAGTTGAGGCTCTGCCATTTTCTCATAGGCTACTGTACACGAAAATATATCGAAATCTTAAGCCACCCAAAATGGCAGAGCCTCAACTCTGATGACTCTGTAACTTGGTAGATACAAGTTTTATATTGTATTTATTGAATCAGAGACCAATATTCCCTGTTTTAAGTCCGTCGCATATTTCGCCATTTTCTTATAGGGTATTGTACACGAAAATATATCGAAATCTTAAGCTATCCAAAATGGCAGAGCCTCAACTCTAATGACTCTGTAACTTGGTAGATACAAGTTTTATATTGTATTTATTGAATTGGAGACCAATATTCAATGTTTTAAGTCCGTCGCATATTTCGCCATTTTCTCATAGGGTACTCTACACGAAAATATATCGAAATCATAAGCTATCCAAAATGGAAGAGCCTCAATTCTAATGACTCTGTAACTTGGTAGATACAAGTTTTATATTGTATTTATTGAATCGGAGACCAATATTCCATGTTTTAAGTCCGTCGCATATTTCGCCATTTTCTGATAGGGTACTGTACACGAAAATATATCGAAATCTTAAGCTATCCAAAATGGCAGACCCTCAACTCTAATGACTCTGTAACTTGGTAGATACAAGGTTTATATTCTATTTATTGAATCAGAGACCAATATTCAATGTTTTAACTCCGTCGCATATTTTGCCATTTTCTTATAGGGTACTGTACACGAAAATATATCGAAATCTTAAGCTATCCAAAATGGCAGACCCTCAACTCTAATGACTCTGTAACTTGGTAGATACAAGTTTTATATTCTATTTATTGTATCAGAGACCAATATTCCCTGTTTTAAGTCCGTCGCATATTTCGCCATTTTCTTATAGGGTATTGTACACGAAAATATATCGAAATCATAAGCTATCCAAAATGGAAGAGCCTCAACTCTAATGACTCTGTAACTTGGTAGATACAAGTTTTATATTGTATTTATTGAATCGGAGACCAATATTCCATGTTTTAAGTCCGTCGCATATTTTGCCATTTTCTAATAGGGTACTATACACGAAAATATATCGAAATCTTAAGCTATCCAAAATGGCAGACCCTCAACTCTAATGACTCTGTAACTTGGTAGATACAAGGTTTATATTCTATTTATTGAATCAGAGACCAATATTCCCTGTTTTAAGTCCGTCGCATATTTCGCCATTTTCTTATAGGGTACTGTATACGAAAATATATCGAAATCTTAAGCTATCCAAAATGGCAGAGCCTCCACTCTAATGACTCTGTCACTTGGTAGATACAAGTTTTATATTGTATTTATTGAATCGGAGACCAATATTCCATGTTTTAACTCCGTCGCATATTTTGCCATTTTCTAATAGGGTACTGTACACGAAAATATATCGAAATCTTAAGCTATCCAAAATGGCAGACCCTCAACTCTAATGACTCTGTAACTTGGTAGATACAAGTTTTATATTCTATTTATTGAATCAGAGACCAATATTCCCTGTTTTAAGTCCGTCGCATATTTCGCCATTTCGCCATTTTCGTGTAAAGTACCCTATAAGAAAATGGCGAAATTAGAGTTGAGGCTCTGCCATTTTCTCATAGGGTACTGTACACGAAAATATATCGAAATCTTAAGCCACCCAAAATGGCAGAGCCTCAACTCTGATGACTCTGTAACTTGGTAGATACAAGTTTTATATTGTATTTATTGAATCAGAGACCAATATTCCTTGTTTTAAGTCCGTCGCATATTTCGCCATTTTCTTATAGGGTATTGTACACGAAAATATATCGAAATCTTAAGCTATCCAAAATGGCAGAGCCTCAACTCTAATGACTCTGTAACTTGGTAGATACAAGTTTTATATTGTATTTATTGAATTGGAGACCAATATTCAATGTTTTAAGTCCGTCGCATATTTCGCCATTTTCTCATAGGGTACTCTACACGAAAGTATATCGAAATCACAAGCTATCCAAAATGGAAGAGCCTCAATTCTAATGACTCTGTAACTTGGTAGATACAAGTTTTATATTGTATTTATTGAATCGGAGACCAATATTCCATGTTTTAAGTCCGTCGCATATTTCGCCATTTTCTCATAGGGTACTGTACACGAAAATATATCGAAATCTTAAGCTATCCAAAATGGCAGACCCTCAACTCTAATGACTCTGTAACTTGGTAGATACAAGTTTTATATTCTATTTATTGAATCAGAGACCAATATTCCCTGTTTTAAGTCCGTCGCATATTTCGCAATTTCGCCATTTTCGTGTACAGTACCCTATAAGAAAATGGCGAAATTAGAGTTGAGGCTCTGCCATTTTCTCATAGGGTACTGTACACGAAAATATATCGAAATCTTAAGCCACCCAAAATGGCAGAGCCTCAACTCTGATGACTCTGTAACTTGGTAGATACAAGTTTTATTTTGTATTTATTGAATCGGAGACCAATATTCCATGTTTTAAGTCCGTCGCATATTTCGCCATTTTCTCATAGGGTACTGTACAGGAAAATATATCGAAATCTTAAGCTATCCAAAATGGCAGACCCTCAACTCTAATGACTCTGTAACTTGGTAGATACAAGTTTTATATTGTATTTATTGAATCAGAGACCAATATTCCCTGTTTTAAGTCCGTCGCATATTTCGCCATTTTCTTATAGGGTACTGTACACGAAAATATATCGAAATCTTAAGCTATCCAAAATGGAAGAGCCTCAACTCTTATGACTCTGTAACTTGGTTGATACAAGTTTTATATTGTATTTATTGAATTGGAGACCAATATTCAATGTTTTAAGTCCGTCGCATATTTCGCCATTTTCTCATAGGGTACTATACACGAAAATATATCGAAATCATAAGCTATCCAAAATGGAAGAGCCTCAACTCTAATGACTCTGTAACTTGGTAGATACAAGTTTTATATTGTATTTATTGAATCGGAGACCAATATTCCATGTTTTAAGTCCGTCACATATTTTGCCATTTTCTAATAGGGTACTATACACGAAAATATATCGAAATCTTAAGCTATCCAAAATGGCAGAGCCTCAACTCTAATGACTCTGTAACTTGGTAGATACAAGTTTTATATTGTATTTATTGAATCGGAGACCAATATTCCATGTTTTAAGTCCGTCGCATATTTTGCCATTTTCTAATAGGGTACTATACACGAAAATATATCGAAATCTTAAGCTATCCAAAATGGCAGACCCTCAACTCTAATGACTCTTTAACTTGGTAGATACAAGGTTTATATTCTATTTATTGAATCAGAGACCAATATTCCATGTTTTAACTCCGTCGCATATTTTGCCATTTTCTTATAGGGTACTGTACACGAAAATATATCGAAATCTTAAGCTATCCAAAATGGCAGACCCTCAACTCTAATGACTCTGTAACTTGGTAGATACAAGTTTTATATTCTATTTATTGAATCAGAGACCAATATTCCCTGTTTTAAGTCCGTCGCATATTTCGCCATTTTCTTATAGGGTACTGTACACGAAAATATATCGAAATCTTAAGCTATCCAAAATGGCAGAGCCTCAACTCTAATGACTCTGTAACTTGGTAGATACAATTTTTATATTGTATTTATTGAATCGGAGACCAATATTCCCTGTTTTAAGTCCGTCGCATATTTCGCCATTTTCTCACAGGGTACTGTACACGAAAATATATCGAAATCTTAAGCCACCCAAAATGGCAGAGCCTCAACTCTGATGACTCTGTAACTTGGTAGATACAAGTTTTATTTTGTATTTATTGAATCGGAGACCAATATTCCATGTTTTAAGTCCGTCGCATATTTCGCCATTTTCTCAAAGGGTACTGTACACGAAAATATATCGAAATCTTAAGCTATCCAAAATGGCAGACCCTCAACTCTAATGACTCTGTAACTTGGTAGATACAAGTTTTATATTGTATTTATTGAATTGGAGACCAATATTCAATGTTTTAAGTCCGTCGCATATTTCGCCATTTTCTCATAGGGTACTATACACGAAAATATATCGAAATCATAAGCTATCCAAAATGGAAGAGCCTCAACTCTAATGACTCTGTAACTTGGTAGATACACGTTTTATATTGTATTTATTGAATCAGGGACCAATATTCCCTGTTTTAAGTCCGTCGCATATTTCGCCATTTTCGCATAGGGTACTGTACACGAAAATATAACGAAATCTTAAGCTATCCAAAATGGAAGAGCCTCAACTCTAATGACTCTGTAACTTGGTAGATACAAGTTTTATATTGTATTTATTGAATCGGAGACCAATATTCCCTATTTTTAAGTCCGTCGCATATTTTGCCATTTTCTCATAGGGTACTGTACACGAAAATATATCGAAATCTTAAACTGTCCAAAATGGTAGAGCCTCAACTCTAATGACTCTGTAACTTGGTAGATACAAGTTTTATATTGTATTTATTGAATCGGAGACCAATATTCCATGTTTTAACTCCGTCGTATATTTTACCATTTTCTAATAGGGTACTGTACACGAAAATATATCGAAATCTTAAGCTATCCAAAATGGCAGACCCTCAACTCTAATGACTCTGTAACTTGGTAGATACAAGTTTTATATTCTATTTATTGAATCAGAGACCAATATTCCCTGTTTTAAGTCCGTCGCATATTTCGCCATTTTCTTATAGGGTACTGTACACGAAAATATATCGAAATCTTAAGCTATCCAAAATGGCAGAGCCTCAACTCTAATGACTCTGTAACTTGGTAGATACAATTTTTATATTGTATTTATTGAATCGGAGACCAATATTCCCTGTTTTAAGTCCGTCGCATATTTCGCCATTTTCTCACAGGGTACTGTACACGAAAATATATCGAAATCTTAAGCCACCCAAAATGGCAGAGCCTCAACTCTGATGACTCTGTAACTTGGTAGATACAAGTTTTATTTTGTATTTATTGAATCGGAGACCAATATTCCATGTTTTAAGTCCGTCGCATATTTCGCCATTTTCTCATAGGGTACTGTACACGAAAATATATCGAAATCTTAAGCTATCCAAAATGGCAGACCCTCAACTCTAATGACTCTGTAACTTGGTAGATACAAGTTTTATATTGTATTTATTGAATTGGAGACCAATATTCAATGTTTTAAGTCCGTCGCATATTTCGCCATTTTCTCATAGGGTACTATACACGAAAATATATCGAAATCATAAGCTATCCAAAATGGAAGAGCCTCAACTCTAATGACTCTGTAACTTGGTAGATACACGTTTTATATTGTATTTATTGAATCAGGGACCAATATTCCCTGTTTTAAGTCCGTCGCATATTTCGCCATTTTCGCATAGGGTACTGTACACGAAAATATAACGAAATCTTAAGCTATCCAAAATGGAAGAGCCTCAACTCTAATGACTCTGTAACTTGGTAGATACAAGTTTTATATTGTATTTATTGAATCGGAGACCAATATTCCCTATTTTTAAGTCCGTCGCATATTTTGCCATTTTCTCATAGGGTACTGTACACGAAAATATATCGAAATCTTAAACTGTCCAAAATGGTAGAGCCTCAACTCTAATGACTCTGTAACTTGGTAGATACAAGTTTTATATTGTATTTATTGAATCGGAGACCAATATTCCATGTTTTAACTCCGTCGTATATTTTACCATTTTCTAATAGGGTACTGTACACGAAAATATATCGAAATCTTAAGCTATCCAAAATGGCAGACCCTCAACTCTAATGACTCTGTAACTTGGTAGATACAAGTTTTATATTCTATTTATTGAATCAGAGACCAATATTCCCTGTTTTAAGTCCGTCGCATATTTCGCCATTTTCTTATAGGGTACTGTACACGAAAATATATCGAAATCTTAAGCTATCCAAAATGGCAGAGCCTCAACTCTAATGACTCTGTAACTTGGTAGATACAAGTTTTATATTTTATTTATTGAATTGGAGACCAATATTCAATGTTTTAAGTCCGTCGCATATTTCACCATTTTCTCATAGGGTACTATACACGAAAATATATCGAAATCATAAGCTATCCAAAATGGAAGAGCCTCAACTCTAATGACTCTGTAACTTGGTAGATACACGTTTTATATTGTATTTATTGAATCAGAGACCAATATTCCCTGTTTTAAGTCCGTCGCATAATTCGCCATTTTCTTATAGGGTACTGTACACGAAAATATATCGAAATCTTAAGCTATCCAAAATGGGAGAGCCTCAACTCTAATGACTCTGTAACTTGGTAGATAAAAGTTTTATATTGTATTTATTGAATCGGAGACAAATATTCCATGTTTTAAGTCCGTCGCATATTTCGCCATTTTCTCATAGGGTACTGTACACGAAAATATATTGAAATCTTAAGCTATCCAAAATGGCAAAGCCTCAACTCTAATGACTCTGTAACTTGGTACATACAAAGTTATAGTGTATTTATTGAATCGGAGACCAATATTCCATGTTTTGAGTCCGTCGCATATTTTGCAATTTTCTCATAGGGTACTGTACACGAAAATATATTGAAATCTTAAGCTACCCAAAACGGCAGAGCCTCAACTCTAATGACTCTGTAACTTGGTAAATACAAGTTTTGTACTGTATTTATTGAATCGGAGACCAATATTCCATGTATTGAGTCCGTCGCATATTTTGCCATTTTCTCATAGGGTACTGTACACGAAAATATATCAAAATCTTAAGCTATCCAAAATGGCACAGCCTCAACTCTAATGACTCTGTAACTTGGTAGATACAAGTTTTATATTGTATTTATTGAATCGGAGACAAATATTCAATGTTTTAAGTCCGTCGCATATTTCTCCATTTTCTCATAGGGAACTGTACACGAAAATATATCGAAATCTTAAGCTATCCAAAATGGCAGAGCCTCAACTCAAATGACTCTGTAACTTGGTAGATACAAGTTTTATATTGTATTTATTGAATCAGAGACCAATATTCCCTGTTTTAAGTCCGTCGCATATTTTGCCATTTTCTCATAGGGTACTGTACACGAAAATATATCGAAATCTTAAGCTATCCAAAATGGCAGAGCCTCAACTCTAATGATTCTGTAACTTGGTAGATACAAGTTTTATATTGTATTTATTGAATCGGAGACCAATATTCAATGTTTTAAGTCCGTCGCATATTTCGCCATTTTCTCATAGGGTACTGTACACGAAAATATATCGAAATCTTAAGCTATCCAAAATGGAAGAGCCTCAACTCTAATGACTCTGTAACTTGGTAGATACAAGTTTTATATTGTATTTATTGAATCGGAGACCAATATTCCCTGTTTTAAGTCCGTCGCATATTTCGCCATTTTCTCATATTGTACTGTACACGAAAATATATCGAAATCTTAAGCCACCCAAAATGGCAGAGCCTCAACTCTGATGACTCTGTAACTTGGTAGATACAAGTTTTATTTTGTATTTATTGAATCGGAGACCAATATTCCATGTTTTAAGTCCGTCGCATATTTCGCCATTTTCTCATAGGGTACTGTACACGAAAATATATTGAAATCTTAAGCTATCCAAAATGGCAAAGCCTCAACTCTAATGACTCTGTAACTTGGTACATACAAAGTTATAGTGTATTTATTGAATCGGAGACCAATATTCCATGTTTTGAGTCCGTCGCATATTTTGCAATTTTCTCATAGGGTACTGTACACGAAAATATATTGAAATCTTAAGCTACCCAAAACGGCAGAGCCTCAACTCTAATGACTCTGTAACTTGGTAAATACAAGTTTTGTACTGTATTTATTGAATCGGAGACCAATATTCCATGTTTTGAGTCCGTCGCATATTTTGCCATTTTCTCATAGGGTACTGTACACGAAAATATATCAAAATCTTAAGCTATCCAAAATGGCACAGCCTCAACTCTAATGACTCTGTAACTTGGTAGATACAAGTTTTATATTGTATTTATTGAATCGGAGACAAATATTCAATGTTTTAAGTCCGTCGCATATTTCTCCATTTTCTCATAGGGAACTGTACACGAAAATATATCGAAATCTTAAGCTATCCAAAATGGCAGAGCCTCAACTCAAATGACTCTGTAACTTGGTAGATACAAGTTTTATATTGTATTTATTGAATCAGAGACCAATATTCCCTGTTTTAAGTCCGTCGCATATTTTGCCATTTTCTCATAGGGTACTGTACACGAAAATATATCGAAATCTTAAGCTATCCAAAATGGCAGACCCTCAACTCTAATGACTCTGTAACTTGGTAGATACAAGTTTTATATTCTATTTATTGAATCAGAGAGCAATATTCCCTGTTTTAAGTCCGTCGCATATTTCGCCATTTCGCCATTTTCGTGTACAGTACCCTATAAGAAAATGGCGAAATTAGAGTTGAGGCTCTGCCATTTTGGATAGCTTAAGAAAATGGCGAAATTAGAGTTGAGGCTCTGCCATTTTCTCATAGGGTACTGTACACGAAAATATATCGAAATCTTAAGCCACCCAAAATGGCAGAGCCTCAACTCTGATGACTCTGTAACTTGGTAGATACAAGTTTTATATTGTATTTATTGAATCAGAGACCAATATTCCCTGTTTTAAGTCCGTCGCATATTTCGCCATTTTCTTATAGGGTATTGTACACGAAAATATATCGAAATCTTAAGCTATCCAAAATGGCAGAGCCTCAACTCTAATGACTCTGTAACTTGGTAGATACAAGTTTTATATTGTATTTATTGAATTGGAGACCAATATTCAATGTTTTAAGTCCGTCGCATATTTCGCCATTTTCTCATAGGGTACTCTACACGAAAATATATCGAAATCATAAGCTATCCAAAATGGAAGAGCCTCAATTCTAATGACTCTGTAACTTGGTAGATACAAGTTTTATATTGTATTTATTGAATCGGAGACCAATATTCCATGTTTTAAGTCCGTCGCATATTTCGCCATTTTCTGATAGGGTACTGTACACGAAAATATATCGAAATCTTAAGCTATCCAAAATGGCAGACCCTCAACTCTAATGACTCTGTAACTTGGTAGATACAAGGTTTATATTCTATTTATTGAATCAGAGACCAATATTCCATGTTTTAACTCCGTCGCATATTTTGCCATTTTCTTATAGGGTACTGTACACGAAAATATATCGAAATCTTAAGCTATCCAAAATGGCAGACCCTCAACTCTAATGACTCTGTAACTTGGTAGATACAAGTTTTATATTCTATTTATTGTATCAGAGACCAATATTCCCTGTTTTAAGTCCGTCGCATATTTCGCCATTTTCTTATAGGGTACTGTACACGAAAATATATCGAAATCATAAGCTATCCAAAATGGAAGAGCCTCAACTCTATTGACTCTGTAACTTGGTAGATACAAGTTTTATATTGTATTTATTGAATCGGAGACCAATATTCCATGTTTTAAGTCCGTCGCATATTTTGCCATTTTCTAATAGGGTACTATACACGAAAATATATCGAAATCTTAAGCTATCCAAAATGGCAGACCCTCAACTCTAATGACTCTGTAACTTGGTAGATACAAGGTTTATATTCTATTTATTGAATCAGAGACCAATATTCCCTGTTTTAAGTCCGTCGCATATTTCGCCATTTTCTTATAGGGTACTGTACACGAAAATATATCGAAATCTTAAGCTATCCAAAATGGCAGAGCCTCCACTCTAATGACTCTGTCACTTGGTAGATACAAGTTTTATATTGTATTTATTGAATCGGAGACCAATATTCCATGTTTTAACTCCGTCGCATATTTTGCCATTTTCTAATAGGGTACTGTACAAGAAAATATATCGAAATCTTAAGCTATCCAAAATGGCAGACCCTCAACTCTAATGACTCTGTAACTTGGTAGATACAAGTTTTATATTCTATTTATTGAATCAGAGACCAATATTCCCTGTTTTAAGTCCGTCGCATATTTCGCCATTTCGCCATTTTCGTGTACAGTACCCTATAAGAAAATGGCGAAATTAGAGTTGAGGCTCTGCCATTTTGGATAGCTTAAGAAAATGGCGAAATTAGAGTTGAGGCTCTGCCATTTTCTCATAGGGTACTGTACACGAAAATATATCGAAATCTTAAGCCACCCAAAATGGCAGAGCCTCAACTCTGATGACTCTGTAACTTGGTAGATACAAGTTTTATATTGTATTTATTGAATCAGAGACCAATATTCCCTGTTTTAAGTCCGTCGCATATTTCGCCATTTTCTTATAGGGTATTGTACACGAAAATATATCGAAATCTTAAGCTATCCAAAATGGCAGAGCCTCAACTCTAATGACTCTGTAACTTGGTAGATACAAGTTTTATATTGTATTTATTGAATTGGAGACCAATATTCAATGTTTTAAGTCCGTCGCATATTTCGCCATTTTCTCATAGGGTACTCTACACGAAAATATATCGAAATCATAAGCTATCCAAAATGGAAGAGCCTCAATTCTAATGACTCTGTAACTTGGTAGATACAAGTTTTATATTGTATTTATTGAATCGGAGACCAATATTCCATGTTTTAAGTCCGTCGCATATTTCGCCATTTTCTGATAGGGTACTGTACACGAAAATATATCGAAATCTTAAGCTATCCAAAATGGCAGACCCTCAACTCTAATGACTCTGTAACTTGGTAGATACAAGGTTTATATTCTATTTATTGAATCAGAGACCAATATTCCATGTTTTAACTCCGTCGCATATTTTGCCATTTTCTTATAGGGTACTGTACACGAAAATATATCGAAATCTTAAGCTATCCAAAATGGCAGACCCTCAACTCTAATGACTCTGTAACTTGGTAGATACAAGTTTTATATTCTATTTATTGTATCAGAGACCAATATTCCCTGTTTTAAGTCCGTCGCATATTTCGCCATTTTCTTATAGGGTACTGTACACGAAAATATATCGAAATCATAAGCTATCCAAAATGGAAGAGCCTCAACTCTAATGACTCTGTAACTTGGTAGATACAAGTTTTATATTGTATTTATTGAATCGGAGACCAATATTCCATGTTTTAAGTCCGTCGCATATTTTGCCATTTTCTAATAGGGTACTATACACGAAAATATATCGAAATCTTAAGCTATCCAAAATGGCAGACCCTCAACTCTAATGACTCTGTAACTTGGTAGATACAAGGTTTATATTCTATTTATTGAATCAGAGACCAATATTCCCTGTTTTAAGTCCGTCGCATATTTCGCCATTTTCTTATAGGGTACTGTACACGAAAATATATCGAAATCTTAAGCTATCCAAAATGGCAGAGCCTCCACTCTAATGACTCTGTCACTTGGTAGATACAAGTTTTATATTGTATTTATTGAATCGGAGACCAATATTCCATGTTTTAACTCCGTCGCATATTTTGCCATTTTCTAATAGGGTACTGTACAAGAAAATATATCGAAATCTTAAGCTATCCAAAATGGCAGACCCTCAACTCTAATGACTCTGTAACTTGGTAGATACAAGTTTTATATTCTATTTATTGAATCAGAGACCAATATTCCCTGTTTTAAGTCCGTCGCATATTTCGCCATTTCGCCATTTTCGTGTACAGTACCCTATAAGAAAATGGCGAAATTAGAGTTGAGGCTCTGCCATTTTCTCATAGGTTACTGTACACGAAAATATATCGAAATCTTAAGCCACCCAAAATGGCAGAGCCTCAACTCTGATGACTCTGTAACTTGGTAGATACAAGTTTTATATTGTATTTATTGAATCAGAGACCAATATTCCTTGTTTTAAGTCCGTCGCATATTTCGCCATTTTCTTATAGGGTATTGTACACGAAAATATATCGAAATCTTAAGCTATCCAAAATGGCAGAGCCTCAACTCTAATGACTCTGTAACTTGGTAGATACAAGTTTTATATTGTATTTATTGAATTGGAGACCAATATTCAATGTTTTAAGTCCGTCGCATATTTCGCCATTTTCTCATAGGGTACTCTACACGAAAGTATATCGAAATCATAAGCTATCCAAAATGGAAGAGCCTCAATTCTAATGACTCTGTAACTTGGTAGATACAAGTTTTATATTGTATTTATTGAATCGGAGACCAATATTCCATGTTTTAAGTCCGTCGCATATTTCGCCATTTTCTCATAGGGTACTGTACACGAAAATATATCGAAATCTTAAGCTATCCAAAATGGCAGACCCTCAACTCTAATGACTCTGTAACTTGGTAGATACAAGTTTTATATTCTATTTATTGAATCAGAGACCAATATTCCCTGTTTTAAGTCCGTCGCATATTTCGCCATTTCGCCATTTTCGTGTACAGTACCCTATAAGAAAATGGCGAAATTAGAGTTGAGGCTCTGCCATTTTGGATAGCTTAAGAAAATGGCGAAATTAGAGTTGAGGCTCTGCCATTTTCTCATAGGGTACTGTACACGAAAATATATCGAAATCTTAAGCCACCCAATATGGCAGAGCCTCAACTCTGATGACTCTGTAACTTGGTAGATACAAGTTTTATTTTGTATTTATTGAATCGGAGACCAATATTCCATGTTTTAAGTCCGTCGCATATTTCGCCATTTTCTCATAGGGTACTGTACAGGAAAATATATCGAAATCTTAAGCTATCCAAAATGGCAGACCCTCAACTCTAATGACTCTGTAACTTGGTAGATACAAGTTTTATATTGTATTTATTGAATCAGAGACCAATATTCCCTGTTTTAAGTCCGTCGCATATTTCGCCATTTTCTTATAGGGTACTGTACACGAAAATATATCGAAATCTTAAGCTATCCAAAATGGCAGAGCCTCAACTCTTATGACTCTGTAACTTGGTTGATACAAGTTTTATATTGTATTTATTGAATTGGAGACCAATATTCAATGTTTTAAGTCCGTCGCATATTTCGCCATTTTCTCATAGGGTACTATACACGAAAATATATCGAAATCATAAGCTATCCAAAATGGAAGAGCCTCAACTCTAATGACTCTGTAACTTGGTAGATACAAGTTTTATATTGTATTTATTGAATCGGAGACCAATATTCCATGTTTTAAGTCCGTCGCATATTTTGCCATTTTCTAATAGGGTACTATACACGAAAATATATCGAAATCTTAAGCTATCCAAAATGGCAGAGCCTCAACTCTAATGACTCTGTAACTTGGTAGATACAAGTTTTATATTGTATTTATTGAATCGGAGACCAATATTCCATGTTTTAAGTCCGTCGCATATTTTGCCATTTTCTAATAGGGTACTATACACGAAAATATATCGAAATCTTAAGCTATCCAAAATGGCAGACCCTCAACTCTAATGACTCTGTAACTTGGTAGATACAAGGTTTATATTCTATTTATTGAATCAGAGACCAATATTCCATGTTTTAACTCCGTCGCATATTTTGCCATTTTCTTATAGGGTACTGTACACGAAAATATATCGAAATCTTAAGCTATCCAAAATGGCAGACCCTCAACTCTAATGACTCTGTAACTTGGTAGATACAAGTTTTATATTCTATTTATTGAATCAGAGACCAATATTCCCTGTTTTAAGTCCGTCGCATATTTCGCCATTTTCTTATAGGGTACTGTACACGAAAATATATCGAAATCTTAAGCTATCCAAAATGGCAGAGCCTCAACTCTAATGACTCTGTAACTTGGTAGATACAATTTTTATATTGTATTTATTGAATCGGAGACCAATATTCCCTGTTTTAAGTCCGTCGCATATTTCGCCATTTTCTCACAGGGTACTGTACACGAAAATATATCGAAATCTTAAGCCACCCAAAATGGCAGAGCCTCAACTCTGATGACTCTGTAACTTGGTAGATACAAGTTTTATTTTGTATTTATTGAATCGGAGACCAATATTCCATGTTTTAAGTCCGTCGCATATTTCGCCATTTTCTCATAGGGTACTGTACACGAAAATATATCGAAATCTTAAGCTATCCAAAATGGCAGACCCTCAACTCTAATGACTCTGTAACATTGTAGATACAAGTTTTATATTGTATTTATTGAATTGGAGACCAATATTCAATGTTTTAAGTCCGTCGCATATTTCGCCATTTTCTCATAGGGTACTATACACGAAAATATATCGAAATCATAAGCTATCCAAAATGGAAGAGCCTCAACTCTAATGACTCTGTAACTTGGTAGATACACGTTTTATATTGTATTTATTGAATCAGAGACCAATATTCCCTGTTTTAAGTCCGTCGCATATTTCGCCATTTTCGCATAGGGTACTGTACACGAAAATATAACGAAATCTTAAGCTATCCAAAATGGAAGAGCCTCAACTCTAATGACTCTGTAACTTGGTAGATACAAGTTTTATATTGTATTTATTGAATCGGAGACCAATATTCCCTATTTTTAAGTCCGTCGCATATTTTGCCATTTTCTCATAGGGTACTGTACACGAAAATATATCGAAATCTTAAACTGTCCAAAATGGTAGAGCCTCAACTCTAATGACTCTGTAACTTGGTAGATACAAGTTTTATATTGTATTTATTGAATCGGAGACCAATATTCCATGTTTTAACTCCGTCGTATATTTTACCATTTTCTAATAGGGTACTGTACACGAAAATATATCGAAATCTTAAGCTATCCAAAATGGCAGACCCTCAACTCTAATGACTCTGTAACTTGGTAGATACAAGTTTTATATTCTATTTATTGAATCAGAGACCAATATTCCCTGTTTTAAGTCCGTCGCATATTTCGCCATTTTCTTATAGGGTACTGTACACGAAAATATATCGAAATCATAAGCTATCCAAAATGGAAGAGCCTCAACTCTAATGACTCTGTAACTTGGTAGATACACGTTTTATATTGTATTTATTGAATCAGAGACCAATATTCCCTGTTTTAAGTCCGTCGCATAATTCGCCATTTTCTTATAGGGTACTGTACACGAAAATATATCGAAATCTTAAGCTATCCAAAATGGGAGAGCCTCAACTCTAATGACTCTGTAACTTGGTAGATAAAAGTTTTATATTGTATTTATTGAATCGGAGACAAATATTCCATGTTTTAAGTCCGTCGCATATTTCGCCATTTTCTCATAGGGTACTGTACACGAAAATATATTGAAATCTTAAGCTATCCAAAATGGCAAAGCCTCAACTCTAATGACTCTGTAACTTGGTACATACAAAGTTATAGTGTATTTATTGAATCGGAGACCAATATTCCATGTTTTGAGTCCGTCGCATATTTTGCAATTTTCTCATAGGGTACTGTACACGAAAATATATTGAAATCTTAAGCTACCCAAAACGGCAGAGCCTCAACTCTAATGACTCTGTAACTTGGTAAATACAAGTTTTGTACTGTATTTATTGAATCGGAGACCAATATTCCATGTTTTGAGTCCGTCGCATATTTTGCCATTTTCTCATAGGGTACTGTACACGAAAATATATCAAAATCTTAAGCTATCCAAAATGGCACAGCCTCAACTCTAATGACTCTGTAACTTGGTAGATACAAGTTTTATATTGTATTTATTGAATCGGAGACAAATATTCAATGTTTTAAGTCCGTCGCATATTTCTCCATTTTCTCATAGGGAACTGTACACGAAAATATATCGAAATCTTAAGCTATCCAAAATGGCAGAGCCTCAACTCAAATGACTCTGTAACTTGGTAGATACAAGTTTTATATTGTATTTATTGAATCAGAGACCAATATTCCCTGTTTTAAGTCTGTCGCATATTTTGCCATTTTCTCATAGGGTACTGTACACGAAAATATATCGAAATCTTAAGCTATCCAAAATGGCAGAGCCTCAACTCTAATGACTCTGTAACTTGGTAGATACAAGTTTTATATTGTATTATTGAATCGGAGACCAATATTCAATGTTTTAAGTCCGTCGCATATTTCGCCATTTTCTCATAGGGTACTGTACACGAAAATATATCGAAATCTTAAGCTATCCAAAATGGAAGAGCCTCAACTCTAATGACTCTGTAACTTGGTAGATACAAGTTTTATATTGTATTTATTGAATCGGAGACCAATATTCCCTGTTTTAAGTCCGTCGCATATTTCGCCATTTTCTCATAGGGTACTTTACACGAAAATATATCGAAATCTTAAGCCACCCAAAATGGCAGAGCCTCAACTCTGATGACTCTGTAACTTGGTAGATACAAGTTTTATTTTGTATTTATTGAATCGGAGACCAATATTCCATGTTTTAAGTCCGTCGCATATTTCGCCATTTTCTCATAGGGTACTGTACACGAAAATATATTGAAATCTTAAGCTATCCAAAATGGCAAAGCCTCAACTCTAATGACTCTGTAACTTGGTACATACAAAGTTATAGTGTATTTATTGAATCGGAGACCAATATTCCATGTTTTGAGTCCGTCGCATATTTTGCAATTTTCTCATAGGGTACTGTACACGAAAATATATTGAAATCTTAAGCTACCCAAAACGGCAGAGCCTCAACTCTAATGACTCTGTAACTTGGTAAATACAAGTTTTGTACTGTATTTATTGAATCGGAGACCAATATTCCATGTTTTGAGTCCGTCGCATATTTTGCCATTTTCTCATAGGGTACTGTACACGAAAATATATCAAAATCTTAAGCTATCCAAAATGGCACAGCCTCAACTCTAATGACTCTGTAACTTGGTAGATACAAGTTTTATATTGTATTTATTGAATCGGAGACAAATATTCAATGTTTTAAGTCCGTCGCATATTTCTCCATTTTCTCATAGGGAACTGTACACGAAAATATATCGAAATCTTAAGCTATCCAAAATGGCAGAGCCTCAACTCAAATGACTCTGTAACTTGGTAGATACAAGTTTTATATTGTATTTATTGAATCAGAGACCAATATTCCCTGTTTTAAGTCCGTCGCATATTTTGCCATTTTCTCATAGGGTACTGTACACGAAAATATATCGAAATCTTAAGCTATCCAAAATGGCAGAGCCTCAACTCTAATGACTCTGTAACTTGGTAGATACAAGTTTTATATTGTATTTATTGAATCGGAGACCAATATTCAATGTTTTAAGTCCGTCGCATATTTCGCCATTTTCTCATAGGGTACTGTACACGAAAATATATCGAAATCTTAAGCTATCCAAAATGGAAGAGCCTCAACTCTAATGACTCTGTAACTTGGTAGATACAAGTTTTATATTGTATTTATTGAATCGGAGACCAATATTCCCTATTTTAAGTCCGTCGCATATTTCGCCATTTTCTCATAGGGTACTGTACACGAAAATATATCGAAATCTTAAGCCACCCAAAATGGCAGAGCCTCAACTCTGATGACTCTGTAACTTGGTAGATACAAGTTTTATTTTGTATTTATTGAATCGGAGACCAATATTCCATGTTTTAAGTCCGTCGCATATTTCGCCATTTTCTCATAGGGTACTGTACACGAAAATATATTGAAATCTTAAGCTATCCAAAATGGCAAAGCCTCAACTCTAATGACTCTGTAACTTGGTACATACAAAGTTATAGTGTATTTATTGAATCGGAGACCAATATTCCATGTTTTGAGTCCGTCGCATATTTTGCAATTTTCTCATAGGGTACTGTACACGAAAATATATTGAAATCTTAAGCTACCCAAAACGGCAGAGCCTCAACTCTAATGACTCTGTAACTTGGTAAATACAAGTTTTATACTGTATTTATTGAATCGGAGACCAATATTCCATGTTTTGAGTCCGTCGCATATTTTGCCATTTTCTCATAGGGTACTGTACACGAAAATATATCAAAATCTTAAGCTATCCAAAATGGCACAGCCTCAACTCTAATGACTCTGTAACTTGGTAGATACAAGTTTTATATTGTATTTATTGAATCGGAGACCAATATTCCCTGTTTTAAGTCCGTCGCATATTTCGCCATTTTCTCATAGGGTAATGTACACGAAAATATATCGAAATCTTAAGCCACCCAAAATGGCAGAGCCTCAACTCTGATGACTCTGTAACTTGGTAGATACAAGTTTTATTTTGTATTTATTGAATCGGAGACCAATATTCCATGATTTAAGTCCGTCACATATTTCGCCATTTTCGCATAGGGTACTGTACACGAAAATATATCGAAATCTTAAGCTATCCAAAATGGAAGAGCCTCAACTCTAATGACTCTGTAACTTGGTAGATACAAGTTTTATATTGTATTTATTTAATCGGAGACCAATATTCCCTATTTTTAAGTCCGTCGCATATTTTGCCATTTTCTCATAGGGTACTGTACACGAAAATATATCGAAATCTTAAGCTAACCAAAATGGCAGAGCCTCAACTCTAATGACTCTGTAACTTGGTTAATACAAGTTTTATATTGTATTTATTTAATCGGAGACCAAAATTCCATGTTTTGAGTCCGTCGCATATTTTGCCATTTTCTCATAGGGTATTGTACACGAAAATATATCGAAATCTTAAACTATCCAAAATGGTAGAGCCTCAACTCTAATGACTCTGTAACTTGGTAGATACAAGTTTTATATTGTATTTATTGAATCGGAGACCAATATTCCCTGTTTTAAGTCCGTCGCATATTTCGCCATTTTCTCATAGGGTACTGTACACGAAAATATATCGAAATCTTAAGCTATCCAAAATGGAAGAGCCTCAACTCTAATGACTCTGTAACTTGGTAGATACAAGTTTTATATTGTATTTATTGAATCAGAGACCAATATTCCATGTTTTAAGTCCGTCGCATATTTCGCCATTTTCGCATAGGGTACTGTACACGAAAATATATCGAAATCTTAAGCTATCCAAAATGGAAGAGCCTCAACTCTAATGACTCTGTAACTTGGTAGATACAAGTTTTATATTGTATTTATTGAATCGGAGACCAATACTCCCTATTTTTAAGTCCGTCGCATATTTTGCCATTTTCTCATAGGGTACTGTACACGAAAATATATCGAAATCTTAAGCTAACCAAAATGGCAGAGCCTCAACTCTAATGACTCTGTAACTTGGTTAATACAAGTTTTATATTGTATTTATTGAATCGGAGACCAATATTCAATGTTTTAAGTCCGTCGCATATTTCGCCATTTTCTCATAGGGTACTGTACACGAAAATATATCGAAACCTTAACCTATCCAAAATGGTAGAGCCTCAACTCTAATGACTCTGTAATTTGGTAGATACAAGTTTTATATTGTATTTATTGAATCAGAGACCAATATTCCCTGTTTTAAGTCCGTCGCATATTTCGCCATTTTCTTATAGGGTACTGTACACGAAAATATATCGAAATCTTAAGCTATCCAAAATGGCAAAGCCTCAACTCTAATGACTCTGTAACTTGGTAGATGCAGGTTTTATATTGTATTTATTGAATTGGAGACCAATATTCAATGTTTTAAGTCCGTCGCATATTTCGCCATTTTCTTATAGGGTACTGTACACGAAAATATATCGAAATCTTGAGCTATCCAAAATGGCAGACCCTCAACTCTAATGACACTGTAACTTGGTAGATACAAGTTTTATATTGTATTTATTGAATCAGAGACCAATATTCCCTGTTTTAAGTCCGTCGCATATTTCGCCATTTTCTTATAGGGTACTGTACACGAAAATATATCGAAATCTTAAGCTATCCAAAATGGCAGAGCCTCAACTCTAATGACTCTGTAACTTGGTAGATACAAGTTTTATATTGTATTTATTGAATTGGAGACCAATATTCAATGTTTTAAGTCCGTCGCATATTTCGCCATTTTCTCATAGGGTATTATACACGAAAATATATCGAAATCATAAGCTATCCAAAATGGAAGAGCCTCAACTCTAATGACTCTGTAACTTGGTAGATACAAGTTTTATATTGTATTTATTGAATCGGAGACCAATATTCCATGTTTTAAGTCCGTCGCATATTTTGCCATTTTCTAATAGGGTACTGTACACGAAAATATATCGAAATCTTAAGCTATCCAAAATGGCAGACCCTCAACTCTAATGACTCTGTAACTTGGTAGATACAAGTTTTATATTCTATTTATTGAATCAGAGACCAATATTCCCTGTTTTAAGTCCGTCGCATATTTCGCCATTTTCTTATAGGGTACTGTACACGAAAATATATCGAAATCTTAAGCTATCCAAAATGGCAGAGCCTCAACTCTAATGACTCTCTAACTTGGTAGATACAAGTTTTATATTGTATTTATTGAATCGGAGACCAATATTCCCTGTTTTAAGTCCGTCGCATATTTCGCCATTTTCTCATAGGGTAATGTACACGAAAATATATCGAAATCTTAAGCCACCCAAAATGGCAGAGCCTCAACTCTGATGACTCTGTAACTTGGTAGATACAAGTTTTATTTTGTATTTATTGAATCGGAGACCAATATTCCATGTTTTAAGTCCGTCACATATTTCGCCATTTTCGCATAGGGTACTGTACACGAAAATATATCGAAATCTTAAGCTATCCAAAATGGAAGAGCCTCAACTCTAATGACTCTGTAACTTGGTAGATACAAGTTTTATATTGTATTTATTTAATCGGAGACCAATATTCCCTATTTATGTCCGTCGCATATTTTGCCATTTTCTCATAGGGTACTGTACACGAAAATATATCGAAATCTTAAGCTAACCAAAATGGCAGAGCCTCAACTCTAATGACTCTGTAACTTGGTTAATACAAGTTTTATATTGTATTTATTTAATCGGAGACCAAAATTCCATGTTTTGAGTCCGTCGCATATTTTGCCATTTTCTCATAGGGTATTGTACACGAAAATATATCGAAATCTTAAACTATCCAAAATGGTAGAGCCTCAACTCTAATGACTCTGTAACTTGGTAGATACAAGTTTTATATTGTATTTATTGAATCGGAGACCAATATTCCCTGTTTTAAGTCCGTCGCATATTTCGCCATTTTCTCATAGGGTACTGTACACGAAAATATATCGAAATCTTAAGCTATCCAAAATGGCAGAGCCTCAACTCTAATGACTCTGTAACTTGGTAGATACAAGTTTTATATTGTATTTATTGAATTGGAGACCAATATTCAATGTTTTAAGTCCGTCGCATATTTCGCCATTTTCTCATAGGGTACTGTACACGAAAATATATCGAAATCTTGAGCTATCCAAAATGGCAGACCCTCAACTCTAATGACACTGTAACTTGGTAGATACAAGTTTTATATTGTATTTATTGAATCAGAGTCCAATATTCCCTGTTTTAACTCCGTCGCATATTTCGCCATTTTCTTATAGGGTACTGTACACGAAAATATATCGAAATGTTAACCTATCCAAAATGGCAGAGCCTCAACTCTAATGACTCTGTAACTTGGTAGATAAAAGTTTTATATTGTATTTATTGAATTGGAGACCAATATTCAATGTTTTAAGTCCGTCGCATATTTCGCCATTTTCTCATAGGGTACTATACACGAAAATATATCGAAATCATAAGCTATCCAAAATGGAAGAGCCTCAACTCTAGTGACTCTGTAACTTGGTAGATACAAGTTTTATATTGTATTTATTGAATCGGAGACCAATATTCCATGTTTTAAGTCGGTCGCATATTTTGCCATTTTCTAATAGGGTACTGTACACGAAAATATATCGAAATCTTAAGCTATCCAAAATGGCAGACCCCCAACTCTAATGACTCTGTAACTTGGTAGATACAAGTTTTATATTCTATTTATTGAATCAGAGACCAATATTCCCTGTTTTAAGTCTGTCGCATATTTCGCCATTTTCTTATAGGGTACTGTACACGAAAATATATCGAAATCTTAAGCTATCCAAAATGGCAGAGCCTCAACTCTAATGACTCTGTAACTTGGTAGATACAAGTTTTATATTGTATTTATTGAATTGGAGACCAATATTCAATGTTTTAAGTCCGTCGCATATTTCGCCATTTTCTTATCGGGTACTGTACACGAAAATATATCGAAATCTTAAGCTATCCAAAATGGCAGACCCCCAACTCTAATGACTCTGTAACTTGGTAGATACAAGTTTTATATTGTATTTATTGAATCAGAGACCAATATTCCCTGTTTTAAGTCCGTCGCATATTTCGCCATTTTCTTATAGGGTACTGTACACGAAAATATATCGAAATCTTAAGCCACCCAAAATGGCAGAGCCTCAACTCTGATGACTCTGTAACTTGGTAGATACAAGTTTTATTTTGTATTTATTGAATCGGAGACCAATATTCCATGTTTTAAGTCCGTCGCATATTTCGCCATTTTCTCATAGGGTACTGTACACGAAAATATATCGAAATCTTAAGCTATCCAAAATGGCAGACCCTCAACTCTAATGACTCTGTAACTTGGTAGATACAAGTTTTATATTGTATTTATTGAATCAGAGACCAATATTCCCTGTTTTAAGTCCGTCGCATAATTCGCCATTTTCTTATAGGGTACTGTACACGAAAATATATCGAAATCTTAAGCTATCCAAAATGGCAGAGCCTCAACTCTAATGACTTTGTAACTTGGTAGATACAAGTTTTATATTGTATTTATTGAATTGGAGACCAATATTCAATGTTTTAAGTCCGTCGCATATTTCGCCATTTTCTCATAGGGTACTATACACGAAAATATATCGAAATCATAAGCTATCCAAAATGGAAGAGCCTCAACTCTAACGACTCTATAACTTGGTAGATACAAGTTTTATATTGTATTTATTGAATCAGAGACCAATATTCCCTGTTTTAAGTCCGTCGCATATTTCGCCATTTTCGCATATGGTACTGTACACGAAAATATAACGAAATCTTAAGCTATCCAAAATGGAAGAGCCTCAACTCTAATGACTCTGTAACTTGGTAGATACAAGTTTTATATTGTATTTATTGAATCAAAGACCAATATTCCCTGTTTTAAGTCCGTCGCATATTTTGCCATTTTCTCATAGGGTACTGTACACGAAAATATATCGAAATCTTAAGCTATCCAAAATGGCAGAGCCTCAACTCTAATGACTCTGTAACTTGGTAGATACAAGTTTTATATTGTATTTATTGAATCGGAGACCAATATTCAATGTTTTAAGTCCGTCGCATATTTCGCCATTTTCTCATAGGGTACTGTACACGAAAATATATCGAAATCTTAAGCTATCCAAAATGGAAGAGCCTCAACTCTAATGACTCTGTAACTTGGTAGATACAAGTTTTATATTGTATTTATTGAATCAGAGACCAATATTCCCTGTTTTAAGTCCGTCGCATATTTCGCCATTTTCGCATAGGGTACTGTACACGAAAATATAACGAAATCTTAAGCTATCCAAAATGGAAGAGCCTCAACTCTAATGACTCTGTAACTTGGTAGATACAAGTTTTATATTGTATTTATTGAATCGGAGACCAATATTCCCTATTTTTAAGTCCGTCGCATATTTCGCCATTTTCTCATAGGGTACTGTACACGAAAATATATCGAAATCTTAAGCTAACCAAAATGGCAGAGCCTCAACTATAATGACTCTGTAACTTGGTAGATACAAGTTTTATATTGTATTTATTGAATCGGAGACCAATATTCAATGTTTTAAGTCCGTCGCATATTTCGCCATTTTCTCATAGGGAACTGTACACGAAAATATATCGAAATCTTAAGCTATCCAAAATGGCAGAGCCTCAACTCAAATGACTCTGTAACTTGGTAGATACAAGTTTTATATTGTATTTATTGAATCAGAGACCAATATTCCCTGTTTTAAGTCTGTCGCATATTTTGCCATTTTCTCATAGGGTACTGTACACGAAAATATATCGAAATCTTAAGCTATCCAAAATGGCAGAGCCTCAACTCTAATGACTCTGTAACTTGGTAGATACAAGTTTTATATTGTATTTATTGAATTGGAGACCAATATTCAATGTTTTAAGTCCGTCGCATAATTCGCCATTTTCTTAAAGGGTACTGTACACGAAAATATATCGAAATCTTAAGCTATCCAAAATGGCAGACCCTCAACTCTAATGACACTGTAACTTGGTAGATACAAGTTTTATATTGTATTTATTGAATCGGAGACCAATATTCAATGTTTTAAGTCCGTCGCATATTTCGCCATTTTCTCATAGGGAACTGTACACGAAAATATATCGAAATCTTAAGCTATCCAAAATGGCAGAGCCTCAACTCAAATGACTCTGTAACTTGGTAGATACAAGTTTTATATTGTATTTATTGAATCAGAGACCAATATTCCCTGTTTTAAGTCTGTCGCATATTTTGCCATTTTCTCATAGGGTACTGTACACGAAAATATATCGAAATCTTAAGCTATCCAAAATGGAAGAGCCTCAACTCTAATGACTCTGTAACTTGGTAGATACAAGTTTTATATTGTATTTATTGAGTCGGAGACCAATATTCCATGTTTTAAGTCCGTCACATATTTTGCCATTTTCTAATAGGGTACTGTACACGAAAATATATCGAAATCTTAAGCTATCCAAAATGGCAGACCCTAAACTCTAATGACTCTTTAACTTGGTAGATACAAGTTTTATATTCTATTTATTGAATCAGAGACCAATATTCCCCGTTTTAAGTCCGTCGCATATTTCGCCATTTTCTTATAGGGTACTACTGTACACGAAAATATATCGAAATCTTAAGCTATCCAAAATGGCAGAGCCTCAACTCTAATGACTCTGTAACTTGGTAGATACAGGTTTTATATTGTATTTATTGAATCAGAGACCAATATTCCCTGTTTTAAGTCCGTCGCATATTTCGCCATTTTCTTATAGGGTACTGTACACGAAAATATATCGAAATCTTAAGCTATCCAAAATGGCAGAGCCTCAACTCTAATGACTCTGTAACTTGGTAGATACAAGTTTTATATTGTATTTATTGAATCGGAGACCAATATTCCCTGTTTTAAGTCCGTCGCATATTTCGCCATTTTCTCATAGGGTATTGTACACGAAAATATATCGAAATCTTAAGCCACCCAAAATGGCAGAGCCTCAACTCTGATGACTCTGTAACTTGGTAGATACAAGTTTTATTTTGTATTTATTGAATCGGAGACCAATATTCCATGTTTTAAGTCCGTCGCATATTTCGCCATTTTCTCATAGGGTACTGTACACGAAAATATATCGAAATCTTAAGCTATCCAAAATGGCAGACCCTCAACTCTAATGAGTCTGTAACTTGGTAGATACAAGTTTTATATTGTATTTATTGAATCAGAGACCAATATTCCCTGTTTTAAGTCCGTCGCATAATTCGCCATTTTCTTATAGGGTACTGTACACGAAAATATATCGAAATCTTAAGCTATCCAAAATGGCAGACCCTCAACTCTAATGACACTGTAACTTGGTAGATACAAGTTTTATATTGTATTTATTGAATCAGAGACCAATATTCCCTGTTTTAAGTCCGTCGCATATTTCGCCATTTTCTTATAGGGTACTGTACACGAAAATATATCGAAATCTTAAGCTATCCAAAATGGCAGAGCCTCAACTCTAATGACTCTGTAACTTGGTAGATACAAGTTTTATATTGTATTTATTGAATTGGAGACCAATATTCAATGTTTTAAGTCCGTCGCATATTTCGCCATTTTCTTATAGGGTACTATACACGAAAATATATCGAAATCATAAGCTATCCAAAATGGAAGAGCCTCAACTCTAATGACTGTGTAACTTGGTAGATACAAGTTTTATATTGTATTTATTGAGTCGGAGACCAATATTCCATGTTTTAAGTCCGTCACATATTTTGCCATTTTCTAATAGGGTACTGTACACGAAAATATATCGAAATCTTAAGCTATCCAAAATGGCAGACCCTAAACTCTAATGACTCTTTAACTTGGTAGATACAAGTTTTATATTCTATTTATTGAATCAGAGACCAATATTCCCCGTTTTAAGTCCGTCGCATATTTCGCCATTTTCTTATAGGGTACTACTGTACACGAAAATATATCGAAATCTTAAGCTATCCAAAATGGCAGAGCCTCAACTCTAATGACTCTGTAACTTGGTAGATACAAGTTTTATATTGTATTTATTGAATCAGAGACCAATATTCCCTGTTTTAAGTCCGTCGCATATTTCGCCATTTTCTTATAGGGTACTGTACACGAAAATATATCGAAATCTTAAGCTATCCAAAATGGCAGAGCCTCAACTCTAATGACTCTGTAACTTGGTAGATACAAGTTTTATATTGTATTTATTGAATCGGAGACCAATATTCCCTGTTTTAAGTCCGTCGCATATTTCGCCATTTTCTCATAGGGTATTGTACACGAAAATATATCGAAATCTTAAGCCACCCAAAATGGCAGAGCCTCAACTCTGATGACTCTGTAACTTGGTAGATACAAGTTTTATTTTGTATTTATTGAATCGGAGACCAATATTCCATGTTTTAAGTCCGTCGCATATTTCGCCATTTTCTCATAGGGTACTATACACGAAAATATATCGAAATCATAAGCTATCCAAAATGGAAGAGCCTCAACTCTAATGACTCTGTAACTTGGTAGATACACGTTTTATATTGTATTTATTGAATCAGAGACCAATATTCCCTGTTTTAAGTCCGTCGCATATTTCGCCATTTTCGCATAGGGTACTGTACACGAAAATATAACGAAATCTTAAGCTATCCAAAATGGAAGAGCCTCAACTCTAATGACTCTGTAACTTGGTAGATACAAGTTTTATATTGTATTTATTGAATCAGAGACCAATATTCCCTGTTTTAAGTCCGTCGCATATTTCGCCATTTTCTTATAGGGTACTGTACACGAAAATATATCGAAATCTTAAGCTATCCAAAATGGCAGAGCCTCAACTCTAATGACTCTGTAACTTGGTAGATACAAGTTTTATATTGTATTTATTGAATTGGAGACCAATATTCAATGTTTTAAGTCTGTCGCATATTTCGCGATTTTCTCATAGGGTACTATACACGAAAATATATCGAAATCATAAGCTATCCAAAATGGAAGAGCCTCAACTCTAATGACTCTGTAACTTGGTAGATACAAGTTTTATATTGTATTTATTGAATCGGAGACCAATATTCCATGTTTTAAGTCCGTCACATATTTTGCCATTTTCTAATAGGGTACTGTACACGAAAATATATCAAAATCTTAAGCTATCCAAAATGGGAGACCCTAAACTCTAATGACTCTGTAACTTGGTAGATACAAGTTTTATATTCTATTTATTGAATCAGAGACCAATATTCCCTGTTTTAAGTCCGTCGCATATTTCGCCATTTTCTTATAGGGTACTACTGTACACGAAAATATATCGAAATCTTAAGCTATCCAAAATGGCAGAGCCTCAACTCTAATGACTCTGTAACTTGGTAGATACAAGTTTTATATTCTATTTATTGAATCAGAGACCAATATTCCCTGTTTTAAGTCCGTCGCATATTTCGCCATTTTCTTATAGGGTACTACTGTACACGAAAATATATCGAAATCTTAAGCTATCCAAAATGGAAGAGCCTCAACTCTAATGACTCTGTAACTTGGTAGATACAAGTTTTATATTGTATTTATTGAATCAGAGACCAATATTCCCTGTTTTAAGTCCGTCGCATATTTCGCCATTTTCTTATAGGGTACTACTGTACACGAAAATATATCGAAATCTTAAGCTATCCAAAATGGCAGAGCCTCAACTCAAATGACTCTGTAACTTGGTAGATACAAGTTTTATATTCTATTTATTGAATCGGAGACCAATATTCCATATTTTAAGTCCGTCGCATATTTCGCCATTTTCCCATAGGGTACTGTACACGAAAATATATCGAAATCTTAAGCTATCCAAAATGGCAGACCCTCAACTCTAATGACTCTGTAACTTGGTAGATACAAGTTTTATATTGTATTTATTGAATCAGAGACCAATATTCCCTGTTTTAAGTTCGTCGCATATTTCGCCATTTTCTTATAGGGTACTGTACACGAAAATATATCGAAATCTTAAGCTATCCAAAATGGCAGAGCCTCAACTCTAATGACTCTGTAACTTGGTAGATACAAGTTTTATATTGTATTTATTGAATCGGAGACCAATATTCCCTGTTTTAAGTCCGTCGCATATTTCGCCATTTTCTCATAGGGTATTGTACACGAAAATATATCGAAATCTTAAGCCACCCAAAATGGCAGAGCCTCAACTCTGATGACTCTGTAACTTGGTAGATAAAAGTTTTATTTTGTATTTATTGAATCGGAGACCAATATTCCATGTTTTAAGTCCGTCGCATATTTCGCCATTTTCTTATAGGGTACTGTACACGAAAATATATCGAAATCTTAAGCTATCCAAAATGGCAGAGCCTCAACTCTAATGACTCTGTAACTTGGTAGATACAAGTTTTATATTGTATTTATTGAATTGGAGACCAATATTCAATGTTTTAAGTCTGTCGCATATTTCGCGATTTTCTCATAGGGTACTATACACGAAAATATATCGAAATCATAAGCTATCCAAAATGGAAGAGCCTCAACTCTAATGACTCTGTAACTTGGTAGATACAAGTTTTATATTGTATTTATTGAATCGGAGACCAATATTCCATGTTTTAAGTCCGTCACATATTTTGCCATTTTCTAATAGGGTACTGTACACGAAAATATATCAAAATCTTAAGCTATCCAAAATGGGAGACCCTAAACTCTAATGACTCTGTAACTTGGTAGATACAAGTTTTATATTCTATTTATTGAATCAGAGACCAATATTCCCTGTTTTAAGTCCGTCGCATATTTCGCCATTTTCTTATAGGGTACTACTGTACACGAAAATATATCGAAATCTTAAGCTATCCAAAATGGCAGAGCCTCAACTCTAATGACTCTGTAACTTGGTAGATACAAGTTTTATATTCTATTTATTGAATCAGAGACCAATATTCCCTGTTTTAAGTCCGTCGCATATTTCGCCATTTTCTTATAGGGTACTACTGTACACGAAAATATATCGAAATCTTAAGCTATCCAAAATGGCAGAGCCTCAACTCTAATGACTCTGTAACTTGGTAGATACAAGTTTTATATTCTATTTATTGAATCAGAGACCAATATTCCCTGTTTTAAGTCCGTCGCATATTTCGCCATTTTCTTATAGGGTACTACTGTACACGAAAATATATCGAAATCTTAAGCTATCCAAAATGGAAGAGCCTCAACTCTAATGACTCTGTAACTTGGTAGATACAAGTTTTATATTGTATTTATTGAATCAGAGACCAATATTCCCTGTTTTAAGTCCGTCGCATATTTCGCCATTTTCTTATAGGGTACTACTGTACACGAAAATATATCGAAATCTTAAGCTATCCAAAATGGCAGAGCCTCAACTCAAATGACTCTGTAACTTGGTAGATACAAGTTTTATATTCTATTTATTGAATCGGAGACCAATATTCCATATTTTAAGTCCGTCGCATATTTCGCCATTTTCCCATAGGGTACTGTACACGAAAATATATCGAAATCTTAAGCTATCCAAAATGGCAGACCCTCAACTCTAATGACTCTGTAACTTGGTAGATACAAGTTTTATATTGTATTTATTGAATCAGAGACCAATATTCCCTGTTTTAAGTCCGTCGCATATTTCGCCATTTTCTTATAGGGTACTGTACACGAAAATATATCGAAATCTTAAGCTATCCAAAATGGCAGAGCCTCAACTCTAATGACTCTGTAACTTGGTAGATACAAGTTTTATATTGTATTTATTGAATCGGAGACCAATATTCCCTGTTTTAAGTCCGTCGCATATTTCGCCATTTTCTCATAGGGTATTGTACACGAAAATATATCGAAATCTTAAGCCACCCAAAATGGCAGAGCCTCAACTCTGATGACTCTGTAACTTGGTAGATACAAGTTTTATTTTGTATTTATTGAATCGGAGACCAATATTCCATGTTTTAAGTCCGTCGCATATTTCGCCATTTTCTCATAGGGTACTGTAAACGAAAATATATTGAAATCTTAAGCTATCCAAAATGGCAGACCCTCAACTCTAATGAGTCTGTAACTTGGTAGATACAAGTTTTATATTGTATTTATTGAATCAGAGACCAATATTCCCTGTTTTAAGTCCGTCGCAAAATTCGCCATTTTCTTATAGCTGTACACGAAAATATATCGAAATCTTAAGCTATCCAAAATGGCAGAGCCTCAACTCTAATGACTCTGTAACTTGGTAGATACAAATTTTATATTGTATTTATTGAATTGGAGACCAATATTCAATGTTTTAAGTCCGTCGCATATTTCACCATTTTCTCATAGGGTACTATACACGAAAATATATCGAAATCATAAGCTATCCAAAATGGAAGAGCCTCAACTCTAATGACTCTGTAACTTGGTAGATACACGTTTTATATTGTATTTATTGAATCAGAGACCAATATTCCCTGTTTTAAGTCCGTCGCATATTTCGCCATTTTCGCATAGGGTACTGTACACGAAAATATAACGAAATCTTAAGCTATCCAAAATGGAAGAGCCTCAACTCTAATGACTCTGTAACTTGGTAGATACAAGTTTTATATTGTATTTATTGAATCGGAGACCAATATTCCCTATTTTTAAGTCCGTCGCATATTTCGCCTTTTTGTCATAGGGTACTGTACACGAAAATATATCGAAATCTTAAGCTATCCAAAATGGCAGAGCCTCAACTCAAATGACTCTGTAACTTGGTAGATACAAGTTTTATATTCTATTTATTGAATCGGAGACCAATATTCCATGTTTTAAGTCCGTCGCCTATTTCGCCATTTTCTCATAGGGTACTGTACACGAAAATATATCGAAATCTTAAGCTATCCAAAATGGCAGACCCTCAACTCTAATGACTCTGTAACTTGGTAGATACAAGTTTTATATTGTATTTATTGAATCAGAGACCAATATTCCCTGTTTTAAGTCCGTCGCATATTTCGCCATTTTCTTATAGGGTACTGTACACGAAAATATATCGAAATCTTAAGCTATCCAAAATGGAAGAGCCTCAACTCTAATGACTCTGTAACTTGGTAGATACAAGTTTTATATTGTATTTATTGAATCGGAGACCAATATTCCCTGTTTTAAGTCCGTCGCATATTTCGCCATTTTCTCATAGGGTATTGTACACGAAAATATATCGAAATCTTAAGCCACCCAAAATGGCAGAGCCTCAACTCTGATGACTCTGTAACTTGGTAGATACAAGTTTTATTTTGTATTTATTGAATCGGAGACCAATATTCCATGTTTTAAGTCCGTCGCATATTTCGCCATTTTCTCATAGGGTATTGTACACGAAAATATATCGAAATCTTAAGCTATCCAAAATGGCAGACCCTCAACTCTAATGACTCTGTAACTTGGTAGATACAAGTTTTATATTGTATTTATTGAATCAGAGACCAATATTCCCTGTTTTAAGTCCGTCGCATATTTCGCCATTTTCTTATAGGGTACTGTACACGAAAATATATCGAAATCTTAAGCTATCCAAAATGGCAGAGCCTCAACTCTAATGACTCTGTAACTTGGTAGATACAAGTTTTATATTGTATTTATTGAATCGGAGACCAATATTCCCTGTTTTAAGTCCGTCGCATATTTCGCCATTTTCTCATAGGGTATTGTACACGAAAATATATCGAAATCTTAAGCCACCCAAAATGGCAGAGCCTCAACTCTGATGACTCTGTAACTTGGTAGATACAAGTTTTATTTTGTATTTATTGAATCGGAGACCAATATTCCATGTTTTAAGTCCGTCGCATATTTCGCCATTTTCTCATAGGGTATTGTACACGAAAATATATCGAAATCTTAAGCTATCCAAAATGGCAGACCCTCAACTCTAATGACTCTGTAACTTGGTAGATACAAGTTTTATATTGTATTTATTGAATCAGAGACCAATATTCCCTGTTTTAAGTCCGTCGCATAATTCGCCATTTTCTTATAGGGTACTGTACAGGAAAATATATCGAAATCTTAAGCTATCCAAAATGGCAGAGCCTCAACTCTAATGACTCTGTAACTTGGTAGATACAAGTTTTATATTGTATTTATTGAATTGGAGACCAATATTCAATGTTTTAAGTCCGTCGCATATTTCGCCATTTTCTCATAGGGTACTATACACGAAAATATATCGAAATCATAAGCTATCTAAAATGGAAGAGCCTCAACTCTAATGACTCTGTAACTTGGTAGATACACGTTTTATATTGTATTTATTGAATCAGAGACCAATATTCCCTGTTTTAAGTCCGTCGCATATTTCGCCATTTTCGCATAGGGTACTGTACACGAAAATATAACGAAATCTTAAGCTATCCAAAATGGAAGAGCCTCAACTCTAATGACTCTGTAACTTGGTAGATACAAGTTTTATATTGTATTTATTGAATCGGAGACCAATATTCCCTATTTTTAAGTCCGTCGCATATTTCGCCATTTTCTCATAGGGTACTGTACACGAAAATATATCGAAATCTTAAGCTAACCAAAATGGCAGAGCCTCAACTATAATGATTCTGTAACTTGGTAGATACTAGTTTTATATTGTATTTATTGAATCAGAGACCAATATTCCCTGTTTTAAGTCCGTCGCATATTTCGCCATTTTCGCATAGGGTACTGTACACGAAAATATAACGAAATCTTAAGCTATCCAAAATGGAAGAGCCTCAACTCTAATGACTCTGTAACTTGGTAGATACAAGTTTTATATTGTATTTATTGAATCGGAGACCAATATTCCCTATTTTTAAGTCCGTCGCATATTTCGCCTTTTTGTCATAGGGTACTGTACACGAAAATATATCGAAATCTTAAGCTATCCAAAATGGCAGAGCCTCAACTCAAATGACTCTGTAACTTGGTAGATACAAGTTTTATATTCTATTTATTGAATCGGAGACCAATATTCCATGTTTTAAGTCCGTCGCCTATTTCGCCATTTTCTCATAGGGTACTGTACACGAAAATATATCGAAATCTTAAGCTATCCAAAATGGCAGACCCTCAACTCTAATGACTCTGTAACTTGGTAGATACAAGTTTTATATTGTATTTATTGAATCAGAGACCAATATTCCCTGTTTTAAGTCCGTCGCATATTTCGCCATTTTCTTATAGGGTACTGTACACGAAAATATATCGAAATCTTAAGCTATCCAAAATGGAAGAGCCTCAACTCTAATGACTCTGTAACTTGGTAGATACAAGTTTTATATTGTATTTATTGAATCGGAGACCAATATTCCCTGTTTTAAGTCCGTCGCATATTTCGCCATTTTCTCATAGGGTATTGTACACGAAAATATATCGAAATCTTAAGCCACCCAAAATGGCAGAGCCTCAACTCTGATGACTCTGTAACTTGGTAGATACAAGTTTTATTTTGTATTTATTGAATCGGAGACCAATATTCCATGTTTTAAGTCCGTCGCATATTTCGCCATTTTCTCATAGGGTATTGTACACGAAAATATATCGAAATCTTAAGCTATCCAAAATGGCAGACCCTCAACTCTAATGACTCTGTAACTTGGTAGATACAAGTTTTATATTGTATTTATTGAATCAGAGACCAATATTCCCTGTTTTAAGTCCGTCGCATATTTCGCCATTTTCTTATAGGGTACTGTACACGAAAATATATCGAAATCTTAAGCTATCCAAAATGGCAGAGCCTCAACTCTAATGACTCTGTAACTTGGTAGATACAAGTTTTATATTGTATTTATTGAATCGGAGACCAATATTCCCTGTTTTAAGTCCGTCGCATATTTCGCCATTTTCTCATAGGGTATTGTACACGAAAATATATCGAAATCTTAAGCCACCCAAAATGGCAGAGCCTCAACTCTGATGACTCTGTAACTTGGTAGATACAAGTTTTATTTTGTATTTATTGAATCGGAGACCAATATTCCATGTTTTAAGTCCGTCGCATATTTCGCCATTTTCTCATAGGGTATTGTACACGAAAATATATCGAAATCTTAAGCTATCCAAAATGGCAGACCCTCAACTCTAATGACTCTGTAACTTGGTAGATACAAGTTTTATATTGTATTTATTGAATCAGAGACCAATATTCCCTGTTTTAAGTCCGTCGCATAATTCGCCATTTTCTTATAGGGTACTGTACAGGAAAATATATCGAAATCTTAAGCTATCCAAAATGGCAGAGCCTCAACTCTAATGACTCTGTAACTTGGTAGATACAAGTTTTATATTGTATTTATTGAATTGGAGACCAATATTCAATGTTTTAAGTCCGTCGCATATTTCGCCATTTTCTCATAGGGTACTATACACGAAAATATATCGAAATCATAAGCTATCTAAAATGGAAGAGCCTCAACTCTAATGACTCTGTAACTTGGTAGATACACGTTTTATATTGTATTTATTGAATCAGAGACCAATATTCCCTGTTTTAAGTCCGTCGCATATTTCGCCATTTTCGCATAGGGTACTGTACACGAAAATATAACGAAATCTTAAGCTATCCAAAATGGAAGAGCCTCAACTCTAATGACTCTGTAACTTGGTAGATACAAGTTTTATATTGTATTTATTGAATCGGAGACCAATATTCCCTATTTTTAAGTCCGTCGCATATTTCGCCATTTTCTCATAGGGTACTGTACACGAAAATATATCGAAATCTTAAGCTAACCAAAATGGCAGAGCCTCAACTATAATGATTCTGTAACTTGGTAGATACTAGTTTTATATTGTATTTATTGAATCGGAGACCAATATTCCTTGTTTTAAGTCCGTCGCATATTTCGCCATTTTCATATAGGGTACTGTACACGAAAATATATCGAAATCTTAAGCTATCCAAAATGGCAGAGCCTCAACTCTAATGACTCTGTAACTTGGTAGATACAAGTTTTATATTTTATTTATTGAATTGGAGACCAATATTCAATGTTTTAAGTCCGTCGCATATTTCGCCATTTTCTCATATGGTACTATACACGAAAATATATCGAAATCATAAGCTATCCAAAATGGAAGAGCCTCAACTCTAATAACTCTGTAACTTGGTAGATACAAGTTTTATATTGTATTTATTGAATCGGAGACCAATATTCCATGTTTTAAGCCCGTCACATATTTTGCCATTTTCTAATAGGGTACTGTACACGAAAATATATCGAAATCTTAAGCTATCCAAAATGGCAGACCCTAAACTCTAATGACTCTGTAACTTGGTAGATACAAGTTTTATATTGTATTTATTGAATCAGAGACCAATATTCCCTGTTTTAAGTCCGTCGCAAAATTCGCCATTTTCTTATAGCTGTACACGAAAATATATCGAAATCTTAAGCTATCCAAAATGGCAGAGCCTCAACTCTAATGACTCTGTAACTTGGTAGATACAAATTTTATATTGTATTTATTGAATTGGAGACCAATATTCAATGTTTTAAGTCCGTCGCATATTTCACCATTTTCTCATAGGGTACTATACACGAAAATATATCGAAATCATAAGCTATCCAAAATGGAAGAGCCTCAACTCTAATGACTCTGTAACTTGGTAGATACACGTTTTATATTGTATTTATTGAATCAGAGACCAATATTCCCTGTTTTAAGTCCGTCGCATATTTCGCCATTTTCGCATAGGGTACTGTACACGATAATATAACGAAATCTTAAGCTATCCAAAATGGAAGAGCCTCAACTCTAATGACTCTGTAACTTGGTAGATACAAGTTTTATATTGTATTTATTGAATCGGAGACCAATATTCCCTATTTTTAAGTCCGTCGCATATTTCGCCTTTTTGTCATAGGGTACTGTACACGAAAATATATCGAAATCTTAAGCTATCCAAAATGGCAGAGCCTCAACTCAAATGACTCTGTAACTTGGTAGATACAAGTTTTATATTCTATTTATTGAATCGGAGACCAATATTCCATGTTTTAAGTCCGTCGCCTATTTCGCCATTTTCTCATAGGGTACTGTACACGAAAATATATCGAAATCTTAAGCTATCCAAAATGGCAGACCCTCAACTCTAATGACTCTGTAACTTGGTAGATACAAGTTTTATATTGTATTTATTGAATCAGAGACCAATATTCCCTGTTTTAAGTCCGTCGCATATTTCGCCATTTTCTTATAGGGTACTGTACACGAAAATATATCGAAATCTTAAGCTATCCAAAATGGAAGAGCCTCAACTCTAATGACTCTGTAACTTGGTAGATACAAGTTTTATATTGTATTTATTGAATCGGAGACCAATATTCCCTGTTTTAAGTCCGTCGCATATTTCGCCATTTTCTCATAGGGTATTGTACACGAAAATATATCGAAATCTTAAGCCACCCAAAATGGCAGAGCCTCAACTCTGATGACTCTGTAACTTGGTAGATACAAGTTTTATTTTGTATTTATTGAATCGGAGACCAATATTCCATGTTTTAAGTCCGTCGCATATTTCGCCATTTTCTCATAGGGTATTGTACACGAAAATATATCGAAATCTTAAGCTATCCAAAATGGCAGACCCTCAACTCTAATGACTCTGTAACTTGGTAGATACAAGTTTTATATTGTATTTATTGAATCAGAGACCAATATTCCCTGTTTTAAGTCCGTCGCATATTTCGCCATTTTCTTATAGGGTACTGTACACGAAAATATATCGAAATCTTAAGCTATCCAAAATGGCAGAGCCTCAACTCTAATGACTCTGTAACTTGGTAGATACAAGTTTTATATTGTATTTATTGAATCGGAGACCAATATTCCCTGTTTTAAGTCCGTCGCATATTTCGCCATTTTCTCATAGGGTATTGTACACGAAAATATATCGAAATCTTAAGCCACCCAAAATGGCAGAGCCTCAACTCTGATGACTCTGTAACTTGGTAGATACAAGTTTTATTTTGTATTTATTGAATCGGAGACCAATATTCCATGTTTTAAGTCCGTCGCATATTTCGCCATTTTCTCATAGGGTATTGTACACGAAAATATATCGAAATCTTAAGCTATCCAAAATGGCAGACCCTCAACTCTAATGACTCTGTAACTTGGTAGATACAAGTTTTATATTGTATTTATTGAATCAGAGACCAATATTCCCTGTTTTAAGTCCGTCGCATAATTCGCCATTTTCTTATAGGGTACTGTACAGGAAAATATATCGAAATCTTAAGCTATCCAAAATGGCAGAGCCTCAACTCTAATGACTCTGTAACTTGGTAGATACAAGTTTTATATTGTATTTATTGAATTGGAGACCAATATTCAATGTTTTAAGTCCGTCGCATATTTCGCCATTTTCTCATAGGGTACTATACACGAAAATATATCGAAATCATAAGCTATCTAAAATGGAAGAGCCTCAACTCTAATGACTCTGTAACTTGGTAGATACACGTTTTATATTGTATTTATTGAATCAGAGACCAATATTCCCTGTTTTAAGTCCGTCGCATATTTCGCCATTTTCGCATAGGGTACTGTACACGAAAATATAACGAAATCTTAAGCTATCCAAAATGGAAGAGCCTCAACTCTAATGACTCTGTAACTTGGTAGATACAAGTTTTATATTGTATTTATTGAATCGGAGACCAATATTCCCTATTTTTAAGTCCGTCGCATATTTCGCCATTTTCTCATAGGGTACTGTACACGAAAATATATCGAAATCTTAAGCTAACCAAAATGGCAGAGCCTCAACTATAATGATTCTGTAACTTGGTAGATACTAGTTTTATATTGTATTTATTGAATCGGAGACCAATATTCCTTGTTTTAAGTCCGTCGCATATTTCGCCATTTTCATATAGGGTACTGTACACGAAAATATATCGAAATCTTAAGCTATCCAAAATGGCAGAGCCTCAACTCTAATGACTCTGTAACTTGGTAGATACAAGTTTTATATTTTATTTATTGAATTGGAGACCAATATTCAATGTTTTAAGTCCGTCGCATATTTCGCCATTTTCTCATATGGTACTATACACGAAAATATATCGAAATCATAAGCTATCCAAAATGGAAGAGCCTCAACTCTAATGACTCTGTAACTTGGTAGATACAAGTTTTATATTGTTTTTATTGAATCGGAGACCAATATTCCATGTTTTAAGCCCGTCACATATTTTGCCATTTTCTAATAGGGTACTGTACACGAAAATATATCGAAATCTTAAGCTATCCAAAATGGCAGACCCTAAACTCTAATGACTCTGTAACTTGGTAGATACAAGTTTTATATTCTATTTATTGAATCAGAGACCAATATTCCCTGTTTTCAGTCCGTCGCATATTTCGCCGTTTTCTTATAGGGTACTACTGTACACGAAAATATATCGAAATCTTAAGCTATCCAAAATGGCAGACCCTTAACTCTAATGACTCTGTAACTTGGTAGATACAAGTTTTATATTCTATTTATTGAATCAGAGACCAATATTCCCTGTTTTCAGTCCGTCGCATATTTCGCCGTTTTCTTATAGGGTACTACTGTACACGAAAATATATCGAAATCTTAAGCTATCCAAAATGGCAGAGCCTCAACTCTAATGACTCTGTAACTTGGTAGATACAAGTTTTATATTGTATTTATTGAATCGGAGACCAATATTCCCTGTTTTAAGTCCGTCGCATATTTCGCCATTTTCTCATAGGGTACTGTACACGAAAATATATCGAAATCTTAAGCCACCCAAAATGGCAGAGCCTCAACTCTGATGACTCTGTAACTTGGTAGATACAAGTTTTATTTTGTATTTATTGAATCGGTGACCAATATTCCATGTTTTAAGTCCGTCGCATATTTCGCCATTTTCTCATAGGGTATTGTACACGAAAATATATCGAAATCTTAAGCTATCCAAAATGGCAGACCCTCAACTCTAATGACTCTGTAACTTGGTAGATACAAGTTTTATATTCTATTTATTGAATCAGAGACCAATATTCCCTGTTTTAAGTCCGTCGCATATTTCGCCATTTTCTTATAGGGTACTGTACATGAAAATATATCGAAATCTTAAGCTATCCAAAATGGCAGAGCCTCAACTCTAATGACTCTGTAACTTGGTAGATACAAGTTTTATATTGTATTTATTGAATTGGAGACCAATATTCAATGTTTTAAGTCCGTCGCATATTTCGCCATTTTCTCATAGGGTACTCTACACGAAAATATATCGAAATTATAAGCTATCCAAAATGGAAGAGCCTCAACTCTAATGACTCTGTAACTTGGTAGATACAAGTTTTATATTGTATTTATTGAATCGGAGACCAATATTCCATGTTTTAAGTCCGTCGCATATTTTGCCATTTTCTAATAGGGTACTGTACACGAAAATATATCGAAATCTTAAGCTATCCAAAATGGCAGACCCTCAACTCTAATGACTCTGTAACTTGGTAGATACAAGTTTTATATTGTATTTATTGAATCGGAGACCAATATTCCATGTTTTAAGTCCGTCGCATAATTCGCCATTTTCTTATAGGGTACTGTACAGGAAAATATATCGAAATCTTAAGCTATCCAAAATGGCAGAGCCTCAACTCTAATGACTCTGTAACTTGGTAGATACAAGTTTTATATTGTATTTATTGAATTGGAGACCAATATTCAATGTTTTAAGTCCGTCGCATATTTCGCCATTTTCTCATAGGGTACTATACACGAAAATATATCGAAATCATAAGCTATCTAAAATGGAAGAGCCTCAACTCTAATGACTCTGTAACTTGGTAGATACACGTTTTATATTGTATTTATTGAATCAGAGACCAATATTCCCTGTTTTAAGTCCGTCGCATATTTCGCCATTTTCGCATAGGGTACTGTACACGAAAATATAACGAAATCTTAAGCTATCCAAAATGGAAGAGCCTCAACTCTAATGACTCTGTAACTTGGTAGATACAAGTTTTATATTGTATTTATTGAATCGGAGACCAATATTCCCTATTTTTAAGTCCGTCGCATATTTCGCCATTTTCTCATAGGGTACTGTACACGAAAATATATCGAAATCTTAAGCTAACCAAAATGGCAGAGCCTCAACTATAATGATTCTGTAACTTGGTAGATACTAGTTTTATATTGTATTTATTGAATCGGAGACCAATATTCCTTGTTTTAAGTCCGTCGCATATTTCGCCATTTTCATATAGGGTACTGTACACGAAAATATATCGAAATCTTAAGCTATCCAAAATGGCAGAGCCTCAACTCTAATGACTCTGTAACTTGGTAGATACAAGTTTTATATTTTATTTATTGAATTGGAGACCAATATTCAATGTTTTAAGTCCGTCGCATATTTCGCCATTTTCTCATATGGTACTATACACGAAAATATATCGAAATCATAAGCTATCCAAAATGGAAGAGCCTCAACTCTAATGACTCTGTAACTTGGTAGATACAAGTTTTATATTGTTTTTATTGAATCGGAGACCAATATTCCATGTTTTAAGCCCGTCACATATTTTGCCATTTTCTAATAGGGTACTGTACACGAAAATATATCGAAATCTTAAGCTATCCAAAATGGCAGACCCTAAACTCTAATGACTCTGTAACTTGGTAGATACAAGTTTTATATTCTATTTATTGAATCAGAGACCAATATTCCCTGTTTTCAGTCCGTCGCATATTTCGCCGTTTTCTTATAGGGTACTACTGTACACGAAAATATATCGAAATCTTAAGCTATCCAAAATGGCAGACCCTAAACTCTAATGACTCTGTAACTTGGTAGATACAAGTTTTATATTCTATTTATTGAATCAGAGACCAATATTCCCTGTTTTCAGTCCGTCGCATATTTCGCCGTTTTCTTATAGGGTACTACTGTACACGAAAATATATCGAAATCTTAAGCTATCCAAAATGGCAGAGCCTCAACTCTAATGACTCTGTAACTTGGTAGATACAAGTTTTATATTGTATTTATTGAATCGGAGACCAATATTCCCTGTTTTAAGTCCGTCGCATATTTCGCCATTTTCTCATAGGGTACTGTACACGAAAATATATCGAAATCTTAAGCCACCCAAAATGGCAGAGCCTCAACTCTGATGACTCTGTAACTTGGTAGATACAAGTTTTATTTTGTATTTATTGAATCGGTGACCAATATTCCATGTTTTAAGTCCGTCGCATATTTCGCCATTTTCTCATAGGGTATTGTACACGAAAATATATCGAAATCTTAAGCTATCCAAAATGGCAGACCCTCAACTCTAATGACTCTGTAACTTGGTAGATACAAGTTTTATATTCTATTTATTGAATCAGAGACCAATATTCCCTGTTTTAAGTCCGTCGCATATTTCGCCATTTTCTTATAGGGTACTGTACATGAAAATATATCGAAATCTTAAGCTATCCAAAATGGCAGAGCCTCAACTCTAATGACTCTGTAACTTGGTAGATACAAGTTTTATATTGTATTTATTGAATTGGAGACCAATATTCAATGTTTTAAGTCCGTCGCATATTTCGCCATTTTCTCATAGGGTACTCTACACGAAAATATATCGAAATTATAAGCTATCCAAAATGGAAGAGCCTCAACTCTAATGACTCTGTAACTTGGTAGATACAAGTTTTATATTGTATTTATTGAATCGGAGACCAATATTCCATGTTTTAAGTCCGTCGCATATTTTGCCATTTTCTAATAGGGTACTGTACACGAAAATATATCGAAATCTTAAGCTATCCAAAATGGCAGACCCTCAACTCTAATGACTCTGTAACTTGGTAGATACAAGTTTTATATTGTATTTATTGAATCGGAGACCAATATTCCATGTTTTAAGTCCGTCGCATAATTCGCCATTTTCTTATAGGGTACTGTACAGGAAAATATATCGAAATCTTAAGCTATCCAAAATGGCAGAGCCTCAACTCTAATGACTCTGTAACTTGGTAGATACAAGTTTTATATTGTATTTATTGAATTGGAGACCAATATTCAATGTTTTAAGTCCGTCGCATATTTCGCCATTTTCTCATAGGGTACTATACACGAAAATATATCGAAATCATAAGCTATCTAAAATGGAAGAGCCTCAACTCTAATGACTCTGTAACTTGGTAGATACACGTTTTATATTGTATTTATTGAATCAGAGACCAATATTCCCTGTTTTAAGTCCGTCGCATATTTCGCCATTTTCGCATAGGGTACTGTACACGAAAATATAACGAAATCTTAAGCTATCCAAAATGGAAGAGCCTCAACTCTAATGACTCTGTAACTTGGTAGATACAAGTTTTATATTGTATTTATTGAATCGGAGACCAATATTCCCTATTTTTAAGTCCGTCGCATATTTCGCCATTTTCTCATAGGGTACTGTACACGAAAATATATCGAAATCTTAAGCTAACCAAAATGGCAGAGCCTCAACTATAATGATTCTGTAACTTGGTAGATACTAGTTTTATATTGTATTTATTGAATCGGAGACCAATATTCCTTGTTTTAAGTCCGTCGCATATTTCGCCATTTTCATATAGGGTACTGTACACGAAAATATATCGAAATCTTAAGCTATCCAAAATGGCAGAGCCTCAACTCTAATGACTCTGTAACTTGGTAGATACAAGTTTTATATTTTATTTATTGAATTGGAGACCAATATTCAATGTTTTAAGTCCGTCGCATATTTCGCCATTTTCTCATATGGTACTATACACGAAAATATATCGAAATCATAAGCTATCCAAAATGGAAGAGCCTCAACTCTAATGACTCTGTAACTTGGTAGATACAAGTTTTATATTGTTTTTATTGAATCGGAGACCAATATTCCATGTTTTAAGCCCGTCACATATTTTGCCATTTTCTAATAGGGTACTGTACACGAAAATATATCGAAATCTTAAGCTATCCAAAATGGCAGACCCTAAACTCTAATGACTCTGTAACTTGGTAGATACAAGTTTTATATTCTATTTATTGAATCAGAGACCAATATTCCCTGTTTTCAGTCCGTCGCATATTTCGCCGTTTTCTTATAGGGTACTACTGTACACGAAAATATATCGAAATCTTAAGCTATCCAAAATGGCAGACCCTAAACTCTAATGACTCTGTAACTTGGTAGATACAAGTTTTATATTCTATTTATTGAATCAGAGACCAATATTCCCTGTTTTCAGTCCGTCGCATATTTCGCCGTTTTCTTATAGGGTACTACTGTACACGAAAATATATCGAAATCTTAAGCTATCCAAAATGGCAGAGCCTCAACTCTAATGACTCTGTAACTTGGTAGATACAAGTTTTATATTGTATTTATTGAATCGGAGACCAATATTCCCTGTTTTAAGTCCGTCGCATATTTCGCCATTTTCTCATAGGGTACTGTACACGAAAATATATCGAAATCTTAAGCCACCCAAAATGGCAGAGCCTCAACTCTGATGACTCTGTAACTTGGTAGATACAAGTTTTATTTTGTATTTATTGAATCGGTGACCAATATTCCATGTTTTAAGTCCGTCGCATATTTCGCCATTTTCTCATAGGGTATTGTACACGAAAATATATCGAAATCTTAAGCTATCCAAAATGGCAGACCCTCAACTCTAATGACTCTGTAACTTGGTAGATACAAGTTTTATATTCTATTTATTGAATCAGAGACCAATATTCCCTGTTTTAAGTCCGTCGCATATTTCGCCATTTTCTTATAGGGTACTGTACATGAAAATATATCGAAATCTTAAGCTATCCAAAATGGCAGAGCCTCAACTCTAATGACTCTGTAACTTGGTAGATACAAGTTTTATATTGTATTTATTGAATTGGAGACCAATATTCAATGTTTTAAGTCCGTCGCATATTTCGCCATTTTCTCATAGGGTACTCTACACGAAAATATATCGAAATTATAAGCTATCCAAAATGGAAGAGCCTCAACTCTAATGACTCTGTAACTTGGTAGATACAAGTTTTATATTGTATTTATTGAATCGGAGACCAATATTCCATGTTTTAAGTCCGTCGCATATTTTGCCATTTTCTAATAGGGTACTGTACACGAAAATATATCGAAATCTTAAGCTATCCAAAATGGCAGACCCTCAACTCTAATGACTCTGTAACTTGGTAGATACAAGTTTTATATTGTATTTATTGAATCGGAGACCAATATTCCATGTTTTAAGTCCGTCGCATATTTCGCCATTTTCTTATAGGGTACTGTACACGAAAATATATCGAAATCTTAAGCTATCCAAAATGGCAGAGCCTCAACTCTAATGACTCTGTAAATTGGTAGATACAAGTTTTATATTGTATTTATTGAATCGGAGACCAATATTCCCTCTTTTAAGTCTGTCGCATATTTCGCCATTTTCTCATAGGGTACTGTACACGAAAATATATCGAAATCTTAAGCAACCCAAAATGGCAGAGCCTCAACTCTGATGACTCTGTAACTTGGTAGATACAAGTTTTATTTTGTATTTATTGAATCGGAGACCAATATTCCATGTTTTAAGTCCGTCGCATATTTCGCCATTTTCTCATAGGGTACTGTACACGAAAATATATTGAAATCTTAAGCTATCCAAAATGGCAGAGCCTCAACTCTAATGACTCTGTAACTTGGTAGATACAAAGTTATAGTGTATTTATTGAATCGGAGACCAATATTCCATGTTTTGAGTCCGTCGCATATTTTGCAATTTTCTCATAGGGTACTGTACACGAAAATATATTGAAATCTTAAGCTATCCAAAACGGCAGAGCCTCAACTCTAATGACTCTGTAACTTGGTCAATACAAGTTTTATACTGTATTTATTGAATCGGAGACCAATATTCCATGTTTTAAGTCCGTCGCATATTTCGCCATTTTCTCATAGGGTACTGTAAACGAAAATATATCGAAATCTTAAGCTATCCAAAATGGCAGACCCTCAACTCTAATGAGTCTGTAACTTGGTACATACAAGTTTTATATTGTATTTATTGAATCAGAGACCAATATTCCCTGTTTTAAGTCCGTCGCATAATTCGCCATTTTCTTATAGCTGTACACGAAAATATATCGAAATCTTAAGCTATCCAAAATGGCAGAGCCTCAACTCTAATGACTCTGTAACTTGGTAGATACAAATTTTATATTGTATTTATTGAATTGGAGACCAATATTCAATGTTTTAAGTCCGTCGCATATTTCACCATTTTCTCATAGGGTACTATACACGAAAATATATCGAAATCATAAGCTATCCAAAATGGAAGAGCCTCAACTCTAATGACTCTGTAACTTGGTAGATACACGTTTTATATTGTATTTATTGAATCAGAGACCAATATTCCCTGTTTTAAGTCCGTCGCATATTTCGCCATTTTCGCATAGGGTACTGTACACGAAAATATAACGAAATCTTAAGCTATCCAAAATGGAAGAGCCTCAACTCTAATGACTCTGTAACTTGGTAGATACAAGTTTTATATTGTATTTATTGAATCGGAGACCAATATTCCCTATTTTTAAGTCCGTCGCATATTTCGCCATTTTGTCATAGGGTACTGTACACGAAAATATATCGAAATCTTAAGCTATCCAAAATGGCAGAGCCTCAACTCAAATGACTCTGTAACTTGGTAGATACAAGTTTTATATTCTATTTATTGAATCGGAGACCAATATTCCATGTTTTAAGTCCGTCGCCTATTTCGCCATTTTCTCATAGGGTACTGTACACGAAAATATATCGAAATCTTAAGCTATCCAAAATGGCAGACCCTCAACTCTAATGACTCTGTAACTTGGTAGATACAAGTTTTATATTGTATTTATTGAATCAGAGACCAATATTCCCTGTTTTAAGTCCGTCGCATATTTCGCCATTTTCTTATAGGGTACTGTACACGAAAATATATCGAAATCTTAAGCTATCCAAAATGGAAGAGCCTCAACTCTAATGACTCTGTAACTTGGTAGATACAAGTTTTATATTGTATTTATTGAATCGGAGACCAATATTCCCTGTTTTAAGTCCGTCGCATATTTCGCCATTTTCTCATAGGGTATTGTACACGAAAATATATCGAAATCTTAAGCCACCCAAAATGGCAGAGCCTCAACTCTGATGACTCTGTAACTTGGTAGATACAAGTTTTATTTTGTATTTATTGAATCGGAGACCAATATTCCATGTTTTAAGTCCGTCGCATATTTCGCCATTTTCTCATAGGGTATTGTACACGAAAATATATCGAAATCTTAAGCTATCCAAAATGGCAGACCCTCAACTCTAATGACTCTGTAACTTGGTAGATACAAGTTTTATATTGTATTTATTGAATCAGAGACCAATATTCCCTGTTTTAAGTCCGTCGCATATTTCGCCATTTTCTTATAGGGTACTGTACACGAAAATATATCGAAATCTTAAGCTATCCAAAATGGCAGAGCCTCAACTCTAATGACTCTGTAACTTGGTAGATACAAGTTTTATATTGTATTTATTGAATCGGAGACCAATATTCCCTGTTTTAAGTCCGTCGCATATTTCGCCATTTTCTCTTAGGGTATTGTACACGAAAATATATCGAAATCTTAAGCCACCCAAAATGGCAGAGCCTCAACTCTGATGACTCTGTAACTTGGTAGATACAAGTTTTATTTTGTATTTATTGAATCGGAGACCAATATTCCATGTTTTAAGTCCGTCGCATATTTCGCCATTTTCTCATAGGGTATTGTACACGAAAATATATCGAAATCTTAAGCTATCCAAAATGGCAGACCCTCAACTCTAATGACTCTGTAACTTGGTAGATACAAGTTTTATATTGTATTTATTGAATCAGAGACCAATAATCCCTGTTTTAAGTCCGTCGCATAATTCGCCATTTTCTTATAGGGTACTGTACAGGAAAATATATCGAAATCTTAAGCTATCCAAAATGGCAGAGCCTCAACTCTAATGACTCTGTAACTTGGTAGATACAAGTTTTATATTGTATTTATTGAATTGGAGACCAATATTCAATGTTTTAAGTCCGTCGCATATTTCGCCATTTTCTCATAGGGTACTATACACGAAAATATATCGAAATCATAAGCTATCTAAAATGGAAGAGCCTCAACTCTAATGACTCTGTAACTTGGTAGATACACGTTTTATATTGTATTTATTGAATCAGAGACCAATATTCCCTGTTTTAAGTCCGTCGCATATTTCGCCATTTTCGCATAGGGTACTGTACACGAAAATATAACGAAATCTTAAGCTATCCAAAATGGAAGAGCCTCAACTCTAATGACTCTGTAACTTGGTAGATACAAGTTTTATATTGTATTTATTGAATCGGAGACCAATATTCCCTATTTTTAAGTCCGTCGCATATTTCGCCATTTTCTCATAGGGTACTGTACACGAAAATATATCGAAATCTTAAGCTAACCAAAATGGCAGAGCCTCAACTATAATGATTCTGTAACTTGGTAGATACTAGTTTTATATTGTATTTATTGAATCGGAGACCAATATTCCTTGTTTTAAGTCCGTCGCATATTTCGCCATTTTCATATAGGGTACTGTACACGAAAATATATCGAAATCTTAAGCTATCCAAAATGGCAGAGCCTCAACTCTAATGACTCTGTAACTTGGTAGATACAAGTTTTATATTTTATTTATTGAATTGGAGACCAATATTCAATGTTTTAAGTCCGTCGCATATTTCGCCATTTTCTCATATGGTACTATACACGAAAATATATCGAAATCATAAGCTATCCAAAATGGAAGAGCCTCAACTCTAATGACTCTGTAACTTGGTAGATACAAGTTTTATATTGTATTTATTGAATCGGAGACCAATATTCCATGTTTTAAGCCCGTCACATATTTTGCCATTTTCTAATAGGGTACTGTACACGAAAATATATCGAAATCTTAAGCTATCCAAAATGGCAGACCCTAAACTCTAATGACTCTGTAACTTGGTAGATACAAGTTTTATATTCTATTTATTGAATCAGAGACCAATATTCCCTGTTTTCAGTCCGTCGCATATTTCGCCGTTTTCTTATAGGGTACTACTGTACACGAAAATATATCGAAATCTTAAGCTATCCAAAATGGCAGAGCCTCAACTCTAATGACTCTGTAACTTGGTAGATACAAGTTTTATATTGTATTTATTGAATCGGAGACCAATATTCCCTGTTTTAAGTCCGTCGCATATTTCGCCATTTTCTCATAGGGTACTGTACACGAAAATATATCGAAATCTTAAGCCACCCAAAATGGCAGAGCCTCAACTCTGATGACTCTGTAACTTGGTAGATACAAGTTTTATTTTGTATTTATTGAATCGGTGACCAATATTCCATGTTTTAAGTCCGTCGCATATTTCGCCATTTTCTCATAGGGTATTGTACACGAAAATATATCGAAATCTTAAGCTATCCAAAATGGCAGACCCTCAACTCTAATGACTCTGTAACTTGGTAGATACAAGTTTTATATTCTATTTATTGAATCAGAGACCAATATTCCCTGTTTTAAGTCCGTCGCATATTTCGCCATTTTCTTATAGGGTACTGTACATGAAAATATATCGAAATCTTAAGCTATCCAAAATGGCAGAGCCTCAACTCTAATGACTCTGTAACTTGGTAGATACAAGTTTTATATTGTATTTATTGAATTGGAGACCAATATTCAATGTTTTAAGTCCGTCGCATATTTCGCCATTTTCTCATAGGGTACTCTACACGAAAATATATCGAAATTATAAGCTATCCAAAATGGAAGAGCCTCAACTCTAATGACTCTGTAACTTGGTAGATACAAGTTTTATATTGTATTTATTGAATCGGAGACCAATATTCCATGTTTTAAGTCCGTCGCATATTTTGCCATTTTCTAATAGGGTACTGTACACGAAAATATATCGAAATCTTAAGCTATCCAAAATGGCAGACCCTCAACTCTAATGACTCTGTAACTTGGTAGATACAAGTTTTATATTGTATTTATTGAATCGGAGACCAATATTCCATGTTTTAAGTCCGTCGCATATTTCGCCATTTTCTTATAGGGTACTGTACACGAAAATATATCGAAATCTTAAGCTATCCAAAATGGCAGAGCCTCAACTCTAATGACTCTGTAACTTGGTAGATACAAGTTTTATATTGTATTTATTGAATCGGAGACCAATATTCCCTCTTTTAAGTCCGTCGCATATTTCGCCATTTTCTCATAGGGTACTGTACACGAAAATATATCGAAATCTTAAGCAACCCAAAATGGCAGAGCCTCAACTCTGATGACTCTGTAACTTGGTAGATACAAGTTTTATTTTGTATTTATTGAATCGGAGACCAATATTCCATGTTTTAAGTCCGTCGCATATTTCGCCATTTTCTCATAGGGTACTGTACACGAAAATATATTGAAATCTTAAGCTATCCAAAATGGCAGAGCCTCAACTCTAATGACTCTGTAACTTGGTAGATACAAAGTTATAGTGTATTTATTGAATCGGAGACCAATATTCCATGTTTTGAGTCCGTCGCATATTTTGCAATTTTCTCATAGGGTACTGTACACGAAAATATATTGAAATCTTAAGCTATCCAAAACGGCAGAGCCTCAACTCTAATGACTCTGTAACTTGGTCAATACAAGTTTTATACTGTATTTATTGAATCGGAGACCAATATTCCATGTTTTGAGTCCGTCGCATATTTTGCCATTTTCTCATAGGGTACTGTACACGAAAATATATCAAAATCTTAAGCTATCCAAAATGGCACAACCTCAACTCTAATGACTCTGTAACTCGGTAGATACAAGTTTTATATTGTATTTACTGAATCGGAGACAAATATTCAATGTTTTAAGTCCGTCGCATATTTCGCCATTTTCTCTTAGGGAACTGTACACGAAAATATATCGAAATCTTAAGCTATCCAAAATGGCAGAGCCTCAACTCAAATGACCCTGTAACTTGGTAGATACAAGTTTTATATTGTATTTATTGAATCAGAGACCAATATTCCCTGTTTTAAGTCCGTCGCATATTTTGCCATTTTCTCATAGGGTACTTGTGTCTACCAAGTTACAGAGTCATCAGAGTTGAGGCTCTGCCATTTTGGATAGCTTAAGATTTCGATATATTTTCGTGTACAGTACCCTATGAGAAAATGGCGAAATATGCGACAGACTTAAAACATTGAATATTGGTCTCCGATTCAATAAATACAATATAAAACTTGTATCTGCCAAGTTACAGAGTCATTAGAGTTGAGGCTCTGCCATTTTGGATAGCATAAGATTTCGATATATTTTCGTGTACAGTACCCTATGAGAAAATGGCGAAATATGCGACGGGCTTAAAACATGGACTATTGGTCTCTGATTCAATAAATACAATATAAAACTTGTATCTACCAAGTTACAGAGTCATCAGAGTTGAGGCTCTGCCATTTTGGATAGCTTAAGATTTCGATATATTTTCGTGTACAGTACCCTATGAGAAAATGGCGAAATATGCGACGGACTTAAAACATTGAATATTGGTCTCCGATTCAACAAATACAATATAAAACTTGTATCTACCAAGTTACAGAGTCATTAGAGTTGATGCTCTGCCATTTTGTATAGCTTAAGATTTCCTTATAATTTCGTGTACAGTACCCTATGAGAAAATGACGAAATATGCGACGGACTTAAACCATGGAATATTGGTCTCCGATTCAATAAATACAATATAAAACTTGTGTCTACCAAGTTATAGAGTCATTAGAGTTGAGGCTCTGCCATTTTCGATTGCTTAAGATTTCGATATATTTTCGTGTACAGTACCCCTATGAGAAAATGGAGAAATATGCGACGGGCTTAAAACATGGAATATTGGTCTCCGATTCAATAAATACAATATAAAACTTGTGTCTACCAAGTTACAGAGTCATCAGAGTTGAGGCTCTGCCATTTTGGATAGCTTAAGATTTCGATATATTTTCGTGTACAGTACCCTATGAGAAAATGGCGAAATATGCGACGGCTTAAAACATTGAATATTGGTCTCCGATTTAATAAATACAATATAAAACTTGTATCTACCAAGTTACAGAGTCAGTACCCTATGAGAAAATGGCGAAATATGCGATGGACTTAAAACATTTAATATTGGTCTCCGATTTAATAAATACAATATAAAACTTGTATCTACCAAGTTACAGAGTCATTAGAGTTGAGGCTCTGCCATTTTGGATAGCATAAGATTTCGAAATATTTTCGTGTACAATACCCTATGAGAAAATGGCGAAATATGCGACAGACTTAAAACATTGAATATTGGTCTCCGATTCAATAAATACAATATAAAACTTGTATCTGCCAAGTTACAGAGTCATTACCCTATGAGAAAATGGCGAAATATGCGACGGACTTACAACATTGAATATTGGTCTCCGATTTAATAAATACAATATAAAACTTGTATCTACCAAGTTACAGAGTCATTAGAGTTGAGGCTCTGCCATTTTGGATAGCATAAGATTTCGATATATTTTCGTGTACAATACCCTATGAGAAAATGGCGAAATATGCGACGGGCTTAAAACATGGAATATTGGTCTCTGATTCAATAAATACAATATAAAACTTGTATCTACCAAGTTACAGAGTCATCAGAGTTGAGGCTCTGCCATTTTGGATAGCTTAAGATTTCGATATATTTTCGTGTACAGTACCCTATGAGAAAATGGCGAAATATGCGACGGACTTAAAACATTGAATATTGGTCTCGGATTCAATAAATACAATATAAAACTTGTATCTACCAGGTTACAGAGTCATTAGAGTTGATGCTCTGCCATTTTGTATAGCTTAAGATTTCCTTATAATTTCGTGTACAGTACCCTATGAGAAAATGACGAAATATGCGACGGACTTAAACCACGGAATATTGGTCTCCGATTCAATAAATACAATATAAAACTTGTGTCTACCAAGTTATAGAGTCATTAGAGTTGAGGCTCTGCCATTTTCGATTGCTTAAGATTTCGATATATTTTCGTGTACAGTACCCCTATGAGAAAATGGAGAAATATGCGACGGGCTTAAAACATGGAATATTGGTCTCCGATTCAATAAATACAAAATAAAACTTGTGTCTACCAAGTTACAGAGTCATCAGAGTTGAGGCTCTGCCATTTTGGATAGCTTAAGATTTCGATATATTTTCGTGTACAGTACCCTATGAGAAAATGGCGAAATATGCGACGGACTTAAAACATTGAATATTGGTCTCCGATTTAATAAATACAATATAAAACTTGTATCTACCAAGTTACAGAGTCAGTACCCTATGAGAAAATGGCGAAATATGCGACGGACTTAAAACATTTAATATTGGTCTCCGATTTAATAAATACAATATAAAACTTGTATCTACCAAGTTACAGAGTCATTAGAGTTGAGGCTCTGCCATTTTGGATAGCATAAGATTTCGATATATTTTCGTGTACAGTACCCTATGAGAAAATGGCGAAATATGCGACGGACTTAAAACATTGAATATTGGTCTCCGATTCAATAAATACAATATAAAACTTGTATCTACCAGGTTACAGAGTCATTAGAGTTGATGCTCTGCCATTTTGGATAGCTTAAGATTTCCTTATATTTTCGTGTACAGTACACTATGAGAAAATGACGAAATATGCGACGGACTTAAACCATGGAATATTGGTCTCCGATTCAATAAATACAATATAAAACTTGTGTCTACCAAGTTATAGAGTCATTAGAGTTGAGGTCCTGCCATTTTCGATTGCTTAAGATTTCGATATATTTTCGTGTACAGTACCCTAAGAGAAAATGGCGAAATATGCGACGGACGTAAAACATTGAATATTGGTCTCCGATTTAATAAATACAATATAAAACTTGTATCTACCAAATTACAGAGTCATTAGAGTTGAGACTCTGCCATTTTTGATAGCATAAGATTTCGATATATTTTCGTGTACAGTACCCTATGAGAAAATGGCGAAATATGCGACGGCCTTAAACCATGGAATATTGGTCTCCGATTCAATAAATACAATATAAAACTTGTGTCTACCAAGTTATAGAGTCATTAGAGTTGAGGCTCTGCCATTTTCGATTGCTTAAGATTTCGATATATTTTCGTGTACAGTACCCCTATGAGAAAATGGAGAAATATGGGACGGGCTTAAACCATTGAATATTGGTCTCCGATTTAATAAATACAATATAAAACTTGTATCTACCAAGTTACAGAGTCAGTACCCTATGAGAAAATGGCGAAATATGCGACGGACTTAAAACATTGAATATTGGTCTCCGATTTAATAAATACAATATAAAACATGTATCTACCAAGTTACAGAGTCATTAGAGTTGAGGCTCTGCCATTTTGGATAGCATAAGATTTCGATATATTTTCGTGTACAGTACCCTATGAGAAAATGGCGAAATATGCGACGGGCTTAAAACATGGAATATTGGTCTCTGATTCAATAAATACAATATAAAACTTGTATCTACCAAGTTACAGAGTCATCAGAGTTGAGGCTCTGCCATTTTGGATAGCTTAAGATTTCGATATATTTTCGTGTACAGTACCCTATGAGAAAATGGCGAAATATGCGACGGACTTAAAACATTGAATATTGGTCTCGGATTCAATAAATACAATATAAAACTTGTATCTACCAGGTTACAGAGTCATTAGAGTTGATGCTCTGCCATTTTGTATAGCTTAAGATTTCCTTATAATTTCGTGTACAGTACCCTATGAGAAAATGACGAAATATGCGACGGACTTAAACCACGGAATATTGGTCTCCGATTCAATAAATACAATATAAAACTTGTGTCTACCAAGTTATAGAGTCATTAGAGTTGAGGCTCTGCCATTTTCGATTGCTTAAGATTTCGATATATTTTCGTGTACAGTACCCCTATGAGAAAATGGAGAAATATGCGACGGGCTTAAAACATGGAATATTGGTCTCCGATTCAATAAATACAAAATAAAACTTGTGTCTACCAAGTTACAGAGTCATCAGAGTTGAGGCTCTGCCATTTTGGATAGCTTAAGATTTCGATATATTTTCGTGTACAGTACCCTATGAGAAAATGGCGAAATATGCGACGGACTTAAAACATTGAATATTGGTCTCCGATTTAATAAATACAATATAAAACTTGTATCTACCAAGTTACAGAGTCAGTACCCTATGAGAAAATGGCGAAATATGCGACGGACTTAAAACATTTAATATTGGTCTCCGATTTAATAAATACAATATAAAACTTGTATCTACCAAGTTACAGAGTCATTAGAGTTGAGGCTCTGCCATTTTGGATAGCATAAGATTTCGATATATTTTCGTGTACAGTACCCTATGAGAAAATGGCGAAATATGCGACGGACTTAAAACATTGAATATTGGTCTCGGATTCAATAAATACAATATAAAACTTGTATCTACCAGGTTACAGAGTCATTAGAGTTGATGCTCTGCCATTTTGTATAGCTTAAGATTTCCTTATAATTTCGTGTACAGTACCCTATGAGAAAATGACGAAATATGCGACGGACTTAAACCACGGAATATTGGTCTCCGATTCAATAAATACAATATAAAACTTGTGTCTACCAAGTTATAGAGTCATTAGAGTTGAGGCTCTGCCATTTTCGATTGCTTAAGATTTCGATATATTTTCGTGTACAGTACCCCTATGAGAAAATGGAGAAATATGCGACGGGCTTAAAACATGGAATATTGGTCTCCGATTCAATAAATACAAAATAAAACTTGTGTCTACCAAGTTACAGAGTCATCAGAGTTGAGGCTCTGCCATTTTGGATAGCTTAAGATTTCGATATATTTTCGTGTACAGTACCCTATGAGAAAATGGCGAAATATGCGACGGACTTAAAACATTGAATATTGGTCTCCGATTTAATAAATACAATATAAAACTTGTATCTACCAAGTTACAGAGTCAGTACCCTATGAGAAAATGGCGAAATATGCGACGGACTTAAAACATTTAATATTGGTCTCCGATTTAATAAATACAATATAAAACTTGTATCTACCAAGTTACAGAGTCATTAGAGTTGAGGCTCTGCCATTTTGGATAGCATAAGATTTCGATATATTTTCGTGTACAGTACCCTATGAGAAAATGGCGAAATATGCGACGGACTTAAAACATTGAATATTGGTCTCCGATTCAATAAATACAATATAAAACTTGTATCTACCAGGTTACAGAGTCATTAGAGTTGATGCTCTGCCATTTTGGATAGCTTAAGATTTCCTTATATTTTCGTGTACAGTACCCTATGAGAAAATGACGAAATATGCGACGGACTTAAACCATGGAATATTGGTCTCCGATTCAATAAATACAATATAAAACTTGTGTCTACCAAGTTATAGAGTCATTAGAGTTGAGGTCCTGCCATTTTCGATTGCTTAAGATTTCGATATATTTTCGTGTACAGTACCCTAAGAGAAAATGGCGAAATATGCGACGGACGTAAAACATTGAATATTGGTCTCCGATTTAATAAATACAATATAAAACTTGTATCTACCAAATTACAGAGTCATTAGAGTTGAGACTCTGCCATTTTTGATAGCATAAGATTTCGATATATTTTCGTGTACAGTACCCTATGAGAAAATGGCGAAATATGCGACGGCCTTAAACCATGGAATATTGGTCTCCGATTCAATAAATACAATATAAAACTTGTGTCTACCAAGTTATAGAGTCATTAGAGTTGAGGCTCTGCCATTTTCGATTGCTTAAGATTTCGATATATTTTCGTGTACAGTACCCCTATGAGAAAATGGAGAAATATGGGACGGGCTTAAACCATTGAATATTGGTCTCCGATTTAATAAATACAATATAAAACTTGTATCTACCAAGTTACAGAGTCAGTACCCTATGAGAAAATGGCGAAATATGCGACGGACTTAAAACATTGAATATTGGTCTCCGATTTAATAAATACAATATAAAACATGTATCTACCAAGTTACAGAGTCATTAGAGTTGAGGCTCTGCCATTTTGGATAGCATAAGATTTCGATATATTTTCGTGTACAGTACCCTATGAGAAAATGGCGAAATATGCGACGGGCTTAAAACATGGAATATTGGTCTCTGATTCAATAAATACAATATAAAACTTGTATCTAACAAGTTACAGAGTCATCAGAGTTGAGGCTCTGCCATTTTGGATAGCTTAAGATTTCGATATATTTTCGTGTACAGTACCCTATGAGAAAATGGCGAAATATGCGACGGACTTAAAACATTGAATATTGGTCTCCGATTCAATAAATACAATATAAAACTTGTATCTACCAGGTTACAGAGTCATTAGAGTTGATGCTCTGCCATTTTGGATAGCTTAAGATTTCCTTATATTTTCGTGTACAGTACCCTATGAGAAAATGACGAAATATGCGACGGACTTAAACCATGGAATATTGGTCTCCGATTCAATAAATACAATATAAAACTTGTGTCTACCAAGTTATAGAGTCATTAGAGTTGAGACTCTGCCATTTTCGATTGCTTAAGATTTCGATATATTTTCGTGTACAGTACCCTAAGAGAAAATGGCGAAATATGCGACGGACGTAAAACATTGAATATTGGTCTCCGATTTAATAAATACAATATAAAACTTGTATCTACCAAATTAAAGAGTCATTAGAGTTGAGGCTCTGCCATTTTGGATAGCATAAGATTTCGATATATTTTCGTTTACAGTACCCTATGAGAAAATGGCGAAATATGCAACGGGCTTAAACCATGGAATATTGGTCTCCGATTCAATAAATACAATATAAAACTTGTGTCTACCAAGTTATAGAGTCATTAGAGTTGAGGCTCTGCCATTTTCGATTGCTTAAGATTTCGATATATTTTCGTGTACAGTACCCCTATGAGAAAATGGAGAAATATGCGACGGGCTTAAAACATGGAATATTGGTCTCCGATTCAATAAATACAATATAAAACTTGTGTCTACCAAGTTACAGAGTCATCAGAGTTGAGGCTCTGCCATTTTGGATAGCTTAAGATTTCGATATATTTTCGTGTACAGTACCCTATGAGAAAATGGCGAAATATGCGACGGACTTAAAACATTGAATATTGGTCTCCGATTCAATAAATACAATATAAAACTTGTATCTACCAGGTTACAGAGTCATTAGAGTTGATGCTCTGCCATTTTGGATAGCTTAAGATTTCCTTATATTTTCGTGTACAGTACCCTATGAGAAAATGACGAAATATGCGACGGACTTAAACCATGGAATATTGGTCTCCGATTCAATAAATACAATATAAAACTTGTGTCTACCAAGTTATAGAGTCATTAGAGTTGAGGCTCTGCCATTTCCGATTGCTTAAGATTTCGATATATTTTCGTGTACAGTACCCTAAGAGAAAATGGCGAAATATGCGACGGACTTAAAACATTGAATATTGGTCTCCGATTCAATAAATACAATATAAAACTTGTATCTACCAGGTTACAGAGTCATTAGAGTTGATGCTCTGCCATTTTGGATAGCTTAAGATTTCCTTATATTTTCGTGTACAGTACCCTATGAGAAAATGACGAAATATGCGACGGACTTAAACCATGGAATATTGGTCTCCGATTCAATAAATACAATATAAAACTTGTGTCTACCAAGTTATAGAGTCATTAGAGTTGAGGCTCTGCCATTTCCGATTGCTTAAGATTTCGATATATTTTCGTGTCCAGTACCCTAAGAGAAAATGGCGAAATATGCGACGGACGTAAAACATTGAATATTGGTCTCCGATTTAATAAATACAATATAAAACTTGTATCTACCAAATTACAGAGTCATTAGAGTTGAGGCTCTGCCATTTTGGATAGCATAAGATTTCGATATATTTTCGTGTACAGTACCCTATGAGAAAATGGCGAAATATGCGACGGGCTTAAAACATGGAATATTGGTCTCCGATTCAATAAATACATTATAAAACTTGTGTCTAATAAGTTACAGAGTCATTAGAGTTGAGGCTCTGCCATTTTGGATAGCATAAGATTTCGATATATTTTCGTGTACAGTACCCTATGAGAAAATGGCGAAATATGCGACGGGCTTAAAACATGGAATATTGGTCTCCGATTCAATAAATACATTATAAAACTTGTGTCTAATAAGTTACAGAGTCATTAGAGTTGAGGCTCTGCCATTTTGGATAGCTTAAGATTTCGATATATTTTCGTGTACAGTACCCTATGAGAAAATGGCGAAATATGCGACGGACTTAAAACATTGAATATTGGTCTCCGATTCAATAAATACAATATAAAACTTGTATCTACCAGGTTACAGAGTCATTAGAGTTGATGCTCTGCCATTTTGGATAGCTTAAGATTTCCTTATATTTTCGTGTACAGTACCCTATGAGAAAATGACGAAATATGCGACGGACTTAAACCATGGAATATTGGTCTCCGATTCAATAAATACAATATAAAACTTGTGTCTACCAAGTTATAGAGTCATTAGAGTTGAGGCTCTGCCATTTTCGATTGCTTAAGATTTCGATATATTTTCGTGTACAGTACCCTAAGAGAAAATGGCGAAATATGCGACGGACGTAAAACATTGAATATTGGTCTCCGATTTAATAAATACAATATAAAACTTGTATCTACCAAATTACAGAGTCATTAGAGTTGAGGCTCTGCCATTTTGGATAGCATAAGATTTCGATATATTTTCGTGTACAGTACCCTATGAGAAAATGGCGAAATATGCGACGGGCTTAAACCATGGAATATTGGTCTGCGATTCAATAAATACAATATAAAACTTGTGTCTACCAAGTTATAGAGTCATTAGAGTTAAGGCTCTGCCATTTTCGATTGCTTAAGATTTCGATATATTTTCGTGTACAGTACCCCTATGAGAAAATGCAGAAATATGCGACAGGCTTAAAACATGGAATATTAGTCTCCGATTCAATAAATACAATATAAAACTTGTGTCTACCAAGGTACAGAGTCATCAGAGTTGAGGCTCTGCCATTTTGGATAGCTTAAGATTTCGATATATTTTCGTGTACAGTACCCTATGAGAAAATGGCGAAATATGCGACAGACTTAAAACATTGAATATTGGTCTCCGATTTAATAAATACAATATAAAACTCGTATCTACCAAGTTACAGAGTCAGTACCCTATGAGAAAATGGCGAAATATGCGACGGACTTAAAACATTGAATATTGGTCTCCGATTTAATAAATACAATATAAAACTTGTGTCTACCAAGTTATAGAGTCATTAGAGTTGAGGCTCTGCAATTTCCGATTGCTTAAGATTTCGATATATTTTCGTGTACAGTACCCTAAGAGAAAATGGCGAAATATGCGACGGACGTAAAACATTGAATATTGGTCTCCGATTTAATAAATACAATATAAAACTTGTATCTACCAAATTACAAAGTCATTAGAGTTGAGGCTCTGCCATTTTGGATAGCATAAGATTTCGATATATTTTCGTGTACAGTACCCTATGAGAAAATGGCGAAATATGCGACGGGCTTAAAACATGGAATATTGGTCTCCGATTCAATAAATACATTATAAAACTTGTGTCTAATAAGTTACAGAGTCATTAGAATTGAGGCTCTGCCATTTTGGATAGCATAAGATTTCGATATATTTTCGTGTACAGTACCCTATGAGAAAATGGCGAAATATGCGACGGGCTTAAAACATGGAATATTGGTCTCCGATTCAATAAATACATTATAAAACTTGTGTCTAATAAGTTACAAAGTCATTAGAGTTGAGGCTCTGCCATTTTGGATAGCTTAAGATTTCGATATATTTTCGTGTACAGTACCCTATGAGAAAATGGCGAAATATGCGACGGACTTAAAACATTGAATATTGGTCTCCGATTCAATAAATACAATATAAAACTCGTATCTACCAAGTTACAGAGTCAGTACCCTATGAGAAAATGGCGAAATATGCGACGGACTTAAAACATTGAATATTGGTCTCCGATTTAATAAATACAATATAAAACTTGTATCTACCAAATTACAGAGTCATTAGAGTTGAGGCTCTGCCATTTTGGATAGCATAAGATTTCGATATATTTTCGTGTACAGTACCCTATGAGAAAATGGCGAAATATGCGACGGGATTAAACCATGGAATATTGGTCTGCGATTCAATAAATACAATATAAAACTTGTGTCTACCAAGTTATAGAGTCATTAGAGTTGAGGCTCTGCCATTTTCGATTGCTTAAGATTTCGATATATTTTCGTGTACAGTACCCCTATGAGAAAATGGAGAAATATGCGACAGGATTAAAACATGGAATATTAGTCTCCGATTCAATAAATACAATATAAAACTTGTGTCTACCAAGGTACAGAGTCATCAGAGTTGAGGCTCTGCCATTTTGGATAGCTTAAGATTTCGATATATTTTCGTGTACAGTACCCTATGAGAAAATGGCGAAATATGCGACAGACTTAAAACATTGAATATTGGTCTCCGATTTAATAAATACAATATAAAACTCGTATCTACCAAGTTACAGAGTCAGTACCCTATGAGAAAATGGCGAAATATGCGACGGACTTAAAACATTGAATATTGGTCTCCGATTTAATAAATACAATATAAAACTTGTATCTACCAAGTTACAGAGTCATCAGAGTTGAGGCTCTGCCATTTTGGATAGCTTAAGATTTCGATATATTTTCGTGTACAGTACCCTAAGAGAAAATGGCGAAATATGCGACGGACGTAAAACATTCAATATTGGTCTCCGATTTAATAAATACAATATAAAACTTGTATCTACCAAATTACAGAGTCATTAGAGTTGAGGCTCTGCCATTTTGGATAGCATAAGATTTCGATATATTTTCGTGTACAGTACCCTATGAGAAAATGGCGAAATATGCGACGGGCTTAAACCATGGAATATTGGTCTGCGATTCAATAAATACAATATAAAACTTGTGTCTACCAAGTTATAGAGTCATTAGAGTTGAGGCTCTGCCATTTTCGATTGCTTAAGATTTCGATATATTTTCGTGTACAGTACCCCTATGAGAAAATGCAGAAATATGCGACAGGCTTAAAACATGGAATATTAGTCTCCGATTCAATAAATACAATATAAAACTTGTGTCTACCAAGGTACAGAGTCATCAGAGTTGAGGCTCTGCCATTTTGGATAGCTTAAGATTTCGATATATTTTCGTGTACAGTACCCTATGAGAAAATGGCGAAATATGCGACAGACTTAAAACATTGAATATTGGTCTCCGATTTAATAAATACAATATAAAACTCGTATCTACCAAGTTACAGAGTCAGTACCCTATGAGAAAATGGCGAAATATGCGACGGACTTAAAACATTGAATATTGGTCTCCGATTTAATAAATACAATATAAAACTTGTGTCTACCAAGTTATAGAGTCATTAGAGTTGAGGCTCTGCAATTTCCGATTGCTTAAGATTTCGATATATTTTCGTGTACAGTACCCTAAGAGAAAATGGCGAAATATGCGACGGACGTAAAACATTGAATATTGGTCTCCGATTTAATAAATACAATATAAAACTTGTATCTACCAAATTACAAAGTCATTAGAGTTGAGGCTCTGCCATTTTGGATAGCATAAGATTTCGATATATTTTCGTGTACAGTACCCTATGAGAAAATGGCGAAATATGCGACGGGCTTAAAACATGGAATATTGGTCTCCGATTCAATAAATACATTATAAAACTTGTGTCTAATAAGTTACAGAGTCATTAGAATTGAGGCTCTGCCATTTTGGATAGCATAAGATTTCGATATATTTTCGTGTACAGTACCCTATGAGAAAATGGCGAAATATGCGACGGGCTTAAAACATGGAATATTGGTCTCCGATTCAATAAATACATTATAAAACTTGTGTCTAATAAGTTACAAAGTCATTAGAGTTGAGGCTCTGCCATTTTGGATAGCTTAAGATTTCGATATATTTTCGTGTACAGTACCCTATGAGAAAATGGCGAAATATGCGACGGACTTACAACATTGAATATTGGTCTCCGATTCAATAAATACAATATAAAACTCGTATCTACCAAGTTACAGAGTCAGTACCCTATGAGAAAATGGCGAAATATGCGACGGACTTAAAACATTGAATATTGGTCTCCGATTTAATAAATACAATATAAAACTTGTATCTACCAAATTACAGAGTCATTAGAGTTGAGGCTCTGCCATTTTGGATAGCATAAGATTTCGATATATTTTCGTGTACAGTACCCTATGAGAAAATGGCGAAATATGCGACGGGCTTAAACCATGGAATATTGGTCTGCGATTCAATAAATACAATATAAAACTTGTGTCTACCAAGTTATAGAGTCATTAGAGTTGAGGCTCTGCCATTTTCGATTGCTTAAGATTTCGATATATTTTCGTGTACAGTACCCCTATGAGAAAATGGAGAAATATGCGACAGGATTAAAACATGGAATATTAGTCTCCGATTCAATAAATACAATATAAAACTTGTGTCTACCAAGGTACAGAGTCATCAGAGTTGAGGCTCTGCCATTTTGGATAGCTTAAGATTTCGATATATTTTCGTGTACAGTACCCTTTGAGAAAATGGCGAAATATGCGACAGACTTAAAACATTGAATATTGGTCTCCGATTTAATAAATACAATATAAAACTCGTATCTACCAAGTTACAGAGTCAGTACCCTATGAGAAAATGGCGAAATATGCGACGGACTTAAAACATTGAATATTGGTCTCCGATTTAATAAATACAATATAAAACTTGTATCTACCAAGTTACAGAGTCATCAGAGTTGAGGCTCTGCCATTTTGGATAGCTTAAGATTTCGATATATTTTCGTGTACAGTTCCCTATGAGAAAATGGCGAAATATGCGACGGGCTTAAACCATGGAATATTGGTCTGCGATTCAATAAATACAATATAAAACTTGTGTCTACCAAGTTATAGAGTCATTAGAGTTGAGGCTCTGCCATTTTCGATTGCTTAAGATTTCGATATATTTTCGTGTACAGTACCCCTATGAGAAAATGGAGAAATATGCGACAGGATTAAAACATGGAATATTAGTCTCCGATTCAATAAATACAATATAAAACTTGTGTCTACCAAGGTACAGAGTCATCAGAGTTGAGGCTCTGCCATTTTGGATAGCTTAAGATTTCGATATATTTTCGTGTACAGTACCCTATGAGAAAATGGCGAAATATGCGACAGACTTAAAACATTGAATATTGGTCTCCGATTTAATAAATACAATATAAAACTCGTATCTACCAAGTTACAGAGTCAGTACCCTATGAGAAAATGGCGAAATATGCGACGGACTTAAAACATTGAATATTGGTCTCCGATTTAATAAATACAATATAAAACTTGTATCTACCAAGTTACAGAGTCATCAGAGTTGAGGCTCTGCCATTTTGGATAGCTTAAGATTTCGATATATTTTCGTGTACAGTACCCTATGAGAAAATGGCGAAATATGCGACGGACTTAAAACATTGAATATTGGTCTCCGATTCAATAAATACAATATAAAACTTGTATCTACCAGGTTACAGAGTCATTAGAGTTGATGCTCTGCCATTTTGGATAGCTTAAGATTTCCTTATATTTTCGTGTACAGTACCCTATGAGAAAATGACGAAATATGCGACGGACTTAAACCATGGAATATTGGTCTCCGATTCAATAAATACAATATAAAACTTGTGTCTACCAAGTTATAGAGTCATTAGAGTTGAGGCTCTGCCATTTCCGATTGCTTAAGATTTCGATATATTTTCGTGTACAGTACCCTAAGAGAAAATGGCGAAATATGCGACGAACGTAAAACATTGAATATTGGTCTCCGATTTAATAAATACAATATAAAACTTGTATCTACCAAATTACAGAGTCATTAGAGTTGAGGCTCTGCCATTTTGGATAGCATAAGATTTCGATATATTTTCGTGTACAGTACCCTATTAGAAAATGGCGAAATATGCGACGGGCTTAAAACATGGAATATTGGTCTCCGATTCAATAAATACATTATAAAACTTGTGTCTAATAAGTTACAGAGTCATTAGAGTTGAGGCTCTGCCATTTTGGATAGCTTAAGATTTCGATATATTTTCGTGTACAGTACCCTATGAGAAAATGGCGAAATATGCGACGGACTTAAAACATTGAATATTGGTCTCCGATTCAATAAATACAATATAAAACTTGTATCTACCAGGTTACAGAGTCATTAGAGTTGATGCTCTGTCATACGACCGTCGCATATTTCGCCATTTTCTCATAGGGTACTGTACACGAAAATATATCGAAATCTTAAGCAATCGAAAATGGCAGAGCCTCAACTCTAATGACTCTATAACTTGGTAGACACAAGTTCTATATTGTATTTATTGAATCGGAGACCAATATTCCATGGTTTAAGTCCGTCGCATATTTCGTCATTTTCTCATAGGGTACTGTACACGAAAATATAAGGAAATCTTAAGCTATCCAAAATGGCAGAGCAACAACTCTAATGACTCTGTAACCTGGTAGATACAAGTTTTATATTGTATTTATTGAATCGGAGACCAATATTCAATGTTTTAAGTCCGTCGCATATTTCGCCATTTTCTCATAGGGTACTATACACGAAAATATATCGAAATCTTAAGCTATCCAAAATGGCAGAGCCTCAACTCTGATGACTCTGTAACTTGGTAGATACAAGTTTTATATTGTATTTATTGAATCGGAGACAAATATTCAATGTTTTAAGTCCGTCGCATATTTCGCCATTTTCTCATAGGGTACTGTACACGAAAATATATCGAAATCTTAAGCTATCCAAAATGGCAGAGCCTCAACTCTGATGACTCTGTAACTTGGTAGATACAAGTTTTATATTGTATTTATTGAATCGGAGACCAATATTCCATGTTTTAAGCCCGTCGCATATTTCGCCATTTTCTCATAGGGTACTGTACACGAAAATATATCAAAATCTTATGCTATCCAAGATGGCAGAGCCTCAACTCTAATGACTCTGTAACTTGGTAGATACAAGTTTTATATTGTTATGCCAACATTTCGCTCTTGTCCCTTCACGACACAGCCACTTTTCCGTCGAGCCTCCGATTTTCGATTATAATATGTACGGACGAAGATCTTTTCGATACCTTTGCCCCAGAAGCACGAACAATGGACACCCTCCTCACTACGAAGCCCCGTGGATAAAAAAAATATTAAATATTTAAACTAAACGAAAGAGAGAGCCAGCCGGGACGGAACTAAACTGGCGCAAAACAAAAAGGGATGCAACACGAGGACTTCCCAGGAAGTCACCCATCCTAGTACTACTCTCGCCAAAGCACGCTTAACTTCGGAGTTCTGATGGGATCCGGTGCATTAGTGCTGGTATGGTCGCATCCGTTCACTTATGCCAACATTTCGCTCTTGTCCCTTCACGACACAACCACTTTTCCGTCGAGCCTCCGATTTTCGATTATAATATGTACGGGCGAAGATCTTTTCGATACCTTTGCCCCAGAAGCACGAACAATGGACACCCTCCTCACTACGAAGCCCCGTGGATAAAAAAAATATTAAATATTTAAACTAAACGAAAGAGAGAGCGAGCCGGGACGGAACTAAACTGGCGCAAAACAAAAGGGGATGCAACACGAGTACTTCCCAGGAGGTCACCCATCCTAGTACTACTCTCGCCCAAGAACGCTTAACTTCGGAGTTCCGATGGGATCCGGTGCATTAGTGCTGGTATGGTCGCATCCGTTCACTTATGCCAATATTTCGCTCTTGTCCCTTCACGACACAGCCACTTTTCCGTCGAGCCTCCGATTTTCGATTATAATATGTACGGACGAAGATCTTTTCGATACCTTTGCCCCAGAAGCACGAACAATGGACACCCTCCTCACTACGAAGCCCCGTGGATAAAAAAAAATATTAAATATTTAAACTAAACGAAAGAGAGAGCGAGCCGGGACGGAACTAAACTGGCGCAAAACAAAAGGGGATGCAACACGAGTACTTCCCAGGAGGTCACCCATCCTAGTACTACTCTCGCCCAAGAACGCTTAACTTCGGAGTTCCGATGGGATCCGGTGCATTAGTGCTGGTATGGTCGCATCCGTTCACTTATGCCAATATTTCGCTCTTGTCCCTTCACGACACAGCCACTTTTCCGTCGAGCCTCCGATTTTCGATTATAATATGTACGGACGAAGATCTTTTCGATACCTTTGCCCCAGAAGCACGAACAATGGACACCCTCCTCACTACGAAGCCCCGTGGATAAAAAAAATATTAAATATTTAATAAACTAAACGAAAGAGAGAGCCAGCCGGGACGGAACTAAACTGGCGCAAAACAAAAGGGGATGCAACACGAGGACTTCCCAGGCGGTCACCCATCCTAGTACTACTCTCGCCCAAGCACCCTTAACTTCGGAGTTCGGATGGGATCCGGTGCATTAGTGTTGGTATGGTCGCATCCGTTCACTTATGCCAACATTTCGCTCTTGTCTCTTCACGACACAGCCACTTTTCCGTCGACCCTCCGATTTTCGATTATAATATGTACGGACGAAGATATTTTCGATACCTTTGCCCCAGAAGCACGAACAATGGACACCCTCCTCAGTACGAAGCCCCGTGGATAAAAAAAAAAAATTAAATATTTAAACTAAACGAAAGAGAGAGCGAGCCGGGACAGAACTAAACTGGCGCAAAACAAAAGGGGATGCAACACGAGGACTTCCCAGGAGGTCACCCATCCAAGTACTACTCTCGCCCAAGCACGCTTAACTTCGGAGTTCCGATGGGATCCGGTGCATTAGTGCTGGTATGGTCGCATCCGTTCACTTATGCCAACATTTCGCTCTTGTCCCTGCACGACACAGCCACTTTTCCGTCGAGCCTCCGATTTTCGATTATAATATGTACGGACGAAGATCTTTTCGATACCTTTGCCCTTGAAGCACGAACAATGGACACCCTCCTCAATACGAAGCCCCGTGGATAAAAAAAATATTAAATATTTAAACTAAACGAAAGAGAGAGCGAGCCGGGACGGAACTAAACTGGCGCAAAACAAAAGGGGATGCAACACGAGGACTTCCCAAGAGGTCATCCATCCTAGTGCTACTCTCGCCAAAGCATGCTTAACTTCGGAGTTCTGATGGGATCCGGTGCATTAGTGCTGGTATGGTCGCATCCGTTCACTTATGCCAACATTTCGCTCTTGTCCCTTCACGACACAGCCACTTTTCCGTCGAGCCTCCGATTTTCGATTATAATATGTACGGACGAAGATCTTTTCAATACCTTTGCCCCAGAAGCACGAACAATGGACACCCTCCTCACTACGAAGCCCCGTGGATAAAAAAAAAATTAAATATTTCAACTAAACGAAAGAGAGAGCGAGCCGGGACGGAACTAAACTTGCGCAAAACAAAAGGGGATGCAACACGAGGACTTCCCAAGAGGTCACCCATCCTAGTACTACTCTCGCCCAAGCACGCTTAACTTCGGAGTTCCGATGGGATCCGATGCATTAGTGCTGGTATGGTCGCATCCGTTCACTTATGCCAACATTTCGCTCTTGTCCCTTCACGACACAGCCACTTTTCCGTCGAGCCTCCGATTTTCGATTATAATATGTACGGACGAAGATCTTTTCGATACCTTTGCCCCAGAAGCACGAACAATGGACACCCTCCTCACTACGAAGCCCCGTGGATAAAAAAAAATATTAAATATTTAAACTAAACGAAAGAGAGAGCGAGCCGGGACGGAACTAAACTGGCGCAAAACAAAAGGGGATGCAACACGAGTACTTCCCAGGAGGTCACCCATCCTAGTACTACTCTCGCCCATGAACGCTTAACTTCGGAGTTCCGATGGGATCCGGTGCATTAGTGCTGGTATGGTCGCATCCGTTCACTTATGCCAACATTTCGCTCTTGTCCCTTCACGACACAGCCACTTTTCCGTCGAGCCTCCGATTTTCGATTATAATATGTACGGACGAAGATCTTTTCGATACCTTTGCCCCAGAAGCACGAACAATGGACACCCTCCTCAGTACGAAGCCCCGTGGATAAAAAAAATATTAAATATTTAAACTAAACGAAAGAGAGAGCGAGCCGGGACGGAACTAAACTGGCGCAAAACAAAAGGGGATGCAACAAGAGGACTTCCCAGGAAGTCACCCATCCTAGTACTACTCTCGCCAAAGCACGCTTAACTTCGGAGTTCTGATGGGATCCGGTGCATTAGTGCTGGTATGGTCGCATCCGTTCACTTATGCCATCATTTCGCTCTTGTCCCTTCACGACACAACCACTTTTCCGTCGAGCCTCCGATTTTCGATTATAATATGTACGGACGAATATCTTTTCGATACCTTTGCCCCAGAAGCACGAACAATGGACACCCTCCTCACTACGAAGCCCCGTGGATAAAAAAAATATTAAATATTTAAACTAAACGAAAGAGAGAGCGAGCCGGGACGGAACTAAATTGGCGCAAAACAAAAGGGGATGCAACACGAGTACTTCCCAGGAGGTCACCCATCCTAGTACTACTCTCGCCCAAGAACGCTGAACTTCGGAGTTCCGATGGGATCCGGTGCATTAGTGCTGGTATGGTAGCATCCGTTCACTTATGCCAACATTTCGCTCTTGTCCCTTCACGACACAGCCACTTTTCCGTCGAGCCTCCGATTTTCGATTATAATATGTACGGACGAAGATCTTTTCGATACCTTTGCCCCAGAAGCACGAACAATGGACACCCTCCTCAGTACGAAGCCCCGTGGATAAAAAAAATATTAAATATTTAAACTAAACGAAAGAGAGAGCGAGCCGGGACGGAACTAAACTGGCGCAAAACAAAAGGGGATGCAACAAGAGGACTTCCCAGGAAGTCACCCATCCTAGTACTACTCTCGCCAAAGCACGCTTAACTTCGGAGTTCTGATGGGATCCGGTGCATTAGTGCTGGTATGGTCGCATCCGTTCACTTATGCCAACATTTCGCTCTTGTCCCTTCACGACACAACCACTTTTCCATCGAGCCTCCGATTTTCGATTATAATATGTACGGACGAAGATCTTTTCGATACCTTTGCCCCAGAAGCACGAACAATGGACACCCTCCTCACTACGAAGCCCCGTGGATAAAAAAAATATTAAATATTTAAACTAAACGAAAGAGAGAGCGAGCCGGGACGGAACTAAACTGGCGCAAAACAAAAGGGGATGCAACACGAGTACTTCCCAGGAGGTCACCCATCCTAGTACTACTCTCGCCCAAGAACGCTTAACTTCGGAGTTCCGATGGGATCCGGTGCATTAGTGCTGGTATGGTCGCATCCGTTCACTTATGCCAATATTTCGCTCTTGTCCCTTCACGACACAGCCACTTTTCCGTCGAGCCTCCGATTTTCGATTATAATATGTACGGACGAAGATCTTTTCGATACCTTTGCCCCAGAAGCACGAACAATGGACACCCTCCTCACTACGAAGCCCCGTGGATAAAAAAAAATATTAAATATTTAAACTAAACGAAAGAGAGAGCGAGCCGGGACGGAACTAAACTGGCGCAAAACAAAAGGGGATGCAACACGAGTACTTCCCAGGAGGTCACCCATCCTAGTACTACTCTCGCCCAAGAACGCTTAACTTCGGAGTTCCGATGGGATCCGGTGCATTAGTGCTGGTATGGTCGCATCCGTTCACTTATGCCAATATTTCGCTCTTGTCCCTTCACGACACAGCCACTTTTCCGTCGAGCCTCCGATTTTCGATTATAATATGTACGGACGAAGATCTTTTCGATACCTTTGCCCCAGAAGCACGAACAATGGACACCCTCTTCACTACGAAGCCCCGTGGATAAAAAAAAATATTAAATATTTAAACTAAACGAAAGAGAGAGCGAGCCGGGACGGAACTAAACTGGCGCAAAACAAAAGGGGATGCAACACGAGTACTTCCCAGGAGGTCACCCATCCTAGTACTACTCTCGCCCAAGAACGCTTAACTTCGGAGTTCCGATGGGATCCGGTGCATTAGTGCTGGTATGGTCGCATCCGTTCACTTATGCCAATATTTCGCTCTTGTCCCTTCACGACACAGCCACTTTTCCGTCGAGCCTCCGATTTTCGATTATAATATGTACGGACGAAGATCTTTTCGATACCTTTGCCCCAGAAGCACGAACAATGGACACCCTCCTCACTACGAAGCCCCGTGGATAAAAAAAAATATTAAATATTTAAACTAAACGAAAGAGAGAGCGAGCCGGGACGGAACTAAACTGACGCAAAACAAAAGGGGATGCAACACGAGTACTTCCGAGGAGGTCACCCATCCTAGTACTACTCTCGCCCAAGAACGCTTAACTTCGGAGTTCCGATGGGATCCGGTGCATTAGTGCTGGTATGGTCGCATCCGTTCACTTATGCCAATATTTCGCTCTTGTCCCTTCACGACACAGCCACTTTTCCGTCGAGCCTCCGATTTTCGATTATAATATGTACGGACGAAGATCTTTTCGATACCTTTGCCCCAGAAGCACGAACAATGGACACCCTCCTCACTACGAAGCCCCGTGGATAAAAAAAATATTAAATATTTAATAAACTAAACGAAAGAGATAGCCAGCCGGGACGGAACTAAACTGACGCAAAACAAAAGGGGATGCAACACGAGGACTTCCCAGGCGGTCACCCATCCTAGTACTACTCTCGCCCAAGCACCCTTAACTTCGGAGTTCGGATGGGATCCGGTGCATTAGTGTTGGTATGGTCGCATCCGTTCACTTATGCCAACATTTCGCTCTTGTCCCTTCACGACACAGCCACTTTTCCGTCGACCCTCCGATTTTCGATTATAATATGTACGGACGAAGATATTTTCGATACCTTTGCCCCAGAAGCACGAACAATGGACACCCTCCTCAGTACGAAGCCCCGTGGATAAAAAAAAAATTAAATATTTAAACTAAACGAAAGAGAGAGAGAGCCGGGACGGAACTAAACTGGCGCAAAACAAAAGGGGATGCAACACGAGGACTTCCCAGGAGGTCACCCATCCTAGTACTACTCTCGCCCAAGCACGCTTAACTTCGGAGTTCCGATGGGATCCGGTGCATTAGTGCTGGTATGGTCGCATCCGTTCACTTATGCCAACATTTCGCTCTTGTCCCTGCACGACACAGCCACTTTTCCGTCGAGCCTCCGATTTTCGATTATAATATGTACGGACGAAGATCTTTTCGATACCTTTGCCCTTGAAGCACGAACAATGGACACCCTCCTCAATACGAAGCCCCGTGGATAAAAAAAATATTAAATATTTAAACCAAACGAAAGAGAGAGCGAGTCGGGACGGAACTAAACTGGCGCAAAACAAAAGGGGATGCAACACGAGGACTTCCCAAGAGGTCATCCATCCTAGTGCTACTCTCGCCAAAGCATGCTTAACTTCGGAGTTCTGATGGGATCCGGTGCATTAGTGCTGGTATGGTCGCATCCGTTCACTTATGCCAACATTTCGCTCTTGTCCCTTCACGACACAGCCACTTTTCCGTCGAGCCTCCGATTTTCGATTATAATATGTACGGACGAAGATCTTTTCAATACCTTTGCCCCAGAAGCACGAACAATGGACACCCTCCTCACTACGAAGCCCCGTGGATAAAAAAAAAATTAAATATTTAAACTAAACGAAAGAGAGAGCGAGCCGGGACGGAACTAAACTGGCGCAAAACAAAAGGGGATGCAACACGAGGACTTCCCAAGAGGTCACCCATCCTAGTACTACTCTCGCCCAAGCACGCTTAACTTCGGAGTTCCGATGGGATCCGATGCATTAGTGCTGGTATGGTCGCATCCGTTCACTTATGCCAACATTTCGCTCTTGTCCCTTCACGACACAGCCACTTTTCCGTCGAGCCTCCGATTTTCGATTATAATATGTACGGACGAAGATCTTTTCGATACCTTTGCCCCAGATGTAACGGCCCGGGATTATGATTCCCGAGTTACGTTTCGAGGGATGAAACCCCTCGTTGGGATCTTGCGCCCCGAGTACAGGTTGAAGGTTTGAAACCGAAGATTTGTAGTTTAAAGTAGGATTTCGCACCCAAATCCGGAAGGTCCGTTGGAGACCCCGGGGTAAACCCCTGTACCTGTCCTAAGTTTACAACGCGGAAAATCATTTATCATGCAAAGGGCATAAGTTCAGAAAATGATACAACCAGTGCCACGGCAGAGCCGGGTCAAAACATAGTGTAAGTAGGGAGAAATCCCAAAAGCATGAATCTGGTGAAGTCAGGTTTCAAACACTCACTCTCCGCCATAAGAATAGACCTCGTCATAACAGCACAAAATCAAGAAGTGTATCGGGTACCTGAAACTATACCACCAAGTCAGGCCAAGAGTCCGCCTGCGGGTCCTCTGACCGCGCTGAGGACATATAATAAGCCTATACCTAGAATAAAGGATGCCTTCATGTAGTACTGGAATATTAACCACACTATCATGCTCCTAATTCATATGTGCAGAATATTGAGGAAGGCCTTAACAACGAATACCAAGCGGTATATCCCTCTTTTACCACCACCCCTCTTCCAGACAAGGTGGAGACTGGCCAGTTCGATGCTATAATCATATCAAATCTCATCATCATATCATATCTCATCATCATATCATATCTCATGCCCATCTCGTATCTCGTGATATATATAAATGACTCGAGGAGGACAACACCCGATGAAGCTGGGCTGCCCTATGACCCTAGCAAGGACTCTAGGACTCACAGATAACGGCCGTTCTGTATTCAAACGCATACAGAATAAGGATGCTCATTCGTAAATGCAATTCCTAAGCATGATACTACATGACATGCTCTTATGCATATGCAACACCTACATACTATATGACACATCAGGCAGGAGGTACTGGTTACTGAGTAAGCCCCGGAGGTACTTACCTGGCTAGCAGATCGGCAAAAGAAGAATCCAACACACAGTAGTCACGATTACAGAGTATCACCTAAGTACATAATGATAATACACTGAGTATATGTCTCTAGCCACTCTGAACACATATAACACACATTCATACAAGCAGATAAAGAACAAGCTCGCATCAACCATACTTTCAGTTCATCACGATCAACCATCTCTTATCTCATACCATTCATCATAACTTGCCAACTTATCAACTTAAAATAACCTCCCTATCATACTTAGCCAAATTCGCATATTACTATTTCATACTCATACTTTCCATAAGGATATATATCATTATCATCAGCAGAATCGAATATTTAATCTCTTCTAAAAATCACCACAATATCATGCTATTAGTCATACATATCATACCGTTAGTCAAACGATCATATTATCATGCTAGTTTGTCATCGAATAAGTCTTATTCCCAAGTTAGTTTCAAAACCGTTTCAAATCCCAGTTAAATAGTTAAGTATTCCGACCCTTAAAATACTCGCCGAATTCCCTTTTTAATTTATTTGTTAGATTACTTTCCAACCTTGAACTTCTTTTCCAAATTCTTTATAAATCTTGAAGTCCCAATAATATATTTTAAATCTCAAATAGTATTACATGATATTTTAAATACCATTTATTTAACACTTTTATAAATTATTTCCAAATCCCCTAAAATCCCGACCATTTTTATTTAATAAATCAACTCTTATAATTCTCCCAAAATATAATAATTTATCTTTTAAATCCTCAATTACTATTATAATATATTTTAATTACCGTTAATTAGTTAAATAATAAACGGATAACCCGAACCATATCGAACCGAACCGAACACATCTAAATAATCCCCAAACCGGTTCTATATATAACAAAACAGGAGGTGGCCCCACATGGTATGCCACATCAGCTTCATCTTCATTCTTCAAATGAAGCTTCCCGCCGACCATGGCTGCTCGACGTCGCCTCCGTCTCGTGCTCCCGCTCTCAAGCTCGCCTGCCACGCTTGACATCGCTCCCAGCTCGCGTCTCCTGCTCGCCCGCTCATCCTAGTCCTCGCCCGCTCCCGCTCTCGCCCCAGCTCGCTCACACCAACTCAAACGCTCTCGCCGGAGGTCTCGAGCCCACCCGACTACCCACACTCAGCTCTCGCTCACCCCCCAGTCAGTCTAAGCATCGAAAGGATTCAAGAATTCGAATCAAGAAGGAATAGAAAGCTCAGGAGCTTACCGACGTGTCTGCGACTTCGAAGCTTTCGATCGGAGGTCTGGGCGTCGTCGGAGGCTCGCGATGGCTTGTCGGACCTACGTCGAACATGGGTGAGGAGGGTGGTAAAGTCCGAAGGTGGTTTGGATCGAAAACGAAGGAGAACGACTCACCGAAAGTTTGGTTCGCGATCGAATCGGGCGGCGACTTTGTTGGTGGCGTTGCTGGAGTCCACTGGTGGTGGCTGCAGCTTGTGGTGCCTCCGATGGATCTTGTTATTGCTGCGCTCACAAGGACGGAGGAGGAATGTGGAGGAAGAGGAATCGGTGGTGGTGGCGATGAAGAACAACGGTGACGAAGAAGGCGATGGTGAAGGCGGAGATGAAGGAGTGTTGCGGGGTGGTGATGGTGGTGGCGTGGAATGGTGAAAGACAAAAGAGAGCAGGAGATGGTGAATGATGATGAACGAAGAGGCGAAGAGGGATGGGTGATGATGGTGAATGGTGAATGACGGGGAGAGGGGTGTGGATTTGAAAGAGCATGGTGAGTGAGATGGGAGTGGGTGAACATTGTGTGTGGAACCGGGTAAACAAATACCCGAAATTAAATCTTGAATACGCGAATTTTGAATCTTTAAATTAGTTATTAAATGTTAGTTTCTCCGACTCTCGTTCTCTCGAGCAATTAGATTTTTATAATCGACAAGGATATCGCCATCTGATAATTATTTTCAATTTTCGAGGTAAAAGGATGGAAATCGTTCGTCAAATTTTATATTACGGTTGGAATCCGCTAAACGAGCTTTTAATTCGATTTAAATTTATTTTTAATTTCCTTTTTCCGAAAAATTAGGATTTGAAAATCTGAGCCTTTACATCATCCACCTCTAAAAACAAGTCTCGTCCCCGAGACTAAAATCATTTTCAAATAGGAGATGAAGTTTGAAATTAGTGAGTCCAAGGATCATGCCATTGATCCCGTAAGTATCTCATAAGTGCCCCTATGAGATCCTCACAGTACCGATGTCGTGATCATAATATCTCCTATAGACCGTAGTAAGAATGTAATATGGGCCCCTACCACATCCATACTCCGACTCTTTGGCCATATCATAACTCAAATACAAGTATCCACTTCATGGGGCGTTATAATGAAAACTAGAGTCACATTAATTTCTTAAAATCCAAGTTAGTCTCTTTTGAAACACCATTCAAAATTTCAAGTTCGACGTTAGCCAAAATCATTTCCAACTTCTCAGTTCATTCTACCATCCGCCTCTAAGGGCTTATCCCATATTCTCTTCCTAGGTTCCAAGTCATAATCAAATTCCAATACTTCAGCTTCCATCATTTCTATCATCAAGGATCATATATATAATAGCAATCATATCTCACGTTTAACAACATCACATAAACACGTCAGGTACAGTCGTATAATATAATATATCTAGCATCGTATCGTCCATGGTAGGATTTATCACATTATCTCACAGAGGTGACACACCATATCAATCAGATAAACCCGTCATATCAAACAGATAAGCACATCATATCAATCAGGTAAGCACATCATACTCATGCTACTGCCAAGCGTCATCACATTAGAGACAACCAAGTACTTCCGTACACTAGCATTCCATCGAGTTCAGGGGATAACTATGTTAGTACTAATAGTTCACTATTGTCAACGACAATACATCATAGAATCAACATCGTCTATAACATAGAATTCGCACCACATTTGGCCCCAAGTAAAGCGTACGCTAGATCACATCCTCAAGAGAACTTGCCTATAACTATCAATCATGATAAGACACAACCACTACCCATCAACTCTTGCATTAAGATCAAATTCACCGAGGTCTACCACCCCAAACCACTACTAGTTCTAGACACCATTGCATCCTGCTCACATACAACCTTTCTAGTCTCATACCCACTCGAAATCAAGGCCGAATACCCCAAATCAACTACTAGGTATCCCAACTCCTATGCCATCAAGCCATCTAAGGGCCAATCCACTTCGACATCCCGATCTAAAGTCCTACCTTTCACTCGACTATCATCTTCTAAAGAGACATCGTGAATCACCTTGCTAACTTAATCATACTCCCCACGCCACTAACCACTCTCACTAACCATCCACCTCTAAGAATCCAACTAGTGGTACTCCCAACCACGAATCACCATGACCATCAAGCCGACCCACTCTAGATCCTCTTCCTAGCATACTCTACCTCGACTAGTTCCCTCAACTCCGCATGTTTCCCCAAATTGCCTCAGATCATGCTTCCTTAAACTTCGAAATCTCTACCACTTAAACTCTTATGTACCAATCATCGTTTTCACCGAATTCCTATAACATCATCGTCCGAATTTCCTAAGTACCGCAACTTTACCAACCTTCTAAAATCTCTTATCCTCTAGCGTCCTTAATACCTTATGCTTTGCCTAGTTCCCAAATCCATACTCATAATCTCTCTATCTCAACCTTAAGCCCAGTCTTACTAGGAATCTAAACTACATCATTGCATAGCTACCAGCCTTTCCTCGAAGATTCATCTCACATCCTCAATTACCCTAATAGCCACAATGACCTCCACTCATAAATCCCGATTCATTCCCTATGCCAAAATCCTCCAACAACGCATCTAGAGATCTTTCACTCATAAATTCCCCAAGCATAACCAATCCTATCTAAACAACCCCCAAATACTCATCACACGAACAACCCTGATATGAACAACCTAATATCCCGGATCGATAATTTCCCAAGCAACCTCATACTACTTTTCCTAGGAAATTCCTCAACCTCACCCCTTACCGAAATCGCCCCCACTCTTAGCACCCATCACCCAGTCCCAAATTCTACGATTCCTCGGACATTCCTTAATTGATCATCCTTGACACCGCCCACATTCCGCTCATAGAAATCTAGACACCTTCCTTAGCACACCAATCCGTCTCACAACACCTCCCTTCAAGAATCCCCCGATCAACTCCTAGCTTGCCCATCCACCTCTAGAACTATCCTAACTACCTCTACCCACACCCAACCTCAAAATCTCGGCATACTAGCCCCACTGCTCACCTAAGACCTACCTAGAAGTTCATTTATACTCACGGACCACTATCTTCGACACATCCCAACTCACTCGGCTCTACCCAAGCTAACGCATCATTTCTGCACCCCATCTCACATGAACAATGACCCAATCCGAGGACCTTAATCCACCTGCCACTTTCCAACCCGTCTCACCAAAGAATCTCACGACTCCAGCTCAAGAAGAAAGCACTCCCATACATATAAACCATAACCTACTCACCAGCAAGTCAGTATACCAAGCACCAAGGCACATCGTCATAGAAACAAGTTAGTCAGGCAATCATTGCTACCAATTCAGCACATCCGTCATCACACATTCAATTATGTCAGTTCTAGGCCTATCACACAACATCAATTTCGATTAGTATAGAAGAATCCGCGATTTGAATTAAGAACGTCATTCCTTGAGTCATCTGAGAGAATCACGTACGCGGCTACCATCTTTCAAATGTGTTCGTCCCTTGTATACTTTTGACGACGTCAGTCCTGTGGTCTATGGGTCATGGACCCATCACACTTCTGTTGCGCCGCTATAGTGCCACTTGGTCGTCAGTCCTTTCTTGCATGTTGGTGCTCATCGGAGGATTGGAAGGGTTAGAAGTTACGAAGATATGGGAGAGACAAGGGCGGACGACACAACTTCCTTAAGAGTTCAGACATGGACCATGACTAGGGATGACGAGACCAAGGAGAAGATCACAACCCGAGAGTTACAACGATGCCCTTATAATTATGGCACGCAAACACATAAAAATCAAGAGATATCATCACATTATTTCACACTAGTATGCACCTATCTCAAGGAATATCGATTTATGCATTAATAACATTTTCATATAATCATCTTTAATTATATGTGTGCAGAACAAGCTAGCAACTTATCATTTCATTCACCAATCATGCTTGACAGACTAAGAACATGTATGTACAGACTGACATGGAACATATGTTGCATAAGTTATGCAAGACCTAGCAAACATCACAGGATATCATATGCACGACTTATCACTCAATTTAGATACACACATAAGCAAGTCATAATATTGCGGGATTGAGGCAAACATGCTAATACAACCATATTCGCATAGTAAGACTAGGACGTCACACAATCATATGAGGGCCTATAACTGGGAGGTATATATCCTACATGATACTAGAAATACTCATTAAACATGTACACAACCAATGAGGTCCAATTAGGTTAATCTAGCATTCTAAGTCATCCAATTCACGTTTTAAACATGCAACGAGAGTTGAACACACTATCATGGACCTAGTTCATAGGGAGACAATAATCATGGGAATTCAATACATAAGACACATACATCAACTCATAAGTGCAACCATGCAATGTACCGGGAAAGTCATGCTGAATTATACCAATATAGCATGTCATTAAATCACAAAGAGGCTATCATTATAACTTGACAGAATTCTCTAAGGACAATCACCGACTCACCACCTCGTTTCCCCGTGGGACGCTATTATGACTTGCTGGGTAGGACACAAGGACATTCACGCCGTTTCCGAGAGATGAGGGTAGAACTCGTGTTTAGACTCTTGTGACAAGAAGACATGGTTGGCCATTACGAGGATTGAAAGGGATGACTCCATAAGACAACTCACTTCTATCTCGAAACGATTTAAATCCTCACTCCCACTAACATACTCAGGTAACCCTCACATCTGACACGATTTCCGAAGGCATTTAGTTGACCGACCCAAATTTCCCGTGAAAGACCCCAATCACAGGTACGAGACTCGATAGAAGCATCGATGGTGGGATACGAAACAAGACTCTAAACAGGAGAGCGGATGCTTCTCGACCCTTGCTAACATGCCTAGATGTTTTGGTGGGGCGGATGACAGAGTCAGAACCATCAGGGGATTTGAATTATGAAAGGGTTATTTCGACAAAACAGGAATTCCGATTACATAAAAACAAGGTTTTCTCCCACTATCCCGTTTGCACAGTTATTCAACACATCATTCAAGTCAAGGCATACTGATTAGTTCGTTATCCTAAGCACAATAGAGCACTCATCACGGAAGCAATCAACAATATTAATATGATCCTCTTCGAGGAGGATCGCCCTCGAGCTCAATTGCATATATGTACATATATAAACGTAAGCATAGAGACGATCTATGTCGTCCTTCGAGGGACGACTGACCGGAGGGGCAAAACCTCACGGCCTCCTAACTCAACACTCCAAGCTCCGTGGTGTTCCTTGGAGTCTTCTAGGCCCATCTGTAAATAAAAGCTAGTATTTTGCCTACTATTCCCCGAATTCTACATCCATAAGGGATGTCTACCGCTTGGGTCTCTACCCACGAGATTATTTCCCCTTTATTCATTTTAGGTTTTAAGTCCAATTAAATTCATTTTGCCCATTTTAAAACATTTTCCAAAACCATTTGAAATCATTAGGCGATTTTCAAAACCTCTTCAACCTATTGTACTCGGATTGCAAAACCTCAGCTCTGATACCACCTTTGTAACGGCCCGGGATTATGATTCCCGAGTTACGTTTCGAGGGATGAAACCCCTCGTTGGGATCTTGCGCCCCGAGTACAGGTTGAAGGTTTGAAACCGAAGATTTGTAGTTTAAAGTAGGATTTCGCACCCAAATCCGGAAGGTCCGTTGGAGACCCCGGGGTAAACCCCTGTACCTGTCCTAAGTTTACAACGCGGAAAATCATTTATCATGCAAAGGGCATAAGTTCAGAAAATGATACAACCAGTGCCACGGCAGAGCCGGGTCAAAACATAGTGTAAGTAGGGAGAAATCCCAAAAGCATGAATCTGGTGAAGTCAGGTTTCAAACACTCACTCTCCGCCATAAGAATAGACCTCGTCATAACAGCACAAAATCAAGAAGTGTATCGGGTACCTGAAACTATACCACCAAGTCAGGCCAAGAGTCCGCCTGCGGGTCCTCTGACCGCGCTGAGGACATATAATAAGCCTATACCTAGAATAAAGGATGCCTTCATGTAGTACTGGAATATTAACCACACTATCATGCTCCTAATTCATATGTGCAGAATATTGAGGAAGGCCTTAACAACGAATACCAAGCGGTATATCCCTCTTTTACCACCACCCCTCTTCCAGACAAGGTGGAGACTGGCCAGTTCGATGCTATAATCATATCAAATCTCATCATCATATCATATCTCATCATCATATCATATCTCATGCCCATCTCGTATCTCGTGATATATATAAATGACTCGAGGAGGACAACACCCGATGAAGCTGGGCTGCCCTATGACCCTAGCAAGGACTCTAGGACTCACAGATAACGGCCGTTCTGTATTCAAACGCATACAGAATAAGGATGCTCATTCGTAAATGCAATTCCTAAGCATGATACTACATGACATGCTCTTATGCATATGCAACACCTACATACTATATGACACATCAGGCAGGAGGTACTGGTTACTGAGTAAGCCCCGGAGGTACTTACCTGGCTAGCAGATCGGCAAAAGAAGAATCCAACACACAGTAGTCACGATTACAGAGTATCACCTAAGTACATAATGATAATACACTGAGTATATGTCTCTAGCCACTCTGAACACATATAACACACATTCATACAAGCAGATAAAGAACAAGCTCGCATCAACCATACTTTCAGTTCATCACGATCAACCATCTCTTATCTCATACCATTCATCATAACTTGCCAACTTATCAACTTAAAATAACCTCCCTATCATACTTAGCCAAATTCGCATATTACTATTTCATACTCATACTTTCCATAAGGATATATATCATTATCATCAGCAGAATCGAATATTTAATCTCTTCTAAAAATCACCACAATATCATGCTATTAGTCATACATATCATACCGTTAGTCAAACGATCATATTATCATGCTAGTTTGTCATCGAATAAGTCTTATTCCCAAGTTAGTTTCAAAACCGTTTCAAATCCCAGTTAAATAGTTAAGTATTCCGACCCTTAAAATACTCGCCGAATTCCCTTTTTAATTTATTTGTTAGATTACTTTCCAACCTTGAACTTCTTTTCCAAATTCTTTATAAATCTTGAAGTCCCAATAATATATTTTAAATCTCAAATAGTATTACATGATATTTTAAATACCATTTATTTAACACTTTTATAAATTATTTCCAAATCCCCTAAAATCCCGACCATTTTTATTTAATAAATCAACTCTTATAATTCTCCCAAAATATAATAATTTATCTTTTAAATCCTCAATTACTATTATAATATATTTTAATTACCGTTAATTAGTTAAATAATAAACGGATAACCCGAACCATATCGAACCGAACCGAACACATCTAAATAATCCCCAAACCGGTTCTATATATAACAAAACAGGAGGTGGCCCCACATGGTATGCCACATCAGCTTCATCTTCATTCTTCAAATGAAGCTTCCCGCCGACCATGGCTGCTCGACGTCGCCTCCGTCTCGTGCTCCCGCTCTCAAGCTCGCCTGCCACGCTTGACATCGCTCCCAGCTCGCGTCTCCTGCTCGCCCGCTCATCCTAGTCCTCGCCCGCTCCCGCTCTCGCCCCAGCTCGCTCACACCAACTCAAACGCTCTCGCCGGAGGTCTCGAGCCCACCCGACTACCCACACTCAGCTCTCGCTCACCCCCCAGTCAGTCTAAGCATCGAAAGGATTCAAGAATTCGAATCAAGAAGGAATAGAAAGCTCAGGAGCTTACCGACGTGTCTGCGACTTCGAAGCTTTCGATCGGAGGTCTGGGCGTCGTCGGAGGCTCGCGATGGCTTGTCGGACCTACGTCGAACATGGGTGAGGAGGGTGGTAAAGTCCGAAGGTGGTTTGGATCGAAAACGAAGGAGAACGACTCACCGAAAGTTTGGTTCGCGATCGAATCGGGCGGCGACTTTGTTGGTGGCGTTGCTGGAGTCCACTGGTGGTGGCTGCAGCTTGTGGTGCCTCCGATGGATCTTGTTATTGCTGCGCTCACAAGGACGGAGGAGGAATGTGGAGGAAGAGGAATCGGTGGTGGTGGCGATGAAGAACAACGGTGACGAAGAAGGCGATGGTGAAGGCGGAGATGAAGGAGTGTTGCGGGGTGGTGATGGTGGTGGCGTGGAATGGTGAAAGACAAAAGAGAGCAGGAGATGGTGAATGATGATGAACGAAGAGGCGAAGAGGGATGGGTGATGATGGTGAATGGTGAATGACGGGGAGAGGGGTGTGGATTTGAAAGAGCATGGTGAGTGAGATGGGAGTGGGTGAACATTGTGTGTGGAACCGGGTAAACAAATACCCGAAATTAAATCTTGAATACGCGAATTTTGAATCTTTAAATTAGTTATTAAATGTTAGTTTCTCCGACTCTCGTTCTCTCGAGCAATTAGATTTTTATAATCGACAAGGATATCGCCATCTGATAATTATTTTCAATTTTCGAGGTAAAAGGATGGAAATCGTTCGTCAAATTTTATATTACGGTTGGAATCCGCTAAACGAGCTTTTAATTCGATTTAAATTTATTTTTAATTTCCTTTTTCCGAAAAATTAGGATTTGAAAATCTGAGCCTTTACACCAGAAGCACGAACAATGGACACCCTCCTCACTACGAAGCCCCATGGATAAAAAAAATATTAAATATTTAAACTAAACGAAAGAGAGAGCGAGCCGGGACGGAACATAACTGGCGCAAAACAAAAGGGGATGCAACACGAGGACTTCCCAGGAGGTCACCCATCCTAGTACTACTCTCGCCCAAGCACGCTTAACTTCGGAGTTCCGATGGGATCCGGTGCATTAGTGCTGGTATGGTCGCATCCGTTCACTTATGCCAACATTTCGCTCCTGTCCCTTCACGACACAGCCACTTTTCCGTCGAGCCTCCGATTTTCGATTATAATATGTACGGACGAAGATCTTTTCGATACCTTTGCCCCAGAAGCACGAACGATGGACACCCTCCTCACTACGAAGCCCCGTGGATAAAAAAAATATTAAATATTAAAACTAAACGAAAGAGAGAGCGAGCCGGGACGGAACATAACTGGCGCAAAACAAGAGGGGATGCAACACGAGGACTTCCCAGGAGGTCACCCATCCTAGTACAACTCTCGCCCAAGCACGCTTGACTTCGGAGTTCCGATGGGATCCGGTGCATTAGTGCTGGTATGGTCGCATCCGTTCACTTATGCCAACATTTCGCTCTTGTCCCTGCACGACACAGCCACTTTTCCGTCGAGCCTCCGATTTTCGATTATAATATGTTCGGACGAAGATCTTTTCGATACCTTTGCCCCAGAAGCACGAACAATGGACACCCTCCTCAATACGAAGCCCCGTGGATAAAAAAAATATTAAATATTTAAACTAAACGAAAGAGAGAGCGAGCCGGGACGGAACTAAACTGGCGCAAAACAAAAGGGGATGCAACACGAGGACTTCCCAGGAGGTCATCCATCCTAGTACTACTCTCGCCAAAGCACGCTTAACTTCGGAGTTCCGATGGGATCCGGTGCATTAGTGCTGGTATGGTCGCATCCGTTCACTTATGCCAACATTTCGCTCTTGTCCCTTCACGACACAGCCACTTTTCCGTCGAGCCTCCGATTTTCGATTATAATATGTACGGACGAAGATCTTTTCAATACCTTTGCCCCAGAAGCACGAACAATGGACACCCTCCTCACTACGAAGCCCCGTGGATAAAAAAAAAATTAAATATTTAAACTAAACGAAAGAGTGAGCGAGCCGGGACGGAACATAACTGGCGCAAAACAAAAGGGGATGCAACACGAGGACTTCCCAGGTGGTCACCCATCCTCGTACTACTCTCTCCCAAGCACGCTTAACTTCGGAGTTCCGATGGGATCCGGTGCATTAGTACTGGTATGGTCGCATCCGTTCACTTATACCAACATTTCGCTCTTGTCCCTTCACGACACAGCCACTTTTCCGTCGAGCCTCCGATTTTCGATTATAATATGTACGGACGAAGATCTTTTCGATACCTTTGCCCCAGAAGCACGAACAATGGACACCCTCCTCACTACGAAGCCCCGTGGATAAAAAAAATATTAAATATTTAAACTAAACGAAAGAGAGAGCGAGCCGGGACGGAACTAAACTGGCGCAAAACAAAAGGGGATGCAACACGAGGACTTCCCAGGAGGTCACCCATCCTAGTACTACTCTCGCCCAAGCACGCTTAACTTCGGAGTTCTGATGGGATCCGGTGCATTAGTGCTGGTATGGTCGCATCCGTTCACTTATGCCAACATTTCGCTCTTGTCCCTTCACGACACAGCCACTTTTCCGTCGAGCCTCCGATTTTCGATTATAATATGTACGGACGAAGATCTTTTCGATACCTTTGCCAAAGAAGCACGAACAATGGACACCCTCCTCACTACGAAGCCCCGTGGATAAAAAAAAATATTAAATATTTAAACTAAACGAAAGAGAGAGCGAGCCGGGACGGAACTAAACTGGCGCAAAACAAAAGGGGATGCAACACGAGGACTTCCCAAGAGGTCACACATCCTAGTACTACTCTCGCCCAAGCACGCTTAACTTCGGAGTTCCGATGGGATCCGATGCATTAGTGCTGGTATGGTCGCATCCGTTCACTTATGCCAACATTTCGCTCTTGTCCCTTCACGACACAGCCACTTTTCCGTCGAGCCTCCGATTTTCGATTATAATATGTACGGACGAAGATCTTTTCAAGACCTTTGCCCCAGAAGCACGAACAATGGACACCCTCCTCACTACGAAGCCCCGTGGATAAAAAAAAATTAAATATTTAAACTAAACGAAAGAGAGAGCGAGCCGGGACGGAACTAAACTGGCGCAAAACAAAAGGGGATGCAACACGAGGACTTCCCAAGAGGTCACCCATCCTAGTACTACTCTCGCCCAAGCACGCTTAACTTCGGAGTTCCGATGGGATCCGATGCATTAGTGCTGGTATGGTCGCATCCGTTCACTTATGCCAACATTTCGCTCTTGTGCCTTCACGACACAGCCACTTTTCCGTCGAGCCTCCGATTTTCGATTATAATATGTACGGACGAAGATCTTTTCGATACCTTTGCCCCAGAAGCACGAACGATGGACACCCTCCTCACTACGAAGCCCCGTTTCCCAGGAGGTCACCCATCCTAGTACAACTCTCGCCCAAGCACGCTTAACTTCGGAGTTCCGATGGGATCCGGTGCATTAGTGCTGGTATGGTCGCATCCGTTCACTTATGCCAACATTTCGCTCTTGTCCCTACACGACACAGCCACTTTTCCGTCGAGCCTCCGATTTTCGATTATAATATGTACGGACGAAGATCTTTTCGATACCTTTGCCCCAGAAGCACGAACAATGGACACCCTCCTCACTACGAAGCCCCGTGGATAAAAAAAATATTAAATATTTAAACTAAACGAAAGAGAGAGCGAGCCGGGACGGAACATAACTAGCGCAAAACAAAAGGGGATGCAACACGAGGACTTCCCAGGTGGTCACCCATCCTAGTACTACTCTCGCCCAAGCACGCTTAACTTCGGAGTTCCGATCGGATCCGGTGCATTAGTGCTGGTATGGTCGCATCCGTTCACTTATACCAACATTTCGCTCTTGTCCCTTCACGACACAGCCACTTTTCCGTCGAGCCTCCGATTTTCGATTATAATATGTACGGACGAAGATCTTTTCAATACCTTTGCCCCAGAAGCACGAACAATGGACACCCTCCTCACTACGAAGCCCCGTGGATAAAAAAAAAATTAAATATTTAAACTAAACGAAAGAGTGAGCGAGCCGGGACGGAACATAACTGGCGCAAAACAAAAGGGGATGCAACACGAGGACTTCCCAGGTGGTCACCCATCCTCGTACTACTCTCTCCCAAGCACGCTTAACTTCGGAGTTCCGATGGGATCCGGTGCAATAGTACTGGTATGGTCGCATCCGTTCACTTATACCAACATTTCGCTCTTGTCCCTTCACGACACAGCCACTTTTCCGTCGAGCCTCCGATTTTCGATTATAATATGTACGGACGAAGATCTTTTCGATACCTTTGCCCCAGAAGCACGAACAATGGACACCCTCCTCACTACGAAGCCCCGTGGATAAAAAAAATATTAAATATTTAAACTAAACGAAAGAGAGAGCGAGCCGGGACGGAACTAAACTGGCGCAAAACAAAAGGGGATGCAACACGAGGACTTCCCAGGAGGTCACCCATCCTAGTACTACTCTCGCCCAAGCACGCTTAACTTCGGAGTTCTGATGGGATCCGGTGCATTAGTGCTGGTATGGTCGCATCCGTTCACTTATGCCAACATTTCGCTCTTGTCCCTTCACGACACAGCCACTTTTCCGTCGAGCCTCCGATTTTCGATTATAATATGTACGGACGAAGATCTTTTCGATACCTTTGCCCCAGAAGCACGAACGATGGACACCCTCCTCACTACGAAGCCCCGTGGATAAAATATATTAAATATTTAAACTAAACGAAAGAGAGAGCGAGCCGGGACGGAACATAACTGGCGCAAAACAAAAGGGGATGCAACACGAGGACTTCCCAGGAGGTCACCCATCCTAGTACAACTCTCGCCCAAGCACGCTTAACTTCGGAGTTCCGATGGGATCCGGTGCATTAGTGCTGGTATGGTCGCATCCGTTCACTTATGCCAACATTTCGCTCTTGTCCCTACACGACACAGCCACTTTTCCGTCGAGCCTCCGATTTTCGATTATAATATGTACGGACGAAGATCTTTTTGATACCTTTGCCCCAGAAGCACGAACAATGGACACCCTCCTCACTACGAAGCCCCGTGGATAAAAAAAATATTAAATATTTAAACTAAACGAAAGAGAGAGCGAGCCGGGACGGAACATAACTGGCGCAAAACAAAAGGGGATGCAACACGAGGACTTCCCAGGTGGTCACCCATCCTAGTACTACTCTCGCCCAAGCACGCTTAACTTCGGAGTTCCGATCGGATCCGGTGCATTAGTGCTGGTATGGTCGCATCCGTTCACTTATACCAACATTTCGCTCTTGTCCCTTCACGACACAGCCACTTTTCCGTCGAGCCTCCGATTTTCGATTATAATATGTACGGACGAAGATCTTTTCAATACCTTTGCCCCAGAAGCACGAACAATGGACACCCTCCTCACTACGAAGCCCCGTGGATAAAAAAAAAAATTAAATATTTAAACTAAACGAAAGAGTGAGCGAGCCGGGACGGAACATAACTGGCGCAAAACAAAAGGGGATGCAACACGAGGACTTCCCAGGTGGTCACCCATCCTCGTACTACTCTCTCCCAAGCACGCTTAACTTCGGAGTTCCGATGGGATCCGGTGCATTAGTACTGGTATGGTCGCATCCGTTCACTTATACCAACATTTCGCTCTTGTCCCTTCACGACACAGCCACTTTTCCGTCGAGCCTCCGATTTTCGATTATAATATGTACGGACGAAGATCTTTTCGATACCTTTGCCCCAGAAGCACGAACAATGGACACCCTCCTCACTACGAAGCCCCGTGGATAAAAAAAATATTAAATATTTAAACTAAACGAAAGAGAGAGCGAGCCGGGACGGAACTAAACTGGCGCAAAACAAAAGGGGATGCAACACGAGGACTTCCCAGGAGGTCACCCATCCTAGTACTACTCTCGCCCAAGCACGCTTAACTTCGGAGTTCTGATGGGATCCGGTGCATTAGTGCTGGTATGGTCGCATCCGTTCACTTATGCCAACATTTCGCTCTTGTCCCTTCACGACACAGCCACTTTTCCGTCGAGCCTCCGATTTTCGATTATAATATGTACGGACGAAGATCTTTTCGATACCTTTGCCCCAGAAGCACGAACAATGGACACCCTCCTCACTACGAAGCCCCGTGGATAAAAAAAAATATTAAATATTTAAACTAAACGAAAGAGAGAGCGAGCCGGGACGGAACTAAACTGGCGCAAAACAAAAGGGGATGCAACACGAGGACTTCCCAAGAGGTCACACATCCTAGTACTACTCTCGCCCAAGCACGCTTAACTTCGGAGTTCCGATGGGATCCGATGCATTAGTGCTGGTATGGTCGCATCCGTTCACTTATGCCAACATTTCGCTCTTGTCCCTTCACGACACAGCCACTTTTCCGTCGAGCCTCCGATTTTCGATTATAATATGTACGGACGAAGATCTTTTCAAGACCTTTGCCCCAGAAGCACGAACAATGGACACCCTCCTCACTACGAAGCCCCGTGGATAAAAAAAAATTAAATATTTAAACTAAACGAAAGAGAGAGCGAGCCGGGACGGAACTAAACTGGCGCAAAACAAAAGGGGATGCAACACGAGTACTTCCCAAGAGGTCACCCATCCTAGTACTACTCTCGCCCAAGCACGCTTAACTTCGGAGTTCCGATGGGATCCGATGCATTAGTGCTGGTATGGTCGCATCCGTTCACTTATGCCAACATTTCGCTGTTGTCCCTTCACGACACAGCCACTTTTCCGTCGAGCCTCCGATTTTCGATTATAATATGTACGGACGAAGATCTTTTCGATACCTTTGCCCCAGAAGCACGAACAATGGACACCCTCCTCACTACGAAGCCCCGTGGATAAAAAAAATATTAAATATTTAAACTAAACGAAAGAGAGAGCGAGCCGGGACGGAACATAACTGGCGCAAAACAAAAGGGGATGCAACACGAGGACTTCCCAGGTGGTCACCCATCCTAGTACTACTCTCACCCAAGCACGCTTAACTTCGGAGTTCCGATGGGATCCGGTGCATTAGTGCTGGTATGGTCGCATCCGTTCACTTATCCCAACATTTCGCTCTTGTCCCTTCACGACACAGCCACTTTTCCGTCGAGCCTCCGATTTTCGATTATAATATGTACGGACGAAGATCTTTTCGATACCTTTGCCCCAGAAGCACGAACGATGGACACCCTCCTCACTACGAAGCCCCGTGGATAAAAAAAATATTAAATATTTAAACTAAACGAAAGAGAGAGCGAGCCGGGACGGAACTAAACTGGCGCAAAACAAAAGGGGATGCAACACGAGGACTTCCCAGGAGGTCACCCATCCTAGTACTACTCTCGCCCAAGCACGCTTAACTTCGGTGTTCTGATGGGATCCGGTGCATTAGTGCTGGTATGGTCGCATCCGTTCACTTATGCCAACATTTCGCTCTTGTCCCTTCACGACACAGCCACTTTTCCGTCGAGCCTCCGATTTTCGATTATAATATGTACGGACGAAGATCTTTTCGATACCTTTGCCCCAGAAGCACGAACAATGGACACCCTCCTCACTACGAAGCCCTGTGGATAAAAAAAATATTAAATATTTAAACTAAACGAAAGAGAGAGCGAGCCGGGACGGAACTAAACTGGCGCAAAACAAAAGGGGATGCAACACGAGGACTTCCCCAGAGGTCACCCATCCTAGTACTACTCTCGCCCAAGCACGCTTAACTTCGGAGTTCCGATGGGATCCGATGCATTAGTGCTGGTATGGTCGCATCCGTTCACTTATGCCAACATTTCGCTCTTGTGCCTTCACGACACAGCCACTTTTCCGTCGAGCCTCCGATTTTCGATTATAATATGTACGGACGAAGATCTTTTCGATACCTTTGCCCCAGAAGCACGAACGATGGACACCCTCCTCACTACGAAGCCCCGTGGATAAAATATATTAAATATTTAAACTAAACGAAAGAGAGAGCGAGCCGGGACGGAACATAACTGGCGCAAAACAAAAGGGGATGCAACACGAGGACTTCCCAGGAGGTCACCCATCCTAGTACAACTCTCGCCCAAGCACGCTTAACTTCGGAGTTCCGATGGGATCCGGTGCATTAGTGCTGGTATGGTCGCATCCGTTCACTTATGCCAACATTTCGCTGTTGTCCCTTCACGACACAGCCACTTTTCCGTCGAGCCTCCGATTTTCGATTATAATATGTACGGACGAAGATCTTTTCGATACCTTTGCCCCAGAAGCACGAACAATGGACACCCTCCTCACTACGAAGCCCCGTGGATAAAAAAAATATTAAATATTTAAACTAAACGAAAGAGAGAGCGAGCCGGGACGGAACATAACTGGCGCAAAACAAAAGGGGATGCAACACGAGGACTTCCCAGGTGGTCACCCATCCTAGTACTACTCTCACCCAAGCACGCTTAACTTCGGAGTTCCGATGGGATCCGGTGCATTAGTGCTGGTATGGTCGCATCCGTTCACTTATCCCAACATTTCGCTCTTGTCCCTTCACGACACAGCCACTTTTCCGTTGAGCCTCCGATTTTCGATTATAATATGTACGGACGAAGATCTTTTCGATACCTTTGCCCCAGAAGCACGAACGATGGACACCCTCCTCACTACGAAGCCCCGTGGATAAAAAAAATATTAAATATTTAAACTAAACGAAAGAGAGAGCGAGCCGGGACGGAACTAAACTGGCGCAAAACAAAAGGGGATGCAACACGAGGACTTCCCAGGAGGTCACCCATCCTAGTACAACTCTCGCCCAAGCACGCTTAACTTCGGAGTTCCGATGGGATCCGGTGCATTAGTGCTGGTATGGTCGCATCCGTTCACTTATGCCAACATTTCGCTCTTGTCCCTACACGACACAACCACTTTTCCGTCGAGCCTCCGATTTTCGATTATAATATGTACGGACGAAGATCTTTTCGATACCTTTGCCCCAGAAGCACGAACAATGGACACCCTCCTCACTACGAAGCCCCGTGGATAAAAAAAATATTAAATATTTAAACTAAACGAAAGAGAGAGCGAGCCGGGACGGAACATAACTGGCGCAAAACAAAAGGGGATGCAACACGAGGACTTCCCAGGTGGTCACCCATCCTAGTACTACTCTCGCCCAAGCACGCTTAACTTCGGAGTTCCGATCGGATCCGGTGCATTAGTGCTGGTATGGTCGCATCCGTTCACTTATACCAACATTTCGCTCTTGTCCCTTCACGACACAGCCACTTTTCCGTCGAGCCTCCGATTTTCGATTATAATATGTACGGACGAAGATCTTTTCAATACCTTTGCCCCAGAAGCACGAACAATGGACACCCTCCTCACTAGGAAGCCCCGTGGATAAAAAAAAAAATTAAATATTTAAACTAAACGAAAGAGTGAGCGAGCCGGGACGGAACATAACTGGCGCAAAACAAAAGGGGATGCAACACGAGGACTTCCCAGGTGGTCACCCATCCTCGTACTACTCTCTCCCAAGCACGCTTAACTTCGGAGTTCCGATGGGATCCGGTGCATTAGTACTGGTATGGTCGCATCCGTTCACTTATACCAACATTTCGCTCTTGTCCCTTCACGACACAGCCACTTTTCCGTCGAGCCTCCGATTTTCGATTATAATATGTACGGACGAAGATCTTTTCGATACCTTTGCCCCAGAAGCACTAACAATGGACACCCTCCTCACTACGAAGCCCCGTGGATAAAAAAAATATTAAATATTTAAACTAAACGAAAGAGAGAGCGAGCCGGGACGGAACTAAACTGGCGCAAAACAAAAGGGGATGCAACACGAGGACTTCCCAGGAGGTCACCCATCCTAGTACTACTCTCGCCCAAGCACGCTTAACTTCGGAGTTCTGATGGGATCCGGTGCATTAGTGCTGGTATGGTCGCATCCGTTCACTTATGCCAACATTTCGCTCTTGTCCCTTCACGACACAGCCACTTTTCCGTCGAGCCTCCGATTTTCGATTATAATATGTACGGACGAAGATCTTTTCGATACCTTTGCCCCAGAAGCACGAACAATGGACACCCTCCTCACTACGAAGCCCCGTGGATAAAAAAAAATATTAAATATTTAAACTAAACGAAAGAGAGAGCGAGCCGGGACGGAACTAAACTGGCGCAAAACAAAAGGGGATGCAACACGAGGACTTCCCAAGAGGTCACACATCCTAGTACTACTCTCGCCCAAGCACGCTTAACTTCGGAGTTCCGATGGGATCCGATGCATTAGTGCTGGTATGGTCGCATCCGTTCACTTATGCCAACATTTCGCTCTTGTCCCTTCACGACACAGCCACTTTTCCGTCGAGCCTCCGATTTTCGATTATAATATGTACGGACGAAGATCTTTTCAAGACCTTTGCCCCAGAAGCACGAACAATGGACACCCTCCTCACTACGAAGCCCCGTGGATAAAAAAAAATTAAATATTTAAACTAAACGAAAGAGAGAGCGAGCCGGGACGGAACTAAACTGGCGCAAAACAAAAGGGGATGCAACACGAGTACTTCCCAAGAGGTCACAAATCCTAGTACTACTCTCGCCCAAGCACGCTTAACTTCGGAGTTCCGATGGGATCCGATGCATTAGTGCTGGTATGGTCGCATCCGTTCACTTATGCCAACATTTCGCTGTTGTCCCTTCACGACACAGCCACTTTTCCGTCGAGCCTCCGATTTTCGATTATAATATGTACGGACGAAGATCTTTTCGATACCTTTGCCCCAGAAGCACGAACAATGGACACCCTCCTCACTACGAAGCCCCGTGGATAAAAAAAATATTAAATATTTAAACTAAACGAAAGAGAGAGCGAGCCGGGACGGAACATAACTGGCGCAAAACAAAAGGGGATGCAACACGAGGACTTCCCAGGTGGTCACCCATCCTAGTACTACTCTCACCCAAGCACGCTTAACTTCGGAGTTCCGATGGGATCCGGTGCATTAGTGCTGGTATGGTCGCATCCGTTCACTTATCCCAACATTTCGCTCTTGTCCCTTCACGACACAGCCACTTTTCCGTCGAGCCTCCGATTTTCGATTATAATATGTACGGACGAAGATCTTTTCGATACCTTTGCCCCAGAAGCACGAACGATGGACACCCTCCTCACTACGAAGCCCCGTGGATAAAAAAAATATTAAATATTTAAACTAAACGAAAGAGAGAGCGAGCCGGGACGGAACTAAACTGGCGCAAAACAAAAGGGGATGCAACACGAGGACTTCCCAGGAGGTCACCCATCCTAGTACTACTCTCGCCCAAGCACGCTTAACTTCGGAGTTCTGATGGGATCCGGTGCATTAGTGCTGGTATGGTCGCATCCGTTCACTTATGCCAACATTTCGCTCTTGTCCCTTCACGACACAGCCACTTTTCCGTCGAGCCTCCGATTTTCGATTATAATATGTACGGACGAAGATCTTTTCGATACCTTTGCCCCAGAAGCACGAACAATGGACACCCTCCTCACTACGAAGCCCTGTGGATAAAAAAAATATTAAATATTTAAACTAAACGAAAGAGAGAGCGAGCCGGGACGGAACTAAACTGGCGCAAAACAAAAGGGGATGCAACACGAGGACTTCCCCAGAGGTCACCCATCCTAGTACTACTCTCGCCCAAGCACGCTTAACTTCGGAGTTCCGATGGGATCCGATGCATTAGTGCTGGTATGGTCGCATCCGTTCACTTATGCCAACATTTCGCTCTTGTGCCTTCACGACACAGCCACTTTTCCGTCGAGCCTCCGATTTTCGATTATAATATGTACGGACGAAGATCTTTTCGATACCTTTGCCCCAGAAGCACGAACGATGGACACCCTCCTCACTACGAAGCCCCGTGGATAAAATATATTAAATATTTAAACTAAACGAAAGAGAGAGCGAGCCGGGACGGAACATAACTGGCGCAAAACAAAAGGGGATGCAACACGAGGACTTCCCAGGAGGTCACCCATCCTAGTACAACTCTCGCCCAAGCACGCTTAACTTCGGAGTTCCGATGGGATCCGGTGCATTAGTGCTGGTATGGTCGCATCCGTTCACTTATGCCAACATTTCGCTGTTGTCCCTTCACGACACAACCACTTTTCCGTCGAGCCTCCGATTTTCGATTATAATATGTACGGACGAAGATCTTTTCGATACCTTTGCCCCAGAAGCACGAACAATGGACACCCTCCTCACTACGAAGCCCCGTGGATAAAAAAAATATTAAATATTTAAACTAAACGAAAGAGAGAGCGAGCCGGGACGGAACATAACTGGCGCAAAACAAAAGGGGATGCAACACGAGGACTTCCCAGGTGGTCACCCATCCTAGTACTACTCTCACCCAAGCACGCTTAACTTCGGAGTTCCGATGGGATCCGGTGCATTAGTGCTGGTATGGTCGCATCCGTTCACTTATCCCAACATTTCGCTCTTGTCCCTTCACGACACAGCCACTTTTCCGTCGAGCCTCCGATTTTCGATTATAATATGTACGGACGAAGATCTTTTCGATACCTTTGCCCCAGAAGCACGAACGATGGACACCCTCCTCACTACGAAGCCCCGTGGATAAAAAAAATATTAAATATTTAAACTAAACGAAAGAGAGAGCGAGCCGGGACGGAACTAAACTGGCGCAAAACAAAAGGGGATGCAACACGAGGACTTCCCAGGAGGTCACCCATCCTAGTACTACTCTCGCCCAAGCACGCTTAACTTCGGAGTTCTGATGGGATCCGGTGCATTAGTGCTGGTATGGTCGCATCCGTTCACTTATGCCAACATTTCGCTCTTGTCCCTTCACGACACAGCCACTTTTCCGTCGAGCCTCCGATTTTCGATTATAATATGTACGGACGAAGATCTTTTCGATACCTTTGCCCCAGAAGCACGAACAATGGACACCCTCCTCACTACGAAGCCCTGTGGATAAAAAAAATATTAAATATTTAAACTAAACGAAAGAGAGAGCGAGCCGGGACGGAACTAAACTGGCGCAAAACAAAAGGGGATGCAACACGAGGACTTCCCCAGAGGTCACCCATCCTAGTACTACTCTCGCCCAAGCACGCTTAACTTCGGAGTTCCGATGGGATCCGATGCATTAGTGCTGGTATGGTCGCATCCGTTCACTTATGCCAACATTTCGCTCTTGTGCCTTCACGACACAGCCACTTTTCCGTCGAGCCTCCGATTTTCGATTATAATATGTACGGACGAAGATCTTTTCGATACCTTTGCCCCAGAAGCACGAACGATGGACACCCTCCTCACTACGAAGCCCCGTGGATAAAATATATTAAATATTTAAACTAAACGAAAGAGAGAGCGAGCCGGGACGGAACATAACTGGCGCAAAACAAAAGGGGATGCAACACGAGGACTTCCCAGGAGGTCACCCATCCTAGTACAACTCTCGCCCAAGCACGCTTAACTTCGGAGTTCCGATGGGATCCGGTGCATTAGTGCTGGTATGGTCGCATCCGTTCACTTATGCCAACATTTCGCTCTTGTCCCTACACGACACAGCCACTTTTCCGTCGAGCCTCCGATTTTCGATTATAATATGTACGGACGAAGATCTTTTCGATACCTTTGCCCCAGAAGCACGAACAATGGACACCCTCCTCACTACGAAGCCCCGTGGATAAAAAAAATATTAAATATTTAAACTAAACGAAAGAGAGAGCGAGCCGGGACGGAACATAACTGGCGCAAAACAAAAGGGGATGCAACACGAGGACTTCCCAGGTGGTCACCCATCCTAGTACTACTCTCGCCCAAGCACGCTTAACTTCGGAGTTCCGATCGGATCCGGTGCATTAGTGCTGGTATGGTCGCATCCGTTCACTTATACCAACATTTCGCTCTTGTCCCTTCACGACACAGCCACTTTTCCGTCGAGCCTCCGATTTTCGATTATAATATGTACGGACGAAGATCTTTTCAATACCTTTGCCCCAGAAGCACGAACAATGGACACCCTCCTCACTACGAAGCCCCGTGGATAAAAAAAAAATTAAATATTTAAACTAAACGAAAGAGTGAGCGAGCCGGGACGGAACTAAACTGGCGCAAAACAAAAGGGGATGCAACACGAGGACTTCCCAAGAGGTCACCCATCCTAGTACTACTCTCGCCCAAGCACGCTTAACTTCGGAGTTCCGATGGGATCCGATGCATTAGTGCTGGTATGGTCGCATCCGTTCACTTATGCCAACATTTCGCTGTTGTCCCTTCACGACACAGCCACTTTTCCGTCGAGTCTCCGATTTTCGATTATAATATGTACGGACGAAGATCTTTTCGATACCTTTGCCCCAGAAGCACGAACAATGGACACCCTCCTCACTACGAAGCCCCGTGGATAAAAAAAAAATTAAATATTTAAACTAAACGAAAGAGAGAGCGAGCCGGGACGGAACATAACTGGCGCAAAACAAAAGGGGATGCAACACGAGGACTTCCCAGGTGGTCACCCATCCTAGTACTACTCTCACCCAAGCACGCTTAACTTCGGAGTTCCGATGGGATCCGGTGCATTAGTGCTGGTATGGTCGCATCCGTTCACTTATCCCAACATTTCGCTCTTGTCCCTTCACGACACAGCCACTTTTCCGTCGAGCCTCCGATTTTCGATTATAATATGTACGGACGAAGATCTTTTCGATACCTTTGCCCCAGAAGCACGAATGATGGACACCCTCCTCACTACGAAGCCCCATGGATAAAAAAAATATTAAATATTTAAACTAAACGAAAGAGAGAGCGAGCTGGGACGGAACTAAACTGGCGCAAAACAAAAGGGGATGCAACACGAGGACTTCCCAGGAGGTCACCCATCCTAGTACTACTCTCGCCAAAGCACGCTTAACTTCGGAGTTCTGATGGGATCCGGTGCATTAGTGCTGGTATGGTCGCATCCGTTCACTTATGCCAACATTTCGCTCTTGTCCCTTCACGACACAGCCACTTTTCCGTCGAGCCTCCGATTTTCGATTATAATATGTACGGACGAAGATCTTTTCGATACCTTTGCCCCAGAAGCACGAACAATGGACACCCTCCTCACTACGAAGCCCTGTGGATAAAAAAAATATTAAATATTTAAACTAAACGAAAGAGAGAGCGAGCCGGGACGGAACTAAACTGGCGCAAAACAAAAGGGGATGCAACACGAGGACTTCCCCAGAGGTCACCCATCCTAGTACTACTCTCGCCCAAGCACGCTTAACTTCGGAGTTCCGATGGGATCCGATGCATTAGTGCTGGTATGGTCGCATCCGTTCACTTATGCCAACATTTCGCTCTTGTCCCTTCACGACACAACCACTTTTCCGTCGAGCCTCCGATTTTCGATTATAATATGTACGGACGAAGATCTTTTCAAGACCTTTGCCCCAGAAGCACGAACAATGGACACCCTCCTCACTACGAAGCCCCGTGGATAAAAAAAAATTAAATATTTAAACTAAACGAAAGAGAGAGCGAGCCGGGACGGAACTAAACTGGCGCAAAACAAAAGGGGATGCAACACGAGGACTTCCCAAGAGGTCACCCATCCTAGTACTACTCTCGCCCAAGCACGCTTAACTTCGGAGTTCCGATGGGATCCGATGCATTAGTGCTGGTATGGTCGCATCCGTTCACTTATGCCAACATTTCGCTCTTGTGCCTTCACGACACAGCCACTTTTCCGTCGAGCCTCCGATTTTCGATTATAATATGTACGGACGAAGATCTTTTCGATACCTTTGCCCCAGAAGCACGAACGATGGACACCCTCCTCACTACGAAGCCCCGTGGATAAAATATATTAAATATTTAAACTAAACGAAAGAGAGAGCGAGCCGGGACGGAACATAACTGGTGCAAAACAAAAGGGGATGCAACACGAGGACTTCCCAGGAGGTCACCCATCCTAGTACAACTCTCGCCCAAGCACGCTTAACTTCGGAGTTCCGATGGGATCCGGTGCATTAGTGCTGGTATGGTCGCATCCGTTCACTTATGCCAACATTTCGCTCTTGTCCCTTCACGACACAGCCACTTTTCCGTCGAGCCTCCGATTTTCGATTATAATATGTACGGACGAAGATCTTTTCGATACCTTTGCCCCAGAAGCACGAACAATGGACACCCTCCTCAATACGAAGCCCCGTGGATAAAAAAAATATTAAATATTTAAACTGAACGAAAGAGAGAGCGACCCGGGACGGAACTAAACTGGCGCAAAACAAAAGGGGATGCAACACGAGGACTTTCCAGGAGGTCATCCATCCTAGTACTACTCTCGCAGAAGCACGCTTAACTTCGGAGTTCCGATGGGATCCGATGCATTAGTGCTGGTATGGTCGCATCCGTTCACTTATGCCAACATTTCGCTCTTGTTCCTTCACGACACAGCCACTTTTCCGTCGAGCCTCCGATTTTCGATTATAATATGTACGGACGAAGATCTTTTCGATACCTTTGCCCCAGAAGCACGAACGATGGACACCCTCCTCACTACGAAGCCCCGTGGATAAAAAAAATATTAAATATTTAAACTAAACGAAAGAGAGAGCGAGCCGGGACGGAACATAACTGGCGCAAAACAAAAGGGGATGCAACACGAGGACTTCCCAGGAGGTCACCCATCCTAGTACAACTCTCGCCCAAGCACGCTTAACTTCGGAGTTCCGATGGGATCCGGTGCATTAGTGCTGGCATGGTCGCATCCGTTCACTTATGCCAACATTTCGCTCTTGTCCCTTCACGACACAGCCACTTTTCCGTCGAGCCTCCGATTTTCGATTATAATATGTACGGACGAAGATCTTTTCGATACCTTTGCCCCAGAAGCACGAACGATGGACACCCTCCTCACTACGAAGCCCCGTGGATAAAATATATTAAATATTTAAACTAAACGAAAGAGAGAGCGAGCCGGGACGAAACATAACTGGCGCAAAACAAAAGGGGATGCAACACGAGGACTTCCCAGGAGGTCACCCATCCTAGTACAACTCTCGCCCAAGCACGCTTATCTTCGGAGTTCCGATGGGATCCGGTGCATTAGTGCTGGTATGGTCGCATCCGTTCACTTATGCCAACATTTCGCTCTTGTCCCTACACGACACAGCCACTTTTCCGTCGAGCCTCCGATTTTCGATTATAATATGTACGGACGAAGATCTTTTCGATACCTTTGCCCCAGAAGCACGAACAATGGACACCCTCCTCACTACGAAGCCCCGTGGATAAAAAAAATATTAAATATTTAAACTAAACGAAAGAGAGAGCGAGCCGGGACGGAACATAACTGGCGCAAAACAAAAGGGGATGCAACACGAGGACTTCCCAGGTGGTCACCCATCCTAGTACTACTCTCACCCAAGCACGCTTAACTTCGGAGTTCCGATCGGATCCGGTGCATTAGTGCTCGTATGGTCGCATCCGTTCACTTATACCAACATTTCGCTCTTGTCCCTTCACGACACAGCCACTTTTCCGTCGAGCCTCCGATTTTCGATTATAATATGTACGGACGAAGATCTTTTCAATACCTTTGCCCCAGAAGCACGAACAATGGACACCCTCCTCACTACGAAGCCCCGTGGATAAAAAAAAAATTAAATATTTAAACTAAACGAAAGAGTGAGCGAGCCGGGACGGAACTAAACTGGCGCAAAACAAAAGGGGATGCAACACGAGGACTTCCCAAGAGGTCACCCATCCTAGTACAACTCTCGCCCAAGCACGCTTAACTTCGGAGTTCCGATGGGATCCGATGCATTAGTGCTGGTATGGTCGCATCCGTTCACTTATGCCAACATTTCGCTCTTGTGCCTTCACGACACAGCCACTTTTCCGTCGAGCCTCCGATTTTCGATTATAATATGTACGGACGAAGATCTTTTCGATACCTTTGCCCCAGAAGCACGAACGATGGACACCCTCCTCACTACGAAGCCCCGTGGATAAAATATATTAAATATTTAAACTAAACGAAAGAGAGAGCGAGCCGGGACGGAACATAACTGGCGCAAAACAAAAGGGGATGCAACACGAGGACTTCCCAGGAGGTCACCCATCCTAGTACAACTCTCGCCCAAGCACGCTTAACTTCGGAGTTCCGATGGGATCCGGTGCATTAGTACTGGTATGGTCGCATCCGTTCACTTATGCCAACATTTCGCTCTTGTCCCTTCACGACACAGCCACTTTTCCGTCGAGCCTCCGATTTTCGATTATAATATGTACGGACGAAGATCTTTTCGATACCTTTGCCCCAGAAGCACGAACAATGGACACCCTCCTCAATACGAAGCCCCGTGGATAAAAAAAATATTAAATATTTAAACTGAACGAAAGAGAGAGCGACCCGGGACGGAACTAAACTGGCGCAAAACAAAAGGGGATGCAACACGAGGACTTTCCAGGAGGTCATCCATCCTAGTACTACTCTCGCAGAAGCACGCTTAACTTCGGAGTTCCGATGGGATCCGATGCATTAGTGCTGGTATGGTCGCATCCGTTCACTTATGCCAACATTTCGCTCTTGTTCCTTCACGACACAGCCACTTTTCCGTCGAGCCTCCGATTTTCGATTATAATATGTACGGACGAAGATCTTTTCGATACCTTTGCCCCAGAAGCACGAACGATGGACACCCTCCTCACTACGAAGCCCCGTGGATAAAAAAAATATTAAATATTTAAACTAAACGAAAGAGAGAGCGAGCCGGGACGGAACATAACTGGCGCAAAACAAAAGGGGATGCAACACGAGGACTTCCCAGGAGGTCACCCATCCTAGTACAACTCTCGCCCAAGCACGCTTAACTTCGGAGTTCCGATGGGATCCGGTGCATTAGTGCTGGCATGGTCGCATCCGTTCACTTATGCCAACATTTCGCTCTTGTCCCTTCACGACACAGCCACTTTTCCGTCGAGCCTCCGATTTTCGATTATAATATGTACGGACGAAGATCTTTTCGATACCTTTGCCCCAGAAGCACGAACGATGGACACCCTCCTCACTACGAAGCCCCGTGGATAAAATATATTAAATATTTAAACTAAACGAAAGAGAGAGCGAGCCGGGACGAAACATAACTGGCGCAAAACAAAAGGGGATGCAACACGAGGACTTCCCAGGAGGTCACCCATCCTAGTACAACTCTCGCCCAAGCACGCTTAACTTCGGAGTTCCGATGGGATCCGGTGCATTAGTGCTGGTATGGTCGCATCCGTTCACTTATGCCAACATTTCGCTCTTGTCCCTACACGACACAGCCACTTTTCCGTCGAGCCTCCGATTTTCGATTATAATATGTACGGACGAAGATCTTTTCGATACCTTTGCCCCAGAAGCACGAACAATGGACACCCTCCTCACTACGAAGCCCCGTGGATAAAAAAAATATTAAATATTTAAACTAAACGAAAGAGAGAGCGAGCCGGGACGGAACATAACTGGCGCAAAACAAAAGGGGATGCAACACGAGGACTTCCCAGGTGGTCACCCATCCTAGTACTACTCTCACCCAAGCACGCTTAACTTCGGAGTTCCGATCGGATCCGGTGCATTAGTGCTCGTATGGTCGCATCCGTTCACTTATACCAACATTTCGCTCTTGTCCCTTCACGACACAGCCACTTTTCCGTCGAGCCTCCGATTTTCGATTATAATATGTACGGACGAAGATCTTTTCAATACCTTTGCCCCAGAAGCACGAACAATGGACACCCTCCTCACTACGAAGCCCCGTGGATAAAAAAAAAATTAAATATTTAAACTAAACGAAAGAGTGAGCGAGCCGGGACGGAACTAAACTGGCGCAAAACAAAAGGGGATGCAACACGAGGACTTCCCAAGAGGTCACCCATCCTAGTACAACTCTCGCCCAAGCACGCTTAACTTCGGAGTTCCGATGGGATCCGATGCATTAGTGCTGGTATGGTCGCATCCGTTCACTTATGCCAACATTTCGCTCTTGTCCCTTCACGACACAGCCACTTTTCCGTCGAGCCTCCGATTTTCGATTATAATATGTACGGACGAAGATCTTTTCGATACCTTTGCCCCAGAAGCACGAACAATGGACACCCTCCTCACTACGAAGCCCCGTGGATAAAAAAAATATTAAATATTTAAACTAAACGAAAGAGAGAGCGAGCCGGGACAGAACATAACTGGCGCAAAACAAAAGGGGATGCAACACGAGGACTTCCCAGGTGGTCACCCATCCTAGTACTACTCTCGCCCAAGCACGCTTAACTTCGGAGTTCCGATGGGATCCGGTGCATTAGTGCTGGTATGGTCGCATCCGTTCACTTATACCAACATTTCGCTCTTGTCCCTTCACGACACAGCCACTTTTCCGTCGAGCCTCCGATTTTCGATTATAATATGTACGGACGAAGATCTTTTCGATACCTTTGCCCCAGAAGCACGAACAATGGACACCCTCCTCACTACGAAGCCCCGTGGATAAAAAAAATATTAAATATTTAAACTAAACGAAAGAGAGAGCGAGCCGGGACGGAACTAAACTGGCGCAAAACAAAAGGGGATGCAACACGAGGACTTCCCAGGAGGTCACCCATCCTAGTACTACTCTCGCCCAAGCACGCTTAACTTCGGAGTTCTGATGGGATCCGGTGCATTAGTGCTGGTATGGTCGCATCCGTTCACTTATGCCAACATTTCGCTCTTGTCCCTTCACGACACAGCCACTTTTCCGTCGAGCCTCCGATTTTCGATTATAATATGTACGGACGAAGATCTTTTCGATACCTTTGCCCCAGAAGCACGAACAATGGACACCCTCCTCACTACGAAGCCCCGTGGATAAAAAAAATATTAAATATTTAAACTAAAAGAAAGAGAGAGCGAGCCGGGACGGAACTAAACTGGCGCAAAACAAAAGGGGATGCAACACGAGGACTTCCCAGGAGGTCACCCATCCTAGTACTACTCTCGCCCAAGCACGCTTAACTTCGGAGTTCTGATGGGATCCGGTGCATTAGTGCTGGTATGGTCGCATCCGTTCACTTATGCCAACATTTCGCTCTTGTCCCTTCACGACACAGCCACTTTTCCGTCGAGCCTCCGATTTTCGATTATAATATGTACGGACGAAGATCTTTTCGATACCTTTGCCCCAGAAGCACGAACAATGGACACCCTCCTCACTACGAAGCCCCGTGGATAAAAAAAATATTAAATATTTAAACTAAACGAAAGAGAGAGCGAGCCGGGACGGAACTAAACTGGCGCAAAACAAAAGGGGATGCAACACGAGGACTTCCCAGGAGGTCACCCATCCTAGTACTACTCTCGCCCAAGCACGCTTAACTTCGGAGTTCCGATGGGATCCGATGCATTAGTGCTGGTATGGTCGCATCCGTTCACTTATGCCAACATTTCGCTCTTGTCCCTTCACGACACAGCCACTTTTCCGTCGAGCCTCCGATTTTCGATTATAATATGTACGGACGAAGATCTTTTCGATACCTTTGCCCCAGAAGCACGAACAATGGACACCCTCCTCACTACGAAGCCCCGTGGATAAAAAAAATATTAAATATTTAAACTAAACGAAAGAGAGAGCGAGCCGGGACGGAACTAAACTGGCGCAAAACAAAAGGGGATGCAACACGAGGACTTCCCAGGAGGTCACCCATCCTAGTACTACTCTCGCCCAAGCACGCTTAACTTCGGAGTTCTGATGGGATCCGGTGCATTAGTGCTGGTATGGTCGCATCCGTTCACTTATGCCAACATTTCGCTCTTGTCCCTTCACGACACAGCCACTTTTCCGTCGAGCCTCCGATTTTCGATTATAATATGTACGGACGAAGATCTTTTCGATACCTTTGCCCCAGAAGCACGAACAATGGACACCCTCCTCACTACGAAGCCCCGTGGATAAAAAAAATATTAAATATTTAAACTAAACGAAAGAGAGAGCGAGCCGGGACGGAACTAAACTGGCGCAAAACAAAAGGGGATGCAACACGAGGACTTCCCAGGAGGTCACCCATCCTAGTACTACTCTCGCCCAAGCACGCTTAACTTCGGAGTTCTGATGGGATCCGGTGCATTAGTGCTGGTATGGTCGCATCCGTTCACTTATGCCAACATTTCGCTCTTGTCCCTTCACGACACAGCCACTTTTCCGTCGAGCCTCCGATTTTCGATTATAATATGTACGGACGAAGATCTTTTCGATACCTTTGCCCCAGAAGCACGAACAATGGACACCCTCCTCACTACGAAGCCCCGTGGATAAAAAAATATTAAATATTTAAACTAAACGAAAGAGAGAGCGAGCCGGGACGGAACTAAACTGGCGCAAAACAAAAGGGGATGCAACACGAGGACTTCCCAGGAGGTCACCCATCCTAGTACTACTCTCGCCCAAGCACGCTTAACTTCGGAGTTCCGATGGGATCCGATGCATTAGTGCTGGTATGGTCGCATCCGTTCACTTATGCCAACATTTCGCTCTTGTCCCTTCACGACACAACCACTTTTCCGTCGAGCCTCCGATTTTCGATTATAATATGTACGGACGAAGATCTTTTCAAGACCTTTGCCCCAGAAGCACGAACAATGGACACCCTCCTCACTACGAAGCCCCGTGGATAAAAAAAAATTAAATATTTAAACTAAACGAAAGAGAGAGCGAGCCGGGACGGAACTAAACTGGCGCAAAACAAAAGGGGATGCAACACGAGGACTTCCCAAGAGGTCACCCATCCTAGTACTACTCTCGCCCAAGCACGCTTAACTTCGGAGTTCCGATGGGATCCGATGCATTAGTGCTGGTATGGTCGCATCCGTTCACTTATGCCAACATTTCGCTCTTGTGCCTTCACGACACAGCCACTTTTCCGTCGAGCCTCCGATTTTCGATTATAATATGTACGGATGAAGATCTTTTCGATACCTTTGCCCTAGAAGCACGAACGATGGACACCCTCCTCACTACGAAGCCCCGTGGATAAAAAATATTAAATATTTAAACTAAACGAAAGAGAGAGCGAGCCGGGACGGAACATAACTGGCGCAAAACAAAAGGGGATGCAACACGAGGACTTCCCAGGAGGTCACCCATCCTAGTACAACTCTCGCCCAAGCACGCTTAACTTCGGAGTTCCATGGGATCCGGTGCATTAGTGCTGGCATGGTCGCATCCGTTCACTTATGCCAACATTTCGCTCTTGTCCCTTCACGACACAGCCACTTTTCCGTCGAGCCTCCGATTTTCGATTATAATATGTACGGACGAAGATCTTTTCGATACCTTTGCCCCAGAAGCACGAACGATGGACACCCTCCTCACTACGAAGCCCCGTGGATAAAATATATTAAATATTTAAACTAAACGAAAGAGAGAGCGAGCCGGGACGAAACATAACTGGCGCAAAACAAAAGGGGATGCAACACGAGGACTTCCCAGGAGGTCACCCATCCTAGTACAACTCTCGCCCAAGCACGCTTAACTTCGGAGTTCCGATGGGATCCGGTGCATTAGTGCTGGTATGGTCGCATCCGTTCACTTATGCCAACATTTCGCTCTTGTCCCTACACGACACAGCCACTTTTCCGTCGAGCCTCCGATTTTCGATTATAATATGTACGGACGAAGATCTTTTCGATACCTTTGCCCCAGAAGCACGAACAATGGACACCCTCCTCACTACGAAGCCCCGTGGATAAAAAAAATATTAAATATTTAAACTAAACGAAAGAGAGAGCGAGCCGGGACGGAACATAACTGGCGCAAAACAAAAGGGGATGCAACACGAGGACTTCCCAGGTGGTCACCCATCCTAGTACTACTCTCACCCAAGCACGCTTAACTTCGGAGTTCCGATCGGATCCGGTGCATTAGTGCTCGTATGGTCGCATCCGTTCACTTATACCAACATTTCGCTCTTGTCCCTTCACGACACAGCCACTTTTCCGTCGAGCCTCCGATTTTCGATTATAATATGTACGGACGAAGATCTTTTCAATACCTTTGCCCCAGAAGCACGAACAATGGACACCCTCCTCACTACGAAGCCCCGTGGATAAAAAAAAAATTAAATATTTAAACTAAACGAAAGAGTGAGCGAGCCGGGACGGAACTAAACTGGCGCAAAACAAAAGGGGATGCAACACGAGGACTTCCCAAGAGGTCACCCATCCTAGTACAACTCTCGCCCAAGCACGCTTAACTTCGGAGTTCCGATGGGATCCGATGCATTAGTGCTGGTATGGTCGCATCCGTTCACTTATGCCAACATTTCGCTCTTGTGCCTTCACGACACAGCCACTTTTCCGTCGAGCCTCCGATTTTCGATTATAATATGTACGGACGAAGATCTTTTCGATACCTTTGCCCCAGAAGCACGAACGATGGACACCCTCCTCACTACGAAGCCCCGTGGATAAAATATATTAAATATTTAAACTAAACGAAAGAGAGAGCGAGCCGGGACGGAACATAACTGGCGCAAAACAAAAGGGGATGCAACACGAGGACTTCCCAGGAGGTCACCCATCCTAGTACAACTCTCGCCCAAGCACGCTTAACTTCGGAGTTCCGATGGGATCCGATGCATTAGTGCTGGTATGGTCGCATCCGTTCACTTATGCCAACATTTCGCTCTTGTCCCTTCACGACACAGCCACTTTTCCGTCGAGCCTCCGATTTTCGATTATAATATGTACGGACGAAGATCTTTTCGATACCTTTGCCCCAGAAGCACGAACAATGGACACCCTCCTCACTACGAAGCCCCGTGGATAAAAAAAATATTAAATATTTAAACTAAACGAAAGAGAGAGCGAGCCGGGACGGAACTAAACTGGCGCAAAACAAAAGGGGATGCAACACGAGGACTTCCCAGGAGGTCACCCATCCTAGTACTACTCTCGCCCAAGCACGCTTAACTTCGAAGTTCTGATGGGATCCGGTGCATTAGTGCTGGTATGGTCGCATCCGTTCACTTATGCCAACATTTCGCTCTTGTCCCTTCACGACACAGCCACTTTTCCGTCGAGCCTCCGATTTTCGATTATAATATGTACGGACGAAGATCTTTCCGATACCTTTGCCCCAGAAGCACGAACAATGGACACCCTCCTCACTACGAAGCCCCGTGGATAAAAAAAATATTAAATATTTAAACTAAACGAAAGAGAGAGAGAGCCGGGACGGAACTAAACTGGCGCAAAACAAAAGGGGATGCAACACGAGGACTTCCCAGGAGGTCACCCATCCTAGTACTACTCTCGCCCAAGCACGCTTAACTTCGGAGTTCCGATGGGATCCGATGCATTAGTGCTGGTATGGTCGCATCCGTTCACTTATGCCAACATTTCGCTCTTGTCCCTTCACGACACAACCACTTTTCCGTCGAGCCTCCGATTTTCGATTATAATATGTACGGACGAAGATCTTTTCAAGACCTTTGCCCCAGAAGCACGAACAATGGACACCCTCCTCACTACGAAGCCCCGTGGATAAAAAAAATATTAAATATTTAAACTAAACGAAAGAGAGAGCGAGCCGGGACGGAACTAAACTGGCGCAAAACAAAAGGGGATGCAACACGAGGACTTTCCAGGAGGTCATCCATCCTAGTACTACTCTCGCCAAAGCACCCTTAACTTCGGAGTTCCGATGGGATCCGATGCATTAGTGCTGGTATGGTCGCATCCGTTCACTTATGCCAACATTTCGCTCTTGTTCCTTCACGACACAGCCACTTTTCCGTCGAGCCTCCGATTTTCGATTATAATATGTACGGACGAAGATCTTTTCGATACCTTTGCCCCAGAAGCACGAACGATGGACACCCTCCTCACTACGAAGCCACGTGGATAAAAAAAATATTAAATATTTAAACTAAACGAAAGAGAGAGCGAGCCGGGACGGAACATAACTGGCGCAAAACAAAAGGGGATGCAACACGAGGACTTCCCAGGAGGTCACCCATCCTAGTACAACTCTCGCCCAAGCACGCTTAACTTCGGAGTTCCGATGGGATCCGGTGCATTAGTGCTGGTATGGTCGCATCCGTTCACTTATGCCAACATTTCGCTCTTGTCCCTTCACGACACAGCCACTTTTCCGTCGAGCCTCCGATTTTCGATTATAATATGTACGGACGAAGATCTTTTCAATACCTTTGCCCCAGAAGCACGAACAATGGACACCCTCCTCACTACGAAGCCCCGTGGATAAAAAAAAAATTAAATATTTAAACTAAACGAAAGAGAGAGCGAGCCGGGACGGAACTAAACTGGTGCAAAACAAAAGGGGATGCAACACGAGGACTCCCAAGAGGTCACCCATCCTAGTACTACTCTCGCCCAAGCACGCTTAACTTCGGAGTTCCGATGGGATCCGATGCATTAGTGCTGGTATGGTCGCATCCGTTCACTTATGCCAACATTTCGCTCTTGTCCCTGCACGACACAGCCACTTTTCTGTCGAGCCTCCGATTTTCGATTATAATATGTACGGACGAAGATCTTTTCGATACCTTTGCCCCAGAAGCACGAAAAATGGACACCCTCCTCAATACGAAGCCCCGTGGATAAAAAAAATATTAAATATTTAAACTAAACGAAAGAGAGAGCGAGCCGGGACGGAACTAAACTGGCGCAAAACAAAAGGGGATGCAACACGAGGACTTTCCAGGAGGTCATCCATCCTAGTACTACTCTCGCCAAAGCACCCTTAACTTCGGAGTTCCGATGGGATCCGATGCATTAGTGCTGGTATGGTCGCATCCGTTCACTTATGCCAACATTTCGCTCTTGTTCCTTCACGACACAGCCACTTTTCCGTCGAGCCTCCGATTTTCGATTATAATATGTACGGACGAAGATCTTTTCGATACCTTTGCCCCAGAAGCACGAACGATGGACACCCTCCTCACTACGAAGCCCCGTGGATAAAAAAAATATTAAATATTTAAACTAAACGAAAGAGAGAGCGAGCCGGGACGGAACATAACTGGCGCAAAACAAAAGGGGATGCAACACGAGGACTTCCCAGGAGGTCACCCATCCTAGTACAACTCTCGCCCAAGCACGCTTAACTTCGGAGTTCCGATGGGATCCGGTGCATTAGTGCTGGTATGGTCGCATCCGTTCACTTATGCCAACATTTCGCTCTTGTCCCTTCACGACACAGCCACTTTTCCGTCGAGCCTCCGATTTTCGATTATAATATGTACGGACGAAGATCTTTTCAATACCTTTGCCCCAGAAGCACGAACAATGGACACCCTCCTCACTACGAAGCCCCGTGGATAAAAAAAAAAATTAAATATTTAAACTAAACGAAAGAGAGAGCGAGCCGGGACGGAACTAAACTGGCGCAAAACAAAAGGGGATGCAACACGAGGACTCCCAAGAGGTCACCCATCCTAGTACTACTCTCGCCCAAGCACGCTTAACTTCGGAGTTCCGATGGGATCCGATGCATTAGTGCTGGTATGGTCGCATCCGTTCACTTATGCCAACATTTCGCTCTTGTCCCTTCACGACACAGCCACTTTTCCGTCGAGCCTCCGATTTTCGATTATAATATGTACGGACGAAGATCTTTTCGATACCTTTGCTCCAGAAGCACGAACAATGGACACCCTCCTCACTACGAAGCCCCGTGGATAAAAAAAATATTAAATATTTAAACTAAACGAAAGAGAGAGCGAGCCGGGACGGAACATAACTGGCGCAAAACAAAAGGGGATGCAACACGAGGACTTCCCAGGAGGTCACCCATCCTAGTACTACTCTCGCCCAAGCACGCTTAACTTCGGAGTTCCGATGGGATCCGATGCATTAGTGCTGGTATGGTCGCATCCGTTCACTTATGCCAACATTTCGCTCTTGTCCCTTCACGACACAGCCACTTTTCTGTCGAGCCTCCGATTTTCGATCATAATATGTACGGACGAAGATCTTTTCAAGACCTTTGCCCCAGAAGCACGAACAATGGACACCCTCCTCACTACGAAGCCCCGTGGATAAAAAAAATATTAAATATTTAAACTAAACGAAAGAGAGAGCGAGCCGGGACGGAACATAACTGGCACAAAACAAAAGGGGATGCAACACGAGGACTTCGCAGGAGGTCACCCATCCTAGTACGACTCTCGCCCAAGCACGCTTAACTTCGGAGTTCCGATGGGATCCTGTGGATTAGTGCTGGTATGGTCGCATCCGTTCACTTATACCAACATTTCGCTCTTGTCCCTTCACGACACAGCCACTTTTCCGTCGAGCCTCCGATTTTCGATTATAATATGTACGGACGAAGATCTTTTCGATACCTTTGCCCCAGAAGCACGAACAATGGACACCCTCCTCACCACGAAGCCCCGTGGATTAAAAAAATATTAAATATTTAAACTAAACGAAAGAGAGAGCGAGCCGGGACGGAACATAACTGGCGCAAAACAAAAGGGGATGCAACACGAGGACTTCCCAGGAGGTCACCCATCCTAGTACTAGTCTCGCCCAAGCACGCTTAACTTCGAAGTTCTAATGGGATCCGGTGCATTAGTGCTGGTATGGTCGCATCCGTTCACTTATGCCAACATTTCGCTCTTGTTCCTTCACGACACAGCCACTTTTCCGTCGAGCCTCCGATTTTCGATTATAATATGTACGGACGAAGATCTTTTCAATACCTTTGCCCCAGAAGCACGAACAATGGACACCCTCCTCACTACGAAGCCCCGTGGATAAAAAAAATATTAAATATTTAAACTAAACGAAAGAGAGAGCGAGCCGGGACGGAACTAAACTAGCGCAAAACAAAAGGGGATGCAACACGAGGACTTCCCAGGAGGTCACCCATCCTAGTACTACTCTCGCCCAAGCACGCTTAACTTCAGAGTTCTGATGGGATCCGGTGCATTAGTGCTGGTATGGTCGCATCCGTTCACTTATGCCAACATTTCGCTCTTGTCCCTTCACGACACAGCCACTTTTCCGTCGAGCCTCCGATTTTCGATTATAATATGTACGGACGAAGATCTTTTCGATACCTTTGCCCCAGAAGCACGAACAATGGACACCCTCCTCACTACGAAGCCCCGTGGATAAAAAAAAATATTAAATATTTAAACTAAACGAAAGAGAGAGCGAGCCGGGATGGAACTAAACTAGCGCAAAACAAAAGGGGATGCAACACGAGGACTTCCCAGGAGGTCATCCATCCTAGTACTACTCTCGCCAAAGCACGCTTAACTTCGGAGTTCTGATGGGATCCGGTGCATTAGTGCTGGTATGGTCGCATCCGTTCACTTATGCCAACATTTCGCTCTTGTCCCTTCACGACACAGCCACTTTTCCGTCGAGCCTCCGATTTTCGATTATAATATGTACGGACGAAGATCTTTTCAAGACCTTTGCCCCAGAAGCACGAACAATGGACACCCTCCTCACTACAAAGCCCCGTGGATAAAAAAAATATTAAATATTTAAACTAAACGAAAGAGAGAGCGAGCCGGGACGGAACATAACTGGCGCAAAACAAAAGGGGATGCAACACGAAGACTTCCCAGGAGGTCACCCATCCTAGTACTACTCTCGCCAAAGCACGCTTAACTTCGGAGTTCTGATGGGATCCGGTGCATTAGTGCTGGTATGGTCGCATCCGTTCACTTATGCCAACATTTCGCTCTTGTCCCTTCACGACACAGCCACTTTTCCGTCGAGCCTCCGATTTTCGATTATAATATGTACGGACGAAGATCTTTTCGATACCTTTGCCCCAGAAGCACGAACAATGGACACCCTCCTCACTACGAAGCCCTGTGGATAAAAAAAATATTAAATATTTAAACTAAACGAAAGAGAGAGCGAGCCGGGACGGAACTAAACTGGCGCAAAAGAAAAGGGGATGCAACACGAGGACTTCCCTGGAGGTCATCCATCCTAGTACTACTCTCGCCAAAGCACGCTTAACTTCGGAGTTCTGATGGGATCCGGTGCATTAGTGCTGGTATGGTCGCATCCGTTCACTTATGCCAACATTTCGCTCTTGTCCCTTCACGACACAGCCACTTTTCCGTCGAGCCTCCGATTTTCGATTATAATATGTACGGACGAAGATCTTTTCAATACCTTTGCCCCAGAAGCACGAACAATGGACACCCTCCTCACTACGAAGCCCCGTGGATAAAAAAAATATTAAATATTTAAACTAAACGAAAGAGAGAGCGAGCCGGGACGGAACTAAACTAGCGCAAAACAAAAGGGGATGCAACACGAGGACTTCCCAGGAGGTCATCCATCCTAGTACTACTCTCGCCAAAGCACGCTTAACTTCGGAGTTCTGATGGGATCCGGTGCATTAGTGCTGGTATGGTCGCATCCGTTCACTTATGCCAACATTTTGCTCTTGTCCCTTCACGACACAGCCACTTTTCCGTCGAGCCTCCGATTTTCGATTATAATATGTACGGACGAAGATCTTTTCGATACCTTTGCCCCAGAAGCACGAACAATGGACACCCTCCTCACTACGAAGCCCCGTGGATAAAAAAAATATTAAATATTTAAACTAAACGAAAGAGAGAGCGAGCCGGGACGGAACTAAACTGGCGCAAAACAAAAGAGGATGCAACACGAGGACTTCCCAGGAGGTCACCCATCCTAGTACTACTCTCGCCAAAGCACGCTTAACTTCGGAGTTCCGATGGGATCCGGTGCTTACTGCTGGTATGGTCGCATCCGTTCACTTATGCCAACATTTCGCTCTTGTCCCTTCACGACACAGCCACTTTTCCGTCGAGCCTCCGATTTTCGATTATAATATGTACGGACGAAGATCTTTTCAAGACCTTTGCCCCAGAAGCACGAACAATGGACACCCTCCTCACTACGAAGCCCTGTGGATAAAAAAAATATTAAATATTTAAACTAAACGAAAGAGAGAGCGAGCCGGGACGGAACATAACTGGCGCAAAACAAAAGGGGATGCAACACGAGGACTTCCCTGGAGGTCATCCATCCTAGTACTACTCTTGCCAAAGCACGCTTAACTTCGGAGTTCTGATGGGATCCGGTGCATTAGTGCTGGTATGGTCGCATCCGTTCACTTATGCCAACATTTTGCTCTTGTCCCTTCACGACACAGCCACTTTTCCGTCGAGCCTCCGATTTTCGATTATAATATGTACGGACGAAGATCTTTTCGATACCTTTGCCCCAGAAGCACGAACAATGGACACCCTCCTCACTACGAAGCCCCGTGGATAAAAAAATATTAAATATTTAAACTAAACGAAAGAGAGAGCGAGCCGGGACGGAACTAAACTGGCGCAAAACAAAAGGGGATGCAACACGAGGACTTCCCAGGAGGTCACCCATCCTAGTACTACTCTCTCCCAAGCACGCTTAACTTCGGAGTTCTGATGGGATCCGGTGCTTACTGCTGGTATGGTCGCATCCGTTCACTTATGTCAACATTTCGCTCTTGTCCCTTCACGACACAGCCACTTTTCCGTCGAGCCTCCGATTTTCGATTATAATATGTACGGACGAAGATCTTTTCGATACCTTTGCCCCAGAAGCACGAACAATGGACACCCTCCTTACTACGAAGCCCTGTGGATAAAAAAAATATTAAATATTTAAACTAAACGAAAGAGAGAGCGAGCCGGGACGGAACTAAACTGGCGCAAAACAAAAGGGGATGCAACACGAGGACTTCCCTGGAGGTCATCCATCCTAGTACTACTCTCGACCAAGCACGCTTAACTTCGGAGTTCTGATGGGATCCGGTGCATTAGTGCTGGTATGGTCGCATCCGTTCACTTATGCCAACATTTTGCTCTTGTCCCTTCACGACACAGCCACTTTTCCGTCCAGCCTCCGATTTTCGATTATAATATGTACGGACGAAGATCTTTTCAATACCTTTGCCCCAGAAGCACGAACAATGGACACCCTCCTCACTACGAAGCCCCGTGGATAAAAAAAATATTAAATATTTAAACTAAACGAAAGAGAGAGCGAGCCGGGACGGAACTAAACTAGCGCAAAACAAAAGGGGATGCAACACGAGGACTTCCCAGGAGGTCACCCATCCTAGTACTACTCTCGCCCAAGCACGCTTAACTTCGGAGTTCTGATGGGATCCGGTGCATTAGTGCTGGTATGGTCGCATCCGTTCACTTATGCCAACATTTCGCTCTTGTCCCTTCACGACACAGCCACTTTTCCGTCGAGCCTCCGATTTTCGATTATAATATGTACGGACGAAGATCTTTTCAAGACCTTTGCCCCAGAAGCACGAACAATGGACACCCTCCTCACTACGAAGCCCCGTGGATAAAAAAAATATTAAATATTTAAACTAAACGAAAGAGAGAGCGAGCCGGGACGAAACATAACTGGCGCAAAACAAAAGGGGATGCAACACGAGGACTTCCCAGGAGGTCACCCATCCTAGTACTACTCTCGACCAAGCACGCTTAACTTCGGAGTTCTGATGGGATCCGGTGCTTACTGCTGGTATGGTCGCATCCGTTCACTTATGTCAACATTTCGCTCTTGTCCCTTCACGACACAGCCACTTTTCCGTCGAGCCTCCGATTTTCGATTATAATATGTACGGACGAAGATCTTTTCAAGACCTTTGCCCCAGAAGCACGAACAATGGACACCCTCCTCACTACGAAGCCCCGTGGATAAAAAAAATATTAAATATTTAAACTAAACGAAAGAGAGAGCGAGCCGGGACGGAACATAACTGGCGCAAAACAAAAGGGGATGCAACACGAGGACTTCCCAGGAGGTCACCCATCCTAGTACTACTCTCGACCAAGCACGCTTAACTTCGGAGTTCCGATGGGATCCGGTGCATTATTACTGGTATGGTCGCATCCGTTCACTTATACCAACATTTCGCTCTTGTCCCTTCACGACACAGCCACTTTTCCGTCCAGCCTCCGATTTTCGATTATAATATGTACGGACGAAGATCTTTTCAATACCTTTGCCCCAGAAGCACGAACAATGGACACCCTCCTCACTACGAAGCCCCGTGGATAAAAAAAATATTAAATATTTAAACTAAACGAAAGAGAGAGCGAGCCGGGACGGAACTAAACTGGCGCAAAACAAAAGGGGATGCAACACGAGGACTTCCCAGGAGGTCACCCATCCTAGTACTACTCTCTCCCAAGCACGCTTAACTTCGGAGTTCTGATGGGATCCGGTGCTTACTGCTGGTATGGTCGCATCCGTTCACTTATGTCAACATTTCGCTCTTGTCCCTTCACGACACAGCCACTTTTCCGTCGAGCCTCCGATTTTCGATTATAATATGTACGGACGAAGATCTTTTCGATACCTTTGCCCCAGAAGCACGAACAATGGACACCCTCCTCACTACGAAGCCCTGTGGATAAAAAAAATATTAAATATTTAAACTAAACGAAAGAGAGAGCGAGCCGGGACGGAACTAAACTGGCGCAAAACAAAAGGGGATGCAACACGAGGACTTCCCTGGAGGTCATCCATCCTAGTACTACTCTTGCCAAAGCACGCTTAACTTCGGAGTTCTGATGGGATCCGGTGCATTAGTGCTGGTATGGTCGCATCCGTTCACTTATGCCAACATTTTGCTCTTGTCCCTTCACGACACAGCCACTTTTCCGTCGAGCCTCCGATGTCCCTTGCTTAATAAGTATTTCTGTACGGAAGACAAGTCATTTACTTAAGTCCTTCTCAACGGAATACAAATACTCTTAGCGAGTATTTGGACAAGTGTCTTCTTTTTGGTACTTTAGTGCTAAGATATCGGACAAGGGGATGTGCGGAGAAGCCACTCAGACAAGGGATTTTCGGACAAGTCACTAGGATAAGGTTTCCTCGAACAAGGGGCTGTCGGAGAAGCACGGGGTACTTGGACAAGATGATCGGACATTGTGCTCCGTTGCTCGGACACGACAAATCCCCTATGGAATACCTGCTAACGGCTTCTCCTCGAAAAGAGCTTCGCTTTGAGTGGTCATACGCCTTAATCCGATACCCGAGAACAAAGTTATGGCCGTTTAAAGAGACGGACACCTTGGACATGGGTGGTCGGACACCTCGGACAAGGGTGCTTGGACACCTCGGACACTGGCGCTCGGACACCTCGGACATGGGTGCTCGGACACCTCGGGCATGGGTGCTCAGACACCTCGGGCATGGGTGCTCGGACACCTCGGACAAGGGTGCTCGGACACCTCGGAAGCTCGGACAAGGGAACCTTGGGTTCCCCGCAGGTGATATAGCCAGCTGAGATAGATTTGACTTCTTCCATTGGACCTGTATGCCTTTCAGTTTTATTAAAAGAATACTCAATTACCTCATCGCTGATGTTGAAGGTGAGCACTCCTTTCCTAACGCTTATGTTTGCATCCACCGTCGCCAAGAATGGTCTTCCTAAGATAATTGGACAAGCAGGATCTTCTTGCATATCAACAACTAGAAAATCAGCAGGGACAAAGAATTTACCTACTTGTACTGGGACGTTGTCCACCATGCCTGTTGGAATGACCACTGTGTTGTTGGCCATGTAAAGTCTAGCATCCACAGGCTCCAAGGCACCTATCTTAATCTTGGACCAAATTGTTAAAGGCATAATACTAACACTAGCTCCAAGATCACATAGGGCATTAATTTTGTATGGACCAAATCCAATAGTTATAGGAAACTTACCTGGATCCGGCCTCTTCTCCGATATGTCCAGATGGCTGCACTCCTCTGTGATTTCCGCCATCGATCACTTTTTGCTCAGAATCTCTTTCAGGAATTTGACATAGGATGGCATTTCATTGAGAGCTTCTGTGAAGGGTATGGTAACGTTGAGCTTCTGAAGCATCTTGATGAAGCGCTGAAACTTTTTCTCCGCCGGGTCCTTTAGAGATTTTTTGGGGAAAGGCAGCTTCTTTTTATGTGTCGGAGCCAGAATAGACGTCGGAGTTGCTGCAGATTTCTCTATGTCGACCAGGGGCTCCTCGACATCGACAAGGCCTTTGTCGACATCGACCAGATTGGGCCCAGTCGAGTTGCTGTGTGGTGCAGACGAAGATTCTGGCAATTTCTCCTCGAGGTCGACGAGGTCTTTGTCGAGGTCGACCAGATGTTTGTCGAGATCGACTACCGTTTTGTCGAGATCGACTTGCTGTTCCTCGCTGTTCTGCTGCTTCCTGACCTCTGGCTCCTGTAATTGATGGCCGCTTCTGAGTTTTACAGCGGCGATGTGTCCAGTCTTTCCCTTAGGATTTGGTTCTGAGGATCCAGGGAGTGAGCCTGACTGTCTGGGGATTCCTGCTGCCAGCTGACCAATCTGTGTATCAACTGATTTTCGCCAGATATCAATTTCTCCAAGCCTAGAGTTGACACCTTGCATCTGAGTATAGACGGAGTTGAAGGATTGCCTAGTTTTTGAGTGGTTTCTCCGTATCTCCTCCAGGACTGTCTGTATATCATCCTTTTTCTGCTCCCTTTCCGGATGTCCTGGAGCTCTGTAGGGCGGGGGGTTCCTAGGGACACCTTGGTTGCACTGTGGTTGCTGAAACCTTTGGTCCCCCATGTAGCGATTGGAACCCCTTGCGTAAGCTACATCCTCATGATGCTCTGCCATCCTGACTTGTTCTGTGTGTGGGCACTCAGGAGTGGTGTGCCTTTGCGATCCGCATTCAATACAAGGCTGGTTGACAGAGAGATACTTGACTTGCTTGATGAGCTTCTTATTCTGATCTCTGTAGTATTGCTCCCTAACATTAGGATCAATTTCCTTTGCTGGCTCATAGAGAGGCATAGATGGTGCTGGCCTGGCGTATGGGTTCTCTTCATAGGTTACAGTAGACACATACTTGTTGTCGTAGGTAGTGAGCTTCTCTAGCACACCCCATGCGTCACTTGGCGGCATCGTCAGATACTCGTAGCGAGTATAATTGTTGATTCTGTCCTTAGTGACTTGATCAAGAGAGTTGAAGAAGATCTCCTGAATGATGCAGGGTGGCTGTCCATGAGTAGGGCAAGATCGTAACAGTTCCTTGTAGCGTTCCCATGCCCTTGCCAGCGGTTCCCCTTTCTGCTGTTTAAAGGCGGTGATTTTCTGGTGGAGATGTGCTGTATTGGCAGGTGGGAAGAATTTGTTCAGAAACTCTTGCTCTACTTGGGCCCAGGTTGTGAGTGATCTTGCTTTTAGCCCTTCCAGCCATTTCAGTGCAGGTCCAGCGAGCGACCAACGGAAAGCTTTCATCTTGACATATTCCAGAGTTGTACCTTCTGCAAGAGTACGGCACATGTCATGAAAATTAGTAATGTGTTCAAGAGGACACTCATTAAATCTGCCGTAAAAGGCATTATTTTTAAGCTCTATAAGAAATTGAGTGCGAATTTCAAAAGAGTTCGTTTGTTGTGAGCTGAATCTGCCATGTTTTACAGCAACTTTTATATCGATTTCTGTAAACATTGCATTCATTTGGGTTTAAATAGTACAGAATCTATGTAGTTTATGTTTATTTGCCAAATTATGGAATCTACACCAGTTTCTGTTTAATTCGCAAAAATCGAGGCATTTTACAGTAATTCTACAGAAGTTCGGAAAAGCTCAGAAAACCACTACAGAAGTCCAAGGTCAAAGCAGCGGAACCAGTCTGAGGGTCAAGGCTACTCGATCTCGAGTAGGCCTACTCGACATAGACGAGCCTGTCCGAGCAACCTTGGTCGAGCAAAGCCTGATCGAGAGCCAGACCAACCCGAGCTCCGGACCCTACTCGATCTCGACAAGCACTGGTCGAGGTCGACGAAGCCCTGACGCCATGTCCGGAGTCGACAAGGAGAGGAGCCGAGGACAAAGCCGAGGACGACCGGGCGAGACTCGTTGCCAGCGACTCGACTCGCTGCAGCGGACAACTCGGTGCCGCGGAAAAATTCGCTGCCAGCGGATGAGGCAACTCGCGGAAGCGGAAAGGGAGGGCACCACCCAACTCGACCTCGAGTAAGGCTTTTGAAATTCGCACTCAGTTTCTTATACAGCTTAAAAATAATGCCTTTTACGGCAGATTTAATGAGTGTCCTCTTGAACATATTACTAATTTTCATGATATGTGCCGTACTCTTGCAGAAGGTACAACTCTGGAATATGTCAAGATGAAAGCTTTCCGTTGGTCGCTCGCTGGACCTGCACTGAAATGGCTGGAAGGGCTGAAAGCAAGATCACTCGAAACCTGGGCCCAAGTAGAGCAAGAGTTTCTGAACAAATTGTTCCCACCTGCCAAAACAGCACATCTCCGCCAGAAAATCACCGCCTTTAAACAGCAGAAAGGGAAACCGCTGGCAAGGGCATGGGAACGCTACAAGGAACTGCTACGATCCTGCCCTACTCATGGACAGCCACCCTACATCATTCAGGAGATCTTCTTCAACTCTCTTGGTCAAGTCACTAAGGACAGAATCAACAATTATACTCGCTACGAGTATCTGACGATGCCGCCAAGTGACGCATGGGGTGTGCTAGAGAAGCTCACTACCTACGACAACAAGTATGGGTCTACTGTAACCTATGAAGAGAATCCATACGCCAGGCCAGCACCATCTATGCCTCTCTATGAGCCAGCAAAGGAAATTGATCCTGATGTTAGGGAGCAATACTACAGAGATCAGAATAAGAAGCTCATCAAGCAAGTCAAGTATCTCTCTGTCAACCAGCCTTGTATTGAATTTGGATCGCAAAGGCATACCACTCCTGAGTGCCCACACACAGAACAAGTCAGAATGGCAGAGCATCATGAGGATTTAGCTTACACAGGGGGTCCCAATCGCTACATGGGGGACCAAAGGTTTCAGCAACCACAGTGGAACCAAGGTGTCCCTAGGAAACCCCCGCCCTACAGAGCTCCAGGACATCCGGAAAGGGAGCAGAAAAAGGATGATATACAGACAGTCCTGGAGGAGATACGGAGAAACCACTCAGAAACTAGGCAATCCTTTAACTCCGCCTATACTCAGATGCAAGGTGTCAACTCTAGGCTTGGAGAAATTGATATCTGGCGAAAATCAGTTGATACGCAGATTGGTCAGCTGGCAGCAGGAATCCCCAGACAGTCAGGCTCACTCCCTGGATCTTCAGAACCAAATCCTAAGGGAAAGACTGGACACATCGCCGCTGTAAAACTCAGAAGCGACCATCAATTATAGGAGCCAGAGGTCGGGAAGCAGCAGAACAGCGAGAAACAGCAAGTCGATCTCGACAAAACGGTAGTCGATCTCGACAAACATCTGGTCGACCTCGACAAAGATCTCGTCGACCTCGAGGAGAAATTGCCAGAATCTTCGTCTGCACCACACAGCAACTCGACTGGGCCCAATCTGGTCGATGTCGACAAAGGCCTTGTCGATGTCGAGAAGCCCCTGGTCGACATAGAGAAATCTGCAGCAACTCCGACGTCTTTTCTGGCTCCGACACAGAAAAAGAAGTTGCCTTTCCCCACAAAATCTCTAAAGGACCCGGCGGAGAAAAAGTTTCAGCGCTTCATCAAGATGCTTCAGAAGCTCAACGTTACCATACCCTTCACAGAAGCTCTCAATGAAATGCCATCCTATGTCAAATTCCTGAAAGAGATTCTGAGCAAAAAGCGATCGATGGCGGAAATCACAGAGGAGTGCAGCCATCTGGACATATTGGAGAAGAGGTCGGATCCAGGTAAGTTTGCTATAACTATTGGATTTGGTCCATACAAAATTAATGCCCTATGTGATCTTAGAGCTAGTGTTAGTATTATGCCTTTAACAATTTGGTCCAAGATTAAGATAGGTGCCTTGGAGCCTGTGGATGCTAGACTTTACACGGCCAACAACACAGTGGTCATTCCAACAGGCATGGTGGACAACGTCCCAGTACAAGTAGGTAAATTCTTTGTCCCTGCTGATTTTCTAGTTGTTGATATGCAAGAAGATCCTGCTTGTCCAATTATCTTAGGAAGACCATTCTTGGCGACGGTGGATGCCAACATAAGCATTAGGAAATGAGTGCTCACCTTCAACATCAGCGATGAGGTAATTGAGTATTCTTTTAATAAAACTGAAAGGCATACAGGTCCAATGGAAAAGGTCAAATCTATCTCAGCTGGCTATATCACCTGCGGGGAACCCAAGGTCAGAAACATGACCCCTGAGGAGATAGAAAAGAGGGACATGGAGGCCCAGGTGGAGGAGATCATGGCAATCCTTAAGGAAAACACAGAGAATCCAATCGACACAGACCAAGGTAAGTCGTTGTGGATTAATTATTTTTCGGATGCCTTGACAGGGACTAAGTATGGGGTCAAGATCGACCAGGGCTCCTCGACATCGAGTAGAACCCTAGTCGATCTCGACCAGACCAAGGCGACTCCACCAGCACCGGCATCAACGAGCATCAAACCAGAGGAGCCACCCTACTCGATCTCGAGTACGCTAGTCGAGATCGACCACCAGACGAGGAGCCCAGATCCACCTTCCTCGACGACGGTGACTCCAGGACCAGAACCCTACTCGACCTCGAGTTGGCTCGTCGAGATCGACCACGACCAGACACCACCAGAGCCCTCTTCCTCGACACAGAAGCCGTCTGACGAACCAGCCTCGTCGATCTCGACTAAGCTTGTCGAGATCGACCACCACCCGGCGCCACCAGATCTGCCTTCGTCGATGAGCAAACCACCAGGAGGCGAAGGCTACTCGACCTCGAGTAGCCTTGTCGAGATCGACAAGACCAAATCTTCCTCGACGACACCTTCCTCGACGCTGCAGACACCAGGAGCAGAACCCTACTCGAGGTCGACCAGGCTCGTCGAGATCGATCAGTCCCTGCCTTCCTCGACTTCTGAATCTTCGAGCAGACCACCACCAGAGCCAGCAGTCTTGTCAAGATCGACTAGCCCTAGTCGAGATCGACCAAATACAGTGGTCCCCGATTCCGTCTCTGCGAAGGTAAGCAAAGGTATGGATCTTTCTTCGCCTATTTCCATTAAAGATTTATCTATACATGGGAGAGGTCTGCCTTGGTATGTGCAATTGTGCAGGATTTCCAATGATGAGCCAAAGGAGTATGAAGTTGGAGATAAGCTCTATGTCTCTAAATCAAAGGATCATTGGTTTCCCAACAAATTCAACAAGAAGCGGATAGGACCGTTCGTGGTGAACAAGATCCATTCTGGAGGATTACAGCTGATGGACAAGAATGGAGTCTTATTTGAGGCCCAAGCTACATGGGCCCTGCAGATGCCACCTTAAGCATTAATGGAAAGTCAGCCTAGCGACTATAAAATCTAGAGCATGTACATAGACTTTTTAGGATATTTGAGACTTTGTTTTTGTTTTGGTTTTGAACTTTTAGTTTTGCTATTTTGGGTATATGTCTTCTACTTTTCAGGTACATGGATAGAACCAAGCTACATTAAAACTCGGCCTTGTTTTTTTTTAAGGCTCTGCACATCTGTCTTGTGAGTTTCTTTCTTTACCCTTACCTTGTTTTTTTTTATACAGTGAGGACACTGTAATGTTTAAGTATGGGGTGGGGGAAGGGCTTACTTTGTGCATAATTGATCATATTTGACTTTACTTTGTGCATTATTTCTTAGAATTGCTACATGGCTATTTTGGAATGCATTATTGATTTATGTGCTTACATGCATGATTTCCAAAATTTAGAAAAATGACCCCCATTGAAATTGAATAATGTCATGGAAGTTTAATATTGAACTCGACGATGCAAAATTGGATTCATTAGAGATATATCATGAAATTGCCTAGTAAAGGGAAGTCACAATGAAGTGCATTATTTTAGATGAAAACCATGAAAGGAGGTAAAATTTGAAGTTGCTTTTGACATGTTGCATGATAAGATGATGGAGGACTTTATATTTCCATATAATGCTCATTGTTTAAATCCTAGCCTTACCTATGCTTATGCATTACACAAAAGCCATATTATGCCTTATTTCATATATTGCTCCACATGGTCTAAATATTTCCATTCTTTACCTTATCCGGGGATTATGTTGAGAATGATGTTACATTATGGAGATTGTCATATGGTGTTTGTGTTGTTATACATTATATTTGGAGTTTGGAAGGAAATTATTTGAAATATATGGAAAATTTAATGAGTGAAAGAAATTCCAATCACCTCAGGAGATAAAGGTAGATTGACCCTGCTCTCTAAGATAATAGTTTGGAGAGATGGGACACATTGTGAGGAGTCCAAAGCACTAAGTATCCGGGGCCATTCATGACACCCATGTTTGCGACTCGCGAGAAGGCAGTGCTAAGGTTAGAGAGGTAAAAGCATTATTATTGAGAAAAGCAATATGAAAGGTGATGAATCAAATGGAGAAAGAATGTGGAATGAAATTCAAGTTTGGAAAGTACTCCATTTCCTCGGATCAAAAGCACCACATTGCCAAAAATTGCCCACCTTTTAGCCTTTTACCATTCTACTCCTTATTTGAGCTTAAATTAAAGTCTTCTTGATTGTCAATGCTTTGTCACTTATGAATGTTTTGCATAACCCTCCTTTTGTGAGTAGATGTTGCTTTTACATATTTGCAGGTGCATGAATCTGTGACACTAGTACCTTTTCGAGGATGGTAATTGATTGTAGGGTTATATAAGAATGAATCTAAGATGTTGAGAGTTTGAATTCTTCCCCTGAATGACAAATAAAAGTATTGCTTGAGGACAAGCAAGCTTAAGTATGGGGTGTTTGTTGTGAGCTGAATCTGCCATGTTTTACAGTAACTTTTAGATCGATTTTGGTATACATTGCATTCATTTGGGTTTAGATAGTACAGAATCTATGTAGTTTATATTTATTTGCCGAATTATGGAATCTACACCAGTTTCTGTTTAATTCGCAGAAATCGAGGCATTTTACAGCAATTCTACAGAAGGTCGGAAAAGCTCGGAAAACCACTACAGAAGTCCAAGGTCAAAGTAGCGGAACCAGTCTGAGGGTCAAGGCTACTCGATCTCGAGTAGGCCTACTCGACATAGACGAGCCTGTCCGAGCAACCTTGGTCGAGCAAAGCCTGATCGAGAGCCAGACCAACCCGAGCTCCGAACCCTACTCGATCTCGACAAGCACTGGTCGAGGTCGACGAAGCCCAGACACCATGTCCGGAGTCGACAAGGAGAGGAGCCGAGGACGAAGCCGAGGACGACAGGGCGAGACTCGCTGCCAGCGACTCAACTCGCTGCAGCGGACCACTCGCTGCCGCGGAAAAATTCGCTGCCAGCGGATGAGGCAACTCGCGGAAGCGGAAAGGGAGGGCACCACCCAACTCGACCTCGAGGAACCTTTATCGAGGTCGACGAGCGCCTGAGTCCAAATCCGGAGCCCATCGAGGAGAGCCACTCGAGGAGACCTAGTCGGCAAGCCACCTTACTCGAGGTCGACTAGGGCTTGTCGAGATCGACGAGCGCCCGAGTCCTTGTCCGAGCTAGTCGAGTACACCAACCCGAGGAAGCCTAGTCGACAGAGCCATCCTACTCGAGATCGACAAGGCTTTGTCGAGGTCGACGAGAGCCCAGTGAACCCAGTCCGAGCCACATCGAGCAGAGTTAGCCGAGGAAGTCCAGTCGACGAACCCTGCTACTGGAGGTCGACGAGCCTTACTCGAGGTCGACTAGACCAGTGTCCAGAAGCTTCTCGACGAGACTTGTCCGACTAGACTTGGGATTCCTTGGGCGCGAAGGCGGAAGATTCTATCCGATTACATCAAGTTCTATCCAAGGAGACAAGATCTATCACATCATGAAGACTTACCCTACTTAGTTTTATCTTTTCCTAGTTGATTTAATTCCATTATGTCTTTTATTTATCTTTTAAGCCTTTTAGATATAGATAGATATCTTCTTTCCTAGAATAGCTAGGGATTGATGGCTATAAATAAAGCCCTAGGGGGCTCAGTTTTAACTTGGTAGACACAAGTTTTATATTGTATTTATTGAATTGGAGACCAATATTCCATGGTTTAAGTCCGTCGCATATTTCGTTATTTTCTCATAGGGGTACACGAAAATATAACGAAATCTTAAGCTATCCAAAATGGCAGAGCCTCAACTCAAATGACTCTGTAACTTGGTAGACACAAGTTTTATATTGTATTTATTGAATCGGAGACCAATAGTCCATGGTTTAAGCCCGTCGCATATTTCGCCATTTTCTCATAGGGTACACGAAAATATATCAAAATCTTAAGCTATCCAAAATGGCAGAGCCTCAACTCTAATGACTCTGTAACTTGGTAGATACAAGTTTTATATTGTATTTATTAAATCGGAGACCAATAGTCCATGTTTTAAGCCCGTCGCATATTTCGCCATTTTCTCATAGGGTACTGTACACGAAAATATATCGAAATCTTAAGCTATCCAAAATGGCAGAGCCTCAACTCTGATGACTCTGTAACTTGGTAGATACAAGTTTTATATTGTATTTATTGAATCGGAGTCCAATATTCCATGTTTTAAGCCCGTCGCATATTTCGCCATTTTCTCATAGGGTACTGTACACGAAAATATATCAAAATCTTATGCTATCCAAAATGGCAGAGCCTCAACTCTAATGACTCTGTAACTTGGTAGATACATGTTTTATATTGTATCTATTAAATCGGAGACCAATATTCAATGTTTTAAGTCCGTCGCATATTTCGCCATTTTCTCATAGGGTACTGTACACGAAAATATATCGAAATCTTAAGCAATCGAAAATGGCAGAGCCTCAACTCTAATAACTCTATAACTTGGTAGACACAAGTTTTATATTGTATTTATTGAATCGGAGACCAATATTCCATGGTTTAAGTCCGTCGCAGATTTCGTCATTTTCTCATAGGGTACTGTACACGAAAATATATCGAAATCTTAAGTTATATAAAATGGCAGAGCCTCAACTCTGATGACTCTGTAACTTGGTAGACACAAGTTTTATATTGTATTTATTGAATCGGAGACCAATATTCCATGTTTTAAGCCCGTCGCATATTTCTCCATTTTCTCATAGGGTACTGTACACGAAAATATATCGAAATCTTAAGCAATCGAAAATGGCAGAGCCTCAACTCTAATGACTCTGTAACTTGGTAGATACAAGTTTTATATTGTATTTATTGAATCGGAGACCAATATTCAATGTTTTAAGTCTGTCGCATATTTCGCCATTTTCTCATAGGGGTACACGAAAATATATCGAAATCTTAAGCTATCCAAAATGGCAGAGCCTGACCTCTGATGACTCTGTAACTTGGTAGACACAAGTTTTATATTGTATTTATTGAATCGGAGACCAATATTCCATGTTTTAAGCCCGTCGCATATTTCGCCATTTTTTCATAGGGTACTGTACACGAAAATATATCGAAATCTTAAGCAATCGAAAATGGCAGAGCCTCAACTCTAATGACTCTGTAACTTGGTAGACACAAGTTTTATAATGTATTTATTGAATTGGAGACCAATATTCCATCTTTTTAGCCCGTCGCATATTTCGCCATTTTCTCATAGGGTACTGTACACGAAAATATATCGAAATCTTAAGCAATCCAAAATGGCAGAGCCTCAACTCTAATGACTCTGTAACTTGGTAGATACAAGTTTTATATTGTATTTATTGAATCGGAGACCAATATTCCATGTTTTAAGTCCGTCGCATATTTCGTCATTTTCTCATAGGGTACGGTACACGAAAATAAATCGAAATCTTAAGCTATCCAAAATGGCAGAGCCTTAACTCTAATGACTCTGTAACTTGGTAGATACAAGTTTTATATTGTATTTATTGAATCGGAGACCAATATTCCATGTTTTAAGTCCGTCGCATATTTCGTCATTTTCTCATAGGGTACTGTACACGAAAATATATCGAAATCTTAAGCTATCCAAAATGGCAGAGCCTCAACTCTAATGACTTTGTAACTTGGTAGATACAAGTTTTATATTGTATTTATTGAATCAGAGATCAATATTCCCTGTTTTAAGTACATAGCATATTTCACCATTTTCTCATAGGGTACTGTACACGAAAATATATCGAAATCTTAAGCTATACAAATGGCGGAGCCTCAACTCTAATGACTCTGTAACTTGGTAGATACAAGTTTTATATTGTATTTATTGAATCGGAGTCCAATATTCCCTGTTTTAAGTCTGTCGCATATTTCGTAATTTTCTCATAGGGTACTGTACACGAAAATATATCGAAATCTTAAGCAATCCAAAATGGCAGAGCCTCAACTCTAAAGACTCTGTAACTTGGTAGATACAATTTTTATATTGTATTTATTGAATCGGAGACAAATATTCCCTATTTTAAGTCCGTCGCATATTTCGCCATTTTCTCATAGGGGTACTGTACACGAAAATATATCGAAATCTTAAGCAATCCAAAATGGCAGAGCCTCAACTCTAATGACTCTGTAACTTGGTAGATACAAGTTTTTTTATTGTATTTATTAAATCGGAGACCAATATTCCATGTTTTAAGTCCGTCGCATATTCCGCCATTTTCTCATAGGGTACTCTAAACGAAAATATATCGAAACCTTAAGCTATCCGAAATGGGAGAGCCTCAACTCCAATGACTCTGTAACTTGGTAGATACAAGTTTTATATTTTTTTTTATTGAATCGGAGACCAATATTCCCTGTTTTAAGACCGTCGCATATTTCGCCATTTTCTCATAGGGTACTGTACACGAAAATATATCGAAATCTTAAGCAATCCAAAATGGCGGAGCCTCAACTCTAATGACTTTGTAATTTGGTAGATACATGTTTTATATTGTATTTATTGAATCGGAGACCAATATTCCATGTTTTAAGCCCGTCGCATATTTCTCCATTTTCTCATAGGGTACTGTACACGAAAATATATCGAAATCTTAAGCAATCGAAAATGGCAGAGCCTCAACTCTAATGACTCTGTAACTTGGTAGATACAAGTTTTATATTGTATTTATTGAATCGGAGACCAATATTCAATGTTTTAAGTCTGTCGCATATTTCGCCATTTTCTCATAGGGGTACACGAAAATATATCGAAATCTTAAGCTATCCAAAATGGCAGAGCCTGACCTCTGATGACTCTGTAACTTGGTAGACACAAGTTTTATATTGTATTTATTGAATCGGAGACCAATATTCCATGTTTTAAGCCCGTCGCATATTTCGCCATTTTTTCATAGGGTACTGTACACGAAAATATATCGAAATCTTAAGCAATCGAAAATGGCAGAGCCTCAACTCTAATGACTCTGTAACTTGGTAGACACAAGTTTTATAATGTATTTATTGAATCGGAGACCAATATTCCATCTTTTTAGCCCGTCGCATATTTCGCCATTTTCTCATAGGGTACTGTACACGAAAATATATCGAAATCTTAAGCAATCCAAAATGGCAGAGCCTCAACTCTAATGACTCTGTAACTTGGTAGATACAAGTTTTATATTGTATTTATTGAATCGGAGACCAATATTCCATGTTTTAAGTCCGTCGCACATTTCGCCATTTTCTCATAGGGTACTGTACACGAAAATATATCGAAATCTTAAGCTATCCACAATGGCAGAGCCTCAACTCTAATGACTCTGTAACCTGGTAGATACAAGTTTTATATTGTATTTATTGAATCGGAGACCAATATTCAATGTTTTAAGTCCGTCGCATATTTCGCCATTTTCTCATAGGGTATTGTACACGAAAATATATCGAAATCTTAAGCTATCCAAAATGGCAGAGCCTCAACTCTGATGACTCTGTAACTTAGTAGACACAAGTTTTATATTGTATTTATTGAATCGGAGACCAATATTCCATGTTTTAAGCCCGTCGCATATTTCGCCATTTTCTCATAGAGTACTGTACACGAAAATATATCGAAATCTTATGCTATCCAAAATGGCAGAGCCTCAACTCTAATGACTCTGTAATTTGGTAGATACAAGTTTTATATTGTATTTATTAAATCGGAGACCAATATTCAATGTTTTACGTCCGTCGCATATTTCGCCATTTTCTCATAGGGTACTGTACACGAAAATATATCGAAATCTTAAGCAATCGAAAATGGCAGAGCCTCAACTCTAATGATTCTATAACTTGGTAGATACAAGTTTTATATTGTATTTATTGAATCGGAGACCAATATTCCATGTTTTAAGTCCGTCGCATATTTCGTCATTTTCTCATAGGGTACTGTACACGAAAATATATCGAAATCTTAAGCTATCCAAAATGGCAGAGCCTCAACTCTAATGACTCTGTAACTTGGTAGATACAAGTTTTATATTGTATTTATTGAATCGGAGACCAATATTCCATGTTTTAAGTCCGTCGCATATTTCGTCATTTTCTCATAGGGTACTGTACACGAAAATATATCGAAATCTTAAGCTATGCAAAATGGCAGAGCCTCAACTCTAATGACTCTGTAACTTGGTAGATACAAGTTTTATATTGTATTTATTGAATCGGAGACCAATATTCCATGTTTTAAGTCCGTCGCATATTTCGTCATTTTCTCATAGGGTACGGTACACGAAAATAAATCGAAATCTTAAGCTATCCAAAATGGCAGAGCCTCAACTCTAATGACTCTGTAACTTGGTAGATACAAGTTTTATATTGTATTTATTGAATCGGAGACCAATATTCCATGTTTTAAGTCCGTCGCATATTTTGCCATTTTCTCATAGGGTACTGTACACGAAAATATATCGAAATCTTAAGCAATCCAAAATGGCGGAGCCTCAACTCTCATGACTTTGTAATTTGGTAGATACATGTTTTATATTGTATTTATTGAATCGGAGTCCAATATTCCATGTTTTAAGTCCGTCGCATATTTCGTCATTTTCTCATAGGGTACGGTACACGAAAATAAATCGAAATCTTAAGCTATCCAAAATGGCAGAGCCTTAACTCTAATGACTCTGTAACTTGGTAGATACAAGTTTTATATTGTATTTATTGAATCGGAGACCAATATTCCATGTTTTAAGTCCGTCGCATATTTCGTCATTTTCTCATAGGGTACTGTACACGAAAATATATCGAAATCTTAAGCAATCCAAAATGGCGGAGCCTCAACTCTAATGACTTTGTAATTTGGTAGATACATGTTTTATATTGTATTTATTGAATCGGAGACCAATATTCCATGTTTTAAGTCCGTCGCATATTTCGTCATTTTCTCATAGGGTACGGTACACGAAAATAAATCGAAATCTTAAGCTATCCAAAATGGCAGAGCCTTAACTCTAATGACTCTGTAACATGGTAGATACAAGTTTTATATTGTATTTATTGAATCGGAGACCAATATTCCATGTTTTAAGTCCGTCGCATATTTCGTCATTTTCTCATAGGGTACTGTACACGAAAATATATCGAAATCTTAAGCTATCCAAAATGGCAGAGCCTCAACTCTAATGACTTTGTAACTTGGTAGATACAAGTTTTATATTGTATTTATTGAATCAGAGACCAATATTCCCTTTTTTAAGTACATAGCATATTTCGCCATTTTCTAATAGGGTACTGTACACGAAAATATATCGAAATCTTAAGATATCCAAAATGGCAGAGCCTCAACTCTAATGACTTTGTAACTTGGTAGATACAAGTTTTATATTGTATTTATTGAATCAGAGACCAATATTCCTTTTTTTAAGTACATAGCATATTTCGCCATTTTCTCATAGGGTACTGTACACGAAAATATATCAAAATCTTAAGCAATCCAAAATGGCAGACCCTCAACTCTAATGACTCTGTAACTTGGTAGATACATGTTTTATATTGTATTTATTGAATCGGAGACCAATATTCCATGTTTTAAGCCCGTCGCATATTTCGCCATTTTCTCATAGAGTATTGTACACGAAAATATATCGAAATCTTATGCTATCCAAAATGGCAGAGCCTCAACTCTAATGACTCTGTAATTTGGTAGATACAAGTTTTATATTGTATTTATTAAATCGGAGACCAATATTCAATGTTTTACGTCCGTCGCATATTTCGCCATTTTCTCATAGGGTACTGTACACGAAAATATATCGAAATCTTAAGCAATCGAAAATGGCAGAGCCTCAACTCTAATGATTCTATAACTTGGTAGATACAAGTTTTATATTGTATTTATTGAATCGGAGACCAATATTCCATGTTTTAAGTCCGTCGCATATTTCGTCATTTTCTCATAGGGTATTGTACACGAAAATATATCGAAATCTTAAGCTATCCAAAATGGCAGAGCCTCAACTCTAATGACTCTGTAACTTGGTAGATACAAGTTTTATATTGTATTTATTGAATCGGAGACCAATATTCCATGTTTTAAGTCTGTCGCATATTTCGTCATTTTCTCATAGGGTACTGTACACGAAAATATATCGAAATCTTAAGCTATGCAAAATGGCAGAGCCTCAACTCTAATGACTCTGTAACTTGGTAGATACAATTTTTATATTGTATTTATTGAATCGGAGACAAATATTCCCTATTTTAAGTCCGTCGCATATTTCGCCATTTTCTCATAGGGGTACTGTACACGAAAATATATCGAAATCTTAAGCAATCCAAAATGGCAGAGCCTCAACTCTAATGACTCTGTAACTTGGTAGATACAAGTTTTTTTATTGTATTTATTAAATCGGAGACCAATATTCCATGTTTTAAGTCCGTCGCATATTCCGCCATTTTCTCATAGGGTACTCTAAACGAAAATATATCGAAACCTTAAGCTATCCGAAATGGGAGAGCCTCAACTCCAATGACTCTGTAACTTGGTAGATACAAGTTTTATATTTTTTTTTATTGAATCGGAGACCAATATTCCCTGTTTTAAGACCGTCGCATATTTCGCCATTTTCTCATAGGGTACTGTACACGAAAATATATCGAAATCTTAAGCAATCCAAAATGGCGGAGCCTCAACTCTAATGACTTTGTAATTTGGTAGATACATGTTTTATATTGTATTTATTGAATCGGAGACCAATATTCCATGTTTTAAGCCCGTCGCATATTTCTCCATTTTCTCATAGGGTACTGTACACGAAAATATATCGAAATCTTAAGCAATCGAAAATGGCAGAGCCTCAACTCTAATGACTCTGTAACTTGGTAGATACAAGTTTTATATTGTATTTATTGAATCGGAGACCAATATTCAATGTTTTAAGTCTGTCGCATATTTCGCCATTTTCTCATAGGGGTACACGAAAATATATCGAAATCTTAAGCTATCCAAAATGGCAGAGCCTGACCTCTGATGACTCTGTAACTTGGTAGACACAAGTTTTATATTGTATTTATTGAATCGGAGACCAATATTCCATGTTTTAAGCCCGTCGCATATTTCGCCATTTTTTCATAGGGTACTGTACACGAAAATATATCGAAATCTTAAGCAATCGAAAATGGCAGAGCCTCAACTCTAATGACTCTGTAACTTGGTAGACACAAGTTTTATAATGTATTTATTGAATCGGAGACCAATATTCCATCTTTTTAGCCCGTCGCATATTTCGCCATTTTCTCATAGGGTACTGTACACGAAAATATATCGAAATCTTAAGCAATCCAAAATGGCAGAGCCTCAACTCTAATGACTCTGTAACTTGGTAGATACAAGTTTTATATTGTATTTATTGAATCGGAGACCAATATTCCATGTTTTAAGTCCGTCGCACATTTCGCCATTTTCTCATAGGGTACTGTACACGAAAATATATCGAAATCTTAAGCTATCCACAATGGCAGAGCCTCAACTCTAATGACTCTGTAACCTGGTAGATACAAGTTTTATATTGTATTTATTGAATCGGAGACCAATATTCAATGTTTTAAGTCCGTCGCATATTTCGCCATTTTCTCATAGGTTATTGTACACGAAAATATATCGAAATCTTAAGCTATCCAAAATGGCAGAGCCTCAACTCTGATGACTCTGTAACTTAGTAGACACAAGTTTTATATTGTATTTATTGAATCGGAGACCAATATTCCATGTTTTAAGCCCGTCGCATATTTCGCCATTTTCTCATAGAGTACTGTACACGAAAATATATCGAAATCTTATGCTATCCAAAATGGCAGAGCCTCAACTCTAATGACTCTGTAATTTGGTAGATACAAGTTTTATATTGTATTTATTAAATCGGAGACCAATATTCAATGTTTTACGTCCGTCGCATATTTCGCCATTTTCTCATAGGGTACTGTACACGAAAATATATCGAAATCTTAAGCAATCGAAAATGGCAGAGCCTCAACTCTAATGATTCTATAACTTGGTAGATACAAGTTTTATATTGTATTTATTGAATCGGAGACCAATATTCCATGTTTTAAGTCCGTCGCATATTTCGTCATTTTCTCATAGGGTACTGTACACGAAAATATATCGAAATCTTAAGCTATCCAAAATGGCAGAGCCTCAACTCTAATGACTCTGTAACTTGGTAGATACAAGTTTTATATTGTATTTATTGAATCGGAGACCAATATTCCATGTTTTAAGTCCGTCGCATATTTCGTCATTTTCTCATAGGGTACTGTACACGAAAATATATCGAAATCTTAAGCTATGCAAAATGGCAGAGCCTCAACTCTAATGACTCTGTAACTTGGTAGATACAAGTTTTATATTGTATTTATTGAATCGGAGACCAATATTCCATGTTTTAAGTCCGTCGCATATTTCGTCATTTTCTCATAGGGTACGGTACACGAAAATAAATCGAAATCTTAAGCTATCCAAAATGGCAGAGCCTCAACTCTAATGACTCTGTAACTTGGTAGATACAAGTTTTATATTGTATTTATTGAATCGGAGACCAATATTCCATGTTTTAAGTCCGTCGCATATTTTGCCATTTTCTCATAGGGTACTGTACACGAAAATATATCGAAATCTTAAGCAATCCAAAATGGCGGAGCCTCAACTCTAATGACTTTGTAATTTGGTAGATACATGTTTTATATTGTATTTATTGAATCGGAGTCCAATATTCCATGTTTTAAGTCCGTCGCATATTTCGTCATTTTCTCATAGGGTACGGTACACGAAAATAAATCGAAATCTTAAGCTATCCAAAATGGCAGAGCCTTAACTCTAATGACTCTGTAACTTGGTAGATAAAAGTTTTATATTGTATTTATTGAATCGGAGACCAATATTCCATGTTTTAAGTCCGTCGCATATTTCGTCATTTTCTCATAGGGTACTGTACACGAAAATATATCGAAATCTTAAGCAATCCAAAATGGCGGAGCCTCAACTCTAATGACTTTGTAATTTGGTAGATACATGTTTTATATTGTATTTATTGAATCGGAGACCAATATTCCATGTTTTAAGTCCGTCGCATATTTCGTCATTTTCTCATAGGGTACGGTACACGAAAATAAATCGAAATCTTAAGCTATCCAAAATGGCAGAGCCTTAACTCTAATGACTCTGTAACTTGGTAGATACAAGTTTTATATTGTATTTATTGAATCGGAGACCAATATTCCATGTTTTAAGTCCGTCGCATATTTCGTCATTTTCTCATAGGGTACTGTACACGAAAATATATCGAAATCTTAAGCTATCCAAAATGGCAGAGCCTCAACTCTAATGACTTTGTAACTTGGTAGATACAAGTTTTATATTGTATTTATTGAATCAGAGACCAATATTCCCTTTTTTAAGTACATAGCATATTTCGCCATTTTCTAATAGGGTACTATACACGAAAATATATCGAAATCTTAAGATATCCAAAATGGCAGAGCCTCAACTCTAATGACTTTGTAACTTGGTAGATACAAGTTTTATATTGTATTTATTGAATCAGAGACCAATATTCCCTTTTTTAAGTACATAGCATATTTCGCCATTTTCTCATAGGGTACTGTACACGAAAATATATCAAAATCTTAAGCAATCCAAAATGGCAGACCCTCAACTCTAATGACTCTGTAACTTGGTAGATACATGTTTTATATTGTATTTATTGAATCGGAGACCAATATTCCATGTTTTAAGCCCGTCGCATATTTCGCCATTTTCTCATAGAGTATTGTACACGAAAATATATCGAAATCTTATGCTATCCAAAATGGCAGAGCCTCAACTCTAATGACTCTGTAATTTGGTAGATACAAGTTTTATATTGTATTTATTAAATCGGAGACCAATATTCAATGTTTTACGTCCGTCGCATATTTCGCCATTTTCTCATAGGGTACTGTACACGAAAATATATCGAAATCTTAAGCAATCGAAAATGGCAGAGCCTCAACTCTAATGATTCTATAACTTGGTAGATACAAGTTTTATATTGTATTTATTGAATCGGAGACCAATATTCCATGTTTTAAGTCCGTCGCATATTTCGTCATTTTCTCATAGGGTATTGTACACGAAAATATATCGAAATCTTAAGCTATCCAAAATGGCAGAGCCTCAACTCTAATGACTCTGTAACTTGGTAGATACAAGTTTTATATTGTATTTATTGAATCGGAGACCAATATTCCATGTTTTAAGTCCGTCGCATATTTCGTCATTTTCTCATAGGGTACTGTACACGAAAATATATCGAAATCTTAAGCTATGCAAAATGGCAGAGCCTCAACTCTAATGACTCTGTAACTTGGTAGATACAAGTTTTATATTGTATTTATTGAATCGGAGACCAATATTCCATGTTTTAAGTCCGTCGCATATTTCGTCATTTTCTCATAGGGTACGGTACACGAAAATAAATCGAAATCTTAAGCTATCCAAAATGGCAGAGCCTCAACTCTAATGACTCTGTAACTTGGTAGATACAAGTTTTATATTGTATTTATTGAATCGGAGACCAATATTCCATGTTTTAAGTCCGTCGCATATTTTGCCATTTTCTCATAAGGTACTGTACACGAAAATATATCGAAATCTTAAGCAATCCAAAATGGCGGAGCCTCAACTCTAATGACTTTGTAATTTGGTAGATACATGTTTTATATTGTATTTATTGAATCGGAGACCAATATTCCATGTTTTAAGTCCGTCGCATATTTCGTCATTTTCTCATAGGGTACGGTACACGAAAATAAATCGAAATCTTAAGCTATCCAAAATGGCAGAGCCTTAACTCTAATGACTCTGTAACTTGGTAGATACAAGTTTTATATTGTATTTATTGAATCGGAGACCAATATTCCATGTTTTAAGTCCGTCGCATATTTCGTCATTTTCTCATAGGGTACTGTACACGAAAATATATCGAAATCTTAAGCAATCCAAAATGGCGGAGCCTCAACTCTAATGACTTTGTAATTTGGTAGATACATGTTTTATATTGTATTTATTGAATCGGAGACCAATATTCCATGTTTTAAGTCCGTCGCATATTTCGTCATTTTCTCATAGGGTACGGTACACGAAAATAAATCGAAATCTTAAGCTATCCAAAATGGCAGAGCCTTAACTCTAATGACTCTGTAACTTGGTAGATACAAGTTTTATATTGTATTTATTGAATCGGAGACCAATATTCCATGTTTTAAGTCCGTCGCATATTTCGTCATTTTCTCATAGGGTACTGTACACAAAAATATATCGAAATCTTAAGCTATCCAAAATGGCAGAGCCTCAACTCTAATGACTTTGTAACTTGGTAGATACAAGTTTTATATTGTATTTATTGAATCAGAGACCAATATTCCCTTTTTTAAGTACATAGCATATTTCGCCATTTTTCTAATAGGGTACTGTACACGAAAATATATCGAAATCTTAAGATATCCAAAATGGCAGAGCCTCAACTCTAATGACTTTGTAACTTGGTAGATACAAGTTTTATATTGTATTTATTGAATCAGAGACCAATATTCCCTTTTTTAAGTACATAGCATATTTCGCCATTTTCTCATAGGGTACTGTACACGAAAATATATCAAAATCTTAAGCAATCCAAAATGGCAGACCCTCAACTCTAATGACTCTGTAACTTGGTAGATACATGTTTTATATTGTATTTATTGAATCGGAGACCAATATTCCATGTTTTAAATCCGTCGCATATTTCGTCATTTTCTCATAGGGTACTGTACACGAAAATATATCGAAATCTTAAGCTATCCAAAATGGCAGAGCCTCAACTCTAATGACTTTGTAACTTGGTAGATACAAGTTTTATATTGTATTTATTGAATCAGAGATCAATATTCCCTGTTTTAAGTACATAGCATATTTCACCATTTTCTCATAGGGTACTGTACACGAAAATATATCGAAATCTTAAGCTATACAAATGGCGGAGCCTCAACTCTAATGACTCTGTAACTTGGTAGATACAAGTTTTATATTGTATTTATTGAATCGGAGTCCAATATTCCCTGTTTTAAGTCTGTCGCATATTTCGTAATTTTCTCATAGGGTACTGTACACGAAAATATATCGAAATCTTAAGCAATCCAAAATGGCAGAGCCTCAACTCTAAAGACTCTGTAACTTGGTAGATACAATTTTTATATTGTATTTATTGAATCGGAGACAAATATTCCATGTTTTAAGCCCGTCGCATATTTCGTAATTTTCTCATAGGGTACTGTACACGAAAATATATCGAAATCTTAAGCTATCCAAAATGGCAGAGCCTCAACTCTAATGACTCTGTAACTTGGTAGATACAAGTTTTATATTGTATTTATTGAATCGGAGACCAATATTCCATGTTTTAAGTCCGTCGCATATTTCGTCATTTTCTCATAGGGTACTGTACACGAAAATATATCGAAATCTTAAGCAATCCAAAATGGCGGAGCCTCAACTCTAATGACTTTGTAATTTGGTAGATACATGTTTTATATTGTATTTATTGAATCGGAGACCAATATTCCATGTTTTAAGTCCGTCGCATATTTCGTCATTTTCTCATAGGGTACGGTACACGAAAATAAATCGAAATCTTAAGCTATCCAAAATGGCAGAGCCTTAACTCTAATGACTCTGTAACTTGGTAGATACAAGTTTTATATTGTATTTATTGAATCGGAGACCAATATTCCATGTTTTAAGTCCGTCGCATATTTCGTCATTTTCTCATAGGGTACTGTACACAAAAATATATCGAAATCTTAAGCTATCCAAAATGGCAGAGCCTCAACTCTAATGACTTTGTAACTTGGTAGATACAAGTTTTATATTGTATTTATTGAATCAGAGACCAATATTCCCTTTTTTAAGTACATAGCATATTTCGCCATTTTTCTAATAGGGTACTGTACACGAAAATATATCGAAATCTTAAGATATCCAAAATGGCAGAGCCTCAACTCTAATGACTTTGTAACTTGGTAGATACAAGTTTTATATTGTATTTATTGAATCAGAGACCAATATTCCCTTTTTTAAGTACATAGCATATTTCGCCATTTTCTCATAGGGTACTGTACACGAAAATATATCAAAATCTTAAGCAATCCAAAATGGCAGACCCTCAACTCTAATGACTCTGTAACTTGGTAGATACATGTTTTATATTGTATTTATTGAATCGGAGACCAATATTCCATGTTTTAAATCCGTCGCATATTTCGTCATTTTCTCATAGGGTACTGTACACGAAAATATATCGAAATCTTAAGCTATCCAAAATGGCAGAGCCTCAACTCTAATGACTTTGTAACTTGGTAGATACAAGTTTTATATTGTATTTATTGAATCAGAGATCAATATTCCCTGTTTTAAGTACATAGCATATTTCACCATTTTCTCATAGGGTACTGTACACGAAAATATATCGAAATCTTAAGCTATACAAATGGCGGAGCCTCAACTCTAATGACTCTGTAACTTGGTAGATACAAGTTTTATATTGTATTTATTGAATCGGAGTCCAATATTCCCTGTTTTAAGTCTGTCGCATATTTCGTAATTTTCTCATAGGGTACTGTACACGAAAATATATCGAAATCTTAAGCAATCCAAAATGGCAGAGCCTCAACTCTAAAGACTCTGTAACTTGGTAGATACAATTTTTATATTGTATTTATTGAATCGGAGACAAATATTCCATGTTTTAAGCCCGTCGCATATTTCGTAATTTTCTCATAGGGTACTGTACACGAAAATATATCGAAATCTTAAGCTATCCAAAATGGCAGAGCCTCAACTCTAATGACTCTGTAACTTGGTAGATACAAGTTTTATATTGTATTTATTGAATCGGAGACCAATATTCCATGTTTTAAGTCCGTCGCATATTTCGTCATTTTCTCATAGGGTACTGTACACGAAAATATATCGAAATCTTAAGCTATGCAAAATGGCAGAGCCTCAACTCTAATGACTCTGTAACTTGGTAGATACAAGTTTTATATTGTATTTATTGAATCGGAGACCAATATTCCATGTTTGAAGTCCGTCGCATATTTCGTCATTTTCTCATAGGGTACGGTACACGAAAATAAATCGAAATCTTAAGCTATCCAAAATGGCAGAGCCTCAACTCTAATGACTCTGTAACTTGGTAGATACAAGTTTTATATTGTATTTATTGAATCGGAGACCAATATTCCATGTTTTAAGTCCGTCGCATATTTTGCCATTTTCTCATAGGGTACTGTACACGAAAATATATCGAAATCTTAAGCAATCCAAAATGGCGGAGCCTCAACTCTAATGACTTTGTAATTTGGTAGATACATGTTTTATATTGTATTTATTGAATCGGAGTCCAATATTCCATGTTTTAAGTCCGTCGCATATTTCGTCATTTTCTCATAGGGTACGGTACACGAAAATAAATCGAAATCTTAAGCTATCCAAAATGGCAGAGCCTTAACTCTAATGACTCTGTAACTTGGTAGATAAAAGTTTTATATTGTATTTATTGAATCGGAGACCAATATTCCATGTTTTAAGTCCGTCGCATATTTCGTCATTTTCTCATAGGGTACTGTACACGAAAATATATCGAAATCTTAAGCAATCCAAAATGGCGGAGCCTCAACTCTAATGACTTTGTAATTTGGTAGATACATGTTTTATATTGTATTTATTGAATCGGAGACCAATATTCCATGTTTTAAGTCCGTCGCATATTTCGTCATTTTCTCATAGGGTACGGTACACGAAAATAAATCGAAATCTTAAGCTATCCAAAATGGCAGAGCCTTAACTCTAATGACTCTGTAACTTGGTAGATACAAGTTTTATATTGTATTTATTGAATCGGAGACCAATATTCCATGTTTTAAGTCCGTCGCATATTTCGTCATTTTCTCATAGGGTACTGTACACGAAAATATATCGAAATCTTAAGCTATCCAAAATGGCAGAGCCTCAACTCTAATGACTTTGTAACTTGGTAGATACAAGTTTTATATTGTATTTATTGAATCAGAGACCAATATTCCCTTTTTTAAGTACATAGCATATTTCGCCATTTTCTAATAGGGTACTATACACGAAAATATATCGAAATCTTAAGATATCCAAAATGGCAGAGCCTCAACTCTAATGACTTTGTAACTTGGTAGATACAAGTTTTATATTGTATTTATTGAATCAGAGACCAATATTCCCTTTTTTAAGTACATAGCATATTTCGCCATTTTCTCATAGGGTACTGTACACGAAAATATATCAAAATCTTAAGCAATCCAAAATGGCAGACCCTCAACTCTAATGACTCTGTAACTTGGTAGATACATGTTTTATATTGTATTTATTGAATCGGAGACCAATATTCCATGTTTTAAGCCCGTCGCATATTTCGCCATTTTCTCATAGAGTATTGTACACGAAAATATATCGAAATCTTATGCTATCCAAAATGGCAGAGCCTCAACTCTAATGACTCTGTAATTTGGTAGATACAAGTTTTATATTGTATTTATTAAATCGGAGACCAATATTCAATGTTTTACGTCCGTCGCATATTTCGCCATTTTCTCATAGGGTACTGTACACGAAAATATATCGAAATCTTAAGCAATCGAAAATGGCAGAGCCTCAACTCTAATGATTCTATAACTTGGTAGATACAAGTTTTATATTGTATTTATTGAATCGGAGACCAATATTCCATGTTTTAAGTCCGTCGCATATTTCGTCATTTTCTCATAGGGTATTGTACACGAAAATATATCGAAATCTTAAGCTATCCAAAATGGCAGAGCCTCAACTCTAATGACTCTGTAACTTGGTAGATACAAGTTTTATATTGTATTTATTGAATCGGAGACCAATATTCCATGTTTTAAGTCCGTCGCATATTTCGTCATTTTCTCATAGGGTACTGTACACGAAAATATATCGAAATCTTAAGCTATGCAAAATGGCAGAGCCTCAACTCTAATGACTCTGTAACTTGGTAGATACAAGTTTTATATTGTATTTATTGAATCGGAGACCAATATTCCATGTTTTAAGTCCGTCGCATATTTCGTCATTTTCTCATAGGGTACGGTACACGAAAATAAATCGAAATCTTAAGCTATCCAAAATGGCAGAGCCTCAACTCTAATGACTCTGTAACTTGGTAGATACAAGTTTTATATTGTATTTATTGAATCGGAGACCAATATTCCATGTTTTAAGTCCGTCGCATATTTTGCCATTTTCTCATAAGGTACTGTACACGAAAATATATCGAAATCTTAAGCAATCCAAAATGGCGGAGCCTCAACTCTAATGACTTTGTAATTTGGTAGATACATGTTTTATATTGTATTTATTGAATCGGAGACCAATATTCCATGTTTTAAGTCCGTCGCATATTTCGTCATTTTCTCATAGGGTACGGTACACGAAAATAAATCGAAATCTTAAGCTATCCAAAATGGCAGAGCCTTAACTCTAATGACTCTGTAACTTGGTAGATACAAGTTTTATATTGTATTTATTGAATCGGAGACCAATATTCCATGTTTTAAGTCCGTCGCATATTTCGTCATTTTCTCATAGGGTACTGTACACGAAAATATATCGAAATCTTAAGCAATCCAAAATGGCGGAGCCTCAACTCTAATGACTTTGTAATTTGGTAGATACATGTTTTATATTGTATTTATTGAATCGGAGACCAATATTCCATGTTTTAAGTCCGTCGCATATTTCGTCATTTTCTCATAGGGTACGGTACACGAAAATAAATCGAAATCTTAAGCTATCCAAAATGGCAGAGCCTTAACTCTAATGACTCTGTAACTTGGTAGATACAAGTTTTATATTGTATTTATTGAATCGGAGACCAATATTCCATGTTTTAAGTCCGTCGCATATTTCGTCATTTTCTCATAGGGTACTGTACACAAAAATATATCGAAATCTTAAGCTATCCAAAATGGCAGAGCCTCAACTCTAATGACTTTGTAACTTGGTAGATACAAGTTTTATATTGTATTTATTGAATCAGAGACCAATATTCCCTTTTTTAAGTACATAGCATATTTCGCCATTTTTCTAATAGGGTACTGTACACGAAAATATATCGAAATCTTAAGATATCCAAAATGGCAGAGCCTCAACTCTAATGACTTTGTAACTTGGTAGATACAAGTTTTATATTGTATTTATTGAATCAGAGACCAATATTCCCTTTTTTAAGTACATAGCATATTTCGCCATTTTCTCATAGGGTACTGTACACGAAAATATATCAAAATCTTAAGCAATCCAAAATGGCAGACCCTCAACTCTAATGACTCTGTAACTTGGTAGATACATGTTTTATATTGTATTTATTGAATCGGAGACCAATATTCCATGTTTTAAATCCGTCGCATATTTCGTCATTTTCTCATAGGGTACTGTACACGAAAATATATCGAAATCTTAAGCTATCCAAAATGGCAGAGCCTCAACTCTAATGACTTTGTAACTTGGTAGATACAAGTTTTATATTGTATTTATTGAATCAGAGATCAATATTCCCTGTTTTAAGTACATAGCATATTTCACCATTTTCTCATAGGGTACTGTACACGAAAATATATCGAAATCTTAAGCTATACAAATGGCGGAGCCTCAACTCTAATGACTCTGTAACTTGGTAGATACAAGTTTTATATTGTATTTATTGAATCGGAGTCCAATATTCCCTGTTTTAAGTCTGTCGCATATTTCGTAATTTTCTCATAGGGTACTGTACACGAAAATATATCAAAATCTTAAGCAATCCAAAATGGCAGACCCTCAACTCTAATGACTCTGTAACTTGGTAGATACATGTTTTATATTGTATTTATTGAATCGGAGACCAATATTCCATGTTTTAAGCCCGTCGCATATTTCGCCATTTTCTCATAGAGTATTGTACACGAAAATATATCGAAATCTTATGCTATCCAAAATGGCAGAGCCTCAACTCTAATGACTCTGTAATTTGGTAGATACAAGTTTTATATTGTATTTATTAAATCGGAGACCAATATTCAATGTTTTACGTCCGTCGCATATTTCGCCATTTTCTCATAGGGTACTGTACACGAAAATATATCGAAATCTTAAGCAATCGAAAATGGCAGAGCCTCAACTCTAATGATTCTATAACTTGGTAGATACAAGTTTTATATTGTATTTATTGAATCGGAGACCAATATTCCATGTTTTAAGTCCGTCGCATATTTCGTCATTTTCTCATAGGGTATTGTACACGAAAATATATCGAAATCTTAAGCTATCCAAAATGGCAGAGCCTCAACTCTAATGACTCTGTAACTTGGTAGATACAAGTTTTATATTGTATTTATTGAATCGGAGACCAATATTCCATGTTTTAAGTCCGTCGCATATTTCGTCATTTTCTCATAGGGTACTGTACACGAAAATATATCGAAATCTTAAGCTATGCAAAATGGCAGAGCCTCAACTCTAATGACTCTGTAACTTGGTAGATACAAGTTTTATATTGTATTTATTGAATCGGAGACCAATATTCCATGTTTTAAGTCCGTCGCATATTTCGTCATTTTCTCATAGGGTACGGTACACGAAAATAAATCGAAATCTTAAGCTATCCAAAATGGCAGAGCCTCAACTCTAATGACTCTGTAACTTGGTAGATACAAGTTTTATATTGTATTTATTGAATCGGAGACCAATATTCCATGTTTTAAGTCCGTCGCATATTTTGCCATTTTCTCATAAGGTACTGTACACGAAAATATATCGAAATCTTAAGCAATCCAAAATGGCGGAGCCTCAACTCTAATGACTTTGTAATTTGGTAGATACATGTTTTATATTGTATTTATTGAATCGGAGACCAATATTCCATGTTTTAAGTCCGTCGCATATTTCGTCATTTTCTCATAGGGTACGGTACACGAAAATAAATCGAAATCTTAAGCTATCCAAAATGGCAGAGCCTTAACTCTAATGACTCTGTAACTTGGTAGATACAAGTTTTATATTGTATTTATTGAATCGGAGACCAATATTCCATGTTTTAAGTCCGTCGCATATTTCGTCATTTTCTCATAGGGTACTGTACACGAAAATATATCGAAATCTTAAGCAATCCAAAATGGCGGAGCCTCAACTCTAATGACTTTGTAATTTGGTAGATACATGTTTTATATTGTATTTATTGAATCGGAGACCAATATTCCATGTTTTAAGTCCGTCGCATATTTCGTCATTTTCTCATAGGGTACGGTACACGAAAATAAATCGAAATCTTAAGCTATCCAAAATGGCAGAGCCTTAACTCTAATGACTCTGTAACTTGGTAGATACAAGTTTTATATTGTATTTATTGAATCGGAGACCAATATTCCATGTTTTAAGTCCGTCGCATATTTCGTCATTTTCTCATAGGGTACTGTACACAAAAATATATCGAAATCTTAAGCTATCCAAAATGGCAGAGCCTCAACTCTAATGACTTTGTAACTTGGTAGATACAAGTTTTATATTGTATTTATTGAATCAGAGACCAATATTCCCTTTTTTAAGTACATAGCATATTTCGCCATTTTTCTAATAGGGTACTGTACACGAAAATATATCGAAATCTTAAGATATCCAAAATGGCAGAGCCTCAACTCTAATGACTTTGTAACTTGGTAGATACAAGTTTTATATTGTATTTATTGAATCAGAGACCAATATTCCCTTTTTTAAGTACATAGCATATTTCGCCATTTTCTCATAGGGTACTGTACACGAAAATATATCAAAATCTTAAGCAATCCAAAATGGCAGACCCTCAACTCTAATGACTCTGTAACTTGGTAGATACATGTTTTATATTGTATTTATTGAATCGGAGACCAATATTCCATGTTTTAAATCCGTCGCATATTTCGTCATTTTCTCATAGGGTACTGTACACGAAAATATATCGAAATCTTAAGCTATCCAAAATGGCAGAGCCTCAACTCTAATGACTTTGTAACTTGGTAGATACAAGTTTTATATTGTATTTATTGAATCAGAGATCAATATTCCCTGTTTTAAGTACATAGCATATTTCACCATTTTCTCATAGGGTACTGTACACGAAAATATATCGAAATCTTAAGTTATACAAATGGCGGAGCCTCAACTCTAATGACTCTGTAACTTGGTAGATACAAGTTTTATATTGTATTTATTGAATCGGAGTCCAATATTCCCTGTTTTAAGTCTGTCGCATATTTCGTAATTTTCTCATAGGGTACTGTACACGAAAATATATCGAAATCTTAAGCAATCCAAAATGGCAGAGCCTCAACTCTAAAGACTCTGTAACTTGGTAGATACAATTTTTATATTGTATTTATTGAATCGGAGACAAATATTCCCTATTTTAAGTCCGTCGCATATTTCGCCATTTTCTCATAGGGGTACTGTACACGAAAATATATCGAAATCTTAAGCAATCCAAAATGGCAGAGCCTCAACTCTAATGACTCTGTAACTTGGTAGATACAAGTTTTTTTATTGTATTTATTAAATCGGAGACCAATATTCCATGTTTTAAGTCCGTCGCATATTCCGCCATTTTCTCATAGGGTACTGTACACGAAAATATATCGAAATCTTAAGCAATCCAAAATGGCGGAGCCTCAACTCTAATGACTTTGTAATTTTGTAGATACATGTTTTATATTGTATTTATTGAATCGGAGACCAATATTCCATGTTTTAAGTCCGTCGCATATTTCGTCATTTTCTCATAGGGTACGGTACACGAAAATAAATCGAAATCTTAAGCTATCCAAAATGGAAGAGCCTCAACTCTAATGACTCTGTAACTTGGTAGATACAAGTTTTATGTTGTATTTATTGAATCGGAGACCAATATTCCATGTTTTAAGTCCTTCGCATATTTCGTCATTTTCTCATAGGGTACTGTACACGAAAATATATCGAAATCTTAAGCTATCCAAAATGGCAGACCCTCAACTCTAATGACTTTGTAACTTGGTAGATACAAGTTTTATATTGTATTTATTGAATCAGAGACCAATATTCCCTTTTTTAAGTACATAGCATATTTTGCCATTTTCTCATAGGGTACTGTACACGAAAATATATCAAAATCTTAAGCAATCCAAAATGGCAGACCCTCAACTCTAATAACTCTGTAACTTGGTAGATACATGTTTTATATTGTATTTATTGAATCGGAGACCAATATTCCATGTTTTAAGTCCGTCGCATATTTCGTCATTTTCTCATACGGTACTGTACACGAAAATATATCGAAATCTTAAGCTATCCAAAATGGCAGAGCCTCAACTCTAATGACTCTGTAACTTGGTAGATACATGTTTTATATTGTATTTATTGAATCGGAGACCAATATTCCATGTTTTCAGTCCGTCGCATATTTCGTCATTTTCTCATAGGGTACTGTACACGAAAATATATCGAAATCTTAAGCTATCCAAAATGGCAGAGCCTCAACTCTAATGACTCTGTAACTTGGTAGATACAAGTTTTTTTATTGTATTTATTGAATCGAAGACCAATATTCCATGTTTTAAGTCCGTTGCATATTCCGCCATTTTCTCATAGGGTACTCTATACGAAAATATATCGAAACCTTAAGCTATCCAAAATGGGAGAGCCTCAACTCCAATGACTCTGTAACTTGGTAGATACAAGTTTTATATTTTTTTTTATTGAATCGGAGACCAATATTCCCTGTTTTAAGTCCGTCGCATATTTCGCCATTTTCTCATAGGGTACTGTACACGAAAATATATCGAAATCTTAAGCAATCCAAAATGGCAGACCCTCAACTCTAATGACTCTGTAACTTGGTAGATACAAGTTTTATATTGTATTTATTGAATCGGAGACCAATATTCCATGTTTTAAGTCCGTCGCATATTTTGCCATTTTTTAATAGGGTACTGTACACGAAAATATATCGAAATCTTAAGCAATCCAAAATGGCGGAGCCTCAACTCTAATGACTTTGTAATTTGGTAGATACATGTTTTATATTGTATTTATTGAATCGGAGACCAATATTCCATGTTTTAAGTCCGTCGCATATTTCGTCATTTTCTCATAGGGTACGGTACACGAAAATAAATCGAAATCTTAAGCTATCCAAAATGGAAGAGCCTCAACTCTAATGACTCTGTAACTTGGTAGATACAAGTTTTATGTTGTATTTATTGAATCGGAGACCAATATTCCATGTTTTAAGTCCGTCGCATATTTCGTCATTTTCTCATAGGGTACTGTACACGAAAATATATCGAAATCTTAAGCTATCCAAAATGGCAGAGCCTCAACTCTAATGACTCTGTAACTTGGTAGATACATGTTTTATATTGTATTTATTGAATCGGAGACCAATATTCCATGTTTTAAGTCCGTCGCATATTTCGTCATTTTCTCATAGGGTACTATACACGAAAATATATCGAAATCTTAAGCTATCCAAAATGGCAGAGCCTCAACTCTAATGACTCTGTAACTTGGTAGATACAAGTTTTTTTATTGTATTTATTGAATCGGAGACCAATATTCCATGTTTTAAGTCCGTCGCATATTCCGCCATTTTCTCATAGGGTACTCTACACGAAAATATATCGAAACCTTAAGCTATCCAAAATGGGAGAGCCTCAACTCCAATGACTCTGTAACTTGGTAGATACAAGTTTTATATTTTTTTTATTGAATCGGAGACCAATATTCCCTGTTTTAAGTCCGTCGCATATTTCAACATTTTCTCATAGGGTACTGTACACGAAAATATATCGAAATCTTAAGCAATCCAAAATGGCAGACCCTCAACTCTAATGACTCTGTAACTTGGTAGATACAAGTTTTATATTGTATTTATTGAATCGGAGACCAATATTCCATGTTTTAAGTCCGTCGCATATTTTGCCATTTTTTCATAGGGTACTGTACACGAAAATATATCGAAATCTTAAGCAATCCAAAATGGCGGAGCCTCAACTCTAATGACTTTGTAATTTGGTAGATACATGTTTTATATTGTATTTATTGAATCGGAGACCAATATTCCATGTTTTAAGTCCGTCGCATATTTCGTCATTTTCTCATAAGGTACGGTACACGAAAATAAATCGAAATCTTAAGCTATCCAAAATGGCAGAGCCTCAACTCTAATGACTCTGTAACTTGGTAGATACAAGTTTTATATTGTATTTATTGAATCGGAGACCAATATTCCATGTTTTAAGTCCGTCGCATATTTCGTCATTTTCTCATAGGGTACTGTACACGAAAATATATCGAAATCTTAAGCTATCCAAAATGGCAGAGCCTCAACTCTAATGACTTTGTAACTTGGTAGATACAAGTTTTAGATTGTATTTATTGAATCAGAGACCAATATTCCCTTTTTTAAGTACATAGCATATTTTGCCATTTTCTCATAGGGTACTGTACACGAAAATATATCAAAATCTTAAGCAATCCAAAATGGCAGACCCTCAACTCTAATGACTCTGTAACTTGGTAGATACATGTTTTATATTGTATTTATTGAATCGGAGACCAATATTCCATGTTTTAAGTCCGTCGCATATTTCGTCATTTTCTCATAGGAAAGTACACGAAAATATATCGAAATCTTAAGCTATCCAAAATGGCAGAGCCTCAACTCTAATGTCTTTGTAACTTGGTATATACAAGTTTTATATTGTATTTATTGAATCAGAGACCAATATTCCCTGTTTTAAGTACATAGCATATTTCGCCATTTTCTCATAGGGTACTGTACATGAAAATATATCGAAATCTTAAGCTATACAAAATGGCGGAGCCTCAACTCTAATGACTCTGTAACTTGGTAGATACAAGTTTTATATTGTATTTATTGAATCGGGGACCAATATTCCCTGTTTTAAGTCCGTCGCATATTTCGCCATTTTCTCATAGGGGTACTCTACACGAAAATATATCGAAATCTTAAGCAATCCAAAATGGCAGAGCCTCAACTCTAATGACTCTGTAACTTGGTAGATACAAGTTTTTTTATTGTATTTATTGAATCGGATACCAATATCCCATGTTTTAAGTCCGTCGCATATTCCGCCATTTTCTCATAGGGTACTCGACACGAAAATATATCGAAACCTTAAGCTATCCAAAATGGGAGAGCCTCAACTCCAATGACTCTGTAACTTGGTAGATACAAGGTTTATATTTTTTTTTATCGAATCGGAGACCAATATTCCCTGTTTTAAGTCCGTCGCATATTTCGCCATTTTCTCATAGGGTACTGTACACGAAAATATATCGAAATCTTAAGCTATCCAAAATGGCAGAGCCTCAACTCTAATGACTCTGTAACTTGGTAGATACAAGTTTTTTTATTGTATTTATTGAATCGGAGACCAATATTCCATGTTTTAAGTCCGTCGCATATTTCGTCATTTTCTCATAGGGTACTGTACACGAAAATATATCGAAATCTTAAGCTATCCAAAATGGCAGACCCTCAACTCTAATAACTCTGTAACTTGGTAGATACATGTTTTATATTGTATTTATTGAATCGGAGACCAATATTCCATGTTTTAAGTCCGTCGCATATTTCGTCATTTTCTCATACGGTACTGTACACGAAAATATATCGAAATCTTAAGCTATCCAAAATGGCAGAGCCTCAACTCTAATGACTCTGTAACTTGGTAGATACATGTTTTATATTGTATTTATTGAATCGGAGACCAATATTCCATGTTTTCAGTCCGTCGCATATTTCGTCATTTTCTCATAGGGTACTGTACACGAAAATATATCGAAATCTTAAGCTATCCAAAATGGCAGAGCCTCAACTCTAATGACTCTGTAACTTGGTAGATACAAGTTTTTTTATTGTATTTATTGAATCGAAGACCAATATTCCATGTTTTAAGTCCGTTGCATATTCCGCCATTTTCTCATAGGGTACTCTATACGAAAATATATCGAAACCTTAAGCTATCCAAAATGGGAGAGCCTCAACTCCAATGACTCTGTAACTTGGTAGATACAAGTTTTATATTTTTTTTTATTGAATCGGAGACCAATATTCCCTGTTTTAAGTCCGTCGCATATTTCGCCATTTTCTCATAGGGTACTGTACACGAAAATATATCGAAATCTTAAGCAATCCAAAATGGCAGACCCTCAACTCTAATGACTCTGTAACTTGGTAGATACAAGTTTTATATTGTATTTATTGAATCGGAGACCAATATTCCATGTTTTAAGTCCGTCGCATATTTTGCCATTTTTTAATAGGGTACTGTACACGAAAATATATCGAAATCTTAAGCAATCCAAAATGGCGGAGCCTCAACTCTAATGACTTTGTAATTTGGTAGATACATGTTTTATATTGTATTTATTGAATCGGAGACCAATATTCCATGTTTTAAGTCCGTCGCATATTTCGTCATTTTCTCATAGGGTACGGTACACGAAAATAAATCGAAATCTTAAGCTATCCAAAATGGAAGAGCCTCAACTCTAATGACTCTGTAACTTGGTAGATACAAGTTTTATGTTGTATTTATTGAATCGGAGACCAATATTCCATGTTTTAAGTCCGTCGCATATTTCGTCATTTTCTCATAGGGTACTATACACGAAAATATATCGAAATCTTAAGCTATCCAAAATGGCAGAGCCTCAACTCTAATGACTCTGTAACTTGGTAGATACAAGTTTTTTTATTGTATTTATTGAATCGGAGACCAATATTCCATGTTTTAAGTCCGTCGCATATTCCGCCATTTTCTCATAGGGTACTCTACACGAAAATATATCGAAACCTTAAGCTATCCAAAATGGGAGAGCCTCAACTCCAATGACTCTGTAACTTGGTAGATACAAGTTTTATATTTTTTTTTATTGAATCGGAGACCAATATTCCCTGTTTTAAGTCCGTCGCATATTTCGCCATTTTCTCATAGGGTACTGTACACGAAAATATATCGAAATCTTAAGCAATCCAAAATGGCAGACCCTCAACTCTAATGACTCTGTAACTTGGTAGATACAAGTTTTATATTGTATTTATTGAATCGGAGACCAATATTCCATGTTTTAAGTCCGTCGCATATTTTGCCATTTTTTCATAGGGTACTGTACACGAAAATATATCGAAATCTTAAGCAATCCAAAATGGCGGAGCCTCAACTCTAATGACTTTGTAATTTGGTAGATACATGTTTTATATTGTATTTATTGAATCGGAGACCAATATTCCATGTTTTAAGTCCGTCGCATATTTCGTCATTTTCTCATAAGGTACGGTACACGAAAATAAATCGAAATCTTAAGCTATCCAAAATGGCAGAGCCTCAACTCTAATGACTCTGTAACTTGGTAGATACAAGTTTTATATTGTATTTATTGAATCGGAGACCAATATTCCATGTTTTAAGTCCGTCGCATATTTCGTCATTTTCTCATAGGGTACTGTACACGAAAATATATCGAAATCTTAAGCTATCCAAAATGGCAGAGCCTCAACTCTAATGACTTTGTAACTTGGTAGATACAAGTTTTAGATTGTATTTATTGAATCAGAGACCAATATTCCCTTTTTTAAGTACATAGCATATTTTGCCATTTTCTCATAGGGTACTGTACACGAAAATATATCAAAATCTTAAGCAATCCAAAATGGCAGACCCTCAACTCTAATGACTCTGTAACTTGGTAGATACATGTTTTATATTGTATTTATTGAATCGGAGACCAATATTCCATGTTTTAAGTCCGTCGCATATTTCGTCATTTTCTCATAGGAAAGTACACGAAAATATATCGAAATCTTAAGCTATCCAAAATGGCAGAGCCTCAACTCTAATGTCTTTGTAACTTGGTATATACAAGTTTTATATTGTATTTATTGAATCAGAGACCAATATTCCCTGTTTTAAGTACATAGCATATTTCGCCATTTTCTCATAGGGTACTGTACATGAAAATATATCGAAATCTTAAGCTATACAAAATGGCGGAGCCTCAACTCTAATGACTCTGTAACTTGGTAGATACAAGTTTTATATTGTATTTATTGAATCGGGGACCAATATTCCCTGTTTTAAGTCCGTCGCATATTTCGCCATTTTCTCATAGGGGTACTCTACACGAAAATATATCGAAATCTTAAGCAATCCAAAATGGCAGAGCCTCAACTCTAATGACTCTGTAACTTGGTAGATACAAGTTTTTTTATTGTATTTATTGAATCGGATACCAATATCCCATGTTTTAAGTCCGTCGCATATTCCGCCATTTTCTCATAGGGTACTCGACACGAAAATATATCGAAACCTTAAGCTATCCAAAATGGGAGAGCCTCAACTCCAATGACTCTGTAACTTGGTAGATACAAGGTTTATATTTTTTTTTATCGAATCGGAGACCAATATTCCCTGTTTTAAGTCCGTCGCATATTTCGCCATTTTCTCATAGGGTACTGTACACGAAAATATATCGAAATCTTAAGCTATCCAAAATGGCAGAGCCTCAACTCTAATGACTCTGTAACTTGGTAGATACAAGTTTTTTTATTGTATTTATTGAATCGGAGACCAATATTCCATGTTTTAAGTCCGTCGCATATTTCGTCATTTTCTCATAGGGTACTTTACACGAAAATATATCGAAATCTTAAGCTATCCAAAATGGCAGAGCCTCAACTCTAATGACTTTGTAACTTGGTAGATACAAGTTTTATATTGTATTTATTGAATCAGAGACCAATATTCCCTTTTTTAAGTACATAGCATATTTCGTCATTTTCTCATAAGGTACGGTACACGAAAATAAATCGAAATCTTAAGCTATCCAAAATGGCAGAGCCTCAACTCTAATGACTCTGTAACTTGGTAGATACAAGTTTTATATTGTATTTATTGAATCGGAGACCAATATTCCATGTTTTAAGTCCGTCGCATATTTCGTCATTTTCTCATAGGGTACTGTACACGAAAATATATCGAAATCTTAAGCTATCCAAAATGGCAGAGCCTCAACTCTAATGACTTTGTAACTTGGTAGATACAAGTTTTAGATTGTATTTATTGAATCAGAGACCAATATTCCCTTTTTTAAGTACATAGCATATTTTGCCATTTTCTCATAGGGTACTGTACACGAAAATATATCAAAATCTTAAGCAATCCAAAATGGCAGACCCTCAACTCTAATGACTCTGTAACTTGGTAGATACATGTTTTATATTGTATTTATTGAATCGGAGACCAATATTCCATGTTTTAAGTCCGTCGCATATTTCGTCATTTTCTCATAGGAAAGTACACGAAAATATATCGAAATCTTAAGCTATCCAAAATGGCAGAGCCTCAACTCTAATGTCTTTGTAACATGGTATATACAAGTTTTATATTGTATTTATTGAATCAGAGACCAATATTCCCTGTTTTAAGTACATAGCATATTTCGCCATTTTCTCATAGGGTACTGTACATGAAAATATATCGAAATCTTAAGCTATACAAAATGGCGGAGCCTCAACTCTAATGACTCTGTAACTTGGTAGATACAAGTTTTATATTGTATTTATTGAATCGGGGACCAATATTCCCTGTTTTAAGTCCGTCGCATATTTCGCCATTTTCTCATAGGGGTACTCTACACGAAAATATATCGAAATCTTAAGCAATCCAAAATGGCAGAGCCTCAACTCTAATGACTCTGTAACTTGGTAGATACAAGTTTTTTTATTGTATTTATTGAATCGGATACCAATATCCCATGTTTTAAGTCCGTCGCATATTCCGCCATTTTCTCATAGGGTACTCGACACGAAAATATATCGAAACCTTAAGCTATCCAAAATGGGAGAGCCTCAACTCCAATGACTCTGTAACTTGGTAGATACAAGGTTTATATTTTTTTTTATCGAATCGGAGACCAATATTCCCTGTTTTAAGTCCGTCGCATATTTCGCCATTTTCTCATAGGGTACTGTACACGAAAATATATCGAAATCTTAAGCTATCCAAAATGGCAGAGCCTCAACTCTAATGACTCTGTAACTTGGTAGATACAAGTTTTTTTATTGTATTTATTGAATCGGAGACCAATATTCCATGTTTTAAGTCCGTCGCATATTTCGTCATTTTCTCATAGGGTACTTTACACGAAAATATATCGAAATCTTAAGCTATCCAAAATGGCAGAGCCTCAACTCTAATGACTTTGTAACTTGGTAGATACAAGTTTTATATTGTATTTATTGAATCAGAGACCAATATTCCCTTTTTTAAGTACATAGCATATTTCGCCATTTTCTCATAGGATACTGTACACGAAAATATATCAAAATCTTAAGCAATCCAAAATGGCAGACCCTCAACTCTAATGACTCTGTAACTTGGTAGATACATGTTTTATATTGTATTTATTGAATCGGAGACCAATATTCCATGTTTTAAGTCCGTCGCATATTTCGTCATTTTCTCAATGGAAAGTACACGAAAATATATCGAAATCTTAAGCTATCCAAAATGGCAGAGCCTCAACTCTAATGACTTTGTAACTTGGTAGATACAAGTTTTATATTGTATTTATTGAATCAGAGACCAATATTCCCTGTTTTAAGTACATAGCATATTTCGCCATTTTCTCATAGGGTACTGTACATGAAAATATATCGAAATCTTAAGCTATACAAAATGGCGGAGCCTCACCTCTAATGACTCTGTAACTTGGTAGATACAAGTTTTATATTGTATTTATTGAATCGGAGACCAATATTCCCTGTTTTAAGTCCGTCGCATATTTCGTAATTTTCTCATAGGGTACTGTACACGAAAATATATCGAAATGTTAAGCAATCCAAAATGGCAGAGCCTCAACTCTAAAGACTCTGTAACTTGGTAGATACAAGTTTTATATTGTATTTATTGAATCGGAGACCAATATTCCCTATTTTAAGTCCGTCGCATATTTCGCCATTTTCTCATAGGGGTACTGTACACGAAAATATATCGAAATATTAAGCAATCCAAAATGGCAGAGCCTCAACTCTAATGACTCTGTAACTTGGTAGATACAAGTTTTTTTATTGTATTTATTGAATCGGAGACCAATATTCCATGTTTTAAGTCCGTCGCATATTCCGCCATTTTCTCATAGGGTACTCTAAACGAAAATATATCGAAACCTTAAGCTATCCGAAATGGGAGAGCCTCAACTCCAATGACTCTGTAACTTGGTAGATACAAGTTTTATATTTTTTTTTATTGAATCGGAGACCAATATTCCCTGTTTTAAGACCGTCGCATATTTCGCCATTTTCTCATAGGGTACTGTACACGAAAATATATCGAAATCTTAAGCAATCCAAAATGGCGGAGCCTCAACTCTTATGACTTTGTAACTTGGTAGATACAAGTTTTATATTGTATTTATTAAATCAGAGACCAATATTCCCTTTTTTAAGTACATAGCATATTTTGCCATTTTCTCATAGGGTACTGTACACGAAAATATATCAAAATCTTAAGCAATCCAAAATGGCAGACCCTCAACTCTAATGACTCTGTAACTTGGTAGATACATGTTTTATATTGTATTTATTGAATCGGAGACCAATATTCCATGTTTTAAGTCCGTCGCATATCTCGTCATTTTCTCATTGGAAAGTATACGAAAATATATCGAAATCTTAAGCTATCCAAAATGGCAGAGCCTCAACTCTAATGACTTTGTAACTTGGTAGATACAAGTTTTATATTGTATTTATTGAATCAGAGACCAATATTCCCTGTTTTAAGTACATAGCATATTTCGCCATTTTCTCATAGGGTACTGTACATGAAAATATATCGAAATCTTAAGCTATACAAAATGGCGGAGCCTCACCTCTAATGACTCTGTAACTTGGTAGATACAAGTTTTATATTGTATTTATTGAATCGGAGACCAATATTCCCTGTTTTAAGTCCGTCGCATATTTCGTCATTTTCTCATAGGGTACTGTACACGAAAATATATCGAAATCTTAAGCAATCCAAAATGGCAGAGCCTCAACTCTAAAGACTCTGTAACTTGGTAGATACAAGTTTTATATTGTATTTATTGAATCGGAGACCAATATTCCCTATTTTAAGTCCGTCGCATATTTCGCCATTTTCTCATAGGGGTACTTTACACGAAAATATATCGAAATATTAAGCAATCCAAAATGGCAGAGCCTCAACTCTAATGACTCTGTAACTTGGTAGATACAAGTTCTTTTATTGTATTTATTGAATCGGAGACCAATATTCCATGTTTTAAGTCCGTCGCATATTCCGCCATTTTCTCATAGGGTACTCTAAACGAAAATATATCGAAACCTTAAGCTATCCGAAATGGGAGAGCCTCAACTCCAATGACTCTGTAACTTGGTAGATACAAGTTTTATATTTTTTTTTATTGAATCGGAGACCAATATTCCCTGTTTTAAGACCGTCGCATATTTCGCCATTTTCTCATAGGGTACTGTACACGAAAATATATCGAAATCTTAAGCAATCCAAAATGGCAGAGCCTCAACTCTTATGACTTTGTAACTTGGTAGATACAAGTTTTATATTATATTTATTAAATCAGAGACCAATATTCCCTTTTTTAAGTACATAGCATATTTTGCCATTTTCTCATAGGGTACTGTACACGAAAATATATCAAAATCTTAAGCAATCCAAAATGGCAGACCCTCAACTCTAATGACTCTGTAACTTGGTAGATACATGTTTTATATTGTATTTATTGAATCGGAGACCAATATTCCATGTTTTAAGTCCGTCGCATATTTCGTCATTTTCTCATTGGGTACTGTACACGAAAATATATCGAAATCTTAAGCTATCCAAAATGGCAGAGCCTCAACTCTAATGACTCTGTAACTTGGTAGATACAAGTTTTTTTATTGTATTTATTGAATCGGAGACCAAAATTCCATGTTTTAAGTCCGTCGCATATTCCGCCATTTTCTCATAGGGTACTCTACACGAAAATATATCGAAACCTTAAGCTATCTAAAATGGGAGAGCCTCAACTCCAATGACTCTGTAACTTGGTAGATACAAGTTTTATATTTTTTTTTTATTGAATCGGAGACCAATATTCCCTGTTTTAAGTCCGTCGCATATTTCGCCATTTTCTCATAGGGTACTGTACACGAAAATATATCAAAATCTTAAGCAATCCAAAATGGCAGACCCTCAACTCTAATGACTCTGTAACTTGGTAGATACATGTTTTATATTGTATTTATTGAATCGGAGACCAATATTCCATGTTTGAAGTCCGTCGCATATTTCGTCATTTTCTCATTGGGTACTGTACACGAAAATATATCAAAATCTTAAGCAATCCAAAATGGCAGACCCTCAACTCTAATGAATCTGTAACTTGGTAGATACAAGTTTTATATTGTATTTATTGAATCGGAGACCAATATTCCATGTTTTAAGTCCGTCGCATATTTTGCCATTTTTTCATAGGGTACTGTACACGAAAATATATCAAAATCTTAAGCAATCCAAAATGGCAGACCCTCAACTCTAATGAATCTGTAACTGTAAAGGCTCGGAACTTAAAATCCTATTTTTTTTGGAAAAAGGAAATTAAAAATGAACATAAACTGAATTTAGAACTCATTTAGCGGATTCTGGCCGAAATATAAAATTTGACGAATAATTTCCGTTGTTTTACTTGGAAAATTCAAAATAATTATCGGATGGCGATATTCTTGTTGATTTTAAAAATCTAATTGATCGAGAAAGCAAGAGGCGGGAAAACTAACATTCGGAAACTAATTTCGGGATTCAAAATTCCCGTATTCAGAATTTATTTCCGGGTATTGGTTACCCAATTCAACACACAATTCTTCACCCACTCCCATCACTCACCTTACCCTTCAAATGAACCCATCACTTTCACCTACTCCCTATCACCATCGACATCCCCATCTCCTCTTCACCTTCCCCATCTGAATCACCATCACTCTTCAACCATCGTTGCACCCTTCATCACCATCACGCATCGTCACCGTCGCCATCATCTATCATCGGTTCCGCACCTTTAACCACAACACACACCACGATTTCCTCTTCCTTCTTCCCTCCTTCCACCTCGAGCTGCCAGCGGAAGGTCCCACGCACCCCTCGGAGCCACCACCAGCAGCCGGAGCAGCCCACAAGCTCCCCAGCGCCGCCGCAAGCCACCGGAACCCCATCGCCCCGTTCGAGCGCGAACAATCTTCCGGTAAGCCGTTCTCCTTCGTTTCCGATCCAAATCACCCCCGAGATCTTCCATCACACTCACCCATGTCCGGCGCAGGTCCGACGAGCCATCGCGAGCCACCGAAGAAGCCCAGAACTCCGATGGAGAGCTCCGAAGTCGCGAAATCCCTCGGTGAGCTTCGTTCCTTCCCTTTCTTATTCCATTCATCCCTTTCATTCTTTTGGTCGGGAAGAGAGTTGTGAGAGCTGAGTGTGGGAATCTGGGGCGAGGTTGAGAGCTCCGGCGAGATCGAGACCTCCGGCCAACGCTGCGAGAGGTGGGAGCGAGTCCAAGAGTGCGAGACGGGCATGAGAGCGCCGCGACTGCGTGAGCGAGTGCGAGAGTGTGGGCTGCGAGCGTCAGCCGGTCCGGCGTGGGAAGTGCACCAGCAGCGAGTCCGGCGAGTGGGGAGGCAGGAGAGTCTCGAGGGCGGGATGGACGAACGGCGTCGATCGGCGCAGTTCAGGCGGGGGCAACTCCTTTCGAAATTGGAGGAGGAAGATGAAGCGCGGGGCCCACCTCCGGTTTCTTTTATTAATTATTTAGTTGGTTGGGTTTGGCTTGAACCGGATGGGATTTGCGGGTTTGGTTCGGTTCGTTTCGTTTGGATTTAAATGGGTTCGGTTCGGGTCGGGTTTATCCTTATTTAATTAAATTAGTCAATGATATTCAAAATATAATATAATATTATTTGGACTTGGAGATTTAAAAAGAATTTGAAAAAGAATTTCAAGATAGATCGGAAAATGATCTAATGAATAAATTTAAAAAGGGATTTTAGAAAGTATTTTCAAGGGTCGGAATTCTTAACTGTTTAATTTGAATTAGAAATGGCTAAGTATAATTTTGAAGTAATTGTTTTGACTAACAACCGGACTAGCTAGTGAGATTTTATGGATTGAAGTATGATTGAGCCCGTTATGAAAATGACAATGGAATAAGATGATATAAGATGTTGAGATAAGTTGAGATAAAGGATGCTGATGATGCTATGATTAATGGATTGATGAGCATGTTATGTAGTGGTAAATGGATCCCGTTTTGTGCAGTTTACTTATGCATATTTATTAATAATTGCTAGGTGATCTGTAAATTGCTTGCTTATACCTTGCTGCTTTTCGTCTTGCTGATCTGCTACTCCAGGTAAGTTCTTTGAACTTACTCATGATGGGCGCTCTATGCACTGGGTGTTATATAGTAGGCTAGTGTCCATGCACCATACGACTTAGAATCATGCTTAGGAGCTAAAATGAAAATCATATGATTGCTATATGTCCTTGCAAGAGAACGGCCGTTATCTGTGATAGTCCTAGAGTCTTTGCTAGGGTCATAGGGTAGCCCAGCCTCATCGGGTACCCTGGGTCAATCGAGTCTATATGAGCATGATATGATAGCCCAACACCATCGGGCAAGCGATGATATGATATGATATGATATGATGATGCCGTGGGTTGTGCACCACCACGAGGAATTTGCTATGCTATAGCACCGAACTGGCCAGTGTCCGCCCTATCGGAAGGGGGGTGGAGGTACGAGAGGGACATGCCACTTGGCATTCTGTGTGGATCCATTTATCGCTTTCTGCATTATATTAAACTGTCAATATATATACGTGATTTAATTTACGCATGGCATTACGCATTTCATCTTAAGAGTAGGATGCTTATTATATGCCTCTCAGAGTGTGTTTACATACGCGCATGAGTGACCTGATGATTGACCCAGATCCCCCTCATTTTTTTTAGATTCAGGTAATCACTAGCCGTTATCGTTGCTTATGTGGATGCTTGGCGGGTTCAGACTTTTGGCGTTAGATCGAGAGGTTGAGAGACCACCACACTTCCTCTCTTTTAATACTCCCTTTCGGATGGTATTTAAACTCAACCTTATTTTTGCTTTCGCTCGATTTCACGATTAGACTAAGGCAGGTATTTGATCTCCAATGGATCCGCGATCTTTAAGGGTTCGAAATCCCTTCTTTTAGTACAAATATTTTGTTTTAAAACTCAACCCGTACCTGAATTGCAAGATCCGAACAAGGGGTTTTATCCCTTGAAACGTAACCCGGAAATCATAATTCCGGGCCGTTACAAAGATGGTATCAGAGCTCAGGTTGTGCAATTCGGGTACACAAGGGTCGAGTGTGTGTTTTGAAAACCGCCCACGAGTTTCAAGGACTTTTTGAAAAGGATTTAAAGGGGCAAAATGAATTTAAGGTGCTTAACTAAAATTGGACTAAGTAATGAACTCGAGTTGTAATAAAAAAGGAGAATCGACGAAACGGGGACACGATTGGGTAATAAAGGCGCTAGACCCCCCCTATTGGGTGTAGTTGGGAACGGTAGGCAAAATACTAGCTTGCTCTTTACAGAGGGTCCGGAAGACTCCAAGGAGATTGCACCAAGGTGATTGGAGTGGCGAGTTAGGTAGGATCGCGAGGTTTTTGCCCCTCCGGTTAATCGCTCCTCGAAGAGCGACATTAGATAGCTTGATGTGCTTTATATATTGAGACTGAGTACGATCTCCCTCGAAGGAGTTCATTATAATTGTCATTGACTAATTCTATGCTGAGTGCTTGATATGCTAAAGTCTGATTGGTATGCCTAACAATTAAATGTGTATCGACTGATCCGTACAAACGAGATAGTGGGAGTACCCTTAATTCTATGTGGTCAACCCAGCTTGTGTGAAATAACCCATTCTACTATGTTTGTTAACCCTTTGATGGTTCTATCGAGTCTTTCTCCCGGATGTCAGTATCTTTCATGGGAATCGGGTTGGTAAACACATTGCGTCATAAACTCATGTATGTATATGAAGGTTGTCTGATTGAGTATTGGAAGGTAGTTCTTGATGTCATTTTGAGTCAAAAGTAAGGTGTTTTGGGGTTGTCTTCCTTGATTCTTATGATGATCAACCGAGGTTTCTTGCCACAAAGAGTCGTACGTACCCAGGTCCCACGAGAAATAGGGGTGATGAGTCAGTTGGGGAAGGTCAATGGTTGCCCTTAGGGATCTCTGTCCGGTTGTAATGGTGACTCTCTCTGAACTGCATGACGTGATTTTGTAACCTCCTGTATGTACCTTGCAAATGCTTATTTGTAAAATGTTGCTCATGTTATTACATCTGTGATTAGTTACATTGATCAAGTCTTGTGTTATGTCTCACTCTCTATCGTGATTACGTTGCCATAGCATGCCTACTTGACTTATTGTATTAGTTGTACTAATGATTGATTGGAAGCGTATAAACCACATGATATAAACCTACATGATAATTGTTTTCTCCTGGGTTAGGTCCATGATAGTGTGATAAACTCTTCTTCGTATGAATGCCTGTAAATGACATCTTTAGCATACTAGTGGATGAAGCCTTGATGCTTATTACTCGTTTTATGACAAGAATCTACAACATGCCCATCTATTTTGTATTCATCCGATTAATGATTGTTGGTTGTTTTCACTTGATATTGTTGTGTGATTAGTTGCGTTGGATGGGGAATATGTGGTATAATTGAGTCTTGATGAATGCATGCTATAATGTTCATGATGGCCATTGTGTGAGTCCAAGTTACACGTGTTATGTCTCTATCACCCCAGCATGCCCTACTCAGTATGTTGCATCGTCATACTAGTGCATGAATGTAAATGTCATGTGTAGGAAGCCGCATAATTAATGTTCTCCCTGTAAATAGGTTCATAATAGTGTGATCGTTCAGTTCTAGTGTCATGATAGAGTGAGTTCCATACTTGATGAATATGTGTTATAACTTGATGTCAACATGCCTTATATGATACGTAATTCCCAGTACATGTTCAGATGATGATCCTTAATGTAAATTTGTGGTTGTATGACATTCTGTACCCATGCTTGCCCCATTGCTTAGGTCCCGTGTTGCATCTTGCTTCTTGTCCTGATTATATGTCGCCTTTGTATGTCTAATTGACCTGTTGTATTGGCCGTACTAACGACTGATTTGAAGCATGAATTGCATGATAAGTGTCTGTATATAGTTATTGTCTTCCCCTAGATTAGGCCCATGATAGTGTGCTACACTTCCCTTGTATGAATGTCATAAGATGATTTTCCCTGCATGATTAGTCGATGTTACCCGTGGTTTGTTGACTAAATTAGTAGTTCAATTGTGATCATGCTATTTAACGTGATGTCTTGGTAAATGCATGCCTTATTAAAATGGTTGTTGAGTTGGAATACATACCTTGTATGCTTGTCATATTGCCAGTTGCGTAGGTTTGCATTATGCATTGCTATATTCCTCTCATGCTTCTATATCGACGGGCTATGTTAATATGATTTCTTGCACATGGATGTGTTGGTCATTCAAGCGCATGTATGTATCGAATGTCATGTTGAGCCTTTAGCATTATGTAGAGTCCTTGTTTGTGACTTGTGCGGATTTATACCTTGCTTGCATTATTACTGATTCTCTCTCGAGCTAGGTCCCTCATAGTGTGATCCTTTCCTCTTCCCATCACCTTGAAATATCTTACTCATGTAAATTAGATTGATGTTGAATTCGATGATCAATTGCTTTATGTGGTGGTTTATCCTGGCATGCTTACATGTTATCACTCGGTAGTGTTTCCCCTATTACCTTATGAATTCCTGTAGTGTTGGCATAGATGTATGACTTGGCACCTCGCATGATTACACACCACGTTATATCATTTCGCATATGTATGACGCATAAATGTTACAATGAATTTAGGCGAGTTACCTTGATTGTGGTCATGATTCGATATGTGCTAGTAGTATCCTGTAGGGCTTATGATTTCTAGTATGACTCGCTAAATGATTACATATTGTACCTGTTCTATGATGTGATAACTATTGTACCTTTATATGTGTCGCTAGTATCATGTAGGACATGTGCTTTCTAAATGTATCTCATCATATGATTACGTGCCATGCTCGACCTATTATATGACCAGTGTGTTTGGATGAGATAGTTACTAGGTTGCTCCTATATGTTCTCGTATGACGCTTAATCTAGTTGTTATGTTACACCTTGCCATGCCATATTTGACCTCACCTATTGATGCGTACACCATGCTTGTGCATTCGTTCATATACACCATACTCGTCATCGTCGTTAAATCCCACATGACCTCGAATCCTGCATGATCATTCTTGATTCCGCATAACTTGCTTAAGTTGCTAGGCATATCTGCTTTCATGGAATAATAGACTACTATCTTGTCTCGCATGCATCAGTATAGGAATCGATCGTGTCGTTGGGAATGAATACGAATGTTGCTCCCCTGAAATAGGTACCTGTTAGTGTGGATTAGCGTGATTGATATGCTCCATAATGAATTCGTGTTTGCTTGTCGCGATTATAACTTAATGGACTTCCATAAGGGCATCGTTGCTATTCTCAGGTCAGAGTTTCGCCTCTAGTTGTCATCCTTAGGGTTGGTGTGTGTTCGTTCCGAAAGGAACATTGGGTTGTCTGCTCTTGTCCCTCCCCTATCTTCGCTAACTTGAACTCCTACACGACACGTTGGACGATTGACGACATGAAAGAGGAAATGGGAAGTCTGATAGCGATAGAGCAACGCCGCGAAGGCGTGGGCCCATAACCCATAGGCCTCAAGATCAACGATTTCGGCAGGACAAACACGTTTTGAGGATGATGATTACTGGGTACGATATGACTTACAAGCGAGAGTGTCCTCCCTTCTAACTCTTAATCCTCTCTGAATTAGTTGATGATGGTATTTCATTGATATGACGATGGAATTTATGTGTTGATGTGCTGACCTGGTAATGAATCTTGCATGATCATCCATTGTCTATGATGATATGATTCGATGTCTTATAGTTTTCATGTACCATGATGTTTCGATGTTTTCCTACCCTATATTGCTAAGCATGATCTGAACTCTTGTGCCTATAAAAGTATGAACTGCGAATGCTGAGGAACCTGAATTGTTATCTGATAAGGCTATGTTGAAACTTGCTAGCTTGAATTGACTATGTTCATATGTGGTGTTTTGCAATAATTTTGAGCATAATAGCAAATTGAGACTTGTTGACTGATGATAATTTGGTAATTTTCTTGCTTACATGACTTGTTAATATGTACTGGCATGATGTTAGATAGCGACCATGAGAAACTTGGTATGGAACGATACTACATGTTGATACGCAATATTGAAATATAGTTGAAAGTGACAAATGTTATCATGATATATTGATGCTTTGCTATCCTGTTATGTTGTTATAGAAGAATGTTAGGATGTGTTGCGATAGGATATATGAGATAATGATGTGTTATTATATGAAAGCATGATGTTGTATTATATAGTTAAGCATGATTATTGATACGTTAAATGATGAACATGACTCAATGGTGCCTGGTTACTAAATGATCGTCATTCGATATTATGATGAGTTGAGGTGATGTCTTTTAGGGCATGCTGACATGTTGGTGAATTATATACTACTTGAACTTCCTTTTCTGAATCTTAATAGGCATGGCCTTGATGTGTTGATATGTTGACATGATAAATCTGCTATGACTGGTTCTACTTGTAGTGCGATGTTATGCGATTTTGAGAATTGATGTGTACTGACATACTAACCCTGTGACACTTAGCCCATTGATCTCTTGACATGTGTGCTTGCATGATAACTTATGAGAATTCGATCATGGACTTGTGATTCCTTCAGTATGATGTAGATATGCCTTACGACTCGTGGTATGATGTTGAGATTTAGTTATTGCTTTGGACATGTTCCGAATGGATGGTATGATTTATGTTATAGGGTAAAAATGTTATGTGGTTGAGATTATCATGATTGATGTTGAGATTTGCCACATGAGATGTGGCTGATGATGTTATGAGTTGATGAGTTGGTTTACTTTTGTTCATGCTGAGTTGAGAATGATGATTGATTTGATTCGAAAACTAGGAAGAGAATATGAGATTAGTCTTTAGAGGTGGATGATTCCACCTCTCGTGATGTGAAATTGCTTGACTAACGTCGAATTTGAAGATTTTGAACGGATTTGAAAAATACTAACTTGGATTTTAAAAGAATAAATCCTATCAAGAATTTTAACGATTTCGAGGTCAATCTTTCCATTTGCAAAACTCTTTTGAATCATTCGGGACTGGATTTACATTATGACGCCTCACGAAGTGGATAATAATATTTGAGTTATGATATGGCCAAAGAGTCGGAGTAAGGATGTGATAGGGGCCCATATTACATTCTTACTACGGTCTATTGGGGATATTATGATCACGGCAACGGTACTGTGAGAATCTCATAGGGGCACTTATGAGGTGTTCACGGGATCAATGACATGATCCTTGGACTCACCAATTTCAAACTTCATCCCCTGTTTTAAGATGATTTTAGTCTCGGGGACGAGACTTGTTTTTAGAGGTGGATGATGTAAAGGCTCGGAACTTAAAATCCTATTTTTTTTGGAAAAAGGAAATTAAAAATGAACATAAACTGAATTTAGAACTCATTTAGCGGATTCTGGCCGAAATATAAAATTTGACGAATAATTTCCGTTGTTTTACTTGGAAAATTCAAAATAATTATCGGATGGCGATATTCTTGTTGATTTTAAAAATCTAATTGATCGAGAAAGCAAGAGGCGGGAAAACTAACATTCGGAAACTAATTTCGGGATTCAAAATTCCCGTATTCAGAATTTATTTCCGGGTATTGGTTACCCAATTCAACACACAATTCTTCACCCACTCCCATCACTCACCTTACCCTTCAAATGAACCCATCACTTTCACCTACTCCCTATCACCATCGACATCCCCATCTCCTCTTCACCTTCCCCATCTGAATCACCATCACTCTTCAACCATCGTTGCACCCTTCATCACCATCACGCATCGTCACCGTCGCCATCATCTATCATCGGTTCCGCACCTTTAACCACAACACACACCACGATTTCCTCTTCCTTCTTCCCTCCTTCCACCTCGAGCTGCCAGCGGAAGGTCCCACGCACCCCTCGGAGCCACCACCAGCAGCCGGAGCAGCCCACAAGCTCCCCAGCGCCGCCGCAAGCCACCGGAACCCCATCGCCCCGTTCGAGCGCGAACAATCTTCCGGTAAGCCGTTCTCCTTCGTTTCCGATCCAAATCACCCCCGAGATCTTCCATCACACTCACCCATGTCCGGCGCAGGTCCGACGAGCCATCGCGAGCCACCGAAGAAGCCCAGAACTCCGATGGAGAGCTCCGAAGTCGCGAAATCCCTCGGTGAGCTTCGTTCCTTCCCTTTCTTATTCCATTCATCCCTTTCATTCTTTTGGTCGGGAAGAGAGTTGTGAGAGCTGAGTGTGGGAATCTGGGGCGAGGTTGAGAGCTCCGGCGAGATCGAGACCTCCGGCCAACGCTGCGAGAGGTGGGAGCGAGTCCAAGAGTGCGAGACGGGCATGAGAGCGCCGCGACTGCGTGAGCGAGTGCGAGAGTGTGGGCTGCGAGCGTCAGCCGGTCCGGCGTGGGAAGTGCACCAGCAGCGAGTCCGGCGAGTGGGGAGGCAGGAGAGTCTCGAGGGCGGGATGGACGAACGGCGTCGATCGGCGCAGTTCAGGCGGGGGCAACTCCTTTCGAAATTGGAGGAGGAAGATGAAGCGCGGGGCCCACCTCCGGTTTCTTTTATTAATTATTTAGTTGGTTGGGTTTGGCTTGAACCGGATGGGATTTGCGGGTTTGGTTCGGTTCGTTTCGTTTGGATTTAAATGGGTTCGGTTCGGGTCGGGTTTATCCTTATTTAATTAAATTAGTCAATGATATTCAAAATATAATATAATATTATTTGGACTTGGAGATTTAAAAAGAATTTGAAAAAGAATTTCAAGATAGATCGGAAAATGATCTAATGAATAAATTTAAAAAGGGATTTTAGAAAGTATTTTCAAGGGTCGGAATTCTTAACTGTTTAATTTGAATTAGAAATGGCTAAGTATAATTTTGAAGTAATTGTTTTGACTAACAACCGGACTAGCTAGTGAGATTTTATGGATTGAAGTATGATTGAGCCCGTTATGAAAATGACAATGGAATAAGATGATATAAGATGTTGAGATAAGTTGAGATAAAGGATGCTGATGATGCTATGATTAATGGATTGATGAGCATGTTATGTAGTGGTAAATGGATCCCGTTTTGTGCAGTTTACTTATGCATATTTATTAATAATTGCTAGGTGATCTGTAAATTGCTTGCTTATACCTTGCTGCTTTTCGTCTTGCTGATCTGCTACTCCAGGTAAGTTCTTTGAACTTACTCATGATGGGCGCTCTATGCACTGGGTGTTATATAGTAGGCTAGTGTCCATGCACCATACGACTTAGAATCATGCTTAGGAGCTAAAATGAAAATCATATGATTGCTATATGTCCTTGCAAGAGAACGGCCGTTATCTGTGATAGTCCTAGAGTCTTTGCTAGGGTCATAGGGTAGCCCAGCCTCATCGGGTACCCTGGGTCAATCGAGTCTATATGAGCATGATATGATAGCCCAACACCATCGGGCAAGCGATGATATGATATGATATGATATGATGATGCCGTGGGTTGTGCACCACCACGAGGAATTTGCTATGCTATAGCACCGAACTGGCCAGTGTCCGCCCTATCGGAAGGGGGGTGGAGGTACGAGAGGGACATGCCACTTGGCATTCTGTGTGGATCCATTTATCGCTTTCTGCATTATATTAAACTGTCAATATATATACGTGATTTAATTTACGCATGGCATTACGCATTTCATCTTAAGAGTAGGATGCTTATTATATGCCTCTCAGAGTGTGTTTACATACGCGCATGAGTGACCTGATGATTGACCCAGATCCCCCTCATTTTTTTTAGATTCAGGTAATCACTAGCCGTTATCGTTGCTTATGTGGATGCTTGGCGGGTTCAGACTTTTGGCGTTAGATCGAGAGGTTGAGAGACCACCACACTTCCTCTCTTTTAATACTCCCTTTCGGATGGTATTTAAACTCAACCTTATTTTTGCTTTCGCTCGATTTCACGATTAGACTAAGGCAGGTATTTGATCTCCAATGGATCCGCGATCTTTAAGGGTTCGAAATCCCTTCTTTTAGTACAAATATTTTGTTTTAAAACTCAACCCGTACCTGAATTGCAAGATCCGAACAAGGGGTTTTATCCCTTGAAACGTAACCCGGAAATCATAATTCCGGGCCGTTACAGTAACTTGGTAGATACAAGTTTTATATTGTATTTATTGAATCGGAGACCAATATTCCATGTTTTAAGTCCGTCGCATATTTTGCCATTTTTTCATAGGGTACTGTACACGAAAATATATCGAAATCTTAAGCAATCCAAAATGGCGGAGCCTCAACTCTAATGACTTTGTAATTTGGTAGATACATGTTTTATATTGTATTTATTGAATCGGAGACCAATATTCCATGTTTTAAGTCCGTCGCATATTTCGTCATTTTCTCATAGGGTACGGTACACGAAAATAAATCGAAATCTTAAGCTATCCAAAATGGCAGAGCCTCAATTCTAATGACTCTGTTGTAAAGGCTCGGATTTTCAAATCCTAATTTTCTGGAATAAGAGAATTAAAAATGAAATTAAGTCGGTTTTAAAACTTGTTTAGCGGATTCCGACCGGAGTATAAATTTAACGAACAATTTCCGTTCTTTTACCTCAAAAATTCAAAATAATTATCGTGGTGTGTTATCCTTTTCGATTTTATAAATCTAATTAATCGAGAAAACGAGATTCAAAGAAACTAACTATCACGAACTAATTTCGGGGTTCAAAATTCGCGTATTCGTGATTTATTTCCGGGTATTGGTTTTAACCATTCCCACACTCTAAATGTCTCTATCCCTCACCCACTCCCCATCACTTCACACCTCTCCCTCCCCTAAATTCTTCAACCCCTCCCTGATGTCCTGCTGCACTCCATCATTCACCACCACCGACGTCGCCACCATAACCATCACTTCATCATCGTCGCCGCACCTTCAACCACCACACACACCACCGTCTCCTCCTCCTTCTTCCGTCCTTCCACTTCGAGCTGCCAGCGGAAGGACCCACGCACCCCTCGGAGCCACCACCAGTAGCCGGAGCAGCCTAGAAGCTCCCAGCGCCGCTGCCGAGCCACCGAAGTCCACCTCTCCTGTTCGAGCGCGAACCACTTTCTGGTAAGCGATTCTCCTCCGTTTTCGATCGGAATCAGCCTCGAGCTTCACCATCACGCTCACCCATGTCCGACGTAGGTCCGACGAGCCATCGAGAGCCCTCGGCGATGCCCAGAACACCAGTCGAAGCTCCGACGTCCGCGAAATCACCTCGGTGAGCTCCCGTACCTTTGCTTCCTTCCTTGTTTCAATTTCGTCCTTCCTTTTCCGCTTAGAGTAGTCGGGAAGAGGGTGTGAGATCTGAGTGTGGGGAGAGTGGGCGAGCTCGAGAGTTCCGGCGAGTCGAGGGCGAGGTCCGTGAGTGCGAGGGCTGAGCGAGAGTCCGAGCGAGCAGAGAGGGTGCGATAGAGCTGTGGGAGTGTGAGCGAGGGTGGGGCGGAGCTGGGCGCAGTGAGACGCCGGTGAAGGAGGCCGGGAGGAGGAGCACAAGCTCGCCGGCGGGATTCCTCGGCGGAGCAGCGGCAGGCCGACCAAGCTCGGACGGGAGGCTTCAATTTGAATCGGGAGGAAGGGGATGACTTGGAGGCCCCACCTCCTTGTGATGTTATATAATTAATTGTTTTAATATTAAACCGGTTGAGTTTTTATTTGCGGGTTCGGTTCGGTTTGGGCTAAAAGCGTTGGTTCGGTTCGGGTTATTCGTTATTTATTTATTTAATTTATTAATTAATTGTCTAACCAATTTCCGATAATTGATTATTTTAGAAATCGATTTATGTGTCGATATTTAAAGAGGGTCGGTTTTAAAGTATATAAATTGAATTATTTATTAAGTGTTGAAAGTTATTTAAGTCCTTAGAATGATGATTTTAAATTAAAGTAAAGTATGCCGGGATTATTTAATCGGATTTTTGGAAGTAGTTTTACAGATTAAATATTTTATGTATTGGAAATGGCTAAATATAACTTTGAAGTAATTGTTTTGACTAACAACTTGACTAGCTAGTGAGATTATATGAATTGAAGTATGATTGAGCCAGTTATGGAAATGACAGTGGAATAAGATGATATAAGATGTTGAGATAAGTTGAGATAAAGAATGTTGATGATGCTATGATTAATGGATTGGTGGGCATGTTATGTAGTGGTAAATGGATCCCGTTTTGTGCAGTTTACTTATGCATATTTATTAATAATTGCTAGGTGATATGTAACTTGCTTGCTTATACCTTGATGCTTTTCGTCTTGCTGATCTGCTACTCCAGGTAAGTTCTTTGAACTTACTCATGATGGGCGCTCTATGCACTGGGTGTTATATAGTAGGCTAGTGTCCATGCACCATACGACTTAGAATCATGCTTAGGAGCTAAAATGAAAATCATATGATTGCTATATGTCTTTGCAAGAGAACGGCCGTTATCTGTGATAGTCCTAGAGTCATTGCTAGGGTCATAGGGTAGCCCAGCCTCATCGGATACCCTGAGTCAATCGAGTCTATATGAGCATGATATGATAGCCCAGCACCATCGGGCAAGCGATGAGATGATATGATATGATGATGCCGTGGTTTGTGCACCACCACGAGGAAATTGATATGCTATAGCACCGAACTGGCCAGTCTCCGTCCTATTGAAAGGGGGTGGAGGTACGAGAGGGACATGCCATTTGGCATTCTGTGTGGATCCATTTATCGCTTTCTGCATTATATTAAACTGTCAGTATATATATGTGATTTAATTTACGCATGGCATTACGCATTTCATCTTAAGAGTAGGATGCTTATTATATGCCTCTCAGAGTGTGTTTACATACGCGCATGAGTGACCTGATGATTGACCCAGATCCCCCTCTTTTTTTTAGATTCAGGTAACCGTTATCCGCTATCGTTGCTTATGTGGATGCTTGGCGGGATCAGACTTTTTGGCGTTAGATCGAGAGGTTGAGAGACCACCATACTTCCTCTCTTTTATACCCCGTTTTGGATTGTATTCAAATTTAACTTCATGTCTGCTTTCGCTCGATTTCACGACTAGACTAAGGCAGGTATTTGGTCCTTAATGGATCCGCGATCTTTAAGGGTTCGAAATCCTTTCTTTTGGTACAGATATTTTGTTTTAAAACTCAACCCGTACCTGGATTGCAAGATCCGAACAAGGGGTTTTATCCCTTGAAACGTAACCCGGAAATCATAATTCCGGGCCGTTACAAAGATGGTATCAGAGCTTAGGTTGTGCAATTCGGGTACACAAGGGTCGAGTGTGTGTTTTGAAAACCGCCCACGAGTTTCAAGGACTTTTTGAAAAGGATTTAGAGGGGCAAAATGAATTTAATGTGCTTAACTAAAATTGGACTAAGTAATGAACTCGAGTTGTAATAAAAAAGGAGAATCGACAAAACGGGGACACGATTGGGTAGTAAAGGCGCTAGACCCCCCCTATTGGGTGTAGTTGGGAACGGTAGGCAAAATACTAGCTTGCTCTTTACAGAGGGTCCGGAAGACTCCAAGGAGATTGCACCAAGGTGGTTGGAGTGGCGAGTTAGGTAGGATCGCGAGGTTTTTGCCCCTCCGGTCAGTCGCTCCTTGAAGAGCGACATTAGATAGCTTGATGTGCTTTATATATTGAGACTGAGTATGACCTCCCTCGAAGGAGTTCATTATAATTGTCATTGACTAATTCTATGCTGAGTGCTTGATCTGCTAAAGTCTGATTGGTATGCCTAACAATTAAATGTGTTTCGACTGATCTGTACAAACGGGATAGTGGGAGTACCCTTAATTCTATGTGGTCAACCCAGCTTGTGTGAAATAGCCCCTTCCACTATGTTTGTTAACCCTTTGACGGTTCTATCGAGTCTTTCTCCCGGATGTCAGTATCTTTCATCGGAATCGGGTTGGTAAACACATTGCGTCAGAAACTCATGTATGTATATGGAGGTTGTCTGAGTGAGTATTGGAAGATAGTCCTTGATGTCATTTTGAGTCAAAAGTAAGGTGTTTCCGGGGTTGTCTTCCTTGATTCTTATGATGATCAACCGAGGTTTTCTTACCACAAAGAGTCGTACGTACCAAGGTCCCACGAGAAATAGGGGTGATGAGTCAGTTCGGGAAGGTCAATGGTTGCCCTTAGGGATCTCTGTCCGGTTGTAATGGTGACTCTCTCTGAACTGCATGACATGATTTTGTAACCTCCTGCATGTATCTTGCAAAATGCTTAATTGTAAAATGTTGCTCATGTTATTACATCTGTGATTAGTTACATTGATCAAGTCTCGTGTTATGTCTCACTCTCTATCGTGATTACGTTGTCATAGCATGCCTACTTGACTTATTATATTAATTGTACTAATGATTGATTGGAAGCATATAAACCACATGATATAAACCTACATGATAATTGTTTTCTCCTGGGTTAGGTCCATGATAGTGTGATAAACTCTTCTTCGTATGAATGCCTGTAAATGATATCTTTAGCATACTAGTGGATGAAGCCTTGATGCTTATTACTCGTTTTATGACAAGAATCTACAACATGCCCATCTATTTTGTATTCATCAGATTAATGATTGTTGGTTGTTTTCACTTGATATTGTTGTGTGATTAGTTGCGTTGGATGGGGAATATGTGGTATAATTGAGTCTTGATGAATGCATGCTATAATGTTCATGATGGCCATTGTGTGAGTCCAAGTTACACGTGTTATGTCTCTATCATCCCATCATGCCCTACTCAGTATGTTGCATCGTCATACCAATGCATGAATGTAAATGTCATGTGTAGGAAGTCGCATAATTAATGTTCTCCCTGTAAATAGGTTCATAATAGTGTGATCGTTCAGTTCTAGTGTCATGATAGAGTGAGTTACATACTTGATGAATATGTGTTATAACTTGATGTCAACATGCCTTATATGATACGTAATTCCCAGTACATGTTAAGATGATGATCCTTAATGTAAATTTGTGGTTGTATGACATTCTGTACCCATGCTTGCCCCATTACTTAGGTCCCGTGTTGCATCTTGCTTCTTGTCCTGATTATATGTCGCCTTTGTATGTCTAATTGACCTGTTGTATTGGCCGTACTAACGACTGATTTGAAGCATGAATTGCATGATAAGTGTCTGTATATAGTTATTGTCTTCCCCTAGATTAGGACCATGATAGTGTGCTACACTTCCCTTGTACGAATGTCGTAAGATGATTTTCCCTGCATGATTAGTCGATGTTACCCGTGGTTTGTTGACTAAATTAGTAGTTCAATTGTGATAATGCTATTTGACGTGATGTCTTGGTAAATGCATACCTTATTCAAACGGTTGTTGAGTTGGAATGCATACCTTGTATGCTAGTCATATTGCCTATTGCGTAGGCTTGCATTATGAATTGTTATATTCCTTCCATGCTTCTATACCTACGAGCTATGTTAATATGATTTCTTGCGCATCGATGTGTTGGTAATTCAAGCGCATGTATATATCGAATGTCATGTTGAGCCTTTAGTATCATGTAGGACCATTAGTTGTGACTTGTGCGAATTTATACCTTGCTTGCATTATTGCTGATTCCCTCTCGAGCTAGGTCCCTCATAGTGTGATCCTTCCCTCTTTCTATCACCTTGAAATATCTTACTCATGAAAATTAGATTGATGTTGAATTCGATGATCAATTGTTTTCTGTGATGGTTTATCCTAGCATGCTTACATGTTATCACTCGGTAGTGTTTCCCTATTCTCTTATGAATTCCTCTAGTGCTGGCATAGATGTATGACTTGGCACCTCGCATGATTACACACCACGTTATATCATTTTGCATATGCATGACGCATGAATGTTAAAATGAATTTAGTTGAGTTACCTTGATTGTGGTCATGGTTCGATATGTGCTAGTAGTATCCTGTAGGGCTTATGGTTTCCAATATGACTCACTAAATGATTACATGTTGTACCTATTCTATGATGTGATAACTACTGTACCTTTATATGTGTCCCATGATGATTCGTTCCTAGCATGATTATAATCTATTGCCATGATGTCCTTCTTGTTACTTTTGATGATGCCTCATGTTTCGTGAACATCCTATTGAACCCCTTTTAATGACTCTTGACTATGCTTGTATCACATTATGTGTCGCTAGTATCATGTAGGACATGCACTTTCTAAATGTACCTCATCATATGATTACGTGCCATGCTTGACCTACTATATGACCAGTGTGTTCGGATGAGATAGTTACTAGGTTGCTCCTATATGTTCTCGTATGACACTTAATCTAGTTGTTATGTTACACCTCACCATGCCATATTTGACCTCACCTATTGATGCATACACCATGCTTGTGCATTCTTTCATATACACCATACTCGTCATCGTCGTTAAATCCCACATGACCTCGAATCCTGCATGATCATTCTTGATTCCGCATAACTTGCTTAAGTTGCTAGGCATATCTGCTTTCATGGAATAATAGACTACTATCTTGTCTCGCATGCATCAGTATAGGAATCGATCGTGTCGTTGGGAATGAATACGAATGTTGCTCCCCTGAAATAGGTACCTGTTAGTGTGGATTAGCGTGATTGATATGCTCCATAATGAATTCGTGTTTGCTTGTCGCGATTATAACTTAATGGACTTCCATAAGGGCATCGTTGCTATTCTCAGGTCAGAGTTTCGCCTCTAGTTGTCATCCTTAGGGTTGGTGTGTGTTCGTTCCGAAAGGAACATTGGGTTGTCTGCTCTTGTCCCTCCCCTATCTTCGCTAACTTGAACTCCTACACGACACGTTGGACGATTGACGACATGAAAGAGGAAATGGGAAGTCTGATAGCGATAGAGCAACGCCGCGAAGGCGTGGGCCCATAACCCATAGGCCTCAAGATCAACGATTTCGGCAGGACAAACACGTTTTGAGGATGATGATTACTGGGTACGATATGACTTACAAGCGAGAGTGTCCTCCCTTCTAACTCTTAATCCTCTCTGAATTAGTTGATGATGGTATTTCATTGATATGACGATGGAATTTATGTGTTGATGTGCTGACCTGGTAATGAATCTTGCATGATCATCCATTGTCTATGATGATATGATTCGATGTCTTATAGTTTTCATGTACCATGATGTTCGATGTTTTCCTACCCTATATTGCTAAGCATGATCTGAACTCTTGTGCCTATAAAAGTATGAACTGCGAATGCTGAGGAACCTGAATTGTTATCTGATAAGGCTATGTTGAAACTTGCTAGCTTGAATTGACTATGTTCATATGTGGTGTTTTGCAATAATTTTGAGCATAATAGCAAATTGAGACTTGTTGACTGATGATAATTTGGTAATTTTCTTGCTTACATGACTTGTTAATATGTACTGGCATGATGTTAGATAGCGACCATGAGAAACTTGGTATGGAACGATACTACATGTTGATACGCAATATTGAAATATAGTTGAAAGTGACAAATGTTATCATGATATATTGATGCTTTGCTATCCTGTTATGTTGTTATAGAAGAATGTTAGGATGTGTTGCGATAGGATATATGAGATAATGATGTGTTATTATATGAAAGCATGATGTTGTATTATATAGTTAAGCATGATTATTGATACGTTAAATGATGAACATGACTCAATGGTGCCTGGTTACTAAATGATCGTCATTCGATATTATGATGAGTTGAGGTGATGTCTTTTAGGGCATGCTGACATGTTGGTGAATTATATACTACTTGAACTTCCTTTTCTGAATCTTAATAGGCATGGCCTTGATGTGTTGATATGTTGACATGATAAATCTGCTATGACTGGTTCTACTTGTAGTGCGATGTTATGCGATTTTGAGAATTGATGTGTACTGACATACTAACCCTGTGACACTTAGCCCATTGATCTCTTGACATGTGTGCTTGCATGATAACTTATGAGAATTCGATCATGGACTTGTGATTCCTTCAGTATGATGTAGATATGCCTTACGACTCGTGGTATGATGTTGAGATTTAGTTATTGCTTTGGACATGTTCCGAATGGATGGTATGATTTATGTTATAGGGTAAAAATGTTATGTGGTTGAGATTATCATGATTGATGTTGAGATTTGCCACATGAGATGTGGCTGATGATGTTATGAGTTGATGAGTTGGTTCCTTTTGTTCATACTGAGTGGAGAATGATGATTGATCTGATTCGGAAACTAGGAAGAGAATATGAGATTAGTCTTTAGAGGTGGATGATTCCACCTCTCGTGATGTGAAATTGCTTGACTAACGTCGAATTTGAAGATTTGAAACGGATTTGAAAAATACTAACTTGGATTTTAAAAGAATAAATCCTATCAAGAATTTTAACGATTTCGAGGTCAATATTTCCATTTGCAAAACTCTTTTGAATCATTCGGGACTGGATTTACATTATGACGCCTCACGAAGTGGATAATAATATTTGAGTTATGATATGGCCAAAGAGTCGGAGTAAGGATGTGATAGGGGCCCATATTACATTCTTACTACGGTCTATTGGGGATATTATGATCACGGCAACGGTACTGTGAGGATCTCATAGGGGCACTTATGAGGTGTTCACGGGATCAATGACATGATCCTTGGACTCACCAATTTCAAACTTCATCCCCGGTTTTAAGATTTTTTTAGTCTCGAGGACGAGACTTGTTTTTAGAGGTGGATGATGTAAAGGCTCGGATTTTCAAATCCTAATTTTCTGGAATAAGAGAATTAAAAATGAAATTAAGTCGGTTTTAAAACTTGTTTAGCGGATTCCGACCGGAGTATAAATTTAACGAACAATTTCCGTTCTTTTACCTCAAAAATTCAAAATAATTATCGTGGTGTGTTATCCTTTTCGATTTTATAAATCTAATTAATCGAGAAAACGAGATTCAAAGAAACTAACTATCACGAACTAATTTCGGGGTTCAAAATTCGCGTATTCGTGATTTATTTCCGGGTATTGGTTTTAACCATTCCCACACTCTAAATGTCTCTATCCCTCACCCACTCCCCATCACTTCACACCTCTCCCTCCCCTAAATTCTTCAACCCCTCCCTGATGTCCTGCTGCACTCCATCATTCACCACCACCGACGTCGCCACCATAACCATCACTTCATCATCGTCGCCGCACCTTCAACCACCACACACACCACCGTCTCCTCCTCCTTCTTCCGTCCTTCCACTTCGAGCTGCCAGCGGAAGGACCCACGCACCCCTCGGAGCCACCACCAGTAGCCGGAGCAGCCTAGAAGCTCCCAGCGCCGCTGCCGAGCCACCGAAGTCCACCTCTCCTGTTCGAGCGCGAACCACTTTCTGGTAAGCGATTCTCCTCCGTTTTCGATCGGAATCAGCCTCGAGCTTCACCATCACGCTCACCCATGTCCGACGTAGGTCCGACGAGCCATCGAGAGCCCTCGGCGATGCCCAGAACACCAGTCGAAGCTCCGACGTCCGCGAAATCACCTCGGTGAGCTCCCGTACCTTTGCTTCCTTCCTTGTTTCAATTTCGTCCTTCCTTTTCCGCTTAGAGTAGTCGGGAAGAGGGTGTGAGATCTGAGTGTGGGGAGAGTGGGCGAGCTCGAGAGTTCCGGCGAGTCGAGGGCGAGGTCCGTGAGTGCGAGGGCTGAGCGAGAGTCCGAGCGAGCAGAGAGGGTGCGATAGAGCTGTGGGAGTGTGAGCGAGGGTGGGGCGGAGCTGGGCGCAGTGAGACGCCGGTGAAGGAGGCCGGGAGGAGGAGCACAAGCTCGCCGGCGGGATTCCTCGGCGGAGCAGCGGCAGGCCGACCAAGCTCGGACGGGAGGCTTCAATTTGAATCGGGAGGAAGGGGATGACTTGGAGGCCCCACCTCCTTGTGATGTTATATAATTAATTGTTTTAATATTAAACCGGTTGAGTTTTTATTTGCGGGTTCGGTTCGGTTTGGGCTAAAAGCGTTGGTTCGGTTCGGGTTATTCGTTATTTATTTATTTAATTTATTAATTAATTGTCTAACCAATTTCCGATAATTGATTATTTTAGAAATCGATTTATGTGTCGATATTTAAAGAGGGTCGGTTTTAAAGTATATAAATTGAATTATTTATTAAGTGTTGAAAGTTATTTAAGTCCTTAGAATGATGATTTTAAATTAAAGTAAAGTATGCCGGGATTATTTAATCGGATTTTTGGAAGTAGTTTTACAGATTAAATATTTTATGTATTGGAAATGGCTAAATATAACTTTGAAGTAATTGTTTTGACTAACAACTTGACTAGCTAGTGAGATTATATGAATTGAAGTATGATTGAGCCAGTTATGGAAATGACAGTGGAATAAGATGATATAAGATGTTGAGATAAGTTGAGATAAAGAATGTTGATGATGCTATGATTAATGGATTGGTGGGCATGTTATGTAGTGGTAAATGGATCCCGTTTTGTGCAGTTTACTTATGCATATTTATTAATAATTGCTAGGTGATATGTAACTTGCTTGCTTATACCTTGATGCTTTTCGTCTTGCTGATCTGCTACTCCAGGTAAGTTCTTTGAACTTACTCATGATGGGCGCTCTATGCACTGGGTGTTATATAGTAGGCTAGTGTCCATGCACCATACGACTTAGAATCATGCTTAGGAGCTAAAATGAAAATCATATGATTGCTATATGTCTTTGCAAGAGAACGGCCGTTATCTGTGATAGTCCTAGAGTCATTGCTAGGGTCATAGGGTAGCCCAGCCTCATCGGATACCCTGAGTCAATCGAGTCTATATGAGCATGATATGATAGCCCAGCACCATCGGGCAAGCGATGAGATGATATGATATGATGATGCCGTGGTTTGTGCACCACCACGAGGAAATTGATATGCTATAGCACCGAACTGGCCAGTCTCCGTCCTATTGAAAGGGGGTGGAGGTACGAGAGGGACATGCCATTTGGCATTCTGTGTGGATCCATTTATCGCTTTCTGCATTATATTAAACTGTCAGTATATATATGTGATTTAATTTACGCATGGCATTACGCATTTCATCTTAAGAGTAGGATGCTTATTATATGCCTCTCAGAGTGTGTTTACATACGCGCATGAGTGACCTGATGATTGACCCAGATCCCCCTCTTTTTTTTAGATTCAGGTAACCGTTATCCGCTATCGTTGCTTATGTGGATGCTTGGCGGGATCAGACTTTTTGGCGTTAGATCGAGAGGTTGAGAGACCACCATACTTCCTCTCTTTTATACCCCGTTTTGGATTGTATTCAAATTTAACTTCATGTCTGCTTTCGCTCGATTTCACGACTAGACTAAGGCAGGTATTTGGTCCTTAATGGATCCGCGATCTTTAAGGGTTCGAAATCCTTTCTTTTGGTACAGATATTTTGTTTTAAAACTCAACCCGTACCTGGATTGCAAGATCCGAACAAGGGGTTTTATCCCTTGAAACGTAACCCGGAAATCATAATTCCGGGCCGTTACATCTGTAACTTGGTAGATACAAGTTTTATATTGTATTTATTGAATCGGAGACCAATATTCCATGTTTTAAGTCCGTCGCATATTTCGTCATTTTCTCATAGGGTACTGTACACGAAAATATATCGAAATCTTAAGCTATCCAAAATGGGAGAGCCTCAACTCTAATGACTTTGTAACTTGGTAGATACAAGATTTATATTGTATTTATTGAATCAGAGACCAATATTCCCTTTTTTAAGTACATAGCATATTTCGCCATTTTCTCATAGGGTACTGTACACGAAAATATATCAAAATCTTAAGCAATCCAAAATGGCAGACCCTCAACTCTAATGACTCTGTAACTTGGTAGATACATGTTTTATATTGTATTTATTGAATCGGAGACCAATATTCCCTGTTTTAAGTCCGTCGCATATTTCGCCATTTTCTCATAGGGTACTGTACACGAAAATATATCAAAATCTTAAGCAATCCAAAATGGAAGACCCTCAACTCTAATGAATCTGTAACTTGGTAGATACAAGTTTTATATTGTATTTATTGAATCGGAGACCAATATTCCATGTTTTAAGTCCGTCGCATATTTTGCCATTTTTTCATAGGGTACTGTACACGAAAATATATCAAAATCTTAAGCAATCCAAAATGGCAGACCCTCAACTCCAATGAATCTGTAACTTGGTAGATACAAGTTTTATATTGTATTTATTGAATCGGAGACCAATATTCCATGTTTTAAGTCCGTCGCATATTTTGCCATTTTTTCATAGGGTACTGTACACGAAAATATATCGAAATCTTAAGCAATCCAAAATGGCGGAGCCTCAACTCTAATGACTTTGTAATTTGGTAGATACATGTTTTATATTGTATTTATTGAATCGGAGACCAATATTCCATGTTTTAAGTCCGTCGCATATTTCGTCATTTTCTCATAGGGTACGGTACACGAAAATAAATCGAAATCTTAAGCTATCCAAAATGGCAGAGCCTCAATTCTAATGACTCTGTAACTTGGTAGATACAAGTTTTATATTGTATTTATTGAATCGGAGACCAATATTCCATGTTTTAAGTCCGTCGCATATTTCGTCATTTTCTCATAGGGTACTGTACACGAAAATATATCGAAATCTTAAGCTATCCAAAATGGGAGAGCCTCAACTCTAATGACTTTGTAACTTGGTAGATACAAGATTTATATTGTATTTATTGAATCAGAGACCAATATTCCCTTTTTTAAGTACATAGCATATTTCGCCATTTTCTCATAGGGTACTGTACACGAAAATATATCAAAATCTTAAGCAATCCAAAATGGCAGACCCTCAACTCTAATGACTCTGTAACTTTGTAGATACATGTTTTATATTGTATTTATTGAATCGGAGACCAATATTCCATGTTTTAAGTCCGTCGCATATTTCGTCATTTTCTCATAGGAAAGTACACGAAAATATATCGAAATCTTAAGCTATCCAAAATGGCAGAGCCTCAACTCTAATGTCTTTGTAACTTGGTAGATACAAGTTTTATATTGTATTTATTGAATCAGAGACCAATATTCCCTGTTTTAGGTACATAGCATATTTCGCCATTTTCTCATAGGGTACTCTACACGAAAATATATCGAAACCTTAAGCTATCCAAAATGGGAGAGCCTCAACTCTAATGACTCTGTAACTTGGTAGATACAAGTTTTATATTTTTTTTATTGAATCGGAGACCAATATTCCCTGTTTTAAGTCCGTCGCATATTTCGTAATTTTCTCATAGGGTACTGTACACGAAAATATATCGAAATCTTAAGCAATCCAAAATGGCAGACCCTCAACTCTAATGACTCTGTAACTTGGTAGATACAAGTTTTATATTGTATTTATTGAATCGGAGACCAATATTCCATGTTTTAAGTCCGTCGCATATTTTGCCATTTTTTCATAGGGTATTGTACACGAAAATATATCGAAATCTTAAGCAATCCAAAATGGCGGAGCCTCAACTCTAATGACTTTGTAATTTGGTGGATACATGTTTTATATTGTATTTATTGAATCGGAGACCAATATTCCATGTTTTAAGTCCGTCGCATATTTCGTCATTTTCTCATAGGGTACGGTACACGAAAATAAATCGAAATCTTTAGCTATCCAAAATGGTAGAGCCTCAACTCTAATGACTCTGTAACTTGGTAGATACAAGTTTTATATTGTATTTATTGAATCGGAGACCAATATTCCATGTTTTAAGTCCGTCGCATATTTCGTCATTTTCTCATAGGGTACTGTAAACGAAAATATATCGAAATCTTAAGCTATCCAAAATGGCAGAGCCTCAACTCTAATGACTTTGTAACTTGGTAGATACAAGTTTTATATTGTATTTATTGAATCAGAGACCAATATTCCCTGTTTTAGGTACATAGCATATTTCGCCATTTTCTCATAGGGTACTCTACACGAAAATATATCGAAACCTTAAGTTATCCAAAATGGGAGAGCCTCAACTCTAATGACTCTGTAACTTGGTAGATACAAGTTTTATATTTTTTTTATTGAATCGGAGACCAATATTCCCTGTTTTAAGTCCGTCGCATATTTCGTAATTTTCTCATAGGGTACTGTACACGAAAATATATCGAAATCTTAAGCAATCCAAAATGGCAGACCCTCAACTCTAATGACTCTGTAACTTGGTAGATACAAGTTTTATATTGTATTTATTGAATCGGAGACCAATATTCCATGTTTTAAGTTCGTCGCATATTTTGCCATTTTTTCATAGGGTATTGTACACGAAAATATATCGAAATCTTAAGCAATCCAAAATGGCGGAGCCTCAACTCTAATGACTTTGTAATTTGGTGGATACATGTTTTATATTGTATTTATTGAATCAGAGACCAATATTCCATGTTTTAAGTCCGTCGCATATTTCGTCATTTTCTCATAGGGTACGGTACACGAAAATAAATCGAAATCTTAAGCTATCCAAAATGGCAGAGCCTCAACTCTAATGACTCTGTAACTTGGTAGATACAAGTTTTATATTGTATTTATTGAATCGGAGACCAATATTCCATGTTTTAAGTCCGTCGCATATTTCGTCATTTTCTCATAGGGTACTGTAAACGAAAATATATCGAAATCTTAAGCTATCCAAAATGGCAGACCCTCAACTCTAATGACTCTGTAACTTGGTAGATACATGTTTTATATTGTATTTATTGAATCGGAGACCAATATTCCATGTTTTAAGTCCGTCGCATATTTCGTCATTTTCTCATAGGAAAGTACACGAAAATATATCGAAATCTTAAGCTATCCAAAATGGCAGAGCCTCAACTCTAATGACTTTGTAACTTGGTAGATACAAGTTTTATATTGTATTTATTGAATCAGAGACCAATATTCCCTGTTTTAAGTACATAGCATATTTCGCCATTTTCTCATAGGGTACTGTACATGAAAATATATCGAAATCTTAAGCTATACAAAATGGCGGAGCCTCACCTCTAATGACTCTGTAACTTGGTAGATACAAGTTTTATATTGTATTTATTGAATCGGAGACCAATATTCCCTGTTTTAAGTCCGTCGCATATTTCGTAATTTTCTCATAGGGTACTGTACACGAAAATATATCGAAATCTTAAGCAATCCAAAATGGCAGAGCCTCAACTCTAATGACTCTGTAACTTGGTCTCCGATTCAATAAATACAATATAAAACTTGTGTCTAACAAGTTACAGAGTCATCAGAGTTGAGGCTCTGCCATTTTGGATAGCTTAAGATGTCGATATATTTTCGTGTACAGTACCCTATGAGAAAATGGCGAAATATGCGACAGACTTAAAACATTCAATATTGGTCTCCGATTCAATAAATACAATATAAAACTTGTATCTACCAAGTTACAGAGTCATTAGAGTTGAGGCTCTGCCATTTTGGATAGCATAAGATTTCGATATATTTTCGTGTACAGTACCCTATGAGAAAATGGCGAAATATGCGACGGACTTAAAACATTGAATATTGGTCTCCGATTCAATAAATACAATATAAAACTTGTATCTACCAGGTTACAGAGTCATTAGAGTTGATGCTCTGCCATTTTGGATAGCTTAAGATTTCCTTATAGTTTCGTGTACAGTACCCTATGAGAAAATGACGAAATATGCGACGGACTTAAACCATGGAATATTGGTCTCCGATTCAATAAATACAATATAAAAATTGTGTCTACTAAGTTACAGAGTCATTAGAGTTGAGGCTCTGCCATTTTGGATAGCTTAAGATTTCGATATATTTTCGTGTACAGTACCCTATGAGAAAATGGGGAAATATGCGACAGACTTAAAACATTGAATATTGGTCTCCGATTCAATAAATACAATATAAAACTTGTATCTACCAAGTTACAGAGTCATTAGAGTTGAGGCTCTGCCATTTTCGATTGCTTAAGATTTCGATATATTTTCGTGTACAGTACCCTATGAGAAAATGGAGAAATATGCGACGGGCTTAAAACATGGAATATTGGTCTCCGATTCAATAAATACAATATAAAACTTGTGTCTACCAAGTTACAGAGTCATCAGAGTTGAGGCTCTGCCATTTTGGATAGCTTAAGATTTCGATATATTTTCGTGTACAGTACCCTATTAGAAAATGGCGAAATATGCGACGGACTTAAAACATTGAATATTGGTCTCCGATTCAATAAATACAATATAAAACTTGTATCTACCAGGTTACAGAGTCATTAGAGTTGATGCTCTGCCATTTTGGATAGCTTAAGATTTCCTTATAGTTTCGTGTACAGTACCCTATGAGAAAATGACGAAATATGCGACGGACTTAAACCATGGAATATTGGTCTCCGATTCAATAAATACAATATAAAAATTGTGTCTACTAAGTTACAGAGTCATTAGAGTTGAGGCTCTTCCATTTTGGATAGCTTAAGATTTCGATATATTTTCGTGTACAGTACCCTATGAGAAAATGGGGAAATATGCGACAGACTTAAAACATTGAATATTGGTCTCCGATTCAATAAATACAATATAAAACTTGTATCTACCAAGTTACAGAGTCATTAGAGTTGAGGCTCTGCCATTTTCGATTGCTTAAGATTTCGATATATTTTCGTGTACAGTACCCTATGAGAAAATGGAGAAATATGCGACGGGCTTAAAACATGGAATATTGGTCTCCGATTCAATAAATACAATATAAAACTTGTGTCTACCAAGTTACAGAGTCATCAGAGTTGAGGCTCTGCCATTTTGGATAGCTTAAGATTTCGATATATTTTCGTGTACAGTACCCTAAGAGAAAATGGCGAAATATGCGACGGACTTAAAACATTGAATATTGGTCTTCGATTTAATAAATACAATATAAAACTTGTATCTACCAAGTTACAGAGTCAGTACCCTATGAGAAAATGGCGAAATATGCGACGGACTTAAAACATTGAATATTGGTCTCCGATTTAATAAATACAATATAAAACTTGTATCTACAAAGTTACAGAGTCATTAGAGTTGAGGCTCTGCCATTTTGGATAGCATAAGATTTCGATATATTTTCGTGTACAGTACCCTATGAGAAAATGGCGAAATATGCGACGGGCTTAAAACATGGAATATTGGTCTCTGATTCAATAAATACAATATAAAACTTGTATCTACCAAGTTACAGAGTCATCAGAGTTGAGGCTCTGCCATTTTGGATAACTTAAGATTTCGATATATTTTCGTGTACAGTACCCTATGAGAAAATGGCGAAATATGCGACGGACTTAAAACATTGAATATTGGTCTCCGATTCAATAAATACAATATAAAACTTGTATCTACCAGGTTACAGAGTCATTAGAGTTGATGCTCTGCCATTTTGGATAGCTTAAGATTTCCTTATATTTTCGTGTACAGTACCCTATGAGAAAATGACGAAATATGCGACGGACTTAAACCATGGAATATTGGTCTCTGATTCAATAAATACAATATAAAACTTGTATCTACCAAGTTATAGAGTCATTAGAGTTGAGGCTCTGCCATTTTCGATTGCTTAAGATTTCGATATATTTTCGTGTACAGTACCCTAAGAGAAAATGGCGAAATATGCGACGGACGTAAAACAATGAATATTGGTCTCCGATTTAATAAATACAATATAAAACATGTATCTACCAAGTTACAGAGTCAGTACCCTATGAGAAAATGGCGAAATATGCGACGGACTTAAAACATTGAATATTGGTCTCCGATTTAATAAATACAATATAAAACTTGTATCTACCAAGTTACAGAGTCATTAGAGTTGAGGCTCTGCCATTTTGGATAGCATAAGATTTCGATATATTTTCGTGTACAGTACCCTATGAGAAAATGGCGAATTATGCGACGGGCTTAAAACGTGGAATATTGGTCTCCGATTCAATAAATACAATATAAAACTTGTGTCTACTAAGTTACAGAGTCCTTAGAGTTGAGGGTCTGCCATTTTCGATTGCTTAAGATTTCGATATATTTTCGTGTACAGTACGCTATGAGAAAATGGAGAAATATGCGACGGGCTTAAAACATGGAATATTGGTCTCCGATTCAATAAATACAATATAAAACTTGTGTCTACCAAGTTACAGAGTCATCAGAGTTGTGGCTCTGCCATTTTGGATAGCTTAAGATTTCGATATATTTTCGTGTACAGTACCTTATGAGAAAATGGCGAAATATGCGACGGACTTAAAACATTGAATATTGGTCTCCGATTTAATAAATACAATATAAAACTTGTATCTACCAAGTTACAAAGTCAGTACCCTATGAGAAAATGGCGAAATATGCGACGGACTTAAAACATTGAATATTGGTCTCCGATTTAATAAATACAATATAAAACTTGTATCTACCAAGTTACAGAGTCAATAGAGTTGAGGCTCTGCCATTTTGGATAGCATAAGATTTCGATATATTTTCGTGTACAGTACCCTATTAGAAAATGGCGAATTATGCGACGGGCTTAAAACATGGAATATTGGTTTCCGATTTAATAAATACAATATAAAAATTGTGTCTACTAAGTGACAAAGTCATTAGAGTTGAGGCTCTGCCATTTTGGATAGCTTAAGATTTCGATATATTTTCGTGTACAGTACCCTATGAGAAAATGGCGAAATATGCGACAGACTTAAAACATTGAATATTGGTCTCCGATTCAATAAATACAATATAAAACTTGTATCTACCAAGTTACAGAGTCATTAGAGTTGAGGCTCTGCCATTTTCGATTGCTTAAGATTTCGATATATTTTCGTGTACAGTACCCTATGAGAAAATGGAGAAATATGCGACGGGCTTAAAACATGGAATATTGGTCTCCGATTCAATAAATACAATATAAAACTTGTGTCTACCAAGTTACAGAGTCATCAGAGTTGAGGCTCTGCCATTTTGGATAGCTTAAGATTTCGATATATTTTCGTGTACAGTACCCTATGAGAAAATGGCGAAATATGCGACGGGCTTAAAACATGGAATATTGGTCTCCGATTCAATAAATACAATATAAAACTTGTATCTACCAAGTTACAGAGTCAGTACCCTATGAGAAAATGGCGAAATATGCGAAGAACTTAAAACATTGAATATTGGTCTCCGATTCAATAAATACAATATAAAACTTGTATCTACCAAGTTACAGAGTCATTAGAGTTGAGGCTCTGCCATTTTCGATTGCTTAAGATTTCGATATATTTTCGTGTACAGTACCCTATGAGAAAATGGAGAAATATGCGACGGGCTTAAAACATGGAATATTGGTCTCCGATTCAATAAATACAATATAAAACTTGTGTCTACCAAGTTACAGAGTCATCAGAGTTGAGGCTCTGCCATTTTGGATAGCTTAAGATTTCGATATATTTTCGTGTACAGTACCCTATGAGAAAATGGCGAAATATGCGACGAACTTAAAACATTGAATATTGGTCTCCGATTTAATAAATACAATATAAAACTTGTATCTACCAAGTTACAGAGTCAGTACCCTATGAGAAAATGGCGAAATATGCGACGGACTTAAAACATTGAATATTGGTCTCCGATTTAATAAATACAATATAAAACTTGTACCTACAAAGTTAAAGAGTCATTAGAGTTGAGGCTCTGCCATTTTGGATAGCATAAGATTTCGATATATTTTCGTGTACAGTACCCTATGAGAAAATGGCGAAATATGCGACGGGCTTAAAACATGGAATATTGGTCTCCGATTCAATAAATACAATATAAAACTTGTATCTACCAAGTTACAGAGTCATTAGAGTTGAGGCTCTGCCATTTTGGATAGCTTAAGATTTCGATATATTTTCGTGTACAGTACCCTATGAGAAAATTGCGAAATATGCGACGGAGTTAAAACATGGAATATTGGTCTCCGATTCAATAAATACAATATAAAACTTGTATCTACCAAGTTATAGAGTCATTAGAGTTGAGGTTCTGCCATTTTGGATAGTTTAAGATTTCGATATATTTTCGTGTTTAAGATTTCGATATATTTTCGTGTACAGTACCCTATGAGAAAATGGCAAAATATGCGACGGACTCAAAACATGGAATATTGGTCTTTGATTCAATAAATACAATATAAAACTTGTATCTACCAAGTTACAGAGTCATTAGAGTTGAGGCTCTGCCATTTTGGATAGCTTTGGATTTCGATATATTTTCGTGTACAGTACCCTATGAGAAAATGGCGAAATATGCGACGGACTTAAAACATTGAATATTGGTCTCCGATAAAATAAATACAATATAAAACTTGTATCTACCAAGTTACAGAGTCGTTAGAGTTGAGGCTCTGCCATTTTGGATAGCTTAAGATTTCGATATATTTTCGTGTACAGTACCCTATGAGAAAATGGCGAAATATGCGACGGACTTAAAACAGGGAATATTGGTCTCTGATTCAATAAATACAATATAAAAGTTGTATCTACCAAGTTACAGAGTCATTAGAGTTGAGGCTCTGCCATTTTGGATAGCTTAAGATTTCGATATATTTTCGTGTATAGTACCCTATGAGAAAATTGCGAAATATGCGACGGAGTTAAAACATGGAATATTGGTCTCCGATTCAATAAATACAATATAAAACTTGTATCTACCAAGTTATAGAGTCATTAGAGTTGAGGGTCTGCCATTTTGGATAGCTTAAGATTTCGATATATTTTCGTGTACAGTACCCTATGAGAAAATGGCGAAATATGCGACGGACTTAAAACAGGGAATATTGGTCTCCGATTCAATAAATACAATATAAAACTTGTATCTACCAAGTTACAGAGTCATTAGAGTTGAGGCTCTTCCATTTTGGATAGCTTAAGATTTCGATATATTTTCGTGTACAGTACCCTATGAGAAAATGGCGAAATATGCGACGGACTTAAAACATTGAATATTGGTCTCCGATTAAATAAATACAATATAAAACTTGTATCTACCAAGTTACAGAGTCGTTAGAGTTGAGGCTCTGCCATTTTGGATAGCTTAAGATTTCGATATATTTTCGTGTACAGTACCCTATGAGAAAATGGCGAAATATGCGACGGACTTAAAACATGGAATATTGGTCTCCGATTCAATAAATACAATATAAAACTTGTATCTACCAAGTTACAGAGTCATTAGAGTTGAGGGTCTGCCATTTTGGATAGCTTAAGATTTCGATATATTTTCGTGTACAGTACCCTATGAGAAAATGGCGAAATATGCGACGGACTTAAAACAGGGAATATTGGTCACCGATTCAGTAAATACAATATAAAACTTGTATCTACCAAGTTACAGAGTCATTATATTTGAGGCTCTTCCATTTTGGATAGCTTAAGATTTCGATATATTTTCGTGTACAGTACCCTATGAAAAAATGGCGAAATATGCGACGGACTTAAAACATTGAATATTGGTCTCCGATTAAATAAATACAATATAAAACTTGTATCTACCAAGTTACAGAGTCGTTAGAGTTGAGGCTCTGCCATTTTGGATAGCTTAAGATTTCGATATATTTTCGTGTACAGTACCCTATGAGAAAATGGCGAAATATGCGACGGACTTTAAACAGGGAATATTGGTCTCTGATTCAATAAATACAATATAAAACTTGTATCTACCAAGTTACAGAGTCATTTGAGTTGAGGCTCTGCCATTTTGGATAGCTTAAGATTTCGATATATTTTCGTGTACAGTACCCTATGAGAAAATGGCGAAATATACGACGGACTTAAAACAGGGAATATTGGTCTCCGATTCAATAAATACAATATAAAACTTGTATCTACCAAGTTACAGATTTATTAGAGTTGAGGCTCTGCCATTTTGGATAGTTTAAGATTTCGATATATTTTCGTGTTTAAGATTTCGATATATTTTCGTGTACAGTACCCTATGAGAAAATGGCGAAATATGCGACGGACTCAAAACATGGAATATTGGTCTTTGATTCAATAAATACAATATAAAACTTGTATCTACCAAGTTACAGAGTCATTAGAGTTGTGGCTCTGCCATTTTGGATAGCTTTGGATTTCGATATATTTTCGTGTACAGTACCCTATGAGAAAATGGCGAAATATGCGACGGACTTAAAACATTGAATATTGGTCTCCGATTAAATAAATACAATATAAAACTTGTATCTACCAAGTTACAGAGTCGTTAGAGTTGAGGCTCTGCCATTTTGGATAGCTTAAGATTTCGATATATTTTCGTGTACAGTACCCTATGAGAAAATGGCGAAATATGCGACGGACTTAAAACAGGGAATATTGGTCTCTGATTCAATAAATACAATATAAAAGTTTTATCTACCAAGTTACAGAGTCATTAGAGTTGAGGGTCTGCCATTTTGGATAGCTTAAGATTTCGATATATTTTCGTGTACAGTACCCTATGAGAAAATGGCGAAATATGCGACGGACTTAAAACAGGGAATATTGGTCTCCGATTCAATAAATACAATATAAAACTTGTATCTACCAAGTTACAGAGTCATTAGAGTTGAGGCTCTTCCATTTTGGATAGCTTAAGATTTCGATATATTTTCGTGTACAGTACCCTATGAGAAAATGGCGAAATATGCGACGGACTTAAAACATTGAATATTGGTCTCCGATTAAATAAATACAATATAAAACTTGTATCTACCAAGTTACAGAGTCGTTAGAGTTGAGGCTCTGCCATTTTGGATAGCTTAAGATTTCGATATATTTTCGTGTACAGTACCCTATGAGAAAATGGCGAAATATGCGACGGACTTAAAACATGGAATATTGGTCTCCGATTCAATAAATACAATATAAAACTTGTATCTACCAAGTTACAGAGTCATTAGAGTTGAGGGTCTGCCATTTTGGATAGCTTAAGATTTCGATATATTTTCGTGTACAGTACCCTATGAGAAAATGGCGAAATATGCGACGGACTTAAAACAGGGAATATTGGTCACCGATTCAATAAATACAATATAAAACTTGTATCTACCAAGTTACAGAGTCATTAGATTTGAGGCTCTTCCATTTTGGATAGCTTAAGATTTCGATATATTATCGTGTACAGTACCCTATGAAAAAATGGCGAAATATGCGACGGACTTAAAACATTGAATATTGGTCTCCGATTAAATAAATACAATATAAAACTTGTATCTACCAAGTTACAGAGTCGTTAGAGTTGAGGCTCTGCCATTTTGGATAGCTTAAGATTTCGATATATTTTCGTGTACAGTACCCTATGAGAAAATGGCGAAATATGCGACGGACTTTAAACAGGGAATATTGGTCTCTGATTCAATAAATACAATATAAAACTTGTATCTACCAAGTTACAGAGTCATTTGAGTTGAGGCTCTGCCATTTTGGATAGCTTAAGATTTCGATATATTTTCGTGTACAGTACCCTATGAGAAAATGGCGAAATATACGACGGACTTAAAACAGGGAATATTGGTCTCCGATTCAATAAATACAATATAAAACTTGTATCTACCAAGTTACAGAGTCATTAGAGTTGAGGCTCTGCCATTTTGGATAGTTTAAGATTTCGATATATTTTCGTGTTTAAGATTTCGATATATTTTCGTGTACAGTACCCTATGAGAAAATGGCGAAATATGCGACGGACTCAAAACATGGAATATTGGTCTTTGATTCAATAAATACAATATAAAACTTGTATCTACCAAGTTACAGAGTCATTAGAGTTGAGACTCTGCCATTTTGGATAGCTTTGGATTTCGATATATTTTCGTGTACAGTACCCTATGAGAAAATGGCGAAATATGCGACGGACTTAAAACATTGAATATTGGTCTCCGATTAAATAAATACAATATAAAACTTGTATCTACCAAGTTACAGAGTCGTTAGAGTTGAGGCTCTGCCATTTTGGATAGCTTAAGATTTCGATATATTTTCGTGTACAGTACCCTATGAGAAAATGGCGAAATATGCGACGGACTTAAAACAGGGAATATTGGTCTCTGATTCAATAAATACAATATAAAAGTTTTATCTACCAAGTTACAGAGTCATTAGAGTTGAGGCTCTGCCATTTTGGATAGCTTAAGATTTCGATATATTTTCGTGTATAGTACCCTATGAGAAAATTGCGAAATATGCGACGGAGTTAAAACATGGAATATTGGTCTCCGATTCAATAAATACAATATAAAACTTGTATCTACCAAGTTATAGAGTCATTAGAGTTGAGGGTCTGCCATTTTGGATAGCTTAAGATTTCGATATATTTTCGTGTACAGTACCCTATGAGAAAATGGCGAAATATGCGACGGACTTAAAACAGGGAATATTGGTCTCCGATTCAATAAATATAATATAAAACTTGTATCTACCAAGTTACAGAGTCATTAGAGTTGAGGCTCTTCCATTTTGGATAGCTTAAGATTTCGATATATTTTCGTGTACAGTACCCTATGAGAAAATGGCGAAATATGCGACGGACTTAAAACATTGAATATTGGTCTCCGATTAAATAAATACAATATAAAACTTGTATCTACCAAGTTACAGAGTCGTTAGAGTTGAGGCTCTGCCATTTTGGATAGCTTAAGATTTCGATATATTTTCGTGTACAGTACCCTATGAGAAAATGGCGAAATATGCGACGGACTTAAAACATGGAATATTGGTCTCCGATTCAATAAATACAATATAAAACTTGTATCTACCAAGTTACAGAGTCATTAGAGTTGAGGGTCTGCCATTTTGGATAGCTTAAGATTTCGATATATTTTCGTGTACAGTACCCTATGAGAAAATGGCGAAATATACGACGGACTTAAAACAGGGAATATTGGTCTCCGATTCAATAAATACAATATAAAACTTGTATCTACCAAGTTACAGAGTCATTAGAGTTGAGGCTCTACTATTTTGGATAGTTTAAGATTTCGATATATTTTCGTGTGCAGTACCCTATGAGAAAATGGCAAAATATGCGACGGACTCAAAACATGGAATATTGGTCTCTGATTCAATAAATACAATATAAAACTTGTATCTACCAAGTTACAGAGTCATTAGAGTTGAGGCTCTGCCATTTTGGATAGCTTAAGATTTCGATATATTTTCGTGTACAGTACCCTATGAGAAAATGGCGAAATATGCGACGCACTTAAAACATGGAATATTGGTCTCCGATTCAATAAATACAATATAAAACTTGTATCTACCAAGTTACAGAGTCATTAGAGTTGAGGGTCTGCCATTTTGGATAGCTTAAGATTTCGATATATTTTCGTGTACAGTACCCTATGAGAAAATGGCGAAATATGCGACGGACTTAAAACAGGGAATATTGGTCACCGATTCAATAAATACAATATAAAACTTGTATCTACCAAGTTACAGAGTCATTAGAATTGAGGCTCTGCCATTTTGGATAGCTTAAGATTTCGATATATTTTCGTGTACAGTACCCTATGAGAAAATGGCGAAATATGCGACGGACTTAAAACATTGAATATTGGTCTCCGATTAAATAAATACAATATAAAACTTGTATCTACCAAGTTACAGAGTCGTTAGAGTTGAGGCTCTGCCATTTTGGATAGCTTAAGATTTCGATATATTTTCGTGTACAGTACCCTATGAGAAAATGGCGAAATATGCGACGGACTTAAAACAGGGAATATTGGTCTTTGATTCAATAAATACAATATAAAACTTGTATCTACCAAGTTACAGAGTCGTTAGAGTTGAGGCTCTGCCATTTTGGATAGCTTAAGATTTCGATATATTTTCGTGTACAGTACCCTATCAGAAAATGGCGAAATATGCGACGGACTTAAAACAGGGAATATTGGTCTCTGATTCAATAAATACAATATAAAACTTGTATCTACCAAGTTACAGAGTCATTTGAGTTGAGGCTCTGCCATTTTGGATAGCTTAAGATTTCGATATATTTTCGTGTACAGTACCCTATGAGAAAATGGCGAAATATGCGACGGACTTAAAACATTGAATATTGGTCTCCGATTAAATAAATACAATATAAAACTTGTATCTACCAAGTTACAGAGTCGTTAGAGTTGAGGCTCTGCCATTTTGGATAGCTTAAGATTTCGATATATTTTCGTGTACAGTACCCTATGAGAAAATGGCGAAATATGCGACGGAGTTAAAACATTGAATATTGGTCTCCGATTAAATAAATACAATATAAAACTTGTATCTACCAAGTTACAGAGTCGTTAGAGTTGAGGCTCTGCCATTTTGGATAGCTTAAGATTTCGATATATTTTCGTGTACAGTACCCTATGAGAAAATGGCAAAATATGCGACGGACTCAAAACATGGAATATTGGTCTCTGATTCAATAAATACAATATAAAACATGTATCTACCAATTTACAGAGTCATTAGAGTTGAGGCTCTGCCATTTTGGATAGCTTAAGATTTCGATATATTTTCGTGTACAGTACCCTATGAGAAAATGGCGAAATATGCGACGCACTTAAAACATGGAATATTGGTCTCCGATTCAATAAATACAATATAAAACTTGTATCTACCAAGTTACAGAGTCATTAGAGTTGAGGGTCTGCCATTTTGGATAGCTTAAGATTTCGATATATTTTCGTGTACAGTACCCTATGAGAAAATGGCGAAATATGCGACGGACTTAAAACAGGGAATATTGGTCACCGATTCAATAAATACAATATAAAACTTGTATCTACCAAGTTACAGAGTCATTAGAGTTGAGGCTCTGCCATTTTGGATAGCTTAAGGTTTCGATATATTTTCGTGTACAGTACCCTATGAGAAAATGGCGAAATATGCGACGGACTTAAAACATTGAATATTGGTCTCCGATTAAATAAATACAATATAAAACTTGTATCTACCAAGTTACAGAGTCGTTAGAGTTGAGGCTCTGCCATTTTGGATAGCTTAAGATTTCGATATATTTTCGTGTACAGTACCCTATGAGAAAATGGCGAAATATGCGACGGACTTAAAACAGGGAATATTGGTCTTTGATTCAATAAATACAATATAAAACTTGTATCTACCAAGTTACAGAGTCGTTAGAGTTGAGGCTCTGCCATTTTGGATAGCTTAAGATTTCGATATATTTTCGTGTACAGTACCCTATGAGAAAATGGCGAAATATGCGACGGACTTAAAACAGGGAATATTGGTCTCTGATTCAATAAATACAATATAAAACTTGTATCTACCAAGTTACAGAGTCATTTGAGTTGAGGCTCTGCCATTTTGGATAGCTTAAGATTTCGATATATTTTCGTGTACAGTACCCTATGAGAAAATGGCGAAATATACGACGGACTTAAAACAGGGAATATTGGTCTCCGATTCAATAAATACAATATAAAACTTGTATCTACCAAGTTACAGAGTCATTAGAGTTGAGGCTCTACTATTTTGGATAGTTTAAGATTTCGATATATTTTCGTGTACAGTACCTTATGAGAAAATGGCAAAATATGCGACGGACTCAAAACATGGAATATTGGTCTCTAATTCAATAAATACAATATAAAACTTGTATCTACCAAGTTACAGAGTCATTAGAGTTGAGGCTCTGCCATTTTGGATAGCTTAAGATTTCGATATATTTTCGTGTACAGTACCCTATGAGAAAATGGCGAAATATGCGACGGACTTAAAACATGGAATATTGGTCTCCGATTCAATAAACACAATATAAAACTTGTATCTACCAAGTTACAGAGTCCTTAGAGTTGAGGGTCTGCCATTTTGGATAGCTTAAGATTTCGATATATTTTCGTGTACAGTACCCTATGAGAAAATGGCGAAATATGCGACGGACTTAAAACAGGGAATATTGGTCACCGATTCAATAAATACAATATAAAACTTGTATCTACCAAGTTACAGAGTCATTAGAGTTGAGGCTCTGCCATTTTGGATAGCTTAAGATTTCGATATATTTTCGTGTACAGTACCCTATGAGAAAATGGCGAAATATGCGACGGACTTAAAACATTGAATATTGGTCTCCGATTAAATAAATACAATATAAAACTTGTATCTACCAAGTTACAGAGTCGTTAGAGTTGAGGCTCTGCCATTATGGATAGCTTAAGATTTCGATATATTTTCGTGTACAGTACCCTATGAGAAAATGGCGAAATATGCGACGGACTTAAAACAGGGAATATTGGTCTTTGATTCAATAAATACAATATAAAACTTGTATCTACCAAGTTACAGAGTCATTTGAGTTGAGGCTCTGCCATTTTGGATAGCTTAAGATTTCGATATATTTTCGTGTACAGTACCCTATGAGAAAATGGCGAAATATGCGACGGACTTAAAACATTGAATATTGGTCTCCGATTAAATAAATACAATATAAAACTTGTATCTACCAAGTTACAGAGTCGTTAGAGTTGAGGCTCTGCCATTTTGGATAGCTTAAGATTTGGATATATTTTCGTGTACAGTACCCTATGAGAAAATGGCGAAATATGCGACGGACTTAAAACATTGAATATTGGTCTCCGATTAAATAAATACAATATAAAACTTGTATCTACCAAGTTACAGAGTCGTTAGAGTTGAGGCTCTGCCATTTTGGATAGCTTAAGATTTCGATATATTTTCGTGTACAGTACCCTATGAGAAAATGGCGAAATATGCGACGGACTTAAAACATTGAATATTGGTCTCCGATTAAATAAATACAATATAAAACTTGTATCTACCAAGTTACAGAGTCGTTAGAGTTGAGGCTCTGCCATTATGGATAGCTTAAGATTTGGATATATTTTCGTGTACAGTACCCTATGAGAAAATGGCGAAATATGCGACGGACTTAAAACAGGGAATATTGGTCTTTGATTCAATAAATACAATATAAAACTTGTATCTACCAAGTTACAGAGTCATTAGAGTTGAGGCTCTTCCATTTTGGATAGCTTAAGATTTCGATATATTTTCGTGTACAGTACCCTATGAGAAAATGGCGAAATATGCGACGGACTTAAAACATTGAATATTGGTCTCCGATTAAATAAATACAATATAAAACTTGTATCTACCAAGTTACAGAGTCGTTAGAGTTGAGGCTCTGCCATTTTGGATAGCTTAAGATTTCGATATATTTTCGTGTACAGTACCCTATGAGAAAATGGCGAAATATGCGACGGACTTAAAACATTGAATATTGGTCTCCGATTAAATAAATACAATATAAAACTTGTATCTACCAAGTTACAGAGTCGTTAGAGTTGAGGCTCTGCCATTTTGGATAGCTTAAGATTTCGATATATTTTCGTGTACAGTACCCTATGAGAAAATGGCGAAATATGCGACAGACTTAAAACAGGGAATATTGGTCTCTGATTCAATAAATACAATATAAAACTTGTATCTACCAAGTTACAGAGTCATTTGAGTTGAGGCTCTGCCATTTTGGATAGCTTAAGATTTCGATATATTTTCGTGTACAGTACCCTATGAGAAAATGGCGAAATATGCGACGGACTTAAAACAGGGAATATTGGTCTCCGATTCAATAAATACAATATAAAACTTGTATCTACCAAGTTACAGAGTCATTAGAGTTGAGGCTCTACTATTTTGGATAGTTTAAGATTTCGATATATTTTCGTGTACAGTACCCTATGAGAAAATGGCAAAATATGCGACGGACTCAAAACATGGAATATTGGTCTCTGATTCAATAAATACAATATAAAACTTGTATCTACCAAGTTATAGAGTCATTAGAGTTGAGGCTCTGCCATTTTGGATAGCTTAAGATTTCGATATATTTTCGTGTACAGTACCCTATGAGAAAATGGCGAAATATGCGACGGACATAAAACAGGGAATATTGGTCTCTGATTCAATAAATACAATATAAAACTTGTATCTACCAAGTTACAGAGTCATTTGAGTTGAGGCTCTGCCATTTTGGATAGCTTAAGATTTCGATATATTTTCGTGTACAGTACCCTATGAGAAAATGGCGAAATATGCGACGGACTTAAAACAGGGAATATTGGTCTCCGATTCAATAAATACAATATAAAACTTATATCTACCAAGTTACAGAGTCATTAGAGTTGAGGCTCTACTATTTTGGATAGTTTAAGATTTCGATATATTTTCGTGTACAGTACCTTATGAGAAAATGGCAAAATATGCGACGGACTCAAAACATGGAATATTGGTCTCTGATTCAATAAATACAATATAAAACTTGTATCTACCAAGTTACAGAGTCGTTAGAGTTGAGGCTCTGCCATTTTGGATAGCTTAAGATTTCGATATATTTTCGTGTACAGTACCCTATGAGAAAATGGCGAAATATGCGACGGACTTAAAACATTGAATATTGGTCTCCGATTAAATAAATACAATATAAAACTTGTATCTACCAAGTTACAGAGTCGTTAGAGTTGAGGCTCTGCCATTATGGATAGCTTAAGATTTCGATATATTTTCGTGTACAGTACCCTATGAGAAAATGGCGAAATATGCGACGGACTTAAAACAGGGAATATTGGTCTTTGATTCAATAAATACAATATAAAACTTGTATCTACCAAGTTACAGAGTCATTAGAGTTGAGGCTCTTCCATTTTGGATAGCTTAAGATTTCGATATATTTTCGTGTACAGTACCCTATGAGAAAATGGCGAAATATGCGACGGACTTAAAACATTGAATATTGGTCTCCGATTAAATAAATACAATATAAAACTTGTATCTACCAAGTTACAGAGTCGTTAGAGTTGAGGCTCTGCCATTTTGGATAGCTTAAGATTTCGATATATTTTCGTGTACAGTACCCTATGAGAAAATGGCGAAATATGCGACGGACTTAAAACATTGAATATTGGTCTCCGATTAAATAAATACAATATAAAACTTGTATCTACCAAGTTACAGAGTCGTTAGAGTTGAGGCTCTGCCATTTTGGATAGCTTAAGATTTCGATATATTTTCGTGTACAGTACCCTATGAGAAAATGGCGAAATATGCGACAGACTTAAAACAGGGAATATTGGTCTCTGATTCAATAAATACAATATAAAACTTGTATCTACCAAGTTACAGAGTCATTTGAGTTGAGGCTCTGCCATTTTGGATAGCTTAAGATTTCGATATATTTTCGTGTACAGTACCCTATGAGAAAATGGCGAAATATGCGACGGACTTAAAACAGGGAATATTGGTCTCCGATTCAATAAATACAATATAAAACTTGTATCTACCAAGTTACAGAGTCATTAGAGTTGAGGCTCTACTATTTTGGATAGTTTAAGATTTCGATATATTTTCGTGTACAGTACCCTATGAGAAAATGGCAAAATATGCGACGGACTCAAAACATGGAATATTGGTCTCTGATTCAATAAATACAATATAAAACTTGTATCTACCAAGTTACAGAGTCATTAGAGTTGAGGCTCTGCCATTTTGGATAGCTTAAGGTTTCGATATATTTTCGTGTACAGTACCCTATGAGAAAATGGCGAAATATGCGACGGACTTAAAACATTGAATATTGGTCTCCGATTAAATAAATACAATATAAAACTTGTATCTACCAAGTTACAGAGTCGTTAGAGTTGAGGCTCTGCCATTTTGGATAGCTTAAGATTTCGATATATTTTCGTGTACGGTACCCTATGAGAAAATGGCGAAATATGCGACGGACATAAAACAGGGAATATTGGTCTCTGATTCAATAAATACAATATAAAACTTGTATCTACCAAGTTACAGAGTCATTTGAGTTGAGGCTCTGCCATTTTGGATAGCTTAAGATTTCGATATATTTTCGTGTACAGTACCCTATGAGAAAATGGCGAAATATGCGACGGACTTAAAACAGGGAATATTGGTCTCCGATTCAATAAATACAATATAAAACTTATATCTACCAAGTTACAGAGTCATTAGAGTTGAGGCTCTACTATTTTGGATAGTTTAAGATTTCGATATATTTTCGTGTACAGTACCTTATGAGAAAATGGCAAAATATGCGACGGACTCAAAACATGGAATATTGGTCTCTGATTCAATAAATACAATATAAAACTTGTATCTACCAAGTTACAGAGTCGTTAGAGTTGAGGCTCTGCCATTTTGGATAGCTTAAGATTTCGATATATTTTCGTGTACAGTACCCTATGAGAAAATGGCGAAATATGCGACGGACTTAAAACATTGAATATTGGTCTCCGATTAAATAAATACAATATAAAACTTGTATCTACCAAGTTACAGAGTCGTTAGAGTTGAGGCTCTGCCATTATGGATAGCTTAAGATTTCGATATATTTTCGTGTACAGTACCCTATGAGAAAATGGCGAAATATGCGACGGACTTAAAACAGGGAATATTGGTCTTTGATTCAATAAATACAATATAAAACTTGTATCTACCAAGTTACAGAGTCATTAGAGTTGAGGCTCTTCCATTTTGGATAGCTTAAGATTTCGATATATTTTCGTGTACAGTACCCTATGAGAAAATGGCGAAATATGCGACGGACTTAAAACATTGAATATTGGTCTCCGATTAAATAAATACAATATAAAACTTGTATCTACCAAGTTACAGAGTCGTTAGAGTTGAGGCTCTGCCATTTTGGATAGCTTAAGATTTCGATATATTTTCGTGTACAGTACCCTATGAGAAAATGGCGAAATATGCGACGGACTTAAAACATTGAATATTGGTCTCCGATTAAATAAATACAATATAAAACTTGTATCTACCAAGTTACAGAGTCGTTAGAGTTGAGGCTCTGCCATTTTGGATAGCTTAAGATTTCGATATATTTTCGTGTACAGTACCCTATGAGAAAATGGCGAAATATGCGACAGACTTAAAACGGGGAATATTGGTCTCTGATTCAATAAATACAATATAAAACTTGTATCTACCAAGTTACAGAGTCATTTGAGTTGAGGCTCTGCCATTTTGGATAGCTTAAGATTTCGATATATTTTCGGGTACAGTACCCTATGAGAAAATGGCGAAATATGCGACGGACTTAAAACAGGGAATATTGGTCTCCGATTCAATAAATACAATATAAAACTTGTATCTACCAAGTTACAGAGTCATTAGAGTTGAGGCTCTACTATTTTGGATAGTTTAAGATTTCGATATATTTTCGTGTACAGTACCCTATGAGAAAATGGCAAAATATGCGACGGACTCAAAACATGGAATATTGGTCTCTGATTCAATAAATACAATATAAAACTTGTATCTACCAAGTTACAGAGTCATTAGAGTTGAGGCTCTGCCATTTTGGATAGCTTAAGGTTTCGATATATTTTCGTGTACAGTACCCTATGAGAAAATTGCGAAATATGCGACGGACATAAAACATTGAATATTGGTCTCCGATTAAATAAATACAAAATAAAACTTGTATCTACCAAGTTACAGAGTCGTTAGAGTTGAGGCTCTGCCATTTTGGATAGCTTAAGATTTCGATATATTTTCGTGTACAGTACCCTATGAGAAAATGGCGAAATATGCGACGGACTTAAAACAGGGAATATTGGTCTCTGATTCAATAAATACAATATAAAACTTGTATCTACCAAGTTACAGAGTCATTTGAGTTGAGGCTCTGCCATTTTGGATAGCCTAAGATTTCGATATATTTTCGTGTACAGTACCCTATGAGAAAACGGCGAAATATGCGACGGACTTAAAACAGGGAATATTGGTCTCCGATTCAATAAATACAATATAAAACTTGTATCTACCAAGTTACAGAGTCATTAGAGTTGAGGCTCTACTATTTTGGATAGTTTAAGATTTCGATATATTTTCGTGTACAGTACCCTATGAGAAAATGGCAAAATATGCGACGGACTCAAAACATGGAATATTGGTCTCTGATTCAATAAATACAATATAAAACTTGTATCTACCAAGTTACAGAGTCATTTGGATAGCTTAAGATTTCGATATATTTTCGTGTACAGTACCCTATGAGAAAATGGCGAAATATGCGACGGACTTAAAACAGGGAATATTGGTCTCCGATTCAATAAATACAATATAAAACTTGTATCTACCAAGTTACAGAGTCATTAGAGTTGAGGCTCTACTATTTTGGATAGTTTAAGATTTCGATGTATTTTCGTGTACAGTACCCTATGAGAAAATGGCAAAATATGCGACGGACTCAAAACATGGAATATTGGTCTCTGATTCAATAAATACAATATAAAACTTGTATCTACCAAGTTACAGAGTCAATTTGGATAGCTTAAGATTTCGATATATTTTCGTGTACAGTACCCTATGAGAAAATGGCGAAATATGCGACGGACTTAAAACATTGAATATTGGTCTCCGATTAAATAAATACAATATAAAACTTGTATCTACCAAGTTACAGAGTCGTTAGAGTTGAGGCTCTGCCATTATGGATAGCTTAAGATTTCGATATATTTTCGTGTACAGTACCCTATGAGAAAATGGCGAAATATGCGACGGACTTAAAACAGGGAATATTGGTCTTTGATTCAATAAATACAATATAAAACTTGTATCTACCAAGTTACAGAGTCATTAGAGTTGAGGCTCTTCCATTTTGGATAGCTTAAGATTTCGATATATTTTCGTGTACAGTACCCTATGAGAAAATGGCGAAATATGCGACGGACTTAAAACATTGAATATTGGTCTCCGATTAAATAAATACAATATAAAACTTGTATCTACCAAGTTACAGAGTCGTTAGAGTTGAGGCTCTGCCATTTTGGATAGCTTAAGATTTCGATATATTTTCGTGTACAGTACCCTATGAGAAAATGGCGAAATATGCGACGGACTTAAAACATTGAATATTGGTCTCCGATTAAATAAATACAATATAAAACTTGTATCTACCAAGTTACAGAGTCGTTAGAGTTGAGGCTCTGCCATTTTGGATAGCTTAAGATTTCGATATATTTTCGTGTACAGTACCCTATGAGAAAATGGCGAAATATGCGACAGACTTAAAACAGGGAATATTGGTCTCTGATTCAATAAATACAATATAAAACTTGTATCTACCAAGTTACAGAGTCATTTGAGTTGAGGCTCTGCCATTTTGGATAGCTTAAGATTTCGATATATTTTCGTGTACAGTACCCTATGAGAAAATGGCGAAATATGCGACGGACTTAAAACAGGGAATATTGGTCTCCGATTCAATAAATACAATATAAAACTTGTATCTACCAAGTTACAGAGTCATTAGAGTTGAGGCTCTACTATTTTGGATAGTTTAAGATTTCGATATATTTTCGTGTACAGTACCCTATGAGAAAATGGCAAAATATGCGACGGACTCAAAACATGGAATATTGGTCTCTGATTCAATAAATACAATATAAAACTTGTATCTACCAAGTTACAGAGTCATTAGAGTTGAGGCTCTGCCATTTTGGATAGCTTAAGGTTTCGATATATTTTCGTGTACAGTACCCTATGAGAAAATGGCGAAATATGCGACGGACTTAAAACATTGAATATTGGTCTCCGATTAAATAAATACAATATAAAACTTGTATCTACCAAGTTACAGAGTCGTTAGAGTTGAGGCTCTGCCATTTTGGATAGCTTAAGATTTCGATATATTTTCGTGTACAGTACCCTATGAGAAAATGGCGAAATATGCGACGGACATAAAACAGGGAATATTGGTCTCTGATTCAATAAATACAATATAAAACTTGTATCTACCAAGTTACAGAGTCATTTGAGTTGAGGCTCTGCCATTTTGGATAGCTTAAGATTTCGATATATTTTCGTGTACAGTACCCTATGAGAAAATGGCGAAATATGCGACGGACTTAAAACAGGGAATATTGGTCTCCGATTCAATAAATACAATATAAAACTTATATCTACCAAGTTACAGAGTCATTAGAGTTGAGGCTCTACTATTTTGGATAGTTTAAGATTTCGATATATTTTCGTGTACAGTACCTTATGAGAAAATGGCAAAATATGCGACGGACTCAAAACATGGAATATTGGTCTCTGATTCAATAAATACAATATAAAACTTGTATCTACCAAGTTACAGAGTCGTTAGAGTTGAGGCTCTACCATTTTGGATAGCTTAAGATTTCGATATATTTTCGTGTACAGTACCCTATGAGAAAATGGCGAAATATGCGACGGACTTAAAACATTGAATATTGGTCTCCGATTAAATAAATACAATATAAAACTTGTATCTACCAAGTTACAGAGTCGTTAGAGTTGAGGCTCTGCCATTATGGATAGCTTAAGATTTCGATATATTTTCGTGTACAGTACCCTATGAGAAAATGGCGAAATATGCGACGGACTTAAAACAGGGAATATTGGTCTTTGATTCAATAAATACAATATAAAACTTGTATCTACCAAGTTACAGAGTCATTAGAGTTGAGGCTCTTCCATTTTGGATAGCTTAAGATTTCGATATATTTTCGTGTACAGTACCCTATGAGAAAATGGCGAAATATGCGACGGACTTAAAACATTGAATATTGGTCTCCGATTAAATAAATACAATATAAAACTTGTATCTACCAAGTTACAGAGTCGTTAGAATTGAGGCTCTGCCATTTTGGATAGCTTAAGATTTCGATATATTTTCGTGTACAGTACCCTATGAGAAAATGGCGAAATATGCGACGGACTTAAAACATTGAATATTGGTCTCCGATTAAATAAATACAATATAAAACTTGTATCTACCAAGTTACAGAGTCGTTAGAGTTGAGGCTCTGCCATTTTGGATAGCTTAAGATTTCGATATATTTTCGTGTACAGTACCCTATGAGAAAATGGCGAAATATGCGACAGACTTAAAACGGGGAATATTGGTCTCTGATTCAATAAATACAATATAAAACTTGTATCTACCAAGTTACAGAGTCATTTGAGTTGAGGCTCTGCCATTTTGGATAGCTTAAGATTTCGATATATTTTCGTGTACAGTACCCTATGAGAAAATGGCGAAATATGCGACGGACTTAAAACAGGGAATATTGGTCTCCGATTCAATAAATACAATATAAAACTTGTATCTACCAAGTTACAGAGTCATTAGAGTTGAGGCTCTACTATTTTGGATAGTTTAAGATTTCGATATATTTTCGTGTACAGTACCCTATGAGAAAATGGCAAAATATGCGACGGACTCAAAACATGGAATATTGGTCTCTGATTCAATAAATACAATATAAAACTTGTATCTACCAAGTTACAGAGTCATTAGAGTTGAGGCTCTGCCATTTTGGATAGCTTAAGGTTTCGATATATTTTCGTGTACAGTACCCTATGAGAAAATTGCGAAATATGCGACGGACATAAAACATTGAATATTGGTCTCCGATTAAATAAATACAAAATAAAACTTGTATCTACCAAGTTACAGAGTCGTTAGAGTTGAGGCTCTGCCATTTTGGATAGCTTAAGATTTCGATATATTTTCGTGTACAGTACCCTATGAGAAAATGGCGAAATATGCGACGGACTTAAAACAGGGAATATTGGTCTCTGATTCAATAAATACAATATAAAACTTGTATCTACCAATTTACAGAGTCATTTGAGTTGAGGCTCTGCCATTTTGGATAGCCTAAGATTTCGATATATTTTCGTGTACAGTACCCTATGAGAAAACGGCGAAATATGCGACGGACTTAAAACAGGGAATATTGGTCTCCGATTCAATAAATACAATATAAAACTTGTATCTACCAAGTTACAGAGTCATTAGAGTTGAGGCTCTACTATTTTGGATAGTTTAAGATTTCGATATATTTTCGTGTACAGTACCCTATGAGAAAATGGCAAAATATGCGACGGACTCAAAACATGGAATATTGGTCTCTGATTCAATAAATACAATATAAAACTTGTATCTACCAAGTTACAGAGTCATTTGGATAGCTTAAGATTTCGATATATTTTCGTGTACAGTACCCTATGAGAAAATGGCGAAATATGCGACGGACTTAAAACAGGGAATATTGGTCTCCGATTCAATAAATACAATATAAAACTTGTATCTACCAAGTTACAGAGTCATTAGAGTTGAGGCTCTACTATTTTGGATAGTTTAAGATTTCGATGTATTTTCGTGTACAGTACCCTATGAGAAAATGGCAAAATATGCGACGGAGTCAAAACATGGAATATTGGTCTCTGATTCAATAAATACAATATAAAACTTGTATCTACCAAGTTACAGAGTCATTTTGGATAGCTTAAGATTTCGATATATTTTCGTGTACAGTACCCTATGAGAAAATGGCGAAATATGCGACGGACTTAAAACGTTGAATATTGGTCTCCGATTAAATAAATACAATATAAAACTTGTATCTACCAAGTTACAGAGTCGTTAGAGTTGAGGCTCTGCCATTTTGGATAGCTTAAGATTTCGATATATTTTCGTGTACAGTACCCTATGAGAAAATGGCGAAATATGCGACGGACTTAAAACAGGGAATATTGGTCTCTGATTCAATAAATACAGTATAAAACTTGTATCTACCAAGTTACAGAGTCGTTAGAGTTGAGGCTCTGCCATTTTGGATAGTTTAAGATTTCGATGTATTTTCGTGTACAGTACCCTATGAGAAAATGGCAAAATATGCGACGGACTCAAAACATGGAATATTGGTCTCTGATTCAATAAATACAATATAAAACTTGTATCTACCAAGTTACAGAGTCGTTAGAGTTGAGGCTCTGCCATTTTGGATAGCTTAAGATTTCGATATATTTTCGTGTACAGTACCCTATGAGAAAATGGCGAAATATGCGACGGACTTAAAACATTGAATATTGGTCTCCGATTAAATAAATACAATATAAAACTTGTATCTACCAAGTTACAGAGTCGTTAGAGTTGAGGCTCTGCCATTTTGGATAGCTTAAGATTTCGATATATTTTCGTGTACAGTACCCTATGAGAAAATGGCGAAATATGCGACGGACTTAAAACATTGAATATTGGTCTCCGATTAAATAAATACAATATAAAACTTGTATCTACCATGTTACAGACTCGTTAGAGTTGAGGCTCTGCCATTTTGGATAGCTTAAGATTTCGATATATTTTCGTGTACAGTACCCTATGAGAAAATGGCGAAATATGCGACGGACTTAAAACAGGGAATATTGGTCTCCGATTCAATAAATACAATATAAAACTTGTATCTACCAAGTTACAGAGTCATTAGAGTTGAGGCTCTACTATTTTGGATAGTTTAAGATTTCGATATATTTTCGTGTACAGTACCCTATGAGAAAATGGCAAAATATGCGACGGACTCAAAACATGGAATATTGGTCTCTGATTCAATAAATACAATATAAAACTTGTATCTACCAAGTTACAGAGTCATTTGGATAGCTTAAGATTTCGATATATTTTCGTGTACAGTACCCTATGAGAAAATGGCGAAATATGCGACGGACTTAAAACAGGGAATATTGGTCTCCGATTCAATAAATACAATATAAAACTTGTATCTACCAAGTTACAGAGTCATTAGAGTTGAGGCTCTACTATTTTGGATAGTTTAAGATTTCGATGTATTTTCGTGTACAGTACCCTATGAGAAAATGGCAAAATATGCGACGGACTCAAAACATGGAATATTGGTCTCTGATTCAATAAATACAATATAAAACTTGTATCTACCAAGTTACAGAGTCATTTTGGATAGCTTAAGATTTCGATATATTTTCGTGTACAGTACCCTATGAGAAAATGGCGAAATATGCGACGGACTTAAAACATTGAATATTGGTCTCCGATTAAATAAATACAATATAAAACTTGTATCTACCAAGTTACAGAGTCGTTAGAGTTGAGGCTCTGCCATTTTGGATAGCTTAAGATTTCGATATATTTTCGTGTACAGTACCCTATGAGAAAATGGCGAAATATGCGACGGACTTAAAACAGGGAATATTGGTCTCTGATTCAATAAATACAGTATAAAACTTGTATCTACCAAGTTACAGAGTCGTTAGAGTTGAGGCTCTGCCATTTTGGATAGTTTAAGATTTCGATGTATTTTCGTGTACAGTACCCTATGAGAAAATGGCAAAATATGCGACGGACTCAAAACATGGAATATTGGTCTCTGATTCAATAAATACAATATAAAACTTGTATCTACCAAGTTACAGAGTCGTTAGAGTTGAGGCTCTGCCATTTTGGATAGCTTAAGATTTCGATATATTTTCGTGTACAGTACCCTATGAGAAAATGGCAAAATATGCGACGGACTCAAAACATGGAATATTGGTCTCTGATTCAATAAATACAATATAAAACTTGTATCTACCAAGTTACAGAGTCATTTTGGATAGCTTAAGATTTCGATATATTTTCGTGTACAGTACCCTATGAGAAAATGGCGAAATATGCGACGGACTTAAAACATTGAATATTGGTCTCCGATTAAATAAATACAATATAAAACTTGTATCTACCAAGTTACAGAGTCGTTAGAGTTGAGGCTCTGCCATTTTGGATAGCTTAAGATTTCGATATATTTTCGTGTACAGTACCCTATGAGAAAATGGCGAAATATGCGACGGACTTAAAACAGGGAATATTGGTCTCTGATTCAATAAATACAGTATAAAACTTGTATCTACCAAGTTACAGAGTCGTTAGAGTTGAGGCTCTGCCATTTTGGATAGTTTAAGATTTCGATGTATTTTCGTGTACAGTACCCTATGAGAAAATGGCAAAATATGCGACGGACTCAAAACATGGAATATTGGTCTCTGATTCAATAAATACAATATAAAACTTGTATCTACCAAGTTACAGAGTCGTTAGAGTTGAGGCTCTGCCATTTTGGATAGCTTAAGATTTCGATATATTTTCGTGTACAGTACCCTATGAGAAAATGGCGAAATATGCGACGGACATAAAACATTGAATATTGGTCTCCGATTAAATAAATACAATATAAAACTTGTATCTACCAAGTTACAGAGTCGTTAGAGTTGAGGCTCTGCCATTTTGGATAGCTTAAGATTTCGATATATTTTCGTGTACAGTACCCTATGAGAAAATGGCGAAATATGCGACGGACTTAAAACATTGAATATTGGTCTCCGATTAAATAAATACAATATAAAACTTGTATCTACCAAGTTACAGAGTCGTTAGAGTTGAGGCTCTGCCATTTTGGATAGCTTAAGATTTCGATATATTTTCGTGTACAGTACCCTATGAGAAAATGGCGAAATATGCGACGGACTTAAAACAGGGAATATTGGTCTCTGATTCAATAAATACAATATAAAACTTGTATTTACCAAGTTACAGAGTCATTTGAGTTGAGGCTCTGCCATTTTGGATAGCTTAAGATTTCGATATATTTTCGTGTACAGTACCCTATGAGAAAATGGCGAAATATGCGACGGACTTAAAACAGCGAATATTGGTCTCCGATTCAATAAATACAATATAAAACTTGTATCTACCAAGTTACAGAGTCATTAGAGTTGAGGCTCTACTATTTTGGATAGTTTAAGATTTCGATGTATTTTCGTGTACAGTACCATATGAGAAAATGGCAAAATATGCGACGGACTCAAAACATGGAATATTGGTCTCTGATTCAATAAATACAATATAAAACTTGTATCTACCAAGTTACAGAGTCATTAGAGTTGAGGCTCTGCCATTTTGGATAGCTTAAGATTTCGATATATTTTCGTGTACAGTACCCTATGAGAAAATGGCAAAATATGCGACGGACTCAAAACATGGAATATTGGTCTCTGATTCAATAAATACAATATAAAACTTGTATCTACCAAGTTACAGAGTCATTTTGGATAGCTTAAGATTTCGATATATTTTCGTGTACAGTACCCTATGAGAAAATGGCGAAATATGCGACGGACTTAAAACATTGAATATTGGTCTCCGATTAAATAAATACAATATAAAACTTGTATCTACCAAGTTACAGAGTCGTTAGAGTTGAGGCTCTGCCATTTTGGATAGCTTAAGATTTCGATATATTTTCGTGTACAGTACCCTATGAGAAAATGGCGAAATATGCGACGGACTTAAAACAGGGAATATTGGTCTCTGATTCAATAAATACAGTATAAAACTTGTATCTACCAAGTTACAGAGTCGTTAGAGTTGAGGCTCTGCCATTTTGGATAGTTTAAGATTTCGATGTATTTTCGTGTACAGTACCCTATGAGAAAATGGCAAAATATGCGACGGACTCAAAACATGGAATATTGGTCTCTGATTCAATAAATACAATATAAAACTTGTATCTACCAAGTTACAGAGTCGTTAGAGTTGAGGCTCTGCCATTTTGGATAGCTTAAGATTTCGATATATTTTCGTGTACAGTACCCTATGAGAAAATGGCGAAATATGCGACGGACATAAAACATTGAATATTGGTCTCCGATTAAATAAATACAATATAAAACTTGTATCTACCAAGTTACAGAGTCGTTAGAGTTGAGGCTCTGCCATTTTGGATAGCTTAAGATTTCGATATATTTTCGTGTACAGTTCCCTATGAGAAAATGGCGAAATATGCGACGGACTTAAAACATTGAATATTGGTCTCCGATTAAATAAATACAATATAAAACTTGTATCTACCAAGTTACAGAGTCGTTAGAGTTGAGGCTCTGCCATTTTGGATAGCTTAAGATTTCGATATATTTTCGTGTACAGTACCCTATGAGAAAATGGCGAAATATGCGACGGACTTAAAACAGGGAATATTGGTCTCTGATTCAATAAATACAATATAAAACTTGTATCTACCAAGTTACAGAGTCATTTGAGTTGAGGCTCTGCCATTTTGGATAGCTTAAGATTTCGATATATTTTCGTGTACAGTACCCTATGAGAAAATGGCGAAATATGCGACGGACTTAAAACAGCGAATATTGGTCTCCGATTCAATAAATACAATATAAAACTTGTATCTACCAAGTTACAGAGTCATTAGAGTTGAGGCTCTACTATTTTGGATAGTTTAAGATTTCGATGTATTTTCGTGTACAGTACCATATGAGAAAATGGCAAAATATGCGACGGACTCAAAACATGGAATATTGGTCTCTGATTCAATAAATACAATATAAAACTTGTATCTACCAAGTTACAGAGTCATTAGAGTTGAGGCTCTGCCATTTTGGATAGCTTAAGGTTTCGATATATTTTCGTGTACAGTACCCTATGAGAAAATGGCGAAATATGCGACGGACTTAAAACATCGAATATTGGTCTCCGATTAAATAAATACAATATAAAACTTGTATCTACCAAGTTACAGAGTCGTTAGAGTTGAGGCTCTGCCATTTTGGATAGCTTAAGATTTCGATATATTTTCGTGTACAGTACCCTATGAGAAAATGGCGAAATATGCGACGGACTTAAAACAGGGAATATTGGTCTCTGATTCAATAAATACAATATAAAACTTGTATCTACCAAGTTACAGAGTCATTTGAGTTGAGGCTCTGCCATTTTGGATAGCTTAAGATTTCGATATATTTTCGTGTACAGTACCCTATGAGAAAATGGCGAAATATGCGACGGACTTAAAACAGGGAATATTGGTCTCTGATTCAATAAATACAATATAAAACTTGTATCTACCAAGTTACAGAGTCGTTAGAGTTGAGGCTCTGCCATTTTGGATAGCTTAAGATTTCGATATATTTTCGTGTACAGTACCCTATGAGAAAATGGCGAAATATGCGACGGACTTAAAACATTGAATATTGGTCTCCGATTAAATAAATACAATATAAAACTTGTATCTACCAAGTTACAGAGTCGTTAGAGTTGAGGCTCTGCCATTTTGGATAGCTTAAGATTTCGATATATTTTCGTGTACAGTACCCTATGAGAAAATGGCGAAATATGCGACGGACTTAAAACAGGGAATATTGGTCTCTGATTCAATAAATACAATATAAAACTTGTATCTACCAAGTTACAGAGTCATTTGAGTTGAGGCTCTGCCATTTTGGATAGCTTAAGATTTCGATATATTTTCGTGTACAGTACCCTATGAGAAAATGGCGAAATATGCGACGGACTTAAAACAGGGAATATTGGTCTCCGATTCAATAAATACAATATAAAACTTGTATCTACCAAGTTACAGAGTCATTAGAGTTGAGGCTCTACTATTTTGGATAGTTTAAGATTTCGATGTATTTTCGTGTACAGTACCCTATGAGAAAATGGCAAAATATGCGACGGACTCAAAACATGGAATATTGGTCTCTGATTCAATAAATACAATATAAAACTTGTATCTACCAAGTTACAGAGTCATTAGAGTTGAGGCTCTGCCATTTTGGATAGCTTAAGGTTTCGATATATTTTCGTGTACAGTACCCTATGAGAAAATGGCGAAATATGCGACGGACTTAAAACATCGAATATTGGTCTCCGATTAAATAAATACAATATAAAACTTGTATCTACCAAGTTACAGAGTCGTTAGAGTTGAGGCTCTGCCATTTTGGATAGCTTAAGATTTCGATATATTTTCGTGTACAGTACCCTATGAGAAAATGGCGAAATATGCGACGGACTTAAAACAGGGAATATTGGTCTCTGATTCAATAAATACAATATAAAACTTGTATCTACCAAGTTACAGAGTCCTTTGAGTTGAGGCTCTGCCATTTTGGATAGCTTAAGATTTCGATATATTTTCGTGTACAGTATCCTATGAGAAAATGGCGAAATATGCGACGGACTTAAAACAGGGAATATTGGTCTCCGATTCAATAAATACAATATAAAACTTGTATCTACCAAGTTACAGAGTCATTAGAGTTGAGGCTCTACTATTTTGGATAGTTTAAGATTTCGATATATTTTCGTGTACAGTACCCTTTGAGAAAATGGCAAAATATGCGACGGACTCAAAACATGGAATATTGGTCTCTGATTCAATAAATACAATATAAAACTTGTATCTACCAAGTTACAGAGTCATTAGAGTTGAGGCTCTGCCATTTTCGATAGCTTAAGGTTTCGATATATTTTCGTGTACAGTACCCTATGAGAAAATGGCGAAATATGCGACGGACTTAAAACAGCGAATATTGGTCTCCGATTAAATAAATACAATATAAAACTTGTATCTACCAAGTTACAGAGTCGTTAGAGTTGAGGCTCTGCCATTTTGGATAGCTTAAGATTTCGATATATTTTCGTGTACAGTACCCTATGAGAAAATGGCGAAATATGCGACGGACTTAAAACATTGAATATTGGTCTCCGATTAAATAAATACAATATAAAACTTGTATCTACCAAGTTACAGAGTCGTTAGAGTTGAGGCTCTGCCATTTTGGATAGCTTAAGATTTCGATATATTTTCGTGTACAGTACCCTATGAGAAAATGGCGAAATATGCGACGGACTTAAAACAGGGAATATTGGTCTCTGATTCAATAAATACAATATAAAACTTGTATCTACCAAGTTACAGAGTCATTTGAGTTGAGGCTCTGCCATTTTGGATAGCTTAAGATTTCGATATATTTTCGTGTACAGTACCCTATGAGAAAATGGCGAAAATGCGACGGACTTAAAACAGGGAATATTGGTCTCCGATTCAATAAATACAATATAAAACTTGTATCTACCAAGTTACAGAGTCATTAGAGTTGAGGCTCTACTATTTTGGATAGTTTAAGATTTCGATGTATTTTCGTGTACAGTACCCTATGAGAAAATGGCAAAATATGCGACGGACTCAAAACATGCAATATTGGTCTCTGATTCAATAAATACAATATAAAACTTGTATCTACCAAGTTACAGAGTCATTAGAGTTGAGGCTCTGCCATTTTGGATAGCTTAAGATTTCGATATATTTTCGTGTACAGTACCCTATGAGAAAATGGCGAAATATGCGACGGACTTAAAACATTGAATATTGGTCTCCGATTAAATAAATACAATATAAAACTTGTATCTACCAAGTTACAGAGTCGTTAGAGTTGAGGCTCTGCCATTTTTGATAGCTTAAGATTTCGATATATTTTCGTGTACAGTACCCTATGAGAAAATGGCGAAATATGCGACGGACTTAAAACAGGGAATATTGGTCTCTGATTCAATAAATACAATATAAAACTTGTATCTACCAAGTTACAGAGTCATTTGAGTTGAGGCTCTGCCATTTTGGATAGCTTAAGATTTCGATATATTTTCGTGTACAGTACCCTATGAGAAAATGGCGAAATATGCGACGGACTTAAAACAGGGAATATTGGTCTCCGATTCAATAAATACAATATAAAACTTGTATCTACCAAGTTACAGAGTCATTAGAGTTGAGGCTCTACTATTTTGGATAGTTTAAGATTTCGATGTATTTTCGTGTACAGTACCCTATGAGAAAATGGCAAAATATGCGACGGACTCAAAACATGGAATATTGGTCTCTGATTCAATAAATACAATATAAAACTTGTATCTACCAAGTTACAGAGTCATTAGAGTTGAGGCTCTGCCATTTTGGATAGCTTAAGGTTTCGATATATTTTCGTGTACAGTACCCTATGAGAAAATGGCGAAATATGCGACGGACTTAAAACATCGAATATTGGTCTCCGATTAAATAAATACAATATAAAACTTGTATCTACCAAGTTACAGAGTCGTTAGAGTTGAGGCTCTGCCATTTTGGATAGCTTAAGATTTCGATATATTTTCGTGTACAGTACCCTATGAGAAAATGGCGAAATATGCGACGGACTTAAAACAGGGAATATTGGTCTCTGATTCAATAAATACAATATAAAACTTGTATCTACCAAGTTACAGAGTCATTTGAGTTGAGGCTCTGCCATTTTGGATAGCTTAAGATTTCGATATATTTTCGTGTACAGTATCCTATGAGAAAATGGCGAAATATGCGACGGACTTAATACAGGGAATATTGGTCTCCGATTCAATAAATACAATATAAAACTTGTATCTACCAAGTTACAGAGTCATTAGAGTTGAGGCTCTGCCATTTTGGATAGCTTAAGATTTCGATATATTTTCGTGTACAGTACCCTATGAGAAAATGGCGAAATATGCGACGGACTTAAAACATTGAATATTGGTCTCCGATTAAATAAATACAATATAAAACTTGTATCTACCAAGTTACAGAGTCGTTAGAGTTGAGGCTCTGCCATTTTGGATAGCTTAAGATTTCGATATATTTTCGTGTACAGTACCCTATGAGAAAATGGCGAAATATGCGACGGACTTAAAACAGGGAATATTGGTCTCTGATTCAATAAATACAATATAAAACTTGTATCTACCAAGTTACAGAGTCATTTGAGTTGAGTCTCTGCCATTTTGGATAGCTTAAGATTTCGATATATTTTCGTGTACAGTACCCTATGAGAAAATGGCGAAATATGCGACGGACTTAAAACAGGGAATATTGGTCTCCGATTCAATAAATACAATATAAAACTTGTATCTACCAAGTTACAGAGTCATTAGAGTTGAGGCTCTACTATTTTGGATAGTTTAAGATTTCGATGTATTTTCGTATACAGTACCCTATGAGAAAATGGCAAAATATGCGACGGACTCAAAACATGGAATATTGGTCTCTGATTCAATAAATACAATATAAAACTTGTATCTACCAAGTTACAGAGTCATTAGAGTTGAGGCTCTGCCATTTTGGATAGCTTAAGGTTTCGATATATTTTCGTGTACAGTACCCTATGAGAAAATGGCGAAATATGCGACGGACTTAAAACATTGAATATTGGTCTCCGATTAAATAAATACAATATAAAACTTGTATCTACCAAGTTACAAAGTCGTTAGAGTTGAGGCTCTGCCATTTTGGATAGCTTAAGATTTCGATATATTTTCGTGTACAGTACCCTATGAGAAAATGGCGAAATATGCGACGGACTTAAAACAGGGAATATTGGTCTCTGATTCAATAAATACAATATAAAACTTGTATCTACCAAGTTACAGAGTCATTAGAGTTGAGGCTCTGCCATTTTGGATAGCTTAAGATTTCGATATATTTTCGTGTACAGTACCCTATGAGAAAATGGCGAAATATGCGACGGACTTAAAACATTGAATATTGGTCTCCGATTAAATAAATACAATATAAAACTTGTATCTACCAAGTTACAGAGTCGTTAGAGTTGAGGCTCTGCCATTTTGGATAGCTTAAGATTTCGATATATTTTCGTGTACAGTACCCTATGAGAAAATGGCGAAATATGCGACGGACTTAAAACAGGGAATATTGGTCTTTGATTCAATAAATACAATATAAAACTTATATCTACCAAGTTACAGAGTCATTAGAGTTGAGGCTCTTCCATTTTGGATAGCTTAAGATTTCGATAGATTTTCGTGTACAGTACCCTATGAGAAAATGGCGAAATATGCGACGGACTTAAAACATTGAATATTGGTCTCCGATTAAATAAATACAATATAAAACTTGTATCTACCAAGTTACAGAGTCGTTAGAGTTGAGGCTCTGCCATTTTGGATAGCTTAAGATTTCGATATATTTTCGTGTACAGTACCCTATGAGAAAATGGCGAAATATGCGACGGACTTAAAACATTGAATATTGGTCTCCGATTAAATAAATACAATATAAAACTTGTATCTACCAAGTTACAGAGTCGTTAGAGTTGAGGCTCTGCCATTTTGGATAGCTTAAGATTTCGATATATTTTCGAGTACAGTACCCTATGAGAAAATGGCGAAATATGCGACGGACTTAAAACAGGGAATATTGGTCTCTGATTCAATAAATACAATATAAAACTTGTATCTACCAAGTTACAGAGTCATTTGAGTTGAGGCTCTGAAATTTTGGATAGCTTAAGATTTCGATATATTTTCGTGTACAGTACCCTATGAGAAAATGGCGAAATATGCGACGGACTTAAAACAGGGAATATTGGTCTCCGATTCAATAAATACAATATAAAACTTGTATCTACCAAGTTACAGAGTCATTAGAGTTGAGGCTCTACTATTTTGGATAGTTTAAGATTTCGATATATTTTCGTGTACAGTACCCTATGAGAAAATGGCAAAATATGCGACGGACTCAAAACATGGAATATTGGTCTCTGATTCAATAAATACAATATAAAACTTGTATCTACCAAGTTACAAAGTCATTAGAGTTGAGGCTCTGCCATTTTGGATAGCTTAAGATTTCGATATATTTTCGTGTACAGTACCCTATGAGAAAATGGCGAAATATGCGACGGACTTAAAACATTGAATATTGGTCTCCGATTAAATAAATACAATATAAAACTTGTATCTACCAAGTGACAGAGTCGTTAGAGTTGAGGCTCTGCCATTTTGGATAGCTTAAGATTTCGATATATTTACGTGTACAGTACCCTATGAGAAAATGGCGAAATATGCGACGGACTTAAAATAGGGAATATTGGTCTTTGATTCAATAAATACAATATAAAACTTGTATCTACCAAGTTACAGAGTCATTAGAGTTGAGGCTCTTCCATTTTGGATAGCTTAAGATTTCGATATATTTTCGTGTACAGTACCCTATGAGAAAATGGCGAAATATGCGACGGACTTAAAACATTGAATATTGGTCTCCGATTAAATAAATACAATATAAAACATGTATCTACCAAGTTACAGAGTCGTTAGAGTTGAGGCTCTGCCATTTTGGATAGCTTAAGATTTCGATATATTTTCGTGTACAGTACCCTATGAGAAAATGGCGAAATATGCGACGGACTTAAAACAGGGAATATTGGTCTCCGATTCAATAAATACAATATAAAACTTGTATCTACCAAGTTACAGAGTCATTAGAGTTGAGGCTCTACTATTTTGGATAGTTTAAGATTTCGATATATTTTCGTGTACAGTACCCTATGAGAAAATGGCAAAATATGCGACAGACTCAAAACATGCAATATTGGTCTCTGATTCAATAAATACAATATAAAACTTGTATCTACCAAGTTACAGAGTCATTAGAGTTGAGGCTCTGCCATTTTGGATAGCTTAAGATTTCGATATATTTTCATGTACAGTACCCTATGAGAAAATGGCGAAATATGCGACGGACTTAAAACATTGAATATTGGTCTCCGATTAAATAAATACAATATAAAACTTGTATCTACCAAGTTACAGAGTCGTTAGAGTTGAGGCTCTGCCATTTTGGATAGCTTAAGATTTCGATATATTTTCGTGTACAGTACCCTATGAGAAAATGGCAAAATATGCGACGGACTTAAAACATTGAATATTGGTCTCCGATTAAATAAATACAATATAAAACTTGTATCTACCAAGTTACAGAGTCGTTAGAGTTGAGGCTCTGCCATTTTGGATAGCTTAAGATTTCGATATATTTTCGTGTACAGTACCCTATGAGAAAATGGCAAAATATGCGACGGACTTAAAACATTGAATATTGGTCACCGATTAAATAAATACAATATAAAACTTGTATCTACCAAGTTACAGAGTCGTTAGAGTTGAGGCTCTGCCATTTTGGATAGCTTAAGATTTCGATATATTTTCGAGTACAGTACCCTATGAGAAAATGGCGAAATATGCGACGGACTTAAAACAGGGAATATTGGTCTCTGATTCAATAAATACAATATAAAACTTGTATCTACCAAGTTACAGAGTCATTTGAGTTGAGGCTCTGCCATTTTGGATAGCTTAAGATTTCGATATATTTTCGTGTACAGTACCCTATGAGAAAATGGCGAAATATGCGACGGACTTAAAACATTGAATATTGGTCTCCGATTAAATAAATACAATATAAAACATGTATCTACCAAGTTACAGAGTCGTTAGAGTTGAGGCTCTGCCATTTTGGATAGCTTAAGATTTCGATATATTTTCGTGTACAGTACCCTATGAGAAAATGGCGAAATATGCGACGGACTTAAAACAGGGAATATTGGTCTCCGATTCAATAAATACAATATAAAACTTGTATCTACCAAATTACAGAGTCATTAGAGTTGAGGCTCTACTATTTTGGATAGTTTAAGATTTCGATATATTTTCGTGTACAGTACCCTATGAGAAAATGGCAAAATATGCGACAGACTCAAAACATGCAATATTGGTCTCTGATTCAATAAATACAATATAAAACTTGTATCTACCAAGTTACAGAGTCATTAGAGTTGAGGCTCTGCCATTTTGGATAGCTTAAGATTTCGATATATTTTCATGTACAGTACCCTATGAGAAAATGGCGAAATATGCGACGGACTTAAAACATTGAATATTGGTCTCCGATTAAATAAATACAATATAAAACTTGTATCTACCAAGTTACAGAGTCGTTAGAGTTGAGGCTCTGCCATTTTGGATAGCTTAAGATTTCGATATATTTTCGTGTACAGTACCCTATGAGAAAATGGCAAAATATGCGACGGACTTAAAACATTGAATATTGGTCTCCGATTAAATAAATACAATATAAAACTTGTATCTACCAAGTTACAGAGTCGTTAGAGTTGAGGCTCTGCCATTTTGGATAGCTTAAGATTTCGATATATTTTCGTGTACAGTACCCTATGAGAAAATGGCAAAATATGCGACGGACTTAAAACATTGAATATTGGTCTCCGATTAAATAAATACAATATAAAACTTGTATCTACCAAGTTACAGAGTCGTTAGAGTTGAGGCTCTGCCATTTTGGATAGCTTAAGATTTCGATATATTTTCGAGTACAGTACCCTATGAGAAAATGGCGAAATATGCGACGGACTTAAAACAGGGAATATTGGTCTCTGATTCAATAAATACAATATAAAACTTGTATCTACCAAGTTACAGAGTCATTTGAGTTGAGGCTCTGCCATTTTGGATAGCTTAAGATTTCGATATATTTTCGTGTACAGTACCCTATGAGAAAATGGCGAAATATGCGACGGACTTAAAACAGGGAATATTGGTCTCCGATTCAATAAATACAATATAAAACTTGTATCTACCAAGTTACAGAGTCATTAGAGTTGAGGCTCTACTATTTTGGATAGTTTAAGATTTCGATATATTTTTGTGTACAGTACCCTATGAGAAAATGGCAAAATATGCGACGGACTCAAAACATGGAATATTGGTCTCTGATTCAATAAATACAATATAAAACTTGTATCTACCAAGTTACAGAGTCATTAGAGTTGAGGCTCTGCCATTTTGGATAGCTTAAGATTTCGATATATTTTCGTGTACAGTACCCTATGAGAAAATGGCGAAATATGCGACGGACTTAAAACATTGAATATTGGTCTCCGATTAAATAAATACAATATAAAACTTGTATCTACCAAGTTACAGAGTCGTTAGAGTTGAGGCTCTGCCATTTTGGATAGCTTAAGATTTCGATATATTTACGTGTACAGTACCCTATGAGAAAATGGCGAAATATGCGACGGACTTAAAATAGGGAATATTGGTCTTTGATTCAATAAATACAATATAAAACTTGTATCTACCAAGTTACAGAGTCATTAGAGTTGAGGCTCTTCCATTTTGGATAGCTTAAGATTTCGATATATTTTCGTGTACAGTACCATATGAGAAAATGGCGAAATATGCGACGGACTTAAAACATTGAATATTGGTCTCCGATTAAATAAATACAATATAAAACATGTATCTACCAAGTTACAGAGTCGTTAGAGTTGAGGCTCTGCCATTTTGGATAGCTTAAGATTTCGATATATTTTCGTGTACAGTACCCGATGAGAAAATGGCGAAATATGCGACGGACTTAAAACAGGGAATATTGGTCTCCGATTCAATAAATACAATATAAAACTTGTATCTACCAAGTTACAGAGTCATTAGAGTTGAGGCTCTACTATTTTGGATAGTTTAAGATTTCGATATATTTTCGTGTACAGTACCCTATGAGAAAATGGCAAAATATGCGACAGACTCAAAACATGCAATATTGGTCTCTGATTCAATAAATACAATATAAAACTTGTATCTACCAAGTTACAGAGTCATTAGAGTTGAGGCTCTGCCATTTTGGATAGCTTAAGATTTCGATATATTTTCGTGTACAGTACCCTATGAGAAAATGGCGAAATATGCGACGGACTTAAAACATTGAATATTGGTCTCCGATTAAATAAATACAATATAAAACTTGTATCTACCAAGTTACAGAGTCGTTAGAGTTGAGGCTCTGCCATTTTGGATAGCTTAAGATTTCGATATATTTTCGTGTACAGTACCCTATGAGAAAATGGCGAAATATGCGACGGACTTAAAACAGGGAATATTGGTCTTTGATTCAATAAATACAATATAAAACTTGTATCTACCAAGTTACAGAGTCATTAGAGTTGAGGCTCTTCCATTTTGGATAGCTTAAGATTTCGATAGATTTTCGTGTACAATACCCTATGAGAAAATGGCGAAATATGCGACGGACTTAAAACATTGAATATTGGTCTCCGATTAAATAAATACAATATAAAACTTGTATCTACCAAGTTACAGAGTCGTTAGAGTTGAGGCTCTGCCATTTTGGATAGCTTAAGATTTCGATATATTTTCGTGTACAGTACCCTATGAGAAAATGGCGAAATATGCGACGGACTTAAAACATTGAATATTGGTCTCCGATTAAATAAATACAATATAAAACTTGTATCTACCAAGTTACAGAGTCATTAGAGTTGAGGCTCTGCCATTTTGGATAGCTTAAGATTTCGATATATTTTCGTGTACAGTACCCTATGAGAAAATGGCGAAATATGCGACGGACTTAAAACATTGAATATTGGTCTCCGATTAAATAAATACAATATAAAACTTGTATCTACCAAGTTACAGAGTCGTTAGAGTTGAGGCTCTGCCATTTTGGATAGCTTAAGATTTCGATATATTTTCGTGTACAGTACCCTATGAGAAAATGGCGAAATATGCGACGGACTTAAAACAGGGAATATTGGTCTTTGATTCAATAAATACAATATAAAACTTGTATCTACCAAGTTACAGAGTCATTAGAGTTGAGGCTCTACTATTTTGGATAGTTTAAGATTTCGATATATTTTCGTGTACAGTACCCTATGAGAAAATGGCAAAATATGCGACGGACTCAAAACATGCAATATTGGTCTCTGATTCAATAAATACAATATAAAACTTGTATCTACCAAGTTACAGAGTCATTAGAGTTGAGGCTCTGCCATTTTGGATAGCTTAAGATTTCGATATATTTTCGTGTACAGTACCCTATGAGAAAATGGCGAAATATGCGACGGACTTAAAACATTGAATATTGGTCTCCGATTAAATAAATACAATATAAAACTTGTATCTACCAAGTTACAGAGTCGTTAGAGTTGAGGCTCTGCCATTTTGGATAACTTAAGATTTCGATATATTTTCGTGTACAGTACCCTATGAGAAAATGGCGAAATATGCGACGGACTTAAAACAGGGAATATTGGTCTTTGATTCAATAAATACAATATAAAACTTGTATCTACCAAGTTACAGAGTCATTAGAGTTGAGGCTCTTCCATTTTGGATAGCTTAAGATTTCGATAGATTTTCGTGTACAGTACCCTATGAGAAAATGGCGAAATATGCGACGGACTTAAAACATTGAATATTGGTCTCCGATTAAATAAATACAATATAAAACTTGTATCTACCAAGTTACAGAGTCGTTAGAGTTGAGGCTCTGCCATTTTGGATAGCTTAAGATTTCGATATATTTTCGTGTACAGTACCCTATGAGAAAATGGCGAAATATGCGACGGACTTAAAACATTGAATATTGGTCTCCGATTAAATAAATACAATATAAAACTTGTATCTACCAAGTTACAGAGTCGTTAGAGTTGAGGCTCTGCCATTTTGGATAGCTTAAGATTTCGATATATTTTCGAGTACAGTACCCTATGAGAAAATGGCGAAATATGCGATGGACTTAAAACAGGGAATATTGGTCTCTGATTCAATAAATACAATATAAAACTTGTATCTACCAAGTTACAGAGTCATTTGAGTTGAGGCTCTGCCATTTTGGATAGCTTAAGATTTCGATATATTTTCGAGTACAGTACCCTATGAGAAAATGGCGAAATATGCGACGGACTTAAAACAGGGAATATTGGTCTCCGATTCAATAAATAAAATATAAAACTTGTATCTACCAAGTTACAGAGTCATTAGAGTTGAGGCTCTACTATTTTGGATAGCTTCAGATTTCGATATATTTTCGTGTACAGTACCCTATGAGAAAATGGCAAAATATGCGACGGACTCAAAACATGGAATATTGGTCTCTGATTCAATAAATACAATATAAAACTTGTATCTACCAAGTTACAGAGTCATTAGAGTTGAGGCTCTGCCATTTTGGATTGCTTAAGATTTCGATATATTTTCGTGTACAGTACCCTATGAGAAAATGGCGAAATATGCGACGGACTTAAAACATTGAATATTGGTCTCCGATTAAATAAATACAATATAAAACTTGTATCTACCAAGTTACAGAGTCGTTAGAGTTGAGGCTTTGCCATTTTGGATAGCTTAAGATTTCGATATATTTTCGTGTACAGTACCCTATGAGAAAATGGCGAAATATGCGACAGACTTAAAACAGGGAATATTGGTCTTTGATTCAATAAATACAATATAAAACTTGTATCTACCAAGTTACAGAGTCATTAGAGTTGAGGCTCTTCCATTTTGGATAGCTTAAGATTTCGATATATTTTCGTGTACAGTACCCTATGAGAAAATGGCGAAATATGCGACGGACTTAAAACAGGGAATATTGGTCTTTGATTCAATAAATACAATATAAAACTTGTATCTACCAAGTTACAGAGTCATTAGAGTTGAGGCTCTTCCATTTTGGATAGCTTAAGATTTCGATATATTTTCGTGTACAGTACCCTATGAGAAAATGGCGAAATATGCGACGGACTTAAAAAATTGAATATTGGTCTCCGATTAAATAAATACAATATAAAACATGTATCTACCAAGTTACAGAGTCGTTAGAGTTGAGGCTCTGCCATTTTGGATAGCTTAAGATTTCGATATATTTTCGTGTACAATACCCTATGAGAAAATGGCGAAATATGCGACGGACTTAAAACATTGAATATTGGTCTCCGATTAAATAAATACAATATAAAACTTGTATCTACCAAGTTACAGAGTCGTTAGAGTTGAGGCTCTGCCATTTTGGATAGCTTAAGATTTCGATATATTTTCGTGTACAGTACCCTATGAGAAAATGGCGAAATATGCGACGGACTTAAAACAGGGAATATTGGTCTCTGATTCAATAAATACAATATAAAACTTGTATCTACCAAGTTACAGAGTCATTTGAGTTGAGGCTCTGCCATTTTGGATAGCTTAAGATTTCGATATATTTTCGTGTACAGTACCCTATGACAAAATGGCGAAATATGCGACGGACTTAAAACAGGGAATATTGGTCTCCGATTCAATAAATACAATATAAAACTTGTATCTACCAAGTTACAGAGTCATTAGAGTTGAGGCTCTACTATTTTGGATAGTTTAAGATTTCGATATATTTTCGTGTACAGTACCCTATGAGAAAATGGCAAAATATGCGACGGACTCAAAACATGGAATATTGGTCTCTGATTCAATAAATACAATATAAAACTTGTATCTACCAAGTTACAGAGTCATTAGAGTTGAGGCTCTGCCATTTTGGATAGCTTAAGGTTTCGATATATTTTCGTGTACAGTACCCTATGAGAAAATGGCGAAATATGCGACGGACTTAAAACATTGAATATTGGTCTCCGATTAAATAAATACAATATAAAACTTGTATCTACCAAGTTACAAAGTCGTTAGAGTTGAGGCTCTGCCATTTTGGATAGCTTAAGATTTCGATATATTTTCGTGTACAGTACCCTATGAGAAAATGGCGAAATATGCGACGGACTTAAAACATTGAATATTGGTCTCCGATTAAATAAATACAATATAAAACTTGTATCTACCAAGTTACAGAGTCGTTAGAGTTGAGGCTCTTCCATTTTGGATAGCTTAAGATTTCGATATATTTTCGTGTACAGTACCCTATGAGAAAATGGCGAAATATGCGACGGACTTAAAACATTGAATATAGGTCTCCGATAAAATAAATACAATATAAAACTTGTATCTACCAAGTTACAGAGTCGTTAGAGTTGAGGCTCTGCCATTTTGGATAGCTTAAGATTTCGATATATTTTCGTGTACAGTACCCAATGAGAAAATGGCGAAATATGCGACGGACTTAAAACAGGGAATATTGGTCTTTGATTCAATAAATACAATATAAAACTTGTATCTACCAAGTTACAGAGTCGTTAGAGTTGAGGCTCTGCCATTTTGGATAGCTTAAGTTTTCGATATATTTTCGTGTACAGTACCCTATGAGAAAATGGCGAAATATGCGACGGACTTAAAATAGGGAATATTGGTCTCTGATTCAATAAATACAATATAAAACTTGTATCTACCAAGTTACAGAGTCATTTGAGTTGAGGCTCTGCCATTTTGGATAGCTTAAGATTTCGATATATTTTCGTGTACAGTACCCTATGAGAAAATGGCGAAATATGCGACGGACTTAAAACAGGGAATATTGGTCTCCGATTCAATAAATACAATATAAAACTTGTATCTACCAAGTTACAGAGTCATTAGAGTTGAGGCTCTACTATTTTGGATAGTTTAAGATTTCGATATATTTTCGTGTACAGTACCCTATGAGAACATGGCGAAATATGCGACGGACTTAAAACATTGAATATTGGTCTCCGATTAAATAAATACAATATAAAACTTGTATCTACCAAGTTACAGAGTCGTTAGAGTTGAGGCTCTGCCATTTTGGATAGCTTAAGATTTCGATATATTTTCGTGTACAGTACCCTATGAGAAAATGGCGAAATATGCGACGGACTTAAAACATTGAATATTGGTCTCCGATTAAATAAATACAATATAAAACTTGTATCTACCAAGTTACAGAGTCGTTAGAGTTGAGGCTCTGCCATTTTGGATAGCTTAAGATTTCGATATATTTTCGTGTACAGTACCCTATGAGAAAATGGCGAAATATGCGACGGACTTAAAACAGGGAATATTGGTCTTTGATTCAATAAATACAATATAAAACTTGTATCTACCAAGTTACAGAGTCGTTAGAGTTGAGGCTCTGCCATTTTGGATAGCTTAAGATTTCGATATATTTTCGTGTACAGTACCCTATGAGAAAATGGCGAAATATGCAACGGACTTAAAACAGGGAATATTGGTCTCTGATTCAATAAATACAATATAAAACTTGTATCTACCAAGTTACAGAGTCATTTGAGTTGAGGCTCTGCCATTTTGGATAGCTTAAGATTTCGATATATTTTCGTGTACAGTACCCTATGAGAAAATGGCGAAATATGCGACGGACTTAAAACAGGGAATATTGGTCTCCGATTCAATAAATACAATATAAAACTTGTATCTACCAAGTTACAGAGTCATTAGAGTTGAGGCTCTACTATTTTGGATAGTTTAAGATTTCGATATATTTTCGTGTACAGTACCCTATGAGAAAATGGCAAAATATGCGACGGACTCAAAACATGGAATATTGGTCTCTGATTCAATAAATACAATATAAAACTTGTATCTACCAAGTTACAGAGTCATTAGACTTGAGGCTCTGCCATTTTGGATAGCTTAAGATTTCGATATATTTTCGTGTACAGTACCCTATGAGAAAATGGCGAAATATGCGACGGACTTAAAACATTGAATATTGGTCTCCGATTAAATAAATACAATATAAAACTTGTATCTACCAAGTTACAGAGTCGTTAGAGTTGAGGCTCTGCCATTTTGGATAGCTTAAGATTTCGATATATTTTCGTGTACAGTACCCTATGAGAAAATGGCGAAATATGCGACGGACTTAAAATAGGGAATATTGGTCACCGATTCAATAAATACAATATAAAACTTGTATCTACCAAGTTACAGAGTCGTTAGAGTTGAGGCTCTTCCATTTTGGAAAGCTTAAGATTTCGATATATTTTCGTGTACAGTACCCTATGAGAAAATGGCGAAATATGCGACGGACTTAAAACATTGAATATTGGTCTCCGATTAAATAAATACAATATAAAACTTGTATCTACCAAGTTACAGAGTCGTTAGAGTTGAGGCTCTTCCATTTTGGATAGCTTAAGATTTCGATATATTTTCGTGTACAGTACCCTATGAGAAAATGGCGAAATATGCGACGGACTTAAAACATTGAATATTGGTCTCCGATTAAATAAATACAATATAAAACTTGTATCTACCAAGTTACAGAGTCGTTAGAGTTGAGGCTCTGCCATTTTGGATAGCTTAAGATTTCGATATATTTTCGTGTACAGTACCCTATGAGAAAATGGCGAAATATGCGACGGACTTAAAACAGGGAATATTGGTCTTTGATTCAATAAATACAATATAAAACTTGTATCTACCAAGTTACAGAGTCGTTAGAGTTGAGGCTCTGCCATTTTGGATAGCTTAAGATTTCGATATATTTTCGTGTACAGTACCCTATGAGAAAATGGCGAAATATGCGACGGACTTAAAACAGGGAATATTGGTCTCTGATTCAATAAATACAATATAAAACTTGTATCTACCAAGTTACAGAGTCATTTGAGTTGAGGCTCTGCCATTTTGGATAGCTTAAGATTTCGATATATTTTCGTGTACAGTACCCTATGAGAAAATGGCGAAATATGCGACGGACTTAAAACAGGGAATATTGGTCACCGATTCAATAAATACAATATAAAACTTGTATCTACCAAGTTACAGAGTCATTAGAGTTGAGGCTCTGCCATTTTGGATAGCTTAAGGTTTCGATATATTTTCGTGTACAGTACCCTATGAGAAAATGGCGAAATATGCGACGGACTTAAAACAGGGAATATTGGTCTTTGATTCAATAAATACAATATAAAACTTGTATCTACCAAGTTACAGAGTCGTTAGAGTTGAGGCTCTGCCATTTTGGATAGCTTAAGATTTCGATATATTTTCGTGTACAGTACCCTATGAGAAAATGGCGAAATATGCAACGGACTTAAAACAGGGAATATTGGTCTCTGATTCAATAAATACAATATAAAACTTGTATCTACCAAGTTACAGAGTCATTTGAGTTGAGGCTCTGCCATTTTGGATAGCTTAAGATTTCGATATATTTTCGTGTACAGTACCCTATGAGAAAATGGCGAAATATGCGACGGACTTAAAACAGGGAATATTGGTCTCCGATTCAATAAATACAATATAAAACTTGTATCTACCAAGTTACAGAGTCATTAGAGTTGAGGCTCTACTATTTTGGATAGTTTAAGATTTCGATATATTTTCGTGTACAGTACCCTATGAGAAAATGGCAAAATATGCGACGGACTCAAAACATGGAATATTGGTCTCTGATTCAATAAATACAATATAAAACTTGTATCTACCAAGTTACAGAGTCATTAGAGTTGAGGCTCTGCCATTTTGGATAGCTTAAGATTTCGATATATTTTCATGTACAGTACCCTATGAGAAAATGGCGAAATATGCGACGGACTTAAAACATTGAATATTGGTCTCCGATTAAATAAATACAATATAAAACTTGTATCTACCAAGTTACAGAGTCGTTAGAGTTGAGGCTCTGCCATTTTGGATAGCTTAAGATTTCGATATATTTTCGTGTACAGTACCCTATGAGAAAATGGCGAAATATGCGACGGACTTAAAACAGGGAATATTGGTCACCGATTCAATAAATACAATATAAAACTTGTATCTACCAAGTTACAGAGTCGTTAGAGTTGAGGCTCTTCCATTTTGGAAAGCTTAAGATTTCGATATATTTTCGTGTACAGTACCCTATGAGAAAATGGCGAAATATGCGACGGACTTAAAACATTGAATATTGGTCTCCGATTAAATAAATACAATATAAAACTTGTATCTACCAAGTTACAGAGTCGTTAGAGTTGAGGCTCTTCCATTTTGGATAGCTTAAGATTTCGATATATTTTCGTGTACAGTACCCTATGAGAAAATGGCGAAATATGCGACGGACTTAAAACATTGAATATTGGTCTCCGATTAAATAAATACAATATAAAACTTGTATCTACCAAGTTACAGAGTCGTTAGAGTTGAGGCTCTGCCATTTTGGATAGCTTAAGATTTCGATATATTTTCGTGTACAGTACCCTATGAGAAAATGGCGAAATATGCAACGGACTTAAAACAGGGAATATTGGTCTTTGATTCAATAAATACAATATAAAACTTGTATCTACCAAGTTACAGAGTCGTTAGAGTTGAGGCTCTGCCATTTTGGATAGCTTAAGATTTCGATATATTTTCGTGTACAGTACCCTATGAGAAAATGGCGAAATATGCGACGGACTTAAAACAGGGAATATTGGTCTCTGATTCAATAAATACAATATAAAACTTGTATCTACCAAGTTACAGAGTCATTTGAGTTGAGGCTCTGCCATTTTGGATAGCTTAAGATTTCGATATATTTTCGTGTACAGTACACTATGAGAAAATGGCGAAATATGCGACGGACTTAAAACAGGGAATATTGGTCACCGATTCAATAAATACAATATAAAACTTGTATCTACCAAGTTACAGAGTCATTAGAGTTGAGGCTCTGCCATTTTGGATAGCTTAAGGTTTCGATATATTTTCGTGTACAGTACCCTATGAGAAAATGGCGAAATATGCGACGGACTTAAAACATTGAATATTGGTCTCCGATTAAATAAATACAATATAAAACTTGTATCTACCAAGTTACAGAGTCGTTAGAGTTGAGGCTCTGCCATTTTGGATAGCTTAAGATTTCGATATATTTTCGTGTACAGTAGCCTATGAGAAAATGGCAAAATATGCGACGGACTCAAAACATGGAATATTGGTCTCTGATTCAATAAATACAATATAAAACTTGTATCTACCAAGTTACAGAGTCATTAGAGTTGAGGCTCTGCCATTTTGGATAGCTTAAGATTTCGATATATTTTCGTGTACAGTACCCTATGAGAAAATGGCGAAATATGCGACGGACTTAAAACATTGAATATTGGTCTCCGATTAAATAAATACAATATAAAACTTGTATCTACCAAGTTACAGAGTCGTTAGAGTTGAGGCTCTGCCATTTTGGATAGCTTAAGATTTCGATATATTTTCGTGTACAGTACCCTATGAGAAAATGGCGAAATATGCGACGGACTTAAAACAGGGAATATTGGTCACCGATTCAATAAATACAATATAAAACTTGTATCTACCAAGTTACAGAGTCGTTAGAGTTGAGGCTCTTCCATTTTGGAAAGCTTAAGATTTCGATATATTTTCGTGTACAGTACCCTATGAGAAAATGGCGAAATATGCGACGGACTTAAAACATTCAATATTGGTCTCCGATTAAATAAATACAATATAAAACTTGTATCTACCAAGTTACAGAGTCATTAGAGTTGAGGCTCTGCCATTTTGGATAGCTTAAGGTTTCGATATATTTTCGTGTACAGTACCCTATGAGAAAATGGCGAAATATGCGACGGACTTAAAACATTGAATATTGGTCTCCGATTAAATAAATACAATATAAAACTTGTATCTACCAAGTTACAGAGTCGTTAGAGTTGAGGCTCTGCCATTTTGGATAGCTTAAGATTTCGATATATTTTCGTGTACAGTACCCTATGAGAAAATGGCAAAATATGCGACGGACTCAAAACATGGAATATTGGTCTCTGATTCAATAAATACAATATAAAACTTGTATCTACCAAGTTACAGAGTCATTAGAGTTGAGGCTCTGCCATTTTGGATAGCTTAAGATTTCGATATATTTTCGTGTACAGTACCCTATGAGAAAATGGCGAAATATGCGACGGACTTAAAACATTGAATATTGGTCTCCGATTAAATAAATACAATATAAAACTTGTATCTACCAAGTTACAGAGTCGTTAGAGTTGAGGCTCTGCCATTTTGGATAGCTTAAGATTTCGATATATTTTCGTGTACAGTACCCTATGAGAAAATGGCGAAATATGCGACGGACTTAAAACAGGGAATATTGGTCTCTGATTCAATAAATACAATATAAAACTTGTATCTACCAAGTTACAGAGTCATTTGAGTTGAGGCTCTGCCATTTTGGATAGCTTAAGATTTCGATATATTTTCGTGTACAGTACCCTATGAGAAAATGGCGAAATATGCGACGGACTTAAAACAGGGAATATTGGTCACCGATTCAATAAATACAATATAAAACTTGTATCTACCAAGTTACAGAGTCATTAGAGTTGAGGCTCTGCCATTTTGGATAGCTTAAGGTTTCGATATATTTTCGTGTACAGTACCCTATGAGAAAATGGCGAAATATGCGACGGACTTAAAACAGGGAATATTGGTCTCCGATTAAATAAATACAATATAAAACTTGTATCTACCAAGTTACAGAGTCGTTAGAGTTGAGGCTCTGCCATTTTGGATAGCTTAAGATTTCGATATATTTTCGTGTACAGTACCCTATGAGAAAATGGCGAAATATGCGACGGACTTAAAACAGGGAATATTGGTCTTTGATTCAATAAATACAATATAAAACTTGTATCTACCAAGTTACAGAGTCGTTAGAGTTGAGGCTCTGCCATTTTGGATAGCTTAAGATTTCGATATATTTTCGTGTACAGTACCCTATGAGAAAATGGCAAAATATGCGACGGACTTAAAACAGGGAATATTGGTCATTGATTCAATAAATACAATATAAAACTTGTATCTACCAAGTTACAGAGTCGTTAGAGTTGAGGCTCTGCCATTTTGGATAGCTTGAGATTTCGATATATTTTCGTGTACAGTACCCTATGAGAAAATGGCAAAATATGCGACGGACTCAAAACATGGAATATTGGTCTCTGATTCAATAAATACAATATAAAACTTGTATCTACCAAGTTACAGAGTCGTTAGAGTTGAGGCTCTGCCATTTTGGATAGCTTAAGATTTCGATATATTTTCGTGTACAGTACCCTATGAGAAAATGGCGAAATATGCGACGGACATAAAACATTGAATATTGGTCTCCGATTAAATAAATACAATATAAAACTTGTATCTACCAAGTTACAGAGTCGTTAGAGTTGAGGCTCTGCCATTTTGGATAGCTTAAGATTTCGATATATTTTCGTGTACAGTACCCTATGAGAAAATGGCGAAATATGCGACGGACTTAAAACAGGGAATATTGGTCACCGATTCAATAAATACAATATAAAACTTGTATCTACCAAGTTACAGAGTCGTTAGAGTTGAGGCTCTTCCATTTTGGAAAGCTTAAGATTTCGATATATTTTCGTGTACAGTACCCTATGAGAAAATGGCGAAATATGCGACGGACTTAAAACATTGAATATTGGTCTCCGATTAAATAAATACAATATAAAACTTGTATCTACCAAGTTACAGAGTCGTTAGAGTTGAGGCTCTTCCATTTTGGATAGCTTAAGATTTCGATATATTTTCGTGTACAGTACCCTATGAGAAAATGGCGAAATATGCGACGGACTTAAAACATTGAATATTGGTCTCCGATTAAATAAATACAATATAAAACTTGTATCTACCAAGTTACAGAGTCGTTAGAGTTGAGGCTCTGCCATTTTGGATAGCTTAAGATTTCGATATATTTTCGTGTACAGTACCCTATGAGAAAATGGCGAAATATGCAACGGACTTAAAACAGGGAATATTGGTCTTTGATTCAATAAATACAATATAAAACTTGTATCTACCAAGTTACAGAGTCGTTAGAGTTGAGGCTCTGCCATTTTGGATAGCTTAAGATTTCGATATATTTTCGTGTACAGTACCCTATGAGAAAATGGCGAAATATGCGACGGACTTAAAACAGGGAATATTGGTCTCTGATTCAATAAATACAATATAAAACTTGTATCTACCAAGTTACAGAGTCATTTGAGTTGAGGCTCTGCCATTTTGGATAGCTTAAGATTTCGATATATTTTCGTGTACAGTACCCTATGAGAAAATGGCGAAATATGCGACGGACTTAAAACAGGGAATATTGGTCACCGATTCAATAAATACAATATAAAACTTGTATCTACCAAGTTACAGAGTCATTAGAGTTGAGGCTCTGCCATTTTGGATAGCTTAAGGTTTCGATATATTTTCGTGTACAGTACCCTATGAGAAAATGGCGAAATATGCGACGGACTTAAAACATTGAATATTGGTCTCCGATTAAATAAATACAATATAAAACTTGTATCTACCAAGTTACAGAGTCGTTAGAGTTGAGGCTCTGCCATTTTGGATAGCTTAAGATTTCGATATATTTTCGTGTACAGTACCCTATGAGAAAATGGCGAAATATGCAACGGACTTAAAACAGGGAATATTGGTCTTTGATTCAATAAATACAATATAAAACTTGTATCTACCAAGTTACAGAGTCGTTAGAGTTGAGGCTCTGCCATTTTGGATAGCTTAAGATTTCGATATATTTTCGTGTACAGTACCCTATGAGAAAATGGCGAAATATGCGACGGACTTAAAACAGGGAATATTGGTCTCTGATTCAATAAATACAATATAAAACTTGTATCTACCAAGTTACAGAGTCATTTGAGTTGAGGCTCTGCCATTTTGGATAGCTTAAGATTTCGATATATTTTCGTGTACAGTACCCTATGAGAAAATGGCGAAATATGCGACGGACTTAAAACAGGGAATATTGGTCACCGATTCAATAAATACAATATAAAACTTGTATCTACCAAGTTACAGAGTCATTAGAGTTGAGGCTCTGCCATTTTGGATAGCTTAAGGTTTCGATATATTTTCGTGTACAGTACCCTATGAGAAAATGGCGAAATATGCGACGGACTTAAAACATTGAATATTGGTCTCCGATTAAATAAATACAATATAAAACTTGTATCTACCAAGTTACAGAGTCGTTAGAGTTGAGGCTCTGCCATTTTGGATAGCTTAAGATTTCGATATATTTTCGTGTACAGTACCCTATGAGAAAATGGCAAAATATGCGACGGACTCAAAACATGGAATATTGGTCTCTGATTCAATAAATACAATATAAAACTTGTATCTACCAAGTTACAGAGTCATTAGAGTTGAGGCTCTGCCATTTTGGATAGCTTAAGATTTCGATATATTTTCGTGTACAGTACCCTATGAGAAAATGGCGAAATATGCGACGGACTTAAAACATTGAATATTGGTCTCCGATTAAATAAATACAATATAAAACTTGTATCTACCAAGTTACAGAGTCGTTAGAGTTGAGGCTCTGCCATTTTGGATAGCTTAAGATTTCGATATATTTTCGTGTACAGTACCCTATGAGAAAATGGCGAAATATGCGACGGACTTAAAACAGGGAATATTGGTCACCGATTCAATAAATACAATATAAAACTTGTATCTACCAAGTTACAGAGTCGTTAGAGTTGAGGCTCTTCCATTTTGGAAAGCTTAAGATTTCGATATATTTTCGTGTACAGTACCCTATGAGAAAATGGCGAAATATGCGACGGACTTAAAACATTCAATATTGGTCTCCGATTAAATAAATACAATATAAAACTTGTATCTACCAAGTTACAGAGTCGTTAGAGTTGAGGCTCTTCCATTTTGGATAGCTTAAGATTTCGATATATTTTCGTGTACAGTACCCTATGAGAAAATGGCGAAATATGCGACGGACTTAAAACAGGGAATATTGGTCTTTGATTCAATAAATACAATATAAAACTTGTATCTACCAAGTTACAGAGTCGTTAGAGTTGAGGCTCTGCCATTTTGGATAGCTTAAGATTTCGATATATTTTCGTGTACAGTACCCTATGAGAAAATGGCGAAATATGCAACGGACTTAAAACAGGGAATATTGGTCTTTGATTCAATAAATACAATATAAAACTTGTATCTACCAAGTTACAGAGTCGTTAGAGTTGAGGCTCTGCCATTTTGGATAGCTTAAGATTTCGATATATTTTCGTGTACAGTACCCTATGAGAAAATGGCGAAATATGCGACGGACTTAAAACAGGGAATATTGGTCTCTGATTCAATAAATACAATATAAAACTTGTATCTACCAAGTTACAGAGTCATTTGAGTTGAGGCTCTGCCATTTTGGATAGCTTAAGATTTCGATATATTTTCGTGTACAGTACCCTATGAGAAAATGGCGAAATATGCGACGGACTTAAAACAGGGAATATTGGTCACCGATTCAATAAATACAATATAAAACTTGTATCTACCAAGTTACAGAGTCATTAGAGTTGAGGCTCTGCCATTTTGGATAGCTTAAGGTTTCGATATATTTTCGTGTACAGTACCCTATGAGAAAATGGCGAAATATGCGACGGACTTAAAACATTGAATATTGGTCTCCGATTAAATAAATACAATATAAAACTTGTATCTACCAAGTTACAGAGTCGTTAGAGTTGAGGCTCTGCCATTTTGGATAGCTTAAGATTTCGATATATTTTCGTGTACAGTACCCTATGAGAAAATGGCAAAATATGCGACGGACTCAAAACATGGAATATTGGTCTCTGATTCAATAAATACAATATAAAACTTGTATCTACCAAGTTACAGAGTCATTAGAGTTGAGGCTCTGCCATTTTGGATAGCTTAAGATTTCGATATATTTTCGTGTACAGTACCCTATGAGAAAATGGCGAAATATGCGACGGACTTAAAACATTGAATATTGGTCTCCGATTAAATAAATACAATATAAAACTTGTATCTACCAAGTTACAGAGTCGTTAGAGTTGAGGCTCTGCCATTTTGGATAGCTTAAGATTTCGATATATTTTCGTGTACAGTACCCTATGAGAAAATGGCGAAATATGCGACGGACTTAAAACATTGAATATTGGTCTCCGATTAAATAAATACAATATAAAACTTGTATCTACCAAGTTACAGAGTCGTTAGAGTTGAGGCTCTGCCATTTTGGATAGCTTGAGATTTCGATATATTTTCGTGTACAGTACCCTATGAGAAAATGGCGAAATATGCGACGGACTTAAAACAGGGAATATTGGTCTTTGATTCAATAAATACAATATAAAACTTGTATCTACCAAGTTACAGAGTCGTTAGAGTTGAGGCTCTGCCATTTTGGATAGCTTAAGATTTCGATATATTTTCGTGTACAGTACCCTATGAGAAAATGGCGAAATATGCAACGGACTTAAAACAGGGAATATTGGTCTTTGATTCAATAAATACAATATAAAACTTGTATCTACCAAGTTACAGAGTCGTTAGAGTTGAGGCTCTGCCATTTTGGATAGCTTAAGATTTCGATATATTTTCGTGTACAGTACCCTATGAGAAAATGGCGAAATATGCGACGGACTTAAAACAGGGAATATTGGTCTCTGATTCAATAAATACAATATAAAACTTGTATCTACCAAGTTACAGAGTCATTTGAGTTGAGGCTCTGCCATTTTGGATAGCTTAAGATTTCGATATATTTTCGTGTACAGTACCCTATGAGAAAATGGCGAAATATGCGACGGACTTAAAACAGGGAATATTGGTCACCGATTCAATAAATACAATATAAAACTTGTATCTACCAAGTTACAGAGTCATTAGAGTTGAGGCTCTGCCATTTTGGATAGCTTAAGGTTTCGATATATTTTCGTGTACAGTACCCTATGAGAAAATGGCGAAATATGCGACGGACTTAAAACATTGAATATTGGTCTCCGATTAAATAAATACAATATAAAACTTGTATCTACCAAGTTACAGAGTCGTTAGAGTTGAGGCTCTGCCATTTTGGATAGCTTAAGATTTCGATATATTTTCGTGTACAGTACCCTATGAGAAAATGGCAAAATATGCGACGGACTCAAAACATGGAATATTGGTCTCTGATTCAATAAATACAATATAAAACTTGTATCTACCAAGTTACAGAGTCATTAGAGTTGAGGCTCTGCCATTTTGGATAGCTTAAGATTTCGATATATTTTCGTGTACAGTACCCTATGAGAAAATGGCGAAATATGCGACGGACTTAAAACATTGAATATTGGTCTCCGATTAAATAAATACAATATAAAACTTGTATCTACCAAGTTACAGAGTCGTTAGAGTTGAGGCTCTGCCATTTTGGATAGCTTAAGATTTCGATATATTTTCGTGTACAGTACCCTATGAGAAAATGGCGAAATATGCGACGGACTTAAAACAGGGAATATTGGTCACCGATTCAATAAATACAATATAAAACTTGTATCTACCAAGTTACAGAGTCGTTAGAGTTGAGGCTCTTCCATTTTGGAAAGCTTAAGATTTCGATATATTTTCGTGTACAGTACCCTATGAGAAAATGGCGAAATATGCGACGGACTTAAAACATTCAATATTGGTCTCCGATTAAATAAATACAATATAAAACTTGTATCTACCAAGTTACAGAGTCGTTAGAGTTGAGGCTCTTCCATTTTGGATAGCTTAAGATTTCGATATATTTTCGTGTACAGTACCCTATGAGAAAATGGCGAAATATGCGACGGACTTAAAACATTGAATATTGGTCTCCGATTAAATAAATACAATATAAAACTTGTATCTACCAAGTTACAGAGTCGTTAGAGTTGAGGCTCTGCCATTTTGGATAGCTTGAGATTTCGATATATTTTCGTGTACAGTACCCTATGAGAAAATGGCGAAATATGCGACGGACTTAAAACAGGGAATATTGGTCTTTGATTCAATAAATACAATATAAAACTTGTATCTACCAAGTTACAGAGTCGTTAGAGTTGAGGCTCTGCCATTTTTGATAGCTTAAGATTTCGATATATTTTCGTGTACAGTACCCTATGAGAAAATGGCGAAATATGCAACGGACTTAAAACAGGGAATATTGGTCTCTGATTCAATAAATACAATATAAAACTTGTATCTACCAAGTTACAGAGTCATTTGAGTTGAGGCTCTGCCATTTTGGATAGCTTAAGATTTCGATATATTTTCGTGTACAGTACCCTATGAGAAAATGGCGAAATATGCGACGGACTTAAAACAGGGAATATTGGTCACCGATTCAATAAATACAATATAAAACTTGTATCTACCAAGTTACAGAGTCATTTGAGTTGAGGCTCTGCCATTTTGGATAGCTTAAGATTTCGATATATTTTCGTGTACAGTACCCTATGAGAAAATGGCGAAATATGCGACGGACTTAAAACATTGAATATAGGTCTCCGATTCAATAAATACAATATAAAACTTGTATCTACCAAGTTACAGAGTCGTTAGAGTTGAGGCTCTGCCATTTTGGATAGCTTAAGATTTCGATATATTTTCGTGTACAGTACCCTATGAGAAAATGGCGAAATATGCGACGGACTTAAAACAGGGAATATTGGTCTCCGATTCAATAAATATAATATAAAACTTGTATCTACCAAGTTACAGAGTCGTTAGAGTTGAGGCTCTTCCATTTTGGAAAGCTTAAGATTTCGATATATTTTCGTGTACAGTACCCTATGAGAAAATGGCGAAATATGCGACGGACTTAAAACATTGAATATTGGTCTCCGATTAAATAAATACAATATAAAACTTGTATCTACCAAGTTACAGAGTCGTTAGAGTTGAGGCTCTGCCATTTTGGATAGCTTAAGATTTCGATATATTTTCGTGTACAGTACCCTATGAGAAAATGGCGAAATATGCGACGGACTTAAAACAGGGAATATTGGTCTCTGATTCAATAAATACAATATAAAACTTGTATCTACCAAGTTACAGAGTCGTTAGAGTTGAGGCTCTGCCATTTTGGATAGCTTAAGATTTCGATATATTTTCGTGTACAGTACCCTATGAGAAAATGGCGAAATATGCGACGGACTTAAAACAGGGAATATTGGTCTCTGATTCAATAAATACAATATAAAACTTGTATCTACCAAGTTACAGAGTCATTTGAGTTGAGGCTCTGCCATTTTGGATAGCTTAAGATTTCGATATATTTTCGTGTACAGTACCCTATGAGAAAATGGCGAAATATGCGACGGACTTAAAACAGGGAATATTGGTCACCGATTCAATAAATACAATATAAAACTTGTATCTACCAAGTTACAGAGTCATTAGAGTTGAGGCTCTGCCATTTTGGATAGCTTAAGGTTTCGATATATTTTCGTGTACAGTACCCTATGAGAAAATGCCGAAATATGCGACGGACTTAAAACATTGAATATTGGTCTCCGATTAAATAAATACAATATAAAACTTGTATCTACCAAGTTACAGAGTCGTTAGAGTTGAGGCTCTGCCATTTTGGATAGCTTAAGATTTCGATATATTTTCGTGTACAGTACCCTATGAGAAAATGGCGAAATATGCGACGGACTCAAAACATGGAATATTGGTCTCTGATTCAATAAATACAATATAAAACTTGTATCTACCAAGTTACAGAGTCATTAGAGTTGAGGCTCTGCCATTTTGGATAGCTTAAGATTTCGATATATTTTCGTGTACAGTACCCTATGAGAAAATGGCGAAATATGCGACGGACTTAAAACATTGAATATTGGTCTCCGATTAAATAAATACAATATAAAACTTGTATCTACCAAGTTACAGAGTCGTTAGAGTTGAGGCTCTGCCATTTTGGATAGCTTAAGATTTCGATATATTTTCGTGTACAGTACCCTATGAGAAAATGGCGAAATATGCGACGGACTTAAAACAGGGAATATTGGTCACCGATTCAATAAATACAATATAAAACTTGTATCTACCAAGTTACAGAGTCGTTAGAGTTGAGGCTCTTCCATTTTGGAAAGCTTAAGATTTCGATATATTTTCGTGTACAGTACCCTATGAGAAAATGGCGAAATATGCGACGGACTTAAAACATTCAATATTGGTCTCCGATTAAATAAATACAATATAAAACTTGTATCTACCAAGTTACAGAGTCGTTAGAGTTGAGGCTCTTCCATTTTGGATAGCTTAAGATTTCGATATATTTTCGTGTACAGTACCCTATGAGAAAATGGCGAAATATGCGACGGACTTAAAACATTGAATATTGGTCTCCGATTAAATAAATACAATATAAAACTTGTATCTACCAAGTTACAGAGTCGTTAGAGTTGAGGCTCTGCCATTTTGGATAGCTTGAGATTTCGATATATTTTCGTGTACAGTACCCTATGAGAAAATGGCGAAATATGCGACGGACTTAAAACAGGGAATATTGGTCTTTGATTCAATAAATACAATATAAAACTTGTATCTACCAAGTTACAGAGTCGTTAGAGTTGAGGCTCTGCCATTTTGGATAGCTTAAGATTTCGATATATTTTCGTGTACAGTACCCTATGAGAAAATGGCGAAATATGCAACGGACTTAAAACAGGGAATATTGGTCTTTGATTCAATAAATACAATATAAAACTTGTATCTACCAAGTTACAGAGTCGTTAGAGTTGAGGCTCTGCCATTTTGGATAGCTTAAGATTTCGATATATTTTCGTGTACAGTACCCTATGAGAAAATGGCGAAATATGCGACGGACTTAAAACAGGGAATATTGGTCTCTGATTCAATAAATACAATATAAAACTTGTATCTACCAAGTTACAGAGTCATTTGAGTTGAGGCTCTGCCATTTTGGATAGCTTAAGATTTCGATATATTTTCGTGTACAGTACCCTATGAGAAAATGGCGAAATATGCGACGGACTTAAAACAGGGAATATTGGTCACCGATTCAATAAATACAATATAAAACTTGTATCTACCAAGTTACAGAGTCATTAGAGTTGAGGCTCTGCCATTTTGGATAGCTTAAGGTTTCGATATATTTTCGTGTACAGTACCCTATGAGAAAATGGCGAAATATGCGACGGACTTAAAACATTGAATATTGGTCTCCGATTAAATAAATACAATATAAAACTTGTATCTACCAAGTTACAGAGTCGTTAGAGTTGAGGCTCTGCCATTTTGGATAGCTTAAGATTTCGATATATTTTCGTGTACAGTACCCTATGAGAAAATGGCAAAATATGCGACGGACTCAAAACATGGAATATTGGTCTCTGATTCAATAAATACAATATAAAACTTGTATCTACCAAGTTACAGAGTCGTTAGAGTTGAGGCTCTGCCATTTTGGATAGCTTAAGATTTCGATATATTTTCGTGTACAGTACCCTATGAGAAAATGGCGAAATATGCGACGGACTTAAAACATTGAATATTGGTCTCCGATTAAATAAATACAATATAAAACTTGTATCTACCAAGTTACAGAGTCGTTAGAGTTGAGGCTCTGCCATTTTGGATAGCTTAAGATTTCGATATATTTTCGTGTACAGTACCCTATGAGAAAATGGCGAAATATGCGACGGACTTAAAACAGGGAATATTGGTCTCTGATTCAATAAATACAATATAAAACTTGTATCTACCAAGTTACAGAGTCATTTGAGTTGAGGCTCTGCCATTTTGGATAGCTTAAGATTTCGATATATTTTCGTGTACAGTACCCTATGACAAAATGGCGAAATATGCGACGGACTTAAAACAGGGAATATTGGTCTCCGATTCAATAAATACAATATAAAACTTGTATCTACCAAGTTACAGAGTCATTAGAGTTGAGGCTCTACTATTTTGGATAGTTTAAGATTTCGATATATTTTCGTGTACAGTACCCTATGAGAAAATGGCAAAATATGCGACGGACTCAAAACATGGAATATTGGTCTCTGATTCAATAAATACAATATAAAACTTGTATCTACCAAGTTACAGAGTCATTAGAGTTGAGGCTCTGCCATTTTGGATAGCTTAAGATTTCGATATATTTTCGTGTACAGTACCCTATGAGAAAATGGCGAAATATGCGACGGACTTAAAACATTGAATATTGGTCTCCGATTAAATAAATACAATATAAAACTTGTATCTACCAAGTTACAGAGTCGTTAGAGTTGAGGCTCTGCCATTTTGGATAGCTTAAGATTTCGATATATTTTCGTGTACAGTACCCTATGAGAAAATGGCGAAATATGCGACGGACTTAAAACGGGGAATATTGGTCTTTGATTCAATAAATACAATATAAAACTTGTATCTACCAAGTTACAGAGTCATTAGAGTTGAGGCTCTTCCATTTTGGATAGCTTAAGATTTCGATATATTTTCGTGTACAGTACCCTATGAGAAAATGGCGAAATATGCGACGGACTTAAAACAGGGAATATTGGTCTCTGATTCAATAAATACAATATAAAACTTGTATCTACCAAGTTACAGAGTCATTTGAGTTGAGGCTCTGCCATTTTGGATAGCTTAAGATTTCGATATATTTTCGTGTACAGTACCCTATGAGAAAATGGCGAAATATGCGACGGACTTAAAACAGGGAATATTGGTCACCGATTCAATAAATACAATATAAAACTTGTATCTACCAAGTTACAGAGTCATTAGAGTTGAGGCTCTGCCATTTTGGATAGCTTAAGGTTTCGATATATTTTCGTGTACAGTACCCTATGAGAAAATGGCGAAATATGCGACGGACTTAAAACATTGAATATTGGTCTCCGATTAAATAAATACAATATAAAACTTGTATCTACCAAGTTACAGAGTCGTTAGAGTTGAGGCTCTGCCATTTTTGATAGCTTAAGATTTCGATATATTTTCGTGTACAGTACCCTATGAGAAAATGGCAAAATATGCGACGGACTCAAAACATGGAATATTGGTCTCTGATTCAATAAATACAATATAAAACTTGTATCTACCAAGTTACAGAGTCGTTAGAGTTGAGGCTCTGCCATTTTGGATAGCTTAAGATTTCGATATATTTTCGTGTACAGTACCCTATGAGAAAATGGCGAAATATGCGACGGACTTAAAACATTGAATATTGGTCTCCGATTAAATAAATACAATATAAAACTTGTATCTACCAAGTTACAGAGTCGTTAGAGTTGAGGCTCTGCCATTTTGGATAGCTTAAGATTTCGATATATTTTCGTGTACAGTACCCTATGAGAAAATGGCGAAATATGCGACGGACTTAAAACGGGGAATATTGGTCTTTGATTCAATAAATACAATATAAAACTTGTATCTACCAAGTTACAGAGTCATTAGAGTTGAGGCTCTTCCATTTTGGATAGCTTAAGATTTCGATATATTTTCGTGTACAGTACCCTATGAGAAAATGGCGAAATATGCGACGGACTTAAAACAGGGAATATTGGTCTCTGATTCAATAAATACAATATAAAACTTGTATCTACCAAGTTACAGAGTCATTTGAGTTGAGGCTCTGCCATTTTGGATAGCTTAAGATTTCGATATATTTTCGTGTACAGTACCCTATGAGAAAATGGCGAAATATGCGACGGACTTAAAACAGGGAATATTGGTCACCGATTCAATAAATACAATATAAAACTTGTATCTACCAAGTTACAGAGTCATTAGAGTTGAGGCTCTGCCATTTTGGATAGCTTAAGGTTTCGATATATTTTCGTGTACAGTACCCTATGAGAAAATGGCGAAATATGCGACGGACTTAAAACATTGAATATTGGTCTCCGATTAAATAAATACAATATAAAACTTGTATCTACCAAGTTACAGAGTCGTTAGAGTTGAGGCTCTGCCATTTTTGATAGCTTAAGATTTCGATATATTTTCGTGTACAGTACCCTATGAGAAAATGGCAAAATATGCGACGGACTCAAAACATGGAATATTGGTCTCTGATTCAATAAATACAATATAAAACTTGTATCTACCAAGTTACAGAGTCGTTAGAGTTGAGGCTCTGCCATTTTGGATAGCTTAAGATTTCGATATATTTTCGTGTACAGTACCCTATGAGAAAATGGCGAAATATGCGACGGACTTAAAACATTGAATATTGGTCTCCGATTAAATAAATACAATATAAAACTTGTATCTACCAAGTTACAGAGTCGTTAGACTTGAGGCTCTGCCATTTTGGATAGCTTAAGATTTCGATATATTTTCGTGTACAGTACCCTATGAGAAAATGGCGAAATATGCGACGGACTTAAAACAGGGAATATTGGTCTCTGATTCAATAAATACAATATAAAACTTGTATCTACCAAGTTACAGAGTCATTTGAGTTGAGGCTCTGCCATTTTGGATAGCTTAAGATTTCGATATATTTTCGTGTACAGTACCCTATGACAAAATGGCGAAATATGCGACGGACTTAAAACAGGGAATATTGGTCTCCGATTCAATAAATACAATATAAAACTTGTATCTACCAAGTTACAGAGTCATTAGAGTTGAGGCTCTACTATTTTGGATAGTTTAAGATTTCGATATATTTTCGTGTACAGTACCCTATGAGAAAATGGCAAAATATGCGACGGACTCAAAACATGGAATATTGGTCTCTGATTCAATAAATACAATATAAAACTTGTATCTACCAAGTTACAGAGTCATTAGAGTTGAGGCTCTGCCATTTTGGATAGCTTAAGATTTCGATATATTTTCGTGTACAGTACCCTATGAGAAAATGGCGAAATATGCGACGGACTTAAAACATTGAATATTGGTCTCCGATTAAATAAATACAATATAAAACTTGTATCTACCAAGTTACAGAGTCGTTAGAGTTGAGGCTCTGCCATTTTGGATAGCTTAAGATTTCGATATATTTTCGTGTACAGTACCCTATGAGAAAATGGCGAAATATGCGACGGACTTAAAACGGGGAATATTGGTCTTTGATTCAATAAATACAATATAAAACTTGTATCTACCAAGTTACAGAGTCATTAGAGTTGAGGCTCTTCCATTTTGGATAGCTTAAGATTTCGATATATTTTCGTGTACAGTACCCTATGAGAAAATGGCGAAATATGCGACGGACTTAAAACATTGAATATTGGTCTCCGATTAAATAAATACAATATAAAACTTGTATCTACCAAGTTACAGAGTCGTTAGAGTTGAGGCTCTGCCATTTTGGATAGCTTAAGATTTCGATATATTTTCGTGTACAGTACCCTATGAGAAAATGGCGAAATATGCGACGGACTTAAAACATTGAATATTGGTCTCCGATTAAATAAATACAATATAAAACTTGTATCTACCAAGTTACAGAGTCGTTAGAGTTGAGGCTCTGCCATTTTGGATAGCTTAAGATTTCGATATATTTTCGTGTACAGTACCCTATGAGAAAATGGCGAAATATGCGACGGACTTAAAACAGGGAATATTGGTCTCTGATTCAATAAATACAATATAAAACTTGTATCTACCAAGTTACAGAGTCATTTGAGTTGAGGCTCTGCCATTTTGGATAGCTTAAGATTTCGATATATTTTCGTGTACAGTACCCTATGAGAAAATGGCGAAATATGCGACGGACTTAAAACAGGGAATATTGGTCTCCGATTCAATAAATACAATATAAAACTTGTATCTACCAAGTTACAGAGTCATTAGAGTTGAGGCTCTACTATTTTGGATAGTTTAAGATTTCGATATATTTTCGTGTACAGTACCCTATGAGAAAATGGCAAAATATGCGACGGACTCAAAACATGGAATATTGGTCTCTGATTCAATAAATACAATATAAAACTTGTATCTACCAAGTTACAGAGTCATTAGAGTTGAGGCTCTGCCATTTTGGATAGCTTAAGATTTCGATATATTTTCGTGTACAGTACCCTATGAGAAAATGGCGAAATATGCGACGGACTTAAAACATTGAATATTGGTCTCCGATTAAATAAATACAATATAAAACTTGTATCTACCAAGTTACAGAGTCGTTAGAGTTGAGGCTCTGCCATTTTGGATAGCTTAAGATTTCGATATATTTTCGTGTACAGTACCCTATGAGAAAATGGCGAAATATGCGACGGACTTAAAACGGGGAATATTGGTCTTTGATTCATAAATACAATATAAAACTTGTATCTACCAAGTTACAGAGTCATTAGAGTTGAGGCTCTTCCATTTTGGATAGCTTAAGATTTCGATATATTTTCGTGTACAGTACCCTATGAGAAAATGGCGAAATATGCGACGGACTTAAAACATTGAATATTGGTCTCCGATTAAATAAATACAATATAAAACTTGTATCTACCAAGTTACAGAGTCGTTAGAGTTGAGGCTCTGCCATTTTGGATAGCTTAAGATTTCGATATATTTTCGTGTACAGTACCCTATGAGAAAATGGCGAAATATGCGACGGACTTAAAACATTGAATATTGGTCTCCGATTAAATAAATACAATATAAAACTTGTATCTACCAAGTTACAGAGTCGTTAGAGTTGAGGCTCTGCCATTTTGGATAGCTTAAGATTTCGATATATTTTCGTGTACAGTACCCTATGAGAAAATGGCGAAATATGCGACGGACTTAAAACAGGGAATATTGGTCTCTGATTCAATAAATACAATATAAAACTTGTATCTACCAAGTTACAGAGTCATTTGAGTTGAGGCTCTGCCATTTTGGATAGCTTAAGATTTCGATATATTTTCGTGTACAGTACCCTATGAGAAAATGGCGAAATATGCGACGGACATAAAACAGGGAATATTGGTATCCGATTCAATAAATACAATATAAAACTTGTATCTACCAAGTTACAGAGTCATTAGAGTTGAGGCTCTACTATTTTGGATAGTTTAAGATTTCGATATATTTTCGTGTACAGTACCCTATGAGAAAATGGCAAAATATGCGACGGACTCAAAACATGGAATATTGGTCTCTGATTCAATAAATACAATATAAAACTTGTATCTACCAAGTTACAGAGTCATTAGAGTTGAGGCTCTGCCATTTTGGGTAGCTTAAGGTTTCGATATATTTTCGTGTACAGTACCCTATGAGAAAATGGCGAAATATGCGACGGACTTAAAACATTGAATATTGGTCTCCGATTAAATAAATACAATATAAAACTTGTATCTACCAAGTTACAGAGTCGTTAGAGTTGAGGCTCTGCCATTTTGGATAGCTTAAGATTTCGATATATTTTCGTGTACAGTACCCTATGAGAAAATGGCGAAATATGCGACGGACTTAAAACAGGGAATATTGGTCACCGATTCAATAAATACAATATAAAACTTGTATCTACCAAGTTACAGAGTCGTTAGAGTTGAGGCTCTTCCATTTTGGATAGCTTAAGATTTCGATATATTTTCGTGTACAGTACCCTATGAGAACATGGCGAAATATGCGACGGACTTAAAACATTGAATATTGGTCTCCGATTAAATAAATACAATATAAAACTTGTATCTACCAAGTTACAGAGTCGTTAGAGTTGAGGCTCTGCCATTTTGGATAGCTTAAGATTTCGATATATTTTCGTGTACAGTACCCTATGAGAAAATGGCGAAATATGCGACGGACTTAAAACATTGAATATTGGTCTCCGATTAAATAAATACAATATAAAACATGTATCTACCAAGTTACAGAGTCGTTAGAGTTGAGGCTATGCCATTTTGGATAGCTTAAGATTTCGAGATATTTTCGTGTACAGTACCCTATGAGAAAATGGCGAAATATGCGACGGACTTAAAACAGGGAATATTGGTCTCTGATTCAATAAATACAATATAAAACTTGTATCTACCAAGTTACAGAGTCATTTGAGTTGAGGCTCTGCCATTTTGGATAGCTTAAGATTTCGATATATTTTCGTGTACAATACCCTATGAGAAAATGGCGAAATATGCGACGGACTTAAAACAGGGAATATTGGTCTCCGATTCAATAAATACAATATAAAACTTGTATCTACCAAGTTACAGAGTCATTAGAGTTGAGGCTCTACTATTTTGGATAGTTTAAGATTTCGATATATTTTCGTGTACAGGGTACCCTATGAGAAAATGGCAAAATATGCGACGGACTCAAAACATGGAATATTGGTCTCTGATTCAATAAATACAATATAAAACTTGTATCTACCAAGTTACAGAGTCATTAGAGTTGAGGCTCTGCCATTTTGGATAGCTTAAGATTTCGATATATTTTCGTGTACAGTACCCTATGAGAAAATGGCGAAATATGCGACGGACTTAAAACATTGAATATTGGTCTCCGATTAAATAAATACAATATAAAACTTGTATCTACCAAGTTACAGAGTCGTTAGAGTTGAGGCTCTGCCATTTTGGATAGCTTAAGATTTCGATATATTTTCGTGTACAGTACCCTATGAGAAAATGGCGAAATATGCGACGGACTTAAAACAGGGAATATTGGTCTTTGATTCAATAAATACAATATAAAACTTGTATCTACCAAGTTACAGAGTCATTAGAGTTGAGGCTCTTCCATTTTGGATAGCTTAAGATTTCGATATATTTTCGTGTACAGTACCCTATGAGAAAATGGCGAAATATGCGACGGACTTAAAACATTGAATATTGGTCTCCGATTAAATAAATACAATATAAAACTTGTATCTACCAAGTTACAGAGTCGTTAGAGTTGAGGCTCTGCCATTTTGGATAGCGTAAGATTTCGATATATTTTCGTGTACAGTACCCTATGAGAAAATGGCGAAATATGCGACGGACTTAAAACAGGGAATATTGGTCTCCGATTCAATAAATACAATATAAAACTTGTATCTACCAAGTTACAGAGTCATTAGAGTTGAGGCTCTACTATTTTGGATAGTTTAAGATTTCGATATATTTTCGTGTACAGGGTACCCTATGAGAAAATGGCAAAATATGCGACGGACTCAAAACATGGAATATTGGTCTCTGATTCAATAAATACAATATAAAACTTGTATCTACCAAGTTACAGAGTCATTAGAGTTGAGGCTCTGCCATTTTGGATAGCTTAAGATTTCGATATATTTTCGTGTACAGTACCCTATGAGAAAATGGCGAAATATGCGACGGACTTAAAACATTGAATATTGGTCTCCGATTAAATAAATACAATATAAAACTTGTATCTACCAAGTTACAGAGTCGTTAGAGTTGAGGCTCTGCCATTTTGGATAGCTTAAGATTTCGATATATTTTCGTGTACAGTACCCTATGAGAAAATGGCGAAATATGCGACGGACTTAAAACAGGGAATATTGGTCTTTGATTCAATAAATACAATATAAAACTTGTATCTACCAAGTTACAGAGTCATTAGAGTTGAGGCTCTTCCATTTTGGATAGCTTAAGATTTGGATATATTTTCGTGTACAGTACCCTATGAGAAAATTGCGAAATATGCGACGGACTTAAAACATTGAATATTGGTCTCCGATTAAATAAATACAATATAAAACTTGTATCTACCAAGTTACAGAGTCGTTAGAGTTGAGGCTCTGCCATTTTGGATAGCTTAAGATTTCGATATATTTTCGTGTACAGTACCCTATGAGAAAATAGCGAAATATGCGACGGACTTAAAACATTGAATATTGGTCTCCGATTAAATAAATACAATATAAAACTTGTATCTACCAAGTTACAGAGTCGTTAGAGTTGAGGCTCTGCCATTTTGGATAGCTTAAGATTTCGATATATTTTCGTGTACAGTACCCTATGAGAAAATGGCGAAATATGCGACGGACTTAAAACAGGGAATATTGGTCTCTGATTCAATAAATACAATATAAAACTTGTATCTACCAAGTTACAGAGTCATTTGAGTTGAGGCTCTGCCATTTTGGATAGCTTAAGATTTCGATATATTTTCGTGTATAGTACCCTATGAGAAAATGGCGAAATATGCGACGGACTTAAAACAGGGAATATTGGTCTCTGATTCAATAAATACAATATAAAACTTGTATCTACCAAGTTACAGAGTCATTAGAGTTGAGGCTCTACTATTTTGGATAGTTTAAGATTTCGATATATTTTCTTGTACAGTACCCTATGAGAAAATGGCAAAATATGCGACGGACTCAAAACATGGAATATTGGTCTCTGATTCAATAAATACAATATAAAACTTGTATCTACCAAGTTACAGAGTCATTAGAGTTGAGGCTCTGCCATTTTGGATAGCTTAAGATTTCGATATATTTTCGTGTACAGTACCCTATGAGAAAATGGCGAAATATGCGACGGACTTAAAACATTGAATATTGGTCTCCGATTAAATAAATACAATATAAAACTTGTATCTACCAAGTTACAGAGTCGTTAGAGTTGAGGCTCTGCCATTTTGGATAGCTTAAGATTTCGATATATTTTCGTGTACAGTACCCTATGAGAAAATGGCGAAATATGCGACGGACTTAAAACAGGGAATATTGGTCTTTGATTCAATAAATACAATATAAAACTTGTATCTACCAAGTTACAGAGTCATTAGAGTTGAGGCTCTTCCATTTTGGATAGCTTAAGATTTGGATATATTTTCGTGTACAGTACCCTATGAGAAAATTGCGAAATATGCGACGGACTTAAAACATTGAATATTGGTCTCCGATTAAATAAATACAATATAAAACTTGTATCTACCAAGTTACAGAGTCGTTAGAGTTGAGGCTCTGCCATTTTGGATAGCTTAAGATTTCGATATATTTTCGTGTACAGTACCCTATGAGAAAATAGCGAAATATGCGACGGACTTAAAACATTGAATATTGGTCTCCGATTAAATAAATACAATATAAAACTTGTATCTACCAAGTTACAGAGTCGTTAGAGTTGAGGCTCTGCCATTTTGGATAGCTTAAGATTTCGATATATTTTCGTGTACAGTACCCTATGAGAAAATGGCGAAATATGCGACGGACTTAAAACAGGGAATATTGGTCTCTGATTCAATAAATACAATATAAAACTTGTATCTACCAAGTTACAGAGTCATTTGAGTTGAGGCTCTGCCATTTTGGATAGCTTAAGATTTCGATATATTTTCGTGTATAGTACCCTATGAGAAAATGGCGAAATATGCGACGGACTTAAAACAGGGAATATTGGTCTCTGATTCAATAAATACAATATAAAACTTGTATCTACCAAGTTACAGAGTCATTAGAGTTGAGGCTCTACTATTTTGGATAGTTTAAGATTTCGATATATTTTCTTGTACAGTACCCTATGAGAAAATGGCAAAATATGCGACGGACTCAAAACATGGAATATTGGTCTCTGATTCAATAAATACAATATAAAACTTGTATCTACCAAGTTACAGAGTCATTAGAGTTGAGGCTCTGCCATTTTGGATAGCTTAAGGTTTCGATATATTTTCGTGTACAGTACCCTATGAGAAAATGGCGAAATATGCGACGGACTTAAAACATTGAATATTGGTCTCCGATTAAATAAATACAATATAAAACTTGTATCTACCAAGTTACAGAGTCGTTAGAGTTGAGGCTCTGCCATTTTGGATAGCTTAAGATTTCGATATATTTTCGTGTACAGTACCCTATGAGAAAATGGCGAAATATGCGACGGACTTAAAACAGGGAATATTGGTCACCGATTCAATAAATACAATATAAAACTTGTATCTACCAAGTTACAGAGTCGTTAGAGTTGAGGCTCTTGCATTTTGGATAGCTTAAGATTTCGATATATTTTCGTGTACAGTACCCTATGAGAACATGGCGAAATATGCGACGGACTTAAAACATTGAATATTGGTCTCCGATTAAATAAATACAATATAAAACTTGTATCTACCAAGTTACAGAGTCGTTAGAGTTGAGGCTCTGCCATTTTGGATAGCTTAAGATTTCGATATATTTTCGTGTACAGTACCCTATGAGAAAATGGCGAAATATGCGACGGACTTAAAACATTGAATATTGGTCTCCGATTAAATAAATACAATATAAAACTTGTATCTACCAAGTTACAGAGTCGTTAGAGTTGAGGCTCTGCCATTTTGGATAGCTTAAGATTTCGATATATTTTCGTGTACAGTACCCTATGAGAAAATGGCGAAATATGCGACGGACTTAAAACAGGGAATATTGGTCTTTGATTCAATAAATACAATATAAAACTTGTATCTACCAAGTTACAGAGTCATTAGAGTTGAGGCTCTTCCATTTTGGATAGCTTAAGATTTGGATATATTTTCGTGTACAGTACCCTATGAGAAAATTGCGAAATATGCGACGGACTTAAAACATTGAATATTGGTCTCCGATTAAATAAATACAATATAAAACTTGTATCTACCAAGTTACAGAGTCGTTAGAGTTGAGGCTCTGCCATTTTGGATAGCTTAAGATTTCGATATATTTTCGTGTACAGTACCCTATGAGAAAATAGCGAAATATGCGACGGACTTAAAACATTGAATATTGGTCTCCGATTAAATAAATACAATATAAAACTTGTATCTACCAAGTTACAGAGTCGTTAGAGTTGAGGCTCTGCCATTTTGGATAGCTTAAGATTTCGATATATTTTCGTGTACAGTACCCTATGAGAAAATGGCGAAATATGCGACGGACTTAAAACAGGGAATATTGGTCTCTGATTCAATAAATACAATATAAAACTTGTATCTACCAAGTTACAGAGTCATTTGAGTTGAGGCTCTGCCATTTTGGATAGCTTAAGATTTCGATATATTTTCGTGTATAGTACCCTATGAGAAAATGGCGAAATATGCGACGGACTTAAAACAGGGAATATTGGTCTCCGATTCAATAAATACAATATAAAACTTGTATCTACCAAGTTACAGAGTCATTAGAGTTGAGGCTCTACTATTTTGGATAGTTTAAGATTTCGATATATTTTCGTGTACAGTACCCTATGAGAAAATGGCAAAATATGCGACGGACTCAAAACATGGAATATTGGTCTCTGATTCAATAAATACAATATAAAACTTGTATCTACCAAGTTACAGAGTCGTTAGAGTTGAGGCTCTGCCATTTTGGATAGCTTAAGATTTCGATATATTTTCGTGTACAGTACCCTATGAGAAAATGGCGAAATATGCGACGGACTTAAAACAGGGAATATTGGTCTTTGATTCAATAAATACAATATAAAACTTGTATCTACCAAGTTACAGAGTCATTAGAGTTGAGGCTCTTCCATTTTGGATAGCTTAAGGTTTCGATATATTTTCGTGTACAGTACCCTATGAGAAAATGGCGAAATATGCGACGGACTTAAAACATTGAATATTGGTCTCCGATTAAATAAATACAATATAAAACTTGTATCTACCAAGTTACAGAGTCGTTAGAGTTGAGGCTCTGCCATTTTGGATAGCTTAAGATTTCGATATATTTTCGTGTACAGTACCCTATGAGAAAATGGCGAAATATGCGACGGACTTAAAACAGGGAATATTGGTCACCGATTCAATAAATACAATATAAAACTTGTATCTACCAAGTTACAGAGTCGTTAGAGTTGAGGCTCTTGCATTTTGGATAGCTTAAGATTTCGATATATTTTCGTGTACAGTACCCTATGAGAACATGGCGAAATATGCGACGGACTTAAAACATTGAATATTGGTCTCCGATTAAATAAATACAATATAAAACTTGTATCTACCAAGTTACAGAGTCGTTAGAGTTGAGGCTCTGCCATTTTGGATAGCTTAAGATTTCGATATATTTTCGTGTACAGTACCCTATGAGAAAATGGCGAAATATGCGACGGACTTAAAACATTGAATATTGGTCTCCGATTAAATAAATACAATATAAAACTTGTATCTACCAAGTTACAGAGTCGTTAGAGTTGAGGCTCTGCCATTTTGGATAGCTTAAGATTTCGATATATTTTCGTGTACAGTACCCTATGAGAAAATGGCGAAATATGCGACGGACTTAAAACAGGGAATATTGGTCTTTGATTCAATAAATACAATATAAAACTTGTATCTACCAAGTTACAGAGTCATTAGAGTTGAGGCTCTTCCATTTTGGATAGCTTAAGATTTGGATATATTTTCGTGTACAGTACCCTATGAGAAAATTGCGAAATATGCGACGGACTTAAAACATTGAATATTGGTCTCCGATTAAATAAATACAATATAAAACTTGTATCTACCAAGTTACAGAGTCGTTAGAGTTGAGGCTCTGCCATTTTGGATAGCTTAAGATTTCGATATATTTTCGTGTACAGTACCCTATGAGAAAATAGCGAAATATGCGACGGACTTAAAACATTGAATATTGGTCTCCGATTACATAAATACAATATAAAACTTGTATCTACCAAGTTACAGAGTCGTTAGAGTTGAGGCTCTGCCATTTTGGATAGCTTAAGATTTCGATATATTTTCGTGTACAGTACCCTATGAGAAAATGGCGAAATATGCGACGGACTTAAAACAGGGAATATTGGTCTCTGATTCAATAAATACAATATAAAACTTGTATCTACCAAGTTACAGAGTCATTTGAGTTGAGGCTCTGCCATTTTGGATAGCTTAAGATTTCGATATATTTTCGTGTATAGTACCCTATGAGAAAATGGCGAAATATGCGACGGACTTAAAACAGGGAATATTGGTCTCCGATTCAATAAATACAATATAAAACTTGTATCTACCAAGTTACAGAGTCATTAGAGTTGAGGCTCTACTATTTTGGATAGTTTAAGATTTCGATATATTTTCGTGTACAGTACCCTATGAGAAAATGGCAAAATATGCGACGGACTCAAAACATGGAATATTGGTCTCTGATTCAATAAATACAATATAAAACTTGTATCTACCAAGTTACAGAGTCATTAGAGTTGAGGCTCTGCCATTTTGGATAGCTTAAGGTTTCGATATATTTTCGTGTACAGTACCCTATGAGAACATGGCGAAATATGCGACGGACTTAAAACATTGAATATTGGTCTCCGATTAAATAAATACAATATAAAACTTGTATCTACCAAGTTACAGAGTCGTTAGAGTTGAGGCTCTGCCATTTTGGATAGCTTAAGATTTCGATATATTTTCGTGTACAGTACCCTATGAGAAAATGGCGAAATATGCGACGGACTTAAAACATTGAATATTGGTCTCCGATTAAATAAATACAATATAAAACTTGTATCTACCAAGTTACAGAGTCGTTAGAGTTGAGGCTCTGCCATTTTGGATAGCTTAAGATTTCGATATATTTTCGTGTACAGTACCCTATGAGAAAATGGCGAAATATGCGACGGACTTAAAACAGGGAATATTGGTCTTTGATTCAATAAATACAATATAAAACTTGTATCTACCAAGTTACAGAGTCATTAGAGTTGAGGCTCTTCCATTTTGGATAGCTTAAGATTTGGATATATTTTCGTGTACAGTACCCTATGAGAAAATTGCGAAATATGCGACGGACTTAAAACATTGAATATTGGTCTCCGATTAAATAAATACAATATAAAACTTGTATCTACCAAGTTACAGAGTCGTTAGAGTTGAGGCTCTGCCATTTTGGATAGCTTAAGATTTCGATATATTTTCGTGTACAGTACCCTATGAGAAAATAGCGAAATATGCGACGGACTTAAAACATTGAATATTGGTCTCCGATTACATAAATACAATATAAAACTTGTATCTACCAAGTTACAGAGTCGTTAGAGTTGAGGCTCTGCCATTTTGGATAGCTTAAGATTTCGATATATTTTCGTGTACAGTACCCTATGAGAAAATGGCGAAATATGCGACGGACTTAAAACAGGGAATATTGGTCTCTGATTCAATAAATACAATATAAAACTTGTATCTACCAAGTTACAGAGTCATTTGAGTTGAGGCTCTGCCATTTTGGATAGCTTAAGATTTCGATATATTTTCGTGTATAGTACCCTATGAGAAAATGGCGAAATATGCGACGGACTTAAAACAGGGAATATTGGTCTCCGATTCAATAAATACAATATAAAACTTGTATCTACCAAGTTACAGAGTCATTAGAGTTGAGGCTCTACTATTTTGGATAGTTTAAGATTTCGATATATTTTCGTGTACAGTACCCTATGAGAAAATGGCAAAATATGCGACGGACTCAAAACATGGAATATTGGTCTCTGATTCAATAAATACAATATAAAACTTGTATCTACCAAGTTACAGAGTCATTAGAGTTGAGGCTCTGCCATTTTGGATAGCTTAAGGTTTCGATATATTTTCGTGTACAGTACCCTATGAGAACATGGCGAAATATGCGACGGACTTAAAACATTGAATATTGGTCTCCGATTAAATAAATACAATATAAAACTTGTATCTACCAAGTTACAGAGTCGTTAGAGTTGAGGCTCTGCCATTTTGGATAGCTTAAGATTTCGATATATTTTCGTGTACAGTACCCTATGAGAAAATGGCGAAATATGCGACGGACTTAAAACATTGAATATTGGTCTCCGATTAAATAAATACAATATAAAACTTGTATCTACCAAGTTACAGAGTCGTTAGAGTTGAGGCTCTGCCATTTTGGATAGCTTAAGATTTCGATATATTTTCGTGTACAGTACCCTATGAGAAAATGGCGAAATATGCGACGGACTTAAAACAGGGAATATTGGTCTTTGATTCAATAAATACAATATAAAACTTGTATCTACCAAGTTACAGAGTCATTAGAGTTGAGGCTCTTCCATTTTGGATAGCTTAAGGTTTCGATATATTTTCGTGTACAGTACCCTATGAGAAAATGGCGAAATATGCGACGGACTTAAAACATTGAATATTGGTCTCCGATTAAATAAATACAATATAAAACTTGTATCTACCAAGTTACAGAGTCGTTAGAGTTGAGGCTCTGCCTGTAACGGCCCAGGATTATGATTCCCGAGTTACGTTTCGAGGGATGAAACCCCTCGTTGGGATCTTGCGCCCCGAGTACAGGTTGAAGGTTTGAAATCGAAGATGTGTAGTTTAAAGTGGGATTTCGCACCCAAATCCGGAAGGTCCGTTGGAGACCCCGAGGTAAACCCCTGTACCTGTCCTAAGTCTACAACGCGGGAAATCTTTTATCATGCAAAGGGCATAAGTTCTGAAAGTGATACAACCAGTGCCACGGCAGAGCCGGGTCAAAACAGAGTATAATTAGGGAGAAATCCCAAAAGCGTGAATCTGGTGAAGTCGGGTTTTAACCACTCACTCTCCGCCATATGAATAGACCCCGTCATAACAGCACAAAATCAAGCAGTATATCGGGTACCTGAAACTATACCACCAAGTCAGGCCAAGAGTCCGCCCGCGGGTCCTCTGACCGCGCTGAGGACATATAATACGCCTATACCTAGAATAAAGATGCCTTCATGCAGTACTGAAATATTAACCACACTATCATGTTCCTAACTCATATGTGCGGAATATTAAGTAAGGCCTTAACAAAGAATACCAAGTGGTATATCCCTCTTCTACCACCACCCCTCTTCCAGACAAGGTGGAGACTGGCCAGTTCGATGCTATAATCATATCAAATCTCATCATCATATCATATCTCATCATCATATCATATCTCATGCCCATCTCGTATCTCGTGATATATATAAATGACTCGAGGAGGACAACACCCGATGAAGCTGGGCTGCCCTATGACCCTAGCAAGGACTCTAAGACTCACAGATAACGGCCGTTCTGTATTCAAACGCATACAGAGTAAGGATGCTCATTCGTAAATGCAATTCCTAAGCATGATACTACATGACATGCTCTTATGCATATGCAACACCTACATACTATATGACACATCAGGCAGGAGGTACTGGTTACTGAGTAAGCCCCGGAGGTACTTACCTGGCTAGCAGATCGGCAATAGAAGAATCCAGCACACAGTAGTCACAATCACAGAGTATCACCTAGTACGTAATGGAATATACATAAGTCTACATCCAACTATTTAGCACTCAAGCACACCTCAATCAACAGAACAAGTAACATATTATGAAAGTCCTTTTAACGCATCATCCGCTCCCCAAGACCACATCGTTCTCCATAAATCATTCAACCAATTCCGCATGTTCGTATACATCAATTCCGGATATACCTCAACGGTTCATCAAAATCATAAGACATAATTTGTGTGATATAAAATCCTACTAGATCGTCATAATTATCCAACATTTAATCTCATATAATAATTCATCACAAGTCATGCTATTAGTCATACATATCATACTGTTAGTCAAACGATCATAATATCATGCTAGTTAGTCATCAAATAAGTCTTATTCCCAAGTTAGTTTCAAAACCGTTTCAAATCCCAGTTAAATAGTTATATATTCCGTCCCTTGAAAATACTCGCTAAATTCCCTTTTAAATTTATTTATTAGATTAACTTCCAACCTTGAAATTATTTTCCAAATTCTTTATAAATCTTTAAGTCCCAATAATATATTTTAAATCTCAAATAGTATTACATATATTTTAAATACCATTTACTTAACACATTTATAAATTATTTCCAAATCCCGATCATTTTTATTTAACAAATCAACCCTTATAATTCTCCCAAAATATAATAATTTATCTTTTAAATCCTCAAATACTATTATAATATATTTTAATTACCGTTAATTAGTTAAATAATAAACGGATAACCCGAACCGAACCGAACCAAACCCGCTAATTAATCCCAACCCGGTTAACTTATTAAAACAAAATCTGTAAAGGCAAGGGCCCACATGAGCCACGTTGGCATCACCTTCCCCAATTTCAAAAGGAAGAAATCCCGCCGGCGCCATGGCTTGCTCGACGCCGGACTCGCCCTCGCCGGCGATTTAAGCTCTTCCTCCGGGCCTCCGTCTCCGGCGACGTCCTGTGCCGAGCTCTGCCGCGCCTCAGCCTCCTGCTCACAGCTCCCTCGCTGCTCTCGCCTCAGCTCACCCGTGCTCTGCTCAGCACGCTCTTTCGCCCGTCGATGCTCGTCTCGCACTCTCGACCGCGCTCTCGACCTTGCCGGAGCTCTCGAACTTCACCCGACACCCCACACTCAGCTCACGCACACTCGACACTTGCCCACAACCCGACCCAAGTCAGAAACGAATCGAAACAGAGGAAGGAAAAGATTGAACTCACCGAGGGAGTTCGCGACTTCGGAGCTCTCGATCAGAGGTATGAGCATCGTCGGAGGCTCGCGATGGCTCGTCGGATCTGCGTTGGACATGGGTGAGCGTGATGGTGAAGTCCGAGAGTGGTTTCGATTGAAGACGGAATAGAAACGCTTACCGGAACTTGGCTCGCGATCGAACATGGTAAAGAAGAGAGTGGGGTTGCGGTGGCTCTCGTGGCGGCTCCGGTGGTGGCTCCTCTGCGGGGTGTGGATCCAAGGGATGTTGCGGCTGCTGCTGGTGGCTTCGAGGAGGGTCGAAGGTGCTGCCGTGGTTTCTGCGCTCTCGAGGAAGGAGGAGGACGAGGGAGTGAAGAAGGATCGCGGTGGTGTTGTGTGAAGAGAGGCGGGAGGTGACAGTGATGGTGGTGATGAGGTACGTTGAAATGGTGATGGAGAGTGTGAATGTGATGGAGATGATATAAAGAGGGCGGAGTAGTGATGGTGATGGAGGGATGGCGTACAGCAAAAGAGGAACAGAGTAGTTGGTTGTGGGTTGCAGAGGAGTAGGGGAGGGGCTGAACTGGCGGAGGATTTGACTGATATTAATTAAGACATCAGTCAAATTGAATACCCGGTAATAAATCCCGAATACGTGAATTTCGAATCCCGAAATTAGTTTCTAAATGTTAGTTTCCCAGAATCCCGCTTTCTCGATCAATGAGATTTTAAAAATTGACAAGGATATTGCCATCTGATAATTATTTTCAATTTTCAAGGTAAAAGGACGGAAATCGTTCGTCAAATTTTATATTACAGTCGGAATCCGCTAAACAAGCTTTTGATTCGATTTAAATTTCCTTTTTTCCGAAAAATTAGGATTTGAAAATCCGAGCCTTTACATCATCCACCTCTAAAAACAAGTCTCGTCCCCGAGACTAAAATCATTTTAAATTAGGGGATGAAGTTTGAAATTGGTGAGTACAAAGATCATGTCATTGATCCCGTAAGTATCTCATAAGTGCCCCTATGAGATCATCACAGTACCGTTGTCGTGATCATAATATCCCCAATAGACCGTAGCAAGAATGTGATATGGGCCCCTACCACATCCTTACTCCGACTCCTCGGTCATATCATAACTCAAAATATCACAACGTCCTCTTTAAAACACCGTTCAAAACTTCAAGTTCGGCATTAGTCAAAAGCATTCCTAACCTCTTCATTCATCCTACCATCTACTTCTAAAGGCCAATCTCATATTCTCTTCCTAGGTTCTAAGACATAATCAATGTTCAACAGTTACAATTTCTATCATTTCCATCATCAAGCCTCGTGTATATATATCGAATAACAATAGCACCTCACGTCTAATAGCATAACATAATCACCTCAAGAATAACCACATATCATAGAATATCTAGCATCGTATCATATATGGTAGAATTTATCACATCATCTCACGGAAGTTACACACCATATCAATCATCTAAGCACGTTATATCAATCAGATAAGTACATCATACTCATTCTAACTACCAAGCGTCATCGCATTAGAGGCAAACAACTGCTTTCGTATAATAGCATTCCATCAAGTTCAGGGATAATTATGTTAGTACTACAGTTCCCTATTATCAACGGCAACACATCAGAGAATCAACATCGCCTATAGCATAGAATTCGCACAACATTCGGCCCCAAATAAAGTACATACTAGATCACTATCCCAGGAGAATCTGCCTTACACTACCAATCATGACGAGACACGACCACTACTCACCATCCCTTGCACTAAGATCGACTTCATTGTGGTCTACCAGCTCAATTCACTACCAGTTCTAGGCACCATTGTATTCCGCTCACATACAACCTTTCTAGCCTCATAACTATTCGCAATCAAGGCCGACTACCCAAACCAACTACTAGGTATCCCAAATCCTATGTCATCAAGCCATCTAAGGGCCAATCCAATTTGACATCCCAATCTCAATTCTCACCTTCCACTCGACCATCTAAACTATTTTTCGGAGTTCTCAATCACACGGTTTCCTGATTCGACAAGCTTAACAACTCGACCAACTACCAAGACTCCATATATAACACGTCCTTGCCCTAGGGTCCTTTATCAGTCCCATCTTTACCCTCTAATAGAAAATTCCGAGTCCTCAACTGAACCACTCTCACGATTGATCTAGACACTTCTTAAAAATCTCGCTTACTCTTACTAGCCTCTCAAGACTTTGCCCGACCATCATCTCCTAAAAAGACATCTCGAATCACCTTGCTAACCTGATCATATTTCCCACGCCACTAACCAATCTCACTAACCATCCACCTCTAAGGACCCAACTCATGCTGACCATCTCACACATGACACTCCCGTCCAATTCTAACGCAGAATTTAACTAGTGGTACTCCCAACCATGAATCACCATGACCCTCAAGCCGACCCCCACTCTAGATCCTCTTCCCAGCATACTCTACTTGGACTAGTTCCCTCAACTCCGCATGTTTCCCCAAATTGCCTCAAATCACGCTTCCTCAAAGTTCGAAATCTCTACCGCTTAAACCCTAATGTACCGATCATCATTTTCACCGAATTCGTATGACATGCTCGTCCGAATTTCCTAAGCACCGTAACTGCACCAACCTTCAAAAATCTCTTATCCTCTAGCGTCCTCAATACCTTCTGCTTTGCCTAGTTCCCAAATCCATGCTCATAATCTCCGTATCTCAACCTTAAGCCCACAGTCTTACTAGGAATGTCAACTACATCCTTGCCTAACTACCAGCCTTTCCTCGAAGATTCATCTCACATCCTCAATTACCTCAATAGCCACAATGTTCACCACACATAAATCCCGATTCATTTCCTATCCCAAAATCCTTCAACAATGCATCTAGATATCTTTCACTCATAAATTCCCCAAGCATTACCAATCCTACCTGTACAACCCTCAAATACCCATCACACGAACAACCCTGATATGAACAATCTAATATCCCCGATCGATAATTTCCTAAACGACCTCATACTACTCTTCCTTGGCAATTCCTTAACCTCATCCCTTATCGAAATCTCTCCCACTCACAGCACACATCACCTAGTCCCAAATTCTACGATTCCTCAGACGTTCCTTAATCGATCATCCTCGACATCGCCCACGATCCGCTCATAGACTATCTAGACACCTTCCTTAGTACACCAATCCGTCTCACAAAACTCCCCTCAAGAATCCCCTGATCAACTCCTAGCTCGCCCATCCACCTCTAGAACTACGCCAACTGCCTATACTCACACCCACTCGTAAGGTCACTCTCATGCAACTAGTCTAGACCTCAACCGCTCACACCGTGCACCCACTACTTACCGACACTCCTATCTAGGACATCTCCCTCAAAATCTCAACATCCTAGCCCCACTCCCCACCTAAGACCTACCTCGAAGCTCATCTATATTCACGAACCACTATCTTCGACACATCCCAACTCACTCGGCTCTACTCAAGCTGACGCATCATTCATGCACCCCATCTCACACGACCAACGACCCAATCCGAAGACCTTAATCCACCTGCCACTTTCCAACCCGTCTCACTGAAGAATCTCACGACTCAAGCTCAAGAAGAAAGCACTCACATACATATAACCCATAACCTACTCACTGGCAAGTCAGTATACCAAGCACCAAGGCACATCGTCATAGAAACAAGTTAGTCAGGCAATCATTGCTACCAATATATTCAGCACATTCGTCATCACACATTCAATTATGTCAGTTCTAGGCCTATCACAAAACATCAATTCCGATTAGTATAGAAGAATCCACGATTTGAATGAAGAACGTCCTTCCTTGAGTCATCTAAGAGAATCACTTACGCGGCTACCATCCTTCAAATGTGTTCGTCCTTGGTATACTTTTGGCGACGTCAGTCCTGTGGTCTATGGGTCATGGACCCATCACACTTCCGTTGTGCTGCTATGGTGCCACTTGGTCGTCGGTCCTTTCTTACATGTCGGCGCTCGTCGAAGGATTGCAAGGGTTAGAAGTTACGGAGATAGGAGAGAGACAAGGGCGGACGACACAACTTCCCTAAGAGTTCAGACATGGACCAGGACTAGGGACGACGAGACCAAGGAGAAGATCATAACCCGAGAGTTACAACGATGCCCTTAGGGTATTCCATGAAGTTATAATTGTGGTACGTAGACACATAATAGTCACGAATATCATCACATCATTACACACTAACATGCACCTATCTCAAGGAGTAGCGATCTATGCATTCATAACATGTTCATCTCATCCACTTTACACGTTCACAGAAGAAGCTAGTAACCTATCATTTCATTCATTAATCATGCTTGATATACTAAGAATATACATGCACGAACGGATATGGGACATGCGTGGCATAAGTTGCATTAGTTTTAATAACATCAAAGGACATTATATACATGACTTATCACTCAGTTAGATACACATAAGCAGGTCGTAATATCATGGGGCCAAAGCAAGCACGCTAGGAACTACCTATCACATTATATACATCCATATTCACATAGTATGACAAGGACGACACATGATCATACGAGGGCCTATAATTGAGACATAAGTCCTACATGATACTAGAAATGTTCATTAAACATATACACAATCAACATGGTCTAATTAGATTAATTCAGCATGCTAGGACAATCATCTCATATATTAAACATACATGATACAACGAGAGTTGACCACACTACCATGGGCCTAATTCATGGAAAGACAATAATCATGGAAGTTCCATACATATGACACATACATCTCATCATAAGAGAAACCGTGCAAGATATGAGGCAAGTCATGCTGAAATACATCAATATACTATGTCATGAAACCACCAGAATGACTGCTACTATAACCGACAAAATTATCCAAGGCCATTCACCGACTCATCACCCCATTTCCCCGTGAGGCGCTAGTATGACTCGCTGGGTTAGGACATTTACGCTGTTTCCGAGAGGTGAGGGTAGAACTCGTGTTTAGACTCTTGTGGCAAGAAGACATGGTCGACCATTACGAGGATCGAAAGGGATGACTCCATAAGACAACTCACTTCTATCTCAAAACGATTTAAATCCTCACTCCCACTAACACACTCAAGTAACCCTCACATCCAACACGATTTCCGAAGGTATTTAGTTGACCGACCCAAATTTCCCGTGAAAGACCCCAACCATAGGTACGAGACTCGATAGAAGCATCGATGGTGGGATACGAAACAAGACTTTAAATAGGGAGAGCGGATGCTTCTCGACCCTTTCTAACATGCCTAGATGTTTTGGTGGGGCGGATGACAGAGTCAGAACCATCAGGGGGTTTGAATTATGAAAGGGCTATTTCGACAAAACGGGAATTCTGATTACATAAGAACAAGGTTTTCTCCCACTATCCCGTTTGCACAGTTATTCAACACATCATTCAATTCAAGGCAACTAATTAGTTCGCTATCCTAAGCACAATAGAACACTCATCACGGAAGCAATCAACAAGATTAATATGATCCTCTTCGAGGAGGATCGCCCTCGGGTCCAATTGCATATATGTACATATATAAACGTAAGCATAGAGACGATCTATGCCGTCCTTCGAGGGACGGCTGACCGGAGGGGCAAAACCTCACGGCCTCCTAACTCAACACTCCAACCTCCGTGGTGTTCCTTAGAGTCTTCTAGGCCCATCTGTAAATAAAAGCTAGTATTTTGCCTACCGTTCCCCGAATTCTACATCCATAAGGGATGTCTACCGCCTGGGTCTCTACCCACGAGATTATTTCCCCTTTATTCATTTTAGGTTTTAAGTCCAATTAAATGCATTTTGCCCTTTATAAAATACTTTCCAAAACCATTTGAAAACATTGGGCGATTTTCAAAACCTCTTCAACCTATTGTACTCGGATTGCAAAACCTCAGCTCTGATACCACCTTTGTAACGGCCCAGGATTATGATTCCCGAGTTACGTTTCGAGGGATGAAACCCCTCGTTGGGATCTTGCGCCCCGAGTACAGGTTGAAGGTTTGAAATCGAAGATGTGTAGTTTAAAGTGGGATTTCGCACCCAAATCCGGAAGGTCCGTTGGAGACCCCGAGGTAAACCCCTGTACCTGTCCTAAGTCTACAACGCGGGAAATCTTTTATCATGCAAAGGGCATAAGTTCTGAAAGTGATACAACCAGTGCCACGGCAGAGCCGGGTCAAAACAGAGTATAATTAGGGAGAAATCCCAAAAGCGTGAATCTGGTGAAGTCGGGTTTTAACCACTCACTCTCCGCCATATGAATAGACCCCGTCATAACAGCACAAAATCAAGCAGTATATCGGGTACCTGAAACTATACCACCAAGTCAGGCCAAGAGTCCGCCCGCGGGTCCTCTGACCGCGCTGAGGACATATAATACGCCTATACCTAGAATAAAGATGCCTTCATGCAGTACTGAAATATTAACCACACTATCATGTTCCTAACTCATATGTGCGGAATATTAAGTAAGGCCTTAACAAAGAATACCAAGTGGTATATCCCTCTTCTACCACCACCCCTCTTCCAGACAAGGTGGAGACTGGCCAGTTCGATGCTATAATCATATCAAATCTCATCATCATATCATATCTCATCATCATATCATATCTCATGCCCATCTCGTATCTCGTGATATATATAAATGACTCGAGGAGGACAACACCCGATGAAGCTGGGCTGCCCTATGACCCTAGCAAGGACTCTAAGACTCACAGATAACGGCCGTTCTGTATTCAAACGCATACAGAGTAAGGATGCTCATTCGTAAATGCAATTCCTAAGCATGATACTACATGACATGCTCTTATGCATATGCAACACCTACATACTATATGACACATCAGGCAGGAGGTACTGGTTACTGAGTAAGCCCCGGAGGTACTTACCTGGCTAGCAGATCGGCAATAGAAGAATCCAGCACACAGTAGTCACAATCACAGAGTATCACCTAGTACGTAATGGAATATACATAAGTCTACATCCAACTATTTAGCACTCAAGCACACCTCAATCAACAGAACAAGTAACATATTATGAAAGTCCTTTTAACGCATCATCCGCTCCCCAAGACCACATCGTTCTCCATAAATCATTCAACCAATTCCGCATGTTCGTATACATCAATTCCGGATATACCTCAACGGTTCATCAAAATCATAAGACATAATTTGTGTGATATAAAATCCTACTAGATCGTCATAATTATCCAACATTTAATCTCATATAATAATTCATCACAAGTCATGCTATTAGTCATACATATCATACTGTTAGTCAAACGATCATAATATCATGCTAGTTAGTCATCAAATAAGTCTTATTCCCAAGTTAGTTTCAAAACCGTTTCAAATCCCAGTTAAATAGTTATATATTCCGTCCCTTGAAAATACTCGCTAAATTCCCTTTTAAATTTATTTATTAGATTAACTTCCAACCTTGAAATTATTTTCCAAATTCTTTATAAATCTTTAAGTCCCAATAATATATTTTAAATCTCAAATAGTATTACATATATTTTAAATACCATTTACTTAACACATTTATAAATTATTTCCAAATCCCGATCATTTTTATTTAACAAATCAACCCTTATAATTCTCCCAAAATATAATAATTTATCTTTTAAATCCTCAAATACTATTATAATATATTTTAATTACCGTTAATTAGTTAAATAATAAACGGATAACCCGAACCGAACCGAACCAAACCCGCTAATTAATCCCAACCCGGTTAACTTATTAAAACAAAATCTGTAAAGGCAAGGGCCCACATGAGCCACGTTGGCATCACCTTCCCCAATTTCAAAAGGAAGAAATCCCGCCGGCGCCATGGCTTGCTCGACGCCGGACTCGCCCTCGCCGGCGATTTAAGCTCTTCCTCCGGGCCTCCGTCTCCGGCGACGTCCTGTGCCGAGCTCTGCCGCGCCTCAGCCTCCTGCTCACAGCTCCCTCGCTGCTCTCGCCTCAGCTCACCCGTGCTCTGCTCAGCACGCTCTTTCGCCCGTCGATGCTCGTCTCGCACTCTCGACCGCGCTCTCGACCTTGCCGGAGCTCTCGAACTTCACCCGACACCCCACACTCAGCTCACGCACACTCGACACTTGCCCACAACCCGACCCAAGTCAGAAACGAATCGAAACAGAGGAAGGAAAAGATTGAACTCACCGAGGGAGTTCGCGACTTCGGAGCTCTCGATCAGAGGTATGAGCATCGTCGGAGGCTCGCGATGGCTCGTCGGATCTGCGTTGGACATGGGTGAGCGTGATGGTGAAGTCCGAGAGTGGTTTCGATTGAAGACGGAATAGAAACGCTTACCGGAACTTGGCTCGCGATCGAACATGGTAAAGAAGAGAGTGGGGTTGCGGTGGCTCTCGTGGCGGCTCCGGTGGTGGCTCCTCTGCGGGGTGTGGATCCAAGGGATGTTGCGGCTGCTGCTGGTGGCTTCGAGGAGGGTCGAAGGTGCTGCCGTGGTTTCTGCGCTCTCGAGGAAGGAGGAGGACGAGGGAGTGAAGAAGGATCGCGGTGGTGTTGTGTGAAGAGAGGCGGGAGGTGACAGTGATGGTGGTGATGAGGTACGTTGAAATGGTGATGGAGAGTGTGAATGTGATGGAGATGATATAAAGAGGGCGGAGTAGTGATGGTGATGGAGGGATGGCGTACAGCAAAAGAGGAACAGAGTAGTTGGTTGTGGGTTGCAGAGGAGTAGGGGAGGGGCTGAACTGGCGGAGGATTTGACTGATATTAATTAAGACATCAGTCAAATTGAATACCCGGTAATAAATCCCGAATACGTGAATTTCGAATCCCGAAATTAGTTTCTAAATGTTAGTTTCCCAGAATCCCGCTTTCTCGATCAATGAGATTTTAAAAATTGACAAGGATATTGCCATCTGATAATTATTTTCAATTTTCAAGGTAAAAGGACGGAAATCGTTCGTCAAATTTTATATTACAGTCGGAATCCGCTAAACAAGCTTTTGATTCGATTTAAATTTCCTTTTTTCCGAAAAATTAGGATTTGAAAATCCGAGCCTTTACACTGCCATTTTGGATAGCTTAAGATTTCGATATATTTTCGTGTACAGTACCCTATGAGAAAATGGCGAAATATGCGACGGACTTAAAACAGGGAATATTGGTCACCGATTCAATAAATACAATATAAAACTTGTATCTACCAAGTTACAGAGTCGTTAGAGTTGAGGCTCTTGCATTTTGGATAGCTTAAGATTTCGATATATTTTCGTGTACAGTACCCTATGAGAACATGGCGAAATATGCGACGGACTTAAAACATTGAATATTGGTCTCCGATTAAATAAATACAATATAAAACTTGTATCTACCAAGTTACAGAGTCGTTAGAGTTGAGGCTCTGCCATTTTGGATAGCTTAAGATTTCGATATATTTTCGTGTACAGTACCCTATGAGAAAATGGCGAAATATGCGACGGACTTAAAACATTGAATATTGGTCTCCGATTAAATAAATACAATATAAAACTTGTATCTACCAAGTTACAGAGTCGTTAGAGTTGAGGCTCTGCCATTTTGGATAGCTTAAGATTTCGATATATTTTCGTGTACAGTACCCTATGAGAAAATGGCGAAATATGCGACGGACTTAAAACAGGGAATATTGGTCTTTGATTCAATAAATACAATATAAAACTTGTATCTACCAAGTTACAGAGTCATTAGAGTTGAGGCTCTTCCATTTTGGATAGCTTAAGATTTGGATATATTTTCGTGTACAGTACCCTATGAGAAAATTGCGAAATATGCGACGGACTTAAAACATTGAATATTGGTCTCCGATTAAATAAATACAATATAAAACTTGTATCTACCAAGTTACAGAGTCGTTAGAGTTGAGGCTCTGCCATTTTGGATAGCTTAAGATTTCGATATATTTTCGTGTACAGTACCCTATGAGAAAATAGCGAAATATGCGACGGACTTAAAACATTGAATATTGGTCTCCGATTACATAAATACAATATAAAACTTGTATCTACCAAGTTACAGAGTCGTTAGAGTTGAGGCTCTGCCATTTTGGATAGCTTAAGATTTCGATATATTTTCGTGTACAGTACCCTATGAGAAAATGGCGAAATATGCGACGGACTTAAAACAGGGAATATTGGTCTCTGATTCAATAAATACAATATAAAACTTGTATCTACCAAGTTACAGAGTCATTTGAGTTGAGGCTCTGCCATTTTGGATAGCTTAAGATTTCGATATATTTTCGTGTATAGTACCCTATGAGAAAATGGCGAAATATGCGACGGACTTAAAACAGGGAATATTGGTCTCCGATTCAATAAATACAATATAAAACTTGTATCTACCAAGTTACAGAGTCATTAGAGTTGAGGCTCTACTATTTTGGATAGTTTAAGATTTCGATATATTTTCGTGTACAGTACCCTATGAGAAAATGGCAAAATATGCGACGGACTCAAAACATGGAATATTGGTCTCTGATTCAATAAATACAATATAAAACTTGTATCTACCAAGTTACAGAGTCATTAGAGTTGAGGCTCTGCCATTTTGGATAGCTTAAGGTTTCGATATATTTTCGTGTACAGTACCCTATGAGAACATGGCGAAATATGCGACGGACTTAAAACATTGAATATTGGTCTCCGATTAAATAAATACAATATAAAACTTGTATCTACCAAGTTACAGAGTCGTTAGAGTTGAGGCTCTGCCATTTTGGATAGCTTAAGATTTCGATATATTTTCGTGTACAGTACCCTATGAGAAAATGGCGAAATATGCGACGGACTTAAAACATTGAATATTGGTCTCCGATTAAATAAATACAATATAAAACTTGTATCTACCAAGTTACAGAGTCGTTAGAGTTGAGGCTCTGCCATTTTGGATAGCTTAAGATTTCGATATATTTTCGTGTACAGTACCCTATGAGAAAATGGCGAAATATGCGACGGACTTAAAACAGGGAATATTGGTCTTTGATTCAATAAATACAATATAAAACTTGTATCTACCAAGTTACAGAGTCATTAGAGTTGAGGCTCTTCCATTTTGGATAGCTTAAGATTTGGATATATTTTCGTGTACAGTACCCTATGAGAAAATTGCGAAATATGCGACGGACTTAAAACATTGAATATTGGTCTCCGATTAAATAAATACAATATAAAACTTGTATCTACCAAGTTACAGAGTCGTTAGAGTTGAGGCTCTGCCATTTTGGATAGCTTAAGATTTCGATATATTTTCGTGTACAGTACCCTATGAGAAAATAGCGAAATATGCGACGGACTTAAAACATTGAATATTGGTCTCCGATTACATAAATACAATATAAAACTTGTATCTACCAAGTTACAGAGTCGTTAGAGTTGAGGCTCTGCCATTTTGGATAGCTTAAGATTTCGATATATTTTCGTGTACAGTACCCTATGAGAAAATGGCGAAATATGCGACGGACTTAAAACAGGGAATATTGGTCTCTGATTCAATAAATACAATATAAAACTTGTATCTACCAAGTTACAGAGTCATTTGAGTTGAGGCTCTGCCATTTTGGATAGCTTAAGATTTCGATATATTTTCGTGTATAGTACCCTATGAGAAAATGGCGAAATATGCGACGGACTTAAAACAGGGAATATTGGTCTCCGATTCAATAAATACAATATAAAACTTGTATCTACCAAGTTACAGAGTCATTAGAGTTGAGGCTCTACTATTTTGGATAGTTTAAGATTTCGATATATTTTCGTGTACAGTACCCTATGAGAAAATGGCAAAATATGCGACGGACTCAAAACATGGAATATTGGTCTCTGATTCAATAAATACAATATAAAACTTGTATCTACCAAGTTACAGAGTCATTAGAGTTGAGGCTCTGCCATTTTGGATAGCTTAAGGTTTCGATATATTTTCGTGTACAGTACCCTATGAGAACATGGCGAAATATGCGACGGACTTAAAACATTGAATATTGGTCTCCGATTAAATAAATACAATATAAAACTTGTATCTACCAAGTTACAGAGTCGTTAGAGTTGAGGCTCTGCCATTTTGGATAGCTTAAGATTTCGATATATTTTCGTGTACAGTACCCTATGAGAAAATGGCGAAATATGCGACGGACTTAAAACATTGAATATTGGTCTCCGATTAAATAAATACAATATAAAACTTGTATCTACCAAGTTACAGAGTCGTTAGAGTTGAGGCTCTGCCATTTTGGATAGCTTAAGATTTCGATATATTTTCGTGTACAGTACCCTATGAGAAAATGGCGAAATATGCGACGGACTTAAAACAGGGAATATTGGTCTTTGATTCAATAAATACAATATAAAACTTGTATCTACCAAGTTACAGAGTCATTAGAGTTGAGGCTCTTCCATTTTGGATAGCTTAAGATTTGGATATATTTTCGTGTACAGTACCCTATGAGAAAATTGCGAAATATGCGACGGACTTAAAACATTGAATATTGGTCTCCGATTAAATAAATACAATATAAAACTTGTATCTACCAAGTTACAGAGTCGTTAGAGTTGAGGCTCTGCCATTTTGGATAGCTTAAGATTTCGATATATTTTCGTGTACAGTACCCTATGAGAAAATAGCGAAATATGCGACGGACTTAAAACATTGAATATTGGTCTCCGATTACATAAATACAATATAAAACTTGTATCTACCAAGTTACAGAGTCGTTAGAGTTGAGGCTCTGCCATTTTGGATAGCTTAAGATTTCGATATATTTTCGTGTACAGTACCCTATGAGAAAATGGCGAAATATGCGACGGACTTAAAACAGGGAATATTGGTCTCTGATTCAATAAATACAATATAAAACTTGTATCTACCAAGTTACAGAGTCATTTGAGTTGAGGCTCTGCCATTTTGGATAGCTTAAGATTTCGATATATTTTCGTGTATAGTACCCTATGAGAAAATGGCGAAATATGCGACGGACTTAAAACAGGGAATATTGGTCTCCGATTCAATAAATACAATATAAAACTTGTATCTACCAAGTTACAGAGTCATTAGAGTTGAGGCTCTACTATTTTGGATAGTTTAAGATTTCGATATATTTTCGTGTACAGTACCCTATGAGAAAATGGCAAAATATGCGACGGACTCAAAACATGGAATATTGGTCTCTGATTCAATAAATACAATATAAAACTTGTATCTACCAAGTTACAGAGTCATTAGAGTTGAGGCTCTGCCATTTTGGATAGCTTAAGGTTTCGATATATTTTCGTGTACAGTACCCTATGAGAAAATGGCGAAATATGCGACGGACTTAAAACATTGAATATTGGTCTCCGATTAAATAAATACAATATAAAACTTGTATCTACCAAGTTACAGAGTCGTTAGAGTTGAGGCTCTGCCATTTTGGATAGCTTAAGATTTCGATATATTTTCGTGTACAGTACCCTATGAGAAAATGGCGAAATATGCGACGGACTTAAAACAGGGAATATTGGTCACCGATTCAATAAATACAATATAAAACTTGTATCTACCAAGTTACAGAGTCGTTAGAGTTGAGGCTCTTGCATTTTGGATAGCTTAAGATTTCGATATATTTTCGTGTACAGTACCCTATGAGAACATGGCGAAATATGCGACGGACTTAAAACATTGAATATTGGTCTCCGATTAAATAAATACAATATAAAACTTGTATCTACCAAGTTACAGAGTCGTTAGAGTTGAGGCTCTGCCATTTTGGATAGCTTAAGATTTCGATATATTTTCGTGTACAGTACCCTATGAGAAAATGGCGAAATATGCGACGGACTTAAAACATTGAATATTGGTCTCCGATTAAATAAATACAATATAAAACTTGTATCTACCAAGTTACAGAGTCGTTAGAGTTGAGGCTCTGCCATTTTGGATAGCTTAATATTTCGATATATTTTCGTGTACAGTACCCTATGAGAAAATGGCGAAATATGCGACGGACTTAAAACAGGGAATATTGGTCTTTGATTCAATAAATACAATATAAAACTTGTATCTACCAAGTCACAGAGTCGTTAGAGTTGAGGCTCTGCCATTTTGGATAGCTTACGATTTCGATATATTTTCGTGTACAGTACCCTATGAGAAAATGGCGAAATATGCGACGGACTTAAAACAGGGAATATTGGTCTCTGATTCAATAAATACAATATAAAACTTGTATCTACCAAGTTACAGAGTCATTTGAGTTGAGGCTCTGCCATTTTGGATAGCTTAAGATTTCGATATATTTTCGTGTACAGTACCCTATGAGAAAATGGCGAAATATGCGATGGACTTAAAACAGGGAATATTGGTCTCCGATTCAATAAATACAATATAAAACTTGTATCTACCAAGTTACAGAGTCATTAGAGTTGAGGCTCTACTATTTTGGATAGCTTAAGATTTCGATATATTTTCGTGTACAGTACCCTATGAGAAAATGGCAAAATATGCGACGGACTCAAAACATGGAATATTGGTCTCTGATTCAATAAATACAATATAAAACTTGTATCTACCAAGTTACAGAGTCATTAGAGTTGAGGCTCTGCCATTTTGGATAGCTTAAGGTTTCGATATATTTTCGTGTACAGTACCCTATGAGAAAATGGCGAAATATGCGACGGACTTAAAACATTGAATATTGGTCTCCGATTAAATAAATACAATATAAAACTTGTATCTACCAAGTTACAGAGTCGTTAGAGTTGAGGCTCTGCCATTTTGGATAGCTTAAGATTTCGATATATTTTCGTGTACAGTACCCTATGAGAAAATGGCGAAATATGCGACGGACTTAAAACAGGGAATATTGGTCACCGATTCAATAAATACAATATAAAACTTGTATCTACCAAGTTACAGAGTCGTTAGAGTTGAGGCTCTTCCATTTTGGAAAGCTTAAGATTTCGATATATTTTCGTGTACAGTACCCTATGAGAAAATGGCGAAATATGCGACGGACTTAAAACATTGAATATTGGTCTCCGATTAAATAAATACAATATAAAACTTGTATCTACCAAGTTACAGAGTCGTTAGAGTTGAGGCTCTTCCATTTTGGATATCTTAAGATTTCGATATATTTTCGTGTACAGTACCCTATGAGAAAATGGCGAAATATGCGACGCACTTAAAACATTGAATATTGGTCTCCGATTAAATAAATACAATATAAAACTTGTATCTACCAAGTTACAGAGTCGTTAGAGTTGAGGCTCTGCCATTTTGGATAGCTTAAGATTTCGATATATTTTCGTGTATAGTACCCTATGAGAAAATGGCGAAATATGCGACGGACTTAAAACAGGGAATATTGGTCTTTGATTCAATAAATACAATATAAAACTTGTATCTACCAAGTTACAGAGTCGTTAGAGTTGAGGCTCTGCCATTTTGGATAGCTTAAGATTTCGATATATTTTCGTGTACAGTACCCTATGAGAAAATGGCGAAATATGCGACGGACTTAAAACAGGGAATATTGGTCTCTGATTCAATAAATACAATATAAAACTTGTATCTACCAAGTTACAGAGTCATTTGAGTTGAGGCTCTGCCATTTTGGATAGCTTAAGATTTCGATATATTTTCGTGTACAGTACCCTATGACAAAATGGCGAAATATGCGACGGACTTAAAACAGGGAATATTGGTCTCCGATGCAATAAATACAATATAAAACTTGTATCTACCAAGTTACAGAGTCATTAGAGTTGAGGCTCTACTATTTTGGATAGTTTAAGATTTCGATATATTTTCGTGTACAGTACCCTATGAGAAAATGGCAAAATATGCGACGGACTCAAAACATGGAATATTGGTCTCTGATTCAATAAATACAATATAAAACTTGTATCTACCAAGTTACAGAGTCATTAGAGTTGAGGCTCTGCCATTTTGGATAGCTTAAGATTTCGATATATTTTCGTGTACAGTACCCTATGAGAAAATGGCGAAATATGCGACGGACTTAAAACATTGAATATTGGTCTCCGATTAAATAAATACAATATAAAACTTGTATCTACCAAGTTACAGAGTCGTTAGAGTTGAGGCTCTGCCATTTTGGATAGCTTAAGATTTCGATATATTTTCGTGTACAGTACCCTATGAGAAAATGGCGAAATATGCGACGGACTTAAAACAGGGAATATTGGTCTTTGATTCAATAAATACAATATAAAACTTGTATCTACCAAGTTACAGAGTCGTTAGAGTTGAGGCTCTGCCATTTTGGATAGCTTAAGATTTCGATATATTTTCGTGTACAGTACCCTATGAGAAAATGGCGAAATATGCGACGGACTTAAAACAGGGAATATTGGTCTTTGATTCAATAAATACAATATAAAACTTGTATCTACCAAGTTACAGAGTCGTTAGAGTTGAGGCTCTGCCATTTTGGATAGCTTAAGATTTCGATATATTCTCGTGTACAGTACCCTATGAGAAAATGGCGAAATATGCGACGGACTTAAAACAGGGAATATTGGTCTCTGATTCAATAAATACAATATAAAACTTGTATCTACCAAGTTACAGAGTCATTTGAGTTGAGGCTCTGCCATTTTGGATAGCTTAAGATTTCGATATATTTTCGTGTACAGTACCCTATGACAAAATGGCGAAATATGCGACGGACTTAAAACAGGGAATATTGGTCTCCGATTCAATAAATACAATATAAAACTTGTATCTACCAAGTTACAGAGTCATTAGAGTTGAGGCTCTACTATTTTGGATAGTTTAAGATTTCGATATATTTTCGTGTACAGTACCCTATGAGAAAATGGCAAAATATGCGACGGACTCAAAACATGGAATATTGGTCTTTGATTCAATAAATACAATATAAAACTTGTATCTACCAAGTTACAGAGTCATTAGAGTTGAGGCTCTGCCATTTTGGATAGCTTAAGATTTCGATATATTTTCGTGTACAGTACCCTATGAGAAAATGGCGAAATATGCGACGGACTTAAAACATTGAATATTGGTCTCCGATTAAATAAATACAATATAAAACTTGTATCTACCAAGTTACAGAGTCGTTAGAGTTGAGGCTCTGCCATTTTGGATAGCTTAAGATTTCGATATATTTTCGTGTACAGTACCCTATGAGAAAATGGCGAAATATGCGACGGACTTAAAACAGGGAATATTGGTCTCTGATTCAATAAATACAATATAAAACTTGTATCTACCAAGTTACAGAGTCATTTGAGTTGAGGCTCTGCCATTTTGGATAGCTTAAGATTTCGATATATTTTCGTGTACAGTACCCTATGAGAAAATGGCGAAATATGCGACGGACTTAAAACAGGGAATATTGGTCTCCGATTCAATAAATACAATATAAAACTTGTATCTACCAAGTTACAGAGTCATTAGAGTTGAGGCTCTACTATTTTGGATAGTTTAAGATTTCGATATATTTTCGTGTACAGTACCCTATGAGAAAATGGCAAAATATGCGACGGACTCAAAACATGGAATATTGGTCTCTGATTCAATAAATACAATATAAAACTTGTATCTACCAAGTTACAGAGTCATTAGAGTTGAGGCTCTGCCATTTTGGATAGCTTAAGATTTCGATATATTTTCGTGTACAGTACCCTATGAGAAAATGGCGAAATATGCGACGGACTTAAAACATTGAATATTGGTCTCCGATTAAATAAATACAATATAAAACTTGTATCTACCAAGTTACAGAGTCGTTAGAGTTGAGGCTCTGCCATTTTGGATAGCTTAAGATTACGATATATTTTCGTGTACAGTACCCTATGAGAAAATGGCGAAATATGCGACGGACTTAAAACAGGGAATATTGGTCTCTGATTCAATAAATACAATATAAAACTTGTATCTACCAAGTTACAGAGTCATTTGAGTTGAGGCTCTGCCATTTTGGATAGCTTAAGATTTCGATATATTTTCGTGTACAGTACCCTATGAGAAAATGGCGAAATATGCGACGGACTTAAAACAGGGAATATTGGTCTCCGATTCAATAAATACAATATAAAACTTGTATCTACCAAGTTACAGAGTCATTAGAGTTGAGGCTCTACTATTTTGGATAGTTTAAGATTTCGATATATTTTCGTGTACAGTACCCTATGAGAAAATGGCAAAATATGCGACGGACTCAAAACATGGAATATTGGTCTCTGATTCAATAAATACAATATAAAACTTGTATCTACCAAGTTACAGAGTCATTAGAGTTGAGGCTCTGCCATTTTGGATAGCTTAAGGTTTCGATATATTTTCGTGTACAGTACCCTATGAGAAAATGGCGAAATATGCGACGGACTTAAAACATTGAATATTGGTCTCCGATTAAATAAATACAATATAAAACTTGTATCTACCAAGTTACAGAGTCGTTAGAGTTGAGGCTCTGCCATTTTGGATAGCTTAAGATTTCGATATATTTTCGTGTACAGTACCCTATGAGAAAATGGCGAAATATGCGACGGACTTAAAACAGGGAATATTGGTCACCGATTCAATAAATACAATATAAAACTTGTATCTACCAAGTTACAGAGTCGTTAGAGTTGAGGCTCTTCCATTTTGGATAGCTTAAGATTTCGATATATTTTCGTGTACAGTACCCTATGAGAACATGGCGAAATATGCGACGGACTTAAAACATTGAATATTGGTCTCCGATTAAATAAATACAATATAAAACTTGTATCTACCAAGTTACAGAGTCGTTAGAGTTGAGGCTCTGCCATTTTGGATAGCTTAAGATTTCGATATATTTTCGTGTACAGTACCCTATGAGAAAATGGCGAAATATGCGACGGACTTAAAACAGGGAATATTGGTCACCGATTCAATAAATACAATATAAAACTTGTATCTACCAAGTTACAGAGTCGTTAGAGTTGAGGCTCTTCCATTTTGGAAAGCTTAAGATTTCGATATATTTTCGTGTACAGTACCCTATGAGAAAATGGCGAAATATGCGACGGACTTAAAACATTGAATATTGGTCTCCGATTAAATAAATACAATATAAAACTTGTATCTACCAAGTTACAGAGTCGTTAGAGTTGAGGCTCTTCTATTTTGGATATCTTAAGATTTCGATATATTTTCGTGTACAGTACCCTATGAGAAAATGGCGAAATATGCGACGCACTTAAAACATTGAATATTGGTCTCCGATTAAATAAATACAATATAAAACTTGTATCTACCAAGTTACAGAGTCGTTAGAGTTGAGGCTCTGCCATTTTGGATTGCTTAAGATTTCGATATATTTTCGTGTATAGTACCCTATGAGAAAATGGCGAAATATGCGACGGACTTAAAACAGGGAATATTGGTCTTTGATTCAATAAATACAATATAAAACTTGTATCTACCAAGTTACAGAGTCGTTAGAGTTGAGGCTCTGCCATTTTGGATAGCTTAAGATTTCGATATATTTTCGTGTACAGTACCCTATGAGAAAATGGCGAAATATGCGACGGACTTAAAACAGGGAATATTGGTCTCTGATTCAATAAATACAATATAAAACTTGTATCTACCAAGTTACAGAGTCATTTTAGTTGAGGCTCTGCCATTTTGGATAGCTTAAGATTTCGATATATTTTCGTGTACAGTACCCTATGAGAAAATGGCAAAATATGCGACGGACTCAAAACATGGAATATTGGTCTCTGATTCAATAAATACAATATAAAACTTGTATCTACCAAGTTACAGAGTCATTAGAGTTGAGGCTCTGCCATTTTGGATAGCTTAAGGTTTCGATATATTTTCGTGTACAGTACCCTATGAGAAAATGGCGAAAAATGCGACGGACTTAAAACATTGAATATTGGTCTCCGATTAAATAAATACAATATAAAACTTGTATCTACCAAGTTACAGAGTCGTTAGAGTTGAGGCTCTGCCATTTTGGATAGCTTAAGATTTCGATATATTTTCGTGTATAGTACCCTATGAGAAAATGGCGAAATATGCGACGGACTTAAAACAGGGAATATTGGTCTTTGATTCAATAAATACAATATAAAACTTGTATCTACCAAGTTACAGAGTCGTTAGAGTTGAGGCTCTGCCATTTTGGATAGCTTAAGATTTCGATATATTTTCGTGTACAGTACCCTATGAGAAAATGGCGAAATATGCGACGGACTTAAAACAGGGAATATTGGTCTCTGATTCAATAAATACAATATAAAACTTGTATCTACCAAGTTACAGAGTCATTTGAGTTGAGGCTCTGCCATTTTGGATAGCTTAAGATTTCGATATATTTTCGTGTACAGTACCCTATGAGAAAATGGCAAAATATGCGACGGACTCAAAACATGGAATATTGGTCTCTGATTCAATAAATACAATATAAAACTTGTATCTACCAAGTTACAGAGTAATTAGAGTTGAGGCTCTGCCATTTTGGATAGCTTAAGGTTTCGATATATTTTCGTGTACAGTACCCTATGAGAAAATGGCGAAAAATGCGACGGACTTAAAACATTGAATATTGGTCTCCGATTAAATAAATACAATATAAAACTTGTATCTACCAAGTTACAGAGTCGTTAGAGTTGAGGCTCTGCCATTTTGGATAGCTTAAGATTTCGATATATTTTCGTGTACAGTACCCTATGAGAAAATGGCGAAATATGCGACGGACTTAAAACAGGGAATATTGGTCACCGATTCAATAAATACAATATAAAACTTGTATCTACCAAGTTACAGAGTCGTTAGAGTTGAGGCTCTTCCATTTTGGAAAGCTTAAGATTTCGATATATTTTCGTGTACAGTACCCTATGAGAAAATGGCGAAATATGCGACGGACTTAAAACATTGAATATTGGTCTCCGATTAAATAAATACAATATAAAACTTATATCTACCAAGTTACAGAGTCGTTAGAGTTGAGGCTCTTCTATTTTGGATATCTTAAGATTTCGATATATTTTCGTGTACAGTACCCTATGAGAAAATGGCGAAATATGCGACGCACTTAAAACATTGAATATTGGTCTCCGATTAAATAAATACAATATAAAACTTGTATCTACCAAGTTACAGAGTCGTTAGAGTTGAGGCTCTGCCATTTTGGATAGCTTAAGATTTCGATATATTTTCGTGTATAGTACCCTATGAGAAAATGGCGAAATATGCGACGGACTTAAAACAGGGAATATTGGTCTTTGATTCAATAAATACAATATAAAACTTGTATCTACCAAGTTACAGAGTCATTAGAGTTGAGGCTCTGCCATTTTGGATAGCTTAAGATTTCGATATATTTTCGTGTACAGTACCCTATGAGAAAATGGCGAAATATGCGACGGACTTAAAACAGGGAATATTGGTCTCTGATTCAATAAATACAATATAAAACTTGTATCTACCAAGTTACAGAGTCATTTGAGTTGAGGCTCTGCCATTTTGGATAACTTAAGATTTCGATATATTTTCGTGTACAGTACCCTATGAGAAAATGGCAAAATATGCGACGGACTCAAAACATGGAATATTGGTCTCTGATTCAATAAATACAATATAAAACTTGTATCTACCAAGTTACAGAGTCATTAGAGTTGAGGCTCTGCCATTTTGGATAGCTTAAGGTTTCGATATATTTTCGTGTACAGTACCCTATGAGAAAATGGCGAAATATGCGACGGACTTAAAACATTGAATATTGGTCTCCGATTAAATAAATACAATATAAAACTTGTATATACCAAGTTACAGAGTCGTTAGAGTTGAGGCTCTGCCATTTTGGATAGCTTAAGATTTCGATATATTTTCGTGTACAGTACCCTATGAGAAAATGGCGAAATATGCGACGGACTTAAAACAGGGAATATTGGTCACCGATTCAATAAATACAATATAAAACTTGTATCTACCAAGTTACAGAGTCGTTAGAGTTGAGGCTCTTCCATTTTGGATAGCTTAAGATTTCGATGTATTTTCGTGTACAGTACCCTATGAGAACATGGCGAAATATGCGACGGACTTAAAACATTGAATATTGGTCTCCGATTAAATAAATACAATATAAAACTTGTATCTACCAAGTTACAGAGTCGTTAGAGTTGAGGCTCTGCCATTTTGGATAGCTTAAGATTTCGATATATTTTCGTGTACAGTACCCTATGAGAAAATGGCGAAATATGCGACGGACTTAAAACATTGAATATTGGTCTCCGATTAAATAAATACAATATAAAACTTGTATCTACCAAGTTACAGAGTCGTTAGAGTTGAGGCTCTTCCATTTTGGATATCTTAAGATTTTGATATATTTTCGTGTACAGTACCCTATGAGAAAATGGCGAAATATGCGACGCACTTAAAACATTGAATATTGGTCTCCGATTAAATAAATACAATATAAAACTTGTATCTACCAAGTTACAGAGTCGTTAGAGTTGAGGCTCTGCCATTTTGGATAGCTTAAGATTTCGATATATTTTCGTGTACAGTACCCTATGAGAAAATGGCGAAATATGCGACGGACTTAAAACAGGGAATATTGGTCTTTGATTCAATAAATACAATATAAAACTTGTATCTACCAAGTTACAAAGTCATTAGAGTTGAGGCTCTTCCATTTTGGATAGCTTAAGATTTCGATATATTTTCGTGTACAGTACCCTATGAGAAAATGGCGAAATATGCGACGGACTTAAAACATTGAATATTGGTCTCCGATAAAATAAATACAATATAAAACTTGTATCTACCAAGTCACAGAGTCGTTAGAGTTGAGGCTCTTCCATTTTGGATATCTTAAGATTTCGATATATTTTCGTGTACAGTACCCTATGAGAAAATGGCGAAATATGCGACGCACTTAAAACATTGAATATTGGTCTCCGATTAAATAAATACAATATAAAACTTGTATCTACCAAGTTACAGAGTCGTTAGAGTTGAGGCTCTGCCATTTTGGATAGCTTAAGATTTCGATATATTTTCGTGTACAGTACCCTATGAGAAAATGGCGAAATATGCGACGGACTTAAAACAGGGAATATTGGTCTTTGATTCAATAAATACAATATAAAACTTGTATCTACCAAGTTACAGAGTCGTTAGAGTTGAGGCTCTGCCATTTTGGATAGCTTAAGATTTCGATATATTTTCGTGTACAGTACCCTATGAGAAAATGGCGAAATATGCGACGGACTTAAAACAGGGAATATTGGTCTTTGATTCAATAAATACAATATAAAACTTGTATCTACCAAGTTACAGAGTCATTTGAGTTGAGGCTCTGCCATTTTGGATAGCTTAAGATTTCGATATATTTTCGTGTACAGTACCCTATGAGAAAATGGCGAAATATGCGACGGACTTAAAACAGGGAATATTGGTCTTTGATTCAATAAATACAATATAAAACTTGTATCTACCAAGTTACAGAGTCATTTGAGTTGAGGCTCTGCCATTTTGGATAGCTTAAGATTTCGATATATTTTCGTGTACAGTACCCTATGACAAAATGGCGAAATATGCGACGGACTTAAAACAGGGAATATTGGTCACCGATTCAATAAATACAATATAAAACTTGTATCTACCAAGTTACAGAGTCGTTAGAGTTGAGGCTCTTCCATTTTGGATAGCTTAAGATTTCGATGTATTTTCGTGTACAGTACCCTATGAGAACATGGCGAAATATGCGACGGACTTAAAACATTGAATATTGGTCTCCGATTAAATAAATACAATATAAAACTTGTATCTACCAAGTTACAGAGTCGTTAGAGTTGAGGCTCTGCCATTTTGGATAGCTTAAGATTTCGATATATTTTCGTGTACAGTACCCTATGAGAAAATGGCGAAATATGCGACGGACTTAAAACAGGGAATATTGGTCACCGATTCAATAAATACAATATAAAACTTGTATCTACCAAGTTACAGAGTCGTTAGAGTTGAGGCTCTTCCATTTTGGAAAGCTTAAGATTTCGATATATTTTCGTGTACAGTACCCTATGAGAAAATGGCGAAATATGCGACGGACTTAAAACATTGAATATTGGTCTCCGATTAAATAAATACAATATAAAACTTGTATCTACCAAGTTACAGAGTCGTTAGAGTTGAGGCTCTTCCATTTTGGATATCTTAAGATTTTGATATATTTTCGTGTACAGTACCCTATGAGAAAATGGCGAAATATGCGACGGACTTAAAACAGGGAATATTGGTCTTTGATTCAATAAATACAATATAAAACTTGTATCTACCAAGTTACAGAGTCGTTAGAGTTGAGGCTCTGCCATTTTGGATAGCTTAAGATTTCGATATATTTTCGTGTACAGTACCCTATGAGAAAATGGCGAAATATGCGACGGACTTAAAACAGGGAATATTGGTCTTTGATTCAATAAATACAATATAAAACTTGTATCTACCAAGTTACAGAGTCATTTGAGTTGAGGCTCTGCCATTTTGGATAGCTTAAGATTTCGATATATTTTCGTGTACAGTACCCTATGACAAAATGGCGAAATATGCGACGGACTTAAAACAGGGAATATTGGTCTCCGATTCAATAAATACAATATAAAACTTGTATCTACCAAGTTACAGAGTCATTAGAGTTGAGGCTCTACTATTTTGGATAGTTTAAGATTTCGATATATTTTCGTGTACAGTACCCTATGAGAAAATGGCAAAATATGCGACGGACTCAAAACATGGAATATTGGTCTCTGATTCAATAAATACAATATAAAACTTGTATCTACCAAGTTACAGAGTCATTAGAGTTGAGGCTCTGCCATTTTGGATAGCTTAAGATTTCGATATATTTTCGTGTACAGTACCCTATGAGAAAATGGCGAAATATGCGACGGACTTAAAACATTGAATATTGGTCTCCGATTAAATAAATACAATATAAAACTTGTATCTACCAAGTTACAGAGTCGTTAGAGTTGAGGCTCTGCCATTTTGGATAGCTTAAGATTTCGATATATTTTCGTGTACAGTACCCTATGAGAAAATGGCGAAATATGCGACGGACTTAAAACAGGGAATATTGGTCTTTGATTCAATAAATACAATATAAAACTTGTATCTACCAAGTTACAAAGTCATTAGAGTTGAGGCTCTTCCATTTTGGATAGCTTAAGATTTCGATATATTTTCGTGTACAGTACCCTATGAGAAAATGGCGAAATATGCGACGGACTTAAAACATTGAATATTGGTCTCCGATTAAATAAATACAATATAAAACTTGTATCTACCAAGTTACAGAGTCGTTAGAGTTGAGGCTCTGCCATTTTGGATAGCTTAAGATTTCGATATATTTTCGTGTACAGTACCCTATGAGAAAATGGCGAAATATGCGACGGACTTAAAACATTGAATATTGGTCTCCGATTAAATAAATACAATATAAAACTTGTATCTACCAAGTTACAGAGTCGTTAGAGTTGAGGCTCTGCCATTTTGGATAGCTTAAGATTTCGATATATTTTCGTGTACAGTACCCTATGAGAAAATGGCGAAATATGCGACGGACTTAAAACAGGGAATATTGGTCTCTGATTCAATAAATACAATATAAAACTTGTATCTACCAAGTTACAGAGTCATTTGAGTGGAGGCTCTGCCATTTTGGATAGCTTAAGATTTCGATATATTTTCGTGTACAGTACCCTATGAGAAAATGGCGAAATATGCGACGGACTTAAAACAGGGAATATTGGTCTCCGATTCAATAAATACAATATAAAACTTGTATCTACCAAGTTACAGAGTCATTAGAGTTGAGGCTCTACTATTTTGGATAGTTTAAGATTTCGATATATTTTCGTGTACAGTACCCTATGAGAAAATGGCAAAATATGCGACGGACTCAAAACATGGAATATTGGTCTCTGATTCAATAAATACAATATAAAACTTGTATCTACCAAGTTACAGAGTCATTAGAGTTGAGGCTCTGCCATTTTGGATAGCTTAAGGTTTCGATATATTTTCGTGTACAGTACCCTATGAGAAAATGGCGAAATATGCGACGGACTTAAAACATTGAATATTGGTCTCCGATTAAATAAATACAATATAAAACTTGTATCTACCAAGTTACAGAGTCGTTAGAGTTGAGGCTCTGCCATTTTGGATAGCTTAAGATTTCGATATATTTTCGTGTACAGTACCCTATGAGAAAATGGCGAAATATGCGACGGACTTAAAACAGGGAATATTGGTCACCGATTCAATAAATACAATATAAAACTTGTATCTACCAAGTTACAGAGTCGTTAGAGTTGAGGCTCTTCCATTTTGGATAGCTTAAGATTTCGATATATTTTCGTGTACAGTACCCTATGAGAACATGGCGAAATATGCGACGGACTTAAAACATTGAATATTGGTCTCCGATTAAATAAATACAATATAAAACTTGTATCTACCAAGTTACAGAGTCGTTAGAGTTGAGGCTCTGCCATTTTGGATAGCTTAAGATTTCGATATATTTTCGTGTACAGTACCCTATGAGAAAATGGCGAAATATGCGACGGACTTAAAACAGGGAATATTGGTCACCGATTCAATAAATACAATATAAAACTTGTATCTACCAAGTTACAGAGTCGTTAGAGTTGAGGCTCTTCCATTTTGGAAAGCTTAAGATTTCGATATATTTTCGTGTACAGTACCCTATGAGAAAATGGTGAAATATGCGACGGACTTAAAACATTGAATATTGGTCTCCGATTAAATAAATACAATATAAAACTTGTATCTACCAAGTTACAGAGGCGTTAGAGTTGAGGCTCTTCCATTTTGGATATCTTAAGATTTCGATATATTTTCGTGTACAGTACCCTATGAGAAAATGGCGAAATATGCGACGCACTTAAAACATTGAATATTGGTCTCCGATTAAATAAATACAATATAAAACTTGTATCTACCAAGTTACAGAGTCGTTAGAGTTGAGGCTCTGCCATTTTGGATAGCTTAAGATTTCGATATATTTTCGTGTATAGTACCCTATGAGAAAATGGCGAAATATGCGACGGACTTAAAACAGGGAATATTGGTCTTTGATTCAATAAATACAATATAAAACTTGTATCTACCAAGTTACAGAGTCGTTAGAGTTGAGGCTCTGCCATTTTGGATAGCTTAAGATTTCGATATATTTTCGTGTACAGTACCCTATGAGAAAATGGCGAAATATGTGACGGACTTAAAACAGGGAATATTGGTCTCTGATTCAATAAATACAATATAAAACTTGTATTTACCAAGTTACAGAGTCATTTGAGTTGAGGCTCTCCCATTTTGGATAGCTTAAGATTTCGATATATTTTCGTGTACAGTACCCTATGACAAAATGGCGAAATATGCGACGGACTTAAAACAGGGAATATTGGTCTCCGATTCAATAAATACAATATAAAACTTGTATCTACCAAGTTACAGAGTCATTAGAGTTGAGGCTCTACTATTTTGGATAGTTTAAGATTTCGATATATTTTCGTGTACAGTACCCTATGAGAAAATGGCAAAATATGCGACGGACTCAAAACATGGAATATTGGTCTCTGATTCAATAAATACAATATAAAACTTGTATCTACCAAGTTACAGAGTCATTAGAGTTGAGGCTCTGCCATTTTGGATAGCTTAAGATTTCGATATATTTTCGTGTACAGTACCCTATGAGAAAATGGCGAAATATGCGACGGACTTAAAACATTGAATATTGGTCTCCGATTAAATAAATACAATATAAAACTTGTATCTACCAAGTTACAGAGTCGTTAGAGTTGAGGCTCTGCCATTTTGGATAGCTTAAGATTTCGATATATTTTCGTGTACAGTACCCTATGAGAAAATGGCGAAATATGCGACGGACTTAAAACAGGGAATATTGGTCTTTGATTCAATAAATACAATATAAAACTTGTATCTACCAAGTTACAAAGTCATTAGAGTTGAGGCTCTTCCATTTTGGATAGCTTAAGATTTCGATATATTTTCGTGTACAGTACCCTATGAGAAAATGGCGAAATATGCGACGGACTTAAAACATTGAATATTGGTCTCCGATTAAATAAATACAATATAAAACTTGTATCTACCAAGTTACAGAGTCGTTAGAGTTGAGGCTCTTCCATTTTGGATATCTTAAGATTTCGATATATTTTCGTGTACAGTACCCTATGAGAAAATGGCGAAATATGCGACGCACTTAAAACATTGAATATTGGTCTCCGATTAAATAAATACAATATAAAACTTGTATCTACCAAGTTACAGAGTCGTTAGAGTTGAGGCTCTGCCATTTTGGATAGCTTAAGATTTCGATATATTTTCGTGTACAGTACCCTATGAGAAAATGGCGAAATATGCGACGGACTTAAAACAGGGAATATTGGTCTTTGATTCAATAAATACAATATAAAACTTGTATCTACCAAGTTACAGAGTCGTTAGAGTTGAGGCTCTGCCATTTTGGATAGCTTAAGATTTCGATATATTTTCGTGTACAGTACCCTATGAGAAAATGGCGAAATATGCGACGGACTTAAAACAGGGAATATTGGTCTCTGATTCAATAAATACAATATAAAACTTGTATCTACCAAGTTACAGAGTCATTTGAGTTGAGGCTCTGCCATTTTGGATAGCTTAAGATTTCGATATATTTTCGTGTACAGTACCCTATGACAAAATGGCGAAATATGCGACGGACTTAAAACAGGGAATATTGGTCTCCGATTCAATAAATACAATATAAAACTTGTATCTACCAAGTTACAGAGTCATTAGAGTTGAGGCTCTACTATTTTGGATAGTTTAAGATTTCGATATATTTTCGTGTACAGTACCCTATGAGAAAATGGCAAAATATGCGACGGACTCAAAACATGGAATATTGGTCTCTGATTCAATAAATACAATATAAAACTTGTATCTACCAAGTTACAGAGTCATTAGAGTTGAGGCTCTGCCATTTTGGATAGCTTAAGATTTCGATATATTTTCGTGTACAGTACCCTATGAGAAAATGGCGAAATATGCGACGGACTTAAAACATTGAATATTGGTCTCCGATTAAATAAATACAATATAAAACTTGTATCTACCAAGTTACAGAGTCGTTAGAGTTGAGGCTCTGCCATTTTGGATAGCTTAAGATTTCGATATATTTTCGTGTACAGTACCCTATGAGAAAATGGCGAAATATGCGACGGACTTAAAACAGGGAATATTGGTCTTTGATTCAATAAATACAATATAAAACTTGTATCTACCAAGTTACAAAGTCATTAGAGTTGAGGCTCTTCCATTTTGGATAGCTTAAGATTTCGATATATTTTCGTGTACAGTACCCTATGAGAAAATGGCGAAATATGCGACGGACTTAAAACATTGAATATTGGTCTCCGATTAAATAAATACAATATAAAACTTGTATCTACCAAGTTACAGAGTCGTTAGAGTTGAGGCTCTGCCATTTTGGATAGCTTAAGATTTCGATATATTTTCGTGTACAGTACCCTATGAGAAAATGGCGAAATATGCGACGGACTTAAAACAGGGAATATTGGTCTCTGATTCAATAAATACAATATAAAACTTGTATCTACCAAGTTACAGAGTCATTTGAGTTGAGGCTCTGCTATTTTGGATAGCTTAAGATTTCGATATATTTTCGTGTACAGTACCCTATGAGAAAATGGCGAAATATGCGACGGACTTAAAACAGGGAATATTGGTCTTTGATTCAATAAATACAATATAAAACTTGTATCTACCAAGTTACAAAGTCATTAGAGTTGAGGCTCTTCCATTTTGGATAGCTTAAGATTTCGATATATTTTCGTGTACAGTACCCTATGAGAAAATGGCGAAATATGCGACGGACTTAAAACATTGAATATTGGTCTCCGATTAAATAAATACAATATAAAACTTGTATCTACCAAGTTACAGAGTCGTTAGAGTTGAGGCTCTGCCATTTTGGATAGCTTAAGATTTCGATATATTTTCGTGTACAGTACCCTATGAGAAAATGGCGAAATATGCGACGGACTTAAAACATTGAATATTGGTCTCCGATTAAATAAATACAATATAAAACTTGTATCTACCAAGTTACAGAGTCGTTAGAGTTGAGGCTCTGCCATTTTGGATAGCTTAAGATTTCGATATATTTTCGTGTACAGTACCCTATGAGAAAATGGCGAAATATGCGACGGACTTAAAACAGGGAATATTGGTCTCTGATTCAATAAATACAATATAAAACTTGTATCTACCAAGTTACAGAGTCATTTGAGTTGAGGCTCTGCCATTTTGGATAGCTTAAGATTTCGATATATTTTCGTGTACAGTACCCTATGAGAAAATGGCGAAATATGCGACGGACTTAAAACAGGGAATATTTGTCTCCGATTCAATAAATACAATATAAAACTTGTATCTACCAAGTTACAGAGTCATTAGAGTTGAGGCTCTACTATTTTGGATAGTTTAAGATTTCGATATATTTTCGTGTACAGTACCCTATGAGAAAATGGCAAAATATGCGACGGACTCAAAACATGGAATATTGGTCTCTGATTCAATAAATACAATATAAAACTTGTATCTACCAAGTTACAGAGTCATTAGAGTTGAGGCTCTGCCATTTTGGATAGCTTAAGGTTTCGATATATTTTCGTGTACAGTACCCTATGAGAAAATGGCGAAATATGCGACGGACTTAAAACATTGAATATTGGTCTCCGATTAAATAAATACAATATAAAACTTGTATCTACCAAGTTACAGAGTCGTTAGAGTTGAGGCTCTGCCATTTTGGATAGCTTAAGATTTCGATATATTTTCGTGTACAGTACCCTATGAGAAAATGGCGAAATATGCGACGGACTTAAAACAGGGAATATTGGTCACCGATTCAATAAATACAATATAAAACTTGTATCTACCAAGTTACAGAGTCGTTAGAGTTGAGGCTCTTCCATTTTGGATAGCTTAAGATTTCGATATATTTTCGTGTACAGTACCCTATGAGAACATGGCGAAATATGCGACGGACTTAAAACATTGAATATTGGTCTCCGATTAAATAAATACAATATAAAACTTGTATCTACCAAGTTACAGAGTCGTTAGAGTTGAGGCTCTGCCATTTTGGATAGCTTAAGATTTCGATATATTTTCGTGTACAGTACCCTATGAGAAAATGGCGAAATATGCGACGGACTTAAAACAGGGAATATTGGTCACCGATTCAATAAATACAATATAAAACTTGTATCTACCAAGTTACAGAGTCGTTAGAGTTGAGGCTCTTCCATTTTGGAAAGCTTAAGATTTCGATATATTTTCGTGTACAGTACCCTATGAGAAAATGGTGAAATATGCGACGGACTTAAAACATTGAATATTGGTCTCCGATTAAATAAATACAATATAAAACTTGTATCTACCAAGTTACAGAGGCGTTAGAGTTGAGGCTCTTCCATTTTGGATATCTTAAGATTTCGATATATTTTCGTGTACAGTACCCTATGAGAAAATGGCGAAATATGCGACGCACTTAAAACATTGAATATTGGTCTCCGATTAAATAAATACAATATAAAACTTGTATCTACCAAGTTACAGAGTCGTTAGAGTTGAGGCTCTGCCATTTTGGATAGCTTAAGATTTCGATATATTTTCGTGTATAGTACCCTATGAGAAAATGGCGAAATATGCGACGGACTTAAAACAGGGAATATTGGTCTTTGATTCAATAAATACAATATAAAACTTGTATCTACCAAGTTACAGAGTCGTTAGAGTTGAGGCTCTGCCATTTTGGATAGCTTAAGATTTCGATATATTTTCGTGTACAGTACCCTATGAGAAAATGGCGAAATATGTGACGGACTTAAAACAGGGAATATTGGTCTCTGATTCAATAAATACAATATAAAACTTGTATTTACCAAGTTACAGAGTCATTTGAGTTGAGGCTCTCCCATTTTGGATAGCTTAAGATTTCGATATATTTTCGTGTACAGTACCCTATGACAAAATGGCGAAATATGCGACGGACTTAAAACAGGGAATATTGGTCTCCGATTCAATAAATACAATATAAAACTTGTATCTACCAAGTTACAGAGTCATTAGAGTTGAGGCTCTACTATTTTGGATAGTTTAAGATTTCGATATATTTTCGTGTACAGTACCCTATGAGAAAATGGCAAAATATGCGACGGACTCAAAACATGGAATATTGGTCTCTGATTCAATAAATACAATATAAAACTTGTATCTACCAAGTTACAGAGTCATTAGAGTTGAGGCTCTGCCATTTTGGATAGCTTAAGATTTCGATATATTTTCGTGTACAGTACCCTATGAGAAAATGGCGAAATATGCGACGGACTTAAAACATTGAATATTGGTCTCCGATTAAATAAATACAATATAAAACTTGTATCTACCAAGTTACAGAGTCGTTAGAGTTGAGGCTCTGCCATTTTGGATAGCTTAAGATTTCGATATATTTTCGTGTACAGTACCCTATGAGAAAATGGCGAAATATGCGACGGACTTAAAACAGGGAATATTGGTCTTTGATTCAATAAATACAATATAAAACTTGTATCTACCAAGTTACAAAGTCATTAGAGTTGAGGCTCTTCCATTTTGGATAGCTTAAGATTTCGATATATTTTCGTGTACAGTACCCTATGAGAAAATGGCGAAATATGCGACGGACTTAAAACAGGGAATATTGGTCTCTGATTCAATAAATACAATATAAAACTTGTATCTACCAAGTTACAGAGTCATTTGAGTTGAGGCTCTGCCATTTTGGATAGCTTAAGATTTCGATATATTTTCGTGTACAGTACCCTATGACAAAATGGCGAAATATGCGACGGACTTAAAACAGGGAATATTGGTCTCCGATTCAATAAATACAATATAAAACTTGTATCTACCAAGTTACAGAGTCATTAGAGTTGAGGCTCTACTATTTTGGATAGTTTAAGATTTCGATATATTTTCGTGTACAGTACCCTATGAGAAAATGGCAAAATATGCGACGGACTCAAAACATGGAATATTGGTCTCTGATTCAATAAATACAATATAAAACTTGTATCTACCAAGTTACAGAGTCATTAGAGTTGAGGCTCTGCCATTTTGGATAGCTTAAGATTTCGATATATTTTCGTGTACAGTACCCTATGAGAAAATGGCGAAATATGCGACGGACTTAAAACATTGAATATTGGTCTCCGATTAAATAAATACAATATAAAACTTGTATCTACCAAGTTACAGAGTCGTTAGAGTTGAGGCTCTGCCATTTTGGATAGCTTAAGATTTCGATATATTTTCGTGTACAGTACCCTATGAGAAAATGGCGAAATATGCGACGGACTTAAAACAGGGAATATTGGTCTTTGATTCAATAAATACAATATAAAACTTGTATCTACCAAGTTACAAAGTCATTAGAGTTGAGGCTCTTCCATTTTGGATAGCTTAAGATTTCGATATATTTTCGTGTACAGTACCCTATGAGAAAATGGCGAAATATGCGACGGACTTAAAACATTGAATATTGGTCTCCGATTAAATAAATACAATATAAAACTTGTATCTACCAAGTTACAGAGTCGTTAGAGTTGAGGCTCTGCCATTTTGGATAGCTTAAGATTTCGATATATTTTCGTGTACAGTACCCTATGAGAAAATGGCGAAATATGCGACGGACTTAAAACATTGAATATTGGTCTCCGATTAAATAAATACAATATAAAACTTGTATCTACCAAGTTACAGAGTCGTTAGAGTTGAGGCTCTGCCATTTTGGATAGCTTAAGATTTCGATATATTTTCGTGTACAGTACCCTATGAGAAAATGGCGAAATATGCGACGGACTTAAAACAGGGAATATTGGTCTCTGATTCAATAAATACAATATAAAACTTGTATCTACCAAGTTACAGAGTCATTTGAGTTGAGGCTCTGCCATTTTGGATAGCTTAAGATTTCGATATATTTTCGTGTACAGTACCCTATGAGAAAATGGCGAAATATGCGACGGACTTAAAACAGGGAATATTGGTCTCCGATTCAATAAATACAATATAAAACTTGTATCTACCAAGTTACAGAGTCATTAGAGTTGAGGCTCTACTATTTTGGATAGTTTAAGATTTCGATATATTTTCGTGTACAGTACCCTATGAGAAAATGGCAAAATATGCGACGGACTCAAAACATGGAATATTGGTCTCTGATTCAATAAATACAATATAAAACTTGTATCTACCAAGTTACAGAGTCATTAGAGTTGAGGCTCTGCCATTTTGGATAGCTTAAGGTTTCGATATATTTTCGTGTACAGTACCCTATGAGAAAATGGCGAAATATGCGACGGACTTAAAACATTGAATATTGGTCTCCGATTAAATAAATACAATATAAAACTTGTATCTACCAAGTTACAGAGTCGTTAGAGTTGAGGCTCTGCCATTTTGGATAGCTTAAGATTTCGATATATTTTCGTGTACAGTACCCTATGAGAAAATGGCGAAATATGCGACGGACTTAAAACAGGGAATATTGGTCACCGATTCAATAAATACAATATAAAACTTGTATCTACCAAGTTACAGAGTCGTTAGAGTTGAGGCTCTTCCATTTTGGATAGCTTAAGATTTCGATATATTTTCGTGTACAGTACCCTATGAGAACATGGCGAAATATGCGACGGACTTAAAACATTGAATATTGGTCTCCGATTAAATAAATACAATATAAAACTTGTATCTACCAAGTTACAGAGTCGTTAGAGTTGAGGCTCTGCCATTTTGGATAGCTTAAGATTTCGATATATTTTCGTGTACAGTACCCTATGAGAAAATGGCGAAATATGCGACGGACTTAAAACATTGAATATTGGTCTCCGATTAAATAAATACAATATAAAACTTGTATCTACCAAGTTACAGAGTCGTTAGAGTTGAGGCTCTGCCATTTTGGATAGCTTAAGATTTCGATATATTTTCGTGTACAGTACCCTATGAGAAAATGGCGAAATATGCGACGGACTTAAAACAGGGAATATTGGTCTTTGATTCAATAAATACAATATAAAACTTGTATCTACCAAGTTACAGAGTCGTTAGAGTTGAGGCTCTGCCATTTTGGATAGCTTAAGATTTCGATATATTTTCGTGTACAGTACCCTATGAGAAAATGGCAAAATATGCGACGGACTTAAAACAGGGAATATTGGTCTCTGATTCAATAAATACAATATAAAACTAGTATCTACCAAGTTACAGAGTCATTTGAGTTGAGGCTCTGCCATTTTGGATAGCTTAAGATTTCGATATATTTTCGTGTACAGTACCCTATGAGAAAATGGCGAAATATGCGACGGACTTAAAACAGGGAATATTGGTCTCCGATTCAATAAATACAATATAAAACTTGTATCTACCAAGTTACAGAGTCGTTAGAGTTGAGGCTCTGCCATTTTGGATAGCTTAAGATTTCGATATATTTTCGTGTACAGTACCCTATGAGAAAATGGCGAAATATGCGACGGACTTAAAACAGGGAATATTGGTCTTTGATTCAATAAATACAATATAAAACTTGTATCTACCAAGTTACAGAGTCATTAGAGTTGAGGCTCTTCCATTTTGGATAGCTTAAGATTTCGATATATTTTCGTGTACAGTACCCTATGAGAAAATGGCGAAATATGCGACGGACTTAAAACATTGAATATTGGTCTCCGATTAAATAAATACAATATAAAACTTGTATCTACCAAGTTACAGAGTCGTTAGAGTTGAGGCTCTGCCATTTTGGATAGCTTAAGATTTCGATATATTTTCGTGTACAGTACCCTATGAGAAAATGGCGAAATATGCGACGGACATAAAACAGGGAATATTGGTCTCCGATTCAATAAATACAATATAAAACTTGTATCTACCAAGTTACAGAGTCATTAGAGTTGAGGCTCTACTATTTTGGATAGTTTAAGATTTCGATATATTTTCGTGTACAGGGTACCCTATGAGAAAATGGCAAAATATGCGACGGACTCAAAACATGGAATATTGGTCTCTGATTCAATAAATACAATATAAAACTTGTATCTACCAAGTTACAGAGTCATTAGAGTTGAGGCTCTGCCATTTTGGATAGCTTAAGATTTCGATATATTTTCGTGTACAGTACCCTATGAGAAAATGGCGAAATATGCGACGGACTTAAAACATTGAATATTGGTCTCCGATTAAATAAATACAATATAAAACTTGTATCTACCAAGTTACAGAGTCGTTAGAGTTGAGGCTCTGCCATTTTGGATAGCTTAAGATTTCGATATATTTTCGTGTACAGTACCCTATGAGAAAATGGCGAAATATGCGACGGACTTAAAACAGGGAATATTGGTCTTTGATTCAATAAATACAATATAAAACTTGTATCTACCAAGTTACAGAGTCGTTAGAGTTGAGGCTCTGCCATTTTGGATAGCTTAAGATTTCGATATATTTTCGTGTACAGTACCCTATGAGAAAATGGCGAAATATGCGACGGACTTAAAACAGGGAATATTGGTCTCTGATTCAATAAATACAATATAAAACTAGTATCTACCAAGTTACAGAGTCATTTGAGTTGAGGCTCTGCCATTTTGGATAGCTTAAGATTTCGATATATTTTCGTGTACAGTACCCTATGAGAAAATGGCGAAATATGCGACGGACTTAAAACAGGGAATATTGGTCTCCGATTCAATAAATACAATATAAAACTTGTATCTACCAAGTTACAGAGTCGTTAGAGTTGAGGCTCTGCCATTTTGGATAGCTTAAGATTTCGATATATTTTCGTGTACAGTACCCTATGAGAAAATGGCGAAATATGCGACGGACTTAAAACAGGGAATATTGGTCTTTGATTCAATAAATACAATATAAAATTTGTATCTACCAAGTTACAGAGTCATTAGAGTTGAGGCTCTTCCATTTTGGATAGCTTAAGATTTCGATATATTTTCGTGTACAGTACCCTATGAGAAAATGGCGAAATATGCGACGGACTTAAAACATTGAATATTGGTCTCCGATTAAATAAATACAATATAAAACTTGTATCTACCAAGTTACAGAGTCGTTAGAGTTGAGGCTCTGCCATTTTGGATAGCTTAAGATTTCGATATATTTTCGTGTACAGTACCCTATGAGAAAATGGCGAAATATGCGACGGACATAAAACAGGGAATATTGGTCTCCGATTCAATAAATACAATATAAAACTTGTATCTACCAAGTTACAGAGTCATTAGAGTTGAGGCTCTACTATTTTGGATAGTTTAAGATTTCGATATATTTTCGTGTACAGGGTACCCTATGAGAAAATGGCAAAATATGCGACGGACTCAAAACATGGAATATTGGTCTCTGATTCAATAAATACAATATAAAACTTGTATCTACCAAGTTACAGAGTCATTAGAGTTGAGGCTCTGCCATTTTGGATAGCTTAAGATTTCGATATATTTTCGTGTACAGTACCCTATGAGAAAATGACGAAATATGCGACGGACTTAAAACATTGAATATTGGTCTCCGATTAAATAAATACAATATAAAACTTGTATCTACCAAGTTACAGAGTCGTTAGAGTTGAGGCTCTGCCATTTTGGATAGCTTAAGATTTCGATATATTTTCGTGTACAGTACCCTATGAGAAAATGGCGAAATATGCGACGGACTTAAAACAGGGAATATTGGTCTTTGATTCAATAAATACAATATAAAACTTGTATCTACCAAGTTACAGAGTCATTAGAGTTGAGGCTCTTCCATTTTGGATAGCTTAAGATTTGGATATATTTTCGTGTACAGTACCCTATGAGAAAATTGCGAAATATGCGACGGACTTAAAACATTGAATATTGGTCTCCGATTAAATAAATACAATATAAAACTTGTATCTACCAAGTTACAGAGTCGTTAGAGTTGAGGCTCTGCCATTTTGGATAGCTTAAGATTTCGATATATTTTCGTGTACAGTACCCTATGAGAAAATGGCGAAATATGCGACGGACTTAAAACATTGAATATTGGTCTCCGATTAAATAAATACAATATAAAACTTGTATCTACCAAGTTACAGAGTCGTTAGAGTTGAGGCTCTGCCATTTTGGATAGCTTAAGATTTCGATATATTTTCGTGTACAGTACCCTATGAGAAAATGGCGAAATATGCGACGGACTTAAAACAGGGAATATTGGTCTTTGATTCAATAAATACAATATAAAACTTGTATCTACCAAGTTACAGAGTCGTTAGAGTTGAGGCTCTGCCATTTTGGATAGCTTAAGATTTCGATATATTTTCGTGTACAGTACCCTATGAGAAAATGGCGAAATATGCGACGGACTTAAAACAGGGAATATTGGTCTTTGATTCAATAAATACAATATAAAACTTGTATCTACCAAGTTACAGAGTCGTTAGAGTTGAGGCTCTGCCATTTTGGATAGCTTAAGATTTCGATATATTTTCGTGTACAGTACCCTATGAGAAAATGGCGAAATATGCGACGAACTTAAAACATTGAATATTGGTCTCCGATTAAATAAATACAATGTAAAACTTGTATCTACCAAGTTACAGAGTCGTTAGAGTTGAGGCTCTTCCATTTTGGATAGCTTAAGATTTCGATATATTTTCGTGTACAGTACCCTATGAGAACATGGCGAAATATGCGACGGACTTAAAACATTGAATATTGGTCTCCGATTAAATAAATACAATATAAAACTTGTATCTACCAAGTTACAGAGTCGTTAGAGTTGAGGCTCTGCCATTTTGGATAGCTTAAGATTTCGATATATTTTCGTGTACAGTACCCTATGAGAAAATGGCGAAATATGCGACGGACATAAAACAGGGAATATTGGTCTCCGATTCAATAAATACAATATAAAACTTGTATCTACCAAGTTACAGAGTCATTAGAGTTGAGGCTCTACTATTTTGGATAGTTTAAGATTTCGATATATTTTCGTGTACAGGGTACCCTATGAGAAAATGGCAAAATATGCGACGGACTCAAAACATGGAATATTGGTCTCTGATTCAATAAATACAATATAAAACTTGTATCTACCAAGTTACAGAGTCATTAGAGTTGAGGCTCTGCCATTTTGGATAGCTTAAGATTTCGATATATTTTCGTGTACAGTACCCTATGAGAAAATGGCGAAATATGCGACGGACTTAAAACATTGAATATTGGTCTCCGATTAAATAAATACAATATAAAACTTGTATCTACCAAGTTACAGAGTCGTTAGAGTTGAGGCTCTGCCATTTTGGATAGCTTAAGATTTCGATATATTTTCGTGTACAGTACCCTATGAGAAAATGGCGAAATATGCGACGGACTTAAAACATTGAATATTGGTCTCCGATTAAATAAATACAATATAAAACTTGTATCTACCAAGTTACAGAGTCGTTAGAGTTGAGGCTCTGCCATTTTGGATAGCTTAAGATTTCGATATATTTTCGTGTACAGTACCCTATGAGAAAATGGCGAAATATGCGACGGACTTAAAACATTGAATATTGGTCTCCGATTAAATAAATACAATATAAAACTTGTATCTACCAAGTTACAGAGTCGTTAGAGTTGAGGCTCTGCCATTTTGGATAGCTTAAGATTTCGATATATTTTCGTGTACAGTACCCTATGAGAAAATGGCGAAATATGCGACGGACTTAAAACAGGGAATATTGGTCTTTGATTCAATAAATACAATATAAAACTTGTATCTACCAAGTTACAGAGTCATTAGAGTTGAGGCTCTTCCATTTTGGATAGCTTAAGATTTCGATATATTTTCGTGTATAGTACCCTATGAGAAAATGGCGAAATATGCGACGGACTTAAAACATTGAATATTGGTCTCCGATTAAATAAATACAATATAAAACTTGTATCTACCAAGTTACAGAGTCGTTAGAGTTGAGGCTCTGCCATTTTGGATAGCTTAAGATTTCGATATATTTTCGTGTACAGTACCCTATGAGAAAATGGCGAAATACGCGACGGACTTAAAACAGGGAATATTGGTCTTTGATTCAATAAATACAATATAAAACTTGTATCTACCAAGTTACAGAGTCGTTAGAGTTGAGGCTCTGCCATTTTGGATAGCTTAAGATTTCGATATATTTTCGTGTACAGTACCCTATGAGAAAATGGCGAAATATGCGACGGACTTAAAACAGGGAATATTGGTCTTTGATTCAATAAATACAATATAAAACTTGTATCTACCAAGTTACAGAGTCGTTAGAGTTGAGGCTCTGCCATTTTGGATAGCTTAAGATTTCGATATATTTTCGTGTACAGTACCCTATGAGAAAATGGCGAAATATGCGACGAACTTAAAACATTGAATATTGGTCTCCGATTAAATAAATACAATGTAAAACTTGTATCTACCAAGTTACAGAGTCGTTAGAGTTGAGGCTCTTCCATTTTGGATAGCTTAAGATTTCGATATATTTTCGTGTACAGTACCCTATGAGAACATGGCGAAATATGCGACGGACTTAAAACATTGAATATTGGTCTCCGATTAAATAAATACAATATAAAACTTGTATCTACCAAGTTACAGAGTCGTTAGAGTTGAGGCTCTGCCATTTTGGATAGCTTAAGATTTCGATATATTTTCGTGTACAGTACCCTATGAGAAAATGGCGAAATATGCGACGGAGTTAAAACATTGAATATTGGTCTCCGATTAAATAAATACAATATAAAACTTGTATCTACCAAGTTACAGAGTCGTTAGAGTTGAGGCTCTGCCATTTTGGATAGCTTAAGATTTCGATATATTTTCGTGTACAGTACCCTATGAGAAAATGGCGAAATATGCGACGGACTTAAAACATTGAATATTGGTCTCCGATTAAATAAATACAATATAAAACTTGTATCTACCAAGTTACAGAGTCGTTAGAGTTGAGGCTCTGCCATTTTGGATAGCTTAAGATTTCGATATATTTTCGTGTACAGTACCCTATGAGAAAATGGCGAAATATGCGACGGACTTAAAACAGGGAATATTGGTCTTTGATTCAATAAATACAATATAAAATTTGTATCTACCAAGTTACAGAGTCATTAGAGTTGAGGCTCTTCCATTTTGGATAGCTTAAGATTTCGATATATTTTCGTGTACAGTACCCTATGAGAAAATGGCGAAATATGCGACGGACTTAAAACATTGAATATTGGTCTCCGATTAAATAAATACAATATAAAACTTGTATCTACCAAGTTACAGAGTCGTTAGAGTTGAGGCTCTGCCATTTTGGATAGCTTAAGATTTCGATATATTTTCGTGTACAGTACCCTATGAGAAAATGGCGAAATATGCGACGGACATAAAACAGGGAATATTGGTCTCCGATTCAATAAATACAATATAAAACTTGTATCTACCAAGTTACAGAGTCATTAGAGTTGAGGCTCTGCCATTTTGGATAGCTTAAGATTTCGATATATTTTCGTGTACAGTACCCTATGAGAAAATGGCGAAATATGCGACGGACTCAAAACATGGAATATTGGTCTCTGATTCAATAAATACAATATAAAACTTGTATCTACCAAGTTACAGAGTCATTAGAGTTGAGGCTCTGCCATTTTGGATAGCTTAAGATTTCGATATATTTTCGTGTACAGTACCCTATGAGAAAATGACGAAATATGCGACGGACTTAAAACATTGAATATTGGTCTCCGATTAAATAAATACAATATAAAACTTGTATCTACCAAGTTACAGAGTCGTTAGAGTTGAGGCTCTGCCATTTTGGATAGCTTAAGATTTCGATATATTTTCGTGTACAGTACCCTATGAGAAAATGGCGAAATACGCGACGGACTTAAAACAGGGAATATTGGTCTTTGATTCAATAAATACAATATAAAACTTGTATCTACCAAGTTACAGAGTCGTTAGAGTTGAGGCTCTGCCATTTTGGATAGCTTAAGATTTCGATATATTTTCGTGTACAGTACCCTATGAGAAAATGGCGAAATATGCGACGGACTTAAAACAGGGAATATTGGTCTTTGATTCAATAAATACAATATAAAACTTGTATCTACCAAGTTACAGAGTCGTTAGAGTTGAGGCTCTGCCATTTTGGATAGCTTAAGATTTCGATATATTTTCGTGTACAGTACCCTATGAGAAAATGGCGAAATATGCGACGAACTTAAAACATTGAATATTGGTCTCCGATTAAATAAATACAATGTAAAACTTGTATCTACCAAGTTACAGAGTCGTTAGAGTTGAGGCTCTTCCATTTTGGATAGCTTAAGATTTCGATATATTTTCGTGTACAGTACCCTATGAGAACATGGCGAAATATGCGACGGACTTAAAACATTGAATATTGGTCTCCGATTAAATAAATACAATATAAAACTTGTATCTACCAAGTTACAGAGTCGTTAGAGTTGAGGCTCTGCCATTTTGGATAGCTTAAGATTTCGATATATTTTCGTGTACAGTACCCTATGAGAAAATGGCGAAATATGCGACGGAGTTAAAACATTGAATATTGGTCTCCGATTAAATAAATACAATATAAAACTTGTATCTACCAAGTTACAGAGTCGTTAGAGTTGAGGCTCTGCCATTTTGGATAGCTTAAGATTTCGATATATTTTCGTGTACAGTACCCTATGAGAAAATGGCGAAATATGCGACGGACTTAAAACATTGAATATTGGTCTCCGATTAAATAAATACAATATAAAACTTGTATCTACCAAGTTACAGAGTCGTTAGAGTTGAGGCTCTGCCATTTTGGATAGCTTAAGATTTCGATATATTTTCGTGTACAGTACCCTATGAGAAAATGGCGAAATATGCGACGGACTTAAAACAGGGAATATTGGTCTTTGATTCAATAAATACAATATAAAATTTGTATCTACCAAGTTACAGAGTCATTAGAGTTGAGGCTCTTCCATTTTGGATAGCTTAAGATTTCGATATATTTTCGTGTACAGTACCCTATGAGAAAATGGCGAAATATGCGACGGACTTAAAACATTGAATATTGGTCTCCGATTAAATAAATACAATATAAAACTTGTATCTACCAAGTTACAGAGTCGTTAGAGTTGAGGCTCTGCCATTTTGGATAGCTTAAGATTTCGATATATTTTCGTGTACAGTACCCTATGAGAAAATGGCGAAATATGCGACGGACATAAAACAGGGAATATTGGTCTCCGATTCAATAAATACAATATAAAACTTGTATCTACCAAGTTACAGAGTCATTAGAGTTGAGGCTCTACTATTTTGGATAGTTTAAGATTTCGATATATTTTCGTGTACAGGGTACCCTATGAGAAAATGGCAAAATATGCGACGGACTCAAAACATGGAATATTGGTCTCTGATTCAATAAATACAATATAAAACTTGTATCTACCAAGTTACAGAGTCATTAGAGTTGAGGCTCTGCCATTTTGGATAGCTTAAGATTTCGATATATTTTCGTGTACAGTACCCTATGAGAAAATGACGAAATATGCGACGGACTTAAAACATTGAATATTGGTCTCCGATTAAATAAATACAATATAAAACTTGTATCTACCAAGTTACAGAGTCGTTAGAGTTGAGGCTCTGCCATTTTGGATAGCTTAAGATTTCGATATATTTTCGTGTACAGTACCCTATGAGAAAATGGCGAAATATGCGACGGACTTAAAACAGGGAATATTGGTCTTTGATTCAATAAATACAATATAAAACTTGTATCTACCAAGTTACAGAGTCATTAGAGTTGAGGCTCTTCCATTTTGGATAGCTTAAGATTTGGATATATTTTCGTGTACAGTACCCTATGAGAAAATTGCGAAATATGCGACGGACTTAAAACATTGAATATTGGTCTCCGATTAAATAAATACAATATAAAACTTGTATCTACCAAGTTACAGAGTCGTTAGAGTTGAGGCTCTGCCATTTTGGATAGCTTAAGATTTCGATATATTTTCGTGTACAGTACCCTATGAGAAAATGGCGAAATATGCGACGGACTTAAAACATTGAATATTGGTCTCCGATTAAATAAATACAATATAAAACTTGTATCTACCAAGTTACAGAGTCGTTAGAGTTGAGGCTCTGCCATTTTGGATAGCTTAAGATTTCGATATATTTTCGTGTACAGTACCCTATGAGAAAATGGCGAAATATGCGACGGACTTAAAACAGGGAATATTGGTCTTTGATTCAATAAATACAATATAAAACTTGTATCTACCAAGTTACAGAGTCGTTAGAGTTGAGGCTCTGCCATTTTGGATAGCTTAAGATTTCGATATATTTTCGTGTACAGTACCCTATGAGAAAATGGCGAAATATGCGACGGACTTAAAACAGGGAATATTGGTCTTTGATTCAATAAATACAATATAAAACTTGTATCTACCAAGTTACAGAGTCGTTAGAGTTGAGGCTCTGCCATTTTGGATAGCTTAAGATTTCGATATATTTTCGTGTACAGTACCCTATGAGAAAATGGCGAAATATGCGACGAACTTAAAACATTGAATATTGGTCTCCGATTAAATAAATACAATGTAAAACTTGTATCTACCAAGTTACAGAGTCGTTAGAGTTGAGGCTCTTCCATTTTGGATAGCTTAAGATTTCGATATATTTTCGTGTACAGTACCCTATGAGAACATGGCGAAATATGCGACGGACTTAAAACATTGAATATTGGTCTCCGATTAAATAAATACAATATAAAACTTGTATCTACCAAGTTACAGAGTCGTTAGAGTTGAGGCTCTGCCATTTTGGATAGCTTAAGATTTCGATATATTTTCGTGTACAGTACCCTATGAGAAAATGGCGAAATATGCGACGGACATAAAACAGGGAATATTGGTCTCCGATTCAATAAATACAATATAAAACTTGTATCTACCAAGTTACAGAGTCATTAGAGTTGAGGCTCTACTATTTTGGATAGTTTAAGATTTCGATATATTTTCGTGTACAGGGTACCCTATGAGAAAATGGCAAAATATGCGACGGACTCAAAACATGGAATATTGGTCTCTGATTCAATAAATACAATATAAAACTTGTATCTACCAAGTTACAGAGTCATTAGAGTTGAGGCTCTGCCATTTTGGATAGCTTAAGATTTCGATATATTTTCGTGTACAGTACCCTATGAGAAAATGGCGAAATATGCGACGGACTTAAAACATTGAATATTGGTCTCCGATTAAATAAATACAATATAAAACTTGTATCTACCAAGTTACAGAGTCGTTAGAGTTGAGGCTCTGCCATTTTGGATAGCTTAAGATTTCGATATATTTTCGTGTACAGTACCCTATGAGAAAATGGCGAAATATGCGACGGACTTAAAACATTGAATATTGGTCTCCGATTAAATAAATACAATATAAAACTTGTATCTACCAAGTTACAGAGTCGTTAGAGTTGAGGCTCTGCCATTTTGGATAGCTTAAGATTTCGATATATTTTCGTGTACAGTACCCTATGAGAAAATGGCGAAATATGCGACGGACTTAAAACATTGAATATTGGTCTCCGATTAAATAAATACAATATAAAACTTGTATCTACCAAGTTACAGAGTCGTTAGAGTTGAGGCTCTGCCATTTTGGATAGCTTAAGATTTCGATATATTTTCGTGTACAGTACCCTATGAGAAAATGGCGAAATATGCGACGGACTTAAAACAGGGAATATTGGTCTTTGATTCAATAAATACAATATAAAACTTGTATCTACCAAGTTACAGAGTCATTAGAGTTGAGGCTCTTCCATTTTGGATAGCTTAAGATTTCGATATATTTTCGTGTACAGTACCCTATGAGAAAATGGCGAAATATGCGACGGACTTAAAACATTGAATATTGGTCTCCGATTAAATAAATACAATATAAAACTTGTATCTACCAAGTTACAGAGTCGTTAGAGTTGAGGCTCTGCCATTTTGGATAGCTTAAGATTTCGATATATTTTCGTGTACAGTACCCTATGAGAAAATGGCGAAATACGCGACGGACTTAAAACAGGGAATATTGGTCTTTGATTCAATAAATACAATATAAAACTTGTATCTACCAAGTTACAGAGTCGTTAGAGTTGAGGCTCTGCCATTTTGGATAGCTTAAGATTTCGATATATTTTCGTGTACAGTACCCTATGAGAAAATGGCGAAATATGCGACGGACTTAAAACAGGGAATATTGGTCTTTGATTCAATAAATACAATATAAAACTTGTATCTACCAAGTTACAGAGTCGTTAGAGTTGAGGCTCTGCCATTTTGGATAGCTTAAGATTTCGATATATTTTCGTGTACAGTACCCTATGAGAAAATGGCGAAATATGCGACGAACTTAAAACATTGAATATTGGTCTCCGATTAAATAAATACAATGTAAAACTTGTATCTACCAAGTTACAGAGTCGTTAGAGTTGAGGCTCTTCCATTTTGGATAGCTTAAGATTTCGATATATTTTCGTGTACAGTACCCTATGAGAACATGGCGAAATATGCGACGGACTTAAAACATTGAATATTGGTCTCCGATTAAATAAATACAATATAAAACTTGTATCTACCAAGTTACAGAGTCGTTAGAGTTGAGGCTCTGCCATTTTGGATAGCTTAAGATTTCGATATATTTTCGTGTACAGTACCCTATGAGAAAATGGCGAAATATGCGACGGAGTTAAAACATTGAATATTGGTCTCCGATTAAATAAATACAATATAAAACTTGTATCTACCAAGTTACAGAGTCGTTAGAGTTGAGGCTCTGCCATTTTGGATAGCTTAAGATTTCGATATATTTTCGTGTACAGTACCCTATGAGAAAATGGCGAAATATGCGACGGACTTAAAACATTGAATATTGGTCTCCGATTAAATAAATACAATATAAAACTTGTATCTACCAAGTTACAGAGTCGTTAGAGTTGAGGCTCTGCCATTTTGGATAGCTTAAGATTTCGATATATTTTCGTGTACAGTACCCTATGAGAAAATGGCGAAATATGCGACGGACTTAAAACATTGAATATTGGTCTCCGATTAAATAAATACAATATAAAACTTGTATCTACCAAGTTACAGAGTCGTTAGAGTTGAGGCTCTGCCATTTTGGATAGCTTAAGATTTCGATATATTTTCGTGTACAGTACCCTATGAGAAAATGGCGAAATATGCGACGGACTTAAAACATTGAATATTGGTCACCGATTCAATAAATACAATATAAAACTTGTATCTACCAAGTTACAGAGTCGTTAGAGTTGAGGCTCTTCCATTTTGGATAGCTTAAGATTTCGATATATTTTCGTGTACAGTACCCTATGAGAAAATGGCGAAATATGCGACGGACTTAAAACATTGAATATTGGTCTCCGATTAAATAAATACAATATAAAACTTGTATCTACCAAGTTACAGAGTCGTTAGAGTTGAGGCTCTGCCATTTTGGATAGCTTAAGATTTCGATATATTTTCGTGTACAGTACCCTATGAGAAAATGGCGAAATATGCGACGGACTTAAAACATTGAATATTGGTCTTTGATTCAATAAATACAATATAAAACTTGTATCTACCAAGTTACAGAGTCGTTAGAGTTGAGGCTCTGCCATTTTGGATAGCTTAAGATTTCGATATATTTTCGTGTACAGTACCCTATGAGAAAATGGCGAAATATGCGACGGACTTAAAACAGGGAATATTGGTCTTTGATTCAATAAATACAATATAAAACTTGTATCTACCAAGTTACAGAGTCGTTAGAGTTGAGGCTCTGCCATTTTGGATAGCTTAAGATTTCGATATATTTTCGTGTACAGTACCCTATGAGAAAATGGCGAAATATGCGACGGACTTAAAACAGGGAATATTGGTCTTTGATTCAATAAATACAATATAAAACTTGTATCTACCAAGTTACAGAGTCATTAGAGTTGAGGCTCTTCCATTTTGGATAGCTTAAGATTTGGATATATTTTCGTGTACAGTACCCTATGAGAAAATTGCGAAATATGCGACGGACTTAAAACATTGAATATTGGTCTCCGATTAAATAAATACAATATAAAACTTGTATCTACCAAGTTACAGAGTCGTTAGAGTTGAGGCTCTGCCATTTTGGATAGCTTAAGATTTCGATATATTTTCGTGTACAGTACCCTATGAGAAAATGGCGAAATATGCGACGGACTTAAAACATTGAATATTGGTCTCCGATTAAATAAATACAATATAAAACTTGTATCTACCAAGTTACAGAGTCGTTAGAGTTGAGGCTCTGCCATTTTGGATAGCTTAAGATTTCGATATATTTTCGTGTACAGTACCCTATGAGAAAATGGCGAAATATGCGACGGACTTAAAACATTGAATATTGGTCTCCGATTAAATAAATACAATATAAAACTTGTATCTACCAAGTTACAGAGTCGTTAGAGTTGAGGCTCTGCCATTTTGGATAGCTTAAGATTTCGATATATTTTCGTGTACAGTACCCTATGAGAAAATGGCGAAATATGCGACGGACTTAAAACATTGAATATTGGTCTCCGATTAAATAAATACAATATAAAACTTGTATCTACCAAGTTACAGAGTCGTTAGAGTTGAGGCTCTGCCATTTTGGATAGCTTAAGATTTCGATATATTTTCGTGTACAGTACCCTATGAGAAAATGGCGAAATATGCGACGGACTTAAAACATTGAATATTGGTCTCCGATTAAATAAATACAATATAAAACTTGTATCTACCAAGTTACAGAGTCGTTAGAGTTGAGGCTCTGCCATTTTGGATAGCTTAAGATTTCGATATATTTTCGTGTACAGTACCCTATGAGAAAATGGCGAAATATGCGACGGACTTAAAACATTGAATATTGGTCACCGATTCAATAAATACAATATAAAACTTGTATCTACCAAGTTACAGAGTCGTTAGAGTTGAGGCTCTTCCATTTTGGATAGCTTAAGATTTCGATATATTTTCGTGTACAGTACCCTATGAGAAAATGGCGAAATATGCGACGGACTTAAAACATTGAATATTGGTCTCCGATTAAATAAATACAATATAAAACTTGTATCTACCAAGTTACAGAGTCGTTAGAGTTGAGGCTCTGCCATTTTGGATAGCTTAAGATTTCGATATATTTTCGTGTACAGTACCCTATGAGAAAATGGCGAAATATGCGACGGACTTAAAACAGGGAATATTGGTCTTTGATTCAATAAATACAATATAAAACTTGTATCTACCAAGTTACAGAGTCGTTAGAGTTGAGGCTCTGCCATTTTGGATAGCTTAAGATTTCGATATATTTTCGTGTACAGTACCTTATGAGAAAATGGCGAAATATGCGACGGACTTAAAACAGGGAATATTGGTCTTTGATTCAATAAATACAATATAAAACTTGTATCTACCAAGTTACAGAGTCGTTAGAGTTGAGGCTCTGCCATTTTGGATAGCTTAAGATTTCGATATATTTTCGTGTACAGTACCCTATGAGAAAATGGCGAAATATGCGACGAACTTAAAACATTGAATATTGGTCTCCGATTAAATAAATACAATGTAAAACTTGTATCTACCAAGTTACAGAGTCGTTAGAGTTGAGGCTCTTCCATTTTGGATAGCTTAAGATTTCGATATATTTTCGTGTACAGTACCCTATGAGAACATGGCGAAATATGCGACGGACTTAAAACATTGAATATTGGTCTCCGATTAAATAAATACAATATAAAACTTGTATCTACCAAGTTACAGAGTCGTTAGAGTTGAGGCTCTGCCATTTTGGATAGCTTAAGATTTCGATATATTTTCGTGTACAGTACCCTATGAGAAAATGGCGAAATATGCGACGGACTTAAAACATTGAATATTGGTCTCCGATTAAATAAATACAATATAAAACTTGTATCTACCAAGTTACAGAGTCGTTAGAGTTGAGGCTCTGCCATTTTGGATAGCTTAAGATTTCGATATATTTTCGTGTACAGTACCCTATGAGAAAATGGCGAAATATGCGACGGACTTAAAACATTGAATATTGGTCTCCGATTAAATAAATACAATATAAAACTTGTATCTACCAAGTTACAGAGTCGTTAGAGTTGAGGCTCTGCCATTTTGGATAGCTTAAGATTTCGATATATTTTCGTGTACAGTACCCTATGAGAAAATGGCGAAATATGCGACGGACTTAAAACATTGAATATTGGTCTCCGATTAAATAAATACAATATAAAACTTGTATCTACCAAGTTACAGAGTCGTTAGAGTTGAGGCTCTGCCATTTTGGATAGCTTAAGATTTCGATATATTTTCGTGTACAGTACCCTATGAGAAAATGGCGAAATATGCGACGGACTTAAAACATTGAATATTGGTCACCGATTCAATAAATACAATATAAAACTTGTATCTACCAAGTGACAGAGTCGTTAGAGTTGAGGCTCTTCCATTTTGGATAGCTTAAGATTTCGATATATTTTCGTGTACAGTACCCTATGAGAACATGGCGAAATATGCGACGGACTTAAAACATTGAATATTGGTCTCCGATTAAATAAATACAATATAAAACTTGTATCTACCAAGTTACAGAGTCGTTAGAGTTGAGGCTCTGCCATTTTGGATAGCTTAAGATTTCGATATATTTTCGTGTACAGTACCCTATGAGAAAATGGCGAAATATGCGACGGACTTAAAACATTGAATATTGGTCTCCGATTAAATAAATACAATATAAAACTTGTATCTACCAAGTTACAGAGTCGTTAGAGTTGAGGCTCTGCCATTTTGGATAGCTTAAGATTTCGATATATTTTCGTGTACAGTACCCTATGAGAAAATGGCGAAATATGCGACGGACTTAAAACATTGAATATTGGTCTCCGATTAAATAAATACAATATAAAACTTGTATCTACCAAGTTACAGAGTCGTTAGAGTTGAGGCTCTGCCATTTTGGATAGCTTAAGATTTCGATATATTTTCGTGTACAGTACCCTATGAGAAAATGGCGAAATATGCGACGGACTTAAAACAGGGAATATTGGTCTTTGATTCAATAAATACAATATAAAACTTGTATCTACCAAGTTACAGAGTCATTAGAGTTGAGGCTCTTCCATTTTGGATAGCTTAAGATTTCGATATATTTTCGTGTACAGTACCCTATGAGAAAATGGCGAAATATGCGACGGACTTAAAACATTGAATATTGGTCTCCGATTAAATAAATACAATATAAAACTTGTATCTACCAAGTTACAGAGTCGTTAGAGTTGAGGCTCTGCCATTTTGGATAGCTTAAGATTTCGATATATTTTCGTGTACAGTACCCTATGAGAAAATGGCGAAATACGCGACGGACTTAAAACAGGGAATATTGGTCTTTGATTCAATAAATACAATATAAAACTTGTATCTACCAAGTTACAGAGTCGTTAGAGTTGAGGCTCTGCCATTTTGGATAGCTTAAGATTTCGATATATTTTCGTGTACAGTACCCTATGAGAAAATGGCGAAATATGCGACGGACTTAAAACAGGGAATATTGGTCTTTGATTCAATAAATACAATATAAAACTTGTATCTACCAAGTTACAGAGTCGTTAGAGTTGAGGCTCTGCCATTTTGGATAGCTTAAGATTTCGATATATTTTCGTGTACAGTACCCTATGAGAAAATGGCGAAATATGCGACGAACTTAAAACATTGAATATTGGTCTCCGATTAAATAAATACAATGTAAAACTTGTATCTACCAAGTTACAGAGTCGTTAGAGTTGAGGCTCTTCCATTTTGGATAGCTTAAGATTTCGATATATTTTCGTGTACAGTACCCTATGAGAACATGGCGAAATATGCGACGGACTTAAAACATTGAATATTGGTCTCCGATTAAATAAATACAATATAAAACTTGTATCTACCAAGTTACAGAGTCGTTAGAGTTGAGGCTCTGCCATTTTGGATAGCTTAAGATTTCGATATATTTTCGTGTACAGTACCCTATGAGAAAATGGCGAAATATGCGACGGAGTTAAAACATTGAATATTGGTCTCCGATTAAATAAATACAATATAAAACTTGTATCTACCAAGTTACAGAGTCGTTAGAGTTGAGGCTCTGCCATTTTGGATAGCTTAAGATTTCGATATATTTTCGTGTACAGTACCCTATGAGAAAATGGCGAAATATGCGACGGACTTAAAACATTGAATATTGGTCTCCGATTAAATAAATACAATATAAAACTTGTATCTACCAAGTTACAGAGTCGTTAGAGTTGAGGCTCTGCCATTTTGGATAGCTTAAGATTTCGATATATTTTCGTGTACAGTACCCTATGAGAAAATGGCGAAATATGCGACGGACTTAAAACATTGAATATTGGTCTCCGATTAAATAAATACAATATAAAACTTGTATCTACCAAGTTACAGAGTCGTTAGAGTTGAGGCTCTGCCATTTTGGATAGCTTAAGATTTCGATATATTTTCGTGTACAGTACCCTATGAGAAAATGGCGAAATATGCGACGGACTTAAAACATTGAATATTGGTCACCGATTCAATAAATACAATATAAAACTTGTATCTACCAAGTTACAGAGTCGTTAGAGTTGAGGCTCTTCCATTTTGGATAGCTTAAGATTTCGATATATTTTCGTGTACAGTACCCTATGAGAAAATGGCGAAATATGCGACGGACTTAAAACATTGAATATTGGTCTCCGATTAAATAAATACAATATAAAAGTTGTATCTACCAAGTTACAGAGTCGTTAGAGTTGAGGCTCTGCCATTTTGGATAGCTTAAGATTTCGATATATTTTCGTGTACAGTACCCTATGAGAAAATGGCGAAATATGCGACGGACTTAAAACAGGGAATATTGGTCTTTGATTCAATAAATACAATATAAAACTTGTATCTACCAAGTTACAGAGTCGTTAGAGTTGAGGCTCTGCCATTTTGGATAGCTTAAGATTTCGATATATTTTCGTGTAGAGTACCTTATGAGAAAATGGCGAAATATGCGACGGACTTAAAACAGGGAATATTGGTCTTTGATTCAATAAATACAATATAAAACTTGTATCTACCAAGTTACAGAGTCGTTAGAGTTGAGGCTCTGCCATTTTGGATAGCTTAAGATTTCGATATATTTTCGTGTACAGTACCCTATGAGAAAATGGCGAAATATGCGACGAACTTAAAACATTGAATATTGGTCTCCGATTAAATAAATACAATGTAAAACTTGTATCTACCAAGTTACAGAGTCGTTAGAGTTGAGGCTCTTCCATTTTGGATAGCTTAAGATTTCGATATATTTTCGTGTACAGTACCCTATGAGAACATGGCGAAATATGCGACGGACTTAAAACATTGAATATTGGTCTCCGATTAAATAAATACAATATAAAACTTGTATCTACCAAGTTACAGAGTCGTTAGAGTTGAGGCTCTGCCATTTTGGATAGCTTAAGATTTCGATATATTTTCGTGTACAGTACCCTATGAGAAAATGGCGAAATATGCGACGGACTTAAAACATTGAATATTGGTCTCCGATTAAATAAATACAATATAAAACTTGTATCTACCAAGTTACAGAGTCGTTAGAGTTGAGGCTCTGCCATTTTGGATAGCTTAAGATTTCGATATATTTTCGTGTACAGTACCCTATGAGAAAATGGCGAAATATGCGACGGACTTAAAACATTGAATATTGGTCTCCGATTAAATAAATACAATATAAAACTTGTATCTACCAAGTTACAGAGTCGTTAGAGTTGAGGCTCTGCCATTTTGGATAGCTTAAGATTTCGATATATTTTCGTGTACAGTACCCTATGAGAAAATGGCGAAATATGCGACGGACTTAAAACATTGAATATTGGTCTCCGATTAAATAAATACAATATAAAACTTGTATCTACCAAGTTACAGAGTCGTTAGAGTTGAGGCTCTGCCATTTTGGATAGCTTAAGATTTCGATATATTTTCGTGTACAGTACCCTATGAGAAAATGGCGAAATATGCGACGGACTTAAAACATTGAATATTGGTCACCGATTCAATAAATACAATATAAAACTTGTATCTACCAAGTGACAGAGTCGTTAGAGTTGAGGCTCTTCCATTTTGGATAGCTTAAGATTTCGATATATTTTCGTGTACAGTACCCTATGAGAACATGGCGAAATATGCGACGGACTTAAAACATTGAATATTGGTCTCCGATTAAATAAATACAATATAAAACTTGTATCTACCAAGTTACAGAGTCGTTAGAGTTGAGGCTCTGCCATTTTGGATAGCTTAAGATTTCGATATATTTTCGTGTACAGTACCCTATGAGAAAATGGCGAAATATGCGACGGACTTAAAACATTGAATATTGGTCTCCGATTAAATAAATACAATATAAAACTTGTATCTACCAAGTTACAGAGTCGTTAGAGTTGAGGCTCTGCCATTTTGGATAGCTTAAGATTTCGATATATTTTCGTGTACAGTACCCTATGAGAAAATGGCGAAATATGCGACGGACTTAAAACATTGAATATTGGTCTCCGATTAAATAAATACAATATAAAACTTGTATCTACCAAGTTACAGAGTCGTTAGAGTTGAGGCTCTGCCATTTTGGATAGCTTAAGATTTCGATATATTTTCGTGTACAGTACCCTATGAGAAAATGGAGAAATATGCGACGGACTTAAAACAGGGAATATTGGTCTTTGATTCAATAAATACAATATAAAACTTGTATCTACCAAGTTACAGAGTCATTAGAGTTGAGGCTCTTCCATTTTGGATAGCTTAAGATTTCGATATATTTTCGTGTACAGTACCCTATGAGAAAATGGCGAAATATGCGACGGACTTAAAACATTGAATATTGGTCTCCGATTAAATAAATACAATATAAAACTTGTATCTACCAAGTTACAGAGTCGTTAGAGTTGAGGCTCTGCCATTTTGGATAGCTTAAGATTTCGATATATTTTCGTGTACAGTACCCTATGAGAAAATGGCGAAATATGCGACGGACTTAAAACATTGAATATTGGTCACCGATTCAATAAATACAATATAAAACTTGTATCTACCAAGTGACAGAGTCGTTAGAGTTGAGGCTCTTCCATTTTGGATAGCTTAAGATTTCGATATATTTTCGTGTACAGTACCCTATGAGAACATGGCGAAATATGCGACGGACTTAAAACATTGAATATTGGTCTCCGATTAAATAAATACAATATAAAACTTGTATCTACCAAGTTACAGAGTCGTTAGAGTTGAGGCTCTGCCATTTTGGATAGCTTAAGATTTCGATATATTTTCGTGTACAGTACCCTATGAGAAAATGGCGAAATATGCGACGGACTTAAAACATTGAATATTGGTCTCCGATTAAATAAATACAATATAAAACTTGTATCTACCAAGTTACAGAGTCGTTAGAGTTGAGGCTCTGCCATTTTGGATAGCTTAAGATTTCGATATATTTTCGTGTACAGTACCCTATGAGAAAATGGCGAAATATGCGACGGACTTAAAACAGGGAATATTGGTCTTTGATTCAATAAATACAATATAAAACTTGTATCTACCAAGTTACAGAGTCATTAGAGTTGAGGCTCTTCCATTTTGGATAGCTTAAGATTTCGATATATTTTCGTGTACAGTACCCTATGAGAAAATGGCGAAATATGCGACGGACTTAAAACATTGAATATTGGTCTCCGATTAAATAAATACAATATAAAACTTGTATCTACCAAGTTACAGAGTCGTTAGAGTTGAGGCTCTGCCATTTTGGATAGCTTAAGATTTCGATATATTTTCGTGTACAGTACCCTATGAGAAAATGGCGAAATACGCGACGGACTTAAAACAGGGAATATTGGTCTTTGATTCAATAAATACAATATAAAACTTGTATCTACCAAGTTACAGAGTCGTTAGAGTTGAGGCTCTGCCATTTTGGATAGCTTAAGATTTCGATATATTTTCGTGTACAGTACCCTATGAGAAAATGGCGAAATATGCGACGGACTTAAAACAGGGAATATTGGTCTTTGATTCAATAAATACAATATAAAACTTGTATCTACCAAGTTACAGAGTCGTTAGAGTTGAGGCTCTGCCATTTTGGATAGCTTAAGATTTCGATATATTTTCGTGTACAGTACCCTATGAGAAAATGGCGAAATATGCGACGAACTTAAAACATTGAATATTGGTCTCCGATTAAATAAATACAATGTAAAACTTGTATCTACCAAGTTACAGAGTCGTTAGAGTTGAGGCTCTTCCATTTTGGATAGCTTAAGATTTCGATATATTTTCGTGTACAGTACCCTATGAGAACATGGCGAAATATGCGACGGACTTAAAACATTGAATATTGGTCTCCGATTAAATAAATACAATATAAAACTTGTATCTACCAAGTTACAGAGTCGTTAGAGTTGAGGCTCTGCCATTTTGGATAGCTTAAGATTTCGATATATTTTCGTGTACAGTACCCTATGAGAAAATGGCGAAATATGCGACGGAGTTAAAACATTGAATATTGGTCTCCGATTAAATAAATACAATATAAAACTTGTATCTACCAAGTTACAGAGTCGTTAGAGTTGAGGCTCTGCCATTTTGGATAGCTTAAGATTTCGATATATTTTCGTGTACAGTACCCTATGAGAAAATGGCGAAATATGCGACGGACTTAAAACATTGAATATTGGTCTCCGATTAAATAAATACAATATAAAACTTGTATCTACCAAGTTACAGAGTCGTTAGAGTTGAGGCTCTGCCATTTTGGATAGCTTAAGATTTCGATATATTTTCGTGTACAGTACCCTATGAGAAAATGGCGAAATATGCGACGGACTTAAAACATTGAATATTGGTCTCCGATTAAATAAATACAATATAAAACTTGTATCTACCAAGTTACAGAGTCGTTAGAGTTGAGGCTCTGCCATTTTGGATAGCTTAAGATTTCGATATATTTTCGTGTACAGTACCCTATGAGAAAATGGCGAAATATGCGACGGACTTAAAACATTGAATATTGGTCACCGATTCAATAAATACAATATAAAACTTGTATCTACCAAGTTACAGAGTCGTTAGAGTTGAGGCTCTTCCATTTTGGATAGCTTAAGATTTCGATATATTTTCGTGTACAGTACCCTATGAGAAAATGGCGAAATATGCGACGGACTTAAAACATTGAATATTGGTCTCCGATTAAATAAATACAATATAAAACTTGTATCTACCAAGTTACAGAGTCGTTAGAGTTGAGGCTCTGCCATTTTGGATAGCTTAAGATTTCGATATATTTTCGTGTACAGTACCCTATGAGAAAATGGCGAAATATGCGACGGACTTAAAACATTGAATATTGGTCTTTGATTCAATAAATACAATATAAAACTTGTATCTACCAAGTTACAGAGTCGTTAGAGTTGAGGCTCTGCCATTTTGGATAGCTTAAGATTTCGATATATTTTCGTGTACAGTACCCTATGAGAAAATGGCGAAATATGCGACGGACTTAAAACAGGGAATATTGGTCTTTGATTCAATAAATACAATATAAAACTTGTATCTACCAAGTTACAGAGTCGTTAGAGTTGAGGCTCTGCCATTTTGGATAGCTTAAGATTTCGATATATTTTCGTGTACAGTACCCTATGAGAAAATGGCGAAATATGCGACGGACTTAAAACAGGGAATATTGGTCTTTGATTCAATAAATACAATATAAAACTTGTATCTACCAAGTTACAGAGTCATTAGAGTTGAGGCTCTTCCATTTTGGATAGCTTAAGATTTGGATATATTTTCGTGTACAGTACCCTATGAGAAAATTGCGAAATATGCGACGGACTTAAAACATTGAATATTGGTCTCCGATTAAATAAATACAATATAAAACTTGTATCTACCAAGTTACAGAGTCGTTAGAGTTGAGGCTCTGCCATTTTGGATAGCTTAAGATTTCGATATATTTTCGTGTACAGTACCCTATGAGAAAATGGCGAAATATGCGACGGACTTAAAACATTGAATATTGGTCTCCGATTAAATAAATACAATATAAAACTTGTATCTACCAAGTTACAGAGTCGTTAGAGTTGAGGCTCTGCCATTTTGGATAGCTTAAGATTTCGATATATTTTCGTGTACAGTACCCTATGAGAAAATGGCGAAATATGCGACGGACTTAAAACATTGAATATTGGTCTCCGATTAAATAAATACAATATAAAACTTGTATCTACCAAGTTACAGAGTCGTTAGAGTTGAGGCTCTGCCATTTTGGATAGCTTAAGATTTCGATATATTTTCGTGTACAGTACCCTATGAGAAAATGGCGAAATATGCGACGGACTTAAAACATTGAATATTGGTCTCCGATTAAATAAATACAATATAAAACTTGTATCTACCAAGTTACAGAGTCGTTAGAGTTGAGGCTCTGCCATTTTGGATAGCTTAAGATTTCGATATATTTTCGTGTACAGTACCCTATGAGAAAATGGCGAAATATGCGACGGACTTAAAACATTGAATATTGGTCTCCGATTAAATAAATACAATATAAAACTTGTATCTACCAAGTTACAGAGTCGTTAGAGTTGAGGCTCTGCCATTTTGGATAGCTTAAGATTTCGATATATTTTCGTGTACAGTACCCTATGAGAAAATGGCGAAATATGCGACGGACTTAAAACATTGAATATTGGTCACCGATTCAATAAATACAATATAAAACTTGTATCTACCAAGTTACAGAGTCGTTAGAGTTGAGGCTCTTCCATTTTGGATAGCTTAAGATTTCGATATATTTTCGTGTACAGTACCCTATGAGAAAATGGCGAAATATGCGACGGACTTAAAACATTGAATATTGGTCTCCGATTAAATAAATACAATATAAAACTTGTATCTACCAAGTTACAGAGTCGTTAGAGTTGAGGCTCTGCCATTTTGGATAGCTTAAGATTTCGATATATTTTCGTGTACAGTACCCTATGAGAAAATGGCGAAATATGCGACGGACTTAAAACAGGGAATATTGGTCTTTGATTCAATAAATACAATATAAAACTTGTATCTACCAAGTTACAGAGTCGTTAGAGTTGAGGCTCTGCCATTTTGGATAGCTTAAGATTTCGATATATTTTCGTGTACAGTACCTTATGAGAAAATGGCGAAATATGCGACGGACTTAAAACAGGGAATATTGGTCTTTGATTCAATAAATACAATATAAAACTTGTATCTACCAAGTTACAGAGTCGTTAGAGTTGAGGCTCTGCCATTTTGGATAGCTTAAGATTTCGATATATTTTCGTGTATAGTACCCTATGAGAAAATGGCGAAATATGCGACGAACTTAAAACATTGAATATTGGTCTCCGATTAAATAAATACAATGTAAAACTTGTATCTACCAAGTTACAGAGTCGTTAGAGTTGAGGCTCTTCCATTTTGGATAGCTTAAGATTTCGATATATTTTCGTGTACAGTACCCTATGAGAACATGGCGAAATATGCGACGGACTTAAAACATTGAATATTGGTCTCCGATTAAATAAATACAATATAAAACTTGTATCTACCAAGTTACAGAGTCGTTAGAGTTGAGGCTCTGCCATTTTGGATAGCTTAAGATTTCGATATATTTTCGTGTACAGTACCCTATGAGAAAATGGCGAAATATGCGACGGACTTAAAACATTGAATATTGGTCTCCGATTAAATAAATACAATATAAAACTTGTATCTACCAAGTTACAGAGTCGTTAGAGTTGAGGCTCTGCCATTTTGGATAGCTTAAGATTTCGATATATTTTCGTGTACAGTACCCTATGAGAAAATGGCGAAATATGCGACGGACTTAAAACATTGAATATTGGTCTCCGATTAAATAAATACAATATAAAACTTGTATCTACCAAGTTACAGAGTCGTTAGAGTTGAGGCTCTGCCATTTTGGATAGCTTAAGATTTCGATATATTTTCGTGTACAGTACCCTATGAGAAAATGGCGAAATATGCGACGGACTTAAAACATTGAATATTGGTCTCCGATTAAATAAATACAATATAAAACTTGTATCTACCAAGTTACAGAGTCGTTAGAGTTGAGGCTCTGCCATTTTGGATAGCTTAAGATTTCGATATATTTTCGTGTACAGTACCCTATGAGAAAATGGCGAAATATGCGACGGACTTAAAACATTGAATATTGGTCACCGATTCAATAAATACAATATAAAACTTGTATCTACCAAGTGACAGAGTCGTTAGAGTTGAGGCTCTTCCATTTTGGATAGCTTAAGATTTCGATATATTTTCGTGTACAGTACCCTATGAGAACATGGCGAAATATGCGACGGACTTAAAACATTGAATATTGGTCTCCGATTAAATAAATACAATATAAAACTTGTATCTACCAAGTTACAGAGTCGTTAGAGTTGAGGCTCTGCCATTTTGGATAGCTTAAGATTTCGATATATTTTCGTGTACAGTACCCTATGAGAAAATGGCGAAATATGCGACGGACTTAAAACATTGAATATTGGTCTCCGATTAAATAAATACAATATAAAACTTGTATCTACCAAGTTACAGAGTCGTTAGAGTTGAGGCTCTGCCATTTTGGATAGCTTAAGATTTCGATATATTTTCGTGTACAGTACCCTATGAGAAAATGGCGAAATATGCGACGGACTTAAAACAGGGAATATTGGTCTTTGATTCAATAAATACAATATAAAACTTGTATCTACCAAGTTACAGAGTCGTTAGAGTTGAGGCTCTGCCATTTTGGATAGCTTAAGATTTCGATATATTTTCGTGTACAGTACCCTATGAGAAAATGGCGAAATATGCGACGGACTTAAAACAGGGAATATTGGTCTCTGATTCAATAAATACAATATAAAACTTGTATCTACCAAGTTACAGAGTCCTTTGAGTTGAGGCTCTGCCATTTTGGATAGCTTAAGATTTCGATATATTTTCGTGTACAGTACCCTATGAGAAAATGGCGAAATATGCGACGGACTTAAAACAGGGAATATTGGTCTCCGATTCAATAAATACAATATAAAACTTGTATCTACCAAGTTACAGAGTCATTAGAGTTGAGGCTCTACTATTTTGGATAGTTTAAGTTTTCGATATATTTTCGTGTACAGGGTACCCTATGAGAAAATGGCAAAATATGCGACGGACTTAAAACAGGGAATATTGGTCTTTGATTCAATAAATACAATATAAAACTTGTATCTACCAAGTTACAGAGTCATTAGAGTTGAGGCTCTTCCATTTTGGATAGCTTAAGATTTCGATATATTTTCGTGTACAGTACCCTATGAGAAAATGGCGAAATATGCGACGGACTTAAAACATTGAATATTGGTCTCCGATTAAATAAATACAATATAAAACTTGTATCTACCAAGTTACAGAGTCGTTAGAGTTGAGGCTCTGCCATTTTGGATAGCTTAAGATTTGGATATATTTTCGTGTACAGTACCCTATGAGAAAATGGCGAAATATGCGACGGACTTAAAACAGGGAATATTGGTCTTTGATTCAATAAATACAATATAAAACTTGTATCTACCAAGTTACAGAGTCATTAGAGTTGAGGCTCTTCCATTTTGGATAGCTTAAGATTTCGATATATTTTCGTGTACAGTACCCTATGAGAAAATGGCGAAATATGCGACGGACTAAAAACATTGAATATTGGTCTCCGATTAAATAAATACAATATAAAACTTGTATCTACCAAGTTACAGAGTCGTTAGAGTTGAGGCTCTGCCATTTTGGATAGCTTAAGATTTCGATATATTTTCGTGTACAGTACCCTATGAGAAAATGGCGAAATATGCGACGGACTTAAAACAGGGAATATTGGTCTTTGATTCAATAAATACAATATAAAACTTGTATCTACCAAGTTACAGAGTCGTTAGAGTTGAGGCTCTTCCATTTTGGATAGCTTAAGATTTCGATATATTTTCGTGTACAGTACCCTATGAGAAAATGGCGAAATATGCGACGGACTTAAAACATTGAATATTGGTCTCCGATTAAATAAATACAATATAAAACTTGTATCTACCAAGTTACAGAGTCGTTAGAGTTGAGGCTCTGCCATTTTGGATAGCTTAAGATTTCGATATATTTTCGTGTACAGTACCCTATGAGAAAATGGCTAAATATGCGACGGACTTAAAACATTGAATATTGGTCTCCGATTAAATAAATACAATATAAAACTTGTATCTACCAAGTTACAGAGTCGTTAGAGTTGAGGCTCTGCCATTTTGGATAGCTTAAGATTTCGATATATTTTCGTGTACAGTACCCTATGAGAAAATGGCGAAATATGCGACGGACTTAAAACAGGGAATATTGGTCTTTGATTCAATAAATACAATATAAAACTTGTATCTACCAAGTTACAGAGTCGTTAGAGTTGAGGCTCTGCCATTTTGGATAGCTTAAGATTTCGATATATTTTCGTGTACAGTACCCTATGAGAAAATGGCGAAATATGCGACGGACTTAAAACAGGGAATATTGGTCTCCGATTCAATAAATACAATATAAAACTTGTATCTACCAAGTTACAGAGTCATTAGAGTTGAGGCTCTTCCATTTTGGATAGCTTAAGATTTCGGTATATTTTCGTGTACAGTACCCTATGAGAAAATGGCGAAATATGCGACGGACTTAAAACATTGAATATTGGTCTCCGATTAAATAAATACAATATAAAACTTGTATCTACCAAGTTACAGAGTCGTTAGAGTTGAGGCTCTGCCATTTTGGATAGCTTAAGATTTCGATATATTTTCGTGTACAGTACCCTATGAGAAAATGGCGAAATATGCGACGGACTTAAAACAGGGAATATTGGTCTTTGATTCAATAAATACAATATAAAACTTGTATCTACCAAGTTACAGAGTCATTAGAGTTGAGGCTCTTCCATTTTGGATAGCTTAAGATTTCGATATATTTTCGTGTACAGTACCCTATGAGAAAATGGCGAAATATGCGACGGACTTAAAACATTGAATATTGGTCTCCGATTAAATAAATACAATATAAAACTTGTATCTACCAAGTTACAGAGTCGTTAGAGTTGAGGCTCTGCCATTTTGGATAGCTTAAGATTTCGATATATTTTCGTGTACAGTACCCTATGAGAAAATGGCGAAATACGCGACGGACTTAAAACAGGGAATATTGGTCTTTGATTCAATAAATACAATATAAAACTTGTATCTACCAAGTTACAGAGTCATTAGAGTTGAGGCTCTTCCATTTTGGATAGCTTAAGATTTCGATATATTTTCGTGTACAGTACCCTATGAGAAAATGGCGAAATATGCGACGGACTTAAAACATTGAATATTGGTCTCCGATTAAATAAATACAATATAAAACTTGTATCTACCAAGTTACAGAGTCGTTAGAGTTGAGGCTCTGCCATTTTGGATAGCTTAAGATTTCGATATATTTTCGTGTACAGTACCCTATGAGAAAATGGCGAAATATGCGACGGACTTAAAACATGGAATATTGGTCTCTGATTCAATAAATACAATATAAAACTTGTATCTACCAAGTTACAGAGTCATTAGAGTTGAGGCTCTGCCATTTTGGATAGCTTAAGATTTCGATATATTTTCGTGTACAGTACCCTATGAGAAAATGGCGAAATATGCGACGGACTTAAAACATTGAATATTGGTCTCCGATTAAATAAATACAATATAAAACTTGTATCTACCAAGTTACAGAGTCGTTAGAGTTGAGGCTCTGCCATTTTGGATAGCTTAAGATTTCGATATATTTTCGTGTACAGTACCCTATGAGAAAATGGCGAAATATGCGACGGACTTAAAACAGGGAATATTGGTCTTTGATTCAATAAATACAATATAAAACTTGTATCTACCAAGTTACAGAGTCATTAGAGTTGAGGCTCTTCCATTTTGGATAGCTTAAGATTTGGATATATTTTCGTGTACAGTACCCTATGAGAAAATTGCGAAATATGCGACGGACTTAAAACATTGAATATTGGTCTCCGATTAAATAAATACAATATAAAACTTGTATCTACCAAGTTACAGAGTCGTTAGAGTTGAGGCTCTGCCATTTTGGATAGCTTAAGATTTCGATATATTTTCGTGTACAGTACCCTATGAGAAAATGGCGAAATATGCGACGGACTTAAAACATTGAATATTGGTATCCGATTAAATAAAAACAATATAAAACTTGTATCTACCAAGTTACAGAGTCGTTAGAGTTGAGGCTCTGCCATTTTGGATAGCTTAAGATTTCGATATATTTTCGTGTACAGTACCCTATGAGAAAATGGCGAAATACGCGACGGACTTAAAACAGGGAATATTGGTCTTTGATTCAATAAATACAATATAAAACTTGTATCTACCAAGTTACAGAGTCATTAGAGTTGAGGCTCTTCCATTTTGGATAGCTTAAGATTTCGATATATTTTCGTGTACAGTACCCTATGAGAAAATGGCGAAATATGCGACGGACTTAAAACATTGAATATTGGTCTCCGATTAAATAAATACAATATAAAACTTGTATCTACCAAGTTACAGAGTCGTTAGAGTTGAGGCTCTGCCATTTTGGATAGCTTAAGATTTCGATATATTTTCGTGTACAGTACCCTATGAGAAAATGGCGAAATATGCGACGGACTTAAAACATGGAATATTGGTCTCTGATTCAATAAATACAATATAAAACTTGTATCTACCAAGTTACAGAGTCATTAGAGTTGAGGCTCTGCCATTTTGGATAGCTTAAGATTTCGATATATTTTCGTGTACAGTACCCTATGAGAAAATGGCGAAATATGCGACGGACTTAAAACATTGAATATTGGTCTCCGATTAAATAAATACAATATAAAACTTGTATCTACCAAGTTACAGAGTCGTTAGAGTTGAGGCTCTGCCATTTTGGATAGCTTAAGATTTCGATATATTTTCGTGTACAATACCCTATGAGAAAATGGTGAAATATGCGACGGACTTAAAACATGGAATATTGGTCTCCGATTCAATAAATACAATATAAAACTTGTATCTTCCAACTAAGAGAGTCATTAGATTTGAGGCTCTGCCATTTTGGATTGCTTAAAATTTCGATATATTTTCGTGTACAATACCCTATGAGAAAATGGCGAAATATGCGACGGACTTTAAACAGGGAATATTGGTCTCCGATTCAATAAATACAATATAAAACTTGTATCTACCAAGTTACAGAGTCATTAGAGTTGAGGCTCTGACATTTTGGATAGCTTCAGATTTCGATATATTTTCGTGTACAGTACCCTATTAGAAAATGGCGAAATATGCGACGGACTTAAAACAGGGATAATTGGTCTCCGATTCAATAAATACAATATAAAACTTGTATCTACCAAGTTACAGAGTCATTAGAGTTGAGGCTCTTCCATTTTGGATAGCTTAAGATTTCGATATATTTTCGTGTACAGTACCCTATGAGAAAATGGCGAAATATGCGACGGACTTAAAACATTGAATATTGGTCTCCGATTAAATAAATACAATATAAAACTTGTATCTACCAATCCAAAATGGCAGAGCCTCAACTCTAATGACTCTGTAACTTGGTAGATACAAGTTTTATATTGTATTTATTGAATCGGAGACCAATATTCCCTGTTTAAAGTCCGTCGCATATTTCGCCATTTTCTCATAGGGTACTGTACACGAAAATATATCGAAATTTTAAGCAATCCAAAATGGCAGAGCCTCAAATCTAGTGACTCTCTAAGTTGGAAGATACAAGTTTTATATTGTATTTATTGAATCGGAGACCAATATTCCATGTTTTAAGTCCGTCGCATATTTCGCCATTTTCTCATAGGGTACTGTACACGAAAATATATCGAAATCTTAAGCAATCCAAAATGTCAGAGCCTCAACTCTAATGACTCTGTAAATTGGTAGATACAAGTTTTATATTGTATTTATTGAATCGGAGACCAATATTCAATGTTTTAAGTCCGTCGCATATTTCGCCATTTTCTCATAGGGTACTGTACACGAAAATATATCGAAATCTTAAGCTATCCAAAATGGCAGACCCTCTACTCTAATGACTCTGTAACTTGGTAGATACAAGTTTTATATTGTATTTATTGAATCGGAGACCAATATTCCATGTTTTAAGTCCGTCGCATATTTCGCCATTTTCTCATAGGGTAGTGTACACGAAAATATATCGAAATCTTAAGCTATCCAAAATGGCAGAGCCTCAACACTAACGACTCTGTAACTTGGTAGATACAAGTTTTATATTGTATTTATTTAATCGGAGACCAATATTCAATGTTTTAATTCCGTCGCATATTTCGCCATTTTCTCATAGGGTATTGTACACGAAAATATATCGAAATCTTAAGCTATCCAAAATGGCAGAGCCTCAACTCTAATGACTCTATAACTTGGTAGATACAAGTTTTATATTGTATTTATTGAATCAGAGACCAATATTCCATGTTTTGAGTCCGTCGCATATTTTGCCATTTTCTCATAGGGTACTGTACACGAAAATATATCGAAATCTTAAACTATCCAAAATAGTAGAGCCTCAACTCTAATGACTCTGTAACTTGGAAGATACAAGTTTTATATTGTATTTATTGAATCGGAGACCAATATTCCCTGTTTTAAGTCCGTCGCATATTTCGCCATTTTATCATAGGGTACTGTACACGAAAATATATCGAAATCTTAAGCTATCCAAAATGGCAGAGCCTCAACTCAAATGACTCTGTAAACCCTAAACCCTAAACCCTGAAAAAGATTTTTTAGTGATGCTAATTTTTGAGCACCATAACTTGTTTTGTTAGGACTCATATTTATCTTTAGAGTTCGAAATTCATTTGTCTTGTATTTTTTAATTCTTTCTATTTGATTTCTGATTGTGATTGTTCTATCAGTCAGATCTTTCATTTTGATTTCTGCCAGTGAATAATTTGTCCAATCCATAGATCGGGTTTGAATGGATGATTCATGAATAATCTGATTATTTATTATAGAATCTTTTTTTATTTCACTCGAATCCTCTCTCCATTTTTTTTGTTCTTTTGGGACCTTTAGAAACAAAAATTTGGTTCTTTCTTTGAAACTTTTTAGAACTCGAAAACTCCATTTTCTAATTGCTTTTTGGAGTTTTTTCAAAGGGGGTCCAAAATAATAACTAAACAAAATACCAAGTCCTACGAGCGGAGAATCAAAAGGACGGTCAGTTTCCAGTCCCCAAATCGTTAAAAAAGCAGCAGGACTTTCCTGCTTTGCATTTTGATCCCTATGAGAAGGTCGTATCTTAGATCGGTGCCAAGGTTTCAGACGGTTTAGGGTTTAGGGTTTGGGGTTTGGGGTTTGGGGTTTGGGGTTTGGGGTTTGGGGTTTGGGGTTTGGGGTTTGGGGTTTGGGGTTTAGGGTTTGGGGTTTAGGGTTTGGGGTTTCGGGTTTAGGGTTTCGGGTTTGGGGTTTAGGGTTTAGGGTTTCGGGTTTAGGGTTTAGGGTTTAGGGTTTAGGGTTTAGGGTTTAGGGTTTAGGGTTTAGGGTTTAGGGTTTAGGGTTTAGGGTTTAGGGTTTAGGGTTTAGGGTTTAGGGTTTAGGGTTTAGGGTTTAGGGTTTAGGGTTTAGGGTTTAGGGTTTAGGGTTTAGGGTTTAGGGTTTAGGGTTTAGGGTTTAGGGTTTAGGGTTTAGGGTTTAGGGTTTAGGGTTTAGGGTTTAGGGTTTAGGGTTTAGGGTTTAGGGTTTAGGGTTTAGGGTTTAGGGTTTAGGGTTTAGGGTTTAGGGTTTAGGGTTTAGGGTTTAGGGTTTAGGGTTTAGGGTTTAGGGTTTAGGGTTTAGGGTTTAGGGTTTAGGGTTTAGGGTTTAGGGTTTAGGGTTTAGGGTTTAGGGTTTAGGGTTTAGGGTTTAGGGTTTAGGGTTTAGGGTTTAGGGTTTAGGGTTTAGGGTTTAGGGTTTAGGGTTTAGGGTTTAGGGTTTAGGGTTTAGGGTTTAGGGTTTAGGGTTTAGGGTTTAGGGTTTAGGGTTTAGGGTTTAGGGTTTAGGGTTTAGGGTTTAGGGTTTAGGGTTTAGGGTTTAGGGTTTAGGGTTTAGGGTTTAGGGTTTAGGGTTTAGGGTTTAGGGTTTAGGGTTTAGGGTTTAGGGTTTAGGGTTTAGGGTTTAGGGTTTAGGGTTTAGGGTTTAGGGTTTAGGGTTTAGGGTTTAGGGTTTAGGGTTTAGGGTTTAGGGTTTAGGGTTTAGGGTTTAGGGTTTAGGGTTTAGGGTTTAGGGTTTAGGGTTTAGGGTTTAGGGTTTAGGGTTTAGGGTTTAGGGTTTAGGGTTTAGGGTTTAGGGTTTAGGGTTTAGGGTTTAGGGTTTAGGGTTTAGGGTTTAGGGTTTAGGGTTTAGGGTTTAGGGTTTAGGGTTTAGGGTTTAGGGTTTAGGGTTTAGGGTTTAGGGTTTAGGGTTTAGGGTTTAGGGTTTAGGGTTTAGGGTTTAGGGTTTAGGGTTTAGGGTTTAGGGTTTAGGGTTTAGGGTTTAGGGTTTAGGGTTTAGGGTTTAGGGTTTAGGGTTTAGGGTTTAGGGTTTAGGGTTTAGGGTTTAGGGTTTAGGGTTTAGGGTTTAGGGTTTAGGGTTTAGGGTTTAGGGTTTAGGGTTTAGGGTTTAGGGTTTAGGGTTTAGGGTTTAGGGTTTAGGGTTTAGGGTTTAGGGTTTAGGGTTTAGGGTTTAGGGTTTAGGGTTTAGGGTTTAGGGTTTAGGGTTTAGGGTTTAGGGTTTAGGGTTTAGGGTTTAGGGTTTAGGGTTTAGGGTTTAGGGTTTAGGGTTTAGGGTTTAGGGTTTAGGGTTTAGGGTTTAGGGTTTAGGGTTTAGGGTTTAGGGTTTAGGGTTTAGGGTTTAGGGTTTAGGGTTTAGGGTTTAGGGTTTAGGGTTTAGGGTTTAGGGTTTAGGGTTTAGGGTTTAGGGTTTAGGGTTTAGGGTTTAGGGTTTAGGGTTTAGGGTTTAGGGTTTAGGGTTTAGGGTTTAGGGTTTAGGGTTTAGGGTTTAGGGTTTAGGGTTTAGGGTTTAGGGTTTAGGGTTTAGGGTTTAGGGTTTAGGGTTTAGGGTTTAGGGTTTAGGGTTTAGGGTTTAGGGTTTAGGGTTTAGGGTTTAGGGTTTAGGGTTTAGGGTTTAGGGTTTAGGGTTTAGGGTTTAGGGTTTAGGGTTTAGGGTTTAGGGTTTAGGGTTTAGGGTTTAGGGTTTAGGGTTTAGGGTTTAGGGTTTAGGGTTTAGGGTTTAGGGTTTAGGGTTTAGGGTTTAGGGTTTAGGGTTTAGGGTTTAGGGTTTAGGGTTTAGGGTTTAGGGTTTAGGGTTTAGGGTTTAGGGTTTAGGGTTTAGGGTTTAGGGTTTAGGGTTTAGGGTTTAGGGTTTAGGGTTTAGGGTTTAGGGTTTAGGGTTTAGGGTTTAGGGTTTAGGGTTTAGGGTTTAGGGTTTAGGGTTTAGGGTTTAGGGTTTAGGGTTTAGGGTTTAGGGTTTAGGGTTTAGGGTTTAGGGTTTAGGGTTTAGGGTTTAGGGTTTAGGGTTTAGGGTTTAGGGTTTAGGGTTTAGGGTTTAGGGTTTAGGGTTTAGGGTTTAGGGTTTAGGGTTTAGGGTTTAGGGTTTAGGGTTTAGGGTTTAGGGTTTAGGGTTTAGGGTTTAGGGTTTAGGGTTTAGGGTTTAGGGTTTAGGGTTTAGGGTTTAGGGTTTAGGGTTTAGGGTTTAGGGTTTAGGGTTTAGGGTTTAGGGTTTAGGGTTTAGGGTTTAGGGTTTAGGGTTTAGGGTTTAGGGTTTAGGGTTTAGGGTTTAGGGTTTAGGGTTTAGGGTTTAGGGTTTAGGGTTTAGGGTTTAGGGTTTAGGGTTTAGGGTTTAGGGTTTAGGGTTTAGGGTTTAGGGTTTAGGGTTTAGGGTTTAGGGTTTAGGGTTTAGGGTTTAGGGTTTAGGGTTTAGGGTTTAGGGTTTAGGGTTTAGGGTTTAGGGTTTAGGGTTTAGGGTTTAGGGTTTAGGGTTTAGGGTTTAGGGTTTAGGGTTTAGGGTTTAGGGTTTAGGGTTTAGGGTTTAGGGTTTAGGGTTTAGGGTTTAGGGTTTAGGGTTTAGGGTTTAGGGTTTAGGGTTTAGGGTTTAGGGTTTAGGGTTTAGGGTTTAGGGTTTAGGGTTTAGGGTTTAGGGTTTAGGGTTTAGGGTTTAGGGTTTAGGGTTTAGGGTTTAGGGTTTAGGGTTTAGGGTTTAGGGTTTAGGGTTTAGGGTTTAGGGTTTAGGGTTTAGGGTTTAGGGTTTAGGGTTTAGGGTTTAGGGTTTAGGGTTTAGGGTTTAGGGTTTAGGGTTTAGGGTTTAGGGTTTAGGGTTTAGGGTTTAGGGTTTAGGGTTTAGGGTTTAGGGTTTAGGGTTTAGGGTTTAGGGTTTAGGGTTTAGGGTTTAGGGTTTAGGGTTTAGGGTTTAGGGTTTAGGGTTTAGGGTTTAGGGTTTAGGGTTTAGGGTTTAGGGTTTAGGGTTTAGGGTTTAGGGTTTAGGGTTTAGGGTTTAGGGTTTAGGGTTTAGGGTTTAGGGTTTAGGGTTTAGGGTTTAGGGTTTAGGGTTTAGGGTTTAGGGTTTAGGGTTTAGGGTTTAGGGTTTAGGGTTTAGGGTTTAGGGTTTAGGGTTTAGGGTTTAGGGTTTAGGGTTTAGGGTTTAGGGTTTAGGGTTTAGGGTTTAGGGTTTAGGGTTTAGGGTTTAGGGTTTAGGGTTTAGGGTTTAGGGTTTAGGGTTTAGGGTTTAGGGTTTAGGGTTTAGGGTTTAGGGTTTAGGGTTTAGGGTTTAGGGTTTAGGGTTTAGGGTTTAGGGTTTAGGGTTTAGGGTTTAGGGTTTAGGGTTTAGGGTTTAGGGTTTAGGGTTTAGGGTTTAGGGTTTAGGGTTTAGGGTTTAGGGTTTAGGGTTTAGGGTTTAGGGTTTAGGGTTTAGGGTTTAGGGTTTAGGGTTTAGGGTTTAGGGTTTAGGGTTTAGGGT